>JAUALY010000001.1:72329772-77129772 GCA_030819805.1 Penstemon newberryi var. newberryi | reverse complement strand
GATGCATATGGACCTCGAAGGTTAGAAGGCATCGTGATTGGTAAACCCAAGGAAGGACAGTTTGTGCTACCAAGGGCTCAACCAGTCAAGAGAAAGAAATTTGAAGTCAGAAGAGCACTTAATATTGTTCAAAGTGACTCTACTGTCTTTGAGAAATTTGAAGCTGAGCTAGAAAGGATGAATAAGCTGCTTCAATCAAGAACCACCTTCCTCCCTGAGAAGATAAGGTATAACAGATGGAGGGAGTATAGGTTAAACAAGTCTGAGGACGAAATCAAAGCATGGAAGGAGTTCGTTGATGAAGGACGTTGGGTTCTAAGTTGGCTGCATACAACATCTGTTGCAAAGGCATTGGATTCAGACTTCGTTAGAGACAGACTACATGACTTTGCAAGAGTCATTGCAAGTCAAGAGGCTACTGCTATCAAGGATTCACTGCCAAACAGACCAGGTCCTACTGATGACCTAATTGATAGAGCAGTTAAAGTGGTTGTATACACAACTTTGGAGCAATGGGTAGAGAGATCAAGGTATGAACCAGGATCATCTAGTACTATGCCCAGTCTGCCAAGTTTACAGCGCATTGCCTTTGGCTCAGAAATCAGTACATTTCAAGAACAGTTGAGTGTTCAACAGTCTACATCAACATTTGTTCCAGCTGACTTGATTCATCAGAAGACTATTGTGTCAACTGATGGTACTGAGATCATTCACATTGCTGATGAGCCAGCTAGTGAAGAACGCAAGAAAGACCAGCATGCTGCAGAGATTAACCTGGATACATCAAACAAACTGCCTGCTGAAGTCAAGGACATGATTCCTTTAGCCATTGAATGGAAAGCTGAAGAGAATCCAGTTCTTCATGAAGCTCATGTTCAACAGGAAGAACCTGCTGAAGCATCACCCTCTGTTCCAACTGCTAACTTACATTCTTCACTAATGGAGTCAATGCAGATGCTGATTGATAATGCTATGAAGGAGATGGAAAAGAGGAATCAGCTCATGTTGACGCAAATGCAGGAGGCTACTGCAAAGATGGTGCAGGAAGCCATATAGAACTTTCCTCTACCACCAGACAATTCTCTTGCACTGACTCAGAGTATTTTGAGCATGAACAGAAGTGTTGAAGACGTGAAAACTGATGTGAATCATCTGCACACTGCTCTTCAAAGACATGAGTCAGATATTGCTAGAATTGCTAAGGTCATAACAGAAGTTGGTGAAGCTGAAATTGAGAAAAATGCTGCTATGATACAAGAATTTTCAACCATTACCAACAAGGCACAAGAAGAAATATCAACACTTCAACTAAATGTTGATTGTGTAAATGACCAAGCTGGTGAAATAAAATCAACTCTGAATCATCACTCTGACCAACTCCGAGTTGTGGATCAAAACATCAGAAAGCTTTGTGCTGTTGTCAACGTCTCGCCTGATCAACTTAACCCTGCTGCTGATGACAAAAAGGGGGAAGAGGAATCAGCCAAGAAGACTGTTGCTGCTGCTGCAACTGTTCAAGTACAGGACCAAAGTGCTGCGGCTGAAAAGCCAAGTGAAGATAAGGTATTTGAAGAGGAAGCTAATTATGAAGAAGCTGATGAAGAAGTAAAGCCCAAGGACGTAGCTAAGACTGACAAAGAGTTAGCTGCCTCTAAGGACTCTGCTGAAGAACAGCTAGATCCATTCAGGAAAACCAGCAGGATTGAAGAAATCAGAAGGAAGGTTGAAGCTGCAAACAGAAACCTGACTGCTGCTGATCTGTTTTCCAGTGGAGAAGATGAAGATGATGAAAATGAGGAATTTGAAGAAGAGGAAGATAATGAAGAAGCTGAAGACTAGACTAGATTATCTAGACTAGGACTTAGATTGAAAATTTGTATCAGCTTACTTTGGTTGTAATTTTTCACTTAAGTTCATTTTCTTGTAAACTTGTACTGTAACATTAAAAGAATATTTATAAAAGTTCAAGTTTCCAACAAATCATTTCTATCTCAGAAATTTTTGAGGACTTAAACTTTAGCTTTAGGTACAGGTACTTAGCTGAAGTTTTGTCATCATCAAAAAGGGGGAAATTATTGGATGAAGATGAAGACTTGAAAGTGAAGGGAGGTTTTGATGATTTCCAAAAGTCATCAGCTAAGTATGGAAGCTTAGTTAAAACCTTAGAAGATATTTGACCAAGGAAGAATTTATTTCAGACAAGTCAAATATGGTCCAGAAGACTACTGATCTGTTGCTGAAGAAAGGAATCAGACTGATGGATTTTTCAGCCGACTCAAATCAGATTAGTTCAGTTTGGGATCAGCGGAGTGATCATCAGCCGAGTAATTTCGATCAGCAGAGTGGAAGAGGATCAAAAGTTATTGCAACGGTAATAAATGCACTTGGTGTAATATATGCTGAAGAGGAAGGGTATTTATGGCAAATGATTGAAGAGAAACCTCGGATCAGCTTGGTGCATTTAATGCGAACTGACAGGAAGTACAGCAGAGTGTACAGTGCTCAGTCGCAGGTAGTCGTTTCTGCAGAAAGGACCAGTACTCGAGGATTTGGACACCTGTCGATCTCTCAACGGGCAGATTTTCAAATCTCAAGTATAAATAGTTCAGTTCAAGAGTTGAAGAAGAAGAAGCAACACATTTGAGATTAAATCCGAAGCAAAATTCTTCTAAGTCTCAACCTCGAGAACAGAAAACTCAACAGTCCAGTCATTTGTTGACGAAGCAGAAAAGAGAGATAAACAAATATACACATAAATCTAAGTGATTTTGTTAGAAACGTGTTGTGAGAAGTAGATATCTATCTAAGTGAGCGATATTGCTTCAGAGAGTAGGAGTTTCTTTGTGATTTCCTATTGCGCACTTGTGGCTTTTCATTTGTTGAATTGCGCAAGCAGAGATATATTGTAAACTGTGTGTTTATAGTATAACTCAAGATCTAAGTGACTTGGAAGAGTGGACTAAAGGATTTACATCCATATAACCACTATAAAAATTGCTTGTGTTTGTGTTTGCATTTTTACTCTGCATATTTTCAAAAGACGTCAAACACTCAAGTTAACTGTTAAGATTTTAAAAAAGAGTTTATTAAAACTGGGGATAAAATCTTTAAGTTGAGAAAAACTACTTGTGAAAAACACTAGATATATCCGCTGTAAGTTAGTAAATTTAAAACTCTGATTTTGATAAAATCAGCTAAGTAAAATCAGAAGAGTGGTCAACTCTGCTGTTCAAAGCTTTGTGCGGGATCAGCTTAGTCTACTTACAATTCTTGATCAGCTTAGTCTGCTGATAGAAAAAGTTAGAGAATTTTTAGAGGTCTATTCACCCTCCCCCCCCCCCCCCCCCCCCCAGACCTCATCTGACCACTTGGGACCAACACCTTGATAAATCGAAGAAAAAATTGAAGGATCAGTTTACTTTGGCTAAAGGCTATGCTGCAAGCTCCAAGGAAGCAGAGAAAAAAAAGAAGTTGAAGAAGAACTTCAACAAAAAGACGATCAGTTGATCGATACTATTGAGAAGTTGACTGCTCGAAATGTGGATGTCAAAACACTGCAGAAAAAAATTGATGATATGAATGTCGAACTTCAACGTCTGAGGCTTGAATCTAATGAAAGCTATGAAAGGGGTCGAGCTGAGGGTTTGTCGATGTCGACCATGCCAAGTCAAGAGTAGAAACTTGCTATTGCTCGAGAATTTTACCATTACCCTATTTACGAAGCTTTATCAGATAGGAAGGTTGGGGTCGAATTGTTCGGTGTATTCGATAAAGGTTGGAAACAGTGTAGGAATCTCGGTTTCTTACATGAGCGTTTCGATGAACATGCCCTCGACACTATGAAAATGATGATTGCGACCCCAACTCTTGAAGAAGATGAATTCTATCCCATTTATCTCGAAGTAATGGATTCTAGGGTATCTGACGGGGACGTCGACCAGACAACAGTAGGGTCAGAGCAGCCATATATCGAACAATTTGTTGAACAGTCGGAGCCAGTTCATGTCAAACAACATTGGGCTTTAACTCAGGAGCAAATTGATAATCTTATCGATGAGGGTGTTACTGCAGGAGATGGTCAGAATATGGATGGTTTCGATCAAATTGAGGTGACTAATCTTGTTGGAGACGGTGCTCAAAACCAAGAATGATGTCGCGCGTTTTTGAGGAAGTGGCTAGATGTCTCGACTTAGTGCCCAAGACGGCTCCCTGCATCGATCTTTGAATAATCGATGATAAATCTTTTGAAATAGCACCTTTTGAGTTTCGTTCTATAATAATTTCGTTAGTTTATGCTTTACTTTATGTAAGGGCTCTACTTTATTTTGATTTTATGCTTTATTTATCGATGAACTATTTCTTAATTTGATTCAGTGTTTTTATTTCTCAAGTATTTGTGTTTTTTATCATGGTTATTGATTGTGTAAGTACGTGATCGTTTCTTTTTCGAACGAATTTTTAAATCTTTCATTAAATTAAGCAAAGATCGAATTTGAACTAAAATCTTGTTCTTTTAATCGAAGTCAAGCATAAGTCGAATCTGACCCTTCAATAAGGAGAATACATTCAAAGAAAATAGCACATAATATAACTCATCTTTTAGACATAATATGATCGAATTTTCGAAATATATCGATTCCTAAAAAACTGTTTCTGAAAATTCTGCTCTAATCAAAGAATTTTGACCAACGAATATAACTCATCTTTTTTAGACATAATCTAGGTATATCAATTATGTAGCTGAACTTTTCTCCTTATTCGATCATAGTCTTGAACATTTATAGAATTTTGACATTAGTTTATAATTCAAGTTTTGATTTGGTCGATAAGTTAAAAATATGACTTGATCGATAATTGATGCTTCAAAGGCAATCAATTGTTTTAACTTAATCACTTTTATAGTGCAAGGAATCGATGCTTTGAAAGCTGTCGAAATGGTTGATGCTCTTAAAGCAATCAACTGTTCTAACTTATCACTTTTATAGTGTAAGGATTCGATGCTTTGAAAGTTGTTGAAATGGTTGATGCTTTCAAAGCAATCAACTGTTCTACTTATCAATTTTATAGTGTAAGGGTTCGATGCTTTGAAAGCTTTCGAAATGGTTGATGCTTTCAAAGCAATCAAATGTTCTACTTATCACTTTTATAATGTAAGGATTCGATGCTTTGAAAGCTATCAGTTGAGTATATGAGAGCAAACACTTGTAATTTGCAGAAAAGATAATTCAGTTCTATTGATTGTTGTCACAGAGGTACACTTAACTGAATTTTGATCAATAAAACGATCAAAGTACAAAATACAAAAAGTGATCGTATATGATCATGCTAACAAGAAAAATCCTAAGTATAGAATTTTCTTAAGTTTCTTCCGTTCGAGGTTCTTGGTATAGACTTTCCGTCCAGATATTCTAATTTATATGCTCATTTTCTTCCTACTTCAATGACCTTATAAGGACCTTCCCATTTTGGATCGAGTTTACCAGTGTCCTTGGATGCCTCGATTTTCTTCAACACTAGATTACCTACTTGAAACGTTTTCAATCGTACATTCTTGTTGTAAGCTTTATCCATTGTGGTTTTATAGGCTTGAATTTTCGTTAAAGCTTTTTCTCTTCTTGCTTCGGCTTGGTCGACTTCGTACCTCCTTCGTTCTTCATTGGATTGCTCTCCATATAATTCGACCCGTGTAGTGGGTGCTTGTATTTCATTTGGAACAACAGCATCATAACCATAGATCAGACTTGTTGGTATAAATTAGAGAAGGTTTTGAAGATGACAAAAATGCCATAATGGTTTTGAAGATCAAAAGGTTAAGTCATCAACTAAGAACAGCTTAGTGAAACCTATCTCAAGGTCTTGAAGCGAAGTAACCGAATCAGCCGGGTGGGATATCAGATTGGTTATCATCAGCACAGTCAAGATAGATGTGTTCATTCTTGAATCAGCCGAGTAACCATCAACCGAGTGATCATCAGGAGAATGGTCATCAGCCGAGCATTCCCATCAGCGAAGTAAAGTTGGTGAAGTAAGCTTATCAACGGTAACCAGATGAGTGCATTAAATGCGACTGAACATAAAGTGAATATCCGTACAACAGA
Source organism: Penstemon newberryi var. newberryi (assembly GCA_030819805.1). Classification (NCBI taxonomy): domain Eukaryota; kingdom Viridiplantae; phylum Streptophyta; class Magnoliopsida; order Lamiales; family Plantaginaceae; genus Penstemon; species Penstemon newberryi. The sequence continues at coordinate 77,123,674 of JAUALY010000001.1, read as the reverse complement.
GTGTACAGAAGACAGTCTGCAAAAGCAAAAGCTGCCGTCAGAGAATAAGACCGTTGCTCAGGGTTAAAGAGTAATTTCACCTTCCTTCAACGGGCAGAAATTCAAATCCGGGAGTATAAATAGAAGACTGACCGAAGATCTGAAGAGAGACTTGCAAAATTCAAGATCATATCTATAGAGCAAGATCCATCGGTTGAGTCGTCTGATCAAAAGCCTAGTCATCTGTTGACGAAGCTTTTCGTTGAAGAACAGAGAACTCACGTTGTCTGTCTGAGTGACTTTCAACTGAAAAGAGAGAGTAGTGTATATCCATCTCTGTGAAGTGATATAGCTTCTTAGTGTAGGTTTTCTTTGTGACTTCCTATATTGAAAATAGCGTGAGGAGCGTAGATCCATCTAAGTGAGTGATCGAGCTTCGTAGAATAGGTTTTCTTTGTGATTTCATATTGCGCACTTGTGGCCTTTTCATTTGTTGATTGGCGCAAGCATTGTATACTGTTAACTTTGTGTTTTCTAGTATAACCCAAGATCTGTGTGACTTGGAAGAGTGGACTAAAGGATTTTCATCCATATAACCACTATAAAAATTAGGTGTGTTTAATTAACTGTTTGTTTACCTTGCATATTTTCAAAAGAACTCAAACATACGAACTGAACCAAAAGATTTGAAAAAGGAGTTGTAAAAACTGGGAATAAAATCTTTTGTGTGAGAAAACTTAAAGAGGAACAGATTGGTTGAAAAACACTTGACAAATCCGCTGCCAACTAGTTTCTAAAACTATGATATTTCATCTGAATCAGCTGAGTGACATCAGATGAGTGGTCAACTCTGCTGCTCAAAGCTTTGTGCGCGAACAGCTTAGTAGTCTTACGAATTCTCGATCAGCTTAGTCTGCTGACAGAAAAAGTTTTAAAAAAAAAGTCATCAAAAGTTTTCTGAGGTCTATTCACCCCCCCCCCCCCCCCTCTAGACCTCACTGACCACTTTTGGGACCAACAAGACTGAACGGTGTTTCTCCAGTAGTTATTCTCTCCTTTGTTCAATTTGCCCATATCACCCAAGGCAATTCATCAAGCCATGCTCCATTTGCTCTTTCAAGTCTTTTCTTCAATAGTAATACAATGTCTTTATACGTGAATTATGTTTGTCCATTCGTTTGTGGACATCCTACCCGAGTAATCCTATGTTGTATTATGTGCTTGCTACACCATGCGTTCACTCTAGCTCCGACAAATTGTCCTCCATTATCAGATATAATAGTTCTTGGCAGACCAAATCGACATAAAAAAAATTTCCAATAAAAATTGATGATGTGGGTCTGAGAGATAGTAGCAAGAGCTTCAACTTCAATCCATTTACTGAAGTATTCGATGCCCACGAGTAGATATTGGATTTGTCCCTTAGCCATAGGAAGTGGTCAACCCCCATTGATCGAATGGCCAAGCAATCGATACTAGTTCCAAATTCTGAACATGTTGATGAGGGATATTAGCATGAAATTGACATTTTGCACATTTTTGGGCATACTCATTCGTCTCATGGACCAACTCCAGCCAGTAGTAACCTTGTCTTGATACTCTTAAAGCCAACAACCTCCTGAGTGATTTCTGCACGATCCTTCATGTAACTCTTTTATCACGACTTTGGCCTAAGCCGGGGCCAGGCATTTTACTAAAGGACCAGAAATCAATCTTCTGTATAAATCTCCAGAAGTACATATGGAGGAGCTCGATATTTCAATTGTCTTGCTGCGTTTATATCCTCAGGTAAAGTTTCGTCAGTCAGATACTTGATAAATTTGGTCTTCCAGCTTTCCTCATTTTCTTCGAAATTCATAATATCTGGCATAATCTCCTCGGCTTTATCATCTATCGAGGATTTTGTTGACAACATCAAGGTGACCTTTCTTTGTTTAACTCTTTTGATTAAATTTCCAAATTTCGAGAGAGCGTATGCTCGAGTATTTTCCTCTCTTGGAATGTATTCGATTTGAAGGCTTTCGAATTTTTATGCTAATTTATGGGTCAGTGCCAGATTACGAATCATTGATTTTTCCTTGGCTTCGAACAAACCCTTGAACTATTTTTCGACCAGTTGTGAGTCAGTATATACTACCAACCTTCTTACGCCGGTTTCAAATGCCATTTTTAGTCCAGAAAACAATGCTTCGTACTCCGCTTTGTTATTGGTAACGAGAAAATCTAACTTTAAAGCAAACTCCAGTTCGATATCATCAGGTCCTTGAAAGTAAATTCCAGCTCCTCCTCTTGCTGATGTCGAAGAGCCGTCAATATGCATCATCCATGTTGCTGCTGCAGTCATAGGTTCAGATGACGAATTCTCCAGTATGAAATTCGCTAATACTTGAGCTTTTACAGCTGTTTTTGGTTGAAATTCGATGTCATATTCCCCCAGTTCGACAACCCACTTTATCAGTCTTCCGGAGGCATTAGCCTTGGAGAAAACTTGTCTCAGCAGTTGACTTGTCAAGACGATTATCTTATGGGATTGAAAATAAGGTCTGAGTTTTTGCGTTGTTGTCATAAGGGCAAATGCAAATTTCTCTATCTCCATATAATTTATTTCCGGCCCTTGTAGCACTCTGCTTACATAGTATATTGGTTGGTGCTCTTTCCCTTCTGATCTTACCAATACTGGATTGATAGCTTGATCTGATCCGACCACATAGCGATATAGTGCTTCGTTTGCCACAGGTTTTGCTAGCAATGGTGACGAGGTTAAATACAACTTCATCTAGTCAAATACTAGGTCACATTCCTCGGTCAGTCAAACTTCTTCACATCTTTCAGTATTTTGAAGAAATGAAGGCTTTTATCAGCTGATCGCGATATAAATCGATTTAAAGCTGTTATTCTCCCAACTAGTATTTGCACTTCTTTGAAAGTTTTTGGTGGTTTCATTTCCATGACTGCTTGATTTTTTTCGGATTAGCTTCAATTCCTCGTTCATTCACCACATAGCCTAAAATTTTTCCTGCTCGAACCCCAAAGGTGCACGTTGACAGGTTTAACTTCATCCCATACTTTCTCATTATGTCGAATGCTTGTTTGATATGGGCTAGATGATCATGCTCTTTCAGGCTTTTTACCAGCATATCGTCAACGTAAACTTCCATTGATTTTCCGATTAATGTTTCAAACATTTTGTTGACCAATCTTTGGTATGTTGAAATTTCATTGCTTTGAAACAGTATACGCCCTTCTCGATGACGAAAGCAGTTTTTTCTTTATCCTCCAGTGCCATAAAGATTTGATAGAAACCTTGAAATGCATCCATCATACTCAATATTGCACAACCTGCAGTTGAATCGACCAGGGTATCGATTATGGGCAGTGGATGGGGATCTTTGGGCAAAGTTTGTTTAAATCCGTAAAGTCATTACACATTCTACATTTTCCTTCCTTCTTTGGGACTAAATCAACATTACATAGTCTGTAAATTGTATTTCAACCACATATCATGCTTTGAGAAGTTTGTCCACTTCTTCTTCATTAATCCTATTTCGTTCAGGACCGAAATTTCATTTCTTTTGTCTAGATGTCGAGCAGAAGGATCTATGTTCAATCTGTGGACTATCACACTCGGATCGACGCCTTGCAAATCACTAGTCGACCAATCAAATACATCGACATTCTTTCGAAGGAACTGTATTAACAAGATTTCCAATCCTTCACTCAATTACGTTCCTATTCTGGTTGTTTTGCTTAATTCTCCAAGGATCAGTTCGATTTCTTTAAAACCTTCTCCAGGTTCGACTCTAGGAGTCTCGAATTTTCGTTTTCTCGAAGTTTTTTCTTCAACTGGAGGTGGTTGTTCAACTTCTTTTCCTTTTTTCAATTTCTTGCTTAGTTGTAGGTCTTCATTTTCTTCGATTGAATTTACTCGATTGTGCGCATATTTTCTTTTGTCTACTGATACAGTATAGCAATCTCAAGCTTCTTTTGAATCTCCTATTACTTCTCCAATACCTCCTCTGGTGGGGAACTTCATCTTTTGATGATAGGTTGACAGAACGGCTTGAAAAGTGTTTAAAGATGGTCTTCCTAGGATCACATTATAGGCAAATGGTGAATCTACCACTAAGTACCTAATCATTCGAGTTCTGCAATTAATTTCATCGCCAAGAGTGGTTGATAAGGTTAATATACCCAGTGGCATGACTTATGCTCCTCCAAAACCAGATAAAGGTATGTTGATTGGTTGCAATGAACTCACTCCTAGTTCCATTTCTGTGAGTACCTTTAGGAACAATATATGTTAGCAAAACTGCCTGAATCAACAAGGATCCTTTTTATTGTGCAGTTCTCGATTTATGCTATTATAACCATGGGCCAGTCAGGGACGTCATGATCAAAGCTGATTTTACTGTTCATCGATGAGATCAAGTCGATCGAGTACACCTTATTCCTTTTGTAAGATTTTGCTGTCTGTAATGATCTTAAAACCTTTCTACTTGAATTTTTATTATCTCCTCCTGCTGGTCACCAAATATCATTTTATTATCACTCGAGCAGGTTGCCCTCGATTATTCTGCTCATGTATATCTTCTTATTTGGCGACCTTGATCTTTGTTGATCACTTCTGTAGTTTGGACCCTTCATAGCATGGGATTCTGTAACATCTTTCTTTACATAATCTGTTAAGTGTCCTTCTGCTATTAACCTTTCGATTTCATCTCTTAACTGGACGCAATCATTGGTGTCGTGTCCTTTTTGCTTATGAAATCGACAATACCTATTAGACTGAGGCTGATCTTTCTTAGGACATGGCTTCCTTAATATGTTTCGATCTTGTATAGCCATCAAAATCTGAGATTGGTTTCCTTTCAATGGATTGAACACATTTGATCTTCTGTTGGGTGACTTGCTCTTCGTTGATTTATTTGATCGAATCTTCTATCACTCATTCTAAAATTTCGATCAGGTTGTTTGTCGGAACTGTGTTGCTGGACATGATGCTTGTTTGCTTGGTTGACACCAAAGAAGTTTCCTCCCATGATATTCATTTATTCCTGCGTCATGTACTGGCTTGCGACGTCCATTAATCTCTCGTAAACTTCAGGGTTTTCCCTCACGATGGTATTGGCGAAATCTCTATTTTTTGCATTTTGAAACAAGACCGTTATGAGAAAGTCGATTCTTGGCATTTCAACTTTCAGAAGTTCCGTGTTAAATCTCTGCGTGAATGATCTAAAGATTTCCCCATTCTGTTGGATGATCGAATATAGATGATTGACAGGTGGTTTGATTGCTTTTCCATTTGCAAACTGATGAACAAATTTATCATATAACTGGCCAATTGAAGTGATTGAGCCTCCTTCCAGTCGACCAAACTATATTTGCGCTACCTCAGATAATGTTGTTGTAAATAATTTGGTAGCTAGGTTGTCGAAAAGATCATGTAATTGCACAATGTGTGTGAATTGTACGATATGTTCTTCAGGGTCTCCCTTCCCATCATATCTAGGCAAACCAGTTGGCATTCTTTTTGTTGGTAGCAATCTTTCAAAGTATATTTCATCACAAAACAGGGATCTTTTGTTTGTTCGAATGCATGGAGCTCCTTCTTCGACTCTCATTTCTTTGTCTTCTAACTTCTTTGTTAAACATTTGACCTGGGATGAAAGCTTATTCACTTCGACAGAGAATTCCACGGGTCCAGCTCTGTTTCCTTCGGGTGGTCGATTCGCTTGCTCCCTTGGTCTAGTGTTTACTTTTTCTGAAACTGCTTGTTCATCCCTCGCTTTGTCTGCATGATGCTCTGGAGATTTTGGCGTTCGACCTTCGACATGTTGAAGCTTTGATTTGCTCACCCATTCCTTGTGTGCGGTATTGATGAGCTCATGTAACTCTTCTCGATGAATTTGTAAATTTCTTCAGTCGGTCGTGGAGGTTCAGCACCTGCTCCTTCCTCACTGTGCATGCTATTTCGATCATCTCCTAAATTGTCTCCAAGCTGCTCACGTTCGCGTGTTGCTGCGTCTACCATTGCTGCTTTTGATATGGTCGTCATTCCTACTTGAACACTGGTTAGTGGTTTCCACAGACGGCGCCAACTAATGAAGGGATTTTTCGTCTAAGTGTTTGTTTCAAATCCAAGGTGCCACATAATTGCTGATATCTGCTTCCACATTATATAATTATTGCCTTCAAATCGAGCAGAACTCCACTTCAAGAAACCCAACCATGAGCTCGAAGGAACTCGTCAGGTTATGCCGGTGGTTGATCCGGCGTCGACCCTCCGATGCTAAAGTCATACCAGTTCGAGATAATAGTAGAGAAATAGTTATAATGATTGTTGAGACAGACCTGAGAAGAGTAATAAATGTCGTCTATTTATAGTTTTCCAAAGCAGATATTTCGGGTCGGTCAGTCGGATCTTTCTGGGTCGGATCTCAACTGGTTCGACCCCATTGAGATATCCAGGTCAAAGAACTACATCGATGGGTTGATGTAGCAACTTCATGCGGAGTTTAATATCATAATCATTCAAAGTGAGCTGGATTACTTGAATTCGACATATGGGGTATGTCGAACTTCATAAAGGCAAATATATGGGTCAGGTGTGATCTATGTCGAGGAGAAGAAAATTACAAGTCGATCAAGACAGAATTAGATTTGACGTATGTCAAATAAGACCAGACTTGGTTTATGTCGAATAGGACAGAGTTTAATCTTGATTTTGACTTATAATATGACGTGTAATGTGTCATGTGTCATGTCACTGATTCAATATTTGGTATATCGGAAGTTTTCGTGTCAATTTGCTTTTTTGGTACCACATGATAGGCCACCTTGCAACATTGGTACCATTGAACATGAAAAAATAAATTGTATACCACAGTTTAAGTTTTCATTGCAACGTTCATTGCAAGCTCAATTCTTTTGACTGAGATGGATGGAAAAGCGCAAATTTCCCGTTGAAGTTGTATTACTCCCGTTGACCCTAGACATTCGGGGGGCCTAGGCGAATTCCAAATTTAGGGCATTTTGTTATAAAAAAAATATAATCAATTTTTTTAAAATGCAAAAATACTAATTAAATATTAACATATTATTTTTTAGATAGATAATTAAATAACAAACTCATTTAATTTTTAAAAGATTCAACCGTCAATTTTTTTGTAAAATTTTTAATGTTAAAAATATTATTTTAGCTGAAGTAAATTTTACAAGTATATGTACATCCTTAACTCTATTTCATTCTTTTACAAATATCATAATTGATTGCATGACTTTATTTCATTTCGCGACATTATTAACTCTATTAATTATATATTATCATATATAGAAAAAGTTATACATCGTATATAAAACTAAGAAAAGACACACATACATATAAAAATATGGATGTAGCTAGACCAATTTTTATTGGGGGCAAAATTCTTTTTTGCAATGTAAGCAGAAAAATTCTATTATAAAGAAAAAAATTATATTCTTTTTATAATAATTAAGAAAGAATCTTTTAAAAGTACTTATTAAGAAAAAATATTGACAAGAAATCATTAAGAAATTAAAGGGATTAAATATAATTACTACGAAAGGAAAATAAAAAATATGAACAATTATAACAAAAGAAAAAAGAGCAAAAGACAAAAACACCCCCTGTGCTTTGTCTAACTCCCAAAACCCCCCCTGTGTTATTTTAACTCCCAAAAACCCCCCTGTGTTTGGTTTTAAATACCACACTCGACCCAATTAGTATATACTTATAATTTTATTTTTGACTTTTGGTGGAATGACAAGATTACCCCTATGTGTTTTTTTTAAAAATTTATTTATTCTTTTTGAAAAATTAAGTATATACTACTTGGGTCGAGTGTGGTATTTAAAATTAAACACAGGGGGGTTTTGGGGATATAAAATAACACATGGGGGGTTTTTTGGGAGTTAGACAAAGCATAGGGGGTGTTTTTGTCTTTCGATGTCAGGGGTAAAATTGTCATATCAAAAGCAAAATGTGAACAAATACTTGCAATTTTGGCGTTTGAAACACACTCTCTTTTTTGGGGGTGTATTTGGCACTTATTTGAGATCACAGGGGGTTTTTTGGGAGTTAAAATAACACAGGGGGTTTTTTGGGAGTTAGACAAAGCATAAGGGGTGTTTTTATCTTTTGCTCAAAGAAAAAAAGTTAAATAACATAAAACAATCAAAATATAGGGAAAAAAGCCAATATTGGGATTCGAACCCTAAACCTCCCACTCATCAAGAGAAAGTCTTAGCTAATGAGCCAAGATACATGCATGTACATTAAATTAATAAAATTAAAAATATTTAAAAGACCTAAATATAAATTTTTGGGGTCCTCCGAACCGGGAGCCCGCAACTTGGGCCGGCCCTTATACTACATAGGAATTTTATGAGTTGGTCGTAACATTTCTTTAATTATTTTTCTTATGGATAAATAAAATAAATATTCATTCATAAAAACTAGAATTACAATATAATTGAAACACAAGATATTGGGGAACAAGGAAAGTGGAAAACCAAGAAAAAAATGGCCAAAATCCTAAGAACAAAATTAAAAGCCTCCTCCAACTAATAGAAGATGGTGATACAAGCCAAATTACAATAGAAACTATAGGGAAGAAAAACATACAACTGATAGGGGTGGAGCAGATTTGGTATCGTACAATATACCATTTTATAATGTTTATACCACTAGATATATAAATGTACATTTAGTACCACAGTTTAAATATTGGTTGTAATGTTCATACCGCCGTCAAATAATTGGACCGAAATGGAAGAAAATGACCACGTGCACCGCACGTGATTGTTATCTCGTCTTTTGGAGTGAAAATCATCACATGATCACATGAAGACGTGAGGAAAACGTTATTAGTTTTCCTCAAAAAGATGAAATAATGTGATAATTTTCCCTTCAAAATACGAGAATACGTGGTCAATTCTGCCCATTTTCATCAATTTATGTGACGGCGGTATGAATATTGCAACTAAACTTTAAATTATATTATTAAATGTGCATTTACGTATCCAGTGGTATCAAAATTACAAAGTGTCATATTATATGATACCAAATATGTAATTTTTCCTTTAAACATTTCTTCAATTCAATTAACCATAAGGAGACTTGGAGTAACAGATAAAATTCAAATATCAAACACGAAATTATTTTCTACTTGACACACGTGCACTTAGCTTCAATACTTAAGCTTTCATTACTAAAACGAAAATTTTAAAATATTGACCGTTTCTCATAACAGTTTAAAGGAGAGTTCGTCATATTTTTGTGTAACACATGTAAATAAATGTTTAAATTTAAATATTTTGTGGACAGCACATACATATATAAGATATGTCCATCATATTTGAGCGAGTTTGGCTTAGCGATTGCATAATTGCTTCTATAATAATTGATTCTCGTATAATTGCTTTCATAAGAATTATTTTAATAGAATTGATTTAGCGTTTGGTTACAATTTTTTAAAATTGATTATGAAAATAAATATTTTCATTAATTTACCATATTACCCTTATGTACGTAGCCTAAGACTATCGAATAACATTTTCACAAAAAACAAGAGTATAACAAAAAATACTAATAAGTTTAATTATCAATGTAGATCTTCAGCAATAAAATGGTAGATATTTAATTATAGGGTGAAATATAGTTTTCCCCTTAAAGTATAGGGGTGGTATCAATTGTAACACTTACCCTCCTCTGTTATAGTATTGAATATTTTATTTCAAAACTACCACCGCCTATTTTATAACATATAAATTATTTATTTATTAATTTATCAAAAAAAAATTATTAATTATGAATTCATCCATCCACCAAACAATATTATGTTTCAATTTCTTCTTTTGTTTCCCTTGGTTTTATATCTAAAAGCTTTCTTTTCATCTCATTTTTTTTCATTTTTCTCTTTCAATTTGTTTTCTTTATTTTATGTTTCAATTTTTTATCTAAAAAAAATTATTTATATTTTTCTTGGTTTTTATTTGGTGATAATTATCTCATTCGGTACGAATTATTATTCAAAATGTTGAGTAATTCTCCTTCAAATTCTTTCTCGCAAAATTCAAGTTTGGAACCAAATAATATTATGTTTCAAATTTCTTCATTTCTTTTAAAAAAAAAAAATTATTAATTATGAATTCAGCAATCCACCAAACAATATTATGTTTCAATTTCTTCATTTCTTTTGTTTCCTTCCTTTTTTTGATCTCAAAATTTTTCCTTATAAAAAATTAAAACATAATGTTGTTTGATGGATGAATGGGTTCATAATTAATAAAGAATTTATGAATTTATTATTAATGAAAATTTTGGGGGTATTTTTGGAATAAAAACTCTAACAGCGGAAGGTAAGTGCTACAAGTAATAGTTTAAGGGGGTAACTAATACCACCCAATACTTTAAGGGGGGAAACTGTATTTCACCCTTAATTATAAGTAGCCTTTGATTGACGAATAAAATAAATAAAGATTGTGAAATGTTGTAAACTTTGGAATGTAAAAATTAGCATCAAATGACTGAAGAAATGGATTGACAGATCACCAATATTCTACGTACGTGTGTTCATTTTTTTTTATACAAAATTGACATTTCACATATTTTATATGGCTGCTTTGAGCAAAAGAAACAACTTTCTTTTTCTTAAAAGGTTAATCCCGAAGGAGAAACCCCCCTCCTGCGTCAGAGGTCCCTTGACCAGGAAGGTGTAAATCGAGGGATGTGCACGGATGACAGGGTTCTGAGGGAGAGAGTCAACAGGATACCAACCCCAGCACAACCCCCACAATATTTCAGTGGAAATTTGTGCCACACGAGGTTCGAACCTGCGTTGCCGGAGGAAAGATTCCCCACATCACCCCAGTCCTTACCACTCCGCAATGCCCCTGGGGACGAAAAGAAACAACTTTCTTGCTTCTGTGCACCACAAGTTTTCTGCAATGATAGAATCAAAAGTACGGCTGAGCACGGTTCGGTAAACCGACCGAACCGAACCGGAACCGAAATTTCGGTTCGGACCGTTTACCGAACCGAAATTTCGGTTCGGTAAACGGTTCTTGGCCGAGAACCGATCCTTGGGAGTGGTCGGTTCTCGGTAAAACCGGTCGGTTTACCGAACCGATTGGACCGAAATTTTTTTTTTTTTTTTTTAAAAAATTAGTGTTTTTCAATTAAAATTTTGGAGATTTATAACTTTTATGTTTGAATGGTTTGTATAAACTTAATATTATTTTTCAAAAACTATTTACCTCTTTGTATTTGATTAAGATTATTTTATGTTTGAGACTTTTATGTTTTAATGGTTTGTATGAATTTTGATGTTATATTGAATGTTGTGGAATAAATAGAAGGGGGGGCTTTTTTGTATGGTTTGTGTGTTGTAAGATTTTTTTTTTGTATATTGTGCAATAAATTGAATTTTTGATCTTTTAAAAATAAATAAAAATTAAACATTCGGTTTTTTTGGACCGAACCGGACCGTTCGGTTTTTTACCGAACCGAACCGAAATTTTCGGTTCGGCAAACGGTCCGCGGTCTGAAAATTACCGAACCGAAAAAATACCGAAGTTCGGTCCGGTTCGGTTCGGTTTTTACCGACTGCTCAGCCCTAATCAAAAGTGATTGGAATTTTTTCGGCCAAACACTCAAATTCTCACGATTGATATCGAAACGTCAAATTTGGGTGTTCAACCGTGGGCGGACCTACATAAGGGCTAGTGGGGTCTATAGCCCCCACTGAGATTTATACTATATAATTTTTAGTAGTAGTTGTAACATAGTAAGTACATTTGCCTACTGGATAAGGTATTGATAATTTGGAATGATAACCGGAGTTCGAACCCTGCATGCTACTTTTGCAATTTTTTTAGTTTTTTTCCTTTGATAAGAAGTAAAATTTATATTAGCTTTAGATACATAAAAAATGCCTTTGCTCATTGGTTTTGCTTTTGCAATTTTTTTAGTTTTTTTCCTTTGATAAGAAGTAAAATTTATATTAGATTTACATACATAAAAAATGCCTTTGCTCATTGGTTTTGTTATGCATGTTTATCAACATTGTCCCGTGTTCAAATTTCAAGAGTGTCATTTCTTTTCTTACTTAATTTATAGTTTTGTTTCTTAGCAATTATTCTTTTAATTTATTTTATTTTCTCAATAATTGTTCTTTTAATTTATTTTTCTTTCTCAACAATTGTTCATTTAACATCTTTTTCTTTCTAAATAATTGTTCTTTGATTTTTGTTATATCTTAATATTTTTTTTAATTTTATTTCCTTTTTAATAATAAAGAGAATTCAATTTTTTTATTATACGTTTTATTTAATACATTACTACATAAACCCCCTCCCCCCCCCCCCCCCCTCTAAAAAAATTGATCTAGCTCCGCCCCTGGCTATTATGTACGGATTTCAGAAAATTAAAAATCGGTGCGATTAATTGTGAATATAATTGATGTCATCCGAAATTGTATTTCGATTATTTAATTTATCCTAGAATCTTATAGCCCCATGTATTAAAGTTTCATTTTTGACGTATGTTTCAGTCAGTTGTATATTAGAAACTTCTCGAGATTTTTCGAAAATTTTCGAGAAATCTTAGGAAGAATTGTAAATAAAAAGAAAATATGTTGAAGTAGAAACTACTCTATATTCTCGTTTTGGTTGACTCAAATACTAAAACTTTTTGGTGTTTTTGGGGGAAACTTATCAAAAATTGATCCATGCTTAGCCCCCTCTGGCCTGTATTCTTGGATCCGCCCCTGACCGTGAGGCCAAACGGCCTCGAAACCAAATTGAGATACCAAAATATTTATGCCTGTTCTTTAATTCTGATAATTTATATAGAATTGAATTCTTCACTTAGATGCTCTAATGTGTAGTGTGTATGATGTTTGCTGACCAACATTAAGGTAAGCATAAATAAGCTTAATTTTTAATATCCCACATTGGTTGTACAGTAAATATGAAGAGAGACAAGTTAATATAAATTGGGCATTTCATTCTCTTTAAATCTCATACCTTTCTCGGCCTTTTGGCTAAGATCAAGTGTAGTATCTGTTCTTATCAGTTTAATATCTGATATGTGGACCATCGGCCCACACGATATTAAATTAATTTTTTAAAGGGGAAAACCCCATTAAGGCAGCTTGCTGTCTGGGCTTTTGCGTGTCGCTCATGCGTTGCACTAATGCACGGGCCTGGCACACCCCACCAATTTAAGTTAAATATTTTTGTTAGCAATTTTCATAAAATCAGAGAGCTGAAAGGCGCAACCCAAAATCCCATATGTATATATTTGTCTTTTCCTTTTCCTCTTAGACATTTTAATTGGAGATCAACTATGAAGTACCAAATAAATTGTCACATAACAATTAGGAAATATTTTCCACTTGGCACAGATTATTCTTTTTGATAACTCATAACACACATACTTACATTCTTTTATAGAAGAAGGGGAAAATTTAGGAAATATTGACTTTCTTTTGTCAGATATTTTAAAATGCACTCCAACATTTTAAGCTTTTAATACAAAGAAAAATTTGAAAGATATTTAGTTTTTCTCATAAATTTTAAAGGAAAGTTCGAATTTATTGGGAAAGATATGTACCATTTTCATACATTATTAATTGAAATATGAGGGCAACGTGTATATGACTCAATTTTCCTTAATCCAAACAAATTATCCTTTTGGAGTGACAATTTAACGAAATGACTACATGGTCTCTTCAAATTTGCACACGTCACTAATAATCCATGATAAACAATAAGAAAATTACGCTTTAATTGGGGGATCATGTCTATATGAGTTGTTCGGTTTGTAAAGGGATGGATCCAGGATTATAAAATCGGGGGGCGAGTTTACATATCGCTAAAATTAATTGACAATGATATTCAATATAATTTATTTGCATAGAATAGATTATCAACTAGAACTCTATATATTAAATTCAAAATGCTAAAATAATTGAATGAAAAAACTTTGAAAATTATATACAACGTTCTTCATATCATAAAAGTTCTTAGCATTTTTATTCTCAATGTGAATAATCAAACAATTCGCAAGGTAGTAATCTTTCATCTCGTCTCTAAGCATGTTTTTCACCGACTTTATTTTTGATAATGACTGTTTTTGTTGTGGTGGTAACATGAAAAACTAAAATCGAGCGAATCAAACAATCTATTAAAATTTACATCATAGACTTTCTTATACTCTTCAATGGTAAACTTAGCACACAAAATCTATTGATAATCATGTCTTCTAAATTAAGTCTAAACAAATGTTTTCATTGAATAACGTAGGTGTAATTGACAATTTAACATGGAAAGATATTTGTCTTTTTATTATAATTGTATTGGGCCCATGGATATTTATGGAGTATAAGAAAATAAACTTTTGAAACTTTGAATTAGATTAGTGGTTAAATAATTTAAATAGTAGTACTAATTTCTTAAAAAAATTCTTGCCCCCCCCCCCCCCCCCCACCCCCCACCCCGAAAAGTGGCTACATCCGTCCCTGGGTTTGTAAGATTGCAGTTCGGTTGGCTCAAAAAAGTGGTTAATCTCTCTTATTTGGAGCAGTTGTAAATGTAGCTCCCCCTTGATTTAATAATCTCTCCAATATAGGATTTCCACTTTAGAGTTTTATCCTTTAAATTTAACAAGAAATTAAACTCCATGCCAATGAATTCAAATTTCAAATTTCAAATTTCAAATTTCAAAAACAGAAAAATGATCAGAAGGGTTCCTCAAAATTCATCAAATGCACAGAAATCAAACGAATTTTTTCCTAAATATACCTTAAAACTCCATTTAGTAAAATTGTCCCTTGAAATTTGTTAATTAGCAATTGATGATTCATGCTGCCTCCGAATTCTCTTCATGAGATGAAGTAGTGAATTATTCACCAGCCTTACTATCATCATCTTTAGCTGGATTTTTATATTTTTCATTTGTTCATCTGTTGAATAGATAAAAAAAAATTCAACTCAAAAGTTGTTGGTCCCAAGTGGTCAGATGAGGTCTAGAGGGGGGGAGGGGGGTGAATAGACCTCAGTTTCTTTTAAAATTTCTCCAACTTTTCTTATCAGCAGAGTAAGTTGATCGAAACTGGTGAGACTACTTTGTTAATTGTGCACTTAGCTTAAACAACAGAGTTGACCACTCGTCTGATTTACTTATCTGTTTCAATTTAAATCAGAGTTTGAAACTTGTATGCAGCGGATTTATCAAGTATTTTTCAAACAAGTTATTTTCTTACTTAAAGACTTTTATCCCCAGTTTTAAAATCTTTCAGTTTGTTCAAAGTGATTGTATGCTTTTGGAATATGCAAGTAAAAATGCAAGTAATCAAACACAGAGAATTTTTATAGTAGTTATATAGACAAGAATGTCTTTTAGTCCACTCTTCTAAATCACGAAGATTTAGGTTATGTTAGAAACACTAAGTAACCTAGTACACTCTTCTTGTGTTTTTACAACAAATGATAAAGCCACTAGTTCATTATAGGAGATCACAAAGAAAACCTATACAATGAAGTTATATCACTCACACAGATGGATATACACTTCGCACAATACTCAAAGTTTACACAGAAATCACTCAGATTAATTTTGTTTGTTTCTTCAACTCGGCTTTGTCAAAAGATGACTCGGCTGATGGTGATTTGTTCTTGAATTTTTGAGACTTAGAAAATTTGCTCGCTTGAATTCTCTCTCAGTTGTTGTGTTCTCTTTAACTCTTGAATGTAGATCTATTTATACTTGAGGATTTGAATTATGCCCGTTGAAGTAAGATAGATTTCAGATCTTCCTCGAGTACTGGTCCTTGTCTCTGAACGGCTTCCTGCAACTGTTCACTGTACAGTTCTGCTGTACATTCTGTCACGTCGCATTAAATGCACCTTGCTGATCCGAGGTTTCTCTTCAATCATTTGTCATTAATACTCTCTTCTTACAGCATTTATTACGCCAAGTGCATTTATTACCGTTGTAATAACTTCCTGATCACTTCTACTCTGCTGATGGAAATCACCTTGCTGATGAACACTCTGCTAATTCAAATCGAACTCATCTGATTTGACTCTGCTGAAATCCACCAGTCTAATTCCGTACTCAGCATCAGATCAGTAGTCTTCTGGACCAAAATGCAACCCTTCTGATTTTACTTGTCTTCTTAGATTGAATTTGTTAGAGGTTTGCCAAGCTTCCATTACTTAGCTGATGACTTTTGAAAATCATCAAAACCTCCATTTACTTCTTCATCTTCATCCAACAAAACTTAAGATGAAATTGGAGTTGAGAAATTAAAATGGAATTGGTATCGATAAAAGAAATTATAATAGTAGATTTTCCCCAAATCATGAAATGGGAACGTTGGATGGAAGTAAACGAGGAAGAATATTTGATTGGCACAAATATCTAAATATGATTATTTTTGTCAGATGCTTAATTTTGGACTTAATCATGTCAACCGAATACTTTTTTTTCATTAACTGATTGATTGTAATTTTGGGCCAAATTTGAACCAAACATCATTTTTAATAGTCGACTCAATTGTGTTATTAGGTGCAATAGGTAATCTGGTCTAATCCCGTTGGAAAAACCGAACGGCCCCTTGAGTGTTTTTGCACATTAGTACTTGCCCCTCTCATTTATTCAAAATATTGTCGATTGCCATTTTTAGTCAGCCTAGGGTCGAATTTCGTGATTTTCTTTTATGCTCACTATATGGGCATATGTAAGGGAAAGCAGGGGCGGAGCCAGAATTTCAAACTGAGGGGGGCAAGACCAAGTTGAAAAGGTCTTTATATTTTTTACTGTAATTATTTATGGAATAAAAATTAAATAGTTTTTGGCAAAAAATAATCATTTTTAATGTATTGATATTTTTATTTTGACATCTTGAATTGTGTTCTACGATTTGTCATGACATCAATTAATCGATAACCTTTTTTTATAATTAAATTAATTGACAATTGAATTAATATCAAAACATTGAAAAAAAATTATATCATATTTATTAAATGAAATAGATAATAAATCAATTTCCATTTTATTTTACTCAATGTATTTTGATAAAATTAATCCCATCCCACAGTTAAATTAGAAATAACATCAAAATATTCATGAGTTCAAAATTTTATAAGTACTTTTTATGTAGTAAGTTCTTGATTAATCTTCTCTCATTGTATTCAAATTTCAAAATTTAGAAATAAAATTGTGATGAAAAGTAGATTTTTTTTATTAAATAGAGTTACGTCAAAATTCGAATTAATTAAAATTGTTGTGTTAGGATCAAAATTACCTTATTCATTTTCTTTTTAATTAGGAATGTGGATATTTAATCCAAAAGTTCACGGGGCAGTGTGTGTTTTGAGTTGCTATTGAGAATCATAAATAACAAAATTAAAAGAGTTATTTATCATGAGTGCTCTTAAGGTTAGTAAATGAAGACTTACATACTCAAAATCTTTAGTAGACGGGGAGTGTGGGTGGGGGCAAGTCCCTCTAGGGCAAGAAAGTCTTTTCATAATTATAATTACCATATGTTACTGCGATGATAATAAATTTTAATATTAGTTGACCAATGACCATTGAGAATTCAAAACTGAATGTAACAAATTTCACTGAGAATAGTCTTCAAATACTATATTGTCCTTATATAAATTGAAACGGTGAAAAAGCAACTGAAAATTTCGCGAAGTTTGATAGTTGATCGGCTAAAGGTGGTGAGGGGTAAGTGCTAACTAAGAAAGGTTAGAGAGAAAAGTACAAAAAGTACTCAATGTTTATAGTGGAAAGTTCTTCTTAGCATGGACGGACCTAGAGAGGGGCAAACGGGGGCTATAGACTCCCCTCAAATTTTCTGAATTATATATTAGAACTGATCGAGATTTTGCATAAAAATTGTGGCGGTCAATTGATGATGCTATGAAAGAAACAAAATGAGGTCTGGAATTCAAACCCTTCATGGATCTTTTTTAGTGTTCTTTTAATTTTTTGTCCTTCTCAATATTATTTTCAATACCTTATGTTTTCTTTCAAAAATAATTCCTTAATAGTATTTTAAAAATTTTATGTAAAAAGAATTCTTCTCAATAATATTTCAATGTTTTATGTGTTTTTAGCAATTTTTTTCTTCTTAATAATATTTCGATATTATGTGTTTCTTAAAAAAAAATCCTTAATAATAATTATAAAAACAATATGAACTATCATTGTTTTTGTAATTTGATTTTATTTTTTCTTTATTCAATGTACTTAGTTGAATAAAAACATCTCAATAATTTTAAAAAGAATACAATCTTATATTTTCTTTATTTATGGCTTTTTCGATATAACGGGGTATCATATGTAACAAAAATAACTTATAGGGTTCATTTTTTTTTGTCAAACTTCACCTCCTATTTTTTCTATCACTTCATATATTTTATTGTGAATAAATTTAAGTTTGACTGTTTGATTGAAAAAAAAATTTAATATACTTTAGCTTAGCCCCTCTTCCTAAAATTTCGGATCCGCCCCTGCTTCTTAGTACATGTTAGTAATTTTATGATAATCCACATTAATAATTTTACCATAAATTTTGTATAAGATAATTTCATATTTTTTACACACACGAAGCAAAGGAAATTTATCAAAAAAAAAAAAAAAAGCAAAGGAAGACTGGCCTGCGTAATATCCCGGTTATTCATTTTATTTATCTTCTTTCTTATAAAACTTATAAAAAAAAATACTACTTTAAAATAGAAAAGAAAATAAAGGAGAAATAACCCCTCATATATATTAAATAGGTTCACACAAAGTAATGCACGACTAACAATTTAACACTAGTTCTTTTTTTTTTTTTTTTTTTTTTTTTGGTTACATCAAATGGTAGTAATTGAGCTACCACTCCGAGCCGGGTCGCTGTTTACGGAAAGCACTCCCCAAGGAATTCTTTACAGTGGAGGGGGTCGAACCCTTGACCTCCCTGTGGTTCTAGCCAGCTTTTATCCACTAGACCAAACCCCTTTGGGTAACACTAGTTCTTTTGTGCTAGGATTCTTTTCTCTTTTTTTAAACGACCAACAAATGTTACGTGCAAATATAAAATTTATATACTTATCTTTTCTCCACACGTAAAAAAAGACAAGAATATTACGTCCAAATTTAAAACACGAAGTTTAAAAACCGTAAAACCAATAAACAAAAGCATCAAGAAAAATGGACAATTGATCTCAAGGCAATATAATCTTTTGCATTGCAATTGACATCTTCTTAATCACACTTTATTATGGTCTCTTCAAATAAATATGAACCCTTTGAGGAGGATTTTTATTCTTCACCAATCTTTATAGGTTGAAAATGAAGAGGGAATATTTATGCTTTAAAATAAGATAATAAAATTAGTACAAAAACACATATTATTCACATTAACAAATTAATGATCCCTTTCTTGTAATAAAAAGGATTCCCCAAGTGTGGATATCCTTCACTTAAAAAAGCTACTTTTGAATTGGTTGACCATTGAGTCATATATTGAGTTTTATATATTTTTCTCCTCGCTCCATTTTATTTTTTGGCCGGTTTTGGATATCATAACTATACATACACTTAAAGCAAATTCCCTTTGCCTCAAAATTATATGGCGGTGTTTATAAGGTCTTGTGCAAAAATCGAACTTGATGCGTTTATTTGTGTTAGGCATAAGTGCTTTATTTCGTAAGTTTTGGGTGTTTGTTAATAGACTGAAAAATCGAAGCTGTCAAAATCGGAAAAAAGAGATATTGACAAACTAATTTCTAGCTTGACCGCGAAGCTAAGTTCCCAAAATCAAAATGTTACGGGCTCGAATCTCACCTATGTGTGAGTCTTTCTATAGTTTAAAACTAGTCTTATTAATTAGAGAATATTGAACATTATTTATTATTTACTAGTGATGAAATAGATTTATCGATGTAATGATGTAATCACCATTTCACTCAAAATATTCTCAGCACAAATTATTTGGTATAATATTAAAACCAGCGTTTAATTATTTGCAAAATTTACATTTACTTTGGAGAGCAACCCTAGAGATGCTTATCGGGCTATAGCTTTTAACAATTTATTTCTAGAAAACTAGAAATAGATGTATTTACAAATATGACTTTGGAGCCAAAACAAAAAGCACCCACTCCTACCACTAGAAATTATGACACAAATTAGGTTTGACTGAACCTTAGATATTTATGTGACAACTGCAATACATTTGTTTTGGGATTGAATGTAACTCAAAGGATAGTGATCAATCACAAAACAAATACAAGTTGTAGTTGAATAAATTTGACCAGATCAAGTTTGAGCAAAATTTTCCTTCCTACCCCACGCACACACCTACACTCATTCACAAATTCACAAGTTGGAAATGCGTCGAGCTAAGTTGAATACAATATTATTCAAACTGGTTTGATTTAAAACACTCCTAGTGGCAATCAACGATTTAAAATGAATTTGAAAAACATGATCAAACAATTGTTACAAAAAGGTTGTAAATGACTTGACTGAAATCAAGCAATATATTGTTCGAATTTATGTAAGTCTTTTCACAGAATTTGAGATTGTAACTGAAGTCATATTGATTGTTAAACAAATCAAACGAACCTAATTTTAATCAAATCGATTTCAAACCAAGCTCAAGCGTTTTAATATTATATATTGTTTAGCCTATCAAATCAAGTTGGCACCGCATTTTTAAAGTCATGAACGAGAAATATTATTATTTTTTCCTTATTAGCACGACAAAAATTATTCAAACTAAAATAATCAAACTAAAAATTAGACACAAACTCAAACAAGTTGTTAACAATTGAACCTAAGACAAATATAAGATAATTTAGTTTAATTTTCATAGAAACTACGATATAAAAGAAGAAAGAGAGATTCTTGGCATGTCCTACAATGCACTAACTTTTATATATTCCTTCCCCATGCACAAATGCATGCCATATATTGCCATATATTGATTCTCCATTCATTCTCTCCAGAAAGCACCTTTCTTAATTTTCTCCTCCATTCTCCAATCTTGAATTATGAATCCAGAAATGGAGGTATGTATTATATCCCAATATTATGTTTGTAAATTTATGTTTCTTTTTGTGAGTATTAATTTATATTTAACTTTCCATTAAATGTACAGAAACCTCGAGTGACAGAGATAAAGGTGAGGATGGATTGTAATGGATGTGTTCAGAAAATCAAGAAAGCATTACATGGCATCACTGGTAAGAAATTTAGACAAAATATAATTCACACTTTTTTTTTTTGGTTAATTTACTTAATTATAAAGTACTATAAACCTTACATAGATTTTGTTTTTCAGGTATATATGATATCTATGTTGATTTCCCTGAGCAAAAAATAACAGTAATTGGGTGGGCAGATCCTGAAAAAATAATCAAAGCCTTGAAAAAAACAAGAAAAACTGCAGTAATTTGTTTGCACGAACAGCAATCTGATCAGCCGACAGAAGCACCACCTGAAGGAGGAGAACCACCATCAGAATCCGAGAACCAACCTGCAGAACCGCCACAGACAGAAGCAGAGCCGCCAACGGGTCAACCGAAAGAACCACCACAACAAGAAAATCCACCACCGGAGACGAACAGGCCATCTGAATCCGCCCAGTTTACTCAACCTCCTAAACCAGAAAATGTCGAAGAAGTTCATGTCATATATCACCACCCCTCAGACTATAGATACAAATATGCGTATAATCACAACCTTCAACAAGGCTACGGTGGACAATCGAGTGGTTATCCTGGTGATCCGGGATTCAGAGGAGAGCCGGCTCAACCGACTCAATACAGTGGTCATAATTTTCAACAAGGCTACGGTGGACAATCAAGTGCCTATCTCGGTGGTTTAGGGGTTAGGGGTGAGCCGGTTCAACCGCCTCAACCCAACGGTAGTACCTACCCTGGTGGTCAAGCATTCAGAGGGGAGTCGGTTCGACCGCCTCAACCCTATAGTAGTACCTACCTTGAAGGTCAAGGATTCAGAGGGGAGTCGGTTCAACCTGTTCAACCGCCTCAACCCTATGGTAGTACCTGCCCCGGTGGTCAAGTATTCAGGGGGGAGCCGGTTCAACCGCCTCAACCTTATGGTAGTACCTACTCCGATGGTCCAAGATTCAGAGGGGAGCCGGTTCAACCGCCTCAACCCAATGGACATAACCTCCAACAAGGCTACGAGGGACAATCAAGTGGCTACCCTAGTGGTCCGGGATACAGAGGGGAGCCGGCTCAACCGGTTTATGTGAGTCACAACTACAATACATACAAACCATCACCATACGTAACCGAATATGCATATCCGAGGCCACCACCAAGTTATTATGCCCCAAGGTCACCACCCAATTATTATGCATATCAGAGGTCACCACCGAATTATTACTCACATTATAGTAGACCAGACAATTTCAGTCAAGATTATTACAGTGGAAACCATGGCAATGGCAATATTACATCAATGTTCAGTGAGGAAAATCCAAATGCATGTAGAATAATGTAAGACACAAAAAAAAGGAAAAAAAAAAAACAATCTTTTTATTGCAATGATACATCATACATGGAGATAAATTTGTTGTTTTTGAGCCATTACATTATATTCCTAGCTTGTAAGAGGAAAAAGTATTTGCTCTGTATTTTTCTAACTAGTACACGCACCTTGCATTTGTTAATGTGAAAAGTATCCTAATATTCCAAAATTCCATTGAAGGGAAAATTAATTTATCAATAAAGGGGAAAACTGCACTTTGGTCCATTACCTTATAACTAAATTGCATTTACTCCCTATATCTTTTACAGTTGCAACTTTAAAATTTATTGGCATTGGCAACCTCTGACCGTTCGACAATCATGTAAGAGAAAATCATATCACCTAATCTTTCGACTATGTTGTAATTGCACTTTACCCCTTACTTTTCGCTCATTTACTGAACAGCTTAAGATTGTAAACTGCAACAATTTCAAAAGTTAAATGGATACAACATAAACACAGTATGATTAGGGGGTAAACTGCACTAGTGTTTGGCTCTAGAGTTTATATTGGGAACACCTTCATAATTTGATACTACTACAAATCAGAATGCCCTTATTATGAGTCACAACAATAAGGGAAATGGAGATGGGCTAAATTCCACTTTGTCCCCCTTCAACTATCTACAATGCCTACCTCACCCCCTCGACTGTCAATTGCGCATCACTTTGCCCTCTCAAATTATCCCTCTCCATATTTCATTCTTTAATTGCACCAAACCTTTAGTTATATCATATTTCTGTCAAAAAGCCATAAGCAAATCGCCCTCAAATTTTCCTTTTTGCCTTCATATTTTAAGAATAATTGGAAGGGGGCAAATGCTCTTAATAAAAATCAGGGTAAAATTGGAAATTTGAGGCATTCTGTTAATGGTCTTTTGACGTAAACATACTGAAAAAAGAAAAATGGTTTGGCTCATTTGAAGCATGCATGATAGTTGAATGAGGCAAAATGATGCAACTGGTAGTTGAAGCGATAAACTAGGAATCGGAGATAGTTGGAGGGGCAAATTGGAATTTATCCATGAAGATATCAAGGAGAAAACAATTGAAATTTACACCAAACCATCAATCCAATGAACAAATATAGAATGAGATTCAAGCTTATCAGCACATAAGACATATGTGAACTCTAAAAGAAGACCTTTTCTTGCTTCACAATGTGAAAATGTTGTTTCAAGAAAGTTCACAAAATTGAGCAAATACCAAAAGGTAATACAATAAAGAATAAATTTAGTAATGAAGTACTTACTTCTTCCAACATAACAAATTTAATCATCACTATCAGTGCTCGTCTGCGAATCTTCATCTATATCGTAAACATCTTCATCAACATCATCATCTTCGCTTTCATCCTCTTGCTCATTGTGTTCTAAGATAACATTTATGTTATTTGAGGCCTTGTCAATCTGTAGACAACAAAAATCAAAGCATTAGATATATGTTTGTTATTATTTGAACTAAACTGAAATCGTAAGAAAATTAACCTGAGCCAACACAAGTTGCAAACGACCAGATAACTGGAATAAAGGGTTCATGGCTGGCCCTTTCGATTTGGTAACCTGAAGAAGAAGAAAATGAACTAAAAGTCAATACATCTTTCATTAAAGAACAAAACTTAGCAAAAAATTCAGCATAAATTTAAATGTAATTCCCACATCCGTAAAGAAAAAATAAAAATAAATAAATCATTGGATACCAAGAATTGAATCGAGAAGTTACGAGATAAAACGGTAAACATAAATAGGACTACCTTGTACAGGGAATCAAGAAGTTTTGGTTCCTGAGTCTTGACGTAATCATTGTGGTACAACAATATACAACATATCCATGGAAGAACATGTTTGGCACTGTGAGATCTGGGAAAAAGAAAAATTGAACAAATATTTACACAAAATATTGAAAATCATGTACCTTTATAAAAGCAAAATTGCATATTTAGTCCTAATGGATTAGACGTTCAACACTTCTGGTACTCCGCTTACAAGTATACACTTTTGGTCCCAATTTTTCAAAATGTTTTTTTGCCTTTGGTCCTATCGCCCCCCTCTTTCATTCAATTTTTTGTACTTTTGGTCCCATAGAATAGTCTCAGAGTAGTTCAAAACTGTTCTGCACTTTTGGTACCAAATTGGATGGAAAGAAGGATATAGCTTAGGACCAAAAGTGCAAAAAACAGTTCAAATCAATTGGGACAGAGTGCAATATTGTAAATCGCGGGAACAAAATTGTTGAGGTTCAACCATGTGGGACTAAAAATACAATTTCACCCTTTATAAGAGAGCAGAACTTTAGTCTTCTTCCATTAGTAAAGGATGTTTTGAATGTGCTATAAACAACATACACAAGTCATAAAAAAGGATATAAGAGAAGCAAACCTGGACTGCCAAACATCCACCAAGCCCTTTAACAGTTTGACCGCATTATTAGGTTCCATAGACAAGATAGATGCCCTCACCTATATTGTTTTGGTGGGGAACTTTTTAATTTTTAGATGACACGAGTAAAGACTTTAACATCTGCAACTGTATACAGAAGACAAACCTTTCTGAGCGGTGTACTAGCATCAAGTTTGATTCCCTCGAACAATTTGGAATCCAATTTTGATTTAATTTTACCATCATTATTGCCAATTATCCCTAGAGATCTTAGCCTCTCTTCCATGCAGAGTGTGACAGTGTCAAGACCATCTTTATCTGCATTATTTCATAAAATGTGACTAAATAATTAATTTGACTAGTATTATTTAGATCACTTTGTAACTTTAGAAGGAAAGATTTTTATTTTATTGTGAAGAGTAATAACCACGATGCCTAATATTCAGCATTTTGACTCAAAGAACTTCATGTTTCACTGGTTATAGCATAAAAGAAGAACCGACTTTTATTCTTTGGATTTCAATGTACAAGTAACTGACTGCATTTTTTCATGTAGTTTGTTACATGGAGAAGATATGACAATCAAAAGAGATAAGAGCATCATATATATGAGTGCAATCCAGAAATACTCCCTATGCTTTGCCTACTAAAAAAAAAAAATGTGTTATTTTTATTACCAAAACCCCCCTGGCCAATTTTTTATTAGCAAAAAACCTCTCCAAGACAAAATGACAATTATACCCCAACCAAAGGATGCAAAAACACCACTATTCACCTAAAATATTGGCAATAATCCCCCTCTTAACTTTGAAAATTGGCAATAACCCCCTTGTTCATTAAAAAATTGACAATAACCTATCTATGATTTATGAAGGAATTTCAAATGGGTTTTTTATAAAAAGAACACAATGGGGGTTTAGCTAATATCGCATCATACATCATAAGGGAAAACAACTGAATATTTAAGCATACCATTGCTTGCCACATGCTTTCCTTCACTCTTTCCATCAACCAGATCAAATATCTTAGGCACAGGAAGTAGAGCACCCTCGGCATTAGAGCTATCCAGAGCAGTAACTGTTCATAATCATAAAAATTGTCACAAAAACCAGACGTAGCATAAGATTACGACATCAAGTTTAACATAATAAATATGATATGACAATACTTAAAAATTACTTGCCTCGACTCTGCATGTCTGAAGCTTTCTTGGATTTGCGGGACTGATTAACAGGTAAAAGGATTCCATCATGTGAAACATTTAATATCACGTCTGTCCCCTGGCGCACCAAAACTTTCTCGAAAGTTGGTTTAATTAGCAAACCATAAGCAAGAAATGCATTTCCACATGCAGGCTCAGAGATACTTTGTAGTTTTGCAGCAAATACATTAGGAATTGCTCCCACAGGTTTATTTAGAACTCCATCATCAAAAGGTATGGAGATTTTTGTGGGCTTTGAATTGCGCAATTCCTCAATAGTCTTTCCGTGCCAAAAGTAGCAAATACCTGTTTCTGATATTGCCAAAACCGAGAGACCTGGATTTTTTGCATCTCCACTATTAACACACTTGCTATCCAAGAATACAGCAGGGTTGTCCATATTAAGAAGGGAGCATGCTGATTTGTTTTTGCTACCGTCAATTTTCCATATTGATACATATCGTTCGCCAGTAGCAGAAGAAAGCACATATTTACCATCTTCGGAGAAAATCATACATCTCACAGCTCCCTATTTAAAAATGGAAAAAGTCTATGAGTAATGTTGTCGCAAATTCAAAAATACCCCTTGTGCTTTGACTAATTAGCGAGAAAACCCACCTATCCACCCCCCACTTGTGCTATTTTTATTAGCAAAAAAATCCTCCCAAGCCGGAGTACATATTTTGCAAGAAAAATGACAATTATACCCCCATCAAAAAAATTAGCAAAAAAAACCCTGCATTATTTTTATTACCAAAAAAAAACCTTGTCCTATTTTTTATTAGCCAAAAAAAACCCTCCCAAGCCGGAGTACATATTTTGCAGAAAAAATGACAATTATACCCCACCATAAATTTGAAACCCCCCCCCCCCATACTCACCTAAAAAGTTGACAATAATCCCCCTATTAACTTTGAAAATTGGCAATAACTCCCCATTCACTTAAAAAAATTGGCAATAACCACCTTATTGATTTATGAAGGATTTCAAATGGAGGTTTTTGCTAATATAAAAAAACACAGGGTTTTTTGCTAGTAAAATAACACAATGGGGGTTTTGCCAATTAGGCAAAGCAAAGGGGATATTATTGCTTTTAGCTCAATAATGTTTATGTTGCAAAATCAAAAGGGGAAAAGATTTTCAATCTGCTGATAAAGAAAAATTTGGAACAATAAAAGAAGATTTTATGCATGAAATGAAGCTAAAGGAAGCTGTATCTCACGGGATGGCCCGAAAATTTCTGTAGCTTTTTGTGATTTGAGGAGTTGAAAATCTTCAACTTAGCTGACGCAGTTGCTATCATGTTTCCATCTGATTTCAAGAAATAGTAAAAATATCCCATTAAAGGTTTTATGTATAGACATTGACTTAAATCCTTCTAGACGTTGTTGAAACAAGTGAGAATGTGGGATCTATAAAACTGTTATAAATACTATAGAACTTGTGGGATAGAAAAGAAATCTGTAGAAGAGATTGTAGATATATATATATATATATATATATATATATATATATATATATATACCTGGGGAAACAGATAGAGAAGATATTGCCCTTGAAGTAGCGCTGAACTTGTTTAACAAGTTTCCTGACATTGAGTCGATTTCGCAAACCATTCCATCGGCACCAGTTGTGTAAATGCGTGATCCATGTGTAGGAAATGATACAGCACTAACACCCCTGTACATTGTTGTCAGTAAAGTAAATAAATGGTTAGGCTACTCACTCAAAAACTCACAACAAACATCATGATTAGATAGCAAGGCACCTCCTTTTCGCTCTACATCCCAAATTACATTTAAAATATATTCAAACTACATCTCGCATTCTCCAACCCCACTAACTCGTTTTTAACATTATTATACATTCTGAAAGATCCAACCAAAGCACATCCAAGTCATATATCAAATGTCTTTGCACAAATTTTTAGGAGAATCTTGGAATCAACAAACCAAAATCCGAAACACCAAAACCAATCCAAAATTGATCCAAGCAAGCCCACTGACTTGTAAGTCTATTATCTGAACTTACATATTAGTATTCCCTACATACTCAAATAAAACCATGACATGTCTATTATATTTCACCATGATGTAATGCTTAGTAATGTAGCCACGGTTTTTGTTTTCCTAGTTTACGGTTATCTTGTATATTCAATTAACAGATTTCAATTTATGTTTACAACAAATAAAGTGAAGAAAACAAATTCTTTGGCATCCAAAGATTTGAACATGTCATGTAATGAAAAGGTTCAAATTATTCGAAGCCAAAGCCCAAGAAAAATAAGACATGTTATATTTAAAGCAAAGAACTGACCCTGGATGGCAGTTGTTAACTCTCCATTTTAACTGGCCAGCAGACACATCCAATGCTAGAACATCAGCACCACCTGTCCCTAAAATCAATAGGGAACTTCCAAGCTTCCTCTTTTTCTGGAAAAATTAAGCTTACTTAAAATCGAAAATCTTTTAAAATTGATGATAAATGAGTACCAATTTTAATCCATGACATAAAATTCAAACCTTTTTCTCTAAAGTCAGCCACTTCATACATGTATAGTCCATTGAAAGGTGCCCTCCTTCTTGTTTTCCAAATATACTATTAGTTTCAGTCGAAGCAACATCCGCAAATTCAGTCTGGAGCTGACCTTTCACTGTATCCCATATCTGAAAATTTCACAAACAAAATCATACTGCAAATATTGGCAAATATTACAATACCATGAACAATTATTTACCAAAATTTAACCTTTCAAGCACCACTGCAAGACTACATTTACACGCATAAGAAAATAAAAATTCCAAAAGAAAACTATGAGGCTTTTAGATAAATTGCAGCTCAACAAGCAAGTAAAGAACATGTTCATAAAAACCCACAAGTCAAATAGTAAATAAACGAAGCTACACAACAAAAACAATTAAGAAAAAACAAATTTGATTATTTCATCAGTAATTGTATATGAAAGACAAGACTAAGCAATAAAAATTAAGTACCTTTATTCGACCATCGCCAGTACTGATGGCAAATAAGTCTAGACTCGGGTTAAACGAAGTTAAAATGTCTCTTATATTTGTCGACCCCATTTTCATTTCTTGCCAAACAACAGCGGAATAATTATGAGTTGAGATGTTTACAGAATATAACTGGGTTTTGTTTTACAAGTGAGGGCAAGGTGTGGTGGAGTGACGCCGGGGGTGGTGGTGCAGGTGGCGGCGAGAGGCGGTCGATTTTGGTAGAGGCAACAAGTTGTGCTTGAAACAGTGGCGGGGCTATAAACTTGAAGTAATGCTGCACATACTGAATAATTTGGACCTTAATGGACTCTTTACTTTTATTTTTAGGGCACTAGGCTATTACAAATAATCACATGGGCCTAAAGATGGGCCAGATTTTCTATGCGGCCCATTAATTATTGAATCTCATTCCTCTGTATAGTTCGGCCCATAACAAAAACCCTTACAATTACGGAAGAGTTACTTCTCTTTCATGTTTTTTTTTTCTCTAAAATTTTGAAAAAAAAATCTGAAAACATCTCATATTTCTCTGAGATTTTTTCAAAGATTCTTGTCAAAAGAATATGTTTTCAAATAATTTAACTCTGAAACTACATTTTCAGATAAAAAGAACAAGCCCTTTTGTTTCACCTTCCCAAAGAATTTACCAATATTATATCAGGAATAATTAAGGAATTGAAATTTGTAAGAGTTAAACTTAATTGACTTGAGAAGGATAAAATTGAGACTGAAAGGGTACTGTAAAGAAAGGAAAATATATTCTCATTGAATTGAATTACAACTAGAATACAATGGTTGTACTTATACAGAAGACTCCTGAAGCAGCTAAGGTAATTTAACTAAAGAAGGAAAATAAAATAATTACATATATACAAATCCCATAAACATTGGGATATTATTGACTTTCTAACACTCCCCCTCAAGTTGGAGAGTGGATGTCAAGAACTCCTAATTTGCTTTTCATGGTTGAGAAAGTTTCTTTTCCAAATGGCTTTGTGAACACATCGGCGAGCTGGTTCACTGAAGCAAAATGTTTGGTTATAACTAAACCGTCTTGTATTTTATCTCGAATAAAATGGTAATCCATCTCTATGTGTCTGGTTCTCTCGTGAAAGACGGGATTGGCTGCTATGTGTAGAGCTGCTTTATTGTCACAATATAATAAAGCTGGTTTAGGATGCAATATTGTAAATCCTTCAACAATGAGCGCAACCAAGATAACTCACAACATGTTCCTGTCATTGCTCTATATTCTGCTTCCGCAGAGGAGAGAGGGACAGTTTTCTGCTTTTTGGTCCGCCAAGAAATAAGAGATGAACCTAAAAATACACAATATCCTGTGGTGGATCTACGAGATATTGGACAACCAGTCCAATCCGAATCAAAGAATGCTCGCAAAGATAGATCATTTTGGGAAGAAAAGAACAAGCCTTGTACCGGATTACTTTTCAAATAACGCAACACACGAAAAACAGCCTCCATATGTGGTTTACGTGGTGCATGCATGAATCTACTTAGCACATGTACTGAATAAGTAATGTCTGGTCGGGTTACAGTCAAATAAATCAGACGCCCTACAAGTCGTCTGTATTGAGATGGATCTTTAAGTAATTCACCTGTATCAGAGAGTTTTACGTTTTGTTCCATGGGGAAGTGAACTGGTTTAGCACCCAAAAAACCTCCATCTTTCAGAATCTCCAATGTGTATTTCCTTTGAAAAATAGAAATACCTTTCTTTGACCGGGAGACCTCATTACCCAAACAATACTTTAAATCACCCAAATCTTTACTCCGGAAACGACTATGCAGAAAACATTTGAGAGTAGAGACGGTTGTGACATCATTACCCGTAATGAGAATGTCATCGACATAGATTTATAAAGCTGTAAAAGATTTTCCTTTTCGACATGTGAACAATGAGTAATCGGCTTTAGATTGAACAGATCCAGCATCTTGGATAGCTGTAGAAAACTTGGGAAACCACTAACGTGAAGATTGCTTTAAGCCATATAAGGATTTGTTGAGGCGACACACTAGATTCTCCCCTGTCGCCGAAGACCAGGGGGTGGGGACATATAAATTTCTTCATGGAGACCACCGTGAAGAAAAGCATTGTTCACATCAAGTTGGTGGAGAGAGCAATTTCTGAGCAGCTGCCAGCTAATAAACATCGAACAGTAATCATTTTAGCAATAGGAGAAAAAGTGTCATTATAATCAATACCTTCCAACTGGGTATATCCTTTGGCAACCAAGCGAGCTTTGTAACGCTCAATACTACCATTTGATTTACGTTTGATTTTATAAACCCAACGACAACCAATTGGCTTCTTTCCAGGAGGAAGAGAAGTGAGAGACCAAGTGTCATTGGCTTCTAATGCAGCCAATTAAGAATGCATTGCTTCCACCCAATGAGAGTCAGAAGCAACTTCGTCATAAGAAGTGGGCTCAATATCCTGACTGATAGTATTAACAAAAGAGCGATGTTGTGAGTAACGATGATAAGAGATGAAATTGCAAAGAGGATAACGCGTACCCTTTTGTAGACCTAATGAAAAAGACGACAATTGTTTGGGAGACGTCACTTGGTTGCAAACATAATTACGAAGAGCACGAGAAGGAACATGAGGACGTTGGGAACGACGCAAGACTGGTGCAGGGGAAGTATGTGTGGGAATAGGCTGCACAGAATCCGAAGGTAATTATGGAGGTGCTAGTGGAGTGGCTAGTTCTGGTGATGGGCTGGAAAGAGATTCTAAAGAAAAATGATCATACATGGAGAGAGAAATAACATGTGATGATTTGGTGGTTATGGGTGGAGCGGACTCACAGGGAAACACACTTTCATGATAAACAACGTCACGACTAGTGAATATTTTATGAGTTTCAAGGTCATAGACTTTGTATGCTTTTTGACCAACTGGGTAACCAAGAAAAACACAAAGACTAGCTTGAGGGGCAAATTTGTGTTTGATATGTACATTAGTAGCATAAGCAAGACACCCAAAAACTCTAAAATGAGAATAAGAGGGTTGTTTCCCATAAAGACTCTCAAAAGGAGTTTGACGAGAAAGAAGTGGTGTCGGCAAACGGTTAATTATATGGACAGCGGTGAAGATACATTCAACCCAAAACTTTAAAGGGAGATGGGCTTGAAAGCGAAGAGCTCTAGCTGATTCAAGAATACGGCAATGTTTGTGCTCTACAACCCCATTTTGTTGGGGAGTATAGACACAAGTATGTTGATAAGTGGTGCCATTTTTTTTAAAGAAATCCCTCAAAGAAAAGAACTCCCCTCCATTATCGACTCGAATGTTTGTTATAGAGACATTGAATTGTGTATTGACAAAAGAGAAAAAATTAACCAGCAAATGTTGTGTTTCACTTTTGTTATGCATAAAGAAAACCCAAGTGAATCTAGAGTAGTCATCCACAATGGTTAAAAAATATTTAGCACCAGAAAGAGAAATAATTTTGTAGGGGCCCCAAATGTCACAATGAATTAATTCAAAAGGTTTAACAGAAGTAATCGAACTTCTAGAAAAAGGGAGTCTACTTTGTTTTGCAAGTGCACAAACATCACAAGTATTATTAAACTGAGAAGGAAAATTTAACAAATATTTTGCCATAAAATCTAATCTAGAGGAAGATAAATGTCCCAACCGACGATGCCATAAGTCAGTTACTTCAGAATTGGATGAGTGGCTAGTGACGGTTGCTACAGATTTGATGTTATTTTCTGGTTCTTTTGATGCTAATGCAACCAAGTAATATAGTCCGTCTTGTTGTTTACCCAAACCAATCGTCGTCCTCGTCATCAAGTCCTGCAAAATACACCAATTGGGAAAGAAAGTTACTGAACAGTTTAGATCTCTTATAATACGACTCACAGACATTAAAATCCACTTTAAAAGATGGGACACCAAGAACATTTTCCAAAGAAATAGATGAATTTAAGGGCAAAGTCCCAGTAAACGTAATATTTGCATGTTCTCCACTTGGCTTAACAACAGGTGGTGAAAAGTGTTCTTTTTACTGTTAACAAGTAAAGTTGGAGATGAAGTAATATGATCTGTCGCACCGCTATCGATAATCAATTGATGAGGGCGTATTAATGTTTGTGACAAACCTGGAGCAGCAACCGTATTAGCCTTAGGGGCAGCGGATTGTGATGTTCTTTTACAGTTCATAATTGATAATAGTTGCTGAATTTGCAGATCAGAGATCCCATTTGTTACAGATTGCACATCTTGCAACATCGGCCCTTCCTTGACGTTATTGGCTGAAGATTGCTGGTTGTTGTAGCGCTTGGTGCCTCCTTGTTTAGACTTGTTCGATGCATGTTTTGAATGTCCAAGTGGATATCCATTCAATTTCCAACATGTATCTCTCACATGGTGGTCACGATCACAATAAGAGCAATGCAAAGGTTTACGATCAGAAGTGTTGGAACGAGAAGACAAACCTTTTCCATGTTGAACAGTTTCATCCCTTCGAATAGCCATGGCAGAGGTTTCAATTATCTCTCGTGAAGCAGCCAAGTTTCGTTGCTTCTCTTCTTGTATGATGGATGAGTAAGCCTTTGCAACATCAGGTAAGGGATTCATTAACAAAATTTGTCCTCAGATTGCATTATATGACTCATTAAGCCCCATGAGAAATTTCATCAGTCGGCGTCTCTTATGATCCGACCCACAAGAACAAACCTAGGTAACTAAATTCGTGTCCCAATGGTTGCAGGGCGCTCTCGATTCGCGAATTGGCGCGTTTTTCATAAATTCGCGAATTTCATGAACCAAATACGCGCACTACTGATTTATGTTTTGTTAGGCCCAATTATAACATGACAAGTGGCATTTATTGAAGCTGGGATGAGCAGTTCACGCGTTTTCTGCAATTCCACTACTTATGGCCGGCTTTTCTTACACAAATGACATCATTGATTGACTTGATGTTGAAAAGTGTGTAAGCATGACTTAGATAGGCTATTAAAATAATGATATGTAATAAATGTGGTATGACAATCTATATACTCCCCATATTGTTTCTATAATTTTATACATATAATATTACTTTCTAAAGTTATGCTCCATATAAATTTACTACTAATATACTAATAGGATTATATTAATAGAATTAATTGACTGGTTATTTTGATTTTGATCGAAGTATTATCTTAAAAAACAAAAAGTATAGGATACATTTTTCTATAGCAAATTAAGAATAAACTAAATTAAATAAATTATTATAAAATAATATTAAAAATGACGCTCTAAGGACACTCTTAAATGTGGATTTTTCAAAAGACAACGCTCTCGCGCTCTCGCTCCCGCTCCACGCTCGCGTTTCGCTCCGCGAATTAGTTACCTTGGAACAAACGGTGTCATTATTAGGACTGTCAATCGGGCCTTGTGAGCCGAGCTTTAAATAGCTCGAACTCAAATACTATCGGGCTTCATAGCTATAG
Source organism: Penstemon newberryi var. newberryi (assembly GCA_030819805.1). Lineage (NCBI taxonomy): Eukaryota > Viridiplantae > Streptophyta > Magnoliopsida > Lamiales > Plantaginaceae > Penstemon > Penstemon newberryi. The sequence continues at coordinate 77,089,049 of JAUALY010000001.1, read as the reverse complement.
GCTCAAACTCGGCTCATAAATTTTCTGATTTCTCTGGCTCAAACTCGGCCCATGTAATTTTTCGGGTTTCGGGTCTATATCGAGCTTATATCGGGTTTGCTAATATAGACAAAAATAGCTTGACATATAAAATATTTAGATTACCGAAACACATATGAATAGACTACTATTACTTAATACACGAGTATATATCATTAAATAATATTTTAACTAAAAGATCGAGTTATTTGCCCACATTTTTTAAGATACGTTTGATCTATATGAAAATGCATTAAAGTTTTAAAGTCTCAAAGATCCATTTTATTAATCTTTCGTGTTAACTTTTGTCTTTTTTTTCATATTTGATTAAGCTTTTTTCTTTTAGATTTTGACATTCAGTACGTAATTGATATACTAACATATATGGAATTTACATTATAACTTTTTGTAAACTTTACTTGTTTCAAAATAAAAACAGTAATTAGTAACTATAACTACAATACAAATAATTAATCATAATATTTAAAATAATTATATGTTCGGGCTTTATTCGGGTTGAGCCGTGTTAGGCTCAAGCTCAGCTCATAAATTGATCGGGTTTAATATAATGGCTCAAACTCGACCCGGCTCACAAATATTCGGGTTTGAGCCAATTTTAATCGGGTCGAGCCATCGGGCTTCGGGTAGGCCCGGCTCAATTGACAGTCCTAGTCATTATAGGTGCCCAATTCATCCCACAATTTTTTAAGCCTTGTGTAGTAAGCCGCGACAGTCATTTGATCTTGTGTGAGACATGCTATGTCCCTTTCAATTTGAAAAATACGAGGGGCGTTGCTCTGAGAAAAAAGATCCCGAAGGTCTTCCCATACCGCTTGAGCTTAGGTCGAAAAAATAACACTATCTGCAAGATTTGGGGTAAGTGAATTGAGGATCCAAGATAGGATCATATCATCGCATTGTTTCCACAAAGCAAAGTTGGCTGGTTGTGTTTTAGGATCAGGAGATGGAGTAGTTCCATCAATAAAACCCAGTTTGGATTTGGCGTTTAAGGAGATTTTCATGGCCCTACACCAAGTTGAATAATTATCCCATCGAGGGGTTTAGAAACAAGCACCATTCCGGGATGATCATAATGGTGGAGGAAAAAGGGATTGGATGCATTGAGTTTACCTCCATTGGAAGAATTCTCTTCTGTCATGATATTGTAAACTATGGGGAAAAAAAAAGACAGAGAGAAAAATTAGGGTAAAAAAAGAGTTAGAGTATTAATCCCTGCTCTGGTACCATGTAAAGAAAAGAAAATATATTCTCATTGAATTGAATTACAACTAGAATACAATGGTTGTACTTATACAGAAGACTCTTAAATCAGCTAAGGTAATTTAACTAAAGAAGGAAAATAAAATAATTACATATATACAAATCCCATAACCATTGGGATATTATTGACTTTCTAACAGGTACTGCTCTGGCATTAGGATATATTTGCTCTGGCTATATCAATAACCTTTACCTCACTAGTCTTCTTTTTCTAAGAGGAACCCTATCTAGTCTTTTAGACTAATAAAGTCGTAGAAGTAACTCTAAAAAAAAAGGATACTCTCTTTATAAATTAATACTTTCTCCGTTCCTTTTTTTTCGTTCGTAATTTTTTTACTTTTTACACGGAGTTTTAGGTAAGAGTTGGAAAAGTGGATTTTTTGAGTATTTTTACTTTTATACACTTAAGGGGTGTTTGCAAATGCTTTTAAAAAGTACTTTTGTGCTCTTCTTTTGCTTAAAGCACTTTGATAGTGTTTGCAAGTAGGTGTTTCTGCTATTGCTTCTTCAACTGAAAAGCAGGTAAAAGCAGGTTGGCAAGAAGCAGCTAAGGAGGTGCTTCTTCCATTGCTTCTTCTAGGTAACATTTTTGTAATAATTAAACCTATTTTTTAACATATTTGCAAACACCTCTTGCTTTTGAATAAAAGTACTTATTTTTTACTTTTGCTTTAAACAATTGCTTTTGGGCTTTCAAAAGCATTTGCAAACACCCCTTTAAAAATAATGGTAGAGAATTACTGATGTCAAATAATTATTTTATGTGAGAAGATATATTTTAAAAAATAATTTCATTTATATAAAAAAGTTTTATTTTGAGACATCCTAAAAAATAGAAATAAAAATTTAGGAATGGCTTGACCAAGGTAACTAATTCGCGGAGCGAAACGCGAGCGTGGAGCGGGAGCGAGAACGCGAGAGCGTTGTCTTTTGAAAATTCCATATTTAAGAGCGTCCTTAGAGCGTCATTTTTAAAATTATTTTATAATAATTTATTCAATTTAATTTATTTTTAATTTGCTATAGAAAAATGTATCCTATACTTTTTATTTTTTATGATAATACTTCGATCAAAATCAAAATAACCAGTCAATTAATTCTATTAATATAATCCTATTAGGCTACGTTCGGATTGAGAGATAAGGCCCAGATAAGTTGTGGATTAAAATTATTTATCTCAAATGGGCTGTTAATAATTTGATCGGATTGGGTAATAAAAATACGGGCTGCCCGAGCTTATCTTCCGGTTTTGTGGGCCACCCCACTTAATCAGCTCAATTACAATTGCATCTCCCAGGTCCAATTATTTTAGTGTGGCCCAATTAATTTTTTTTAACCCAAAATTGCCCCTCGATTTTGTCATAATAACGCCTGAACCTATCAAAATAAACAAAACAACGAAATTTCATTTCCCCCCTCTCATGTTCGCGGCTGTTTCCAGAAAAGAGACAATAATGTGATGTGTCTTCTTGAGCTGGATTTTTCTTGCTCGTTTATACATTTTTGTTGCATACCCATAACATTTGCCAAGGATTTGAACTAATACTCATCCCAATTTGCAGATTTCTCAATTAAAGAAACAAATATTACGAAGATTTGAAGAACGAGGTCGAAGGGCGCGTCCACTTGAATCCGGGCCATATCTGGTAAAAAATTGAATTTCCTACATGTTTATGCTTCATCTAATAAAGTGTATTGGTTGGTAAAGTGTGGGTGTAAGTATTCCCCTAAAAATGAAGTTTGTACACAGCCCATTTGCTTGTTATTTTTTTTTTTTGGGAAAACTTGTTTGCTGGTTTTGTTGTTTATTACAATACACGATTGCTATTATTTGTTGTTGTATGAACAAAAGTGTTACACACTATTGGGCTGTTGGAGCTTGGTTTGGTCTACTGTTGTTAAAATAATGGCATGTTCATACCATTAATGTTCGTTGGTTGTTTACTGTTGTTAAGATAATGGTTTGGTCTAGTGGATTTAAGATAATGTTCATATGTTGTCTATCTTCGTTGGTTGTCTTTCATGTTTAGGGCAGGCTTATGGATTATGTTCCCCATAAGTTCATAGGATCAATATTTTTTCATTGCTCAGTTGATATAAGCTGGTTTTACTAAAAAAAAATTAGGACTACGTTGCAAATGGATGAACGACGCAAACAACTCTTGTTAATAATGTTTCATCAGTTCTTTTGGATGGGAGTTTATTATTTTTGCTTGCGTGTTATTTCACATCATGATGCCCAGTCTTTGAAAAAACCCATTCGATATAGCCTAATCCGTAGAAGGCACAAGCAAGCCGAGTATTTAAGTTTTATCACCAGGGAAGAGAATGTTACTTGCAGAAATAACGTACGTCTAACTATGAATGCATTTGAAAAAATCTGTTGTTTGCTACATAATGTGGGTGGGTTAAGGGATACTAAATATGTTCCGGTGAGAGAACAAGTTGCAATGTTTATGTCGGTCCTTGCTCACCACAAGAAGATCCGAATTTTTGGGACAGATTACAGACGGTCAGGTGACACCGTGAGCAAGTGCTTCTATCGTGTACTAAATTCTTTGCTAACTTTGCATCCGATTTTACTATCTAAACCCAAACCAATTGCTCTTGATTGCGCGGATACAAGGTGGAATTGTTTTCCGGTGAGTATTAAAATTATAATAAGCTATTGGTTTCTTTGTTTTACGGTGTATCTTCCTTATTATTCTTTTTGCATTAGGGTTGCATTGGGGCATTGGACGGAACGTACGTGAATGTTCAAGTTCCGAACAGAGACAAACCACGGTATAGATCGAGAAAGGGTGCAATTTCCACGAATGTCCTAGCTGCATGTGACATTGAAGGAGCTTTTAGTTATGCATTAGTTGGTTGGGAAGGATCGGCCGCAGATGGTCGAGTTTTAAGGGACGCGATAAATCGAACCAATGGGTTCAGAGTTCCTACCGGTATAAAAAACAAACTATTTAATACTTCATTACATATGTCTGTTTTTATGCAAATAAGTTACTTGTTATTACAAAAATTCTACATACTTATTACGTGAAAAAATATTGCATTCAGGGACGTATTACTTATGTGATAATGGATATACCAATTGTGAAGGCTTTCTTGCGCCGTACAGAGGGGTACGATATCATTTGAAAGAGTGGGGTGTTGGTATGGAGGTCCCGTAGAATGAGCAGGAGTTTTTTAACATGAAACATTCGCAAGCACGGAATGTAATTGAGCGCAGTTTCGGTGTGGTCAAAGAAAAAGTGGGCAATTCTACGGAGCAACGCATTCTACCCCTTGAAGACGCAGAATCGAGTAATTATGGCTCTATTGTTGATTCAAAATTTCATACGACAAACAATGCCTGAAGACGAATCATATTGGCAATCGGATGAAAGCGACTCGAGTGATGATGAGATTGAGAACAATGGTGGAGATTACATTGATTCGGTCGAACCATCTCCTGTGTGGAACAATTTTCGCGACAACATGGCCCGCGATATGTTCAACAAATGGAATGAAGAACGTTATTGAATAATAAAAAGAATTTGTTTGCTATTACCTATAATCGAATTTCTTATTGTGCACTATTGAAGTTGTGTTATTTATGTATTTTATTTGGACTTATGTATTTTATTTGGACATGAAAATTGTGATGGATTTATGATTGTCGCTTGCAAATTCTATGTGATTATTGTGTTGATTTTTTATGTGAACTATACAGTTTTTATTGATTATTGTATTAAATTTTTTAAGTGAATTTTACGTGATTATTGTGTCTCCTTTTTAATGTGATTCTTTTTGCCAGTTTTCTATATAGGATTGGGATTCCAAAAATAACGGTGTTTAGTTGCTTTGTGCAGAATACTATTGTTTTGGAATATGTCGTCAATTCCACGATACGGTGAGGCTGCTCCATCTCAAAGGAAGACGCAAGGTTCGCGTAGATCTTGGAATTAGCTGGATAAAAAAACACTAATTCACTGCCTAAAAGATATGCTTTTGAATGGGTGGAAGACCGATAATTCATTTAGAGCTGGTTATTTGCAAGCTCTAGAGGTGGCCATAAATGCGAGAATTCCAAATTCAAAGATCCTTGCTAAGCACATCAATTCCAAGTTGACGGTTTGAAAGAAAACTTATTACCAATTGCTCGGGATGCAAGGGACAAGTGGGTTTGGATGGAATGATTCCGGGAAACAAATTAGTGTTTATGATGACATATGGCAGCTATATGTCAAGGTAAAATAACAATTAACCCCATAAATATATGCAAATACCCCCTGCTTTTTTAAATGCAAATACCCCCCTTAAGTTTATATGCAAAATACCCCTGCCTACGTTTTTTTATATGCAAATACCCCCCTGCCATTAGTTTTTTAATATGCAAATACCCCCCTGCTATTTAAATGCAAATATCCCCCTGCTTTTTATATGCAAATTCCCTCCTTCATATTTAAATGCAAATACCCCCCCGCTTTTTAAATGCAAATACCCCCCTGCTATTTAAATGCAAATACCCCCTGCCATTAGTTATTTGCAAATACCCCCTGCTATTTAAATGCAAATACCTCCCTGCCATTAGTTATTTGCAAATACCCTCTACTATTTAAATGCAAATATCCCCCTGCTTTTTATATGCAAATACCGCCCTTCATATTTAAATGCAAATACCCCCCTACTTTTTAAATGCAAATACCCCCTGCTATTTAAATGCAAATACCCCCTGAATTTAAATGCAAATACCCCCCTGAATTTAAATGCAAATACCCCCTGATATTTATATGCAAAATACCCCCCTTCATATTTATATGCAAAATACCCCCCTGCTTTTTAAATGCAAATACCTCCTTCATTGACAACCTTGCTTGTTGGAATTTCAAAACTAGGCACATCCCAATGTTGCCAACATGCGATACAAGACATATCATTACTTTGAGGACTGGGTGGAGATATTTGGCAAAGACCGAGCAACTGGTGATGATGCGGAAAGTTTTCCGGATATCGTGGAAGACTTGGTTAAAAACAGTGCCGTGTTGGAAGAAGCAAACCTGAAGCTTAAGGAGCCACTGGGCACCACGGATGAGAGTCATGGAGGTAGCCCATGTGTGGATTTGACTACCGATGCATCGGATGATGCCGAGGTTATGTTCAATTCGGGGCCATATAATTTGGGTTTTGACGCCATGGGACCAAAGAAGGCTAAGGTGAAGCTGGAAAAAAAATCAAAAGCAGAGAAGATTAAGATTATGAAAGAATTTTCCAAGGAAAGGAAGAGGAAAACTCCGGACTCGAATGGACCCGATGATCAAATGCCTAACATGAAGGAGTTTATTGTTGCTGCCAAGGAAACGTGGGGAGAATTGACTTCAAAATTTGTGAAGGAGGAGGATACCTTTGACGAGAAGGCCAAGAAGATTATAGCCGCGTTAGAGAACATCGAGACCCTTAGCGAAGAGAACCGAAACTACCTCTCATTCAAAATAATGGACAATCCAAAGCATACAAGCTTGTTCTTGAACTCAATTGCACGAAACCTGGAGATACAAGCACACATGATGCTTGAGGGTAAGATGCCTTGAGAAGTCTTTCGTTTCATTATATGCAGTTAACTTAAATCCTTTTTTGCAACCCGTAGTACGTGGTTTGGAGTTGCTTTTTTGCGTTAGAAAGTGTGCCTAAAGGCTGTGGTTTTTGGTATGTAAGTTATTGGAATTCATTTTGCATAGCATTCAAAACTTGGATGGAAATCATGCTTTCATCTTTTGGGGTAGTTAGGTTAGCAACAGAGGATGTGTCTTTTGTAATTAGCCTAACTTTCTGATTTGTAGCTTCACAACTTTAAACTTTTGTGCATGACTTTTGAGGTTATATATATTATGATTCATGCAATTTTATATTTGGTTGCTGCCATGTATGTTCATATGAAGCTGCATGGACTTTTTATGTTTTTAATTTCCTTGTTAATGTTGATTGTGTGTTTGTGGGCTATTTTGAATAGAATCCTTGCTACATACCCCCTTGCCTATGTTATTTATATGCAAATACCCCCCTCCCTACGTTTTTTATATGCAAAAACCCCATGCATACATTTTTTATATGCAAATACCCCCTGCCTACGTTTTTTATTATATGCAAATACCCCCTGCCTACGTTTTTTATATGCAAATACCTCCCTGCCATTATTTATTTAATATGCAAATACCCCCCTAGAGACGTTTATTATATGCCCCTACGTTTTTTATATAAACAAAATACCCCCTGCCTACGGTTTTTTATATGCAAAACCCCCCCATGCCTTTTTTTTTTATAACGCGATAAAACCCCCCTGAATTTATGCAAATACGCCATGGTTTTTGCTATAAATAAAACGTGATTTTATATAAAAAAACTCATCTATGGAAATAAACATTCACTACGAAAACATACACTACTACAATACAAATAATAAACTTAATTATGCCAAAACAAAAAACATATCCATTATTATTGAACCTAATGCACGGCATAGTCTAGTGCATAGGGTTACCCTTCCTAGTTCCCACCACCTGGTTTGCTTGACGGGCCAACATGAGGCCAAAGATATTTCGCAACACTTGTGGTCTTCGCACCCTCAACAATGTCATCATCGTTCACTGTGTTGTTGTAATTAGCCAAGTCATTCCAGAACTGTTCATTGTCCCAAGGTGAGAAAGTTTCTTGCGGCGGATTTATAGGCTGTGGAATTGGGGTTCCTGTCACAGCATCTGGGCCATCGTCGAGTTCAAACCACTGAAGATTGATGGGGGATGCCGGAGGAGGAGGAACGGCAAATTCTGTTTCATAATTTCACACAAATCAACCAACTTTGGTTCTCCGTGGATGGCGTATGCTTCATAAAATGGTTTTTCCTGTAAATATATTAAACGAGACAAAAATAGCATTATAATCATGCTAAAAAAGTAGAATAAAAATTTAACATAAAAATACAAGATTATGTAAACCTATACCATGCACAAATGTCTTACAACCTCGAAACCATCATTCCCAACAACGTTGGTATTACCAACTAAAGAATAACCGGAAAGATTTCTCAAATACATGAAGGCGGCATGCCTACGCTTGAGTTTCATAAATTTTTTCGTTATCTCCTTCAAAGGGAATAAGGTTCCAAAATACACATTTAAGTCATCCCGAGCAACCTTAAGAACGTCACTAAAACTATGAATGAAAATAGCATTTTGGAAGTAAGCCTCATTAGACAAAAATTCAATGAAATAGTCGTCTCCGTAAGCATGTAGTGAAGTGGGTTACCATTCTTTCTTAATTGCTTGAACATCTCTGGCTCAGCCTAACAAGTAATACATTGTATTAGTAAAAGAACATGGACCATTTACAAGTTCAAAGGATAACAATAATGAACATAAATTACCTCACGGCTAAAAACCTTCCAGTACTCAGCAGTGACAGTTGAATCTATGTTTTCCATGTCATATACAACGCCGGGAGTGGATATAAACCTCTTGAAACTATTGTGCCTCGCAAGCATCTGTTCCACCTTTATCTTGATGGCTTGTTTGGTATAGCAACGTCCAAAATGTGCCTGCATTTTAGCTTGGATTTTTTTGCAGGATTCATTGAGAACAGCCAAGTCGTTCAGGTTGTCGTTCTTAGCCTCATGGGTCAGATTTGCCATGAACCTCCCGTTCTCATTAAATGTCCAACCATCCGAAGTGTTCCTTACGTCCTTTCCAGAAGCTCCTTGTTTTGCCATATGGTTGCAAACACTGGACTGCTACACAAAGAAATAAGTCTACATTAGCAAAGATATAAACAGAATGATATAAAAAGTCTACACAAAATGATATAAACAGAATCATATTAAACATAAAAACAGTATGACATAACATATAAACAGAATGATATAAAACAAAATGATATTAAACAGAATCATATAAACAGAATGTTTTAAACAGGATGATGTTAAACAATATCATATTAAACACATGGGTTAATAGATAAACAAACAAATAAAACAGAATAGGTGAACAAACCAATAAACAGAATTATATAAAACATAATGCTGTTAAACATACATATAAACAGAATAGATGTTAAACATACATAGAAAGGAAGCATTAATAGAATGATGAACAAAATAGAAAGGAAGCATTAATACAAAGGAAACATACATATAAACAGAATAGATGAACAAACCCATAAGTAGAATGATGTTAAAGAGAATGATATAAATATATGCTATAAACATAATGAAGAAACATTATCCAAAAAGACAGAATGATATAAAAAGAATAGATTAACAAACATACCCAAAGAATGATATAAACAGAATTTATGTAAAAAGGAAGAAAAAGGCTTACATGCTAGAAGATATGAATTTTCAGAGTTGTAAACCTTTTGGCAATCTTGAGGTGAATTTATAGAAAAGTTGAACAACCACTCAGCTTCCATCATTAATGTTGAATTGATGTAGGGTAGATATGCATTAATGTCTATTTTCAAAATTGAGGCAGTCAACAGTCAAGGAAGCATTAATTTTCATTCATCAACTACTGTCATTTTCAATAGGTGGACAATAACAACAATAAATTACCCAATCCCACAAATATTTCTCACAAACATATTTCTAGATACATTATACTACCAAATAACCCCCTGGATTATATGCAAAAGGAACAACTGATACGTACATTATATCAACTTATAAATCAAACAGCAAGAAACACAAAATAAAGTATCCACATTAAATAAATGCACAAAATGAGAACAACACATATTAAATGATTTAAACATGACAATCAATATTCACTTCTCCTGATACCAGCAAAAACAAGTTTAGAAAATACATTACACAAACTGCTAATAAAGTAGACATAAACCAACTACCTAGACAAAATTAGACATAAGAGTTTCAATCCAAATAGATAACATTGATGACATACATTACATGCAAAACACAACATAACTAATTGAACACGTTAGTCCGATTCACATAATCCAGTAAATTATCCACACAAGAAGAATGATGGCACAGATCATCGTAAACTTCAGTTTACGACGCAATGCCATGTTTTCCTTCTCAAGTGTAGACATAAAATTAATAAGCCATTCAATTTCAGAATTCAATTCATTAGTGGCCTGCTCCAGGCGGGTCATTTCCACTTCAACACGATTAACCCGAAGTAGCAAACCAGGAATTATCAGTCGGGACCTATCACACATGGGTGGATCCACCCTCTGAAAATAGCCACATCGGCCCCCCTGTGACAACAACATAATTGTTATCAATTTAAATCATGAGGACCAACAAACACGCACACACATTAACTCAGATTGGGTTCATGAAACCGGTTTACAATTTGTTCATAATGGCATGTTCAGAATTCTGATTGGGATAAATAAACACAATGTAGGATAATATGTGTCACATATAACTCACAACTCATTCAAAACAATATTCAAACACATTAAAAACAGGGACAAATGCTTACCTCTAATATCCACCACAACGGGCAAACCGACGGGCAGGGTTACCCTTGGTCCAAGACGTTTGAACCTTGATCCGTTCACCGCAACCACATCTTTTTCCTGCTATGGCAGGGTCAATTTCTGAACTGGAGCTTGAGTCCATGCTTTATAAACAAAAGAATACTATGTTATTGAAAAATTCGGATTAAAAAACATGTATTACCTTGTAAAATAAGAAAAAAAACCCAGAAATTGAAGAATAATACATTTTACCTTGCTTAGTTAAGATTGCTCGGCCGAAGAGAGAAAAAGGAAACAGAGACTTCACACCGTAAACAAAGATGGCCACCGTAATGGAAATTGACCGTAGGAAAATGTTATTCTTGACCTTCACACCTCCAGACCACAAGTCTCGGAACCCTAGCGCCGCAGATGAGAGAGAAAAGTAGGGTTTCGAATGAGTGAGATTAGGGTTCCAATCTCGGTTGATATACCTTGGCTTGGACGGTTCAGATCAATCACGAAGCAACGGACGAGATGAATTCTACTTTAATAAGATCGGGGGGGTATTATAGGCAATCCAAGAAATGTCCTGGTTTATTGGGCTATCCGAACAGAGAATATATTTTCAGCCCAACTATTACTCATCCAAGTAGTAATATGCCAAACACTAGTTTATTCTAAGAATTGGACTATTTAGTAGCCCAATATTACAATTTGGGCTATTAATAATCTCCCAATCCGAACCAAAGGAATATTATATATATAAAATTATAGAAACAATATGGGGAGTATATAGATTGTCATACCACATTTATTACATATCATTATTTTAATAGCCTATCTAAGTCATGCTTACACACTTTTCAACATCAAATCAATCAATGATGTCATTTTTGTAAGAAAAGCCGGCCAAAGTAGTGGAATTGCAGAAAACGCGTGAGGTGCTCATCCCAACTTCAATAAATGCCACTTGTCATGTTATAATTGGGCCTAACAAAACATAAATCAGTAGTGCGCGTATTTGGTTAATGAAATTCGCGAATTTAAGGACGTGAGTTCGCGAATTTGTCGCGAATTTATGAAAAACGCTCCAATTCGCGAATCGAGAGCGCCCCGCAACCATTGGGACACGAATTTAGTTACCTAGGGCTTGACTAACAAAAAGTCCATTTCATCTCAATTTTCCTTTTATATTTAAAAGAAAGGTAAATAAGTAAACTCAAATTTCACAGGCCTGTCACATGGGCCTACAGATGGCCATAGATTTCTATAACCCACGATTCTTTTTCTCTTATATTTTTTGGCCCACAAAAATACCAAAAACCCTTGCAAAAACCCCAAAATACAAGCGCCCCAAAATCTACAGAAACATAAATCAAACAGTTGAGCTGCAAATTCATCATCAATGGCGCCGACGCCCCTGAAGAGGAAGAGAGACGGACCGAAATCTAATCCCAGGAAACCTAATTTCACTTCGGACTCCAAAAAACCGAAGCTGAATTCGAGTAATGTTAAGGATAATCTCACCAAAAAGCCCTTCAAATTTCCTAAAAATGACTTCGCGCCCAGTGTGAAGAAAAATGAAACGGAGGTCTATATCATTTTTCGCAATATTTCGACGCCTCATTTTCTCCCAAAGCAAAGCAAGTTCCTGATGACAATGGAGAAAAAAGAAGAGCCAGAGACAAAAAAGAGTAACTTGGAAAAGGAGATTCAAAGAAATTAAAAGGATTTTTGCAAGTACACTCCAAGAGATGGAAACGGAAGCATAAACCATATAGGGTACTTAAACGGTCTAATTTTTATTGGTAATGGTTAATTTTTTAAAAATGAGAAAAAAATGATAAACACCCAAATCCCGGATTACCTATAAATTGATATTGTTGCTCCAAAAATATGGTAATGATTTTGGAAACGATAATGGAAAGCTAATTCATGTTCTAATTCAAACAAAAGTCTCAAAATGGAAGGAAAATTGAGAAAGATAACCCATGACATAACAACTGGCCACACTCCTTGTTCTTACTAATGCTAGGATATAAAAACACCCAAATCCTTTTACTAATTCATAACAAAAGAGCACTCATTGCTCAACATGAGAATTTAAATTTATATTTGCTATGATATATACAGCAATCACCACTGCTTGATAAAATTTGGCATGGTTGTTAACACTATGTATAAAAGTTCATATACTTAAGTAAAGAGATGTAGTGATTGCAACTGCATATACTAGGAAAACAGTATATAAACAAAGAAAACAGAGATATACTTGTTCCAGTGAGTAATGCTTCTTCCTCTTCTTTTTCCTAGCTTCAGCTAGTTCCTGAACAAATTGACGAAAGTAGAGGAAAAAATGTCAGGTGAAGTTGCATTAGTTCATGTTTTAACATGGTAGATGGTACCACTTCATAATGAAGAATTTAAAAGGTAATACTCAATCATGAAATGATATCTAGATTCACAGACATGATATATACACAACAAACACACACATGTAATTCTTGTTTCTCCTACTATACCCAAACTTGAACTAGTATTTTGCATTTAATCAGCCATTTACCGAGCTTGTAGTCCAAGGTGTTACCCTCGAAGCACATAGTACTACACAATGATAGTACAGTACATCATACAACCCTTTTTCCTTTTATTCAAGGCAGTATAAGATTGCTCTAGAACCCCCATTCCTAGGTTAACCCAAAAAATAATCTGAACTACAAATTTCAGAATAATAAAATAGTAATTAAAAGAACCAGCCATAGCTGTCACTATATTATACCAAACAAGCCCTGTACTTTTCACCCAAGCAACACAATTTCATTTCCAATAACTATACACATATACTCAATATGCTTTTTACAGAATGAATAAAACCCGAATCGACTATTCACAACAAACTCAAAAAGGACTAAACACTGGACCTTTGACCGTATACGTTGTACTTTTTTGGAGACCTCCGTTTCATCTTACTTCACACTGGGCGCGAAGTCCTTTTTAGGAAATTTGAAGGGCTTTTTGGTGAGATTATCCTTAACATTACTCGAATTCAGTGTTGGATGAAGATGAAGACTTTGAAGTGAATGGAGGTTTTGATGATTTCCAAAAGTCATCAGCTAAGTGGAAGCTTAGTACAAACCTTAGAAGATATTTGACCAAGGAAGATGTATTTCAGACGAGTCAAATATGGTCCAGAAGACTACTGATCTGTTGCTGAAGAAGGAATCAGACTGGTGGACTATCAGCCGAATCAAATCAGATTAGTTCAAGTTTTGGATCAGCCGAGTACACATCAGACGAGTGACTTCGATCAGCAGAGTGGAAGTGGATCAGAAGTTATTGCAACGGTAATAAATGCACTTGGTGTAATAAATGCTGAAGAGGAAGGGTATTTATGACAAATGATTGAAGAGAAACCTCGTATCAGCTTGGTGCATTTAATGCGAAGCGACAGAAAGTACAGCAGAGTGTACAGTGTTCAGTCGCAACAGCCGTTTCTGCAGAAAGGACCAGTACTCGAGGATTTGACAGCTGCCGATCTCTCAACGGGCAGATTTTCAAATCTCCAAGTATAAATAGTTCAGTTCGTGAGTTGAAGAAGAAGATACAACACATTTTGAGAGCAAAAATCTGAAGCAGAATTCTTCTAAGTCTCAAACTCAAGAACAGAACACTCATCAGCCGAGTCATTTGTTGACGAAGCAGAATAGAGAGAAAACAGAAAAGACTTATAAATCTGAGTGATTTTGTTTGTATCGTGTTGTGAGAAGTAGATATCCATCTTAGTGAGTGATATTACTTCAGAGAGTGAGAGTTTCTTTGTGATTTCCTATTGTGAACTTACGGCCATATCATTTGTTGTTTGGCGTAAGCAGTGTATACTGTAATCTGTGTGATTTAGTATAACCCAAGATCTAAGTGACTTGGAAGAGTGGACTAAAGGATTTCTATCCATATAACCACTATAAAAATCCATTGTGTTTTTACTTGCATAAATTTCTGCATATTTGAAACAGCATATTTAAAACACTTAAAGGTTAACTGTTGGAAAAGTTTTAAAAAGAGTTTGTTAAAACTGGGGATAAAACTATTTCATAGTTATAGAAAACTACTTGTGAAAAACACTTGATAAATCCGCTGCAAGTTAGTTATTTTAAAACTCTGATTTTGATAAAATCAGCTGAGTGAAATCAGAAGAGTGGTCAACTCTGCTGTTCAAAGCTTTGTGCGAGATCAGCATAGTCAACTTACGATTACTGATCTGACAGAAAAGTTAGAAGTTTTTGAAAGGTAAATTTTAAAGAAGTCTATTCACCCCCCCCCCCCCCCCCTCTAGACCTCATCTGACCACTTGGGACCAACAAGTTGTATCAGAGCAGGTGGTTCATCTGAATCATTTGCCTGATCAACGAGCTTGATCCTTAAGTGTTTTTCAAAGGTTTTCAAAAGTTTTCAAAAGATCATCTTTTTGAAAAACTAAAACTTTTTGAAAATGGATTGTATTAGCCTTGTTCCCCACATAGGCGGTATGAGCTTTGAGGACTGGAAAATACGCATGGAAATTTTCCTTGCTGCTTACAATGATAATATGTACAGGTGCATAACCAAAGGTCCGATAAGAGTTACCAAAACAATCAAAGTTGATGGCCAAGATACGGTCGTTGACAAAGATGAAGATGAGATGACAGCTGAAGAAATCAAGCTGAAAAATCTTGACAAAGTTGGAATCTTCATCATGACTAAAGCCCTGGACAATGAAAGGTTTGACAAGGTCAAACACTGTAAAACATCAAAAGAGATGTGGGATAAAGTCCGTGATATGAGTGAAGGGAATGATGCCATCAAAGAACACAATTTGAGCATAGCCCTAGAGAAGTTTGAAAACTTCAAGATGAAATCTGGAGAAACCATTGACCAGATGGATTCAAGGTTCACCAAAGTGTTGAACAACGTGTTAAAGCTGGGTAAGACGTTCACAGACAAAGAGATTACTCTCAAAGTCCTGAAGGCGCTACCACCTAAGTTCAACATGAAGATCACAGCAGTGGAAGAATCAAGGGATCTGGGGAAGATCTCTCTGACGGAGCTGTTTTCTGTACTCAAGGTGTACGAGTATAAAATGCCAAGAATGGGTATAGAAGAGACCTCAACTTCTAGTCCCACTGCTGCCCTGGTTGCTGCAGAAAAATCCAGAAGATCAGCCGGAAGAACTATAGAAGTGGACTCATCTGATGAGGCCATAGTACTGAACAAAAAGGAGTACTCTGCTGATGATGTTGCTTTGTTATTGAACGGGTTCAAAAAGTTCTACAAAAGAAAAATGAAGAACAAATATAACAATGCTTCTATTTCTAAACCTACCTCTCATTCTCATGATATTAAGGATGATTATAAATCCAAAATGATGTGCTATAATTGCAGGAAATTGGGACATTTCATCAAGGACTGCCCATATCCTAAAGCGGAGAAGTATACAGAGGAGGAAAAGAAACAAAGAAAAGAAAGAAGAGAGAAGAGATACCAAAAGAGCAAAGTGCTGTTGGCTGAAGCTGAAAAGATGGCAGCCATCTACTCATCAAATTCAGAATCAGGCACATCAAGTGATGACTCTATTTTTGAAGAAACACCTGCACTGCTCTGTCTCATGGCAAAGGAATCTGATGATTCTGACAATGAGGTAAACCTCTCTGAAAGTGAACTTGAGTTATTCAATTCATTTGAGCAAATGATGAACAATAAAGCCGATGTTGTCAATGAATTTGCTAAGCTTAAGGACGAGATGATTCTGCTGAAAAAGCAAAATGCTAAGCTGAAACGCAGTGTTGAAAAACCTGAAGAATCAGCCATGTATAAAAAGCTTTCGCATGAATGTGAATCTCTGAGAGCAGAATGTGAAGTTTACAAGGGACAAATCAAGGAACTTGAAGCTACAATATCTTCACTTAATAAGTTGTATGTTCCTAAGTCGTCTGTTGTGTCAGTAGATAAATCAACTGAACAGAGTCCACCCTTAGTAAAAGAAAATTTAGAACTGAACAGAGCTGAGAAGTTTATATCTGCTGATAATAGTAATGTTATCCTATATATTCAGACTGCTAAATCAACTTCACTGGAAATTGAGAAAAAGGAGAAGAGTCCTCCTAAGGCTAAAAAGGGTAAAAAGCCTGAAAATGAAAAACAGACTGGTAAAACCAAACAGCAGAATAGTCCAAAGAAGTCTGCTGATAAGAGTAAAACCAATCAGACTAGTAAACCTAAGTCGTCTGTTTAAGAGCAAGTAAAGAGCAGACCAAAGAAGCAAAGAAATTATAACTATAATGCTTGGTATGGAAATGAGTCTCATTATGTGCAACCTGCTTATTCACCTTATTATGCTGCACATCATTATCCACCTTACTATGCTGCATATGCTGCTCATCAACCAATGCATGTTCACCCTGCTTATCATGCATCTTATCCTGCTTATGAGCCTTATCCTCATCATAATAATTATCCACATAACATGCCTGCTGATTATGATGAAAATGAAGTTGCTCATGCTCCTGCTAAAACTCTAAAGCCTAAGAAGCCTAAGACTTCAACATCTTGGGTTGTCAAAGGTGACACTAATCCACCAGGACCCTCTCAATAAAGGGTACCTAAAACATTTTTATTTTGTTTTGTAGGTTAGGATTAGGAGTAGGAGTAAAGTAGTGAAGAAATGGTACTTGGACAGTGGATGTTCAAGGCACATGTGTGTAGACATACATGAACTGGCAGATGCTGTTGCTGTAAATGGTCCAAGAGTTACTTTTGGAGACAGCAAAGAAGGCAAGATTGTCGCTGTTGGAAAGCTTATCAAAGGAAACATAGAGATATCTGACGTCTCTTATGTTAGTGGCCTGAAGTACAATCTGCTGAGCATAAGTCAATTTTGTGACAAGGGATTTTCCGTAGTGTTTTCATCAGATAAGTGCTATGTTGAACAAATTGGAACAAAGAAGGTTATTTTATCTGGAAGAAGACAGGGAAACATCTATGTAGTCGACTGGAATTTTGTGGACAAGAATTCTAATGTTTGTTTGGTGGCTTCTACACCAAGTGAAATCAGGTGGCTGTGGCACAAAAGAATGAATCATTTGAATTTCAAGACCATAAACAGATTAATAAAGAATGATTTGGTAGAAGGAATTCCAAAGACGGTCATGAGCAAAGACAAGCTTTGTGACGCATGTCAGAAGGGTAAACAAGTGAAATCATCTTTCAAAAGCAAGAAGCACCAATCTTCAACCAGAATTTTGGAGCTGTTACTTATGGATTTGTTTGGCCCTATTGATCCAATCAGCAATGGTGGAAAGAAATACTGCCTAGCTGTTGTGGATGATTTTTCAAGATTTACTTGGGTGATTTTCATGAAGAAGAAAAGTGAAACCAAGGAACATCTTACTAATCTGATGGAACTGATCCAGAATGAGAAGAGTCAAAGAATATTGAAGATCAGATCAGATAGAGGGACTGAATTTACAAACTCTACTGTTGAAGAGTATTGTAACTCCAGAGGAATCAATCATGAGTACTCTGCTGCCAGAACCCCTCAACAAAATGGAGTTGCTGAAAGGAGAAACAAAACTCTAAAGGAAGCTACCAGGACAATGATAGCTGAAGCAAAGCTGCCCCAAAGATTCTGGGCAGAAGCCACAAATACAGCATGTTATACACAGAATAGGTGTATGATCACTAAAAGTCAAAACAAGACACCTTATGAGATATGGAACAACAGAAAGCCTAATATACATTATCTTAGGATTTTTGGTTGTAAATGTTGTGTTTTGAACAATGGGAAAAATCACCTTACTGCATTTGCAGAAAAGGCTGATGAAGCTGTTTTTGTAGGTTACTCTACTGTTAGTAAAGCTTATAGAGTGTTTAACAAAAGAACTTTACTTGTAGAAAAATCTATTCATGTAGTATTTGATGAACCAAGTCAATCATCTGAAAAGAATCAAAGTGCAAACCCAGAGGTATCTGCTGACTTTCAGAAATTGAGTGTGGAAAGAAAGGAAGAATATGTACCCATCATACTACCTGATTTAACTCAAGTTGTTAACTCAAGTGCTGTTCAAAATCAGTCTACTGATTGTCTAACAGAGGAGTTGCGAACAGCTGACAGACCAGAGACTGTTCAACAGACTACAACTGTTCAACAGACTACTACTGAGACTCCAACAGTAGTGTTGCAAGATCAATCAAGAGGACAACATCCAGATTTGCAACCTGATCTCAGATGGCTCAAAGATCACCCACCTGACTTAGTGATTGGTGATCATTTGGATAGAGTGAGAACTAGAAGGTCAACTGCAAATGAAGCAATGTTTGTAAGTTTTCTTTCAAAAATTGAGCCTAAATTAATTGATGAAGCTCTTAGTGATTCTCACTGGATTGAAGCAATGCAAGAAGAGTTGAATCAATTTGAAAGGAATGAAGTCTGGTACTTAGTTCCCAGACCTACTCATCAAAGAGTAATTGGCACTAAGTGGGTATTCAGGAATAAAATGAATGAAGATGGTATTGTTACCAGAAACAAAGCAAGACTAGTTGCCAAAGGTTATTGCCAAGAAGAAGGCATTGATTTTGATGAGACATTCACACCAATTGCAAGGCTTGAAGCAATCAGATTATTCTTAGCCTATGCTGCTTACAAGAACTTCACTGTCTATCAGATGGATGTGAAGTCTGCTTTTCTCAATGGAGAATTGCAAGAGGAAGTTTATGTTGAACAACCTCCTGGTTTTGAAGTTTATCAACAAGGAGACAAGGTGTATCGTCTGAAGAAAGCTCTCTATGGACTGAAACAGGCTCCAAGAGCATGGTATGATACTTTATCTGATTTTCTTTTAGTCAAAGGATTTCGTAAGGGTAAAGTAGATAAAACTTTGTTCACTGTTGAATGGAATAATCATATATTATTGGTACAAATATATGTGGACGATATTATTTTTGGTTCAACTAACAAACAGATGTGTGAAAGATTCTCTAAGCTGATGCAAAATAAGTTTGAAATGAGCATGATGGGAGAATTAAATTACTTTCTTGGTTTACAAGTCAAACAGCTACCTGATGGTATTTTCATTAATCAAGCAAAGTACACAAAAGATCTGTTCAAGAAATTTGGTATGGAAACTAGCTCATCTGTTAATGTTCCTATGTCCACTGGACTTCGTCTGGACAAGGATGAAGGTGGCAAATCAGTTGACATCACCAAATACAGAGGCATAATTGGGTCACTGTTATACTTAACAGCTAGCAGACCAGATATTATGTATTCTGTTGGGGTTTGTGCGAGATTTCAATCAGATCCTAAGGAATCTCACCTCTTAGCTCCTAAAAGGATATTAAAGTATCTCAAAGGCACACAAGAATTGGGATTGTGGTACCCAAGGGAATCAGGATTTGAACTTATTGGATATTCAGATTCTGACCTTGCTGGCTGTAAAATTGATAGGAAGAGTACTACAGGTACTTGTCAATTTTTAGGCAGTCGTCTGATCTCATGGATGAGTAAGAAACAGACTTCAGTATCCATATCTACTGTTGAAGCTGAATACATTGCTGCTGGAGCATGTTGTGCACAAATACTTTGGTTGAAGCATCAACTAGAAGACTATAATCTCAAGATTAGTGGAATCCTTATCTACTGTGACAATACAAGTGCAATCTCACTTACTCAGAATACTACTAGTCATTCCAGGACTAAGCATATTGAGATCAAACATCACTTCATCAGAGACCATGTTGAAAAAGGAAATGTTATTATTGAGTATGTTCATACAGACAATCAACTTGCTGACATTTTCACCAAACCATTAAGTGCTGCAAGATTTTCTGCTCTAAGAGTAGTACTGGGCTTGTTAAATTTGGATTCATAAGCTGAGGGGGAACCTATCAGAAGACTGGGTTCAACAGCTTACTAATCTGATATCAACAAGTGTTATCCTTCAAGAAGACTGACTCTCAACAGACTAGTTGACTGATGAATTCTTGAATTCAGGGGGAACGTGTAAGACTAGCGGTACTCCTGTTTTAAAGATGAAATCTTCAATGACAGTTAGTTGAAGTTGTTTTAATCAGAAGATTTGTTCTTAATTCTTGAAGATTTGAAGATTATTTTTTTGCTGGATTGACAAACAACAAAGGAAGATCACTAGATATTGGCTTTCATTAGTGATATATTGTATCAGACAAGTCATCTATCAGATAAGTATTGTTTTACTCATCTGTCTTTATTTATGTCAGCTTATATTTAAGTGTTGTATAAAAACGTTTTATCAAAAGCACGCTTTTATAAGTAACAGACAAGTGGCATTTCAAATTCCCGCCTGTCTGACATATTTAATGATATTTTGAAATCCGCGTATCACGATCGCACGATCAGCTTTTCAAGTAACTGATCTAACGGTTACCACTTTTCACGAAAACCGACAAGAACTAACATCTATAAATCCAGATCTGATCAACTTACTAAGCTTTTACGCACCCTCAAAATCTCTAAAGTATACAGAGCAATTCTGCAAACATATACTGCAAATTTCTCTTCGTTTTTCCTCAATCTTTTCAGAATGTCTGCCAAAGAAGCTGCTGCTGAAGGTATGTTCTTGAACTACCTGACCTATCATACGACTGACACACCTTTAATGAAAGAAATTTTGGAGAAGTTCAAGGCGGCTACACTAGTTAACTTCATGGAGGCCCATGAAGATATGATCTTCAAGGACCAGGTGATGGAATTTTATGGGTCGAAAGAGGAAGTCAACTTTGAAAAACTGGAAATTGTTGCCAAAATTGGGGATAAAGTCATCTGCGTGACCCCCAATCTGCTAAATGAGAAGTACGGACTCTCTCTTGAAGGGTCTACTGAGATTTCTACCCTAGCTGAACCGCTTGAAGCAGATTTCTGGAATCTGGCTTCCAAGAAAAATCAAGTGCTGTCTGGAAGCATCAAGAAAAACCAGCTGAAGGATGAATTTCAGCGGATGGCTGACTTGGTAGCCAAAGTCCTTGAGAATTGCACATTCTCATTGGACAGCGTACCAATGAAGAGATTTCACACAATGATAGCCATTTTCTATGGTTTGAAGGTGAACTGGGCTAACTTCATTTGGTATGTACTTGCTGATCACAAAGTGCGTGGTCTGACTCTGCACAGGATATTCCTTAGTCATCTGCTGGTGAATTTGGGTTGTGTTGTGACTAATGGCAAGGATGTCCATAAGGCTAAGGAGTTGAAAATTTATGACCCAGTGAAAACTGGTAGATCAAAAGAGTCTGATGCTGTGCCAGAGAAGAAGCAATCTAAGAGAAAGGCTTCTGAACCTGAGAAACCTGCTGTCAAAGGCAAAAAGAGCAAGACAAACTGTTCAAACAGCTGAGCCAGCTGTTAAAGCCAGAACAGTCGTGTCTAGGAGAAGGGATGCTGTTGACCTGATTGTTGATGAAACGGTCAAAGAAATTGATGAGATGACAGTTGAGTCATCCCCTGAACGAACAGTTTCAGCTGAGCTACCAGCTGAAAATGTGGCAAAAAGGACAAGAAGTGCTATGAAAGACACTGCCACTTCTACTGCTCCTGCTGATGTCCCTTTTACCAAGAAAACTGCCAAAAAGAAGATGACGTTCATAGAAGAAGACACTGAACTTTCTGAGTTAGTTAGAGAAAGCCCTCAATCTGCTGAGAGGCCTATTGAAATAGTGAAGGAGTCTGCTGAAGTAAAGTCAGCTGATAGACAAGTAAAACAGACTTCTACACTAACAGTTGAGGTTGCTGAACCTCAAAAGGATCCTGAAGTGCAGATCCTTGAACCCGTTGCTGCTGCACCAGTAGCAATTGCACCACCAGAATCAACAGCTGCGGCCCCGATTGTTGAATCCAGAGCTGCCAGAAAGAAGAGAACTGGCAAGGCCAAAGTGTCAGCTTATCACAAGAAAAAGCGAGAGGAAGCTGAGCAGAGAAAACGTTATGAAGCTGAGCTTAAGAGAGCTCTTGAAGCGAGCAAAAAGGATGCTGACGTCAAAAAGATGACTGAAGCAAAATTGTCTGCCAAGGAAGAAGCAGACTTGGCAAAGGCCTTAGAGGATAGCAAGAAAGATGCTTATGGACCAAGGAGGTCAGAAGGCATCAAGATTGGAGAAAAGCCTAAGGAAGGAGAATTTATCCTGCCAAGGGCTGAGCCAATCAAGAAGAAAAAGAAGGAAGTCAGAAGAGCAATAGAAATTGTTCAGAGTGACTCTGCTGCCTTCAAGAAATTTGAAGCTGAGCTGGAAAGGCTAAACCAGCTTTTTCAATCAAGGACTACTTTTCTCCCTGAGAAGATTAGATACAATCAATGGAGAGAGTATAGATTGCACAAATCTGAGGAGGAGATTCAAGCCTGGAAGGAGTTTGCTACAGAAGGAAGATGGGTTTTAAACTGGTTGCAAACAACTTCTGTTGCCAAGGCATTGGACTCAACTTTTGTAAGAGACAGACTACATGACTATGCTAGAGTCATGGTAAGTCAGGAGACGACTGCTATCAAGAATTCAATTCCAAAGAAATTAAATCCTACTGATGACAGAATTGATAGAGCAGTCAAGATTGCTGTTTACACAACGTTGGAGAAATGGGCTGAAAGATCAAGATTTGAACCAGGAACATCAAGTTCAATGCCCAGTCTGCCAAGCTTGCAGCAAATTGCCTATGGCTCTGATATCAGTACTTATCAAGAAAAGCTGAGTATTCAACAGATTACTTCACCTTTCGTACCAGCTGACTTGATTCATCAGAAGACTGTCGTGTCTACTGATGGTATTGAAATCATTCACATTGCTGATGAGCCAGCTAGTGAAGAACAGAAGAAGGACCAGCAAGCTGAGGAGATTGATTTAGATACATCAAAGAAGCTGCCTGCTGTGGTCAAGGACCTAGTTCCTTTAGCTTTGGAGTGGAAAGCTGAAGATAGTCCTGTTCTTCCTGAAGCACCTATTGAACAAGAAGAGGAGCCTGCTGAATCATCACCCCCTGCTCCCACTGCTGACTTGAATTCCTCGCTGATGGAATCAATGCAGCTGCTGATTGATACTGCCATGAAAGAGATGGAGTTAAGGAATCAGCTGATGATAAAGCAAATGCAGGAAGAGACTGCAAAAATGGTCAAGGATGCCATTGATAACTTTCCTCTACCACCAGACAACTCCCTGATGCTGACTCAAAGTATATTGAATTTGAATAGAAATATTGAAGATGTGAAGGCTGATGTGGGTCATCTGCATTCTGCACTTCAAAGGCATGAGTCCGACATTGCTGGGATTGGAAGAGTCATGAGACAAGTTGGTGAAGCAGAAATTGAGAAGAATGTGGTCTGAATGCAAGAGTTCACTGCTGTCACTACTAAAGCTCAAAATGAAATATCAACACTTCAACTGAATGTTGATTGCCTAAATGACCAATCTGGTGAGCTAAAATCAAATCAACTTCGCATGGAAACTACACTAAATCATCACTGTGCTGAGCAACAAGTTCTGGATAGAAACATCAAAAAGCTTTGTGCTGCTGTCAACATAACTCCTGATCAACTCAACCCTGCTGCTGATGACAAAAAGGGGGAAGAGGAATCAGCTAAGAGAACTGTTGATGATGCAACTGTTCAAGTACGAGACCAACGGGCTGCTGCTGAAAAGCCAAGTGAAGAAGAAGTACTTGAAGATGAAGCTGAAGATGAAGCTGATGATAAAGTGGAGCCTAAGGATGTAGCTAAGACTGACAAGGAGTTAGCTGCCTCCAAGTACTCTGCTGAAGAACAGCTCAATCCAGATGCTAAGTATAAGAGGATTGAGAACATCAGAGCAAATTTTGAAGCTGTTGAAAGAAAAGAAAAATTAAAAGGCCTTGCTAATGTTTTCTCAAGTGGTGAAGACGAAAGTAGTGATGAAGTTGAAGAAGAGGATGAAGAAGAAGAAGATGAAGAAGCTGAGGACTAGACTAGGTTATCTGTTGAATTTAAGTAACCAGCTTACTTCACTTGTAATTTTTCTTTACTTAAGTCTATTTTTGCTTGTAACTTGTACTGTAATTTTCAAAATCATTTATAAAAGTTCAAGCTTCCAATACACAATTTCTATCTCAGAAATTTTTGAGGACTCAACTTTAGTTTTAGGTACAGGTACTTAGCTGAAATTTTGTCATCATCAAAAAGGGGGAAATTGTTGGATGAAGATGAAGACTTTGAAGTGAGGGGAGGTTTTGATGATTTCCAAAAGTCATCAGCTAAGTGGAAGCTTAGTACAAACCTTAGAAGATATTTGACCAAGGAAGATGTATTTCAGACGAGTCAAATATGGTCCAGAAGACTACTGATCTGTTGCTGAAGAAGGAATCAGACTGGTGGACTATCAGCCGACTCAAATCAGATTAGTTCAAGTTTGGGATCAGCCGAGTACACATCAGACGAGTGACTTCGATCAGCAGAGTGGAAGTGGATCAGAAGTTATTGCAACGGTAATAAATGCACTTGGTGTAATAAATGCTGAAGAGAAAGGGTATTTATGACAAATGATTGAAGAGAAACCTCGTATCAGCTTGGTGCATTTAATGCGCATTTAATGCGAAGCGACAGAAAGTACAGCAGAGTGTACAGTGTTCAGTCGCAACAGCCGTTTCTGCAGAAAGGACCAGTACTCGAGGATTTGACAGCTGCCGATCTCTCAACGGGCAGATTTTCAAATCTCCAAGTATAAATAGTTCAGTTCGTGAGTTGAAGAAGAAGATACAACACATTTTGAGAGCAAAAATCTGAAGCAGAATTCTTCTAAGTCTCAAACTCAAGAACAGAACACTCATCAGCCGAGTCATTTGTTGACGAAGCAGAATAGAGAGAAAACAGAAAAGACTTATAAATCTGAGTGATTTTGTTTGTATCGTGTTGTGAGAAGTAGATATCCATCTTAGTAAGTGATATTACTTCAGAGAGTAGGAGTTTCTTTGTGATTTTCTATTGTGAACTTACGGCCATATCATTTGTTGTTTGGCGTAAGCAGTGTATACTGTAATCTGTGTGATTTAGTATAACCCAAGATCTAAGTGACTTGGAAGAGTGGACTAAAGGATTTCTATCCATATAACCACTATAAAAATCCATTGTGTTTTTACTTGCATAAATTTCTGCATATTTGAAACAGCATATTTAAAACACTTAAAGGTTAACTGTTGGAAAAGTTTTAAAAAGAGTTTGTTAAAACTGGGGATAAAACTATTTCATAGTTATAGAAAACTACTTGTGAAAAACACTTGATAAATCCGCTGCAAGTTAGTTATTTTAAAACTCTGATTTTGATAAAATCAGCTGAGTGAAATCAGAAGAGTGGTCAACTCTGCTGTTCAAAGCTTTGTGCGAGATCAGCATAGTCAACTTACGATTACTGATCAGCTTAGTCTGCTGACAGAAAAGTTAGAAGTTTTTAAAAGGTAAATTTTAAAGAGGTCTATTCACCCCCCCCCCCCCCCCCCTCTAGACCTCATCTGACCACTAGGGACCAACATTCAGCTTCGGTTTTTTGGAGTCCGAAGTGAAATTAGGTTTCTTGGGATTAGATTTCGGTCCGTCTCTCTTCCTCTTCAGGGGCGTCGGCGCCATTGATGATGAATTTGCAGCTCAACTGTTTGATTTATGTTTCTGTAGATTTTGGGGCGCTTGTATTTTGGGGTTTTTGCAAGGGTTTTTGGTATTTTTGTGGGCCAAAAAATATAAGAGAAAAAGAATCGTGGGTTATAGAAATCTATGGCCATCTGTAGGCCCATGTGACAGGCCTGTGAAATTTAAGTTTACTTATTTACCTTTCTTTTAAATATAAAAGGAAAATTGAGATGAAATGGATTTTTTGTTAGTCAAGCCCTAGGTAACTAAATTCGTGTCCCAATGGTTGCAGGGCGCTCTCGATTCGCGAATTGGAGCGTTTTTCATAAATTCGCGACAAATTCGCAAACTCACGTCCTTAAATTCGCGAATTTCATTAACCAAATACGCGCACTACTGATTTATGTTTTGTTAGGCCTAATTATAACATGACAAGTGGCATTTATTGAAGTTGGGATGAGCAGCTCACGCGTTTTCTGCAATTCCACTACTTTGGCCGGCTTTTCTTACACAAATGACATCATTGATTGATTTGATGTTGAAAAGTGTGTAAGCATGACTTAGATAGGCTATTAAAATAATGATATGTAATAAATGTGGTATGACAATCTATATACTCCCCATATTGTTTCTATAATTTTATACATATAATATTCCTTTGGTTCGGATTGGGAGATTATTAATAGCCCAAATTGTAATATTGGGCTACTAAATAGTCCAATTCTTAGAATAAACTAGTGTTTGGCATATTACTACTTGGATGAGTAATAATTGGGCTGAAAATATATTCTCTGTTCGGATAGCCCAATAAACCATGACATTTCTTGGATTGCCTATAATACCCCCCCGATCTTATTAAAGCAGAATTCATCTCGTTCGTTGCTTCGTGATTGATCTGAACCGTCCAAGCCAAGGTATATCAACCGAGATTGGAACCCTAATCTCACTCATTCGAAACCCTACTTTTCTCTCTCATCTGCGGCGCTAGGGTTCCGAGACTTGTGGTCTGGAGGTGTGAAGGTGAAGAATAACATTTTCCTACGGTCAATTTCCATTACGGTGGCCATCTTTGTTTACGGTGTGAAGTCTCTGTTTCCTTTTTCTCTCTTCGGCCGAGCAATCTTAACTAAGCAAGGTAAAATGTATTTTTCTTCAATTTCTGGGTTTTTTTCTTATTTTACAAGGTAATACATGTTTTTTAATCCGAATTTTTCAATAACATAGTATTCTTTTGTTTATAAAGCATGGACTCAAGCTCCAGTTCAGAAATTGACCCTGCCATAGCAGGAAAAAGATGTAGTTGCGGTGAACGGATCAAGGTTCAAAAGTCTTGGACCAAGGGTAACCCTGCCCGTCGGTTTGCCCGTTGTGGTGGATATTAGAGGTAAGCATTTGTCCCTGTTTTTAATGTGTTTGAATATTGTTTTGAATGAGTTGTGAGTTATCTGTGACACATATTATCCTACATTGTGTTTATTTATCACAATCAGAATTCTGAACATGCCATTATGAACAAATTGTAAACCGGTTTCATGAACCCAATCTGAGTTAATGTGTGTGCGTGTTTGTTGGTTCTCATGATTTAAATTGATAACAATTATGTTGTTGTCACAGGGGGGCCGATGTGGCTATTTTCAGTGGGTGGATCCACCCATGTGTGATAGGTCCCGACTGATAATTCCTGGTTTGCTACTTCGGGTTAATCGTGTTGAGGTGGAAAGGACCCGCCTGGAGCAGGCCACTAATGAATTGAATTCTGAAATTGAATGGCTTATTAATTCTATGTCCACACTTGAGAAGGAAAACATGGCATTGCGTCGTAAACTGAAGTTTACGATGATCTGTGCCATCCTTCTTCTTGTGTGGATAATTTACTGGATTATGTGAATCGGACTAACGTGTTCAATTAGTTATGTTGTGTTTTGCATGTAATGTATGTCATCACTGTTATCTATTTGGATTGAAACTCTTATGTCTAATTTTGTCTAGGTAGTTGGTTTATGTCTACTTTATTAGCAGTTTGTGTAATGTATTTTCTAAACTTGTTTTTGCTGGTATCAGGAGAAGTGAATATTGATTGTCATGTTTAAATCATTTAATATGTGTTGTTCTCATTTTGTGCATTTATTTAATGTGGATACTTTATTGTGTTTCTTGCTGTATGATTTATAAGTTGATATAATGTACGTATCAGTTGTTCCTTTTGCATATAATCCAGGGGGTTATTTGGTAGTATAATGTATCTAGAAATATGTTTGTGAGAAATATTTGTGGGATTGGGTAATTTATTGTTGTTATTGTCCACCTATTGAAAATGACAGTAGTTGATGAATGAAAATTAATGCTTCCTTGACTGTTGACTACCTCAATTTTGAAAATAGACATTAATGCATATCTACCCTACATCAATTCAACATTAATGATGGAAGCTGAGTGGTTGTTCAACTTTTCTATAAATTCACCTCAAGAGTGCCAAAAGGTTTACATCTCTGAAAATTCATATCTTCTAGCATGTAAGCCTTTTTCTTCCTTTTTACATAAATTCTGTTTATATCATTTTTTGGGTATGTTTGTTCATCTATTCTTTTTATATCATTCTGTCTTTTTGGATAATGTTTCTTCATTATGTTTATAGCATATATTTATATCATTCTCTTTAACATCATTCTACTTATGGGTTTGTTCATATATTCTGTTTATATGTATGTTTATCTATTCTGTTTATATGTATGTTTCCTTTGTATTAATGCTTCCTTTCTATTTTGTTCATCATTCTATTAATGCTTCCTTTCTATGTATGTTTAACATCTATTCTGTTTATATGTATGTTTAACAGCATTATGTTTTATATAATTCTGTTTATTGGTTTGTTCACCTATTCTGTTTTATATGTTTGTTTATCTATTAACCCATGTGTTTAATATGATATTGTTTAACATCATCATGTTTAAAACATTCTGTTTATATGATTCTGTTTAATATCATTTTGTTTTATATCATTCTGTTTATATGTTATGTCATATTGTTTTTATGTTTAATATGATTCTGTTTATATCATTTTGTGTAGACTTTTTATATCATTCTGTTTATATCTTTGCTAATGTAGACTTATTTCTTTGTGTAGCAGTCCTGTGTTTGCAACCATATGGCAAAACAAGGAGCTTCTGGAAAGGACGTAAGGAACACTTCGGATGGCTGGACATTTAATGAGAACGGCAGGTTCATGGCAAATCTGACCCATGAGGCTAATGATATACCATATTTTGGATATCCTTACGTGGCACTTAGTCAACTTAAACACGTGGAAGAAAACACTATATATCATCAATATACATGCATCCATGTCAATCGAACTATGACCAGATCGGCATATACATCTCAATTCGGACAAACCGATTAAAACCCGACCGACCCAAAAGATCCGACCGATCCAAAGATCCGCTTTCAACTCTATAAATACCCCTCTCATTTCATAAATGGAGGTACGCATTTTTTACGATGCATCTACTACTTTATCTCATCGATTTGATCTGACTTAAGCATCGGAGGGTCTTCGCCGGGGACAACCCCTGCGAGCCCTAACGAGTTTCTTTGAGTGCAGGTCAGGTTCCCTTAAAGTGGAGTTCGGATTGATCTTATCGACCGAGGACTTCATATTGTTGAAGGCTCATCGAAAAAACCCTTCATCAATTGGCGCCGTCTGTGGGAACTTCTGATTTGCACTCGACCAAGAACATTAGGTCGATGAGAGTTTAAAAGCAAGCTCAGTGAAGGACGAAGATAAAATGGCGATCGACAGCTTTGAAGCCTCGATCGACCTAAGTTGAAGAAACACTATTAATAAGTGTTGAAGAAAATGGAAGATAAAAAGGCGATCGACAGCTTTGAAGCCTCGATCGACCTAAATTGAAGAAACACTATTAATAAGTGTTGAAGAAGATTGAAGATAAAAAGGCGATCGACAACTTTGAAGCCTCGATCGACCTAAATTGAAGAAACACTATTAATAAGTGTTGAAGAAGATTGAAGATCAAAAGGCGATCGACAGCTTTGAAGCCTCGATCGACCTAAGTTGAAGAAACACTATTAATAAGTGTTGAAGAAAATGGAAGATAAAAAGGCGATCGACAGCTTTGAAGCCTCGATCGACCTAAATTGAAGAAACACTATTAATAAGTGTTGAAGAAGATTGAAGATAAAAAGGCGATCGACAACTTTGAAGCCTCGATCGACCTAAATTGAAGAAACACTATTAATAAGTGTTGAAGAAGATTGAAGATCAAAAGGCGATCGACAGCTTTGAAGCCTCGATCGACCTAAGTTGAAGAAACACTATTAATAAGTGTTGAAGAAAATGGAAGATAAAAAGGCGATCGACAGCTTTGAAGCCTCGATCGACCTAAATTGAAGAAACACTATTAATAAGTGTTGAAGAAGATTGAAGATAAAAAGGCGATCGACAACTTTGAAGCCTCGATCGACCTAAATTGAAGAAACACTATTAATAAGTGTTGAAGAAGATTGAAGATAAAAAGGCGATCGACAGCTTTGAAGCCTCGATCGACCTAAATTGAAGAAACACTATTAATAAGTGTTGAAGAAGATTGAAGATAAAAAGGCGATCGACAGCTTTGAAGCCTCGATCGACCTAAGTTGAAGAAACACTATTAATAAGTGTTGAAGAAGATTGAAGATCAAAAGGCGATCGACAGCTTTGAAGCCTCGATCGACCTAAATTGAAGAAACACTATTAATAAGTGTTGAAGAAGATGGAAGATAAAAAGGCGATCGACGGCTTTGAAGCCTCGATCGACCTAAGTTGAAGAAACACTATTAATAAGTGTTGAAGAAGATGGAAGATAAAAAGGCGATCGACAGCTTTGAAACCTCGATCGACCTAAGTTGAAGAAACACTATTAATAAGTGTTGAAGAAAATGGAAGATAAAAAGGCGATCGACAGCTTTGAAGCCTCGATCGACCTAAATTGAAGAAACACTATTAATAAGTGTTGAAGAAGATGGAAGATAGAAAGGCGATCGACAGCTTTGAAGCCTCGATCGACCTAAGTTGAAGAAACAGTATTAATAAGTGTTGAAGAAAATGGAAGATAAAAAGGCGATCGACAGCTTTGAAGCCTCGATCGACCTAAATTGAAGAAACACTATTAATAAGTGTTGAAGAAGATGGAAGATAAAAAGGCGATCGACAGCTTTGAAGCCTCGATCGACCTAAGTTGAAGAAACACTATTAATAAGTGTTGAAGAAAATGGAAGATAAAAAGTCAATCGACAGCTTTGAAGCCTCGATCGACCTAAATTGAAGAAACACTATTAATAAGTGTTGAAGAAGATTGAAGATAAAAAGGCGATCGACAGCTTTGAAGCCTCGATCGATCTAAGTTGAAGAAACACTATTAATAAGTGTTGAAGAAAATGGAAGATAAAAAGGCGATCGACAGCTTTGAAGACTCGATCGACCTAAATTGAAGAAACACTATTAATAAGTGTTGAAGAAAATGGAAGATAAAAAGGCGATCGACAGCTTTGAAGCCTCGATCGACCTAAGTTGAAGAAACACTATTAATAAGTGTTGAAGAAAATGGAAGATAAAAAGGCGATCGACAGCTTTGAAGCCTCGATCGACCTAAATTTAAGAAACACTATTAATAAGTGTTGAAGAAGATTGAATATAAAAAGGCGATCGACAACTTTGAAGCCTCGATCGACCTAAATTGAAGAAACACTATTAATAAGTGTTGAAGAAAATGGAAGATAAAAAGGCGATCGACAGCTTTGAAGCCTCGATCGACCTAAATTGAAGAAACACTATTAATAAGTGTTGAAGAAGATTGAAGATAAAAAGGCGATCGACAACTTTGAAGCCTCGATCGACCTAAGTTGAAGAAACACTATTAATAAGTGTTGAAGAAAATGGAAGATAAAAAGGCGATCGACAGCTTTGAAGCCTCGATCGACCTAAATTGAAGAAACACTATTAATAAGTGTTGAAGAAGATTGAAGATAAAAAGGCGATCGACAACTTTGAAGCCTCGATCGATCTAACTTGAAGAAACACTATTAATAAGTGTTGAAGAAAATGGAAGATAAAAAGGCGATCGACAGCTTTGAAGCCTCGATCGACCTAACTTGAAGAAACACAGTGTTGAAGAAAATGGAAGATAAAAAGGCGATCGACAGCTTTGAAGCCTCGATCGACCTAAATTGAAGAAACACTATTAATAAGTGTTGAAGAAGATTGAAGATAAAAAGGCGATCGACAACTTTGAAGCCTTGATCGACCTAAATTGAAGAAACACTGACAGCTATGAAGCCTCGATCGACCTGCGTGTTAAAGAAATAATAGGTCGACATCAAATATCGACCTAAAGTAGGTCTGAAACATTCAAAACATCGATCATAAACACTATTAATAAGTGTTGAAGAAGATTGAAGATAAAAAGGCGATCGACAGCTTTGAAGCCTCGATCGATCTAAGTTGAAGAAACACTATTAATAAGTGTTGAAGAAAATGGAAGATAAAAAGGCGATCGACAGCTTTGAAGCCTCGATCGACCTAAATTGAAGAAACACTATTAATAAGTGTTGAAGAAAATGGAAGATAAAAAGGCGATCGACAGCTTTGAAGCCTCGATCGACCTAAGTTGAAGAAACACTATTAATAAGTGTTGAAGAAAATGGAAGATAAAAAGGCGATCGACAGCTTTGAAGCCTCGATCGACCTAAATTGAAGAAACACTATTAATAAGTGTTGAAGAAAATGGAAGATAAAAAGGCGATCGACAGCTTTGAAGCCTCGATCGACCTAAATTGAAGAAACACTATTAATAAGTGTTGAAGAAGATTGAAGATAAAAAGGCGATCGACAACTTTGAAGCCTCGATCGATCTAACTTGAAGAAACACTATTAATAAGTGTTGAAGAAAATGGAAGATAAAAAGGCGATCGACAGCTTTGAAGCCTCGATCGACCTAAATTGAAGAAACACTATTAATAAGTGTTGAAGAAAATGGAAGATAAAAAGGCGATCGACAGCTTTGAAGCCTCGATCGACCTAACTTGAAGAAACACAGTGTTGAAGAAAATGGAAGATAAAAAGGCGATCGACAGCTTTGAAGCCTCGATCGACCTAAATTGAAGAAACACTATTAATAAGTGTTGAAGAAGATTGAAGATAAAAAGGCGATCGACAACTTTGAAGCCTTGATCGACCTAAATTGAAGAAACACTGACAGCTATGAAGCCTCGATCGACCTGCGTGTTAAAGAAATAATAGGTCGACATCAAATATCGACCTAAAGTAGGTCTGAAACATTCAAAACATCGATCATAAACACTATTAATAAGTGTTGAAGAAGATTGAAGATAAAAAGGCGATCGACAGCTTTGAAGCCTCGATCGATCTAAGTTGAAGAAACACTATTAATAAGTGTTGAAGAAAATGGAAGATAAAAAGGCGATCGACAGCTTTGAAGCCTCGATCGACCTAAATTGAAGAAACACTATTAATAAGTGTTGAAGAAAATGGAAGATAAAAAGGCGATCGACAGCTTTGAAGCCTCGATCGACCTAAGTTGAAGAAACACTATTAATAAGTGTTGAAGAAAATGGAAGATAAAAAGGCGATCGACAGCTTTGAAGCCTCGATCGACCTAAATTGAAGAAACACTATTAATAAGTGTTGAAGAAAATGGAAGATAAAAAGGCGATCGACAGCTTTGAAGCCTCGATCGACCTAAATTGAAGAAACACTATTAATAAGTGTTGAAGAAGATTGAAGATAAAAAGGCGATCGACAACTTTGAAGCCTCGATCGATCTAACTTGAAGAAACACTATTAATAAGTGTTGAAGAAAATGGAAGATAAAAAGGCGATCGACAGCTTTGAAGCCTCGATCGACCTAAATTGAAGAAACACTATTAATAAGTGTTGAAGAAAATGGAAGATAAAAAGGCGATCGACAGCTTTGAAGCCTCGATCGACCTAAGTTGAAGAAACACTATTAATAAGTGTTGAAGAAAATGGAAGATAAAAAGGCGATCGACAGCTTTGAAGCCTCGATCGACCTAAATTGAAGAAACACTATTAATAAGTGTTGAAGAAAATGGAAGATAAAAAGGCGATCGACAGCTTTGAAGCCTCGATCGACCTAAATTGAAGAAACACTATTAATAAGTGTTGAAGAAGATTGAAGATAAAAAGGCGATCGACAACTTTGAAGCCTCGATCGATCTAACTTGAAGAAACACTATTAATAAGTGTTGAAGAAAATGGAAGATAAAAAGGCGATCGACAGCTTTGAAGCCTCGATCGACCTAAATTGAAGAAACACTATTAATAAGTGTTGAAGAAGATTGAAGATAAAAAGGCGATCGACAACTTTGAAGCCTTGATCGACCTAAATTGAAGAAACACTGACAGCTATGAAGCCTCGATCGACCTGCGTGTTAAAGAAATAATAGGTCGACATCAAATATCGACCTAAATTAGGTCTGAAACATTCAAAACATCGATCATAAACAATATTAATAAGTGTTGAAGAAGATTGAAGATAAAAAGGCGATCGACAGCTTTGAAGCCTCGATCGATCTAAGTTGAAGAAACACTATTAATAAGTGTTGAAGAAAATGGAAGATAAAAAGGCGATCGACAGCTTTGAAGCCTCGATCGACCTAAATTGAAGAAACACTATTAATAAGTGTTGAAGAAAATGGAAGATAAAAAGGCGATCGACAGCTTTGAAGCCTCGATCGACCTAAGTTGAAGAAACACTATTAATAAGTGTTGAAGAAAATGGAAGATAAAAAGGCGATCGACAGCTTTGAAGCCTCGATCGACCTAAATTGAAGAAACACTATTAATAAGTGTTGAAGAAGATTGAAGATAAAAAGGCGATCGACAACTTTGAAGCCTCGATCGACCTAAATTGAAGAAACACTATTAATAAGTGTTGAAGAAAATGGAAGATAAAAAGGCGATCGACAGCTTTGAAGCCTCGATCGACCTAAATTGAAGAAACACTATTAATAAGTGTTGAAGAAGATTGAAGATAAAAAGGCGATCGACAACTTTGAAGCCTCGATCGACCTAAGTTGAAGAAACACTATTAATAAGTGTTGAAGAAAATGGAAGATAAAAAGGCGATCGACAGCTTTGAAGCCTCGATCGACCAAAATTGAAGAAACACTATTAATAAGTGTTGAAGAAGATTGAAGATAAAAAGGCGATCGACAACTTTGAAGCCTCGATCGATCTAACTTGAAGAAACACTATTAATAAGTGTTGAAGAAAATGGAAGATAAAAAGGCGATCGACAGCTTTGAAGCCTCGATCGACCTAACTTGAAGAAACACTATTAATAAGTGTTGAAGAAAATGGAAGATAAAAAGGCGATCGACAGCTTTGAAGCCTCG
The DNA here is from genome assembly GCA_030819805.1 of Penstemon newberryi var. newberryi. Classification (NCBI taxonomy): domain Eukaryota; kingdom Viridiplantae; phylum Streptophyta; class Magnoliopsida; order Lamiales; family Plantaginaceae; genus Penstemon; species Penstemon newberryi. The sequence goes on along the minus strand of JAUALY010000001.1, from coordinate 77,053,215 downwards.
ATCGACCTAAATTGAAGAAACACTATTAATAAGTGTTGAAGAAGATTGAAGATAAAAAGGCGATCGACAACTTTGAAGCCTCGATCGATCTAACTTGAAGAAACACTATTAATAAGTGTTGAAGAAAATGGAAGATAAAAAGGCGATCGACAGCTTTGAAGCCTCGATCGACCTAACTTGAAGAAACACTATTAATAAGTGTTGAAGAAAATGGAAGATAAAAAGGCGATCGACAGCTTTGAAGCCTCGATCGACCTAAATTGAAGAAACACTATTAATAAGTGTTGAAGAAAATGGAAGATAAAAAGGCGATCGACAGCTTTGAAGCCTCGATCGACCTAAGTTGAAGAAACACTATTAATAAGTGTTGAAGAAAATGGAAGATAAAAAGGCGATCGACAGCTTTGAAGCCTCGATCGACCTAAATTGAAGAAACACTATTAATAAGTGTTGAAGAAGATTGAAGATAAAAAGGCGATCGACAACTTTGAAGCCTCGATCGACCTAAATTGAAGAAACACTATTAATAAGTGTTGAAGAAAATGGAAGATAAAAAGGCGATCGACAGCTTTGAAGCCTCGATCGACCTAAATTGAAGAAACACTATTAATAAGTGTTGAAGAAAATGGAAGATAAAAAGGCGATCGACAGCTTTGAAGCCTCGATCGACCTAAATTGAAGAAACACTATTAATAAGTGTTGAAGAAGATTGAAGATAAAAAGGCGATCGACAACTTTGAAGCCTCGATCGACCTAAGTTGAAGAAACACTATTAATAAGTGTTGAAGAAAATGGAAGATAAAAAGGCGATCGACAGCTTTGAAGCCTCGATCGACCTAAATTGAAGAAACACTATTAATAAGTGTTGAAGAAGATTGAAGATAAAAAGGCGATCGACAACTTTGAAGCCTCGATCGATCTAACTTGAAGAAACACTATTAATAAGTGTTGAAGAAAATGGAAGATAAAAAGGCGATCGACAGCTTTGAAGCCTCGATCGACCTAACTTGAAGAAACACTATTAATAAGTGTTGAAGAAAATGGAAGATAAAAAGGCGATCGACAGCTTTGAAGCCTCGATCGACCTAAATTGAAGAAACACTATTAATAAGTGTTGAAGAAGATTGAAGATAAAAAGGCGATCGACAGCTTTGAAGCCTCGATCGATCTAACTTGAAGAAACACTATTAATAAGTGTTGAAGAAAATGGAAGATAAAAAGGCGATCGACAGCTTTGAAGCCTCGATCGACCTAAGTTGAAGAAACACTATTAATAAGTGTTGAAGAAAATGGAAGATAAAAAGGCGATCGACAGCTTTGAAGCCTCGATCGACCTAAATTGAAGAAACAGTATTAATAAGTGTTGAAGAAGATTGAAGATAAAAAGGCGATCGACAACTTTGAAGCCTCGATCGACCTAAATTGAAGAAACACTATTAATAAGTGTTGAAGAAAATGGAAGATAAAAAGGCGATCGACAGCTTTGAAGCCTCGATCGACCTAAATTGAAGAAACACTATTAATAAGTGTTGAAGAAGATTGAAGATAAAAAGGCGATCGACAACTTTGAAGCCTCGATCGACCTAAATTGAAGAAACACTATTAATAAGTGTTGAAGAAAATGGAAGATAAAAAGGCGATCGACAGCTTTGAAGCCTCGATCGACCTAAGTTGAAGAAACACTATTAATAAGTGTTGGAGAAGATGGAAGATAAAAAGGCGATCGACAGCTTTGAAGCCTCGATCGACCTAAATTGAAGAAACACTATTAATAAGTGTTGAAGAAGATTGAAGATAAAAAGGCGATCGACAACTTTGAAGCCTCGATCGACCTAAATTGAAGAAACACTATTAATAAGTGTTGAAGAAGATTGAAGATCAAAAGGCGATCGACAGCTTTGAAGCCTCGATCGACCTAAATTGAAGAAACACTATTAATAAGTGTTGAAGAAGATTGAAGATAAAAAGGCGATCGACAGCTTTGAAGCCTCGATCGACCTAAGTTGAAGAAACACTATTAATAAGTGTTGAAGAAAATGGAAGATAAAAAGGCGATCGACAGCTTTGAAGCCTCGATTGACCTAAATTGAAGAAACACTATTAATAAGTGTTGAAGAAGATTGAAGATAAAAAGGCGATCGACAACTTTGAAGCCTTGATCGACCTAAATTGAAGAAACACTGACAGCTATGAAGCCTCGATCGACCTGCGTGTTAAAGAAATAATAGGTCGACATCAAATATCGACCTAAATTAGGTCTGAAACATTCAAAACATCGATCATAAACACTATTAATAAGTGTTGAAGAAGATTGAAGATAAAAAGGCGATCGACAGCTTTGAAGCCTCGATCGATCTAAGTTGAAGAAACACTATTAATAAGTGTTGAAGAAAATGGAAGATAAAAAGGCGATCGACAGCTTTGAAGCCTCGATCGACCTAAATTGAAGAAACACTATTAATAAGTGTTGAAGAAAATGGAAGATAAAAAGGCGATCGACAGCTTTGAAGCCTCGATCGACCTAAGTTGAAGAAACACTATTAATAAGTTTTGAAGAAAATGGAAGATAAAAAGGCGATCGACAGCTTTGAAGCCTCGATCGACCTAAATTGAAGAAACACTATTAATAAGTGTTGAAGAAGATTGAAGATAAAAAGGCGATCGACAACTTTGAAGCCTCGATCGACCTAAGTTGAAGAAACACTATTAATAAGTGTTGAAGAAAATGGAAGATAAAAAGGCGATCGACAGCTTTGAAGCCTCGATCGACCTAAATTGAAGAAACACTATTAATAAGTGTTGAAGAAGATTGAAGATAAAAAGGCGATCGACAACTTTGAAGCCTCGATCGATCTAACTTGAAGAAACACTATTAATAAGTGTTGAAGAAAATGGAAGATAAAAAGGCGATCGACAGCTTTGAAGCCTCGATCGACCTAACTTGAAGAAACACTATTAATAAGTGTTGAAGAAAATGGAAGATAAAAAGGCGATCGACAGCTTTGAAGCCTCGATCGACCTAAATTGAAGAAACACTATTAATAAGTGTTGAAGAAGATTGAAGATAAAAAGGCGATCGACAACTTTGAAGCCTCGATCGATCTAACTTGAAGAAACACTATTAATAAGTGTTGAAGAAAATGGAAGATAAAAAGGCGATCGACAGCTTTGAAGCCTCGATCGACCTAACTTGAAGAAACACTATTAATAAGTGTTGAAGAAAATGGAAGATAAAAAGGCGATCGACAGCTTTGAAGCCTCGATCGACCTAAATTGAAGAAACACTATTAATAAGTGTTGAAGAAGATTGAAGATAAAAAGGCGATCGACAGCTTTGAAGCCTCGATCGATCTAACTTGAAGAAACACTATTAATAAGTGTTGAAGAAAATGGAAGATAAAAATGCGATCGACAGCTTTGAAGCCTCGATCGACCTAAGTTGAAGAAACACTATTAATAAGTGTTGAAGAAAATGGAAGATAAAAAGGCGATCGACAGCTTTGAAGCCTCGATCGACCTAAATTGAAGAAACAGTATTAATAAGTGTTGAAGAAGATTGAAGATAAAAAGGCGATCGACAACTTTGAAGCCTCGATCGACCTAAATTGAAGAAACACTATTAATAAGTGTTGAAGAAAATGGAAGATAAAAAGGCGATCGACAGCTTTGAAGCCTCGATCGACCTAAATTGAAGAAACACTATTAATAAGTGTTGAAGAAGATTGAAGATAAAAAGGCGATCGACAACTTTGAAGCCTCGATCGACCTAAATTGAAGAAACACTATTAATAAGTGTTGAAGAAAATGGAAGATAAAAAGGCGATCGACAGCTTTGAAGCCTCGATCGACCTAAGTTGAAGAAACACTATTAATAAGTGTTGGAGAAGATGGAAGATAAAAAGGCGATCGACAGCTTTGAAGCCTCGATCGACCTAAATTGAAGAAACACTATTAATAAGTGTTGAAGAAGATTGAAGATAAAAAGGCGATCGACAACTTTGAAGCCTCGATCGACCTAAATTGAAGAAACACTATTAATAAGTGTTGAAGAAGATTGAAGATCAAAAGGCGATCGACAGCTTTGAAGCCTCGATCGACCTAAATTGAAGAAACACTATTAATAAGTGTTGAAGAAGATTGAAGATAAAAAGGCGATCGACAGCTTTGAAGCCTCGATCGACCTAAGTTGAAGAAACACTATTAATAAGTGTTGAAGAAAATGGAAGATAAAAAGGCGATCGACAGCTTTGAAGCCTCGATCGACCTAAATTGAAGAAACACTATTAATAAGTGTTGAAGAAGATTGAAGATAAAAAGGCGATCGACAACTTTGAAGCCTCGATCGATCTAACTTGAAGAAACACTATTAATAAGTGTTGAAGAAAATGGAAGATAAAAAGGCGATCGACAGCTTTGAAGCCTCGATCGACCTAAATTGAAGAAACACTATTAATAAGTGTTGAAGAAGATTGAAGATAAAAAGGCGATCGACAACTTTGAAGCCTCGATCGACCTAAATTGAAGAAACACTATTAATAAGTGTTGAAGAAGATTGAAGATCAAAAGGCGATCGACAGCTTTGAAGCCTCGATCGACCTAAATTGAAGAAACACTATTAATAAGTGTTGAAGAAGATTGAAGATAAAAAGGCGATCGACAGCTTTGAAGCCTCGATCGATCTAACTTGAAGAAACACTATTAATAAGTGTTGAAGAAAATGGAAGATAAAAAGGCGATCGACAGCTTTGAAGCCTCGATCGACCTAAGTTGAAGAAACACTATTAATAAGTGTTGAAGAAAATGGAAGATAAAAAGGCGATCGACAACTTTGAAGCCTCGATCGACCTAAATTGAAGAAACACTATTAATAAGTGTTGAAGAAGATTGAAGATAAAAAGGCGATCGACAGCTTTGAAGCCTCGATCGATCTAACTTGAAGAAACACTATTAATAAGTGTTGAAGAAAATGGAAGATAAAAAGGCGATCGACAGCTTTGAAGCCTCGATCGACCTAAATTGAAGAAACACTATATTAATAAGTGTTGAAGAAAATTGAAGATAAAAAGGCGATCGACAGCTTTAAAGCCTCGATGGACCTAAATTGAAGAAACACTATTAATAAGTGTTGAAGAAAATTGAAGATAAAAAGGCGATCGACAGCTATGAAGCCTCGATCGACCTAATTTAAGAAACACTATTAATAAGTGTTAAAGAAGATCAAAGACAAAAGGCGATCGACAGCTTTGAAGCCTCGATCGACCTAAATTTAAGAAACACTATTAATAAGTGTTGAAGAAAATGGAAGATAAAAAGGCGATCGACAGCTTTGAAGCCTCGATCGACCTAAGTTGAAGAAACACTATTAATAAGTGTTGGAGAAGATGGAAGATAAAAAGGCGATCGACAGCTTTGAAGCCTCGATCGACCTAAATTGAAGAAACACTATTAATAAGTGTTGAAGAAGATTGAAGATAAAAAGGCGATCGACAACTTTGAAGCCTCGATCGACCTAAATTGAAGAAACACTATTAATAAGTGTTGAAGAAGATTGAAGATCAAAAGGCGATCGACAGCTTTGAAGCCTCGATCGATCTAAATTGAAGAAACACTATTAATAAGTGTTGAAGAAGATTGAAGATAAAAAGGCGATCGACAACTTTGAAGCCTCGATCGACCTAAGTTGAAGAAACACTATTAATAAGTGTTGGAGAAGATGGAAGATAAAAAGGCGATCGACAGCTTTGAAGCCTCGATCGACCTAACTTGAAGAAACACAGTGTTGAAGAAAATGGAAGATAAAAAGGCGATCGACAGCTTTGAAGCCTCGATCGACCTAAATTGAAGAAACACTATATTAATAAGTGTTGAAGAAAATTGAAGATAAAAAGGCGATCGACAGCTTTAAAGCCTCGATGGACCTAAATTGAAGAAACACTATTAATAAGTGTTGAAGAAAATTGAAGATAAAAAGGCGATCGACAGCTATGAAGCCTCGATCGACCTAATTTAAGAAACACTATTAATAAGTGTTAAAGAAGATCAAAGACAAAAGGCGATCGACAGCTTTGAAGCCTCGATCGACCTAAATTTAAGAAACACTATTAATAAGTGTTGAAGAAAATGGAAGATAAAAAGGCGATCGACAGCTTTGAAGCCTCGATCGACCTAAGTTGAAGAAACACTATTAATAAGTGTTGGAGAAGATGGAAGATAAAAAGGCGATCGACAGCTTTGAAGCCTCGATCGACCTAAATTGAAGAAACACTATTAATAAGTGTTGAAGAAGATTGAAGATAAAAAGGCGATCGACAACTTTGAAGCCTCGATCGACCTAAATTGAAGAAACACTATTAATAAGTGTTGAAGAAGATTGAAGATCAAAAGGCGATCGACAGCTTTGAAGCCTCGATCGATCTAAATTGAAGAAACACTATTAATAAGTGTTGAAGAAGATTGAAGATAAAAAGGCGATCGACAACTTTGAAGCCTCGATCGACCTAAGTTGAAGAAACACTATTAATAAGTGTTGGAGAAGATGGAAGATAAAAAGGCGATCGACAGCTTTGAAGCCTCGATCGACCTAACTTGAAGAAACACAGTGTTGAAGAAAATGGAAGATAAAAAGGCGATCGACAGCTTTGAAGCCTCGATCGACCTAAATTGAAGAAACACTATTAATAAGTGTTGAAGAAGATTGAAGATAAAAAGGCGATCGACAACTTTGAAGCCTTGATCGACCTAAATTGAAGAAACACTGACAGCTATGAAGCCTCGATCGACCTGCGTGTTAAAGAAATAATAGGTCGACATCAAATATCGACCTAAATTAGGTCTGAAACATTCAAAACATCGATCATAAACACTATTAATAAGTGTTGAAGAAGATTGAAGATAAAAAGGCGATCGACAGCTTTGAAGCCTCGATCGATCTAAGTTGAAGAAACACTATTAATAAGTGTTGAAGAAAATGGAAGATAAAAAGGCGATCGACAGCTTTGAAGCCTCGATCGACCTAAATTGAAGAAACACTATTAATAAGTGTTGAAGAAAATGGAAGATAAAAAGGCGATCGACAGCTTTGAAGCCTCGATCGACCTAAGTTGAAGAAACACTATTAATAAGTGTTGAAGAAAATGGAAGATAAAAAGGCGATCGACAGCTTTGAAGCCTCGATCGACCTAAATTGAAGAAACACTATTAATAAGTGTTGAAGAAGATTGAAGATAAAAAGGCGATCGACAACTTTGAAGCCTCGATCGACCTAAATTGAAGAAACACTATTAATAAGTGTTGAAGAAAATGGAAGATAAAAAGGCGATCGACAGCTTTGAAGCCTCGATCGACCTAAATTGAAGAAACACTATTAATAAGTGTTGAAGAAGATTGAAGATAAAAAGGCGATCGACAACTTTGAAGCCTCGATCGACCTAAGTTGAAGAAACACTATTAATAAGTGTTGAAGAAAATGGAAGATAAAAAGGCGATCGACAGCTTTGAAGCCTCGATCGACCTAAATTGAAGAAACACTATTAATAAGTGTTGAAGAAGATTGAAGATAAAAAGGCGATCGACAACTTTGAAGCCTCGATCGACCTAACTTGAAGAAACACTATTAATAAGTGTTGAAGAAAATGGAAGATAAAAAGGCGATCGACAGCTTTGAAGCCTCGATCGACCTAACTTGAAGAAACACTATTAATAAGTGTTGAAGAAAATGGAAGATAAAAAGGCGATCGACAGCTTTGAAGCCTCGATCGACCTAAATTGAAGAAACACTATTAATAAGTGTTGAAGAAGATTGAAGATAAAAAGGCGATCGACAGCTTTGAAGCCTCGATCGATCTAACTTGAAGAAACACTATTAATAAGTGTTGAAGAAAATGGAAGATAAAAAGGCGATCGACAGCTTTGAAGCCTCGATCGACCTAAGTTGAAGAAACACTATTAATAAGTGTTGAAGAAAATGGAAGATAAAAAGGCGATCGACAGCTTTGAAGCCTCGATCGACCTAAATTGAAGAAACAGTATTAATAAGTGTTGAAGAAGATTGAAGATAAAAAGGCGATCGACAACTTTGAAGCCTCGATCGACCTAAATTGAAGAAACACTATTAATAAGTGTTGAAGAAAATGGAAGATAAAAAGGCGATCGACAGCTTTGAAGCCTCGATCGACCTAAATTGAAGAAACACTATTAATAAGTGTTGAAGAAGATTGAAGATAAAAAGGCGATCGACAACTTTGAAGCCTCGATCGACCTAAATTGAAGAAACACTATTAATAAGTGTTGAAGAAAATGGAAGATAAAAAGGCGATCGACAGCTTTGAAGCCTCGATCGACCTAAGTTGAAGAAACACTATTAATAAGTGTTGGAGAAGATGGAAGATAAAAAGGCGATCGACAGCTTTGAAGCCTCGATCGACCTAAATTGAAGAAACACTATTAATAAGTGTTGAAGAAGATTGAAGATAAAAAGGCGATCGACAACTTTGAAGCCTCGATCGACCTAAATTGAAGAAACACTATTAATAAGTGTTGAAGAAGATTGAAGATCAAAAGGCGATCGACAGCTTTGAAGCCTCGATCGACCTAAATTGAAGAAACACTATTAATAAGTGTTGAAGAAGATTGAAGATAAAAAGGCGATCGACAGCTTTGAAGCCTCGATCGACCTAAGTTGAAGAAACACTATTAATAAGTGTTGAAGAAAATGGAAGATAAAAAGGCGATCGACAGCTTTGAAGCCTCGATTGACCTAAATTGAAGAAACACTATTAATAAGTGTTGAAGAAGATTGAAGATAAAAAGGCGATCGACAACTTTGAAGCCTTGATCGACCTAAATTGAAGAAACACTGACAGCTATGAAGCCTCGATCGACCTGCGTGTTAAAGAAATAATAGGTCGACATCAAATATCGACCTAAATTAGGTCTGAAACATTCAAAACATCGATCATAAACACTATTAATAAGTGTTGAAGAAGATTGAAGATAAAAAGGCGATCGACAGCTTTGAAGCCTCGATCGATCTAAGTTGAAGAAACACTATTAATAAGTGTTGAAGAAAATGGAAGATAAAAAGGCGATCGACAGCTTTGAAGCCTCGATCGACCTAAATTGAAGAAACACTATTAATAAGTGTTGAAGAAAATGGAAGATAAAAAGGCGATCGACAGCTTTGAAGCCTCGATCGACCTAAGTTGAAGAAACACTATTAATAAGTGTTGAAGAAAATGGAAGATAAAAAGGCGATCGACAGCTTTGAAGCCTCGATCGACCTAAATTGAAGAAACACTATTAATAAGTGTTGAAGAAGATTGAAGATAAAAAGGCGATCGACAACTTTGAAGCCTCGATCGACCTAAGTTGAAGAAACACTATTAATAAGTGTTGAAGAAAATGGAAGATAAAAAGGCGATCGACAGCTTTGAAGCCTCGATCGACCTAAATTGAAGAAACACTATTAATAAGTGTTGAAGAAGATTGAAGATAAAAAGGCGATCGACAACTTTGAAGCCTCGATCGATCTAACTTGAAGAAACACTATTAATAAGTGTTGAAGAAAATGGAAGATAAAAAGGCGATCGACAGCTTTGAAGCCTCGATCGACCTAACTTGAAGAAACACTATTAATAAGTGTTGAAGAAAATGGAAGATAAAAAGGCGATCGACAGCTTTGAAGCCTCGATCGACCTAAATTGAAGAAACACTATTAATAAGTGTTGAAGAAGATTGAAGATAAAAAGGCGATCGACAACTTTGAAGCCTCGATCGATCTAACTTGAAGAAACACTATTAATAAGTGTTGAAGAAAATGGAAGATAAAAAGGCGATCGACAGCTTTGAAGCCTCGATCGACCTAACTTGAAGAAACACTATTAATAAGTGTTGAAGAAAATGGAAGATAAAAAGGCGATCGACAGCTTTGAAGCCTCGATCGACCTAAATTGAAGAAACACTATTAATAAGTGTTGAAGAAGATTGAAGATAAAAAGGCGATCGACAGCTTTGAAGCCTCGATCGATCTAACTTGAAGAAACACTATTAATAAGTGTTGAAGAAAATGGAAGATAAAAATGCGATCGACAGCTTTGAAGCCTCGATCGACCTAAGTTGAAGAAACACTATTAATAAGTGTTGAAGAAAATGGAAGATAAAAAGGCGATCGACAGCTTTGAAGCCTCGATCGACCTAAATTGAAGAAACAGTATTAATAAGTGTTGAAGAAGATTGAAGATAAAAAGGCGATCGACAACTTTGAAGCCTCGATCGACCTAAATTGAAGAAACACTATTAATAAGTGTTGAAGAAAATGGAAGATAAAAAGGCGATCGACAGCTTTGAAGCCTCGATCGACCTAAATTGAAGAAACACTATTAATAAGTGTTGAAGAAGATTGAAGATAAAAAGGCGATCGACAACTTTGAAGCCTCGATCGACCTAAATTGAAGAAACACTATTAATAAGTGTTGAAGAAAATGGAAGATAAAAAGGCGATCGACAGCTTTGAAGCCTCGATCGACCTAAGTTGAAGAAACACTATTAATAAGTGTTGGAGAAGATGGAAGATAAAAAGGCGATCGACAGCTTTGAAGCCTCGATCGACCTAAATTGAAGAAACACTATTAATAAGTGTTGAAGAAGATTGAAGATAAAAAGGCGATCGACAACTTTGAAGCCTAGATCGACCTAAATTGAAGAAACACTATTAATAAGTGTTGAAGAAGATTGAAGATCAAAAGGCGATCGACAGCTTTGAAGCCTCGATCGACCTAAATTGAAGAAACACTATTAATAAGTGTTGAAGAAGATTGAAGATAAAAAGGCGATCGACAGCTTTGAAGCCTCGATCGACCTAAGTTGAAGAAACCCTATTAATAAGTGTTGAAGAAAATGGAAGATAAAAAGGCGATCGACAGCTTTGAAGCCTCGATCGACCTAAATTGAAGAAACACTATTAATAAGTGTTGAAGAAGATTGAAGATAAAAAGGCGATCGACAACTTTGAAGCCTCGATCGATCTAACTTGAAGAAACACTATTAATAAGTGTTGAAGAAAATGGAAGATAAAAAGGCGATCGACAGCTTTGAAGCCTCGATCGACCTAAATTGAAGAAACACTATTAATAAGTGTTGAAGAAGATTGAAGATAAAAAGGCGATCGACAACTTTGAAGCCTCGATCGACCTAAATTGAAGAAACACTATTAATAAGTGTTGAAGAAGATTGAAGATCAAAAGGCGATCGACAGCTTTGAAGCCTCGATCGACCTAAATTGAAGAAACACTATTAATAAGTGTTGAAGAAGATTGAAGATAAAAAGGCGATCGACAGCTTTGAAGCCTCGATCGATCTAACTTGAAGAAACACTATTAATAAGTGTTGAAGAAAATGGAAGATAAAAAGGCGATCGACAGCTTTGAAGCCTCGATCGACCTAAGTTGAAGAAACACTATTAATAAGTGTTGAAGAAAATGGAAGATAAAAAGGCGATCGACAGCTTTGAAGCCTCGATCGACCTAAATTGAAGAAACACTATTAATAAGTGTTGAAGAAGATTGAAGATAAAAAGGCGATCGACAGCTTTGAAGCCTCGATCGATCTAACTTGAAGAAACACTATTAATAAGTGTTGAAGAAAATGGAAGATAAAAAGGCGATCGACAGCTTTGAAGCCTCGATCGACCTAAGTTGAAGAAACACTATTAATATGTGTTGAAGAAAATGGAAGATAAAAAGGCAATCGACAGCTTTGAAGCCTCGATCGACCTAAATTGAAGAAACACTATTAATAAGTGTTGAAGAAGATTGAAGATAAAAAGGCGATCGACAGCTTTGAAGCCTCGATCGATCTAACTTGAAGAAACACTATTAATAAGTGTTGAAGAAAATGGAAGATAAAAAGGCGATCGACAGCTTTGAAGCCTCGATCGACCTAAGTTGAAGAAACACTATTAATAAGTGTTGAAGAAAATAGAAGATAAAAAGGCGATCGACAGCTTTGAAGCCTCGATCGACCTAAATTGAAGAAACACTATTAATAAGTGTTGAAGAAGATTGAAGATAAAAAGGCGATCGACAACTTTGAAGCCTCGATCGACCTAAATTGAAGAAACACTATTAATAAGTGTTGAAGAAGATTGAAGATCAAAAGGCGATCGACAGCTTTGAAGCCTCGATCGACCTAAATTGAAGAAACACTATATTAATAAGTGTTGAAGAAAATTGAAGATAAAAAGGCGATCGACAGCTTTAAAGCCTCGATCGACCTAAATTGAAGAAACACTATTAATAAGTGTTGAAGAAAATTGAAGATAAAAAGGCGATCGACAGCTATGAAGCCTCGATCGACCTAAATTTAAGAAACACTATTAATAAGTGTTAAAGAAGATCAAAGACAAAAGGCGATCGACAGCTTTGAAGCCTCGATCGACCTAAATTTAAGAAACACTATTAATAAGTGTTAAAGAAGATCAAAGACAAAAGGCGATCGACAGCTTTGAAGCCTTGATCGACCTAAATTGAAGAAACACTGACAGCTATGAAGCCTCGATCGACCTGCGTGTTAAAGAAATAATAGGTCGACATCAAATATCGACCTAAATTAGGTCTGAAACATTCAAAACATCGATCATAAACAAAGTTATCATTCAAAAAACTGATGTCAAACTGAGCCAAAAGATACAACCGTTCATCTAAAAATCGACATGCTCCGCTCTTCGATTGACATCAAGAACTTAAGGGACTATTACAAACTTCAAAACTTCGATTTACAATCGAACTCTCGAACTTGGGGGACTATTGATATACCATATTTTGGATATCCTTACGTGGCACTTAGTCAACTTAAACACGTGGAAGAAAACACTATATATCATCAATATACATGCATCCATGTCAATCGAACTATGACCAGATCGGCATATACATCTCAATTCGGACAAACCGATTAAAACCCGACCGACCCAAAAGATCCGACCGATCCAAAGATCCGCTTTCAACTCTATAAATACCCCTCTCATTTCATAAATGGAGGTACGCATTTTTTACGATGCATCTACTACTTTATCTCATCGATTTGATCTGACTTAAGCATCGGAGGGTCTTCGCCGGGGACAACCCCTGCGAGCCCTAACGAGTTTCTTTGAGTGCAGGTCAGGTTCCCTTAAAGTGGAGTTCGGATTGATCTTATCGACCGAGGACTTCATATTGTTGAAGGCTCATCGAAAAAACCCTTCATCAGCTAAGAACGACAACCTGAACGACTTGGATGTTCTCAATGAATCCTGCAAAAAAATCCAAGCTAAAATGCAGGCACATTTTGGACGTTGCTATACCAAACAAGCCATCAAGATGAAGGTGGAACAGATGCTTGCGAGGCACAATAGTTTCAAGAGGTTTATATCCACTCCCGGCGTTGTATATGACATGGAAAATATAGATTCAACTGTCACTGCTGAGTACTGGAAGGTTTTTAGCCGTGAGGTAATTTCTGTTCATTATTGTTATCCTTTGAACTTGTAAATGGTCCATGTTCTTTTACTAATACAATGTATTACTTGTTAGGCTGAGCCAGAGATGTTCAAGCAATTAAGAAAGAATGGTAACCCACTTCACTACATGCTTACGGAGACGACTATTTCATTGAATTTTTGTCTAATGAGGCTTACTTCCAAAATGCTATTTTCATTCATAGTTTTAGTGACGTTCTTAAGGTTGCTCGGGATGACTTAAATGTGTATTTTGGAACCTTATTCACTTTGAAGGAGATAACGTGAAAATTTATGAAACTCAAGCGTAGGCATGCCGCCTTCAAGTATTTGAGAAATATTTCCAGTTATTCTTTAGTTGGTAATACCAACGTTGTTGGGAATGATGGTTTCGAGGTTGTAAGACATTTGTGCATGGTATAGGTTTACATAATCTTGTATTTTTATGTTAAATTTTTATTCTACTTTTTTAGCATGATTATAATGCTATTTTTGTCTCGTTTAATATATTTAAAGGAAAAACCATTTTATGAAGCATACGCCATCCACGGAGAACCAAAGTTGGTTGATTTGTGTGAAATTTTCGGTCATGATGAAACAGAATTTGCCGTTCCTCCTCCTCCGGCATCCCCCATCAATCTTCAGTGGTTTGAACTCGACGATGGCCCAGATGCTGTGACAGGAACCCCAATTCCACCGCCTATAAATCCGCCGCAAGAAACTTTCTCACCTTGGGACAATGAACAGTTCTGGAATGACTTGGCTAATTACAACAACACAGTGAACGATGATGACATTGTTAAGGGTGCGAAGACCACAAGTGTTGCGAAATGTCTTTGGCCTCATGTTGGCCCGTTAAGCAAACCAGGTGGTGGGAACTAGGAAGGGTAACCCTATGCACTAGACTATGCCGTGCATTAGGTTCAATAATAATGGATATGTTTTTTGTTTTGGCATAATTAAGTTTATTATTTGCATTGTAGTAGTGTATGTTTTCGTAGTGAATGTTTATTTCCATAGATGAGTTTTTTAATATAAAATCACGTTTTATTTATAGCAAAAACCGTGGGGTATTTGCATAAATTCAGGGGGGGTTTTATCACGTTATAAAAAGACAAGGCAGGGGGGGTTTTGCATATAAAAAACCGTAGGCAGGGGGTATTTTGTTTATATAAAAAACGTAGGGGCATATAATAAACGTCTCTAGGGGGTATTTGCATATTAAATAAATAATGGCAGGGAGGTATTTGCATATAAAAAACGTAGGCAGGGGGTATTTGCATATAATCAAAAACGTATGCAGGGGGGTATTTGCATATAAAAAACGTATGCAGGGGGTATTTGCACATAAAAAACGTAGGCAGGGGGGTATTTGCATATAAATAACATAGGCAGGGTGGTATGTAGCAAGGATTCTATGCAAAATAGCCCACAAACACACAATCAACATTAACAAGGAAATTAAAAATATAAAAAGTCCATGCAACTTCATATAAACATACATGGCAGCAACCAAATATAAAATTGCATGAATCATAATATATATAACCTCAGAAGTCATGCACAAAAGTTTAAAGTTGTGAAGCTACAAATCAGAAAGTTAGGCTAATTACAAAAGACACATCCTCTGTTGCTAACCTAACTACCTCAAAAGATGAAAGCATGATTTCCGTCCAAGTTTTGAATGCTATGCAAAATGAATTCCAATAACTTACATACCAAAAACCACAGCCTTTAGGCACACTTTCTAACGCAAAAAAGCAACTCCAAACCACGTACTACGGGTTCCAAAACAGGATTTAAGTTTACTGCATATAGTGAAACGAAAGACTTCTCAAGGCATCTTACCCTCAAGCATCATGTGTGCTTGTATCTCCCGGTTTCGTGCATTCGAGTTCAAGAACAAGCTTGTATGCTTTGGATTGTCCATTATTTTGAATGAGAGGTAGTTTCGGTTCTCTTCGCTAAGGGTCTCGATGTTCTCTAACGCGGCTATAATCTTCTTGGCCTTCTCGTCAAAGGTATCCTCCTCCTTCACATATTTTGAAGTCAATTCTCCCCACGTTTCCTTGGCAGCAACAATAAACTCCTTCATGTTAGGCATTTGATCATCGGGTCCATTCGAGTCCGGAGTTTTCCTCTTCCTTTCCTTGGAAAATTCTTTCTTAATCTTAATCTTCTCTGCTTTTGATTTTTTTTCCAGCTTCACCTTAACCTTCTTTGGTCCCATGGCGTCAAAACCCAAATTATATGGCCCCGAATTGAACATAACATCGGCATCATCCGATGCATCGGTAGTCAAATCCACACATGGGCTACCTCCATGACTCTCATCCGTGGTGCCCATTGGCTCCTTAAGCTTCAGGTTTACTTCTTCCAACACGGCACTGTTTTTAACCAAGTCTTCCACGATATCCGGAAAACTTTCCGCATCATCACCAGTTGCTCGGTCTTTGCCAAATATCTCCACCCAGTCCTCAAAGTAATGATATGTCTTGTATCGCATGTTGGCAACATTGGGATGTGCCTAGTGTTGAAATTCCAACAAGCAAGGTTGTCAATGAAGGAGGTATTTGCATTTAAAAATCAGGGGGGTATTTTGCATATAAATATGAAGGGGGGTATTTTGCATATAAATATTAGGGGGTATTTGCATTTAAATTCAGGGGGGGGGGGTATTTGCATTTAAATTCAGGGGGGTATTTGCATTTAAATAGCAGGGGGGTATTTGCATTTAAATATGAAGGGCGGTATTTGCATATAAAAAGCAGGGGGATATTTGCATTTAAATAGTAGAGGGTATTTGCAAATAACTAATGGAGGGGGGTATTTGCATTTAAATAGCAGGGGGGTATTTGCAAATAACTAATGGCAGGGGGGTATTTGCATTTAAATAGCAGGGGGTATTTGTGTGACGCCCCGAAGTTCTACGGTTTAAAAGAAAAATTGAAAATTATTATTGTTATCGTTTGGAAAAATTAATTTTTTTTTATCCAAGTCAAATATGTATATTATTATTTCTAGTAATTATGATTTATTGAATTTAGTTTGTGTGGGTGATATTTGAATATTTAGCAACTAATGAACTAAAATAGAAGATTATAAAAGATACATCCCTTATATACAAATAAAGATAAAATGCACTTCAATTAAATATGTAAATATGTCAATAACTTTTCATTTCTCTAAAATAGATTCATTTCACAAACCCTCATATTCTCCAACAACAACAAATGAAGGAGTTGACCATCTATGGAAATTTCAAAGTGTAATGGGTGAATTGGAGTCTTGAATTGAAGGTTGAATATGATTAATTGTTAATTGAAGTGTTAAGGGTAGTAGAAAGCTTTAGAACTATAACTTCTTCTTCAATTAAAAGCTTGCATGGTAGTCTTAGGGTTCGAATTTTAAAGATCAGAAGGTATCATTGGAAAGCTTGAGACGTCATCTTCCTAATGATGGTGGTTCTCGCCGGCGGTGGCCGGAGATGGTGGCCGGAATCCGGCAAAGATGACAGACTGTGCACTGAATGTTTCAGGGTAATTTTGAGGTCCTTAGAGCTAGAATTTGGCTTCGGGTTCTTCATAAAAGTTGTAGAGGAGGCCGATTAGTATAGGATTGATCAATTGATTTTGTCTTAAAGTGATATTAAGATGGCATAATCAAGGCGGAAGCAGCAGCAGCCCAGAATCTGTGGAAAAATGTATGGTGCGATCATAACTTTGAAGGAGATTTTGACTTGTTTAAAGAAGGAATCTGGAGATGTTTTCTTCATAAAAGTTGTAGACAACATCACTAAATATTAGGAGGTATTATTTTAAAGTAGTATTTATAGTTGTATTGAAACAAAATTGAGTTAAACCGAAGTTGTATGCATCTGTCAAACAGGGGATAGGAAATCCATTTAACATTTAGGGGCTATATTGACAACTCTGGAGTCAGAATTTGAAGTTGGTGTCTTCATCAAAGTCGTAGATATAGTCGATAGCAGTTAGGTGGTGTAAATATTGAATCAATTGGAGATTCGTGGATTGCATGGTGTAGATTGGAACAAACTGTGGCAGCAGGTAAATTCTTAATCTATATTTGTACTGTTAGCTTTAAATTACATTAGACACATTTAGTAATTGTATATGATAAATAAACTGTCAAATTCAGCGGTGCTAATGTTGTATGATCGAAGGATGTTAGTTGATTTGTATTAAATTATAGAGGATTTGCCTCATTATAGGAATTAGTTTAGATAGTTTAGAGAATAAAATAAAGAAGGCGCACCTCACCGGCTATCATGATTCGAGTGAGCACTAATGTACTTAGATTAACGTATAGTGAGTATCTCATTAAGTATTAACGGCTTGTGTAGGTGTTGAATATGTTGACACCCACACTCAAATAGAGCTTGAAGTTGCCATGTAGCGCATCGTCGGACATCAGGTGAGGGATTCTATCCGTTTCTTTCCTACACTTTGGCACATTGCCCTGAAGAAATTGAACTCGATTATTTGTTATCTTGCATTATTGCTTTTGCTGGAAATTATCAACTTGCCTTGTTCTCATCATTTGATTATTTTATTTAACCATGATTGTTTTGGAATCAATTGTCGATCATATGTAATATCCATTCTATCGGTTCCATGAATCGTTTACTTCTCTAGGAATCGAATATGAAATGATAAAGATTTTCCTTAACTCCTCTTGCAACCTAAAGTTACTCCATGTTCATATTTGAACCTATCTTTCATTCTTCATTATTCTCCCTTGAATTAACCTTTTGAACTCATTGTTCAAGTAAATGAAATATTCTTGAACGTTTGCTATTCTTATTGAGACTCTAAACTCGAATCTCTTCTTATTATGTCTAATGATACTTTAATTCATATGTCTTCTCGTTATTGTAATGAACTTCTAGTTCGATTATCTTCTTGTTGTCATAACTTCTGATTCACTTACCTTCTTGTTAACTCGATAGAGTTTAATTCAACCAACTTCTTGTTATCTTTATTGTAATCCAATCTGGATGAATTCTTGTATTTTATTTGATCTCTCATACCACATGAAATCTTATACTTATGATATCAAGTCTTGTGGAGATTGATACTGAAAGTTTATATCCCGACTTTTACTGACTATGAATTCTTATCTCATACATCGAGCACGTAAATCAATACAAGTTTCAAGTTAAAAGTTTCAATTTACAAGTTACAAGCTTAAAAGTTAGAAGCTTGAAAGTTACAAGTTATAAGCTTAAAAGTTAGAAGCTTACAAGTCAAGTTCCGAGGTCGCTCCTCGATGAATATATATCTATATACAAGGTGACATTTATATGGTATACGTGCTCATGTATATAATAACTTTGTTCATTTACTTAACAATACCTGTAAGTTGTTCCATTCTAAATTCTCATGTGAACTGATTCATTACCTTTTATCTCTATTATGATCTCGTATCTTGGTTCATTTATACGAATTATACTTATCAATTGTTCATCTTAAATTCATCACATTTTCATTGATTTTGGTTGTGCTCATACCCTCGCTGAGTCATTCGGGACTCACCCTCTTGTTTCGTGGTGTTCTATTTCCTCAGGATGAGATTTATTATCTGGCATAGATGATGTGATTCTTAAGTAACGACACTTAGTAAAGACGATTAAAGAAACTTTATCGGACCACCATTCCAGGCATCCTCGAAAGAATGAGGTAATTTAAGAATTTAGTACATGGCTCTATTTGTATTTTTTTCTTTAGGCCGTTCCTGCGACTTATGTTAGAGAAAGACAAATCGCAGGCGGGTGTCACCTCATCTGAAAGCAGGGTGCTCTTAGGTGGGGTGTCACAATTTGCATTTAAATATGAAGGGGGGTATTTGCATATAAAAAGCAGGGGGATATTTGCATTTAAATAGCAGGGGGGTATTTGCATATTAAAAAACTAATGGCAGGGGGGTATTTGCATATAAAAAAACGTAGGCAGGGGGTATTTTGCATATAAACTTAAGGGGGGTATTTGCATTTAAAAAAGCAGGGGGTATTTGCATATATTTATGGGGTTAATTGTTATTTTACCTTGACATATAGCTGCCATATGTCATCATAAACACTAATTTATTTCCCGGAATCATTCCATCCAAACCCACTTGTCCCTTGCATCCCGAGCAATTGGTAATACGTTTTCTTCCAAACCGTCAACTTGGAATTGATGTGCTTAGCAAGGATCTTTGAATATGGAATTCTCGCATTTATGGCCACCTCTAGAGCTTGCAAATAACCAGCTCTAAATGAATTATCGGTCTTCCACCCATTCAAAAGCATATCTTTTAGGCAGTGAATTAGTGTTTGTTCTTCCAGCTAATTCCAAGATCTACGCGAACCTTGCGTCTTCCTTTGACATGGAGCAGCCTCACCGTATCGTGGAATTGACGACATATTCCAGAACAATAGTATTCTGCACAAAGCAACTAAACACCGTTATTTTTGGAATCCCAATCCTATATAGAAAACTGGCAAAAAGAATCACATTAAAAAGGAGACACAATAATCACGTAAAATTCACTTAAAAAATTTAATACAATAATCAATAAAAACTGTATAGTTCACATAAAAAATCAACACAATAATCACATAGAATTTGCAAGCGACAATCATAAATCCATCACAATTTTCATGTCCAAATAAAATACATAAGTCCAAATAAAATACATAAATAACACAACTTCAATAGTGCACAATAAGAAATTCGATTATAGGTAATAGCAAACAAATCCTTTTTATTATTCAATAACGTTCTTCATTCCATTTGTTGAACATATGGCGGGCCATGTTGTCGCGAAAATTGTTCCACGCAGGAGATGGTTCGACCGAATCAATGTAATCTCCACCATTGTTCTCAATCTCATCATCACTCGAGTCGCTTTCATCCGATTGCCAATATGATTTGTCGTCAGGCATTGTTTGTCGTATGAAATTTTGAATCAACAATAGAGCCATAATTACTCGATTCTGCGTCTTCAAGGGGTAGAATGCTTTGCTCCGTAGAATTGTCCACTTTTTCTTGACCACATCGAAACTGCGCTCAATTACATTCCGTGCTTGCGAATGTTTCATGTTAAAAAACTCCTGCTCATTCTGCGGGACCTCCATACCAACACCCCACTCTTTCAAATGATATCGTACCCCTCTGTACGGCGCAAAAAAGCCTTCACAATTGGTATATCCATTATCACATAAGTAATACGTCCCTGAAAGCAATATTTTTTCACGTAATAAGTATGTAGAATTTTTGTAATAACAAGTAACTTATTTGCATAAAAACAGACATATGTAATGAAGTATTAAATAGCTTGTTTTTTATACCGGTAGGAACTCTGAACCCATTGGTTCGATTTATCGCGTCCCTTAAAACTCGACCATCTGCGGCCGATCCTTCCCAACCAACTAATGCATAACTAAAAGCTCCTTCAATGTCAAATGCAGCTAGGACATTCGTGGAAATTGCACCCTTTCTCGATCTATACCGTGGTTTGTCTCTATTCGGAACTTGAACATTCACGTACGTTCCGTCCAATGCCCCAATGCAACCCTAATGCAAAAAGAATAATAAGTAAGATACACCGTAAAACAAAGAAACCAATAGCTTATTATAATTTTAATACTCACCGGAAAACAATTCCACCTTGTATCCGCGCAATCAAGAGCAATTGGTTTGGGTTTAGATAGTAAAATCGGATGCAAAGTTAGCAAAGAATTTAGTACACGATAGAAGCATTTGCTCACGGTGTCACCTGACCGTCTGTAATCTGTCCCAATAATTCGGATCTTCTTGTGGTGAGCAGGGACCGACAGAAACATTCTTGTTCTCTCACCGGAACATATTTAGTATCCCTTAACCCACCCACATTATGTAGCAAACAACAGAACTTTTCAAATGCATTTATAGTTAGAAGTACGTTATTTCTGCAAGTAACTTTCTCTTCCCTGGTGATAAAACTTAAATACTCGGCTTGCTTGTGCCTTCTACGGATTAGGCTATATCGAATGGGTTTTTTCAAAGACTGGGCATCATGATGTGCAATAACACGCAAGCAAAAATAATAAACTCCCATCCAAAAGAACTGATGAAACATTATTAACAAGAGTTGTTTGCGTCGTTCATCCATTTGCAACGTAGTCCTAAATTTTTTTTAGTAAAACCAGCTTATATCAACTGAGCAATGAAAAAACATTGATCCTATGAACTTATGGGGAACATAATCCATAAGCCTGCCCTAAACATGAAAGACAACCAACGAAGATAGACAACATATGAACATTATCTTAAATCCACTAGACCAAACCATTATCTTAACAACAGTAAACAACCAACGAACATTAATGGTATGAACATACCATTATTTTAACAACAGTAGACCAAACCAAGCTCCAACAGCCCAATAGTGTGTAACACTTTTGTTCATACAACAACAAATAATAGCAATCGTGTATTGTAATAAACAACAAAACCAGCAAACAAGTTTTCCCAAAAAAAAAAAATAACAAGCAAATGGGCTGTGTACAAACTTCATTTTTAGGGGAATACTTACACCACACTTTACCAACCAATACACTTTATTAGATGAAGCATAAACATGTAGGAAATTCAATTTTTTACCAGATATGGCCCGGATTCAAGTGGACGCGCCCTTCGACCTCGTTCTTCAAATCTTCGTAATATTTGTTTCTTTAATTGAGAAATCTGCAAATTGGGATGATTATTAGTTCAAATCCTTGGCAAATGTTATGGGTATGCAACAAAAATGTATAAACGAGCAAGAAAAATCCAGCTCAAGAAGACACATCACATTATTGTCTCTTTTCTGGAAACAGCCGCGAACATGAGAGGGGGGAAATGAAATTCGTTGTTTTGTTTATTTTGATAGGTGCAGGCGTTATTATGACAAAATCGAGGGGCAATTTTGGGTTAAAAAAAATTAATTGGGCCACACTAAAATAATTGGACCTGGGAGATGCAATTGTAATTGAGCTGATTAAGTGGGGTGGCCCACAAAACCGGAAGATAAGCTCGGGCAGCCCGTATTTTTATTACCCAATCCGATCAAATTATTAACAGCCCATTTGAGATAAATAATTTTAATCCACAACTTATCTGGGCCTTATCTCTCAATCCGAACGTAGCCTAATAGGATTATATTAATAGAATTAATTGACTGGTTATTTTGATTTTGATCGAAGTATTATCTTAAAAAATAAAAAGTATAGGATACATTTTTCTATAGCAAATTAAAAATAAATTAAATTGAATAAATTATTATAAAATAATTTTAAAAATGACGCTCTAAGGACGCTCTTAAATATGGATTTTTCAAAAGACAACGCTCTCGCGTTCTCGCTCCCGCTCCACGCTCGCGTTTCGCTCCGTGAATTAGTTACCTTGGTCAAGCCATTCCTAAATTTTTATTTCTATTTTTTAGAATGTCTCAAAATAAGACTTTTTTTTATAAATGAAATTATTTTTTAAAATATATCTTCTCACATAAAATAATGATTTGACATCAGTAATTCTCTACCATTATTTTTAAAGGGGTGTTTGCAAATGCTTTTGGAAGCCCAAAAGCAATTGTTTAAAGCAAAAGTAAAAAATAAGTACTTTTATTCAAAAGCAAGAGGTGTTTGCAAATATGTTAAAAAATAGGTTTAATTATTACAAAAATGTTACCTAGAAGAAGCAATGGAAGAAGCACCTCCTTAGCTGCTTCTTGCCAACCTGCTTTTCAGTTGAAGAAGCAATAGCAGAAACACCTACTTGCAAACACTATCAAAGTGCTTTAAGCAAAAGAAGAGCACAAAAGTACTTTTTAAAAGCATTTGCAAACACCCCTTAAGTGTATAAAAGTAAAAATACTCAAAAAATCCACTTTTCCAACTCTTACCTAAAACTCCGTGTAAAAAGTAAAAAAATTACGAACGAAAAAAAAGGAACGGAGAAAGTATTAATTTATAAAGAGAGTATCCTTTTTTTTAAGAGTTACTTCTACGACTTTATTAGTCTAAAAGACTAGATAGGGTTCCTCTTAGAAAAAGAAGACTAGTGAGGTAAAGGTTATTGATATAGCCAGAGCAAATATATCCTAATGCCAGAGCAGTACCTGTTAGAAAGTCAATAATATCCCAATGGTTATAGGATTTGTATATATGTAATTATTTTATTTTCCTTTTTTAGTTAAATTACCTTAGCTGATTTAAGAGTCTTCTGTATAAGTACAACCATTGTATTCTAGTTGTAATTCAATTCAATGAGAATATATTTTCTTTTCTTTACATGGTACCAGAGCAGGGATTAATACTCTAACTCTTTTTTTTACCCCAATTTTTCTCTCTGTCTTTTTTTTCCCCATAGTTTCCAATATCATGACAGAAGAGAATTCTTCCAATGGAGGTAAACTCAATGCATCCAATCCCTTTTTCCTCCACCATTATGATCATCCCGGAATGGTGCTTGTTTCTAAACCCCTCGATGGGATAATTATTCAACTTGGTGTAGGGCCATGAAAATCTCCTTAAACGCCAAATCCAAACTGGGTTTTATTGATGGAACTACTCCATCTCCTGATCCTAAAACACAACCAGCCAACTTTGCTTTGTGGAAACAATGCGATGATATGATCCTATCTTGGATCCTCAATTCACTTACCCCAAATCTTGCAGATAGTGTTATTTTTTCGACCTAAGCTCAAGCGGTATGGGAAGACCTTCGGGATCTTTTTTCTCAGAGCAACGCCCCTCGAATTTTTCAAATTGAAAGGGACATAGCATGTCTCACACAAGATCAAATGACTGTCGCGGCTTACTACACAAGGCTTAAAAAATTGTGGGATGAATTGGGCACCTATAATGACACCGTTTGTTCCAAGGTAACTAATTCGCGGAGCGAAACGCGAGCGTGGAGCGGGAGCGAGAGCGCGAGAGCGTTGTCTTTTGAAAAATCCACATTTAAGAGCGTCCTTAGAGCGTCATTTTTAATATTATTTTATAATAATTTATTCAATTTAATTTATTTTTAATTTGCTATAGAAATGTATCCTATACTTTTTATTTTTTAAGATAATACTTCGATCAAAATCAAAATAACCAGTCAATTAATTCTATTAATATAATCCTATTAGTATATTAGTAGTAAATATATATGGAGCATAACTTTAGAAAGTAATATTATATGTATAAAATTATAGAAACAATATGGGGAGTATATAGATTGTCATACCACATTTATTACATATCATTATTTTAATAGCCTATCTAAGTCATGCTTACACACTTTTCAACATCAAGTCAATCAATGATGTCATTTGTGTAAGAAAAGCCGGCCATAAGTAGTGGAATTGCAGAAAACGCGTGAACTGCTCATCCCAGCTTCAATAAATGCCACTTGTCATGTTATAATTGGGCCAAACAAAACATAAATAAGTAGTGCGCGTATTTGGTTCATGAAATTCGCGAATTTATGAAAAACGCGCCAATTCGCGAATCGAGAGCGCCCTGCAACCATTGGGACATGAATTTAGTTACCTAGGTTTGTTCTTGTGGGTCGGATCATAAGAGACGCCGACTGATGCAATTTCTCATGGGGCTTAATGAGTCATATCATGCAATCTCCGACGGAATTTCCGACGGAGGCTAACATCCGTCGGAACGAATATTAAAATTTTATAAAAAATAAAATAATTAAATTTCCGATGGATTAAATCCGTCGGAAAATAATTTAAAAAAAAATGAAAAAATGTTTACTTATTTTCCGACGGATTTTATCCGTGGGAAAATAATCTAAATAAAAAAGAAAAATATTAATTATTTTCCGACGGATTTTATCCGTGGGAAAATAATTTTAACAAAAAAAGAAAAATATTAATTATTTTTCGACGGATTTTATCCGTGGGAAAATAATCTAAATAAAAAAGAAAAATATTAATTATTTTCCGACGGATTTTATCCGTGGGAAAATAATTTTAACAAAAAAAGAAAAATACTAATTATTTTCCGACGGATTTTATCCGTGGGAATATAATAGAAAAAATTTCTTTTCTATTTTCCGACGGAATAATTCCGTCGGAAATAATTAAAAAATATAAATTATTTTTTGGCTTATTTTGATTAATTTAGACCATTATTGATCCATTTTACCATTTGTTTTCACTAATTTAACTCATATTTTCACAAAATTCATCGATTTAAAATTCTTATTGAATTATTTAACTCGTTATCCACCCATTTTCATTGATTTAAACTATTTTTTGCAATAATTTAATTAATTTAAACCGTTCTTAATTGATTTAACTAAATTTTCACTAACTTTCTTCGACTTAACCCGTATTTTCACAAATTTCATCGTCTTAAATCCTTATTGATTGATTTAACTCGTTTTCCACCAATCTTCATCGATTTAAACCCTTTTTTTCTTTATTCTATCTATTTTTGCAACAATTTGATTAATTTAATTTAATTAAATTGTTCATGATCGATTTCACTAACTTTCTTTGATTTAACCCGTATTTCACAAATTTCATCTATAGAAACCCTTATTGATTGATTTAATTAACTCAATTCCTACCAATTTAATTTTCATCGATTTAAATCACTTTAGGTCAATTAACTTTATAGATCGAGAATAGATCGATCTGATTGCGAATAATCTCAATGTACATGATAACCATATATATATAGTCAACAATTTTGAATTAGTGACTAATTAAGTAATTTCGAGCCAAGTATCGATTTGATTTCGAATAACCTCAATGTACATAACCATATAACTATAAGGTTAACGATGTTGACTTTGCCCAATTAACGTTATAAATCGAGAATCGATCAATCTTATAGCGAATAACATCAATGTACATGATCATATAGTCAATAATTTTTAATTAATGACTACTTAAGTAATTTCGATCTATCGATCGATTTGATTTTGAATAACCTCAATGTACATAACCATAAGGTCAACAATGTTAACTTTGGTCAATTAACGTTACAAATCAAGAATCGATCGATATGATTGCGAATAACCTCAATGTACATAACCATATAGTCAGCAATTTTGAATTTGTGACTGATTAATTAATTTCGACCCAAGTATCGATTTGATTTCGAATAACCTCAATGTACATAACCATATAGTCAACAATTTTGAATTTGTGACTGATTAATTAATTTCAACCCAAGTATCGATTTGATTTCGAATAACCTCAATGTACATAACCATAAGGGCAACGATGTTGACTTTGGTCAATTAACGTTACAAATCGAGAATCGATTGATATTAACTTTTCTTAATTGATATAACTCTTTTAATTTCATCGTGTTTTGCAATAATTTAATTAGTTAATTTAAAAAAATTAATAATAAAAATGATTTAAAATAAAAATAAATAAATAAAATGAAAAAAAATGATATTAACTACTTAGTGCATAGAACCCTAATTTCATCTCCTCACTCGTCTCCCAAGCCGCTCCTTCAATTCCTCCCTCCACACCGCCGCTCCTTCCTCCCTCCCTCCACACTGCCGCTGCTCTTCCTCCCTCTCTCTCCACACCGCCGCTCTTCCTCCCTCCCTCCGCACCGCTTCTGCTCTTCCTCCCTCTCTCTCCACACCACCGATGCGCAGCCCAGCCCAGCCCGCTGCTCCTGAACCAGTGCGACGCCGCCGACCAGCCCAGCCCAGCCCAGCCCCTGAACTCGAGCGACCCGCCCCTGCTCCAGCCCAGCTCAGCCCAACCCGCCCCTGCTCCAGCCCGAATTTGAAGGTGTTGTCAGTTCATTTTTTAATATTTAGGGTTAATTTATCTAGATTGCCAGAATTAATGATGAAGATAGTTAATTTCTTCTTGAATTGATGAATGTATGTGAAATTAAGTAATTTTTGTGGAGGATTTGGTAATTGAAGGATTTTGGGTAGTTGGGGAATGCAATCTTATACTGCCTTGAATAAAAGGAAAAAGGGTTGTAAATTGTGTTGCTTGGGTGAAAAGTACAGGGCTTGTTTGGTATAATATAGTGACAGCTATGGCTGGTTCTTTTAATTACTATTTTATTATTCTGAAATTTGTAGTTCAGATTATTTTTTGGGTTAACCTAGGAATGGGGGTTCTAGAGCAATCTTATACTACCTTGAATAAAAGGAAAAAGGGTTGTATGATGTACTGTACTATCATTGTGTAGTACTATGTGCTTCGAGGGTAACACCTTGGACTTTCTGAAATTTGTAGTTCAGATTATTTTT
Source organism: Penstemon newberryi var. newberryi (assembly GCA_030819805.1). NCBI lineage: Eukaryota > Viridiplantae > Streptophyta > Magnoliopsida > Lamiales > Plantaginaceae > Penstemon > Penstemon newberryi. The sequence goes on along the minus strand of JAUALY010000001.1, from coordinate 77,025,459 downwards.
TGGGTTAACCTAGGAATGGGGGTTCTAGAGCAATCTTATACTACCTTGAATAAAAGGAAAAAGGGTTGTATGATGTACTGTACTATCATTGTGTAGTACTATGTGCTTCGAGGGTAACACCTTGGACTACAAGCTCGGTAAATGGCTGATTAAATGCAAAATACTAGTTCAAGTTTGGGTATAGTAGGAGAAACAAGAATTACATGTGTGTGTTTGTTGTGTATATATCATGTCTGTGAATCTAGATATCATTTCATGATTGAGTATTGCCTTTTAAATTCTTCATTATGAAGTGGTACCATCTACCATGTTAAAACATGATCTAATGCAACTTCGCCTGACATTTTTTCCTCTACTTTCGTCAATTTGTTCAGGAACTAGCTGAAGCTAGGAAAAAGAAGAGGAAGAAGCATTACTCACTGGAACAAGTATATCTCTATTTTCTTTGTTTATATACTGTTTTCCTAGTATATGCAGTTGCAATCACTACATCTCTTTACTTAAGTATATGAACTTTTATACATAGTGTTAACAACCATGCCAAATTTTATCAAGCAGTGGTGATTGCTGTATATATCACAGCAAATATAAATTTAAATTCTCATGTTGAGCAATGAGTGCTCTTTTGTTATGAATTAGTAAAAGGATTTGGGTGTTTTTATAGCCTAGCATTAGTAAGAACAAGGAGTGTGGCCAGTTGTTATATCATGGGTTATCTTTCTCAATTTTCCTTCCATTTTGAGACTTTTGTTTGAATTAGAACATGAATTAGCTTTCCATTATCGTTTCCAAAATCATTACCATATTTTTGGAGCAACAATATCAATTTATAGGTAATCCGGGATTTGGGTGTTTATCATTTTTTCTCATTTTTAAAAAATTAACCATTACCAATAAAAATTAGACCGTTTAAGTACCCTATATGGTTTATGCTTCCGTTTCCATCTCTTGGAGTGTACTTGCAAAAATCCTTTTAATTTCTTTGAATCTCCTTTTCCAAGTTACTCTTTTTTGTCTCTGACTCTTCTTTTTTTTCCATTGTCATCAGGAACTTGCTTTGCTTTGGGAGAAAATGAGACGTCGAAATATTGCGAAAAATGATAGATCAATGTCTGTTCTTTCTCTGATATGTTATATTTTATCTATATAGCCTTCTTTGGCTTGCCTATTTCATTTCATTTAAAATAAAGGCTATATCTTTATGTGAAATCTTTTGTTTTGGTGTGTGTCTAAGGTTGGTGAGTGAAACACTAAAGAAGATGAAGGGAAAGATTTCTGAAATTGCGAGCTCTCATGTTTCATCTCGTGTTCTTCAGGTTTTCATGTGGTTTCATCGGGTTCTATTCTTCTCATGTTGATCTATTTCCTCCTGTTGATTACAGTAATGTATTGATGTGGTTCCTTGAATTGCAGACTTGTGTCAAACATTGTAGTCAAGAGGAAAGAAATGCTGTTTTCGTGGAGCTCCGGCCCAATTTTATTGCTATGTCAACCAATACTTATGCAGTTCATCTCGTGACTAAGATGTTAGATAATGGTATGCCTGGCATTGAAAAACTGATATTACTCTTGAGGATAACCTGTTTTTATTCCCCTCTTTTATTTTATGTATATAAGGCTCTTTAGCAGTTAACTATTAAAAAATAAGTTATTTCATTTTCTTTATAAAAAAAATCCGGTTGCAATTAACTCTTTGCAGCACCCAAAGAACAGCTAGCAGAATTTATCTCCTCCCTCCATGGCCATGTTGCTTCCCTTCTTCGACACATGGTTGGTTCGCTCGGTATGACTACAATACTGATAACTGTAGCAATAGCCATGCTCACTCATCATAACATTAGCTATTTTCAGTTTTTTACTTTATTTTAGTTAATCAAGCAGCACCATCTTTTTCTTAGAGAATTCAATTGAAATTATCTGAATTTCAAGAAACTTTTTTGGTGAAATTTTCAAAATCACTACAGGTTGTTTGAAGTGTTTTTGTTTTTGGATATATCTGAAAAAGGTGAAGACTAATTTGGCTTGATTTTGTATGAAATAAATATTACAATTATTTTAATACAAGTCATGTTTTGTTTCAAAAAAAAAAATTATGTATATAAAAGTTTATAATTAGGCTAGTGGAGTATGAAAGAAATGTGTTTTGATTGGTTTTGGATGTCTGTGTGGAAACATGTAAGATCACTGCCAGGTTAGTTGTTCCAAATTAAAAAAGAATGATTGTAGTTTTTTTTTTTTTTTTACTTCGGACGCGTGTTTAGAAAAATATTTGGGGACGTATCAGGTCAGTGTAATGGTGTCGAGAATTTCAATTTTTTTTAATTAAAGTGCTAATTATTTTTATTATAAATACGAATGGGTAGTTATGGTTAAACATTAATAGTGTATAATTGTGTATCATAAACTGAATAATTTGTTTGATGAAGCAAGGCCTCTCTTCTTTCATTACTTGGATTGCAAATTATTTTAACCTTGGTTTTTTTTTTCCTTATAGTTATCGAACATGTGTATAATTTGGGGAATGCCACTCAAAAGCAAGCTCTTCTTGTAGAACTATACTCACCCGAACTTCAGTTATTTAAAGACATGGTCACAGTGAAGGAAACCAGGTAACTCATTGACTTCCATGATGTAATCAATACACTGACTGCAATATCAAGATGATGCTATATTTAAGGTACTCGTGTATACAAAATAAAAATAACTAATATTGTCACAGGCTTGTTGATATAATATCAAAGCTAAAGTTACAGAAGTCATCAGTCATACGTCATATGACATCCGTGCTTCAACCAATTCTGGAGAAAGGAATATTAGACCATTCGATTGTACACAGAGCAATATTGGAGTACTTAACCATTGCTGATAAGGTACATTTAATAGCCATTGCATTTTTTTTTTCGTTCTATTGATTATAAAGAAAGCTGCTTGTATATTTTACTAAATCCAATATTATAGACTTCTGCAGCAGATATCATCCAACAATTGTCAGGATTAGATCTTGTTCGAATGATCCACACTAATGATGGATCCAGACTTGGTATTCTCTGTGTCAAGCATGGAAGTGCTAAGGTAGTACATATGATATTTTATAATAATACTTCCTCCATTTTGGATGCTTCCGTGTGATTTAATTTGAAATTTCTTTTAAATACTATATTTGTTTAGGAGCGGAAAAAAATAATCAAAGGAATGAAAAGCCATGTTCAAAAGATTGCTCACGACAAATTCGGAAGTATGGTGAGTTTGACATTGGCAGTTGTAAATGTTAGCTTGCTTATTAGTGATGGGTAAATATAGGTTTCATTTACTACTTAGTTTATAGCTCCAATTATTAAATTGGTTTTATTTATTAATTACCTCTTGAGCTTTCAAAAAATATTACAGGTACTCGTCTGCATTTTTTCAGTTGTTGATGACACAAAACTAGTATCAAAGGTTTGGTTCCTCATATTTTATGTTTTGGACATTTTCCAATACTCCAATGAATGCCGTCTTCTAAGAGTGATCTTTGCAATTCTCAATCACAGATTATCATCCGTGAGCTCGAGTCAAATTTGAAGGAGCTTCTTTTGCAACAGGTTTTGACAAAAGAAATTTCTTTAAATTTTATTTGGATTTTCTGAGTAGATTTTGCTTCTATTAATTATTATATTCATTTTGTTGTTGCTAATATATAAGAACAAAAAGTTGTTTGGTTTGCTCAATCTCTTGAATTTTTTTGTCTAAATGAATCATGAGTCTGATTTTTCTCTATTGCAGAGTGGACAGCGCCTTATACTACAGCTACTTCATCCCAATTCAACTCGATACCTAACTCCCAATGATATTACATCATTGGGTCTGTCTATTCCATCTCTTAGTAATAAGGCAACTCCCTCTCCTTATCTACTACTTTGTACTCTATTTATTGTTATAAAACAAACTCAAAAAACTATATGAACTCCCGTTGTAAAATAGACCCAACTTAGAATATCTTCATTATTATGTACATCAGAGTGAATTGAATGATGGTGAAGCTGTGGAAGAAGAGAAGAAAGACGAAGGTGACGGTGTAGATACAAGTATACTGCTAAATGAAGGTGGTAAGAAGGATTCTTACAAACGGAGGCAAGAGTTGTTGGTCAACAGTGGGCTCGCTGAGGTTTTTTCATCATGCTTGCTTTTGTATTACTCTCTCACCGTGTGTGTGTGTGTGTGTGTGTGTGTGTGTGTGTGGGCACATGCATGAAGTTCATCCTCTCGTTTTTCGGTTCTTTTTTTTATGTTCCCCGTCTTAAAATTTTCAAAGGCATTGCTTTTGCTGTCTTATGATTTTTGTGACCTTTTTGGATTGCTCAAGTTTAAAATGAGTGGTAAGGGTGGCAAATGGATCTACCTGAATCCATGTGAGCCGGATTCAAAATGGATCCAGTCAGTGGATTCAAATGGATTGAATCCGTATTCAAGATGGATCCATTTACATTTTGCACTCACCTCACATTGATCTTTGGATGTCTGTGGTATGCACATTAGGTGCACATAGATCCACAGCTCAATCTAATAACACTAAAAACATATGCACAAAAAATAAAAATTACAAAATTACAAAATTGTGTTAAGCTGTTTTATGTCTTATGGACTTTTCTTGTGTGCCTGCCGGTCGACCCTTTTTCTTCAATTCAAAGGTCACCTTGGTTGCTTATTCATTCATTCCTTGTTTTGGCAGAAACTAATAGATGCATGTTGTGAGATGGCAGGAGACTTGTTAAGATCTAAAACTGGGAAAGATGTCATTTATGAGGTAAATTATTTTCTAATCTATATTATGTCATTTTAAATAATATATGCTCTTTTCGATCTCCAATAGATTAATCGGGGTTGAATATTTTGGTAGCCAATCTATTATTAACTTTTGTATATTGCAAAAATACGTGTAGGTTGTCACAGGAGGCGCTGATGGGATACTCCATCCCACATTGGATGAAAAGTTAAACATGTTGGTAGCCAATCTATTATTAACTTTTGTATATTGCAAAAATACGTGTAGGTTGTCACAGGAGGCGCTGATGGGATACTCCATCCCACATTGGATGAAAAGTTAAACATGTTATATGAAGCTATAGCATCTCTTGCTTCCGAAGCTAAGGTAGACGAACAAAAAGAAGAGCATCTTCTAGAACAATTCCATTCAAGCAGGACTCTTAGGAAACTTGTTCTAGACTGCCCTGAATTCGCCTCGACTCTATGGGAAAAAGCTCTGAAAGGGAAAATTGCAGATTGGGTTAAAGGTCACAGGTTAGAACACTTGTTTTAACGTTTCAAATCCTCGGTCTTCTCATTTGAATAATGAAGTAATTCTCTTTTTAATATAATTGTCTTGTTTTTTTAGTTCTAAGGTAGTGAAAGCATTCTTGGAAACATCAAACTCTACGGTAAAGGAGCTGGCCAAAAAAGAGTTGCAGCCCTTCGTAAAAAATGGCGATCTCAGCGTTGAATGATATGCGCTTAGGTCAGTCGTCTGGGCCCTTGCCTGTTTCTTGAGTTTAACTTGCTTTGATGAAACTGAAAGTGTTTTGTAAGATTTAGCAAGAAACAAAGTAACAAACATTTTCTACCCTTTTTGATACCTCCTTGTACTAGCCATTCTGGTAAAAAAAATGATCTTATGTATTGAATGATTTTATTTAAAGATGTGCCAAATTTTTCTTTTTTTTTTGTGCTACGTGGCAAAAATATTGATTGCTTGCTTCTTGATGGTAAAAACTTTGAAACAAAGCAAAAGGTACTGGAGAATATATTATATGTTTATGGATGGAGATAAATTGACTTTGGTTATATGTGACAAATTGTGATTTGGACCTATATTGATTGTATTCGAAATTTGGTTCGATTAAGTCTATAAGCTATATACGAAGACAAATATGTACTCCCTCCATCATATTATTTTTACTCCCTTTACTTTTGGCACAAAGATTTATATAAGTGCTGAAAAAGTGAACATTTTTTAGGTATTTTTACAATTCTGCCTTTAATAGTAGTGGTTGATAATTAGTGATGTTAAATCATTACTTTGTGAAAGGATAATTTTTGGAAAAACAATTATATTTTAAGAAAGAGAATGTTGAATTTGAATATTCCAAAAAGGAAATAAGAGTAAGAATAATGAGATATTCTCAAAAAAAAAAAAAACAGTAAGTTATATGACTCGTTTTGATTAGTTTACTCGTCTACATTTAACTTGTCCGATCCATTTATTAAGGATCTTATTTAGGGTGAGTTTGGCTCAGCGGTGGGAGCACATTTAGATCTCTATTGTGATTTTCAAACTGTTTAACTCCAATTATAAAATTTACTTTTGGTCAATCGTGATTTTCATGGTGTTTGGCCCCCAATGCATAATCACCTTTGGCATCTTCAGAAGTTAAAAATTAGTTTATTTTAGAAGCTACTAGAGTGTTACTTTTGCAAAATTTATTATACAAAAGAAATTATTCTATAATTATTAGAATCAATTATTGCCAACATTCATTTTAGTAAAAATAATTGTCCTATTATTTTTTTTGAAATCTCTAGGACAAATTCACCCTTAATGTTTGTGGTGAAAGAGAAGCACACTGATTTTACCCTTTTGGACAAATCAATGTGAACTTCTGCCAATGTTTTGCTTAATTTATGCTAGTGTAGTTTTGTTTTCTTGCATTTTCAGCGGTTAATATGAAATGAAAGTTTTGGGACATGTTTATTTCACGTTTTGAGAGTGGTTTTAGAAATAAATTAAGGTCTTAGAAGATTTCAACTAATTTTGTTTGTTTGGATTTTTTGAAATGAAATAAATAGTAGTTTTATGTTTTAAAAATGAGTGATTTTTTTAATAGAAATTATGAAAAGAAAAGAAATAGTGTAAGAAATATATTCCTTTATGTAAAATCATATTTGTTATGTGAGATAAATAGAGTAAGAGATAAATTATTTTATGTCAAATCAAATAAGAGTTTGTGTAGGTTCATTTTGGGGATAAATGATTTTTCATAATAAGATTATTTTTAAAAATTGAAAGAAAATAAGTTTATTTCTGAAAGTGAAATGTTTTGTTTGTTGGCTTTTTAAAAAGTACCGAAATGCCCGAAAAGCGAGACAATAGTCACAATACAATGAAAAATGTCAAACAAATAAACTTTTTTCATGTGATAATATATTGGATCAGATGCAATTATCCCTCTAAATTTAGATTCACATTAATCTATTTTTCATTTATTCTAGTTGGATTCTGGATCTTGTCACATCTAATTTGGATTTAAGTCCAACACATATTCAAATTTTGGTCGAATAAAGGATGAAATTCAAATTCGCAAAAAACTTCACCACTATATTAGTCTACAAGAAGTTTATTACTGCAATATAATAATTTTCTCTCGTGAACTCAAATTTTCTCCGTTACACTGAGCTTAAAACTAAAAGACCAACCACGATCTATATAATGTATCAGGGCAAAAATTCAATTTTGGTAAAATAGTATAAGTCAAAGTTCATTTTTCATATCAAGTATTCAAAAAACGTACTTTCGCTAAAATCTAACGGAAGTTTCCATGGTACATTAAGTAAGCACGTGAGAGGCACAAAATGAGGTAATTTAGCAGGGAAAAAAGCAAAAATAATACCATAACTTATGATTGCTGACAAATTTACCCCGCACTTTTTGGGCGGGCAAATTTACCCCATAATTTATAAAAGTCAAGCAATTTTGGTCTCATTTTGGCCCAATTGCTAAGGTCTCATGACTTAAAATTGAGGATTTTGACCCGGAATTTTACCAAAATTGCATATTGAACCACTAAAAATTAATTAATTACTATTTAGCTAAAATAAATTGATATTTTATTTTAGGTTAAATTACATATGCATCCCCTGGCTATAAGCATAATTACAAAAACTTAACACGAACTTCACCATTGTAACCCGTTTTATATCATCTTTATCGAATTTTTCACAAATTTCACTGATTTAGCCCCTTTTTTCACTATTTTTCATCGATTTTTTCACCAATTTAATCAATTTATCCCTTTTTTGACCGATTCAGCTGATTTTTAACCATTTGCATCGATTTAAACCGTTTTTCACCGATTTAGCCCCATTTTTCTTCATTTTTATCTATTTTTCACTAATTTAGCCCAAGTTTGATCGATCCATTTTTTGTGCATAGTTACAATTGATCAATTAGATCATCTTATTTCCTAATTTACATGAAAAAGGTTAAAAGATCAATGAAAACAATGAAAAAATGGTCTAAATCAAGGAAAACGATGAAAATGGACTAATTCGGTCATATATGGACTAAATCGGTCAAAAACTTGCTTAACGGTGGAATTGGTGAAAAAAAGAAGAAAATGGTGAAAAACTGGGTTAAATTGGTGAAAACATAGATGAAAATGTTTAAAAATCGGGCTAAAATGGTCAAAAAGGGGGCCAAATTACTGAAATTGGTGCAAATTTGATAAAATAAAAGGTGTAAAAAGGGGTTAAATCGGTGGAAAAACGATTTAAGTAGATGAAAACAGTGAAAAAAATCGATGAAAAGGAAGAAAAGCGAGTTAAATCGATAAAAAAGGGCTAAATTGATGAAAAAGTGTGTTAAACTGGTGAAATACAGTTTGAATCAATGAAGTAGGTGAAAAATGGGTTAATTTGGTAACAAAAAAGGGCTAAATTGATTAAATTGGTCTAAAACGGGCTAAATCGATGAAATTGGTGAAAAATTTGATAAAAACGGTGCACAAAGAGGTTATATCGGTGAAAAAAGGTTTAAATCGGTAAAAACGATGAAAAATACAAATTACTAATTTTTGGGGTTTAATAAGTCAACATGTGATAAGCACGTGAGTTTTTCTCCAACTTAGTTAGAGTTAATGGTCCACGTTGCATTTCCGTTAAAAATCTTAACGGAAGTATGATTTTGAAACGTCCATCTATTCTATAGTATGATTTTCGTTCGTTTGGTATGGAAAATGAATTTTGACATATTCTATGGTATGAAAATTGAATTTTCGCCAATGTATCATAATTCATTCATGTTGTTAGATAATAATTGAGATATAAAAATGAGATCATGAATGAAAATATCAACAATTAAGACATTGCGTTTAAATAATATAATGTATATATAACATTTATATTTTAATTGGTCCCGTCCTTCAATAGATCGTCTTTGGCCCATATTCGTTCCATTTATTCTGAGCTGCAAATCTTTTTAATCAGTTCATATTCATTGGATCGTTGATCGTAAAAAATCCTAATAAATCAGATTCAAATCGTACCCAGATTTAAATCCGCTCCATTAACAACACTAATATCATCTTTGACCTCTCATACTAGAAGATCTAGACATAAAACACTCATTTCTGATCTATATCAAAATACTGGAGAATCACTCTTTGTGTGACTGTTATTGCATCTATTCCCAATCATAAATCCAGCCCTTAAATTCTCTACCTTCTTGTGTTGAAACAGATTTTGGGTATTTTCTGCCCAATTGAGAGAGTGATCTTTATTCTCGGGCTTATATTTTTTAAATAATTCTTTTTGTCCGTGATTGAAAAAAGAAAAAACGAAATTTAATATGGGTCATGTGTCGCGCACATGAACCATGTCAAATGTGATTTTGACTTTTAAGAGGGCTCCTATCACTATTTTGGGACAAAAGCTTAAAACATTTTATGTTTGCTCTTCCCAATCGTGGTTTCGGGACAATTTGATTTCTTATTCCTAATCGCAATTTTAGAACAAAAATTAAAAGAATTTTTTTGTCCCAAAATCCTAATTGCGATTCTGGAACAAATAATTTGAGAAATAAAAAATCCGCTATTCTTAATCACAATTTTGGGACAATTTTTTTCTATTCTTAATAATCGCGATTTTAAAATAAAAACGAAACTTATTTATATTTGAGATGGGAGGAGTTTGTCTCGGGTTTTGGGTTGGGCGAAGTTCAATTCCAAACCACTACAAATACAAGTGCAAATATTTTTCTAAAAGACAATTAATAGTTCATCCATAGCCCGAGATTTCAAGCCTCCAGCTGTGCAACAATCTGTAGTGGCGGTTAAAAGAAAAATTGCAATTGGTTTGTAGATTATGATCTTTTTGCAATAGGAGCTGCTTTAGAAGTGGCTCTGTAGAAAAGGACTATCTTGCGTGAAGTTGTAGGAATCAACTTGAAGTATTTTAAAAATGGTTTCTTGAAATATATCGATCCAAAATGATCTATTATTTATAAATTGGGTGTTTTTTGCAGGGTTTTAAAAATACAAGGAAATTTGGTACAACAAAAATTTTACAGGGTAAGTTTCCAATTCGTCTTGCTAAAGGGACGCACTATACAGGCCATCCAAATAAGACGTGAATAAATTTTGAGAATTTAAAATAAGACGTGTTTATGGGATTTCAATGGACTCATTACTTTTCGGGCTCGTGAAGACCTCTTCTAAGAAAATAACATAATCATTTATTTTTTATTTTGATTTTGAATTAGGAAGTAATATTGAGAATACGACCCTTAGAAAGAAAAATGGTGATATTGATCTTTCATATTGGAGTTTATCAAAGTTAGCATAAAATTGAGATTTCATATCATATTTAAATAATAATAAGTAATGAGTAATAATCTCTGAATACATTTTCATCCGTTTTGAAGCCTAATTTCATTATTAGAATTAATAAGCTTTTTATAATGAACAACATGGAACTTTTTACTCTTTCAGATAGTTGCCATTACATTCCATTATTCTATTACTTTTTAATTCATGAAAACGTCGGATGAAGAATGTGACTGAATAAATTAACTGGGTAAAAAGAAAAGTATATAAAATATGACAAATCAATTTATCTTGAACAAAATCCAAAGATCAATCACAAACAGTACTTAGGGAGGCATATATAAAATATATATATATATATCCCCACAAATTTAAAAGGAAAGAGAAGAAATCAAACAAATGGAAATGGAATACAATTCATTAAGCAGCAAAAAATAATATAAATCGAACAAGTCCAGCAACTGGCTTCCTACAACATGATTAAGATCGATATGTCTCCTTTTGATAGACTTTGAGTTTCAATTACCTGAGGCATAATAAATCATTCAGCCTAAATCAAGTAATCAACTATACATATGCTAATAATTTAAAATTAATATAAAATTAATTGAATGTAGGATATGAATGAATGATCAATATAAAATTATGCTTCTTTTAATTGGTAAATATGTATATATATAGTATAGATATGATCATATACGTACCTTTACACGAAGATATACGATTAATGATAACATTAATTGTTACTTACTTAGGTGCCTATTTATACACCTTAGTTTTGAGTATTTTATCATATATTGTCTTTAAAAATGAAACCTCAATTAAGGATTTGCGTTGAAATTGTGTACATGTTAGAGAGATATGTTAAGTTGGCAGTGACTTTTTGGTGATTATTGTTATTTGTAATTTTGAAAAACTATCGACCATTCGTGTTAATTATTCATCTAAAGTAAATAAATTAAATCGTCATAAAATTATAATTTAAATGATAAGTTGATATGTAGTTTTAAACTTACAAGACAGTTTTTGTCTCTATATGTATATGGAAGTAAGTTGGTAAATCAATATACAATTTAACAATTAAATAATTATTAGATTTCGTGTTCAATTAAATATAATATTTTTTTTCCATTACTTTTTTGTAAATTACTTAATTAGTATTTCCTCTATTCCTAAAGTTTTACTACTCCGTGTAAAAAGTGAAAGAATAATAAAAAAAGGGGACGGAGGAAGTATTACATTAAGGATTTATTAATAAAAAATAATAGGAGGAAATTAATTGCAAAAACTCCTTGTGGAAGGTGAAATATGAGAAGATTAATTTAACTATAAAAATTTTAAGTTTTTCAAAATTCTCTCACTCGACACAATTACAACTTCGAACTTGTCAAAGGTGAAATATCACTTTTTAATTTGTTTAGAGAAAATATTTCTCTTACTACACCAAGAATATATATTGGCGCCATGTGTGGGGGGACATGATGTGAAAGGTGAAATATCACTTTTTAATTTTTTGTGGTTAATTCAAATATTTTGGAGTATTTTATATATCGTGGTCTTCAATTACTTATTTCGTATGCTTCATTGCTTTGGCAGATATTTTTAGAGATTTCCTATGACATTTAAATCAATTTTTAAATTATGCCATGAGCATCACGAATACTATGATTAGATGATGGATAGGTTAAGCTGATTGCCTTTCCTACCCATATCCACTAAAATGGGTAGTAAAATGCAATTTAACCAATGAAACTTCACCCTCGAATAATTTGATGTAACATATCCACTAAAAGTAGTCATTTAACAAAACATCCTTGCATTTTCCAACCGTTATATAATTGTGAAATTGAGTGTTGATTTTTTTTTAGTAAAATAATGGTTATAAGTCATTACATGAAATTAATAACGATCTAATGGCAATTTACCACCCCCTCCTTGATTTGTATATTTTCAATTTACATCTTTGTAAATGGAAAATAGCACTTTACCTCCCTATGAAAATTTAAAAGGAGCAATTTACCTCCTTCAACAGGAGAATGTAACTCACTCGCCGAAATTGAGAGTGGACATGAAAAATATTTATGTAGCATAAGGGGGTAAAGTGCAGCATTAATTTACATAACACAGGGTGGTAAAGTGTCACATTTAACACAAGGGGGTATAGTGTCAAATATATATATAAGAGGGGTAGTTTTGTGTCAATTCGTATGTTTTTTAAGTTTAAGAATGTCATGGTGGCGGTGTGAAACTTTTATAAGATTATATGGGGATAAAATGCTCTATTTTAAATCATAGGGGTAAATTGAACAGTCTGCAAATAATAAAGAAGGTAAATTAACATTAACTCAATTAATAAATGTCTTCTTCAATTGAACAAAACCAATGAGATCGTAGCCCATTGTTAAGACATTAAGGTTGAGACCCCAAGATTAAGAGGTCCTGGGTTAAAGTTTCATTGATGTGGATTTTCTTCTTGTTTAAATACTAGTTGTTTGGTAGTTATCTTATTTTTATTTTGGTAATTGGTTGTACTTGATTAGATTTTAATATAATTACTTTTGTTTGTAATTTGGTATTAGATTTTTGATTTTATGATATCAGAGTCGGCCCAACACTTCTTGGGGCCCGAGGCAAAATCTAAAATAGAGGCCCTATATAACTTAGAAAAAAATTTCAATTAAAATTTATTTTTCTTGCTTTAATTTAGCTAGATACAAAAATATTAATTATATCTTCATAGTCTAGTTCTTCTAACATATCTTTTTCTATTGATAAAATGGTTAACACACTGAATTTTTCTTATGACAGACATGATTAATTATTGTAGTCTTGTAGGATGAGAGAAATAAAATAAGCGAGTAAGATCTGATGGAGAAAAGAATATTTGTAGCAAAGAAAAAGTAGTTGTTAGACCTTGACTTTAGGAATTTTTTATGAAGTTACTCCCTCCATTTCAAAATACATGTCGTTTAAGTAAAAAAAAAATTCAAAATAATGTCATTTTAGTAAAAAAAAATATATTTCAAAATACAAGTCGTTTTAGAATTTCAAGAGAGACTTAATTCTCTTTTGACTATTTTACCTTTTCTCATTAATAACAATAAGAAAAGTTACATATTTCTTTTTGGAGGGAGTTTTGCACTATAAGACTTTTATTCTCCTAAAATTTAGTTAATTAATAGTTTCCTTAATCATTGTGCAACAATCTTAATCGACGTGTTTGTTGAAATTGAAACACTCAACCAATCACAAATATATTTCACTTATAATTGTATGGGTTCATATCACGTCTAGCAGTTTATAATTCTGTCATTTTTTTTCTTCAATGATTTAATTTATTTCGAGGCACGTCAGACACATTTAATGAGAACCTCTTTCAACAGGGATTCGAACCTGAGTTCTTTACTTAACATTAGAGAACTAACATTGCTTCAAAAATTGTAAAAAAATATCAGTTTTTAATTTGTTTAGAGAAAATATTTCTCTTACTCCAAGAATATTGGCGCCAGTTGTGTGGGGAGACGATGTGAGAATCATGTCTATTTTTTTTGTAGCTGATTCAAATATTTTTGAATATTTTATGAATCGTGGACTTCAATTACTTTTTTATTAAGCTAGCTAGAGATATGCTTTGGCAGAGATTTTCTTTGAAATTTGAATCAATTTTTAAGTTATATCATGAGCATCACGAAGAGTTTAGTTGAATCAGCATGCGCGCACTACTTCTTTAGATTAAAAAAAAAAAAAGAGTTAATGAAAATTTGTCCCCAATGATATTTATAATGTTCAATTTACCAATCTGTGATTTGAAAAAAAAAAAAAACACTTTACCTTCTGTTATCTTACAAAAGTTTTACACCGCCTACCGGACATTTTTATATGTGGCAGTTTACCCCCATGTTTATGATAAATGTTGCAATTTACCCTCCCGTGTTATGATAAATGTGGCAAATTACCACCCTATGCATTTCATGTCCACTCTCAACTTCGACAAGTGAGTTACACTCTTCGACTGAAGGGAATAAATTGTTTCTTTAAAGTTTTCATAGGGGGTAAACTGATCTTTTTCAAATAACAGGTTGTTAAATTTAACATTATGCATTTCACAAGGATATTGTAAATTGGCATTAATTCAAAAAAAATATAGAAAAATTAATTGCCTACCCAAATTAAGAGTAAAATGCAGTTTAACCAATAACACTTCACCCTCGAATTTTTTGATGCAACATATCCATTAAAAGTATTCATCTAACAAAACATCTCGGCATTTTCCAACCGTTATATATTGTGAAATTGAGTGTAGATTTTTTTTAGCAAAATAATGGTTATAAGACGTCATTACATGAAATTATTATACCCTCTGTGATTTGTATATTTTTAATTTACCTCCCTGTAAATGAAAAATAGCATTTTACCCTCGATGAAAATTTAAAAGGAGCAATTTACATCCTTCAACTGGAGAGTCTAACTCACCCGAAACAGAGAGTGGGCATGAAAAGTGTTTTATAACATGGGGGGTATGTGCAACATTAATTTATCCTAACAAAGATGGGGTAAATTGCCACATATATTAGGGATAGTTTTGTCAATTCATATATATTTTTAAGTTTAAGAATGTGAAGGTGGCAGTGTGAAACTTTTATAAGATCACATGGGGATAAAATGCTATTTTTTCAAATCACAGGATGTAAATTGAACATTATGCAAATCAAAAGGGGCGTAAATTGTCATTAACTCAATTAATAAATGTCTTCAATTGAACAAAACCAATGAGATCGTAGCCCATTGATAATGTACTAAGGCTGAGGCCCCATAATTAAGAAGTCTTGGGTTCAATTTTCACTAATGTGAATTTTCTTCTTGTTTTTTTTTTTTTGAGGGAAAGATGTAAAACTTTCATTCAAACGAGAATATCCGAGTTTACAATTTTCTTCTTGTTTTAATACTAGTTGTTTGATAGGTTACTATTCATTAGCTCAGCAAAATGCTTCAAGGGGCATAGAAGAACTTTATTAATGAGAGAATTTCACTTTTGATACCATAATTATACTTACTTTAGGGATTTGATACCACTACTATTTATGTCGACACATTTGGTACCATATTTCAATTCCACTTTACAGATTTGATACTTCCGTCAAATTAATGACGGAATTGACACGTGATTCGCACGTGCTCGTTAAATCTCGTTATATATTGAGTCGCCCCCCAAACTTGGCTTAACTCTGGTCACGACTACGACGAAGCTGAGACCGTACTACAAAGATAAACTTTGTTCTTACCAATAATGAGGCAAAGTACGAGTGAATTTTCAATTATTTAATTAAAATTAAACTTTGGAGTCAATTTCTATTATTATTCACTATTTTAAACAAGCACATGAAATAAATCTCATCGAAAAGCTTTACATGTTCTAATTTAAATTACATAAAAAAATAATTAGTGGAACTCATTCAATCAATCTATTATGATTATCAATTAATCATGGTCTATAAACTATAAACCCAACAGTATGTAGCATCACAAAAATCAAAAGTATGATATATATCCCTACTTTAAATTGAGAAACATATAGGGTCTGTTTGTTTGACGTTTGGGAAAGTAGTTTGGGAGAGTAGTGGAGGTTTGTGAAATAATCTCGATTTGCGTAATGTTGTTTGTTTGGGTTTTGAGAAAGTAGTTTGAGAAATAAAGTAGGTGTAGGTTTTTTTGGAAGAGTTGAGTTGTAGGTGTAAGATGTGTAAGACTTTATGTCAAATCATGTTTGTTATGTGAGATAAATTGTGTAAGAGATAGGTTACTTTATGTCAAATCATTGTAGAGTTTGTATAGGTTTTGTTTAGAGATAAGAAAATTGTTATTTGTTTGGCTTTTGAGAGAGTAGTTTAAGAAAATTAATGAATGAAAAATTTATTTCGGAAAATAGAAAACATGTTTGTTTGGCATTTCCCAAACACGAAAAAATTCTGGGAAATGCCAAACAAACAGGCCCATAAAGTGGAGATGAAAATGAGCAGTTATTGATTCACACAGTAATTCACATACTTTCTTTGGAGTTGACTTAACTTTTTCTGAGAGAGACGATCGATCGTTACATTAATGTTATTATATCAATATCACTGAATTAAAAATCTATTGAATTAATATCAATTTAAAAATAAAATCAATAACCAAAAAGTAATAGTATTGAATTAGGAGAAAATGCAATATTAATGAGAGTTGGACCCAAAATCTTTTGATTTTGGAGCCTCGAGTTGATTTAACTAATACTCCTAGTTTGAGTTACTCCCGTCGTTTTTATTTTATTTTTCGTTTTGATGGATTGCACACATATTAAGAAATGTAATAAATAGCCACATTTTTCAGCAAAAACCCCAAAACACCATTTTAACCAAATAATCACATCATTAATTACAAGTATTAACGAGAAGGGTAAAATTGGTAAAAAAATTAATTTTACATTAAACTCCTAAAACAACAAAAAAAGTAAACAACTTTTTTATCAAAGCTACAAATAAAAAAAACCCGGAGGGGGTAATGTTTTAGCCTAGCCAATAATGGGCCCATGACCCATTGATAGCCCTCCAAAGTTGAACCTAGGGTTATCAATGGGGCGGATTTTAATTTGAATCTGATTCGTATTCGGTCCGATTTATTAGAATTTTTATCCGATTAAGAATTCGATGGGTCTGATCCGATTAAGAAAATCCGAAATCCGAAATATATGGAGCGAACTCCGATATAGGGGAACAATCTTGTTGTGCAACAGCTCCTTTGATCATGAAAAGTACTATTATTGTTGTGATACTGATACCCATTTAATCTTGTGTTTGTGTACGTAGCTAGATAGATATAAATAGTTATGATGAATGAGTTAATGATGAAGATAATATTGTTACTTAGGTGTCTATTTATACACCTAATTAGTTTTGAATATTTTATAAGTCTTTAAAATGAAACCTTAATTAAATATTTGAGTGGAAATTAGTGTACATGTTAGAGATAAGTTGGCAAGTACACATTTGTCTGAATTCTCACTTTTTAAAAATTATAAATGAGTCCATGACTATTAATTTAATGACTACTAGCTAGTATTATCATATCACATCTAGCGGTCTAGTATTCTGAACTTTTTTGTTTTTGTTTTTGAAGGGTTTATAGTAAGTAACTTTCGAGGCGCGCCGACACATTTATTGAGAACCTCTCACAACAGGGATACGAACCTGGGTTCGCTACATAACATTAGAGAACTAACATTGCTTCAAAAATTGTAATAAAAATTTGATGGTTCAGTTCAACTGTAAAATAATTAAATTTCAAAATTCTCACACTCGACACAATTGCAGCTGCGAACTTGTGAAAGGTGAAATATCATTTTTTAATTTGTTCAGAGAAAATATTTCTTTTACTCCACCAAGAATATTGGCGCCCATGAGAATCATGTGTATTATTATTTGTAGCTGATTCAAATATTTTGGAGTATTTTATAAATAGTGGACTTCAATTACTTTTGTATTAAGCTAGCTAGAGATATGCTTTGGGAGAGATATTCAGAGATCTCCTAGGATATTTGAATTAATTTTAAGTTATGTCATGAGCATCACGAGTTAAGTTGAATCAGTATGCGCGCACTACTCTAGATTAAAAAAAGAAAGAATTAATAATAATTTACCCCTTTGATATTCATAATGTATTATTTACATCTCTGTTATTTGAAAAAGAGTAATTTGCCTCCCTGACAATTTTATATATGGAAGTTTACCGTTATGATTTTCATAATGTATTATTTGCATCTGTGTGTTATGATAAATGTGGCAATTTACCATCCTATGTTACAAAACACATTTTATGCCCACTCTCAATTTCGGCAAGTGAGTTACACTCTCCGGATGAAGGGGATAAATTTCTTCTTTAAAATTTTTACAGGGGGGTAAAATGCTCTTTTTCAAATCACATGTGGATAAATTGAACATTATATATTTTTACAAGGATAAACTGACATTAAAAAAAAAATATATATATATATATATATGGAAAAATTGGTTGCCTTCCCAAATTAAAATTAAATTTAACCAATGACATTTCACCCTCGAATTATTTGATGTAACATATCCATTAAAAATATTCATCTAAGAAAAAAACCTGCATTTTCCAACCGTTTTAAATTGTTATGAATTTTGAAATTTTTTAGCAAAATAATGGTTACAAAACGTCGTTACTTGAAATTAATAAAGATCTAATGACAATTTATCCCCTGTGATTTTTTGTATATGTTCAGTTACCTCCCTATAAATGAAAAAGAGCACATTCCCCAACCCATCCACCCAAAAAAAAAAAAAATTAAAATGAGCAATTTACCTCTTTCAAACATAGAGTGTAATTCACTGGCCGAAATTGAGAGCGGACATGAAAAGTATTTTTGTTACATAGAAGGGTAAAGTGCAACATTAATTTATCAAAACAGGGAGGGGGGTAAAGTGCCTCATATAAGAGGGATAATTTTGTCAATTCATATATTTTTATGTTTAAGAATGTCAAGGTGGTGTAGCGAAACTTTTATAAGATTACATGGGTGTAAATTGCTCATTTTCAAATCACATGAGGATAAATTGAACATTATGCAAATCACGTGGGGGTAAATTATCATTAACTCAATTAATAAATGTCCTCAAATGAACAAAACCAATGAGATGATAGCCGATTGTTAAGGCACTAAAATTGAGGCCCTAGGATTAAAAGGTCTTGATTTCAATTTTCACTAAAGTGAATTTTCTTCTTATTTAATACTAGTTGTTTGGTTCAATTTATTTTTAATACTCCCCGTTCAAGTGTGGGCAGACTGAATGGAGGTAGCCCGCATCAACTTTAACTTTGCTTAGATACCCACTTGGTTTGTTCTAAGTCTACAATGATTTGAGTCTAACTCACCTTAAAAGCTAACTTTTAAATTGAAGATTGTTCAAGACTTTATAAGGTGGACAAATTTTTATTATCAAACCCATGTGCAACAATTTATATTCAATAAGATGCAACTAATGGCATCATGAAATGGAAGGAACCCTTAAAGGTATAGCAGTTTGCGAAGGGGCTCCTCAAGTTTCTCATCTTTTATTTGCGGATGACACATTGATTCTTTGCCAAGCTTCTACATCAGCAGCGACTTGCATTAATGATTTACTTCATTTATATGGAATAGCATCGGGACAAAATATTAACTTTGAAAAATCCAGTGTCGTATTTACCAAGAACACCCCTATCTCAACAATTGACTCTATCCTCTCCATCCTACCCATCCGACGAGAAGAGAAGCATGATAAGTATTTGGGTCTCCCTTTATCAGTGGGGAGATCAAAACGCGAGGTTTTTGATTTTGTTAGAGAACGGGTTTGGAATCGGATCCAAGGATTAAGGGTCAAATCACTCTCAAAGGCGGGGCGTGAGATTCTTATCAAGGCAGTGGTTCAAGCAATCCCATCTTACTTAATGAGTTGCTTTAAACTCCCAGGTTACCTAGTAAGGGAAATCGAATCTATGATCGCTAGTTTTTGGTGGGATGAAAAAGAGAGGAAGAAAATCCATTGGGTAAAATGGGAATCTTTATGCCTCAGTAAACGGGATGGTGGTTTGGGATTTCGGGACTTAGATTCGTTTAACACAGTACTACTATCTAAACAGGCTTGGCGAATTTTGACAAATCCGAATGCCTTGCTTAGCCGTATTTTGAAGGCGAAATACTTCCGTACCTGCGGTTTACTAGATGCTTCTTTGGGAAACAGACCCTCGCTGACTTGGAGGGGAATTTGGGGCTCTCTTGATACATTGGCATCTGGCCTTAGATGGAGAATCGGCAATGGGAGAAAGGTAAAAATCTGGGGTGATAATTGGTTACCTCGTTCCGGTATGTTTCGGGTATCTTCACCATGGAATACACTTCCTAGAGATGCAACTGTTAGTTATTTGATTGATGAAGATTTAAATACTTGGAACAGGGAGCTTGTTGAAACTATATTTTGGGAGGAGGAAGCCAAAACTATCCTATCTATTCCAATAGGTAACAGGAGTTCAAGTGATAAATTAATTTGGCATCATGATCGAACAGGTTATTTCACGGTTAAAACAGCGTATAGAGTCCATCAAGAAAAGAAGAAAGCAACTCGAGAGGCTGGTGTGGGTGGACCGAGCACACGGTTTACTCGAAACTGGAGTTGGATTTGGAGAGCATCGATACCTCCGAAAATTAGATTGTTTCTTTGGAGTTGCTGCACCCGCTCTCTGCCGGTTAAAGAACGTCTCTGTGACCATAAAGTCACTGATGATCGCGTGTGTGTTCGCTGTGGTCTTGAAACTGAATCCATTATCCACTGTCTACTCAAATGCTCTTATGCAAGACAGGTTTGGGCACTCTCAGAGGTTCCTTTCGCGGTTTATAATAGTGAGCTCGAAGATGCGGAAGTTTGGATCACATCCGTACATTCAAAATCTGATGCAAAAGAGTTTGGGCTGTTCGCTGTAATTAGTTGGTGGATTTGGTTCAGCAGGAACAAATTCTTATGGGAGGCTTCGGATATTCAACCATATACTTTATGTGCTTTTGCTGGAAATTTTTTTACAAGGTTTCAACAATCAGTACATCGGAGCTCTCCACCCAAACCGAACAGGACACTTGGGAGATGGAGTTCTCCACCTAATGGTTACATAAAAGTGAATATGGATGCATCTATTAATAATGATGGGGTCATTGGTATTGGTTTAATTGCAAGAGATTGTTTTGGTGATTGTGTTGGCTGGAGAGGTATTACTATTAATCTTCCACTAAGCCCTGAAGCATCTGAGGCATTGGCCGCTTTACGGGCTGTAGAATTTAGTTTGGAGAAGGGATGGCGGAACTTAATTATTGAAGGTGATTGTCTATCGGTTATACAAGGGATATTAGACCTTAAGCTTTCTGCGGGGGTGCTTGGATCAGTTTTTGAAGACATTAATGTTCTAGCCAAAGATTTTCACTCTTTTAAAGCTTTACATGTATTTAGGGAGCATAATGTGGCTGCTCATAGTTTAGCAAAGCTTGCTTCTACAGGTTTTGCCTTTTGTTCTTTGCTTCCTAGCTCGATTCTTGAGATTGTTCTTTCCGATTCTCGTTGATGTTATAAAATCTCCTTTGGTTCTCAAAAAAAAATAAGATGCAACTAATGAATGTCATTAATCGAAAAATGCAAATTTAATTAAAGTTGCATCAAAACACCATTAAAAAAAGGTAGACATAAATTTTAAACCAATTACATAAAATATTCGCTTCTAATTTCAAGTAAATTTGGCAAAATTATTTTATCATATCAAAAGGTATATAAATCATATTAAAATCAATATAGCACTCTGGACAATCGATTGTAGTAAGTTGCAAAAATAAAAAATAAAGGTCGATTGCAGTAAGAAAAATATTTTCTACAAAGACAGCCATAAGCCCTTAACCGGTTTAAAATTTGAGATTCAGCTTTAACAATTTAGTAGTTCATTTATGGCTAATAGATGCTTGAAACAATCATTTTATAGTGAAGAATTTAATTTCATAAAACGTGCGTGTCTATATAGGTTTCCGAAATTGTACAACCTTTTATACTAGATATTTGTCAAGTTTTTTTCATGCTACATCGAATAAAAATTTATTTGACATTTTAACTTACTCATAATATAATAAACAAATTATCTCCCTATAAAAACAAAAAATAGGCAAAACGACCCCTATGACTTGTGAAGTTGTTCACGCGCATATAGACATTTAAGACTTGATTTTGAAGCATACATAAATTAATAATTCATTAATATAAAATATAAATGTGCATTTCAAATTGAGATATTAATTATTTTATAAAATATAAATTAAATGAAAAATAAAAACCCAAACACAACCCCCCTATTGCTGCAATCCACTCTAAACCCAACCATGCTCGGCGTGACGGCATCGGTGTCAGATGCAATACGCGCCACATTGGACCAGGGGCGGAGCCATGATTATTATATCCAAAAATTAATTATATACATATCTAGATAGTATTTAAAGTAAATGACACCGGTAGTCCTACTTGTCTATAAATTTGTATATAGTCGTCCCTCTTGTATTTTTTTTCAATATTAGTTCCCACTACGGATTATTTGTTTCACTTTGGTCATTTTCAAGCGGCCGGTCCACGACGGCTTAGAGCTCACGTGACATGCAAGTGCTTATTTCCGAGAGTATTTTCGTATGTTCACTATGATAGTGTTACACTTAAGTTCCACATAAAACTTATTTATATCAAATTAGTCCCTGGCTTTTATGAGAAATAATAATTTCAAAAAATAAAATCATTTAAAAATAATCTTTATGAATCGTAAATTATTTAAAAAGACTTTAAAAAATTATATAACACACCTATTTGTATCAATATAATCAGATGATTATTTTTTGTTTAATTATTTTCTCATTTATATTAATACAACTAGGAGAATTAAGAATTTTTTTTGTTTTTGTTTTAATTTTTTTTCTAATTTATATTGATACATATAGATGATATATAAAACTCTGGTGATCATGCAGATAGTCCCGCGCTGGTCCTCCAAAGGGGCGGCATGATTTCGATGTTAACCCTAGGTTTAGTGTTTCTTTTTACTTGTTTTCAGCAAATTGGTACATGAATTCACTACATGTAACGTTAATTTGAAGTTTTTGGGTTTAATTTCTTGACGTGAACAATTTCTTCCCTCACGTAACCATGGGTATGATGAGTAATTTGCAAATCCAGTCCATAATTAAAATTTTGGCAACTATGTGGACTAAAATCGTCACTAAATTTGGAGATGTGGGGCTATATATTTTCGTAGCCTAAAAATATTATGGGGTAAAAATATCAGTCAATATAAGTAATGACATCAATTTTATAATAAAACATAACTGCCACGTCCCCACGTAACGGTGATTTTTAACTGAAGTACCAAATGTGTCACAATTTGTTAAAATGGTGTACCAAATGTGTTGGACACAAAAAGCGGTGTATCAAAAATAATAATTGACCTAAAGCGCGGTACCAAAAGTGCAATTCTCTCCTTGGAGATATGCTAAGTTGTCATTGATTCTTTTCCAGTACACATTTTTCTGAATTATCACTTTTTAAATATCATACATGAGCCTCATGACTATTAATTTAATGACTATTAGCATCATATCACGATTAGTTGACTCATTTGTATCCCAATTTGCAAGTAAAGTGCACAACATTTCTTAGAAAACAAAAATAGGAATTTGGATCTACAATTTTCCTCAAATAAATGTTTAATTATTACAACTTGAAATGGGTAAGCTTAAACATAAGATCAATGTTACCTTCAACATATGCGCTATTATACTCAACGACTTTTGATTATAGTTAATTGTAATTTTGAAAAACAATTGATCATTCGTGTTAATTATCCATTTAAAGTAAATTAATTAAATCGTGATTTGATGCCACTAACTCTCAACCACTATTTTTAAGGGCATATATATAAAAATACATAAAAGTCTCAACTTTTTAATTTTTACCTAAAACTCCATATAGAAAGTTAAAAGATAAAAAAAGGAATGGAGGAAGTATTACATAAAGGATTTTATTCATAAAAAATAATAGGAGGAAAGTAATTGAAAAAACTCATTGTGAAAGGTGAAATATGAAAAGATTAATTTCTTTTAATATTCATATATGTTGTGCACTTTACTTGCAAGTTGGCAGTGGTTCACTACTTAACATTAGAAAATTAACATTGCTTAAAAAATTATGATAAAAATTTGATAGTTCAGTTCAACCGTAAAAAATTTTAAGATTCAAAATTATGACACAATTACAACTGCGAATTTGTGAAAGGTGAAATATCACATTTTTAAATTGTTTAGAAAGAATATTTCTATTTCTCCACCAAGAATATTGGCGCCAGTTGTGTAGGGGGACAAGATGTGAGAATCATGTCTAATATTTTTTGTAGTTAATTCAAATATTTTTGAGTATTATTGTTGTGATACCCACCTTCATCATCGTCGATTTTATCCCAGAAATATTAATATAATGGCACTACCCATTTAATTTTGAGTTTATACATATACATAGTTATGAATGAGTTAATGATGGAGATATTATTGTTACATTACAAAGGTGACTATTTATACACCTTAGTTTTGAGTATTTTATCATATATTGCCTTTAAAATGAAACCATAATTAAATATTTGCGTGGAAATTGTGTACATGTTAGAGAGATATGCTAAATTGGCAGTGATTCTTTGTCAATGCACATTTATCTGAATTATTACTTTTTAAATATCATACTTTATACATTAGTCCCACGACTATTAATTAATTTAATGACTAATAACTAGTATGATCATATCACGTCTAGCGATATAGTATTCTGACTTTTTTTTTTCTCAAGGGTTTAATTCCTTTTGATGCGCGTCGAACACAGTTATTGGGAACCTCTGCCAACAGAGATTCGAAATTGGGTTCGCTACTTAACATTAGAGAACTAACATTTGCTTGAAAAATTGTAATAAAAATTTTGATGGTTCAGTTCAACTGTAAAAATTTAAAGATTCAAAATTCTCACACTCAACACATCGCAGCTGCATGTGAAAATTAAGATTTATATATGAGAGAACTTCTTAAAGGTTTGTTTGGTGTTTGAGAAAGTAGTTTAGGAGAGTAGTGGAGGTTTGTGAAATAATCTCGATTTGCATAATGTTGTTTGTTTGAGTTTTGAGAAAGTGGTTTGAAAAATAAAGTAGGTGTATGTTTTTTAGAAGAGTTAGTTTGTAGATATAAGGTAAGACTTTATGTCAAATCATGTTTGTTATGTGAGATAAATTGTGTAAGAGATATGTTACTTTATGTCAAATCAGAGTATAATTTGTATAAGTTTTGTTTAGAGATAAAAAAAAAATTGTTGTTTGTTTGACTTTTAAGAGAGTAGTTTAAGAAAATTGTAAGTTGAAAATTTTATTTCAGAAAGTAGAAAATATGTTTGTTTGACATTTCCCAAACATAAAATAATTTTGAAAAACGCCCATTGTGTGGGGACAAGATGTGAGAATCATATGTATTATTTTTTGTAGTTGATTTAAGTATTTTTGAGTATTTTACAAATCGTTGACTTCAATTACTTATTTTGGAAGAGATTTTTAGAGATCTCCTATGACATTTGAATCAATTTTTAAGTTATGTCATGAACCTCACGAAGACTATGATTAGATGACGGATAGATTGAGTTGAATCAGTATGCGCGCACTATTTCTCTAGATTAAAAAAAGGAATATAGAAAAATTGATTGCCTTGCCTTCCCAAATTAATAGTAAAATGCAATTTAATAAGTGACACTTCACCATCGAATTATTTGATGTAACATATCCAATAAAAAAGTATTCATCTAACAAAACATCCCTGCATTTTTCAAACGTTCTAAATTGTGAAATTGAGTGTTGAAAATTTTGAGCAAAATAAATGTTGTAAGACGTCATTACACGAAATTAATAAAGATCTAATGGCAATATACCCTCTCCCCTTTATTTGTATATGTTCAGTTTACCTCCCTGTATATGGAAAATAACACTTTACCCTCCTATGCAAATTTAAAAGGAGCAATTTACTTCTTTCAACCGGAGAGTGTAACTCACTTGTCGAAATTGAGAGTGGACATAAAAAGTATTTATGTAACATAAGGGGGTAAAGTAAAACATTAATTTATCATAACACATGAGGGGTAAAGTGCCACATTTATCATAACAAAAGGGGGTAAAGTGCCACATATAAGAGGAATAGTTTTGTCCATTCATATATATTTTCAGTTTAAGAATGTCAAGGTGGCGGTGTGAAACTTTTATAAGATCACATAGGGTAAAATGCTCTCTTTAAAATTATAGGGGGTAAACTGAACATTATGCAAATCACGAGGGGTAAATTATCATTAACTCAATTAATAATTATCTGCATTTGAACAAAACCAATGAGATCGATGCCTATTGGTAAGGTATTAAGGTTGAGGCCTAGGATTAAGAGATCTTGAGTTCAATTTTCACTAATTTGAATTTTATACTTGTTTTAATACTAGTTGTTTGGTAGGTTACTATTTATTACTTCGAAGCATTTAGTTGTTTGGTAGGTTACTATTTATTACCTCAGCAAAATGCTTCGAAGGGGCATGAATTTTCAATTATTTAAATAAAATTAAACTTTTGAGTCCATTTATGTTATTATTCACTATTTTAAACAAAGCGCATTAAATAAATATCATCGAAAAGCTTTATATGTTCTAATACAAAATTAATTAGTGGAACTTATTCAATCAGTCTATAATAATTATCAATTAATTATGGTCTATAAACTATAAATCCAACAGTATGTAGCATCACAAAAATTAAAAGTATGATATACATCCCTAGAGAAAAAAAGTATTGATTCACACAGTCATTTGCATACTCCCATTGGAGTTGACATACGTTAATGTTATTACATCAATATCACTGAATTAAATAGATTGAATTAAAATTAATTTACAAATAAAATCATTAACAAACAAGTAATAGTATTAAATTAGGAGAAAACTCCATATTAATAAGAGTTGAACCCAAAACCTTTTTGATTTGGAGCCTTGAGTTGACTTAACTAATTCTCCTAGTTTGAGTTACTCCCGGGTTTTTTTTTTTTTTTTTTTCGTTTTGTTGGATTGTACACATATTAATAAATGTAATAAATAGTCACATTTTTAAGGAAAAATTCCAATACCCCAAAACACCCTTTTAACCAAATAATTACATCGTTAATATAAGCACTAACGAGAATGGTAAAATTGGTAAAAAAAAAATTAATTTTATATTAAACTAATTAAATGACAAATAAAAGTAAACAATCTTTTTTATCAAAGCGACAAATAAAAAAAAATGAGGGAGTAATGTTTTAGCCTAGCCCATAATGGGCTCATGACACGTTGATAGCCCTCCAAAGTTGAACCTAGGGTTGTCCATGGGGCGGATTTTAATTCGAATTCGATCCGTATTCGGTCCGATTTATTAGGATTTTTATCCGATTAAGAATTCGATGGGCCTGATTTGATTAAGAATATCCGAAATCCAAAATTCGAAATATGTGGAGCGAATACAGATCTAGCCTGATCCGATCCGTTACATATCCGTATACGATATATGTTACTATATATTGTTTATATACTATGTATTTAAACAAAAATAAAAATAAATTTATCTATGTTCCACTAAAACCTTTAAGTACATTAAAAATAATCTTAAAAGAAATGCATGAGATATGTTGTTGAACTGAGCTGGTAACTAATTGGGTCAGATCTACAACATATTAATTTATGCTATTTGATAAGAAAAACAAAAACCTAATCGAACTATTTATTAGCCGCCATCTTCCCTCTACGTCTTCCTCCAATTTCTTCTTCTCCTCCATTTTTTCAATATTGGGTTTTCTTCTTCATTGTCCCATTTTCTATCTTTTTCTATTTATATTTTAATTTTATTCCTTTATTCTAATTTTTATCATTTATAATTGACCACCATATTCCATCTTTTACAATTTTCATACAGTAGTTTCGATAAAACAAGTAAAATGTTAGATTTTTAATTCATGATGGTAGATTCTGCAAGTGATTTGGAGGAAAATGGAAGCACAAAAATTATTGTTAATGTGTTAAACGGATTCGAATAATTTATCCCGATCCAGGATATCCACCAGATTCGGATCTGGTCTCTAATATTCAAGATCCGAGCAAATATACGGATAGAAGAAATGGAAATCGATATCGGATCCGGATCGGCACTGATTCTGGTCCGAGTCCGACCCATTGACAACCCAAGTACATTAAAAATAATCTTAAAAGAAATACATGAGATATGTTGTTGAACTGGCCTGGTAACCCACATCTATAACATATTAATTTATGCTATTTGATAAGAAAACAAAAACCATAATTGAACTATTTAGTAGCTGCCATCTTCCCTCTACTTCTTCCTTCAATTTTTATCTTCTCCTCCATCTTTTCAATATTGGGTTTTTCTTCTTCTTTTGTCTCATTTTTTATCTTTTTGTATTTATATTTTGATTTTATTCCTTTATTCTAATTTTTATCGTTTATATTTGACCAACATAGTTCTTCTTTTACAATTTTCATACAGTATTTCGATGAAACAAGTAAAGTGTTACATTTTTAATTCATGATGGTAGAATCTGCAAGTGATTTGGAGGAAAATGGATATAAAAAAATTATTATTAAATGTGTTAAACGGATCAGAATAATTTATCCAGATCCTGGATATCCATCGGATTCAGATCTGGTCTCTATATTCAATATCCAAGCGGATACGGATACGGATCCAAATTCGAATAGAAGAAATGGAAATTGGACTCGGATCTTGATCGACCCTGATTCCGGCCCGAGTCCGACCCATTGAAAGCCCTAGTTGAACCAGTTCTAATGACTGGATATTTAATATTAAGGGATTAGGCAATAATAATATTTGTTGAATTTTGTTTAACATGTTTTAATATTTGAATATGGATAATGACAATTTATCCTCACGTGATTTGCATATATAATTTTTAATTTTCTTCATGTAGTTTGAAATATAACATTTAACTCATTATAATCTTATGAAAGTTTCACACTGCCTCTGTAACATTTTTCAATGCAAAACTACCCCTCATATATACTATACATGATCAGTCAAATGATAAATATGACACTTTACCCCCTATATTATTATAAATGTTGCATTTTTTCCCTTGTGCTATGATAAATATGACATTGTACCCCTCTCTGTGTTATGATAAATATAATAAAGCAGCTATTCATTACATTACTTCACTCTAACTTGATTTTCTTCCACAATGGCTAAATAAGTCTATTAAATTTTTTGCACTTAATCTCGATTACTGTCACTGATTATTAATGTTGAACATCTTAGGAAAATGGTCGGGGTGGTGATAGTGAATCATAATAAAAAAATACAGGTTAGGACCGTAACAGATTTGGATATCTCGCCAACTATTTTGGGCAGTCGAACATATGATTCCATACAATTTGAAATATTGAACCATAAATTAAAGTTATTCGAGTGAAAAATGGAAGGTGGCCAATAGTAAAGATTACGTACAGTCTAATTGAAACACATTTCTAAGACAGTGAAATGAAATAAAATCATCAATGTAATAAGTAATACTCACGTCATCCTCTAATATTTTTCTAGTACAAGTTTCCAATTCGTCTTCTTGTGCTTCATGCTAAAGGGACCACTATATATATAGGCCATCCAAATCACTAACAAGAAAGCATCTGATTTTAAGAATTTAAAATAAGACATGGACTCATTATATTTAAAATAAGACATGGACTCAAATTACTAACAAGAATGCATCTGATTTCAAATAGAAACTTTGAATGATCATATTTTCGCCTGTTTCTAGCTAGTTTCTTGTATAGTCTATTTTGATTTTGATATTGATTTAATGTCCTCCATTTTTTGCTCTAGGAGTTCATCATATATAGTTAGCATCAAAATGATAGTTGAATCAAATATTAAAACATCAAATTGAAATTTCTATCATATTTATTTAAATAATAATAACTGTCCAAAGACTAATGAGTAATAATATCTGAATACATTCCATCCGTTTTGAAGCCTAATTTCACTATTAGAATTAATCAACTTTCCATAATGAACAACATGGAACTTTTTACGTTTAATTTCAGATTATAGCCATTACATTCCATTATACTATTATTTTTTAATTGAACACGTTGGATGAAGCATGTGACTGTTAATAAATTAACTGGACAAAAAGAAAAGTATATAAAACACGACAAATAAATTTATATTGAAGCAAATCCAAAGATCAATAGCAAACAGTACTTAGGGAGGCATATATAATATAATATATATATATATATATATATCCCGATAAATTTAAAAAGAAAAGAAAAGAAATCAAACGAATTCATGGAAATGGAACACAATTCATTAAGCAGCAAAAAACAATAAATCAAATATGGAAATCAAAGAATGCATTGAATTTGGGTACGTGAATTTTAAAAAAATCGTAATAAAATACAAAAGTACAGGATGAGTTAAGTTTAAGTAGTAAAATTTATTGATTTGGATTCTGAAGAAAAAACTTCAGATTCAATTTGTTATTAAAATATTTCTATATGGTTTGACATCTGTAACAAAATTATCGTATTCAATTTGTTTAGAAAACATTTGATGAAAATATTGGTTTTAATCCAATGCTTTTTCTCTCTCATAAAAAATGGAACATGCAATCTATAATGATTCGGTCCCTGAAATTGGGTACTCAAATTTTTTTCGGATGAGTTTGGGAGTGAAAGTACCAATCCTTTGACTACTACACCTGTGTCTATTGTCCTAAACTCATCTCGTGCCCACCCCTAATAAAAACTTAATGTTTTTCAATAGAATTAAATTCTCTATTTCATTGTCTTCTCTTTTCAACTACTACGACCACGGTTGTTTATTGATGAGTTGTGGCTACCCGAGTTTCAATGGGTTGATTCGATTATGATTATAATTGAGTTGAACTTATTTAAATTTGAGTCTGATTGTTTTAAAGAAAAATGTGGGTTTGTCTAAAGAATAATGTCAAGGTTGAGTTTGAACTATTTTATTGGATTCTAAAAATTTATTAACTAAATCTGAGCATAATTAGACACAACCGATGTAAAATTCAACTTATTAAAATTCAAATGTTTTATAAAATGAATGTATGTTAGAAGCTTCTGAAGGTGATAGAGGAATACATTTTTATGTTTTATATAGGTAATCAATATTTAAAGAGAAAAAAGGAAAATTCACCGCAAAATTTAGGTCGTTTCCTAGTTTGCACCATAAATTTTTGGGCTTACAATTTTACCTCACAAGTTACAAAAATTGAAACAGATTTTGGGTATTTTCTGCCTAAATTGAGAGAGTGATCTTTATTCTCGGGCTTATATTTTTTAAATAATTCTTTTTGTCCGTGATTGAAAAAAGAAAAAACGAAATTTAATATGGGTCATGTGTCGCGCACATGAACCATGTCAAATGTGATTTTGACTTTTAAGAGGGCTCCTATCACTATTTTGGGACAAAAGCTTAAAACATTTTATGTCACTACAACAATTCGTGCTTTTCCCGGCGCTTTGTTCCCGGCGCTTTTGTGACCGCCGGGTATACCTGCTATACCCAGCGCTGTTTTGTCTATTCCCATTACTTTTTATGCGCCGGGAAAAATTAGGCATTCCCGTCGCTTTGCCGACACTTTAAAAGCGCCGGTATAGATAAACCCGGCGCTTTTTAATTTGTTGATAAAAATATAATTTTTTTTTGTCAATGATAGGAATCGAACCAGGGCTTTACATTATCATGCTTATTATAGTTCAACACTTCAACCACTCTACCACACATACATTAGTTGTCAAATTTCACTATTAAAATATATTTGTATAATACTACTAAAACCATCAATTTTTTTTTTTTTCTCTCTTATTCAGTAAAACCCTAATCACACTAATTCGAAATTCCCTCGCCTCCCAGTTCTCCAACGCCGCCGTCCACCTCTCCTCCTTCTCTCACGGTTCTCCAACGCCGCCGCTGCCTTTTGCACTTCAAATTCAGTTGTTGCTCCACAAGAGAAGCTCTGCGGCCATCAAATTCAGTTAGGTTTCGATTTGCTGGAGTCAATTGAGGTTTTCGATTCGGTAATTTTCAAGTGAGTTGCTCTCGGTCTATTCACCTCCGTCGTCTATTCGCTGCCACTTCTACCGCTCTCAGTTAGGTTAGATTAGATCTTGGATTAATTAGTTTTCCGTGGTTATGCAACAATTAGGTCTGTTAATAATACTTGTTTTACAAATTGGGGATTATTGGACTGACTGTGGTGTTCATGCGGCCATTTTATTCAGATCAGAATTAAATGTTTATGTTCTAAGCAAGATCATAAGCTATTTTCTATAATCTATGTGAAATTAAGGTAATTAATTGTGGTGCTTTCTATGATTTGAGGGTGCAATTTGCTTTGATTGTGCGTTTGACAGTCTTGACTCTTTATTCTTTGTTTTTGAGGTATACTGGAAATTTTCTTTGTTCTAATATGCTGAGATTAATGAGGGTATAAGACAACAGAGACAACAAACTGATGTAAATTTCTGGGGTGATTTTAGTAGTTAGTAATTTGTTGAATTATTAGCTGCGCGAATTGCGATTAGGTGATCCAATTAATGAATACAAGAATGTGGAAGTAATTATAGAACATAAATGTTTTGATGAGTTATAGCAGTTATGGCAACATTGAAGGTTCAACTTCTTTAATGATGCTCAAATCAAAATCTAGAGTGCTGGTCTTATGATTGTTTCATGTTGCCTTACATGGTTTCGTAGTGCTTCTAATATGTGAATACCCTTGGGAAAACTATTGAACAAGTTTGTTCTTTCTGTATGTTAGCTAATTCATTATGCTTTCACGTCTTCATATATAAATAATGCATCCATATTCATGTACATCTTAGAAGAATTCATAATATGATATATCTGATTCTACTTGCATTCCAAGAGCTAACTTTTCCATTTCAAATTATGAACTCCTATTAGAGTAATTTTATTTCTTTAGAGGTTTTATGTGGCTATTCTTTGACAAAAACGATGTCGTTCGGCATAATAAACTTGAGAAACAAAGTTTAGATTTCTTATATAGCATCTTTAGAGGATTGCACTTCAATTATATTTGCTAAAAAGGCAATAATTACAGTAAAATTGAAAGTCCTGCCTCTTTGAGATGTGCCCTCGAGACCCACATGTTTAAATTAATTTCGTCACTCCATATTTTGTATAGTTTTTTGTGCCTAAATTGAATTATGGTTCGGAATTTTTGTATGCTTAGATACATGGAGAAAAGATGCTAAAGCTCAAAACATTCAGGATTCAATAAATGGTGCAGCACCAGGGAAGATAAGGGCCATTTTTGTTTCTCAGGTAACGTTCAGTTATGAAGCTTGCAGCCACAGTTGTCATACTTATGAACTTATTTTGTGCATGTAATTAATTTTAGGTGACACGTGATTTTCATCCTAATTATTAGCTGTAAAAGTTCACATGACTTTAGCTTTATTATCTCACTATTAATAAATGTGAGTGAGCTTGTCTTTTGCTCTAATTTTCATTTAGATTCTATTTTCTGATAAAATCTTCTCTCCTATAAATAACATGCAATCCCTTTTAATCCTTTGTGTCAATTCACTAAGATTTGGGTTTTCTATATAGATGTTCTCTTGTGTTAGAAATTTCATGAACTTTGAAGCATTTAATCTTACTTTATACTTCAATCCATTGGTTAAGATTGTGTCAATTCACTAAGATTGTGGAAGTGCTTCTATTAGTAATATAATTTATGTCTACTTTAAGTTCTACTTGGTAGAATTCATCGTGTTTATTGTTGGTTTGTTTTGTTTAGCTACTACTATAAGATATGTTTCATTTCTTGGATTGACTATTTGTGTTTCATTGTTGTTATGTTCCTAACACATTCATATTTTGTATTTCAGGAAGGTGTTGCCAAAGAAGAAGGTTTAATATGGATGGATAGATTGCACGTTAATATTAATGTTTTGATAGATATTTTATTAGTGTTTTTTGTTAATGCAAATTGTTGGGGCATTTCATTGGTTGGATGATTTGGAAAAGATGCATATTTTGATAGTATATATTGGATGATTTGAAAAATATGTTATTGTGATTGAATTTGTTAAAAGATCATCAAAAAAATTGTTGGATTTAGATTTGAATTATATATATGCACTAATAATCAAAAGCACAAAATATATCTTAAAAATGAAAATTATTTTATATTTATAAAAAATAAAAAATAAAAAACTGGGACCATTCCCGACGCTTTTTAAGCGCTGGGAATAGCTTTAGAAAGCGCCGGGAATAACTATTCCCGGCGCGTAAAAAGCGTCGGGAATAACTATTCCCGGCGGCTTTTTTATTCCCGTCGCCCCTTTTACCCGACGGCAGTGGGGCGCATTTAAAGCGCCGGGTATACTATTCCCGGCGCTTTTTTCGCTATTCCCGGCGCTTTTTACGTGCCGGGAAAGACCTTAAATGTTGTAGTGGTTTGCTCTTCCCAATCGTGGTTTCGGGACAATTTGATTTCTTATTCCTAATCGCAATTTTAGAACAAAAATCACTACAAGAAAAACAGGATTTTCCGACGGATTTTTCGACGGATTTCAAGCAAAATCCGTCGGAAAATGGGTTTTTCGACGGATTTTGCCCGTCGGAAAATCCGTCGGAAAAAGTGGCGTCGGAAAATTTCCGACAGATTTTCCGACGGACAAAATCCGTGGGAAAATCTGTCGGAAAAATTTCCGACGGACAATTTCCGACGGATTTTCCCACGGATTTTGTCTGTCGGAAATATAATTTCCGACGGAATAATTCCGTCGGAATTTTTAGTTTCCGACGGAATAATTCCGTCGGAAATAACTTTTAAATAATGTTTTTTTTCCCACGGAATTATTCCGTCGGAAAATTATAAATATTTTCTTCAGTTTCCCACGGAATATTTCCGTCGGAAAAAATGAAAAAAAAATCAAATTAAAAATTCCCAAAAATAATCAGACCTGCTAATAAAAAACTTAATCGATTGACAGTCATAAAATATTTTACAATTCAATCATCATCCCAAAATTAAATAAGTTCTAATCATAGTAAAAATGAATAATTTTCAAAACAATAAAAACATAAATCGTCGAAAAATCACCAAGTATTCAAATATTATAAGAAAATATCACAACATTCAACAAGTTTCAACATTTATAATTATAGCTCCCTTCTTCTTCTTTCCCATCTACACAAAAAAAAAAAAAATTGCAACACAATATAATACAACAAATCCATAACTTAGATAAAATTATCAAGAATTTCAACATTTATAATTATATGTGAATACAACAAATAGTCCTACAATAACAAGTTCTACATTGGAAAAAAATATCATTCTTCGTCATCGTCGTCTTCATCTTCTTCACCATGGTCTTCTTCTTCGTCTTCGTCTCCGTCCTCCTCCTCCTCCTCCTCCTCCTCGGCCTCCATATTCTCTTCGTTCTCTTCTCCTTCTCCTTCACCTTCTTCAGCAGCATATAAACCCATTACTAATTCGGTATCAACAATTGAATTTAGCATGGTAGGTGGTTCTTGCAAAGCTTCTTCTTGTACATTATAACTATCATCCACTCTACTTCTTTGATATTCGATTTTGCAAACTCTATGAATTGGTTAACCCCAACTAACCACTCTGGGTTGAAATTCCTTCCAAGCATACGGTTGTACATCCAACCACGTTGAATACGAATATCCATCTAGATTCTTTTAACATTATTTATCAAATAGTTAATACATAACTATCGATTGATACCATTTTAACATAAATAACATGAATGATTTAAAGTACCACTTTACAATTTAAAAAAGGGGATTTTCGTCTTAAAAAAAAATCTTTTCAAAATATTAACGTTATGACAACAAAGGTCTCAAATTTTATTCTAATTAAATGGGCTAGATGGAATTGAACCAACCCGGTGGAAACTTTAAACTACTGTTCAAATCATTTCTCTAATAATAATAAGGTAAGTGCAAGTTGTTTTTTAGTGGGGTGGTCTTCTAATGGCAAATGGACAGAAGCTCTAGCTCTAGTCTATATAATGACATAGATTAACCAAACCCTGTGTAATTGCACAATTTGCCAGTGCAATGCTACATTTCAAGAGTATTTTCATGCAACAGAAATTATACAATAGAATTGAAGTCAACATTCAACTGACATTTCACAAAAGTATTAGATATTAACACAAACCAAACCATGGGGGGCATTTATGCTATCTTCACTAAATGATCATGTATTATAGCCGGTAAACATCACATTTGATTGGTATTTTGTCCATAGTTAACCAACATATTGGGGCTGTATTTATCATTAAAATATTAATGATAATAATAATAATAATTAAAAATAACATGTCATTAATCATTAATTAATACACAATTGAATAATAGTAATAACATGTCATTAATTAATTAATACACAATTAATAATTTACTTACCGTGGGTCTGGGCAGCGGGTTTGGGCAGCGGCGCGGTTTTGGGCAGCGGGTTCGAGCAGCGACGGCGTGAGCAGCGGGTTCGAGCAGCGGCGCGGGTTTGGGCAGCGGGTTCGAGCAGCGACGGCGTGAGCAGCGGGTCTAGGCAGCGGGTTCGAGCAGCGGCGCGGGTTTGGGCAGCGGCGCGGCGTGAGCAGGGGGAGCAGCGGGTTTGAGCAGCGGCGCGGTTCGAGCAGGGGCACGCGGGTCTGAACAGCGAGGTCTTGGCAGCAGCGGCGGGTGGGAGTAGAGAATAAAGGCGGTGGTGGAGTAGGGAATGAGGAAGCGGCGGTGGTGGGAGTAGGGAATGAGGATGATGCGGCGGGTGGGAGTGTTGTTTTGAAGAAGAAATGAAATTAGGGCATACTTCATTAGTTCATTTCAGTTTTTTTTTTTCAAAAATATTTTTTTTCTTTATCTTAAATAATTAATCATTTTTAACTTTTTAAAATTAACCAATTAATTATTGCACAAAATTGTTGAAATTAAAAAATACTCCATTATCTACAATACCCGGTCAAATTTTCAATTTTTTAAATGACTTATTAAATTATTCATATTTGTGGTGTATTAAATCTTTTATATATTAATATATATAGTGTCATCCGATATTATCAAATTATTAGTGAAATATATTAATTAAATTAATTATTATAATTTTTATAAATTTAGTCAAGTTGACTGGTCAACTGTACCAATGGATAAAAAAAATGGAACGGAGAAAGTAATTAGAGTTAAATCAATAAAAAACGGTTTAAATGGAATCAATTTGGTGGAAATTGTTAACTATATGATTATGTACATTGAAGTTATTCGCAATCAGATCGATTGATTCTGGATTAGTCACTAATTAAAAATTATTGACTATGGTTATGTACATTGAGCTTATTCGCAATCGATTCTCAATTTGTAACGTTAATTGACCAAAGTCAACATTGTTGACATTATGGTTATGTACATTGAGGTTATTTGAAATCAAATCGATCGATCGATCTTAAGTAGTCATTAATTAAAAAATATTGACTATATGATCATATACATTGATGTTATATATATTCGCTATAAGATTGATCGATTCTCGATTTGTAACGTTAATTGGACAAAGTCAACATCGTTGACCTTATAGCTAGTTATATGGTTATGTACATTGAGGTTATTCGAAATCAAATCGATACTTGGCTCGAAATTACTTAATTAATTAGTCACTAATTCAAAATTGTTGACTATATATATATGGTTATGTACATTGAGATTATTCGCAATCAGATCGATCTATTCTCGGTCTATAAAGTTAATTGACCTAAAGTGGTTTAAATCGATGAAAATTAAATTGATAGGAATTGAGTTAATTAAATCAATCAATATGGGTTTCTATAGATGAAATTTGTGAAATATGAGTTAAATTAAAGAAAGTTAGTGAAATCGACGAGAACAGTTTAATTAAATTAATCAAATTGTTGCAAAAATAGATTATTAAATTAGAAAAAAGAAAAAAGGGTTTAAATCGATGAAGATTGGTGGAAAACGAGTTAAATCAATCAATAAGGGTTTAAGACGATGAAATTTGTGAAAATACGGGCTAAGT
Source organism: Penstemon newberryi var. newberryi (assembly GCA_030819805.1). NCBI lineage: Eukaryota > Viridiplantae > Streptophyta > Magnoliopsida > Lamiales > Plantaginaceae > Penstemon > Penstemon newberryi. Next base: position 76,987,101 of record JAUALY010000001.1, on the reverse strand, counting down.
CGAAAAAAGTTAGTGAAAATTTAGTTAAATCAATTAAAAACGGTTTAAATTAATTAAATTATTGCAAAAACTGGTTTAAATCAATGAAAATGGGTGGATAACGAGTTAAATAAATCAATAAGGATTTTAAATCAATGAATTTTGTGAAAATACGAGTTAAATTAGTGAATAAATGGTTAAATGGATCAATAATGGTCTAAATTAATCAAAATAAGAAAAAATAAGCCCAAAAATAATTTATATTTTTTAATTATTTCCGACGGAATTATTCCGTCGGAAAATTGAAAATCCTATTATTTTTCTTTTTTTTAAAATTATTTTCCGACGGATAAAATCCGTCGGAAAATAATTAATATTTTTCTTTTTTATTTAGATTATTTTCCCACGGATAAAACCCATCGGAAAATAAGCAATACTTTTTTCATTTTATTTAAATTATTTTCCGACGGATAAAATCCGTCGGAAAATTATTAAATTTTTTCTTTTTTTTTTAAAATTAATTTCCGACGGATAAAATCCGTCGGAAAATAATTAATATTTTTCTTTTTTATTTAGATTATTTTCCCACGGATAAAATCCGTCGGAAAATAAGCAATACTTTTTTCATTTTATTTAAATTATTTCCGACGGATAAAATCCGTCGGAAAATTATTAAATTTTTTCTTTTTTTTTAAAATTAATTTCCGACGGATAAAATCCGTCGGAAAATAATTAATATTTTTCTTTTTAATTTAGATTATTTTCCCACGGATAAAATCCGTCGGAAAATAAGTAATCTTTTTTTCATTTTTTTTAAAATTATTTTCCGACGGATTAAATCCATCGGAAAATTATTTATTTTATGTTTTATTAAATTTTAATATTTTTTCCTACGGATGATAGCCTCCGTCGGAAATTCCGTCGGAAATTTCCGACGGATTATTTGGCGTCGGAACTTCTGTCGGAAATTCCGACGGGTTTTATCCCGTCGGAAAATCCGTCGGAAATTTCCGACGGATTTTAATCCATCGGAAAATATCCGTCGGAAAATCCTGTTTTTCTTGTAGTGAATTAAAAGAATTTTTTTGTCCCAAAATCCTAATTGCGATTCTGGAACAAATAATTTGAGAAATAAAAAATCCGCTATTCTTAATCACAATTTTGGGACAATTTTTTTCTATTCTTAATAATCGCGATTTTAAAACAAAAACGAAACTTATTTATATTTGAGATGGGAGGAGTTTGTCTCGGGTTTTGGGTTGGGTGGAGTTCAATTCCAAACCACTACAAATACAAGTGCAAATATTTTTCTAAAAGACAATTAATAGTTCATCCATAGCCCGAGATTTCAAGCCTCCAGCTGTGCAACAATCTGTAGTGGCGGTTAAAAGAAAAATTGCAATTGGTTTGCAATTGGAGCTGCTTTAGAAGTGGCTCTGTAGGAAAGGACTATCTTGCGTGAAGTTGTAGGAATCAACTTGAAGTATTTTAAAAATGGTTTCTTGAAATATATCGATCCAAAATGATCTATTATTTATAAATTGGGTGTTTTTTACAGGGTTTTAAAAATACAAGGAAATTTGGCACAACAAAAATTTTACAGGGTAGTTTCTTGCAGGTTTAACATAACATTGAGGAGTATATTGCATTTTTCCCTTTTTCTAGTAAATTGCACTATATAGGCCATCCAAATCACTAAGAAGAAAACATCTGATCTTGAGAATTTAAAATAAGACGTGTTTATGGCAATGGACTCGTTACTTTTCGGGCTCGTGAAGACCTCTTCTAAGAAATAACATAATCATTTATTTTTTATTTTGATTTTGAATTAGGAAGTAATATTGAGAATACGACCCTCAGAAAGAAAAATGGTGATCTTGATCTTGATCTTTCACATTGGAGTTTATCAAAGTTAGCAGAAAATTGAGATTTCATATCATATTTAAATAATAATAAGTAATGAGTAATAATCTCTGAATACATTTTCATCCGTTTTGAAGCCTAATTTCACTATTAGAATTAATCAGCTTTTTTTTTTTTTTTTTTTTTTTGATACAATTAATCAGCTTTTTATAATGAACAACATGGAACTTTTTACTCTTTCAGATAGTTGCCATTACATTCCATTATTCTATTACTTTTTGAGAGAATTGTATTTTTGGTACAGAGCTATATGTCAATTTCCACTTTTGGTACATAGCTTTATGTGTCCAACACATTTGTTAAAGCTCTGTACCAAATGTGTTGGACACATAGAGCTATGTACCAAAAGTGGGAATTGACCTATAGCTCTGTACCAAAAATGCAATTCTCTCATTACTTTTTAATTGAAAACGTCGGATGAAGAATGTGACTGAATAAATTAACTGGGTAAAAAGAAAAGTATATAAAATATGACAAACCAATTTATATTGAACAATATCCAAAGATCAATCACAAACAGTACATAGGGAGGCATATATAAAATATATATATATATATATATATATATATATATATATATATATATATATATATATATCCCCACAAATTTAAAAGGAAAGAAAAGAAATCAAACAAATGGAAATGGAATACAATTCATTAAGCAGCAAAAAATAATAAATCGAACAAGTCCAGCAGCTGGCTTCCCACAACATGATTAAGATCAATATGTCTCCTTTTGATAGACTTTGAGTTTCAATTACCTGAGGCATAATAAATCATTCAGCCTAAATCAAGTAATCAACTATACATATGCTAATAATTTAAAATAAATATAAAATTAATTGAATGTAGGATATGAATGAATGATCAATATAAAATTATGCTTCTTTTAATTTGTTAATATATACATACATATATATATATATATATATATAGTATAGATATGATCATATACGTACCTTCACACGCAGATATACGTTTAATATCTTCTCCAAGTCCCCGTGCTACACTACCAACTATGCATGCTTTGGGGATTTTTTTTGCTACAGAGCAACACAATTCAATTGGGCCAATGGTGCATGATTTAGTAAGAAATGCAAACTCAAAGTCCGAAATAGATGAACAATCTCTTTGTGCAACAGCTCCGTTGATCATGAAAAATAGTATTATTGTTGCGACAACCACCTTTATCATCGTCGATTTTATCTCAGAAATATTAATAGTAATGGAACTACCCATTTAATTTTGTGTTTGTGTTTGTGTTTGTGTGCGTAGCTAGCTAGATAGATATAGATAATTATGAATGAGTTAATGATGGAGATAATATTAATTGTTACTTACTAATTAGGTGCCTATTTATACACCTTAGTTTTGAGTATTTTATCATATATTGTCTTTAAAAATGAAACCTTAATTAAGGATTTGCGTTGAAATTGTGTACATGTTAGAGAGATATGTTAAGTTGGCAGTGACTTTTTGGTGATTATTGTTATTTGTAATTTTGAAAAACTATCGACCATTCGTGTTAATTATTCATCTAAAGTAAATAAATTAAATCGTCATAAAATTATAATTTAAATGATAAGTTGATATGTAGTTTTAAACTTTCAAGACATTTTTTGTCTCTATATGTATATGGAAGTAAGTTGGTAAATCAATATACAATTTAACAATTAAATAATTATTAGATTTCGTGTTCAATTAAATATAATAATTTTTTTTCCATTACTTTTTTGTAAATTACTTAATTAGTATTTCCTCTGTCCCTAAAGTTTTACTACTCCATGTAAAAAGTGAAAGAATAATAAAAAAAGGGGACGGAGGAAGTATTACATTAAGGATTTATTAATAAAAAATAATAGGAGGAAATTAATTGCAAAAACTCCTTGTGGAAGGTGAAATATGAGAAGATTAATTTAACTATAAAAATTTTAAGTTTTTCAAAATTCTCTCACTCGACACAATTACAACTTCGAACTTGTCAAAGGTGAAATATCACTTTTTAATTTGTTTAGAGAAAATATTTCTCTTACTACACCAAGAATATATATTGGCGCCATGTGTGGGGGGACATGATGTGAAAGGTGAAATATCACTTTTTAATTTTTTGTGGTTAATTCAAATATTTTGGAGTATTTTATATATCGTGGTCTTCAATTACTTATTTCGTATGCTTTGGCAGATATTTTTAGAGATTTCCTATGACATTTAAATCAATTTTTAAATTATGCCATGAGCATCACGAATACTATGATTAGATGATGGATAGGTTAAGCTGATTGCCTTTCCTACCCATATCCACTAAAATGGGTAGTAAAATGCAATTTAACCAATGAAACTTCACCCTCGAATAATTTGATGTAACATATCCACTAAAAGTAGTCATTTAACAAAACATCCTTGCATTTTCCAACCGTTATATAATTGTGAAATTGAGTGTTGATTTTTTTTTAGCAAAATAATGGTTATAAGTCATTACATGAAATTAATAACGATCTAATGGCAATTTACCACCCCCTCCTTGATTTGTATATTTTCAATTTACATCTTTGTAAATGGAAAATAGCACTGTACCTCCCTATGAAAATTTAAAAGGAGCAATTTACCTCCTTCAACAGGAGAATGTAACTCACTCGCCGAAATTGAGAGTGGACATGAAAAATATTTATGTAGCATAAGGGGGTAAAGTGCAGCATTAATTTATCATAACACAGGGTGGTAAAGTGTCACATTTAACACAAGGGGGTATAGTGTCAAATATATATATAAGAGGGGTAGTTTTGTGTCAATTCGTATGTTTTTCAAGTTTAAGAATGTCATGGTGGCGGTGTGAAACTTTTATAAGATCATATGGGGATAAAATGCTCTATTTTAAATCATAGGGGTAAATTGAACAGTCTGCAAATAATAAAGAAGGTAAATTAACATTAACTCAATTAATAAATGTCTTCTTCAATTGAACAAAACCAATGAGATCGTAGCCCATTGTTAAGACATTAAGGTTGAGACCCCAAGATTAAGAGGTCCTGGGTTAAAGTTTCATTGATGTGGATTTTCTTCTTGTTTAAATACTAGTTGTTTGGTAGTTATCTTATTTTTATTTTGGTAATTCGGTTGTACTTGATTAGATTTTAATATAATTACTTTTGTTTGTAATTTGGTATTAGATTTTTGATTTTATGATATCAGAGTCGGCCCAACACTTCTTGGGGCCCGAGGCAAAATCTAAAATAGAGGCCCTATATAACTTAGAAAAAAATTTCAATTAGAATTTATTTTTCTTGCTTTAATTTAGCTAGATACAAAAATATTAATTATATCTTCATAGTCTAGTTCTTCTAATATATCTTTTTCTATTGATAAAATGGTTAACACACTGAATTTTTCTTATGACAGACATGATTAATTATTGTAGTCTTGTAGGATGAGAGAAATAAAATAAGCGAGTAAGATCTGATGGAGAAAAGAATATTTGTAGCAAAGAAAAAGTAGTTGTTAGACCTTGACTTTAGGAATTTTTTATGAAGTTACTCCCTCCATTTCAAAATACATGTCGTTTAAGTAAAAAAAAAATTCAAAATAATGTCATTTTAGTAAAAAAAAATATATTTCAAAATACAAGTCGTTTTAGAATTTCAAGAGAGACTTAATTCTCTTTTGACTATTTTACCTTTTCTCATTAATAACAATAAGAAAAGTTACATATTTCTTTTTGGAGGGAGTTTTGCACTATAAGACTTTTATTCTCCTAAAATTTAGTTAATTAATAGTTTTCTTAATCATTGTGCAACAATCTTAATCGACGTGTTTGTTGAAATTGAAACACTCAACCAATCACAAATATATTTCACTTATAATTGTATGGGTTCATATCAAGTCTAGCAGTTTATATAATTCTGTCATTTTTTTCCCCAATGATTTAATTTATTTCGAGACACGTCAGACACATTTAGTGAGAACCTCTTTCAACAGGGATTCGAACCTGAGTTCTCTACTTAATATTAGAGAACTAACATTGCTTCAAAAATTGTAAAAAAAATTGATATATCAGTTCAACTATAAAAAAATATCAGTTTTTAATTTGTTTAGAGAAAATATTTCTCTTACTCCACCAAGAATATTGGCGCCAGTTGTGTGGGGGGAAAAGATGTGAGAATCATGTCTATTTTTTTTGTAGCTGATTCAAATATTTTTGAATATTTTATGAATCGTGGACTTCAATTACTTTTTCATTAAGCTAGCTAGAGATATGCTTTGGCAGAGATTTTCAGAGATTTTCTTTGAAATTTGAATCAATTTTTAAGTTATATCATGAGCAACACGAAGAGTTTAGTTGAATCAGCATGAGCGCACTACTTCTCTAAATTAAAAAAAAAAAGAGTTAATGAAAATTTGTCTCCTATGATATTTATAATGTTCAATTTACCTAAAAAAAAAAAAACACTTTACCTTCTGTTATCTTACAAAAGTTTTACACCGCCTACCTGACATTTTTATATGTGGCAGTTTACCCCCTTGTTTATGATAAATGTTGCAATTTACCCTCTCGTGTTATGATAAATGTGGCAAATTACCACCCTATGCATTTCATGCCCACTCTCAACTTCGACAAGTGAGTTACACTCTTCGACTGAAGGGAATAAATTGTTTCTTTAAAGTTTTCATAGGGGGTAAACTGATCTTTTTCAAATAACAGGTTATTAAATTTAACATTATGCATTTCACAAGGATATTGTAAATTGGCATTAACTCAAAAAAAATATAGAAAAATTAATTGCCTACCCAAATTAAGAGTAAAATGCAATTTAACCAATGACACTTCACCCTCGAATTTTTTGATGCAACATATCCATTAAAAGTATTCATCTAACAAAACATCCCTGCATTTTCCAACCGTTATATATTGTGAAATTGAGTGTAGAATTTTTTTAGCAAAATAATGGTTATAAGACGTCATTACATGAAATTATTAAAGATCTAATTGCAATTTCCCCCCTGTGATTTGTATATTTTTAATTTACCTCCCTGTAAATGAAAAATAGCATTTTACCCTCGATGAAAATTTAAAAGGAGCAATTTACATCCTTCAACTGGAGAGTCTAACTCACCCGAAACAGAGAGTGGGCATGAAAAGTGTTTTATAACATGGGGGGTATGTGCAACATTAATTTATCCTAACAAAGATGGGGTAAATTGCCACATATATTAGGGATAGTTTTGTCAATTCATATATATTTTTAAGTTTAAGAATGTGAAGGTGGCAGTGTGAAACTTTTATAAGATCACATGGGGGTAAAATGCTATTTTTTCAAATCACAGGATGTAAATTGAACATTATGCAAATCAAAAGGGGCGTAAATTGTCATTAACTCAATTAATAAATGTCTTCAATTGAACAAAACCAATGAGATCGTAGCCCATTGATAATGTACTAAGGCTGAGGCCCCATAATTAAAAAGTCTTGGGTTCAATTTTCACTAATGTGAATTTTCTTCTTGTTTTAATACTAGTTGTTTGATAGGTTACTATTCATTAGCTCAGCAAAATGCTTCAAGGGGCATAGAAGAACTTTATTAATGAGAGAATTTCACTTTTGATACCATAATTATACTTACTTTAGGGATTTGATACCACTACTATTTATGTCGACACATTTGGTACCATATTTCAATTCCACTTTACAGATTTGATACTTCCGTCAAATTAATGACGGAATTGACACGTGATTCGCACGTGCTAGTTAAATCTCGTTAAATCTTAATTGAGAGAATTTCACTTTTGGTACCACAAGTAACCCTACTTTAAGGTTACTTTTAAATTGAAGATTGTTCAAGGCTTTATAAGGTGGACAAATTTTTATTATCAAACCCATGTGCAACAATTTATATTCAATAAGATGCAACTAATGAATGTCATAAATCGAAAATGCAAATTTAATCGAAGTTGCATCAAAACACCATTAATAAAAGGTAGACATAAATTTTAAACCAATTACATAAAATATTCGCTTCTAATTTCAAGTAAATTTGGCAAAATTATTTTATCATATCAAAAGGTATATAAATCATATTAAAATCAATATAGCACTCTGGACAATCGATTGTAGTAAGATGCAAAAATAAAAAATAAAGGTAGATTGCAGTAAGAAAAATATTTTCTACAAAGACAGCTAGCCTTAAGCCCTTAACCGGTTTAAAATTTCAGATTCAGCTTTAACAATTTAGTAGTTCATTTATGGCTAATAGATGCTTGAAACAATCATTTTATAGTGAAGAATTTAATTTCATAAAACGTGCGTGTCTATATAGGTTTCCGAAATTGTACAACCTTTTATACTAGATATTTGTCAAGTTTTTTTCATGCTACATCGAATAAAAATTTATTTGACATTTTAACTTACTCATAAAATAATAAACAAATTATCTCCCTATAAAAACAAAAAATAGGCAAAACGACCCCTATGACTTGTAAAGTTGTTCACGCGCATATAGACATTTAAGACTTGATTTTGAAGCATACATAAATTAATAGTTCATTAATATAAAATATAAATGTGCATTTCAAACTCAGATATTAATTATTTTATAAAATATAAATTAAATGAAAAATAAAACCCAAACACAACCCCCCTATTGCTGCAATCCACTCTAACCTCAACCATGCTCGGCGTGACGGCATCGGTGTCAGATGCAATACGCGCAACATTGGACCAGGGGCGGAGCCATGAATTATATCCAAAAATTAGTTATATACATATCTAGATAGTATTTAAAGTAAATGAAACCGGTAGTCCTACTTATCTATAAATTTTTATATAGTCGTCCCTCTTGTATTTTTTTTCAATATTAGTCCCCACTACGGATTATTTGTTTCACTTTGGTCGTTTTCAAGCGGTCCACGACGGCTCAGAGCTCACGTGACATGCAAGTGCTTATTTCCGAGAGTATTTTCGTATGTTCACTATGATAGTGTTACAGTACTTAAGTTCCACATAAAACTTATTTATATCAAATTAGTCCCTGGCTTAGTGGCTTTTATGAGAAATATTAATTTCAAAAAATAAAATCATTTAAAAATAATTTTTATGAATCGTAAATTATTTAAAAAGACTTTAAAAAATTATATAACACACCTATTAGTATCAATATAAATTAGAAAATAAAATAAAGAATTAGAAATTAAAATAAAATTAATAATAATTCAACTATTTGTATCAATATAATCAGATGATTATTTTTTTGTTTAATTATTTTCTCATTTATATTAATACAACTAGGAGAATTAAGAAACTTTTTTGTTTTTGTTTTTGCTTTGTTTTAATTTTTTTCTAATTTATATTGATACATATAGGTGAATTATTATTTTTTAATTGAATTTTTTGTTGTTATTTTTTACTTTTCAATTTTTTAAATTATCTTATAATTTATATTGATACAAATAGGTTAATTATTATTAATTTTTATTTTATTTTATTTTGAATTTTCGATTCATTTAATTGGTTTCTAACTTATATTGATAAAAATATGTGAATTAGTTTTATTATAATTAATTTAAAATTTTAAAATTTTGTTTAAAATTTTCAATTAATTTTAAATGATTTTTGATTCAGTAAGATTATTTTTATATAAATTTTTTCTTTTTGAAAATTTTGTTTCTCATAGATATCGGTGGCTAATTTGCTACAAATAGGTCTTATAGGGGATTTAAGTGTAACACTATCATAATGAACGGACGAAATTACCCCAAAAAATATGCACGTGCATGTCACGTGAGCTCAGAGCCACCGTGATGACCAAAGTGAAACAAATAACTCGTATTGAGGACTAACATAAGAAAAAATAAACACCTGAGGAAAGATTCTGTAAAAAGTTATAGATAAGGAAGACCACCAGTGTTATCTACCCTTAATCTACGGTAGATTAAAGTCGACAAGTTAATTTGAATATGTAATCCACTTTATGTATAAAATTATATATGTTGAGCCGACAATTTTCATGCTTATGATCAAAGGGTCTGGTTTGGTATCGAGGACGTTGAACCCAATGGAGACTATCATATCCTTTTGGTTCTCGTCATTAGGTAGATTCCCAGCGATGATATATAAAACGTAACTCTGGTGATCATGAAGTTTTGAATCATATCATGTTTATATTAATATTATTGCAAATATTTTGAATCATATCATGTTTATAACTTATTTTTTATACATTGCACACAACTAAATCAACTCAAATCACACACACACATACAAGCCTTACAACTCATAAACATAGTCCTTGACACATCTTCCATGAACTAAAACAAAACCACAAATTTCTTGATCATCATCACTCCTCCCAAATTATTCAGGCTTTGTTCTTGAAACATCCAAGTGCAGTATCAGCATCACAATTACTCCCCGTAAAGGTACTAAAAAACTCCTTATACGTGTAACCTCGATAAACAGGAGGATTTCCTTCACCATCTTTAGCTGGCTCGATAAGCATATCATGCGATGGAATTAAAAAGGTCCCAATTGTAGTACGAGCCTCTTCCGTATATATCTGTCATCACACGGTGAATCGGGCTAGAAAATTTCATATTAAAAAATTGTGTTACGCGAAATCATTAACATTATATTACAAGAAAGTGAATAAATTTTTTTTTGTGTACCTTAAGTTGGAGTCCAGGAATGACAATCAATGCGCCTGGCAATGGAGTCCAGGAACGGAACATTGATGAAGCATGGTTATGAGATTAGGATCAGAGTGTTCAGGCATTCCCAGTGTCAAATTGGATTAGGACATGGAATATGACGATTCACTGACAAAAGTTGAGTTTTACTTGGTTCATCATCAAAATATCCTTTTTCATGTCCTAGCCCTTCACAAATAAGATCCAATGTAACGTTAATTTGAAGTTTTTGGGTTTAATTTCTTGACGTGAAAAATTTCTTCCCTCACGTAACAATGGGGATGATGAGTAATTTGCAAATCCAGTCCATAATTAAAATTTTTGCAACTACGTGGACTAAAATCGTCACTAAATTTGGAGACATTGGGCTATTTTCGTAGCCTAAAAATATTATGGGGTAAAAATATCAATCAATATAAGTAATGACATTAATTTTATAATAAAACATAACTCCCATGTCCCCACTTAACGGTGATTTTTAACTGAAGTACCAAATGTGTCACCATTTGTTAAAATGGTGTACCAAATGTGTTGGATACAAAAAATAATGTATCAAAAGTAATAATTGACCTAAAGCGCGGTACCAATAGTACAATTCTCTCCTTGGAGATATGCTAAGTTGTCATTGATTCTTTTCCAGTACACATTTTTCTGAATTATCTCTTTTTAAATATCATACATGAGCCTCATGACTATTAATTTAATGACTATTAGCATCATATCACGATGAGTTGACTCATTTGTATCCCAATTTGCAAGTAAAGTGCACAACATTAATTAATATGACTTTTTAAATTGTTTAGAAAGAATATTTATCTTTCTCCACCAAGAATATTGGCGCCAGAATCATGTCTAATATTTCTTGTAGTTAATTCAAATATTTTTGAGTATTTTATACATCGTCGTCTTCAATTACTTTTGTATTAAACTAGGTAGAGATATGTTAATGACATTATTGTTGTGATACCCACCTTCATCATCGTCGATTTTATCCCAGAAATATTAATATAATGGCACTACCCATTTAATTTTGAGTTTATACATATACATAGTTATGAATGAGTTAATGATGGAGATATTATTGTTACATTACAAAGGTGACTATTTATACACCTTAGTTTTGAGTATTTTATCATATATTGCCTTTAAAATGAAACCATAATTAAATATTTGCGTGGAAATTGTGTACATGTTAGAGAGATATGCTAAATTGGCAGTGATTCTTTGTCAATGCACATTTATCTGAATTATTACTTTTTAAATATCATACTTTATACATTAGTCCCACGACTATTAATTAATTTAATGACTAATAACTAGTATGATCATATCACGTCTAGCGATATAGTATTCTGACTTTTTTTTTTTTCTCAAGGGTTTAATTTCTTTTGATGCGCGTCGAACACAGTTATTGGGAACCTCTGCCAACAGAGATTCGAAATTGGGTTCGCTACTTAACATTAGAGAACTAACATTTGCTTGAAAAATTGTAATAAAAATTTTGATGGTTCAGTTCAACTGTAAAAATTTAAAGATTCAAAATTCTCACACTCAACACATTGCAGCTGCATGTGAAAATTAAGATTTATATATGAGAGAACTTCTTAAAGGTTTGTTTGGTGTTTGAGAAAGTAGTTTAGGAGAGTAGTGGAGGTTTGTGAAATAATCTCAATTTGCATAATGTTGTTTGTTTGAGTTTTGAGAAAGTGGTTTGAAAAATAAAGTAGGTGTATGTTTTTTAGAAGAGTTAGTTTGTAGATATAAGGTAAGACTTTATGTCAAATCATGTTTGTTATGTGAGATAAATTGTGTAAGAGATATGTTACTTTATGTCAAATCAGAGTATAATTTGTATAAGTTTTGTTTAGAGATAAAAAAAAATTGTTGTTTGTTTGACTTTTAAGAGAGTAGTTTAAGAAAATTGTAAGTTGAAAAATTTATTTCAGAAAGTAGAAAATATGTTTGTTTGACATTTCCCAAACATAAAATAATTTTGAAAAACGCCCATTGTGTGGGGACAAGATGTGAGAATCATATGTATTATTTTTTGTAGTTGATTTAAGTATTTTTGAGTATTTTACAAATCGTTGACTTCAATTACTTATTTTGGAAGAGATTTTTAGAGATCTCCTATGACATTTGAATCAATTTTTAAGTTATGTCATGAACCTCACGAAGACTATGATTAGATGACGGATAGATTGAGTTGAATTAGTATGCAATTAAGACTATTTCTCTAGATTAAAAAAAGGAATATAGAAAAATTGATTGCCTTGCCTTCCCAAATTAATAGTAAAATGCAATTTAATAAGTGACACTTCACCATCGAATTATTTGATGTAACATATCCACTAAAAAAGTATTCATCTAACAAAACATCCCTGCATTTTTCAAACGTTCTAAATTGTGAAATTGAGTGTTGAAAATTTTGAGCAAAATAAATGTTGTAAGACGTCATTACACGAAATTAATAAAGATCTAATGGCAATATACCCTCTCCCCTTTATTTGTATATGTTCAGTTTACCTCCCTGTATATGGAAAATAACACTTTACCCTCCTATGCAAATTTAAAAGGAGCAATTTACTTCTTTCAACCGGAGAGTGTAACTCACTTGTCGAAATTGAGAGTGGACATAAAAAGTATTTATGTAACATAAGGGGGTAAAGTAAAACATTAATTTATCATAACACATGAGGGGTAAAGTGCCACATTTATCATAACAAAAGGGGGTAAAGTGCCACATATAAGAGGAATAGTTTTGTCCATTCATATATATTTTCAGTTTAAGAATGTCAAGGTGGCGGTGTGAAACTTTTATAAGATCACATAGGGTAAAATGCTCTCTTTAAAATTATAGGGGGTAAACTGAACATTATGCAAATCACGAGGGGTAAATTATCATTAACTCAATTAATAATTATCTGCATTTGAACAAAACCAATGAGATCGATGCCTATTGGTAAGGTATTAAGGTTGAGGCCTAGGATTAAGAGATCTTGAGTTCAATTTTCACTAATTTGAATTTTATACTTGTTTTAATACTAGTTGTTTGGTAGGTTACTATTTATTACTTCGAAGCATTTAGTTGTTTGGTAGGTTACTATTTATTACCTCAGCAAAATGCTTCGAAGGGGCATGAATTTTCAATTATTTAAATAAAATTAAACTTTTGAGTCCATTTATGTTATTATTCACTATTTTAAACAAAGCGCATTAAATAAATATCATCGAAAAGCTTTATATGTTCTAATACAAAATTAATTAGTGGAACTTATTCAATCAGTCTATAATAATTATCAATTAATTATGGTCTATAAACTATAAATCCAACAGTATGTAGCATCACAAAAATTAAAAGTATGATATACATCCCTAGAGAAAAAAAGTATTGATTCACACAGTCATTTGCATACTCCCATTGGAGTTGACATACGTTAATGTTATTACATCAATATCACTGAATTAAATAGATTGAATTAAAATTAATTTACAAATAAAATCATTAACAAACAAGTAATAGTATTAAATTAGGAGAAAACTCCATATTAATAAGAGTTGAACCCAAAACCTTTTTGATTTGGAGCCTTGAGTTGACTTAACTAATTCTCCTAGTTTGAGTTACTCCCGGGTTTTTTTTTTTTTTTTTTCGTTTTGTTGGATTGTACACATATTAATAAATGTAATAAATAGTCACATTTTTAAGGAAAAATTCCAATACCCCAAAACACCCTTTTAACCAAATAATTACATCGTTAATATAAGCACTAACGAGAATGGTAAAATTGGTAAAAAAAAAATTAATTTTATATTAAACTAATTAAATGACAAATAAAAGTAAACAATCTTTTTTATCAAAGCGACAAATAAAAAAAAATGAGGGAGTAATGTTTTAGCCTAGCCCATAATGGGCTCATGACACGTTGATAGCCCTCCAAAGTTGAACCTAGGGTTGTCCATGGGGCGGATTTTAATTCGAATTCGATCCGTATTCGGTCCGATTTATTAGGATTTTTATCCGATTAAGAATTCGATGGGCCTGATTTGATTAAGAATATCCGAAATCCAAAATTCGAAATATGTGGAGCGAATACAGATCTAGCCTGATCCGATCCGTTACATATCCGTATACGATATATGTTACTATATATTGTTTATATACTATGTATTTAAACAAAAATAAAAATAAATTTATCTATGTTCCACTAAAACCTTTAAGTACATTAAAAATAATCTTAAAAGAAATGCATGAGATATGTTGTTGAACTGAGCTGGTAACTAATTGGGTCAGATCTACAACATATTAATTTATGCTATTTGATAAGAAAAACAAAAACCTAATCGAACTATTTATTAGCCGCCATCTTCCCTCTACGTCTTCCTCCAATTTCTTCTTCTCCTCCATTTTTTCAATATTGGGTTTTCTTCTTCATTGTCCCATTTTCTATCTTTTTCTATTTATATTTTAATTTTATTCCTTTATTCTAATTTTTATCATTTATAATTGACCACCATATTCCATCTTTTACAATTTTCATACAGTAGTTTCGATAAAACAAGTAAAATGTTAGATTTTTAATTCATGATGGTAGATTCTGCAAGTGATTTGGAGGAAAATGGAAGCACAAAAATTATTGTTAATGTGTTAAACGGATTCGAATAATTTATCCCGATCCAGGATATCCACCAGATTCGGATCTGGTCTCTAATATTCAAGATCCGAGCGAATATACGGATAGAAGAAATGGAAATCGATATCGGATCCGGATCGGCACTGATTCTGGTCCGAGTCCGACCCATTGACAACCCAAGTACATTAAAAATAATCTTAAAAGAAATACATGAGATATGTTGTTGAACTGGCCTGGTAACCCACATCTATAACATATTAATTTATGCTATTTGATAAGAAAACAAAAACCATAATTGAACTATTTAGTAGCTGCCATCTTCCCTCTACTTCTTCCTTCAATTTTTATCTTCTCCTCCATCTTTTCAATATTGGGTTTTTCTTCTTCTTTTGTCTCATTTTTTATCTTTTTATATTTATATTTTGATTTTATTCCTTTATTCTAATTTTTATCGTTTATATTTGACCAACATAGTTCTTCTTTTACAATTTTCATACAGTATTTCGATGAAACAAGTAAAGTGTTACATTTTTAATTCATGATGGTAGAATCTGCAAGTGATTTGGAGGAAAATGGATATAAAAAAATTATTATTAAATGTGTTAAACGGATCAGAATAATTTATCCAGATCCTGGATATCCATCGGATTCAGATCTGGTCTCTATATTCAATATCCAAGCGGATACGGATACGGATCCAAATTCGAATAGAAGAAATGGAAATTGGACTCGGATCTTGATCGACCCTGATTCCGGCCCGAGTCCGACCCATTGAAAGCCCTAGTTGAACCAGTTCTAATGACTGGATATTTAATATTAAGGGATTAGGCAATAATAATATTTGTTGAATTTTGTTTAACATGTTTTAATATTTGAATATGGATAATGACAATTTATCCTCACGTGATTTGCATATATAATTTTTAATTTTCTTCATGTAGTTTGAAATATAACATTTAACTCATTATAATCTTATGAAAGTTTCACACTGCCTCTGTAACATTTTTCAATGCAAAACTACCCCTCATATATACTATACATGATCAGTCAAATGATAAATATGACACTTTACCCCCTATATTATTATAAATGTTGCATTTTTTCCCTTGTGCTATGATAAATATGACATTGTACCCCTCTCTGTGTTATGATAAATATAATAAAGCAGCTATTCATTACATTACTTCACTCTTACTTGATTTTCTTCCACAATGGCTAAATAAGTCTATTAAATTTTTTGCACTTAATCTCGATTACTGTCACTGATTATTAATGTTGAACATCTTAGGAAAATGGTGGGGGTGGTGATAGTGAATCATAATAAAAAAATACAGGTTAGGACCGTAACAGATTTGGATATCTCGCCAACTATTTTGGGCAGTCGAACATATGATTCCATACAATTTGAAATATTCAACCATAAATTAAAGTTATTCGAGTGAAAAATGGAAGGTGGCCAATAGTAAAGATTACGTACAGTCTAATTGAAACACATTTCTAAGACAGTGAAATGAAATAAAATCATCAATGTAATATATAAGTAATACTCACGTCATCCTCTAATATTTTTCTAGTACAAGTTTCCAATTCGTCTTCTTGTGCTTCATGCTAAAGGGACCACTATATATATAGGCCATCCAAATCACTAACAAGAAAGCATCTGATTTTAAGAATTTAAAATAAGACATGGACTCAAATTACTAACAAGAATGCATCTGATTTCAAATAGAAACTTTGAGTGATCATATTTTCGCCTGTTTCTAGCTAGTTTCTTGTATAGTCTATTTTGATTTTGATATTGATTTAATGTCCTCCATTTTTTGCTCTAGGAGTTCATCATATATAGTTAGCATCAAAATGATAGTTGAATCAAATATTAAAACATCAAATTGAAATTTCATATCATATTTATTTAAATAATAATAACTGTCCAAAGACTAATGAGTAATAATATCTGAATACATTCCATCCGTTTTGAAGCCTAATTTCACTATTAGAATTAATCAACTCTCCATAATGAACAACATGGAACTTTTTACGTTTAATTTCAGATTATAGCCATTACATTCCATTATACTATTATTTTTTAATTGAACACGTTGGATGAAGCATGTGACTGTTAATAAATTAACTGGACAAAAAGAAAAGTATATAAAACACGACAAATAAATTTATATTGAAGCAAATCCAAAGATCAATAGCAAACAGTACTTAGGGAGGCATATATAATATAATATATATATATATATATATATATCCCGATAAATTTAAAAAGAAAAGAAAAGAAATCAAACGAATTCATGGAAATGGAACACAATTCATTAAGCAGCAAAAAACAATAAATCAAATATGGAAATCAAAGAATGCATTGAATTTGGGTACGTGAATTTTAAAAAAATCGTAATAAAATACAAAAGTACAGGATGAGTTAAGTTTAAGTAGTAAAATTTATTGATTTGGATTCTGAAGAAAAAACTTCAGATTCAATTTGTTATTAAAATATTTCTATATGGTTTGACATCTGTAACAAAATTATCGTATTCAATTTGTTTAGAAAACATTTGATGAAAATATTGGTTTTAATCCAATGCTTTTTCTCTCTCATAAAAAATGGAACCTGCAATCCCCCCTTTCTATAATGATTTTGACTTTTAAGAGGGCTCCTATCACTATTTTGGGACAAAAGCTTAAAACATTTTATGTTTGCTCTTCCCAATCGTGGTTTCGGGACAATTTGATTTCTTATTCCTAATCGCAATTTTAGAACAAAAATTAAAAGAATTTTTTTGTCCCAAAATCCTAATTGCGATTCTGGAACAAATAATTTGAGAAATAAAAAATCCGCTATTCTTAATCACAATTTTGGGACAATTTTTTTCTATTCTTAATAATCGCGATTCTAAAATAAAAACGAAACTTATTTATATTTGAGATGGGAGGAGTTTGTCTCGGGTTTTGGGTTGGGCGGAGTTCAATTCCAAACCACTACAAATACAAGTGCAAATATTTTTCTAAAAGACAATTAATAGTTCATCCATAGCCCGAGATTTCAAGCCTCCAGCTGTGCAACAATCTGTAGTGGCGGTTAAAAGAAAAATTGCAATTGGTTTGTAGATTATGATCTTTTTGCAATTGGAGCTGCTTTAGAAGTGGCTCTGTAGAAAAGGACTATCTTGCGTGAAGTTGTAGGAATCAACTTGAAGTATTTTAAAAATGGTTTCTTGAAATATATCGATCCAAAATGATCTATTACTTATAAATTGGGTGTTTTTTGCAGGGTTTTAAAAATACAAGGAAATTTGGTACAACAAAAATTTTACAGGGTAATTTCTTGCAAGTTTAACATAACATTGGGGAGTATATTGCATTTTCCCCTTTTTCTAGTAAAAGTTTCCAATTCGTCTTGCTAAAGGGACGCACTATATAGGCCATCCAAATCACTAAGAAGAAAACATCTGATTTTGAGAATTTAAAATAAGACGTGTTTATGGGATTTCAATGGACTCATTACTTTTCGGGCTCGTGAAGACCTCTTCTAAGAAAATAACATAATCATTTATTTTTTATTTTGATTTTGAATTAGGAAGTAATATTGAGAATACGACCCTTAGAAAGAAAAAAGGTGATATTGATCTTTCATATTGGAGTTTATCAAAGTTAGCATAAAATTGAGATTTCATATCATATTTAAATAATAATAAGTAATGAGTAATAATCTCTGAATACATTTTCATCCGTTTTGAAGCCTAATTTCATTATTAGAATTAATAAGCTTTGTATAATGAACAAC
Organism: Penstemon newberryi var. newberryi; assembly: GCA_030819805.1. Lineage (NCBI taxonomy): Eukaryota > Viridiplantae > Streptophyta > Magnoliopsida > Lamiales > Plantaginaceae > Penstemon > Penstemon newberryi. The sequence goes on along the minus strand of JAUALY010000001.1, from coordinate 76,968,105 downwards.
ATGGAACTTTTTACTCTTTCAGATAGTTGCCATTACATTCCATTATTCTATTACTTTTTAATTGAAAACGTCGGATGAAGAATGTGACTGAATAAATTAACTGGGTAAAAAGAAAAGTATATAAAATATGACAAATCAATTTATCTTGAACAAAATCCAAAGATCAATCACAAACAGTACTTAGGGAGGCATATATAAAATATATATATATATCCCCACAAATTTAAAAGGAAAGAGAAGAAATCAAACAAATGGAAATGGAATACAATTCATTAAGCAGTAAAAAACAATAAATCAAACAAATGGAAAGATCGATATGTCTCCTTTTGATAGGGGGAAAATGCAAGTTACTCCCCTGTGTTATTCTAAACCTGCAAGAAACTACCCTGTGAAATTTTTATTGCGCCAAACTTCCTTGTGTTTTCAAAAACCCTGCAAAAAACACCCAATTTGTAAAAAATAGGTCGTTTTGGATCGACAAATTTCAAGAAATAAATTTTAAAATATATCACGTGAAGTTGTAGGGACCAACTAGCTGAGGCATAATAAATCATTCAGCCTAAATCAAGTAATCAACTATACATATGCTAATAATTTAAAATAAATATAAAATTAATTTAATGTAAGATATGAATGAATGATCAATATAAAATTAAGCTTCTTTTAATTTGTTAATATATATATATAGTATAGATATGATCATATACGTACCTTTACACGAAGATATACGATTAATAGTGTCATGAATTTCTCGTACAGAAATTCCCTGTGCTCGACCAACAAATACGCATGTTTCGGGGATATTTGTTGCTGCAGAGCAACAAAATTCAATTCGGCCATTGGTGCATGCATCAACAAGTTCAAAAATCTGAAAGTTCGAGATAGATGAACAATCTCTTTGTGCAACAGCTCCGTTGATCATCAAAAATAGTATTATTGTTGCGACAACCACCTTTATCATCGTCGATTTTATCCCAGAAATATTCATATTAATGACACTACCCATTTAATTTTGTGTTTGTGTTTGTGTGCGTAGCTAGCTAGATAGATATAGATAATTATGAATGAGTTAATGATCGAGATAATATTGTTACTTACTAATTAGGTGCCTATTTATACACCTTAGTTTTGAGTATTTTATCATATATTGTCTTTAAAATGAAACTTTAATTAAATATTTGTTTTGAAATTGTGTACATGTTAGAGAGATATGTTAAGTTGGCAGTGATTCCTAGTTAGTACACATTTATCTGAATTATTGCTATTTAAATATCATAAATGAGTTCCGTGACAATTAATTTAATGACTACTAGCAAGTATGATCATATCACAATTAGTTTACTGATTTGTATCCCAATTTGCAGGTAAAGTGCACAACATTTCTTAGAAAACAAAATAAGAATTTGGATCTACAATTTTCCTCAAAGAAATGTTTCATATTACAACTAGAAAATGGAAAAGCTTAAACATAAGATCAATGTTACCTTCAACATAACGACTTTTTGGTGATTTTGTAATTTTGAAAAACTATCGACCATTCGTGTTAATTATATATTCATCTAAAGTAAATAAATTAAATCGTCATAAAATTATAATTTAAATGATAAGTTGATATGTAGTTTTAAACTTTCAAGACATTTTTTGTCTCTATATGTATATGGAAGTAAGTTGGTAAAATCAATATACAATTTAACAATTAAATAATTATTAGATTTCGCGTTCAATTAAATATAATAATTTTTTTCCATTACTTTTTTGTAAATTACTTAATTAGTATTTCCTCAGTCCCTAAAGTTTTACTACTCCGTGTAAAAAGTGAAAGAATAATAAAAAAGGGGACGGAGGAAGTATTACAATAAGGATTTTATTAATAAAAAATAATAGGTGGTAATTAATTGCAAAAACTCCTTGGGAAAGGTGAAATATGAGAAGATTAATTTAACTATAAAAATTTTAAGTTTTTCAAAATTCTCTCACTCGACGCAATTGCAACTCCGAACATGTGAAAGGTGAAATATCACTTTTTAATTTGTTTAGAGAAAATATTTCTCTTACTCCACCAAGAATATTGGCGCCAGATGTGGGGGACATGATGTGAGAATCATGTCTATAATTTTTTGTAGTTAATTCAAATATTTTGGAGTATTTCATATATCGTGGTCTTCAATTATTGTATGCTTTGGCAGATATTTTTAGACTCCTATTACATCTAAATCAATTTTTAAGTTATCCATGATATCATAGATGATAAATAGGTTAAGTTGAATCACTATGCGTGCACTACTTCTCTAGATTAAAAGAAAAGGGTAAGCACCATTAATGGTCCTTCTTGTCATTAATTTTCTACAAAGTGGTTCATCTTGTATTTTTTTTCCCATGTTAATCCCCATTATAAATTATTTGTTTCACTTTGATCATTTTCAAGTGGTCCAAGGTGAACTAAATTGTGGACTATATTGACAAAGAAACAGTTTTATGAGGGACTAAATTGATACAAAATAATTTTATGAGGGACTAAAGTGTAACACTAAAAGTAAAAGACCCCTTGTAAATGACCAAAGTGAAACAAGTAATTCATAGTAGGGACTAATTTGGGAAAAAAAAATACAAGATGGACCACTCTATATAAAGTTAATGATAAGGAGGACCATTAGTGGTATTTACCCAAAAAAGAAATATAGAAAAATTGATTGACTCTCCTACCCATATCCACTAAAATGGGTAGTAAAATGCAATTTAACCAATGACACTTCACCCTCGAATAATTTGATGTAACATATCCACTAAAAGTAGTCATTTAACAAAACATCCCTGCATTTTCCAATTGAGTGTTGAAATTTTTGAGCAAAATAATGGTTATAAGTCATTACATGAAATTAATAACGATCTAATGGCAATTTACCACCCCCCTCCTTGATTTGTATATTTTCAATTTACATCTTTGTAAATGGAAAATAGCATTTTACCCTCCTATGAAAATTTAAAAGGACCAATTTACCTCCTTCAACCGGAGAATGTAACTCACTCGCCGAAATTGAGAGTGGACATGAAAAGTATTTATGTAGCATAAGGGGGTAAAGTGCAACATTAATTTATCATAACACAGGGTGGTAAAGTGTCACATTTAACACAAGGGGGTATAGTGTCACATATATATATATATAAGAGGGATAGTTTTGTGTCAATTCGTATGTTTTTTAACTTTAAGAATGTGAAGGTGGCGGTGTGAAACTTTTATACGATCATATGGGGATAAATGCTCTTATTTAAATCATAGGGGTAAATTGAACATTCTGCAAATAATAAAGAAGGTAAATTACCATTAACTCAATTAATAAATGTCTTCTTCAATTGAACAAAACCAATGAGATCGTAGCCCATTGTTAAGATATTAAGGCTGAGACCCCAAGATTAAGAGGTCCTGGGTTAAATTTTCATTGATTTGGATTTTCTTCTTGTTTAAATACTAGTTGTTTGGTAGTTATCTTATTTTTTTTTTGTAATTCGGTTGCACTTGATTAGATTTTAATATAATTACTTTTGTTTGTAATTTGGTATTAGATTTTTGATTTTATGATATCAGGGCCAGCCCAACACTTCTTGGGGCCCGAGGCAAAATCTAAAATCGAGGCCCTATATATCTTAGAAAAAAAATTCAATTAGAATTTGTTTTTCTTGCTTTAATTTAGCTAGACACAAAAATATTAATTATATCTTCATACTCTACTTCTTCTAACATATCATTTTCTATTGATAAAATGGTTAACACACTTAATTTTTCTTATGACAGACATGATTAATTATTGTAGTCTTCTAAGATGAGAGAAATAAAATAAGCGAGTAAGATCTGATGGAGAAAAGAATATTTGTAGCAAAGAAAAAATAGTTGTTAGACCTTGACTTTAGGAATTTTTTATGAAGTTACTCCCTCCATTTCAAAATACATGTCGTTTTAGTAAAAAATAATATATTTTAAAATACAAGTCGTTTAGAATTTCAAGAGAGACTTAATTCTCTTTTGACTATTTTACCTTTTCTCATTAATAACAGTAAGAAAAGTTACATATTTTTTTCATTTCTTTTTGGAGGGAGTTTTGCACTATAAGACTTTTATTCTCCTAAAATTTAGTTAATTAATAGTTTCCTTAATCATTGTGCAACAATCTTAATCGACGTGTTTGTTGAAATTGAAACACTCAACCAATCACAAATATATTTCACTTATAATTGTATGGGTTCATATCACGTCTAGCAGTTTATAATTCTGTCATTTTTTTTCCCCAATAGTTTAATTTATTTCGAGGCACGTCAGACACATTTAGTGAGAACTTCTTTTAACAGGGATTCGAACCTGAGTTCTCTACTTAACATTAGAGAACTAACATTGCTTCAAAAATTGTAAAAAAAATTGATATATCGGTTCAACTGTAAAAAAATATCAGTTTTTAATTTGTTTAGAGAAAATATTTCTCTTACTCCACCAAGAATATTGGCGCCAGTTGTGTGGGGAGACGATGTGAGAATCATGTCTATTTTTTTTTTGTAGCTGATTCAAATATTTTTGAATATTTTATGAATCGTGGACTTCAATTACTTTTTTATTAAGCTAGCTAGAGAGATATGCTTTGGCAGAGATTTTCAGAGATTTTCTTTGAAATTTGAATCAATTTTTAAGTTATATCATGAGCATCACGAAGAGTTTAGTTGAATCGGTATGAGCGCATTACTTCTCTAGATTATAAAAAAAAAAAGTTAATGAAAATTTGTCCCCTATGATATTTATAATGTTCAATTTACATATCTGTGATTTGAAAAAAAAAAAAACACTTTACCTTCTGTTATCTTACAAAAGTTTTACACCGCCTACCTGACATTTTTATATGTGGCAGTTTACCACCCCTGTTTATGATAAATGTTGCAATTTACTCTCCCGTGTTATGATAAATGTGTCAAATTACCACCCTATTTTACAAAACACATTTCATGCCCACTCTCAACTTCGACAAGTGAGTTACACTCTTCGACTGAAGGGAATAAATTGATTTTTTAAAGTTTTCATAGGGGGTGAAGTGCTCTTTTTCAAATAACAGGTTGTTAAATTTAACATTATGCATTTCACAAGGGTACTGTAAATTGGCATTATCTAAAAAAAAATATAGAAAAATTAATTGCCTACCCAAATTAAGAGTAAAATGCAATTTAACCAATGACACTTCACCCTCGAATTTTTTGATGCAACATATCCATTAAAATTATTCATCTAACAAAACATCCCGGCATTTTCCAACCGTTATATATTGTGAAATTGAGTGTAGAATTTTTTTAGCAAAATAATGGTTATAAGACGTCATTACATTAAATTATTAAAGATCTAACGGCAATTTCCCCTATGTGATTTGTATATTTTTAATTTACCTCCCTGTAAATGAAAAATAGCATTTTACCCTCGATGAAAATTTAAAAGGAGCAATTTACATCCTTCAATTGGAGAGTGTAACTCACCCGAAACTGAGAGTGGGCATGAAAAGTATTAACGAGAAGGGTAAAATTGGTAAAAAAAATTAATTTTACATTAAACTCCTAAAACAACAAAAAAAATAAACAATTTTTTTTTTATCAAAGCTACAAATAAAAAAAAACCAGAGGGAGTAATGTTTTAGCCTAGCCTATAATGGGCCCATGACCCATTGATAGCCCTCCAAAGTTGAACCTAGGGTTATCAATGGGGCGGATTTTAATTCGAATTCGATTCGTATTTGGTCCGATTTATTAGGATTTTTATCCGATTAAGAATTCGATGAGTCTGATCCGATTAAGAAGATCCGAAATTCGAAATATATGGAGCAAATATGGATTTAGCCTGATCCGATCCGTTACATATCCGTATCCGATATATATTACTATATATTGTTTATATACTATATATTTAAATCAAAATAAAAATAAATATATCTATGTTCCACTAAAACCTTTAAATACATTAAAAATCTATATCTATACTTCTATGCTAATACTAATACTAAAAAGAAAGCCTCTTTAATCTCACAAAACGGAAGTTTTTTTTGGCTTTCTACGAAAATTACCCTTCAGTTTTTAAGCTTAACCATCGAGTAAATACAAATCATAGGATATAACTGGGAAAAAATTGTATATTTTCAGCCGTTGTTATACAAATAAAGTGAATTCAATTTTTTTCCCTGCAGTTATATTTTTGCTAGACTCAAGAGAAGGGTTTTAATGTAATTTCGTTCCCATACACGATAAAACCGCATACCCCCACTCCCCTCTTTCTCTCGAAAAATTATTTAGAACAGCCGTTGCACCACGTCATCATGTGTCATGATACAACCAACCAAGGTAGTTATTACATGTGGATTGAAATTCCACATCACCCTTGTTCTGGGCAATGTAAACATAATTTTAGAATCCTACATTTTAGGAAAACATGGAGTGATGTGGGACTTCACTCCACATGTAATAACTACATTGGTCGGTTGCACCACATGGACTTGATGACGTGGTGCAACGGTTATACTATATAATTTCTCTTTTCTCTCACAAACCCTCGCTCTTTTCATCCACACTTCATTTCCTCTTCTTTTCTCTTCTCTTCAAATTTCTGTTTTTCATTTATGAATTTTATCTAACCAATTTATTAACTTTTGTTCTCTAATGTGTTTTCTTCTTTGATTTTATTAGAATTCACCACATGGATTAGGCTAAGTCCACTTACTTGGCTTGGGCCTAACTCAACCTCAAAAGCTAGCTTATGAAGTGAGGATTGCCCAAGACCTTATAAAGTGAACTTAACTATGATTTTCAACAAATGTAGGACATTTAGTCATAATACTCCCCCTTCACGTGTGGACGGGCTGAATGTGTGGGAGAAGCAAGCCCAACACGTGATATATTAATGCCCAACATTTGCGAAATATTGGCATGTGAGTAAGAGTCCAACACGCGTATTTGCCCAGACCGTGTGGATCCCCAACACGCGGATTTCCCAGACCGTGTGGGTGAAGAATAAATCCCATCATGCGCGCAAGGAAGAGCGCATCACGGAAGGAGGTGACCCAATTCAACATGGGCTCTGATACCATATTAAAATTCACCACATGGATTGAGATAAGTCCACTTACTGGGCTTGGGCTTAATTCAACATCAAAAGCTAGCTTATGAAGTGAGGATTGCCCAAGACCTTATAAAGTGAACTTAACTATGATTTTCAACCAATGTAGGACATTTAGTCTCAATAGATTTGATCTTTGGTTTTGCAGATTTTTAGGGATTCCTTGCATTTTTTGCATTTCTTCCTATTTAGGTGCTGATACAATTTCGAAGTTTGGATCAGTCTATTCTTTGACAACGATTCAGTAATGTCAACACTAATAATTATATTATCTGAAAGGTGTATTGGTTTTTATTTCAAGTAAATTTACTCTCCACTTTTACTTCCTATGTAAATTTGAATTTATATGTAATTAAAAAAAAATTTGTTTACGTAAAATACGTACGTACTCTGCAGCAAAGAAAAAAAAAATACTGATTTTAAAATCTTAATTATATGGATCTAATACATACTTTTGAATTTCCATTTTATACCAAATTCGCACTTTAAAATATGACATTTGTTATGCTTCTGCAAGAGATAACTGTAACTTAACTTTGGTTACATATGATTGAATCAACAATAATTTTGATCAAACACTTTATAAAATTAAATTTGTGATCTTAATTTGTTAAAATTTTATGTTTGTTGTCCCCGCTTCATTTGAGACCAACAATGCAAAACTTGTAACAACGTATGAGATTAAACTTCCAAAAAATATACTATATTATGGGACTAATTGCAATATACTTTAAACATTGGGAGAAAAAAATGCAATTTTGCAAAATGTAGGACCAGAAGCTCAAATATTTATAAGAATTAAGATAAAAGATGTAGATTGTAAAGTACATAACTAAAAGTACTCAAGACCATCAATTGTGTGCGAATAACATGCATTTTGCATACCTATGTGTTTTAATGTGCATGCCTACACATTTCTTTTCTTTTTCTACTTACGTTAAAATGTGATACCATTTTTTTTTTTAATTATTAAAATTTCATTTCATCAAATCAAAAGAAAGGTAGAACATAATTAAAATAAGGGAAATCCTCATTACAAAGACATTAACGAGAATTAAAGAAAAAGGAATATAATAAAACGATCCCCCAGGTCCAAGCGGCAAGATTATGAGCCGCAAGATTGGAGCCTCTAGTAGTGAAACAAAACCTCCAATATGGGCAACATGCCCAAAAACTTCGAATTTATTCAATCAAACCATGAACTGCCCAATTTTGTAGCTATATGTCTCCTACATAGATACACTTTTAGAAAAATAAACTGATAAAAAGATATCAAACATATATAATTAAAAAAAAATTATGATGATCCAACACAGGTAATGGAGCGCCGAATGAATAATCTCCAACATTCTTCCGAAAAAGAATGTATTATGCAAAAATTTAAATGTATTTAATTTTATACAAAATAAAATCACTAAATATGAAAAAGATGGGAAAACAAAGATCAAAAAAATGAAAAATAAATAAAAGAGAAAGATATATTAAATGTTCTGCAAAAATGAAACTAATTCTTCCATGCCCGTTTTAAAAAGATAGATAAAAATGAAATAATAATGATATTGATAAATTGTTAAAAATCACCATTAAGCCATCAAAAAGGAAAAAAGAGAATTCAATTAACTATTTTAGATAAATTAACAAAATTACCTTCGAATAAATTGATATCACTGACTTGATAATAAGAAATTACAAGGACACCCCCTCAGTCAAAAGTACATTACAAGGACACCACTTACGGCGTTAATGTCAGACATTAAATGATGACGTCATCTAATTTTTTTAATGTCTTTCCAAGCTTACCCTTGGAAAATTTTGTAATATAATCTATGATATATGGGGTATATTTGTAAAGTTTATTCCACCACCTTTTTTTCAAAAATGGACGGAAAGAGACGGATTGGGTATTTTATGCAGAATTTTTGAAAGTATAAGGATTGGTTCAAAAAAAATTTCACATAGTAATTTGGTGTAGATTTTACATAACACATGGTAGTATTGTGTATTTTCCTCGTTGCTATTCTTTATTTTTTGTGTGAAGTAATAATATCAAAGCAAAATGCACCATTAGTTTTGACTTTTGAGTATTTTATCATTGTCTTTAAAATGAAACCTTAATTTGCTTGGAAATTGTGTACATGTTCGAGAGATATGCTAAGTTGACTGTGATTCTTTGCCAGTACACATTTTTTTGAATTATTACTTTTTAAATATCATACATGAGTATCATTTATTTAATGACTACTAGCTTAGTATTATCATATCCCTTCCCCCCCCCCCCCCTCTTTTTCCATCCCTTCTCCTTCCCCTTCCCTTAGCATAGACATCTCTAGTGTATCAATCTTCTCATTTAATTTAATTTCAATCATCATTCTTTCCCACTCTCACTTAATAATAATAATAATAATAATGTATTTTTCCCCACTCTCACTTAATAATAATAATAATGTAAGTAATAATAATAATAGTAATAATAATAATATGCAAAAATCTTGTTTAATAATAATAATAATAATAAGTCACTTTTTTTATAATGCAGCATAAAAAAGATCAATTTTCAATATAATTAGTCATTTTTTTTAAAACAATATAATTAATCACTTAAACAAAACAAATAAAAGAATTATCAGAAAATGTAATTAATTAATTGCATTAAATGGGTTTGGTTTAATTAAATGCATTAGGTTTAATTACCGTGCATTAATTGCTTAATTATCATGCATTAATTGCTTCCCCACTGGCAACAATATTTGCACTAAACCATTCCATTAATTGCAACCCTAAAACTGACAACAACAGCTGCGCGCATTTGGTTTAATTAAGTAATTAAACCATTGTTGCCTTGCCCCATCCCCTGGGCGGTGGTTAGGACAGTTAATTGAGCCGGGCCTACCCGAAGCCCGATGGCTCAGCCCGATTAAAATTGACCCGAAACCGAGTAATTGTGAGTCGGGTCGAGTTTGAGCCATTATATTAAACCCGATCAATTTATGAGCCGAGTTTGAGCCGAAATAGGCTCAACCCGAATCCCGACTATATAATTATTCCAAATACAAATTATCGAGTTGATTATTTTACATTATTGGGTTTAAAACAAAAATGCAGGTTTCCAATTATTTACCATATTGACATCAAACTGGAGAAGTGGATACTTTTGGAATTGCAACTTATTATTTTAAATACTAGTATTATCTATTAATATTAAAATTATACTCCAGTATACTAATTATTATGAAATTACAATTAACTTGTTTCCTACATATATCAGTTATAACACATATCAATTACAATTAACGTATTTACGGGCCAAAGGGAAAATAAATAACAAAAGGGAAAAAACTGAAAAGTTAAAGTATATGGTCAAATAGATCGAGAGCCTCGAGACTTTTATCATCTTTATTTAATGTTTTATATTATAGATTACAAGTATGAAATTTATATTATCTTGTGCATTAAGTAAGATTAGTCTATTTATATGTGTTTTAACAATGCGTAGTTTTTTATTTGCCAAGTAAAATTTGCTTGAGTGAGCAAGCCCGATATAAACCCGAAGCCCGAAAAGTTACATGAGCCGAGTTTGAGCCTATAGATGTGAAGCCCGATGGTATATGAGTTTGAGCCTATAGTCATGAAACCCAATGGTATTTATTATTTTATGAATAAATTATAATGGAAAATGAAAAATAAAAACCCAAACACAACCCCCTATCGCCGTATCCCACTCTAACAATGTTCTCGCTCGGTATTAGATGCAATACACCACACAACTTGTTTTGCTGTGAGATTTGTTTTCATAATATTATTATTGAAGTTAATATAATTAAAAATATATTATATTTGAACTCTAACGGCCACGTGGCAATTCCGTCCAAAAAACTAACGACAGTATCAAGTTTGCAACGTCCATCCATTTTGATATGAATTTGAGAAGAATAATATGAAAAAGTGAAATTTGGCCTATTATATGGTATGAAATGTAGATTTTTGCAATTACATTCCATTATGCTATTATTTCTGAATTGAAAATGTTTGACGATGTATGTGACTTCCCACAACATGATTAAGATAGATATGTCTCCTTTTGATAGACTTTAAGTTTCAATTAATTTAAACCTGAAGCATAATATATCATCGGCAAAAATTCATTTTTGGCACCATAGAACTAGGCGTTTTTCAATTTTGGTACCATGGTGTCAATTTTGGTACCAATTATAACTGACTTTTTCAATTTTGGCACTTCCGTCAGTTGACCGTTAAGTCAACTGACGGAAGTGCCAAAATTGAAAACGCAAGTCAGAATCGGTACCAAAATTGACACAATGATACAAAAACTGACAAACAACTAGTTCTATGGTGCCAAAAATGATTTTTTGCCAATTTCCCTCACCAATTACTTCCAATTCACAATTTATTCCACTCGCATTTTAATAATAATAAGAATAAGAATAATATTAATAAAATAGTAAAAAAATTATATTAAAACAAATATTTGGGTGCACAATAATAATAATTTTTTTTTTGTTACACATGTTATCATCAAACCATTAACTTATTGACTCAACTTTATCCAACAATTCTCCTCTTTTTTATGAAGACAAAACATTCAACTAAGTTTCATAATACTTCTAATTTTAAATTAAGGAATATATCTCGAGATACAGTGAAAAAAGAAAACTAAGATCAACTCCAAAGGCTAAATGTAAATTTGCGAATATAAATATATTATACATTCTCATATAATAGTTTGCATACTTATTTAAAGTATTTTATTTTAACTATGAGTATATAAAATTAGTTCTATATTATTTTATTCACATATTTTTTATATAGCACATCTATATTTAAAAGTTGTTTATATAATTTTGAACGATTTAAAAGGAATCAAAAAGGAATCGATTCTAACTCTTCAAAATGAGAAGAAGTAATGCATCTAAGTAACGTCTCCATTATTGGAATAATAAGGAGAAGAAGATAAATAAGAAAATAAAAAGGAGATAACTTACAATTGAAAGAAGGATACAACTGATAAGCGGAAGTTCATATCAGAAGATAATCGTATATCCTTATTCAGCCAAGTGATTTTCATCTTTGAGTAAAGACCAAACTGAAGACTTATAAGACGTTCTTAGTTGAATGTTTTGTCATCATAAAAAAGAGGGGAATTGTTGGATGAAGTTGAGTTAATGAGTTAATGGTTTGATGAAAACATGTGTAGCACAAAAAAATATTATTATTACAGCCATTATTATTATTATTGTGTACCTAAATATTTTTTTAATATAATTTTTTTACTATTTTATTAATATTATTCTTATTCTTATTATTATTAAAATGCGAGTGGGATAAATTGTGAATTGGAAGTAAATGGTGAGGGAAATTCGTAAAAAATCATTTTTGGCACTATAGAACTAGTTGTTTTTCAATTTTGGTACCATTGTGTCAATTTTGGTACCAATTCTGACTTGCATTTTCAATTTTGGCACTTCCGTCAGTTGACCGTTAAGTCAACTGACGGAAGTGCCAAAATTAAAAAAACCAGTTAGAATTGGTACCAAAATTGACACCATGGTACCAAAATTGAAAAACGCCTAATTATATGGTGCCAAAAATGAATTTTTGCCTATATCATTCAGTCGAAATCAAGTAATCAACTATACATATGTTAATAATTTAGAATAAATATAAAATTAATTGAATGTAAGATGTACATATGTTGATAGACTTTTGATATTCTTTAAGGGCCTGTTTGTTTCGCGTTTTCCAAAAAAAAATCGTATTTGGGAAATGCCAAACAAACATGTTTTCTACTTTCTCAAATAAATTATTCATCTCTCAATTTTCTCAAACTACTCTCTCAAAAGCCAAACAAACAACAATTTTCTTATCTCTAAATAAAACATATACAAACTATACTCTGATATATTTGACATAAAGTAACCTATCTCTCACACCATTTATCTCACATAACAAACATGATATGACATAACGTCTTACACATCTTACACTTACAACCTCACTCTTCCAAAAAATCCAAACAAACAACATTACACAAATCGAGATTATTTCACAAACATCCAAACAAATAGAGTATAGATATGATCATATACGCACCTTCACATGATGACCCTACAGGAATAGATAGTACCACACGAAGAGAGTATACGACTAATAGAGTCATCCATATCAATTCCTCTAAAAAGTCCATGTCTGAAACTATCACATAAGCATGTTATGGGGAAATTTCTTGTTGCAGAGCAACATGTCTGAAACTATCACCTTAATTAAATATTTGAGTGAAAATTGTGTACATGTTAGACATAAGTTGGCAAGTACACATTTGTCTGAATTCTCACTTTTTAAAAATTATAATAAATGAGTCCATGACTATTAATTTAAGGGATTATTGCATTTTTGGTGCCACAACTATAGTCCACTGGCATTTCTACCCCGTAACTTTTCGGGCTGGCACATTTGTTGCCACAACTTTAACATCAGTGGCAATTTTGGTGCCAATTGAAGCCCAATTTCAAAATTGGTCAGAAATTCCCCCATGTGCGGGCCATGTGACATAAAAATTGGAGATTTTAACCATTGAAAGCATTTTTCATTAAAAAAAAATAATTTATTTCCATCCACAAAGAACTAGGCTACATGGTTGTTTTTATTTGGGGAAGAAGAAGAAGGCGGGTAAACATTTATTTAAGGGAATGTTTGTGAATTTGATAGGAAAAGTTAGGATTTTGAATTTTGGTAATTTTATTTTTAATGAAAAAGATGTTAAATGGTCAAAATCCCTATTTTCCATGTCACATGGCCCGCACATGGGGGAATTTCGGGCTAATTTTAAAATTTGACCTCAATTGGCACCAAAATTGCCACTGATGTTGAAGATGTGGCACCAAATGTGCCAGCCCGAAAAGTTACGGGGTAGAAATGCCAGTGGACTATAGTTGTGGCACCAAAAATGCAATAATCCCATTAATTTAATGACTACTAGCTAGTAGCTAGTATTATCATATCACGTCTAGCGGTCTAGTATTCTGAACTTTATTTTTGTTTTCGAAGGGTTTATAGTAACTTTCGATGCGCGCCGACACATTTAGTGAGAACCTCTCACAACAGGGATACGAACCTGGGTTCGCTACATAACATTAGAGAACTAACATTGCTTCAAAAATTGTAATAAAAATTTGATGGTTCAGTTCAACTGTAAAATAATTAAATTTCAAAATTCTCACACTCGACACAATTGCAGCTGCGAACTTGTGAAAGGTGAAATATCAGTTTTTAATTTGTTCAGAGAAAATATTTCTTTTACTCCACCAAGAATATTGGCGCCCATGAGAATCATGTGTATTATTATTTGTAGCTGATTCAAATATTTTGGAGTATTTTATAAATAGTGGACTTCAATTACTTTTGTATTAAGCTAGCTAGAGATGTGCTTTAGGATAGATATTCAGAGATCTCCTATGATATTTGAATTAATTTTAAGTTATGTCATGAGCATCACGAGTTAAGTTGAATCAGTATACGCACTACTCTAGATTAAAAAAAGAAAGAATTAATAATAATTTATCCCTATGATATTCATAATGTATTATTTACATCTCCGTGATTTGAAAAAGAGTACTTTGCCTCCCTGACAATTTTATATATGGAAGTTTACCGTCATGTGTTATGATAAATGTGGCAATTTACCATCCTATGTTACAAAACACATTTTATGCCCACTCTCAATTTCGGCAAGTGAGTTACACTCTCCGGATGAAGGGGATAAATTGCTTCTTTAAAATTTTCACAGGGAGGTAAAATGCTCTTTTTCAAATCACATGTGGATAAATTGAACATTATATATTTTTACAAGGATAAACTGACATTAAAAATATATATATATATATAGAAAAATTGGTTGCCTTCCCAAATTAAAATTAAATTTAACCAATGACATTTCACCCTCGAATTATTTGATGTAACATATCCACTATAAGTATTCATCTAAGAAAAAAACCTGCATTTTCCAACCGTTTTAAATTGTTATGAATTTTGAAATTTTTTAGCAAAATAATGGTTACAAAACGTTGTTACTTGAAATTAATAAAGATCTAATGACAATTTATCCCCTGTGATTTGTATATGTTCAGTTACCTCCCTATAAATGAAAAAGAGCACATTCCCCAACCCATCCACCCAAAAACAAAAAAAAAATTAAAATGAACAATTTACCTCTTTCAAACATAGAGTGTAATTCACTGGCCGAAATTGAGAGTGGACATGAAAAGTATTTTTGTTTCATAGAAGGGTAAAGTGCAACATTAATTTATCATAAAAGGGAGGGGGGTAAAGTGCCTCATATAAGAGGGGTAATTTTGTCAATTCGTATATTTTTATGTTTAAGAATGTCAAGGTGGTGTAGCGAAACTTTTATAAGATTCATTTTCAAATCACATGAGGATAAATTGAACATTATGCAAATCACGTGGGGGTAAATTATCATTAACTCAATTAATAAATGTCCTCAAATGAACAAAACCAATGAGATGATAGCCGATTGTTAAGGCACTAAAATTGAGGCCCCAGGATTAAAAGGTCTTGATTTCAATTTTCACTAATGTGAATTTTCTTCTTATTTAATACTAGTTGTTTGGTTCAATTTATTTATAATACTCCCCATTCAAGTGTTGGCAGACTGAATGGAGGTAGCCCGCATCAACTTTAATTTTGCTCTGATACCCACTTGGTTTGTTCTAAGTCTACAATGGTTTGAGTCTAACTCACCTTAAAAGCTAACTTTTAAATTGAAGATTGTTCAAGACTTTATAAGGTGGACAAATTTTTATATCAAACCCATGTGCAACAATTTATATTCAATAAGATGCAACTAATGAATGTCATAAATCGAAAAATGCAAATTTAATCAAAGTTGCATCAAAACACCATTAATAAAAGGTAGACATAAATTTTAAACCAATTACATAAAATATTCGCTTCTAATTTCAAGTAAATTTGGCAAAATTATTTTATCATATCAAAAGGTATATAAATCATATTAAAATCAATATAGCACTCTGGACAATCGATTGTAGTAAGATGCAAAAATAAAAAATAAAGGTAGATTGCAGTAAGAAAAATATTTTCTACAAAGACAGCTAGCCTTAAGCCCTTAACCGGTTTAAAATTTCAGATTCAGCTTTAACAATTTAGTAGTTCATTTATGGCTAATAGATGCTTGAAACAATCATTTTATAGTGAAGAATTTAATTTCATAAAACGTGCGTGTCTATATAGGTTTCCGAAATTGTACAACCTTTTATACTAGATATTTGTCAAGTTTTTTTCATGCTACATCGAATAAAAATTTATTTGACATTTTAACTTACTCATAAAATAATAAACAAATTATCTCCCTATAAAAACAAAAAATAGGCAAAACGACTCCTATGACTTGTAAAGTTGTTCACGCGCATATAAGACATTTGAGACTTGATTTTGAAGCATACATAAATTAATAAATTCATTAATATAAAATATAAATGTGCATTTCAAACTGAGATATTAATTATTTTATAAAATATAAATTAAATGAAAAATAAAAACCCAAACACAACCCCCCTATTGCTGCAATCCACTCTAAACCCAACCATGCTCGGCGTGACGGATGCAATACGCGCAACATTGGGCCAGGGGCGGAGCCATGATTATTATATCCAAAAATTAGTAATATACATATCTAGATAGTATTTAAAGTAAATGACACCGGTAGTCCTACTTATCTATAAATTTTTATATAGTCGTCCCTCTTGTATTTTTTTTCAATATTAGTCCCCACTACGGATTATTTGTTTCACTTTGGTCGTTTTCAAGCGGTCCACGACGGCTCAGAGCTCACGTGACATGCAAGTGCTTATTTCCGAGAGTATTTTCGTATGTTCACTATGATAGTGTTACAGTACTTAAGTTCCACATAAAACTTATTTATATCAAATTAGTCCCTGGCTTTTATGAGAAATAATAATTTCAAAAAATAAAATCATTTAAAAATAATTTTTATGAATCGTAAATTATTTAAAAAGACTTTAAAAAATTATATAACACACCTATTAGTATCAATATAAATTAGAAAATAAAATAAAGAATTAGAAATTAAAATAAAATTAATAATAATTCAACTATTTGTATCAATATAATCAGATGATTATTTTTTTGTTTAATTATTTTCTCATTTATATTAATACAACTAGGAGAATTAAGAAACTTTTTTGTTTTTGTTTTTGCTTTGTTTTAATTTTTTTCTAATTTATATTGATACATATAGGTGAATTATTATTTTTTAATTGAATTTTTTGTTGTTATTTTTTACTTTTCAATTTTTTAAATTATCTTATAATTTATATTGATACAAATAGGTGAATTATTATTAATTTTTATTTTATTTTATTTTGAATTTTCGATTCATTTAATTGGTTTCTAACTTATATTGATAAAAATATGTGAATTAGTTTTATTATAATTAATTTAAAATTTTAAAATTTTGTTTTAAATTTTCAATTAATTTTAAATGATTTTTGATTCAGTAAGATTATTTTTATATAAATTTTTTCTTTTTGAAAATTTTGTTTCTCATAGATATCGGTGGCTAATTTGCTACAAATAGGTCTTATAGGGGATTTAAGTGTAACACTATCATAATGAACGGACGAAATTACCCCAAAAAATATGCACGTGCATGTCACGTGAGCTCAGAGCCACCGTGATGACCAAAGTGAAACAAATAACTCGTATTGAGGACTAACATAAGAAAAAATAAACACCTGAGGAAAGATTCTGTAAAAAGTTATAGATAAGGAAGACCACCAGTGTTATCTACCCTTAATCTACGGTAGATTAAAGTCGACAAGTTAATTTGAATATGTAATCCACTTTATGTATAAAATTATATATGTTGAGCCGACAATTTTCATGCTTATGATCAAAGGGTCTGGTTTGGTATCGAGGACGTTGAACCCAATGGAGACTATCATATCCTTTTGGTTCTCGTCATTAGGTAGATTCCCAGCGATGATATATAAAACGTAACTCTGGTGATCATGAAGTTTTGAATCATATCATGTTTATATTAATATTATTGCAAATATTTTGAATCATATCATGTTTATAACTTATTTTTTATACATTGCACACAACTAAATCAACTCAAATCACACACACACATACAAGCCTTACAACTCATAAACATAGTCCTTGACACATCTTCCATGAACTAAAACAAAACCACAAATTTCTTGATCATCATCACTCCTCCCAAATTATTCAGGCTTTGTTCTTGAAACATCCAAGTGCAGTATCAGCATCACAATTACTCCCCGTAAAGGTACTAAAAAACTCCTTATACGTGTAACCTCGATAAACAGGAGGATTTCCTTCACCATCTTTAGCTGGCTCGATAAGCATATCATGCGATGGAATTAAAAAGGTCCCAATTGTAGTACGAGCCTCTTCCGTATATATCTGTCATCACACGGTGAATCGGGCTAGAAAATTTCCCATTAGTGATCACCTACATATTAAAAAATTGTGTTACGCGAAATCATTAACATTATATTACAAGAAAGTGAATAAATTTTTTTTTGTGTACCTTAAGTTGGAGTCCAGGAATGACAATCAATGCGCCTGGCAATGGAGTCCAGGAACGGAACATTGATGAAGCATGGTTATGAGATTAGGATCAGAGTGTTCAGGCATTCCCAGTGTCAAATTGGATTAGGACATGGAATATGACGATTCACTGACAAAAGTTGAGTTTTACTTGGTTCATCATCAAAATATCCTTTTTCATGTCCTAGCCCTTCACAAATAAGATCCAATGTAACGTTAATTTGAAGTTTTTGGGTTTAATTTCTTGACGTGAAAAATTTCTTCCCTCACGTAACAATGGGGATGATGAGTAATTTGCAAATCCAGTCCATAATTAAAATTTTTGCAACTACGTGGACTAAAATCGTCACTAAATTTGGAGACATTGGGCTATTTTCGTAGCCTAAAAATATTATGGGGTAAAAATATCAATCAATATAAGTAATGACATTAATTTTATAATAAAACATAACTCCCATGTCCCCACTTAACGGTGATTTTTAACTGAAGTACCAAATGTGTCACCATTTGTTAAAATGGTGTACCAAATGTGTTGGATACAAAAAATAATGTATCAAAAGTAATAATTGACCTAAAGCGCGGTACCAATAGTACAATTCTCTCCTTGGAGATATGCTAAGTTGTCATTGATTCTTTTCCAGTACACATTTTTCTGAATTATCTCTTTTTAAATATCATACATGAGCCTCATGACTATTAATTTAATGACTATTAGCATCATATCACGATTAGTTGACTCATTTGTATCGCAATTTGCAAGTAAAGTGCACAACATTAATATGACTTTTTAAATTGTTTAGAAAGAATATTTATCTTTCTCCACCAAGAATATTGGCGCCAGAATCATGTCTAATATTTTTTGTAGTTAATTCAAATATTTTTGAGTATTTTATACATCGTCGTCTTCAATTACTTTTGTATTAAACTAGGTAGAGATATGTTAATGGCATTATTGTTGTGATACCCACCTTCATCATCGTCGATTTTATCCCAGAAATATTAATATAATGGCACTACCCATTTAATTTTGCGTTTATACATATACATAGTTATGAATGAGTTAATGATGGAGATATTATTGTTACATTACAAAGGTGACTATTTATACACCTTAGTTTTGAGTATTTTATTATATATATTGCCTTTAAAATGAAACCATAATTAAATATTTGCGTGGAAATTGTGTACATGTTAGAGAGATATGCTAAATTGGCAGTGATTCTTTGTCAATGCACATTTATCTGAATTATTACTTTTTAAATATCATACTTTATACATTAGTCCCACGACTATTAATTAATTTAATGACTAATAACTAGTATGATCATATCACGTCTAGCGATATAGTATTCTGACTTTTTTTTTTTTCTCAAGGGTTTAATTCCTTTTGATGCGCGTCGAACACAGTTATTGGGAACCTCTGCCAACAGAGATTCGAAATTGGGTTCGCTACTTAACATTAGAGAACTAACATTTGCTTGAAAAATTGTAATAAAAATTTTGATGGTTCAGTTCAACTGTAAAAATTTAAAGATTCAAAATTCTCACACTCAACACATCGCAGCTGCATGTGAAAATTAAGATTTATATATGAGAGAACTTCTTAAAGGTTTGTTTGGTGTTTGAGAAAGTAGTTTAGGAGAGTAGTGGAGGTTTGTGAAATAATCTCGATTTGCATAATGTTGTTTGTTTGAGTTTTGAGAAAGTGGTTTGAAAAATAAAGTAGGTGTATGTTTTTTAGAAGAGTTAGGTTGTAGATATAAGATAAGACTTTATGTCAAATCATGTTTGTTATGTGAGATAAATTGTGTAAGAGATATGTTACTTTATGTCAAATCAGAGTATAATTTGTATAAGTTTAGTTAAGAGATAAAAAAAAATTGTTGTTTGTTTGGCTTTTAAGAGAGTAGTTTAAGAAAATTGTAAGGTGAAAATTTTATTTCAAAAGGTAGAAAATATCTTTGTTTGACATTTCCCAAACACAAAATAATTTTGGAAAACGCCCATTGTGTGGGGACAAGATGTGAGAATCATATGTATTATTTTTTGTAGTTGATTTAAGTATTTTTGAGTATTTTACAAATCGTTGACTTCAATTACTTATTTTGGAAGAGATTTTTAGAGATCTCCTATGACATTTGAATCAATTTTTAAGTTATGTCATGAACCTCACGAAGACTATGATTAGATGACGGATAGATTGAGTTGAATCAGTATGCGCGCACTATTTCTCTAGATTAAAAAAAGGAATATAGAAAAATTGATTGCCTTGCCTTCCCAAATTAATATTAAAATGCAATTTAATAAGTGACACTTCACCGATGTAACATATCCACTAAAAAAGTATTCATCTAACAAAACATCCCTGCATTTTTCAAACGTTCTAAATTGTGAAATTGAGTGTTGAAAATTTTGAGCAAAATAAATGTTGTAAGACGTCATTACACGAAATTAATAAAGATCTAATGGCAATATACCCTCTCCCCTTTATTTGTATATGTTCAGTTTACCTCCGATCCTGTATATGATAAATAACACTTTATCTTCCTATGCAAATTTAAAAGGAGCAATTTACTTCTTTTAACCGGAGAGTGTAACTCACTTGTCGAAATTGAGAGTGGACATAAAAAGTATTTATGTAACATAAGGGGGTAAAATGAAACATTAATTTATCATAACACATGAGGGGTAAAGTGTCACATTTATCATAACAAAAGGGGGTAAAGTGCCACATATAAGAGGAATAGTTTCGTCCATTCATATATATTTTCAGTTTAAGAATGTCAAGGTGGCGGTGTGAAACTTTTATAAGATCACATAGGGTAAAATGCTCTCTTTAAAATTATAGGGGGTAAACTGAACATTATGCAAATCACGAGGGGTAAATTATCATTAACTCAATTAATAATTATCTGCATTTGAACAAAACCAATGAGATCGATGCCTATTGGTAAGGTATTAAGGTTGAGGCCTAGGATTAAGAGATCTTGAGTTCAATTTTCACTAATTTGAATTTTATACTTGTTTTAATACTAGTTGTTTGGTAGGTTACTATTTATTACTTCGAAGCATTTAGTTGTTTGGTAGGTTACTATTTATTACCTCAGCAAAATGCTTCGAAGGGGCATGAATTTTCAATTATTTAAATAAAATTAAACTTTTGAGTCCATTTATGTTATTATTCACTATTTTAAACAAAGCGCATTAAATAAATATCATCGAAAAGCTTTATATGTTCTAATACAAAATTAATTAGTGGAACTTATTCAATCAGTCTATAATAATTATCAATTAATTATGGTCTATAAACTATAAATCCAACAGTATGTAGCATCACAAAAATTAAAAGTATGATATACATCCCTAGAGAAAAAAAGTATTGATTCACACAGTCATTTGCATACTCCCATTGGAGTTGACATACGTTAATGTTATTACATCAATATCACTGAATTAAATAGATTGAATTAAAATTAATTTACAAATAAAATCATTAACAAACAAGTAATAGTATTAAATTAGGAGAAAACTCCATATTAATAAGAGTTGAACCCAAAACCTTTTTGATTTGGAGCCTTGAGTTGACTTAACTAATTCTCCTAGTTTGAGTTACTCCCGGGTTTTTTTTTTTTTTTTTTTTTCGTTTTGTTGGATTGTACACATATTAATAAATGTAATAAATAGTCACATTTTTAAGGAAAAATTCCAATACCCCAAAACACCCTTTTAACCAAATAATTACATCGTTAATATAAGCACTAACGAGAATGGTAAAATTGGTAAAAAAAAAATTAATTTTATATTAAACTAATTAAATGACAAATAAAAGTAAACAATCTTTTTTATCAAAGCGACAAATAAAAAAAAATGAGGGAGTAATGTTTTAGCCTAGCCCATAATGGGCTCATGACACGTTGATAGCCCTCCAAAGTTGAACCTAGGGTTGTCCATGGGGCGGATTTTAATTCGAATTCGATCCGTATTCGGTCCGATTTATTAGGATTTTTATCCGATTAAGAATTCGATGGGCCTGATTTGATTAAGAATATCCGAAATCCAAAATTCGAAATATGTGGAGCGAATACAGATCTAGCCTGATCCGATCCGTTACATATCCGTATACGATATATGTTACTATATATTGATTATATACTATGTATTTAAACAAAAATAAAAATAAATTTATCTATGTTCCACTAAAACCTTTAAGTACATTAAAAATAATCTTAAAAGAAATGCATGAGATATGTTGTTGAACTGAGCTGGTAACTAATTGGGTCAGATCTACAACATATTAATTTATGCTATTTGATAAGAAAAACAAAAACCTAATCGAACTATTTATTAGCCGCCATCTTCCCTCTACGTCTTCCTCCAATTTCTTCTTCTCCTCCATTTTTTCAATATTGGGTTTTCTTCTTCATTGTCCCATTTTCTATCTTTTTCTATTTATATTTTAATTTTATTCCTTTATTCTAATTTTTATCATTTATAATTGACCACCATATTCCATCTTTTACAATTTTCATACAGTAGTTTCGATAAAACAAGTAAAATGTTAGATTTTTAATTCATGATGGTAGATTCTGCAAGTGATTTGGAGGAAAATGGAAGCACAAAAATTATTGTTAATGTGTTAAACGGATTCGAATAATTTATCCCGATCCAGGATATCCACCAGATTCGGATCTGGTCTCTAATATTCAAGATCCGAGCGAATATACGGATAGAAGAAATGGAAATCGATATCGGATCCGGATCGGCACTGATTCTGGTCCGAGTCCGACCCATTGACAACCCAAGTACATTAAAAATAATCTTAAAAGAAATACATGAGATATGTTGTTGAACTGGCCTGGTAACCCACATCTATAACATATTAATTTATGCTATTTGATAAGAAAACAAAAACCATAATTGAACTATTTAGTAGCTGCCATCTTCCCTCTACTTCTTCCTTCAATTTTTATCTTCTCCTCCATCTTTTCAATATTGGGTTTTTCTTCTTCTTTTGTCTCATTTTTTATCTTTTTATATTTATATTTTGATTTTATTCCTTTATTCTAATTTTTATCGTTTATATTTGACCAACATAGTTCTTCTTTTACAATTTTCATACAGTATTTCGATGAAACAAGTAAAGTGTTACATTTTTAATTCATGATGGTAGAATCTGCAAGTGATTTGGAGGAAAATGGATATAAAAAAATTATTATTAAATGTGTTAAACGGATCAGAATAATTTATCCAGATCCTGGATATCCATCGGATTCAGATCTGGTCTCTATATTCAATATCCAAGCGGATACGGATACGGATCCAAATTCGAATAGAAGAAATGGAAATTGGACTCGGATCTTGATCGACCCTGATTCCGGCCCGAGTCCGACCCATTGAAAGCCCTAGTTGAACCAGTTCTAATGACTGGATATTTAATATTAAGGGATTAGGCAATAATAATATTTGTTGAATTTTGTTTAACATGTTTTAATATTTGAATATGGATAATGACAATTTATCCTCACGTGATTTGCATATATAATTTTTAATTTTCTTCATGTAGTTTGAAATATAACATTTAACTCATTATAATCTTATGAAAGTTTCACACTGCCTCTGTAACATTTTTCAATGCAAAACTACCCCTCATATATACTATACATGATCAGTCAAATGATAAATATGACACTTTACCCCCTATATTATTATAAATGTTGCATTTTTTCCCTTGTGCTATGATAAATATGACATTGTACCCCTCTCTGTGTTATGATAAATATAATAAAGCAGCTATTCATTACATTACTTCACTCTAACTTGATTTTCTTCCACAATGGCTAAATAAGTCTATTAAATTTTTTGCACTTAATCTCGATTACTGTCACTGATTATTAATGTTGAACATCTTAGGAAAATGGTCGGGGTGGTGATAGTGAATCATAATAAAAAAATACAGGTTAGGACCGTAACAGATTTGGATATCTCGCCAACTATTTTGGGCAGTCGAACATATGATTCCATACAATTTGAAATATTGAACCATAAATTAAAGTTATTCGAGTGAAAAATGGAAGGTGGCCAATAGTAAAGATTACGTACAGTCTAATTGAAACACATTTCTAAGACAGTGAAATGAAATAAAATCATCAATGTAATAAGTAATACTCACGTCATCCTCTAATATTTTTCTAGTACAAGTTTCCAATTCGTCTTCTTGTGCTTCATGCTAAAGGGACCACTATATATATAGGCCATCCAAATCACTAACAAGAAAGCATCTGATTTTAAGAATTTAAAATAAGACATGGACTCATTATATTTAAAATAAGACATGGACTCAAATTACTAACAAGAATGCATCTGATTTCAAATAGAAACTTTGAATGATCATATTTTCGCCTGTTTCTAGCTAGTTTCTTGTATAGTCTATTTTGATTTTGATATTGATTTAATGTCCTCCATTTTTTGCTCTAGGAGTTCATCATATATAGTTAGCATCAAAATGATAGTTGAATCAAATATTAAAACATCAAATTGAAATTTCTATCATATTTATTTAAATAATAATAAGTGTCCAAAGACTAATGAGTAATAATATCTGAATACATTCCATCCGTTTTGAAGCCTAATTTCACTATTAGAATTAATCAACTTTCCATAATGAACAACATGGAACTTTTTACGTTTAATTTCAGATTATAGCCATTACATTCCATTATACTATTATTTTTTAATTGAACACGTTGGATGAAGCATGTGACTGTTAATAAATTAACTGGACAAAAAGAAAAGTATATAAAACACGACAAATAAATTTATATTGAAGCAAATCCAAAGATCAATAGCAAACAGTACTTAGGGAGGCATATATAATATAATATATATATATATATATATATATATATATATATATATCCCGATAAATTTAAAAAGAAAAGAAAAGAAATCAAACGAATTCATGGAAATGGAACACAATTCATTAAGCAGCAAAAAACAATAAATCAAATATGGAAATCAAAGAATGCATTGAATTTGGGTACGTGAATTTTAAAAAAATCGTAATAAAATACAAAAGTACAGGATGAGTTAAGTTTAAGTAGTAAAATTTATTGATTTGGATTCTGAAGAAAAAACTTCAGATTCAATTTGTTATTAAAATATTTCTATATGGTTTGACATCTGTAACAAAATTATCGTATTCAATTTGTTTAGAAAACATTTGATGAAAATATTGGTTTTAATCCAATGCTTTTTCTCTCTCATAAAAAATGGAACATGCAATCTATAATGATTCGGTCCCTGAAATTGGGTACTCAAATTTTTTTCGGATGAGTTTGGGAGTGAAAGTACCAATCCTTTGACTACTACACCTGTGTCTATTGTCCTAAACTCATCTCGTGCCCACCCCTAATAAAAACTTAATGTTTTTCAATAGAATTAAATTCTCTATTTCATTGTCTTCTCTTTTCAACTACTACGACCACGGTTGTTTATTGATGAGTTGTGGCTACCCGAGTTTCAATGGGTTGATTCGATTATGATTATAATTGAGTTGAACTTATTTAAATTTGAGTCTGATTGTTTTAAAGAAAAATGTGGGTTTGTCTAAAGAATAATGTCAAGGTTGAGTTTGAACTATTTTATTGGATTCTAAAAATTTATTAACTAAATCTGAGCATAATTAGACACAACCGATGT
This sequence comes from Penstemon newberryi var. newberryi, assembly GCA_030819805.1. NCBI lineage: Eukaryota > Viridiplantae > Streptophyta > Magnoliopsida > Lamiales > Plantaginaceae > Penstemon > Penstemon newberryi. Next base: position 76,941,626 of record JAUALY010000001.1, on the reverse strand, counting down.
AAAATTCAACTTATTAAAATTCAAATGTTTTATAAAATGAATGTATGTTAGAAGCTTCTGAAGGTGATAGAGGAATACATTTTTATGTTTTATATAGGTAATCAATATTTAAAGAGAAAAAAGGAAAATTCACCGCAAAATTTAGGTCGTTTCCTAGTTTGCACTATATAGGCCATCCAAATCACTAAGAAGAAAACATCTGATCTTGAGAATTTAAAATAAGACGTGTTTATGGCAATGGACTCGTTACTTTTCGGGCTCGTGAAGACCTCTTCTAAGAAAATAACATAATCATTTATTTTTTATTTTGATTTTGAATTAGGAAGTAATATTGAGAATACGACCCTCAGAAAGAAAAATGGTGATCTTGATCTTGATCTTTCACATTGGAGTTTATCAAAGTTAGCAGAAAATTGAGATTTCATATCATATTTAAATAATAATAAGTAATGAGTAATAATCTCTGAATACATTTTCATCCGTTTTGAAGCCTAATTTCACTATTAGAATTAATCAGCTTTTTTTTTTTTTTTTTTTTTTTTTTGATACAATTAATCAGCTTTTTATAATGAACAACATGGAACTTTTTACTCTTTCAGATAGTTGCCATTACATTCCATTATTCTATTACTTTTTGAGAGAATTGTATTTTTGGTACAGAGCTATATGTCAATTTCCACTTTTGGTACATAGCTTTATGTGTCCAACACATTTGTTAAAGCTCTGTACCAAATGTGTTGGACACATAGAGCTATGTACCAAAAGTGAGAATTGACCTATAGCTCTGTACCAAAAATGCAATTCTCTCATTACTTTTTAATTGAAAACGTCGGATGAAGAATGTGACTGAATAAATTAACTGGCTAAAAAGAAAAGTATATAAAATATGACAAACCAATTTATATTGAACAATATCCAAAGATCAATCACAAACAGTACTTAGGGAGGCATATATAAAATATATATATATATATATATATATATATATATATATATCCCCACAAATTTAAAAGGAAAGAAAAGAAATCAAACAAATGGAAATGGAATACAATTCATTAAGCAGCAAAAAATAATAAATCGAACAAGTCCAGCAGCTGGCTTCCCACAACATGATTAAGATCAATATGTCTCCTTTTGATAGACTTTGAGTTTCAATTACCTGAGGCATAATAAATCATTCAGCCTAAATCAAGTAATCAACTATACATATGCTAATAATTTAAAATAAATATAAAATTAATCGAATGTAGGATATGAATGAATGATCAATATAAAATTATGCTTCTTTTAATTTGTTAATATATACATACATATATATATATATATATAGTATAGATATGATCATATACGTACCTTCACACGCAGATATACGTTTAATATCTTCTCCAAGTCCCCGTGCTACACTACCAACTATGCATGCTTTGGGGATTTTTTTTGCTACAGAGCAACACAATTCAATTGGGCCAATGGTGCATGATTTAGTAAGAAATGCAAACTCAAAGTCCGAAATAGATGAACAATCTCTTTGTGCAACAGCTCCGTTGATCATGAAAAATAGTATTATTGTTGCGACAACCACCTTTATCATCGTCGATTTTATCCCAGAAATATTAATAGTAATGGAACTACCCATTTAATTTTGTGTTTGTGTTTGTGTTTGTGTGCGTAGCTAGCTAGATAGATATATATATTTATGAATGAGTTAATGATGGAGATAATATTAATTGTTACTTACTAATTAGGTGCCTATTTATACACCTTAGTTTTGAGTATTTTATCATATATTGTCTTTAAAATGAAACTTTAATTAAATATTTGTGTTGAAATTGTGTACATGTTAGAGAGATATGTTATGTTAAGTGCTATTTAAATATCATAAATGAGTTCCGTGACAATTAATTTAATGACTACTAGCAAGTATGATCATATCACAATTAGTTTACTGATTTGTATCCCAATTTGCAGGTAAAGTGCACAACATTTCTTAGAAAACAAAATAAGAATTTGGATCTACAATTTAATTTCCTCAAAGAAATGTTTCATATTACAACTAGAAAATGGGAAAGCTTAAACATAAGATCAATGTTACCTTCAACATAACGACTCACTACAAAAAAATTAAACTTTAGTGATAAAATTTTATGTGACAATGTTAAAGTTGTCACTTCTTATATATAATAAGTGACAACAACTCAAATATTGTCACTAAAATGGTTTTCATAAACATACTAGTGACAAGAATTGTAAAAAAGTTGTCACTATTGACATTTAGCGATACCCCAAAAGTGACAACCAAAAAGTTGTCACTAAACCATAGTGACAATATTTATTGTCACTAGGTTATCACTAAAAGGGTGTCGCTAATTGTCAATAGTGACAACTTAGTCACAATATATTTGTCATTAATAGCTATTAGTGACAACTTAAAAACATATACTGTCACTATTGCACTTGTCACCCTTATTATTATGACAAAATTAATATTTTTATCACTAAATGCATATAAAGAGTGACAACTTCCATATTATCACTTAATTTTTTGTCACTTAAGCTCAATTTTCTTGTAGTGACTTTTTGGTGATTTTGTAATTTTGAAAAACTATCGACCATTCGTGTTAATTATTCATCTAAAGTAAATAAATTAAATCGTCATAAAATTATAATTTAAATGATAAGTTGATATGTAGTTTTAAACTTTCAAGACAGTTTTTGTCTCTATATGTATATGGAAGTAAGTTGGTAAATCAATATACAATTTAACAATTAAATAATTATTAGATTTCGTGTTCAATTAAATATAATAATTTTTTTCCATTACTTTTTTGTAAATTACTTAATTAGTATTTCCTCTATCCCTAAAGTTTTACTACTCCGTGTAAAAAGTGAAAGAATAATAAAAAAAAAAAAAGGGACGAAGGAAGTATTACAATACGGATTTTTTAATAAAAAATAATAGGTGGAAATTAATTGCAAAAACTCCTTGTGAAAGATGAAATATGAGAAGATTAATTTAACAATAAAATTTTTTAAGTTTTTCAAAATTCTCTCACTCGACACAATTGCAACTCCGAACATGTGAAAGGTGAAATATCACTTTTTAATTTGTTTAGAGAAAATATTTCTCTTACTCCACCAAGAATATTGGAGCCAGATGTGTGGGGGACATGATGTGAGAATCATGTCTATAATTTTTTTGTATTTAATTCAAATATTTTGGAGTATTTCATATATCGTGGTCTTCAATTATTGTATGCTTTGGCAGATATTTTAGACTCCTATGACATTTAAATCAATTTTTAAGTTATCCATGATATCATAGATGATAAATAGGTTAAGTTGAATCACTATGCGTGCACTACTTCTCTAGATTAAAAGAAAAGGGTAAGCACCACTAATGGTCCTTCTTATCATTAATTTTCTACAAAGTGGTTCATCTTGTATTTTTTTTCCCATTTTAATCTCCACTATAAATTATTTGTTTCACTTTGATCATTTTCAGGTGGTCCAAGGTGAACTAAATTGTGGACTAAATTGATAAAGAAACAGTTTTATGAGGGACTAAATTGATACAAAATAATTTTATGAGGGACTAAAGTGTAACACTAAAAGTAAAAGACCCCTTGTAAATGACCAAAGTGAAACAAGTAATTCATAGTAGGGACTAATTTGGAAAAAAAAATACAAGATGGACCACTCTATATAAAGTTAATGATAAGGAGGACCATTAGTGGTATTTACCCAAAAAAGAAATATAGAAAAATTGATTGACTCTCCTACCCATATCCACTAAAATGGGAGTAAAATGCAATTTAACCAATGACACTTCACCCTCGAATAATTTGATGTAACATATCCACTAAAAGTAGTCATTTAACAAAACATCCCTGCATTTTCCAATTGAGTGTTGAAATTTTTGAGCAAAATAATGGTTATAAGTCATTACATGAAATTAATAACGATCTAATGGCAATTTACCACCCCCCTCCTTGATTTGTATATTTTCAATTTACATCTTTGTAAATGGAAAATAGCATTTTACCCTCCTATGAAAATTTAAAAGGACCAATTTACCTCCTTCAACCGGAGAATGTAACTCACTCGCCGAAATTGAGAGTGGACATGAAAAGTATTTATGTAGCATAAGGTGGTAAAGTGCAACATTAATTTATCATAACACAGGGTGGTAAAGTGTCACATTTAACACAAGGGGGTATAGTGTCACATATATATATAAGAGGGATAGTTTTGTGTCAATTCGTATGTTTTTTAACTTTAAGAATGTCAAGGTGGCGGTGTGAAACTTTTATGATAAAATGCTCTTTTTTAAATCATAGGGGTAAATTGAACATTCTGCAAATAATAAAGAAGGTAAATTACCATTAACTCAATTAATAAATGTCTTCTTCAATTGAACAAAACCAATGAGATCGTAGCCCATTGTTAAGATATTAAGGCTGAGACCCCAAGATTAAGAGGTTCTGGGTTAAATTTTCATTGATTTGGATTTTCTTCTTGTTTAAATACTAGTTGTTTGGTAGTTATCTTATTTTTTTTTGGTAATTCGGTTGTACTTGATTAGATTTTAATATAATTACTTTTGTTTGTAATTTGGTATTAAATTTTTGATTTTATGATATCAGGGCCGGCCCAACACTTCTTGGGGCCCGAGGCAAAATCTAAAATCGAGGCCCTATATATCTTAGAAAAAAAATTCAATTAGAATTTGTTTTTCTAAGTATTAATTATATCTTCATATTCTAGTTCTGCTAACATATCTTTTTCTATTGATAAAATGGTTAACACACTTAATTTTTCTTATGACAGACATGATTAATTATTGTAGTCTTGTAGGATGAGGGAAATAAAATAAGCGAGTAAGATCTGATGGAGAAAAGAATATTTGTAGCAAAGAAAAAGTGGTTGTTAGACCTTGACTTTAGGAATTTTTTATGAAGTTACTCCCTCCATTTCAAAATACATGTCCTTTTAGTAAAAAAAATTCAAAATACATGTCGTTTTAGTAAAAAATAATATATTTTAAAATACAAGTCGTTTAGAATTTCAAGAGAGACTTAATTCTCTTTTGACTATTTTACCTTTTCTCATTAATAACAATAAGAAAAGTTACATATTTTTTTAATTTCTTTTTGGAGGGAGTTTTGCACTATAAGACTTTTATTCTTCTAAAATTTAGTTAATTAATAGTTTCCTTAATCATTGTGCAACAATCTTTATCGACGTGTTTGTTGAAATTGAAACACTCAACCAATCACAAATATATTTCACTTATAATTGTATGGGTTCATATCACATCTAGCAGTTTATATAATTCTGTCATTTTTTTTCTTCAATGATTTAATTTATTTCGAGGCACGTCAGACACATTTAATGAGAACCTCTTTCAACAGGGATTCGAACCTGAGTTCTCTACTTAACATTAGAGAACTAACATTGCTTCAAAAATTGTAAAAAAAATTGATATATCAGTTCAACTATAAAAAAATATCAGTTTTTAATTTGTTTAGAGAAAATATTTCTCTTACTCCACCAAGAATATTGGCGCCAGTTGTGTGGGGGGAAAAGATGTGAGAATCATGTCTATTTTTTTTGTAGCTGATTCAAATATTTTTGAATATTTTATGAATCGTGTACTTCAATTACTTTTTTATTAATCTAGCTAGAGATATGCTTTGGCAGAGATTTTCAGATTTTTTCTTTGAAATTTGAATCAATTTTTAAGTTATGTCATGAGCATCACGAAGAGTTTAGTTTAGTTGAATCAGTATGCGCGCACTACTTCTCTAGATTAAAAAAAAAAAAGAGTTAATGAAAATTTGTCCCCTATGATATTTATAATGTTCAATTTACCTATATGTGATTTGAAAAAAAAAAAAAAAAACACTTTACCTTCTGTTATCTTACAAAAGTTTTACACCGCCTACCGGACATTTTTATATGTGGCAGTTTACCACCCCTGTTTATGATAAATGCTGCAATTTACTCTCCCGTGTTATGATAAATGTGTCAAATTACCACCCTATTTTACAAAACACATTTCATGCCCACTCTCAACTTCGACAAGTGAGTTACACTCTTCGACTGAAGGGAATAAATTGATTTTTTAAAGTTTTCATAGGGGGTGAAGTGCTCTTTTTCAAATAACAGGTTGTTAAATTTAACATTATGCATTTCACAAGGGTACTGTAAATTGGCATTATCTAAAAAAAAATATAGAAAAATTAATTGCCTACCCAAATTAAGTGTAAAATGCAATTTAACCAATGACACTTCACCCTCGAATTTTTTGATGTAACATATCCATTAAAAGTATTCATCTAACAAAACATCCCTGCATTTTCCAACCGTTATATATTGTGAAATTGAGTGTAGAATTTTTTTAGCAAAATAATGGTTATAAGATGTCATTACATGAAATTATTAAAGATCTAATGGCAATTTTCCCCCAGTGATTTGTATATTTTTAATTTACCTCCCTATAAATGAAAAATAGCATTTTACCCCCGATAAAAATTTAAAAGGAGCAATTTACCTCCTTCAACTGGAGAGTGTAACTCACCCAAAATTGAAAGTGGGCATGAAAATTGTTTTATAACATGGGGGGTAAGTGCAACATTCATTTATCCTAACACAAATGGGTAAATTGCCACATATATTAGGGATAGTTTTGTCAATTCATATATATTTTTAAGTTAAAGAATGTGAAGGTGACAGTGTGAAACTTTTATAAGATCACATGGGGGTAAAATGCTATTTTTTCAAATCACAGGATGTAAATTGTCATTAACTCAATTAATAAATATCTTCAATTGAACAAAACCAATGAGATCGTAGCCCATTGATAATGTACTAAGATTAAGGCCCCAGAATTAAGAGGTCTTGGGTTCAATTTTCACTAATGTGAATTTCTTCTTATTTTAATACTAGTTGTTTGGTAGGTTACTATTCATTAGCTCAGCAAAATGCTTCAAGGGGCATAGAAGAACTTTATTAATCTAGAGAAACTTGGCTTAACTCTTGTTCTTACCAATAATGAGGCAAAGTACGAGTGAATTTTCAATTACTTAATTAAAATTAAACTTTGGAGTCAATTTCTATTATTATTCACTATTTTAAACAAGCACATGAAATCTCATCGAAAAGCTTTACATGTTCTAATTTAAATTACATAAAAAATTAATTAGCGGAACTTATTAAATCAATCTATTATGATTATCAATTAATCATGGTCTATAAACTATAAACCCAACAGTATGTAGCATCACAAAAATCAAAAGTATGATATATATCCCTACTTTAAATTGAGAAACATATAAAGTGGAGATGAAAATGAGCAGTTATTGATTCACACAGTAATTCGCATACTTTCTTTGGAGTTGACTTAACATTTTCTGAGAGAGAGACGATCGATCGTTACATTAATGTTATTATATCAATATTACTGTATTAAAAATCTATTGAATTAATATCAATTTAAAAATAAAATCAATAACCAAAAAGTAATAGTATTAAATTAGGAGAAAACTCAATATTAATGAGAGTTGGACCCAAAACGTTTTGATTTTGGAGCCTCGAGTTGACTTAACTAATACTCCTAGTTTGAGTTACTCCCGCCGTTTTTATTTTATTTTTCGTTTTGATGGATTGCACACATATTAAGAAATGTAATAAATAGCCACATTTTTCAGGAAAAACCCCAAAACACCATTTTAACCAAATAATCACATCATTAATTACAAGTATTAACGAGAAGGGTAAAATTGATTAAAAAAAAAAAATTACATTAAACTCCTAAAACAACAAAAAAAGTAAACAATTTTTTATCAAAGCTACAAATAAAAAAACCCGGAGGGAGTAATGTTTTAGCCTAGCCCATAATGGGCCCATGACCCATTAATAACTGCGAATTACTGTGTGAATTAAAATGACCCATTAATTCGAATCCGATTCGTATTTGGGCCGATTTATTAGGATTTTTATCCGATTAAGAATTCGATTGGTCTGATCCGATTAAGAAAATCCGAAATTCGAAATATGTGGAGCGAATATGGATTTAGAATGATCCTATTCGTTACATATCCGTATCCGATATATATTACTATATATTGTTTACACTACAAAAAAAGGGAGCTTCACCTACGACCTGATTCCAACGAAAATAAATTTGTCGCTATTAGTGACGGATTAGTAACCAAATACCAACATAATTTCAATAAAAAAAATCTACCTTCAATAACATCGACAAATTACCGACGGAATGTCGAAAACAAATATTTTTTGTAGGAATTCGGTTGTTAAGTTGTAGGGAAAAGTTATCCATAGCGACGAAATCATTCCAACGGAAAATTATCTGTCGCTATTTAGATTTTAGTAACTGAACATCGACGGAACCAACAACAAAAATATGTTCCGCCAATAATAACGACAAATTACCAACAAAAAATTGGGAAAAAATATTTCTCATAGGAATTCGGTTGTTAAAGTTGTAGGAAAAAATTGTCCATAGTGATGAAATTGTTCCAACGAAAAATTTCCATTGTTATTTAGCTCTAGTAACAAATGTGTAACTGAACAGCAACAAAACCAACGATAGAATTATGTTTCACGAATAATAAAAACAAATTACCAAAGAAATTTTGAAATAAAAAATATTTTATGTATGACATTTGTTATTAAGTTGTCGGGAAAGGTGATCCATAGTAGTGAAATCATTCGGTGAAAAAAATACATCACTACTTCTCCTTCATAACACACAAAAGTTAAAGTGATTTTATATCTAAGCACTATCAAACAAGAACCGATAAATTAGATTTTCTTGAAGTAAGATAGTTCTCCCCAATCCAAATATAATAATTATGTCGAACTAATCAAATTTCTAGGAACGTAGAGTAAATGCAATTACACTTCATCTATTACATTGTAACTAAGATCATTAATAAATCAGCTCGGCATAGAGGTGGTAATATGGATCGATCTGCTGAATCCGGTCCATATGGGATCCACTAAATTTTCAACATGATCAAATCTGCTGGATCCAATCTACTATGGATCCATAAATGAAAATTGTGGATACTGGATCAATTCAAAAAAGAAAATATTTGTAAACTTCAATTGTCCAATCTCCCCCATCCCCACCCTGCCACCACCCCCATCCTCCGCCACCTCCCAACCATCCCCACATCCGGGCACCAACCACCCCCCACACGGATCACCCTTATGTGTTGGATCCATAATTATATACTATATATTTAAATCAAAATAAAAATAAATATATCTATGTTCCACTAAAACCTTTAAATACATTAAAAATCTATATCTATACTTCTATTCTAATACTAATACTAAAAAGAAAGCCTCTTTAGTCTCACAAAATGCAAGTTTTTTTGGCTTTTCACGAAAATTACCCTTCAGTTTTTAAGCTTAACCGTCGAGTAAATACAAATCATAGGATATAACTGGAAAAAAAAATGTATATTTTCAGCCGTTGTTATACAAATAAAGTGAATTCAATTTTCTTCCCTACAGTTATATTTTTGCTAGACTCAAGAGAAGGGTTTTAATGTAATTTCGTTCCCATACACGATGAAACCGCATACCCCCACTCCGCTCTTTCTCTCGAGAAATTATTTAGTACAGCCGTTGCACCACATCATCTTGTGTACATGATACAACCGACCAAGGTAGTTATTACATGTGGATTGAAATTTCACATCACCCATGTTTTGGGCAATGTAAACATAATTTTAGAATCCTACATTTTAGGAAAACATGGAGTGATGTGGGACTTCACTCCACATGTAATAACTACATTGGTCGGTTGCACCACATGGACTTGATGACGTGATGCAACGGTTATACTATATAATTTCTCTTTTCTCTCACAAACCCTCGCTCTTTTCATCCACACTTCATTTCCTCTTCTTTTCTCTTCTCTTCAAATTTCTGTTTTTCATTTATGAATTTTATCTAACCAATTTATTAACTTTTGTTCTTTAATGTGTTTTCTTCTTTGATTTTATTAGAATTCACCACATGGATTAGGCTAAGTCCACTTACTTGGCTTGGGCCTAACTCAACCTCAAAAGCTAGCTTATGAAGTGAGGATTGCCCAAGACCTTATAAAGTGAACTTAACTATGATTTTCAACAAATGTAGGACATTTAGTCATAATACTCCCCCTTCACGTGTGGACGGGCTGAATGTGTGGGAGAAGCAAGCCCAACACGTGATATATTAATGCCCAACATTTGCGAAATATTGGCATGTGAGTAAGAGTCCAACACGCGTATTTGCCCAGACCGTGTGGATCCCCAACACGCGGATTTTCCAGACCGTGTGGGTGAAGAATAAATCCCATCATGCGCGCAAGGAAGAGCGCATCACGGAAGGAGGTGACCCAATTCAACCTGGGCTCTGATACCATATTAAAATTCACCACATGGATTGAGATAAGTCCACTTACTTGGCTTGGGCCTAATTCAACATCAAAAGCTAGCTTATGAAGTGAGGATTGCCCAAGACCTTATAAAGTGGACTTAACTACGATTTTCAACCAATGTAGGACATTTAGTCTCAATAGATTTGATCTTTGGTTTTGCAGATTTTTAGGGATTCCTTGCATTTTTTGCATTTCTCCTATTTAGGTGCTGATACAATTTCTAAGTTTGGATTAGTCTATTCTTTGACAACGATTCAGTAATGTCAACGCTAATAATTATATTATCTGAAAGGTGTATTGGTTGTTATTTCAAGTAAATTTACTCTCCACTTTTACTTCCTAGGTCAATAATTAATCATTTATTGTGTTGGACTATTGAATGATGAGTCTGATGACCTTATGTGATGTTTTACACAATTTCATTGTTTTCTTTGTTTCCTATGTTGTTTATTACAATTTCATTGTTTTCTTTGTTTCCCAGAATTTTTTCGTGTTTGGGAAATGCCAAACAAACATGTTTTCTATTTTTCGAAATAAAATTTTCATCCATTAATTTTCTCAAACTACTCTCTCAAAAGCCAAACAAACAACAATTTTTTTTATCTCTAAACAAAACCTATACAAACTCTACTTTGATTTGACATAAAGTAACCTATCTCTTACACAATTTATCTCACAAAACAAACATGATTTGACATAAAGTCTTACACATCTTACACCTACAACCCAACTCTTCCAAAAAAACCTACACCTATTTTATTTCTCAAACCACTCTCTCAAAACCCAAACAAACAACATTACGCAAATCGATATTATTTCACAAACCTCCATTACACTCCCAAACTACTTTCCCAAACGCCAAACAAACAAGCCCAATATCTTCTTGTTCATAACATTTTTTGTAACTTTTCTTATGTTGTTCTAAACTCAAGAAGGTTTGTACTTGGCTTCGGAGCATCAATACGTACGTACTCTGCAGCAAAGAAAAAAAAATACTGATTTTAAAATCTAAATTATATGGATCTAATACATACTTTTGGATTTCCATTTTATACCAAATTCGCATTGTAAAATATGACATTTGTTATGCTTCTGGAAGAGATAACTGTAACTTAACTTTGGTTACATATGATTGAATCAACAATAATTTTGATCAAACACTTTATAAAATTAAATTTGTGATCTTAATTTGTTAAAATTTTATGTTTGTTGTCCCCGCTTCATTTGAGACCAACAATGCAAAACTTGTAACAACGTATGAGATTAAACTTCCAAAAAATATACTATATTATGGGACTAATTGCAATATACTTTAAACATTGGGAGAAAAAAATGCAATTTTGCAAAATGTAGGACCAGAAGCTAAAATATTTATAAGAATTAAGATAAAAGATGTAGATTGTAAAGTACATAACTAAAAGTACTCAAGACCATCAATTGTGTGCGAATAACATGCATTTTGCATACCTATGTGTTTTAATGTGCATGCCTACACATTTCTTTTCTTTTTCTACTTACGTTAAAATGTGATACCATTTTTTTTTTTAATTATTAAAATTTCATTTCATCAAATCAAAAGAAAGGTAGAACATAATTAAAATAAGGGAAATCCTCATTACAAAGACATTAACGAGAATTAAAGAAAAAGGAATATAATAAAACGATCCCCCAGGTCCAAGCGGCAAGATTATGAGCCGCAAGATTGGAGCCTCTAGTAGTGAAACAAAACCTCCAATATGGGCAACATGCCCAAAAACTTCGAATTTATTCAATCAAACCATGAACTGCCCAATTTTGTAGCTATATGTCTCCTACATAGATACACTTTTAGAAAAATAAACTGATAAAAAGATATCAAACATATATAATTAAAAAAAAATTATGATGATCCAACACAGGTAATGGAGCGCCGAATGAATAATCTCCAACATTCTTCCGAAAAAGAATGTATTATGCAAAAATTTAAATGTATTTAATTTTATACAAAATAAAATCACTAAATATGAAAAAGATGGGAAAACAAAGATCAAAAAAATGAAAAATAAATAAAAGAGAAAGATATATTAAATGTTCTGCAAAAATGAAACTAATTCTTCCATGCCCGTTTTAAAAAGATAGATAAAAATGAAATAATAATGATATTGATAAATTGTTAAAAATCACCATTAAGCCATCAAAAAGGAAAAAAGAGAATTCAATTAACTATTTTAGATAAATTAACAAAATTACCTTCGAATAAATTGATATCACTGACTTGATAATAAGAAATTACAAGGACACCCCCTCAGTCAAAAGTACATTACAAGGACACCACTTACGGCGTTAATGTCAGACATTAAATGATGACGTCATCTAATTTTTTTAATGTCTTTCCAAGCTTACCCTTGGAAAATTTTGTAATATAATCTATGATATATGGGGTATATTTGTAAAGTTTATTCCACCACCTTTTTTTCAAAAATGGACGGAAAGAGACGGATTGGGTATTTTATGCAGAATTTTTGAAAGTATAAGGATTGGTTCAAAAAAAATTTCACATAGTAATTTGGTGTAGATTTTACATAACACATGGTAGTATTGTGTATTTTCCTCGTTGCTATTCTTTATTTTTTGTGTGAAGTAATAATATCAAAGCAAAATGCACCATTAGTTTTGACTTTTGAGTATTTTATCATTGTCTTTAAAATGAAACCTTAATTTGCTTGGAAATTGTGTACATGTTCGAGAGATATGCTAAGTTGGCTGTGATTCTTTGCCAGTACACATTTTTTTGAATTATTACTTTTAAATATCATACATGAGTATCATTTATTTAATGACTACTAGCTTAGTATTATCATATCCCTTCCCTTCACCCCCCCCCCCCCCCCCCCCCCCCCTCTTTTTCCATCCCTTCTCCTTCCCCTTCCCTTAGCATAGACATCTCTAGTGTATCAATCTTCTCATTTAATTTAATTTCAATCATCATTCTTTCCCACTCTCACTTAATAATAATAATAATAATAATAATAATGTATTTTTCCCCACTCTCACTTAATAATAATAATAATGTAAATAATAATAATAATAGTAATAATAATAATATGCAAAAATCTTGTTTAATAATAATAATAATAATAAGTCACTTTTTTTATAATGCAGCATAAAAAAGATCAATTTTCAATATAATTAGTCATTTTTTTTAAAACAATATAATTAATCACTTAAACAAAACAAATAAAAGAATTATCAGACAATGTAATTAATTAATTGCATTAAATGGGTTTGGTTTAGTTAAATGCATTAGGTTTAATTACCGTGCATTAATTGCTTAATTATCATGCATTAATTGCTTCCCCACTGGCAACAATATTTGCACTAAACCATTCCATTAATTGCAACCCTAAAACTGACAACAATAGCTGCTTGCATTTGGTTTAATTAAGTAATTAAACCATTGTTGCCTTGCCCCATCCCCTGGGCGGTGGTTAGGACTGTCAATTGAGCCGAGCCTACCCGAAGCCCGATGGTTCAGCCCGATTAAAATTGACTCGAACCCGAGTAATTATGAGTCGGGCCGAGTTTGAGCCATTATATTAAACCCGATCAATTTATGAGTCGAGTTTGAGCCGAAATAGGCTCAACCCGAATCCCGACTATATAATTATTCTAAATACAAATTATATCGAGTTGATTATTTTACATTATTGGGTTTAAAACAAAAATGCAGGTTTCCAATTATTTACCATATTGACATCAAACTGGAGAAGTGGATACTTTTGGAATTGCAACTTATTATTTTAAATACTAGTATTATTTATTAATATTAAAATTATACTCCAGTATACTAATTATTATGAAATTACAATTAACTTGTTTCCTACATATATCAGTTATAACACATATCAATTACAATTAACGTATTTACGGGCCAAAGGGAAAATAAATAACAAAAGGGAAAAAACTGAAAAGTTAAAGTATATGGTCAAATAGATCGAGAGCCTCGAGACTTTTACCATCTTTATTTAATGTTTTATATTATAGATTACAAGTATGAAATTTATATTATCTTGTGCATTAAGTAAGATTAGTCTATTTATATGTGTTTTAACAATGCGTAGTTTTTTATTTGCCAAGTAAAATTTGTTTGAGTGAGCAAGCCCGATATAAACCCGAAGCCCGAAAAGTTACATGAGCCGAGTTTGAGCCTATAGATGTGAAGCCCGATGGTATATGAGTTTGAGCCTATAGTCATGAAACCCATATGAATATAAATTATAATGGAAAATGAAAAATAAAAACCCAAACACAACCCCCTATCGCCGTACACCACTCTAACAATGTTCTCGCTCGGTATTAGATGCAATACACCACACAACTTGTTTTGCTGTGAGATTTGTTTTCATAATATTATTATTGAAGTTAATATAATTAAAAATATATTATATTTGAACTCTAACGGCCACGTGGCAATTCCGTCCAAAAAACTAACGACAGTATCAAGTTTGCAACGTCCATCCATTTTGATATGAATTTGAGAAGAATGATATGAAAAAGTGAAATTTGGCCTATTATATGGTATGAAATGTAGATTTTTGCAATTACATTCCATTATGCTATTATTTCTGAATTGAAAATGTTTGACGATGTATGTGACTTAAATTCCCACAACATGATTAAGATAGGTATGTCTCCTTTTGATACACTTTAAGTTTCAATTAATTTAAACCTGAAGCATAATATATCATTCAGTCGAAATCAAGTAATCAACTATACATATGTTAATAATTTAGAATAAATATAAAATTAATTGAATGTAAGATGTACATATGTTGATAGACTTTTGATATTCTTTAAGGGCCTGTTTGTTTTGCGTTTTCCAAAAAAAAAATCGTGTTTGGGAAATGCCAAACAAACATATTTTCTACTTTCTCAAATAAATTATTCATCTCTCAATTTTCTCAAACTACTCTCTCAAAAGCCAAACAAACAACAATTTTCTTATCTCTAAACAAAACATATAGAAACTATACTCTGATATATTTGACATAAAGTAACCTATCTCTCACACCATTTATCTCACATAACAAATATGATATGACATAACGTCTTACACATCTTACACTTACAACCTCACTCTTCCAAAAAATCCAAACAAACAACATTACACAAATCGAGATTATTTCACAAACATCCAAACAAATAGAGTATAAATATGATCATATACGCACCTTCACATGATGACCCTACAGGAATAGTTAGTACCACACGAAGAGAGTATACGACTAATAGAGTCATCCATATCAATTCCTCTAAAAAGTCCATGTCTGAACCTATCACATAAGCATGTTATGGGGAAATTTCTTGCTGCAGAGCAACATGATTTGATTGTGCCAAAGCCGCATCTTTGAATAAGACTTATCACGGCAAATTCCGATATAGGGGAACAATCTTGTTGTGCAACAGCTCCTTTGATCATGAAAAGTACTATTATTGTTGTGATACTGATACCCATTTAATCTTGTGTTTGTGTACGTAGCTAGATAGATATAAATAGTTATGATGAATGACTTAATGATGAAGATAATATTGTTACTTAGGTGTCTATTTATACACCTAATTAGTTGTGAAAATTGTGTACATGTTAGACATAAGTTGGCAAGTACACATTTGTCTGAATTCTCACTTTTTAAAAATTATAATAAATGAGTCCATGACTATTAATTTAAGGGATTATTGCATTTTTGGTGCTACAACTATAGTCCACTGGCATTTCTACCCCGTAACTTTTCGGACTAGCACATTTGGTGCCACAACTTTAACATCAGTGGCAATTTTGGTGCCAATTGAAGCCCAATTTCAAAATTGGTCAGAAATTCCCCCATGTGCGGGCCATGTGACATAAAAATTGGAGATTTTAACCATTGAAAGCATTTTTCATTAAAAAAAAATAATTTATTTCCATCCACAAAGAACTAGGCTACATGGTTGTTTTTATTTGGGGAAGAAGAAGAAGGCGGGTAAACATTTATTTAAGGGAATGTTTGTGAATTTGATAGTAAAAGTTAGGATTTTGAATTTTGGTAATTTTATTTTTAATGAAAAAGATGTTAAATGGTCAAAATCCCTATTTTCCATGTCACATGGCCCGCACATGGGGGAATTTCGGGCTAATTTTAAAATTGGACCTCAATTGGCACCAAATTTGCCACTGATGTTGAAGATGTGGCACCAAATGTGCCAGCCCGAAAAGTTACGGGGTAGAAATGCCAGTGGACTATAGTTGTGGCACCAAAAATGCAATAATTCCATTAATTTAATGACTACTAGCTAGTAGCTAGTATTATCATATCACGTCTAGCGGTCTAGTATTCTGAACTTTATTTTTGTTTTCGAAGGGTTTATAGTAACTTTCGATGCGCGCCGACACATTTAGTGAGAACCTCTCACAACAGGGATACGAACCTGGGTTCGCTACATAACATTAGAGAACTAACATTGCTTCAAAAATTGTAATAAAAATTTGATGGTTCAGTTCAACCGTAAAATAATTAAATTTCAAAATTCTCACACTCGACACAATTGCAGCTGCGAACTTGTGAAAGGTGAAATATCATTTTTTAATTTGTTTAGAGAAAATATTTCTCTTATTCCACCAAGAATATTGGCGCCCGTGAGAATCATGTGTTTTATTATTTGTAGCTGGTTCAAATATTTTGGAGTATTTTATAAATAGTGGACTTCAATTACTTTTGTATTGAGCTAGCTAGAGATATGCTTTAGGATAGATATTCAGAGATCTCCTATGATATTTGAATTAATTTTAAGTTATGTCATGAGCATCACGAGTTAAGTTGAATCAGTATGCGCGCACTACTCTAGATTAAAAAAAGAAAGAATTAATAATAATTTACCCCTATGATATTCATAATGTATTATTTACATCTCTGTTATTTGAAAAAGAGTAATTTGCCTCCCTGACAATTTTATATATGGAAGTTTACCGTCATGTGTTATGATAAATGTGGCAATTTACCATCCTATGTTACAAAACACATTTTATGCCCACTCTCAATTTCGGCAAGTGAGTTACACTCTCCGGATGAAGGGGATAAATTGCTTCTTTAAAATTTTTACAGGGGGGTAAAATGCTCTCTTTCAAATCACATGTGGATAAATTGAACATTATATATTTTTACAAGGATAAACTGACATTAAAAAAATATATATATATATATATATATGGAAAAATTGGTTGCCTTCCCAAATTAAAATTAAATTTAACCAATGACATTTCACCCTCGAATTATTTGATGTAACATATCCACTAAAAATATTCATCTAAGAAAAAAACCTGCATTTTCCAACCGTTTTAAATTGTTATGAATTTTGAAATTTTTTAGCAAAATAATGGTTACAAAACGTCGTTACTTGAAATTAATAAAGATCTAATGACAATTTATCCCCTGTGATTTTTTGTATATGTTCAGTTACCTCCCTATAAATGAAAAAGAGCACATTCCCCAACCCATCCACCCCAAAAAAAAAAAAATTAAAATGAGCAATTTACCTCTTTCAAACATAGAGTGTAATTCACTGGCCGAAATTGAGAGTGGACATGAAAAGTATTTTTGTTTCATAGAAGGGTAAAGTGCAACATTAATTTATCATAACAGGGAGGGGGGTAAAGTGCCTCATATAAGAGGGATAATTTTGTCAATTCGTATATTTTTATGTTTAAGAATGTCAAGGTGGTGTAGCGAAACTTTTATAAGATTACATGGGTGTAAATTGCTCATTTTCAAATCACATGAGGAAAAATTGAACATTATGCAAATCACGTGGAGGTAAATTATCATTAACTCAATTAATAAATGTCCTCAAATGAACAAAACCAATGAGATGATAGCCGATTGTTAAGGCACTAAAATTGAGGCCCAGGATTAAAAGGTCTTGATTTCAATTATAGCACTCTGGACAATCGATTGTAGTAAGATGCAAAAATAAAAAATAAAGGTAGATTGCAGTAAGAAAAATATATTCTTCAAAGACAGCTAGCCTTAAGCCCTTAGCCGGTTTAAAATTTCAGATTCAGCTTTAACAATTTAGTAGTTCATTTATGGCTAATAGATGCTTGAAACAATCATTTTATAGTGAAGAATTTAATTTCATAAAACGTGCGTGTCTATATGGATATTTGTCAAGTTTTTTTCATGCTACATCGAATAAAAATTTATTTGACATTTTAACTCACTCATAAAATAATAAACAAATTATCTCCCTATAAAAACAAAAAATAGGCAAAACGCCCCCTATGACTTGTAAAGTTGTTCACGCGCATATAAGACATTTAAGACTTGATTTTGAAGCATACATAAATTAATAATTCATTAATATAAAATATAAATGTGCATTTCAAACTGAGATATTAATTATTTTATAAAATATAAATTAAATGAAAAATAAAAACCCAAACACAACCCCCCTATTGCTGCAATCCACTCTAACCCCAACCATGCTCGGCGTGACGGCATCGGTGTCAGATGCAATACGCGCAACATTGGGCCAGGGGCGGAGCCATGATTATTATATCCAAAAATTAGTTATATACATATCTAGATAGTATTTAAAGTAAATGACACCGGTAGTTCTACTTATCTATAAATTTTTATATAGTCGTCCCTCTTGTATTTTTTTTCAATATTAGTTCCCGCTACGGATTATTTGTTTCACTTTGGTCATTTTCAAGCGGTCCACGGCGGCTCAGAACTCACGTGACATGCAAATGCTTATTTCCGAGAGTATTTTCGTATGTTCACTATGATAGTGTTACACTTAAGTTCCACATAAAACTTATTTATATCAAATTAGTCCCTGGCTTAGTGGCTTTTATGAGAAATAATAATTTCAAAAAATAAAATCATTTAAAAATAATCTTTATGAATCGTAAATTATTTAAAAAGACTTTAAAAAATTATATAACACACCTATTTGTATCAATATAATCAGATGATTATTTTTTGTTTAATTATTTTCTCATTTATATTAATACAACTAGGAGAATTAAGAATTTTTTTTGTTTTTGTTTTAATTTTTTTTCTAATTTATATTGATACATATAGATGATATATAAATCTCTGGTGATCATGCAGATAGTCCCGCGCTGGTCCTCCAAAGGGGCGGCATGATTTCGATGTTAACCCTAGGTTTAGTGTTTCTTTTTACTTGTTTTCAGCAAATTGGTACATGAATTCACATGTAACTTTAATTTGAAGTTTTTGGGTTTAATTTCTTGACGTGAACAATTTCTTCCCTCACGTAACAATGGGTATGATGAGTAATTTGCAAATCCAGTCCATAATTAAAACTTTGGCAACTATGTGGACTAAAATCGTCACTAAATTTGGAGATGTGGGGCTATATATTTTCGTAGCCTAAAAATATTATGGGGTAAAAATATCAGTCAATATAAGTAATGACATCAATTTTATAATAAAACATAACTGCCACGTCCCCACTTAACGGTGATTTTTAACTGAAGTACCAAATGTGTCACAATTTGTTAAAATGGTGTACCAAATGTGTTGGACACAAAAAGCGGTGTATCAAAAATAATAATTGACCTAAAGCGCGGTACCAAAAGTGCAATTCTCTCCTTGGAGATATGCTAAGTTGTCATTGATTCTTTTCCAGTACACATTTTTCTGAATTATCACTTTTTAAATATCATACATGAGCCTCATGACTATTAATTTAATGACTATTAGCATCATATCACGATTAGTTGACTCATTTGTATCCTAATTTGCAAGTAAAGTGCACAACATTTCTTAGAAAACAAAAATAGGAATTTGGATCTACAGATTCTACAATTTTCCTCAAATAAATGTTTAATTATTACAACTAGAAATGGGTAAGCTTAAACATAAGATCAATGTTACCTTCAACATATGCGCTATTATACTCAACGACTTTTGATTATAGTTAATTGTAATTTTGAAAAACTATTGATCATTCGTGTTAATTATCCATTTAAAGTAAATTAATTAAATCGTGATTTGATGCCACCAACTCTCAACTACTTTTTAATTTTTACCTAAAACTCCATATAAAAAGTTAAAAGATAAAAAAAGGGATGGAGGAAGTATTACATAGAGGATTTTATTAATAAAAAATAATAGGAGGAAAGTAATTGAAAAAACTCCTTGTGAAAGGTGAAATATGAAAAGATTAATTTCTTTTAATATTCATATATGTTGTGCACTTTACTTGCAAGTTGGCAGCGGTTCACTACTTAACATTAGAAAATTAACATTGCTTAAAAAATTATGATAAAAAATTGATAGTTCAGTTCAACCGTAAAAAATTTTAAGATTCAAAATTCTCACACTCGACACAATTACAACTGCGAATTTGTGAAAGGTGAAATATCACATTTTTAAATTGTTTAGAAAGAATATTTCTATTTCTCCACCAAGAATATTGGCGCCAGTTGTGTAGGGGGACAAGATGTGAGAATCATGTCTAATATTTTTTGTAGTTAATTCAAATATTTTTGAGTATTATTGTTGTTATACCCACCTTCATCATCGTCGATTTTATCCCAGAAATATTAATATAATGGCACTACCCATTTAATTTTGAGTTTATACATATACATAGTTATGAATGAGTTAATGATGGAGATATTATTGTTACATTACAAAGGTGACTATTTATACACCTTAGTTTTGAGTATTTTATCATATATTGCCTTTAAAATGAAACCATAATTAAATATTTGCGTGGAAATTGTGTACATGTTAGAGAGATATGCTAAATTGGCAGTGATTCTTTGTCAATGCACATTTATCTGAATTATTACTTTTTAAATATCATACTTTATACATTAGTCCCACGACTATTAATTAATTTAATGACTAATAACTAGTATGATCATATCACGTCTAGCGATATAGTATTCTGACTTTTTTTTTTCTCAAGGGTTTAATTCCTTTTGATGCGCGTCGAACACAGTTATTGGGAACCTCTGCCAACAGAGATTCGAAATTGGGTTCGCTACTTAACATTAGAGAACTAACATTTGCTTGAAAAATTGTAATAAAAATTTTGATGGTTCAGTTCAACTGTAAAAATTTAAAGATTCAAAATTCTCACACTCAACGCAGCTGCATGTGAAAATTAAGATTTATATATGAGAGAACTTCTTAAAGGTTTGTTTGGTGTTTGAGAAAGTAGTTTAGGAGAGTAGTGGAGGTTTGTGAAATAATCTCGATTTGCATAATGTTGTTTGTTTGAGTTTTGAGAAAGTGGTTTGAAAAATAAAGTAGGTGTATGTTTTTTAGAAGAGTTAGTTTGTAGATATAAGGTAAGACTTTATGTCAAATCATGTTTGTTATGTGAGATAAATTGTGTAAGAGATATGTTACTTTATGTCAAATCAGAGTATAATTTGTATAAGTTTTGTTTAGAGATAAAAAAAAAATTGTTGTTTGTTTGACTTTTAAGAGAGTAGTTTAAGAAAATTGTAAGTTGAAAAATTTATTTCAGAAAGTAGAAAATATGTTTGTTTGACATTTCCCAAACATAAAATAATTTTGAAAAACGCCCATTGTGTGGGGACAAGATGTGAGAATCATATGTATTATTTTTTGTAGTTGATTTAAGTATTTTTGAGTATTTTACAAATCGTTGACTTCAATTACTTATTTTGGAAGAGATTTTTAGAGATCTCCTATGACATTTGAATCAATTTTTAAGTTATGTCATGAACCTCACGAAGACTATGATTAGATGACGGATAGATTGAGTTGAATCAGTATGCGCGCACTATTTCTCTAGATTAAAAAAAGGAATATAGAAAAATTGATTGCCTTGCCTTCCCAAATTAATAGTAAAATGCAATTTAATAAGTGACACTTCACCATCGAATTATTTGATGTAACATATCCACTAAAAAAGTATTCATCTAACAAAACATCCCTGCATTTTTCAAACGTTCTAAATTGTGAAATTGAGTGTTGAAAATTTTGAGCAAAATAAATGTTGTAAGACGTCATTACACGAAATTAATAAAGATCTAATGGCAATATACCCTCTCCCCTTTATTTGTATATGTTCAGTTTACCTCCCTGTATATGGAAAATAACACTTTACCCTCCTATGCAAATTTAAAAGGAGCAATTTACTTCTTTCAACCGGAGAGTGTAACTCACTTGTCGAAATTGAGAGTGGACATAAAAAGTATTTATGTAACATAAGGGGGTAAAGTAAAACATTAATTTATCATAACACATGAGGGGTAAAGTGCCACATTTATCATAACAAAAGGGGGTAAAGTGCCACATATAAGAGGAATAGTTTTGTCCATTCATATATATTTTCAGTTTAAGAATGTCAAGGTGGCGGTGTGAAACTTTTATAAGATCACATAGGGTAAAATGCTCTCTTTAAAATTATAGGGGGTAAACTGAACATTATGCAAATCACGAGGGGTAAATTATCATTAACTCAATTAATAATTATCTGCATTTGAACAAAACCAATGAGATCGATGCCTATTGGTAAGGTATTAAGGTTGAGGCCTAGGATTAAGAGATCTTGAGTTCAATTTTCACTAATTTGAATTTTATACTTGTTTTAATACTAGTTGTTTGGTAGGTTACTATTTATTACTTCGAAGCATTTAGTTGTTTGGTAGGTTACTATTTATTACCTCAGCAAAATGCTTCGAAGGGGCATGAATTTTCAATTATTTAAATAAAATTAAACTTTTGAGTCCATTTATGTTATTATTCACTATTTTAAACAAAGCGCATTAAATAAATATCATCGAAAAGCTTTATATGTTCTAATACAAAATTAATTAGTGGAACTTATTCAATCAGTCTATAATAATTATCAATTAATTATGGTCTATAAACTATAAATCCAACAGTATGTAGCATCACAAAAATTAAAAGTATGATATACATCCCTAGAGAAAAAAAGTATTGATTCACACAGTCATTTGCATACTCCCATTGGAGTTGACATACGTTAATGTTATTACATCAATATCACTGAATTAAATAGATTGAATTAAAATTAATTTACAAATAAAATCATTAACAAACAAGTAATAGTATTAAATTAGGAGAAAACTCCATATTAATAAGAGTTGAACCCAAAACCTTTTTGATTTGGAGCCTTGAGTTGACTTAACTAATTCTCCTAGTTTGAGTTACTCCCGGGTTTTTTTTTTTTTTTTTTCGTTTTGTTGGATTGTACACATATTAATAAATGTAATAAATAGTCACATTTTTAAGGAAAAATTCCAATACCCCAAAACACCCTTTTAACCAAATAATTACATCGTTAATATAAGCACTAACGAGAATGGTAAAATTGGTAAAAAAAAAATTAATTTTATATTAAACTAATTAAATGACAAATAAAAGTAAACAATCTTTTTTATCAAAGCGACAAATAAAAAAAAATGAGGGAGTAATGTTTTAGCCTAGCCCATAATGGGCTCATGACACGTTGATAGCCCTCCAAAGTTGAACCTAGGGTTGTCCATGGGGCGGATTTTAATTCGAATTCGATCCGTATTCGGTCCGATTTATTAGGATTTTTATCCGATTAAGAATTCGATGGGCCTGATTTGATTAAGAATATCCGAAATCCAAAATTCGAAATATGTGGAGCGAATACAGATCTAGCCTGATCCGATCCGTTACATATCCGTATACGATATATGTTACTATATATTGTTTATATACTATGTATTTAAACAAAAATAAAAATAAATTTATCTATGTTCCACTAAAACCTTTAAGTACATTAAAAATAATCTTAAAAGAAATGCATGAGATATGTTGTTGAACTGAGCTGGTAACTAATTGGGTCAGATCTACAACATATTAATTTATGCTATTTGATAAGAAAAACAAAAACCTAATCGAACTATTTATTAGCCGCCATCTTCCCTCTACGTCTTCCTCCAATTTCTTCTTCTCCTCCATTTTTTCAATATTGGGTTTACTTCTTCATTGTCCCATTTTCTATCTTTTTCTATTTATATTTTAATTTTATTCCTTTATTCTAATTTTTATCATTTATAATTGACCACCATATTCCATCTTTTACAATTTTCATACAGTAGTTTCGATAAAACAAGTAAAATGTTAGATTTTTAATTCATGATGGTAGATTCTGCAAGTGATTTGGAGGAAAATGGAAGCACAAAAATTATTGTTAATGTGTTAAACGGATTCGAATAATTTATCCCGATCCAGGATATCCACCAGATTCGGATCTGGTCTCTAATATTCAAGATCCGAGCGAATATACGGATAGAAGAAATGGAAATCGATATCGGATCCGGATCGGCACTGATTCTGGTCCGAGTCCGACCCATTGACAACCCAAGTACATTAAAAATAATCTTAAAAGAAATACATGAGATATGTTGTTGAACTGGCCTGGTAACCCACATCTATAACATATTAATTTATGCTATTTGATAAGAAAACAAAAACCATAATTGAACTATTTAGTAGCTGCCATCTTCCCTCTACTTCTTCCTTCAATTTTTATCTTCTCCTCCATCTTTTCAATATTGGGTTTTTCTTCTTCTTTTGTCTCATTTTTTATCTTTTTATATTTATATTTTGATTTTATTCCTTTATTCTAATTTTTATCGTTTATATTTGACCAACATAGTTCTTCTTTTACAATTTTCATACAGTATTTCGATGAAACAAGTAAAGTGTTACATTTTTAATTCATGATGGTAGAATCTGCAAGTGATTTGGAGGAAAATGGATATAAAAAAATTATTATTAAATGTGTTAAACGGATCAGAATAATTTATCCAGATCCTGGATATCCATCGGATTCAGATCTGGTCTCTATATTCAATATCCAAGCGGATACGGATACGGATCCAAATTCGAATAGAAGAAATGGAAATTGGACTCGGATCTTGATCGACCCTGATTCCGGCCCGAGTCCGACCCATTGAAAGCCCTAGTTGAACCAGTTCTAATGACTGGATATTTAATATTAAGGGATTAGGCAATAATAATATTTGTTGAATTTTGTTTAACATGTTTTAATATTTGAATATGGATAATGACAATTTATCCTCACGTGATTTGCATATATAATTTTTAATTTTCTTCATGTAGTTTGAAATATAACATTTAACTCATTATAATCTTATGAAAGTTTCACACTGCCTCTGTAACATTTTTCAATGCAAAACTACCCCTCATATATACTATACATGATCAGTCAAATGATAAATATGACACTTTACCCCCTATATTATTATAAATGTTGCATTTTTTCCCTTGTGCTATGATAAATATGACATTGTACCCCTCTCTGTGTTATGATAAATATAATAAAGCAGCTATTCATTACATTACTTCACTCTTACTTGATTTTCTTCCACAATGGCTAAATAAGTCTATTAAATTTTTTGCACTTAATCTCGATTACTGTCACTGATTATTAATGTTGAACATCTTAGGAAAATGGTCGGGGTGGTGATAGTGAATCATAATAAAAAAATACAGGTTAGGACCGTAACAGATTTGGATATCTCGCCAACTATTTTGGGCAGTCGAACATATGATTCCATACAATTTGAAATATTGAACCATAAATTAAAGTTATTCGAGTGAAAAATGGAAGGTGGCCAATAGTAAAGATTACGTACAGTCTAATTGAAACACATTTCTAAGACAGTGAAATGAAATAAAATCATCAATGTAATAAGTAATACTCACGTCATCCTCTAATATTTTTCTAGTACAAGTTTCCAATTCGTCTTCTTGTGCTTCATGCTAAAGGGACCACATATATATAGGCCATCCAAATCACTAACAAGAAAGCATCTGATTTTAAGAATTTAAAATAAGACATGGACTCATTATATTTAAAATAAGACATGGACTCAAATTACTAACAAGAATGCATCTGATTTCAAATAGAAACTTTGAGTGATCATATTTTCGCCTGTTTCTAGCTAGTTTCTTGTATAGTCTATTTTGATTTTGATATTGATTTAATGTCCTCCATTTTTTGCTCTAGGAGTTCATCATATATAGTTAGCATCAAAATGATAGTTGAATCAAATATTAAAACATCAAATTGAAATTTCTATCATATTTATTTAAATAATAATAAGTGTCCAAAGACTAATGAGTAATAATATCTGAATACATTCCATCCGTTTTGAAGCCTAATTTCACTATTAGAATTAATCAACTTTCCATAATGAACAACATGGAACTTTTTACGTTTAATTTCAGATTATAGCCATTACATTCCATTATACTATTATTTTTTAATTGAACACGTTGGATGAAGCATGTGACTGTTAATAAATTAACTGGACAAAAAGAAAAGTATATAAAACACGACAAATAAATTTATATTGAAGCAAATCCAAAGATCAATAGCAAACAGTGATGAAGGGAATTTTCGTCTATGTGTCTGGTCCACGTCCAATGTGTCACGTAATGATATTTTCCGCTCCACAGTATAGAATCCTAAGCCGGTCAGATCGAGCAGGACTCCACTTCAAGGTTCCTAACCCTGTGCTCAAAGAAACTCGTCAGGTTGTGCCGGTGGTTGACCCGGCGCTGACCCTCCGATGCCTAAGTCAGATCAATTCAAAGCATAGCATAATATAGCAGAAAAGTAGTAGTTAAGTCGAGCAGAATCTACCTTAAAATGTAAGAAATGTGGAGTATTTATAGGAGTGGAAAGCGGATCTTTCGGATCGGTCGAATCTTTCGGGTCGGGCCGGATCTTTATTGGTTCGATCCAATTGAGATCTTATTGGTCGAATAAATGTGTTCATAGGTCGAATGGAATGATCGAAGATACCCATATCAGTTTAGTTCGATCATATAGTGCAGACTTGATGTATGTCGAATAACATGGATCATATTCGATCATAATGGAGCATATTTGATATATGTCTATGTCGAACTATATGAGGTCGATCATATGGGTATGTCGAACTACATGCGGTTTGATCATATGGACCAGATTTGATCATAATGGAGCAGATTGGGGTATGTCGAATAGGTCCATTTTGGTGTATGTCGAATAGGTCCAGTCTGGTTTATGTCGAATAGAAGCAGATTATGGTCTATGTCGAATAAGAGCAGATTATGGTCTATGTCGAATAAGAGCAGATTTTGGTCTTAGTTTGACTTTATTCTGACGTGTAACTTGCCATGTCTTTGATTGAATATTTGGTATATCAAACAGTACTTAGGGAGGCATATATAATATAATATATATATATATATATATATATATCCCGATAAATTTAAAAAGAAAAGAAAAGAAATCAAACGAATTCATGGAAATGGAACACAATTCATTAAGCAGCAAAAAACAATAAATCAAATATGGAAATCAAAGAATACATTGAATTTGGGTACGTGAATTTTAAAAAAATCGTAATAAAATACAAAAGTACAGGATGAGTTAAGTTTAAGTAGTAAAATTTATTGATTTGGATTCTGAAGAAAAAACTTCAGATTCAATTTGTTATTAAAATATTTCTATATGGTTTGACATCTGTAACAAAATTATCGTATTCAATTTGTTTAGAAAACATTTGATGAAAATATTGGTTTTAATCCAATGCTTTTTCTCTCTCATAAAAAATGGAACCTGCAATCCCCCCTTTCTATAATGATTCGGTCCCTGAAATTGGGTACTCAAATTTTTTTCGGATGAGTTTGGGAGTGAAAGTACAAATCCTTTGACTACTACACCTGTGTCTATTGTCCTAAACTCATCTCGTGCCCACCCCTAATAAAAACTTAATGTTTTTCAATAGAATTAAATTCTCTATTTCATTGTCTTCTCTTTTCAACTACTACGACCACGGTTGTTTATTGATGAGTTGTGGCTACCCGAGTTTCAATGGGTTGATTCGATTATGATTATAATTGAGTTGAACTTATTTAAATTTGAGTCTGATTGTTTTAAAGAAAAATGTGGGTTTGTCTAAAGAATAATGTCAAGGTTGAGTTTGAACTATTTTATTGGATTCTAAAAATTTATTAACTAAATCTGAGCATAATTAGACACAACCGATGTAAAATTCAACTTATTAAAATTCAAATGTTTTATAAAATGAATGTATGTTAGAAGCTTCTGAAGGTGATAGAGGAATACATTTTTATGTTTTATATAGGTAATCAATATTTAAAGAGAAAAAAGGAAAATTCACCGCAAAATTTAGGTCGTTTCCTAGTTTGCACCATAAATTTTTGGGCTTACAATTTTACCTCACAAGTTACAAAAATTGAAACAGATTTTGGGTATTTTCTGCCTAAATTGAGAGAGTGATCTTTATTCTCGGGCTTATATTTTTTAAATAATTCTTTTTGTCCGTGATTGAAAAAAGAAAAAACGAAATTTAATATGGGTCATGTGTCGCGCACATGAACCATGTCAAATGTGATTTTGACTTTTAAGAGGGCTCCTATCACTATTTTGGGACAAAAGCTTAAAACATTTTATGTTTGCTCTTCCCAATCGTGGTTTCGGGACAATTTGATTTCTTATTCCTAATCGCAATTTTAGAACAAAAATCACTACAAGAAAAACAGGATTTTCCGACGGATTTTCCCCGTCGGAAAATCCGTCGGAAAAAGTGGCGTCGGAAAATTTCCGAAAGATTTTCCGATGGATTTTCCGACGGACAAAATCCGTGGGAAAATCTGTCGGAAAAATTTCCGACGGATTTTCCCACGGATTTTGTCTGTCGGAAATATAATTTCCGACGGAATAATTCCGTCGGAATTTTTAGTTTCCGACGGAATAATTCCGTCGGAAATAACTTTTAAATAATGTTTTTTTTCCCACGGAATTATTCCGTCGGAAAATTATAAATATTTTCTTCAGTTTCCCACGGAATATTTCCGTCGGAAAAAATGAAAAAAAAATCAAATTAAAAATTCCCAAAAATAATCAGACCTGCTAATAAAAAACTTAATCGATTGACAGTCATAAAATATTTTACAATTCAATCATCATCCCAAAATTAAATAAAATCTAATCATAGTAAAAATGAATAAGTTTCAAAACAATAAAAACATAAATCGTCGAAAAATCACCAAGTATTCAAATATTATAAGAAAATATCACAACATTCAACAAGTTTCAACATTTATAATTATAGCTCCCTTCTTCTTCTTTCCCATCTACACAAAAAAAAAAAATTGCAACACAATATAATACAACAAATCCATAACTTAGATAAAATTATCAAGAATTTCAACATTTATAATTATATGTGAATACAACAAATAGTCCTACAATAACAAGTTCTACATTGGAAAAAAATATCATTCTTCGTCATCGTCGTCTTCATCTTCTTCACCATGGTCTTCTTCTTCGTCTTCGTCTCCGTCCTCCTCCTCCTCCTCCTCCTCCTCCTCCTCCTCGGCCTCCATATTCTCTTCGTTCTCTTCTCCTTCTCCTTCACCTTCTTCAGCAGCATATAAACCCATTACTAATTCGGTATCAACAATTGAATTTAGCATGGTAGGTGGTTCTTGCAAAGCTTCTTCTTGTACATTATAACTATCATCCACTCTACTTCTTTGATATTCGATTTTGCAAACTCTATGAATTGGTTAACCCCAACTAACCACTCTGGGTTGAAATTCCTTCCAAGCATACGGTTGTACATCCAACCACGTTGAATACGAATATCCATCTAGATTCTTTTAACATTATTTATCAAATAGTTAATACATAACTATCGATTGATACCATTTTAACATAAATAACATGAATGATTTAAAGTACCACTTTACAATTTAAAAAAGGGGATTTTCGTCTTAAAAAAAAAATCTTTTCAAAATATTAACGTTATGACAACAAAGGTCTCAAATTTTATTCTAATTAAATGGGCTAGATGGAATTGAACCAACCCGGTGGAAACTTTAAACTACTGTTCAAATCATTTCTCTAATAATAATAAGGTAAGTGCAAGTTGTTTTTTAGTGGGGTAGTCTTCTAATGGCAAATGGACAGAAGCTCTAGCTCTAGTCAATATAATGACATAGATTAACCAAACCCTGTGTAATTGCACAATTTGCCAGTGCAATGCTACATTTCAAGAGTATTTTCATGCAACAGAAATTATACAATAGAATTGAAGTCAACATTCAACTGACATTTCACAAAAGTATTAGATATTAACACAAACCAAACCATGGGGGGCATTTATGCTATCTTCACTAAATGATCATGTATTATAGCCGGTAAACATCACATTTGATTGGTATTTTGTCCATAGTTAACCAACATATTGGGGCTGTATTTATCATTAAAATATTAATGATAATAATAATAATAATTAAAAATAACATGTCATTAATCATTAATTAATACACAATTGAATAATAGTAATAACATGTCATTAATTAATTAATACACAATTAATAATTTACTTACCGTGGGTCTGGGCAGCGGGTTTGGGCAGCGGCGCGGTTTTGGGCAGCGGGTTCGAGCAGCGACGGCGTGAGCAGCGGGTTCGAGCAGCGGCGCGGGTTTGGGCAGCGGGTTCGAGCAGCGACGGCGTGAGCAGCGGGTCTAGGCAGCGGGTTCGAGCAGCGGCGCGGGTTTGGGCAGCGGCGCGGCGTGAGCAGGGGGAGCAGCGGGTTTGAGCAGCGGCGCGGTTCGAGCAGGGGCACGCGGGTCTGAACAGCGAGGTCTTGGCAGCAGCGGCGGGTGGGAGTAGAGAATAAAGGCGGTGGTGGAGTAGGGAATGAGGAAGCGGCGGTGGTGGGAGTAGGGAATGAGGATGATGCGGCGGGTGGGAGTGTTGTTTTGAAGAAGAAATGAAATTAGGGCATACTTCATTAGTTCATTTCAGTTTTTTTTTTTCAAAAATATTTTTTTTCTTTATCTTAAATAATTAATCATTTTTAACTTTTTAAAATTAACCAATTAATTATTGCACAAAATTGTTGAAATTAAAAAATACTCCATTATCTACAATACCCGGTCAAATTTTCAATTTTTTAAATGACTTATTAAATTATTCATATTTGTGGTGTATTAAATCTTTTATATATTAATATATATAGTGTCATCCGATATTATCAAATTATTAGTGAAATATATTAATTAAATTAATTATTAAAATTTTTATAAATTTAGTCAAGTTGACTGGTCAACTGTACCAATGGATAAAAAAAATGGAACGGAGAAAGTAATTAGAGTTAAATCAATAAAAAACGGTTTAAATGGAATCAATTTGGTGGAAATTGTTAACTATATGATTATGTACATTGAAGTTATTCGCAATCAGATCGATTGATTCTGGATTAGTCACTAATTAAAAATTATTGACTATGGTTATGTACATTGAGCTTATTCGCAATCGATTCTCAATTTGTAACGTTAATTGACCAAAGTCAACATTGTTGACATTATGGTTATGTACATTGAGGTTATTTGAAATCAAATCGATCGATCGATCTTAAGTAGTCATTAATTAAAAAATATTGACTATATGATCATATACATTGATGTTATATATATTCGCTATAAGATTGATCGATTCTCGATTTGTAACGTTAATTGGACAAAGTCAACATCGTTGACCTTATAGCTAGTTATATGGTTATGTACATTGAGGTTATTCGAAATCAAATCGATATTTGGCTCGAAATTACTTAATTAATTAGTCACTAATTCAAAATTGTTGACTATATATATATGGTTATGTACATTGAGATTATTCGCAATCAGATCGATCTATTCTCGGTCTATAAAGTTAATTGACCTAAAGTGGTTTAAATCGATGAAAATTAAATTGATAGGAATTGAGTTAATTAAATCAATCAATATGGGTTTCTATAGATGAAATTTGTGAAATATGAGTTAAATTAAAGAAAGTTAGTGAAATCGACGAGAACAGTTTAATTAAATTAATCAAATTGTTGCAAAAATAGATTATTAAATTAGAAAAAAGAAAAAAGGGTTTAAATCGATGAAGATTGGTGGAAAACGAGTTAAATCAATCAATAAGGGTTTAAGACGATGAAATTTGTGAAAATACGGGCTAAGTCGAAAAAAGTTAGTGAAAATTTAGTTAAATCAATTAAAAACGGTTTAAATTAATTAAATTATTGCAAAAACTGATTTAAATCAATGAAAATGGGTGGATAACGAGTTAAATAAATAAATAAGGATTTTAAATCAATGAATTTTGTGAAAATACGAGTTAAATTAGTGAATAAATGGTTAAATGGATCAATAATGGTCTAAATTAATCAAAATAAGAAAAAATAAGCCCAAAAATAATTTATATTTTTTAATTATTTCCGACGGAATTATTCCGTCGGAAAATTGAAAATCCTATTATTTTTCTTTTTTTTAAAATTATTTTCCGACGGATAAAATCCGTCGGAAAATAATTAATATTTTTCTTTTTTATTTAGATTATTTTCCCACGGATAAAACCCATCGGAAAATAAGCAATACTTTTTTCATTTTATTTAAATTATTTTCCGACGGATAAAATCCGTCGGAAAATTATTAATTTTTTTCTTTTTTTTTAAAATTAATTTCCGACGGATAAAATCCGTCGGAAAATAATTAATATTTTTCTTTTTTATTTAGATTATTTTCCCACGGATAAAATCCGTCGGAAAATAAGCAATACTTTTTTCATTTTATTTAAATTATTTCCGACGGATAAAATCCGTCGGAAAATTATTAAATTTTTTCTTTTTTTTTAAAATTAATTTCCGTCGGAAAATAATTAATATTTTTCTTTTTAATTTAGATTATTTTCCCACGGATAAAATCCGTCGGAAAATAAGTAATCTTTTTTTCATTTTTTTTAAAATTATTTTCCGACGGATTAAATCCATCGGAAAATTATTTATTTTATGTTTTATTAAATTTTAATATTTTTTCCTACGGATGATAGCCTCCATCGGAAATTCCGTCGGAAATTTCCGACGGATTATTTGGCGTCGGAACTTCTGTCGGAAATTCCGACGGGTTTTATCCCGTCGGAAAATCCGTCGAAAATTTCCGACGGATTTTAATCCATCGGAAAATATCCGTCGGAAAATCCTGTTTTTCTTGTAGTGAATTAAAAGAATTTTTTTGTCCCAAAATCCTAATTGCGATTCTGGAACAAATAATTTGAGAAATAAAAAATCCGCTATTCTTAATCACAATTTTGGGACAATTTTTTTCTATTCTTAATAATCGCGATTTTAAAACAAAAACGAAACTTATTTATATTTGAGATGGGAGGAGTTTGTCTCGGGTTTTGGGTTGGGTGGAGTTCAATTCCAAACCACTACAAATACAAGTGCAAATATTTTTCTAAAAGACAATTAATAGTTCATCCATAGCCCGAGATTTCAAGCCTCCAGCTGTGCAACAATCTGTAGTGGCGGTTAAAAGAAAAATTGCAATTGGTTTGCAATTGGAGCTGCTTTAGAAGTGGCTCTGTAGGAAAGGACTATCTTGCGTGAAGTTGTAGGAATCAACTTGAAGTATTTTAAAAATGGTTTCTTGAAATATATCGATCCAAAATGATCTATTATTTATAAATTGGGTGTTTTTTACAGGGTTTTAAAAATACAAGGAAATTTGGCACAACAAAAATTTTACAGGGTAGTTTCTTGCAGGTTTAACATAACATTGAGGAGTATATTGCATTTTTCCCTTTTTCTAGTAAATTGCACTATATAGGCCATCCAAATCACTAAGAAGAAAACATCTGATCTTGAGAATTTAAAATAAGACGTGTTTATGGCAATGGACTCGTTACTTTTCGGGCTCGTGAAGACCTCTTCTAAGAAAATAACATAATCATTTATTTTTTATTTTGATTTTGAATTAGGAAGTAATATTGAGAATACGACCCTCAGAAAGAAAAATGGTGATCTTGATCTTGATCTTTCACATTGGAGTTTATCAAAGTTAGCAGAAAATTGAGATTTCATATCATATTTAAATAATAATAAGTAATGAGTAATAATCTCTGAATACATTTTCATCCGTTTTGAAGCCTAATTTCACTATTAGAATTAATCAGCTTTTTTTTTTTTTTTTTTTTTTTTTGATACAATTAATCAGCTTTTTATAATGAACAACATGGAACTTTTTACTCTTTCAGATAGTTGCCATTACATTCCATTATTCTATTACTTTTTGAGAGAATTGTATTTTTGGTACATAGCTATATGTCAATTTCCACTTTTGGTACATAGCTTTATGTGTCCAACACATTTGTTAAAGCTCTGTACCAAATGTGTTGGACACATAGAGCTATGTACCAAAAGTGGGAATTGACCTATAGCTCTGTACCAAAAATGCAATTCTCTCATTACTTTTTAATTGAAAACGTCGGATGAAGAATGTGACTGAATAAATTAACTGGCTAAAAAGAAAAGTATATAAAATATGACAAACCAATTTATATTGAACAATATCCAAAGATCAATCACAAACAGTACATAGGGAGGCATATATAAAATATATATATATATATATATATATCCCCACAAATTTAAAAGGAAAGAAAAGAAATCAAACAAATGGAAATGGAATACAATTCATTAAGCAGCAAAAAATAATAAATCGAACAAGTCCAGCAACTGGCTTCCCACAACATGATTAAGATCGATATGTCTCCTTTTGATAGACTTTGAGTTTCAATTACCTGAGGCATAATAAATCATTCAGCCTAAATCAAGTAATCAACTATACATATGCTAATAATTTAAAATTAATATAAAATTAATAATATTGTTACTTACTTAGGTGCCTATTTATACACCTTAGTTTTGAGTATTTTATCATATATTGTCTTTAAAATGAAACTTTAATTAAATATTTGTGTTGAAATTGTGTACATGTTAGAGAGATATGTTAAGTTGGCAGTGATTCCTAGTTAGTACACATTTATCTGAATTATTGCTATTTAAATATCATAAATGAGTTCCGTGACAATTAATTTAATGACTACTAGCAAGTATGATCATATCACAATTAGTTGACTGATTTGTATCCCAATTTGCAGATAAAGTGCACAACATTTCTTAGAAAACAAAATAAGAATTTGGATCTACAATTTTCCTCAAAGAAATGTTTCATATTACAACTAGAAAATGGGAAAGCTTAAACATAAGATCAATGTTACCTTCAACATAACGACTTTTTGGTGGTTATTGTTATTTGTAATTTTGAAAAACTATCGACCATTCGTGTTAATTATTCATCGAAAGTAAATAAATTAAATCGTCATAAAATTATAATTTAAATGATAAGTTGATATGTAGTTTTAAACTTACAAGACAGTTTTTGTCTCTATATGTATATGGAAGTAAGTTGGTAAATCAATATATAATTTAACAATTAAATAATTATTAGATTTCGTGTTCAATTAAATATAATAATTTTTTTCCATTACTTTTTTGTAAATTACTTAATTAGTATTTCCTCTATCCCTAAAGTTTTACTACTCCGTGTAAAAAGTGAAAGAATAATAAAAAAAAGGGTACGAAGGAAGTATTACAATACGGATTTTTTAATAAAAAATAATAGGTGGAAATTAATTGCAAAAACTCCTTGTGAAAGATGAAATATGAGAAGATTAATTTAACTATAAAAATTTTTAAGTTTTTCAAAATTCTCTCACTCGACACAATTGCAACTCCGAACATGTGAAAGGTGAAATATCACTTTTTAATTTGTTTAGAGAAAATATTTCTCTTACTCCACCAAGAATATTGGAGCCAGATGTGTGGGGGACATGATGTGAGAATCATGTCTATAATTTTTTTGTAGTTAATTCAAATATTTTGGAGTATTTCATATATCGTGGTCTTCAATTATTGTATGCTTTGGCAGATATTTTTAGACTCCTATTACATCTAAATCAATTTTTAAGTTATCCATGATATCATAGATGATAAATAGGTTAAGTTGAATCACTATGCGTGCACTACTTCTCTAGATTAAAAGAAAAGGGTAAGCACCATTAATGGTCCTTCTTGTCATTAATTTTCTACAAAGTGGTTCATCTTGTATTTTTTTTCCCATTTTAATCTCCACTATAAATTATTTGTTTCACTTTGATCATTTTCAGGTGGTCCAAGGTGAACTAAATTGTGGACTAAATTGATAAAGAAACAGTTTTATGAGGGACTAAATTGATATAAAATAATTTTATGAGGGACTAAAGTGTAACACTAAAAGTAAAAGACCCCTTGTAACGACCAAAGTGAAACAAGTAATTCATAGTAGGGACTAATTTGGGAAAAAAAAATACAAGATGGACCACTCTATATAAAGTTAATGATAAGGAGGACCATTAGTGGTATTTACCCAAAAAAGAAATATAGAAAAATTGATTGACTCTCCTACCCATATCCACTAAAATGGGTAGTAAAATGCAATTTAACCAATGACACTTCACCCTCGAATAATTTGATGTAACATATCCACTAAAAGTAGTCATTTAACAAAACATCCATGTATTTTCCAACCGTTATATAATTGTGAAATTGAGTGTTGAAATTTTTGAGCAAAATAATGGTTATAAGTCATTACATGAAATTAATAACGATCTAATGGCAATTTACCACCCCCTCCTTGATTTGTATATTTTCAATTTACATCTTTGTAAATGAAAAATAGCATTTTACCCTCCTATGAAAATTTAAAAGGACCAATTTACCTCATTTAAACGGAGAATGTAACTCACTCGCCGAAATTGAGAGTGGACATGAAAAGTATTTATGTAGCATAAGGGGGTAAAGTGCAACATTAATTTATCATAACACAGGGTGGTAAAGTGTCACATTTAACACAAGAGGGTATAGTGTCACATATATATATAAGAGGGATAGTTTTGTGTCAATTCGTATGTTTTTTAAGTTTAAGAATGTCAACGTGGCGGTGTGAAACTTTTATAAGATCATATGGGGATAAAATGCTCTTTTTTAAATCATAGGGGTAAATTGAACATTCTGCAAATAATAAAGAAGGTAAATTACCATTAACTCAATTAATAAATGTCTTCTTCAATTGAACAAAACCAATGAGATCGTAGCCCATTGTTAAGACATTAAGGCTGAGACCCCAAGATTAAGAGGTCCTGGGTTAAATTTTCATTGATGTGGATTTTCTTCTTGTTTAAATACTAGTTGTTTGGTAGTTATCTTATTTTTTTTTTTGGTAATTCGGTTGTACCTGATTAGATTTTAATATAATTACTTTTGTTTGTAATTTGGTATTAGATTTTTGATTTTATAATATCAGGGCCGGCCCAACACTTCTTGGGGCCCGAGGCAAAATCTAAAATCGAGGCCCTATATATCTTAGAAAAAAAATTCAATTAGAATTTATTTTTCATGCTTTAATTTAGCTAGACACAAAAATATTAATTATATCTTCATAGTCTAGTTCTTCTAACATATTATTTTCTATTGATAAAATGGTTAACACACTTAATTTTTCTTATGACAGACATGATTAATTATTGTAGTCTTGTAGGATGAGAGAAATAAAATAAGCAAGTAAGATCTGATGGAGAAAAGAATATTTGTATCAAAGAAAAAGTAGTTGTTACTTGTTAGACATTGACTTTAGGAATTTTTTACGAAGTTACTCCCTCCATTTCAAAATACATGTCGTTTTAGTAAAAAAAAGTTTTAGTAAAAAAAATATTTCAAAATACAAGTCGTTTTAGAATTTCAAGAGAGACTTAATTCTCTTTTGCTATTTTACCTTTTCTCATTAATAACAATAACAAAAGTTACATATTTTTTTCATTTCTTTTTGGAGGGAGTTTTGCACTATAAGATTTTTATTCTCCTAAAATTTAGTTAATTAATAGTTTCCTTAATCATTGTGAAACAATCTTAATCGACGTGTTTGTTGAAATTGAAACACTCAACCAATCACAAATATATTTCACTTATAATTATGGGTTCATATCACGTCTAGCAGTTTATAATTCTGTCATTTTTTTTTCCCCAATAGTTTAATTTGTTTCGAGGCACGTCAGACACATTTAGTGAGAACCTCTTTTAACAGGGATTTGAACCTGAGTTCTCTACTTAACATTAGAGAACTAACATTGCTTCAAAAATTGTAAAAAAAATTGATATATCAGTTCAACTGTAAAAAAATATCAGTTTTTAATTTGTTTA
Source organism: Penstemon newberryi var. newberryi (assembly GCA_030819805.1). Classification (NCBI taxonomy): domain Eukaryota; kingdom Viridiplantae; phylum Streptophyta; class Magnoliopsida; order Lamiales; family Plantaginaceae; genus Penstemon; species Penstemon newberryi. Next base: position 76,902,968 of record JAUALY010000001.1, on the reverse strand, counting down.
GAGAAAATATTTCTCTTACTCCACCAAGAATATTGGCGCCAGTTGTGTGGGGGGACAAGATGTGAGAATCATGTCTATTTTTTTTTGTAGCTGATTCAAATATTTTTGAATATTTTATGAATCGTGGACTTCAATTACTTTTTTATTAAGCTAGCTAGAGATATGCTTTGGCAGAGATTTTCAGATTTTTTCATTGAAATTTGAATCAATTTTTAAGTTTAGTTTAGTTGAATCAGTATGCGCGCACTACTTCTCTAGATTAAAAAAAAAAAAAGAGTTAATGAAAATTTGTCCCCTATGATATTTATAATGTTCAATTTACCTATCTGTGATTTGAAAAAAAAAAAAAAAAGCACTTTACCTTCTGTTATCTTACAAAAGTTTTACACTGCCTACTTGACATTTTTATATGTGACAGTTTACCCTCCCTATTTATGATAAATATTGCAATTTACTCTCCCGTGTTATGATAAATGTGGCAAATTACCACCCTATGTTACAAAACACATTTCATGCCCACTCTCAACTTCGACAAGTGAGTTACACTCTTCGACTAAAGGGAATAAATTGTTTCTTTAAAGTTTTCATAGGGGGTGAAGTGCTCTTTTTCAAATAACAGGTTGTTAAATTTAACATTATGCATTTCATAAGGGTACTGTAAATTGGCATTAACTCAAAAAAAATATAGAAAAATTAATTGCCTACCCAATTTAAGAGTAAAATGCAATTTAACCAATGACACTTCACCCTCGAATTTTTTGATGTAACATATCCATTAAAAGTATTTATCTAACAAAACATCCCTGCATTTTCCAACCGTTATATATTGTGAAATTGAGTGTAGAATTTTTTTAGCAAAATAATGGTTATAAGACGTCATTACATGAAATTATTAAAGATCTAATGGCAATTTCCCCCCTGTGATTTGTATATTTTTAATTTACCTCCCTGTAAATGAAAAATAGCATTTTACCTTCGATGAAAATTTAAAAGGAGCAATTTACCTCCTTCAACTGGAGAGTGTAACTCACCCGAAACTGAGAGTGGGTAAATTGCCACATATATTGGGGATAATTTTGTCAATTCATATATATTTTTAAGTTTAAGAATGTGAAGGTGGCAGTGTGAAACTTTTATAAGATCACATGGGGTAAAATGCTATTTTTTCAAATCACATGATGTAAATTGAACAAAGGGGCGTAAATTGTCATTAACTCAATTAATAAATATCTTCAATTGAACAAAACCAATGAGATCGTAGCCCATTGATAATGTACTAAGATTAAGGCTTCGGAATTAAGAGGTCTTGGGTTCAATTTTCACTAATGTGAATTTTCTTCTTATTTTAATACTAGTTGTTTGGTAGGTTACTATTCATTAGCTCAGCAAAATGGTTCAAGGGGCATAGAAGAACTTTATTAATCTGAGACCGTACTTTATTAATAAATTAAGTATCTCTTGAAATTCTAAAATGAAATGTATTTTGAAATATATATTTTTTTTTTTACTAAAACGAAATTATTTTGATTTTTTTTTACTAAAACGACATATTTTGAAATGGAGGGAGTACCTTCGTAAAAAAATTCCTAAAGTCAAGGTGGCGGTGTGAAACTTTTTCATCTATGCCCCTTGAACATTAATCAGCAAAAGTTAAGTCAACTCCAAAGTTCTTCTATTTACCTTCTTTTTTATTTGCAGAATGTTCAATTTACCCCTATGATTTGAAAAAGAGCATTTTACCCCCGTATGATCTTATAAAAGTTTCACACCGCCACCTTGACATTCTTAAACTTAAAAAACATATTAATAAAGTTCTGAGATGAAACATATGAATCAGCAAATTGATATAATATCCCTACTTTAAATTGAGAAACATATAAAGTGGAGATGAAAATGAGCAGTTATTGATTCACACAGTAATTCGCATACTTTCTTTGGAGTTGACTTAACTTTTTCTGAGAGAGAGAGGATCGATCGTTACATTAATGTTATTATATCAATATCACTGAATTAAAAATCTACTGAATTAATATCAATTTAAAAATAAAATCAATAACCAAAAAGTAATAGTATTAAATTAGGAGAAAACTTAATATTAATGAGAGTTGGACCCAAAACCTTTTGATTTTGGAGCCTCGAGTTGACTTAACTAATACTCCTAGTTTGAGTTACTCCCGCCGTTTTTATTTTATTTTTCGTTTTGATGGATTGCACACATATTAAGAAATGTAATAAATAGCCACATTTTCCAGCAAAAACCCCAAAACACCATTTTAACCAAATAATCACATCATGAATTACAAGTATTAACGAGAAGGGCAAAATTGGTAAAAAAAATTAATTTTACATTAAACTCCTAAAACAACAAAAAAAGTAAACAATTTTTTTTTATCAAAGCTACAAATAAAAAAAAAAACCAGAGGGAGTAATGTTTTAGCCTAGCCCATAATGGGTCCATGACCCATTGATAGCCCTCCAAAGTTGAACCTAGGGTTATCAATGGGCCGGATTTTAATTCGAATTCGATTCGTATTCGGTCCGATTTATTAGGATTTTTATCCGATTAAGAATTCGATGGGTCTGATCCGATTAAGAAGATCCGAAATTCGAAATATATGGAGCGAATATGGATTTAGCCTGATCCGATCCGTTACATATCCATATCCAATATATATTACTATATATTGTTTATATACTATATATTTAAATCAAAATAAAAATAAATATATCTATGTTCCACTAAAACCTTTAAATACATTAAAAATCTATATCTATACTTCTATGCTAATACTAATACTAAAAAGAAAGCCTCTTTAATCTCACAATTTATTAACTTTTGTTCTCTAATGTGTTTTCTTCTTTGATTTTATTAGAATTCACCACATGGATTGAGCTAAGTCCACTTACTTGGCTTGGGCCTAACTCAACCTCAAAAGCTAGCTTATGAAGTGAGGATTGCCCAAGACCTTATAAAGTGAACTTAACTATGATTTTCAACCAATGTAGGACATTTAGTCTCAATACTCCCACTTCACGTGTGGACGGGCTGAATGTGTGGGAGAAGCAAGCCCAACACGTGATATATTAATACCCAACATTTGCGAAATATTGACATGTGGGTAAGAGTCCAACACGCGTATTTGCCCAGACCGTGTGGATCCCCAACACGCGGATTTTCCAGACCGTGTGGGTGAAGAATAAATCCCATCATGCGCGCAAGGAAGAGCGCATCACGGAAGGAGGTGACCCAATTCAACCTGGGCTCTGATACCATATTAAAAACCAGACTGATCCAACATTTGATCTTTAGTTTTGCAGATTTTTAGGGATTCCTTGCATTTTTTGCATTTCTTCCTATTTAGGTGCTGATACAATTTCGAAGTTTGGATCAGTCTATTCTTTGACAACGATTCAGTAATGTCAACACTAATAATTATATTATCTGAAAGGTGTATTGGTTTTAATTTCAAGTAAATTTACTCTCCACTTTTATTTCCTAGGTCAATAATTAATCATTTATTGTGTTGGACTATTGAATGATGAGTCTGATGACCTTGTGTGATGTTTTACACAATTTCATTGTTTTCTTTGTTTCCTATGTTGTTTATTACATTTTTATGGCTATATAGAAATCAATATCTTCTTGTTCATAACATTTTTTGTAACATTTTTATGGCTTCGGTGCATCAATACGTACGTACTCTGCAGCGAAGAAAATAAAATACTGATTTTAAAATCTAAATTATATGGATCTAATACATACTTTTGGATTTCCATTTTATACCAAATTCGCACTTTAAAATATGACATTTGTTATGCTTCTGGAAGAGATAACCGTAACTTAACTTTGGTTACATATGATTGAATCAACAATAATTTTGATCAAACACTTTATAAAATTAAATTTGTGATTTTAATTTGTTAAAATTTTATGTTTGTTGTCCCCGCTTCATTTGAGACCAACAATGCAAAACTTGTAACAACGTATGAGATTAAACTTCTAAAAAATATACTACATTATGGGACTAATTGCAATATACTTTAAACATTGGGAGAAAAAAATGCAATTTTGCAAAATGTAGGACCAGAAGCTCAAATGTTTATAAAAATTAAGATAAAAGATGTAGATTGTAAAGTACATAACTAAAAGTACTGAAGACCATCAATTGTGTGCGAATAACATGCATTTTGCATACCTATGTGTTTTTATGTGCATGCCTACACATTTCTTTTCTTTTTCTATTTAACTCAAAATGTGATACCATTTTTTTTTTAATTATTAAAATTTAATTTCATCAAATCAAAAAAAAGGTAGAACATAATTAAAATAAGGGAAATCCTCATTACAAAGACATTAACGAGAATTAAAGAAAAAGGAATACAATAAAACGATCCCCCAGGTCCAAGCGGCAAGACTATGAGCCGCAAGATTGGAGCCTCTAGTAGTGAAACAAAACCTCCAATATGGGCAACATGCCCAAAAACTTCGAATTTATTCAATCAAACCATGAACTGCTCCAATTTTGTAGCTATATGTCTCCTACATAGATACAATTTTAGAAAAATAAACTGATAAAAAGATATCAAACATATATAACTAAAAAAAAAATTTATGATGATCCAACACAGGTAATGGAGCGCCGAATGAATAATCTCCAACATTCTTCCGAAAAAGAATATATTATGCAAAAATTTACATGTATTTAATTTTATACAAAATAAAATCACTAAATATGAAAAAGATGGGAAAACAAAGATCAAAAAAATGAAAAATAAATAAAAGAGAAAGATATATTAAATGTTCTGCAAAAATGAAACTAATTCTTCTATGCCCGTTTTAAAAAGATGGATAAAAATGAAATAATAATGATATTGATTAATTGTTAAAAATCACCACTAAGCCATCAAAAAGGAAAAAAGAGAATTCAATTAACTATTTTAGATAAATTAACAAAATTACCTTCGAATAAATTGATATATATCACTGACTTGATAATAAGAAATTACAAGGACACCCCCTCAGTCAAAAGTACATTACAAGGACACCCCTTACGGCGTTAGTGTCAGACATTAAATGATGATGTCATCTAATTTTTTTAATGTCTTTCCAAGCTTACCCTTGGAAAATTTTGTAATATAATCTATGATATATGGGGTATATTTGTAAAGTTTATTCCACCACCCTTTTTTTCAAAAATGGACGGAAAGAGACGGATTGGGTATTTTATGCAGAATTTTTGAAAGTATAAGGATTGGTTCAAAAAAAATTTCACATAGTAGTTTGGTGTAGATTTCACATAACACAGGGTAGTATTGTGCATTTTCCTCATTGCTATTCTTTATTTTTTGTGTGAAATAATAATATCAAAGCAAAATGCACCATTAGTTTTGACTTTTGAGTATTTTATCATTGTCTTTAAAATGAAACCTTAATTTGCGTGGAAATTGTGTACATGTTGGAGAGATATGCTAAGTTGGCGGTGATTCTTTGTCAGTACACATTTTTTTGAATTATTACTTTTTAAATATCATACATGAGTCTCATTTATTTAATGACTACTACCTTAGCATTATCATATCCCTTCCCTTCACCACCCCCACCCCCACCCCCACCCCCCCCAACCCCCTCTCTTTTTCCATCCCTTCTCCTTCCCCTTCCCTTAGCATAGACATCTCTAGTGTATCAATCTTCTCATTTAATTTAATTTCAATCATCATTCTTCCCCACTCTCACTTAATAATAATAATAATAATAATAATAATAATAATAATAATAATAATAATAATAATAATGTATCCTTCCCCACTCTCACTTAATAATAATAATAATGATAATAATAATAATAATAATAATAATAATAGTAATAATAATAATATGCAAAAATCTTGTTTAATAATAATAATAATAGCGCTTACATAATAATAATAATAATAATAATAATAATAAGTCACTTTTTATAATGCAGCATAAAAAAGATCAATTTTCAATATAATTAGTCATTTTTTTTAAAACAGTATAATTAATCACTTAAACAAAACAAATAAAAGAATTATCAGAAAATGTAATTAATTAATTGCATTAAATGGGTTTGGTTTAATTAAATGCATTAGGTTTAATTACCGTGCATTAATTGCTTAATTATCATGCATTAATTGCTTCCCCACTGGCAACAATATTTGCACTAAACCATTCCATTAATTGCAACCCTAAAACTGACAACAACAGCTGCGCGCATTTGGGTTAATTAAGTAATTAAACCATTGTTGCCTTGCCCCATACCCTGGGCGGTGGTTAGGACTGTCAATTGAGCCGGGCCTACCCGAAACTCGATGGCTCGGCCCGATTAAAATTGACCCGAACCCGAGTAATTGTGAGTCAGACCGAGTTTGAGCCATTATATTAAACCCGATCAATTTATGAGCCGAGTTTGAGCCGAAATAGGCTCAACCCGAATAAAGCCCGACTATATAATTATTCCAAATACAAATTATCGAGTTGATTATTTTACATTATTGGGTTTAAAAAAAAATGCAGGTTTCCAATTATTTACCATATTGACATCAAACTGGAGAAGTGGATACTTTTGAAATTTTCCCTTTTGCACTTTATTGCAACTTATTATTTTAAATACTACTATTAATTATTAATATTAAAATTATACTCTAGTATACTAATTATTATGAAATTACAATTAACTTGTTTCCTACATATATCAGTTATAACACATATATCAATTACAATTAACGTATTTACGGGCCAAAGGGAAAATAAATAACAAAAGGGAAAAAACTAAAAAGTTAAAGTATATGGTCAAATAGATTGAGAGCCTCGAGACTTTTACCATCTTTATTTAATGTTTTATATTATAGATTACAAGTATGAAATTATATTATCTTGTGCATTAAGTAAGATTAGTCTATTTATATGTGTTTTAACAATGCGTAGTTTTTTATTTGCCAAGTAAAATTTGCTTGAGTGAGCAAACCCGATATAAACCCGAAGCCCGAAAAGTTACATGAGCCGAGTTTGAGCCTATAGATGTGAAGTCCGATGGTATATGAGTTTGAGCCTATAGTCATGAAACCCGATGGTATTTGAGTTTGAACCATTTAAGGCTCGGCTCACAGAACCCGATTGACAGGCCTAGCGGTGGTTAACCACCGCTCAGCCACCCATCGATCAACCCCCCCTCCCCCCTCCCCTCCCCCTCCACCCACATAAAAGTGCATTTTCCCCCTTTTCCATGGCTTTCCCTTCCCCTTGAGACATTGGAGATAGTTTTAATCATTTTTGAGGCGTGTCGGACATATTTAGTGGGAATCTCTCCAAATAAGGATTCGAACCTAAGTTCGCTACTTTGTAGTGACTAATACTTCCACTAGACCAATCACATGCTGCTTTTCTTTATTTTAGGTAGTATTCTCATGACTAATAGCTAGTATGTTGCTTTTCTTTATTTTAGGTGTTAAGGAGGTCATTCAACCTTATAACCAGTAGAACTTACTTCACTTGAGTTACTCGCTTTGCCTTCAACATTCATCTCCTTGCAGCGTGTACAAGGCCCAAGGACAAATGTGATTTAGAGAACTAACATTGCTTCAAAAATTGCAATAAAATTTTTAATATTCAAAATTCTCACACTCGATACAATTGCAGCTGCATGTGAAAATCTCTTCTTAGTTTGTTTAGAGAGAAAATATTTCTCTTACTCCACCAAGAATAATGGCGCCCATTGTGTTGGGGGACAAGATGTGAGAATCATTTCTATTAGTTTTGAGTATTATGTATATCGTGGTCTTCAATTACTTATTTTGTATTTAGTTGAATCAATTTTTAAGAGATTTTGTAGAGATTTCAGAGATCTCCTATGACATTTGAATCTATTTTTAAGTTGTCATGAGCCTCACGAAGAGTTAAGTTGTATTTCACTATCGCTTCCTCGACATTTTATTTGTAGTAATTTACAATGTAGCAATTTATCTTTTTGTATTATGATAAATGTGACAATTTATCACCCTATGTTACAAAACAAATTTCATGCCGACTCTCAATTTCGCCAAGTGAGTTACACTCTCCGGTTGGAAAGAATAAATTGCTTATTTAAACCTTTTACAGGGAGACAATGTGTTCTTTATCAAATCACATGGGGTAAATTGAATTTTATGCGTTTCACAAGGGGATAAATCCACTTTACCTAAAAGAAATATAAAAAAATTGATTGCCTACCCAAATTAAGAGTAAAACGAAATTTAACCAATTAATGACACTTCACCCTCGAATTATTTGATGTAACATATCCACTAAATGTATTCATCTAACAAAACATCCCTGCATTTTTCAACCGTTATAAATTGTGAAATTGAGTGTTGAAATATTTGAGCAGAATAATGGTTATAAGACGTGATTACATGAAATTAATAAAGATTTAATGACAATTTACCCTCTCCCCTTTATTTGTTTATGTTCAATTTACCTCCCTGTAAATGGAAAAGAGCACTTTACCCCCTATTGAGAGTGTAACTCACTTGCCGAAATTGAGAGTGGACATGAAAAGTATTTATGTAACATAAGGGGGTAAAGTGCAACATTAATTTATCATAACACATGAGGGGTAAAGTGCCACATTTATCATAACACAAGGGGGTAAAGTGCCACATATAAGAGGGTAGTTTTGTCAGTTCATATATATTTTTAAGTTTAAGAATGTCAAGGTGGCGGTGTGAAACATTTATAAGATCACATGAGGGTAAAATGGTTTTTTTCAAATCACAGGGGGTAAATTGAACATTATGCAAATAAAAAAGAAGGTAATTTGCCATTAACTCAATTAACAAATGTCTTCAATTGAACAAAACCAATGAAAACGTAGCCCATTGTTAAGACACTTAGGCCGAGAACCCAAGACTAAGAGGTCATGGGTTCAATTTTCACTAATGTGGATTTTCTTCTTGTTTTAATACTAGTTGTTTGGTAGTTAGCTTTTTTTTTTTTTTTTTTTTTTTTTTTCGTAATTTGGTTATACTTGAATAGATTTAGATACAGTTACTTTTCTTTGTAATTTGGTTTTACTTGAATAGATCTTTGATTTGATGATATTAATGCAATATGATGTAAGTTGTCGTCAATAAAGAAAAGTTAGACGTATTAGATTTCTCCAAACGGACTGGGCTAAGTCCACAATGGCTTGGGCCTAATTCACCTAAAAAACTAGCTTATGAGTTGAGGATTGTCCAAGACCTTATAGGGTGGACTTATTTTTGTTATCCAATCCATGTCAGAAAATTTATTCTCAATACACCCCCTTCACGTATGTGCGGGTTGAATGTGTTGGCGAAACAAGTCTAACACGTGACATATTAAAGCTCAACCTTGCGAAACGACATGGGGGCCCCAACCCACAAATAATGATCTTTCAGACTTTTTTTAAAAGGACGAAGAATGACAACCCAGTTGGGAGAAGTGTGTGGGTGAATAATAATCACATCATGCTTACAAAGAGGAGCCCGTCACGGAAAGAGGTAGACCGCATCAACTTGTGCTCTGGTATCATGTTAGATTTCACCACATTGATTGAGCTAAGTCCATAATAGCTTGGGCCTAACTCACCTTAAAAACTAACTCATGAGTTGAAGATTGTCCAAGACCTTATAAGATGAACTTATTTTTGTTATCAGATCCAATTGCAACAATTTATTTTCAATAAGATGCAACTAATTAGTGTCTTAAATCGAAAAATGCAAATTTAATTAGAGTTGCATCAACAATTAAACTCACAAAAAAAAAACGTAGATAGAAATTTTAAACCAACTAAATAAAATATTCTCTTCTAATTTCTAGCAAGTTTGGCAAAAATATTTTATTATATGAAAAGGTATATAAATCATATTAGAATCAATATAAAGCACTCTGAACAATCGATTGTAGTAAGATGCAAAAAAATCATTTTAAGCCCTTAACAGATTTAAAATTTTCTTCAGCTTTAACAATTTAGTAATTTTTATACTAGATATTTGACAGGTTTTTTGCATGCTACATCGAATAAAAAATTATTGGAAATTTTAACTCACTCATAAAAGAATAAACAAATTATCTCCCTATCAAAACAAAAATAGGCAAAACGACCCCTATGACTTGTAAAGTTGTTCACGCGCATATGAGGCATTTAAGACTTGATTTTTAAGCATTAATAAATAATAGTTCATTAGTTATAATATAAATATGCATTCAAACTGAGATATTTATTATTTTATGAATATAAATTAAAATGGAAAATGAAAAATAAAAACTCAAACACAACCCCCTATCGCCGTACCCCACTCTAACAATGTATTAGATGTAATACACGCGCAACTTGGGTCAGGCGCGAAGCCATGATTATATCAAAAATTAGTGGTATATATTATTATTAAAGTTAATATAATTAAAAATATATTATACTTGAACTCTAACAGCCACGTGGCATTTCCGTCCAAAAAACTAACGACAGTATCAAGTTTGCAACGTCCATCCATTTTGATATGAATTTGAGAAGAATGATATGAAAAAGTAAAATTTGGCTTATTATATGAAAAACACTTTTGATACCAAACTTTATTCCAAAAAACACATTTGGTACCAAGCCTTTTCAAAAAACACATTTCATACCATGATTCACAAAATCTTGGCACATTTAGTTTTGCTGTCAATTTTCGGACTAAATTCAGCACGTGCCGTTCATGTGCCCGTTAAATTGACAATGGGATGGAGAATATGCACGGGTTTTAAAGACCCACACATGAATGACACGTGCTAAATTTCGTCTGAAAATTGACGGCAAAACTAAATGTGTCAAGATTGTGTGAATTATGGTATGTAATGTGTTTTTTGAAAAAGCTTGGTACCAAATGTGTTTTTTGGACTAAAGTTTGGTATCAAAAGTGTTTTTCTCTCGTATGAAATGTAGATTTTTGCAATTACATTCCATTATGCTATTATTTCTGAATTGAAAATGTTTGACGATGTATGTGACTTCCCACAACATGATTAAGATAGATATGTCTCCTTTTGATAGACTTTAAGTTTCAATTAATTTAAACCTGAAACATAATATATCATTCAGTCGAAATCAAGTAATCAACTATACATATGTTAATAATTTAGAATAAATATAAAATTAATTGAATGTAAGATATACATATGTTGATAGACTTTTGATATTCTTTAAAAGCCTGTTTGTTTGGCGTTTTCCAAAAAAAATTTCGAATTTGGGAAATGCCAAACAAAAAAAAAAAAAAAAAAATTATTCATCTCTCAAAAGCCAAACAAACAACAATTTTCTTATCTCTAAACAAAACATATACAAACTATACTCTGATTTGACATAAAGTAACCCATCTCTCACACCATTTATCTCACATAACAAACATGTTATGACATAAAGTCTTACACATCTTACACTTACAACCCCACTCTTCCAAAAAATTCAAACAAACAACATTACACAAATCGAGATTATTTCACAAACATCAAACAAATAGAGTATGATCATATACGCACCTTCACATGATGACATATTTAGTTTTAATCATTTTTTAGGCGTGTCGGACATATTTAGTGGGAACCTCTCCAAACAGGGATTCGAACCTAAGTTCGCTACTTTACCCTCTATGCAAATTTAAAAGGAGCAATTTACCTCCTTCAATCGGAGAGTGTAACTCACTTGCCGAAATTGAGAGTGGACATGAAAAGTATTTATGTAACATAAGGAGATAAAGTGCAACATTAATTTATCATAACACATGAGGGGTAAATGACACTGGTAGTTTTCTGGTTTTAATTTCTTGAAGTTTTGGGTTTAATTTCTTGCCATGAACAGAATTAATGACCCACCACACAACTAGTTTTGCTGTGAGATTTGTTTTCATAATATTATTATTAAAGTTAATATAATTAAAAATATATTATATTTGAACTCTAACGGCCACATGGCAATTCCGTCCAAAAAACTAACGACAGTATCAAGTTTGCAACGTCCATCCATTTTGATATGAATTTGAGAAGAATGATATGAAAAAGTGAAATTTGGCTTATTATATGGTATGAAATGTAGATTTTTGCAATTACATTCCATTATGCTATTATTTCTGAATTGAAAATGTTTGACGATGTATGTGACTTAAATTCCCACAACATGATTAAGATAGATATGTCTCCTTTTGATAGACTTTAAGTTTCAATTAATTTAAACCTGAAGCATAATATATCATACAGTCGAAATCAAGTAATCAACTATACATATGTTAATAATTTAGAATAAATATAAAATTAATTGAATGTAAGATATACATATGTTGATAGACTTTTGATATTCTTTAAGGGCCTGTTTGTTTGGCGTTTTCCCAAAAAAAAATCGTGTTTAGGAAATGCCAAATAAACATGTTTTTTACTTTCTCAAATAAATTTTCCATCTCTCAATTTTCTCAAACTACTCTCTCAAAAGCCAAACAAACAACAATTTTCTTATCATGTTTGTGAAATAATCTCATATGTTATTTGTTTGGATGTTTGTGAAATAATCTCGATTTGTGTAATGTTGTTTGTTTGGATTTTTTGGAAGAGTGAGGTTGTAAGTGTAAGATGTGTAAGACTTTATGTCAAATCATGTTTGTTATGTGAGATAAATTGTGTAAGAGATATGTTACTTTATGTCAAATCAGAGTAGAATTTGTATAAGTTTTGTTTAGAGATAAAAAAAAATTGTTGTTTGTTTGGCTTTTAAGAGAGTAGTTTAAGAAAATTATAGGTGAAAAATTTATTTCAGAAAGTAGAAAACATGTTTGTTTGACATTTCCTAAACACAAAATAATTTTGGAAAACGCCAAACAAACAGGCCCATATATCTCTTTTTAGTTTGTTTAGAGATGATATATATCTCCACCAAGAATAGTGGCGCCCATTGTGTGGGGACAAGATGTGAGAATCATATGTATTATTTTTTGTAGTTGATTTAAGTATTTTTTAGTATTTTACAAATCGTTGACTTCAATTACTTATTTTGGAAGAGATTTTTAGAGATCTCCTATGACATTTGAATCAATTTTAAGTTATGTCATGAACCTCACTAAGACTATGATTAGATGACGGATAGATTAAGTTGAATCAGTATGCAATTAAGACTATTTCTCTAGATTAAAAAAAGGAATATAGAAAAATTGATTGCCTTGCCTTCCCAAATTAATAGTAAAATGCAATTTAATAAGTGACACTTCACCCTCGAATTATTTGATGTAACATATCCACTAAAAGTATTCATCTAACAAAACATCCCTGCATTTTTCAACCGTTCTAAATTGTGAAATTGAGTGTTGAAAATTTTGAGCAAAATAATTGTTATAAGACGTCATTACACGAAATTAATAAAGATCTAATGGCAATATACCCTCTCCCCTTTATTTGTATATGTTCAGTTTACCTCCGATCCTGTATATGATAAATAACACTTTATCTTCCTATGCAAATTTAAAAGGAGCAATTTACTTTGTTAGCCGAATAGTTGATGTTTAACAAACAAACTTCATAATATATTGGTGCTCGTGAATTTTATGATTTGAACAGATATTAAATGAGCAAAGATCAACTCATCTGATGAAGGACCAACTTTGAGGAAAAAGGCTTATACGATATTGGAAGATAGCTCATGAGAAGCTCAATTGAAAAATAGGCTCGTTATGATTGAAGATCAAGATCGAAGCCCCTAGCACCCTTGAAGGGCCCAATTTTCGATTCAAGAAAATTATGGTCAACTTAGTAAGTAAATTCAATTGATTAAAAGAGCAAGAAAATTCTTAGCCCAAAATTTTCTTTAATAAATTGGCCCAACATCTTTGGCCCTTTTCCAAAAAATGTTTTGAACAAAAGTTAGCTGCCTTCCTTGTGCAAAAGAGCCGTAACTTTTTTTCTCAAAATATGGCCGAAAATTATTTTGTTAATTAAGCTTTTAACTTCTAAAAATTAAATTAAACTTTGGTTATTAAAATTTGAATTATCTTTCAAGCCAACTTGATATGGACGAGAAAGGTAAACCCTTTGATGAAACAAGGTATCGAGGTATGATTGGAAGTCTTCTTTATTTAACTGCTAGTAGACCTGATATCATGTTTGCCACTTGTTATTGTGCTTGTTTTCAATCTGCACCTAAAGAGTCGCATTTTGTAGCTGTCAAAAGAATTTTTCGGTACTTAAAAGGAACCATAAATTTTGGTCTATGGTATCCAACTAGCAAAATTTTTAATCTCACTGGTTACTCTGATGCGGACTTAGCAGGATGTTTGCTAGACCGTAAAAGTACCAGTGGCACATGTCAAATCTAGGGAAATTGTCTTGTTGCATGGCATAGTAAAAAACAAAATTCTGTTGCACTTTCAACCTCTGAAGCGGAATATGTTGCATTATCAAATTGTTGTGCTCAAATTATTTGGATGAAAAGATATTTGCGTGATTTTAATTTATTGTTTGAGAATGTGGAAATCTTATGTGATAATTCTAGTGCTATAAGTATTACTAAAAATCATGTACAACATTCTCGTACTAAACACATAGATATAAAATATCACTTTATACGTGACAATGTGCAAAAAGGTAACATTTGTGTTAATTTTGTAAATTCTGAAAATCAACTTGCGGATATTTTTACAAAGGCAGTCGCTGAAGATCAATTTTGTTTGAATAGAAAAAATTTGGGTATCTTGAGTGAAAATGAAATTTGAAGGATTGAAACTTGATACTTAAAACTCTAGAACATTACACCTCAATCTGTTGGAACAAGCCTCCTATCAAAATTCCTCTGTTAAATTTTTTTTTAACTGACATTTTCAAAAACTGATTTCAAAAAATAAAACTTCATTTTCTTCTGTCAAAATATCTTCAAAATAAACTTATTTGCCAAATATTTTCATACCCAAAAATAACCTCAATGTTTTCTCAAAAAAAATTTCTTTCCCTCCTTAAACCAAACTAGCCTAAATATAATTCCCTTCCTCTTCCTTCCTTCTCCATCGCAACTTTTCCAATCAAAAATTCAAATTTCCTCTGCCCGAAAACTCCATGGCCAAATCCAAGCAAAACGGCAATCTTCCTCCACCGAGAAAAAGCTCTAGAAGAAACCCTAGCCTAACCTCCCAAATTGCCTCTCCATCTCCGCCGCCAACTGCCAACACTTGCCGACCTTGCCGCCGCCGCAAAAACACTCGACTCCGCCGCCTCTCACTCCACTGAAACTCAAAAAACCCCTGCCACCGCCGCTGTCTCCTCTGTCCAAGAACACTTGCTTCAACCACCTCGATTTCCAAGTAAGGGAAAAGAAAAACTTGATGTTGATCCTAAATCTACTACCGTAACTTCCCTTGGTGTTAAAAGGTATGAAGAATTTTTTAAATACAAAGTGGTGGACTATGGAAGGTGTGTCAATTTATCCTTATTTGAAAATAATGTTGTGGTTGATTGGATAAAATTCATCGAGTGGGATAAGATTATGTGCTTACATGTTAAAGTAAATTCCGAGAATGTTCGACAATTTTATGCCAATTTAATCTTCGTTAGGGACAATAAGGGTTTTGCTACGATTACTTCTCGTGTCCAAGATAAGAAAATTGAATTTGATGTGAGTAAGATGAATGATTTGCTAGGAATTGAAGACGGGGGAAAACGTCACTTTGAAATTAAAAATGGTGCCACAAGAGCTACTTTAATGTTGATAAGGTGAAAATGTTCTTTTGGAAAAATTCTAACTTTAGTGATAAAGAGTTAGGGGGAGGAAGTGCCTACAACGCTTTAGAAGTTCACCACAAGTTGTTGCACCGTATGTTAACCGAAACCATCTTGTGTAGGGGGGGCTAGATATCACTCTACCGACACGACTTTTATGTCTACTTATTTGCTCTATATGGCTACTAACAAGATTAAAGTTAACATGGGCTACTTTCTTTGCGAAAACTTAATTCAATCGGCTATTCAAAGCAATCATAATATTCCGTATGGCATGCTTATCTGTTTTATACTCTCTAAGTTCGGAATCAAGTTGGATTACTCCGAGAGTGATAATATTCAAATGTTCAATAAAGTTCCTATAACTGCCGAATCTCTTCAAAAGATGATGTTTGATATTGATAAGTCGGGTAATTGGTTTGTAACTGAAAGGAAAGAAAGAAAAAGGAAAGACACTCCGCTAGAAACTGAAAAAAGTGGAAAGAAAAAGAAAACACTGCCTATTGATACATTACTTTCTTCTGATCACTCTGTCCCTGTTGGAGATCTTGCCAAGTTTTCTAAAAACATCATGAACATGATTGAAACCTCACATACTGCCCTCATAGCAAAGTTGAATGCTCTTACGGATTTGGTTACCGATTTGCATGATAAAATGGACACTCATGTTAAACCAAATTCCGACTATGAATCCGATGACAAGGTTGAACCAGCAGCCTCTAATTAAAGGCAAAAAGAAAGTTGACGACGAGTCCGAGTACATAGAAGATGAATCTGAAGATTCGGATTGATCGACAAAAGGGGGAGAAAACTGACTGTTTGATGCTTTGTTGCTGCTGCTGTTATTTTTTTAATTTTTCTGCCTGCTATCTTTGAACTGATTAATTGCTTAAGACTTTAAACTATTTGCTGCTGTTTGGACTTGATACATGCTTTGCTCCGATAGAAATTATTATGCTTTGATGCTATTTGACTTGATATATGCTCATTTTACGTTCTCTGCATATATAATTTGAATATGAGTTGAGTTTGTGGTTACATATTGCATAAATGATCCTTAGATTATGACTTATTGATATTGTACCTTGGATTTAAACTATTGCATTGCATGATTTTGAAAACTTGCATAAAAAAATGTTTTTCGAAAATTCATTGGTCAAAAGAGACTTAACAATTAATGTTAAGGCCTATTATATTTCCCAAGAAACATTTTTTATTGCCTCAATTGAGGGGAAGTTTGAAATTTTCAAAAATGCATAAAGTTAGGGGGAGTTCCCTTAAAATCATTTTTCGTATCAAAAGTTGTTTGTCAATCAAGGGGGAGATTGTTAGCCGAATAGTTGATGATTAACAAACAAACTTCATAATATATTGGTGCTCGTGAATTTTATGATTTGAACAGATATTAAATGAGCAAAGATGATCAACTCATCTGATGAAGGACCAACTTTGAGGAAAAAGGCTTATACGATATTGGAAGATAGCTCATGAGAAGCTCAATTGAAAAATAGGCTCGTTATGATTGAAGATCAAGATCGAAGCCCCTAGCACCCTTGAAGGACCCAATTTTCGATTCAAGAAAATTGTGGTCAACTTAGTAAGTAAATTCAATTGATTAAAAGAGCAAGAAAAATCTTAGCCCAAAATTTTCTTTAATAAATTGGCCCAACATCCTTGGACCTTTTCCAAAAAATGTTTTGAACAAAAGTTAGCTGCCTTCCTTGTGGAAAAGAGCCGTAACGTTTTTTCTCAAAATATGGCCGAAAATTATTTTGTTAATTAAGCTTTTAACTTCTTAAAAAATAAATTAAACTTTGGCTATTAAAATTTGAATTATCTTTGAAGCCAACTTTTAATGGAAAATATATTCAAAAGATCAAATAAACAAGGTAATATTTTAGCTAGACAAATTTACTTGTTAGCTAAGTTAATTGATCTTGAAAAAATCTTTCCATTAAAAGTTGGCTTGAAAGATAATTCAAATTTTAATAGCCAAAGTTTAATTTAATTTTCAGAAGTTAAAAGCTTAATTAACAAAATAATTTTCGGCCATATTTTGAGAAAAAAAGTTACGGCTCTTTTGCACAAGGAAGGCAGCTAACTTTTGTTCAAAACATTTTTTGGAAAAGGGCCAAAGATGTTGGGGCAATTTATTAAAGAAAATTTTGGGCTAAGAATTTCCTTGCTCTTTTAATCAATTGAATTTACTTACTAAGTTGACCACAATTTTGTTGAATCGAAAATTGGACCCTTCAAGGGTGCTAGGGGTTTCGATCTTGATCTTCAATCATAACGAGCCTATTTTTCAATTGAGCTTCTCATGAGCTATTTTTCAATATCGTATAAGCCTTTTTCCTCAAAGTTGGTCCTTCATCAGATGAGTTGATCTTTGCTCATTTAATATCTGTTCAAATCATAAAATTCACGAGCACCAATATATTATGAAGTTTGTTTGTTAATCATCAACTATTCGGCTAACAATCTCCCCCTTGATTGACAAACAACTTTTGATGCGGAAAATGATTTTAAGGGAACTCCCCCTAACTTTATGCATTTTTGAAAATTTCAAACTCCCCCTCAATTGAGGCAATAAAAAATGTTTCTTGGGAAATATAAGAGGCCTTAACATTAATTGTTAAGTCTCTTTTGACCAATGAATTTTCGAAAAACATTTTTTTATGCAAGTTTTCAAAATCATGCAATGCAATAGTTTAAATCCAAGGCACAATATCAATAAGTCATAATCTAAGGATCATTTATGCAATATGTAACTACAAACTCAACTCATATTCAAATTATATATGCAGAGAAGAGAACGTAAAATGAGCATATATCAAGTCAAATAGCATCAAAGCACAATAATTTCTATCAGAGCAAAGCATGTATCAAGTCCAAACAGCAGCAAATAGTTTAAAGTCTTAAGCAATTAATCAGTTCAAAGATAGCAGGCAGAAAAATTAAAAAAATAACAGCAGCAGCAACAAAGCATCAAACAGTCAGTTTTCTCCCCCTTTTGTCGATCAATCCGAATCTTCAGATTCATCTTCTATGTACTCGGACTCGTCGTCAACTTTCTTTTTGCCTTTAATTAGAGGCTGCTGGTTCAACCTTGTCATCGGATTCATAGTCGGAATTTGGTTTAACATGAGTGTCCATTTTATCATGCAAATCGGTAACCAAATCCGTAAGAGCATTCAACTTTGCTATGAGGGCAGTATGTGAGGTTTCAATCATGTTCATGATGTTTTTAGAAAACTTGGCAAGATCTCCAACAGGGACAGAGTGATCAGAAGAAAGTAATGTATCAATAGGCAGTGTTTTCTTTTTCTTTCCACTTTTTTCAGTTTCTAGCGGAGTGTCTTTCCTTTTTCTTTCTTTCCTTTCAGTTACAAACCAATTACCCGACTTATCAATATCAAACATCATCTTTTGAAGAGATTCGGAAGTTATAGGAACTTTATTGAACATTTGAATATTATCACTCTCGGAGTAATCCAACTTGATTCCGAACTTAGAGAGTATAAAACAGATAAGCATGCCATACGGAAGATTATGATTGCTCGGAATAGCCGATTGAATTAAGTTTTCGCAAAGAAAGTAGCCCATGTTAACTTTAATCTTGTTAGTAGCCATATAGAGCAAATAAGTAGACATAAAAGTCGTGTCGGTAGAGTGATATCTAGCCCCCCTACACAAGATGGTTTCGGTTAACATACGGTGCAACAACTTGTGGTGAACTTCTAAAGCGTTGTAGGCACTTCCTCCCCCTAACTCTTTATCACTCAAGTTAGAATTTTTCCAAAAGAACACTTTACCTTATCAACATTAAAGTAGCTCTTGTGGCACCATTTTTTAATTTCAAAGTGACGTTTTCCCCCGTCTTCAATTCCTAGCAAATCAATCATCTTACTCACATCAAATTCAATTTTCTTATCTTGGACACGAGAAGTAATCGTAGCAAAACTCTTATTGTCCCTAACGAAGATTAAATTGGCATAAAATTGTCGAACATTCTCGGAATTTACTTTAACATGTAAGCACATAATCTTATCCCACTCCATGAATTTTATCCAATCAACCACAACATTATTTTCAAATAAGGATAAATTGACACACCTTCCATAGTCCACCACTTTGTATTTAAAAAATTCTTCATACCTTTTAACACCAAGGGAAGTTACGGTAGTAGATTTAGGATCAACATCAAGTTTTTCTTTTCCCTAACGTGGAAATAGCGGTGGTTGAAGCAAGTGTTCTTGGACAGAGGAGACAGCGGCAGCGGCGGTGGCAGGGGTTTTTTGAGCTTCAGTGGAGTGAGAGGCAGCGGAGTCGAGTGTTTTTGCGGCGGCGGCAAGTTGGCGACGGAGATGGAGAGGCAATTTGGGAGGTTAGGCTAGGGTTTCTTCTAGAGCTTTTTCTCGGTGGAGGAAGATTGCCGTTTTGCTTGGATTTGGCCATGGAGTTTTCGGGCAGAGGAAATTTGAATTTTTGATTGGAAAAGTTGCGATGGAGAAGGAAGGAAGAGGAAGGGAATTATATTTAGGCTAGTTTGGTTTAAGGAGGGAAAGAAATTTTTTTGAGAAAATATTGGGGTTATTTTTGGGTATGAAAATATTTGGCAAATAAGTTTATTTTGAAGATATTTTGACAGAAGAAAATTAGGTTTTATTTTTTGAATTGGTGACTGTGCTGGAAGAGAAGAAGTAGGCCATTTGAGCGCGAACCACTATAAATTGGTGACAGTGCTTATTTACTTTCTTGCTTTTAATTTATGTCTTTTCAATTCACTTTTTACTGGAACATTATTCTTAAACTTCTGGAACATAAAACTGTTTTTACTGAAACGTACATCTGATTTCTTCTGGAACGAAACTAAACAAATAAACTTTAAAAAAGTTTTATCAACCTAATTCACCCCTCCCCCCCTCTTAGGTAGATCTTGAGTATCATACTTCTTTCAACCGGAGAGTGTAATTTACTTGTCGAAATTGAGAGTGGACATAAAAAGTATTTATGTAAAATAAGGGGGTAAAGTGAAACATTAATTTATCATAACACATGAGGGGTAAAGTGTCGCATTTATCATAACAAAAAGGGGTAAAGTGCCACATATAAGAGGAATAGTTTTGTCCATTCATTTATATTTTCAGTTTAAGAATGTCAAGGTGACGGTGTGAAACTTTTATAAGATCACATGGGATAAAATGCTCTCTTTAAAATTATAGGGGGTAAACTGAACATTATGCAAATCACGAGGGGTAAATTATCATTAACTCAATTAATAAATATCTGCATTTGAACAAAACCAATGAGATCGTAGCCTATTGGTAAGGTATTAAGGTTGAGGCCTAGGATTAGGAGGTCTTGAGTTCAATTTTCACTAATGAGAATTTTATACTTGTTTTAATACTAGTTGTTTGGTACTAGTTGTTTGGTAGGTTACTATTTATTACTTCGAAGCATTAAGTTGTTTGGTAGGTTACTATTTATTACCTCAGCAAAATGCTTCGAAGGGGCATGAATTTTCAATTATTTAAATAAAATTAAACTTTTGAGTCCATTTATGTTATTATTCACTATTTTAAACAAGCGCATTAAATAAATATCATCGAAAAGCTTAACATGTTCTAATACAAAATTAATTAGTGGAACTTATTCAATCAATCTATAATAATTATCAATTAATTATGGTCTATAAACTATAAACCCAACAGTATGTAGCATCAAAAAAATCAAAAGTATGATATACATCCCTAGAGAAAAAAAGTATTGATTCACACAGTCATTTGCATACTCCCATTGGAGTTGACATACATTAATGTTATTACATCAATATAACTGAATTAAAATTAATTTAGAAATAAAATCAATTAACAAACAAGTAATAGTATTAAATTAGGAGAAAACTCCATATTAATAAGAGTTGAACCCAAAACCTTTTGATTTGGAGCCTTGAGTTGACTTAACTAATTCTCCTAGTTTGAGTTACTCCCGCATTTTTTTATTTTTTTTTATTTTTCGTTTTGTTGGATTGTACACATATTAATAAATGTAATAAATAGTCACATTTTTAAGGAAAAATCCCAATACCCTAAAACACCCTTTTAACCAAATAATTACATCGTTAATATAAGCACTAACGAGAATGGTAAAATTGGTAAAAAAAAATTAATTTTATATTAAACTCCTTAAATGAAAAATAAAAGTAAACAATCTTTTTTATCAAAGTGACAAATAAAAAAAAAATGAGGGAGTAATGTTTTAGCCTAGCCCATAATGGGCTCATGACCCGTTGATAGCCCTCCAAAGTTGAACCTAGGGTTGTCCATGGGGCGATTTTAATTCGAATTCGATCCGTATTCGGTCCGATTTTTATCCGATTAAGAATTCGATGGGCCTGATTTGATTAAGAAGATCCGAAATACTTGGAGCGAATATGAATCTAGTCTGATCCGATCCGTTACATATTCGTATACGATATATGCTACTATATATTGTTTATATACTATGTATTTAAACAAAAATAAAAATAAATTTATCTATGTTCCACTAAAACCTTTAAGTACATTAAAAATAATCTTAAAAGAAATGCATGAGATATGTTGTTGAACTGAGCTGGTAACTAATTGGGTCAGATCTACAGCATATTAATTTATGCTATTTGATAAGAAAAACAAAAACCTAATCGAACTATTTAGTAGCCGCCATCTTCCATCTACGTCTTCCTCCAATTTTTGTCTTCTCCTCCATTTTTTCAATATTGGGTTTTCTTCTTCATTGTCCCATTTTCTATCTTTTTCTATTTATATTTTAATTTTATTCCTTTATTCTAATTTTTATCATTTATATTTGACCACCATATTCCATCTTTTACAATTTTCATACAGTAGTTTTGATGAAACAACTAAAATGTTACATTTCTAATTCATGATGGTAGAATCTGCAAGTGATTTGGAGGAAAATGGAAGCACAAAAATTATTGTTAAATGTGTTAAACGGATTCGAATAATTTATCTCGATCCAGGATATCCATCGGATTCAGATCTGGTCTCTAATATTCAAGTTCCGAGCGGACACAGATAGAAGAAATGGAAATCGATATCGGATCCGGATCGACACTGATTCTGGTCTGAGTCCGACCCATTGACAATCCAAGTACATTAAAAATAAAATGCATGAGATATTTTGTTGAACTGGCCTGGTAACTAATTGGATCAGATCTACAACATATTAATTTATGCTATTTGATAAGAAAACAAAAACCATAATTGAACTATTTAGTAGCTGCCATCTTCCCTCTACTTCTTCCTCCAATTTTTGTCTACTCTTCCATCTTTTCAATATTGGGTTTTTATCTTCTTTTGTCTCATTTTCTATCTTTTTATATTTTGATTTTATTCTTTTATTCTAATTTTTATTGTTTATATTTGACCACCATATTTCTTCTTTTACAATTTTCATACAGTAGTTTCGATGAAACAAATAAAATTTTACATTATTAATTCATGATGGTATAATCTACAAGTGATTTGGAGGAAAATGGAAGCACAAAAATTATTGTTAAATGTGTTAAACGGATTCGAATAATTTATCCCAATACAGGATATCCACCGGATTTGGATCTGGTATCTAATATTCAAGATCCGAGCGGATACGGATAGAATAAATGGAAATCGATATCGGATCCGGATCGACACTGATTCTGGTCCGAGTCCGACCCATTGACAACCCAAGTACATTAAAAATAATCTTAAAAGAAATGCATGAGATATGTTGTTGAACTGGCCTGGTAACTAGCTGGGTCAGATCTACAACATATGAATTTATGCTATTTGATAATAAAACAAAAACCATAATTGAACTATTTAGTAGCTGCCATATTCCCTCTACTTCTTCCTCCAATTTTTGTCTTCTCCTCCATCTTTTCAATATTGGGTTTTTTTCTTCTTTTGTCTCATTTTCTATCTTTTTATATTTATATTTTGATTTTATTCCTTTATTCTATTTTTTATCGTTTATATTTGACCACCCTATTTCTTCTTTTACAATTTTCATACAGTAGTTTCGATGAAACAAGTAAAATGTTACATTTTTAATTCATGATGGTAGAATCTGCAAGTGATTTTTATTATTCAAGATCCGAGCGGATACGGATAGAAGAAATGGAAATCGATATCGGATCCGGATCGACACTGATTCTGGTCCGAGTCCGACCCATTGACAACCCAAGTACATTAAAAATAATCTTAAAAGAAAAGCATGAGATATGTTGTTGAACTGGCCTGGTAACTAATTGGGTCAGATCTACAACATATTAATTTATGCTATTTGATAAGAAAACAAAAACCATAATTGAACTATTTAGTAGCTGCCATCTTCCCTCTACTTCTTCCTCCAATTTTTGTCTTCTCCTCCATCTTTTCAATATTGGGTTTTTTTCTTCTTTTGTCTCATTTTCTATCTTTTTATATTTATATTTTGATTTTATTCCTTTATTCTAATTATTATTGTTTATATTTGTCCACCATATTTCTTCTTTTACAATTTTCATACAGTAGTTTCGATGAAACAAGTAAAATGTTACATTTTTAATTCATGATGGTAGAATCTGCAAGTGATTTGGAGGAAAATGGATACAAAAAAATTATTGTTAAATGTGTTAAACGGGTCCGAATATTTATCCGGATCCTGGATATCCATCGGATTCGAAGCTGGTCTCTAATATTCAATATCCAAGCGGATACGGATCCATATCCGAATTGAAGAAATGGAAATCGGACTTGGATCTTGATCGGCCCTGATTCCGGTCCGAGTCCGACCCATTGACATCCCTAGTTGAACCAGTTCTAATGACTGGATATTTCATATTAAGGGATTAGGCAATAATAATATTTGTTGAATTTTGTTTAACATGTTTTAATATTTGAATATGGATAATGACAATTTATCCTCACGTGATTTGCATAATTTTAAATTTTCTTCATGTAGTTTGAAATATAACATTTAACTCATTATAATCTTATGAAAGTTTCACACTGCCTCTGTAATATTTTTCAACGCAAAACTACTCCTCATATATACTATATATGATCAGTCCACTGATAAATGTGACACTTTACCCCCTCTATTATTATAAATGTTGCATTTTTTCCCATGTGCTTTGATAAATATGTTATTTTACCTTCTTCCCCTATGTTATATATGACATTGTACCCCTATCTGTGTTAAGATAAATATAATAAAGTAGCTATTCCTTACCTTACTTCACTCTTACTTTATTTCTTCCACAATCGCTAAATAAGTCTATTAAATTTTACTTTTTGAATTTATTATTCATTTTATATTTTAAAATGTTCTTAACATGGTTGTAGGTTCAATTCCAAACCACTACAAATACAAGTGCAAATATTTTTCTAAAAGACAATTAATAGTTCATCCATAGCCCGAGATTTCAAGCCTCCAGCTGTGCCAATAGCGATTAGAATTCGTCAACAATCTGCAGTGGCGGTTAAAAAAAAAATTGCAATTGGTTTGTAGATTATGATCTTTTTGCAATTGGAGCTGCTTTAGAAGTGGCTCTGTAGAAGAGGACTATTTTCCATTAGGATTTTTTACTGTCTCAAAATTGTGCATTTTTTATGAGAATGATTTAGTTAAGATTTTGTGTGAGCAATTCAATTTGATTAATTACCCTTTTTTTTATTAATTTCTTGCACTTAATCTCGATTACTGTCACTGATTATATTGAATATCTCAAATCAAAACCTTTTGATCACTGCTTTTGATAGCATGGTTTCTTCATGAAGTCAAGATTTTTATCTTGTTTTCCCCGAGCAATATATTTCAACTTTATCTTATTCATAAAATTCTTTTGATACAATATGAAATATTCGATCATAAATTAAAGTTATTCGAGTGAAAAAAGGAATGTGGCCAATAGTATAGATTACATTCCAATTGATAAAAATAAAATAAAATCATCAATGTAATACTCAAGTCATCCTCTAATATATTTTCTAGTACAAGTGTCATTCGTCTTACTAAAGGGACGCACTATATTTTCTAGTTTTTTGTCTAATTCATTCCATCCGTTTTGAAGGCTAATTTCACTATTAGAATTAATCAACTTTCCATAATGAACATGATGGAACTTTTTACTCTTTCAGATAGGGGGAAACTGCATATTACTACCCTGTGATATCGAAAACCTGCACAAAACTACCCTGTGAATTTTTTTTTGCACCAGACTTCCTTGTGTTTTCAAAAACCCTGCAAATTATACCCATTCTCCGTTAATCATTGACACCGTTAATTTTTAATTGAATTGCCTAAATTACCCCTTATATATTATTAAAAAAATTATATTTTTATAAACGGGAAAAATGCATATTACTACCCTGTGATATCGAAAACCTGCAAAAAACTACCCTGTGAAATTTTTTTTGCACCAGACTTCTTTGTGTTTTCTAAAACCCTACAAATTACACCCATTCTCCGTTAATCATTGACACCGTTAATTTTTAATTGAATTGCCTAAATTACCCCTTATATATTAATAAAAAATTATATTTTTACAATTACAAAAACTCTCAATAATTTTTCTCTCTCGCTTCTCATATGGAACAAACAAAGAAAAGAAGAGATATTATGTGCGAAGTTTAAAAGATACAAAATTATGGGTATAGTATAAAAGTATAAGGGAGTTTGAACAATCGTTTAAAAGTACAAGAATTTTTTGCGCAAACATTAAAAAATATGAGTTACTTTTCTACAAACATTAAGAAAAACATAGAAGTTTTTTGCAAACATTTCAAAGCATAAGGAAGTTTGACGCAAACTTCCAAAAGTACAAGGAAGTTTTTTGCAAACGGTGGAAAACACAAGGAACTTTTACGCAAACTTTAAAAAACACAAGGAAGTTTTCTGCAAACTTTATAAAACACTAGGAGGTTTTATGCAAACTTTAAAAAACACAAGGAAGTTTTCTGCAAAGATTCAAAGTTACAAGGGTATTCTTGTCATTTTGAATGAAAAATTACGTCAGAAACAAAAAAAATCGCATTTTTGGCGCGTAGAATACACGCGCGTCAAAAAATTGACGGAGGGAGACGGAATGGGTGTAATTTGCAGGGTTTTTGAAAACACAAGGAAGTTTGGTGCAAAAAAAATTTCACAAGGTAGTTTTTTGCAGGTTTTCGATATCACGGGGTAGTAATTAATATGCATTTTCCCCTTCAGATAGTTGCCATTACATTTAATTATTTTATTACTTTCGGATTGAAAACGTTGGATGAAGCATGTGACTATGAATAAATTAACTGGGTAAAAAGAAAAGTATATAAAACACGACAAATAAATTTATATTGAAAAAAATTCAAAGATCAATCACAAACAGTACTTAGGGAGGCATATATAATATATATATATATCCCCACAAATTTAAAAGGAAAGAACAGAAATCAAACGAACGAAAATGGAACACAATTAATTAAGCATAAAGAAAACAACTCCAGCAGCTGGCTTCCCACAACATAACTAAGATCGATATGCCTCTTTTGAACAGACTTGATGTTTCAATTAATTTATACCCGAGGCATAATATATCATTCAGTCGAAATCAAGTAATCAACTATACATATGTTAATAATTTAAAATAAATATAAAACTACTTGAATTTAAGATATGAATGAAGGATCAATATTATTTAATCTAGAAATTGACGGATGCATATTTTAGTTTGTTAATATATATAGTATAGAATATGGATTATTGCATTTTTGGCGCTACAAATATAGCTCGCTGGAGTTTCTTCCTGTATCTTTTCGGGCTGGCACATTTGGTGCCACAACTTCAACATCTGTGACAATTTTTGTGCCAATTGAGGCCCAAATCAAAAATTGGCCCGAAATCTCTCTTGTTCGGGCGAATGTTAATGTCACGTGGCCCGCATGTGGTAATTTCGAGCCAATTTTGGAATTTGGCCTCATTTGGCACCAAAATTGCCACGGGTGTTGAAGTTGTGGCACCAAATGTGCCATACTGAAAAGATATAGGGTAGAAATGCCAGTGATTTATAGTTGTGGCACCAAAAATGCAGTAATCCACATATTAATCTATATGACCACATTAATGTGTATCAATGTATATTTTGATCCATATAATCAAATTAATAATATGCAAGAAAAAAAATCTTAGAACATTTAAATAAAAGAAAAGTATCTTATTAATCACCGAAGTATAAATACACGAATTTTAATATCAGGAAGAAATTGGTTTAATTTAGTGAATTAGAGTCAAATTAGTGCCTAACCTTTATTTTTCCCTTTTTCTTTGTCTACTTCTTGCTGGGTTGATATTTTGTTTTTCATCTACGTAAGTGTGAAATGTGATTGAAGTTATTTGTTAAGATTGATTACTCCATTGTTGACAAGGGCACAAAAAACTAGAGAGTTTTGGTTTGGGGCGATATATTTTCTAATAACAAACTCGATAAATTTTTATGTTGTGATAAAATAACAACTAAACGAGAATAAAGTAACGTTGTATTTTTATCAAATAAAATGTGAAAAAATAAACAAGTAATTTTTTTTATCATAATTAACATAGGGATTATTGCATTTTTGGTGCCACAATTATAGCTCGCTGGCATTTCTGCCCCGTATCTTTTCGGAATGGCATATTTGGTGCCACAACTTCAACATCAGTGACAATTTCGGTGCCAATTGAGGCTCAATTCCATAAATAACCCGAAATCCTCCACGTGCGGGCCACATGACATGAAAATTGGAATTGGACCTCAATTGGCATCAAAATTGCCACTGATGTTAAAGTTGTGGCACCAAATGTGCCAACCCGAAAATATAAGAGGTAAAAACGTCAGCGAGCTAAAATTGTGGCACAAAAAATGCAATAATCCAGTATAGAATATAGATATGATCATATACCTTCACATGCAAAATGGACATCACAAAAAGAGACTATAGGAGCAAGACGAGCAATAAAAATCTCCCACTCAAATCTGAAATTATCACATATGCATATTATGTTTAAATTTCTTGCTGTTTCAGTTAATCTTCTAACGGAGATAGTGGAACAATTTTGTTGTGCAGCAGCACCGTTGATCATGAAAAATAGTAATATTGCTGTGACACTCACCTTCACCATCATCGATTTTATCCCAAAAATATTAATATTAATGGCACTACCCATTTAATTTTGTGTTTGTGTAAGTAACTAGATAGATATAGATAGTTATGAATGAGTTAATGATGGAGATAATATTGTTACTTACTTAGGTGCCTAGTATTTTATCATATATTGTCTTTAAAATGAAATCTTAATTAAATATTTGCGTGGAAATTGTGTACATGTTAGAGAGATATGCTAAGTTGACAATGATTCTTTGTCAGTACACATTTGTCTGAACTATTACTTTTTAAATATCATACATGAGTCCCATGACTATTAATTTAATGACTACTAGCTAGTATGATCATATCACGTCTAACGGTCTACTATTCTGATTTTTTTTTTTTTGTTTTTCAAGGATTTAATTCATTTTAAGGCACGTCTGATACATTTAACAAGAGCCTCTGTCAACTGGGATTCGAACTTGGAATAGCCGAATAGCTACTTAACATTAGAGAGAACTAACATTGCTTCAAAAATTGTAACAAAAATTTGATGGTTCAGTTCAACTGTTAAAAATTTAAGATTCGAAATTCTCACACTCCGACACGTCATTATATGAAATTATTAAAAAATCTAATGGCAATTTACCTCCCCGTAAATGAAAAGGAGAATTTTACCCCCGATGAAAAAGTGCAACATTAATTTATCATAACACAGAGGGGGTAAAGTGCCACATATAATAGAGATAGTTTTGTCAATTCATATATTTTTAAGTTTAAGAATGTGAAGGTGGTGGTGTAAAACTTTTATAAAATGGCATAGGGGTAAAATGTTCTTTTTCAAATTAAAGAGGGTAAATAGAAGATTATACAAATTACGGGAGATAAATTATCATTAACTCAATTAATAGATGTCTTCAGTTGAACAAAACCAACGAGATCATAGCCCATTGGTAAGGTACTAAGGCTGAGGTCCCGTGACTAAGAGGTTTTGGGTTCAATTTTCACTAAAGTGGATTTTCTCTTGTTTGGTAGGTTACTATTTATTACCTAAGCAAAATGCTTGAAGGGGCATAAAAGAACTTTATTAATCTAGAGAAACTTGGCTTAGCTCTGGTCACGACTACAACCTAAGGCCATCTTCAATAGTAAGAGGGAGGGGGAAAGGAAGGTGGAATTTGGGGGGGGAAAGAAAAATAATTCTCAATAGTGGGGGGAATGGGGAGGGACCAAGCAGGTGGCGCAACTTAGTTGACGACACCTGCTTGTTTCAATTCTTTTTTTTTTTTTTTTTATATCTAGTAGGTAATTTTTTTATTTGTAAAGTATAGTAACAATTAAAAATAGTATCTATCTAGTTATTCTTATTCTTAAATTATTTCGTCTCTTCCGACCCTTCATAGTTCTGCCCATTTAAGTTTTTTTATCAATGGAGTCTTAACACATAAAAAATATTTAAACATTTTATCCAAAAAAAAAAAAAAAGTTCATTACTCCTATTTTTTCGTTTTCTTTTTAATAAGCATTTATAGGGAACTAGTCCAATCTATGCTACACTGATTTGTCAAAAAAGACCATGTTCATTAATATAAACGACTCCAAAAGGAAAAAAATAGATAGAAAAAGAACTACAATAACAATGGAGGAGAGAATAATTGTTTATGAAGGTGGGGGAGGGGGTTAGAAATCTAGACATGGAGATGAACATCGATGAAGATGGAGAGAGAAAATGATAGGAATAAGAGAGAATTTTTTTTACTTTCTTAAACATATTTATCAAATGGGCATTTATGTAATTTAATGAATGTCTAAATTTTTTAAATGTCCCATTGCCTTGTTATTATCGGACATTTTGAAAAAAAACTTCGGACCGGATTTAATTTTAACTTTTTTAATTGTTAAGATGAAATATCTCATATGTAATCGTTTTCGATAAAATCTTATTTTAGAAAGACCCAACAAAGTACGAGTGCAATTTCTATTATTATTCACTATTTTAAACAAGTACATTAAATAAATCTCATTGAAAAGCTTTACATGTTCTATTTTAATTATATACAAATTTAATTAGTGGAACTCATTCAATCAATCTATTTATATTTAATTCATCAATGAGTAAATCGCGCTTTTGGTCCTCCTTATGGGTTAACTT
The DNA here is from genome assembly GCA_030819805.1 of Penstemon newberryi var. newberryi. Lineage (NCBI taxonomy): Eukaryota > Viridiplantae > Streptophyta > Magnoliopsida > Lamiales > Plantaginaceae > Penstemon > Penstemon newberryi. The sequence goes on along the minus strand of JAUALY010000001.1, from coordinate 76,871,944 downwards.
TTGCACTTTCGTCTCTCTTAAATTTTTTGTAGCAGATTCGTCCCTCTTATCAATGTGGTGTAACATATTTGTCCCTCTTATCAATCAAGTGTAACATGTTCGTCCCTCTTAAATTTTTCATAGCAGATTCGTCCCTCTTATCAATGTAGTGTAACATATTAGTCCCTTTTAAATACAAAATACACCACTTAAATCCAAAATATATTCTAAAATAGACGAAAGTTGGTGTATTTTAGATTTAAGAGGGACGAATGTGTTACACTAAATTGATAAGAGGGACGAATCTGCTACAAAAAATTTAAGAGGGACAAAAGTGCAAAAATTAACCCATAAGGAGGACAAAAAATGCTATTCACTCTCAATGAGTAATCACAACATTAATTACAAGCATTAAAAATGGGTAAAATTTGTAGAAAAAATTAATTTTACATGTAACTCCTAAAACGATAAATATAAGGAAACATTTTTTTTTATCAAAGCGACAAATAAATAAAAACGAAGGAAATAATGTTTTAACCTAGCCCATAATGGGCCAGGGGCCATGACCCGTTTGTAATGACTGGATATTTGATATTAAGGGGTTAGGCAATATTTGTTGAATTTTGTTTAACATGTTTTAATATTTGAATAGAGATAATGATAATTTACCCTCACGTAATTTGCATAATTTTCAATTCCCTTCATGTAGTTTGAAAAATAATATTTAACCCTTTATAATCTTATAAAAGTTTCACATTGTCTCCGTAACATTTTTTAACACAAAAGTACCCCTCTTAATACTATATATACTTTGACTCAGTCAACGTATAAATATGACACTTTACCTCTGTGTAATTATAAATGTTGCATTTTATCCCATGTGTTATGATAAATATGATATTTTACCCCCTCCCATGTATTGTGATAAATATGACACTGTACATCCTCCCTATATTATAATAAATATAATAAAGTAGCTATTCCTTACCTTACTTCACTCTTTATTTTTTCCACAATCGCTAAATAAGTCTTTAAATTTTACAAGTTGAATTTATTATTTGAAAACACAAATAAATATTTTTTAAATAATACAAAAATCAAGAACATCCCAAAAGAAACCTTTTGAAACAATCTTATAAAATAAAAATAAATATAAAACAGACTCCCATAATTTTCAAACCTAAATTATTGTGACAGCAATTCCGTAGCATGATGGGCTGGGCCGGAAGGGGATATTTATGTTAAATGTTTAGAAGAATCAGTGACGAAATAATATTATTGGCATTTGGGTTCGATACTAAACCTACTAAATTTGATCCCAATTGTAACTTAGTTTAATTCTGTTAGATTTGGTTGGGCTAATTGAACTGAGTCCAAATAATTTTATTTATAGGATCCCAACAATTAAGTATTCTATCATAATTATTATGGTTATAAAAAAAATATGAAAAGACTTTAATTTAATTACAAAATATTATTGAGCCCGACCCGTTTGACGTAACCCAGTCCATCTATTAATGTATCTCCACTTATATCCAAATTATTGCTCGAAGAATTTGATTTATAATGTAATTTTGACCACGTTTGACTTTAGTGTTATTAATCGGATGAACAATTATTTTATACATTTAATACATGTATATGTTACTTCTTATGTTGCAGACTTACAGTCCAAAATCTTTTTCCCATCTTAAGTAATTATTAAATGTATCATATGCAAAAATTAAGTGAATTTAAATACCTAATACTATTGAATTGGTTTATGATCAACTGGGGGAGTTTCGAAATTTTATTTATCGTAGGTAATTATTAAAAGAAAAAAGAGTTCCCGCCGAATTATATTTTATATTCTGAAAGAAAAAATGTGTATAATATATTAATTCATCAAATTGGCCATGTGGATAAAGAATTCTAAACCTTTTTTTTTGGTCGAACAAGTCATGGAATTGAGTCGTGCAACTCTCGACTTATAAGTAATTTTGACCATGTTTGACTTTAATTATAGGTATGTTGCATCAATTTTGTATAATACATTGAGTAAACTATCTTACTTCTTAAACATAAGGAGCACCTTTAATAAGGATTATATCTACATATTACTGTATAAAAAAGAGGTTATGTTATGGTACATCAATTTTTTGATTTTTCTATTTTACCATTAACATTTAAAGTTTCTAATTATGTAGCTTTTGAACTCCATTATATAAAATTTATACACGCGGTAAAACATGTTGTGTTGCGGATGACTCGTACTATATAAAAAGAAAGTCATGTCATGCTACACCAATTTTTTAATTTTTTTATTTGACCCTTCAAATTTAAGTTATCTAATTATGTAGATTTTTAACTCCCCCACTTCTCCGATTACATTCATTAATAAAATTTATTTTTCACCCCAAAAAATAATGCTTATTTTTTGTTCTTGATATTTTGCTTCTAAAGTTTTAACTCTTGTGGCAAACATGACTGAATTGTAAAACAAAACTCCAATTTTGGTCCTCAAGTCAGACCACCAGATTATATCTCTGCTCAACTTATTGGTTGGTTAATCGACATCGTCGAAGGAAGCAATTTAAATTAGAACATGGGATTATAATCATTATTTTGGGGGGAAATTTTATTTTGCCCCCTAAAGTCTGACAGTTGGTAATAGCGCTATTGACCTGGCTGTCTCTAATTACGGCAAGACAGGGCCGGCCCTAGACATTTTGGGGCCCTAGGCGAAAATTAAATTTTGGACCCTATATTATAAGAAAATTGTGTAGTAAATATTATTTTCTTATATTTTTTTAAAATGCAAAAGTATTGAAAAAATATATTTTAATTTTTACCAACTATCCTTTCTATACAGATAAAATGTCAAATACTCTTAATTTTCGATATAGTTAGTCGTAAATATGTTTTCATTAAAGCTTAATTTTAAAAAATTCTTTCAGCAAATAAATATCATAAATGTGATAAACATAATTATAGGAGTATAACAAATGCACATGAATAGAAAATGAATTTTTCTTAATCAATAAAATATAGTTAAAATGTATCAGAATAAAAATTTTATACTCGTGTAACATTACTACAAAATGTGGCTGACATAAGCAACGTCAAAATGGATAAACAATTCAAAATCTAATAAAATTAAACCAAATCACTTTATATTTGATTTAAGTTTGGTCAATAAAAGGTGGTTTAGACTACATTTATTATACATATCAAACTTGAACTCTAGCTAATAGTCTTAGAAACTTTATTCGAGATCAACTCGATAAATTAAATATAAATATATGTAAAGTTACTCGGGCTTGAGTTATGTTAGACTCGATTAAAGCTCTTTTGAGCTCGTCTTATTTAATTAAATACAATCTCAAACTCGAAAATAAAATTAACCATTTCGAATAATATATTATTCGATTCTATTTTGTTCACTAAATTCCTAAGTCCTTGTATATCATATAACCATGTTTGAAAAATAAATCACATTTCAATTATTAAATTACAAAAAAAATAAAAAATATACATCATGTACCAAAAAAATTGAGGGCACTTCTACCCTCGGGGCCCTAGGCAACCACCTGAGTTGCCTAGTGGAAGGGCCGGCCCTGCGGCAAGAGCATATCGGAGCCATGGAGAGAATGCACAGTGAATTACTAGTAGCAGGAAGATGCCCACGGGCAGACATTTAACAGGAAGGAGAAGTGGGCAAATAAGCACATAAGCTGCTAAAAGCACAGAAATAATAGGCTGGTTGAATGGATTTGGCAGAGCATCTACAAATTCTTCTTCTCACGACTGAGATGAAAGAAAGTGACTTCTTCAAACTTCTCCAATAGCTGGGAGAGAGATTTCTGATAAGGGATCAGACCACTCCTGGTGTTCGAACTAGTCATTAATGGTCGGCTTAATTAGTATCATTTCGGTATGTGTTGTGAACACTTTCATTTTTAGCCTCTCATCTTCTCTAGAGAAGCAAAACTCGAACGGATAGAACAGATGGTCCAACTACATAACTTTTTCTTTTTAATTACTTCAATGGTCGTGCCTCGTGGCACGGCAGCACCCGTACTATTGAAATACCTCATAACCTTTGCGAGTTGCCACTTAACCCCCTCAACTATTAAAAATATTTCATTTTGCCACACCACCTTTGAATGTTTTTATACTTTGCCACCCAACCTTTGAACATTTTGACACTTTGTTATCCAACCTTTGAACGTTTTCGCACTTTTCCACCTCAACCTTTGAATTTCTATCTTGACCCTGACTAAAGTTACGTGGAGTCTAAAAAATGGAATATTCTTGCAGATTCCGCTGGCGAACGTCCAAAGGTAATGATATGGGACATTCTTAATAGATTAGGGAGTTAAGCGGGAACTCGCAAAGATTAGGGGGCAAAATGAGAAAATATTCAATCAAAGATTAGGGGAAAGGGGGATTTTCCCTTATTTTGGTAGTTCCATCAAACAAACTAATGAAACTTAGTTAAATAAGAATTAAAAGTTCTAGATATATTAGGTGGTTCTAATCATAAGATGAAAAAACTAGAACTGCAAAAGGCTACACAATCCTAGTTGATTTAAAGAGCTCATTCTTTCAAGCATTTGGTTTATTTCTCATCATTCAAAAACCTATAGATGAAGATGTTAAATTCAACAACACAGTACGCATTAAAAAAAAATTATTAAACAGATATAAAAAATTAGAAGAAAAAACACCCTCCCAGGTTCCAGCGGAAAGAAATGAATTTGAATTTAAAAAATATTGAGACTAAATGTCTCACATTGGTTGAAAATCATAATTAAGTCCACTTTAAGAGGTCTTGGGCAACCCTCACCTTATAAGATTTTGAGGTTGAGTTAGGCTCAAGCCATACGAGTGGACTTAGCCCAATCCATGTGGTAAAATCTGATATGGTATCAGGGCCCCAGGTTAAAGTGGGTCACCTCCTTCCTTTATGGGCACCTCCTTGTATGCTTGATGGACTTCATTATCTATCCACACACCCAGACCCAAATAACAAAGGTCTGGGTTATCATTATTCATCCAATTAAAACAAGGCTTGGAGTGTCATTATCCCTCCGATTAACAAAGGCCCGGAGTGTCATTATTCATGTGTTGGACATTACCCATATGTCGCAACACGTACGTGAAGGGGGAGTATTGAGACTAAATGTCCCACATTGGTTGAAATTCATAGTTAAGTCTACTTTATAAGGTCTTGGGCAACCCTCACCTTATAAGCTAGCTTTTGAGGTTGAGTTAGACCCAAGCCATGTGATTGGACTTAGTCCAATCCAAATGGTGAAATCTAATATAGAGAACATAGTATTGATATTGCCAGAAGTCTTCTCTTATATATTGAGAAGTGATGGTTGGCATCAAAAAGTACATCAGAGTGTACAGTGCACAGTCGCAGGTAGTAGTTTCTGAAACAAGGACCAGTACTCGAGGATTTTGAACACCTGTCGATCTCTCAATGGGCAGATTTTCAAACCTCAAGTATAAATAGTTCAAGTTCAAGAGTTAGAGACAATCCGAAGCAACACAACTGTAACGCCCCAAAAATTTCGGACCCTTTTTGGATTTTTTTAACCCAATTTTATGTGCCACGTTTTATTTTTGAAGTTAAGCATTATTTGAACTAAAATATACAATTTAATTAAATCTTGTGATCTTTTGAACTTTGAAATAATTAAAAATATAAAAGTTACTTTAAAATTAGATTAAGACCTTTTTGAAAAATTTCGGGCTTGGATGCACAAAATTTTTATTTTTGGGGATAAAATGTAAGTTTTCAAAACTTTAGGGGGCAAAGTGCAAATTCGCCCCAGAATCTTGTAGGCTGCTAAATAGCAATAATTTTCTAGCCTAGGACAGCCTAAGGGCTGCTAAGGCATGCCCTTGGGTGGAGTAAACTCCACCACCCAAGAAAGACATGCATTGGTGGAATTGGTGAGTAATTATAATCACCTCTTCCTTATATTGTGTGTATATGTATCTATACACTAAAAATCTGATTTCATAGGCCATTAAATATCTCCCTCAAACCCACTTTATCTTCTTTACAACTTAAAATACTTAGATATAGAGAGGGAAAGAGAAAACACATTTAGAAAGAGGATTTTCGGATATACACAGCACAGCCTCGGATTTTTGCTCATTAAATCTTCGTCTACCGTTGGATCATACCCAAATTTTTCGTGAAGGTCCTACACACATGGGGCTACATATTGACCGTTCGGATCGTCGTTTGGATCACCTGGAGTGAATCGGCAGTCGTCAGAAATTGGTGAAAAGTAAGGATTTGAGGGTTTTTGTTATGAACCACCACCGGAGCCACCACCACTGCCACCGGAGCCACCACCACCACCTTAGGAGGTCTGAAAACGAAGAGAGCTTCATCTCCTTTGTTGCTTTGGGTAAAAATCCGTCTATGCATGTGTTCTTTAATATTTGTGATTTTACTTTCTTTTCTTCAAAGTTATATTGAAGAACTTTAGTTTATCCATGTAGTTTTTGTGAAAAGTTGTTAAGTTTAATTTTATATAAGATATTTAATGTGACTTCACTTTGGTTTTGTTTAGATATTGCTTATATGTTTGGATCTTGATTTATAGTGAAATTATGCTTAATTATTTTTAAATATTGCTTAGATGCTTGGACCTTGAATTATTTTTCAAGAAAGTTGATTTTCTTAAGTTTTCAAAACTATAAGGGTATTTTTGAAAATATATAAACTTGTGGGATTTTTAAAGCTTTGATTTTTGAAGTAACAAGATACTTAATACTCTGTTTTTATTTGATTTTCGATATGGGTTTAGTTAAAAATCATTTGATTTGAAGTTTGTTCCAAATTTTTGCAAAAAAATGGATGTTTTCAAAAGTTTAGGGGCTGAATTGTAAATCTGAAAAATGAAGGGAAAAATTTGTTGTTTTGGCGCTGTTTTATGTAATTAGTATTTTGAGTTTTGAAAATAATTACTCTTAATTGAAGTGATGTCGTAAGTTCTAAGCACTTTTGTGCGATCTATTAGTTTAGGAAATCCTTGTGTAGGATTTTCATTAAGGTTGTTAGATAAATTCTAAGTCGTATACGTACTTGCTCAGGTTTCGGATACGCTTCATTTGTGGAGTTTAGTCGCTATACTAAGCGACAAAGGTGAGCGTTGTGTGTTGAATTTGTAGTCGGTCCGATGTGCTAGTAGATCGAGTCAAACATTTACTTATGCTCACTTATGCTCTTAATAATCAAAGCATGTGTTATATTATAATTTCTATTGCATGTTGTTACAAAGAGATTGGATTTGTTACGTCGACATTACTCGCATGAAATCCTTAGTATATCAACATGATAATCCAATGCATGCTACATCCAAATCTACTAGTTGCGAATATATTTTACTAAATTATCATGATACCCAAAATTTGCATTTGATAAGTTGTTAAATGTTGATAATATGTTAAATATGTTTGATATATTATGTTTCCGTCTGTTTCCGATTTTGTGTTTCTGTTTGTTTCCGATTTTGTGTGGGCCCCTTTTGATTGGTATATGGATCCGATGCCAACCTGGCCGGCAAGGGGCAGGATTGTCACGGTTACCCGTAGGCCTGGCCTTACAATCCAAGTGGGGAGGAACACTTGGGGAGTAAGGATGAACTTTGGCAAAGACATGTCGATGCACTTCAGATAGTAAGGTCGCTCCTTACTCGGTGTGTTTGGATGGACATCAGACAGAGGATGGAGGGTAAGTGGAGGACGGCATCAGCAATTCTTGGTTATGTGAATTCCGTGTTTCTTCCGTCTTGAATATATGCTTAATTTGCGTGATAACTTGTTCACGTTATATAATATGTTGCATACACGCATTTCCATGCAAATTTCGCACACAGCCTCACTAAGTTGGACGATCAACTTATGCGTTCCATGTTTCATTCTTTTCAGTTTCAGGTGTTCTGGAAAATAATAGTCGGGTTGCGGTTAGGTCATCACGGTTGCGGTCCCACCCTAGTTTTTGGGAGAGTAGTTATATTTTGTTGTCGATTTTGGTTCTATCTCGATTTTGTTTAAAACCTTGCTTAGAAAATTTGAATTGTTAAAGTTGATTTATATTTTCGCAAAAGATACAAGATTTTCATAAATTACTTATTTATCTCTCTCGGTTGATTTTGTTCAAATATTTTGATATTTTGTGACTAAATGCTTCCGCTTTAAACCTCATTTATGAAAATTGATTTTATGTTTTCGTCAAAAACTCGTAATTTGAATGGTTCTTATTTTATTTTAAACCGCTTCCGCTTTAAAACTTTTGATTTATCGTTTCTGTTTAAAAAAAAAAAGAAAGTTTCGATATTTGAACTCTTTTTCAAAATTATAACAAATTTTTCGACTGTTATTCGACGGACCCGCGGAGTCGGGCCGTCACAACAACTGAGAGCAAATTTCGAAGCAGAATTCTTCTAAGTCTCAAAACTCAAGAACATAATACTCATCAGCTTAGTCATCTGTTGACAAAAGCAAAAGCGAGAGATAAAAAGATATACACATAAATCTGAGTGATTTTGTTAGAGTAGTGTTGTGAGAAGTAGATATCCATCTTAGTGAGTGATATTACTTCAGAGGATAGGTTTTCTTTGTGATTTCCTATTGCGCACTTGTGGCCATTTCATTTGTTGTTTGGCGCAAACATTGTATATTGTAAACTGTGTGTTTATAGTATAACCCAAGATCTAAGTGACTTGGAAGAGTAGACTAAAGGATTTACATCCATATAACCACTATAAAAATTGACTGTGTTTAAGTTTACATTTTGACTTGCTTATTTTTCAAAAGCTTTCAAACACTTAACTTAACTTTTGAAGATTTTAAAAAGGAGTTTGCAAAAATTGTGGATAAAATCTTTTAAGTTAAAGAAACCTACCTGTGAAAATCACTTGACAAATCCGCTACAAGTAAGTTAATTAAAACTCTGATTTTCTCAAAATCAGCTAAGTAAATTCAGAAGAGTGGTCAACTCTGCTGTTCAAAGCTTTGTGCGAGATCAGCTTAGTATACTTACAAATCTTGATCAGCTTAGTCTGCTGACAGAAAAAGTTAGAGAATTTTAAAGTCAAAATTTTTAGAGGTCTATTCACCCCCCCCCCCCCCCCCCCCCCCCTCTAGACCTCATCTGACCACTTGGGACCAACAGAAAATAATTCTGCTGCGTGGAAACTTTTTCTACACACATAACGATGATTTTATGAAGTTTTAAGTGAAATCATCTAACATATTTCATGAATCATAGAGACATATCCTCATTGCGCAAATGGTTCATACCTTGTGAAAGCTAAGTGTGTATTTAATCATTTGTCCCCATTAATATTTTGCTATTTCTTCTTTGGAAATCATAGGTGGCTGCTGAAGCTCAACGGGCATCAGAAATGGTTGGCACAATGGGTGTAGCACTATCATTTTGCACATTGCCTGGTCAAGTCACATCAGATCGATCTCGTTTAGGCCCTAGCAAGATGCAGCTTGGCATTGGAATTGTAAGGATTTACTTCGGTGCAAATGCATGAGGAGAATACAAGAAATTTAATTCAAGCAGACGACATCCATGTTACGACTGTTTGAACTTCACATTTGTTTAGTTTTATATTTTGTGCGATGTCCTTCCTTCTTTATTCTGTTATCATTCAGGATGGAAATTCTTTTTTTCATATTCTACTACTTTTGCATGTTTTGATTTTCCTGATGTTCTTGTAGGTGACAAATAATGTTAGTATTACACGTGGCAGTAGAATTGTACTCATGATTAACGGGTAAGTTGTAATTTACATTGTATTTCTCTACATAGTACAATATAAACTTTTTTCCAATCATCATAAATATGACATATTTTCTTTTGTCCCGCAACTAATATTACTTATGTCTTCCTTGTTTATATATAAGATATGATTTTTGTCTTCAAATTTTAGTATCATCTTTTGAATTATACTTTTTACGGTGGCATGCAACTTAGGGGCTAATCCTCTTATGGGACTGATGATTGCAGTTGGAAAAGTTGTTCGTAGATTGCAGATGGAACATGAACTGACAGTTCATAGAGTGTATATAATGTATATATATTTGCGGTTTGCCCTCCCCTGAGTTCATTCTTATGAGACAAATAACAGATTTTATTGTGTTTTTGGCAGGGTTTTCAATCACCCTGATGAAGGCAGAACAAAAACTTTTGAACTAATTGGTCTGATTTTATGATGCCTAGTTAGTATCCCTTTAGTGCATTTTAGACTATACATTTTTGTGAACATTTTTTGAGTTTTTGGTTAATTCATATCATGATCTGTTAGTTTAATGTTGATATCAGGTGACCGCCCACCTGCCAAGATTCGTGTTCTTCCACAATCCTTTTAAAAAAAGCATGATGAGGTATGTTAATCCAATGTTCTTTTATTTGATAGAAGCAACTTTGCCTCTTGGGAATGTTCGATTCTTTTTAAGGTGTAACTTATACTCACTTGGTCAAGCTGTTACCTAGACAAAATGTCAACAGTTTGAGACCAAATTTTTATTATTTTTTTGCATGTGTTGGTGAGCTGGTAAGTCAACATATTCCCACGTCATTGTATGATAGGCCTTAACATTCATATGCTTGTCCTTGAAAATATTTGGAGCTTGATACATGAACAACTAATCACCTGCCAAAGCTTAGATATGACTTGGGGGCCCATTAAGTCATTGCTAGCTATTTCTTAAAATGAATTACAGATGTGATAATAATATTCTTGCTACAATTCAGTTAAGATTTTTTCCCTTTTTCATGTTTTTACAATAAAATTATGAATGTGATCACCCTTCTTAATGACCTTTAAATTTGAACTTATTTCAGGGTTCGCTAAACCCCGAAGCCGCTGAATTTGTTCCCCAAACACACGGAGCATTTTTAAATCAGTATTGGATCTTCTGGATTAAAACCATAGAGAAGTAGTCCTAATTTTTCTTTCTAAGAGTAGAAATAATGACGAGTCATTGGCATCAATGCTTTGGAGATCAAAAGGTGTCGTTGCTGCTTTATTGCTTGAAATATCAAAATACCTAACCTTAATAGCAAAAGTTGGTAAAGTTAGATTTAATGAGATTATTAAGGTTCACAATGTTGTGCGTCTTTTCCAGGTAATTGTTTTTTTTTTCATTTAAACAATTATGTTGACACAAAATAGCCCAAATGTCATAACTTTCTTTGGTCATGCTACATTTCTTAAATCATTGCAGTGTATGGCCAATGATAAGGAGATTAATATGAAAAGCATTCATGGTAATTCATTAATTCCTTCATTCTAGTCTCTCATTAAGCGAAAAAATAAGACAATGTGATTAATTGATATTAAAATTGTTAGCAGCGTCCATAACACCTTATGTATGTCCCATTCTGAATATTCCGATCGAGGGCTTACTTTGTTCAGCTCTTATGTTTGTACACACGCTTATGAAGGTATCTTTACTATGAAATAATCTTTATTTGATTTTCGATTGGTATCATAATAATTAATCTGTCTTCATTCTCCAGATCAACAATAGCAAAGTTATCGAATTACTTCTCGAAACAGATTTGGTTCCCTTGCTTGTAGGAGCGTTGAAGTTTACCGCTGGCAGAGATGTAAGTGTTATCATATTTTATTTTGTGTTGCAAATATACTTACGGTATTGTAACTTCTGGTGTCGTTTATGTTTGCAGATTGCCCTGATTATTTTACTTAATCTATTAAGAGATCAAAAGGGTTTGTTACATGTTTGTAACAATCACTTGAAAAAATAACAGAAACTCCTGAGACAATTTAGGCTTAGAATATAGTAAAATATAGAGAATCAATTACTTTTTTCATCCTAAGCATTTGACCTTATACATAATTGCAGAAGTGTTTTATTTTGGTATAAGTTATTCAATTCTAAGTCGCATGTCTTAAATGATATTTACAAATGAGATGCCTATCTATTTATACTACTCACCATTCTCAATGGATGGTTGAGATCATCTCAATCTAAGGGCTTCCTACAAACTATAACATTCTACAACATTTTAAAGATATTTGCGTACACATATATTATCAACATAATATAAACTAGCAAATGGAGTGGATTGGGTGTTCTGGGTTATAAATATAATAAAAGTTATTCTATTACATAAATAACTTACAATACATATCTTCGTCTTCTTGTCCTTCAGTAAACATATCTCCACCAATTCCAAAACAATTTTTGGACTAACCTAACAATTCAAAATTGTACTTATTCCCAAATTGAGGCCCACAATTTAAATTTTGTCCTTTCCGTTAAATACGTGGTACAGGCTAACAATTTAAATTTGGGTTGCCGCGATACATTGACTCACGGTCCAAACGGGTTGGTGACACGACCGCACCTAGAGCATTTTTTTTTAGTTTCTTCTCCGGATTCTTGGAGTTCTTGATCTTCGAGTTCTTGCACTAATCTAAATATTACCAAAAAAATTATATACCATAAAATTTAGTCGTACAAAAGAAATTAATAAAACTAAAACGATGCATCATATGGGGCAACAAAGTAATTTTAGTCCTCTAACTTTTGCAGAGAACGCGAAAATGGGACATATGTAGTTTCGGCAAGTAATTTACATCCTTTATGGTTTAAGTTGTTGTAATTATAGTCCTCTAACCTGCAATTTTAGTCCTAAATTCATCGAAATTTAAATTAGTGTTCTTAATTAATTGCTACGCAAGCGAATAAATTAGGAGGTTTTATCCTTTTGATGCCATGCGGTGATACTCCACCACTTCACTTGTCAAATTAGTTTAAAAAGGAGGAAAAATAACACCTTATGTTCCTTCATTTCTTTCCTACCTACTAATTACTAGGGAAAAGATGTTATAACCCTCAATTTGTTTACTTATGTCGAAATTTATGGATACTAAATTTAAAATTGGCGAATTTAGGACTAAACTAGCGGGTAAGAGGACTAAAATTACAACAACTTAAAACTTAAAGGATGTAAATTGTTTAACGGAACTACAAGTGTCTCATTTTCGCATACCTGCAAAAGTTAAAGGACTATTTTGTTTCCCCCCTCCATATAGGATAATGAATATTATTCTATAACAAATATATGTATTGAGATAAGAATTATGCAATTTAAAAAAAAAAAATTGTTTCAGTAATTGAATCAAGAGATTAAAGTTGGAATTTTACATATTACAAGAGAGGAAAACATTAGAATAATATATGAAGAACTGGTTCAACCTTGGAAGGCTATCAACAGGTCATGAGCTCCTGGCCCATTATGGGCTAGGCTAAAACTAGAGCTGTCAATAGGGTGAATTTTAATACGAATTCGGTCCGAATTCGATTTGTTAGGATTTTATTCAATTAGGGTTTTGATGGAGCTAATCCGATTATGAAGATTTGTAATCTGAAATAATTGGAACGAATATGGATCTAGCCTGATTCGATCCGTTAAAAATTCAATCCGAATATAGATTTGTATTAGCATATGATTTATATATGATAAATTTATAAACTACATAAAAATATTTAAAAATTTGTTGTTAAATAAAATTAACTTCATTAACGATCACACATAAAATAAAAAGATTAGAGATACAATGAATTGACCAAGGCATAAATAATGGATCAACCATACTCGCGACTTATTGGGCCTTTATTATACCTACTAACTCTTTAATAGTTTAAAAATTCACAAAGAGAAGATAAATGAAATTAAACCCTATTTTTTCCATTCCATAAGCAAGGCATCCGTCAATTCTTTCCCTATCCTCTCTCTTAGTCCCCATTTGTGGTTTCCTTGAACTTCATTCTTTTATTCGAGAAGCAAGGCATCCGTCAATTTCTATATATTCAATGAGCATGAAATTTTGCAGAGATGATTAAAAACATGTAAGCATGCTATGTACAAATTTTCGGACCAAAATACTTAGCACATCTAAATCCGCAAATAAAATGTCAAGCAATTAAGACATATATGGCAGAAACTTCAATTGCCTATATCTTTCTCAAATCTTAATCAAAAACAGATTTCCATATATGGCTCGAAACATAATTTCAAGAGGATTCTAATGGTATATAGAACGTCATGTGAATCCAAATATTTAATCGAGAATTCTCATTTAAAGTTTCAGCAAACAATTAAATCAACAAATTTTTTCAGAACAAATTTCTCAACAAAAAAATCTGAAAAAATAAAGATACATTCCCGAACATAATTTCATGCTTCAGTGAAATTTTCACACCATTCTAACGAAGGAATCACAAACTGCCATTAAAGGTCAAGCATGGATATAATTTCGAAATTCATGAAATTACTAAAACTAAACATGCTTTCAAACACCATATAGCAAAGGAATTCAACCAACAATGGCTCTGATACCAATGTTGGGTTTTAAATCCGAATCAACCGTAATTTACTTACTTGAATCGGATCGGATAATCGCCGGTTGCTTGAAGTGGGTGATCCGGAGAGAATCCTTCTTTGCCATCGATCTAACCGTGGTTGAATCACCGATGCTCTCACGTTTTGGTGCTCCCAATCCGGGTACAAATCACGAACGAAAATGAGCCATAATTCACATTCCAAATCCCCTTAATTGTTGTTGATGATATGTACATATATATTACCCGGAATATATAGTATGATTTACCCGTATGTAATGTGTTAACATTATATACATATATATATATATGTTTGTAGGGAGAAGGAGAAATAAAGAGGAAAGAGAGAGAGGTCACCTCTGTTTTCGGCATAAGGGAGAAGTCCCCTTGGGACTTCCCAAGTGGACTTCTCTGTATTTCACAGAGATGGAGGGAGCATTCGATTGGGGGAGCCGATCCCCCACTTGCCAATTATGTGGGAGTTAATCTCCCACTAAGTGAGAGGTTAATTCGTCATTTGGGAATTAACTACTCCCTCCTCTTTTTTATTTCAAATTAGACCGGGTCGGGTTAGCACGAATGGGCGTACCCATCTGTCTCAAATCAACAGATCCTGTACTCGGATCTGGAGTGAATTCGGGCTCACCTCACAAACTTCGGATCCGAATTCGGGTCGACCCCGATCCGGTCCTAGCCTGACCCATTGGCAACCCTTGCTAAATCATTACTCCCTCCGATTTTTTTATTTGTCTCCTTGACAAAAATAATTGTATACATTTATTTGTCGTTTTAGAGTTTAATGTAAAATTAATTTTTTTTCTATCAATTTTACCCTTTTTATTAATGCTTGTAATTAATACTAATTGATGATGTGATTATTTGGTTAAAAGGGTGTTTGGAATTTTTGCTTAAAAAATGTGGCTATTTATTATATTTCTTAATATGTGTGCAATCCACCAAAACGAAAAGAAAAAAAACAAAAACGGGGGGATTAACTCAAACTAGGAGTATTAGTTAAGTCAACTCGAGGCTCCAAAATAAAAAAGTTTTGGGTTCAGCCATCATTAATATGGAGTTTTCTCCTAATTTAATACTATTATTTTTTGGATATTGATTTTATTTGTAAATTAATTTTAATTAAATGAATTTTTAATTCAGTAATACTGATGTAATAACATTAATGTAATGACCGTCTCTCCTAGAAAAAGTTAAGTCAACTCCAAAGGAAGTATGCAAATGACTGTGTGAATAATTAACTGCTCATTTTCATTTTCACTGTACATTTTTCTCAATTTAAAGTAGGGATGTATATCATACTTTTGATTTTTGAGATGCTACATCATGTTGGGTTTATAGTTTATAGACCATGATTAATTGATAATTATAATAGATTGATTGAATGAGTTCCACTAATTAATTTTGTATAAAATTTGAATTAGAACATGTAAAGCTTTTCCATAAGATTTATTTAATGTACTTGTTTAAAATAGTGAATAATAATAGAAATTGACTCCAAAGTTTAATTTTAGTTAACTAATTGAAAATTCACTCGTACTTAGCCTCGTTATAGGTAAGAAGAAAGTTTATCTTTGTAATGATGCAATGAGCCTGGACATAGGGTCTCAGCTTTGTCGTAGTCGTGACCAGAGCTAAGCCAAGTTTCTCTAGATTAATAAAGTTCTTCTATGCCCCTTGAAGCATTTTGCTTAGGTAATAAATAGTAACTACCAAACAACTAGCATTAAAAGAAGAAAATTCAAATTAGTGAAAATTGAACTCAATACCTCTTAGTCTTGGGGCTTCAACCTTAGTACCTTATCAATGGGCTACGATATCATTGGTTTTGTTCAATTGAAGACATTTATTAATTGAATTTATGACAATTTACCTCCCTTTGATTTGCATAATATTCAATTTACCCTCCTGTGATTTGAAAAAGAGCATTTTACCCTCATGTGATTTTATAAAAGTTTCACATTGTCACCTTGACATTCTTAAACTTAAAAAATATATGAATTGGCAAAATTATCCCTCTTATAGGAGGCACTTTACCCCCTCTGTTTAATGATAAATCAATGTTGTACTTTACCCCCCTATGTTACAAAAACACTTTTTATGTCCATTTTCAATTTTGACGAGTGGGTTACACTCTCCGGTTGAAGGAGGTAAATTGCTCCTTTTAAATTTTCATAGGGGGGTAAAATGATTTTGTTTTATGTACATTGAACATATACAAATTGTTTTTTTTTTTGGTGGGGGGGGGGGGGGGGGGGGGGTGCTCGTGGCTCGGGGGGTTTAACTTGCCATTAGATAGATCTTTATTCATGAACAATTAGATCTTTATTAATTACATGTAATGATGTACGTCTTTATAACCATTATTTTGCTAAACAAATTCAACACTCAATTTCACAATATACAAAGGTTGGAAAATGCAGGAATGTTTTGTTAGATGAATACTTTTAGAGGATATGTTACATACAATAATTCGAGGGTGAAGTGTCATTGGTTAAATTAATTTCATCTTACTCTTAATTTGGGTAGGCATAAATTTCATTTTATCTCCATGTGAAATGCATAATGTATAATTTATCCACCTGTGATTTAAAAAAGAACATTTTACCCTCCGTAAAAATTTGAGGCAACTTTAATTAAATTTGCAGGTTTCGATTTAAGACATTCATTAGTTTTATTTTATTGAAAATAAATTGTTTCACGTGGATTTGATAATAAAAACAAGTTCACTCTATAAGGTCTTGAACAATCCTCAACTCATAAGTTAGCTTTCAAGATGAGTTAGGCTCAAGTCATTGTGGACTTAGCACAATCCATGTGGTGAAATTTAACATGGTATCAGAGCACAAGTTGATGTGGATCACCTTCTTTCGTGATGGGCTCCTCCTTGTTTGCATGATGGGATTAGTCTTCATCCACACACTTCTACTGCCTTGGTTGTCATTATTCGTCCTTTTAACAAAGACCTAGGCAGTCATTATTTGTGTGTTGGGGCCCGTATGTCGCATATGTCGCAATTCGCTAGGTTGAACTTTAATATGTCACGTGTTAGACTTGTTTCACTTATAAATTCAGCTTGCCCACACGTGAAGGAAGAGTATTAAGAATAAATTGTCCAACATGAATTGGATAACAAAGTTAAGTCCACCTTGTAAGGTCTTGGACAATCATCAACTCATAAGCTAGTTTTTTAGGTGAGTTATGCTCAAGACACTGTGGTCTTAGTCCAATCAATTTGGTGAGATCTAATACAACTAACTCTTTTTGTTTAGAGGACATCTTACATCATATTACAACAATATCATCAAATCAGTGATTTATTCAAGTACAACTAAATTACAATGAAAAAAAGACTATATAGAAATTTATTCAGTTACAACCAAATTACAAGGAAAAAAAAAGAGTAACTACCAAACAAATAGTATTAAAACAAGAAGAAAATCAACATCAGTGAAAATTGAAACCAGGGCCTCTTAGAACCCAAGCCTCAGCCTTACTGCCTTCCCAATGGGCTACGATCTCATTGGTTTTATTCAATTGAAGACATTTAGTAATTGAGTTTATGACAATTTACTCGTTTTTATTTGCATAATGTTCAATTTACCCCCATGTGATTTGAAAAAGAGCATTTTACTCTCACGTGATTTTATAAAAGTTTCACACCGTCACCTTGACATTCTTAAACTTAAAAAATATAAGAATTGACAAAACTTCTACTCCTATATGTGCCACTCTATCAGCCACATTATGATAAATATGGTACTTTACACCCCCCCCCCCCCCCCAACCCACACACACACACCATTTTATAATAAATTAATGTTGCACCCCAATGTTATAAAAACACTTTTCATGTCTATTCTCAATTTCAGCGAGTGAGTTACACTCTCCGATTGAAGGATATTGATTGCTTTTCTGAATTTTCATTGGGGATAAAATGTTCTTTTTCATTTATAGGAAGGTAAATCAAACATATACAAATCACATTGGGTAAACTGCCATTAGATTTTTATTACTTTCATGTAATGACGTCTTATATAACCACTATTTTGCTAAAAAAAATCAACACTCAATTTCACAATTTATAACGATTGGAAAATACAGTCATGTTTTGTTAGATGAATATTTTTAGTGAATATGTTCCATCAAATAATAAATAATTCGAGGGTGAAGTGTCATTGGTTAGACTTAATTTTACTCTTAATTTGGGTAGGCAATCAATTTTTCTATATTTTTTTCAGTTAATGCAAATTTATCTCGTGTGAAATGCATAATGTTCAATTTACCACCTGTGATTTGAAAAAGAGCACTTTACCCACCAGTGAAAAATTTAAAGAAGCAATTTTATCCTCTTTAGCCGGAGAGTAACTTACTTGCCGAAATTGAGAGTGGGCATGAAATGGATTTTGTAACATATTGTCATATTTATCACAACAACATGAGAGTAAATTGCCAAATTGATCATAACAAATGGGGGTAAACTACCACATTATCATAACACAGGAGGGTAAACTGCCATATATAAAAATGTCAGGAAGGTGGTGTGAAACTTTTATAAGGATACCGGGGGGGTTAAAGTGCTTTTTTTTCAAATAAAAATAAATAAATTGAACATTATAAATATCACAATGAGCAAATTGCCATTAACTCTTTCTTGGTGGAGTAAGAGAAATATTATTTCTCTAAACAAACCAAAAATTGTGTCAAGATTGAGAATTATGACCTTTCAAACATATATAAATCGATTTTCACATTATGCAATTGTGTCGATCGAGTGTGACAATTTTGATCTTTCATACTATTTAATAGTCATTAAATTAATTGGGTCTAGTGGAAGAGACTAGTCACTATAAAGTAGCGAATTTAGGTTCGAATCCCTGTTCAGAACGATTCCCACTAAATATGTCTGATGCACTTTGAAAATGATTAAACACTCGGGAAACAAGAAAAAAAAAAAGTCAAAATACTAGACCGCTAAACGTGATATGATCATATTAGCTAGTAGACATTAACTTAATAGTCATGGGACTCATGTATTTCATATTAAAGGATTAGGCAATATTTGTTGAATTTTTTCTAACATGTTTTCATATTGAAATAGAGATAAATGGTCAATTTCCTACCTTTAATTTGAAAAAGAACACTTTACCACCAATAATCTTATAAAAGTTTCACACTTTTCAACACAAAACTACCTATTATTTGACTCAATCAACTTATAGATGTGACTCAAGTACCAAGATTAGAGTTGCCTCCTTATTTATGACTGCCTCAAGCAAACGAGCCTTTTGATAAAAGCTCCAGTTCTTTTTTCAGTTCCTTAATTCGCCTCAAAACATGGCCAAAAGAATTTTGACTCCACTCCCAAAGAATCTGCCTACAAGACTCAATTTTACCCCGAATTCCATTTTCAGAGTGCATATCTCCTCAACTATCTCGGTTTGAACAAGAACTACTTTAGGTGACAAATGTTTTCCATATACATACATTTACTTGTGATTTACTTTGTACTATTAGAATCTAAAAATTACACACATGAATTGAATAAGAATTTAGAATTGAATTTCTTGGAGAGAAAAATGAAGAAGAGAGAAGTAAACTGTGAATTTTTTATTAATGAATAATAGTGTTGTACCTAGGGTTAGAACCCAAGACCCATATATATATACAAAAGAATAAGTAAAAGTGTTATTCCTATTTATAACATAAAACACGCTTAACTATGGCTACACAAAGGAAATAACTTAAATCCCTAATTCTAAAAAGAGTAAATCACATGGTTGTCCTCTTATGGAATAACTTTTGCACTCTCGTCCCTCTTATATTTTTTATAGCAGATTCGTCCCTCTTATCTGTGTACAGTAACGCATTCGTCCCTCTTAGATCCAAAATATATCCTAAAATGGACGAAAATTGATGTATTTTGAATTTAAGAGGGACGAATATGTTACACTACATTGATAAGAGGGACGAATTTGCTACAAAAAAATTAAGAGGGACAAATGTGTTACACTACGTTGATAAGAGGGACGGATCTGCTAGGAAAAATTTAAGAGGGACGAAAGTACAAAATTTGGCCCATAAGAAGGACCAAAAATGCTATTCACTCTTATAAAAAGAGGCCAATTTTTCATGCTTTCCTTGTCTTCTCCTAACGTCTCTTTCTTTGATTTTGCAGGTGTACAACAGTGGAGAAGCTTTCTTCCAAAACCTCCAATACCTCCTCCCCCCTCAAGATGGACCGTAGATATCGACAAGGACCATCTTGGACAAAAGCAGGTGAAATTGAGGTAACAACAGTGCTTTCATAAATATATCTGCAATTTGATCTTCTGTGTTAATGGGCATCAATTAGACGAATTAGACCCTTTGTAACCTGCTCTCTAGTGAAATGACAATCAAATTTGTATATGTTTAGTCCTTTCGTGAAAAATTGGATCATTTGCTATGTGCATTGCGGATTGATTATCACAAAATAATAAAGTTACAGATTATGTGTTAATGCCAAAGTTATGTAATATTTGTTGTAGCCAAATGAGCTCACTTAATTGAAACATAAGCCAAGGACCTATATTCTGCTTCAGAGGACTTGGAAACTGTATTTTGTTTCTTGGACTTCCAAGAAACCAATGAATCCCTTAGGAAGATGCAAAAACCAGTGGTGGACCTTCTTGTGTCTACACAAGAAGATCAGTCAGCATCTGCATAAGCTTTGAGTGTCACTCCTGAATTAGCTGAGTATAAAAGTCTTTGGCCAGGACAAGACTTTATATATCTTAAGATATAATGAGCAGCTTGTAGATATGGAGTCCTTGGTTGAGATACAAATTGACTCAGCTTATACACTGCATAACTTAAGTCAGGTCTTGTGATAGTGAGATATAACAAACGCCAATTAGCCTTCTGTAAGCAGTAATATCTGAATGAATATCCCCATCTTCAGAGTTCAGTTTGATTATTGGATCCATAGGTAAAGAGAGGGGCTTAATTAGCTCCAAGATAACATGTCTCATCAAGTGTTTGTAAAGCATATTGTCTCTATGAGAGAACAATTCCTTTTGAAGACCTTGCTATTTCCAAGACTAGGAAAAACTTATTCTTGCCAGATCTTTCAGCTTGAACTTTGTATGTAAAAAATCTTGTAATTGTAAAATGATAGATAAGAAGGTCCTGCAATAACAATATCATCAACATACAATAACAAGGCTAAAAAAGTATTACTGGGACCCCCTTGTAAAAAGGGAATAATCAGATTTTGATTGAGCAAAACCATATTCAAACAAACAATCTTCGAACTTTTCAGTCCATATTCTAGAGGCTTGTTTAAGGCCATATAGAGACTTATTCAACTTACACACCAATTTTGGAGAAGTATTATTGTTGCCATTACATCCATTATGCTATTATTTCTGAATTGACCATGTTGGACGATGCATTTGACTGTGAATTAATTAACTGGGTAAAAAAAGAAGTATATACTATATACAACACGAAAAATCAAATTTATATTGAAGAAAATCCAAATATCAATCACAAACAATATAAAAAGGAATGAAAAAAAACCAAACGAATGAAAATGGAATACAATTGATTAAGCAGCGAAAAACAATAAATCAAACAACTCTAGCAGCTGGCTGCCCACAACATGAGGCATAATATATCACTCAGTGGAAATCAAGTAATCAATTATATATGTTAATAACTTAAAATAAATATAAAATTAACTTAATGTAAGATATGAATAAAAGATCAATCGGGAAATTGATGGATGCATATTTTAATTTGTTAATATATATATATATATATATATATATATATATGATCATATACCTTCTCTAAGAAGTTCCTGTTTGAAAGTATCACATATGCATGTTATGTTGACATTTCTTACTGCAAAACAACTTAGGTGCAACTTCTCACGGCAACGCCCGAGATAGAGAAACAATTTTCTTGTGCAACAGCTCCGTTGATCATGAAAAATAGTAGGGTAAATTACGAATACCCCCCTCAGGTAAGCCCTAATTACAAAAATCACCATCACGTATTGGATATTACAAAAATCCCCCTCATGTTTGTCACCTTCTTACAATTAACCCCTTGCCCATAAAATATTCCAATTTTGCCCTTGGGTGTTATTTGTATTGTTTGTAATGTCTTATAAATGTTAAAACTTGGGATCTAATTATTATATCTTATTAATTAGAAAAGAGATAATTATATATTTACTACCAGAATAATTGATAAAATTTATAATTGTCCATAAGTTTTAATAAATATTGCAAAAGAAAAGGTATTTATATATTTATTAGCAATTTAAATTGTAAAATATTAAATTAAATAGAATTTTAATAATATATTTTATAAATATGAATTGTTTACACATTAGTTAAATGAATTTATTTTTTAAATTAGTAAATTTAATAAATTATATTGTATTATAAATAAGATATTTTAATTTATTAAAGTTTATATTGTATTATAAATTGAAATATTTATTGAAATTTATGCGAAATTATAAATTATATCAATTATTTTGGTGGTAAATATATGATTTTTATTTTTATATTTACAAGATAAAATAATTAACACCCAATTTTTAAAATTTATAACATATTATAAACATTACAAATAACTTCCAAGGGCAAAATTGGAACATTTTAGGGACAAGGGGTTAATTGTAAGAATGTGACAAACCTGAGGGGAATTTTTGTAATACCCAATACGTGAGGGGAATTTTTGTAATTAGGCCTTACCTGAGGGGGTATTCGTAATTTACCCAAAATAGTAATATTGTTGTGACACCCACCATCATCATCTTCGATTTTGTCCCAAAAATATTCATATAAATGGCACTATCCATTTAATTTTGTGTTTGTGTATGTAGCTAGATAGATATAGATAGTTATGAAAAAGTTAGTTATGGAGATAAATTTGTTACTTAGGTGCCTATTTATACAACTTAGTTTTGAGTATTTTATCATATATTGTCTTTAAAATGAAGCCTTAATTAAATATTTGCGTGGAAATTGTGTACATGTTAGAGAGAGATGCTAAGTTGGCAGTGATTATTTGCTAGTATACATTTGTCTGAATTATTACTTTTTAAATATCGTACATGATATTAATTTAATGACTACTAGCTAGTATGATCATATCACGTCTAGCGGTCTAGTATTCTGATTTTTTTTTTTTTTTGATTTTTCAAGTATTTAATCCATTTCGAGGCACGTCTGACACATTTAACAAGAACCACTGCCAACATGAATTCGAACTTGGGATCGCTACTTAACATTAGAGAACTAACATTGCTTCAAAAATTGTAATAAAATTTGATGGTTCAGTTCAACTGTAAAAAAATTAAGATTCAAAATTCTCACACTTGACACAATTGCAGTTGCATGTGAAAATCTCTTTTTTAGTTTGTTTAGAGAAAATATTTCTCTTACTCCACCAAGAATAATGACACCCATCGTGGGGTGGGGGGGGGGGAGGACAAGATGTGAGAATCATTTCTATTTCTCTCTATTTTTTTTGGTTTCCCAAGGGTTTAATCCCTTTCGAGGTGCGTCAGGCACATAAAGTGGGAAACTCTTCCAACAGGGGTTCGAACTTGAGTCCGCTACTTTGTAGTGACTAGTCCCTTCCACTAGACCAATCACCTGTTGGTATTACTCTCTCTGTTCATTTTCTTTTGTTCCCTTGAGTTTTGACACAGAGTTTTAGGTGAATTAAAAAAGTGAAATTTTTATAACTTTACATTTATGCCATTAAAAGTAGTGGTAGAGGAAATAGGAGCAAAAATGTACTTTTAAAAAGAAAAAAAAATTATATTAGAAAAGGGAGTGATTTTTTGGAACATCCCAAAAAAGGAATAGGAACAAAATAAAAAGGATGAAAAGAGTATTTTTTACTAGTATTTTATATGGCTAGTGATATAGCCGAAGCAATTTTCCTAAATCCAGAGCAAGTAAACTCATTGACAAAATTGCCCTTGAATTAAATTTTAATTTAAAATAGAATGAATCTTTTTCTGCTTCCTCTCCATTCTCCCTTTCTCGATCCTCTGGCAAAGGAGAGTCTTCCACAGACCCGGTCTAGGAGTTTAACTCCTAGACCATATGGTCTAGATTTTTTCTCCAATAAAATATTAAAGTTTAACTTTACACCATTTAAATTTAATCAAACCAACTAACTAAGGTAACTTATAATAGAAAGAAAAAAAAAACCTTAACTACAGACTAAAATAAAAATGGAACTGCCGCTTCTTTTTTTTTTTTTTTTTTTTTTTTTTTCAAGCAGCTCTACAATTTTTTCTTCTTTTCCCGCTGTTTATGCCAAGGATAAAATTCTTCAAGAAAGCAACATTTTGAGCAACAATTTGTTATATATAAATTTCAAAGAATACATATTTTCATATTTGGCAGTAGATTTTCTTAATTTGTTCCTTCAACATAAAGTTCTTAATGATAATTTTGAGAAAAACTCCACTAATGAGAAGGGTAATGATGGTGAAAACAGGCATCCCAATGTAAATATTGTATTAGATCCTCGGCGTGTTGGGCCAAAAGTTGGAAAAACCAAAGGATAAAATCTCACATTGAGAAAAGAAGGCAGCAAAACAAAAAAAAAAAATCTAATTCTTCTTTAGGTAGACATTATTTATAGAGATCAATTTTCTTGAGATGTTTAAGCTTGTTTGAAAAGTTATATTGATCTCTCAATTTCTATCTCTTTTGTGTTACTTTTTTAATTATATATAATTTGAATAACAATCTAACTTTGTTTTTGGGGTGTGTTTATTTAGGTTATTATCCTTCTTTATAATGACGACGGATGTGAAGAAGACATGAATTTAGCCTTTTTTGTTCTCAAGAATCTAATATTTTGGTGGCTTTTGGTGAAAGATTTTTGATTTGTTGGAATCTGATTACATCTTATTTGTATTTGTAATGAGATGTAGAGATTCAATTTTAAATTATGATTAGATAAGATTTGTAATATTTTTGCAGGATCTTTATGTAGTACATTTTAATCATTTTTTTTAATGTAAAATGTGCATAATTCATAATGAAAAATTTGTTCATGATTCCACGCAATTAATTTTAATGTAAAATAAGATTATATTAGTAAAAGGTGCAAATTTTAAATTTTATTGGGTCAATTATGTTTTTTTTATTTGTTTTATTAGTTACATAATTGAATTGAAATGAGATGAAAAAGGAAATATTGCTTTTTTTTTGATATAGTTAATTGCAATGTTATTAAAACCGGACCGGACCGGCCGGTCCGACCGGTTCGACCGCGAACCGGAGGATGGTCCGGTCCGGTTTACCCCCTAAAACCAGTTGACTCAAAAACCAGTATGAACCGGGTTGAACCGGTCCAAAACAGGTGAACCGGCGAACCGGTTTGGGCCGGTTCAACCCGATTTTGATTTTTTTTTTTTTTCAATTTTTTAAATTTTATTAATGTTAAAAATAAACTAAAAATTCTTGTAGAAGGTGGGATTTGAACACCTAACCTCTTGCATGAAACACAACTTCCTTACCAGTTGAGCTACATCATTTTTGTTGAATTTCTAATACAAAACAAATTTATAAATTACAGAAAACATGTAGCCAAATTTGTTTATAAATTAGATTATGATAACTCAAATCAACATTTTACACATTATCAATGAAAATTAATACTCAAATAATATTTTTTTATTAAAATTTGTTCTATAAGATATTTCTTTCCAATATTATTTTAGGATAAAGAGTGTCAAATTTTGAAAATCAAACCGATATATTATGCAAGTTTGATTTTGAATATTAGACTTTTATACATAATCATATTTTAAAATTATTAATCTCTTAGTTTGTTGTATTTTTAACTTACACTTTTAAATGTTTATAAAAAAATATAGTCATAATATATTTATATGAGCTTACAAATTAGTATCATATTACAATGATATAAGTTATGTAAATATTATGTGATTTAATTTAAATATATTCTAAGATTTTATATACTTTTAATCAATTGTAGGATAATGTTTAAATTTTATGCAAATTATATATACTTTAAAATTAAATATATTTATTATATCATTATGACGTCATCCGGTCCGACCAGCGGTCCGACCGGTTCGACCAGTAAAATCAGTGGCCAGTTGGCTCACCGGTTCACTGTCCGGTCCGATTCTAAAAACATTGGTTAATTGGTGGAGTTAAAGTATAGTTAAAGGAAAATAAAGAATTGAATATTTTATTAAAGAAAAAATAGAGACCACATGGTCTACCGGGTCCGTGGAAGAATCTTCCCTCTGGCAATGTGCACCTTGCCGGTAGCTCTGTTACTTCTTGTTTTGAAATTGCTCTTTTCATTTACATTTTCTTTATAAATTCTCATGTGATTCTCCTTTCTATCTTTTTTTCCATTTTTTTCCTTTATTTTTTTTTGTCTCAGAACAGAACACAAAGTTCTCAATTCCATTATTAAATTCAATTATTAAATTCAATGAGAAATTCCTACATTATTAAATTCAATTATTAATTCTGAATGAGAGATTGCTTTTTTAGTCCTCTGTATCTCTCGATGTCAAATTGGTGTTGATGGCGAGAAGAAAAGACGAGGGAGTCAAACTGGTTTTTTTTCCCTATATTGTTGAATTGTTAAAAGGAAGTTTATAAATTGACAAAATTGCAGAAAACGTTTCAAATTAATCAGTGATTTTGGGTTTTCGTCCTAAACTATATCACCTCACCGGAATTCGTCCATTAATTTAATATTTTTTGGAATATCGTCCCACCGTTAATTATGAGACCAAAATTGTGCATTTGTCCGTTAAATTGCCACATGGATGCTTACGTGTCATGAAGTGACAAATTTTAGCATGACAATTATACAATATTGCAGAATTCGTCTCAAACTAATTACAAGATTGAACCGTCATTTGCATTAAATTAAAATTTTAATATTGGAACTAAATTCATGCAAAATGGTAATTAGGGGACGAAATTCGGCGAGTTGATATAGTTTGGGGCGAAAAACCAAAATTAATAATTAGAGTTGGACGATATGCCAAAAAAATATTGAATTACGGGACGAAATTCGATGAGGAGATATAGTTCAAGATGAAAATTCAAAATCACTAATTAGTTTGGGACGTTTTCTGCAATTTTGTCAATTGTAAATTATCAAAATGAAAAAGGAAGGGTATCTCTATCAATTACACCTTTTTTGCTCTGGCATTAGGAAAACTGCTCTGGCTATATCAACTGCCATTTTATATATATAGTGGTTTTCAATTAGATATTTTGTATTAAGCTAGCTAGCGATATGCTTTTCAAATGTCAATTACACTAATTGACATTTGAATCAATTTGGACTCTAGGCCGAATCTAACATGGACAATATATAGTTACCTTCTCTCTAAAATACACGATGAATTTGGACAATAATTACCTTCTCTATTAAAGAAAATAATTGGTTGAGAATCACTATATACAAGGAATATATGTACATGAATATGTTTCTTTTTATTTCTTATATTTGCTATTATTTTTGTATTTTTAATTTCATGTAAAAAATTTACATGTGATTGGTCTGGTGGAAGGGACTAGTCACTATACGTAGCAAACCCAAATTCGAAATCGTGTTAGGAGAGGTTCTCATTCAATGTAGCCGACGTGCCTCGAAAGAGATTAAATTAGGTCTTACAAATCTCAGAGGGAATTATGTTTCAGACATGAATACCCTGAGTTAAAAAATAAATAAAAATTCACACATTTTCAATGAATGCTTTCAAATTGTTACTTTGTATTTACCTTATCGACATCTATTTAACTTTTTATTTTATTATTATTATTTACAAATTAAAAGTACATTTTCAATCGAGTTAATGACAACTTACCCTTCTGTGATATTTATAAATTCAATTGACCTCAATTTAATTTGAAAAAGAGCATTTTACCCCCCTCCCCCTATAATTTTATAAAAGTTTCACGCTGCTTCCTTGACATTTTTATATGTGACAATTTACCTCCTTATGTTACAAAATATTTTTCATACCCATTCTCAATTTCGGCAAATGAGTTACACTCTTCGGCTCAAGGGAGTAAATTGATTCTTTAAAATTTTCACAAAGGGATAAATTATTTTTTTTCAAATTATAATGGGGTAAATTAAATATTATGATTATTAAAAGGGGGTCAATTGTCATTAATCCATTTTCAATCATCTAATCTCCGAATAAACAATTAATGTTAGATATATTGCAGAGGGGTGTCCAACTAGAATTGGACGGATTAAACGGGCTGGCCCACCTTTTATCAGGATTAGCAAGGGCAGCCATTAAATAATGACCCCAACCGAACGTGAACTTTTGGCCCCAATCATGGAATTGTGGGCTAATTTTAGGATAATCTGGGCCTAAATGACCAATCGAACGGAGCCCAAGTCCAATCCTAAGTAATTATTTTATGTATATTTGAGTTAATTTAAATATCGCGAGAATTGTTCTTTTGGTACAAAATTTAATATCAATTATCACTTGTGATACTATAAAAATGCAAGAATTGAGTTAATTTAAATATCGAGAGAATTGTCCTTTTGGTACAAAATTTAATATCAATCCTCACTTGTGATACTATAAAAATTGGTCGATATATTTGATACCATAATTAAACGAATATGCTAACTTTTGATACCGCCTTAAGTTAATTTAGATTAATGCAAAATTGATGTCATTATATATGTTGACTGACAATTCTACATCGTAACATTTCAGGCTGATAAAAAAACCTTACATCTTCAAATCTTAGGAAAATTTTAGTCCAAATTATTACCGAATTTTAAAATCGACTCGAATAACGTGCGAACAAATTTGAAGATTTTAATTATTATATTTACATATCTATTTGACTTTGGAGAGGTTACAGCTCGCGGCTGATGTCGATGAGCGGCTTTGCTGACTTTGGAGAGGTTACAGCTTGCGGCTTACTTCGAGAGCGTCAGATAGGCATGATGCCTGATTCAGTGAAGACTGAATTGATTTGATTTGAGAGATCGATTTGTTTGATTGATTGTGTGTGTGTGTGTGTGAATGTGCCATTCTCCTGATATTTTAAGGCCATATTCCTGATGGTTATTTCTACTGATGTTGTCTGCCCACTTCTTCCACTTCCCCTTATTTTAGGCATGATCTCCACTACCTTGATAGTTGTTTTTCACGTTTAAACCTTCATGTTTCTTTGGCGATTTGTACTTAATTTTCAGCGTTACCTCCAGCATCCATGCAACAAATTCTAGATATTCTAGTTGGTTATGATTTTAACCTTATCCTTTATTTATTTTCTAGCTTCAATTACGTGGCCATTAATAACTGGTTTAATTAAATTAATTTTATTTATTAATTTAATCAATAACATGATTAGGACCAGTTTCTGGGCCATATCTTACAATTGGGCCACTTATCAACTGACTGGGCCTTTGAATATTATGGCCTCTTTAATTAATTGAGGTATGCCAATTATCATTACTAGGCCCGTTTATTATTGCGGCCCAGTTACTTGGAGCCAATTATATCCTATCGGGCCATTACTGGCCTCATAAACATTAAAAATATTTTGAGTATAAACTCAACTGCAAAAAATAAAATAAAAACGAAGATGGCGCAAGAAGGAGGAATTTTAAATATTTAAAAAATGACCACAAAACGTGTGGAGCGAACGATGCATACGCACGATAAAAAAAATTATATTCAATCCTTGCCCACAAGCAATGGACGACCACTGAAAAAATTGGCAAAATTTAATGAAAATGAAATTTGAGCCAAGCACAAATCATGGGAGAAAAATATAAAACAGCAACGTTTCGGCATTAAATAGCCAGAATTAAATGGAAAACAAAATTATATTCACTGTTCTAAACCTCCATCAACTCTTAAATTAGTTTAATATATTAGGATTGGAAGATTATAACATGGGGGAGAAAAAACTAAAGTTACCTTTTTTAATTCTTTCTATTAACTATAAATATTTATTTTTAATTACTTGTTAACAAAAATATAAATGGAAACAATTGGTTAAAATAAATAATGTGCCAAAAAAAATTAAATCGATGTTAAAAATACCAAAAAATAAAATAAAAGGGGTTCAGAGTGACAACATTCTATATTTCTAGGATGCAAAGTGTCAAAATCTAAGGGCCTGTTTGTTTGGCGTTTCCCAGAATTTTTTCGTGTTTGGAAAATGCCAAACAAACATATTTTCTATTTTCCGAAATAAATTTTTCAACCATTAATTTTCTCAAACTACTTTCTCAAAAGCCAAACAAACAACAATTTTCTTATCTCTAAACAAAACCTATACAAACTCTACTTTGATTTGACATAAAGTAACCTATCTCTTATACAATTTATCTCACATAACAAACATGATTTGACATAAAGTCTTACACATCTTACACCTACAATCCAACTCTTCCAAAAAAACCTACACCTACTTTATTTCTCAAACCACTCTCCCAAAACCCAAACAAACAACATTACGCAAATCGAGATTATTTCACAAACCTTCACTACTCTCCCAAACTACTTTCCCAAACGCCAAACAAACAGTGAAAAATGAAAAAAAGTTTGAATATGAGTATTCTACCGTTCCATCAGTAAAAAAATTCATCAAAATACACACTATGGTGCAAAGTGCAAAATAAGTTGTATTTTCAAAGCACAACAATCAAACATAGAAAAACAAATTATTTCGAGAGTATTTTTTTGGAAAATTATATTTACATTTTTCCTTAAGTAGATACTTATTAGCATTTGTTGTGATATTCATACAAAATTATACCATAGATACAAGTTTTCTTTTCCAAAAAAAAATTCTAATTTAGAAATTACCACACTAGACTAGATATCGAAAATTGATACGGCTCAATCATACTGAATGCACACGCCTAAGATAATAGCGAGAGCATAATTATTCTACCTTCACATTTTTTTATCTATTAATTGATTCTCGGTATTTATTAACCTACATTAACTATATAATTGTTTTCACAATACTTGTGATATTTGCTTTTGTTAAGAGAAGAGTTTTAGAATAAAATGATACTAAAAGTAAAATATATTACAATAGAATCTAAAAAAATCAATTAATTTATCACTTTATCCATCAATTACTAATATGTTTGGAAATACTTAAATAGACATAATGCATGCTGAAATGAAGGAAAAATATCGTAGCCAACAGTTAAGCCCAGAAAAACTCAATTCTACCACTAAACAAATCAATGTAAGATGCCAATGTCAATTTTTTCATTCCATATTATAGATTGACACCAAATAAAATGGTAACTCAAACAATTACAACGCCAAATTTTCACAAGGAAAAAAATTCACAGAGGAGCATATGTAAATAATTTCAAGTGCACTCTATAAATTGGAACTGTCCTTTATATTACATAAGCAAATAAATGAGTGAATGACTAAATCGGCTATAAATGTAAATCCATATAAGTAAGCTGAAAAATGAATTAAATTTAAGGCCAAAAACGTAAGAGCAGATATAACAAATTAATAAATTATTCTAATTCACTAAACAAAACCTTCTAAACAAATTGGAAGAAAGAAAGAGTAAATACTGTACATTTATGAAGAGCAGAGCAAACTGATGCAGAAATTTATTTTGTACTTTAAAATTGTAAAAATATTTTATAAGTATTTACATGGTTTATCTTTAACATATTTGTAGTAAATAGATAAAATGGTGTGAATTATTTTTAATATTTCAATCATAATATGCTTTTAAATTATAACAAATAATTCTAAGACCTTTCTGGACTAGTAACTATAAAGTAGCCAACTTAGATTTTAATAACACAGGGAGTTAATTTGCTATTCGCGGAACAACTAGGAACAACTAGCAACTTAATAAATAAATAAAAGAAAAACTAATGCAACTGCAGTTTGGATTATAGCTAGCTTCGTACGCATTATTCATGTTTGTTAAGCATCAAAGTCCCTGCAACACAACATAATTATCAAATGACAAGTTAACAATAATCAAAAGAAAAATAATAATGTTTTTTTTAAAAAAAAATTAAGATCTAATTCAATGCAGCTTGTTCAATTACAAAACAAGTACAATCAAATGCTTGTGATTTGATAACTCCTTTAAGTATTTTGTTCGATTTTAAATTAAGAGTTCTATCCACCCAATATAGGTAAACAACAAGAAAATTTTAAAGAGAAAATACATATATCTTCTAAAATATTTTGAAGTGCAATCACTTCTTTATTGTAGCAAATTTAGTAAAGTTATGATAAAAATAAATTAGCAATCTTTCCGTAAGGTGTTTTTTAGCATCATTAAATATTTAAATGGAGTATAAAATTTCCTTACATGATAACATGTTCACAAGTTTTTAATAATTGGAGTATAAATTTGGAGAACATCATAAATAAACTACATTAACATCTTAATTATAAGATTTTCTAGTTGTAATTCCTAATTAATTAGGGTTTAAAGTAGTTAAAAGAGGAGACAAACAAGACATACCATAAAATTTGGTTGCAAAGAATAAGAAAGAGATTTTCTCACCTCTTGTATGCTTGTCACTTTCTCTTTGAATTAATACTACAAAAGCAAAGACATTTGAAAAAATAAAAAGTAGGAGGGAGAATAAATGGGAGCCTGATTCGGTATTTTTGCAGTCCGCATAAACTGAAGTTTTTGCAGTACGCGTAAAAATGTATAGAGTCCCCATATGCAGTCCGCATAAAGTTCTTTTGCAGTCTCACAAAAGTATGGGCATGTTTGTTTGGCGTTTGGGAAAGTAGTTTGGGAGAGTAGTGGAGGTTTGTGAAATAATCTCGATTTGCGTAATGTTGTTTGTTTGGATTTTGAGAGAGTGGTTTGAGAATTAAAGTAGGTGTAGATTTTTTTGGAAGAGTTGGGTTGTAGGTGTAAGATGTGTAAGACTTTATGTCAAATCATGTTTGTTATGTGAGATAAATTGTGTAAGAGATAGGTTACTTTATGTCAAATCAAAATAGAGTTTGTATAGGTTTTGTTTAGAGATAAGAAAATTGTTGTTTGTTTGGCTTTTGAGAGAGTAGTTTGAGAAAATTAATGGATGAAAAATTTATTTCGGAAATAGAAAACATGTTTGTTTCACATTTCCCAAACACGAAAAAATTCTGGGAAACGCCAAACAAACAGGCCCACAATATCTCTCCTCTGTACCTCTCCTCTCATTTATTACACCTCTGCAGTCTGCACAAAAGGCATGTTTCAAGCTGTTCGGGCCTCTAGTTAAAATTCGTGTTTAATTGGAAATACGGTCCGAACACCAAAGTGATAGATTTTGGCCCGTTTCATGAGGGGCCAAAATTGATCCAAACAGACCCTAAATTTGCGCTTTTATTGCGAATTCTCGAAATACATATAAGTTCGCGACTTCAGAGGGCGCAACAATCTGGACCCGCGAATTTAGTTACCTAGGTTGTCTCCTAATTTTTACTTTCTGTCAAAAACTAGTAAAATTTATCGTCAAAACTTAAGGAGAAGTAAGCATTTAAGTCTTGGATCGGATAACATTGTTTTGACAAAATTATCACATGCCTCCATCGTAATTCGAAAATAAGATGTCCCAAATTAAGACACTCTAATTTCCTGAAATATAATTATTTTAAAAAAATTATCCTTCAGATAAATTAATGATTCGACATCATTAAATTTTAACCATTACTTATATATAAATTTTAAAGTTTTATTTTATTAAATCTTCTCTAGAACTCCTTGACAAAATAACTTAAGAAAAAAATGGTTTTTTGCAAGTTAACCCCCTGTATATTAATGAATAGGCAGTTTAACTCTCTGTAAACTAAAAATAGGCACATTAGCTCCCTGTGAAAAATAAAAATGGAGAGTGGTATTTAAATAAGCAATTTACCTCCTCAGCTGGAGAGTGTCACTCATTTGCCGAAATTGAGAATGAGCATGAAAATTGTTGTGTAACATAGATGGTAAATTGCCACATTTATAATAATACAGGGGATAAATTGTCACATTTATCATAATACATGAGTATAAACTACCATAATATCATAACACAGGGGGTAAAATGTCATATTATCATAACACAAGGGGTAAAATGCAACATATAAAAATGTCTGAGAGGCGGTATGAGACTTTTATAAAATTACAGTGAAGGTGAAGTGTTTTTTTTTAAAAAAAATTACAGGGAGATAAATTGAATATTATGAATATCACAAAAGGATAATTGTCATTAACTCAGTTATACCATATATATATATATATATATATATATATAACCGCTTGTTCATTTAAAAATTGGCAATAACCTTCCATTCATTAAGAAGGGCTTTCGAATGGGATTTATTTGCTAATAAAAAACAACACGAGGATCTTTTGTAATAAAAATAACACATGTTTTTTTTGGCAATTAAGAGAACATAGGGAGTACTATTACTAATATAAAAATTTAATACTCAGAAAACTCAAGCCATTTTATTAAAAAAAATCGCAGTTACTAACTGTAATTTTTGATAATTAATTTTTTTCTCACGATTTCATGAAAATCGAAGAATCGCAGTCGTCAACTGCGATTTTTCGCTAGAGGTACATCTTGGGAAAATACCATATTGAAAAAAATCATTTATGCGGAATACA
Source organism: Penstemon newberryi var. newberryi (assembly GCA_030819805.1). Classification (NCBI taxonomy): domain Eukaryota; kingdom Viridiplantae; phylum Streptophyta; class Magnoliopsida; order Lamiales; family Plantaginaceae; genus Penstemon; species Penstemon newberryi. Next base: position 76,836,872 of record JAUALY010000001.1, on the reverse strand, counting down.
TTTTTCTTCACTTATTAGATAATGTACATGTATATATAAAGGTCATGATAGAAGTTAGTTCATAGTGTTAATCGCAGTTTACCTCATGTGATTATCATAATGTTCAATTTACTCATGTAATTTAAAAAATGACAATTTATCCCCCATGATTTAAAAAATGATGCACACTGTCTCCCTAGAAATTTTAAGCCTTAAAAAAATAATGAATTGATAAAAATTGAATTGAAAAAAAATGTGTCAAGTTACCTTCCAGTTTTATTGAAAATGTGGCAATTTACCTTCAAGTGTAATGTGGCAATTTACATCCATATGTTATTATAAATGCGACATTTTATCCTCAAAAGGGTAATTTTGTCTTTTCACACAATATATTTTATGCCCACTTTCATATTTGAGCGAGTAAAATACACTCTCCAACTCGGACAGATAAATTGCTCCTTTAAAAAAGTCACATGGAATAAACTACTCTTTTCAAATCACAAATGAATAAACTGAACATTATAATAATTACCTGGACTAAATTGTCATTAGCCCGTTAGTCTAGGGCTGATAATGTATAGAAAGTAGAAACTATAGCTACAACATATAAATAGATTATTAGTTAAGGGCAAAATAGGAATCAAAAAATTGATGTGGTATATATTTAAACAAAGTTATTCAGTCGGACCTCCATTTACTCTGATATTTAAAAGTTTCCTGCAAACAGAGAGTGAAATTTCCTCCGAAACCAAATTCCCGAAACCAAATTCCCGAAAATGTCTCGTAGGGAGAAGATTACTAAGAATGCCGACCGGACTGCTACCATAGTGGGAGCTTATGCTGCATTGCGCAACATCTACAAAGATGTGAAGCAAGTATACGATGAAATAAAAGAGGAGATGAGGAAAGAGGAGAGCAGCACATCAGGTGCGGATGGAGGTAGTACATCTGTTGCAGAGAACAAGGAAGGAGGTAATGAATCTTCCTAAATTTTATTTTGGAGATTGAGCAGAGAGAATAGCTGGAGATTAGATAATATGTAATTAGATTTTTAGTTTTGAGCATGAATATCGATTTCTGCTCGATATTATGATTTTTGGCATGTTCAAAGTATATTGAGTATATATTAAAGCTTGAGCAGAGAACAATGGTGGAAATTTTAGATAATATAAGAAATTGTAAATAGATTTATGATTTTGTGCGTAATATCGATTTATGCGATGGTTGATTTGATATTGTGATTTTGTGCTTGTTCAAGGTATATTGAACATAGAATTATGAGATTTTGCTTATTTTGGAGATAATTTGATATTATGATTATTAATTTTCACATTTTAGTTTGCTATAACAGAACTTGACTTTTGCATTTTGACTTTTTTCCCATTCTTGCTGCTATAACTGTCCAGATTGGGTAAGTGATATTAAGCCTTTCTTGTAGTACTATGTTATGTCCACCCCCCCACACCCCTTGGTTAAGGTTACAATGGCCATGACAGGGATTTGTACCATGTCTATATTGGGTTCTTTTATACTGTTTATATTTCAGTTGTTGCATTTGTTAAGATATGGTTTGTTATTGGTGGAGATGGACCTAAAAGAGTGAGGTTGGAAAAAATGAGAGCAAAACACTCTTGAAGATCGAGTTGATATGTTGGGTGCTATCCCAATCATGTTTGATAATTTGATATTGTGATACTGTGATTTTGCTCTTCCGAAGTTGGATTTGATTAGAAATACGGGTTCAAGAAGATAGCTATGTGTCACGGGCCTAAACTCTCTCAAAGCATCCCGTGCGGCACTTAGCCACGAAACGCCCCCAGCGATCGTTTCCGCTCCTCTGTCGGAATCGGCTAAGTCAGCCTCACACTCGTCCCGAAGGAGGTGTCTTGAAGGAGGTTAGTTGAGATGATAAAGTAGCACACAAGAGTTGGAGGAATACTTATATTATTACATGAATGGATTACAACTACTTGGAATCTCCCCTTGGTTGATTCATACAAATGAATGCCTACCCCTATATATAGTAGTTGGCATCCCTAATGGATGGCCAAGATTATTCTAATCTAACGGCTAGGAATGATCCCCTAGATCATTCTACAAAATCCTAGTAACTACTACTTTATTCTAGAACATTCTACAATATTCTAGTACTTACTATCTACACATTTCTAGAACCTTCTAGGAGGTTCTACTATCTTCCACAATCTTCCGCAACCTTCTAGAGTCTTCTAGAAGATTCTCCAACCTTCTAGCGTCTTCTACAAAGTTCTCCATTCTTCTAGAAGGTTCCACAACCTTCTAGAATCTTCTACATTCTTCTAGAAAGTTCCGAACCCCTCCGGAACCTTAACATTCCGGCCTCCTCCGGAATCTTGTAGTACATTCCGGACCCTTCCGGAACCTTGTGGAATACTTCGGACCCCTCCGGAGTTCTCTTGAATGTCCCGAACTTGTGTAGAACTTTCTGGAATCCTCCGGAACCTCCAAGACTTGGTTTGGCACTTCCAAAAGGCTTGGGCCGCCCCTGCGATGCCCCGGTGCCACTCGACGGCCTTTCCTCGCCCAAGTGCCTCGTATCACGCACGGCTAGGCCTCCCGCCTTGCCGACTGTCCCGTGGCGCACGACTATCGTGCCTGCCTCATCCCGGAGCCAGACATGCCACTTGCCTGGCTGCCCGTCCTTGCTAATTGGCTAGCCCGGCCCCCTGCCTGGCTACCAAGGTCCTCTCTCGGGCCATCAACGCTCCCCCTGAGCGGTGTCCCGTTCGTGCGAAACCTCACCCTTGGTTCCTTGGTCCCGCAATTTCTTCAACAAGGTAGGTATGTCCCCGTCCCTGGCTCCCCCAGAGCCGCGCTCCCGTCCATCGGGTCTCCGTGTCGCGCCATTTTGCGCCCAGCAAAATGTCAGGGCGTGACATATGGCTCCCCTCCATACCTTCCCACTCTCAAGCCTCCCATTAATCCCTCCCACCTACCTTAGGAGAGGAAAATGTCAAATAATTTCCAACTAAAAGGTGCAGTCCAACCTACACGGCCTTATCTAGAAGACTAGACGACAATCTCGTATGACTTTTTGGCAAAATCCACAAATTTTTAACCCTTTTAGTCTGTGAAAAAATGATTCAAACGGCCTGAAGGAATTCTTTGAGTGCTCAGGTCAGACCATTAACCTCAACAAATCCAAGATCATGTCAGCTACAGCCTCTAATTGAGTATACATGGATCTTTGACTCTTCTTATCTTCTTCTGATGGTTCTGTAATGGTTTTATAGCCTTCAAGTATATCTGTTCCATTACCGATGGCTCGCTTAAATCCTTTCTGAGTGACTGGCTTTAGGGCTATATGATGGATTTATTTCTAAGCGTAGGAGTCATGACTTCGAGCCTCCACGTCTGGGGGACTCCCTTAGGAGAAGTTTTTTGCTCTTCAAATTTGACACCAAAGGAGTCATATGGTTGGTTGCCCATGAATCTAGCAATTAGGATCATATTATAGCTAGGAAACTCTCCGCTCGCTATGTGAGAGTGCCCGATCCGCTTTTCTGCCTATGAGTGGCATGAAATGAAGCTCTTCTTCTTCTTTGCCTGACTCAGACCATGAAGCCGTCAGTCGAAAAGACTAACCTCCGGACTGTTAGAAAGAATCAATGATAAAGGTGCTGTCCAACCTACACGGCCTTATCTAGAAGACTAGACTACAATCTCGTATGACTTTTTGGCAAAATCCACAAATTTTTAACCCTTTTAGTTTGTGAAAAAATGAATCAACTGCTGCTGTTTTATTACATAACAAATAAACATGTTCTTTTAGTAAAAATGATGTTTTGAGTTATTTTATATAGTTGCAACTTGCAAAGCTTGTCTATAATAGTATTAAAAGGACATTAGAATAAAGTTGGAATTTTACAGATTACAAGATAGGAAAACATTAGAATTTTGCTATACATGTTCCTCCCTCATTATTATAAAAGCAATGTATAACAAATTTTGATTCCCTCTTCCTATCTGTATATAGTTCCCTCTATAATGAAATGAAGACTATGAAAATCTGAAATTCATTCATCCACTTTTATTTTCCTGTTTTTCATTAATGTAACAAAAGTAAGCTAATTTCAAAGATTTGTCATTTTTGTGTGTCATCAGCTAATTTCAAAGATTTGTCATTTTTGTGTGTCATCAGCTAATTTAATTCTACATTTCTCAAACGAGAAATAAATTTAAAAAAAAATTATGTTCACAGTAAGCTACAAAACTAAAAATTCTTAAACCGGTTATAAAAATCTCCTATTTCTGATTCCAATTACACAAAAGTGGAGGTATGACTCATAAAGAAAAAAGGAAAACACACAAAAATAACAAATCTTTGAAATTAGCTTACTTATGTTACAAAAATAACAAATCTTTGAAAAAGCAAGATTAAAAAAGTGGATGATGAATTTCAGATTTTCATTGTCTTCATTTCATTATAGAGGGCTCTGTACATATATAGATGGGAATAGGGAATCAAAGTTTGTTATACATTTTATAATAATGATGGAGGAACATGTACATTGGCTGCCAAAAGAGGTCACTTCCCGAATCTCCTCACCAGTTCGGGTTCTCCAACCGAAAGCATCTGTTAGTAAGCTAATTCAATCTATATTCCGAATGAAGCGAACTTGATTCTCCAAATTCTTCTCAGTAATATTAACCCGGATGTTCAAATTTGGCGTTATGAGAAAAGTGGCAAGTTCTCGGTTAGATCGTATTAAGTTCTCGTTTGTAAGGTAAATTTGGACAACCTCTACTTTTCCTTGTTCGACATATAATTTATAGGAAGTGGACGCAGTGGTCTGGCTTAGTGTTGTGCGGGAAAGGTGCAATCGTAAGGAGTTTGGCCTTTTTCTCAGGACTTGTTGGTTTATTTGGTTCGCTAGAAATCTTCTAGTGTGGGGTTCAAAGAGTGGACTATGATTGGTGTCAAGACTCGTGCGATAGAGTTCTATAATCAACGTCTCAATTGTTTCACTCGGACCACACGATCGACTCCTCGTGGTATTAAAGTTAGGGGGCTGTTATTGTTGGGACTGCTCAAGTGATTGATCTTTTTTACAATCGGAAGCGACTGAAGCAGTTGCAATAGCGAAAGGGGTGGAATTTGGAATTTCTCACGAATGGGATTCTTTCCTACTCGAAGATGATTGCAAATCAATCGTTGATGAAATATGTTACCCATAATCCTACAAGAGCATTATAGGTCTTATCTTTGATGATATTCAACGTTTATCCTCCTCTGTTATTTCGTTTAGTTGTTCTCACGTGTTTAGATAAATCAATTATGTGGCTCATGTCTTAGCAAAAATAGCTCTTAGTATATCATCTCGATTATTGGAGTTTTCTGATTTTATTGCTGATTTTTGTACTTAAGAATATTGATCATTGATGAATGATGCATCTACCTAGCTGGATTTTTCTAAAATAAAAAATAAATAAAATAAAATAATAAGAGATGAGAAAGAGAGTGATAGTTGCTAGAAATTGAGAAAATTGTGGTACTTATACTATATAAAAGAGAAGTCATGTCATGTTACATCAATTTTTTGGTTTTGTTGTATTACCTTTAAAATTTAAATTTATCTAATGAGTGAATCGCACATTTCGTCCTCTTTATGGACCAACTTTTGCACATTCATCCCTCTTAAATTTTTCGTAGCAGATCCGTCCCTCTTATCAATGCAGTGTAAAATATTCGTCCCTCTTAAATCCAAAATAGAGTTTAAAATGGACGAAAATAGGTGTATATTTGGATTTAAAAAGGATAAATATGTTACACCACATTGATATGAGGAACAAATCTGGCACGAAAAAATTAAGAGGGAAGAATATATTGCACTACATTGACAAGAGGGAAGAATCTGCTACAAAAAAATTTAAAAGGGACGAATGTGCAAAAGTTAGTCCACAAGAGAGTGACGAATCTGCTACAAAAAAATTTAAAAAGGACGAATGTGTAAAAGTTAGTCCATAAGAAGGACGAAAAGTGCAATTCACTCTTATCTAATTATGTAGTTTTTAACTCCTTCACTTCTCCCATTACATTACATTACATTCATTAAGAAAATTTATTTTTCACTCCCGAAAAAAAATCTTTTTTTTCTTTCTTATGCACAAGAAAATGTCTGGTGAGAATAACTAGTGTATTATATGAAAAACTGAGTTAACTTAAATGTTTAATAATATTTATTAGTTCATTATTAATTGGGAGTTTCGCGATTTTATTTGTCGGTAATAACATAAAAAAAACCATTAACTTTTGTTTTTGTGCTATGTATTTTGAATTGCCTAACTATGTAACTTTTTAATTCTCAAGCCCCTAAAATAATCCCTCCATTTTGTACTTGTTAGAAATTTATACACATTTCCTCAAAAAAAAAATTATACACATGGGAATTCATCATGAGGATGGCTAATTAAATGGAAAACGAGAGTACATCCGATATTATTTATGAAGTATTGCTATAAAAGATTTATAGGCACTCCAAGTCTCCAATACATATTTATAGGAACTCACTTTTAGTAATTATGTTTTAATAATGTTCTTTTCTTTTAAATAGTATCATTATTTATTGGGTACAATCATATAGCATAAGCAGTTATTTATGGTGGGAAAAATATTCATGTGCAAATAAAAAAGAAAAAATAATTAATTAATGTGCTAATAAGAGAGGAAGGAAAGTTGTCATATATAATTAAAAAATTGCTATTAAAAAAGGGATAATTTGAAATTGGAAATTCGGATCTATTGTCTTTAACTACAAAAGGCGAATTAAGAAAGAAACATGTCTGATACGATATATTCCAGGTTAAAAATTCTCATTTATATTAATAGACAATTTATTCAACGTAACAAGTGCGAATTAAATGCACTCCAACACTAATTCGCCTCTAAATTAATTGAAACAAATAAAATGCTGCAAACCACGAAATTAGGGTTGTTATTGGAATGGATCATGTCGACCTTGATCCGATTCCATTTACATCAGAGCAATTCGGGTTGGAATCGGATCTTGTTCAGATTTGATCTTTGTGTTCAACGGATCTTGACTGGATTCGATCGGTGATTTAATCTAAAATCGTACATTCGAAAATAAGAAGCAATATAAAAAATAAATGGTAAATGGTGATCTATTCCATATAATCCGAGCTAGAATTTTTATTACAAAGTATTACAGAATGTCGTGTGTTAGAAGTTACAATACAAAATTCGACGTAGCCTATCCATACTATGCTGCTTTGGAATGCATATCTCTGCCATTGAATGTCCTTACTATTTATAGGTGTATTGGCGTGCTAGGTGAACCCTCCACACTAGAGAATTTCTCGGCCCATGGCCCAAGTTCTGCTACACGCCCATGATAAATTCAGTATAGTCAAGTAATTTTGTTCTTGAGTTGTAATCGATCTTATGCTCGGAATGTCTTAGTAATGGGCGATCGAATTCGATCTGGGTCGGAGGGCTATTTCCTATCTAGGAGTGTATGAAATACCCCTTATCAGTGATAACTCTGTGAAAACTGTGTTATCAAGTCTATTTCCTTTACTTGTTGGTTTACTTTTATTCGGGTTTTGGTCGAATCTTAGGCAATTTTAGTTAGTTTTGTGTTTTGTTCGCTCGAGTCATTGGTTTGATTGTTTTGTGCATGAATTGAGATATTTTCTTATATATTGTGTTCAATTTGTAGGCCTAAGCTAATTTGGATCTAAGGACATGATTGGAAGTGAAGAACAATGAATTAAAGATCAAATGAAGTCAAGTAGTGCAAGAACGAAAAAAGGAAAAAGCTGTCAGAAATGTTGTTGTGCACTCCGAGGACCATAACTCTTTCAAGGAAGCTCCAATGAAGTTTAATTTTGAGTATGATGTAGAGGAATGAGTTATCTACAACACAGACTTTACGGATCTTGATTTGGAGTTCCGAGCTGAAAGTTATGCCACTTGCAAAACTATTGCGCAAAGCTGACGCAATTTTCAGCGGGATTTTAAGAGAAAACTTGGGCCCGAAGTCTCCTACTTGGCCTCAACTTGGTAGATCTATTTAAGGACTCCTAGGTCACAAAATTACACATCTTTGATCAGCGCGCTTTCAACACACTTTTCTCATAGAATACACTTAGAACATCAAAGATCTACTTGGAGAAAGATTGAAGAAGAAAAGAGAGAAGTCTTGAAGATCACCCAAGCAAGAATAACACAATATTGAAGATCTTCATCTCGGATTCATCGTTTTGTCTATAAAACCTCATGAACTCAGATTTGTTTTTCTTTATTATTTTTCTTCGTATATTTATCATGAACTAATTCTTTAGGATCTAGGGTTTTTTATGAAACTATGTTACTTTGATTATTTCTATTGGATTATTCATAGTTAGGGGCAATTCTTGTGTTTAATTCAATTTCGTTCTCTATACTTGCAACTTGATTGATCACCTAGTTGTTAGATTTAATATTCTTTTTGAACTTGGAAAAGGGAGATTATGATTAGATAGAAATTGAATAGTAAACGACCCTTAGGATAGGAATATACTTAAGGCGTTTATACCCGTTACATGAGGTTTGTGTTTAATGCTTTGTTTTATTTACAAATCACCTAGGAATAGAGTCGATTTGGATAATACAGTAGTTCTTACGTAATTAGGAAGATACTAAGGAAAATATTTGAATCATCGGGTAGCACTCTTGTTACCACAATAACTACGAAATCTCAATTGACCAATCGATAGATAACATAGTGGATTATAACCCTAGGTTTCTCTTCTCATTATTTGAACTAAATCCAAGTACTTAGATTAGTTAATTCATTTAGTTAATCTAGTTAATTTAAACCCACAAACATATATGAATTTGGAACCATATTAAAAGTAAATTAGGAATTGAAATTTGGTAGAAATTTAGTTTCAAGTCCTCGTGGGTTCGACACTCTATTTACTCTTTATTACTTTTGCGATACGTGCACTTGCGTTTAATTGCGTGTGTAAAATCCGCAACAAGTTTTTGGCGCCGTTGCCGGGGACTTGCAACATTTATTTGCCAATTTTTATTTTTGATTTTTCTTTTTGGTTCCTTGTTATAGTATCTTTTTCTCGTTCTCTTCATTTGGTATGAATCATATCAGTTATCATTGGTTTAATGAAGGAACGACTTGTGTGTATTGTGCAGGTGGACACTCGTACGATTTGTGCCCACTGAATCCCAATTCATGGTTATACGTGGATCAATTTCAGGGTAGTCAGTATGGTCAGAATCTTCACCCCAACAACTACAATTCAGGGTGGGGGACTAACCCAAATGTTCCATGAAGCGATGATTTGGGTAGTGATCAATACACAAACTTCATGATGACCAACTCATTCATACCTCCAAGCTATCAAGAATATTCTCAGCCACCACCAACAGAACCAAGTCCCGCACTTATGGAGGCATTCAACGATTATATGGAATTTATGGACATACATCGCCAAGAGATGGAAAAGATCGCAACTAGAATTGAGAAGCTATCTTCGTTTCTAGAAGCATCTAGCAATGATGTAAGAATGGGTAATCCACCTCAAGACTCACCCTCGAATGAAGAGGATAATTCGATATTATCAGATACTAAGCCGAGCGAGACAAATTCTCTTATTGTTGAGAGCGAAATAGAGCAGCCACATAGCCATAAATTGACAAGTTTCGATGTTCGTCATAACGAGGAGATCCCGGATGCAGAAGAAAATATCTTAACCATTCCGGAGGACGAAGAAATCAAGGGAGACATGGAACTCGACAATTCATTGAAGTTGATAGATTTGATTGAGGTAATGGAGATAGAGGAGGATACAATTGAGTTTGTCATACCTCCAATTTATGATTCAAAAGAGGCTGGATTTGATTTTGGTGTGGATGAGATATTAATGAGAGAGACACAAAAAGGAAGGGTTGATGATAAAACGAACTACAATATGCATACCCATCCTCAAAGCGTGACTTGGATAAGAGTTGGTGAAGATTACAAGAGATTTGAACCTGGGGATAGAGCTTGTCGATTAGATACGAGGTTCAAATCTGTCCCAATTGAGCTTACAAAGGAAAGACCAAATTTCGGGACAACAAAGAAAGCAAAAAGGCCCGGACTCATACTTGATCCGGACGGGGTCCTATTCGATTATTGGCCACCATAAAAGGGAAGTATCAAAGTCGAGCTAATGACTTAAAACTAAGCGCTTCTTGGGAGGCAACCCAAGTTTTCAATTTTCTTTTTTGTTTTGTTTGTGTTTTGTGTCTCGTTGCGTGTTTAGTTTTTTGGTGTCTGTTTGTCAGCAGATACATCGATGCTCTGGAGAATATTAAAAATCTGACGAAGAGAATGACACATCAAGGTGGAGGGTAACAAAAAATGGGAATTTCCAGCAGCTTCAGGCCATGGCTTAAATGGATTCAAGCCATGGCCTCATTTTTTAAAAAAAAAAAAAAAAAAAAAAAAAAAAAAAAAAAATTTATGGACAGAGCATGACCCGCCCCCGCGGAAAGAATTTTTCGCCCCAGCGAAAATTGATTGGCCTGAATATGGAGCTAATTTTCAGAACTCACTTCGCCCCAGCGCAAAAATACTCCGCCCCCGCAAGGTTACCTCTGGAATTATAGCTAATTTTCAGAACTCACTTCGCCCCAGCACAAAATTACTCCGCCCCAGCAACAGTCTCAAACCCTAAGTTCATAAAATACCACACACCTCTCCTCTCCAAACACTTTCTTCTATTTTCCTATTACCCAAACACAACCATCCACCGAAACTCTAGCCGAGCCACCACCACCACCACCACCACCAGCTGAAGTGCCACCAATTTGCCATCTTCCTCAACATTATATCTCCAATTTCACCTCTATTAATGTTGGTTTGGTTGGTTCCGATACTATGGCTCGAAAGTAATATTTGCAAAAAATCAGGGATTTTGACTAAATTTCAATATGCCGGAGTCGAACCGCGTCACAGAGAAGAGCTACAAGTAATGGGAACTCACTTAAGTCAGGGGCGTTTTCTTTCTCCAATTCTCCTTTACATTGATGTATTCTGTTTTTGTTTGTTTGTCATGTCGACCTCTTTGTACCTCTTTGGGTCGCAGTGGGGACACTGCTTAGTTTAAGTTTGGGGGTGAGGTCCCATTTACGTTGTGCATGCTAAGTCGACCCCGACTAATTTTTTTTGAAATTTTATGTATTTTTTACAGTTTTTCCTGCAATATTCTAAGCACGAATGCATAATCGAGTATTTAGGATGACGTTAGAGAATTATAGTCCAGAATAGAGCTTAAGAAATCCTTTCTTGCCTACCTGATCTCTAGATTCGAAGGTTAAAATGCTAAGGGTCTAAGTGATAGTTTTGCCTAAGTTTGGGGGAAAGGATAGCTTTAAAAATAACCAAATGAAGCAAATAATTTAAAAACTATAAGTTAATTCAAAGAAAATAACCTCACTTGTATGAGACCTGAAAGACCTCATCGCTTGAGACTTATACTTGCACTCCTCTAACTTGACTGCAATAAGTTGAACGATATATGGGTGCATCGACTTAATTATTCTGCACTCCTCTATATTGACCGCCTCTTTAGAACGAGTTATGAGTGTGAGTGGTGCTAAACATACTTAAGTTGTGCTAAACAAAGAAAGAAATGCTAAGTGAAAGTTCAAACTTAAAGGATTCCATAACTTAGACTGAAAGCTTTGCTAGAACTTAGTAATTGGTACGATAACCTAAGAAAATAGAGAATTTGTTTGGCAATTTAGGAATTCATGCAATTAGGCTCAGTGATTTCAAAACTATAGTGATCTAGGTGATTCCGACATTCTCGTATTATGTATACACACATACACGTAGGAACTACTTGATAGAATGCATAACGTTTTTGAAATTGATGGTTAGTAGTTTGACTTGGGATGCATGATTGTAAATGTTCGTGACGTTGTCTGAATTTTTGTCATTACTCGAGGACGAGCAATAGTTTAAGTTTGGGGGTGTGATAACTCTGTGAAAACAGTGTTATCAAGTCTATTTCCTTTACTTGTTGATTTACTTTTATTCGGGTTTTGGTCGAATCTTAGGCAATTTTAGTTAGTTTTGTGTTTTGTTCGCTCGAGTCATTGGTTTGATTGTTTTGTGCATGAATTGAGATATTTTCTTATATATTGTATTCAATTTGTAGGCCTAAGCTAATTTGGATCTAAGGACATGATTGGAAGTGAAGAACAATGAATTAAAGATCAAATGAAGTCAAGTAGTGCAAGAACGAAAAAAGGAAAAAGCTGTCAGAAATGTTGTTGTGCACTCCGAGGACCATAACTCTTTCAAGGAAGCTCCAATGAAGTTGAATTTTGAGTATGATGTAGAGGAATGAGTTATCTACAACACAGACTTTAAGGATCTTGATTTGGAGTTCCGAGCTGAAAGTTATGCCACTTGCAAAACTATTGCGCAAAGCTGACGCAATTTTCAGCGGGATTTTAAGAGAAAACTTGGGCCCAAAGTCTCCTACTAGGCCTCAACTTGGTAGATCTATTTAAGGACTCCTAGGTCACAAAATTACACATCTTTGATCAGCTTTCAACACACTTTTCTCATAGAATACACTTAGAACATCAAAGATCTACTTGGAGAAAGATTGAAGAAGAAAAGAGAGAAGTCTTGAAGATCACCCAAGCAAGAAGAACACAATATTGAAGATCTTCATCTCGGATTCATCGTTTTGTCTATAAAACCTCATGAACTCAGATTTGTTTTTCTTTATTATTTTTCTTCGTATATTTATCATGAACTAATTCTTTAGGATCTAGGGTTTTTTATGAAACTATGTTACTTTGATTATTTCTATTGGATTATTCATAGTTAGGGGCAATTCTTGTGTTTAATTCAATTTCGTTCTCTATACTTGCAACTTGATTGATCACCTAGTTGTTAGATTTAATATTCTTTTTGAACTTGGAAAAGGGAGATTATGATTAGATAGAAATTGAATAGTAAACGACCCTTAGGATAGGAATATACTTAAGGCGTTTATACCCGTTACATGAGGTTTGTGTTTAATGCTTTGTTTTATTTACAAATCACCTAGGAATAGAGTCGATTTGGATAATACAGTAGTTCTTACGTAATTATGAAGATACTAAGGAAAATATTTGAATCATCGGGTAGCACTCTTGTTACCACAATAACTACGAAATCTCAATTGACCAATCGATAGATAACATAGTGGATTATAACCCTAGGTTTCTCTTCTCATTATTTGAACTAAATCCAAGTACTTAGATTAGTTAATTCATTTAGTTAATCTAGTTAATTTAAACCCACAAACATATATGAATTTGGAACCATATTAAAAGTAAATTAGGAATTGAAATTTGGTAGAAATTTAGTTTCAAGTCCTCGTGGGTTCGACACTCTATTTACTCTTTATTACTTTTGCGATACGTGCACTTGCGTTTAATTGCGTGTGTAAAATCCGCAACAAGTTTTTGGCGCCGTTGCCGGGGACTTGCAACATTTATTTGCCAATTTTTATTTTTGATTTTTCTTTTTGGTTCCTTGTTATAGTATCTTTTTCTCGTTCTCTTCATTTGGTATGAATCATATCAGTTATCATTGGTTTAATGAAGGAACGACTTGTGTGTATTGTGCAGGTGGACACTCGTACGATTTGTGCCCACTGAATCCCAATTCATGGTTATACGTGGATCAATTTCAGGGTAGTCAGTATGGTCAGAATCTTCACCCCAACAACTACAATTCAGGGTGGGGGACTAACCCAAATGTTCCATGAAGCGATGATTTGGGTAGTGATCAATACACAAACTTCATGATGACCAACTCATTCATACCTCCAAGCTATCAAGAATATTCTCAGCCACCACCAACAGAACCAAGTCCCGCACTTATGGAGGCATTCAACGATTATATGGAATTTATGGACATACATCGCCAAGAGATGGAAAAGATCGCAACTAGAATTGAGAAGCTATCTTCGTTTCTAGAAGCATCTAGCAATGATGTAAGAATGGGTAATCCACCTCAAGACTCACCCTCGAATGAAGAGGATAATTCGATATTATCAGATACTAAGCCGAGCGAGACAAATTCTCTTATTGTTGAGAGCGAAATAGAGCAGCCACATAGCCATAAATTGACAAGTTTCGATGTTCGTCATAACGAGGAGATCCCGGATGCAGAAGAAAATATCTTAACCATTCCGGAGGACGAAGAAATCAAGGGAGACATGGAACTCGACAATTCATTGAAGTTGATAGATTTGATTGAGGTAATGGAGATAGAGGAGGATACAATTGAGTTTGTCATACCTCCAATTTATGATTCAAAAGAGGCTGGATTTGATTTTGGTGTGGATGAGATATTAATGAGAGAGACACAAAAAGGAAGGGTTGATGATAAAACGAACTACAATATGCATACCCATCCTCAAAGCGTGACTTGGATAAGAGTTGGTGAAGATTACAAGAGATTTGAACCTGGGGATAGAGCTTGTCGATTAGATACGAGGTTCAAATCTGTCCCAATTGAGCTTACAAAGGAAAGACCAAATTTCGGGACAACAAAGAAAGCAAAAAGGCCCGGACTCATACTTGATCCGGACGGGGTCCTATTCGATTATTGGCCACCATAAAAGGGAAGTATCAAAGTCGAGCTAATGACTTAAAACTAAGCGCTTCTTGGGAGGCAACCCAAGTTTTCAATTTTCTTTTTTGTTTTGTTTGTGTTTTGTGTCTCGTTGCGTGTTTAGTTTTTTGGTGTCTGTTTGTCAGCAGATACATCGATGCTCTGGAGAATATTAAAAATCTGACGAAGAGAATGACACATCAAGGTGGAGGGTAACAAAAAATGGGAATTTCCAGCAGCTTCAGGCCATGGCTTAAATAGATTCAAGCCATGGCCTCATTTTTAAAAAAAAAAAAAAAAAAAAAAAAAAAAAAAAAAAATTTATGGACAGAGCATGACCCGCCCCCGCGGAAAGAATTTTTCGCCCCAGCGAAAATTGATTGGCCTGAATATGGAGCTAATTTTCAGAACTCACTTCGCCCCAGCGCAAAAATACTCCGCCCCCGCAAGGTTACCTCTGGAATTATAGCTAATTTTCAGAACTCACTTCGCTCCAGCACAAAATTACTCCGCCCCAGCAACAGTCTCAAACCCTAAGTTCATAAAATACCACACACCTCTCCTCTCCAAACACTTTCTTCTATTTTCCTATTACCCAAACACAACCATCCACCGAAACTCTAGCCGAGCCACCACCACCACCACCACCACCAGCTGAAGTGCCACCAATTTGCCATCTTCCTCAACATTATATCTCCAATTTCACCTCTATTAATGTTGGTTTGGTTGGTTCCGATACTATGGCTCGAAAGTAATATTTGCAAAAAATCAGGGATTTTGACTAAATTTCAATATGCCGGAGTCGAACCGCGTCACAGAGAAGAGCTACAAGTAATGGGAACTCACTTAAGTCAGGGGCGTTTTCTTTCTCCAATTCTCCTTTACATTGATGTATTCTGTTTTTGTTTGTTTGTCATGTCGACCTCTTTGTACCTCTTTGGGTCGCAGTGGGGACACTGCTTAGTTTAAGTTTGGGGGTGAGGTCCCATTTACGTTGTGCATGCTAAGTCGACCCCGACTAATTTTTTTTGAAATTTTATGTATTTTTTACAGTTTTTCCTGCAATATTCTAAGCACGAATGCATAATCGAGTATTTAGGATGACGTTAGAGAATTATAGTCCAGAATAGAGCTTAAGAAATCCTTTTTTGCCTACCTGATCTCTAGATTCGAAGGTTAAAATGCTAAGGGTCTAAGTGATAGTTTTGCCTAAGTTTGGGGGAAAGGATAGCTTTAAAAATAACCAAATGAAGCAAATAATTTAAAAACTATAAGTTAATTCAAAGAAAATAACCTCACTTGTATGAGACCTGAAAGACCTCATCGCTTGAGACTTATACTTGCACTCCTCTAACTTGACTGCAATAAGTTGAACGATATATGGGTGCATCGACTTAATTATTCTGCACTCCTCTATATTGACCGCCTCTTTAGAACGAGTTATGAGTGTGAGTGGTGCTAAACATACTTAAGTTGTGCTAAACAAAGAAAGAAATGCTAAGTGAAAGTTCAAACTTAAAGGATTCCATAACTTAGACTGAAAGCTTTGCTAGAACTTAGTAATTGGTACGATAACCTAAGAAAATAGAGAATTTGTTTGGCAATTTAGGAATTCATGCAATTAGGCTCAGTGATTTCAAAACTATAGTGATCTAGGTGATTCCGACATTCTCGTATTATGTATACACACATACACGTAGGAACTACTTGATAGAATGCATAACGTTTTTGAAATTGATGGTTAGTAGTTTGACTTGGGATGCATGATTGTAAATGTTCGTGACGTTGTCTGAATTTTTGTCATTACTCGAGGACGAGCAATAGTTTAAGTTTGGGGGTGTGATAACTCTGTGAAAACAGTGTTATCAAGTCTATTTCCTTTACTTGTTGATTTACTTTTATTCGGGTTTTGGTCGAATCTTAGGCAATTTTAGTTAGTTTTGTGTTTTGTTCGCTCGAGTCATTGGTTTGATTGTTTTGTGCATGAATTGAGATATTTTCTTATATATTGTATTCAATTTGTAGGCCTAAGCTAATTTGGATCTAAGGACATGATTGGAAGTGAAGAACAATGAATTAAAGATCAAATGAAGTCAAGTAGTGCAAGAACGAAAAAAGGAAAAAGCTGTCAGAAATGTTGTTGTGCACTCCGAGGACCATAACTCTTTCAAGGAAGCTCCAATGAAGTTGAATTTTGAGTATGATGTAGAGGAATGAGTTATCTACAACACAGACTTTAAGGATCTTGATTTGGAGTTCCGAGCTGAAAGTTATGCCACTTGCAAAACTATTGCGCAAAGCTGACGCAATTTTCAGCGGGATTTTAAGAGAAAACTTGGGCCCAAAGTCTCCTACTAGGCCTCAACTTGGTAGATCTATTTAAGGACTCCTAGGTCACAAAATTACACATCTTTGATCAGCTTTCAACACACTTTTCTCATAGAATACACTTAGAACATCAAAGATCTACTTGGAGAAAGATTGAAGAAGAAAAGAGAGAAGTCTTGAAGATCACCCAAGCAAGAAGAACACAATATTGAAGATCTTCATCTCGGATTCATCGTTTTGTCTATAAAACCTCATGAACTCAGATTTGTTTTTCTTTATTATTTTTCTTCGTATATTTATCATGAACTAATTCTTTAGGATCTAGGGTTTTTTATGAAACTATGTTACTTTGATTATTTCTATTGGATTATTCATAGTTAGGGGCAATTCTTGTGTTTAATTCAATTTCGTTCTCTATACTTGCAACTTGATTGATCACCTAGTTGTTAGATTTAATATTCTTTTTGAACTTGGAAAAGGGAGATTATGATTAGATAGAAATTGAATAGTAAACGACCCTTAGGATAGGAATATACTTAAGGCGTTTATACCCGTTACATGAGGTTTGTGTTTAATGCTTTGTTTTATTTACAAATCACCTAGGAATAGAGTCGATTTGGATAATACAGTAGTTCTTACGTAATTAGGAAGATACTAAGGAAAATATTTGAATCATCGGGTAGCACTCTTGTTACCACAATAACTACGAAATCTCAATTGACCAATCGATAGATAACATAGTGGATTATAACCCTAGGTTTCTCTTCTCATTATTTGAACTAAATCCAAGTACTTAGATTAGTTAATTCATTTAGTTAATCTAGTTAATTTAAACCCACAAACATATATGAATTTGGAACCATATTAAAAGTAAATTAGGAATTGAAATTTGGTAGAAATTTAGTTTCAAGTCCTCGTGGGTTCGACACTCTATTTACTCTTTATTACTTTTGCGATACGTGCACTTGCGTTTAATTGCGTGTGTAAAATCCGCAACAAAGTGCATAACGTTTTGAAATTATTGGTTTGTAGTTTGACTTTGAATGCATGATGATAAATGTTTGAAGTTGGTTGGCGTTTTTGTTGGAATTATTGTCATTACTCGAGGACGAGCAACAGTTTAAGTTTGGGGGTGTGATAACTCTGTGAAAATAGAGTTATCGCGTGTACTTTTCTGACTTAAATGAGTGTTTTTCATAAGTATTTGTGAGTCGTTTGGGATTTTAGTGCATATTTCATTTATTAGAGTCGATTCACAAGTTTAATCAATTTTTGAGAATAATCCTTGATTTTTGATACTAATTCGATATGTTTTCTTGTAGGAAAAGAATTGAACAACGAAGTCTAAATTCTACTGAGGTCCATGAATTGTTGAGGGTGTCAATGGTACAAAAGACATAAATGCAAGGGCTGGAATGCAAAATAGAGCTCATTCTTGATTAAGTCAAACAACTATGCGGCAATTTACAGTCTCTTTAATTTGTAACTGGGCTGGCCCAATTAAGAGGTGAGGAGAATTGGAGAATTAATCAAAAGGCCCAATTGCAAGAAGAATCCTACTGAACGTAGGAAAGGAGATCAAGAGTGATACAAAAAAGAAAAGAAAGTTTCGGCAGAAAGGGACAGACAGACCACACGACAAAGGAGAAAAGATTAGAGAGCATCACACTTTGCTGTTTTTATTATTTTTGATTTAGAGAAAACCATGAACTCTTTTCTATTTGATTTCATTGTTTTTGTTATTATGAACTAATTCCGTTTAGTCTAGGGTTTTTACGAAGCCATGTTTATCGAATAATGTTTTGTTTGCTTTCCTAGTTTTAATTTAGTGATTTTCGATTTCTACATATCGATATTCGTTTATCTAATTTCGTGCTAATTACTTTCAAATTGATTGATCACCTATTTGATTGTTTACTTTTTCTTGATTGAACCTGGGAAGGAAATATTGAGAATAGAAGAGAAATTAGGTAGTGGGTTGCTTGTTAGTATAGGAATATACCCGACACTCCCATATTCAAATTAGGTTATAAGATTTATGCATGTGATTAATTATACTAACTTAGGAATAAGATTAGTAAGTTAATTGCATAGGTTCTTTAGTGATTCAGAAGACACTTAAGGATAGAAGTGAGCCCTAGGATAGCGAATAAGAATCACTGGTTAAAATTAGGAAGTTAATCGACATTAGGAGAATAACATTGGTGAAGTTTAAACTCTAGACCCTTTTCTCATTGATTTTCTCCTTAGCATTTTATTGCCTTATTTAGATTAGTCATTTATTAGTTTCAGTAGTTAGCAAATCAACCAACAATATTATTTTCTCTATAGTTGAATTAGAATAGGAATTAAAGTAGTGAACTTGGTAGAAATTTAGTTTCAAGTCCTCGTGGGTTCGACACTCTATTTACTCTTTATTACTTTTGCGATACGTGCACTTGCGTTTAATTGCGTGTGTAAAATCCGCAACAATCAGTCGAATATCGGATCTTTTACGGATCCAAATTAAATTCCCGGCCCCTTTCAAATTTTACACATGTGTTTTTTTCCTCTTCCCCTATAACAAGTTTGTTAACTTTACACCAGATGTGGTTGTGTCAAGTGGTAGCGACTTCGGACCCCCAGTAGCGAAACTCAAATTCGAACCCTATTAGAGTCACCACATTGAGGAGGACCTATACAGTTATACCCACTACGCTCTCTGGTTCGAGTATTAAATACATAGCTTAGTAGATATTTTTAAAAAAAAAGTTTGTTAACTTTACGATTTTATTTTATTTATCTTATATGCTCAAACTTTCTTAACTAATATTCATGTTTTAGGTGGAAATACGCATAACAATAAAATATGAACATATTATTAATTACTATCTTCTCAAACTGATGGTAAAATATTATGAATGTTATTATTTGGTAAACATTTTGTATGTATATAACTTTTTTATTTGATGTCGGATACATAATTATAACGGATAAGATCGACATATATCCATATTTGTCCCGCATATTTTAAATTACAGATTTTTATAATCTAATCAGATTTATTGAATCTCTAATCAGATAAAAGTTCTAATAAATCGGGTCGGATTTAAACCAAATTTCGAATTAAAACCCACTCCATTCACAACCCTTCACTAGAGGTGCACATGGTACGGATTTTATGAATCATACCAACAAACTCGGTTTCGTGCTGTTCCGATACGGTACGGTACAATTTTTCGATTTTTTCAAATAAATTTTTTCCATGTATTTTTTTCTTATATAGTCGATTACATAGTTGGCAATTATATAAAAAAATTATATCATAATATCCTACAAACTATTATTTTACATTAAATTAAGCATTGAAAAGAAAATGTTCACAAATATGACGACATAATGCGACCTAATTGAACAAAATGAATTGATTAATTGTTTGATCATTGTTTTTATTTTGTGAATGAACTTATTGTTTGGGATTTATTGTCTAGAATTTTTGCATTTTAAGTTTTTAACAGATAACAAATTTTATTTGTTCTAAGTTCTAGCATATTTTCTTTTAATTGAAAGTTCTAGCATATTTTCTTTTAATTGAATGCGGACGATATAGTAACAATAATAACGATGGACTATAATATAAGTATAAATATTATCGTGTTCAGAAATATTTGAATTATAAATCGAAAAATAAAAGTCATAACATTTAGATGTAAATATAAAAAAATGAACAATCTATTCAATTTTTTTTCTAATTTCGATACAATACGATTTTTTCCGGTATGAGAAGTCTAAAATCAAAATCATACCAAAATACTCGGTCCATTTTTTCTCCATACCAAAACCTTCAGTTTTGAGAGAAAAAAACCAAAAATTCGAAACGATTTGGTAAGGTATGGGACGGTCCTATACGATTTTGAAAACCATGTGCACGTGGACCTTTCACGATATACTTATTAGGTAACTTGACTTCATCGAATTGACCGTGTCAAAAAAAAACTTGACCGAATTGACCAATGACTCAATCATTTTGACATCATTATAGTCTAATTTTTTCAAATTAGTTTATAAAATAAAAGGTATCTCACAACACAACCTGTGCATAACAAACCAATTTGAAGCGAAGACAAAATAAACACCTAAGTGATTTTCGAGTTCAGGTCCAACATAACTTGTTCAAACAACAAATGTTGGATGGACTTTATCATCCTAATCCTTAAATTGAAATAAAGGAATCCCTGAAAATAGGGAAGAAATAAGTACTCTTCTGAAATCGATTTCGATTCATCCATTTTTTCATTTTTTACCGATCTGAAATCGATCCCCATCTCGTTTGGAAGGGTTAACCAGACCGATTTGGCAGCTAGTTAGCAATCTAACGTCCAAATCGATGGAAGTGAGCCGATTTCAAAATACTAGTCTACCGATTTGGCAGCTGATCAGCGAACTAACCGTCCATACCAATCCGATTTTCAAAACAGTATTCTAGACACGCATATAAAATGAATGGCCTTCACAAAACAGTAAATAACTAAACCAATCATCAAGAACAAATCTACACCACAAATGCATGAAAAAAAATTCTTTGAAAATGTCAAAGTTTATAAACAACAAAACATCATCATCTCACACACCCAATTCAGATATAAAAATTAATGAAGAGTTTTATGCAAAGCATTTTAGAAATCAAAGTAACAGAATAACATATCATCATGTTCTGAAGGCAGATATGTGAACATTTCAAGAATGAAATACCATTACATTACATCATCATCTATATAAACAAAACATTAGCCTATATTTGGTTCTTGAACTCTATTATGTAAAATGACGAGAAAAATGAAAATGAGCAAAAAATAAAGCTCATTATTCTATCATTTGATGAAGGAATCCCTCGAGTTCTACTCATTCAATTCTAAGAACCATGCATAACGTTATTTTTCAATAGGTATGCAAATGCTCAAACATCAAACATTCAAGCTAATATTATGGCCGAACTTCTTGCTACTCGGGAAGGCCTCGCTATGGCATGGGAAAAATGACTGAGTAAAGTTAAATTAGAAGTGGACTCATAGGTTCTCGTGAAGCTTATTTGGGACGCCAATGTGGATCAACATCCTTTGGGGAACATCATAGATGGTTGTAGGAAGTTAATTGGTATGCCATGGGAATGTAAAATTTCTCACACATTGAGAAGTGGTAATTGTTGTGCTCATGCTCTTGCAGCTAAAGGTCATAGTGCCCCTGGAGTCTATCAAGTTTGGGATGATTGGCCTCAAGACCTCCTTCCACTTTTGGAAGAGGATTTAACTTAGTTTTTTCTTTGTACTCCTCTTGTACCAAAAGAAAAATGATCTTTGATCCAAGACTCTACGATTCCATACTCTTTCACTGTCCATATCGTAAGATTAGACCAAACAGAGTTGTCAACAAGACATAAATAATTATTAAATATTTTCAAGGTCGTAGTCCTCCAATTTACCACCAACTTAGGGTGTTGCAAATCATTGACCTGGTTTTTCTTCTCTAAGATCAAAATCTTCTATTGCGCTAGGGTCTTTATGTCGGGAAATTCAATATAACACACCATGTAGAGAAATCATATTTGAAAAATAACTGAAACTCGTGAAGCAATATTTCACATGTCTCCAACTATCATCAACTCCAATCTTGATATTTGACATTATTCTATTTTACCGTCCTGCCAATATTCATAAGCAATTCTAAGCTTTTTTTTTTCTTTTTTTTTTGGGGTGGGGGGGGAGGGGTGGGGGAAGGTGGCTTAATCAATATACTCGTATCGATTTTTCTTAATATCCAATAATTATTGGAAAAATCCAGATATACTACAACACTAGAATTAAATAAATCTCATTGTCCCACAACATTTTCAATAACATAATATCTCAAGAATATCATTTTATATTTATATTTAGAACATATTACAGCTAAACCAATTGTAAGGAGAGTAACAATTGAGACTATAGAATATTTAATGATCACGTACTTTGTAGTAATTATTTCAACAATAAAGTTGTGGAGTTTGTTCTCCAAACCAAACTCGAACTCATAACGAGATTTTTCTATATAACACTTATGTTTATACGCTTCGTGGTTCAACAACGTATCATGTCGCTCCTAAACACATTGAATTTGTGCTTTTAGTTTGGTTAGATTGCAATCTACTGTCATCTCATTAGCCTCCTTACATACATGATAGTTGGAATGACCCTCGGTACATAATGGTCGGAAATGACCCTTGGTACATAATGGCTCCTTAACATGGCAACCCCCCGCCTGCAAATTCCGGCCATTTTTCTTTTTTTTGTTAAGAGCTTGGTGCCGCCGCGAACGAATGAGAGAGGGGCAATTTCTGAATTTTGGTGCGAGAGAGATGAATGAGAGAGAGGCCTCTAAGCACCTTAAATCTATTCATATTGTAGTGTTTTATTTTATATTTTATATCAACGTATTTTCTACAGTAGGTTATTTGGTTGATTAATACATAGAATATTCAGCTTACGAGCACATCATAATCTAAAAGTTATAGAAGATTTAAACTTATGAGCACATAATCTAAAAATTGGAGGGGAAATAAATCTACAAAGATGTAAAAATATAGAGAATCGACTAATTTTTTCATCGTAAGTATTTCACCTTTGACAATATTGGAGGGGTGTCTTAGGAGGATTTGGGTATAAGTATTCTAACTTGCATGTCTTAAATGATATTTACAAATGAGATGTCTTTCTATTTATACTACTAGACATCCCTATTGGATGGTTTAGATCATCTGCCAATATTTTATATGTAAACCATTCCTAGTAATTAGAACATTTTACAATATATTAAAGATCCCTAATGGATGGTTTAGATCATCTCCCAATATTTTATATGTAAATCATTCCTAGTAATTAGAACATTTTACAATATATTAAAGATATTTGCATGCACATATATTATCAATATGATATAAACTAGCAAATAGGAGCAGGTCGAGTGTTTACAAAGACAATCAAAACCATTTCTATTACATAATAGCTTACAATACAAATATTCGTCTTCTGGTCCTTCAGAAAAAATATTTCCACCAATCCCAAAACAATTCAAAATTGTACTTATTCCCAAATCAAGGTCCAAAATTAATTTATGTCATTTTCGTTAAATATGTGGGGCAGGCACACGAAATAAAATGTCGGGTTTGGCTGTGATACATTGTCTCACGGTCCAAACGGGTTGGCAACCCAAGGGTTGGGCCGTGAGACAGGTCTCACGGTTGCCCCAAGAGCATAATTTTGTTTTTCTTTATCTCGTTTCTTCTTCGGATTCTTTGAGTTCTTCATTTTCGAGTTCTTGCACTAATCTAATTTTTACCAAAAAAAAAAATTATATACCATAAAATTTAGGCATACAATAGAATTTTAATAAAACTAAAACGATACCTCATATTGGATAGTAAATATTATTAATAACAAATATATGTATTGAGATAAGAATTAAGCAATCTTTTAAAAAAAAAAAACAAAGTTCCAATTAACGGGCACCAAGTAATCTATGAATTGCTATACATGTAGAATGCAAGAGGCCAATACTCTCCACTTTTGTGTAATTGGAATCGGAAATAGGAGATTTTTCTAAACGGTTTCAGAATTTTTAGTTTTGTAGCTTACTGTAATTATTTTATGTAATTTAAAAAAAAAATCAGATTTTGTATAAAATATTATATAATTTATATAATATTATATGTATTATATGTAAAATCTAATTAGTTTAAAAGATATTTTTTTAAACTATTTCCGATTCTAATTACACAAAAGTGGAGAGTATTTGCCTCTTGCATTCTCCATAGTCTTTGTGGCAGTCATGTATTCAAATTTATTTGAATAGAATGATCCACCGGTGCATTAAACACGACCCAAAGCTCTTATTTATTTATTTCTCTTGCACAAATTTCAGAAAAATAGACAATATGATGTGATCAAAAGAAATACTGCTAATATTGAACGAACTTACTGAATTATTTTATAGAGGGTAAGCACCAATAATGGTCCTCCTTATCATTAACTTTTTATAAAGTGGTCCCTCTTGTATTTTTTTTCCCCACGTTAGTCCCTACTATGAATTATTTGTTTCACTTTGATCATTTACAAGGGGTCTTTTATTTATAGTGTTACACTTTAGTCCCTCATAAAATTATTTTGTATCAATGTAGTCCCTCATAAAACTGTTTCTTTATCAATTTAGTCCCTCATAAAACTGTTTTAGCACTTTAGTTCACCTGGGACCACCTGAAAATGATCAAGGTGAAACAAATAATTCATAGTGGGGACTAACGTGGGAAAAAAAAACACAAGAAGGACCACTCTGTAAAAAATTAATGATAATGAGGATCATTAGTGGTGTATACCCTATTATAAATCATGTTATGTGACGTTTAGATAAGTATGTACAAGTCTCAATGGCTACAATCGCCGTTTTAGTTAAATATAAACTTTTGTTATATTGATGAAATTCTAACTTTGAAGTTAAGTGAAAATTCTAAGCTCCTATTTTAACCATATGTTCAAATTCACGGGCAGTCCAACATTTCATCTTCTAATTTAGTTCTACATTTCTCGGGAAAAATGCAAGATAATCCCATGTATTATGTTAAACCTACAAGAAACTATCCCGTGAAATTTTTATTGCCTCAAATTTCCTTGTACTTTCAAAGACCCAGCAAAAATTTCTATTCAAAGACCCGGATGTTCAGATTTAGCATTAATTATGAGAAAAGTGGTAAGTTCTCGGTTAGATCGTCTTATTATTACTTGTCTTGTAAGATGTCGTTCGTAAGGTAAGTTTGGGCAACCTCTACTTTTCCTTGTTCAATTCGACATATATATAATTTCTCAGGATTTGTTTGTTTTTTTGGTTCACTAGAGATCTTCTAGTGTGGGGTTCAAAGAATATTGGACTTTGATTGGTGTCAAGACTCGATCGTGCGATAGAGTTCTATAATCAACATCTCAATTATTTGAGATTATTGCATTTTTGGTGCCACCCACTGGCGTTTTTACCCCGTAACTTTTCGGGCTGGCACATTTAATTTGGTGTCACAACTTCAACATCAGTGGCAATTTTGGTGCCAATTGAGGCCCAATTTCAAAATTGGCCCGAAATTCTCCCAAGTGCGGACCATATGACATGAAAAATGGGAATTTTGACCATTCAACGTCTTTCTCATTAAAAAAAGAAATACCAAAATTCAAAATCCTAACTTTTCCTATAAAATTCACCAAACATTCTCTAAATTAATTGTTACTCGCCTTCTTCTTTCTCTCCAAATAAAAACATCCAAGAATTTTGCTTTTTTTAATGAAAAAGGCGTTGAATGGTCAAAATCCCCAATTTTTATGTCACATGATGGAATTTCGGGCCAATTTTGAAAATTGGGACCAAAATTTCCATTGATGTTGAAGTTGTGGCACCAAATGTGCCAGCCCGAAAAATTACGGGGTAGAAACGCCAGTGGACTATAGTTGTGGCACCAAAAATGCAAAAAACCCCAATTATTTCACTCGGACCACACGATGGACTCCTCATGGTAATCCGTCACTTTGGAAACCTCCACAAAGTCAGTGCATTAAAATTAAAATTGGTGTTGCCTTGGATCATTTGGGGAAGAGATGTGGATTTGGAATTGTGGCTCGAAATATATAACTTGGGGGCTGTTAATGTTTGGAGTGCTCAAGTGATTGATCTTTCTTTACAATCGGAAGCGGCTGAAGCAATTGCAACAACGAGAGCATTATAGGTCTTATCTTTGATGATATTCAACGTTTATCCTCTTATGTTATTTCGTTTAGTTGTTCTCACGTGTTTAGATAAATGAACTATGTGGCTCATGTCTTAGCGAAAGTAGCTCTTAGTATGTCATCTCAATTATCGGAGTTTCCTGATTTTATTGCTGATTTTGTACTTAAGAATATTGATCATTGATGCATTTACCTAGCTGGGTACGGTTTTCCTAAAAATAAAAAATAAAAATAATAAGATATGAGAAAGAGAGTGATAGTTGCTAGAAATTGAGAAAATTGTAGTACTTATACTATATAAATAAGAAGTCATGTCATGTTACATCAATTTTTTTAGTTTTGTTGTATTACCTTTAAAATTTAAATTTATCTAATGAGTGAATCGCATCTTTCGTCCTCCTTATGGACCAACTTTTGCACATTCAGCCCTCTTAAATTTTTCTTAGCAGATTCGTCCCTCTTATCAATGTAGTGTAACACATTCGTCCCTCTTAAATCCAAAATACATTTTAAAATGGACGAAAATAGATGTATATTGGGATTTAAGAGGAATGCATATGTTACACTACATTGATAAGAGGAACGAATCTGCTACGAAAAAATTAAGAGGGAAAAATATGTTACACTACATTGACAAGAGAGACAAATCTGCTACAAAAAAATTAAAATGGACGAATGTGCAAAAGTTAGTCCATAAAGAGGACGAAAAGTGCAATTCACTCTTATCTAATTATGTAATTTTTAACTCATTCACTTCTCCCATTACATTCATTAAGAAAATTTAGTTTTCACTCCCCGAAAGATTTTTTTTCTTATGCACAAGAAAATGCCTGCTGAGAATAATTAGTGTATTATATGAAAAACGGAGTTAACTTAAATGTTTAATATTATTTATTAGTTCATTATTAATTGGGAGTTTCGCAATTTTATTTGTCGTAGGTAATAACACTAAAAAAAAACTTTACATTAACTTTTGTTTTTGTGCTATATATTTTGAATTGCCTAACTATAAGTAACTTTTTAATTCTCAAGCCCCTAAAATAATCCCTTTGTACTTGTTAGAAATATATACACATTTTCTCAACAAAAATTAAATAAAATAAAATAAAATAAAATAAAATAAAGTGTTATACACATGGGAATGCATCATGAGGATGGCTAGTTAAATGGAAAACGAGAGTACATCCGATAGTATTTATGAAGTATTGCTATAAAAGATTTATAGGCACTCCAATACATATTTATAGGAACTCAATTTTAGTAATTATGTTTTAATAATGTTCTTTTCTTTTAAATAGTATCATTATTTATTGGGTACAATCATATAGCAGAAGCAGTTATCTATGGTGGGAAAAATATTCATGTACAAATAAAAAAGAAAAAGTAATTAATTAATGTGCTAACAAGTGAGGAAAGAAAGTTGTCATATATAATTAAAAAAAATGCTACAAAAAAAGAGATAATTTGAAATTGGAAAGTCGGATTCTATTGTCTTTAACTACAAACAAGTCTGATATGATACGTTCCAGGTTAAAAATTCTCATTTATATTAATAGGCAATTTATTCAACGTAACAAGTGCGAATTAAATGCACTCCAACACTAATTAGCCTCTAAATTAATTGAAACAAAATCTATAAAATGCTGCAAACCACGAAATTAGGGTTGTTATTGGATTGGATCATGTCGACCCTGATCCGACTCCATTTACGTCGGATCGATTCGGGTTGGAATCGTATCTTGTTCTGCTTTAATCTTGGTGTTCAACGGATCTTGATTGGATTCGGTCGGTGATTTAACCTAAAATCATACGTTCGAAAATAAGGAAAGCAATATAAAAAATAAATGGTAAACGATGATCTATTCCATATAACCCGAGCTAGAATTCTTATTACAGAGTCTGACAGAGTATTACAAAATGTCGTGTGTTAGAAGTTACAATACAAAATTCGACCTAGCCTATCCATACTATGCTGCCTTGGAATGCGTATCTCTGGCATTAAATGTCCTTACTATTTATATGTGTATTGGCGTGCTAGGTGAACCCTCCACACTAGAGTATTTCTCGGCCCATGGCCCAAGTTCTGCTATAGGCCCATGATAGGTTCAGTATAGTCATGTAATTTTGTTCTTGAGCTGTAATCGATCTTATGCTCGGAATGTCTTAGTAATGGGTGATCGAATTCGATTCTGGGTCGGAGGGATATTTCCTAACTCGGAGTGTATGAAATACCTCTCATCATTCGAATATCGGATCTTTTACGGATTCAAATTAAATTCCCGACCCCATTCAAATTTTACACCTGTGTTTTTTCCCCTTCCCCTAAAATAAGTTTGTTAACTTTACACCCGATGTGGTTGTGTCAAGTTATAGCGGCTTGCGACCCCCAGTAGCGAAACTCAAGTTCGAACCCTATTGGAGTCACCACATTGAGGAGGACCTATACAGTTATACCCACTGCGCTTTCTGGTTCGAGTTGTAAATACATAGCATAGTAGATTTTAAAAAAAGGTTCGTTAACTTTACGGTTTTATTTTATTTATCTTACATGTTCAAACTTTCTTAACTAATATTCATGTTTTAGGTGGAAATACGCATAACAATAAAATATTAACTTATTATTAATTACTATCTTCTCAAACTGATGGTAATATATTATGAATGTTACTTATTTTGATAAACATTTTGTATGTATATAACTTTTTTATTTGATGTCGGATACATATCTATAACGGATAAGATCGACCTATATCCATATTTGTTCCGCATATTTTAAATTACGGATTTTTATAATCCAATCAGATTCATTGAATCTCTAATTGGATAAAAGTTCTAATAAATCGGGTCGGATTTAAACCAAATTCGAATTAAAACCCACTACATTCACAACCCTTCACTAGGGGTGCACATGGTACGGTTCACAGTTTTAATTTTTAGTAAAATTTGTACCGTATCAATTAGTGTAGTTTTAAAAAACTCAAAACCAAACTAGAGTTTTATGAACCATACCAACAAACTTGGTTTCGTGCGGTCCCGGTATGGTACGGTACAGTTTTTAGGTTTTTTTAAACAAATTTTTCCATGTATTTTTTTCTTATACAGTCGATCACATAGTTGGCAATTATATAAAAAAATTATATCATAATATCATACAAACTATTATTTTACATTAAATAAAGCATTGAAAAGAAGATGTTCACAAATATGACGACATAATGCGACCTAATTGAACAAAATGAATTGATTAATTGTTTGATCATTGTTTTTATTTTGTGAATGAACTTATTGTTTGGTATTTATTGTCTAGATTTTTTGCATTTTAAGTTTTCAACAGATAACAAATTTTATTTGTTCTAAGTTCGAGCATATTTTCTTTTAATTGAATGCGGACGAATATAGTAACAATAATAATGATGGACTATAATATAAGTATAAATAATATCGTAAATATAAAAAAATGAACAATTTATTCATGTTTTTTTTCTAATTTCGATACGGTTCGGTTTTTTCCGGTATGAGAAGTCCAAAACCAAAATCATACCAAAATACTCTGTACGGTTTTCGTCCAAGCCAAACCCTTCAATTTTGAGAAAAAAAAAAACCAAAAATTCAAAACGATTTGATACGGTACGGTACAATTTTGAAAACCATGTACACTTGGACCCTTCACAAAATAAAAATACTTATTAGGTCACTTGACTTCACCGAATTGACCCTGTCAAAAAAAAAAAAAAAACTTAACCGAATTGACCAATGACTCAATTGTTGTGACATCATTATAGTCTATTTTTTTCAAATTAGTTTTATAAAATAAAAGGTATCTCACAACACAAACAAACCATTTTGAAGTGAAGACAAAATAAACACCCAAGTGATTTCCTAGTTCAGGTCCAACATAACTTATCCAAACAACAAATGTTGGATGAACTTTATCATCCTAATCCTTAAATTGAAATAAAGGAATCCCTGAAAATAGGGAAGAAATAAGTACTCTTCTGAAATCGATTCCGATTCATCCATTTTTTCATTTTTTTCATTTTTTCATTTTTTACCGATCTGAAATCGATCCCCAACTCGTTTGGAAGGGTTAACCAGACTGATTTGGCGGTTGGTTAGCAATCTAACGTCCAAATCGATGGAAGTGATCCGATTTCAAAATACTAGTCTACCGGTTTGGCAGCTGATCACCGTCCACACCAATCCGGTTTTCAAAACAGTTTTCTAGACATGCATATAAAATGAATGGCCTACACAAAACAGTAAATAACTAAACCAATCATCAAGAACAAAACTACACGAAAAAAAATTTCTTTGAAAATGTCAAAGTTTATAAACAACAAAACATCATCATCTCACACATCCAATTCAGTTATAAATATTAATGAAGAGTTTTATGCAAAGCATTTTAGAAATCAAAGCAACAGAATAACATATCATCATGTTCTAAGGCAGATATGTGAACATTTCAAGAATGAAATAACATTACATTACTTCATCATTTATATAAACAAAACATTAGCCTATATTTGATTCTTGAACTCTAGTATGTAAAACGACAGAGAAAAATGTTAATGAGCAAAAACTAAAGCTCAATATTCTATCATTTGATGCAAGAAATCCCTCGAGTTCTACTCATTCAATTCTAAGAACCATGCATAACGTTAGTTTTCAACAGGTAAGCAAATGCTCAAACATCAAACATTCAAGCTAAATCACCTATAGTTGGACTCTCAAACAAAGCACAAATACAAAAACGAAGAAGCATGAAGCATTAAGGAGAAACAGAAACAAGAGAGTATAACAAAGATACCCCATTCTCAATCAAGTTCTTGAAATCATCGTTGTATAACAAAAACGTACTATAATTGACGGAAGAGACTTTACCACAAACCCTTTTCGAGTTTATTCAAGAAACATAAAGAACCACAGACATAATGCTAGAACAAAATATGAGGTCTAATCAACAAGAACAAACACTAAGAATTGATATAATGATATTACTTGAGAAATGAACTTGAATATCCCAAAGTAATGATTTTCAACTATGTTAACTTTATTCCCATGAAGAAAGAAAAAAAAAAGAACAAATATATATCAACAATTATAATCAGAACCAAACACAAATTAGCCATTGTTGTTACACCAACATTTTTGCTTGAGATGAATTTCAACACTTGTATCAGAAAATCCCAAATCCACAATGCTGGTGCAGAATAAGAAACAAAAAAAGCCAACTGCAAAAGATTCATCAATCAATTGATTAAAAACTCAGATCAAATTCAATACAATCATCATATTTATCGACAACCGAGAAAAAAAAAACCGAAATTTACTTACATTTGTTGTTTTCATGGAGCTGGTTCAGGAACTCTATACATATCAGGTGTGACTTCGGTCAACCAAAGTCCAGGAAACAGAGTCTGTGAAAAAAAAAAAAATTCATCACACATTCAATCAAACAGTGAATTAATTTCACAAATCTTCATTGAAATAATCAAAAGATAAAAAATTAAAATTAAAATTTAAAAACTTACATCCAATTGTTTCTGAACATTCCTAGCTCTTTTCTTAGGTCTCCGGGGAGGCCTATGACCAATTACCCCCAAAAAATCCTCTTCGATTTCTCTTTTCGTAAGGGCGACCGAGAACTTAGCCCTCTCTTTCTTCTCCCCACTCCTCAGCCTCGGAGACTTCTCCACCACCACCACCACCCCCGCCGACGCCGCCTCTGCTGTTGCCTTCAGCTGAGATCCAATATTAGGTTTCGTCACCAAATCCACATTCAAAACCTCCTTACCGCTACATTCATTCACCGGATTTCTACACGCAGCTCGTCTAGTTCTCAAATTCCAAGGTCTGTTAGCCTCAGCAGAAACGGTTGAGACTTCTCCTTCCTTTAAAATCGATTCCTTCATTTTATCCGCCGCTGTTTGGAGATCTAACATCACTTTCTCTCTAACGGCGGAAATCTCATTGTTGCTGCCTTCGCGTAGAAAATCATTATGATTTTCCGTTTTGTTGTTGATTTTCATGCAGCGGAGGAAACGCTGATTGCCCCACCGCAAATCGCCGGGCATCGTGAAATTGTGAAGCGGTTTGGATCTTTCTGTACCCATAGCCATAACTATTCCTTCATTCACAGTAAAAAAGAAGAAAAAAGCAAAAAAAAATCTTTTTTTTTTTTGTTTGTTAAGAATTGATGAAGAATTGGAGAATCGGAGAAGAAGAAGAAGGTGTTTGTGTATTGGGTTTGTGTTTTGTGGTGGTGTGTGTTTATGTGAAAATCGCCGCGAAGAAGCTGTGTTTATTTATATATGGAGGTGAAGGGGTATTTTCGACATTTTACATGTGGGGGAGGGCCTTGTTTTGTTCTCATCTTTAACGTTCGGGTTTAATATTTGAGTTGTAGGTGGGTGCTAAAGTGCGCTGCGGCGCATTTTGGCTAAATAACAGCCAGTTTGTTTGAAAGTTTTGGTGAACTTGTTCAAATTATAAAAAAAAAAAAAAAAATCGAGCTTGTTTGGAAAAAGTTCGTTTGAATTTTATTCGTTAAACGTATCAAATTGTTTTGATATGAAATTCGAGTTTGGTTCGTAAAATTCGTTCTACTCAAGTCAGGATCGTGTTTGGCCAATTAAAGCACGTTTGAACTAAGTTTATTTGACAATCAAATGAATTAAGTAAAATATAATTTCGAGTTTGATAGAGATTTTGAATAATATACACCCTATGTAGGGCTGAAAATCAAACCAAGCCATTCGAGCTCGTTCGATAAAAGCTTGTTTGAGCTCGGTTCGTCAAACAAATCAAACAAGCTTGAATATGATTTCTCGTTTGAAAAGTTTTGAATCTCGGCTCGATAAACTAAATATTGAAAAAATACATGTAAAATACCAAGCTACTCGATACTTGGCTCGAGCTCGTTCGATAAAAGCTCGTTTGAGCTCGGTTTGTTAAGAAATCAAACCAAGTTCAAACACAAAATTTCAAGCTCGATAAAATTCAAACCAAGCTTGAACAATGTATCGTTCAATACTACTCGTCTCGTTTACACCCCTACCCCTATGCAGCTGTTGTTGAAGCTAGTTACTTTGTACATGTAAGAGTGATATGTAAAAATACCCCATATTTTAGTTAGTGAAAATCCCATATATCTGTCTTTTAATTAGCAAAAATAACCTCCAAAGTCGGAGTATATATTTTGTAGGAGAAATGACAATAATACCACAACACAAAATGCATTAATACCCTTATTTACTTAAAAAATTGACAATAATCCACCTGTTAACTTGAAATTGGAAATAACATGGTCACTTGAAAAATTGACAATAGCGTCCCCGTTAACTTATATTTAAAGGAATTTTAAATGGAGTTTTTTGGTAAAAAAAATATAAATATATTTGCGAATAAAAATAACGTAAAGGTTTTATTCGCTAATTAGACGAAACATGGGGAATATTTTCGCATTTAGCTATTTGTTTAAAGTACGTAACTGAATAATATTCACACATGACAATGTAAGAATTAAGAAGAGGAATTTAACTTTACTAAAACAAAATAAGATCTGAAATCTTAAGATTATATTCATGAGATTTATCCATTAAACTGCATGTGGATTAAATAAAATAATACATTAGTTTTTTGTGTATTCTATGATAGGCTTTTTTATTTTTTGGTTTGTGATAATATTCTATGATAGTTCTAATATTTATCTGTTATTGAAAAAGCATTCTAGAAAATAAAGTTGACCACCTTATATAATACTCCATCCGTCTAGCTTCGTTTGTTGGATTTTTCTAGGGTGCGGGCATGTGAGTTACGCCCTCACATGCTGGAAGCCTCATCATGCCGTTCATTTGGCTCAGATTGATCTAGGTCGTTGATTAGGTAACTTGGTCAAAATAAATTTGTAACTATTGACTTTAATTAAATTACAATATACCTAAATTACCCTTTCACTTATTTTTCTTCTAAAAAAATAAAAAAAAATCGGCTATGATATAAAAAGACCGCTTTACCCCTAATTTTGATAATAATTGACTTTGACAATTTTGCAAATTGACCCCTATATTTTGTGATTTTACGAATTGAATTATTTTGCTTCTAAAAAAATATAAAAAAACCGCCTGTCATATAAAAAGACTGCTTTACCCCCAATTTTGATAATAATTCACTTTGACAATTTTGCAAATTGACCCCTATATTTTGCGATTTTACGAATTGAATTATTTTGCTTCTAAAAAAATATAAAAAAACCGTCTGTCATATAAAAAGACCGCTTTACCCCCAATTTTGATAATAATTGACTTTGACAATTTTGTAAATTGACCCTAGAAAAATCCAGATCAATCTGAGTCAAAGTTTTATTTGTATTTTATTTTACTGCAATTAGTTTAGATTTGATTCATTTAAAAGTTAAATTAAAACAAACATAACCTTGACCTCGATGATAAAAATAAAAAAAAAAACATTAACATTTAACAAATTGGTTATTCGACTAGATTATACTGATTTACACCTTTAGGCTTTATGGAATACTATACATAAAACTAACATGCACCAAAAATGAAAATATCCAAATCGGCCGGATTGGTTCACTATTCTTTAACATGATATTTGAATTTTAAATAGGTTATATAAGTACTTCTTACAAAATCTAGTATCCCAAAATTAATAACCAGGAAATCCATTATTGTAAATTCATTTATTCAAAACTAAAAAATTGGTGATGATCTTAGCACATATCATCATTAATATATACAGTAATATCAATACACAGTGATAGCTAGTGAAATCTTACAAACAATTAGCCAAACTTAATATAACGTCAGGTTGCATAGTGTTATACGTGCAACGCTAGTTATATAGTTATCTAACAAACACAACTTATATTCAATTTATTGTCATTAATAATATATTGTTTTATGGATATTAATTCAAACTAGAACATTAACATATATATGTACATAGTGACAGGCAGTTTTTTTATATGACAGGACATAGGGGTCAATTTGCAAAATTGACAAAGTCAATTATTATCAAAATTGGGGGTAAAGCGGTCCTTTTATATGACATGCGGTTTTTTTATATTTTTTTAGAAGCAAAATAATTCAATTCGTAAAATCGCAAAATATAGGGGTCAATTTGCAAAACTGACAAAGTCAATTATTATCAAAATTGGGGGTAAAGCGGTCTTTTTATATGACAGACGGTTTTTTTATATTTTTTTAGAAGCAAAATAATTCAATTCGTAAAATCGCAAAATATAGGGGTCAATTTGCAAAATTGTCAAAGTCAATTATTATCAAAATTGGGGGTAAATCGGTCTTTTATTAATTGAAGATTTAAAGGTTATAAATGTCTTTTATTAATTGAAGATTATCTCAATTTTTATTTAAAATTAAAAAAAAGAGGGTAAAATGGTCTATTTACAGACAGAGTCAACTCGCCGAGTTACATATTAGTTACGCACGCCACATGGCATGATTTCAGGACCATCCCGCATGTGAGGGCGAGTTACCTTGCCCGCACCCTAGAAGCGCCCTCGTTGGATTGCACCCTTGAGTTTAAACTCAAGTGTTGTTTTTGGACATTCCAAAAAGAAAATAAGAGAAAAAAAAAAGACGGAGGGAGCATACAAATTTGCAAAAAAAAGTGTTCCGATGTAGTGTTGAGTATTTACACAAATTTTGGAAGAAAGGGGGGAAATGCAAGACACTCCATGTGTTATGCAAAACTTGAATGAAATTATTCTGTGAAATTTTTATTGCACTAGATTTTCTTGTATTTTTCGAAACTCTGCATAAAATACTCAATTTGTAAAAAATAGGTCGTTTTGGATCAATAAATTTCAAGAAACCATTTTTAAAACATGCACGAAACTACCATGTGAAATTTTTATTGCTCCAAACTTTCTTGTACTCTCAGAAAGCCTGCATGAAACACCAATTTTGTAAAATAATAGATCCTTTTGGATTGATATATTTCAAGAAACCATTTTTAAAATTTTTCACGTGAAGTTGTAGGGATCAAGTATTTTAAAAACTTGAAAAATGTAGATCAAAAACGATTTATTTTTTACAAAATGGGTGTTTTATGCAGGCTTTGTGAGTACAAGAAAGTTTGGCGTAATAAAAATTCCACACAGTCAAGTAAAATTAGTACAATTTGATTTAGTTGGGTTAAATCGAAACAGTGCAATCATATTTGAATTGTTTTATGCAGGCTATCTTGAAATATGTCGATTTAAAAATGCCAAATTGGGTTGTGTCGTTTCGTAAGAAAAAACAATGTTGTCGTGTAAAAGTAGTACTATTTGATTTAGATGCAGTCATATTTGGGTTGTGTCGTTTCGTTAAATGCCAAATCGTTTTTTGTTCTTGACCAGTTTTTAAGTCGGCAACCTTAATTTTGATCCATTTGAAGTCAATTCAAGCCCAACATAAGAATGAGGGTTGATCGAACTCAACTTATAAGTCAAGACTCATATTTAATATTTTTATTAATATTTTTCTGTTATGTAACTTAGCACAAAGTTCTCTATTTTAAAAATTCAACAAAGAAGAGGGTAGAGGTTTCTTCAACCAACAGTAGAAGTATCCTTGTTTACATATTTTAAATGAATTAATGGCAAATTTTTTCCGTAATATTCATAATGTTCAATTTATCTCCCTATAATTTGAAAAATAATACTTTACCCCCTTATAATTTTATAAAGTTTCACAAAACCTCTCTGGTATTTTTATATGTGTCACTTTACCTCTCCGTATTATGATAATGTGACAGTTTACCCCCCTGTATTATGATAAATGTGGCAATTTGCTCCCCCCGTGTCATGATAAATGTGACAATTTACACCCCCCATGTTATAAAATACTTGTCATGCCTCTCAATTTCGGCAAGTGAGGATACATTGCTTATTTAAATTTTTTGTAGGGGGTAAATTGCCATTTTTTAAATTACAGGGGATAAATTGAACATTATGAATATTACAGGGGATAAAATATCATTAACCCTATTTTTAATAGTTGGCTGAATAAAGATATAGAATGACCAAAGATGAAGAAAACATGTATAATTGTCTGGAATTAGATGACCACTGGCAGAAAACTTTGTTCCAGAAAAAGATCATGATGTGATACCAAACTTGACATTTAAATATAAGACATAAAATCAAATCAAACTATTCGATACTCGACTCGAGATAGTTTGAGCTCGGTTCATCATACTAATCAAATAAGTTTGAACATCATTTTTTGTTCGATAATTTTTGAAACTCGGCTCGAGCTCGACTCGATAAGCTAAAAATTTGACAATATACATATAAAATATCAAGCTACTTGATACTCGGCTCGAGCTCATTCGATAAAAGCTCGTTTGAGCTCGGCTCGTTTAACAATCAAACAAAGCTTAAACCCAAATTTTACTTAAGCTCGATAACATTCAAACCAAGCTTGAACAATGTGTCGTTCGACACTACTCAACCCGATTACACCCCTATTGGGTAATATTTCATAAACTTTCCAAGATTTCAATATTTCTAAAACACCTTGTGTACTAATTGAAGTTAAAAAAGATTAACAGATCATGCGCGGAAAAATCTTCTTCCCCTTTACTTTATTTTAACATTTAAATGGGTTAGGTTTTAATCCAATAGGTCACATATTAAGACACAATTTTAATGTGGAAAAATCATATAAATAATTAATAAGTTTTTAGGGAAATAGATGAGAAAACCCAACCCCCACCCTACTGCTTATTTATATATCCTCTAGATTATTTACAATATATCCAAAAAAACACATTTACAAATCTAACATGTTATTATATTGCATGATATTGCTTTTATAAAACTCACATGTAATCGATCATAATTTTTTCTACACGACATATATACTCTACAAATCTAAAATTATTTACTATTAGTATGTTAAATTTATTAAATTAAAAAGAAAAAGAGTTATTACCTAATCACTAATAGCTAGTAATTAATTTGGTTAAAATAAAAAAATGTGCCAAAAATATTAAGTTGATGTTGAAAATACCAAAAAATATATTTTTAGGGTGCAAAGTGCCAACATTCTATATTTTCAGGGTGCAAAGTCTTAATAGCTATATTTTCAGAGTGCAAAGTGCCAAAAATATTCAAAAAATGACTATTTTACCTTTCCATCAATGAATTTTTTCATCAAAACACACAATAGGGTGAAAGTGTCAAATAAATTATATTTTTATAATGCAAAGTATCAAAACTTTTAAGTTAGAATGCAAAATACCAAAATTCTACAATTTCAGGGTGCAAAGTGCCAAAAATCCGAATTTAATTTCTTCTCACATTTTAAAATTCGAACTGAGATTTAAATTTATAAAAAAGCTGTGCAATAACGGCTAATTGACGATCCCAATTAGAATATGTACAAAGTACACACCGACCCTTAAACCTTTTACAGCCTAGCTCCTCTCCACCCACACATATTCCCCCCAAAATTTCTCCTTTTCAATAACACCCCACCCCCTACCCCACCCCACCCCACCCCCTACCCCACCCACCCCAGCTCCTACATAAACCCCACTGCAAAACTTTCTCAAACACACAAATCCACAATCAAAACAATGGCCAAGAAAAAGTCACCTCTTTTACAGAAAGTTTCAATTTTTCTTGCATTCTCTGTTGTATTAGCCAAACAATTGAAAAAACCCATTACTCCAATGCTTGTATCCATCAAGAAAAAAAGGAAATTTACCCTAAAAAATTACAGTCATTATAGTTATGTTAAGGATTATGAGTATTCTCCTTCAAGTACCCCTTTGATTCAGTTTCATAAAAAATCAAGAACTTGTAGAATTAGCTTCAAAAAACTTTACTCCAATGTTTTCTTGATATCCAAGTGTTTGGGAATGGAAAAAACTTTTCAAAAAAGTGGGAAAAATGAAAAGTATTGTTTGGAGCCATTGCCAATTTGTGATGAAATTGAAGTGAAAAGAGAATTGATGGTTATGGATTTATATGATTATTCGCGTAATGAAGATGATGACGATGATGATGATGATGGTTGTGTGGATGAAAGGGCTGAGAGATTTATTCAGAGCTTTTATGAGGAAATGAGAAGGCAGAGGAAGGAATCACATTTCAATTCAATGTTGGAAATTACTTTTGATGATTAATTTTATGGTTCATACAACAAATGGGATTGTTTTGTTTTTGTTTATTGTGATTTAATTTAATCATTCTTTTGTTCTTTACTTTGTTTTGTTTTTTAAGAGTGTTTGCTGCTCAATGCAGAAGGTTTTTTTTTTCCCTTTCCTTTATATGGTGTTACTCCACAAGGCTTTTTTTTTTTTTTAAGGATGTGGGCATTCAAGTATCAAGTTTTAAATTATTTTTTGTTTAATAATGATTTTTTTTTCTTAATATGCAAAATAGTTAAATAATTTTTCATGTAATTGCATCAAATCATACACTTTTATTTGGGATGGATTCGGTATACACAAATCTTGGTCTTCGTAGAATTCGACTATGGCTTAAGCGGTGCGATTTTATATTAGACCAAGTCCAATTTAATAACTACAGTTGTTGTAGATTCACTAGATTGTATTTTGCAGTGGACGTTTTTGTGATCTCAACTTTCCCAACTTTAATGTATTAATCTTTTTACTTGATAAATTAAATGCACACATTAATTATCACTTTGTATTTTGTTACTATGACTTCATATGTGAATAAATTTTGTACATGTTTATTTTATCCTTTATTAGTCAATGTATGTGGATGGGTTTTGGCCCAGTCTCGTGGGTTTCGCGAGATCGGGCCAAAACCCTTCCAAGTGAATTTTCGTCAAACCCATGAAACTCATCAAAAGTATATTCACAAATCTATCTCCAAACTATTGAAACCTATAAAACATTGATTTGACACCTAACATCTATTTTCTTCCCAAAACTCTTAAAAAATGATATTAATTTGACACCTATTACCTACTTTTTTCTCCAAACCACAACATCCAAAACCAATTCAAGTGGGGTTTTCAACTTTATCAGAACCACAAAACTCAACATCCAAAACCTAACCAAATGGGGTTCCAAAGGTTTCACCGAAACCATCCAAACCATTTTTTTTAAAATCGAGACCCGCGAAACTGAGACATAACCCATCCAAATAGACCCTAATAATGCTACTTTTTCATACTTTTTAGGGGTAAATTATGAATATTTTCTGATTAAGGCATAATTATAAAAATCTCTCTCATGTATTGGATGTTAAGAAAAACTCCCACGGGCTTGTTAATGTGGGGTATTTGTAATTTTTTATAATATCCTCTAAATAGGTTTTATTTGTAATATCCCATAAAATTACGAAATTGATAATTTTATATTTATTCCCCGAAAAAAATGATATATTATGGTTCATAGTGGGTATAAATAATTGTACTAATACAAGTGGAATAATTATATACACATCTAAAATATGTGAAAATTAAATATTATTAGAAATCTGAAATTTAAAACCTCTGTTGTTTTGATTCACCATATTTGATGGTCTTGAGCTCACTCGTCAATTTTGATAGATACTCAGAAATGGACCTTTCCAAGGCCATTAAGGACAATTGCAAGCATTTTTTCCATTTACATATCGATTTATTTTCCTTTGTGTACTATAAAAATTTAGCCCGACACATTTGGTACTATAAATTAACAAATTCACTCACATTTGGTACCTCCGTTAAAAATCACCGTTAAGTGATGACGTGACAGTTAAGTCTTATTGTAAAATTGATGCCATTACTTATGTTGACTGACAGTTGTACCCCATAACATTTCATACTTCCAAAATCGCCCAACATCTTCAAATTTACTGAAGATTTTAGTCCATATTGTTGCCAAATTTCAAATTGATAACATGTGCGGACCAATTTTGAGATTTTAATAATTATATTTACATAACTAATTTGATTTTATAAACAATATTTATAAATTAAATAATACTTTAATATAAATCTGAAAAAAATATATTATTTTCAAATATATAATTTATATAATAGTATTAATCTATTTAATATTTATTAAAATAATAAATTTTATAATCTAAAAAAAAAAACAAAAAATCTACCCAACCCAACCCCACCCCCGGGCCCAAACCCGTAACCATCTCCCACCACCCAAATTTCAGGTCGGCGCCGACCTCGGATCGTTGGTCCCCAGTTGGCGGTGGCCTGGAATCGGAATTTATTATTTTAATAAATATTAAATAGATTAATACTATTATATACATTTTAAATTTAAAAATAATATGTTTTTTTTATAAGGGTAAATTAAATCATAATTGAGAAATGGCTCTAATAACAACTAATATTGTTCTGACTGTATCGTTAGCTCTAAAATCCACCATCATTAATAGTTGGAAAGTGATACAAATTTATGTAATAAAATCTATTCAAAGGAAAAGCCTAATAAATAATTAAAGAGAATATTTTATATTCTGCAGTAAGCTTCTTTAAACTCCTCGTGAGGAAATATAACAAATTAACTAAAAGTCATAAGAAAATTTATCACAATTAAGCGTACGTAAATTGTCAAACATTTCAACCCAAATTTTATTCTATAAAAAATAAGATTAAATAAAGAAAATCTCATTCACTGCAATGGATCAATTTTGAGCAAAAGACAAAAATACCTCCTATATTTTGTTTAACTCTCAAAAATTCCCCTGTGTTATTTTAACTTTCAAAACTCCCCTATGTTTGGTTTTAAATACCACACTCGACCCAAATAGTATATACTTTAAATAAGTATACCGAGTCTATATGGATTGGTGTTGGACGACTGATTTATCTCTTTTCGATAGCCAATTAAAAGAATTTCAACGAACATTTGAAAACATAATTTGAATTTGTATTTTTTAATTTTTAGTTTTGTAAGTTATAAAAATTTGAGATAATATTTAGATATCACAATTTTATGAATGTACAGCAACTTCAGGAACTTCAATTAGGATATATTTGGTTCCTTAATAATTCAAATCAAATAGGATCATTTATCCTTAATTAATACGTCGTAT
The DNA here is from genome assembly GCA_030819805.1 of Penstemon newberryi var. newberryi. Classification (NCBI taxonomy): domain Eukaryota; kingdom Viridiplantae; phylum Streptophyta; class Magnoliopsida; order Lamiales; family Plantaginaceae; genus Penstemon; species Penstemon newberryi. Next base: position 76,794,063 of record JAUALY010000001.1, on the reverse strand, counting down.
AAACTATTCTTTTTTTTTTTTGGTGCAACATATAAACTATTCTCAATCAATAGCAATTACGGTTACAATATTTCAACTGTAATTAAACTGAAATTTTACATTCTACTCCCTCCCTTAAAAGTTTCTTGGCACATTCACCCTTCTTTGTTTCATAAATTACGAACGTGCCATATTAAACGTAATTCCTAAATCGGAGGGTTTCTTCTCTGCAAAACCGAAGCAGTCATTTTCTCGCCCAATTCCGCCGGAGTCTTCTTCTTCGTACACGAGAGCTCCATTGATTTATGCTAATTCATCGGTGAACGAAGATTGGATGTAAGTACTATGAACCCTAGTCATTTTATTCTATTAGTCGAATAAGCTTCTACAGTATTTTCATTTATTATTTTTAGAGTCCTAATTTTATTTTCATTTATGTATTTTGGATTTTAATTTTTTTTATGTATATTTGGAGCAATAAATTTAACACTGTCGTATTTTAGTTTTTTTAATTCTTAAGCTTTTGGGCATTTCCATGATAAATGAATAAAAATTGTAATTTTAGTCCAAAGTAGCAAAATGGAAACGAAAATCAGTTCAATTTTGTAACTTTAAATTGAAGAAAAATTCTCTCTCAAAGTGTATTATATTCAGTTGGGGATTATAACAGGAAGATGTTCTATATGGTACATGGTCAGTTTAATTAGATGTGGAGCCTGTTGATAATAGAAGAGTATGTTGCATCTTTCATTAAATTTGTAGCAGTTATTGTACCTCTAATGTTTTTTTCTTCTTCTCTGTGATAGAAAAATGGCGGAATTTCAAGTGTACAACAGCATGACCAGGCAAAAAGAAACATTCAAGCCTAGAGTGGAAGGCAAAGTGGGAATGTACGTCTGCGGTGTCACTTCTTACGACTACAGCCATATTGGCCATGCCCGTGCTTACGTCGCATTCGATGTTCTCTACAGGTTTTTTCCCCCTCCAACTTTGTAGAAAATTTTAACGTCTCATTTGATTCTTCTTATGCTGTTTGATTTGTTGTTTGGTGGAAGTGATAGAGGTGTTTAGTGCTTACTGCTTATTGATGTTGATAATAAGTTAATCGAATTAAGGAAGATAATTTTTTTGGCCAATTATTGGAAATTTGGAGAAGTAATGGGGCGTAATCTAGATTTTGGAAATTTTGATCTGTGAGAATATACGTTGGATTTGTATGTTGAACTTGAAAAGTATACGTTCGATTTCTGGCATTATATGATTTTGAATAATATTTCTTATTATGATGTGGCATGATCATCTTTGTTGTGTTCCTTTTCTGCTATTTCACTCCTGTATTCTATCAGAAATGTATTTGTTGAAATTTAATGTGCAGATATCTGAAATATTTGGGCTATGAGGTTGTTTATGTACGGAATTTCACTGATGTTGATGACAAGGTGAGACCTCCGCAATGCATTTATTGATATGTGAAAGGCTTAAATACTTTAATAGAAGCTAGACTTGGAACAGGACCATATATCATTAAGTTTTAGTATTTATTGCTAAAAGAGTACATATTGTGTAGTTATTACAATATGCAAAGGAAAAGAAAGACGAAGGCAAATTATTTGAACATAGAACATGTAGATTAAATTTAAGGTGGAAGATGAGAACATTAGCTATTCATTGATGGATGATGTTAGAATGCAAAGCCTCTTGTGGAACACATATTTAAAACTGAAAGATGTTACGGACCAATTCACATTCATGCATATCTTCATGATCATAGATTCCCAGTCGTCTGTATGCACGCACGTTTGTATTACTTTGCTGAAAATATGATTGAGAGACATGCTGTTTTGTTGTCAAATGGGGAAATATGTTCTCAAAAAGTTCAATTCAGGCATAATTATCAAAAAGTTGATTGGTTTTACTTGATGTATTAGTAGAATGTTATGTTAATTAAATTTCTTGGCACATGGCTTTGTTATGATGCCTCAGTAGTTTTCTATGTACTGCCTACTTATGCTAGTACTTCCTCAATTAAGCAATGATACATGAATTCTAAGTCGATAAAATGCTAAACATTTAACTATTGACTGTTCAGAAGGCTGTGTTAGAAGCTGCTATTATATCATATAGAACTCGACTTAAATAAAGCAATGCATGAATCTTCCATAATGTCATCGTACTGGGGGCCTTTTTTCATCTGATTATATAATCAATTTTGATTTCTAGCAGTTACAATAACTATTACTGAAGATTGGATTTTGGGTATACCATATTCGTTGGCAATGTTATTCACATTTCTTGATTACTGACTTAGGGCTATCATTATTATCATAGATTCTAACTTAGAGTTCTTGAAAAGTACTTGGAGTTTTCCATCAGATGTATGTGCAAACTATCTTATCCTGCACACTAAAATCAGTTATTCCTGGTGTCCTTCTGTTACTTAACAAATGTAATCTGCCAAAAAGATAATGGTTATCATAAATGGATGTGGTATGTCCAGTGTTATTAGATCAGAATATCTGATAATTCCGTGGTATGGATATTTTCAGATTATTCGCAGAGCAAATGAGCAAAATGAGGATCCAAAAGAATTGAGTGGTAGGTTTTGCCAAGAGTTTCTCCGTGATATGGCTGATCTCCAGTGCCTTCTTCCCACCCATCAACCACGGGTTACAGATCATATGGAACAAATCAAGGATATGATAGCTCAGGTTCTTTGCTGGCGCCACTGTTTTTCTCTCATTTGGATAGTTGTCATGGTTTTTTAAAGTCTCTGCACTCAATTCTTACTTTCCTAGGGTATTTTTTGTACGCTTATGTAATAAACATGAGATTGAGCACTTTAAAAAACTATGCGTTAGTTGATGCTTTACTATATTTTGTTGTAAGTTCATTTTTGTCTGGTTTAATTCGGTATTTTTTATTTGAAAATTGTAAAACATTAGAACTTCTCCTTACAGATTTCACTAAGAAAGTTTCCATAACTGCTTTATATAATATTAATACAATCTAAAACATAAATGGTTATCTCAATTCTTCTTGCTGTCCTTTACATCATGGTGAGGAGCAAAGGTTTTATGTTTTTGGGACAATTTTATTTCTGCTTTCTTTATTTCTTATTGATTCTCTACTGTTAATATTGGGCTATATTTGCAGATTATAAGCAATGGTTGTGCTTATGCTGTTGATGGTGATGTTTACTTCTATGTTGATAATTTCCCCAAGTATGGTATTCTATCGGGTCGTAAGTTAGAGGACAACAGAGCTGGGGAACGAGTTGCTGTTGATAGCAGGAAACGAAATCCCGCTGATTTTGCCTTGTGGAAGGTAGAAATTAAACTTTGCCATTTTGTTTTATTTATTTGTTTTTGGAGCTAATGCCAATTTACCCCCCTGTGATATTCATAATGTTCAATTTATTCCCCTTATGATTTGAAAAAGAGCACTTTAACCCCGCCCCCCCCCCCCCTGTTTATTTTAAAGGAGTAATTTTCATTATAAAGTGCAACATTTATCATAACACAGAGGGGTAAAATGCCATATATAAGAGGGGCAGTTTCGTCAATTTTAAAGTTTAAAAATGTCAGGGAGGCAGTGTAAAACTTTTATGAGATTATGGGGGGGTGGGCTGTAAAGTCCACTTTTTCAAATTACAGGGAGGTAAATTGAATATTATGCATATCACGGGGGTAAATTTGCCATTAACTCGTTTCATATAGCATTGTGTTTGTATTTAGTTGTCATTGTGCAGGCTGCAAAGCCCGGGGAGCCACTATGGGACAGCCCCTGGGGTCCCGGGAGACCAGGATGGCACATAGAGTGCAGTGCCATGAGTGCTCACTACTTGACACACATTTGATATTCATGGTGGTGGGATGGATTTGATATTCCCTCATCATGAAAACGAGATTGCTCAGAGTTGTGCTGCTTGCTCACAGAGCAAAGTTAATTACTGGATGCACAATGGTTTTGTTACAGCTAATGATGAGAAAATGTCAAAATCTCTTGGAAATTTTTTCACTATCCGTCAGGTAAAATATGCAATTGCTTTTTGGTTTTCCTTTTTTTTTTTTGGGTGGCATTCTTCTTTTGTTGCGTGTATTATTTAAATATTCATTTGCAGGTTACAGAATCATACCATCCACTAGCGTTGAGGTACTTCTTGATGGGAACTCACTATCGTTCACCTGTTAACTACTCGATATCGCAGATAGATATTGCGTCAGAAGCTGTTTTTTATATATACCAGGTCAAAAACAAGCTAATTTTCTATTGTGGAATATATTTGTTAGGCTCTTTTGACGAACATTGTTCTAAATAGTTGTCTTTATGCTTCACTTACTGCAACTTTGAGACTGTTTCTACATTTGTTTGGGTTATCAGCACAGATTCTTCTACAAAGTTTGTGTGTTTGTCTTTTTCATGGCATGTTTTTGTTATTGCTAGACTTTACAAGATTTTGAAGATACTTTGTCGGCATTGAAACAAGAAAGTGAAGCAAATAGCAAACCATCTCGTATAAGCCAAGCGGCCCAAGAATCCATTAAGAAGATCAAGGAATGCATAATCAAGCTACATAACGAGTTTGAGACAAAATTGGGAGATGACTTGCAAACACAGCCTATACTAAATGCTGCTCTTCTAGAAGCTTTGAGATTCATGAACAATTCCGTGACCACACTAAAGGCACATATTTTCTTGTATCATTTACAGATGCACACACACACATATCTGGGTGATCTGAGAGATTCGATTCTTTTATTTTTTGCAGAAGAAGCAACAGCAATTAGCCACAGCTGACTCTCTTATCTGTCTAAAGGAAGAAGTCGTGAAAGTCTTGGATGTTCTCGGATTGCATTCCAGTTCAACTTACACTGAGGTACCTTTCAATATACTTTTCTTAGGTACTCACTAAAATTAAACGCGAACCTTTAGTACTCAGGTATACATAAAACAATAATATAAGCTTCATGATCTAGTATATAGATAATAAAAAAAAAAAAGTTTTTGGCATGTCTTTTATGATTTAAAATCATTGAAAGACTATCTCTCAAGGATTTACCTAAATTTAGAAAAATTAAATTCATGTCATCCTGTTGCACGAGTCGGAAAAATGTTCAATTCTTTGATCCGATTAAACTCACTTTTGACAGACTTAATTTTAACCCAATCCAACCAAAACCATAATAAGATTGAGTTGTTTTCCACCCAATAGGCCAAGACCCATATTGCTACCCTTATTAGCAACAAAACTTCATAATTTTGAGCGTGTAATTTGCTATATCTGATCACTTCTTCTTCTCTACAGGTTCTGCAGCAACTGAAAGATAAAGCTTTGAAAAGGGCGTTATTAACTGAAGATGATATTTTGCATTCAATCGAAGAAAGAACCCTAGCCAGGAAAAACAAAGAGTTCTCGAAAAGTGATGAGATCAGAAGCTCTCTTGCCACGAAGGGTATCGCTTTAATGGATATAGGAAATGGAACAATTTGGAGGCCTTGTGTACCTGTAGTACAACAAGAACAGCAGGGGGTACCTCTACCACAGGAACAACCGAGCACTCCGGCTCAACAAGAAAACCCTCCTTTGCCAGCTGAAAAATTGTAGCTAATTAGGTAAGTTAATAGCGCACATCATACGTTATATAGTACGTTTAACTTAAGAGTTTCGTTTCATTTCCAGCAAATTCTTACCGAGTAATTGGGTCTGTTTTTGGAACCCTGGACCCTTAGGAAGCCACTAAAATTAAAACTGTGGATGGCGGGGTCGAATTAACGAGATAATATAATATGTGCGGTACACAGATTATTAATTCGATATTATTTTTAATTATGATTTAATGAGTCTCCAATATGTTTACTTGTTTTTATCAATGCAAGCTACAACAGTTTAGTCTTGATTAACTGCACTCTTTTTTTTTCCTCTTAATTTTTTCTGATTGTTCTATCTTACTGGAAGTTATGTTGGATGCATATAATTTTGTTTGGCTAAAACTTTCTGACATGATGCATTTGCTGGGCTGTCAATGGGTCGGATTCTGATCGGATCAGGCTCGTCCAGATTCGGCTCCATTTATATCGGATCGGATCCTGTTGGATTTGGAACTTGTTCGGATTGTGCTCGGATCTAGATTTTTTTAATCCAATGGATCTTGGTCGGAGTTGGCCGGATATCGGATCTTTTTCGGATCCAGTAAAATTTTCATTTAAAAAATTACATTAATATTTTTTTCCAAAAACAAGTTTATTAACTTTACAATTTTATTAAATTTTAGCTCACATGATCAAACATCCTAACTAATATTCTTATTTTTGGATGAAAATATTGGTTTAAATAAATTTATAAATGGGTTATAAATTACTTTCTTCTTAAATTGACAGTAGAATATTATTAATGATATTTTTATAAAAATTATATATATAATTTTTTTTTGATTTTATATCGGATACGGATCTTTAACGGATTGGATCGACTTAAATCTATATTCGCTCCATGTGTCAGATTATGGATCTTTATAATCGGATCAGGTCCATCGAATCTTTAATCGAATAATTATCTTAATAAATCGGATTGGATTCGAATGGATCCGGATTGAAATCCGCCTCATTGAAAGCATTCATTTGCTTATATATTAACAGCATTTAAGTGGATTAGAATTCATTCATATTGGGTCATGTTTGGGTAGGCTATGTATCATGCGTATTCTGAAATTTCTGCTTCTATTGGGTTTTTGCTTGATTCGAGTTAATTGATTATGGAATCTTAACAAACTTTAGAAAAAGATATTGATGAGAATTTAAAAAGTGAATATTATTGAATACGAAAACTTTTTTCATAATTCATTTAATATTTATACAGTGTGCATCAACTCTTGACACATTTATTTACATGATTTAACTGATTTTGATTTAGCAATCATGTATTAAATCAATTCATGTTAGGTGAAATTTTGCATAGGAAAATTATCGAAAAAAAAAAAAAAAAAAAAAAATTGCATAGGACTAGGAGTAGGACTATGAATGAAATATTAATTCATGTATAATATTTTCCTTTGCACCCTTGAAAATCAATTAATAGCAGATTGCACCTTGAAAACCATGTTTTCGTTTCACTTTGCACCCTGATCATTTTTTAGGCCATTTGACTCGCCGTTGGGAGGGTAATTTAGTCCATTCCACTTAAAATATCATCCTCTATAACTTACTCTATCTCCCAATAGTATAACGAATATTTTCCCTCCAAAAAGTTTCGCAGTAAAATCAGAAAGAACCGCTTTACATTGCTTCTCTACTCTCCGCGTTTTTTTCGAAAAATCATCGTCTAAGGGATTTTTAACTTCAATCTCATGTTTTCAACTAAAAAGTATGGCGATCTTGCTTTGAATTTGAAGTTTGTTGAGTGAAAATAAAATCTCATAAACTACTTTTATATTGGGGAGATTTCAAAAAGAAGTATTTAATATTTTTCAAGGTTATGTTTGAAATAATTTGTCAATTTTATCCTTAATTAGTTACACGTCTCACTCACGTAATATTATTTTTGGAGGGAATGTTCAATGATATTTAATGAGAATGGATTAAAATACCTCTTAAGGATCAATCAAATGGCTTGAAAAATGATCATGGTGCAAAGTGAAGATGTAGGCTTATTTCAGTGTATATATGAGAATAAAGAATTTCTCTATAATTTTCGTGTGTCAGATACTGCTTAATTCAAAAAATGTTATTTCTTCAACTGAATATGTAGGCTCATTTTAATGTATATAAAAGCGTCCTAGCTATTCATATCATATGGTCTTTTTATCATTAAAATGGTATAGACAAAGACATGTACTCTATATATTTACTTAATTACAACATCTAGTTTGCATGGACAAGTTTGAAGGAGGCTTGTGAGAACAAAAGGAAATTTAATTAAATGTAATTTCTCTTTGTAATAATTAGGAGATAGCTAAAATTTGACCATTCTGTAATTGTGTAGAATGTCATAGTTTGTGATTGAGCGGGTTGAACCGAATTTTGACGAAGATGAATTGATTTAGGGGTCGAGTTTGTTCAAGTCAGGTCAGAAAATATCTTATCATGTGAGGAGGACCGATCCTACTATTTGGGCCGGGTGTATGAAGTTTAAAATCGTGGCACTTCATTATATAAAAATTCTATAGTATTTTTCTTGTTTTTTTATAAGATGCAAAAGTATTAATTATTTTTCTATTTCCCTGTAGATAAAACTGCCATATATTTTACTATCTTTCTTATGACACTGTTGCTCATGAAAATTAATGTTTTGAATAATTTGAATTTTGATAAACTTTTTCCAGCTGAAACCAACTGTTATATAAAGAAAATATTTCTATACCAAATGCAATGTATTTGGATTATATCCACTTCCCCGAATTTTGAACTATTCACATACACCTCTTTTGGTCTTAAAAAATTGTGTTTTAGAGATATATAAGAGGTTTTTTTTTTCCCTTTCAAATTAAATTATATTTTCAAATTGAAAGAAGATAAAGTTTATTTCTGTAAAGAAAAATAGTTTGAAAGAAGATAAATTTATTTCTGAAAAGAAAAATAAATCTGTGTGCTTGGCTTTTAAAAAATATATCGAAGTGCTCTACTAAATGCGAGACAACATGCCCTAAGATATGGACCCTGTACATTGGAATTTTCAGTTAAACTTAATAAAGTCCATTAGTAGTAATTATAAATAAAAGTATTTTTATGAAAATTATTACATCTATTAGGAAGAATGGAAATTCACTGGGTAAGCGAATAGCAAATTAACTCCCTGTGTAGTTCTAAATAGACAGTTTAACCCTCTGTGATAAATAAAATGACAAAATATCTCCACTTGTTTTTATAAAAGAAGCACACGGTCTCCCTCTTGATTTTAATTTTTTTACATGGGATTAAATGCCCATTATGCAATATCAAAGGGAGTTAAAGTGTCAATTTACGCATATCACAGGGAGGTAAATTCCCTATGTACGCACATCAGGGGGAGTAAAGTGGGGTGAATATGTTGTAAAGTGTAAGGTTAAATTGGTCATTTTTTATATGAAAATAAAGTCTCAGTCGCATTATAGAGTGTGTGTACAACATCTTCATTAACAATGAGGTAAATTGCTCATTATTTCATTTTACTGAGAGATAAATTGCCTATTTCCATATCATAAGGAGGTCAATTGTCCATTAAACATATCACATTGAGTTAACTTGTCAAAACCCCGTCATTATTGAAACCCCTTACCTCTATGTCCCTCCGCCTTTGGTCCCTCCTGTATTTTGTCAATGATATGATGTATGTAATATTGTTGGGTTTTCAATGTTTGATGATAAGCTATTTCAATTTTAGGTGATATATATACGGTGACTCAAAATTAAGCCAGCATCATCAAACGTACAAAAATTATAGCTGGATTTAGTTGGTGTTTTCAAAAGTTTATAAAATCATTTTTTTGTTTTTTTCCCATTCAAAAGTACTTAATGTTGTGTTTTCGATTTCGACTTCTCCATTAGATACTTTAAAAAAAGCTAAAAATGACATGAAAGCAGAAGCAGCCTGGCTGCTTCTAGCTTTTGGTGGCCTTTTTTCCTCTTAATTTGCAAACATTACCCAATAAAATACTTTTCTTCTCAAAATACAAACACCTCCCACTTTCTATTCTCAACTACTTATAAGTGATTTTTCAAATTTTTTAAACATTATGTCATCAAATATTTAAGATCAACTCTTTATATAAGGTCCAAACAATACATTATTCAAGAATTATTTAATTTACTTCTCGAGCTTAATTATGAAACATACAATATGTGCTGATTTCTTTTTTTCAAAATATAATAATCATCAATTATTACATCAGAAATCAATTCAATAACTATCAAAATACTAAGAATCACACATAATAAACAACTAACAAATACTAGTAATAAACTAGAGAAAATATCCACATGATTAATCAGAGTTGAGCACGGGCCTCTTGGCCATGTAGCCTCAGTTTTGCCAGTGATTATCACTAGACTACGGCCTCATCGCAATTATGTGCTGAAATCATTGATGAGAATTTGCAATTACTAGTGTGTGTGTGTGTATATATATATTTATACACTAGGGGTTACGTGCCCTGCAATTGTGAAAGTCGAGTAATGATGACGATTAATATAACTCCAACATATTTAAGTGTAACATAAATAAAGACAAAGATAGAGAGTTGAAGCTCAAATTGTTCACTACAAGTTTAACAATCTGAAAACACGAGGTTCAAATGTGAGGACCACAATTGAAGACCCAAATAAAAAGATCGAAATAGACATCATACAACTTGTTATGGATTCACTGAAAATCTTAGATGACATAAACCTATACAACCATCGAGCACATTGAATAAACTGATAAACAAATGAAAAAAGACCAACAATGTATATTTTGTATTTCAATTCATAAGCTCCCAGAGACTCGAGAGGGAGCGTAGTGAAAAAATACCTTTGTAGACAAAATCTACTTGTTTAGGAAAGTATTCAAATTTTATCAAAGCCAATTCTTAATCCCCATACCATCATCCCCAACTCCAAGCATCAAAATACTCCAATTTTCTGAAAGCCACTTCACAATCAAATTGAACTATAACTTCAAACCAAAACAACAACAAAATATATAAATAATAGAATCAGAACTAACGCAAACAATCTCCAAATAATCAATGTAACAATAAATTCAAATAGATCCACTGCAATTGCCTCTCCATGTTATAGTTATATGCCCCCCAAGTCATGACAACAACATAGGTACGTACTCATATTGATAGATCGTGTTCGGATCCATACTTATTAGGTATTTGTGTGTATTTGTGTAATTAAACAATGGTTTTAAAATTTTGATTAGTACTCATTAGTTTGTAGACTTGAAACTGGACAGTTTTCATTGTTGAAATGTACAAACAAATATTACATAATCCAATCCTGCAAGATTAGAAAGGCAGGGGGAGAAAAATGAAATTTCAATATGAATTGATACGAAAAAATTATAAAACGCCAATACTTTAATTGAAATTACAAAAATTAAATTATGAAGCTAAGTAATCTGAAGATTCACCACCTTTATTGAAACTCATATGAATTTCCACATTTATCATTTCTTTCCGATCCGTTCAAAAAATACAAAAACAAGGATCACATATTCTTCTACTGCTAATAAAACTGAAAACATTTGGGATGTTTACATGATAATTAAGATACAAAACAACATCGATCATAATTTCATGCAATCGACTATTATGTTATTAGATCCAAAATTTCTTCATTAGCAGTATGTGATCACTAAGCAATTAAGTACTAATTAACGAGCAAACAAAATTCGCTCAAGCTGCCATCCATGCTGAAGAATGTTCACAACATTTTTTCTAAGTTTAATTAACTGCTACTGTATAGATTAAAGAATAAACCTACAATTGATTCAACGCAAACCAATCACAACATCGATCTCAATATGCTATCAGCAGCTTAAAAAATTAATCAACACTTGAAATTCCAAAACTACTCCACCATCTAAACACTATCCAAATCTCACTGATCAATCAAATTAAGTTCACAAACAAACAGTCATTTGAATAATCAGAAAAATAGTGAAACGACACAAAAAAAATCTAATTTTTTTTTTTTTTATAGTTTCCCAAGGGTTTAATCCCTTTCGAGGTGGGTTGGGCACATTAAATGGGTACCTCTCCCAACAGGGATTCGAACTTGAGTCTGCTACTTTGTAGTGACTAGTCCCTTCCACTAGACCAATCACCTGTTGGTTCTAAAATTGATATGATGCTGGTAAATTAAATCATAAATAATGGATATCGAAGAGTATCCCACAACAGTACTTGGTCTGGCTGAGCAACGTCGTCAGAAAATTAATATGACATCCACCATTCCTACAAGCATTCTGTATATATTTTGCAGGATGTCTTGCATCCTCAATAATGGGAATAACATTAGTTCCTCAAGGATGGCAGCAGCCAACATATATAGAACGTAAAGGATTCCAAACCCTGTATTCAATCTTAATTTGTCCCGTCTTCATTCTGAAAGAGAATAACATAAAGAATTAACTTGTATTGAGACTAAATGTCCCACAATGTTTTCAACCAGTGTAATGGTATATATTAAATGATTCCTCTCTCTAATAGCTTAAGCTTTTAGATGAGTTGGTAATTCAATATGGTATCAGAGCTCAAGCCCAAAGAGGTCCTGTGTTCGAATTCCTCCGCCACCTATTTCTAAATTCCACGTGTTTAGGCTTGAGAAAATGAATACCGCCTACACGTGAGGGGGCGTGTTAAATGATATATATTAAATGATTCTTAGTCTCAATAACTTGATAGATCTTAAATACAATCAAATTCAAAACAGCTAAATGAAGGAAAGAGAATTAAAAGAGACGAAAATGAGGCCCAAAAATTAAAACACCCCCAAAAATTGAAAAAAGAAAAACAAGTAAATAAACAAAATTAAAAAAATTTCATACCTCAGATTCTATAACACATATAGTTAAACCGGCCAATTTTTGATATTGTTAAAAAAAATATACCATTAAATTTTTTTAAAAGTTCATTCAACAAAGGTTCAAAATATTGAGAAATTGATAAAATATAAAAGCATTTTACTACATAAATCTAGTTATGTAAATGAAATAATTCAATAAAAACTACCAAAATTATTACCATAAACTTCTTTTACTATGATTATAATCAAGATATAAAAAATATGATAAATTATATGGCCATTCGAAAAAGAATCTTTGTTATAGACAGAGAGCAGAAAAGAGCAAAATATATAGGGAAATTATATTTTTTAATTTTTTTTAAGACGCTTTTTCATTATTTTCAGTCCAATTGATACAAAAGTTACAAGATGGCCCAAAAAATCATATTTCCTCACCGCCGTCTGTGGGAATCGAACCCACGACCACATGGTTAAAAGCCATGCGCTCTACCAGCTGAGCTAAGACGGCAATGTTGTCTGCTAGATCGGTTTGTTATTATTTAAAGAATGAAATAAATTATAATTCCAAAAAACAACGAACCAAGTGTGGGAACTAGTTTGTTTTTCAAGAACCCAATTGGAGAATTCGTAAAAATGACAACATTGGGGATGTTTTAATGTGGCAAAATTTGAGTTTCTTTCAAAACCCAGATGGAAGAATCCAAGAAAAATTGGATATTGACCCATTAAATATATATATATATATGGTTTATGTTTTGATTTCCCAAGGTTTTAATTCTTTTCGAGGCGCGTCGGACACATCAAGTGGAAACCTCTCCAACAAGGATTTGAACCTGGGTTCACTAATTTGTAGTGACTAGTTCCTTCCACTAGACCAATCACTTGTTGGTATATATATGGGGTTATAAGTGGGTTCGATTGAATTATAAATGGGTGAAATAAAAAGAAAAATTAAAATACCCAATAGTTTGAGTTTAACATTCTTGGGATCACACCTTTTCTAACCCGACTTAAACTCGTCTTGTTTTGATCCGAAAATGAAATCCTATTTTTTTCTTTCTAATTTTATAGTATTTGTTATGAACATATACTAGGCCTTAATTGTGTATAAGTCTTAACAAAAACAAAATATGTGCATCTCTACTTTTTATTTATGTACAAGTTAGGTCATAAAACTTGCAATGAATTTTATCTATCTGAAATGTGTATTATTATGTTTATTAAAATTCAATTCTACAGATAGAATTTGCAAATCTTGTCTTGGGAAAAAGAGGCGAGACAGCCCAATCTTGACCCGGCCTATTTTGACATGTGAAAAGTGACAAAATATAATCCGGCCCATTTTGATTCGTCTAATTGAACCCAACCTGTCTAGTTACCACTAATAATCCGAACATAAATATATTGTGAGAAAACAATATTGTGGTTCCTCATGCGACTTAGAATATTAATGTGTATTTTAAGAAGAAATGCAAAATTCTGTTGCTAATTCCATAAATTTGGGAATGAAAAGTGCAATTTTCTCATACGGAAAGTGGACTTCAAATTTCAAATTATTAGATATATCATATATCGAATATATCGAATTATCGATCTTTGTTGTTTCATCTACCCTTTACTGTCCACGGGCCAGCCCAAAAACAAGTGTTATTTATCTGGGTATTTATATACTCTAGGGCTGTCCAATGGCCCGGACTCGGATCGAATCAGAGCAGATCCAGATTCGAGTCCGATTTCCATTTCTTCTGTTCGGGTCCGGATTCAAATCCGCTCGGAACTTGAAAAATAGCAACTGGATCCGGATAAATTATCCGAATCCATTTAGCATATTTAACAATAATTTTTTTTTCCATTTTCCTTCAAATTACTTATAGATTCCACCATCATGAATTAAAAATGTAATATTTTATTTATTTCATCAAAACTATTGTAGAAGATGGAATATGGTAGACAAATATAAACGATAAAAATTAGAATAAATGAATAAACAAAATTTTAAATAAAAAAAGATAAAAACTTGGACAAAGAAGAAGAAAACTCAATATTGATAAATGGAAGAGAAAACGAAAATTGAAGGAAAAAGTAGAGGGAAGATTAAATAGCATAGATTAATATGTTGTGGGCCCAATTAGTTACCAGACCAGTCAAACATCACATCTCATGCATTTTTTTTTAAGATTATTTTTAATATAGTAAAAGATTTTAGTGGACATAAATAGTTTTATTTTTATTTTAGTTTAAATACATAATATATAAATAACATATAGTAATATATATCGAATACGGATCTGTAACGGATCGGATCAGCCTAGATCCATATTCGCTCCATATAATTCGGATTACAGATCTTCTTAATCGGATCAGGTTCATCGGATCACTAATCAGACAATTATCCTAATAAATCAGACCGAATTCAAATCGGATCCGGATTGAAATCCACCCAATTGACAGCCCTAATATACTCCCTCCGTTTTTTTATTTGTCGCTTTGGCAAAAATATTTTGTTTACTTTTATTTGTCGTTTTAGGATTTCAATGTAAAATTAATGTTGTTTTATCAATTTTACTTTTCTTACTAATACTTGTCGTTAAAGCTAAGATTGTTTAATTAAAATTGTATTTTGGAATTTTTGCTTCAAAAAAATAACTATTTATGATATTTCTTAATTAGTATGCAATCCTTCAAAATGACAAATAAAAAAAAAAAAACGGAGGGAATATGTTGAAAATTAAAACTAAATGGGCCCCTACTTCTGAGTTATGAATTTTCATATTCCTATTTTTTAAAAGTACAACTAGAATAAATTAAAAAGTGCAATTACAATAAGGTGATAACTGCACAGGGGATTATCTTCAATAAAGTGATAATTGCTATAGGGTACCTGGCTTTTTAAAATTTATTAAGGTTAAATAAAAGAATTTAAGTATGATCTTTTAACAAAATCCTCGAAGAGGTGGCAAGTTAAAGATGTTGAATAACAAAGTTCGATTTTGAAAAAACACCTTCATTATGAGAATGCACATGTGGTAGAAAAAGTACGCCAATTCATTGAAATGTGGTAGAAAAATTACGTCAATACATTAAAATATAGTATGCCTCAAGTGAATATTTGAGACAAGAAATGAATCCTAATTTTAGGATTATGACACCTAGAGAGACCCGTAGTAAAAAAATTTAAATAAGTCTAGTCTAGTAGAGAGTCCACATTGTTCAAGATTTTGACTTTCTAATTCACTTTGATAAAGGGATAAAGACGAATTTGGTCTCATAACCTATGGTCGCTGACAACTTCGTTCAATAAGTTTTTGAATTGATAATTTTACACCATAAATCAGAAAATCGAATTAAATTTGGGACATTTTTGATCCAATTGAGAGAGTGCATTTTTTTTTTTATAATTAAAGAGTGCACTTCAATCTCGGGTTTAATGTATTTCAATTGTAATTTTTTGAACATGATTTTCAAAAAAAATATGGAAAAAAAATTAATATGGGTCATGTATCGCGTGCATGACCTATGGAAAATTTGATTTACGTTTTGTAGTAAGTGGTCAAATTCTTCAATTTACCTTCATAACTCCGAGAGTGAATACACTATCAATTGAACCGAAAATGTCCCAAATTTGTTTCACTTTTATGACTTATGTGGTAAAATGGTCAGCTCAAAAACTTTTAAGACAAACTAACCAGCGACTATAAACTAGTTTTACCTTTTTCCTTATTTAACTGTTAACTAAATTGTTGAGATTAAATGTCTCACATGGATTGAATATTGACTAAATACTATTATAAAGTCTTGAACAATTCACATCTGTTGACATTTAAGATGAGTTAGACATAAACAATTTCTATAAAAGAAAAGTTAGACCTAAATAATATGAACCTAACTCAATTCGCATTTATCTAATATAAATGTCGATCAAGCTCTAACGAGTTTGATTAGGTTAGTCAAGTAGTCTCTTTGCTTATCTATACTATTATAAAGAGAAGTCATGTCAATTGTCATAATGTAGCAATTTTTTGATATTCTTATTTTGCCCTTTGTGCTTAAATTAATCTAATTATGTAACTTTTTAATTTCTTCATTTATCCCATTACATCCTTTAAAAAAAATTACATTTACTTTTTCCCATAAATAAATCCTTACTTTTTGTGCTTAAAAATTTTAATGAACATGGAAACGCATGCTGAAAAATTAAAGCACGCGAAAACGCGTGCTGAGGATATACTAGATGATATTTATCAGAACATTTATTACATGTCAAGTTATCCTGATGGTATTTATTTTTCCACCCTTCATCACATTATGACTTATGAGATTAACGAATTTCTCTAGTACTTTCGTGTGTCAGATACTACTTCAAAAATGTTGTTTCTTCACCTGAAGATGTAGGTTTATTTCATGTACATAAAAGCGTCCTAGCTATTCATAGCATATGGTCTTTTTTATCATTAAAATGGTATAGACAAAGACACGTACTTTATATATTTACTTAATTACAACTTCTAGTTTGCAAGGAGAAGTTTGAAAGAGGCTTGTGAGAAGAAAAAGGAGATTTAATTAAATGTAATTTCTCTTTGTAATAATTAGGAGTTAGCTAAAAATTGACCACACTATAAACTTTAGGCACAAGTACGATTTTATGTTAATTGTAATTGAGTTGGTTGAACCGAGTTTTGACGAAGATGAATTGAGTTAGGGGTCGGGTCGTTTGATCAAATTAAGTTAGAAAAAAGCTGATCATGTGGACAAGATCGACCCTACTCTCTTCGATGTAAAGTTTATAATCTAGGCCTTCCATTATGGAATACATACATTTAATAGTAAAATTTATTTTTCTTGCTCTCATATATGTTAGACGAAATGTTACTTTCGGCCTATAACATAAAATTTTTATTTCGGCTAATCAACTTACTATTTTGAGCCTTATTATTAACGGGATTCGTTTATATTAAAGGCCTTGGAATAAATTAAAGGACTAAGAAAAGTGTTGCAATAAATCAAGGCCCAAAAAAGATGATGGAATAAATTGTTCAAACCCAAGGATGCAGTGACGAATCAATCCCGAAGAAAGGAGAAGTCAAAATCCATGAGGCTATCTCCAACCCACCCATGGGGTGGGTGGAGATGGACCAGGGCCTACTCTTGGATGGTCTCCAACCATCCAAGGGGGTGTATTTGGACATCACAGGGTTGTGCCTTGGGCTTTCAAAAGCCCAGGGCACATCCCTGGTTATGGGACGCACTGTTAGCGCGTCCCTTACCAACATGATACCAGGTGGTGCCAGTGGCACCACCTGGTGCCTTTACATTTGTTTTTATTCTTTTTTATTATAAATTAAAATAATTATTAATTAAAAAATTAAAGATTGAAAAAATTAACTACGAATTTAACATCATCTTGTTTAATTTAATTAACATTATTAATTTTAATTTTGAATATGTAAATTTGCCTATGAAAGTAAAATTTAACAACATTATAGTATAATAAAACCCTAATCCATTATTAATTTTGAAATTATATATTTATCTACAAGAGTAAAATTTATTTAACCACATTTAAAATTTGATTGGAAATATTTAAAATTTATTTAATCTCTAATATAGTATAAATGTTAAATGTACAATTAGGACAAAATGTGAAAATACATATTTGTATTAAATTACGCCAAATATTGGTACACGTACGTTGATATATATAAAAACTTATATAAATAAATAAAATTACATATTATGCAGATACTAACTTATTATTATTATTATTATTATTATTATTATAGATAATATAGGTGAGAGTGGAGAAGTTTTTTTTTTAATTAATTGGAGGAGTTAGCCCTGACGGTTGGAGACGATGCTCAGAGGGGTGCAGATTCACCCGGGTGAAGATTGACACTCCTGGGCTGTGAAAAGCCAGTGGGATGGAAATGCTCTAAGAGGCCCAAGCAACCTCGTGAATAACCCAATTTCAGAAAAGAAATTGGAGGTCCATTAGGCCACTATGTTGGGGGAAATTTAGATTTATAATAGTAATGTCGTGGCTAGGGCTGTCCATGGGTCGGATTCTGGTCGGATCAGGCTCGTCCATATTCGACTCCATTTATATCGGATCGGATTCTATAGGATTATGATCTTGTTCAGATTGTGCTCGGATCTATATTTTTTGAATCCAATGGATCTTGGTCGGATCTGGCCGGATATCGGATCTAATAAAATTTTCATTTAAAAAATTAGATTAATATTTTTTCCTATAACAAGTTGATTAACTTTACAATTTAATTTAATTTTATCTCACATATTCAAACATCCTTTACTAATATTCATATTTTTAGATGAAAATATGGGTTTAAATAAATTTATAAACGAGTAATAAATTAATATCTTCTTGAATTAACATTAAAATATTATTAATGGTACTTACTTTTATAAAATATTATATATATATATATATATATATATATATATATATATATATATATATATATATATATATATATATATATATATATCATTCTTTTTATTTTTTATCGGATACGGATATTTAACAAATCGGATCGACCTAAATCCATATTCGGTCCATGTGTTTCGGATTACGGATCTTTATAATCGGATCAGGTCCATCGAATCTCTAATCGGACAATTATCCTAATAAATTGGATCGGATTCGGATGGATCCGAATTGAAATCCGCCCCATCAGCCCTAGTCGTGGCACCTACAATGATCTCTCTTGAAGATTTGAGTTACAAGATTTATCATTGGTTGTTTTGACCTTTTTCTCTTCCTCTACCTCGGTAAAATGCTTTTCCTCGTTGAGATGATCCTCCTCTTCCTTGTTGTTGCCATTTGGTACTTTCATTATTTGAAAAGCTCACATTTGACTCGAAAGCTTGCTCTAGTGGCTGATTCGAGGACTTGTTCAAATATTATTCATGCACTTGGAGGTAACTCCTCAACCACGAAAAGAATACAAAGATAAATCTTTGAATTCTTCTATTGTCGCAACAAAATAATCGTATTTAGAAGGAAAACTTCCTAAAACTTTTTAGACAAATTTTTTTTCTTTAATAGTGTCTCCGAGGCTTCTAATTTGGTTGACAATTTCTGCAACTCGAGAGACTTGCATACCTTCATTGTCTCTTTTTGCCAAATTATGAAACTCCTTATTAAAAAGATTGAAGTCTTAGTAATGTCACCTTATCATTTCCTTGAAAACCTTTTTAGGATATCCCAAACTTGTTTGACTTTTTTTTAACTCCATGTATTAT
The DNA here is from genome assembly GCA_030819805.1 of Penstemon newberryi var. newberryi. Classification (NCBI taxonomy): domain Eukaryota; kingdom Viridiplantae; phylum Streptophyta; class Magnoliopsida; order Lamiales; family Plantaginaceae; genus Penstemon; species Penstemon newberryi. The sequence continues at coordinate 76,774,332 of JAUALY010000001.1, read as the reverse complement.
GGGGTAGATGGTTTTGTTTAAATCTTGTTGAATGATAGAGTTGTTGTAGAATAATAAGTTGTGGTGAACATAAGGCTGATATTTTAAGTTTGTACGGGTTACATGCGCATCTTAGCCTCCTCATTATACCAAAAGGAATATAAAGAGTTTTTTTCCAATATAGCCTTCTACACAAAAATATTTCTCAATATGACTCAAACTGAAAAATATTTCCCTATACAATAAAGTAATTTCTTGCAGATCAATAAGTCTTGAAGCAAGTTAAGAATAAAAGTGAAGATTTTGAGTTAAGTTTCAAAATAATTATTGATTTTATGTTACGAATAAGTTCAGGGTTATGCCTTGAAATAGATTGTGACACTCACTCATTCTTAAAATTAGCGTTCTTAAGGCCAAAGAGTCCGGCGGAAAGCTTTATTATTTACTTTATACTATGATGTCAAAATTTAAATGCAATAAAATAAAGTGCGACAAAGGTAACCCGGAATTATAGAGGTTCATCAACGCCTACTTTCTCTTCTTAAGCAACCCTTGGATCTTCACTATATGGAACATTCTTAGAAGATCTCTTTCGCATAAACTGAGCTTACAAGGACTTGCCTTCCGCTCACGAGTTAATAAGGTCTCGATTTTCCCTCAAATTAATTGTGCTTACATGAACTAATAGGTGATTGGTCTAGTAGAATAGCTTGGTCACTACAATATATACGGAACTCAAGTTCGAATCCCTGCTGAAAGAGGTTCCCACTTAATGTGTCCGGCGCGTCATGTCTAAGACATGTATTCCCTTGGGTAACAAAAAAAAATGTGCTTACAAGAAGACTCACTTCTCTCTTACTCAAAGAGCTCACAAGATTCTCGACTTTTTGCTCAACCTCATTTTTGCTAAGGATTAGAAATAAATATAATTAAAAAAAAAACCTACGCTCTTCTAGAGTTAATAAACGGCTATTCTAAGCACTTGTTAATCTTCTTTTTCACTCAAAGAAATCGAAAAAAATTATTATGAGATACAACAAAATTTATTTTAATTGCACAATAAAACACAATTTTTTTCAGAAGAAGAACTAACTGAATATGAATCTCAATTTGTTGTATATAACAAAATGTCAATGAATTCTTATAATACATGTAGAATTTACTAGTCCACCCAGGCAGCTTGCACTAAATTGATGGACTTTACGGCAATTTCTGGCCGGGTGTATTTGTCGAAATATCATTAAATTAAACGTTTCTGAAAATTAGAAATTTAATGTCAACTACTAACAAAATCACTAATTGGTTGTATTCAGCTGGTCTGGGGTTGGTCCGTTTAAGGTAAGTCAAATCAAAATGATCCTGTCACGTTCATGAGCTGGTTTGAATAACACAACATAAGATGCATGATGAAATACTGCAAATAGGAATCTAGCTATATAGTGCAAATCATGATGATGTCATTTTGATCTTTATATTCGAATTTTTTTCCAAAATAGCTTTCTACACAAAAGTATTTTTCAATATGACTCAAACTGAAAAGTACTTTCCTAAATGTACCTTTTGTGATAAATCGCAACAGTTGGCAACTGCGATTTATCGGTTTTTACAAAAAAAAAAAAAAAATTAACTGTGATTTATGGGTAATTCTTTTTTTTTTTTTTTTTGGAATTTATTGCATTTTGACTGCTAATTTACAGTACTATGTGCAATTGTTTGAAACTAAATATTTTTTACATTGGAATCGAGAAAATGTTTATATATATATATATACCTTTTATATTATTAGACATCACAAGTATATTGCAAAATACCATGTTAAAAGAGGAGAGAAATATTGTAGGTTAAGTCATTTGTAACTATACTTTTTCATAATTAATGTCAGCTGAGTCAGGTTACATGTAAACTATTCTCATAAGCTTATTGCAATATACTAGTTTAAATGTTCTCGCCTTCAAAATAACTTATTTGATTTCTTAAACATATATTAAGATTGTATTGGAAATCAGAACGGATCAAATAGTGAGATAAATACATAAATTTACAAACGCACTTGATTGATTACAAATGGTTGTCTGAGAGGCAAAACCTTGTTGGTGATGAATGAAAATAAAATTTTATGCTAATTTACCTACTCCACTCATGCATCTGTAGTTTATAATATATTTAAAGATTCCTTAATTTGGTTTGAATGTCAAAGACATATGCTGATATGCAAAAAGATAGAATAGAAGTATAATTATTACTATCTAAAATAAACACTGCGATCTTTAATTAAGAGATGTTGTAATGAGATCCGATGATCAATTAAGTTAAACATTTTCTCGATTCCAATGTCAAAAATATTTAATTTAAAAAAATTGCACATAATATTGTAAATTAGCAGTCAAATTTCAATAAATTCCAAAAAAAAAAAAAAAATTTACCTGTGATTTAATGGTAATTTTTTTTTTTTTTTAAGTAAAACAGATAAATCGCAGTTGCCAACTGCGATTTATCGGTTTTACAACTGCGATTTATCGCAAGAGGTACATAAGCCTAATTCACCCCTCTTATAGACATATAAAAATATGCAAAAATATTCCTTATATCTTCATTTTGTAATTGTTTTAAAATATTTTTTTCTTTATTTTTCTATAAATAAAAATGCCAATTTTGTTTAATCTTTCTTATGACATATTCGCTTGCAAAAATATTTTCATTAAATTTTAAATTTTGATAAATTTCGTATAGCTGAAATAACTTTTACACGTATAACGAACATTGTTCTATAATAAATGCAAGCAAGTGTCACACATACCATGAATATTGATTTTTTTTTCGTTTCTCAAGGATTTAATACCTTTTGAGCCACGTCGGACACATTAAGTGGAACTTTTCCCAACAGAAATTCAAACTTGGGTTCACTACAATAAATATTTTATATTATTCTATAACAAATAACAAATGCATATTTTGGATAAAAATCTAGGGTCTGTCTAAAATGAGATTTTGAGGGATGGGGAGCACATGAGATATCATTTATCTTGGTGACACATGTCCCCTTAGAATTTAACTTTAAATAATTTATTTTCTTAAAGACAAATTTATCCTTTTTAATGAGTGAATTCAAAAGACCCCTTGTGTTTTGTCTAACTAAAAAAAAAAAAACCTATGTTATTTTTATTAGCAACAAAATCTTGTACTTTTTTTATTAACAAAGAAAACCCCTCTCAAGTCGAAATAACAATTTTACCCCACCAAACAATGCAAAAACATCCATGTTACCTAAAAGGTTAACAATAACCCCTGGTAACTTTAAAAATTGGGAATACACACCCTACTCCCAATTTTTTTTTGAAAAAACTGACAAAATTCTCCATATGATTTATGAATCTCATATCAAAAAGTTGACAAAAATCTTATCCCCAACAGTTACATGTTTTGGCACTTTGCCACCCATATGTACAAAATAAACACTTTACCCCCTGAAAAATAAAATTAGTTGCACTTTACCCTCTCAAATGATTTTATGCAATTTTTGTTTGACGGAAAATGGACATGTGCCCCTCACATGAATTTTCAAAGGGTAAATTAGTCACATCACTTCTTACTTGTCTAAATACTTGACTCATGTCTTGTGAACCAAAATCTAAAGTTAAGTAGAAAAAACTTTATTTGTAAAGAGAGAGGAAAAAATGAGCTTCAGTGAAATATTTGGTCGAAAAATCGATGTTGGAACTAATTTACCCTTAAAATACACAAGTGAGACGCATATCTATGTTTTTTGGTGAACGGAAGTGGCATAAATTATTTGATGGAAAAAGTGCAACTAATTTTATACGTGCTTATTTAATTTATACTTTTGGGTGGTAAAGTTCAAAATATGTAACTTTGATAGGGGGTGTAAAGTGAATTTTTCCCTAAAAATATTTTAAATGATCTTATACTGATGGTCTTAATTGTCAATTCGTATAAAAATTTGATTACTTGAGAGATTTTTTTCGTATAAAATTTTTATTACTTGAGATTTTTTTTTGGGGAAAGAGATGAAATTAATTAGAGATAAGGGAGAAATTTTTAAATATATTGATTAAAGGGTTAGTATGTAATTTAACATATGTTTATTTTTTTTAAATGTCCGATGCCACGTCATTATTGGACATTTTGACCAAAACTTGTGGTTCAGATTTGTTGTTGACTTTTTATAGTGGTTAAGATGGGTCATCTCATGTACACCTATGTTCCATAAAATCTTATTTTAGAAAGACCCAAGAATCTATTAATTTTATGACTAAATATCTCAATCGACTAATCTATTTGAATGCGTATAACTTTTAATAATACTTTTAGTTCATTATATAAAGCTAATACAAAAACACATAAAAAAAATTGAAATAAACTACGACTTTTGATTTTGGACTTTCATTAAAATATAATTAATAATAGTATTCATAATTGAAATTTGAATTCTTTTTAATGAAAAATTGAAATCTAAAGTTGAGAATTGACGGAAGGAGAAATGGACTTGTTGTAGCTCGTGGGATGCAAGAAAGAAAATACTATATACATGAATATGAAAGATACAAAAATCAGATTTTACAGAGAAAAAAAAGAAAAATAAATTATCTTATAGAAAAAGAAGAGAAGATTTATTTTATCAAGTCAAGTCAAGTGAAGTTCATGATGGCAACGGAAAAATGCAATGATGATTAATTTGATTTTAACTTTACGTTGCATTTTAATTCATTTTTTGCTATCTCATATTTGAATCTCTATTATAGTTTGTTATTTTCTAATAATGCGTTAGTTTGTCATCTTCATAAGTCTTCGCTGATATGATTTTAATTGAATAAAAAGAACCTTTGGTAAACTTTTTTTTTCTTTTACTTTATGCGTTAGTTAGCTTCATGAAGATGCGCAATGATATGATTATCATAATATATATATATATATGTATATATATATATATATATATATTTATGTACTAACTTGTAAGATTGATTCCTTTTACTTTTCTCGTAAATTGAAATTTACATATGATTAGTTGACCACATGAGTTTAAAGTTGTGAGCTATATGGGGTGCGATCGTACAATTTTCCCCCAAACAACAAATTGTTTCTATATATAGCTTTGTTTATTATTTAAGTATTAACTTCAACTCCTAGCCTAACTTTAAGAAAGAAACTGGGGTCTTTCTAAAATAAGATTTTATGGAACATAGGTGTACATGAGATACCCCATATCAACCACTAAAAAAAGTCAACAACAAATCTGAACCACAAGTTTTGGTCAAAATGTCCAATGATGAAGTGGCATCGGACATTTAGAAAAAATAAATATATGTTAAATTACATACTAACCCTTTAATTAATATGTTTAAAAATTGCTCCCTTATCTCTAATTAATTTCATCTCTTTCTTAAAAAAAAAATCTCAAGTAATCAAAATTTTATACGAAAAAAATCTCTCAAGTAATCAAATTTTTATACGAATTGACAATTAAGACCATCAGTATAAGATCATTTAAAATATTTTTAGGGAAAATGCACTTTACACCCCCTCTCAAAGTTACATATTTTGAGATTTACCACCCAAAAGTATAAATTAAATAAGCACGTATAAAATCAGTTGCACTTTTTCCCTCAAATGATTTTAAGCCAATTCCGTTCACCAAAAACATAGATATGCGTCTCACTTTTGTATTTTAAGGTTAAATTAGTTCCAACATCGATTTTTCGCCCAAATATTTAATTGACGCGCATTTTTCCCTCTCTCTTTACAAATAAATTTTTTTCTACTTAATTTTAGATTTTTGGTTCACAAGACAGTGAGTCGAGTATTTGGACAAGTAAGAAATGATGTGACTAATTTACCCTTTGAAAATTCATGTGAGGGGCACATGTACATTTTCCGTCAAACAAAAATTGCATAAAATCATCTGCGGGGGTAAAGTGCAACTAATTTTATTTTTCAGGGGCAAAGGGTTTATTTTGTACATATGGGTGGTAAAGTGCCAAAACATGTAACTGTGGGGATAAGATTTTTGTCAATTTTTTTATATGGGATTCATAAATCATATGGAGAATTAGTCAATTTTTTTTAAAAAAAATGGGAAGGAGAGGGTGTATTCTCAATTTTTAAAGTTACCAGGGGTTATTGGTAACCTTCTAGGTAATAGGGATGTGTTTTGCATTGTTTGGTGGGGTAAAATTGTCTATTCGACTTGAGAGGGGTTTTCTTTGTTAATAAAAAAAAAGTACAAGATTTTGTTGCTAATAAAAATAATATAGGTTTTCTTTTATAGTTAGACAAAAACACAAGGGTGTTTTTGAATTCACTCATTAAAAAGGATAAATTTGTCTTTAAGAAAATAAATTATTTAAAAATAAATTCTAAGGGGACATGTGTCACCAAGATAAATGATATCTCATGTGCTCCCCATCCCTCAAAATCTCATTTTAGACAGACCCAAGAAACTGAGGGAGGAAATATTTATTTGAACATGACAAAGCTCAAAAAGCAACAATTTGCTTATCTTTCTTCTTATAATTAATACTATATAATTATATATGAGTGTACAAAACGTTTATGGCGCCATTTTGATTTTTCTTGAAGTTTTGTGAAGCACTCGAATTTAATTTTCATTTTTCCTAAGAAGTTCGACCAACGGTTTGCTCGAAACGACGGTCCCACCTTTGGTCCTTACTCAATTTTTCTTTTTTCTTCATTTTGTTTTCAATTTTTTAATTCCCCTTTTCCTTCTTTTGTGATGATGTGCTTCCGATTTTAATTTTATTTTTCTTTTAATTTTGGCGGAATTTTTTGGGCGATGCTGCTACCTCATTCACCTTGCCCACATGGTCTCTGAAGTGGTTCTATGGTTGGAGTGACTCAATCAATAGTGGGTCGGTCAACACACATGATTCTTTGAGTTCAGAAATATTCTCGAACTTGAATTAGCAAAAATAATATTAGTACTATTCGAGGTACTATAAAGGCTCTCGATGAGCGAATATAATATTGTCCGGATGAGCAAATATTTTTTGAAAGTGGCTTAGTGCTCTTTAAAATTTGAAACGATTTTTTTTTTTAATTTCAAATACTTATGCCTTGATCATGGATTAAAATTTCATTTCGCTAGACGGTTTCGGCTAACCAAAATTTGGGACGTTTCGAAAAACCAATAACAAGTACAAAAGTAAAAAAAATGCCTACTACAAGTCGTTCAATATCTTGTTTGCTCTATTTTCATAACAAATTTCAACAAATAATATAACAAGTTGAAAATGACTAATGTACATCAACATAAGAAGTCCATCAATATATGACATCAAACAAACTCTGAAATAAAATCATCAAAAGCTTAACAAATATGTTAAAGCACTGGAGTGAGTTCCATCAAAAACCATATCACCAACAAATATATAAAAGCATCAAAATATATCTCATGTCCAATATCATGAAACCAAAATTTTGTTTAATTAACTTGAATTGTAAAATATAAAACCAAAACAAGATAAAGAGGAAAAAGACTCAACAATAATTATCTAATGTAAGCTAACTAGTTTCAATTTGTCCATCAAGATGATCATCCAAATCCTTTAATGAAGCACAAACCCCAAACGGTGGCTCGAGAATATGTAATTGTAAAATTTCAATATTAGAAATTTTTACCATTCAATAGCTTTTTAAAGTAAATGTATATTAAGCTGCATACAACTTGATATTATCCTAATATCTGCATAAAAGTTCCACATACTACAAATTTTAATTTGGACAAAATTGAAAACTTATTAAATTGTTCTACCTGATTCCTTCATTTTAATGTATTCTAACTTTGTAGCACATACACTAACATCTTGAGTGGCATGATCAAAATCTTCTACTGTAGAAAAGAAGCCTTATTGACTAGCCTGAGATTGATTCTAACGTGAAAATTCCCCAATTGTACCCTTATCGCGATAGTTATTATCATCAATATTGATTGGATTGTTCAAACCATTTATACCATCGTGCTCAACAAAATTTCTAACATCAACTCTCTTAGATATAGTTTCTCAACAACCAATATCTTCAATTCTTTTTCTAGTTCTTTTCTTTAATGAAAAATAAAACTGATCATCTTCATCAACCACATCAACATATCTGAGAGGTTCCCCTTTCATTTGCTTGATGTTGTACCATCAGTTCTTTTTCTAGTTTCTTCCCTCTATAAGAATAAACTCATCGTCTTCATAAACCAAATATGAATGTTTGCCCTTTCCTTTGCTTGATCATGCACCATCTTCATAAGTGCATTTGAACCTTTAAGTCCATATGTAGATAAAAAGGTATTCGACCTAGCTGGTTCTCCATGATCAAAAAATTATTTTGATGAGCATCTCCAGGTTCATCTAACCATTTTGACAAAACATCATTATTAAATATTTTTAATTAAATCAATATGTAGAAAATCTCGATCAACTTTTGTTCTATCCTTAAATAAGATGACGCAATTTCAGTCTCATGTTATAATGTGCATAGACCAGTCTCTCTAATTTTGGTAGTTAAGACGACTATGGACTTTAGTGTGTATAAGAAAATGTGTTCCAATTCCTTTCACATCCATTATATGAGGCAGTTTGTGATGAAATTCTTAGAGCCACTTTCCATAAGATAAGAGCATCAGTATCGTACTGAAACCATCACTCCATCGTAAAATTAGGTGTGACATTTCAGTATGTGTTCTATACAATTTGCACATAAATAAAAATTATACAAGAAATAGTTTTTTTCCTTTCTCTGATCGATGGCCGTAGAATCAGCAAAACCATACAAGGTCCCTCGCAAATATTTTTCCTATGCAATGATAGTAATGATACGACGATGGATTAGTTCTCTCATTAATGTATAATCATATCAAATAAAAAATGTACCTCTGAAAGAGCAAGTGCAGTTGCATTATCATCTGACTTTTGTTTTTTAACCACTTTTTTTGGTGCATCCGGAAGCACTTATTTGTGTGAAAGCTCTACCTCATAGTGATAAAAATGGTTTAATTAAGATATATCAAAACTATGAAAATGAGCCCACTAATAAAAGTACATACATTTTAATTGTGAAAAAAATAAAATTTTCCCATATGTTTTAATGAACTAAACTACTATAACAAAAAGAAAAAAAAAGTTACTTGCTAGATTCATATGAGGTAACATTTGATTCTGTAAACGCTTGTCAATGATATCACAATATTTTTATGTTAACTTGGTACGGTTGCTTCAATTGCCAACTTACATCACTGCATTCCTTTATAAACTTAATACATGATAGCTTGTTTCTCACCAACCACTATACAGAAAACTAGTGAGATGGGTGCATGTAAATTACAAACAATCTCATACTTTTCCAAAATGAAGAATTCAATATAACATCTTTTATTTATTTTTCCATACTGATCCTTGCTAGATGAACTTTGACTATTCTTCTAAGGTGAACATCCTTTGTAAGTTTGATTTGTATTCCACAATGTTTTCTATCACGATATAATTAGTTGCAAAACGAGTGATTCATGGTCGTAGTAACTCTTTCTCATTAGTGTATTTTCTCATGATGCGAATAACCTTATGGTAATTGTATATGAAATTCGAGATCCATTTTGCTTTCTCAATAACAACTTTAACTATTGTTTAATCGGTAAAATCTTCTAAAATCAAGTCAATACAGTGGGCAATGCAAGTATTCCAATGTAAATGATTATAGTTACATATTATTAAACTTATTTTATCTCATCACCTAAAATGAGCCCGATAATATCATAAGGAGTTGGACCTTTCACTCCAGCTCCAACTTTTGTAATTTCATCAATTGCGGTTTGAAAATAATAATTATGAGCCTGCATTTGAAGGGTAGTTAATGAAAATAGACAATTTACATATGACATGCTTTGCAAATTTGAGAGGGTTGTTACCTCTGCACATATTTGAAATCTTCTATTGCATGCATTCTCGATTCCTTCAGATGGAATGATCCACATATTATAATCTCAAACCCTTCAATTTTCTCCCAACTGAATATGACTTTCTTTTAAGCTTACTGCCACCTTCTTTTGCAAAGTATTTGTTATGTTGTTGGGATGATGAGAAGAACCAACTCCATTTTATGAACTTGACGATCAATTCTAATGCGACCTAGTTCATTTTCTTGTATATTGATACCCAAGGTCTACCTAAGGGGGGGGGGGGGGGGGGGGGGTGAGGGGGGGTGGGAGGGGTTTATGAATCAGGTTTAAAAACTTTTATGTAAATTTACTTCAATGTATAGTTTCAGAAAAAAAATTCTTCTTTTAGTTCCAAAAATATTTAGAATATTGTTCCGGAAAAGTTTAATGTATAGTTCCGAAATATTAATAACAAAGTTCCAAAATAGTTTGCTTGAAGTATATTGTTCCGGAAGAGTTTATTGTGAAGTTCCGAAAATTTAAAGAATAAAGTTCCGAAAACAATAAATGCAGAAAATTAAAAGCGTAAAGTAAGAAGACAAACAATTTATAGAGGTTTGCGCCAATTTGCCTAATCCTCTCTTCCAGCACCCCTGGGAAATTCACTAATGCCTTGCAGGATGGACATTCGCTACACGAGATTACAAGTTACAAACTTTCTCTCGATTTTATCGAGCTTGCTAGGACACACCTATCGTTCCAAATCGTGCTTTCTAGGAATCAACCTATCGCGCAACAAGTGCTTGCTAGAATCTCCATCCTACCGCACTATACACGTGCTTACTAGAACCCCTGTCCTATCGCACAAAAAACGAGCCTACTAGGAACCTATCCTATCGCTCAGAACAATTAATTGATTTTTCTTCAAAGTACAAAAAATACTCCTTTATTAGTAAAGTATTACACAATAGCTCGAATCTTTTCTCCTTTCAAATATCTCAAATTTTTCAAGAACAAGGTAGAAAAGAGTTTTGGTTTTCAAAAAGGATTTTGCAACAGTAATTCAAAAACCAATTTTTGTTTTTCAAAAAGATTTTCACACATGAAAGTACAAAAACGTAAGAGTAATTTTCTCAAGTTAAAGCTCAGATTTTTCTCTCAATGTTGGTAATGTGTAAAAATCGATTAAAGAGAGCTGAATTTATAGGGGTAAAAATTGGATTTTAAAAGGAATTATCTGAAAGATAAAATCTTTCTTAAGTTCAAAAATGATTTGTCCCCAATCTTAAAATGATACAGCTGAATATTTAGTCCCAAAATAGATGAAAAATGAATTTGGACTTTGTCCATGAACGATTGTTGTCATAAGCCGCTATATACTTTCCCTATAAAGACAATCCAAATAAATTGACACACACACACACACACAAACACATGAGAAATTGTGAGAAATGACATTTCCAAATAACATATTTTTAAAATTGACATTTCCTCATTTTTTCTACTTTTTACTTTCTTTGAAATCAGATTTGTTGGTCCCAAGTGGTCAGATGAGGTCTAGAGGGGGGTGAATAGACCTCTTAAAAATTTATCTTTTAAAATCTTCTAACTTTTCTGTCAGCAGACTAAGCTGATCAGTAATCGTAAGTTGACTATGCTGATCTCGCACAAAGCTTTGAACAACAGAGTTGACCACTCTTCTGATTTCACTCAGCTGATTTTATCAAAATCAGAGTTTTAAAATAACTAACTTGCAGCGTATTTTTCTAGTGTTTTTCACAAGTAGTTTTCTTAACTTAGAAAAAGTATTATCCCCAGTTTTATAAACTCCGTTTTAAAACTTTTCAACAGTTAACCTTTTCGTGTTTTAAATATGCTCTTTCAAATATGCAGAATATTATGCAAGTAAAAACACAAAGGATTTTTATAGTGGTTATATGGATAGAAATCCTTTAGTCCACTCTTCCAAGTCACTTAGATCTTGGGTTATACTATAGTCACACAGATTATAGTATACTCTGCTTGCGCCTATCAACAAATGAAACGGCCACAAGTTCTTTACAGGAAATCACAAAGAAGTCCTAAACTACAAAACTTTATCACTCACAAAGATGGATAACAGCTTCTCACAACACGATTCTAACAAAATCACTCAGATTTATGTGTATATTCTATTTTCTCTCTATTCTGCTTCGTCAACAAATGACTCGGCTGATGAGTGTTCTGTTCTTGAGTTTGAGACTTAGAAGAATTCTGCTTCAGATTTTTACTCTCAAAAATGTGTTGTCTCTTCTTCTTCAACTCACGAACTGAACTATTTATACTTGAGATTTGAAAATCTGCCCGTTGAGAGATCGACAGGTGTCCAAATCATCGAGTACTGGTCCTTCTGCAGAAACGGCTACCTGCGACTGAACACTGTACACTTTGCTGTACTTGCTGTCAGTCCGCATTAAATGCACCAAGCTGATACGAGGTTTCTCTTCAATCCTTTGTCATAAATACCCTTCCTCTTCAGCATTTATTACTCCAAGTGCATTTATTACCGTTGCACTAACTTCTGATCCACTTCCACTCTGCTGATCGAAATCACTCGTCTGATGTGTACTCGGCTGATCCCAAACTTGAACTAATCTGATTTAAGTCGGCTGATAGTCCACCAGTCTGATTCCTTCTTCAGCAACAGATCAGTAGTCTTCTGGACCATATTTGACTAGTCTGAAATAAATCTTCCTTGGTCAAATATCTTCTAAGGTTTGTACTAAGCTTCCATACTTAGCTGATGACTTCGGAAATCATCAAAACCTCCCTTCACTTCAAAGTCTTCATCTTCATCCAACAAGATTTTTACTTAAAACCCTAAATTCTCCATTACCTTTACAATTAACAATTTCTCTCTCTGTCAAACACAAGATCGCCCAAATTTCTTCCTTTCAAATATAAAAACATTCTCTCTTTCAACATCAATTTTCTTCCATTCTCTTCCAACATAATTTTTTTTTCCAAAATTAACTCTCAATTCTAACTTTCTAAAGCACTCTCAATTCCAACTCTAAAAAACACTCAACAAATCAAATTTGAATGGATTACCAAAGTGAATGGCACATCAAAAATAGAAATGATTGAGATCCGAACGTCTTATTATTTGGAGAATCATCTGAAGATTACTCCCACGAATTGCAGGTAAATTTTTTTTTTTTTTTTTAAGAATTAAAATCTTGGACGCCCGGATGCCTTCGTATCATCCTGGGCGCCCGAATTCACCCATCATTCCAGACGCCAAAATTTCGTCCTTGCCTGAGCGCCCTAGCCAAGGAGCAAAAATGCTCCCTGCCTAGGGCGCCCGAAACCCGTACGTCCAAGACAAAGAGCATTTTTTGTTCCCTACCATGGGCGCACCACATGCCGGGCGCCCTAGGCAGGGAGCAAAAACCATCATAATTTACTTGATCAAATCTTCCATTCTTTAATTTACAATGCAATATTTTACTAAATTTATAAAAATTGCAATGTTTCCATGATAATTGAATTTCTCCAAAAAATAACTAATTAATCTAAATTCTCCAAATATCTCTACCTATATTTAACACTCTGGACATCTTCACTTTCACAATCAAATTGTTCATCTACATAATTTTATTGTTCCTGCAATTGATAATAGTTTAGGTTCCTCGTTGATATAACTTTACTTTGATTTTACTTGATACCAATAGTTTCAAAATTCTACATCTTTTGCTTGTCAGTGTGGCTAAAATATACTGCTTAGCTAAATTTGAATAAAGAACCTTTGTTACTGCATTAATATTTAATTGGCAAAAGAGATGACTTTTACCTAATTTTTTTTTTAGTAAATGAGACTTGATTGAATGTTGTAATATACATATAAATAGTTGTACGTATATGAAAATGGCTCCCATTGGAGGCGATGTTTTTAACAGGAAACTTGAGAGTTCAATTGAATAAAAAATGTGATTTAAATGCATGAATCCTTATTATTGTATAGATAATAAATGTAACTCATATGATAGTTTATCTGTGACTAAAAATGCTAAATTTTCTATTTGTTGTAGAATTCTAGAAATCAATAGAAAATGCCTTTCAATCAATTCTTGACTAGTTTATTTGTGACTAAAAATGCTAAATACATGGTCGTATATTTCTGTAAGGTTTATTAAGAATTTTTGAACAATTCTTTCTTCTTCAATAGTTTCTCCATATGATCATTTGATTTATAATATCAATCACTATGGTGCTATATTACATAACATTCTCAGAATACATCATTTTGAGATTTTCCATTTCTCTCCTCAAACTTTGAAGCTTGATGGTTTTGATCTTAGAACTCCCTTGGAATTCTTTCTGCAAGATCTCCCACGCTTGTTTAGAAGAGGTTGCTCCCATTATCCTTGGAAAGATGGCATCACTTACAGCTTGTTGAAGGAAAAATAATGCCTTAGCAACTTTTTGTTGTTCATTTTTATCAACAGTAGTAGAGTTTCCTTTCATTGGTGTAGTTAATCCATTTTCTACCAGATCCCATAGATCTAGTGATAGGAATAATGTCTTCATTTTGATACTCCAGAACATAATTTTCACCGTCAAAGATAGGAAGAGCTTGTGATACTCCTGAATTTTCCATTAGTGAAGTATTGTGATAAACTTCCCTTTTCTAGATCGAAGGTGCTCTCATACCACTTGTTAGATATTTTTGTGAATTTAATGAACAAGATCAACAAGGAAATACTTGAAATATGTCTCTCCTTTTCTTTTACTCTTGTTGAAGACTTGATGAATTACAAGTACAATATCTACACCTATTTATACTAGTCTAGGCATATGAAGTACATGTATAAAATTAAATAAAGTTTATGAAAACTAGCTAGTCAAAGCATGTACCTAAGTATTCATGTACTTAATTATCCATGTAGTGGTGGGATCAGGACGGGTTTTTGGGAATTCGGGTATTTCGGGATGGGATTTCGGGTTTCGGGATCTCAAATTTAAGTCCCTAAACCCGGTAGCTCAACCAAGGTCCCGCGAGTTTCGGGTACCCGATTTAATTGCAGGATTTCGGGACGGGTTCGGGTGTCCCGAGAATCTTACCTACATGTACATAAACAGTGCAAAAAAAAACTTTTATTTGGAGCTTACCATTAAAATATGTAACTGGAAAAAAAGAAACATGACTTTTGTCTAGGGGTGAAAGTCGAACCGAATTACTCGAGATTCGGCTCGGATTCGTTCGTGAAATACTCGTTCACTGTTCGTCAACTTCCTTACCGATTCGAGCTCGAACAGAAACTCAGGCTCGCCGGAGCCGAGTACGGACGACAATACATTCGATTCGACATGTTCGTTAACTCGATTGAGGTATATATCCAGGTTCGTTAATTGAAGGTTTGTTAATGGAATTCCCAGATTTGTTAATGGAAGGTCTGTCAATGGAGTTCCCGTGTTTTGTTGGGAGTAGGTGGAAGTTTTGGGCTGAGTAAATTATTTTATGTACAATTTATTGTATGGATAGAAATTTTTTGAATTATTTTATTCTACTTGTGTACTTATCTTTGCAGGCTTTTCAGGTATGCACAGTGAAAATGTTATGAAAAGCCCCTTTACACAGCTACTATGTCACTGTGTACACGTAATTCAAGCAAGCCATCTAACTTTAACTTATGCATTCGAGCCGAGCCGAGTATTTTTCAAACGTAATTTTTCATGATCGAGCCGAGCTCAAACACCAAATCTGAAAACAGCTTCGAGCTCGAGCCGAGCTTGAACAACTAGCCCTGTTTTTCGAGCCGAGTATGGACATAATATTGTCCGACTTGTTTGGGCTCGGTTTCAGCCCTACTTTTGTCAACTAGTCTATTGTACAACAAACCATGAAACCAATTCAAACATTTAATCACAACCATTTCAAAAAAAGAAAAACATATCATCACAACACAATGAAATTAAGTGACAACTCCAAATAACATTATAACATAATTTAGCAATCTAAATTACCAAAGTAAAGTGTACAAAATCAAACATATCCCATAAGTCATAATAAAGTCTATTAATCTAAAACAAATTACAAATCAATAAAGTTAGATATTTAAATTTTCAACTCCAAATCAAGCTACATCTTCAAAGTTGATCTAGGACTGAACAATCGGCTCCAAGTGCAACCAAATCTATAAGAATAAAACAAAAATTATAAGCATAAATAGAAAAATATTATTTAAAAATATGCATGGAATAACTTGTGAACAAATATTAGAAAAATAATTTACCTTTCTCAATTTTTTCTAGTTCGTACAAGTCCTCCTCCACATATATGGGTTTTGATTCCATACGAAACCAATTTTGAGCACAAATAAGGGCTTGAGCTATTTTAGGAGACAAAGAGCTCCTAAAAGCATCAAGAATATGCCCTCCGGTGCTAAATGCGGCTTCCGAAGCAACCGTAGAGACCGAAACCGCCAAAATATCACGAGCCATCTTGGATAAGATCAGAAATCTATGAGCTTCTACTTTCCACCATCCCGAGATGTCAAAGCTCATTCTCCCATTTTCACAATCCTCATTCAAATACTTATCCAACTCCGACTTCTCAAGTTTATTTTTTCCTTTGCCATTCCCACTCGAAACTTGAGTTGAACTCTCACCACTTGATGGAACATTACCCCCATAAAGTCTCTTATATTCATCAAACAACTCTTTAAAACCTTTCAAAACTTTCTCTTTCATTTCATTGCATTTTGCGTCCTCATTTGCATTTGTTGAAGATTTGGGATACTTTTTCTCAAACAAAAACTTTAAGTAAGCCCATTTGCGGCGCGGATCAAGAATCACCGCATAGTATATAATTTTATTCATTTTTTCAAATGACCCCCAATATTTGTCATGCTTCTCTTTTATTTTTCTTGCCATTTCACTAAGTTCAAAATCATCACTATCTAACCACATAGTAAGAAGCATATCAATTGAACTAATTTCTTTAAAAACAAGATTGGTCGTAACATATAATGAGCCTGGGATTTTAAGTGTGAGATTATAAAAATGACTTGAAAACTTCAACAAAAGATTTGTCCTGTCCCAATCATATCTAGTAGGCACCCCATCATCAAGATCAAGCCTAAAAGGGCGTTCTTCATTTTCATATACATGAAAAGCTTTCTTAAGGGAAATTGCAGCCTCTAACATCAAGTAGGTGGAGTTCCATCTAGTTGGTACATCAAGACACAACATTTTTCTTTATGCTAAACTTTCAAGTTCCGTACAATCATTAAACATTTGGTACCTAGCGGGGAAACTCCTCACATACCTCACTGCCCCTCTAATACGAGTAATAGCCATACTCTCATATTTTCCCTTGAAACCATCTTGCACGACCAAATTAAGTATATGAGCAATACACCTCATGTGCATATACTTCCCACTTAAAATGTTAGTATCATCTCTATCAACAAATATGTCCCTCAAGTAAGCAACAACACCGTCATTTGAAGAAGCATTATCTACGGTTACGGTAAAGACTTTTCTATCAATTCCCCAATCTTTTAAGCATTTTACTATAGCTTTACCCAATTGTTCGCCCTTATGACCATAAATAGGACAAAAGTTCAAAATCTTTTTTTGCAAATTCCATTCTTCATCAATGAAGTGCACGGTAAGACACATATAATTCACTTTTTGAATAGATGTCCATGTACCGGTAGTGATAGAAACTCTTTGGGAATGCGTTTTTAAGAAAGTCTTCAACTTTGACTTTTCAGTTAAGTACATATTAAAAATGTCCTTGGTTATAGTCTTTCGTGTTGGAATTGAAAACATAGGCCATAAAACAGACATTAAGTACTTAAACCCCGGTTTCTCCACAATCCTAAATGGCATCTCATCAACAATTATAAAACGACATAATGCATCTACACCCTTTTTTTGGTTAAATTGCAAACGATTTTGGTTTGTTTCAACTTCATGTGGCTTTTTTTTTGCAAGCATAGAAGTGTTGTTTAATGCCTTTGGTTCCATGTTGATTCCCATCGGCTCTAATTACCTTTTCACAATAAAGGCACTTGACTTTTTGTATCTTATCTATTTTGCATAGAAATGATTCGTAATGTTGCCAATATTCTCACTGTTTCTCTCCTTTCTTTCTAGGCTTAGGAGGCTTAGATGCAACATTATCCTTATTTTCATTAGTATTCATAACATCACCTTCCTTAACCTCATTTGCTTTTTCATTCTCATTATCAATCCTACGCTCACCCACATTCTCACCCTCCATTACATTTTCATTTAGTGGTGGTTGATTAGAACTAACCTCTCTAGGCCGCTTGAAGTTCGAATTTTCATTTGTTTGTGATTGACTAGAATCAACCTCTCTAGCACGCTTCGAGTCCGATTTGGAATGGGAGTCCATGCTAATAATCCTCCTTTGACGTTCTAACCTACAACAATTTGTTATAAAAGCACAAAGATGAATAAGTCTTGTTAAGCCAAAAAAGAAAAGCATAAAATAAAAGATAAAGTATATAAAATTTCTGCACTTTTTTTATTACTGTGATTTAGTTCAACTTCGACATGCTAGCTATGTTATGATAACATTTTTTAAGTAAAGTTTCACCAACTCTAAAAAGTCGGATTCCATTGATTGATATTGTAATGAGCCTGTCCTTATTCACACCATATTTTTCCTATAATATTACTCTTTAGTTTCATAAAATTATTCTAAAAATGGAGAAGCTTATCTCAAGCAATCAAAACCTTAAAAATGAACATAATAAAGTCAAATTCATTAGAATTCCTCTTTGTTTAAACTGTCTAGGATGATTTTTTTCCAATGAAAACCTCCCCACAATGCTTCACAAATAACAATTCCACCTTAGTCATGTGCTGAAGATCTTGCAAACATATTTTCAGCCCATTGAATTAAACTTGTATTTTCTTAATATATGTTGCTAACTTGCTATTACAGTTATCATATATATGGCCTAGAGAAAACAAAGGTTCATCGAATTCAGAAAATTTTGTATGAAAAATCATTAAAAAAAAGTCATCATAATTACAAACCTAAGAGAGTGAAGAGAAACTCAACGTGTAGAAGAAGATAGTTGGTGACTTGGAGTCGTTGCCGGAGAGACGAACAGAAATCGGAGAAGAAATTGAAAATTGAAATTGAACAGTAAGCTTGAAGACTTGAAGTGATGAACTGTTGAAGACGGCTAGGGCTTTTTGTGTTTTAAGTGGGTTTATTTAGTTTTTTTCTATATTAGACTATGCTGACTATAATAGATTTATTAGGTATAGGGTAATCGGGATGGGTTCCCTGATCGGGTGGGGGCCAACACTCGAAACCCGTCTCGATTTCCATTAACCGGGTTTTCGGGTATCCCAAAACCCATTTTTCTCCGTCCCAAATGGGAAAACCCGATTGGAACCGGACGGGTACCCGAAATCCGGTCCCATTTACCCAGCCCTATATCCATGTATCTACTTATTCACGTATCCTATCATACATTGTAACTTGTAGTTCATGTACGTGGATATTCATTCACTTAGGGGAATACATTAACTTTAATATGCACAATACCGGAAATGGCTTAGTACGCCGATTCAAGTTAACCGAACTCAAACGTAACCCCAAGTAGAAGATTTTCTGGCCCTTGATACAAAATTTAAGGGTTTTTGTTTGCATCAGCTCATGATTAGGACATGCAATCAAAACAAAGGTCAAAGCTTGTTCGAGTGGCGGTTTGTGATAAACAGAAAGCCTGTGAGGCTTAGTGCTATTGAGTTTAGCCTTGTACCGGGACTCAAATTTGACGATACATTATTAACAAGATAAGAAAAACAAGCTATTAAATCGACTAAATTGAAACGTCGAATGTGGCCCAGTAAGGGGAATGAAGCAGTCATCGCTGCGGAGGTCGAAGAAAAAATTACATCCATTATGATACGCCATCCATATTATGAAGATATTATCAAATTGGTGTATGTTTTGGTTATATCTCAATTTTTCTTTCAAGAGCGCTATTTAGTGGTTGATGACCTTGTTTAGAATGTAAGTTAACTCTAATCTCATTTCAATTTCTTTATTTATATTTTATATTGTACTATCTATTCAAATTTGTCTGATATTAGAGGTATGTGATAACCTAGATATTTGCGAAAAATATCTGTTGGTCCCAAAAGAGGTCAATGAGGTCTAGAGGGGGGGGGGGGGGGGGGGGGGGAGGGGGGGGTGAATAGACCTCTAAACTTTAAAACTTTTTCTCTAACTTTTCTATCAGCAGACTCAGCTGATCTGATTCGTAAGACTACTAAGCTGATTTCGCACAAAGCTTTATCAGCAGAGTTGACCATTCATCTGATTTCACTAATCTGATTCAGATAACTCAGAGTTTCAAAACTTGTATGCAGCGGATTTATCAAGTATGTTCTTCAAACAAGTTTATCTTTCAAAGTTTAACCCCTGTTTTATAAATTTCTCAATTTATAATTGTTCTTTCAAACCAGTTTGTTTACTTATGAAAATATGCAAGATAAAACAAGTAATCAAACACAAGGAATTTTTATAGTGGTTATATGGATTTAAGTCATTTAGTCCACTCTTCCAAGTCACAAAGATCTTGGGTTATACTAGAAAACACAAAGTTAACAGTATACAATGCTTGCAATTCAACAAATGAAAAGCCACAAGTGCGCGGTAAGAAATCACACAGAAATCCTATTCTCCGAAGCTAGATCACGCACTGAGATGGATCTACACTCCTCACGCTATTTTCAGTACAGGAGATCACTCAAAAAACCTATACTAAGAAGCTATATCACTTCACACAGATGGATATACACTCCTTCTATTCTCAGTTGACAGTCACTTAGACAGACAACGTTTGTTCTCTGGTCTTCAACAAAAAGCTTCGTCAACAAATGACTTTGCTTACAATCAGACGACTCAACTGATGGATCTCGCTCTTAAGATGTGATCTTGAATTATGCAAGTCTCTTTTAGATCTTCAGTTTGTCTTCTATTTATACTCCTCGGATTTGAATTTCTGCCCGTTGAAGGTTGACAGAAATGTACAGTCCTCGAGTACTGGTCCTTAAAACGCGGAATGGCTCTCTGCAACTGTTTCTCTGTACACTCTGCTGTACGGATATTCACTTTATGTCAGTCGCATTTAATGCACTCAGCTCTTAGCACGTTACCGTTGAGCTTCCTGACCATCTTCACTCTGCTGGTGGAAATACTCTGCTGATGATCACTCTGATGATCACTCGACTGATGGCTTCTCGGCTGATTCAAGAATGAACACATCTATCTTGACTCGGCTGATAATAACCAATCTGATATCCCACTCGGCTGATTCGGTCACATAGCTTCCAGACCATGAGATAGGTTTCACTAAGCTTTTCAGTTCTTAGTTGATGACTTCCAAATTAGCCTTCTTGACTATTATACCCTATTTGTCATCTTCAAAACCTTCTCTAAATTATACCAACAATTTCCCCCTTTTTGATGATGACAAAACCTTCAACTAAGAACATCTTCTAACTCTTCAGATTTGGTCTTCATACCTTGAGATGGAAATTTATTGATCTGATACAACTTTCAAAAAAAATTACCACTTGATGGTTCTTTTTCCCTTTCTGATCTTCTGCTTAAAGGGTTCTTAGTTGCATCCTTTAATCTTCCCCCTTTTTGTCATCAACACCAATACTTGATTTGCATTTCTTCTTCCCCTTTTTCTCTTTATAGGATTGCAAACTTAGTATGCTGAAGACAGGTAGGTAAGTACTTGGTTGATCGAGGTAGTCTTCGTTGCTGTTTTATCACTCCAGCTAGAAAATTTCCCCTTACTTCAAGAATTTTTACCACTTGATACCATTTGTGGTCTGATTCCACTTGTAGTCTGATACTACTTGTAGTCTGAAACTACTTGCTTGAATGTAAATCGGATTAGTCAGCTGATATCACTTGTTGATGTGATAACACTTTGCTGATACCACTTGGTGTAGTACATTCTTGAATATCACTTGGCTGTTGAGTTCCATTCGGCTGATGAGAAGCAGTCTTCTGATAGCTTCATTTTGACTTATTGAAAACTCCATCTTTATTAAGGAGTACCGCTAGTCGTACACGTTCCCCCTAAGTTCAAGAATCCGTGGTCAAGTAGTCTGATGAGAGTTTCTCTTCAAAGACACTCAGCCGTTGAATTCTAGTAAGCTGTTTTGGGTTAGTCTTCTGATAAGTTCCCCCTCAACATATGAATCCAAAATCAACGAACCAATTTCTTTGTCACATGGTTGACTGATACCACTTGTTGGTGATACTGCTTGTTGCGATCAGTTGTTGGTCTCTAAACCACTTGTTATTCTTTGATAATCTTCAACTTTTCAGCAAACTTGCGTTCCTTGAAATCTCCAAACGTAGAGTCTACCACTTGAATTATACCACTTGATGATACCACTTAATTGATAACACTTGTTGGTAAATGCTTGTTGGTGAGACCACTTGTTGAACTCGGTGAAATTTGCAAGGCAGTCAGCTCATGTTTGTCATCTCACATGTACTTCACCTGTAAAACAGATGACAATTTTTGGTACCCCTTGTTTATTGGGTCCAGCATAGTTAGTATAACCTTTAACATGTGATGATCTAGTGACTTATGTTTTATCATGATGATACCACTTGTCATGATGATACCATTTGTTGGTCATGATTAAAACATAGCTCATAAGCAAGGTAAGATGCATGAAATATGTGATAAGCATGCATATATTAATGAGGATGGCAATCAACACAGTGAACATGATCAACATGATAATATGAATAAGCATAGTGTATGTCATAATAACAATTATCATAATGTGATTCAAATTCTTGCCAGATAATTCATTTTTACCTCAATTTCTTACCTGAGTTATTTAATAACTCTCCTTAGATTCAGCAGACTTGACATTTTAAATTTACTCCTATCAGCAGCCTATTTCAGCTTACTCGGCTGATGGGTTTTAGTAGTCTGATTAGTCTTAGGTAGCTTACTAGGTTTTCTAACCTGTTGAGCATCAGTAGACTTCTTCTTTTAAGTCTCTGATTTCTTTTTAGAGAATTATGCAATTGCTTCTTTCAAGTTGATTTATATTTTCTAAATAAATTGCATACTCAGCTTTTAAAGCTTCATTCTCATGCTCAAGCTTTTTGTAGTCAACTGATTCTTGAGATTTTTCAACCTGAAGTTTCAGTGATCTGATTTGCTCTTTTCAGCAGAGTCATCTCTTCATTAAGCTTGGCAAATGCACAAACAATATTTGAATTTGTAATTCAACATTTATTCAAACGATTCAAATAGTGCATTTCATTTAATTGGTAGAAGATACCTCAGTTTTCAGAATCATCAAATTCTATGGCAGTTAAGCATAGGGTCTCATATACTTCTTCAAATTCTTTATCAGACAACTGACGGTCTGAATAAGATGTGCAGGAGTTTATTAGCTTTGCTGCATCAGCTAACTTTGATTTGCTCTTACTTAGCTTACGCTCCTTTTTGGCACACTTTTCCTTTTCAGCAAACTTCTCTGATGATGAGTGTGAATGATCTTTGATCAAGAGTCCATACTCTTCTTCATTGTTGTCTCTAAGTTTTGCTTTGGAGGAATCCCTGTTTTCCTGAAAATGATCAGAAGAAGATGAAGTAGCATTTTTATATTTTAATTTCATTTTCTTCTTGTAGAACTTCTCAAAATCATTCAGCAGCAGGGTAACGTCGTCAGCAGTGTATTCTTATTCTGAACTCAGCAGAGTCTTCTGTTTTGACTTGTCTGCTGATTTTCTTGACTTGTCTGACGCCATTAGAGCAGCAGTAGAGTCTGAACAGGTTGACACTTCTAATCCCATTCTTGGCATTTGATACTCATATGCTTTGAGGGATGAGAACAATTCGGAAAGAGAAATCTTCTCTAAATCCCTTGATTCTTCCATGGCTGTCACCTTCATGTTGAATTTGGGTGGCAAGGCCTTGAGAACCTTTGCTGTGATCTCCTTGTTCGAAAATTCTTTACCAAACCTTAGAACTTCATTCAGAGCTTTGGTAAATCTGATATCTATCTGATCAATCGTTTCACCAGACTTCATCTTGAAATTTTCAAACTCCTCAAGAGCCACACTGAGCTTGTGTTCTTTGATAGCGTCGTTTCCTTCGCTTAGCCCGCAGACTTTATCCCACACCTCTTTGGCAGTTTTGAAGTGCTTGATCTTCTGGAATCTTTTTTCGTCTACAGCTCTGAACATGATGAACTTCGCCTTTTTATCAAGATTTACTAACTTGATTTCTTTGGGTGTCAGCTCATCCAGCTCTTTGTCAACTATCTGATCTGGTTGACCAGCAACCTTCACAGTCTTCTGGATTCTGAATGGTCCTTGTGTAATACATGTAAACATGTCTTCATTATAAGCAGCAAGGAAGATTTCCATTCTGATTTTCCAATTTTCAAAGTCCATATGGCCAATGTGAGGAACATGGCTTATGGCATCCATTTTTCAAAAGGTTTTGATTTTTCAAAATATGCTCTCTTTTTGAAAAATTTGAAAAACACACTAAGTATCAAGTTCGTTTGATCAGGCAGAGGATCAGATGAACCAATCTGCTCTGATACCACTTGTTGGTCCCAAAAGAGGTCAATGAGGTCTAGAGGGGGGGGGGGGGGGTGAATAGACCTCTAAACTTTAAAACTTTTTCTCTAACTTTTCTATCAGCAGACTCAGCTGATCTGATTCGTAAGACTACTAAGCTGATTTCGCACAAAGCTTTATCAGCAGAGTTGACCATTCATCTGATTTCACTAATCTGATTCAGATAACTCAGAGTTTCAAAACTTGTATGCAGCGGATTTATCAAGTATGTTCTTCAAACAAGTTTATCTTTCAAAGTTTAACCCTTGTTTTATAAATTCCTCAATTTATAATTGTTCTTTCAAACCAGTTTGTTTACTTATGAAAATATGCAAGATAAAACAAGTAATCAAACACAAGGAATTTTTATAGTGGTTATATGGATTTAAGTCCTTTAGTCCACAGTTCCAAGTCACAAAGATCTTGGGTTATACTAGAAAACACAAAGTTAACAGTATACAATGCTTGCGCAATTCAACAAATGAAAAGCCACAAGTGCGCGGTAAGAAATCACACAGAAATCCTACTCTCCGATGGTAGATCACGCACTCAGATGGATCTACACTCCTCACGCTATTTTCAGTACAGGAGATCACTCAGAAAACCTATACTAAGAAGCTATATCACTTCACACAGATGGATATACACTCCTTCTATTCTCAGTTGACAGTCACTTAGACAGACAACGTTTGTTCTCTGGTCTTCAACAAAAAGCTTCGTCAACAAATGACTTTGCTTACGATCAGACGACTGAACCGATGGATCTCGCTCTTAAGATGTGATCTTGAATTATGCAAGTCTCTTTTAGATCTTCAGTTTGTCTTTTATTTATACTCCTCGGATTTGAATTTCTGCCCGTTGAAGGTTGACAGAAATGTACAGTCCTCGAGTACTGGTCCTTAAAACGCGGAACGGCTCTCTGCAACTGTTGCTCTGTACACTCTGCTGTACGGATATTCACTTTATGTCAGTCGCATTTAATGCACTCAGCTCTTAGCACGTTACCGTTGAGCTTCCTGACCGTCTTCACTCTGCTGGTGGAAATACTCTGCTGATGATCACTCTGATGATCACTCGACTGATGGCTTCTCGGCTGATTCAAGAATGAACACATCTATCTTGACTCGGCTGATAATAACCAATCTGATATCCCACTCGGCTGATTCGGTCACATAGCTTCCAGACCATGAGATAGGTTTCACTAAGCTTTTCAGTTCTTAGTTGTTGACTTCCAAATTAGCCTTCTTGACTATTATACTCTATTTGTCATCTTCAAAACCTTCTCTAAATTATACCAACAATATCTATTTTGGAATAAAACCATCCGAGACGTCTTGATCGATATGGGAAATTTCAGTGATTTGTCCCAATAAAAATGTAAATGGAACGCACATGGATACCCATGGATTGTATTGGTATGAACTCTTGTTTAGTTATGTTTTTTTTTTTTTTAGGAATTACAAGTTTTCGTGTATATGTTTAATGTGCAGTATTGGATGTTAGAGGCAATCTAAGGCATGGACAGAGCATTCAAGTCTATGAAAATATCTTGTTACTCTGCAAGGTATCCTAGGATGTTGTGGTGGAGCCTAGGACAAGTGCAGCCAAACAATAAGAAGTTCGAAGCCTTTTTGGACAAAGAGGCTCATCTATGTTTCATAGTCATTAATTTTCTTTTTTGAATAATATCATGAATAAAATCTTATTTGGTATAATTTAATGTTTTTTTTTTTAACAGGCTGTGATCCCCGAGACCGATGCTCGATGCAAATGAGATAAATATGCCTATTTTAGGGACAGCAAGAATTGGTTTCAACTAAAATACAATCAACCAGCCGAGTACGGTGCCCTGACTAGTGGCTTGGGCCTTGATCACGTCATCGTTAGGAATATTGAGTCATCATCTCCTGAGCACCGACCCGATGATTCCTCCACCTCTCAGGACTGACCCGACCATGCCCCTACCTCTCGGGGTTGACCCGACCATGGCCTTACCTCTCGGCGTCCTTCAACATTGAATGATGAATTGCCACCCGATTGGTTTGTCCGAATGTAATAGAGATTTGACCAAATCGAGAGTGAGCAAGCACAAGTCATGAAGAGTTTCAAGCATCTTGAAAGGATGATCCGCGGGGACTTCCAGTCGAGAGGAATCAAATATCCATCAGAAGAGGTGGATGATTGATTTAATTTTGTGTTCTTAATGATGGTTTTGGATGTGTTTGGTTTATTTGTTCAAAATTTAGGATTTGAATGTTTTTTTTTTTTAAATTTAGGATTTGGATGCTTTTGTTCTAATTTTGCAATGTTTTTCGTTAAATGTTTAGGGTTATGGACAATGTTTTGTAATTTCTGAAATATATTTTGTGTGTATGTCTGATGTGTGTTTTTTAGTGTATGTAGAATTCTCATCATTTTTCTCGAGTTAATGATCTGGAGGGTACTAAGCATAATCCCAGAGCTGATGATCCGTATGGTTCTCAATAGTATGATGATCTAGAGGGTTCCCAGCAGAATTTCAAATATGATGATCTGGAGGATTTTGAGCAGAATCACGAAGTTGATGATCTGGTGGACGATGTTATGAATCCCAGAGCTGATGATCCGTAGGTTCTCAGCAGAATCCCAGATATGATGATGCAGATGGTTCCCAGCAGAATCTCGGATATGATGAATCAGAGGATTTTGAGCAGAATACCAGAGTTGATGATCTGGTAGGCGATGTTATGACTTCAGAAGCGAGGGCACGAAGGACAATAAAGTCTAGTGCTTATATTAGAACTCCCTATATAAGAAATGATGGAACAAAATATAGGCGGAGGATGTCTTCTAAATAATTAGGCAATTTTGGTGTTTTTTCAGATTTTTTAGGGTTGATGTTGTATTAAATGATACAAATTCTAGCTAGACTTCTTTGATAGGCAACGTATAGAAAACAAATGAGTGCTTGTACTGTTGTGTGACTTGACACGGTTTGGAATCATTCGGTTAAAAAGTAACCATAAAGAGGGTTTATTGGTTTTGGAAACAATGAAAAAACATTTTTTCAACAAAAGGAATCTGAAATGTTTGAACTTGTGGATCTTTAAGATAAATCCTCTGTAGAATGTATTTCATTTTCTCTTGGTTCTTTTTCGTCTTTTTGTTGCAGAATTGTAAACAAATATACGAAAAATAACTAAGTCCAAACATTTCAGATTCCTTTGGCTGAAGAATTTTCTTCTCAAATATACCCCTCAAATTCTTCCTCAATTAATCAAATTTCATAGTGTTATAATTTGCGCAGGAGCTAATACTACTATAAGTGAATGTTCTCTGTTCGGATCCTCAATTAATCAACAACACAATAAATTAATTTGACTTCTGTTAAAACAAAGAAACGGTGCAATAAACATAAAATATTACAACATATATTGTTCAATAAACATCAAATATTACAATAAATATTATTGAATAAAAATCAAATAATACAACAAATATTGTTTAATAAACACCAACCTTAGATTGCTCCGAGTTCTCCAAGCGTTGAGGACATGTCACCGGTACATTTTCAAATTGAGCACTTGTATCTTTTCTTCGAATTTTCAGGACAAGAAGGAAAACGTGACATTCTTAATTTTTCAACAGACCGTTACACATATGGAGGCAATACTTCTTTTATCTTGATATCATCAGGAATGATGATCCATTGGTCTTCAGATGAAACGGGATAAATGACCTCCGAATATGCAAAAATCATGAGATCGCGCTTGTAGTAATGGGAAGCAAGTTCGTATACATACCTACCGAAGTCACTTGGTCGGAAGTCCAGGGCAGCTAATATTGCGTGCTCACATGACATCCTTTCCATTTGAAATACGCCGCATGAACAAGTTTTTCATTTAAGTCCACAATCCCAGACCACTCAGTAGATTCCACTTTCCACTTTCCATAACCCAATCGAGCACAATCTCACTTTACTGCGCTCTCATATCGCTTGTGAAGGGTTTCCTCTATGTTTTTGCTAATTTGACCCAAATCGTTAGTTGCCGTTTCACGATGTTTACAAAACCACGATCCCATGTTTTGAAGAACATATTTGACCAAGGAACATATGGGATAACTTTTTTGTCTTCTTGCTCACTCTTTTAAGGACCTCCACGGTGTTAGATGTCATCGCTTCATACCTGTTGACTTTATGGTGCACCCTCGACCATTTCTAAAACGGAATATCGTGCTCTAGCCAATGTGGACATCTTGCATTCTTATATTTCAATAAACCAATGAACTTTTGGAACTCATGTTCGGTGTATGCAAAAGCGGCGTGGTGAAAAAGATTGGCTAAATCTGGGTTTCTCCAATTCTGTAATAGGTTCTTCTTGACATGCCAATAACATGACCCGTGTTCTGCCAAAGGACAAACAACTTTTAACCGCATTTGCAATCGGTACACCCCTGTCCGAAATAAAAACCATATTTTCTCTATCTGGTGTCAACTCTTTCAAGCATGCAAGAATCCTAGTCCAACAAGCCGTGTCTTCACTATCACCTAACCCCCAAGCAAGCGGATAACAGTGGTTTTCACTATCCGTCGTACTTTCAATTAGAACGATTCGATCATATTTGTTCTTAGTAAACGTTGCATCAATTACAATCACATCTCTTAGGAATTGAAATCCTCGAATAGCCACTCCTATAGCCATGAAAAAATATTTGAACTTGTTTTCTGAGTCTGTATGAAGTTCCTCGATGCTTCTGGAGTAGTCGTGACCTTGACATTCAAAATATATTATTCACGCGACTCCAAATAACACGACTTGATATTTGTCTATGTTGAGCAACCTATCAATCAGTGAACAAGTGTGAATATTACAATATGTCCGAATAACAAACTCATCACCGCTTGATTCCTTTGTGGCAAGTATTCTCCATGGACAATCCTCTGTGACACACCCAACATTCTTCCTTATTTTCAAAGACTTACCCTTTTTACCCCCTTTATATATCAAAATGGTTAGCTAAAGCAAATAGCCCGAGTTAATACATGAAGTCCTGTTTCCTTTTGAAGCGCTGACCGATTTCCCAACCTGATCCATCAATTCTCCCCTGACTGGAATTTGATCCCGAACAAATTCTTGGAACATCAACATCAAAATAATTGGATAGGTCGTGAAAATTTGGCACTTAACTATCATGATTAGGTGGCTCGTCAGAGTCGCAGTGGTCATCATTACTTGGCTTGTCAAAGTCTTCATAACTAGGTGGCTCGTCAAAGTTTGACGATTGGCCAAGATGACTAGAAGGCTCGTCGAAGTTGTCGTGGTCAACACCTATCTCCACATCTCCATTGTTGTCGTAAATATATTGACCCGGACTCCAACGAGCAAACACAAGTTCCTCAACTATAGGTCCAAGTGTTTTATTAAAATCTTCATAGACATTTAACAAATGTGGCGTTGGATTAGAGACGAACTGTAAACTTAAATCTCTGTTCCTGTAACTTGGTCCTATCTCATAGCCATCATGGTTATTCAGAAAACTAGCTCGGTCATAAACTTGTCTTCTTTAGCCCGGACTGTAAGTTTCCTCGGAGCCCCTTCTCTCAGCGGATTCTCTTGTCTCCTTGGATTCCCATCTATCATCGGACTCCTTTCTATCACCGTACTCCATTCTATCCTCGGAGTCTTCTTTCTCATCGGAGTACAAGTCACATACAAAGTAGTCTCAGAATGATTTTGGAGAAAATACTTAATTACCTCTCATTGGGACTCATTTAATATGGCACCGGGTTCACCCCGCTTACGCACTAGTTTTGCGATAGAGCACAACATCATTGGCATACCGGTCAAAACCAGGGACTTCTTCTAGCTTTCAGGCGTAAAAAAAAAATCCAATGGTCATCCGTTAACTTCCACTCATCGCTATACCTTATATAAACAAGAAGTCTCTACATACCTAAAAATAAACAACTCAAATTAAAACACAAAATAGCTAAACAAACTTGTAATATTTTTTTAAGTTCTGTTTTGGGCGCCTTAATCCTTAGTATATTCCATTGTGCGCCTGAATCCAGGAGCCCAATGCTTAGAATATTCTTGGGCACCGGGATCCAGGCGCCCAGGAATATATTCGGTTGCCCGAATTCCCTGGAATCCAAGAAATCTAGCGCCCACTACGGAAAACTAACTTTGGAACTTTTTCTATTTCGTTTTTTACCATCAAAATACTTAAAATTGAAACCCAATGTTATAGGAGATCAAATGCTAACCTTAGATGATGACCTTCTTGTGTTCTTCTTCCTCGACCTATTTGATTTTGAGTAAAGTGGGTTTTAAGGTTTTGGGAGAGAAAATGAGTTTGGAAGATTCTGAAAGAATGGAGTGAGTTTGATTTTTGATTTCCAAAATTTGTGGGTATAACTAACCTATTAACTAATTAATTAAAATGAGGTCATTTCTATAATTAATTTTTTTAGGGTCATTTTTAAAATTTAAACTTTTGAAGAGGTTATTTTTAAAATTCTCTCCACACACATGAACATATTGACAATCCAATAATTTAACTTACTCTCACTCGTTTGACTCTTAGACAAAAATAATCTCATTTTTCTTGTTTTTTTCTCTGAGTGCGCTCAAATAACTCCACGTTTGTCAGCGGACATTTAAGTTCGGCATGCTACAAATATTTTTTATGTTAATTTATTGAAGAAGAAATAATATAAATAGAACAATGTATAAAACTAAACTTACCATCTTCAATTTGTGGACCATGTATGTTATCAATCCATCAGTATGAGTTGATATGCCACCATCCTTTGGCGTCATCCAATTGATTTTTCCTAATGCGGACTTTCTCAACCAGTTTTTTATGGACCAATGTCATCAATTAATCGATTCCATAAATCCTGGCTTATCCAATCAGGGTTGTGTCCATGCAAAGGGATTGGATTTTTTGATTTGACTCATTTGTTGCTATTCTCCTTTACTCATCGCATAGCGCTTGTTTTCTCCCACGTTCACCGAATTTGTTTAGTACTAGACCGACTCCATTTCCAGTTTTTCAAAATAAAATAGGAAATCATTTAACAATAGTCATTGTTTTCTCTACAAATAAGAAATATCATGTTGCCAAGTTTTTGTCTCAAGCTAAACTATACTCGGGCAACTAACTCATACAATAAAATTAAGTCCTTCAACATATGAATATGCTTGTAGTCATAGACTGTCCAATAATCACTGGAAGTAGCATGACTACGTACAAGTTCTTATTTATTTCATTAATGCAACTTTTAGTATATAATTTTATTACTTACGCAAAATTCTCCACACAATAATTATTTCATAACTACTGAAACTCTATGCCATGTCGACTAGGCCATTGAAATGCCCTTTGAAAGTGGCAAAAAAAAAAAAATTATCCAAAAAGAACATAATTATTAAAAAATAGAATAAAACTAACAAATGAAAAAAACATAAAGAGATTACTTGTCTTCATTGGCAAAAACGAGCTGGCGGTCCTCTTGATTTGTGGTTGCATCGACCCCATAATTGGGTCTGCGTGGTACGTGTTGTGACTCATTCAAACTTACTAGGGGATCAATCATCTCCTTACCTTATCTAGGTTGAGGTTGTGATGAAGGATTGTGCGTAGTATTATCTTGAATAAGCGGGTCGCCCAAGTCTGTTGTCTTTTCGTGCTCAGATACATCCTCCTCAATTTGTTAAAATTTCTTTCTAGTGTTACGTGAATTGTTCATCTTTCCTCTTTTAGCCATCCTATAATTTGAAAAGTTCAGAGAAAAATTAAATATCATATCATAAAGACTAATATATACAAAACATATTAAAAAATCAATAAATCAAAATATATTGCCTATAGTCATTCTTAAGTATAACCCTACAAACTAATCAACAAAATCACAACTAACAAAATCTAGAAATCAAAAGTCATCCATGTATCCCAATACTCTCCATACCCCCTCCCCTCCTCTCCATTCCACACCCCTCCCCGCCCCCCCTTCCCCCCTCCCCCCCTCTCCCCCCCCTACACACACACAACATCACCACATGCTTGAGAATATTACTGAACATATACATTTTACATCTGCAAAACCTAAGATGCAATATTGAAAAATTTAGTGTAGACTTAGTTAAACAAAAAAGCGATTGACAAAAAATTCTACCTTTTAAAATGGTTAGTATTGATCGATTTCTCCAACTTCACCGCAAACTCACATGCACACAAGAAAGCTGACATTAATATATCAACATATTAAGTAATAAAAAAATCAAATTCATAGTTCATTTATTTATGTTTAATTACGAATAAATGTATAATACAAAATGAACAAAAAAAAAATAAACAAACTTGAAGCAATAAGGAATAAATGAGTTAAATTAGAACTAAAGCACTCACGAGAATTGCTATACTTTTGGGTTGAATCCTCTAAAATTAACAAAAATGGAGTTTTAGGGTTACATAGCTTTAAGAGATTAGGGTTTAAGAGAAATTGATTTGTATATAAAAAAAATAGAGAATTTGGTATTTATTGGACTTTCTAAGAGATGAGTTTGCTTTCAAATGAGAATATCTCTTTTGTAAGCAAAATTTTAGTATTTTTTGTATATAGCCTAATTGGCATTGCAAAGTTGATATAGCATAATTAGCTCTCATTTTCCTTGAATAAATAATTTCCTTTTGAAACATAATTATGCTAATTAGACTAGATTATGCATTGACTTGTGTTGTGTGCGTGATTATTGGGCGTGAAAGAACATATTTTCTCTTGAATATGAAGTTTATTATTTTTTATTCCCTCAAATAAGGTGTTGAAAGTTATTTAGGGTGGTGCAGTATATAGGGCCTTGATATATATATATATATAAATGAACTTAGCTGATATTTTGATTGATACCAAATCTTGTCATATTGTTGAAAATAAATTCATCCTAGTATAATGCCTCAAGATGCTTTTTAAAATATACTATATTCTTGATTTCAGGAAGCAATAACAAATTTCATTTCAATAGTCAATAGTATAGCATGTTGCATTTAGTCAATAGAAGCATAAATGAGCCTCATTTATTAATCAACTAGTCATCCTCACCACACGTTTTCGCGTGCATTAAATTGTTTTAAGCACAAAAAATAAGGACTTCTTTTTGGGGTTTGACCAAAAGAAAAAGTAAAAGATAAATTTTATTTAAAGGGTGTAATAGGATAAGTGAAGAAGCTGAAAAGTAACATAATTAAATTAATTTAAGTACTAAGGAAAAAATAAGAATATCAAAAAATAAAAATTGGTGTAGCATGACATGACTTCTATTTTTAAATAGTATAGATTTACATATTAATTTTTTTCTTGGACCTAGTAAGATTTCTAGTGTGAAGTCGTACTTGAACGAAGAAGTCTTCAATTTCAACTCACTGTACTTCAAACTCAATGTACATACATGACTCAATCGTGTTCCTCGAATAATGTTGGAGGATAGGTTGATCCGAGAGAGCACCTTTCCATTTTCTCTTACCCGGGTTGAGATTTAGGTCCTTTTGCAAACTGTTAACTGAAGATAAAATAATTGCTGCACAGTGATATGTGTTGTTGAATTGTGCAAATTAAATCATTTCATTGAGTGAGTGTGTGTGTTATATCAATTAGTTATTGTGAATTATGTATGATGTGCATTTTAACCTTTTTAATATTAAAAAAAAAATGATTCGCTTAAGATGGAGATGAATTCCACAATAACTCCTGATGAATTAGCAAGATTTCGCCTTATTGATTTTTGTGGAAGGTTGAAAGAATATGTAAGTTCGATTACTTATTTATTTATATTATAATTGTAGTGTTTAAATTCATTAACTTTGTATTTTTGAGTAAGCAGGTCAAAAGAAATGAAGAAGACAAAAACTCGGACGCATATCAAACCCGTTAAATAGAACAATCAATGAAATCATGGAGTGCACCCAAAATTTAGGCTTGTGGAGGTTAATGAAAAATCAAAGTTGAAATAGTACGATCACTTTATATTGGCTCAACAAACCCATCAGCTCTACTAGACAGGTTACCCGAAACACCCGCATTATAGAGATAGAAGTGATTGGGCTGCTGTTTCCAAAATCAAAGCTAGGAGCATGACCGTCGTTGAACTATTAGATGATGCTGAGGAGGTTGAGTTTAGGTTTGAAGGTGCTTTTCAAGAAGAGGGGTCCTCTATTGCAGGGACTGACCTTGTTGATGCAGATATTCTGTTGGATACAAATAGTGATTTAGAAGAAGTGGATCCTACATAACTTCGTCGAATTGCCGAGAAAGATGAGAATGAAGAGGATGTAAAGAATCAAGAAAGTAATGAAAATGAAAATAAACAAGAAAGTAGTGAAAATGAGCATAGTTGTGGTGATGATGTATGCACTTTGATGATTGATTTGTTGATGAGGAGGAAGAAAAAATTTCATGATATAAATTTCTTATTGTTTGTGAATCTTAATATAAAATTGGATTTCTTTCCAAAGCTTTATATTGATGTTTGTGTGTATTGTATTAGATCATATTGATTAATTGCGTTTTTTTTTTTTTTGTGTATAATTTGTATGTATTGAAATGTTTGATAATTCAGTTTACATTATTTATCTGAACGGAGGAATACATCAATAAGGTTTGAGGCATCATATAGTGTTTATAAGTTTTACACAGAGGATACTTATTCTAGAGAATGGTGTAATGAAAGTCTTGTGTTTGAAGCATAAACTTATGTTGATGGGATTTCGTTGGGAGTTTAAGTGTGGTGTTAAACATAGCGTTGGTTGTTATCATTTTAGGTCAGAATTTTGATTATTTTTATACCTTTATGTACTCTATCTCTTTAAAGTTTTCTAATTTTCTTGTGGGTTTTGATTTGACAGTATTTTAGCAGCAACTTTTCTTTTTTGGGTAAGATTGAATTTTGTTAAAAAAAATGGTTCAAATGATTCGATATTGTGTTAATATGGGGCGGAATGACTTTATGGACTTCATTTCTTGACCTTATGAGTTTTTTGTGGGTTAATAATTGTTGAGAAACAATATTTTTTAAGTTCTTGTTCTTACTTGCAAGACTCATGGCTACTTTAATGTTCAAAGGTCTTGATTACAAAAATTGAGGAGGGTTCAGATTTTTGGAGTCCCAATATACTCAAAATCACTGTTTGTGGGATTCGGGGATGTCGTGTTGGTGTAATTTCACATATGTAGGATTGATTGGCACATAACTAAATTTCACATTATTTCACACTCTTAAAATCTTTTTTTATGTTGTGTGGATTAATAAAAGATTTATGATTATAAATTCAAATAAGAAGATTGATTTTGAGTTAGATGAATTCATTTTTATTTGAATTTGCTTTGATTAAACCATTGATATTTACATAAAATGCATTTAAAAAAAATTCGTTTTTGGCTTTCTTGTGCCGAACTTATCTGTTAATGATTTTAGTCACATTGTGTTTTTAACTTTTGATTGTATGATTTTTTTTTTGTCTTGTTTCTGGTAGGATTTTATCTCTTCCTAGATGATTAATTTCTCCTTCAAATTTTTTTGGGGTTAAATGTTGGGGTACCTCAGCGGTCAGAACAACGAAAGTGCAGAATTAAATTCTTTTTTCTGAGGTACCCATACAGTCCATAAATTATTTCCATCTTACATATGCGAAAAGGTTGAATTAAAGCACAAAACAATAAAATCAAAAGCAAGAGGGGGTGATATGCCATTTTCCTCACCAAAAGTTCGGCGGTGGAAATCTCCGGTCTTCTTTTGATTCATAGTAGCACTCCAAATGTCGTGCCTCTAGAATGTATCCACACCAGATGGATTGTAGCAACACCTTCTAGTCACAGTCTAAGAACTAGAACGAGAAGGTTTGTCAATGGAGGAACTTAGATCTAAATCTAGATCTAGATGGGAGAGAAGAGAGAGGAGGAAGCGGTTAGGGTTAGAAAATGCAATTTCAAGATTAGGTTTTTTTGGAGTCTCTTAAGACTCCTATTTATGAGCCACCCATTTTCCTTGTTGTGCAAGACTTTTTCATGGCCCAGCTCTTGCCCTTTATTTAATTAACTCTTTAATTAAATAATCTCAATTAATTTAATTAATTCCTCTCTATTATTACTTAACACTTTAATTAATTAGACCATCTAATTAATTATTATTCATATTGAACTAACACTTTAATTCAATAAAATTATTTATTTAACTTCTTTAGATCAATTGTTTTCATTTTGACTGTTGTTGTCCAACTGTATTGCGTTTGACCCTCTAGGTTCACTATCAATTGGTCGCAGGCCCACAAACTCTTCGTGATTTAATTATGAGCAATTAATTGCTCCGATCAATTAAACACTTTTAATTGACAACTCCAGAATTAATCTCCTATTAATTCAGGAGTACCTACACCTCATGGTCGATGTCTAGCCACAAGCCCATGAGGCCCAACTTCAGGTGAATTGATCTTGTGAACCTCACCTCTTATAACTGCCATGTACATACGGCCCTTCTGACGACTTAATTTCCCGATCGAGACCTAGGGTGTGTGAATTCATCGGTACTTCTAATTATCTTGATTATATACTTTTTAATTCTGGATAATAATTTCAGTGTGATTGCTAAATTTTGAAATCCCTTTCCAAATCGGTCACTGACCGTGGCCACGGGTTTCTCGGAATCTATTATCTAAGAACATACATGAAATTCTCTCATCCATTACGATGAGTTGGTAGATCCCATATTGATACTAACCATCCGCGTACACGACTATAAGTACCGAAAGCACACACACCCGTGCACCGAATTCGCCCTAGCATCTCAAGTCTATGGACTAAATCATTCACTATTATTAGTCTTGGGAAACATCCCATTACTGATATGCGATATGCGGTTCTACAATAGGTTTCTCTGTTCGGGTCATTCGATGTGTTCAATCCCCTATCGAACCACCTACTCATATGCACTAGCATCAAATGTCTTGTTCATGAAACGCTACAAATTCACTACATGTGAATCATGCATATTCGTACAAGTCTTAGCGATTTCTTCGATACCCTGTCTCGTTCAAAATCTATGACTTATATTGTGTTTTAAGATCACGACCTTAAAGACTGTTTCATGATTGCACTCACACTGAAGTGAATCGTCCACCAATCGCTTAAATGTATTCGCAAGAGATGTAGGTGGCCATTGTTCATTCTATACAGTATAAATAAATATTGCGTGCTAATCATTTAATCAAAAATTAGTTATTACAGAATAGTCCTATTACAAGCTAAAAATATTTGCTTGCTGGACACTATCCTATCAATAAATTTAGCTTGGACATGCATAGCCAAATAAGATCATTTTTTTGTCAGTTAAGTAAGTAGTTCTTGTATAACTAGTTTTGGCCTTCGGTATCAAACAACAAGTCTTGTGAAGTATTTTGCTAATGTTTGAGAATAGTTTTGCATCAATGAACTGATTTGTATGAGAATAGTGGCACGCAAATAAATTTACAATTGCAATGGTTACGATTTAGCGGGTGAATGTAATTGATTAAATGTGATTGCATTCACTCAAAGTTTCCAAATATGTGGTTAATTGAATATAATAATTGCCTTTGGATTGGTGAAAACTCTCTTACTTTCGTAAAAATCTAGTTTATCAGTTCTTATCTCATAGTGCTTTGATATAAAATTCACTTATATTTTTGTTATGAAGAGAAATAGTGACGAATTATTTTTTATTGGAATGATTTTTTAACTATGGATTGTCTTTTTCGACACATTAATAACAAAATTCCTACGGAGAATAATTCTTTTCAATTTTTCGTTGGTAATTTTTCTTATTATTGAGAAAGCATATTTATGACGTTAGTTCTGTCACTGTTCAGTTACATATTTGTTACTAAAGCGAAATAGCGACAAACTATTTTTCATTGGAACGATTTCGTCGTTATGAAAACCATTTTCCTACAACTCAGTGACAAAATTCCTACGAAAATTTTTTTTTCCGATAATTTGTTGGTCATATTGATGGAAAACTTTTTTTTTTGTTTTGAAATTATGCTAGGATACGGTTATAAATTCGTTATTAATAACAAAAAAAAATTTCCGTTAGAATCATGTCGTGATTGATGCCCTTTTTTTTAATGAATACATATAAAAATAAACGAATTTTAAAAGATGTGCAAGAATGTAATAAATTATTTTAGTATTGAACATTTAAATATGTAAGAATGTATATTTATATCAAAAAACAGGTAAATGTGCAAGAATGTATTCAAAGATCTAGAATTGAACATTTAAGATTTGCATCGTCACAAATCTATATACATATAAAAGTACGAATTTGCCAAGAAAATTTATTTTCCTCTTTTGCGATGACTAATATACCTCTACTTAAATAATAAATAAAATAATTTAATAATTATATACTTTTATATGAAAAAGAAGTTTACTTTAATATAAACATTATTGTATAGGATTTGGGGATGTCACATGTGTTGAGTTAAGAACAGTTGGAATCTTGGACTCTACGCCCAAATAATAAATGGGTTATATGGTTCAGATTTTCCTTTTCTTTGTGGGGTTATAGTTTTGGTACTATGAACTAACCCATTTGAATTTGCTCGTAAATGTGTTTGTTGAGTCTTTTCAAATTGTGTATCATTTCTGTTTATCTATATATATCTATTCTATATTGTATTATATTATTATATTTATATACGGGTTTAGAATTTTTTTTGTGATGACAAATATACCCTTACTTAAATAATAAATAAAATAATTGAATAATCATATACTTTTACATGAAAAAGAAGTCTATTTTAATATAAACACTGTTGTATCAAAATAATAGTAAATACAATAAAAAAAAAATTAGACAATACATAAAATT
The DNA here is from genome assembly GCA_030819805.1 of Penstemon newberryi var. newberryi. NCBI lineage: Eukaryota > Viridiplantae > Streptophyta > Magnoliopsida > Lamiales > Plantaginaceae > Penstemon > Penstemon newberryi. Next base: position 76,734,914 of record JAUALY010000001.1, on the reverse strand, counting down.
GAGGAAAATTGGTAACAACAGGTCAAATTGTTTAAAAAATAGATTAAGCATGTAATTAAAAGTAGATGAACTCAGTAAAAGAAATGTATAACACGTAAAATTGGTGAACTTGATAAATAAAAATGGGGTAAAACCTATGAAAATGGTTTAGATGGAAATATCAAGATCAAGAAAGAAAAAAATTGATGTTGTCCATTGGTAAAATCAATGGAAAAATGAGTTAGATTAAAAGAAAAGGGAATTGAAGAAAAAAAAATGGTGTCATTGATAAAACAACAAGGTTAACCGACAAAAAAATGGGTAAAACCGGTAAAAGAAATGAATGACATCGACTAAACAATTGTTAAAACCGGCCAAAACAAGTAAATTTCGATTAAAAATATATGATAAAAATGGTAAAATCAATTGAAAAATGGATTAGATAGAAAGAAAAGCAAGATAAAGCAAAAATAAAAAATGATGCCATTGATAAAAAACAAGGTTAACCGACAAAAAAATTGGTAAAATCGATAAAAATAATGAATGACATCGGCTAGACACGGGATAACAAAAAAAGGAACAAATCGATAAAAGAACAAGAACAAAAAAATGAGTTAATTGACAAAAAAAAAGGGTGAAATATGTGAGAAAATAGGTCAAATAAGCAAAATAATAAGTAAAATCAGACTAAAATTTGGTTAAACAAAAGAGAATGAGTGAATTGATTAACAAATGTGAAAATCGACTAAAATTGGGTTAAAATAGAGAGAATGGACGGATTGATTAACAAATGGGATAAACGCCACAAAAAATGGTGAAATCTATGAAAGAACGGGCTAAAATAACAAAAAAGAAATGATTAACTCAGTGTAAAAGCAATTTAAATCGATATTTCTTTTGAAAGTTCTTAAGAAATTATCACTTATTAAATAACCTAAAAACAAAAGGCCACCTTCGGGCTATATGAATTTAAAAAAGAAATACTATTTACTTAACTGAAAAACTTATAATTGGCTTAAGCCAAAATAAGGCAAAACATAGAAGGGTTAAAATTGATGAAAACGGGTGAAATTATATTAAAAATATGTATGATAAAAAGTGGTAAAATCAATGAAAAAATGGGTTACATAGAAGAAAACGAGTTAAAGAAAAAAAAATGGTGCAATTGATAAAACAACGGGGTAAGCCGCCAAAAATGGATAATTGGTATAAAATGAATGATATTGACTAAACATGAGATTTCAAAAAAAAGGGGTGGGGGGTTAATTCGATGAAAGAACCAAAAAAATGAATTAAATTAGCAAAAAAATGTGAAATAGGTGAGAAAATGGGTTGAATCAGCATAAGGATAGGTAAAATCGACTAAAATTTGGTTAAAGCGGAGATAATGAGTGAATTGATTAACAAATGGGATAAACCACAAAAATGGGTGAAATCGATGAAATAACTGATTAAAATAACATAAAAACAAATGGTAAACTCAATGTAAAAGCGAATGAAATCGATGAAAGAACATGTTAAAATAACAAAAAAAAATGGTAAACTTAGTGTAAAAACAGGTTTACTTGACAAAATTGAGAAAAATTGGTAAAATCGGGTTAGATTAGTTAAAAAATGGATTAGGCATATAATTGAAAATAGATGAACTCAGTAAAAGATAGGTATAACCGGCTAAATTGATAAAAAAAAAAAGGATTAAACCTGTGAAAACTGGTTTAGATGGAAAATAAATTATTTAGATGGAAATATCAAGGTCAAGGAAGAAAAAATTTGATATGGTTCATTCGTTCAAATGGTTGTTTTAGAATAATAATTATGTATACATATAGTTTTATATTAGAAATACTTAGTATTTATAGTTCATTTTTTATTTTAAAGTTTTGGTTTTAGGTATATATGATAACAACTTTAAATTATTGATAACAATATAGAAGTAATTAAATTGATTTAGTCAAAAAAATAATGTGGTATGTCATTAAGATCATAATATGATAAAAAAAAATAATTATATGATTCAATTAACATAAAAAATTAGTTAATCACGTGCAACGCACATGTACCTTTCTCGTATATAAAAACATATACACAACAACATTAGAAGACATAATATATAAAAAAAAATGCAAATAATGATTATGGTTGGGACAACTAGGGGTTCGAGACGAGTAGTGTCGAACTATACAATGTTCAAGCTTGATTTGAATATTATCGAGCTTAAAATTTCGTGTTTGAGCTTGGTTGTTAGTTAAACGAGCTGAGCTCAAATGAGCTTTTATCGAACGAGCTCGAGCCGAGTATCGAGTAGCTTTATATTTTGCATGTATTTTATCAATTTTTAGCTTATTGAGTCGAGCTCGACCCGAGCTTTAAAAGTAGTTGAACGGAAAATGATGTTCAAACTTATTTGATTTGTGTGACGAACTGAGCTCAAACGAGCTCGAGTTGAGTATCAAGTAACGATTACCTTGATTTGATTTTCAGCCCCAGGGACAACATCTTCTAAATTTGTAAATGTGTATGCTATGGGTATGAATTAAAAAAAAAAAAAAAAAGCAAAGAAAAAAAAAAGAAAAAAAAGAAAAGAAAAATACAAAATGCATGCAAAATTTCACTCCTGAACCCGGTTCAAGAATTTTCCGCTAATTAATGAGAGTGCCCTTACTTACCTGGCATATCTTAACTCCTACCTAGATAATATATATGATCCATTATCAGTGGCTAAATTTACTCAATTACAGAATTTTTCTTGGGTCCTTTTTTTTTTTTTTTTGATAATTGATTTTTTGTTGGGTCGTTAATTGTCAGAGCACACATGCAAAAATAATTATGTATAGACATAGTGGAATAATTCATGTGACTAGCTTGCTTCATTTCATTCTCAGATTAATCTTTCTCATTATTAATTTGATGGTGCTAAGATCTACTTGTCTTCCTAGTACGTAATCCCACAATTTTAATTTTGTTTAGTGAAACAATCAATTATTATCAGTACATCAACTATGAAGCAATTATGCGTACAAAACGTACCGCAATACAATTATTAATTAATTTGAAATGTTGAGTAAATAAAATAGAAAATATATCAAAAAGTTGTATAACTAGAGATATATGATATATACAAGAAGTGACACCAACTGTGATTGGTCCAGTGGAAGGGACTAGTCACTACTAAGTAGCGAATTCATGTTTGAATCCCAATTGAAAGAGATTTTCATGCATTAAATGTGTCCGACGCGTTTCAAAAGGAATTAAACCCTTGAAAAACCAAAAATAAAAAATACAAGAAGTGACTATTTAAACTTTATATTATATGTACATCTAGGTTCAACAATAATTTTAGTTATTTTGAAAAATCTTGAGTCATCACGGATAAATTAAGTGATTATAATAAAGTGATTTAAGTTGTTACTATTAATAATTAGTAATAATATTTAGTGAAACCTAATAATAATAATAATAATACTAACAATAACAATAACTAGGGGCGGATCCAGGATTTTCGGTCGGGGGGTTAAATATTACAAAAAAAAAAATCAGTCAAACTTAAAGCTTATATTATGCACGAGAAAATATAGATACAATACAAAAATGGGGAGGTAGAGTTTGACAAAAATAACCCCCACGAGATACTTTAATTACATATGATACCCCGTTATAGTCCTAAAAGAACCCAAAAATCTACGTATTTACATTAATAATTTTTTTTTAAATCGGTCCATGATAGCATTGTTTGAAATGCAACTAAACATGTCTATCTCTATAAAGGCAAGTAGACTTTAGCCATTGATCGCCCATTCGATTACGAAGTTGATTCTTTACTATCTTCATAGCCGAAAATGCAACAGGTAGAATAAGTGACAATGTCACAACTTTGTAAACAAACGAGAATGCAACATGCATTTTAGTTGCAACCATCTTCTTAGCAAGATCACTGGTCTCTTTCAAGCTAGAAATTTCATCACTTGATCGAACATCCCTAATATAATTTTCAAGTTGATTGGAAAGGGCCGAGAGCTCGAAAAAAGAGAAGTCGTTTGGATTGAAGATTTGGGTTTGGAGATGTTGGGAGTTGAGAGAAGATTTGAGCTTTAATTGGGGCTTGGGTGGAGTTAGGTGATATTATGATGGGTTAATATTGGGTTGAATTAATTGGACTAATTTCTTATTTGGATTAATTTTTTACTTGAGTTAGAGAATTTCTGATTGGGTCTATTCTTAATTTTTTTTAAACTACAACTATACTAAAAAAAAAAAAAAATTGGGGGTCCCCTAACAATAACAATAACAACAACAATAATAACAATAACAATAACTATAACTATAACTATAATAATAATAATAATAATAATAATAATAATAATAATAATAATAATAATAATAATATATTATTGTTTTAGTCATGACAATAATTTTTTTATCACCATAAACGTCTCACTAATTATTGTTTTTGTGACTTAAGAAGAATTGTCACTAGACATTTTATCACTAAAATACGTACCTTTTTGGAGTTATGTGTAAGAGTAAAATGCAAAAATACTCCCTGTATTTCTTTAATTAGCAAAAAACTGTATTTATTAATTCAATTAGCAACACGCCCTATGCTAATATTCTATTAGCCAAAAGACCGTTATGCATGTTTAATATTTTAGTTAAATACACAAATTTGATAATTAAGTGTTGAGCACAAGTATATTTTGCTATACTTTTAAAAGAACAGGGGGTCATTTTTTTAAGCCATTTTTTTAATTGAACAATTATGTTTTTTGCATATAGGGGATATTTTTGCATTTTACTCTTATGTGTAATTATTGAAAAGAGATGGGAATTGATCGTGACGTGGACATTATTGTTTGACCTTTAGGAAGTTCTCTTAGCACCAAACAATTATGTTTAGAACATCAGACAAAAGCTAACCACCTTAGAATTTTCAGCAATGAGGTGTTGTCGGCAAATAAGATCGAATGGCCCCTTTGGCTTTAACTCTATATTTGTACATACATATAATTAAACTAAAGAAACTAAGACATTGTACAAGACTTCTCTAAGTCCCACCTCACAATAAAAGTTGTTGGGATGGAAGAAGAGTTTTAGCTTTGATTGATGTGTTTTTGTGAAAGAATTGGCTGTCTACATCACACATTATTTTTTAATATAAAATTTGATTTTTTTATTGAGAAAAAATATCATGTATTGATTTAATAACAAGATTGATAAGGGTGAGTTTAACCTAAATGTTCGAAAATAATTATTCGAGAATTAATTTTATTAAAATTAAATTGATTTTGACAATAATTAATTATAACAAAAATAATTATGCAATAATTATTTTTGTATAATAGCTTTTACAAAAGTAACACTCTAGGAGCTTATAAAATAAGTTGATTTTTAGCTTCTGAGAATCCCAAAAGTGATTATGGTATTGGGGGTCAAATACCATGAAAATCACGATTACCCAAAAGTAATTTTTATAATTGGGGTCAAACACTTTAAAAATTACAATAGAGATTTATAAGTGATCCCACCGCTGGGTCAAACTCACCCTAAGTCTTACTTCTTGAATGAACTTTTGAAATGAGTTATCATGTTTAAGTCTAATAATATTTAATCCAATTTTATGTGAATCTAATACTTTTATAGTGTAAGAAAATTATTTACAAGGTAATATAGAGCTCTAGATTCTTTATTTGATAATATTTTTAGTTTAGTGCAGAATCACAGATCATATGCACATATATTTACCTTGTTATGTAAAAGAACTATTAATTCCTTATAAATCAAGTTGTCTCATGTCTCGCACCAATAAAGTGGGGCCCAAATACATTTATATTTACTCTAGGGAAAATTCTAATTTTTATTGTGTTTGATCGGATCCATATAACAAGTGAAGTATAATATTTGTTTTGTGTTTGGTTGAGTGTTATTCAATTTTAAAGCAAGTTGCTATGTGAATGTATTGAGTTCGATCAGACTCGATTTAGACAAGAATTATCCCTACACTAGATCACCCAAGGTCTAGCACATACCAAATTCCCGTCAATCGTCCAATACTTAACAAGATTCTAAAACTAAACAAAGTCATTGTAAAATTTATTGATTTGACTTTTCTTCGCCTAACCCTAACGTCCAAGTTCACTCAAAATCATATAGTATTAAATTTTCAAAACTTACAAAACGCAACATTTGCATCATCAAATCAATATTCTAAAAGTTCCGCTAAAAATATTTAAATTTATTTTCCGAAACAAGAGCCAGCTGGACCAACAATGTTCCATATAGAGGCGTGGGCCCACCCAACAACTAGTTTTCATTTTCATTGAGCAAAGTTGTGGGAATGGAAGTGGTTTGAGAATTTTGCCTTGAGAACCACTTTAAGCTTTCTTGATTTTATTTAATTCATTAACTTAGTTGTCAAAAAGCTCGTGGAAAGAAGAAATCTTTTTTCACAAGTGCACAAGTTTTTCAAATCTATGAATATACAGCAAATCCATCTATTCCTTTCACTTAGATCAACTTATCGTCATAATTATTTTTCAAAAGACAAGAAAAGCATCCAATCCAATTTAATACCTAATAATTTATTTTATAGTGTGTTCCTTGACAATAACATTAACTCCAAAGGTTCCCCACATTAGTCATTTCATGTTTTCATAATCATTAGTAATTGATACTCAATTATTTAGGCAATCTAATTAAATATATATTTTTCTTCTTTTCATGCCCGAGGAATTAATTATAGATAGAATACTCAATCATATGTAGGCCAGAACCAATATTTCAAGTAATAGAGTTGGATGCAAAATTATTATTAAAAATATTTTAATATAGTATATAAATAATAAATTTTTAATATATAAAGGCGTAACTCTTACCTTTATTTTCTTTTATTTTTACAAAAACTACACATGAAATTTGAACTTATTTTTAAATAGAGGGTAATGACTCATATGAAGATGCAAAGCGCCGACTAAGGACATATACTAACAATTTTAAGACATACTTTCCACCGAAAAGAATGTGCCAATTTTGAGGGGGGCGGTGCCACTTTCACTCTAAATATTTATGTACATACACGTGAATATATATGTATATATAATTACATTTTAGTCCTCGTGAGTATGACCCTTCAGTATTTCCGAACACCCAGTCGATAATTGTACTTTTGATCTCAATTTTTAAAAGTACTAATAAGTTTTGATACCATCGTCTTATTTATGATTGAAAATGTTAAACTAAGATATTAACTCTATGAAATCAAAACTGCCAAATGAAAATCATGGATCAGAGTTTCGTTTCTTGTGAATGTTTCGGTCAGCTAAATATTGGAAATTTTCATAAACATTTTGGAAACAATAGGAAAATTGTATTTTTTTTTTTACTAAATTAGATAAAATAACAGTGTTTCAAGATAAACAAATAGTTTCGAAATCACACATTCTTTTCGTTTTCATTGATTCAAATCGAAACTTTTCGATATATTCGATAGCAACGGTGAAAATTTTAATCCATGATGAAAACTGCTTATGAAACCACAAATAAAAAATATTTTAAGATATTGAAACTAAAAGTTCAACTTTGTCAAATATAAGATCATCAGTGCCAAAAAAAAAAGGAAAATCTAAAATATTCTATAAAGAATAGAACTATATGACCCAATTTTTACTAAGTTTAGTGTGTCTTATTTATTTATTTATTTTAAGAAAAAGGAAAAGTTTGTGTGGTCAGATTAAGCTGAAACTTCGGGGGTTTAGCCTTTAGGTGCTTGATTCTTGGAATGCATTATCTTGTTTTCGTGCTTACACGTAAGCTTCCTTAATCATACAATGCCTTGGTTGCTTTTTTCAAGTGGATATTTCTTATTAATTCAATTTTATTTATTTATTCTTTATAAAAGGTTATAACCATTTAGGCCACTGGTCCTTTAATTATTTTTTAATGAAAGTCATGGGACTCATAACCTATAAGGCTAGAGCACGTGCCTTCTTCATCGCTCATTTTCCTTGTACCAAAAAAATCGTTAATTCTATTAATTGTAAATATCAACTTCTTTTTTCCCTAATTAAGGTTTTCTAATCTGCACAAAAAAAATCTTACTTTGATATGGTCCATGAAAAAATCCATAATTGTAAATAAGAATGCACCATATCGCTCATTCTAAAAGCATGACTTCACCATAAAAAAAATGTGGTACTTTCCTAATCATAACTTTTATAAATATTTTTAGGGAAAATTAGGTATTTGGTACCATATAATGTGGTAATTTGCAACATTGGTATAATTAGATATGTTAAGCATATTTAGTACTACAATTTAAATTTTGATTGCAATGTTCATACCACCATCAAATAATTAGACGAAAATGAATCTGAAGAAAAAATTATCATGAGATAACGTGATAAAGTGAGGGAAACGTTAACATTTTCCTTCCGAAAAGACGAGATAACGTGAGAATTTTACCTCCAAAAGTGAAATAAATGTGATTATTTCCTTTCGAAAGACGAGATAACGGTCATGTGTGGTGCACGTGGCCAATTCCGTTCATGTCTGTTTAATTATTTGACGGTGATCATATGAACATTGCAACTAATATTTAAATTTGGTACAAAATATACATTTATGTACCTAGTGATACGAATATTGCAAAGTATCCTATTATATGGTAACAAACATACAATTTTCCCAACTTTTTCATAACAAAGTTTATGTAAGAATTTTCCGAACAGAACAATTTATCATTCTACTTATGTTAAGATATGAGTAATATTAGATACAATCAATCTTGATGTGATCTCTTGATATTAGTTATACTATGTGTGATACAAGTTTGGGCAGGCAGCCAGTTAAGCGTTAATTGTAAAACAGCTCACTAATCACTATATTTATAAAATTAAGCTATTAAATGGCAAGGTTGTTTTGACTAAGAAAATAAATGAATTAATAATATATGAACTGGTTTGCATGTGAATGGGCCCACATTATGATATAATTTACATGAAATGTGTAGATTGGCAAATATGGCAAACCACAAACTCAAAGTGGGTTTGTAATCTTAGAAAGAAATTGGTTATTTTATTCTTCATGTTATGTTTTGTTTTCATGTCATTATCTTAGAACAGAAAATAAATTAAAATTACCTACACGATTCCTGAAGTTAAAGGATACTATATAGATATAAGTTTGCGGTCTCTATAAATGCAAGGAAATACAAGGATTCCACTGTTTGTTAAACCCTTTTTTTTTCAAGGAATTAGCAAACCTCGCGAATTTTATTCGTCATCCTTTTTAAGAATTACTTTAAAGAAAATGACTAAAATAGCTATATTAACGTCATATGACAAAAATATGCGCAAATAAATCTTTTCAAGTTATTGGATCAAGTTAAATTTAATATCACATGTCTAACTCATTTAGGTTTTATGAAATTTGATTTAAATAAAAATAAGTGTTGGTATTATTTAGAGAAGGTTTTGAAGATGACAAAAAGGGTAGAATAGTCAAGAAGGCTAATTTGGAAGTCATCAACTAAGAACTGAACAGCTTAGTAAAACCTATCTCATGGTCTGGAAGCTAAGTGACCGAATCAGCGAAGTGGAATATCAGATGGGTATTATCAGCCGAGTTAAGATAGATGTATTCATTCTTGAATCAGCCGAGAAGCCATCAGCCGAGTGATCAGCAGAATGATCATCAGCAGAGTATTTCCATCAGCAGAGTGAGACGGTCAAGTAAGCTTATCAACGCAACGAGCTAAGAGCTGAGTGCATTAAATGCGACTGACATAAAGTAGACATCCGTACAGCAGAGTGTACAGTGCGACAGTTGCAGGGAGCCGTTCCGCGTGTCAGGACCAGTACTCGAGGACTGTAGCTTTCTGTCAACCTTCAACGGGCAGAAAATTCAAATCCAAGGAGTATAAATAGAAGACAAACTGAAGATCTTAAGTGAGCTTGCATTATTCAAGATTATATCCTAAGAGCGAGATCCATCAGTTGAGTCGTCTGATCTTGAGCGAAGTCATCTGTTGACGAAGCGTCTTGTTGAAGAAGAGAGATCATACGTTGTCTATCTTAGTGACTTTCAACTGAGAATAGAAGGAGTGTATATCCATCTTTGTGAAGTGATATAGCTTCTTAGTATAGGTTTTCTGAGTGACCTCCTGTATTGAAAATAGCGTGAGGAGTGTAGATCCATCTTAGTGAGTGATCTAGCTTCAGAGTGTAGGATTTCTGTGTGATTTCTTACAGCGCACTTGTGGCTTTTCATTTGTTGATCAGCGCAAGCATTGTATACTTGATTACTTTGTGTTTTCTAGTATAACCCAAGATCTTCGTGACTTGGAAGAGTGGACTAAATGATTTTTATCCATATAACCACTATAAAAATCCTGTGTGTTTGATTTACTGTTTGCTATACTTTGCATATTTATAAAAGAACTCAAACATACGATTTAACCAAAAGATTTTAAAAGGAGTTGTAAAAACTGGGGACAAAATCTTTTGAGTGAGAAAACTTAAAGAGGAACAGCTTGGTGAAAAACACTTTGAATATCCGCTGCCAACTAGTTTCTAAAACTCTGATTTAACATCTGAAATCAGCTGAGTGAAAATCAGATGAGTGGTCAACTCTGCTGATAAAGCTTTGTGCGCATCAGCTTAGTAGTCTTACAAATCTCTATCAGCTTAGTCTGCTGATTTGAAAAGTTAAAGAAAAAGTTTTAAAGTTTTCAGAGGTCTATTCACCCCCCCCCCCCCCCCTCTAGACCTCATTGACCACTTTTGGGACCAATAATCAGATTAATAATATTTTAAGGAATAATAAAACAAACTCAAAACTATTCAGCTGTGCCCCCCTCTTCTAGATGTGGGTGGAAGCCTTTCTCCGATAAAACCAATGTCTCCCCTGACACACCTCCGCCCCCCCCCCCCCCCCCCCCTGTGGAACTAGACCCTTGTTTTTGTGGACCGACCAGGTTGCGGGTGTCGGCTTGCTCGATCAGCGCTTGTTTATTGAGGCTACGTGACCACCGGTTTCGCCATCCATGGTGGTGAGTGTCGATGTGTTTGTAGGAGCCATAATCAAACTCATTAGTATGACATGCTCTCTGATGTGCTAACTTTGTAAGATGCATGCTCCTACATCTCTGAGTCCTAGGGTTGTTCACAGTTCGAGTAACCGCCCGAATCGAACCAAACCAAACTGAACTATTTTCATGAATATTTACTGCGATAAGGGTTTCAAGACCTATTTTCGTTGGTGAGACATGCACATACAATTGACAACCTTTAGTTTTTATGTTCTTACATTGAACTCTCAATTTTGTTTTTGTCGCTCTTGATAAAAGTGACAAACATTACTCTCCTAAAATCGTTGCTCTCAATGACAAATTTTGTCTCTTCTATTTAACTGAAAACAAGACTAACTTCAAATCGAGATTTTTACACTCAGTCTTTCGATTTAATATATAAAGTACTTGAGGTCACACTCTTCATCTGATTCTAAAATACTTTCAAAACTATCACTTTCATCTTGAATTAGTCTTATGCTTCAGCTCCAACTCTTGTATTTGGAGCCGGGTAGAATATCGATTATTTTGCAGGCAAGTTTCATCAGATAAATTTGCTACATGAACACGAGAAATAGGTACACATGAACCCTTGAGAGAACAAATCTCTTATTTTTTCAAAAAGTCATAATAATCAATATATGATAATAGTGAAGATTACAACTTCTTTTATAAGACTATAATCCTAGGTAACTGAAAGGAAATATGATATTTTAGAAAACTGAATATCTCCTAGACTCCTATAGAAACTAATTAATTACCAAATATAAGGAAACTAAATTACTAAAAATAAGAAACATAATCACCAAGGAAAACTAATAAAAAGATAGATTGTCTCGGATGCTCCTGCATCAGTTGCTTAGGGTCTCGTCCTCGAGTTTACAGCAATGTCATCAAGATCCACAAAACCAGGACAAACTGACCATGACGGCCAATCAAGCCTTGTACTTAGGTCTGTCATGTCCTTTATGTGAATGTCTTAGCTGTTTCCACTACGTCGCCAAAATGCTAGGTTAAATCCTCGACTTGCTTTTGCAAATTCGCAACCATTAATTCCTTGGAGCAAACTCTTCGATAACGGTGTGAACTAGTCAACATTACCACGACTCAGTCATTAAAGCTCATGAGAATTTGGTCCAGGAAGAAAAAAACCGAGAATTAGCCAGAGGTTGGGTAAATCTGCGACTTGCTTGGCAAAACCTCGATCTTCAAATCCTAAACGTTACGATCATGGTGTTGGACCTCCTAAGCCAGAACCCGCCCACTACAACCATGATCACGACTACCAGGAAAGAAAAAATTTGAAGCTTTGATACCAACTGGAGCTGGACAGAATAGCGATTATTCCGCAGGCGAGTTTTCATCATTAATATATAGAATTGGAATGTATAAAAATTAACTCAAGATGGGTAAAAACCCGAGAGAGAAAATTATCTCCTGTTTTGCTAATATCAACTATTCAAACAAAAAAATAGCTTAAAGATAATATCAAAGACTCATAAGTAAACAAAATAACTAAAAATCAAAAAAATATTCTACAATATCTCTCCTCAATATTCTTCCCAAAATACTCCTGCATCAATATTGCTCCTTAAGTACATATTTATTTTGATTTGTCTTTTTGTTGCCTAAATCTGTCATAGTCATTATGACTTACATCTTCTTCCAAGTCATAGACATATAAGTAAACCCACTGCAACCTAAACCTTCAACATCATTTGTGCCATTTTCACCCTCTGTAGCATTTTCAACATCTTGATAAACATCTAGGAATGTGAAATCAATTAAAGGGTCATCATTATTTGACACAGTGATTTCTTCAAAATTTGACTCAATATGAGATTCTATAAATTGATTCAAAAGTTAATTTTTAATATTCCTAGTTTTCGATAAGGACTTTAACATCACATAAATTTCTACATTTGTTCTTATACATCTAGCACGAAACTGTAAAGTTTGTCCATACTTATCCAAAAACTAACAGTTTCTTTATCATATCTTAATTGTGCAACAAAATCCTTCAGAATATAATCAAGTTAAAACTCTTCACTATCACAATGATCAAAATAATCCTAAAATTTTGATTTATCAATTCCACCATGGTACATTATAACAATGAAATGAGTTGAATGTCGAACTAAATCTTTTTCAAAAGGAAAATTATCACCCTACAGTCATATTTATCAAATCGTGTATCATATCGTATTGCCTATCATTTTTTCTTACATCGTAATATCGCGTATATTATCGAGAATCGTAAGATGGAATCATTTTGGAGGAGATCAAATCACCATTTTTCAAGATCAAGTTTCAAGAAACATTACTTAGGAGATTAAAATTATAGGGAGTGTACCCATTGAATCATTAAACCTCGAATTTGTACAAATTATTTCTTATTCAATAAAATTTTAGACTCGAAATTTTGTTGTTACAGATATGTGATACGATACACAGTTTGATAAAAATGGTTTGGGGAAATTGCCAAAATTAGGAATAAAATTTGTGATACGATACACAGTTTGTAATATTTTCTCTCATATTACGGTTTTCTTTTGAGCTAACACGTGAATTGACGGCATGGAAAGGACCAACACTCTTTGAAATTAGAAACGTGAGGGACCAAGTTTGTTGAGTGGTGAAAGAGAGGGACAATGTCTATTTCGGTGGCGTAGTTGAAGGACAAAAAATGTAAATCTCTTTGTATATATCGTTTTCTTTTTTTTTTGGATAATTCTCTTTATATAAAAGTAAAACGTTGGGAAAGAACAATATCTTAAAACACAACTTGTTTATTTAAAAACATCAGTCTTATAAAAAACTAATAAAAAGTTCATATATATATTTTAATTAAAAGCAAAATGAACATTCCTTAGAGTTTGAAAATCTAAAATCCTATCACTTCAGCATGAAAAGTGAACAATTAAAACACCCTAAAATAATTTGAAACGAAAATGTGACAGTTTGGCAATCCAACTTTCTCTAGTGCTTGTAACATAATCATGTGTAGCTAATGATTTTGTTAATCCTACAATTTTAATAGGAAAACGGTTCACATTGTGTGAATAGTCAATTTATGCTGCAGGTTTATAAAGGAATTAAATGTTTTGTTAGGTCAAATACTTTAGTTCAAACTCACCTTGCCTCCGTATGATTTAGACTGCCCCAAGTTTTGCTGGTCCTCAAGCATAAAGGGCCTATTTGAAAGGGTTTTGTCTCGGTTTCGCGGGTCTCAATTTAAAAAAAATGATTTGGGTGGTTTCGGTGAAACCTTTGAAATTTCATTTGTTTAGGTTTTGGATGTTGGGTTTTGTGGTTTTGAAAAAGTTGAAATCCCACTTGGATTGGGTTTGAATGTTGGGGTTTGGGAAAAAAAAAAGTAGGTGGTAGGTATCAAATCAATGTCTCTTTTATAGAGTTTGAGGGAAAAAATAGGTGGTATGTGTCAAATCAATGTTTTATAGATTTCAAGAGTTTGGATATGAGTTTGAATATGTTTGTGATGAGTTTCATGGATTTTGAAAACTCCATTTGGAAGAGTTCTGGCTCAGTTTTGCGATACCGGGCCATAACCCCAGCCAAAAAGTTACACATAAGTCCCTCTTACATAAAATGTATTACACTTATATACTTAGTGCCAAAAAATTACAATCAAGTCCCTCTTATATAAAATATGTTACATTGATAGACACCTTTACGTCGAAAATACAACCAGTGCAAATCACGAGACTTTTAGTAAGAGTATATTTAGGTTTCATGAGTTATGATTTTTTGATAGGGGCGGTCAACACATTTTATTGGAGTGTAACACATATTATATAAGAGGGACTTAATTGTAAATTTTTTGCACGAGGGATATAAGTGTAATACATTTTATTTAAGAGGGACTTAACAGTAACTTTTTTGGCAAAAACAATTTATACTTGATGGACCATGAATATAATTTAATTAGCAAAATGCCTAAATCACATCTATGGCTAAATCACAATAATTCTCAATCCAAGCAAAATCCAAAACCTGATTTTGTCCCCCAAACCTAACAAACTTAAATTTATAAATGACATTGACTTATACATACCACATATTTTTTTCTTTCTAAAATTATATATCATTCATGATTTAAAACATGTAACATACTTTTTACAAATTTTAATATCCAAACTCAATTTAAATTATATCTTCAATTTTAGAAATCCACAAAACATTACTGTCAAACCTGTTCAAATTGTGTTTCAAAATATTTTGCTAATTGTGTCTAATTATTTTAAATAAGATCATTAATTAAGTGTTTATAGGTACGTATATATAGTACCCTTTATCTTTTGAATATTATAACTTGTCAGACATGTACTATTGGAAATTTTATATTTCCCTTATATGTACGAATCCACATACAACTACGTATTGCCTTTTTTTTTTTTTTTAAATAACTACGTATTGTTCCGTCCTTTAATTTTTGTTCATATTTCCTTCTTGATGTTCATAAATCTTCATTTCTTAACATAAAATTATTTTTTTCCAAAAGTACCCTTCACATAAAGTAATGATTTCACACTACTAATTCCCTACTAATATTTTTAGGTGCGTAAATATAAAGATACTAAAATTTTACTTTTTCAACTATTACCTAAAAAATCGTGCCAAAACTCAGGGGAACAAAATAAAAGGGATAGAGGTAGTAAATATTTACCTTTGATTTTTTTTTTTACCAATTTAAAAATCAGAAATTCCAAAATCAATACATAGTAAAGAAACAAATATATATTGATGCAAGTGAGAAGAAGTTTCCTTAAAAAAATAAATCTACGAATTTACATAATCGGAAGGAGGATAAATTAATCAGCTACAACATCTCATCTTAATACTTCTAATTCAAATTAAATTAAATTTTCGAAGAATAAAAAATTATTTACGGTGCAGCCGGAGCTAAGCTAAGGTGTAAATCAAGCCCAAATGCATCTTCCATATTCGGCCCATCTTCAAAACGAGAAAATCTACTCAAAGAAGGCCCATCTAATCTTCCACTATGGGCCTTAATGGGCTGCAACTGCTGATGTTGTTGGGGCCCACCAACACTCGTCAAGTTAGGCTCCCCTACCCCGCCGGCATACGATAACCCCCCTACACCCCTCCCACCCGGAAACGCGCATCCATGAGACACGTGGAACGGCGGCGCCGCGCGTGGAACGTAAACCCACGACGGATTCGTAACGGAGGGCCCCACGACGGAGCCGACTGGGGCGAGGAGGTGCGCCGGCGGAGCAAAGGCGGAGACCATAGGGTTCCGCATGAACGAAACGGCGGCGTTTCGCGTGGCTTGCATTTGAGCGCGTTTGAGTTGTTGCCTTTCTTTCTTGTGTGCGTTTTGGTGACCCCCCAAAGCTTGTGAGTTCGCGAACTCACGGTAGCAGTACTGACACTCGTATTTCCGGCCGTCCGGCGGCGGAAACACGGCGGATTCCGGCGAGCCGGACGGCGGTGATTTGGTGGTGGAGTCTTCTAATTGATTATTGAAAATATTGTCTTGATCGGTGACGTTGAAACCAAAGAGCTTTAAAGGACCGTTGCATGGTTTGTTTTGATACTCTAGCTCCGCCATGCTATACATATGTATGTATATAGATATATATAACGATTTTGTATGTATATGTTTTGGGTATATATATATAATATGTGTGTGTGTTTTGTGTGTGTGAGTGGAGATGAAAGTGAGAGAGAAAATGGAAAGGAAAGGAGGATTTGTGATGGTTCAAGAGAGTTGTTGCATGTGTTTGGGTATTTATACAAGTAAAAGTAAGAGAGAGAGAACACTACAACAAGATTTAGTCATTGGTGTCTAATTAAAAAAATGTCATGATGTTTTTAGACAGTAAATACATCGATGTATCAACATCTGATTAGTTTAGTGGAAATTATTAGTCATTATAGAGTACGGAATTCATGTTCGAAATCCTGATTGGAGAGATTAACATTTAATGTGTTTAATGCGCCTCGAAAGAGACTAAACCCTTGGAAAAAATCAAGAAATAAAAATGCATCGATGTATCATTATTATTACATCAGAATTTATCCAGTAATACATTATTATTAAATTAACCCAATTATGTCAAAGTACAAAGAATAATTAATTAACAACAATACCAATAATAAAATTAGAAAAAAAATCAACAGTAATGGAAATTGAACATGCAATCTGAGACTTGAGTTTTGTCACTAGAGTATGACCTTATTTGTCATAAATAAAAAAAATGGTATAATTATAATTTTTATAAATAAATCAAATTATAAATAGTAATCAACAATAATCACATTGTTCAGTGACATTTTTCTACTATAGCTTTATAATGCTAAATTTCTGTCACTAATGTTGAAAAATATGGTAAACGTTCAATGTCACTATATAAGTAATTGGATGTTATATTATAAATTTTCAAAATAATATAAGAATGATAATTAAATAATAGAAAATTTTAACCAAAATTGAGTTTGACCGAACACATATAACCATAAAACAAGTACAATACACTTGTTTTGAGGTTGATTTTGGATTTTCCAACAACAAAACAATTCTATTGTATATGATGTGTTAATATTGTGTGTTAGGTCAAACCTGATTTGGATAAAAATTACCCCTAATTAGATAAACAATAAAATTGAGATTGGAAAATTCTAGACCCGATCTTTCATAAAAATCATACACAAAATTTTCCATTAAGATTATTATATGTGATATATTTTTGTAGTTATGATTATATTTTTATGACATTAATTTGTTGGAGTGAGAGAGAGAGAGAGATGGTTGCGGACATCCCAAGGAGAAAGGTAAGTGTAAAATTAGGAACATGACCCAAGAAACACTTCGGGGACCCAATGGATTGCACTTGTCTTTTGATCATCATACAAGTTTTGTTTGGGAAATTACAGAATTGACCTTTGGTTCATAAGGCAAATAATTAGTTGTAGTATATTTACTATAGTTACTATTATTATGATAGTGGATAAAATTGGAAGGGCAAGTGTCAATTCAATTTGCTGTTTTTGTTGCTACAGATTGGAACTTAGAGTGAACGAATGTGGTGCATGTGAGTAATGTAGGGTTGTTGAGCTATCAAATGATTGAGCTTTACCCCTTGTTTTGAGTAAGAATTGTCTTGCTAACTTGTGTAGCCTTTTTCTTTCAAGTAAGTGAAAAAAAAAAAAAAAGATTTTATAAGTGATGATATCCACTTCATCTACATCAAAGGACAAAAAGAATGGGCCTCTTTGTTTGATTTTTTTTTAAATTATTTCGTGTTTGAGAAAAGCGAAACAAACATGTTTTCTATTTTCTGAAATAGATTTATTATCTCTCAATTTTCTCAAACTACTCTCTCAAAAGTTAAACAAACAGCAATTAATAATCTATTTCTGTATATGATTTAACATAAAGTCGTACACATTTTACACTTACAACCTAACTCTTCCAAAAAAAAATTACATATGCTTTATTTCTCAAACCACTCTCTCAAAACTCAAACAAATAACATTACGCAAATCGAGATTATTTCACCAACTTTCACTATAATCTCAAACTACTCTCCAAACACCAAACAAACATGCCCAATTAATCCAATATCAAGTGAATTTTATCTACTCAGTTACATTTAAATTTCAAATGTATATGTACAAACGGAGAGACTATTTAGTGCAACCGTTGCACCACGTCATCAAGTACACGTGGTAACCCACCAATACACTTGTGACATGTGGAGTGAAATTCCACATCATCCATATTCTAGGACATGTTCCAATAAAATAGGACATTGCCCAAAACATAGGTGATGTGGATCCTCACTCCACATGTCACAAGTGCATTGGTGACATGCACCAAGTGTACTTGATGACGTGGTGTAACGGTTGTAGTATATACTTTCTCGTACAAAAGTATGATTGATAATTTTTACAATTTTTTTCGTTGTTTTAATAATGTGACATTATAATTAAACTAAACTCAATCTAAATTAAAATTACCAATAAAAGACATATATATATATATATATCATTATCACCACCACTGCAACTGGAGAAGGTATTTCATCCTAGCATTGAATAGATTTCCGATTAGATAATATTAATTTATTTGCACTCTCAAAAATAATTTTGCATAATACAATTAATGGCGAAGTTTTGGAAAGTAGATACACTACATTTATTTTCTATGCTGTCAAGAAGTACTTGTGTTGTTCAACTTAAGTGCACCTATATATGATTTTCTACTAAATTTTTGTTAAATTTGTAGGTATAAACCAAACTTTTTATTTGATGCCATACTTCTCCTCACCATTTTTATGAAGGAATATTGGTGTAACATGAAACTGACCTTTGCCATTTAAGTTTTTGTCCAAACCCGTCATTATGATGGAGTACAATAATTGTTGAAAATTGAGTAGCAAATATGAAATTATTAATTATATTATATAAATGTCTTTACATGCAAAAGATTCATGCGCTACATGTGAAGTGCATATTCAATATGTCATAAAACAAGTACATAGTTTTGGGACAGACAAGCTACAATAGACTTATATAATAATCTACTGAGCATTTAATTTATTAGTATTTCTCTATTCCTAAATAAAAAATCATTTTCTTTACTTTTTATTTGGTGCCAAAGTAATTTTAATAATAAAAAACCATGATTGTCTATGGATCGGGATTCAACAATGTTAAACTAGCTATTGTACCCTAGAAAACTAACGTGTTTCCCAAAATGATAAGATTGGCACTTCCCCACATTTAATTTTTTTAGAGAAAATAACCCTTCAATTAATTTGGCAAATTTTGCCAACAAAAGAGTATTCACTTAAATCGATAAAACAACAAAATCATCGACTAGACTATTTCTAGTTTTGCTAAATTATGAGTCACTTTGTTACTCTCCTGAGAGTATGAACTGGATAAAAAAATGTTAATTTAGCGACTACAAGAGGTCCATATAGTCAATAAGAACATGTGATGGGTCTTCGAGGCTATCTATCATGTTCCGCCATATCTCTTCGAGAATCACCACTTTTCCGTTATGTCGAATAGGTAGTTCCATTGCTCGTTTGGTTGCAAATGCTTTAGTCGCTCCCGCCAATGAGAAACCCCTCAATTATGTTGTATTCTGATATTTAGTCTAAAAAATAAATGTAAACCGTAATTATTAGCATTAGTTGTTGTTGTTATTATTATTATTATTATTGCTTTAAACATTTACACTAGAGATTATATCGCTTAAATATCTAACTTTGTTGTAAATTAAATGATTTTTTCTTTCTTTTGTTACAAGTAGTTGTGCATGTAATATTTAAGTATTACGTATATATACATCTTTAATTAATTATACAATGATTTTTAACTCTTGAAGCATTTCCATTAAGGGGTTGACTTTGGCCACAAACCAAAACAATTACGCGTCAAAATCTCAGTGCTTTAGTCACTTTTAATTTGTATAGAGTTTATAATTCAGCATATGTACAATTATTAAAAAAACGAAAAATAAAAAAGAATTCAGCATATCTAATTAAAATATTTGTAGTGGAACGAGCCCCAATGAGCAATCGTGAAGCCCATGTTTCCACAGTTACCTGACTCCTGCTGCTACAAAATTATGTATATGCATTTTACGATCACTTTATAAATCATGTATCTCTCAATCTTTAGCCATAATAAAAAAAAAAAATTGTACTTAATTAGAAGAAGATTGGAAATGTTTCCGTCATATTAAATAAAATAAAAAATATGAAGACTAATAATAAAATAAGTTTAAATGTCAATTATTACTGACAATTAGTGATACACAAAAATTGACAATCAAAATATTGTTACTTTACTAAACTACAAAGTATTATTAGCAACTTACAAAGAGTTGTTGTTACTATTGTAATTGTCACAAATTATTATTGTGACAAAATCAAAATTATTGTCATTAAATACATCCAAATGACAAGTTTCCGTTTGTCACTATTTATTGGGGTGTAAGCGAGCCTAGAAGTATCAAACGACATACGGTTCAAACTTGCTTTGAATTTTATATCAAGTTTGAAATTGTGTCCGAGTTTGGTTTGATGTTAAATGAACCAAGCTCAAACGAGCTTTTATCGATCAAGCTCGAACCGATTATCGAGTAGCTTAATATTTTTACAAATAATATTAGGTTATCACGTCGAGATTCAACAAAATCAATTGAAAAATGATGTTCAAGCTTGTTTGATTTGTTTGACTACCTATTTTATCCAAAATATCGATTCATTTTTAACTTAGATTTTGAGAGCTTATGCACGACAAACATCCAAACCCAATCTGAACGAGATTATTAAAGTGTGGACCCGGTTACTTATAAATTTGGAGTTTCTTTTATCGGAAGTGGATAAATAGCTGAGGGATCGATTTTTGAAACTTTAACAATTGCACAATTTTATCTAATTCTTTGAGGGTAAATATATACGGAGTATTAATCAATTTTAAAATTTAATTAGTTTGTTCAATTCATTCTTTTTGGAGGTAAATATGCAATAAGCCGTTCTAAAATTTTATGGACTTCTGATGTTATAATAAGCTTAATCGAAATATGGAAATTGTGGCTTAAAATGATTGAAAATGGCTCAATTTCTCCATTGAAAGGAAGAAAAGTAAAATAACTTATTCCCGCCATTTGTGTAGGGATTTTTGATTGTAAAATACCTTTTTAAGAGGGATTGGACCAAAACCATTATATTGTGGTGAAAAATGTAATTTAGGTTGAATGAACGAAAATGCCCTCGGAGTCAGGCGTGTGCAAAACACGTTAGACCGTCTCTGCCGTGTGGCCGAAAAAACCACAACAAGTGAAACAATACATTAAAAAAAAGGACTTATCTATTATTAAAAATTATGAAGAATGAAACTGCAAATATCGTCCTATAAGAAGAACGAAACATGCGATTCATCTAAGAAAACAAAACATTGATATAAAAAATCATAGATTTAGACATAAATTTACTTACACCAAGACAGTATCTAACATTAGATGCATTCGAGATCTAGCACCGTCGGCCACCTTAATCAGGTTTTGCATGGACCCACACGGATCAACATTATATATGTTGGTTTATCCCTGCATTTCCAATCTGGCCATCTTCTTATTAATGACAAATTCTAGAAATGCTCGAGATGGTTAAAACTACAATCCATTATAAACATAAAATATACAATATATACTATAAAGTAGTAATATTAATCTCGATAGTTAATTTATTTTTATACTTTAGGTTTAATTAAATAGATTTTTAGATACATTTATATCGTAATGTATTCACCGTTTGACTTAAAAAAATGGAATAAATAGTATAAATTTCTTAAATTATGATATAAAAAAGTTATTTTTTATCAGTATTTATTGAGTAAAATGACCATACAACAAATAGATATCACATTTCACCAAATAGATATCAATAATTGGATTCAAACACAAAACCTTTTATTTTTTCCCCTCATTTTACTACTATCTTGGGGAAAATGCAAGAAATTATCCTGTGAAAATTTTATTGTGCCAAACTTTCTTGTGTTTTTAAAAATCCTGCAAAAAAATCCAACTTATAAAAAATAGGTCGTTTTAATTGGATCGACATATTTCAATAAATAATTTTAAAAATATATCACGTGAAGTTGTAGGGACCAACTTGAAGTATTTTAAAAATAGTTTCTTGAAATATTTCGATCCAAAACGACCTATTTTTTACAAATTGGATGTTTTTTGCAGAGTTTTTGAAAGCACAAGAAAAGTTGGGGCAATAAAAACTTCACGGGGTATGATTTTTTGCAGGTTTAGCATAACACATGGGGTATTTTGCATTTACCCCCTACTATCTTACATATAATATAAATAGAAAGGGCACCGTTGTAATTAAAGCAAGATGATAAGCTTGATTCAAGCATAGTACATTATTAATGTGAAAAAAGAGGATGATGTTCAGGTGTTACATTAACTTAGATGTGGATCCCACCATTACGTCAATGATGAATTATTGTTTAGGATGTTTGCGTGATTGACGTTGAAATCTTTTAATTGTTTAAGCTTTGCTTTCCATGCGAAAGATCTCCCCGAATCTTACTAACTACATGATCATGAGACAAACATAAATTAATTAACAATTTAATTAATTATATTTAAATATCAAAAGCATGGTTGATTGACATATGTGTATAAATTATTTATTTAAATATGCATTAATCCAAAGAGTTATAGGGCTTCCTAAAGTCTTCACCACAACTCCAAGAATGACCCACCATGTCTCCTCTTTTAAGTGTGTTTCATTTCACATTCCTTTCATTAATTGGTCTTCTTGGGTATAAGAAAACTAAATAGATTGATTTTTAATGCAATAAGATTTGATTATCCAATTAGGGTTAAAGTTCTTGCTTGTTTCGACCGTTGGATTTTTAATTAGATCACTAAATTAATTGTATTACGATTGGTCTATTTGTTGATTAAGTCAATGTATATTTGATAATCTATAATGATTATCCATTTTATACATAACAATTTACTTATTTAAGAAATATTTTCCTTAATCATGATCATATGTGTGGAAAATGTCAACATAAACTATCATGTTGATTTTCGGTGTTTAGGGGATTGTTTGGAAACATGGCTATCAAATTCATTAAGTTTGGAAGTTAGGGATATATTATTAGCCAAAGTTCATTAGTTAGTCTTCAATTTTATGTCCATATATATCTTAACAAGCATTATGTGTTTAAGATTTGTTTTTCTTATTTTTGGATGAAATTAAACAATTAAAAATGTGTGTTTGAAATTTCGACCTAATTGACTCTGGGGCAAAGATTAGCACTAAACAAATAATTAGTACATTCATTAATAAGCATGTACTATAATCTACACTTACAAATTAACTTCAAACCAAATTAACAAGGTTGTGTTTAACTTTTTTTTTTTTTTTTTGATATGGTGAATACATTGTTATATCAAACACTATATCGAATCGAAATTATTACAATAATATCAAAGTAAACTAATTACTAGTGTTAAACTAGAGAAATGCTAGTATGAAACTAGAGAAAATACCCACATTGGTGGGAGTTGAACCCATGACCTCCTGGTCATGGAACCTCATCCTTAACCACTTGGAACTTGTCGATGGAATTTAATTTGTACGTTATGTTTGTACAACGATTATATTTTTCTTATTAACTTCTACTTTATCATAGTATATATGAGAAAGAAAAATTTGTATAGATTTGTGTCATTTATTTATTTCTGCAATTTTTTTTTGGGTAGTAAGAATTTAGGCCTGTTTGTAAGGGTTTTGGTCTGGTCCCGCGGGTTTTCTCGAAACTGAGCCATAACTTTTGAAATGAATTTGACAAAATCCATGTAACTCATCACAAACATATTCATAAACTCACACTCAAACTCTTGAAACCTGTAAAACCTTGATTCGACACCTACCACTTATTTTTTTCCCTCAAACTTTATAAAAAATATATTGATTTGACACATACCACTTACTTTTTTTCTCCAAACCCCAACATTCAAACACAATTCAAGTGGGGTTTGAACTTTTCCAAAACCACAAAAATGCAACATCCAATATATAACATAATGGGATTTCAAAGGTTTAACCGAAACCACCTAAACCATTTTTTTTTAAACCGAGCGAAACCCTTCAAAATATGGCCTAAATTACTAATTCGAAATAGAATTAATTGTTGATGCTTAAGTTACATAACTTGATTTTACACTAGTATTGAATAACGCCCTCAAATATAGTATGAGTAGTTATAATTTTGCTGGGCATTTTGTATGTATCAAGTTGTTTAGTTTGTAAGAAAAGTGATTCTGAATTTTTTTTTCCCTTCAACCTCGTGTATAGTATTTTGAAATTCTGTATTTGCTTCTCTTAAAATAAATTAATAAACATTTTGGTAAATACTTTGATTTGGACTCTTTTGAAAAAAATTGTCCTCCAATTATTTCTGAAATCTCTGCACCTGAATATAATTTTACTAACAAAAATATGTTGTTCAAATGATTAAATAAGAAGATATTTTTACTAACTACATTAAAACAATTTTTTAACAATTAAAAATAATAGAGAGATGGAGAATTATTGCAATATATATGGAGACAAAACTTCTAAAATAAAGTTCAAATTTTATATTAAGATGATTTTGTTATTCCTAAGAAGATTTTAGTTAAATAACATTATATATATATCAATTAATTTAACATTAAACTTTGATATACGTTTGCTGAATATATATTAGAAGTAAATATGATGTAAATTTGAACTTAAGAATATACTTTTGAAGGCTATGAGGTTCTTAGTTCGATTTTCACTAGTGTGATTTTCTTCTAATTTAAATTTGATAGTTTGTTTTCTTAGTAAAATTGTAACCGATGATTTTCTTATTTGGTGATATTTGATATAATGATATAACTATCTTTCCACCCAAAAAGTTGAACTACATTCAATTTTTTAAATGTATATCAACTAGTAAGTCTTGAACAACAAAATAAATTACTTTCATATGATGTAAAATTTGATAATATAGATGAGAACTTCTGAAACCAATTTAAAAGATAATAATTATTTTAGTACTCACGAAGAAGAGTCTGAATCATAATTAATATTCCAAATCATTTAAGTTAGTAGATATATTAATTTAAAATTATGGTTATACTCAATGAATCGATTTTTTTTATGTATTCTTGGAGAACCCACAAGCGTATATTTCTCATGTTTCTTGTCGCAATATTTTTCCTTTGAAAACTAACTTAAATATAGACGTTAGTTCTGTTGCAAAATATACGTAAAAAGGAAAATCGAATAACGATATCAATTGAAATATAAGAAACAATATAAATATTATGATCAATATAACTGGACATAATGGAAATTTAATCAAATCGAGGCTCGTAACCGTGTCCTTAAGACAGATTCTCTCTCTCACCCTTCCGGTGGTTGTGCTCGAGGTTCCTTTGAACGCTTGTCTCCCAGGATACAACAGCTCCAACAAAGTAGTTTGCACCAAAGCTTTGTCTGACGAATTGAAACAACTTAAAACTCTAGGCTGGAATTTGTAAGAGAGAATTATAAGAGAGAAGAGTTGAATATTTTGGTGTGAAAAACTGAATGAAATAGTCACTATTTTTAGGACATGAGGAGGGCAATATCGGAAAAGTAAAATTTAATGGAGCCATTTTTTAGTTTCGGCTGTTACACAATTTAAATCAACCGTTAGAACTTTTCATTTTCATATTTAAAAAAATGGGCCGAAAATAAATGCAAAAATTGAGCCCGTCTGAAAGCCTTCAAATTGGGTTACATTCGCAAGTCGCGGGCTCGCACAAGTCTTGAAGGTCCGAAGCAAATTTCGATCCATTATTTGCGCCCCCCACCCCCCCTGCGCGTGAGGGAAGAGACTTATGGTAACTAAGTAGTTACACCACTACATTGGCAAATCATTAGACACGATGGTAGCTAAGAGGATAGAGTTCAGCGGCAGATACTCGCATAGGATAGGTAGGCGTTACCCTTTGAACCTTCCCTTGAAAAAGTATGTTTACTTTACTGGCTGATCAGTAGACACGATGTCCTTGAACTATTCTACCGTTGGTGTAAATGATGACACACTCCTGACAAGCATCTTACCTCATAACGTTTCAGTTCTTACGCTTATGTCCGTTTTGGCCATGGACATCTACCTGGTTCAGCAATAGTTTATAAGAATTGTGCCCTATACAATTCCGTTTGAAGCGGCCCTTCTTCTCTCTCTCATAGGTGATTCATTTCCTTAGAGTATCCCAAGTTAAACACTTTACAATAATTCATCAAAAGTTTGGCTTAACCTTACTCAACCGTTATCACTGTTGGCATCATAGGAATGGACTTGAGGTTTTTACCCTCATAGTGACTTAACTCAACATTTGAGGTTAGGTTGTCCCCTTGAACCTAGATATTGGGATCTCTAGTCAACTAGGTTGGGTTTTCCTTTGCAAAACTCTTTATTCCATGGGCTTTAGTCCCATTCCTCTTGACGATTTAGCAACTATCTCTCTGATTAACCCTTTGGTTAGCGGATCTGCTAGATTATCCTTTGACTTTACATAGTCAATGATAATCGCTCCAGTTGAGAGTAGTTGCCTAATAGTATTATGTCTTCGGCGTATGTGTCTAGACTTACCATTGTACATTTTATTCTGTGCTCTTCCAATCGTTGATTGTCTATCACAATGAATGCATACTGATGGCACAAGTTTAGACCATTGTGGAATACTCTCTAAGAATTAGCATAGTCACTCAGCCTCTTTACCACATTTGTCTAAAGCTATAAACTCATACTTCATTGTAGATCTGGCTATCACAGTTTGTTTGAAGGATTTCCAAGATACAGCTGCACCACCTAAGGCCATCTTCACTCGATGGGGCAAAAATGCCCCCCTCCCCTCCCCTCCCCCTTCCCCTTCCCCTTCCATAGTTGTCTTCAATAGTTAGGCGTTGTTTAAATATTTTTAGTATTGTTTAAGTGTTATATTATGAATTCTAACTTTTTTAATATATAATTTTGTTAAATTAAATCTTATTTTTATTAAAACATATTTTAATTTAAAAAAATATCGTAATCACTTATATATATCAAGTTATACTCGAGTTTGAATAGTATTAAAGCTCATTTATTTGATTAAACTAAATTATAATACAAATTTAAAATATCTAAATTAAAACTAATTCCTTTAAAGATTTAATTTAAAATATAAATTTATTAAATCATCACAAAATTTGAAAATCAATTTTTTCCATTCTAAGTTTTATATTAATTCCATTTTTTATATCTAAATTAAAACTAATTCCTTTAAATATTTAATTTAAAATATAAATTTATTAACTCATACACAAAATTTTAAAAATAAAAAGTAATGAATAAAAAAAAAGTGCAGCAAGTGAGAATTGGTGGGGGAACCTTTCTTTCCCATTCCCCTTCCCCCCCCCCCCCCCCCCCCCCCAACAAACTCTACCTCCCCCTCCCCCTCCACCTCACTATTGAAGATGGCCTAAGGTGAATACATATCCACTGGTGGATTTTGAATCTTTTACATGAGATATCCAGTTTGCATCACTGAATCCTTCTACAACAGTTAGATATCTTGTATAGTATAGCCCGTAGTTACCAGTAAACCTTAAGTATCTCAACAACCTTACCATGACTTTACAGTGGTCAGTACTAGGATTACTAGTATATATGCTTAGCTTACCAACTGCGTATGCTATATCCGGTCTTGTACAACTCGTAAGGTACATTAGACTTCCAATAATCCTTGTGTACTCCACTTGAGAGATGCTCTCACTTTTATTCTTTCATAAAGGTTGACTTGGATATATAGGAGTTCTAGCCTCATTAGAGTCGTCCTTATTGAACTTTTCAAGAACTTTTTCAATATAACTAGACTAACTCAAAATGATGCCATCAGATTTTCTCGTAATTTTAACTCTCAGTATCACATTTGCTAGACACATATCTTTCATTTCAAATCTAGAACTCAACATATGTTTAGTGGAATTAATCATCTTATCATTACTTCCAACGATAAGCATGTCGTCAACATAAAGGCACAAAATGACATAACCATCTTTTGTTTATTTCACATAGATAAATTTGTCACACTCACTGGTTTTAAAACCTTTCTCTAGCATGACATCATCAAATTTCTGATGCCACTGTTTTGGTGCTTTTTTTAAGTCATACAACGATTTCATCAATCTACAGACTTTCTTTTCTTACCATGGAGCAGAAAAACCCTCAGGTTGTTCCATGTAGATTTCTTCTTCTAAATCTCCATTTAAGAAAGTTGTTTTTACATCCATTTGGTGTACTTCTAAGTTTCACAATGCTGCGATAGCAAGTATCATTCTAATGGAAGTTATTCTCGTCATTGGAGAATATTCAAAGTAATCAAGGCCTTCTCATTGCCGATACCCCTTTTATTACTAGTATGGCCTTGTATTTATCAATTGTTCCATATTGTTTCAATTTCCTTTCAAAGATCTACTTATACCCTAGTGGTTTGCATCCTGGTGAAAGATCAACTAACTCCCAGGTATGTTTTTGCTAGATGGAATCAATTTCACTATGAATTGCCTCTTTCCACAAAGGTCCTTCAGAAGAAGTTACAACTTCTTTGAAGGTTTGAGGTTCAGTTTCGAGCATATATGTCAAAAGTTACACCTGATTTTTCCGAGGTATCTTATTTAAAAGATAATTGCTAGATAGGATAGCATCCTCCCACATGTTTTGTGGTAATCCAGAATTTATCAGCATTGAATTCATCATTTCTTTCGATGTCCGATTTTTCCTTTCTTCAATTTCGTTTGATTGCGGCGAATAGGGTGTTTTTACCTCATGTATGATTCCATGTTCAGCACAAAATTCGCTAATTGATGACACATATTCACCACTTTTATCACTTCGACGTACTTTGATTTTTTTTATCAAGTTGGTTCTCAACTTCTTTTGTGAATAGAATATATTTATCTATCGCTTCACTTTTTGCTTTTAACAAATATACATAGCAGTATTTAGTGCAATCATCAATGAAGGTAATAAAATAATTATAACCGCCCCTAGATTGCATACATTCAAGATCACTTATGTCGATATGTATTAAGTCGAGAAGTTTAGTATTCCTTTCCACGATCTTGTTAATTTAGCTTCAATACAAGTTTCACACTTGTGCTTTTGATCAATTTGAAATTTTGGGATATGTTCCAAATTAATTAATCTACGCAGGTAATCGTAGTTAACATGTCATAGTCTACCATGCCATAGATTAGGACACTCAAGCAAGTAAGCAGAATTATTAACTTTATTAATAACTTTGGGATTAATAGCCATTACATTCAATTTGAACATTCCACCACACTCATATCCCTTTCCAACAAACATACCACTCTTAGTTAAAATAAATTTGTCAGATTAAAAAACAAGATGGAAACCATGCTTGTTCAACAGCGTCCCAGACACCAGATTCTTGCGGATATCTGGCACATAGAGGACATCCTTCAAAGTCAGATCCTTCCCATAGGTCATTTTGAGAATTCCATTCCTTTGCCTTCTATAGTTGATGTTGTCGAGTTTCCCACGACCAGTTTTTCTCCATTATGGATCGACTAAACCGTGGTAAACACTTCCCTGTCAGAGCACGAATGCTTTGTAGCCCTTGTATCTATCCATCACTCTTTCGGATTAGAGTCAACCAAGTTCACCTCCAAAACAACAGAACAAAAGTCAACATCACCATTGTTTTCAATTACATTGGATTCATTAGGTTTCTTCTTTTTTGGTAGCCTGCAATCTGCCGATTGTGAACCATTTTGTCACAACTAAAGCACAATCCTTGAAACTTCTTCTTGAAAATACCACCCTTCGGCCCCATTTTAGACCATTTGTTATTCTTCTTATTCTTTGAACTTTGACAATGCTCAACCACATTGGCCTTAGGTTCACCAGACATAAGCCTTCTCTTTTTCAGATATCCTATTGTCCTCTTCAATACGAAGCCTAACAACAAGATCCTCCATGCTCATTTCCTTTTGCTTGTGCTTCAGTTAAATTTGAAATTCTTCCATGTAGGGGGTAACTTTTCAATGACACAAACCACCTGGATAGTTTCACCGAGCTCCATCTTTTCAACCTGAATCTCATGAAGTATCAGGTGAAATTCTTGCACTTGGGCCATAAGCGGTTTGAAGTCCACCATCTTGTAGTCCACAAACCGACCCACAACGAATTTCTTGGTACCGGCATCTTCAGTCATGTATTTCCGGTCCAATGCTTCCAACAATTCCTTTGCAGTCATTTTATTCGTATACGCATCATACAGTGAATCACTTAAGCCATTCATGATATAGTGACGGCAAAGGTAGTCCGACCGATTCCATTCATCAAGAGTCGTTAAGTAAGCAGTGTCTTGCTCACCATCTTTCTTGGGTGGATCCTCGGTTAAGTTCCTTGTCTGGCGCAAGGTGGTCAGTTAGAAAATCATCTTTTGTTGCTGCCTTTTGAAATTCAGCCCGTTGAATTTCTCTGATTTTTCAGCTTGGCTCAAAGGTGCCACAGCTCCAGCTCGGCTCAGAGGTGCCACAACTTGGTTTGGTACTGGAGCTCCAGATGAGTTCTCAGTAACCACCACATCAATGTTTGATTCGGTTGCCATTTCTAAAACCAAAACAAACGATTAAATTCCTCGAAGAAAATTCAGAAATATTTTCGAGAGTACCTTAACAAGATTTGTCTCAAAATTTTTTGTCCCAAAAAAATTACAAATTTTGCAAACAATTTTTTCTATCCCAAGATATGTATCTGCACCAAAAAAATTCCAATTTTTTTTCTCACCAACAATTTTCTGTCCACAACGATTAGTAGTTTATGAAAACGGAATTTTATAAACGCGTTCTCCATTTGCGTAAAGATTTTGTTACAATTTTTCAATACACCACGAAACTCTAAATATTTTCTCGCAAATTTTTAGTGCTCGGAAATTCTTGAAATAAATTAGTAAACAATTATTATGAACGTATTTCCTTTTACAAAGAAAATATGTCTTAATTCTGTTGCAAAATATACGTAAAAAGGAAAATCGAATAACGATAACAATTGAAATACAAGAAACAATAAAAAAATTATGATCAATATAACTGGACAGAATGAAAATTTAATCAAACCGAGGCCCGTTTGAACAATGTGTCCTTAAGACAGATTCGCTCCCTCACCCTTCCGGTGGTTGTGCTCGAGGTTCCTTTGAACGCCTATCTCCCAGGATACAACGGCTCCAACAAATTACATTGCACCAAATCTTTGTCGGACGAACTAAAATAACTTAGAACTCAGGGCGTAATTCGTAAGAGAGAATTATAAGAGAGAACAACTGAATATTTTGGTGTGGAAAACTGAATGAAAGAGCCACTATTTATAGGACATGAGGAGGGCAAAATCGGAAAAATAAAATTTAATGGAGCCATTTTTCAGTTTCGGCTATTAAACAATTTAAATCAATCGTTACAACTTTTCAATTCCAGAATTAAAAAAATGGGCCGAAAATAAATGTTAAAATTGAGCCCGTCTGAAAGCCTTCAAATTGGGTTGCATTCGTGTCCGCAAGTCGCGGGCTCGCACAAGTCTTGAAGGTCCGAAGCAAATTTCGATCCATTATTTGCACACCCCGCGTGAGGGAAGAGACTTATGGTAGCTAAGTAGTTACACCACTACATTGACAAATCATATATGTACCTCAAGATTTTGTACTCCACTTCCAATGTGGGATAGATGCATTTCATTTATTTTCTTTCATTTCAAAAGGTGTTCTTTGAGTGTCAATTTCTCATTCACCCGAACTTCCAATTTGACATACTATATACCGTTTTAATCTACTCAAGTAGTAGATTATAATCAAAGTGGGTTCCACTTAAAATATGTCCAAAATCACTCCATTTGCTTACTATATTCCAACAAGTTCTACACATTTCAACACACTTGTTCATTGTATTTATTATGGTAATGTGACAAATATTAAAAGCTGGAATTTTATTTTTCCATGAATTAAAGACCTGAGTTTTGTTGGTGATATTAGAAAACATTTGTTGCTGAAAAAATAATGTCTACACTCCGAAAAATTGCCTAAATAAAATTGATATTTGATAGAAGGTAAAAATGCCATTTGCCAAAAAATTGTAGAAATAAGCTTATTTAATTTTGGAGTTGCAAATACCAGACAAGCTACATTAAGTTGATACTTGAGTGAACTTGCAAACACATCCAAATTATTTTTAAAAATTTATATTATCAATTTAAATTACGATCTTTAACTTCAATTTATTCGCTATGTGCATGAACTACCGTAGACTTGCAAAATAATAGATATACTCCTCCATTCCGAAATGCATGTTGCTTTAAAAATTCAAGAGAGACTTAAATATGTTTTGCCGATTGTACCCTTCTCATTAATGAAATAGAGAGATGGATATGGGAAGTTGTAGATTTTTTGATTTATTTTCAAGGGTAGTTTTGTACCATAAACTTTTACTCTCCTAAAGTTTATGTAATTAATAGTTTCATTAATCCTTGTGCAACAACCTTAAACGACATGTATGCAGGAATGGAGGGAGTAATTTCTTATAAAATGTCGGAAAGTTAATTGATGCAGGAGTATTTTCGAAGAATATCAAAGATGAGATTTTGCAGAATATTTTTGTTATCTTTTTAGTTATTTTGTTTACAGAAAATTCTTCATTGTTATCATTAACTTATTTGGTTTCGTCTAAAGTCTTATCTATTTTTAGTAAGTTATGTTCTTTCAGCTATAAAAGTTCGGCCTTGTGGACTTATTTTAAAATAGATGATTATTAATATTAAAAAAATTGAAGAGAATTTTCTCTCTCAGATTTTTGCCCATATTGGGTTCATTTTATGCATTCCAAATCTATAAATTTATGATGAAAACTCGGCTGCAGAATAATCACTATTCTGTCTGGCTTCGGTTGGCAGCATAGTCACTTTCATTTACTAGTGGCAAGGTTCGTGGTCTATATGGGCAGGTTCCGAAAGAGGAAGTCGAACACCATAATCGTTTATGTTGGTCCAAGTGGTCATAAAGAGGTCTAGAGGGGAGGGGGGTGAGAGGCCTCTGTTTTTTTTTAAATTTCTCTTCTTCTTCTATAAGTAGAGTCTACTTATCAGCAATAAGATGACTAAGTTGATTTTGCACTAAGCTTATCAGCAGCGCAGACTACTTAGCTGATTCAGCTCATCAAACTTATATAATCGGAGTTTTAAACAATGATGCAGCGGATATGTCTATGTGTATTTTTCAAACAATGTTTTCAACTCAACTAACTTTTAAATCACAAAGAGAGTTTAACCCCAAGTTAGAAATTCCTCAATTTAAAAGACTCTTCTTTTAAAATATTTACTTAGCTTATTAAATATGCAATGCAAGACAAGTAAGGTAAATAACACAAGGAATTTTATAGTGGTTCTGCATGAACAAATTCTCTTAATCCACTCTTCTAAATCACGAAGATTTAGGTTCCACTAGAACACAAAGTAACTAGTACAAACACTTGTGCTTTTACAACAAATGATTAAGCAACAAGCTCACAATAAGAGATCACTTAGAAAACCTATTCTACGAAGTAATATCACTCACAAAGATGGATATTTACTTCTCACAACACTCAGTTGAATATCACTCAGATATGCAAGCGTTTAATTTTGTTCTTCAACAATTAGCTTCGTCAACAGATGAATCCCCTTATGATCAGATGACATAATTGATGGATTCTTGCTATAAAGATTTGATCTTGAAAATGTGTCAGTCTCACTTGAATCTTCAGTTTACCATCTATTTATACTCTTGGATTTGAAATTCTGCCCATTGAAGATTGGCAAAATTGCATTTTAGTCCTTGAGCAACGGTCTTAATTTGAACGGCTACTTTTGCAGACTGTCGCACTGTACACTGTTGTACGAATCTGATCACTATTGTAAGGATCTGACAGTCGCATTAAATGCACTAAGCTTGTTACCGTTGGAGAGCTTACTGATGGGATCCACTCAAGTGATGGCCACTCTTTTTATGACCAGTCTGCTTATGGTCACTCTGCTTATGACCACTCAACTCGTGATCACTCAGCTCATGATCACTCATCTCATGATCACTCGGTTCATTTTCACTAAATTGATTCTGGCCACTTAGCTTACAGACTGTAGTTCAATCTTTCAATAATATGATTTTCATTCTTCTCATAAGATTGAATCTACATCTCTCGAATACTCTTGCTCTTGAATGATCCTCTTAAACCAAGTATCCAATATTCAAAGGTTTACTAAGCTTCCATTACTTAGTTGATGATACCTCTTTGTTATCATCAAAACCTTCTAACTAACTTAATTAACTCAACTGATAAGATCACTTAGCTGTTCTTGAGTTAATAAAATTTTCCAACAATTTCTCTCTTTTTTGATGATGAAAAAACCTTCAACTAAGAACGTCTTCCAAGTCTTCAGTTTTAGTCTTCACACTCTAAGATGGAAATCATTAGATCTGAAATAAAATGAAACTTTTCTTTTGATCATGCTTTATTTTCCCTTTCTTTTTCCCTTTATGTTAGAAAACTGAAAGTGTTTGTTTAGCTGCATCCCTTTCCCCCTTTTTGTCATCAATAACTAATCAGCAATCTTAGTAATTTGAAGAAAAATAGGTAAACACTTAGTTTTTCGGGATAGTTGGCAATAAATTCATCATTTGAAGTAAGCCAACAGTCATTAGTCTTCCTTTGTTGTTTATCACTCCAGCTAGAATAACCGTTCCCCCCTGACTTCAAGAAATTTCTAGATGTGTAATCTGATGAAGTTTATTCTTGAACGTCATTTGGTTGTTGAATTTCAGTCGGCTAATGAGAAGTAGTCTTATAATAAATTGACTTCATCAGACTTATTTGGAACTTTATCTCTAAGCAGGAGTACTGCTAATCGTACACGTTCTCCCTGAATTCAAGAATATGTAATCAAGTAGTCTTATGAGAGTTAAATTTGAAAGACACTCAACCATTGAATTCTAGTAAGCTGATGAGAGGTAGTGTTCTGATAGGTTCCCCCTCAACTTATGAATTCAAATTCAGCAATCCTCATTTCAGCTCTTGAGAGTTGAAAGTCTATTGTCACATGGTTGACTAATGCTCAGCAAATTTTAGTTTCCTTTGATAAGCTTCAATTTTGCTTTCCTTGAAATCTCCAAATATAGAGGCTACCACTTGTTTATTGATATAATTTGCTGATATACACTTGTTGGTAAGACCACTTGTTGAAATCAGCAAGGACAGTCAACTCATTTTTGTCACCACACATGTGTTTCACCTGGAAAACATATAATTGTTTTTAGTACCCTTTATTTATTGGGTCCTGCAAGGTTAGTATAGCCTTTGACATGTGATGATCTAGTGACTTTAGTTTTATCATGAATTTCAGTAAATTTAGCATAGTAATAATTTTCATGATGAAACAGTGCTCATAAACAAGGTAAGATGCATGAAGTAAGTAATAAGCATGCATTGGGTAATGAGGATGACAAACAACACAATGAAAATGAGCAGCATGATAATATGGATAATCATAGTGCATGTCATAATAACAATTATCATAATCCGACTCATATTCTTGGGAATTATTCCGTTGTTGCCTCATTTTCTTACATGAATTACCTATTTACTCTCCTATAGATTCAATAGACCTAACATTTATCTTTCTAATTTTACTCCTATCAGCAGTATCTTTCAGCTTACTCGGATGATGAGTTTTACTTGTCTATTTATTCTTCTTAGATTGCTTATTAGGTTTTGAGCTTCAATGGGCTTCTTTTATTTAGCTTCTTCTTTCTTTTTAGAGAATGATGCAACTACTCTTTCGAGCTCATAGATTTTTCCTATATGAATTTCACATTCAACATTTAAAGTTTCATTCTCATGCTCAAGCTTTTTGTATATAGCTGATTCTTGAGGTCTTTCAACCAGAAGTTTCAGTGATTTGTTTTGTTCTTTAAGCATAGTCATCTCTTCCTTAAGCTTAGTAAATGCACCAACAATATTTGAATTTGAAATCATCATTTGTTCAAACGATTCAAATAATGCAAGTTCATTGACAGTAGAAGTTACCTTAGTTTCAGAATCATCAGATTCCTTGGCTATTAAGCATAAAGTTTTAGGTACTTCTTCAAATTCTTTTTCAGATGACTGTTGGTCTGTATAAGATGTGCCGGAGTTTGTTAGGTTTGCTGCCTCAGCTAACTTTGCTTTGCTCTTACTTAATTTACGCTCCTTTTTGGCACGCTTTTCCTTTTCAGCAAACTTCTAAGAGATTAGATGTGGACGATCTCTGATGAAGAGTCCATACTCCTTGCAATTTTGATCTCCAAGTTTTGCTTTTGAGGAATCCCTATTTTCCTGAAAATGATTAGAACAAGATGAAATAGCATTTTCATATTTTATCTTTTATAAAACTTCTTGAAATCATTCAGAAGAAGGGTAATGTCGTCAGCAGTGTATGCTTTTCTGAATTCAGCAAAGTCTTCTCTTTTGACTCGTCCGTTGATTTCCTTGACTTGTCTGACGCGATAAGAGCAGCAGTAGGGTCTGAACTAGATGACTCATCTATTCCCATTCTAGACAGCTTATACTCATAAGCTTTGAGTGATGAGAACAATTCAGAAAGGAAAATCTTTCCTAAATCCCTTGATTCTTCCATGGTCGTCATCTTCATGTTGAATTTAGGTGGAACTGCCTTGAGAACCTTCATGGTGATCTCCTTGT
This sequence comes from Penstemon newberryi var. newberryi, assembly GCA_030819805.1. Classification (NCBI taxonomy): domain Eukaryota; kingdom Viridiplantae; phylum Streptophyta; class Magnoliopsida; order Lamiales; family Plantaginaceae; genus Penstemon; species Penstemon newberryi. The sequence continues at coordinate 76,697,498 of JAUALY010000001.1, read as the reverse complement.
CTGAAAATTCTTTACCAAGCCTTAGAACTTCATTCAGAGTTTTGATAAATCTGGTATCCATTTGATCAATCGTTTTACTAGACTTCATCTTGAAGTTTTCAAACTTCTCCAGAGCCACACTGAGCTTATGTTTCTTGATGGCATCGTTTCCTTCACTTATAGCTCACAGACTTTATCCCACATCTCCTTAGTTGTTTTGAGGTGCTTGACCTTCTGAAATCTTTCCTCGTCTAGAGCTTTAATCATTATAAATCGAGACACTTTGTCAAGGTTTACTAACTTGACTTCTCCAGGAGTCAGCTCACTCAAGTCTTTCTCAACTATCTGATCAGGTTGGTCAACAACCTTCACAGCCTTCGTAAATCTGAATGGTCCTTTAGTAATACATGTGAACATGTTATCATTATATGCAGCAATAAAGGGATTTTCATTCTGATTTTCCAATCTTCAAAGTCCATAAGGCCAATGTGAGGAATACGGCTTATGCACACCATTTTCAAAAATATGTTTCAAATTTTCAAAATATGCGTATTTTTTAAAAAGTTTGAAAAACACACCTAGGATCAAGTTCGTTGATAAGGCAGAAGATCCAGATGAACCAGCCCGCTCTGATACCACTTGTTGGTCCCAAGTGGTCAAGAAGTGGTCTAGGGGGGGGGGGGGGGGGGGGGGGAATAAACCTCTAACCTTTAAAAAACTTCACTATTTTTCTACTATAAGTAGAGTCTACTTATCAGCAATAAGATGACTAAGCTGATTTTGCACTAAGCTTATCAGCAGAGTAGACTACTTAGATGATTTAGCTCATCAAGCTTATATAATCGGAGTTTCAAACAATAATGCAGTGGATATGTATATGTGTATTTTTCGAACAATGTTTTCAACTCAAATAACTTTTAAATCACAAAGAGAGTTTAATCACAAGTTAGAAATTCCTCAATTTAAAAAACTTTTCTTTTAAAGTATTTACTTAGCTTATGAAATATGCAATGCAAGACTAGTAAAGTAAATAACACAAGGAATTTTAAAGTGGTTCAACAAGAATAAATCATCTTAATCCACTCTTCTAAATCACGAAGATTTAGCTTCCACTAGAACACAAAGTAACCAGTACAAACACTTGAGTTTTTACAACAAATGATTAAGCAACAAGCTCACAATAGGAGATAACTTAGAATACCTATTTTACGAAGTAATATCACTCACAAAGATGGATATTTACTCCTCACAACACTCAGTTGAATATCACTCAGACATGCAAGAGTTTAATTTTGTTCTTCAACAATTAGCTTCGGTCAACAGATGACTTCGCTTATGATCAGATGACATAATTGATGAATTCTTGCTATAAAGATTTGATCTTGAAAATGTGCAAGTCTCTCTTGAATATTCAGTTTACCATCTATTTATACTCTTGGATTTCAAATTCTGCCCGTTGAAGATTGGCAAATTGTATTTTAGTCCTTGGGCAATGGTTAAAATTTGAGCGGCTACTTTTGCAGACTGTCGCACTGTACACTGTTGTACGGATCTGACAGTCGCATTAAATGCACTAAGCTTGTTACCGTTGGAGAGCTTACTGACCGATTTCACTTAGCTGATGGGATCCACTCAGCTGATGGCCACTCTTCTTATGATCAGTCTGCTTATGGTCACTCTGCTTATGACCACTCATCTTATGATCACTCAGCTCATGACCACTTAGCTTACAGATCGTAGTTCAATCTTTCACTAATATGATTTTCACTCTTCTCATAAGATTGAATCTTTATCTCTTGAGTACTTCTGTACTTAGCTTACAGATCGTAGTTCAATCTTTCACTAATATGATTTTCACTCTTCTCATAAGATTGAATCTTTATCTCGATCGTAGTTCAATCTTTCACTAATATGATTTTCACTCTTCTCATAAGATTGAATCTTTATCTCTTGAGTACTTCTGTTCTTGAATGATCTTCTTTAAACCAAGTATCCAATATTCAAAGGTTTACTAAGCTTTTATTACTTAGTTGATAACACCTTTTTGTTATCATCAAAACCTTCTAACTAATTTAATTAACTCAACTAATAAGATCACTTAGTTGTTCTTGAGTTAATAAATTTTTCCAACAGTTTCGTTATGATGGACATGATTGAGGATCTACAAAAAACATGTTGCAGATTTGTCCCGGCGTTTGACGGCGTGTGATCACAAACGTCCAGTATTTCGAGAGCACCATGACCGGGAGGAGCAACATCGAGACTTCGAGTTTCCAGTTGATCTCCCAGAATTATCGAGTGAACTCGAGATGAATCTGATACGGAAGACATTCCTTTTTTTTTTTTATGAAGGAATTCCTACTTATGATGAATCTGATGTGGGAGATGTTCCTTTTATTGATGAAGGGCCTCTAAGTTATGATAAATCAGACGACAAAGAAGATTTTTTTTTTCCTTGCTTCATATTTTGATGAAAAAATATTATACTATGTGAAGATCTTGGTGTACCCCTCTTGTTTCAGCCATGGAAGATGTGGTGATCGAAAAAATTCCGTTAACTACACTTTCAAGACTGATTCCCATTTTGATGATGTCGATTTCATAATTGGTACATCATTAGAGTGCCACCGTGTTAATTAGGTTGAGTACGTTAAATATTTATCATTCCCAAATCCAAACAGAATTCCAAAATCAAATTTTTTGTTTACATTGATGAAGAAGCTTTTAAAGATTCAAGGAAGAATTTTCTCCTACTCTGGGTCGTTCTCAGTTCGAACTCGACGACGAGTTCTTTCTAAATAGGGAAAATTTATGCAGGAGTATTTAGGAATATTAAGAATATTAAAGATGAGATTTTGCAGAATATTTTTGTTATCTTTTTAGTTATTTTGTTTACAGAAAATTCTTCATTGTTATCTTTAACTTATTTTCTTTCGGCTATAAAAGTCTGACTTGTGGACTTATTTTAAAACAGTTGATTAGTGATATTGAAAAAATTGAAGAGAATTTCTCTCTCGGGTTTTTACACATATTGGATTCATTTTATGCATTCCAAATCTGTAGATTTATGATGAAAACTCGCCTGCAGAATAATCACTATTCTGACCGGCTTCATTAATTAAGCTGAAATCGTGTTCTACCAATTAATTAGGTTAATTATCTCATAGCTGCTAGAGAAATATGTTTTCATCAAATGACGGGTCAAGGAGAATACTTAGCCCAAAAGCATAGATAAATCTAATTAGTTTAGCTATATCAATAAGGCAAGTTGGCTTTATTAAGTAGAAGTTAGGGATGCAAATTAAATTAATCTGTTTAATATTTGGTCCGAGTTTGATTGGTAAAAAGATATTTAAATTTGATTTGTTATATAGTTCATAACAAAACAATATTTATCGCATAATAACATTTGACATTTAATTTTTACTAGACCCAATAAACTAAGATTGAGAAATTATATGTAAATATTAAGATACTCAATCTCAACTCATGTCCATCTTAATTAAAACTAGTATGAGTTCTAACTAGAGCCGAGGAAAGTTGCAACATTATATGACCATTTTCATTTTCTTTAAGATATATAGTATACTACATTACAGAGACAATTGCATTTTTGGTATCGAATTTTATGTCAATTTCTACATTTGATATTAAACAAATGCAAGTTAACACATTTGTTTGGTACCAAAAATAGAAATTAACATAAATCTCAGTTACAAAAATGCAGTTTCCACAGGTGATTGGTCTAGTGGAATGGACTAGTTACTACAAAATAGCTAACTCAAATTTGAATATTTGTTGGGAGGGGTTCTCACTTAATATATCCGACGCGCCTCGAAAAAGATTAAAACATTTGAAAAACCAAAAAAAAGTACAATTTTCTCCTACAATATATAACCCAATTAGTGTATGTGTATATATAAAGCAAACTCCTCATGGGAAACAGAGAACCCGCCGAACCAAAATTCCCTGACATTCTATTTAACATATGCTCGTGAAGACAAGACAGTAGTGTCGAAATTGTTAAGGTTTGATAAAGGAGAAAAGCACATGGTCACTTCATAGTTGTAATGAGATACATGTGATTAAGCATCCAAATGTTCTCTTGCTCTTCAAACAATTGAAGGGACACAAATTGCACGTTCGCCATTTTGTTAAAAAATAGTTTATGCAATCGCAGACACAAGTAGCGGACCTAGACCATTTTTGTAGGGAAGCGAAGATTTTCCAGTATCAAATTCGATAATTTTTTGATATTATGGTAAAATGATCAAAATAAAATAAAGTAATACTATATTTTTATTCAATAAAAGGTTAAAAAATATACTTGTGAGATTTCTACGAGTACAAATTCTTAAACACACAATAAAGAATGTTCAAGACGCAACCTAACTGAACAAAAAATAAATAAATTTTGTTTAACCAAAACATTTCTCTAATATGAAAGGGTAAAGTTACATTTCATATTTCTCTAATTATAGTATAATTTCAATCTTATTACTCAACACAAATATTCTATATTTTTCATAGGTTAAGAAACCTGAAGTTTGCATAAACGAAAAATAATACAATTAATTTTGATTTATCATACATTTAAAACAATATTGTAAAGTTGTGTATAACACAAAAAACATGCTACTATCATAAATAATGCATATCGGATACATTATTAGATAAGTAATACCATGTTAATAATAAATTGAAATTTTTAATAGTCATAGTCCACCCACTTAAATCATGTGTTTGGTCAAATAATATCAAAAACAATAGTTGAATTCTATAAAATAAAATAAAATAAACTATAGAAAAAAAATTAGTAGCGACTTGAACTCCAATCCCCATACACCTCTAGGAAAAACTATACCACTACGTCAAACTCTCTCTGATGTTGATAAAGAAAATGTTAAAAAATGAAGTTGTGGGCAAAATAGCGATTACTATGTAGGCAAGTTCCATTAGATAAACTTGCTACAAGAACACGAGAAATAGGAACCCATGAATCTTTGAGAGAATAAATTTCTTTCTTTTTTTCAAAAAGTCATAATAATATATATCTGATAATAGCGAAGATTACAACTCATTTTATAAGATTTTAACCCTAGGTAACTGAAAGGAGATAATGAATTTTTATGAATAACTCCTAAACTTCTATGGAAACGAAATAACAAAAATTAAGGAAACTAAATTACTAAAAAAAAAAAATTATTAGAGATCGAAAATAAAAACAAAATAGATTGTCCTGAATGCTCCTACATCAGATGCTAAGGGTTGGAAAGAACTTGTCCTCGAGTTCACATCAGTGTCATCAAGATTCACAAAACTGACGATGATGATCAATCAAGCCTTATGCTTGGGTTGAAATGCCTTAGTTGTTTCCACCACATCGCCAAATATTGGGTTAAATCCTCTATTAGCCTCTGCAAATCCTCAATCATTAATTCATTAAATTGAACACTACGATCATTGTCCATTTTGTGAGCTTGAATTCAATCGGAGAAGACGATTTGCTATTGGATCAATCCTAAACTAGAAACATAAATAAAACTCGCTAAAATAATCCACATCAAGAAAATGTCTTAAAAATATTATATATAAAACACTATAAACATAATTTCCTACCTCAAATCTATGTTTATGTAAAAAAAAAAATGTTGTATAGCATTTTATACAACTATTATATCTTCAAACAATTTCTTTTGAGATATTGAGCGTACTTGATAAAAAAAACTTCAAAACTCCGATAAATTTTTGGTCTTATTTTAGGACTACCAATGACTTCATTTTTTAAATTCTCATGTACAGTGTTTTAGCCAATCAACTTCCTCACTATTGTTGATTAATCAATACATGTCCTTAAATTAATTAATTACTAAAAAAAGTCTTTCCTCCTTAATGGCTTCCACCACCAAATATAAAAACACTTTTTAAAACCTTAATCATGCTTTCTTCGGTGTTGATTGAAATGATGCCGATATTATCGTTTGAAGATTTCCCAAATCGTTCCGGGACCCACCAAAGATGTGTTTATCAAGACAATTAAGCCAATGAGAGCTTATTAAATAAACTTTAACATAAGATTATTTCAGACATAATCCTATCATAATATAGACCCCCATTAACTTTTTAATCATCTTTGTTCCCTTTTACAGCCATTGCTTTGGAAGGATCCATAAAGAATGAAAAGATAAACCCTAATATGACTTAATTTTGAAGTTGTGATCACTTTTTTTTATATGTTCAAAGCATATTAATTTAATTGATCCGAACTATGTGGGGGTGACTCAAATAAGTCCCTCCATGTATTACAAGTGATAATACCTACTTCATTTATTTATTAATAAGTACATAATTAATTAATGCATAAAGTTTAAGTGGAGTTAGCTTTAAGTCATGTGAAGTGACTCTTTCTTCCTTTATGCATAATCAATAAAACAACACACATGTTGCAATATTAATAAAAACTATTAATTAATAATTAATAGTACTCTGATTTGAAGCCTAAGACCTAGATTACAGTCTATAATGTCTACTAAGTTTTGAACAAATAAAAACCATTAGTTTTTGGGGGCAAATTTCCAAATATAGTCTTGTAACTTTGGATGTCTTTCAAAAATAGTTCTTTAACTATACTGAAAGCACATTTAGTCCTTTAACTTTCATCCAATTTTAATTTCAGTCATATGCATAACAAATTCCATCCTCTAACTTTCAATAAGTTTCAATTTTTATCATGCAGTTACAAATTTCATGCTATAACTATCAATAAGTTTCAATTCTCGTAACAAACTTTTTTTCCTGGTAATAAGACCAAATTATAATTGTAGGACGAAAATTGAAACTTATTGAAAGTTCGAGGACCAAATGTGTCATGTGTAGGACTAAAATTGAAGTTTGGTGAAAGTTAAAGGATTAAATGTGCACTCACTATAGTTACAGGACTATAGTTGAATAAATACCAAAGTTATAGGACCGTTTTTTAAATTTTGTCATTTTGGGGGATAAAGTTAATATATAGTCCCGTGAATCGAGAGATTCAAAAACTAAAGTTGGTTTTATCAATAAGACAAATTAAATGTTCTTTGGGTTGCCAATAAAGTGGACAATTAGACGGCAACATAAACACCACATAACATGTTAATACAATCAAATTAGTAGGGGAGACACATGCACATGTCATGGGATTAACAAAAATATATTATTTCTTATATTAAAGCTAATAGGACAGCTTGTATTAATAAATATTCTCATCGAGATATATGTGGACAATTTTCACATAAAATCTAATTCTGGCGTACAATTGCAAATTGTACAAGTTTTGAGATTGATACATTAACTATTTGAGGGAATTGCACTTTTCATACCAATTTTTTGGTACCTTTATATATTTCATACAATACATTTCAAAATGGCACATTTGATACCTAAATTGACCAACATTTTTCATATTTTGTTTGTCCGTTAATTTATAGACGGAAATGTCACTTGCGTGGCACATGTCCATCAAGTCAAAAGGGAGGGAGCCTGAATGCAATTATCTGAAAATTGGGCAGGGGAGTTTGCAATTATCGCGGCCTTCTTCCTCCAGTGCAGTCGCTAGCTTCCGGCGGCTGTTGGTCGAAATTGGTTGAGGGCTTTTGCTCGTATCATCATTGCGAGTCTGTACGTAAAACAATTTAAAAAATCGAGTCGTAAATCTCCCAATTTTCTCAGTTGAAGTTTCAGATCTCATAGTTCAAAAGACCGAAATCTTCAAACTCTGATTACTCCTTCATTACTCAACCAATTTGCTTAATTCTTGAACTAATGAACCCTCTGATCGTGGGTAACATTTTTCATGAGGTAATTGCAGCGTCCGTCAACGGTGGAGCTCCACCCAAGGGAAGCGCATTTTCTCGCGAAAATTGAGAGATATATAACTCGGTTTTTATAGTTATTTGTATGCATAGACTCGCAATGATGAGATGAGAAAAAGCCCTCAACCAATTTCGACAAATAGCCATCGGAAGTTGGCGGCAGTAAGGTAGGAAGAAGGCGGCGATAATTGCAATTACCCCCTCCCAATTTTTAGGTATTTCATATTTGATTGCAAATATTCCCTAAAAGTGAAAATGATTACCTAACGGACACATGACTGGCACGTGACATCATCTGTCCATAAATTAACGGCCAAACCAAATGTGAAAAATGTTGATCAATTTTGGTATCAAATGTGTCATTTTAAAAGGTATGAAATGTATAAATGTACCAAAAGTTTGGAATGAAAAGTGCAATTCCCTCTTAACTATTTTTAATGGTGTGATGTATTCATTTATAAATTCACAAATGATGAATGAATTTCATTTACGTAGAAAAAGTGTCTATCGATGTTACACATTTTATATAAATGGGACTTAAGTGTAAGTTTTTAGCACGAGGGATATAAGTGTAGCACATTTTATATAAAAGGGACTTAAGTGTAACTTTTGAGAATAGGGATATAAGCGTAAAATAATTTGTACTTTAGGGACCATAAATAAGATTTAGCCTTTTACTTGTCACAATTTTAACAAACGTTCTACTTTATTATACCACTTACTATGTACACATTAGGGCAGATGGTCTTTAGTGAAGTTTCTTTTTAGGGAAAATTTTACTTTGCCCCCCTAACCTTTGAACATTTTTTCACTTTGTCCCCTAATTTTTGCAAGTTCTCACTTAACCCCTTCAGCTATTAAAAATTTCTCAGATCAAGACCTCTGGACGTTCGTCGGCAGAATCTGCGAGAAATGCAAAGTGTGAAAATGTTCAAAGGCTCCCAAAATGGAAAATCGTTAAAAGCTACATCATTAAAGTTCAACGGAATATTATGTTAGATTATAGCTTTTTGCATCTTAAGGTGGCTGCCTGAGTTACTTTTAATAGCTGAACTCGCAAAATTTAGGGAGCAAAATTGAAAAATGTTCAAAGGTTAGGGGGACAAAGTGGAATTATTGCTATACCGTCATGCATGATTGGATTCACAAATTTGGCGATAACATGTTTTTGATAATAATACATGAATTAAAAGACTTTATGAAATTTATCAGCTTCATATTTATTAAGTTATAAATATTAAATGATTCATCTATCTTTTTTTAGTTTTTTAAGTGTTTAATCATTTCGAGGCGCGTCGAACACATTAAGTGGGAACCTCTTTCAATAGGAATTCGAACTTGAGTTCGCTACTTTGTAGTAACTAGTCTCTTCCAGTAGACCAATTACAAGTTGATAATGATTCCTCTATTTAACAACTTAAGCTTTTGAATGATGTTTTTTTCTAAAAAAAAAAATGGAATTATAAATATATACCTAAGTCGGTATAAAAAGACATGAAGATGCACTTCATGCCTATAAAATATAGCTTCACACACGAAAACCATTTGAATTGATTGATTAATCAACTGATTCACAAACCCTATTTGGCCAAACAAAAGAATCTAACTAAGTCCTTGTTAGAGTATTTATTATTGGGATCCAATATATGTATATAAGTATTCATCTACATGTGAGGGACTAGGTCATTGATCTTTCTTTATAAAAGAACCTTAAATAAAGAATCTATTCAAGTTTTGGAACTACACGACTTGGACATGGGCCACATAAGAAAGGGCAAGTGGGATGCAATTTGTCTCAAACAAATAAATAAATTTGAGTTCAATTTGGGTCAAGACAACAAAAGAATATTGTAACCTTGTACGTTAGATCATTATTTAATTTTGAAAAAATTGTATAAAACTATGTGTATAGGAGTCTAAGAACAGATAACCTAAGATGACATTTTCTACTCTATTTGTTTAACCTATAGTTGCAAGTTAGACAAAATAATTAAATTATTAGTAGGTTTCCTTTCAAATTGCCATGATTTCTGGATAGTTAATTGCATATTAAGGACGATTAGGACAATGTATCTGCAATAGATCATTAAAGATATTTGTAGCATATATAGGCTGCTTAAGTTTTAGCTCCGTACGTAGAAAACTTATATAAAACAATGGGCAATGTTAAATACGAATATAAGTACCGGTAAAATTGTATTTTCGATCCATGAAATTGGATATTCAATACTTTTAGTTAGTATTTGAAAACTGCACTTTTAGTCCCAATTTTTAAAAATATTTTGCATTTTTTGTCTCATCACCTCATATGGGACCAAAAATGCTACTGAGATATGAAACCAAAGTTCTTAAATAAAAGATTGAGACTATAGTGCAATTTTGAAAAGCATTTAAAAAATTAGGATCAAATGTACAATTTTGTAATGTGTGAAACTGAAAGACTAGAAGTACAATTAAAGAGAGAACGTCAAACTATAACAAATCCACCTTATTTATTTTTATAAAAACAAAATCTAAACCCCAAGAAAACAAAAATCATCCACATAACACGTAAAACAAAATATAGCTACATTTACGTGTTTTGTATTTTGTTCATAAAAAATTATAAAAAGGCAAAAACCGAAAAACAAAAAACAAAAAAAAAATGACGAACAAAAGATCATTGAACGTCTAGTCAGTCACCATTAATATCTACATTAAACAAAACTATTTGTCCCAATCTAAATAAAGTTCAATGAAAAATATAGATGTAATTAATAAAGTGAATTTCATTCTATAGTCATTCTTCCACCAACTTCACCATAGACTAAAATAGCAGAAGTCACTTGAAATTTGAAAATTGTAACACAACCATGAAAAAATTGCCAATAAAAATATCAATAGGAATATTTGAAAATTTGTCACAAACATGCCTCTAGATCCAATAAACTTTCTTACAAAGAATTACTATTACAACAAAATCAGAATCAATTCTTCAATTGTTCTATAAATTATGCCAATTTGGACCTTCAAATATTGACAGATCCAAGAATAGAAATCTAATTACACACAAATTTCTAATACTTTCCAACATTTTACAGCATTAATATCACAAAACAAAAAGGAACAACAATACCCAGAAAAATCGAGCACGAAGTGTAAGATGAAGGCTCGAGAACCAAGTATAGTTCTTAAAACTAATCATTTTTTCTCGGATCCTTTCACAAGACCAAACCATTTGTTCTTCTTTGAAGATTTGTCCTTTGAATCTGTACTACCCTCTTCCCCTGGACTCTCCGATTTATAGTCGTCCCCGGGAAGTTTGCTGCTACTTCCATTGCTAAAGTGTCCACTTCCACCAGGGTTTAATGCCACAGTTCTTGCAACAGAGAAAGAAGAGTGTATGCTATCTCTTTGTTTTAGCAGCTCATCCACCTGTTCACATATAGCATGTATAATTAAATATGTCTACCTACATAGGGTGATTTACACTCGGACCCCCTGAGATTTACCGTAATTACAGAAAACCCCCTGTGGTTCCAAAAATTACAAGGACACCCTTAACAGGGGGGTTTTGTAAACATTTGCAGAAGTTGTCGTGGTGTCTCTGTAAGAATTGTTGAAGCCATAAGGGGTGTTTTAGTACATAGTCTAAACTTTCTTCTAAGATGACTAAACCTCAGGGGGTCCGGTCGTTATTCACCCTATACATTTCTATATCTATAATGTACGAGTGCATATATTTATATACATATAGCATACATGATGAGAATCAACAAGGACCAACTCATTATATAATGTTTCTTAAGTAACAAACTTACTGACTGCTTTTCTTGAGCATATCTATTGGTGACTTCTTGGAATCGCGCCAATGCCTGAAAAAATAGAAAGTAAAAAATGTTTATGGAAAAAACTATATGTACGGGTAACACCCCTAGGAGAGTGATAAATCACAAGGCAGGTGCAAATATTACGGCCTTGTGGTTGGATGGATTTAATTAAACTGGATATGAGTTTATATACCGTCTTAATATTAGACATTCATGACAAATAGGGCTGCAAAATATGCATACCTTCCTATATTCAGTCTCAAATTGTCGTAGCTCATTTCTCTTCTTCAAAATCTGAGCTTCAATATCCTTAAGCTTATGAGTTGTATCCTCATACGTCTTTGCACAGAGAGCCTCAATTACGTAGCTAGCAGGTTTGAAGAAATTATCTCCTGCAGGAATCATGCCAAACATAAATCCACATCAGCACCTAAGTATTCATAGTTCATTCTATGCAATTATTAGTATTAGGAATTTGTAACAAAATAAAAAAATAAGTATATTTAAGCAGATCCAACCATATACAGCGAATATGTGAGTGCCAGCTTTTAGTTCCGAGACCTCACAAGGTTGAAGGCCTTCCAGTCTTTTGAAGAACGCAGCTTCTGGGTCCTTAGCCATGGCCAACTACACCAACAAAAAATAACTTAATAACAAATAATAGTAATTTTACAAGAGACCAGCCTATTTAATAGGATAAACTTAGAGATTACACACCGCATTTACGGTTGAATCCATTCTGTAAACTTGAAAATGCAAGAAGTACATTCCAGCCGATGTAGCCTTGCCTGTCTTCTCACTGTCTTCCTGTATATAGCATTACAAGTTGAATGAAATATGATGGTTAATTAAACAGGTGCAGAAGAATTCACAATTTGTTTTTAATCAATTTCAGACAAAGAGTTTGCAGCTTACAAAATGAGGAAAGCATTTGGATACAAAAGTTTGAAAGAGTTAAAAAAATATGAATCAAATGAAATAACTATGGAAGACTAAGTTTTGACTGAATTTTTTTTCTTTTACATATATATTATGTCCTTCGTTAGATGAGTGAGCATGGTTGCATGTACTAAAGGGTATATCTCTGAGCCAAAAACTTATAGGTTCTTTTATGGATCATGAGTGATAAATCAAAAGTCAGCAATTCATACTACGAAATAGTATTCTACTTCGCATGCACACTACGAAAAGAAGTAAATTCCAAAAATTTGAACAGAAAAAGCGTGTATAAGCATTTTTTTCTATATTTATGGTATTAATTGATGTTCCATAAACTTATCATTACATTTATTTTTATTGTATATATAAATACAGCATTTCACGTTTTACCTATATGATTCCATCTCTCTATTTTACAAATAATTACTACCATCACATTATCACTTCGATATCTTATTTTATTTACATGCAATTGTCTCAATGTATTCAAATTTTATAGTAACAGATCATTCTTGTCCACATCATGCAACTCCCAACCGTTTATACCTGATGGGAACCATAAAGTTTCTATCACTAGATATCGTTCTTTTATTACGTAAATTATTCTTCTCTTTGAAATACAAGTTACCCCAAATTTATATTCAAGCATATCACCAAGTCGAAATTGGCTACCATGTACCAACTGGACGATTTGAATCTAATGACAAGTCAAATGACCTGCTAAATACCTACTGTCTTCCAATGATAATGAATACAAAATCATTATGAAAGACTATCATCCAAAACTATTCCCATTTAATTCATGCATCACTGGATAGCTAATGTAAACGGCCAAAGTTAAGAAAGAATCCTAACCTCAAGCGGAGGTGAGAACACACTTCAATCAGGAGAAAAATGTTTGGAGAAAAGAAATCGTCAATTAACAATATAAACTTTAAATACTAATTAAATTACCTGCAAGGCCAACCCATATCCCCCATTTGCATCTTGTTCAAAGTATAGGAGCTGAAAAACATAGGTAGTAGAACCATTAGTATTGAACTCGTAAATGCATATGCATGCACGTTAAATAAATGTGTAAAATCAGTTATTATTTTTTCTTGAATGGATTAGAGCCTTTGTAGTTCAACATTGAACATGGCCTTTGATAGAGGACAGTAAAATCCAATTTTTAGACGCGGTTGCAAAAGATATCCCAAAACAAGGAAAGAGGATCTATGTAGCTTACCCCAGATAAGTACAAGAGAATGGCTATTTTTCGTTGAATAAAACAAAAAATTATTATTATTCCCATCATAGATTGCACGTATGTTGATTTAACTCAAATGTAAAAAAAAAAAAGACAAATACACACCTTAAACTTGCTTTGTGTAGCTGAAGTAACTCTAATTACTATTCCAGACTCCGCTTGTTCGTCTCTGATAGTTACACTAAAGAAGTGAGCACACTGCTTTTCTACCTATTTTTAAAGATATCAAAATCAAAGTATACAGAATTAGTTAAGCAAAAAAAGAACAGCAGGAAGACTACTAAGCTTTTTATCCTGCAAAGGAAGATATGTACCTTGCCGCTGACTGAAGTTCCAATTGGAAGAGGTCTTACCGTGACAGTTCCATTCAAAGCCTCTTCAAGAACATTAGCAGAAATTGTTGTCTTGATAGGGACACCCAATTTGCTATCCAAATAAATATAAATATTAAACTTACATGCTAATTACAATACAGCAAGGTCCAATTTTGAGGAGTAAACCTGAATAAAGCTGCAAACACCGTGTTGACAGTTCCAAGGTTGGACAAATCGATCTCCATATCCATTCCTTCAGCGTCAATGGCCTTATAATCATTAATTAAGGATATATGTCAAAATAATTACAGGACACTCTGCATAAAATACTGAAAGAGACACTAGCATCATAACTAAATTAATGTTCAAATCAATCACTTGTCTCTTATGCCATGTCGTCTTATATAACACAAAATGCATACAGGGAACAATAAAAGTGTTTGACGATGAGCTGAAAGGCAAACGATCGCAGCTCCAAGATTAGAAAAGGAAATATTAACATTCAAATGTATTAAACATTGTGAGGATAAGCAAACCAAATATTCCTAGTAGTATTCCAAAAAAATGAACAAAACAAAACCTAAATAAGCTAAGAATAATGTTTGTCACGAAGTGAATGAAACCATCCATGGAACAGTGTGCCAAGTTAAATATAAATCATCATTGTTCTTAACCAAGACTCAGATTACGCTACATGGTCGGAACCTTGTGGGTAAGGAGTTCAGTGCATTCTCGTCGGTTCAAATGGAAAGAAATTATATCTCAGCTATTACTGCAACTCCAAAAGGACTTCTACTGATATATCCTATCAATTAATTTTCAACCTTGCGGTAGAAGAAATTGATTAATTATTGTACTTCCATTGTCATTCACTGAATGCTGACTAACTATTGCAATTGAGCAACAACCTGATAGGATACTTGTCATCAGATCTAATTTGTCAAGAAGAATAAGGAAATGTATAACCCCAAATGGAAACAAACACAATTATAAACAGCAACCACAGTGATGAATATCACACAATTCATCCCCTCCACTACAATGTAAAGGTTTTCCATCATACGTCTTGACCGATGAATCAAACGAGATATATTCAGTCACTCATTGAGTTAGAGATATAAAGAAATGATATTGGATAATTTATATGGTCCCATCCCAAGAAATGATTACCAAGTAATGAGATAAATTATTTATATCCATATTACAACAATTAACTTACGAGAGGAATCTTTAGAGGCAGTTTTTTTCAACCAGATTCAAATGGCTGAATGAACGGACCAAAAGTGTTGTAACAGAGAAGATAAAGAGTACCTCAAATCCTGAATTATCATACTGCCTTTTCTTCTCTGGATCGGATAAAATGCTATATGAATATGCAACTTCCTTGAAAAGTTCCGAAGCTTCAGGATTGTTAACATTCTTATCCGGATGATACCTGTAAATTTGCTACAATTTTCCTTTAACCAGTCCAAGAAAATTATAAAACATTACTTTCTGCTGGTAGTGTATGTGTGTGGGGTAGTTTGATGAAACTTAGAATATCATTGTTTTTGTTAATGAATAGAAGAACTTCCTGAAACCTATTTTTCTTTTTTTCATGCCAGCCAATGTTATCATTCTTAAGATTCAAAATTCAACGTACGGAAAACTCCCACTTTGCTAGTTGATATCCTAGGAAAAGGAAAGGGGAAAAGAGAAGAATCACGACTCTTTACTTTCTTTGCCTCAAACAAACGAAAACCCATTAATCAAATTTTCTCTCTTATTAGCTGCTAATTCAATTACTATAGAAAACATAATGACATACTATAGTAGCTCATATTCAAGATAAGGCACCATCAGATAAAGAGAAGGAAATTAGCTGAAATAATATTAGAAATAAGCTACCAAACTATGAAATGGGTGACCTTTTAATACGAGTAACTTCACAGAAAAGTCCTTGCGCTTCTAACCAATTTCAATGACACAACTTTAATAAAGTCACCACAAACATGAAAAAATGACTATTGGACCTCTGAAGCAATAAATGCATAAAAACTCACCCAACTTCAAATTAAGATAAATGCTCGTGTCATACATACGCAATAGAGTTGCAATATGTTCAGAAAATGGAAAACTCAAATCAAAAGAAGAAGAAAAAAGAGGAAAAAAAAGACATACTTGAGAGCAAGTTTTCTGTAAGCAGTCTTAATCTCTTGATCAGTAGATTCCTTAGTTACACAAAGCACCTCATATGGGTCTCGCCTCGACACTGCCCCTGATGACCCCTCCGTTTTTGAACCCATTTTAAGGTCAAAATTCACCTTTCTATTTTATTTTATATTTATTTAATTTTCGTTCTGCCCTTCCAAAATTGGCTATCTGAACAGCATTCTGCCCTAATTCTTGGAACCCTCTTGTTCCAAATCTGCAAGCGAAACCCCCAATTTAAACAAACATATATCATTTACAAACAGATAGAACAAAACTTTCAAACTAATGATTCAACGCAATGGATCGCTTGAAAAATTCCCCGAATTAATTGAAATGTAATTCGACAAAAAATAAAATTAAACTACACGAAAATCTATTTACTAACAATCAAATGTTTCGTGAATTATTTCAAAAGAAAACACCTCAATTACATATAAAATGTGATAATTAAGTGCACAAGAAGAATTATTAATAAGAAAAATGAAGGTTAGGGTTTTGAGAAAATTACCTTCGAGTATGAAATGGAAGGCGAATGTCAGGATTCGAATTTCAATATCAATGGAGTCCAAGTATTTGATAAATTGTTCATGGAAAGCTTTCAAATCAGTACTATATAGATTTTGTTTTTCCTTTTTTTTTTTTTTTAATTTGAAGGATATTGATTTTTTCTTTATAGGGTGTATTATTACGGCTCGAAAACGTGAAGCTGATTTGGTTCATGTATGGAAAAAAGAAAGGCACAATTCTTTTCTTAGTCCGGTATCTTTGCCACTTATCCATTTTTAGTCCTGTAAGTATGAAGTCACCAAATTTAGTCCTACAACTTAATTTATTTGCCTAATTTAGTCCTCAGCCACCAGCAAATCCAATTATTTGCCGGAAATTACACTGGACCCATCATTCTATTAGGAGGGGAAAATCAACACTACTCAATGACTAAAAAGTGAGGGCGGCAAACGGGCGGATCGAGCCGGGTCGAAAACGGTTTGGGTTATTTTATACTTTCACTATTCCATAATGATTGTCGTTTTAGAGAATCTTTTTTGTTTCAAAATAAATGTCGATTTAGAATTTCAATTACCCGTTTTTCAATTTTTCCCTTATTTTTACAACTAAAAACTTTATATTATCACCTTAAAGGTATTTTAGGCATATCTTTTATTTTTTTCCAAAAAATATATGATATTTATTAGGTTTCTTAATATCTTTGCAAAACTTTAAAACGATAATTATCATGGAACGGAGGTAGTATGTGTCATAAACGGGAAGGGTTGGGCTGACCCGTTATGCTTTTTGATGGGTGTATTTTAATAATTTAAATTAAGTTTATTTGAAAAGTAAATATATTTAATAATTTGATATTTTAACTAAGTTTTCATTAATTTAGGATAGAAAAATAAATAGAATTTTTTTGTGTCAAAGCTAAGTCATTAAATATTAATTAATTTAAGTAAGTGCGTGTTTTTTCATATGATCCATTAGTGACCCGTTAATAAATTCACTAAAAACTCATATAAATATTAATAAAACTCAATCCAATCCAACCGATTAACAATAAAAATTATATGGGTTTAATTGAGTTGGGTCAAGTCGTTCAAGAGTCACCCAATGGATCTTGACCCATCTTGCCACCCTAGTGAAAACACTATTTTGTCCTCTGATATTCCCATTCAATTTAATCTAATACTTTTTGAGATATATCCAATTTTACAGCTACTGCGTCGAGGCATTAGTCTTCAAAATAAAAGTATTCATTAGCAAAACTAGTTCAAACAATAAAACTGAATTCGATTTTCGATTTGAGTTTGAAGTCTGATTTGGGATTTTTGGCATTTTGCACCATGAAATTATAAGATTTTGGCATTTTACACATTGACTTAAAAGTTTTGGTACTTTGAATCTTGAAAATACAATTTATTTGACACTGTGCACCCTAGTGTGTGTTTTGATGAAAAAAATCATTTATGGAATGGTAGAATAGTTATTTTCGAATTTTTTGTACTTTGCACACTAAAAATATAAATTTTAACACTTTACATCTGGAAAATATAGAATGTTGGTACTTTGTACCCTAAAAATATAATATTTTGGTATTTTCAACCTCGGCTTAATATTTTTGGCACATTTTTAACCGAATTACAAGCTATCAGTGATTAGGTAAAAACCTTTTTTTCCTTCATTGTAATTTAATAGAGTTATCATGCTCATAGTAAATAATTTTAGATTTGTAGAGTATGTCGTGTACAAAAATTTAGAATCGATTACATGCGAGTCTTAAAAGAAACAATATCATGCAATACAATAATATGTTAGATTTGTAAACGTGTTTTTTAGATATAATGTAAATAATCTAGAGGATACTTGAAAACAAAATGAAGACAATGTCCTTTTTTTTTTTAAAAAAAATCACTGAAAGAAAATATTAAAATAATCTATTGAAAAGTAAAATAAATTAAAAATAACATGTTTATAATTGTTGTGCATAGAACTGAGATTTTTCCAAAGGAAAACACATTAGCGTGCAAAATAAAATACAAATTATATTTCTAGGGTGCAGAGTGCCAAAAAGTTTAAATCGAAGTGAAAAGTGCCCAAATTTAATATTTTCAGGGTGCAAAGTTGCAAAATAAAAATTCGAAGAGGACTATCATACCCTTCTATCAATGAATTATCTCACTAAAACACACACTTGGGTGCAAAGTGTCAAACAAATTATATTTTCAGGGTGTTAAGTGCCAAAACTTTTAAGTCATGGAGCAAAGTGTCAAAACCCTATAATTCCATGATGCAAAATGTCAAAACCCTATAATTCCATGGTGCAAAATGTCAAAAATCCTTTATCAAAAATCCTTTAATTTGATTATGTTTTATTTAAATATCAAACCAAATTAACTTAGTTGACTCAAGTTGGTCAGTAGGTATGTTAAGGCCAAACCCAATGGGGGGGTCTTGCTAGGGGGAGGGGTGGGGGTGCTACTAATTAATGGAGGGGGTGGTGGGGGGGGTGGGGCTGGAGGGGGGGGTTGGGGG
This sequence comes from Penstemon newberryi var. newberryi, assembly GCA_030819805.1. Classification (NCBI taxonomy): domain Eukaryota; kingdom Viridiplantae; phylum Streptophyta; class Magnoliopsida; order Lamiales; family Plantaginaceae; genus Penstemon; species Penstemon newberryi. Next base: position 76,678,132 of record JAUALY010000001.1, on the reverse strand, counting down.
TAGTTGGGGAGCTCCAAGGAGCTCCCCAGCCACCTTGGCAGGCGCGTTTAAGCGCCTGCCAGCTGCCTGGGCGCGTGCGCCCAGGCAGCAATCAGGGGACGCCACTTGGCGTCCCCTGATTAAAATATTCTTTTTTTTTTTTTTGTTTTTTAGTTTAGTTTTTAGTGTGTTATTATTTCATAGTGTAGTATATTTATGTAATTTGTGATATAGTTTTTAGTTCAAATTTTTTTGTTTAATTTTTATTGTTCAAATTTTTTATGACATTTTAATTTCATTTTAAAAAATGATAATTAAAACTAAATCATTTAAATAGAATATAGGTGGTTATATATATATTTGAACAATATAATTTTTAAAGTACTTCGAAAATATAATTTAAACACTTAGACAAAAAAATTCAAATTCATACTTTATTAGGTATATTTTTGTAAACATATTTTTGTGTTGAAATTTTTGTTAATATATTTATCACAGTAAATCTCCAACATGAATTTTAATAACTTGCAATGAAAAATAATTCGAACAATACGATTGGATTTGATTAATAAAATAAGAACAAACAATTTAACATACACTTAAGCAAGAAAACACTTAAACAAAATAAAAACAAACAAGTGGAAAAACACTTAAGCAATATAACGCCTAAACAAAATACGAATTAATTTGAAATACATCTCACAAACACGGTTTATGCCTGCGATCCAAACCTTGCCCACACATGGGCCATTAAGTCTTTTTGAAGTCTACCATTGATATCTGTCGATCGTATTGTGTTATGACGCGACATATAATCATCCAATGTTTGATTTCTTCTTACTGGATTTTCGCTCTCAACCTCACCTACATCATAAATTTTTGCACGGGCCCTACGAGATGTTCTTAAGTTTGTATCATCGTCGTCTGAGTCATCATCGTTGTAATCATCACGTTCGTCCTCGACAATCATATTATGGAGTATTACACAAGACAACATAATATTGGACAAGTCCTCTGTATGCCATCCTCTTCCGGGTTGATTTACAATTTGGAACCGAGCTTGAAGAATTCCGAAAGCTCGTTCAACATCCTTTCGATATGATTCTTGAAACTTTGAGAATAGTTGTTGTTGAGGGGTTCTGGGGTTCCTAAATGATTGGATTAACGTTCCCCATTTAGGATATATACCATCAGCAAGATAGTACGGCATGTGGTATTTGTTGCCATTCACCACATACTCAACACCCGGAACTTTTCCAGAAGTGAGTTCATCGAACAAAGGTGAACGACCAAGGACAGTTATATCGTTCATTGCTCCAGGCACGCCAAAAAAGGCATGCCATATCCAAGTATCATGTGAAGCCACTGCTTCAAGAACAATGGTGGGTTTGTTGGTTCTTCCCGAAAAGCTCCCTTGCCATGCAGTTGGACAATTTTTCCATGACCAATGCATGCAATCTAGGGAACCGATCATCCCTGGGAATCCACGTCTTTCAGCTTTTTGTGTAAGTATCCGGAGATCCGCACGCGTTGGACGACGAAGGTACACGTCTTTGTATAGTCTTAAAATGGTAGTGCAAAACTCGCGTACCATCTCGGCAGCCGTCGTCTCCGCAACGCGAAGATTTTCGTCAATGGAATCAGCTGTGTATGCATAAGCTAATAAACGCATAGCAATCGTTACCTTTAATATGGGTGAATACCCTGGTCGCTTTACAGCATCAAATCTTTGTCGAAAGTATGGGTTTACTCGCTCGCAGTCCGCAAGAATACGAAGGAATAGGGGACGCTTCATGCGGAAACGGCGTCAAATATCATCAACTTTTTCAGAACATTAATTTTCCTCCACAATTTGGTATTATTGTGCAGAACATCTGATCAAATATCATCAACTTTTTCAGAACTTTAATTTTCCTCCACAATTTGGTATTATTGTGCAGAATATCTAATCAAATATCATCAACGAATTATAAGCTGCCACGTAAGCAAGGAAATCTTCAAAGGCTATCCGAATTTCTCTATTTAAATGGGTAGGTTATTTTGGTATCGTAATTTCATTCGACATCAACTTCTTCTAAACAAACACAAATTTTGAAATCGAAAATGTCTCGCCTTTGGTCGAACGAAGAAGATATAGCGTTGACGAGAGCATACATCGAGTGCTCTGAGGATAACATAGCCGGTATAGGCCAAGAGGGAAAATCTTTATGGATGAAGATTATCGCAATGATGTACCGAATTCTCGATGTTGCTGGTGTCCGTTATGAAGTACGGACGAAAGTTGCAATTACTAGCCGTTGGAAAAAATATATTTTCAAAAGCATGAACAAATGGAACTCGGCATGTATAAAGCACATAAGCAATGCGCAAGTGGAACTAACCTGACGGATGAGGTAAGTGTTGTGAAATTATAGTGTTTCTTACTCAATTACATTATTAGCATTATCATCATTTCATTTTATCGTTCATTTTTTGGTATTTGTAGCATCGTTTGGCGCTATTATTATATAAGACGGACGCTGGAAACCCTTGGATGTTCGATCACTGCTGGCAGGTTGCAAAGGATTGGGTGATATGGTCTGTGGAATCACATACTGAAACCCAAACTCAATCTCAAACTTCTCAATTCATGCCTGGTATGTCATCTCAACCAACGCTTGACAGAGAAGAAGGTATTTATTATCCGTCACCTCCGTTGAATGATTTTTCACCGAGTCAAGCGGAGCCCAACGATGAAAATTTGGAGACTCCTTCGTCGCACCAATATAGTGCGAGACCTACAGGAACAAAGAGTGCGAAAAAAGCCAAAGGAAAGGCTTCGTCAAGCTTAGAAACAACTGCTCAATTTAATGAAAGGATGCGACAAATGTCGGAAACTGCAGTGATGTTAGAGGTGGGACGCCAAAAAAGGCATGAGGATAATCTCCAACAAAAAGCAATGGACGCCGAAAAGAAAGAACGAGAAAATGAAGCTAAAAGACTCGACGACCAAATCGCTAATGAATATCGAATTATGTCCATGGATTGTTCTTCGTACACTCCAGATACGAAGGCTTATTGGAAGGGTCTAAGGAAAGAAATTCAAAAAAAAGGGCTTACAAAATGCTTATTTACAGGTTCGTCTGGAGGTTCGTCAAGTGATGGAAGAGGTGGTTTTGATCTTAATTAATTAAAATCTTGTCATATCCAATTGTCGATGATGTGTGTTATCGTATTTCATTTTATTTTCCTTTGTTGTGTGCTATGACTTTTTTAATTCAATGATGTATTTTCGTGTTGTACTCCGGCAATTTAATGAATGTTTTTATTTTTATTATTCTTAATTTATATATTTTAATATTATTATTAATTTAATTATATTATTATTATTATTGTATTTGTTATTATTATTATATAATTATTATAATGGTGAGAGTGGGGAAGAATTAAATTGAAATTAAATGGAGTAGGAAGCCCCAGGATTGGATTTGGATAAGCAGGGGCTGGAGGTGGAGGCAGGGGCAGCTGGGGAGCTCCGGAGCTCCCCCCCCACCCCCCAGCATTGGGTTTGGCCTTACACACTTACACATAACAAATAAGTTTTGACTACATTATTATGGGGTGATGTTTGAAACTTGATTTGAGCTTGACTGGATAAGTTAAAGCGAAATATATTAGTAAAAATATCAAGTTATTCAAACTTAACTCGTATTCGACTCGATTAAAATTTCAATTTCCAGATTCATTTAAAACCCAAACCGAACTAAACTCTTAACACAATTCCAAACTCCGTAAAATCAAACGGAACCAAGCTCGAAGACAAAAATTATCAATTATTTCTTATAAGCATCAATTTCATACTCGAAATAACATTTTTGTCTATTCGATTTCAAAAGGCAGTATCATATAGTTTTCCATTCATAACAAGATTACAAGAATTACCATAGTAATGCTTCAACCATTTGAATCTTAGTTATGAAGCCTATAAAAATCGTTTTATATCATGATACTTTTTTTTGGTAAATAACATCCCCGAGTAGAATGAATTAAAACAAGAACATGACCTCAATTTCAACAAAATTATTTTGCTTGATTAGTAACTATAACAACTCATTGGTCTATCTCATATAAATGATTAGTAACTTTTGACCTAGTTTCAGCAAACTTAACTCAATTATTTATTATTTTATCTCAAGCCAAAATTGGTTGGAAGGACCAAATGTGGCAAATGGGATAAGTTATAAGACTACATTTGGTATTCCAATACTTACATGACTAAATCAGGAAAAATGAAAAAGATATAGGAGAAAAAATGAAATTTTGCCAAAAAGAATGTTAGTTTTTATTAGGACTGTCAATTGAGTCGGACCTTCCCAAAGCCTGATGGCTCGCCCCGATTAAAATTGACCCGAACCCGAATATTTATGAGTCGGGCCGAGTTTGAACCATTATATTAAACATGATCAATTTATGAGTTAAACTTGAGTTTAATACGGCTCAGTCTGAATATATAATTATTTTAAATATTACGATTAGTTATTTTTATTGTAGTTATAGTTACTAATTACTGTTTTTATTTTGAAACAAGAAAACTTAACAAAAAGTTATATAGTATAAACCCACATATATGTTAGTATATCAATTAGGTACTAAAGGCCAAAACATAAAGGGAAAAAGTTTTAACCAGAAGTAAAAAAGGCAAAGTTAATACAAAAGGTCAATAAATTGGAGTCTTGGGACTTTAAAACTCTACTAGTTGTTCATATAGATTAGACGTATCTTTAAAAATATGGGCAATTGACTTCATATTTCAGTTTAAACATTATTTAATGTTTTATATTATGAAGTATGTGTATGGAATTTATATATACTCGTGTATTCGTAATAGTAATCTATTCATATGTGTTTCAATAATATTAACTTTTTATACATCGATCTAAATTTGCCTACATTAAAACACCCAATATAAGCCCGATGTAGACTCGAAACCCAAAAAGTTACATGGACAGAGTTTGAGCCATATATATCAAAAAATTTATGAGTCGATCGGCTCACAAGACCCGATTTACAGTCCTATTTTTTATTCCATCATAAAAATGATAAGAGGGTAACGACTAGGGCTATTAATGAGTTGGATTCAGGTCAAATCATGTTTAATTTGGATTCAATATCATTTATGTCGAGTTGGATTTGTACCTTATTCAGATCTGAACATTTGGATTTGTCCGGATTCAATAGTATTTTCCCTTCTAAAATTCTCAACGACATTTTTTGTTGCTAACAAGTTTATTAACATCACATTCTTTCTAACTTAGTTCACGTGTTCAAACTTTCTTCATAATTATCTAAGCTCCAACATAGAGATTATATTAACTCTCAAAGCATTTAACAAATCACGTTGGAAAACAATGGAATTGAAATTAATATATCACAACTAAATTAAAATATACAAAAAAATGAGATTATGAATGCAATATTAATGCATGTCTTGTTAAACTGATAGCAAAATATTAATAATATTTTTAAGATGCCTTGTTAATGCATGTCTGTCATTCACAACCTTCTATATACAAGGCAAACAACTATATTTTTAAACATAAACAGAAAAGACAGTTAAAATAGAGTGAATAGCAAATTAACCCCCTGTGATAAATAAAAAAACAAAATACCTCCCTATGTTTTTATGTAAGAAATATATTGCCTCCCTCTTGATTTTTACATTTTTATAAAAGGGTAAAATGCCAATTACGCAATATCACAGCGAGTTAAGATTCTCATTTACGCATATCACAGGGGGGTAAAATGTCTATTTACTCATATCACATAGAAGTAAATTGCACATTATTTCATTTTTACAGGGAGGTAAATTGCCTATTTTCATATCACAGAGAGATAAATTACTCATTAGACATATCACGGGGAGTTAACTTGTCAAAACCCCGCTAAAATAATACAGAAATACGTTATGAATGGCATGTTTCAAGTAAAACGAAAAATATAACTGACAAACAAAATATGGAATCAACTATTCATTATCTTAAGTAAGTTATAGCTCTTGTAATTTGTGGATGTAAACAAGAATATGATTCTCATTTCAACTTATAAGATGTTGAGTTCTCTTTTTACCATAAGCATTCAAAGTAAATCCTATTCTATTATGTAGTATATGATATCACAAAATTTTCATAAAGGAATTATGGCACTACCAACCATTAATACACGTAAAGTGAAACTCGGGAATAATGAAAAAGGTCTCATCTGGGCAAACACTATGTTGAACAAGCAGGCTCTCGATCAACTTTGATTACTCTCGTATTGTATGATCCACAGGAGCCGCATTTGTGATACAGCCAATGAAATGAAGCAGTTCCTTTTCTATCACAATCGTTGCATAATATGTCCTGCACATCGAAAGTTTCTTAACAATTTGTAATGAAAGCACACACAGAGAGAGAGAGAGAGAGAGAGAGAGAGAGAGAGAGAGAGAGAGAGAAGCTCACTTGACATCGGTCCCTATACTCTTCTGGAAGTACCTCCGAAGCCATTAAAGCATCAAGCATGCCAAAGTAGACCTAGGTAATAGAAGCAAAATTTCTCACTATATTAGAGATTTTGTTTGATTTATAGATGAGGAATAAACATGATCCATATTGCTTATCAGTAGCAGAAATGAGAGACAATAAAAAGAATATAAGAGTGTAAGGAAAAAGAGCTCTGGATCATTTCGAGAAACATATGACATTCAGAAGACGAAAATAAGTACAGAGAACACAATGGCATGTACCATTGTGCCTATGTAGTTTCTCACGAAACCTAAGGGCCTGTTTGGATCAGTTTTGCAAAGGACTTGGCCCAGGAAAATGGGCCAAACATCCTCTGCATTCAATATGACCCAAATCCAACAAGATAGGTGTCTTGATGGAGGTCCAGAATGGGCTAAAACCATAGGGGACATAGCTTCTGTTAAGCAGCAGTGAGCGTCCCATCCCCCCCACCCCCTAACACACACACACACACACACACCCACTCATTTGCCCACCATGTGTGTTTTATCTCCCACTTTTTTCGCTCCTTTCTCTCTTTTATCTAATTATTTATTTTTTATGTACTGCAGCTTACTTAGATGAAGATATAACGTGTGTGTGTGTGAGTATGTGTGTACAAATATATAAAATTATCAATTCTTATAGCAACTCAAGCAGTTGTACACTGAAGTCGCTTGAACTAAACCTCTAATTTCAGACCCTTAAATGAACTTAACAAATTCTTTTAGTGAATCGGACAATTTCATAAGAGAGAAAAAGGAATCCATTTAATCTTCCTCTTGCACATTAATATAATTCAGGAGAAAAACATACATTTCATGATAACACATAGAAACCATCACGTATCAAGTTTGATGAACCAATATAAAATTTGAGGTGCACTTAATGGTGTGATTATAAATTTTAATTAACTTCCCTTGAAGACAACTTTCAAAAGAGGGAAAATCATTGTGCACATTCTACAACCGCTCACAATTTAGACTCCAACAGTCCAACTACCAATCAACACAAGCATACAACATTGTGCAATTTAATATATTCACAAAAGAAGAGTGTATCCTTACCGACATGTCTCCCATTGACTTGCTGCAAATAGGACAGATGTAATGTGTGCAAGCATATGCCTGGTGAGAGAAAGAGATGAGTGCCAGCATTATCGTTAATAAAAATTATATATGCCGAGATCCTGGGCAGAGCAGAACAGATAATGATAAGGTAACGGACCTGGAAACAAGCAGAATGCATGTAATGGCCACATGGAAGAGCCCTCACAGTTGCACTGGATGTGAACAAAAAATCACAGCATATTGGACAGTTGGTTTCAAGACCTTTCTCTAAGCACTTGTGGTCCACTAGTTTCATTCCCAAGCAACAATTACAGGTCATGCAATGGAAAAAATCTATACCAAGACCCTTTCCAACGCGGCACAAATTGCAGAAAGGACAATGATAAACTTCCCTGAAAAACAAGGAATTTGAAGAAATACGACAGATTTTAAAATAATTTCTTAATTGTCATTATGCCTTTAAGTAGACATATACTTTCACATGAACTGTATATTGCTCACATAGCAAACACATATTCATGTATATACCATAAATATGATGGAAAAATAAAGACAACAAAACACACCACTTAAGAACATAGTGTATGAGCATAAAACTTTATTTAGAGGCATTTCCAAAGTAAAAGAACATATTTCTGAAGAAGGTTTTCTTGAAAAAGAAATGATTAAACGGGGTCACTATAAACAAACTTAACAAATGAGAAACAAACAATTTGAGCAACCGGGATTCTTGACGGAAGTAAAATTATACAACTTGCTGGAGTTCCTACTTTGTTTCCCTGAAATAGTAACCACCCCCCCTCTCTTCACGAAATCCGTATCCAAGCATGGGGAAGATAAAAAATTATGAAGAATTCTGATTTCCCCATTAGATATTCAGGGTTATTAATGCCTTCAGAAAACTTCAGATGAAACATATCCATTCTGATAGAGCAACTAATTAGACAAACCCTTGTGATAAAACAATATCCACACCCCCTCCCCTTTTACGAAATCAGCAAATTGAAAGAGTATTTCAATTACTACTAGGAGAAATAATTCAAAATTTTAGAAAAACTAGAACAGCCTTGACACACAACAAGGCAAAGAATCTGATCAAAGCTTACCGTTCATCATCGAAAAATCTGCAGCTATTGCAATAGTATTTTGCCATGGAAAGCCCATTGCAAGACACAGTCGTGCAAACCGGTCCAACAGGCTGAATTTTAAGGCAATTCATGCACATCATTTCAGATGTTGCCTTCCTGTATAATATCAAATATAAGATGGCTTTCAATAATAAATAAAAAAAAAGAGGAGTTTTGAGACAATTTTTGCAATAAATGAAGAGTTACCTATCCATCGAATGGTCACTGACTTCATCATGGCAGAATCTGCACGCGAATAACTTGCCACAACAAGCAGCACGGAGCTTGCAGTTTCTCTTGTAATGCTCACATCCGAAGATCTTTTTTTCAGGATCACGAAATGATGGGGAACATCCAAGTAAATATTCATCATCGTCAGCTTTGCTCGTCCTTGATTGGGAGAATTTCTGCTGAGAAGCTATCCACCGACTAAACAACATTTAAGTCACCAGAGTTTGTTAGGTCAGTGGTAATTACGAACCAATATGCGCAATATAGGATAAAAATAACAGAACACTGAAAATAGTAAGAAAGGGAAACCTTGTCATTAGATTTTGAATTAGGTAGGCTTTTCTTCTTGGATCAAGAGTTGAATCACGAGAGACCTTCCTTATCTCTGATTCAAGCTCGTTTTGGTTCATCCGGAAAATTTCATTCCACCCAGGCTTGAAGGTATGATCGATTTGGTCCATGGATTCATGTAAATCACACTCTGAAAATGGTAAATTTAATGCTTTAAAAGCATTGAAGTGGCCAAAAATACCCAACTTGGATAAATATAATTGTTGAATATGAAAAAGTGAGAAAGGGACTAATATATGTGACATAAGTACCTTGAGAGGTACTATTCTCTGATATGGATACATGTGATGATGCAGTTGTAGTCCCTTCCCACCATTCGTTAAGCCACTCACTGAACATAGTGTTCTTAGTTGCATGCTTCCATGTGTCCATCATTTTATTTTGCTCTTCCTGAGTAAGAGCAGATGTTACCCACGGCAGCATTGATTGGAGAACCTCTGCTCCTGTTGTGCCAATTATACGGCCGACAAGCTTGTCCTGCTCCTCAACAGAAAAATGTCTGTCAAACAATGGCCAAAGCTCAACCTCTTCACGCATAACATGATGATCTAAAGTTACTTTGATGGATTTACACATGCCCTGAATCTTCGTTGCCAGCTCATTATATTTTTTCAAAATTCCAACACGACTTAAAGAACCAGAGAGACTTTCTCTCAAATTCTCATGAAGTTGAGAGAGCTCAGCTAACGCTGATGAGATATCCTCAAATAGTTCTTCTTCCTGCTTGTGGTCCAAGGTATAGGAATGGCTAACGTTATGGAGAGTTTCCTTCGATTCTAAAGCAGGGAAGACAATATCATCCTCCGCATTACTATGCGCTCTGTACAAGCCCCATAAAAGGCGAAATCTACCACCAAACTGTCTGAGGAAAGTTCCATCACAATCACTAAGTTTTCCAGATTCAATATCTAGGAATTCCAAATCTTTACGAATTGCTTTGTGAAACTTAAAAATGGTATCGATTGGTCGCGTTGTAAGGCCATTGGTACTGAAACTAGAATCCGTTTCCCAGTTGAAAAGACTGGAGTTGAGAGAAGGAGCACTTGGACCAAAAGATAAAGAGCGCAAAGATTTTGCTGTGGCCAGGGAATTCATCCCCAGACTATTGCTATTGACTCCTAGACCAGGAACACAACAAGATTGGTTGGCTAAAGAAGCTTTTGGGGATTCTATTCCTGAGAAACTGCAAGCATTGCTTTCAACTGTAGAAACTAAGTTTCCCTTCTTGACTGTCTTCTCACACTTACATGATCTTTCAAAAGTTGGACTTACATCAGAGTTACTAGCACAAGCACAAGAATTTCTGCAAATATTATCTTGGGTTTCTTTTAGCTCCTTAGCCGGACAGCAACCAATTGCACTAGAGGTCAAACATATTCCCGCAGGACAACCTTTGCAAGCCCATCCAGTGAATAGGGTAACCAATGCAGCATCGGCTGCTGGGGCTGCAGTAAATATACGAGATCAGACAAATCATATTATCAGTTGGTGGCACATAGTAGCATTTAACTGATAAAGAGTCCCAAAGAGTTAAAAAAAAAAAAAGGATGCTGTAATATTACCTGCCATATGCATGTTATAAAGGAAACATCGAGCTTCGTTTTCACTCAGCGATCCAACCAGCCAAGGTAAGACACATTCAATCAATCTCAGTGGCATCACACACAATATATGATACAGAAGTTCTCGCTGTCGTTCAGGGCTGAAATGCTTCCTTGCCAGTGGAAGAACCTGCAGATGTAATTCAACAAGTAAACATTTTGAAGCATACCAAGGAAGCTTGGTGCTTATTGTATGAATCAAGCCGAATATAACTTCTTTTATCAAAGATCCAAGGACATGGTGCAGGATCAGAACTACCAATGCTGTAACTTTACACATGCTTTCATATCTTCACCGAGTTAAAGACTTTCTTAGTTAGGGACCCATATGCCAATGGTATAGAAGTATATATGTGAAATGCAGACAGAAGCCATTGAACAAACCTGAATTTCCTCATTGCGAAAATGCTTCTTTATCGTCTCCATTATATGATCAGCCTGTGAGCACAATTTGGAATAAAATTCAGCAGCTGAGTTTGCTCCAGCGCTTTCAATACTTTCTATTAAGCATCTGAACTTGTCAAATTCACTCTCTTCTTCTGCATGCTCCTGGACAAAGGACATTTCTATATCTACAGCAGGGAATATAACTTTGTCCTCGGCAATGCTGCAACATAAATAAAACGATTTCTATTTATTATTTATAAAAAGAACAGTATATGAAAGAACTGCAGAAAATTTAACTGATACAACAGTGGCAAATCACCATGCATATTAAATGAAAAGGGACGCTTGATTACAAATATGTTTTCTGTTTTTTTCTCATGGTAGAAAGTTGATTGGTGAAGGCATATGTTATTCCACTGTATGATAAATGTTTGCTATAAGAATGGTACTCTTCTGGAGAATCTAAAGTGCTCGGGTAGCCTTAATGAAAACTTATAAACACTGGAGATATACATTTCAGAAGAAATTTCACATAATATTCACAGCTCCCAACTTATAACATTCCAAATCCAGGAGGACTTAAAATACTGAATGAAATATAAAAATATAAATGTGATAAAGAATACCTATGAAATATACAGACTTCCGCTATAAATTGGAGCCTCCTATTAAAGGCAGATAGATCAGAAAAATCCCCAGTTAACTTTATAGTTCGAGCTGCTTCAGCAATATCATTCAACTCTTTTTCAATAGCTTTATGCCAATGCAATATATCATCGATTGGATGACATAGAGAAAACCTGATGGAATTACAATCAGATGTCTGAATATCAGTTTCCGAAGTCTGGGAGGATTTAAAAGCGCACCCATTCTTCGTCAGATTAACAGAGCCGTCAGAATGTCTAGGATCATCTTCACAACGTTTCCGCTTGTTGCTCATCTTTACCCCGTCCATCCAGCTAAATATAATCTTAATTAAGAACAAAAAGTCAAGTTAGAACAGCAATATCACCACGTGCTTCATGCAAGTTCACACTCAAGGTAATCAACCTGTTGAAGCAGCTCTTCGTCGGGGATTACTCTGTATAAACATTTACGCATATCCTGACGCTCATCTGGTGAAATTGAGGATGCAAGCCAAGGCAGAAATTCTGCCATCATATTTACTGGAATGCTGCACAAAAATTGCCAAACTAATGATGCCTGCTCCTCAAATGAGAACTTCTCATTAAGTAAGGGGAAGACCTGCAACAAAGCAAAATACTAATTTTAAAAAGAAATAGAAAGTGCCCTAAATAAAATCTGATTATGAAAGCTCTAATTCCTATAATCTGTCCATTTCTATATTTAGAATCATTAAAGTTTGAAATATGTGTCTTCTACATTGATGTAATAGAACAAAAACACACTTCTATAACTCAAATCTGTTTCACGAAACCTTGCATTCCAGAAGCAATTCTCATTTCACGCGTTACTTTTAATATTTCCCACAAAATAAGAACTCAAATGTGGTAAAATGATAAAGGTGAAGAAGAATAGGATGGAGAAGTTAAAACCAGGAAACTGATAAGAAGAAGCTTTACCATATATTCATATTTGCAGCAGGTAAAATAAAGGAAAAAGGGACCAAACCAAAGATAAAACCTCAGAGTTTATGTCTGAAAAAAAACATATTTTCAACATAAAAGTTGCTTAAACTGCGGAGCCCATAAGTTCAACACACAAGATTAAAGAAGTGTAGAAAGCCATTCAGAGCAGTGCACCCATAACTCCAACGACATTCCAAACACTTCAATGAATTGCAGAAACCATGTATGCAACAGAATAAGTAAGGCTTAGAAGGTCAATTCAAAAGGCCACCATAAGACCATCCATGCCTTATCAATTGCTTTGAATTTATTGCTCTATGTAGTTCTAGATGATGATGGATCTAGCCATGGGATGAATATCTTCATGCTGAATTGCTGCAACTACATTGGCATTTTCACCAGTGTTTGTGATTCTATTATAAAATCCTAACATGTACAATTTCTTACTGTGCACCTTCATGGAAGCGCTCCTTCCTATCAATCTAGCAAAACATTGGATTTGCATTTCCTACTAAAAATAAGACGTACTATTTCCATATCACATTTTGCATTAGTGTGGATGGGTTAATGATACTTCAGCTCAAGGCAGATCTACGCAACCAGCACAGATATTATGTTGATGGCTAAGACTTTTTAAATAACACGGTTTACAAGAAGCACAATGTATGTTGTACTTTCACAAAAAAAAAAAAAAAAAAAAAAGGATTGAAATGTACCTGCTCTTCTTCCTTAGACATGTGCTGACCAATTGATGTTTGAAGGGCTCCAGTACAAGAGGCTAACTCTCTCTTGTAGCTTTCTTCATTTTCCACATCACTGCCCAGCAATGCAAACAGCTGATCAAAAAGCACACTTTCTCCCTCATGCTCGAGGGAATAAGTACGTGCCACATTCTTTACACGGATATCAAGCGCAGGAAAGATAACCTGCCATTAGCAATTTAAATAATATTTTAATTTTAATTGTTGGTGTCAGAACTTCTTTGATGAGAACAGTAAGCAATAGAAGGCACATAAGAAGCATTCAAGATTCCAACCTAATCATTATTATTGCCTAACAACTTCCAGAGAGCAAGATTAAACCTAGGTTAAGAATAATAAGCTTTTGAAGGCCTATTTCAAGGATAAGGTACTTGTGGAAATTCAAAATCCCATTGTATGAGAAGATATTTAAATGGTGGAGCATAAGAGTAGCAGTTGAGCATTGCAAAATCAAGGGCTTGAAAACTAGAACTTCAGACCATATAATTAATGTTTAAGAAATGCTCAGCAAATACCATTAACTCGTACAAAGCAAAAATCTGAGCTTAGATATTCCAGTATGGTTTCCCATAAATAGAAATTTCGTCATATAGTATATGCAATTAGCTGCAGATCTATAACAATTCTCTGATTAGGCAAGCCCCACCATGCGACCCATATATCCACCAGAAAGCACTTCATTATATGACTGTTTTACAGGCAACAACATTGAAGTTTTGGTCAACATAATATTGAAATTATGTTCTATAATGGATTTCACAAAAACTTATACTTTCCAAGTTGCACAGCACATTGGCAAATCAAAGTTCACAAACTCCATAAGCAAAGCCACATAATACACATTCATACATCCCCGAAGTTTCTCTACTTCTGCTTGATACAGTGTTTTCTGAATCTATCCTTTTTTTTGGGATAAAGCACCATCAGAGATAGTTCATTAAATTTGAAGAAAAAGAGAAAATAGTTGCAGTTATTTAAGTAACTAAGTGCTAAGAACAACAAATGTTAGAAAATTTATAATTGGTTAATTGGTCTAATTTATCGTAGAGACTTGTGATTTCAAGCATTAAAGTGTCATTATAAGTTTTATACCTCATGTTTTCTCAATTTTAATTAGCTAATGGAATTAGAATTTACCAAAAGTTGTACTCCTTTATCCCCAGACTCATTACAATCTAGGAATGTCCCAAAATAATGTCCAACATCCTCAAATGTCCGCAAATATTGAAGTAAAGTTCAAGACAAATTTGATTCATCTTCAATGAGTATCAGCATAATGACCACCAGAAAGTTAAATAATAGCCTTGAAAAAAGTATTACCTCCAAGAAACATCACCCCATCTAGTAATTATCATGTATTATACAAAACAGAATATATTCAACGAAGTAATGCGCACACACGAAACTCCAAGAAGAATATACATAAACACTTTCCCCTCAATAAAATACCTCTTAACTTCCCATTTTTTGACATCCACAACACAGTCTTCAAATTAAAATTACAATCAGTGTAAGATCCATGACTAAAAAAGATAACATACAGATCCAGTTGCACTATTCAGATAAGGCAGGAACTGCACTAATTACAGAGTTCCTTAAAGTATTGCAAATATAGTACTGTCTGAAACCACGTCCTCTACCTGGTATACCAACAGGCAGTGATGAGACAAAATTTAGTACAAAAACAGTTGACTAAAGCATAAATTACTCAATCCAAACAGAAACAAACCTCATCCTCAGCATTGCAGTGGTGCTTGTAAATTGACCTTAAAAAATGGCACTTCTCCATCAACTGTTTAATATCTCCACCGCTTCCGTTTGTCGCCAAAGCCATCGCGGCTCGGTGTAGCCCGTCCAATTCGGCTCGAATCGCTTTGTGGAACAACAAAAATATCCGAATCGGCGACGAGGCACTCAGCGCCGCCGCCGAGTGCCCGTTCTGATCCACAGGCGCCACTACTGGCGTCGCCGCCATCACCGAAACCCCACCGTTCTGCACCCCCGGCGTCGCCATCTATATATATACTGGAATCCTCTCTCAATTTTCAGATTTTTATTTTGTATTATTATTTCATTTAAAATGATATGAAATGAAATGAAACGAAGGGTGAAATTTTGTGTGAAGGATAAAGAGGGGGCAATTTATAGTTGGCCACGTGGCGAGTATTTTGGGGGAAGTTGATGTGGAGGTAATGGGACACGTCAGCGAAGTGATGGTAGCTTTGTTGAACCGTGAACGTGCATGGCACGTGAGGGGAAAGGACGAGTACGTGGGGTGAGTAGCCATTAGGCTGATGGGGATTTCAATTTCATGTGTCTATTGTTCTTTTAAAGTTCAATCTAAAAGTAGATAAAAAAAAATTCTAAATGTAATACATATTTTTCCCTCAAGATATCCATATGCGGGACATATGCGGGGCTGAAGCAGTAAGGACTAGGGGGTCTAATTTATTTTTTTTATACGAGGGAAAAACACTTTTGGTCCCAAATTTTACCCAGAAAATACATTTAGTACCATGCTTTGCAGAAAAACAGATTTCGTACCACAATTTACATACTCTTGACACATTTAGTGTCGCCGTTAAATTCTGGATGGAATTTTCGCGCGTGATAGGCACGCGCCCGTTAAGTTCAAAATTGTCACGAGTTTTGCACGTGATAAATCGGTCAGGGGGTGAAATGCAATTTGCGCAAGAGGGAAAAACACTTTTGGTCCCAAACTTTACCGCATAAAACACATTTGGTACCATGCTTTGCAGAAAAACAGATTTCGTACCACAATTTACCACTACTAGAAAAATTGTTTTTAGCGACGGAATTTAGTGGCGGAAAGGAATTCCGTTGCTATTTTTTACTAAAATAGCGACGGAAAATTGTTTCCGTCGCTAAATCGGACCAAAACAGCGACGGGGCATTTATTCATCGCTAAATTCCATCGCTAAAACTTTCAGTCTTTAGATCTCTCGCTATTTCCGTCGCTATGGAACTGTCTAATTAAAAAATAAAAAATAAAAAATAAAAATATTAATTCAGCGACGGAATTATGTTTCCGTCGCTGAATTAACAATTTTAGCGACGGAAATAAAGTTTCGTCGCTGAATTGATATATATATATAGCGACGGAAACTTATTTGCCGTCGCTGACTTAAAAATATTAGCGACGTCGCTGAATTGATGCTGACTTAAAAATTTTAGCGACGGAAATAAAGTTCCGTCGCTGAATTGATACAAGTGCAAGTCAAAGTGCACCAAGTCAGGTATCCAAGGTACTTTTGTTAAGAATATTTTCAATGATTTAAGTATAATATGTGATTTTTATCAATTTAACGAAGACATTAAATGTGTCAAGAGTATGTAAATTGTGGTACGAAATTTGTTTTTCTGCAAAGCATGGTACCAAATGTGTTTTCTAGGGTAAAGTTTGGGACCAAAAGTGTTTTTCCCTCTTGCCCAAATTGCATTTCACCCCCTGACCGATTTATCACGTGCAAAACTCGTGACCATTTTGAACTTAACGCGCGCGTGACAGTCACGCGCGAAAATTCCATCCAAAATTTAACGGAATGACTAAATGTGTTAAGAATATGTAAATTGTGGTACGCAATCTGTTTTTCTGCAAAGCATGGTACCAAATGTGTTTTCTGGGGTAAAGTTTGGGACCAAAAGTGTTTTTCCCTCTTTTTTATATAGTAGTAGTAATTATTTTTAATAATAATAATAATAATAATAAAGTCTAATAAATTGGCCCAATTCGAAATTCTCAACCCAAATAATTACAAAGTTGAGAGATTTTCAATTCGGTGATAAATAGACAATTGAAAGAGTTGAACAACCATTTCAATTAAGTAAGTACAAAGTTGCTTCTTTGTGTTACATGCTTAAACCCATCCAATCGCTTTGAGGCTTTTGACAAAGAAAAATTTGTCCGTCTTGCCGAACTTTATCCAAATGACTTCTCTTTTCTTGAGCTTTTAGCCCTTCCCAATCAACTTGATAATTATATTAAAGATGTTCGATCAAGTGATGATTTTTCTAGCTTGAAAGGGATTGGTGATCTTGCTAGGAAGATGATTGCAACTAAAAGGCATGTCGCATTCTCGATGGTTTACAAACTTGTGACACTGACGCTTATTCTACCCGTTGCAACTGCATCAGTGGAGAGAAATTTTTTCGACTATGAAGATAGTAAAGAAATCGACTTCGTAACCGAATGGGCGATCAATGGCTAAATGATAGTTTAGTTGTGTTTATCGAGAGAGACATATTTAGTAATATTTCAAACGATGTCATCATTGACCGATTTCAAAAGATGAAAAATCGTCGTGGTCAATTATTAAAGTAAATACGTAGATATTTTGATTTTTTTGTGACTAAAACGGGGAATCATATGTAATTAAAGTATCTTTTGGGATTTATTTTTGTCAAACTCCACCTCCCCGTTTTTGTATTGGGTCATATATTTTCTCGTAAATAATATAAGCTTTAAGTTCAACTGTTTGATTGGAATTTTTTTTTTTTTTGTACAAGTTTAGCCCCTCGACCAAAAATCCTAGATCCGCCCCTGCATATGTCAATATGGCGTAGTCATTTTCTTTTATATATAGGTATCTTTTTAAGTACATATTTGATCATGGATTCTCTATATCGTGAAAATTAATTTATTTCACTGGATATCTTTTTTAAAATAGCTTATTTGTTTTTCTTCTACATATGATTAAAAAATTTAAAATCTTAAGAATTAAAGCTATTATCAAATATTTATTGAAATTAATAACTAAATAATTTATTGTAACAAAGTCGGGTTGAACTAAAGACCAACCCAAGATATGATCTGATCCGGTGAAGATTCAGGCTAGCCATCGCATCCACGAGAGAACTGCAGCACAACGCTAGCTACGCGGTCTCTATTGGACCGTCCAACAAGAATGAACAAGTAAGAGACGACGAAGCTATCATCAGGCTAAGGAAGCCAAGGGAACTAAATTTAGCACTTCATATCTGAAACACTTCATCTAGTCACGAAGGCAAGCGCGACATGTTAGGAAAAGGACATCAATGTTAGTTATGTCGACAAATATTCCAAATAAACGTAAGATAGTACATAACAGAATCTAGATAATATAACAACTGGTGCACGTCACTATTCACACAATATAGACGCAAGTTAGAGAAACACACCCCTCACGGTGCACCAAGCCACCTAGCATCCCATTAGGGCACAAACCTTAACTCATTATTCATCTGTATAAGGTATGTCCTAACACTCAAGAAACACATTATCAACACACACTTCACAATTTATCTTCCTGCTTTCAAGTTCAAGATCACCGGTACCATATATACTTAAATCGGAGGGGTTTCACCGAAATCATCTCTAGGTTGGTACCTAGTGACACTTCTATTTTTCTAGAAGAAAAGGTTGATCCAATTCATTATCAGATCGTTTTGGTGATTGTGGGTGAAGCTAATCCAAATATATTTGGTCCACGTCACCTGCTAAACTCATCTAATAATTATCTTCAATGTTTCCAGTTTGTAGGGACACATATGTCGTTCATTGTCGTTAGGGAGGCCAAAGAGAACTTAATTAAGAAATGTAAGGACTTTAGAGCTCAGCTGATTAAGTCTCGATCCAAGGTGGAAAACCACCAAAGTGAAAACGAGAATTACTAAAGAGATAAACTAAGCTAAATTAATAGAACTACAAGTAAAATAATTGAAGAACTCATATAACTAATGCCAAATCCCGCATAAAGGGATAAAATTAACTCTATTTTGTAGAGTTAACAACTTTTAAATGAAATATCGAGATAACATTAATTGTAAATTGTACCTTAGGGGTTGATTTAAGAGCCAAGTTTGAAATGCATGAATTAGTGGATTCCTTCTAGATTTCTATGATCTATCCTTAATTATCTCTTAACGACCTGATTTGATAGCCATAAATTAGATGATATTGGTCCAGTTTGAGATCGCACGAGTCCTTTAACTTGAGCCTTCAAGTCGTATATTCATCATTATTTTGTTCTAGCTGGATGT
Source organism: Penstemon newberryi var. newberryi (assembly GCA_030819805.1). Classification (NCBI taxonomy): domain Eukaryota; kingdom Viridiplantae; phylum Streptophyta; class Magnoliopsida; order Lamiales; family Plantaginaceae; genus Penstemon; species Penstemon newberryi. The sequence continues at coordinate 76,658,476 of JAUALY010000001.1, read as the reverse complement.
CACATCAATTATTAAAACTCAAAAAGTTTGTGTGATGAATATTTAAAATATAGTTCAAACTTAAATTAAAGATAAGAAAAATAATTTTTAATTAGTATGTTCCTCTTGACTCCTTCATGACGAACCTAGTATTTATTTAATTATTGTAAAAACTATATGTAATCGAATTGACAGAGTTTACGAGTAGATTTGAATAATTAATATATAATTTGTTGTTAGCTAGCTAGACCTTTCAAATGATGTATCTTTCAAACCGTTGATTAGGTGACTTCATTGTTCACTTTAAATATATTTACATTCTCCTTTAGGTCATGCTTCATTGTTATATAATGAGTATTATTTTGTTTTTGTGAATATTGAAATTGCTATATTCAATTCACTTCAACAAAGCCATAAGATATTTTCATTATTATAACTTAAATAAACTATTTAGTGTAATTTGAAGTTAAGAGCTAATTAACGAGAGACTAATAACCCAGTTTTTGACACGTCAATTTAAATTCATTTTCTTTAAATTGTATACTCTCAAAAGAATAATGATTATAAAATGATAGTACGTACTTCCTATCTAGTTATAATTAGTCAAAATACCAAAGGTGGTTGGGTCAAGTGGTAATGACTTGCGACCCCCAGATGCGAGACTCAAGTTCGAATCCTACTGGAGACACCACACTGGTGAAGATCTATACCCTTTGCACTCTTCGGTCCGAGCTGTAAATACGCAGTCTGATAGATAATAAAAATAAATAAAAAAAAGTTAGTAAAAAAAAAAAAAATTAGATTAACCTATATGCATAAGGCTAAAAATTAAAACAAACTATTCAATATTTGACTCGAGCTCAACTGATAAAACTCGTTCGATAAGTTCGGTTTGTTTTATATATCAAATAAGCTTGAACATTATTTTTCATTTGATAACTTTTAAAACTCGATAAGAGTTTCACTTAAAAATAAATAAAAAAAAGTTAGTAAAAAAAAAAAATTAGATTAACCTATATGCATAAGGCTAAAAATTAAAACAAACTATTCAATATTTGACTCGAGCTCAACTGATAAAACTCGTTCGATAAGTTCGGTTTGTTTTATATATCAAATAAGCTTGAACATTATTTTTCATTTGATAACTTTTAAAACTCGATAAGAGATTCACTTGATAAACTAAGAATTGAGAAATTTTATATAAATAATCAAGTTATTTGATACTCGATACCATGGACGGATCTAACATGATTTTGAAAATATTATTTTAGTACTAATATTATACAAAATAGTTCAAATTAGTCCTCGTATATTTTTATGTTAAATTGATAATTACATCTTAGAAATGATATAAAAAAAATGATTATTCATAATTTGTTAGTTATGTATACGAAAGAAGAGTATAAGAAAGTATATGGTGTAACATTTAATTGATCGTTTGATACATTTGATATTAACTTCTCATGTTAACACCGCAATAGTCGAGCGATACAAAATGAAGTTGGTAAAAAATAGGATTAGAAACAAAGTGAAAGATCAATAACAACTTATGGATTGTTGGACTGTTTACATTGAAAAGGAAATTATTGATAATTTTGGTACTAATTCTATCATATATAGATGAAATTTATGATATGAGAAAACGTCGTGTACAACTTCGATAATTTTTTCATTAAATTACTTTAGCATTTTGAATTCGATCAATATTTTTTTATTAATATTCTATTATTAAGCAAATAAAATATATTGAATATCAATGTCAATTAATTTCAGTGATGGTTAAACTCGATCCCCAACTCTCCGATCCTGGATCCGTACTATTTCAATATGAGTTTATTCGGGTTTGACTGGTTTAACCATCAAACCAAACTCAAATATAATTTCGAGTCGATACAAAAATCAACCCTATCGTGAACATTGTGTTGGTTAAGACAGTTGGACTCGTTTATGCACTTTGAAAAGTTAAATAACTATGGGCTTAGTCTATTTTCTCGTCCGCTTGTAAGTTGTTACAATAAAAAATTATAATTGAAGATTCGCACATTGCAGTTGTTTTAATACATGCAAAATCGTAGATTTAGTTTTTTCATTTTTATTTGTGACATAAAAGCAATTTTTATTTGACTTGACATATACAATTCTGGTTATTTTTATTTGATTTAATTTAATTTCTCTCTCGATGATACAAAGATTAGCCGGCAATTTTTAGATCAAATAAATTACGGATTAATTGTACTTACCCCTCCTAAACTATTGCTATTTGGCTGTCGTCCCCAAAACTTCTCATTTTTTAGAAGTCACACCTCTTCTGTTATTTGAGTATCTATTTTAGCATGAAAATTTAATCAAATATCAAAATTACCCCCTAACAACTAATTTAATTGATTCTAATAATATTAACTTTGAAACACTGAATATTGCTTAATTTATATTGCAATTTTGCCAAAAAAATAAACACAAAACACTAGTGTTCGACGTTCCTTCCATGCTTCTAATAATAAAACTCAGCTTATGTCCCACTTACTCTAGAACAAATTTTCATTTATATAACTAGTAGTATTTAATTTATATAGGGCCTATGTGGATGGAATCTGGTCCGATCTTGCGGGTCTCATGACGTTGAGTTATAATTTTCTTGAATGGAGTTTGACAAAATCTATGAAACTCGTCACAAAAATCCTCTATCAAACTCTTAAAATCTATAAAACTTTGATTTGACTCATACCACCTATTTCTTTTCCCTCAAATTCTATTAAAAATGCATTGATTTGACACCTACTACCTATTTTTTCCAACAAAACTCAACATTCAAATTTAATCCAAGTGGGGTTTCAGCTTTTTCAAAACCACAAAACATAACATCCAAAACACAATCAAATTGGGTTTTAAAAGTTTCACCATAACCATCAAAATCACTTTTTTAAAATCGAGACCCGCGAAATCGAGTCAAAACCCTTCCAAATGGGATCATAATATTTTTCAACACACGTAACCAGAATAGGAGGAAATGGTACAAGTGTAGGTGGCATATGCCAAATATTAGGCAGGCATGCGAGATATTCGTGCCGTCACACGTCCGTCGCATCCCTCTGCTTCAGAGACTTGTACCCATCCTCTGTGGGCCACTCCTCGTTGAATTGAATTTTCTTTATGGAGATTGGAGACAGCTTTCCAGAAATGATGGACCATTTGTCTTCTTAAACATATGAGTGAAAAACACCTAAGAGATAATACATTAATTCATCCCAAATAAAAAAAATAAAAGAGTACTAGATTTATGGAATTTGTACACCAATTTTGATGTGACGCGTGCATTTAATCTTATTTTATTTTGACTATATTAGGTCAAGAAGTTGTTGTCTTGAAGTGAAGATTATAATCATAAATTAATAATTATAATTAGCAATAAATTAATTTATAGATTTTTTTTTTCACATACGTGCATTTTTTTTAGTAAACTCGGAATTTATTTTATACTTTTGTTCTTTATTTAAATATACTCTTTTACTTGTATATTATACGACATGATTAATAAATCAATAAACAAAGCTGGGATAAAGATTTTAGAAGGCATTGAACAAAAGAGAGGGAAAACATTGAGTGTAAGAGCTACAAGGAGATTATGGAATAATCTTATGGGTGCAGATAATTATAAGAATGTTGCACTTGAACATGCTATGAATTCATCTAATAATGCATACTTTGATAAAGCTTTTGGGCCTGTTTGTCTCGCATCTTGGAAAAAAAAATTTCCATTTCCGAAAGGCGAGACAAACAACCCAACAATCTTCTGAAATATTCTCCTTTGGGATAATATTTCAGAAATTACTCTCCCAAAGTGGGTTGTAGCCCATTTTTAATTAAAAAAAAAACCCTCCCAACCCTACATATACTACTCGACAACCTCTCTCCTCTCTCTCATTTCAAACGTTTTATTTCCTTCTCTCAACCTCTCTCTCTGCTAATTCACGGACTCAACAGTGGATCTGAGTTTTTTTTTGTGCTTCACAGGCCCTTTAATTTCGTCTCTTCACTTCAATCACTTCTTCCAACTCCCCCTTTGTCTTTGTAGAAGATAACTATGAGCCATGAAGTATCTGCTTCTACTCTAAACAAATGTGAAACAAGGACACACCTCTCTAATCAAAAGAAGATCATAATTCCTAAATTTGTAAGAATAAAAGGAAAACGTGTTGATTCGTAGATAATCAGGATTAAAGTTGTTTTACCCCTTGTTAAAACTAACCCTCCAGGACTCAAACTGAAGTAGGGAAAAATGAGCAATATTTTGAGATAATTTATATTAGTCCGGGATATATTGGATTTGCGACTTGAGATCCTGCTTGGTAATTGTTAGGGTGTTTATTACTTTTATTAGAAATATTATTTTGTTAGGATTCTTCTAGCATTTAGAAGAAAATTAGATTAAAATTTTTATTCTCTTTAGTAATTTTGGTATTTTAGGGTTTGTGTCTATTTAAAGTCTTGTAAGCCTAACGACTGAAGACAACTTTTTACTCTTGCTTTTATGAACTTTGGTTATTTTCTCTGTTTTGAGAATAAACTTTCATAGCTTTGACGCTGGTCTGGCTATTTGCACTTCCGTTCTGCGTCAAGTGGTACCAGAGCAAGGATTGCCTTGTAGTGGCTACAAGACAAGAAAAAGTCAATAACCCTACTGACGTTGGTCGTAGGTTAGACACCGTAAAGGCAAATTGTCGTGAGATTCGTGACAAGTGACAACATACGAAAACTCACGTTAGCCATCGCCAATGGGGAGATCATTGTTAACAGGAACTTTGTGCCAGAGTTTGCCCATAGCCTTTCTGATTGGCACATAAACTCTGATGTTTCCAGCTTTGATCGTAATCTTCATGTAGAAGATTTTTTAGATTGGATCTTAGAGATGGAGAAATTTATGTCTATGAGGGAGGTACCCGAAAATAAGATGGTGAGATTGGTTGCCTCCAAATTAAAGGGACGTGCTGCTTTTGGTGGGATCATGTGCAAAGCAATAGGTTGCGACAATATAGAGATCCAGTTCGTACATGGAGGAAAATGAAGCAGCTATTGTTGGAACGATTTATGCCCCCTGATTATGAGAAGTATTTATATCAGCTATATAAAAATTCCACGCAAGGTAACATATTTGTTTTCAACTATACATCTGAATTCATTAGGTTGGCAAATCGGAATAATTTGTGGTAAACAAATTATCTAATGCGTGCAAGATATGTTGGGATTCAGTAAGATAAATAGTCCTTCAGGCAGCGGAATTTAAAATTTTTTAAGGACCTCTTAGATGAATCTTGCCAGGATACAATCTGGATGTATATATATGAATATAAATAACGAAGATAAAACTTGGTCACAAAGTTGTACCTGTCTCCTTGCAAATCCGAGCCTAGCAAAGTGGATGCGTTTCTCCCTTTCTTTTGCACCTTTGATCCCAAGATAATATAGCGCCCCACGTGTTGCGCCTCTACGGGTTAATACACCACAATATCACGAAAATCTTAATCATCCTAATCGGCTAGAACATAGAAATTATTAAGATCTAAAACTAGAGAACAATTGGGGGCAAAAATCAAAAAATCGAAAACTCCTCTAGTGAGAGGAAGTGTTCGGCCGAAATAGATAGAGAGAGAGGGAGAGAGAATTTTGCAAGACTTGATTTTCTTGTGTGTTTGATGTTCTATATGAGATATGATATATATTCTCATATATATAGATATCTCATAACTCCTAATCCTAAGAGGAATAGGACTTCAAGTCTTATCTTTTCTCCTACATGGGCCATGACCTTTTAATTGGAAGACTAAGTCTTCTAATTAATTAATGGCCTATTCTAATTAATTAATTGAGGCTTTATTTAATTTCCCAATTAAATGGTCCAATTAATCAATTACTCTCTCATTTAATTAAATTAGACTCCAAGCCTAATTAATTAAATATCTTTTTATAATTAATAAAATCTAATTTAATTAATTAACTTACAAATTAAATTTCAATTTAATTTATAATCTCGATCCAATTCCAATCGGATCTCGTCTGCTCCAATTGGGTTGACCCAGTCGATTCAGTTGTTCTTTGTTTCCTTGCTTTCGCTTCATGTGTATTGTGTATGCCCCCGTAGGTTCACCACATAATTGGCCGCGGGTTATAATTAAATATTCATTTAATTATTCAAGTATTAAATACTTTAAATCAGTCGAACACTCTGTCGACTAATCATTCCAAAATTAGCACCCCTGCTAATTTGGGAATTCTCTCACACTCCACAGTCGATGTCTGGCCACAAGCCCATGGAGCCCAATCACTGGTGAATTAATTCAGTGAACGTTTTAATCATTTACAATTGCTATATACGACATGATCTCTCCATTAGTCGATCTCCCAGTCGAGACTTAAGGGTATAGACTTTTCATCGGTTCCCTTTCTTCGTCTTGACGTTATGCACTCTGGTCTCGAAACAATTCTCTTTGACTTAATCTTCATGAGCTACTTTCATAAAGTCGTCAGATACCTCGGTCGAGGGTTTTACCAGAATTATTTCTCACAGAAATCCGTAGGAGAATTTCCCAACCTATCAAGTCGGGTCAATGGATCCTTTGTTGATGATATGAACCTGCATACGAGTTCCCCTATACCCAACGTGAATCCTCAAAGACCATCTTGTAATCTCCAGTCGGTCGGAACTCACATCAAAGCATAGACGTTCTCGCACCAGATAAACCCTATCACCTCAAGTATTAGGGATCGTTCCTCGTATACTATTGCAAATAGGAATAACTTCTACCCCGATATGCGACTACCGCTTCCATGGTGAGTTATTTCCTAATTGGGTATTCAGTGCACTTGCCTTCTCAGCAAGTCACCCACTTCTGTGTATCGACTAGCCCAGTCACGCTCGTGGACCCCAGCGTCCTCCAGTTCATCGGAGTATACACATCAGTGAGAGTCTAACTGAATCCAATGATGTCCTTTTCTCAAATGGATTCTACGACTCTTGAATATGTTCTAGATCACAGCCTTGGAGATTAGTCCACGGGTTGTCCCATAGCCCTGTGATCTAAGGACTTCTATCCTTATGCTTAGATAATTATTACATAAGATAAAGTTGACCATTTATAATAAAGTGCATTTATTAATTTAAATTGAATAGTTCCTTTATTTAATACAATAAATCGCAGCCATACAGTCGGCTTGCCGGACACTATTTCTATCAAGATATATTAACGGTCTTAGACACACTATTCGAAATCGAACTGGACTGCTAACTACATTTAAGAAGGCTTATAATTTGGCTCTGGAAGCCGAATTGTAGAAAAACATACTAAACATTTTAGTAAAGAAGCAATAGAGACTACCGCAACAGACACGAGTAAGGACGTCGCCCTAACCCCGCATATACATTCGATGGATTCCCTAGATCAAGAAAATAAACGATCCACTGAAATCAATAATTATCAATCTGATACCACCACTGGCCCTCTCGATTTAAATCTTAATCCTCCCATTGATTAACAATATCAACCCAATGTTGCGTGCAGTGCAGAAAATATTGATGTGAGTCCTTAGTTGTTGGATGTTGGATAAAGATGAAGATGGAAGGTATGAAGTGAAGGGAGGTTTTGATGATTTCCAAAACATCAGAATCAGCTAAGTATGGAAGCTTAGTACAAACCTTCTAAGATATTTGACCAAGGAAGATTTATTTCAGACTAGTCAAATATGGTCCAGAAGACTATTGATCTGTTGCTGAAGAAAGGAATCAGACTGGTGGACTATCAGCCGACTCAAATCAGATTAGTTCAAGTTTGGGATCAGCCGAGTATACATCAGATGAGTAATTTCGATCAGCAGAGTAGAAGGGATCAAGAAGTCTGATCAACGGTAATAAATGCACTTGGAGTAATAAATGCTGAAGAGGAAGGGTATTTATGACAAATGATTGAAGAGAAACCTCGTATCAGCTTGGTGCATTAAATGCGATCTGACAGAAAGTACAGCAGAGTGTACAGTGTTCAGTCGCAGGTAGCCGTTTCTGCAAAAGGACCAGTACTCGATGATTTGGACACCTGTCGATCTCTCAACGGGCAGATTTTCAAATCTCAAGTATAAATAGTTCAGTTCGTGAGTTGAAGAAGAAGAGACAACACATTTTGAGAGAAAAAAAAAATCTGAAGCAGAATTCTTCTAAGTCTCAAACTCAAGAACAGAACACTCATCAGCCGAGTCATTTGTTGACGAAGCATAATAGAGAGAAAACAGAAAATACTTATAAATCTGAGTGATTTTGTTAGAATAGTGTTGTGAGAAGTAGATATCCATCTTAGTGAGTGATATTACTTCAGAGGATAGGAGTTTCTTTGTGATTTCCTATTAAGCACTTGTGGCCGTTTCATTTGTTGATAGGCGCAAGCATTGTATACTGTAATCTGTGTGATTTAGTATAACCCAAGATCTGAGTGACTTGGAAGAGTGGACTAAAGGATTTCTATCCATATAACCACTATAAAAATCCTTTGTGTTTATACTTGCATTATTTCTTGCATATTTTGAAGAGCATATTTTAAACACGTAAAAAGGTTTAACTGATTGACAAAGTTTTAAAAAGGAGTTTATAAAACTGGGGATAAAACTTTTTCTAAGTTAAGAAAACTACTTGTGAAAAACACTAGAAAAATCCGCTGCAAGTTAGTTACTTTAAAACTCTGATTTTGATAAAATCAGCTGAGTGAAATCAGAAGAGTGGTCAACTCTGCTGTTCAAAGCTTTGTGTGAAATCAGCATAGTCAACTTACGATTACTGATCAGCTTAGTCTGCTGACAGAAAAGTTAGAAGTTTTTAAAAGATAAATTTTGAAGAGGTCTATTCACCCCCCCCCCCCCTCTCTAGACCTCATCTGACCACTTGGGACGAACAAGTGGTATCAGAGCAGGTGGTTCATCTGAATCATTTGCCTGATCAACGAGCTTGATCCTAGAGTGTTTTTCAAAGGTTTTCAAAAGTTTTCAAAAGAGCATTTTTTTTGAAAAATGGATTGTATCAGCCTAGTTCCCCACATAGGCGGTATGAGCTTTGAGGACTGGAAAATCCGCGTGGAAATTTTCCTTGCTGCTTACAACGATAATATGTACAGGTGCATAACAAAAGGTCCGATAAGAGTTACCAAAACAATCAAGGTTGATGGCCAAGATACGGTCGTTGACAAAGATGAAGACGAGATGACAGCTGAAAAATCTTGACAAAGTTGGAATCTTCATCTCTAAAGCCCTAGACAATGAAAGGTTTGACAAGGTCAAACACTGTAAAACATCAAAAGAGATGTGGGATAAAGTCCGTGATATGAGTGAAGGGAATGATGCCATCAAAGAACACAATCTGAGCATAGCTCTGGAGAAGTTTGAAAACTTCAAGATGAAATCTGGAGAAACCATTGACCGGATGGATTCAAGGTTCACTAAAGTGCTGAACAACGTGTTAAAGCTGGGTAAGACGTTCACAGACAAAGAGATTACTCTCAAAGTCCTGAAGGCGCTACCACCCAAGTTCAACATGAAGATCACAGCAATGGAAGAATCAAGGGATCTTGGGAAGATCTCTCTGACGGAGCTGTTTTCTGTACTCAAGGCGTACGAGTATAAAATGCCAAGAATGGGTATAGAAGAGACCTCAACTTCTAGTCCCACTGCTGCCCTAGTTGCTGCAGAAAAATCCAGAAGATCAGCCGGAAAAACCATAGAAGTAGACTCATCTGATGAGACCACAGTACTGAACAAGAAAGAGTACACTGCTGACGATGTTGCTTTGTTATTGAACGGGTTCAAAAAGTTCTACAAAAGAAAAATGAAGAACAAATATAACAATGCTTCTACTTCTAAACCTTCATCTCATTCTCATGATATTAAGGATGATTATAAATCCAAAATGATGTGCTATAATTGCAGGAAATTGGGACATTTCATCAAGGACTGCCCATATCCTAAAGCGGAGAAATATACAGAGGAGGAAAAAAAACAAAGGAAAGAGAGAAGAGAGAAGAGATACCAGAAGAGCAAAGTTCTGTTGGCTGAAGCTGAAACGATGGCAGCCATCTACTCATCTAATTCAGAATCAGGCACGTCGAGTGATGACTCTATTTTTGAAGAGACACCTGCACTGCTCTGTCTCATGGCCAAGGAATCTGATGATTCTGACAATGAGGTAATGCTCTCTGAAAGTGAACTTGAGCTATTTAGTTCATTTGAGCAAATGATGAACAATAAAGCCGATGTTGTTAATGAATTTGCTAAGCTTAAGGACGAGATGATTCTGCTGAAAAAGCAAAATGCAAAACTGAAACGCAGTGTTGAAAAACCTGAAGAATCAGCCATGTATAAAAAGCTTTCGCATGAATGTGAATCTCTGAGAGCAGAATGTGAAGTTTACAAGGGACAAATCAAGGAACTTGAAGCTACAATATCTTCACTCAATAAGTCGTCTGTTCCTAAGTCGTCTGTTGTGTCAGTAGATAAGTCAACTGAACAGAGTACACCCTTAGTAAAAGAAAATTTAGAACTGAACAGAGCTGAGAAGTTTATATCTGCTGATAATAGTAAGGTTATCTTGTATGTTCAGACTGCTAAATCTACTTCACTGGAAATTGAGAAAAAGGAGAAGAGTCCTCCTAAGGCTAAAAAGGGTAAAAAACCTGAAAATGAAAAACAGACTGATAAAACTAAACAACAGAGTAGTCCAAAGAAGTCTGCTGATAAGAGTAAAACCAATCAGACTAGTAAACCTAAGTCGTCTGTTAAAGAGCAAGTAAAGAGCAGACCAAAGAAGCAAAGAAATTATAACAATAATGCTTGGTATGGAAATGAGTCTTATTATGTGCAACCTGCTTACTCACCTTATTATGCTGCACCTCATTATCCACCTTATTATGCTGCATATCCTGCTCATCAACCAATGCATGGTTACCCTACTTATCATGCATTTTATCCTGCTTATGAGCCTTATCCTCATCATAATGATTATCAACATAACATGCATGCTGATTATGATGAAAATGAAGTTGCTCATGCTCCTGCTAAAACTCTGAAGCCTAAGAAGCCTAAGACTTCAACATCTTGGGTTGTCAAAGGTGACACTAATCCACCAGGACCCTCTCAATAAAGGGTACCTAAAACATTTTTATTTTGTTTTGTAGGTTAGGATTAGGATTAGGAGTAGGAGTAAAGTAATGAAGAAATGGTACTTGGACAGTGGATGTTCAAGGCACATGTGTGGAGACATACATGAACTGGCAGATGCTGTTGCTGTAAATGGTCCAAGAGTTACTTTTGGAAACAGCAAAGAAGGCAAGGTTGTTGCTGTTGGAAAGCTTATCAAAGGAAACATAGAGATATCTGACGTCTCTTATGTTAGTGGCCTGAAGTACAATCTGCTGAGCATAAGTCAATTTTGTGACAAGGGATTTTCTGTAATGGTTTCATCAGATAAGTGCTATGTTGAACAAATTGGAACAAAGAAGGTTATTTTATCTGGAAGAAGACAGGGAAATATCTATGTAGTCGACTGGAATTCTGTGGACAAGAATTCTAATGTTTGTTTGGTGGCTTCTACACCAAGTGAAATCAGTTGGCTGTGGCACAAAATAATGAATCATTTGAATTTCAAGACCATAAACAGATTAATAAAGAATGATCTGGTAGAAGGAATTCCAAAGACAGTCATGAGCAAAGACAAGCTTTGTGAAGCATGTCAGAAGGGTAAACAAGTGAAATCATCTTTCAAAAGCAAGAAGCACCAAACTTCAACCAGAATTTTGGAGCTGTTACATATGGATTTGTTTGGCCCTATTGATCCTATTAGCAATGGTGGAAAGAAATACTGCCTAGCTGTTGTGGATGATTTTTCAAGATTTACTTGGGTGATTTTCATGAAGAAGAAAAGTGAAACCAAGGAACATCTTACTAATCTGATGGAACTGATCCAGAATGAGAAAAGTCAAAGAATATTGAAGATCAGATCAGATAGAGGGACTGGATTTACAAACTCTACTGTTGAAGAGTATTGTAACACCAGAGAAATCAATCATGAGTACTCTGCTGCCAGAACCCCTCAACAAAATGGAGTTGCTGAAAGGAGAAACAAAACTCTAAAAGAGGCTACCAGGACAATGATAGCTGAAGCAAAGCTGCCCCAAAGATTCTGGGCAGAAGCCACAAATACAGCATGTTATACACAGAACAGATGTATGATCAACAAAAGTCAAAACAAGACACCTTATGAGCTATGGAACAACAGAAAGCCTAATTTACATTATCTTAGGATTTTTGGATGTAAATGTTATGTTTTGAACAATGGGAAAAATCACCTTACTGCATTTGCAGAAAAGGCTGATGAAGCTGTTTTTGTAGGTTACTCTAATGTTAGTAAAGCTTATAGAGTCTTTAACAAAAGAACTTTACTTGTAGAAGAATCTATTCATGTAGTATTTGATGAACCAAGCCAATCATCTGAAAAGAATCAAAGTGCAAATCCAGAGGTATCTGCTGACTTTCAGAAATTGAGTGTGGAAATAAAGGAAGAATATGTACCCATCATACTACCTGATTTAACTCAAGCTGTTAACTCAAGTGCTGTTCAAAATCAGTCTGCTGATTGTCTAACAGAGGAGTTGCGAACAGCTGACAGACCAGAGACTGTTCAACAGACTACAACTGTTCAACAGACTACTACTGAGACTCCAACAGTAGTGTTGCAAGATCAATCAAGAGGACAACATCCAGATTTGCAACCTGATCTCAGATGGCTCAGAGATCACCCACCTGACTTAGTGAATGGTGATCCTTTGGATAGAGTGAGAACTAGAAGGTCAACTGCAAATGAAACTATGTTGGTAAGTTTTCTTTCACAAATTGAGCCTAAGTTGATTGATGAAGCTCTTAGTGATTCTCACTGGATTGAAGCAATGCAAGAAGAGTTGAATCAATTTGAAAGGAATGAAGTCTGGTACTTAGTTCCCAGACCTACTCATCAAAGAGTAATTGGCACTAAGTGGGTATTCAGGAATAAAATGAATGAAGATGGTATTGTTACCAGAAACAAAGCAAGACTAGTTGCCAAGGGTTATTGCCAAGAAGAAGGCATTGATTTTGATGAGACATTCGCACCAGTTGCTAGGCTTGAAGCAATCAGATTAATATTAGCCTATGCTGCTTACAAGAACTTCACTGTCTATCAGATGGATGTGAAGTCTGCTTTTCTCAATGGAGAATTGCAAGAGGAGGTTTATGTTGAACAACCTCTTGGCTTTGAAGCTTATCAAGAAGGAGACAAGGTGTATCGTCTGAAGAAAGCTCTGTATGGACTGAAACAGGCTCCAAGAGCATGGTATGATACTTTATCTGATTTTCTTTTAATTAAAGGATTTCGCAAAGGTAAGGTAGATAAGACTTTGTTCACTATTGAATGGGATAATCATATATTGTTAGTACAAATATATGTGGAAGATATTATTTTTGGTTCAACTAACAAACAGATGTGTGAAAGGTTCTCTAAGCTGATGCAGAACAAGTTTGAAATGAGCATGATGGGAGAACTAAATTACTTTCTTGGATTACAAGTTAAACAGCTACCTGATGGTATTTTTATTAATCAAGCAAAGTACACAAAAGATCTGTTCAAGAAATTTGGTATGGAAACTAGCTCGTCTGTTAATGTTCCTATGTCTACTGGACTTCGTCTGGACAAGGATGAAGGTGGCAAATCAGTTGACATCACCAAATACAGAGGCATAATTGGGTCACTGTTATACTTAACAGCTAGCAGACCTGACATTATGTATTCTGTTGGGGTTTGTGCGAGATTTCAATCAGATCCTAAGGAATCTCACCTCTTAGCTGCTAAAAGGATACTAAAGTATCTCAAAGGCACACAAGATTTGAGATTGTGGTACCCAAGGGAATCAGGATTTGAACTTATTGGATATTCAGATTCTGACCTTGCTGGCTGCAAAATTGATAGGAAGAGTACTACAGGTACTTGTCAATTTTTAGGCAGTCGTCTGATCTCATGGATGAGTAAGAAACAGACTTCAGTATCCATATCTACTGCTGAAGCTGAATACATTGCTGCTGGAGCATGTTGTGCACAAATACTTTGGTTGAAGCATCAACTAGAAGACTATAATCTCAAGATCAGTGGAATCCCTATCTACTGTGACAATACAAGTGCAATCTCACTTACTCAGAATACTACTAGTCATTCCAGGACTAAGCATATTGAGATCAAACATCACTTCATCAGAGACCATGTTGAAAAGGGAAATGTTATTATTGAGTATGTTCATACAGACAATCAGATTGCTGACATTTTCACCAAACCATTAAGTGATGCAAGATTTTCTACTCTAAGAGTGGAACTGGGCTTGTTAAATTTGGATTCATAAGCTGAGGGGGAACGTATCAGAAGAATGGGTTCAACAGCTTACTAATCTGATATCAACAAGTGCTACACTTCAAGAAGACTGACTCTCAACAGACTAGTTGACTGATGAATTCTTGAATTCAGGGGGAACGTGTAAGACTAGCGGTACTCCTGTTTTAAAGATGAAATCTTCAATGACAGTTAGTTGAAGTTGTTTTAATCAGAAGATTTGTTCTTAATTCTTGAAGTTCTGAAGATTATTTATCTTGCTGGATTGACAGACAGCAAAGGAAGATCACTAGATATTGGCTTTCACTAGTGATATATTGTATCGTCTATCAGATAAGTATTACTCTACTCATCTGTTTTTATTTATGTCAGCTTATATTTAAGTGTTGTACTAAAAATGCATTTTCTGAAACACGCCTTTATAAGTAAACTTGCTAAGGACGTTTCGTTTTCCCGCCTAATCTGACATAATTAATAAATTTTGAAATCCGAAATTCTCGCCCGCACGATTAGAAACTGACAGATTAAATCAAACCGTCCGCGTATAACACGGAAACCGAAGCAAATCAAAATCTATAAATCCAGATCTGATCAGTAGGTAAACCTTACGCACCCAAAAATATCTCAAGTGAAAAAGAAGTTACTGATTCATCTATTTTCTGTCTTAAAGTGTTTTAAATTCTCTCAAACTACTTCAATTTCACTACAATGGCGTTACCTGAATTACGAGAAGTTCCACGCTTCTGGAACTCCCCTAATGAAGGAAATAATGGTTAAAATCAAAGAGGCTTCACTGGTAAAAGTTTTGGAAGCTCACGAGGATTATGTATTCACTGAAGATGTGGCTGAGTTCTACAAAACAAGGAAAAATGATTTGACCAGGATGACTTCTGTGGCTACTGTAGGTGGAAAGACCATCTGTGTCTCTCCTGCTGTTCTAAATGAGCTTTATGATCTGAAAAATGAAGGAGGAGAGGTATTTACTCTGGGTTCAGAAAAAGAGGAGGAATTTTGGTTCATTTGTGCAAAGGAGGGAGAAGCAATGACTGAAACTCTGATGAAAACTCAATTGAAGGATGAGTTTTAGAGGTTTGCAGATATTATTGCAAAAATTTTGGAGTGTTCTACTAGCTCCTTGGATGGGTTACCTAGAAGAAGGTACCAAACCATGGCTTGTATCTACTATGGGTTATCAATAAATTGTGCAATTCATTATTTCTACATTCTGGCGTTGAAAAAGAATGGGCATGTGATAATGTTGAGTCATCTGCTTTCGACTCTTGGTTGTCCACTTGTAAATGGGAAGATAGTTCACAAGCTGAAGGAGATGAAGATGTATGAACCGGTAAAAGTTGAAGCCGCTCCAAATAGAAAGGCGAAGGGAAAGGCAGAGAAGTTTGTTGCTGCTGCCAAAAAGCCTAAAATTGATACAAAGGCTAAGTCTGCTGATCAAACAGCAAACCCTGCTGTTCAAGCCAGATCAGTAGAGTCTGATGCTGATGTTGCTGATAAGATAGTCACTGAGGTGACTAGAGAAATTGAGGAGATGACTACTGAAACATCTCCAGAGAGAACTGAGTCTGACGAACCAGTTCAAGTGAAAGAGGTTGGACGAAGGACAAGAAGTTCAGTAAAGAGGACTGCTGAACCTCGACAAACTGAAATATTGCCTAAGCCAAAAGCAAAAATGAAGTTAACTTTAGGTGGTCAAAGAGTTACCTTCACTGTTGATCCAACAACACAAGTCAGAGAAAACCCTGCTGCTGAAAGACCAGTAGATGCAGTAGAAAGAGCTGCAGAAGATAAGACTGCAGAGGATCAATCTCTCAACAAGTCTGCTGTTGCTGAACAGCCGACTAGTTTGACAGCAGAGGAGAATGTCCCACTCATTCATCCTACACCAATAGTTGCTGCTCCACTGCAGATAGTGGAATCCCCTGCCGCCAGAAGGAAGAGAACTGGTAAGGCAAAGATTAAAGTGGTCACTGCTGCCGAAAAGAAAAGGAGGGAGGAAGAAGAAAAGAAAAAGAAAGAAGAGGCAGAGTACCAACACACTCTTAAACTTAGAGAGCTTGAAGCTCAGGCTAAAAATATGTCTGCAGCTGAGATAGCTGCTAAGGAAGCTCAAGATTTGGCTCAAGCTTTAGAAGCCAGTACTAAGGATGTCCATGGTCCAAGGTACAGTGGTGGAATTGTTATTGGAGATAAGAAAAAGCCAAAGGCTGTTATGCCCACACCCAAGCTGCCAAAGAAGAAAAGATCTGAACTAAAGCATGCTCTGAAAATAGTTCAAAGTGATTCAGAATTGTTCAAACAGTTTGTGGCAGACCTTGAAAGGTATAACGACATATTGGTCCGTCAGAGTCTCTTTGTTGCTGAGAAGGTAAGATATAACAGATGGAGAGAATATCGTCTGACGAAGACCAAGGAGCAAATTGTACAGTGGAAAGAGTTTGCTGCAGAGGAAAGATGGGTTCTGCAGTTTCTCGAAACTGGGTGCTTGAGGCAAGCACTGGATTCAGATCACTTCCTGGATATGATTCATTATAGGCTAAGGAAGTTGGCAAAATCTGAAGCCAAGAAACTTCAAAGATCTGTTCCTGAAACTCCAGCAGAAAATGAAGATCTGAAGGAGAGAGCAGTAAAGCTGGCACTTTCCGTAACTTGGAAATGTGGGCTAAGAAGACCAGATATCAGAAGGGTCAACCAAGCTCTATGACACCCCTGCCAAGCTTACAACAGATTGTCTTCGGACCGGCTATTAAGACTTATGAAGATCTACCTGAACAGACAACATCACCATTTGTACCTGCTCTTATATTTACTCATAAAACTGTTGTTGCTAATAATGGTGTTGATGTTGTTACAGAAGTAAATGAGCCAGTACAGGTCCAAACGAAGACTGATGAGAAAATCTCAACATAATCAGAGCAGTTGCCCCAACAGCAGACTACTCTGACTGATGAACCAAAGGAGTCTGAGAAAACTCCTGAGATTGTTCCAGCAAGCACAGTCATTCCATCAACTTCAGCAAGCATGCAACCATCTATTTTGGAGTCCATCCAACAGTTGATTTCAAACTCTATGAAGGAAATGGAAGATAGACACAGAGAGCATTTAAAGAAATTTGAGGAAGTGGCCTCAACTATACTGTCTGCTGCTGCTGCTGAAAGAGTTCCCAATGCTGCTGATCCTAGCCCTCTGATAGTAGAAGAAATAGCAAGTATCAAAAATGAAGTACATGCTATCAGACTAGATGTGGAAACATTTGGTGCAAGGGTCAAGAATAACACAGCTGGTTGGAGGGACATAACTGAAGTCGTTGCGAATGCAATGGAGGCTCAAGAGGAGAAAACTGAGAACATGTTGAAAGCATTCACCACCTCAGCTGATCTGATTCTAAGTTCTCAGATTCAACTGTGTGATCAAGTGGATCTTACATTTCAAAAGATTGAGTCCTATGCTACATTGCAGCAACTAAAAAGGGAGAATCATCTTCTGGTGGTGGATAAAAACATCAGACTGATATGTGACGCTATTAACATCACTCCAGTTCTGCCTGAAGAACCCGTCTACCCTGCTGATGATGACCAAAATGGGGAAGATGGAAGTTCTACAACGAAGAAGAAGGGTGCTGATGCTAATCTTTCAGCTGAAGTTACTGAAAAATTGTATTCTGCTGAAAAGGATGCTGATGATGCAAATACAAGCAGACCAGATGATGAAGTAATTGAGGCAGAGAACGATACTGATGAAGAGCCCAAAGAACCAGTAAAATCTGATAAGGAGATTGCTGCTTCCAAGGACTCAGCTGCTGAACAGCTAAATCCATACGTCAAGTATAAGAGAATAGAGGATCTCAGAAAAAGATTTGACATGCTTGAACAAGATCTCTCTAGTTCCGAACAAGAAGATGAAGACCTTGAAGGTGAAGAAGAAGAAGGAACACAAGAAGTGAAGAAGGACTAGACTAAGATATTAGACTAGGTCACTTGTAATCTTTTTGTAAAATTTTACTTTTTGTTGTCTCATCTGATGACCTTGTAACTTGTAATCAATTGATACAATCTATAAAAGTTCAAGTTTCCAACAAATTATTTCTATCTCATAAATTTTTGAGGACTTAAACTTTAGCTTTAGGTACAGGTACTTAGCTGAAGTTTTGTCATCATCAAAAAGGGGAAAATTGTTGGATGTTGGATAAAGATGAAGATGGAAGGTATGAAGTGAAGGGAGGTTTTGATAATTTCCAAAACATCAGAATCAGCTAAGTATGGAAGCTTAGTACAAACCTTCTAAGATATTTGACCAAGGAAGATTTATTTCAGACTAGTCAAATATGGTCCAGAAGACTATTGATCTGTTGCTGAAGAAAGGAATCAGACTGGTGGACTATCAGCCGACTCAAATCAGATTAGTTCAAGTTTGGGATCAGCCGAGTATACATCAGATGAGTAATTTCGATCAGCAGAGTAGAAGGGATCAAGAAGTCTGATCAACGGTAATAAATGCACTTGGAGTAATAAATGCTGAAGAGGAAGGGTATTTATGACAAATGATTGAAGAGAAACCTCGTATCAGCTTGGTGCATTAAATGCGATCTGACAGAAAGTACAGCAGAGTGTACAGTGTT
This sequence comes from Penstemon newberryi var. newberryi, assembly GCA_030819805.1. Taxonomy (NCBI): domain Eukaryota; kingdom Viridiplantae; phylum Streptophyta; class Magnoliopsida; order Lamiales; family Plantaginaceae; genus Penstemon; species Penstemon newberryi. Next base: position 76,639,433 of record JAUALY010000001.1, on the reverse strand, counting down.
CAGTCGCAGGTAGCCGTTTCTGCAGAAGGACCAGTACTCGATGATTTGGACACCTGTCAATCTCTCAACGGGCAGATTTTCAAATCTCAAGTATAAATAGTTCAGTTCGTGAGTTGAAGAAGAAGAGACAACACATTTTGAGAGAAAAAAAAATTCTGAAGCAGAATTCTTCTAAGTCTCAAACTCAAGAACAGAACACTCATCAGCCGAGTCATTTGTTGACGAAGCATAATAGAGAGAAAACAGAAAATACTTATAAATCTGAGTGATTTTGTTAGAATAGTGTTGTGAGAAGTAGATATCCATCTTAGTGAGTGATATTACTTCAGAGGATAGGAGTTTCTTTGTGATTTCCTATTACGCACTTGTGGCCGTTTCATTTGTTGATAGGCGCAAGCATTGTATACTGTAATCTGTGTGATTTAGTATAACCCAAGATCTGAGTGACTTGGAAGAGTGGACTAAAGGATTTCTATCCATATAACCACTATAAAAATCCTTTGTGTTTATACTTGCATAATTTCTTGCATATTTTGAAGAGCATATTTTAAACACGTAAAAAGGTTTAACTGATTGACAAAGTTTTAAAAAGGAGTTTATAAAACTGGGGATAAAACTTTTTCTAAGTTAAGAAAACTACTTGTGAAAAACACTAGACCTCATCTGACCACTTGGGACCAACATTGGACATTCCTTGTTCATTTGATGTCAATTTAAGTTATAAGGAGCGAAGAAATGTTTATTTCTTGGTCATGGATAGTCATAAAATAATATCCCCAAAGAAATGTGTGGTCAAAGACTACTATCTCGCTAAGATTGATGCCTTAAATATTGATGATCTTCCTGAGCATGTGGATATTTTAAAGAAGTTCGATGTTGCTGAAGTATACTCATTTAAAAGGACGTGCTTCTTTATTCAAATTATAGCTCGGGGACGAGCTCTTTTGAAGAAAAGGAGAATGATGTAGGGAAAAGTGGTCAATATTTTGAGATAATTTATATTAGTCTGGGATATGTTGGATTTGTGACTTGAGATCCTGTTTGGTAATTGTTAGGTGTTATTTATTTATTAGAAATATTATTTTGTTAGGATTCTACTAGCATTTAGAAGAAAATTAGATTAGGAATTTTATTCTCTTTAGTAATTTTGATATTTTAGGGTTTGTGTCTATTTAGAGTCCTGTAAGCCTAAAGGCTGAAGACAACTTTTTCCTCTTGCTTTTCTGAACTTTGGTTATTTTTTCTGATTTGAGAATAAAATTTCATAGCTTTGACATTGGTATGGCTATTTGCACTTCCGTTCTGCGTCACAAACATAAATGGTTACCTAAATTCTTTAACTAATTTGTCTTGCATGAGTAGAGATCCACTGAAAAATTGTACATAAATAGTGGATGCTCGTGTCGAAGTTATAGTTATGTGAGAGAGTTGCATTTGTGATACCAAACTATATGTCGATTTTCACTTGTGGTATCATAAAAATCGAGGCCGACACATTTAGTACCACAATTTAAGAAATCAAATCACTTTTGGTACCACCGTTAAAAATGGACGTTAACTGATGACGTGATAGTTAAGAGTTATTGCAAAATTGATACCATTACTTATGTTGACTGACAATTCTACCCCATAACATTTTAGGTTGTCAAAATAACCCCACATCTTCAAATTTACTGACAATTTTAGTACACATTGTTGCCCAATTTCAAAATTGGTTCGAATAAGACACGTGCGAACCAATTTGGAGATTTTACTTATTATATTTACATATTTATTTAACTAATTTAGTTTTATAAATAATATTAACATATCAAATAATACTTTAATATAAATTCGACAAAATATTTTTTAAAATCTCAAATTTATGTAATAATATTAATATATTTAATATTTATTAAAAAGATAAAGTTATATATTATTTACAAAATAATTATAATTAAAAAAAAAACTAAAACCCAAAACCCATCCCTACCAACCCTCCCCCCAACCCCATCTCCATCCCCACGTAACCAATCTGGGACCAGCGATCCGAGGCCACCGGCTGTCAGGGACGGACGATCCCAGGCCGCTGCGACCTGTGATTTGGGTTGGGGGAGGGGATTATCTTTTTAATACATATTAAATATATTAATATTATTATATAAATTTTAGATTTAAAAAAATATGTTTTATTTTTAATATTTTATCGGAATTATATTAAAGTATTATTTTGATATGTTAATATTATTTATAAAACTAAATTAGTTAAATAAATATGTAGATATAATAAGTAAAATCTTCAAATTGGTTTGCACGTATCTTATTCGAGCCAATTTTGAAATTGGGCAACAATGTGGACTAAAATTGTCAATAAATTTGAAGATGTGGGGTTATTTTGATAACCTAAAATGTTATGGGGTAAAATTATCAGTCAACATAAGTAATGGTATCGATTTTGTAATAACTCTTAACTGCCACGTCATCAGTAAACTTCCATTTTTAACGGTGGTACCAAAAGTGATTCGATTTCTTAAATTGTGGTACCAAATGTGTCGGCCTCGATTTTTATGGTACCACAAGTGAGAATCGGCATATGGTTTTGTACCACAAGTACAATTCTCTCATAGTTATGTACTTCTCTAAGAACTGGTGGTTCCCAATTTATTGTTCTGCAATTCGTTTTCCTTTTGCTATTCCTAAAGTCATTTTTGGAGACAATGCAAAAAGAAAAACCAAGGGTAAAGGAAAGTTTGTCAAAGGAAAAGTGAAGATAACTGGATTTTTCTAATTTGACAATATTAGTTCATTATAATCACAAATTAATAATTTAAATTGGCAATATATTCATTCATAGTAATATTATTTTTTCACATGCAACATACGTACATTTTTCTAGTAAACTCAGTTTTTATTAGTATATAGTTTTGTTCTTTACCTAAATATATATAATCTTTTATTTTTATATCATACAGCATGATTATTAATTTGCATATGCTAAAATCAATATTTTGATCTTTACATCATGTTTAACTAGACTGTAAAAATGCACATACACATGAGAAATTTAAATATACAGATGACGTATTTTTTGTTCATTGTGTGTTATTCTTGAACCGTAAATTAATATTTATGGCACTAATTTTATATTTTTAGATGTTTATTTTCTGTTAAAAAATTATTAAATAGATTTTGATCTTCCCAGTACTTCACTCACAGTTCACATCTCGTTGACAATAATCTCATTAACCTTTACGTCCTCATAATCTCCCCCTTTTTTATATCCTAGTGGAATATATTAATTACTTATTTAACATATCATAATGGGTTATATGATTAACAATTTATTATTTGTGAACATTTTTTTTGTATATTACATAATTTGAACACCCCACACAAACAGTTCATGCATATAAATAATTTTTAATTAGTTTAGTGGCCAAGTATGCATTCCATTTTCAGCACTATTATATATTTGAGCGTGTGGTGTACTTGTGGTCTTTCCATATTCTTCAAATATATAATACATTTGAGATAATTGCATTTTTGATATCGAACTTTAATCAATTTCAATTTTTGGTACCAAACAAATGCAGGTCAATACATTTAATATTATAATTTAATAAATCGTTCCAATTTTGGTACTGCCGTTAACTAAATTTGAAAATCAACGTCAAATTAGTGACGTGGCCGTTAAATCAGTTTTAATTATTGCAAAATCAGTACCATAACTTATACTAGTTGATAATTATACCATATAACATTTCGGGCCGACAAAGTAACGATTTTTGTATATTCATGTAAATAGTTTTAAACTTTTAATTAGTTTAGTGGCCAAGTATGCATTCCATTTTCAGTACTATTATATAATTGAGCGTGTGGTATACTTGTGGTCTTTCCACATTCTTCAAATATAATACATTCCCACCAAAACTTTTTCATGTCAAAGATTTATCTTCTTGTTCAGTCTTATCGTTTTCATACTTTTTTTGTGACCAGATGAAGCTCCCTTCTAATTTTAAACATAAAGTACAATGTTTATGTAAAGTGTGTTCTCTTATCAAATAAGTGAGATTAGTTATCTATAGTTAATGGAATTTAAATTGTTTTGAAGAGTTCTTTTATTTTATTTTATTATTTTTTTATGTATCAAATATTAATTATGAAGTGCAAAGATGAGTCATAAACATTTCTTGGACAAGTTCATCAATCAACATCTTTTCTTCTTTCATGAAATTAAGCATAAAGGATTGTTGCAAATATTCCAACAAATTCTCTAGTGAAAAAGATTAATGGAAATCCAGTAGGAAATCATACGTACTTTGAAGAAATGGTAAGGGAATTATTCATAATGTCTATAATATCACAACCCATTAGAAGTCATGGGTTTGACGCCCATATGCGTAATTGCTGGTAGGATTGGTAGCATGAATATGACAACAATTGCTTTCGTGAAAGGTCAAGGTGCGATTGGCATTGTTGAAATGTGTCATTTGACGTCTAAAAAAGTTTCAATGATTTATGTTTCACCGTTGCTATTAGACCAAGTGATCAATCGATAATGATGAGGCTTGACGTAATAGTCCCCAATGAGGACGTAGCCTAGTGGTAATCACTGACAAAATCGAGGTCTCAGGATTAAGAGGTTTTGAGTTCAACTTTCGCTAATGTGGATCTTTATTCTAGTTTATTACTAGTATTTGGTAGTTATCTATTATTTGTAATTCTTTGTATTTGGGCAGTCATTGCAATAATTTCTACTTTAATGATTAAAGATAAATATATTTAAACAAAAAATGACGTAATAGTCGAAATGTGGCACGTGTTTTTTAGATATAATGTAAATAATCTAGAGAATACTTGAAAACGAAATGAAGACAATCTTTTTTCTTTTTTCTTTTTTTTATCTAAATTTTACTTAGAGAAAATATTAAAATAAGTTATTAAAAATCATTAAAATAAAATGTTTATGAGTATTGTGCATATAAATGACCATTTTATCTCTCCATCGACGACTTCATGAGTTTTTTCAAACAATTTTAAATCGGGTGAAAAGTGACAAAATTTTATATTTTTAGGGTGCAAAGTGTCAATATTCTTTATTTTTAGGGTGCACAGTGTCAAAATCTATATTTTTAGGTGTAAAGTGCCAATTTTTATTGAAAAGGACTATTCTATCCTTCTACCAATAAATTTTCTCACCAAAACACACACTAGGGTGTAAAGTGTCAAATAAATTATATTTCCAGGATGTAAAGTGACAAAACTTTTAAGTCAGAGTACAAAGTATCAAAATCCTATAATTTCAGAGTGCAAAATGCCATAACCCATATCAACTAATACAAATTTTTTTGTGTGAGAAAATTTGGCCTTTTTTTTGCTTTTCTTAAGACTCATTGATGAACCATGATCTCAAAATCCATTAACCCATTAAATGTGAAGTTTGGCCCAGATCAACCCAACCTAATAAATAATATGAAATAATGGGTTGGATTAAGGTGAACCTGCTCGGGTCACGGGTCGGCCCTTGTAATTTAAAAAATCTTCTTTATTTGAATGCTTGGATGGGTCAATTAGTTCGCGATTGGATCGTCATTAGCTAGGAAGACCTATATTTCTTGGGACCTAGGCGAAATCTATAATTGGGGTTCTGTTATATAAAAAAAGGTTAATGTAATTTTTTTTTTTTTTTTTGGCAGAAAATATTGATTAATTTTCATATTCTAGTTTTTTCAACATATCTTTTTTCAATTAGTAATAAATTTATTTGAAATTACTTCGGAGATTTAATTAATTGTTCCGATTTTTTTGTTTCTTACGTTTTTCACATTCCAGATAATTATTTTCTACTTGACATAGTAATCCCAAATGAAATGGATAGTAAAATAAAAAGATAATTATGGCCAAAAGAAACAATATAACCTGGTAAGTAAAAATTCAACAACCAATATAAATTATCAACTCCTCAAAGATTTCTCAAGAAATTGAGTTTTATTTGATCGGCGTAAATAATTCAAATATCAAAATAGATTAGTGAAACAAAATTCTAGGCTTGCTATCACTATGTTGCTTGATGTTTGTTGGTGTCTAAAAAAAACAAAATTCATTTATATTTCTTGATGAATTAGGAGAAATTAAGTCAATTTAAATATCAATACAATTAAATTAAAGAGAAAGATAATAATTGTGATAAAAACCAAAATTTGTTGGGCTTGGGATGAGGGCCCGGAATGCAGCTCAGATAATGATTGGGCTGTTACTATAGGTCCGAGGGCCCGAAATGCTTGCGACTCTAGGCAGCTGTCTAAATTGCCTAGTCGACCCTGATCATTAGAGTTAGCTTTAATTTGTTTTATTTATGCGTCAGATTTATCTTTTTACTTTCATACACTTAATTATTTATAATTAGTTTACTTTGATATCAATGTAAGAGATTTGATTCGATATAGTGTTTGATGTACGATGTATTCATTATCTAAAAAAAAAAATTAAACGACCGCATGTACTTGTACATTAACATAGAGATCTACAGAACAATTTATAGTTTATTATTATTCATAGAGTTTAATTTTATGTAATCATATTAGAATTTACCACATGGATTGGGCTAAGTCCACTTACATGGATTGGGCCTAACTCAACCTCAAAAGCTAGCTTATAAGGTGAGGATTGCCTAAACCTTATAAAGTGGACTTAACTATTGTTTTCAACCAATGTGGGACATTTAGTCTCAATACTCCCCCTTCACGTGTGGGCGGGCTGAATGTGTGGGAGAAACAAGCCCAACACGTGACATACGAAAGCCCAACCTTGTGAATTTGCGACATGTGGGTGAAGTCCCAACACACGAATAAAGACACTCCGGGCCTTTGTTAACCGGAGGAATAATGAATCTCCAAGCCTTGAATAACTGGAGGAATAATGACAACCCAGACCTTTGTTATCTGGGTGAAGTGTGTGGGTAGATATTGAAGCCCATCATGCGTACAAGGAGGAGCCCATCACGGAAGGAGGTAGCCCATTTTAACCTGGGCTCTGATACCATATTAGAATTTACCACATGGATTGGGCTAAGTCCACTTATATGGATTGGGCCTAACTCAACCTCAAAAGCTAGCTTATAAGGTGAGGATTGCCTAAGACCTTATAAAGTAGACTTAACTATTGTTTTCAACCAATGTGGGACATTTAATCTCAATAAATCATCTGCTTAATCTGAATTGAAATTTTATAATACATGTAATACCTTTTTGGTTTCTCGATGTATTTGGATCTTAGACCCGATTTAATTCCTTTCGAGACGTGTCAGACACATTAAATAAGAACATCTCCCAATAGAAATTCGAAGTTGAGTTCACAATATTGTATACAAATCACTTATTGGTAGTACATATAATACTTATTTATACAAAGGTTCACCTGTCGTTGCATATTTTATTGAATTTTAATGAATATTTGAAGACAATGAGCTACGTTTTTAATAATATGGTAGAATATCATTAATCAGTTACAATAGTATACGTTATGTAGATTTATTTACAAATTAAAAAAGAGATGTATTTTAAACAAATAACTCAGTTTTCTCCATGCATCATGTATGGTTTATGTTGAGGTCCACAGCTCCATGTGAAAAAGATCTTTATAAAGTGGACTAGCTGGTGCAATACAAAAATGGGTGCTATATGTATACACTTTCGAACAAACCAGGCCATAAATTAGCTGATAATGGAGTTAATGGAATTACTCCTGTGATAGGAATGATATTCAATTTACTCCTTTATAATTTAGGAAAGAATATTTTACCTTTTATAATCTTATAAAGGTTTTACATTACCTTCCTCACATTTTTAAACTTTAAATAAATGTGAATTGAGAAGATTACCCCTATTATATGCGGCACTTTACCCTATATGTTATGATAAATGTGACATTTTATTCCTTGTGTTATGACAAATGTGATAATTTATTCTCTGTGTTATAATAAATGTTGCACTTATCCCCACTATGTTACAAAAATATTGTTTATGCCAACTCTCAATTTCGACGACTCAGTTACACTATCCGGTTGAAGGAGATAAATTACATCTTAATTTTTTTACAGGAGGGTAAAATGCTCTTTTATAAATTGAACATTATTTATATCATATGGATAAATTGACATTAGCTCGCTCATAATATTTTCTAAAACTTGGGCTCATTTTAAACAAAAAAACAAATGGAAAAGAGAAATTCTAACCCAAATTAAATATGAGACATCATAATTATTTACAAAATAATAGTACTATACTAATAATTTGTAACTATATAGTATAGGTTTTAACACCCAAGCCGGCTCATCCCATGGAGAAGGACAATGGGGCATCCAAGCATGGGAGATTGGGAGTGGAGGTTCCTAGAAATCTCCGAGAGATTCTACATAAGTTTGGAAGGGTCTTGAAGAGTCTACACATATCCGGAGCATTCCAGAAAATTCTACACAATGGTGGAACATTCTAGGTCATCCTAGAATGATATGAAAGTGTATAGATGTCTTTAGAATATTGTGGAACCTTGCGCATAGTTAGGGAACTTTGTAGAATGTAGAAGATAATGTATTTGAACGGTAAAATTTTATTTGGCTCTCTAAAGTGGCTGCATTTCAAAATTGGCCCTTTATTGTGGTACCTCGACAATATACATCATTTATTGTGTCATCCTTATCAATTTCAGTTCTTATTGCCGAAAATTTTTAATTATCGCTGGAAATCATCAATTTATGTCTTAATTGACTAGAAAATTAATTTTTTTGGCCGAAAATCACAAATTTATGTCTAATCTGACCGAAAAATTTAATTTTAATCAAAAATATCATTTGTAGAGTGACATTTAAAAATCAAGAATTTCATATTCTGACTCCACAATTTGCAAGTCAAAGTCATGTGATAGGTCAAATATGACATAAATTGATGATTTTTTGCGATTATTAAAAACAATCGGTTATAAGGACTGAAATTTACGATGATGACACAATAAATGACGTATATTGTCAAGGTACCACAATAAAGGGCCAATTTTAAAACGCAACCACTTTAGAGGGTCAAAAATAAAATTTTACCTATTAGAACATTAGGAAAATTCTAGATGTAGAATCTAACCACTAGATCAAGTTAATCTCAACTGTGCATCAGGGATATTGAATAGTATAAATAGGTAAATCATTCATTTATACAAACCATTAAAGTTAGACTCCAAGAATTCACGTTGTGAGATGAAGTGAAGTAATGTAAAGTGCTTAATATTTGAGATTTCTACTTAACCATTCTAACCAACTTTATTAGATTTTAATATTTGTGGAAGAAAGAGGAAATCTCCCTTAAAATCATGAGGAAATTTACAAGTATGAATATGTACAATTGAATGAATCTATCAATGAGGAGGTGCCTATCTATATATATATAAATATCTGGCTGAATCTAACTAACTGACAAATATAGCTAACTTTCTATAGATAGCATCCGTTTATAACTAATCCTGATAACTTTCCAAACATGGAAAGTGTACTAATTATATTATAATTAAATAATTCTAATACCCCCTCAAGTTGGAAAATATATGTTTTTGAGAGCTTGGATGAAATGTTGAAATAGTGATGAAGCTAGGGGTGAAAATCGGCCCAAGCACCTTGGTGCTCGGATCGAGATAGGCCCGGCAAAAGCTCGACCGAGCTCATTCAAAATCTTGCAGGTATGAGCTCGAACAAAATCTCAGGCTCGTGTAAAATGGCGAGCCGAGTTCGGACATTCCTTGTCCGACTCGGGAAGCTCATGAACAAGCAGGATATTTGTGTTTAAGGCAAGATTCAGTTTCCTCTATCACTTATGAATATTTAATATATTTGGAACAAATATTCAAATTATTTGTTTTTTCCGTCAATTATGATTCCAGCTAAATTGTCCTTACCATCAATTAGAACGGAATATGAAATCTTCCCAAACAAAAAGGATTTTAGAGGAAAATAAAACTAGGGCTTATTTCAGCTGACAAGAGTCTTGTGGTGCTCTATATTCAGTAAGAATTTCAAACTTGTTATTTGGATTTCTCCTCAAAATTCAGAAAGCAAAACGTACAGATTTAGTCTTTTTTTCAATTTATATCTTCAAATTTATCATTTTGACAAAAGGTTTGAAAAACTTACTGAAATGTGGGGTAATTTTTAGATTTGAAGTTTATGTCCACAATCTGTTTGAATAATTTCCTAACTGATTTCTATTCTTATTTTGTTGTTAATTTTCATCACGATTTGAATTATATTAGCATGAATTAAATTCATAAAATTTTGTTTATGCTATTCTATGAAAAAAAAATGATTAGAAGCTATACTGATCAAAGAATTGCACTAGCTCTTCATAGATCATCTTGGTTAACTACATACCCTTTCAACCAAATGCATGTCTAACTACCCTTTGTAAACTGTTGGTTGATAATTTGGTGAAGAACTAATACAAGTTTGTATAAATTATTATTTTGTTATCACATTTTTATGTTAATTTGGTATGCTGATATTAATTTTTTAATTTGCATTTTCACATCTTTATATGATGTGTGTTGATCAATATTTATGTTGGTCTTTTCATATTACAGTTTAGTTCTATCCAACTTGGATTAATTGTTGCTGAAAATGTTGAGAACTTCTGTCAAATGGTTGATAAAGCTAAGGAATTTTTCATGTCATAAAGGTAATATTTGGAAGACACATTGAAATATTTTAAGTGCTAGAAAATTATTTATCAATCATATGGATATAGAATATACTGAATTGATGTAATTGCTAAAATTATGTCATCCTTACTGTAATTTTGGATATTTTGACAGTTTTCTTAGTTGAAATAATTGGATTTTGTTGTAATATTTGGCTAGGTAAGAAGCAATTTGCCTCCTTTGATCATGGTAGAATTCAGTGTTAAAGGGAGGGAGATGTTTGGCATGATGAAATACGACAGGGTGTGCATAAAAATTGGAGAGGCTAAGGTTGGCTAAAGTGAAGATGTTTGAAAAATTGTTTTGAAGGTCTATTTAATATGATCTAGTCAACTAAAAGTGTAGAACTATAATTTGACTGTCTTGCACAATGCATAATACTTTTTTTGGTAATGTATTGTAGGAATAGAATACAAGTGGATAGAGTAGTTCTTTACAAATAATATATTAATGCAATGAGTTGATTTACCAATATAATAAAGGGGTGCATAGGCTTTTTGTCAGAAAGTTGATTTTTGGTTTCCAAAAAGTTGCTTTGCAGACTTAGACATAACACAATAAAGCAAGAAAAATGTGACTTTAACTACATGCTTCAATTTTAGCCGAAGCGAGCCGAGTACTCGAAAATGTTTAGTTTTGAACTTCGAGCCGAGCTCAAACAATAAGTTATTGGACAAGCCCGAGTTCGAGTCGAGCCTGAACAGGCTACCTAGAACTTCAAGCCAAGTTCGACCAGGTGCTTGTTTGGCTCATTCGAGCTTGTTTTCATCCCTAGGTGAAACTAAGGGCTTTGTGAATAGGCTGAGTTGCACGGATACGGATACGGCGATACGAACGAATACGATACGAATACGGCGATACGGATTTTTAAAATTTATAGAATACGATACGGCTAAAATACGTGTGTGTATATCTAAAAATATATTATAGTAAGAAACCATTGTTTTAAAAATGTATAGTAAATATTATGTAATATATATTTAGTTCACTTTTTATTCCATTTTAAAATGAACAATGCTATCTCCCTCTTATATAAGTGTTCAAGTAAAACCATAGTATTAATACCATATGCAAAGTCTTTGACCCTTTACAGAATTTCAAGCGTTTTATATAGATCACTTTGATAATATACATAATCTAGAAATTATTTGTAGAAATACATGCTCTTAAGTATTCTGGGTGTTTTCGATACGGTATCCTTTTTATTTTTTATTTTCTTATTATTGAAAACGTCAAGGTGGAGTATTTCACAGGTATCGTACGAGTATCTGAGTATCCGAGTATCCAGTACGCATACGATACTGCACGGTGTATAATTTCGGAGTATCCGTGCAACCTAGTGAATAGATCAACAATTTGATTTTCTGTTCCAATGGTAAAGAGATGAATGGAATTGTTTTCTACCAAGTCACTTATGAAATGACAATCAATATCTTTGTATTTGGTACCTTCATGAAAGACATGATTTTTAGCAAGTTGTATGGCTGCTATGTTATCACAAGAAATGATTGTTGGTTTGGAAACATCAATGTGAAAATCTTGCAAATTCTGCCTTATCCATATGATTTCACAAGAGAAAACATCTAAGGCCATGTATTCTGCTTTTGCAGAAGAGCGTGTGACAATTGGTTGTTTCTTTGCTCGCATAACCAAAGAATCTCCTAAGGACATCGTATATCCAATGATTGATCTTCTTGTAATCTTGCATGCACTCCAGTCTGCATCAGCAAAAGCTTTTAAACTCGATGATTTGGAGGAATAAAGCTTTTAACAACCCTTGATCTGGATCATTCTTCAGATATTTAAGTAAATGATTAATAGCTTGGAGATTAATATCTTTTGGAGTAGTTACATATTGACTTAATTTGTGAACAACTAAAGAAATATACGGTTTATAAAAAGTTAAATATAATAATTTTCCTACTAAACGTCTATAAAAGGATATATCTTCAAGTGGCTTGCTTTCTGTGAGATCAAAATCAATTTTTGGATCCATAGGAAGCTTGTTAGGTTTGCATCCCAATAGTCCTGAATCGCAAGTTGAGTGTATGTTTCCTATGTGACAAAACAATTCCTTCTACCGACCTTGCAATTTCTATGCCTAAGAAGTACTTCAAATTTCCCAAATCCTTGAGTTTGAACTTGTTTTATAAAACTCTTTAAGATCACTGGTCACTAGGTTATTTGACCCAACAATTATTATGTCATCTACATAGACAAGAAGAGCTATAAAGGCGTGATTTGATTTGGATTGTTGAAAACCATAATCTATGATGGCTTCTGTCAATTTGACATTCCATTGTTTAGAGGCCTGCTTTAATCCGTATAAGGATTTTTGGAGTTTACACACAAGCTTAGGCGTTTGTTTAGGGAAACTTCGTTAATAATCCAAGTGTATATCAATATACACTTCTTCGTATAGATCATCATTGAGAAATGCATTATTTAAATCAATTTGATGTAATTCCCATTTCATGCTTGCAGCCAAAGCTAATAGAATTCTCACCGTTGCATACACCTCTTTCAGGACGAGGCTAAGGCTGAGCCTAGCCAACCGCAGAGCGAAATCGACAAGTCGAGGAGAAAGTCCAGGCTAGGGGCCGCACGACAAAATAGTTTTACGCCCAGGGACGGATCCATGATCAAAGGTTTGGAAGGGCTGAGTTTAGTCATTGCTAAAATTAATTGACAATGATAATCAATAACTTTATTTGCACAAGTATATATTTTCAACCATAACTATATTAAATTCAAAATGCTAAATAATTTAATGAAAGAATTATCAAAATTACCCACCACATTCTTCATATAATAAAATTTCTCAACAGTTTTCTTTTCAATGTAAATAATCGTACTGTTGGAAACAAATTGTAATGAGAAAGACAATTTGTAATTAAGTTTTGATGATAACAAAAAGGGTCTAAGAAATGGACAACAAATCTCATAAGCCAAAAGAGCTTAGAAGAATATGAAGAGATTAATAGACATTGAAGAGATATGTACAAGAGAAGAGATTTGTACATCAATAGATTTCAAGTGAAGAGATTTGTGCACCTCAAGAGACTTCAAGATAGTAATCTCAAGAGACTTCAAGAGATGATCTTCAAAAGACTTGTACAAATAAGAAGACTTGTACCTCAAGAGACTTCAAGACATGATTTTCAATAGACTTGAAGTAAACTTAGAAAACACAAGTACTCTCAACAGATTTGCACCTCAATAGAGTTCATAATGCGGACTTCAACAGAGTTCAAGAAAAAGTGATTCAACAGATTAACCAAATGACAAAAGCAGAGTACGAGGACAAAACATATGGAAAATTGATATAACATTAATATATTAAGACAAAGGGTAAAGTATAATCATCTAAGACTTTAATTCAAAATCCCTTTGACATGTTTTATCGCATCTAATGCAAAGTCCAACTCAACAAGCAAAGTTAGTCTACAGTGAATATCCATACAAAAGGCGACGCATAGCAAATACGCTTTATGCAGAGAGTCGTTTGTATTGAAGAGACTACTTGGGGTAAAATTGGAATGTCTTCTTCAACGGACATCTTCTATCCCAATATAAATATGTCCTCAAACATTCAAGAAGAAAAGATAACAACAAAAAAGATGTGAACCTACATTGAAAAACGTTCTCCATAGGAAAGACAACTCTTAAGCTGAAGTAGTGTTAGGAATAAAAACTTTCTCATTTAAAGAAATTAGTATTGTAATATGGAGCCATTGTTTCCCTGCTTATCTGATAGGAAGTCATTGTTTTTCCTCATCAACCTCCCTGCTTAGTGATATGGGAGAAGAGGCTTGCTTAGTGATCTGACCTAGCTTGTGACTGGCTTAGTGTTCAAGATCCAAGCTTCTGAATACCTTGTAAACTTAGTGAGGTATTAGGAATTCATTGTTTTCCTATGGCCTCCATTGTATGGCCAAAGATCAACATCAAGATTTGGTCTTGCTTGTGACTGGCTTAGTGTTCAAGGTCCAAGCCATTGAGTACTTTGTGTTTTAAGAAAAATATTCCATGCTTAGTGATCTGGGAAGAGTGGACTAGGGGAATTACACCACCTCCGAACCACTACAAATATTGTATTCTATACTTTATGCACTTTACATATCTGCTCATATAAACTACCATATCTACTGTTTATATATCTTGTGCACAAAAGAACCAAGTCTTTTATTAAGGGTAAATAGTTTGAAAAGAGTTTTTCAAAAGTTACCTATCCTCTGCATAAACTCAAACTTTGATTTGCCAAATATTTCAAGCTTTAAATCTTTGAACTTAATGAACATATTTGATTTCTTGAAGTCTGCTCACTCTAAAAAGATTCATCAAATCTGTTGATTAATAAGGCAAAAATTATATAAGGTCTATTCACCCCCCTCCCCCTAGACCTTTTGACCACTTGGGACCAACAAGTGGTATCAGAGCAGGAGGTTCACATAAAACCATTCATGTTGGTTAAAGAACTTGATCCTTGAAAATTATTTTCAAAGCCTGCACATTTATTTCAAAAAGATATTAAAACCTGCATTTTGAAATTTCTTTTCAAAATTTGGTAAAAGAAAATAGTTCATGGAGTCTTTAAGAGATATAATAATCTCATCTTCTACAATCTGGTAAGAAGCTATTAGAACTAACTCTGTTTTGTAGGAAATTAAGAGAGAGAGCTCAAGATTCCAGATGGCAAAAGCTCAACAAATTTCATACGTTTGAAAAAATAATTTCGTAAGTATGGAAATATTGGTTTGAGGAGTAACAACAGACTAATGGAGACTCATCAGCTGAGGGGGAACTGTTCAAAGCATATTACTTTAAAGTTTTGAACTCAATAGTAAACAAACCCAAGTCAACTTCATATCTGACGAGGGATCCTCTCAAAAGCCTTACGTCTTCAACAAACAAGTACGAAGCAGATAAAGCCAAGATCAATGAATCAAGACAAACAACCGAAAACATCAAGAACAACATAATTCAATCGGCTAAGTCTTCTATTCATTACTCTCAATTTAATCCTTATCTGCTATATATATTTTCAAGAGATTAGCCCAAAATCTTACTAAGCTCTAGAAATCTAGTAAATGAAGACGTTGAACTACAAAATAAGTCTCAAGTCATAAAGTTCTATGCATAAGAGATGTTTACAATAGACTTTTCACAAAATAGGAAAATGGAACTTCTAATCCTTTGTAAACATCTACATAACAGACTTGTTAGGCTTTATGTTGTAGATTCTTGAGAAGTCATCATCTTAAGTCTTAAGAAGAGAAACAATAAGAAAAATAAGATAATGACTCATATGAGTTAAAACCTACCTCATGTGACCTAGGAAGAATTAGAAGTAATGGAAGATGACTCTTAAGAGCTAGATATATATGCTTAATGAGAAAACAAACAACTGTCAAATATGAAAAGATTAAATGATGCTCTTACGGCTGAGATGAAAAGATTGAAAGATTATTTTGTAGACCAAATAGAGCTTAAGCTAGAAAATATAATTATGGTCTAAATATAGTGCCCAACATAGAGTAATTAAAGAGCATGAAATATTAAGCTCTAAATCTGATCAATCATTTGTTCAAAACATAATAGCTTAATGTTGAAACCTTCTCATAATTTGATAATGAGAACTCTGATTATCAAGAGTATTGAAATTCCAAAAGAAATTACATGTGTTTATATAATAAAAAAATGCTCCCATAAAAATAGTCACAACGGGTTTGACTATGCTGCTTAACAAGTTAATTTATAGGCAAACATAAAACAATGCATGTAGATTCATATTTTGTGTCTTATTCCTAGCATGAACCTCAATTTGATTATGATTATGCTTATCCTAAATTATTAAGCATCAAGCAAATTTGGCCAGGAAATCAAACTAATAAGGCATGACCCAAAGTGAAATGGGTACCAAAGGATTAACCTTGTTTTGTAGGTGCAGAAGAAAAAGGTCAAAGATCAAATGATGAATATCAAAGAAAATGTTCAAAGAAATTGCTCAAAGGGAATGTCGAATCCAGGAGGAACATTCAACTAAGTCCCTCTCACATTCAACTATGTGATCACAATTTACATGCTTATGTATAGACGGACAGTAAATTTGGAAGTAATTTGGGTATCTAGATTCAAACTTTGTTGGCTATGTTAATTTTCATTGATTAACATCAGGATATGTTTACCGATAAAGTTGTATCCTTGACTGATATTTCCACTAAAGATGCCGATTTTTCCCGTTTTAGGGTTACTTCATTTGGTGTATGGTTAATGGTTAAGTAGTTTCATATTGGGTCTTAGCATTGTGAATTTCGTGCTATACCATAATGAACGTACCATTTCGATCCAGATTTAGTCTTTATGCCTAAGAATCACAAAGGTAAAAGTCGAATTAATACATCGACATTAAGTACTTAGCCATTAAGGAATGTGATAATGATAATTCAGGGGTCATTAAGCACGAGATAACTGAATTGATTATTATGGATCCTTAGACTAAAGGCATGCAAATATTTAATTTAAGGATCATATAAAGAAAATGAGATTTTGTTCCATTAAGTAAATGTACGTATAAGGTTTCAGTGAAACTCTTATTCAGTGATGATATTTTCTCATATTCAGGTGCACATTAAGTTCATTTGAGAAAATCATCTGAAGGACCTAGAATAAACATAAGGTTTATTCATTAAGAAATGTTGGACAACTATTGGAGAAATAAAATGTATTGTAATACATGGAAGATAATACTCGTTCTTAGAGGACCTATCGCCATGATTCATGTATTTTATTTCTATATGTGTTTATGGGATTTTGGTTTCATTATTCGGACCAAGTGGGAGAATGTAAGTTAATAATTAATGTAAACTTCATAAAGTGGTCATTTTATCTCCCCACTAACCAATGAATTTAATCCCACTAACTCATTATATTGCCCCACTAACTTGAGCATTATGTGAGTCATAAAGTAAAAGACTTTACACATACTTAATATATTTGATTGTAATACACTATATATAGGTGAACTATGTATAAGGTCCCTACACTCAATATTTTTCACTAAAATACACCATATAAAAGAGGTTGCTAGAGTGTAGAAGCATCTTATACGACCCGATTTCTTTCAACCATCAATGGCTGGAGGTATGATGATTCATTCCGCATTTAGTTTTCATATATGCTATTTGGTTGAAAGTGTATATGTAATGTTTAGATAGCCTTGTGATATTTTTATAAAGTCTAACAACTTATTGATTTGACATCCATCACTTAATTCTTTTCCAACACAATATTCAAACTCAATCCAATTGACATCTGGATATTTCAAAACTTCGAAATTCAACATTTAAACTCGATTCAATAACATATCATTTAAGCCACCCAAACCAATATTTGAAAACAAAAACTCATTAAAAATCGAAACCGACCCACGTACGCCTTGAAGTTTTACACTAATCCAAAGAAATCTAGGTAATTGATTAAATGTAAACTTCTCCAAATAAAATATGAAGAACAATTACAATTAAAACGATTTAACCTTCTTTTTTGTAACTTATCTACCTAACCCAAATCAAGATTATTATTTGTACTTTTTACCATATGTCTTAATTCTTATTGTTTTAAGCCAGCATTAAGTTGTTTGAGATTATAAATAAAAGTTTTTATTATAATTATTCTTTTTACATGTTAACGAACTTGATATCTTACATCAGAATTCTAAATAATATTTTCTAGAGAATAGACAATGTTATATAATAGAGCAAATCTTTGTACTAAGCTCTCCACTTTTATCCCCGTCATATTCTTTTAACTATATAAAAAATCCATGTAATTTTTCTTGCATTTTTCTTATATAATTTGAATCCATTTTATCCATTTGATTTGAACGTTATATTGTTTGATTTTGAAAAGGCACGACCACGTGATCGGAACATGCACGTTATATTGCATTCTTACTTTGATCTAACATTCAATACACCTAAGCAATGATTGATTCTTGAACTTTAGGAAATATAAAACTAAGAAAAATAACTGTCAAGTTTATATGGCACTTTATTTGTTGTTTATTTTTATTTTGCTTAATGCTTTATCCACCCAAACTTAAGAATCGACAAATTCATGTCTCATATTGCCACTTAGGGTAATTAAGGGAAATTATTATCCTAATCGAGTTTGAAGTACCAAATTCAAAGTAACTAGTATTTTTCTAAGTGTAATACATTTACTTTGAGATTAGATATATTTGACTTATAGGAGAGTGACCAATCATAAAAATAAGTGCAATTAATTACACTTATTTTGATGGTTAGACGAGTTTGGCCAAGCCAAACAAGATTTTTCCGGGTAATTAACGCAAGTTTAGACCAAGTTCGCCCATATACAATCACAAGTTCAATATACCAAATTTTACATTAAAAAAATTCAATAGTTAAAGAGTAATGAAGTATATATAAATACATGAGTATTTGTTTTGTGATTTGATCTGACTAAATTAGCTTGTTATTTATCATTAGATTTGTAGGACAGACCAAGTTTAATCTAAAAGCTATCAAGTTAAGAATCTATTCCTAATGTTCAACTTCGTCGGAAAGTCGAAGGGTCTCTTTGTCTCACGTTTTTTTAAGTGTTTTAGAAAGGGAAATTTATTTTTTTGTACCACAAGATAGACCTACTTGCAATTTTGGTATCATTGGATACGAAAATGCAAATTCGGTACCACAAGATAGATTTTCGTTGCAACTTTTGTACCGAGCCGAATTTTTCTCCAAAGTTAATGGCAATTCACCCCTATGAAATGCAAAATGTTCAATTTAATCCCATGTGATTTTATAAAAGTTTCACATTGTCTCCCTGACATTTTTATAAGCAACACTTTATTACCTTTTATTATGATAATGTGGCAGTTTATCCCCCGTCCCGGTTATGATAAATGTGGAATTTACCCCCTATGCTATGATAAATGTGGCAATTTTCCCCCATCTTACAAAATATTTTTCATGCCCACTCTCAATTTCGGCAAGTGAGTTATACTCTCCAGCTGAAAGGGGTAAACTGCTTCTTTAATTTTTTTACACGGGGTAAATTGCTCTTTTCAAATCACCGGGGGGGGGGGGGGGGGGGGGTAAATTGAACATTCTGCATTTTATAGGGGGTAAATTACCATTAACTTTGGAGAAAAATTGGACATGGTACCAAAGTTGCAATACCAAATTTGCATTTTTGTGTCCAATTGTAGCAAAGTTGCAAGTTGGCCTATCATATGGTGCCAAAAAAACAAATTTCCCGTTTTAGAAATTAATTTAGGTTTTAAGAAAAATCGACTTCCGTAATGTTGTTTATTTTGCTTTTCAAAGAACACTGAAATACTCTCTGAAAAACGAGACACACATGCCATTTTCAGAAAAACAAAAAGCTAGACAAACAGAGTCATCAGGAATTCAATGATTCAAAGAACTAGCATAGCACATATCATAGTTTCATGGGTGAGTTTGGCCTAGAGATTCGAAAGGCAATTATAGGAGAATTAATTTTACTAATATAAATTGTGACAATAATTGATTATAATAAAATTTAATTATAGAATAATTACTTTTGTATAATAGCTTTTGCAAAATTAACAATTTAGGAACTTCTAAAATAAGTTGATTTTTAAAATTGGGGTCAAACATTTTAAAAATCACAATAAAGATCTAAAAGTGTTTCCACCGCTGGACGAAACTTCATAAAAGAACATCAATAAGTTTTAATTCTTGAAGTAATGAAAACGAAAATAAGGTGTATTTTTGAAACCCATAGTAGCCTTGAGACCCTATTATTTTTCTTATTTACTATTTCTTCACAATGTTTAAAAATACATATATGAATATATTGTAAAGTACTGTGGGACTGTTTGTTTCGCTTTTCAGGGAGTTTTTCAATGTTTTCTAAAAAGCCAAACAAAACGAGATTTATTTTCATAAAGAAATTTATACTATAAGTTTATCTTTCAACTATGAAAAGTATCCTCATTTATAAAAAAAAAAAAAAAAAAAAAAAGTATATGTTATCTCTAAAAATACCTAAACAATCTATATTTTGATTTCAAATAAAGTACCCTATTTTTTACTTTATTTATCTCACATAACAAATTTGATTTGACATAAAACAATACATTTTTTATGCTATATATCTTTTTTTTTTTTATCATAATCTCTAAAAAAAAACCTACAATTTAAAAAAAAATAGATCTACTATTCATTGCATAAACTCCAAGGATTTTTTTTTTAACATATACAAAATTCGAGAATATGGAAAGAGCTTTTTAAAGTTTCTAAAGTACTTTCTGAAAACGAAACATAGCATGCCTTACTACATATTCCAAATCTAAATTGATTTATAAAGATATATGGGATAAAATATGCAAATACTCTTTCTAATTGGGATTGATTGGACACCCAATATGTGAATGAATGTATTCAAAGATTTTTGTTCTACTTCCCAATTAGAAAAGCCCAACTTAACTGTCCAATACGATTAAAAAAAAGGGTGATTTACACTCGAACACCTGAAGTTTCTAATAATTACATAAAATTCTCTATGATTTCAAAAATTATAAATATACCACTTACAGCCTACAGGGTGTTGTAAGGATTGTTGAAGTTGTAAGGTGTGTTTTGATACTAGTCTAAGACTCCATGAAGTTTATCATAATTACAGAAAACCCCATTGATTTCAAAAATCACAAGGATATCTCTTACATAGGGTGTCCTCGTAAGATTGTTGAAATTGTAAGGAGTATTTTGAGTAATAGTCTAAATCATAAATGATCTTCTTGTAATTACTAAAATTTCATCAAATTCCTTATAAAATGAGTAAATCTCGAAGAATCCGGTCTAAAGAGTTATTTGTAAAAATAGCCTTTTGGAATTTTAAATTTATTAAAATAGCTTTATAATGTTAGAATTTCCAAAACTAGCATTCATTTAATCAGGTTAATAGTTAAGGTTTTAATTGAATGAAAAATTACAAAGAAAACCCAATAAAATTCATAAAATTAAAATCAAATCCCACAACATTAAATTTTAAAATTCAAAATTAAATCCCACAAAATTTAGAAATTACAAAATCAAACCCCACTAATTATAACCCCAATAAATTCGAAAGTATAAAATAAACCCCCACTAATCAAACCCCAATTTAAAAACTCAAAATCAAACCTCCAATAAATTCAAAAACATAAAATTAAACCCAGTAATCAAACCCTAATAAATACCAAAACTCAAAAATCAAACCCACTCTTTCATTCTAACCAAAAAAAAAACTTTCTCTAACAAAAACTCTCCCAAATTCACTTAAAAGAAAATCTAGAGGCAGAATATCACAAGAAGATCAACATTTACGGTTAGTATTCAATCTTCTATTGCATTTTGATTGAAAAGACGGACAAAAATTTAAGTTTTGAGCTAATTTAAAATTTTTAATTTTTTTTCTTTTTTTGTCTCCTATCACCCGGAGACTCCAAGAGACTAGGAGACCGGTTGGTCTCTTGGTCTCATGGAACTGTTCACAATTCCAGGAGACAGGGAGACCGTCTCTTGTCTCCTGGAACTAGTCCCTCTTGTCTCCTGGAACTGTTCACAATACGGTCTCCTGGAACTAGTCCCTCTTGTCTCCTGGAACTGTTCACAATTCTAGGAGAATGTCTCCCTGTCTCCTGGAATTGTGAACAGTTCCAGGAGACCAAGAGACCAACCGATCTCTTGGAGTCTCCGGGTGACAGGAGACCCAAAAAGTAAAAAAAATAAAATTTTAAATATTATTGTTTATTATCTACTTTGTTTGTTAATTTAAGTTGTTTATTTATAGATATGGATGGTAAATTTATTGTATATGTCCGATACAATGGTGACTGAAAGTCAGTGGACGACAACGATATGTGGAAATGGGTGGGTGGAGATGACGATATGGTAACCTTATTTGTTGACAGGATGATTAAGTATGAGGAATTATTGGATGTAATTTGTAAAACCATTGGTATTGATTGGTTTACCAATAAAATTGTGATCACGCGCAAAAGCGCGGAACAATTGCCTCTCGTGCACTTAAACAATGACGTATGTTTGGCAGGTGCTAGTACATTTATAGGAATATAGATGAAATTGTATTGTACGCGACTTATATTTCTCGGTAAGTAGAGAAACTTTTGAGTCGGGGTGAAAAGCAAGTTTAAGACCGAGCTAGTTATCCGGATAATTCGAATGGATGTGATATAGGACGAAGTCAGATTCCAATTTGGCCAAATGTGGAGTTCATAGATTCCAATCAAATTTCCTCGAGGTCAAATTTATGTGAACATGTCGATGGTGATTTTAGGCCTATATCTGAGGAAGTGATATTACCTATCCCTTGGAATTTGCAAGAACTTGTGCACGGTGAAGCTACCCGACTATGGTGATGAGCCATGTAGTGATGTAGGGGTTGAACACGAAGCACCTAATGACGAAGTTGACGGAATAGGTGTCGGGCATGGTGGTGAGTTTCTAAGAATTTTTCCGGAATCAAACAACAGTCAGGGGAGGACCGATGGGTCAAGTTTTGAAGCCGGTCGACGCTTTAAAAATAAAGTTGAATTAGAATATCAACTTGAGCTACTAGTACTTTCCCATAATTTTGAATTTAGAGTTGATAGGTCCAACCCAAAATTGAAGGTTGTTAAGTGTGTCGCAAATAATTGTCCATGGCAATTACCAGCCAAGAAGTAGCAAACTAGTGATGCTTTTGTCATTGCTACATATTGTAACACACACATTTGTTTGTTGTTGGGACAAAGTGGCGAACATAGACAAGAAACTAGTTATGTGATTGGCCAATGGGTGCATGGACTATTCTTGAACGCCAAAAAACAGCCCAACCCAGAAGCAGTGATAAACTTTTTCCGGGAAAAAGAAATTGTGGCCATTAACTATTGGAAAGCTTGGAAGGGGAAAAAGATTGCCAAAGAACTTGTTAGAGGCAGTTTTAAAGAAAAAAATTTGCCAAACTCCCCTCATATTGTTACATGTTGGAGCAATTAAATTCTGACACACGCACATGCATTTATACCGACTCAGATAACAGGTTCAAGTACTTATTAGTGACTTTAGGACAAACTATTCGGGGATTTCAGTTCCTAAGAGATGTAACTGTAATTGATATGTGCTTCATAAAGCACAAGTACAACGGAGCCCTCTTAATTGTATCTGCGACGGACAGTGAATGCCAAAGTTACCCGTTTGCCTGGGGGCTAGGTGACTCTGAGAACTCCGAGTGGTACACTTGGTTCCTCCAGTGTCTGCTTGAGTTGATACCAGATAGAGAAGGATTGGTTATTTCGGATAGAGGCGTAGCAATTAAGAATATGGTAAAAGTTGTTTATCCGTTGGCAGACACGGAGCCTGTTATTGGCACGTAATGGGGAACATCAAGACAAAATGGCCAGGGGTTCAAAGTTTATTAACGATTTTTGAGCAAGCCGCTTCCGCATACAATATTGTGGATTTTGAAAGGTGTTTTCCGAGTTGAAAGCCAAGAGCAAAGGATGCGAGAGGTGGCTAGAGGATGATGTCAAGTTTGAGAAATGGGCGAGGGTGCACCATCATGTAAACAGGTACGAGGTGATGACTTCTAACCCTGTTGAGGTTATAAATGCCATTTTGGTGAATGTCAAAGCGGAGCCTATATGTGCCTTGTTGGATGTCATCATTGATAAGATGGGGAAGTGGTTTATGGAATGGCATATGACAACAAATAGGTTTTCGGTCCAACTTACTCCAAAAATGGAGAAAATCATATGTGGACGATTCAATAAGTGGGAAGGTGGGCGAAAAATAAATTGAGTAAATGGATGTGGAAAGTGTGGTCCACGGAATGGTATGGAGTTGTGGACTTGAATGCAAAAACTTGTGCATGCGGCGTATTTCAAATCGACTTTATGTCATGCGAGCACGCAATAGCAGCATGTATGGAAATGCGATTGGATGCCGGCGTGTATGCATATCAACTTTGTTCACCGTACTTCTCTAATCAATACATGATTCTTGCATACAATGAAGTCATAATGTCCGTTCCATCCAAAGATCAATGGAGGGATATCTCCGACGATGTGGCAACAAGAGAAATGTTACCTCCAGATGTGAACAGGACTCCCAGAAGACCAAGATTATCTCGTATTCCTATAAAAAATTCTTTTGAAAAACTATTTTTTTTAAATTGCCACTTTTAAAAAAAAAACTCCTCTTAATCTGTTTATTTTCTCCCAACATAATTTTCAAAGGAATATTTTTTCTTAAACATTTTTTAAAATTGAATTTTTTTTTGGCAAACAAAATCTTCCATATTTTATTTTGCCCAAATATTTTCAAATCTTCCCATATTTTTTACCCCAAAAATAAAACCAAAAAATTCCCTTACCCTCATTAAACAAAAAATAAAAATATAAAAACTCTCTCCCTTCTTCTTCATCTTCATCGCGCCTAAACACCAAAATCACCAAAATTTCCTTTGCCAAAACCACCATGGCCAAACCTAAGCAAATAGACAACCACCTTCTAACTAGAAGAAGCTCTAGGACAAACCCTAGTCCAATTTCTCCACCTCAATTCGTTCCATCTTTGCCACTCACATCTCCATCTCCACCAATCGTTGTCGCCACTCAACCCACACTAGCCGACCTCACTGCGCCGCTAAAACCCTCGACTCCACTGCCTCTCACTCCATTGAAACCCAAACCACCACTGCCGCCGCCAAAATCCTCAATTTTGCCGCTGCCGCTGCCGCTGCCTCCTCTGCCAAAGAAACCGCCGTTCCACCACCACTAATATCCAACAAAGGAAAAGAAAATGTCGTTGAGGACCCTAGCCCACCTTGTCACTCTCATTGCCATTGGTCGTGTTAGGTATTAAAAGTTTATCAAAAACAAAATAGTTGATTATGGAAGATGTATTAATCTCTCTATGTTTGAAAATTGTGTTGTGGCTGATTGGATTAAGTTTATAGGTTGGGACAAAATTATGTGTTTGCATGTCATGTCAAGGTTAATTCCGAAAATGTTAGAAATTTCTATGCCAATTTGACTTTCACTAAGGATAATAAAGGATTTGCTTCAATCAATTCTCTTGTTCAAGGAAAGAAAATTGAATTCAATGTGAGTAAGTTGAATGATTTGCTAGGAGTTGAAGACGGGGGAAAACGTCACTTTGAGATGAAAAAATGGTGCTATAAAAGCTACTTTAATGTTGACAAGGCTAAAATGTACTTGTGGAAAAATCCCAACATAAGTGAAAAGGAGTTAGGGGGGAGAGGTAGCCTACAATGCATTAGAAGTTCATCACAAATTGTTGCTTCTTATGTTAACCGAAACCATATTGTGTAGGGGGGCTATATATCACTCTACCGACATGACTTATATGTCCACCTACTTACTTTACATGGCTACTAATAAGATGAAAGTCAACATATGTTACTTTTTTTGCGAAAACATAATTCATTGGGCTTTACCGAACAATCATAATCTCCCTTATGGAATGCTTATTTGCTTTATACTCTCTAAATTTGGGATTAAGTTGGATTACTCGGAATGTGATAATGCTCAAATGTTTAACAAAGTTCCTATAAATGCCGAGTCACTTCAAAAGATGAAGCTTGGGGTTGATAAGTCGGGAAATTGGTATGTCACTGAAAGAAAGGAAAGAAAAAAAGGAGATGCACCGGACAACACTGAAAAAGTTGGAAAAAAGGGGAAAACTCTCTCTCACGATACCGCAATCTCATCAGACCGCCCCGTCACTGTTGGAGACCTCACCAAGTGGTCTAAAAGTATCATTGAGATGATTGAAACCTCAAATGTAGCCCTCACTTCAGCTCTCACAAACAAGTTGAATATCCTCATGGAAATGGTTACTAACTTGCATGAAAAAATGGACGCTCTCGTTGAGAATGGATCGGACAATGAATCAGAGGACAACAATGGGCAGCCCGTTTCTAAGGGAAAGAAGAAAGATGACGAGTACGAGTACGAGGATGATGAAACTGAAGATTCAAATTGATTGAAAAAAGGGGGAGAAGATTGCTATTTTGATGCCTTATATTTTACTGCTATTTTCTGTTATGTTTTGATACTTATAAATTTGCTTGCTGTTTTGATACTTATATTATTGCTGTTAGACATGATTTGCTTGTTGGATTGATTAGTTATTATGCTGTTTTGAAGTTCTATCATGCTTGCTGCTTATGACTTGGTAGTTTATCATGCTTCTGACTTGAAATATTAGTTTATTAAACATTGGTGCTCTGACATAGATATTATTATGCTTTATGAATCTATTTTGCATATGTGTCCTTGATAAAGGTTTATTGATAGTATGCCTTGGTTTAAAACTGCTTATGTATGTTGCATTGCATAATTTTTTTGAAAAAGTGCATAAAAATGTTTTTCGAAAATTCATTGGTTAAAGACTTAACAATTAATGTTAAGGCCTCTTATAATTTCCCAAGAAACAGTTTTTTTCAAAAAAATTGCCTCATTGCAAAAATGAGGGGGAGTTCAATTTTTTTTCCAAAAATGCTTGAAGTTAGGGGGAGTTCTCTTATAATCGCATCAAAAGTTGTTTGTCAATCAAGGGGAAGATTGTTAGCCGAAAAGTTGATGATTAACAAACGAACTTTATTTTATATTGGTGCTCTTGAGTCTTATGATCTAAACAGGTTATTAAATTAAAAAGACCAACTCTTTTGAATAAGAGAAAGCCCAACAATGAAGAATGGCTCATTTTGACGAAAGAATTGTACGTATTTGGATAATTACTCTTAAGAAGCCATTTTGTTAAAGAAGGCCCGCTATGATTGAAGAACAAGATCGAAGCCCCTAGCACCCCTGAAGGGCCCAATTTTCGATTCAAGAAAATTGTGGTCAATTCGTAAGTAATTTCGATTGTTAAAGAGCAAGATCTTCCTTAGCCCAAAATATTTTTCTAAAATATTTTTGGCCCAATCATTCTCGGCCCCTTAACCAAAATTTTGAAAGAAATTAATTTTCCCTCATTTTTAATCTTGGCCTAAAATTTCATTTTAAATTAAGCCAAAATTTCTGAAAATTATTTTATCCTAAGTTGGTAAATAAAATGTATTTTCCTACAAGCTATTATTTGAAAAATATTTCTTAAGGAAAGATTTCCCAAGATTTTAACTTAGCTAGCAAGTATTATTCTCCATAAAGTCTCCTAGCCAAATCTTACCATTTCAAAATGACCTCTTGAAAATATTCTACATATCTTTTTCAAAGGAAAGATTTAGTCTTCAACTTTAGTTAAACTATGTCTGCATTCATCAAAGTTTTGAAGACTTGTCACATGTTTAAAATCTTATAAAATATATTTTTGGAAGTGACAAAATATTCGATGAATCAAAATCTTTCCCTCTTGAAAAATCATCACTCACCTATAAATAGTGAGTCATTTCAATCGATCAAAACACAAAAAGCATTCTGAATTTCATTTGCAAAATCATTTCATAAGCCAAAGTTTTTGTCTATTTCTACACTTGTAAAAATCGTTTTACTCAAAAATTCAAATTCTTTTCTTCTTGCTCTTTAAACATTGAAATTACTTTGAGTGGTTAGAAGAAAAAGAAGAGTGTTATTCTGTTGCAAAATCAGCTCGCTTAGGAGCATTATATTGTAATAAAAATATTTATATTTGCTTGAGCGAAAGTTGTAAACTTGTAAATCATTTAGTGCGATAGGGCCGAGAGTTCTAGTAAGCATTGTTTTTGTGCGATAGGTGGTTACCTAGTAAGCACAAGTTTTGGAGCGATAGGTGAGTCCTAGTAAGCTCGGATCAAATCGAGAGTAAGTTTGTAACTTGTAATCTCGTGTGGCGAATGTTCGTCCTGCAAGCCATTAGTGAATTTCCCAGGGGTGCTGGAAGAGTGGAAGTAGGCCATTTGGGCGCGAACCACTATAAAACTGTGATTGTGTCTATTTACTTTTTTGCATTTATTTTTATCATTTCAAACTTATTTATTTTCTGGAACAAAACTGAACACATAAACTTTGCGAAAGATTTTATAAACCTAATTCACCCCCACTCTTAGATAAAACTTGATTATCAATTTCGATAATGTATAACTAGCTTAATCGTAACCGAATTCTAGCAATAACCATATTGTTGATTAAGTCAACAATTTTGACTTTACGTCCATATAAACAATAATTGGTCTGATTGTTGATCAAATTTCCGAATTGTGAAGCTTTGGGTAATGTATAAATAACCTAATCGTAATCAAATACTAACAATAATCATATTGTTGATTAAGTCAACAATTTTGACTTTAGGTCCATAAAATCGATAATTGGTCCAACTGTTGATCAATTTTCGAATCGTGAAGCTTTAGGTAATGTATAACGAGCGTAATCGTAATCGAATACTAACAATAACCTTTGGCCGTCCATTTTCACCAGTTTTGATAGATTTTGAGCCATTCTTCATCGGTTTAACCATTTTTAGTGGTTTTCATCGATTTTGATCCATTTTCCACTGGTTTACATCGATTATGAGTCATTTTCACCGGTTTAATAAATTTTCACTGATTTTTACCGATTTAACCATTTTTCACTGGTTTTCATTGATTTTGAGTCATTTTTCATTGGTTTTCATCGATTATGAGCCATTTTTCACTGATTTTGATCGATTTTGAGCTATTTTTACCGGTTTAACTATTTTTTACTTGTTTTTGTGCTATTTAACCATTTTCACCGGTTTAACCATTTTTTCATCTGTTTAAATCGATTTTGCTCTATTTATATCATTTTCACCTATTTTGATCAATACAAATATAATAACACAATTGAAATCTGAATAAGATATGAATATAACAGTACAAAACTAATAGTTTGAGTGTTATAAATTTTACAAAACCAATCATCCTAATCCGAACATATAAATCAAGGTAAAATGTGACTCGTGGCGCGCTTAGACCCCTTCTTGAGTTGGAGATCATATGAGATCGTTCGAAAAAAGATCTCATACAGTTTTCTTCCACTTCCTCGGGGACTTCCAGATCAACACCTTGGCTATAATTTTGAGAAGCCACCTAAAAGTAAACAGTAAAATACACATTACTATATAACACACACTACTAGACAATAAACAATAAACAAAGCGCTGTCAAATCGCATGAATACTAACTAACACATTATCACATCACAAAAAGAAAATATAAAGTTTACCTCGAATTCTCTCTCCGCCTGACCAGTCTGCTGTAAGGCCTGCATGATTTGTGCTTGCCTCTGCTCGGCCAATTGTGCCGCATCGACCAATTGTGTCTTATTATGTAGTATCTTTGCTAAACTCTGTTGAATGGCCTGATGCCTCTGCTCAGCCAATTGTGCAACAACAACTTGTCTATCCTCCAATGCCCGAAACCTTTGCTTGAACTGTATAGCTCAAGGAGGGAGAACATCAAATGAAGGCACTCGAGATGTAGATGGTGCATCGTTCCCCACATTTTGAGGCTCAACATTATCAATTTTCGGCTCGACATTATTATTTTCTGGCTCGTTCCCCACATGCTCGGCAAATCTATCACAAAGTTGAACTTTTTTCACTTCCTCAACCTTGTGTAGTTATCAGAAGATTCATTGAATATTTTCATGAACCTCCTGATCCCATGAATATAGGGCATCTCCTTTTAAATGGGGTTTGGCCCGAGTTGCAGGATCACAACCTGAAAAAATAATCGCAATCAAATAATTAATCTTGGAATTCATTTAAATTTAAATAATAAAAAAATTGAATAAACCCATACTTTCACGCTGTCGATAAATTTTGCACTTTTGTTGTTGTTTGGGGATTGTTCACCCAATATCCAACGCAACATTCTTGGGTATACGTCGTTGGAATCAGGTGTGCGTGTGGAATATATAATATTGTCCATGCCTTCTATTGATTTGAGCATCCAAAACTACACAAAAAAATTGTATAGTCGTTACAAAATTAAAAATTATCATTATGGTTTCTAAAAAAACAATTTAATGCAATTTAAAAATACATACCAAAATAAACCACGGACAATCGGGTGATTCTCAATTTTCTTTAATATCCTTATTTGATCGATATATTCCTGGACTCGGTCAACAATGTCCCCATATGCCTTGTTCCAGCATCGTTTTCCCCAATCAAAATTTGTTGGTCCCAAGTGGTCAGATGAGGTCTAGAGGGGGGGGGGGGGGGTGCATAGACCTCTGAAAACTTTCAAAAATTTCTCTAACTTTTCTTATCAGCAGAGTAAGCTGATCAAGAACTCGTAAGACTACTTCACTGATTGCGCACTTAGCTTAATCGGTAGAGTTGACCACTCGTCTGATTTAACTTATCTGATTCAAATATAATCAAGGTTTGAAATACTTGTTTGTAGCGGATTTATCAAGTGTTTATCAACAAGTTGTTTTCTTCCTTAAAAGATTTTAACCCCAGTTTTTAAACTCTTTTTTAAAATCTTTTGTTAAGTTCGTATGTTTGATGTTCTTTGAAAATATGCAAGTTAAAATGCAGTAAACAAACTCACATAATTTTTATAGTGGTTATATGGATTGAAATCCTTTAGTCCACTCTTCCAAGTCACTTAGATCTTGGGTTATGCTATAAACACCCAGTTTACAGTATACTCTACTTGCGCAATTCAACAAATGAAAAGCCACAAGTTCGCAGTAAGAAATCACAAATAAAGAAGTCCTACTCTCTGAAGCTAGATCACTCACTTAGATGGATCTACACTCCTCACAACTTTCTATGTTTACGGAATCGTTTAGATTTTGTGTTTGGCTTTGGTTTCAACTTCGGCTTGAGTCAACAGATGACTAAGCTGATAAGTGTTCTGTTCTTGAGTTTGAGACTTAGAAAGATTAGATCTTGAATAAAATTCTCTCGATGCAGTTGTGTTCTTCTTGATGTCTCTAACTCTTGAATCTTGAACTATTTATACTTGAGGTTTGAATTTCTGCCCGTTGAACAAAGCAGATCTTCAGATTTTCCTCGAGTACTGGTCCCTGTTTCAGAACAGCTTCTGCAACTGTTCACTGTACAGTTCTGTTGTACTTTCTGTCACGTCGCATTAAATGCACCTTGCTGATCCGAAGTTTCTCTTCAATCATTGGACTTTAATACCCTTCTCTTACAGCATTTATTACACCGAGTGCATTTATTACCGTTGCAATGACTTTCTGATCACTTCCACTCTACTGATCGAATCTTCTCTTCTGATGAACACTCTGTTGATTCAAATCGAACTCATCTGATTTGACTCTGCTGAAATCCACCAGTCTGATTCCGAACTCAGCATCAGATCAGTAGTCTTCTGGACCAAAATTCAACCCTTCTGATTTTACTTGTCTTCTCAGATTGAATTTCCCAGAGGTTGCTAAGCTTCCATTACTTAGCTGATGACTTTTGGAAATCATCAAAACCTCCCTTCACTTCTTCATCTTTATCCAACAAAATTTTCACAAACCTAATTAAAATAAACTCAATATCAGAAACACAACACATAATTCTTTGGAACTCAATTCAATTACGTAACAAAAAATTGAACAAATTTAAATTACCTGGAACCAATAGTCATCAATTCTCCCCTTTCGGTTTGGCAGCACGATGAAATTCGATACAATCAGAACATACACGAGCTTCAGCCTGTCCATGCTTTCTATTTTTTCATTTTTCATTTATTTAACCCGATCAACGACGTTGGACACATACACTTTATATTCGCCTATATTTGGAAAGTATCTTCTTTTCAGAGTGATTGCATCCAATCTAGCATGATCGTGTTTAGTAAGCTTATAACTAAACTTCAACCCGGAAACCAATGTGAACTCGATCGCACTATTTCTCATCGGATTTTCATTTACTAAAAACAACAACTCGTAAAGGTTCTTCATAAGCAGACGGTCCATAAGTCGGATCATTAATTGGTGATACATCATGCTCTTAAATTTCCCGGTTGTATTAAGCATTAGAAAATTACCCAGTTGAGGGTAATATTCGGCATCTCGAAGGTTCCTATCAGTAAAGTAACCCTTGTAGTCACTCAATTTGTGCCAAGCCCCCCTAATAGTCAATTTTCCTTCGTTAATAATCTTTCCAAAATGAAGCCTGGGAACATCCTCAGGCAATTCATCCGTGTACTCTGTTATATAACGAACATCCTACAAAATTGCAATAAGAAAACATTAAATTACAAAATTTTAATTTTTTTTACTAGAATTGTTGTCGGGTCCCTCTTAGATGGCCGGAGAAGTGCCAGGGCACAGTGGCTGGGACACCGGCTCGGCCATGTTCGTGCCAGGGTGCCCAGTCTCCCGATCCCCTGGACCACGGAGACCGTGCCAGGATGCCCTGGCACTATCGAGTCATCGGGTCTCCGGGGACCCGGCCACAATTACGGTAAAAATACAGAAAAAAAATTAACGAAATTGTCGTCAGGTCCCCGGAGACAAAGTGGACGCCAGGGCGTAACATACAAAAACAATAGAAAAAACTCACAAATTCGGCATTTTCTCATGCGTTTGATTCTTCCGGAACGTCGGACATTATGTCTATACTAAGATTTTCATATTCCATTGCTTTGATTGAGTTGTGAAATTGAGGGATGAGATTCAGGGGATTGAAAAGCTTGAGAGAAAAAAAAATTAGAGAGAAAAAATATGCAACTGAAATGGGGTGAAAATGAATTTGTGAAAGATTAGGGGTGTGTTTTATTTTTTTTTTTATTTTGAATTAATTAATTAAATTGTTTTAAGTGTATTTAGTTAGTATAAAGTATGTTTAATTAATTTTAATTGAGTTTAAAATAAAATAAAATAAAAGGCAAAAAGGCCATCTGACCAGATAACCCGATCGTAAATCACCCTTACCAAAATATTACAAGGATACCAAAACCGCAAAAAGGTTTGTGCCAAAAATCCTAAATGGCCACTCAGAAAGTGAAATTGGCACTGATAATCAAGAACCCATCAAACGATGCCGAATTTCTTCTCACAAAACAAAATCAACCCCCAAAATTCAACGACCCAGAGTATGATTTTTATCAAGATTCTTCCCTTTGGGACTTGCCCTCTGCGCAATTGTCAATTCTTGAAAGCCCATTGAATATTAGTTCTGAAGTTCAAATTGAAGCTGAGGACAATTCTTTGTTACAATTCCTGAATGGGTTTGATCTTCATTCAGCTCTTGATCAGGTAGCTATTAGGAATTTGAACTAATTTGTTAGCTTTTTTAAATATATAAAGGATGAATGTGTGTTTACATGTCTTTGTTATGCATTTGGAAAGAGCTTAATGCAAAAATATACCCTGTGTTTTGTCTAATTGGCAAAGCCCCGTGTTATTTTTATTAGCATAAACTCCATTTTTTTTTATATTAGCAAAATATCTCATTTTAAATCTCTTCATAAATCAATAGAGAGGTTATTGTCA
Source organism: Penstemon newberryi var. newberryi (assembly GCA_030819805.1). NCBI lineage: Eukaryota > Viridiplantae > Streptophyta > Magnoliopsida > Lamiales > Plantaginaceae > Penstemon > Penstemon newberryi. The sequence continues at coordinate 76,605,238 of JAUALY010000001.1, read as the reverse complement.
ATTTTTCAAGTGAATAGGGCCGGGTTTTGTCAATTTTCAAAATTAACAGGTAGATTGTTGTCGATTTTAAGGTGAATATGATTTTTTTGCATTTTTTGGTGGGGTTAAATTGTCATTTTTTCTGCAAAATATGTACTCTGACTTGGGAGGTGTTTTTTTGCTAATAAAAAATAGCCCGGGGGGGGGGGGGATTAAAATTTAACAAAGCATAGGGGTTATTTTGCATTTCTATCCAATTTGGAGATGTTTAAAGTTGCTAGAATAATTAGTTTTGATTCTATTCATGACTGCTTATTTGATTAAATTTTAGTTTATGAGTTTTAGAGAAAGGATGAAAATAAAATGTAAAGTCAATTAATGTCATTATTTATCATGATCTTGATCCATAGGTTTAAGCAGGACTATTAAAGTTATTATAGCTGTTATTGTGACTTTTTTTTTGCAATTTTTTGAGTTCTACTCAAAAGTTGGGAGTGTACTAAAATTAAAAGGGCTTTGATTTTGATGTTCAATTTTATCATAAATCTCAACTGAGCATAAGTCTAATTTGCTTTATGTTGTTTATAAAATTTGAACGACATATATGCTTTTATAGTTCAGAAGAGGGGTGATATAGTAATTCCGGTGTAATTCCAGCTAGTGTTTGTTAATTTTACAATGGCTTATGTTGTAGGTTCTTGGACAAGTGGGATTCAATAAAGAAATTAAGGAAAAATGGAAATTATCAAAGGTTGTAGAGGAACCTGAATTTGGACCTGGAATCCCGGTTAAGACTGTGTATATTACCGGAGAATTCAAATCTCATGATGGGAAGTTGGAAGGTTTGATAATGTCATTTTTTATTTTTAAAAGAAATTATTTCCTCAAATTGCTGGTATTTTTTTGTGGTTATTGGAGTACTAACGCGACTATAAAGTTTCTCTTATGAGAACTCAGTTAGGTAGTGTTTGCACTACTTTTGAAAACAACTTCTGAGCTTATTCTTGCTCAGAAGCTGTTTTGGAGTGGTTGCAAGAGGTGCTTTAGCTTCTGCTTCTCTTAAAATAAGTTGATTAGCTATAAGCACTTCCAAAGGTGCTTATGCTTCAACTTATTCATAAGTTGTTGCAAGCACACCCTTAATCTCCAATTCTTCAGGTTCTCAAATTGTGATTGAAAATGATTTAACTAATATTTGGTTGTCTCTTACGAGGTTATATGATATCGATTTGTACTATTGTTATTAGATATTTGTAAGTGGATGAGCACCAGAAGCTGTGTAGATCTGCTTCTACAAGTGAAGCCTGATAATGATCGCGTAGGGCCATTAGTTGTTATTGGTCTTTTGGATGATTCAATGCGATTTGCAAACTTGCACATCCCTCCCACTTTGAGATGTCAGGTCTGTTTTTATTCATCATTGTGTGCAAAATTTGACAGATAGTCCTATTACTTAGTTCTATAACTATATTGAACACACATTTAGTCCTTTACTTTCAACCGATTTCAATTATAGTCCTATACATAACGAATTTTGTCCTCTAACTTTCATATATTTCAATATTCGTCCTGCAGTTGTAATTTTCGTCCTCTAATTTTCAATAAGTTTTAATTTTCGTCCTGTAATTACAACTTTTTCTCGGGTAATAGGACGAAATTTGTAATTATTTGACGAAAATTGAAACTTATTGAAAGTTAGAGGACGAAATTTGTTATGCATTAGACTAAATTGAAATTTGGTGAAAGTTAAAGAATCAATAGTGCGTTTAGTATAGTTACATGATTAGTTTTTAAAGGATTCCAAAATTACATGACAAAATTCGTTATGCGTAGGACCAAAATTGAAATTTGGTTAAAGTTAAATGATTAAATGTACGTTTAGTATAGTTACAGGACTATTTTTGATAGGATTCCAAAGTTACTTGACCAAAGAATGTAATAATGTTCCTCTCTCTTACAGGAATATCCTCCTGGTGTTAAACTCGTTCCGATGAGAAGTAGAACAGCGAAGCCTTTCCACACAACAAACTTGGTTGTGTTTGTACCTGATACGATTACTGGTAATGACGTCTTTGCCCTTGATGGAGATAATTATTTTGCAAGTGGAGACGCACTCATTGTAGATCCTGGATGCAACTCAACTATGCACAAAGAAGTATAAATAAATATGATGCTTTTCACTTGACATAGGAAAAATAATAAGAAATACATAAAAAGTAGGTAAGGCTTCTAATTTTATTTTACTGCTTCTCCTTGCACTATATCAGCTTGAACAAATTGTTACTGCGCTGCCACGGAAGTTGCTTGTGTTTGTGACTCATCACCATCATGATCACGTAGATGGTAATAATTCATATATATATATATTTTTTTTTGCTGTTTAATGTAAATCAATCATTTCAAAAAGTGTAATTTTTTTTTACTTGACTGATATCCTCATAGGTCTCTCAATTGTCCAGAGGTGCAATCCTGATGCTATTCTCTTGGCTCATGAAAATACATTTCGCCGGATTAAGAAAGGTCGGGTGATCACTGCTTGTTAATAAGTCAAAAGTGTAGTAATTTTCTTTCAAATTGTTTGGGTGAAAAAAAAAACAAAACCTCTAGAACTTCGCTTGTTCATACCATGGATTCACGAAGGGACCCCCTAAGGTTTAGTCGTTTTACAAGAAACCCTGATGTTAAATTACAAGGAGACCACCTCTGGTTTAGACTATGTACCGAAACACCCTTGCAACTTCAACAATCCTTACAAGGACACCCCCAAAATATTTACAAAAACCCCTCTATAAGGGTTGTCCTTGTAACTTTTGGAACCACAATGGATTTTCTGTAATTACGTTATACCTCAGGGGGTCCGAGTGTGAATTTAAAAGAAAGAGGTGTAAATTTTGTTGTAATTCATCCTTTTACTTATTTTGCACAAAATTAATAAATTACTGAAGGAATTTTATGCCTTATAACTCTTTTACATCCAATTTTCCGCCATTTTAAGTAATTTTTTTTGGATACAGATGATTGGTCTCAGGGATATCTACCAATTCAGGGGTGTGAAGAAATCTCTATTGGTGGTCAGCGGTTAAGACTCATTTCAGCTCCAGTAAGTTTCATCCATAATGCATTTTTTTCCAAAATCAAATTTTAATGTCTTTGTTGCATTGTATTATAATTCATGTAACAATCTTATCAGGGACATACAGACGGCCACGTGGCATTGCTTCATGTCACTTCTAACGCTCTTATAGTCGGAGATCATTGTGTAGGGTACGTTTTTGGATACGAAACTAGCTATGAATCATAGATCACAAACACACATGCATACATACTTATGTTTACAAAGTTAGGGGGCTCAAATTTATTTTTGACTTCTTAGTAACTGATTGGTGCATATTTAGAAAAAAATGTTTTGATTGTATATTGTAGCTTTAATATTTAATTTCTGAATTTTTTCAGTCGTATTGAAATGATGAATTTATTCTATTTTCAGCCAAGGAAGTGCACTTTTGGATATTACTTCTGGAGGAAATATGAGTGTAAGTTTACAAAGAATGTAAACAATGGATACCTACAATTTATAACTGGTAGAATTACTCAAACTACCCCTGAGGTTTAGTGTAACTACGCTGAGTGCCCTCCGTATTCGGAAATTTACACAAACTATCCCTGAGGTATTAGATTAATTACAGTTACCCCTTTTATGGCGTTAATTTCTGACAGCGCATGCCGACCTCATAAAAAAACTTTTGATGTGGAAAAAACTGGTTTAATTTTAATTGGTGTATTTATGGAATTCAAACTTTTTTTTTTTTGATGAAATTAATGTCGTAAGGGGTAACTGGAATGAATCCAATAACTCATGGGTAGTTTGACTGTTTGAGTAATTTCCAAAACATGAAGTGTGGTTAGCGTACTAAAACATAGGAGTAGTTTGAGTAATTCTCCCTAAATTTATAGAATCCTTACTTCTTCTCATCACCTAAATTATTTTATTTAATATTATTATATTCCTTTTTACAGGATTATTTTGACACAACATACAAGTTTTTGGAGCTCTCCCCGCATGTACTGATTCCCATGCATGGTAGAGTTAATATGTGGCCAAAACACATGCTCTGTGAATATCTAAAGTAAGAGACAATTTGGTAGTTGCAATATGGGCTAATGCCAATTTACACCCGATATGCATAATGTTCAATTTACCTCATGTGATTTGAAAAAGAGCACTTTTCCCCCCTGTAAAAAATTTAAAGGAGCAATTTACCTCATTCCAACTGAGAGTTTTACACACTTGTCGAAATTGAGAGTGCGCATGAAAAGCGTTGTGTAAAAAGACAGAAGTACCCTTAGTGGCTAAAGGGTCACATATCATAACACAGGGGGGTTAAATATCACATTTATCAAAACACAAGGGGTAAAGTGCCAAATTTATCAAAACACACGGGTTTAAAATATCACATTTATAAGTTGATTGATTAAAGTGTAGTGTATAAGAGGGGTAGTTTTGTCAAATCCTATTTTTTTATATGTCTAAAAATATCAAGGAGGCGGTGTCAAACTTTTATAAGATTAGGGGGAGGGTGCAAAGTACTCTTTTTCAAATTATAGGGGGGTAAATTGAACATTATGCATATCACATGGTGTAAATTACCATTAATTCGTTGCAATATTTGATTTTATCAATGATTTATCAAGTTTTTTTATTTTTTATTTAAATATCAGAAACCGGAGAAATAGAGAATCTACAATCTTGAAAGCCATACAAGGTGGAGCCAAGACATTATTTGATATTGTTGCATATACATATGCTGATGTTGATCGAAGTCTCTGGATTCCTGCTGCATCAAATGTACGACTCCATGTCGATCACCTTTCCCAGCAGAATAAATTACCAAAGGTAACAGTAACTGGCTTTCCTTTTCAAAATTAGCTAAATGCAAAAATACACCATGTACTTTGCCTAATTAACAAAAATCCCCTTTGTGTTCTTTTTTTACTAGCAAGAAACCCCATTTGAAATTCCTTCATGAGTCAACAAGGAGATCATTGTCAATTTTTTAGTGAACAGGGGTTTATTGCCAATTTTTAAAGTTAACGGGTGGATTATTGATAATCTTTAGGTTTAGAGGGGTGTTTTGCATTTTTTGGGGGTATAATTGTCATTTTTCCTACAAAATATGTATTCCGGAATGGGAGTGGTTTTTTGCCAATAAAAACATAACATTTGCTAATAAAATACAATGGGATTTTTGTTAATTAGGCGAAGTACATAAGGTATTTTTGCATTTCGCTCTTTTTAGAATTCTACATTGCGTGCATCTTCTCAAATCTAATTGTCTTTCCCCAACTTAATTCTACGAAATAATGAAATTGGATAATATATTTAGTACTAATAAAATAGTAACATGTTTGTTAATATATATTTGATTGAATTTTTTGACAGGGGTATTTACAATGGTGTACTTTTTAATAAGAGCTCAATGCAAAAATACCCCATATGCTTTGCCTAATCGGCAGAAAAACATTCCGTGTTCTTTTTTTATTAGCAAAAAATCCATTTGAAATTCCTTCTTAAGACAATAGATAGGTTATTGTCATTTTTTTAAGTTGGGTTAATAAGGGTGTTTTAACATTTTTTGGTGGGGGTATAATTGTCATTTTTTTCTACAAAATATGTATTCCAGCGTGGAAGGTTTTTTTTGGCCAATAAAAAAAATAATAGAGGGGGTTATTGCCAATTTTCAATGTTAAAAGGGGGATTGATAGTGGTGATTTTGCATTTTTTGGTGAGAGTATCATTGTCATTTTATCTGAAAAATATGCACTCTGGCACGGGAGGGCTTTTTGCTAATAAAAAAAAGCACGGGGGATTTTTTGCTAGTAAAAATAACGCATTTCTCCATTTTAATTATAAAAAAAAAGGCTTTTTGCAAATAACTCATTAATAGATCAAACTACACACGGATGCTTCTTCAGTTGTATGCTTATGCAGTTATGCTTACATTGAAGTAGACTACAAAATTTATTCTGAAACATGCAGGATTTCTCTCTCGAAAATTTCAATCGCAGTATCGCTGATTTCTCGACTCGTGTGGGTAAATTATGAAGAGAAGTAAACTCTTTAAGATCTTGCCAAGATTACTATTTTAGGTTGGACATGTAGGTTCCTATTACAAACAATTAGCTAGACATAATAATGTTACTTATTCGGTATATAGTTCGGGAAAATCCCACTTTGCCCCTTAACCATTGAACGTTTTTCCACTTTTCCCCGTAACCTTTATAAGTTCCCACTTAATCCCTCTACTGAAAATATCCCCGATCACTGTCTTTGTACGTTCGCCGGCGGAATCTATTTAAAGGTTGAGTGGCAAAGTGCGAAAATGTTCAAAGGTTGGATGGCAGAGTGGGAAACGTTCAAAGGTTGAGTGGCAAAATGGGAAAACGTTCAAAGCCACATCATTAAAGTTGGACGGAATATTTTGTTAGATTTTAGCTTTTTGCGCCGTAAATTTATTTAATAGCTGATGGGGTTAAGTGGGAACTCGCAAAGGTTAGAGAGTAAAATGGGAAAACGATCAAAGGTTAGGGGGCAAAGTGGGACTTTCCCTTTTAGTTCTACTCTCTCGAGTCTCAACTCTTCTGCTTTGACATGTCCAGGAATTCTCGATGCAGAGATTTCGATCAACTTGTAAGGTGAATTTCGTTTCGCGATGGATATGGGCATATTTATTCGGTAACTTCTCGATAGAACATCATCGGATTAAAGTTTTGGGCGCTGGGACAGTGGCTGCCATTGCTGTTCTGTACACCGTTCGAGAGATACTAGGTTCGAAAAAACATATGTAGAGTACATTATGCTATAAGTTGTGTTATGTGTGCCTTGCTTCCATCAAATGAAGCAATATAATCTTAAATTATCTAACATAAGTTATGAAACATTTATTGGAAAGAACCAATTTCTTCCTTACATTCTGCAAAATGTATATTGTTAGAAAGAATCATAAGGGAAAATGTATTTATTTTATGGAACTAACTTTGTTTATCTTTTTCTTCAATGTGTTGTCTACTTGTCTTGTGAGTTCATGATTGATTGGTGAATAATTTTTTTTTTTTTTTTTTAAGAAACGATAATTAAATCATTACATCAATATTAATATTGCTAAATCAAATACTTCATTAAATTACAAATAGATAGCTACCAACCAAATACTAATATTAATATTAAACTAGAAAAAAATTCAAATTAGTGAAGATTGAACTCATAACCTCTTGGTTCTGGGACTTCAGCCTTACAAGATCGGTAAAATGAGTTGGACAAGTAAAGAAACAAAATCATACTCGAATAACATTAATTGTTTAATATTATTTGAAAATTTGATTTGATATAAATTAATTAAAAAAACTTGTAATTTTTTCAAGCGAGACCGACTTGTTTTGGACTTGATTAAAGATCGTTAAAATTTAGTTCTCTAAATTCTTAAAAAAAGAAAAATAAATTCCAAAAATAATATCAAATTTACTTTAATTTTAAGTAATACTTTAACCTATAGTGTGAGTATGCCTTGTGAAACATGCATTTTGGCTACTGCAACACATGAGACTGCAGAATTGATGATAGTACTTCCCATGTGGGATTGAACGAGGCCCTCCCATAAATAACTTAGTAAAAAGGCCTTTTTATTTGGGCACCTTATTTATAAACCTCATAAAATGAAAGTCATTCACAAAAAAAAAAATTGTTTCCACTGCAGAGTAAAAAAGGACATTAAAATGCATGCAAAAGAACTCTCCATAAGCATCAAAAGAGAAGCCAAAAATGGGAAATTCGAAGTTGCTACAACCATAGTCTTCTCTTTATCAATTACATTTCTTGTTCTAGTTTTAGGAATGATCATTCATGACCATTTCAAAAAATTCGTGTTATACGAAGATTTATACTTTTCTCATCTCAACGCGTTTCCTCCTTTCTATTCTTCATCTGTATCTTCACAACGTCAACGCATGCAACAATGTAACACATCAAGTGAGTTGAAGGAGTGGGTTTCTCCTAGAGATGTTCGACATTCGATGAGCGATGAAGAATTACAATGGCGAGCCTCAATGGTTCCACGTATTATTGAGTATCCTTTCAATAGAACGCCAAAAATTGCGTTTATGTTTTTAACTAGGGGGAGATTGTTCATGGAACCACTTTGGGAGATGTTCTTTAGAGGACATGAAGGGTTTTTCTCAATCTACCTTCATATTTCACCGGAGTTCCCTTACAAGCCCCCAAAGTCATCGGTGTTTTACAAGCGTCGAATACCTAGCAAGGTACACAAATATTTATATGTGTCATATACACGCACACTATTTACTTTATTATTTTCTATATAATTTTAAATTTTCTAACTCATAATTTATGGATTTCTTTAATTATAGCCGGTTCAATGGGGAAGAGTAACAATGATTGATGCGGAGAGACGCCTACTAGCAAACGCTCTCCTTGACTTTTCAAATGAAAGATTCGTACTTTTATCAGAAACATGCATTCCTATATTCAATTTCACTACTATCTACAACTTCCTCGTAAATTCTAACAAAAGTTTCCTTAGTACATTTGACGACCCTCGACCTATTGGGCGGGGCCGGTACAACAAGCGAATGTGGCCCACAATATCGATATCCGATTGGCGCAAAGGCTCCCAATGGTTTGAAGCCAATCGAGAACTCGCTATAGCAATTGTGTCAGATGTCACATATTATCCCGTGTTTAGGAATCATTGTGTGCCACCATGTTACATGGACGAACATTATTTGCCAACTTTAGTGACTAAAGTTTGCCCTAATTTAACATCAAATAGGACTATTACATGGACTGATTGGTCAGGAGGTGGCTCACACCCAACTATGTTTATGAGAAAAGATGTCACAGAAGGGTTTATAGACAGAATTCGAAATGGATTTAACTGCACATATAATAGTGAGATGAGCTCAATTTGTTTCCTATTTGCAAGAAAGTTTCATCCTAGTACTTTACAACCTTTGCTTAGGATTGCCCCGAAAATGTTTGGTTTTAAGGGTTAATTATACCATCACTTTGTTTATTGGATTGTTTTGTTTAATTTATTTTGATTATGTCTGAGTCTTCGATTTTAATTAGAAAAATTGTTGAAGATAATGTTTCTCTGTATCGTTTAGAAGGAAACATATACAGATAAATGCAAGGTACTCCTTTATTTTATGCGAAATCAGCATGAAATTACCATATGAAGTTTATTGTATAGACTATAAAATCCCCATGCACTATTAAAAATTCAATTGAAAACCACTCATTTGTACAAAATATATATATCATTTCAGATCGACATATTTCAAGAAATCATTATTCAAATACTTCATGTTGCTCCCTAACTACTTCACGTGAATCACTTAAAAAAAATAGTTTCTTGAAATATGCCTCAATTTGTTTGCTTGCCGTGACAATTTATGAACACTAATTTTAATACCGCGGCTAAAATTGCGGCAACCTAAAAATGTAAATTATTTGACGGACTGTTTTTTTTTTCACATAAGTAGTGTGTCTTACAAATTTACATCAATACTATAAGAGAAACATGAACTTTGGGAACAATAAAAATGGAGTATGTATAAGTTTAGATGAATTTTAAAAGTACATGTAATTATTTTTACAAGTTCTGTTAAGGTAGAAGCAGAAATGTGCATTAAAAAATATAAATAAAGAGTGAAATTTAAAGAAGTTATGATCAAATAAGGCCTAAGATGAGCATTCATGGGTTAAAAAGGAAAAAGAGAGGATATTAATTCTAAGTTAATCACTTAATCTACTCCTAATAAAAAAAAATGCAGCTGCAACTCAATCATGGCTCACACATTAGACCTTTCCCAGTTATAAACCTAATCCCAACAACTACAAAATTAAAATTTAAACCTTCTACTCCAAAGCCTCCTAAAGAAACACTACATATACATAAATAGAACGTAATACAAACGAGCTACTAATTCTACGCATAGACAAACACTGGTCATTCACTAGCTCTACACGTATCTTCAGAAACCGAAGGCGATTCCGAAACTGAATCGAGCGTATCATGTGCCGGTGAAACTTCGACTCCCCTCAACTCATCAATCATTTTCACAACATAGTTAATCTTCGGCCTTTGATCGGGTGAAGCTTGAGTACAAGCCATAGCTATTTGCAACAATCCCACCATTTCTTCTTCGATATCCTTATACCTCATAAGCTCCAAATCGAAAACCTCGGCAGTCCATTCCTCTCTCACGACCGACTGGACCCACCTGGGCAAATCAATGACACTGCTGTAACCAGAGCCAGGGGCAGTATTGTCCATAATAGACGGGCATTTTCCGATTAAAAGCTCTAGTAAAAGGACTCCGAATGAGTAAATGTCGGATTTTTGGGTTAGTTTCCGGCCGTCTAATGCGGCTTCGGGAGCACGGTAGCCGTTGGATTTTGAGACGGATGATGAAGGTGACATGAAAACCGAGAAGCCGAAATCGGAAACTTTGGCGTTTCCGTTTTTGTCGATTAGAACGTTGGTGGATTTGATGTTGCCGTGTATGAGTTTGAGGGATTTGCAAGAGTTGTGGATGAAGGATATTCCACGTGCTGTCCCTGCTGCGATTTTTAGTCTAGTGGTCCAGTCTAGTGGGGTTCGACCAGGACCTCTATTGCCTGCATTTTAATAAAATCACAATTCAATAAAATACCAAATCTAACAAGATCAAAACATAACTTGCTTAGAAAAATATTATCATAGCGAAAACATTTAGTGAAACAAAAAAAAAGAAAGAAAAGATCTCGGGTAGCATATTAAACGTCACCGATTTTGTGTCACTTAAATACTACTACTAATCAATCATAGTGAAATATCCCTTGCATTGGATTTTAAAAAAAATACAATTAATTTATGATTTATTTCGAAAAGAAGGGGAAGTGATAAATAAGTTACAAGATCAGCAATGACGTATATCATTACTCCGTCAAAAACCGTGGAGTCGGAAAATTGACGAAATTCATTTTTAATCCAACCAAACCAACTATTACTACACAAACTTAAAAGGACTATATATAACAAATTCCGCCAGAAAGTTCAGTCATAATCTTCCGATAACTAAATTCAGCATCTACAATCATATCCACAAACTCAATGAATCATACAACTAAAACAACAATTGTACACACAAGCATACCGTAAAATAATCAAATGATTCATCTAAATATATACATCTAAGTGTATATACATCTAACTAAGTATATACATAATACATCTAAGTAACGAATAAATACAAGAATGATAGACTCAAATTCACATCCATTATCCAACTTAAACAAATATGCATTATGTAAATAGAGGTAAAAAAGATTTTTCCATACCATGAAGAAGCCAAAACAAGTTTCCATTAGGCATGTACTCATAAACCAACAATTTCTCATCTCTAGCAAAGTAATAAGCTTTAAATCCTACCAAATTAGGGTGCCTAAGCCTTCCTAAAACCTCCATATGTTGCTCAAACTCTTTCTTTCCATTAACACTCAAATCTTTCAATCTCTTCACAGCTACAACATTTCCATCATCTAAAATCGCCTTATAGGCCGTCCCGAATCCCCCTTTCCCCAACATTTCCGCGGATGCCCTCAACAAATCTTCTAACTCAAACCTCCTATCCCCATCCAAGAAGACCATTTTTCCCCTCTCATATTGCCCGGGGTTCGGATACGGGCTCGACGAATACACTATTTTCTCCGCTTGCGTCGAGCCGTTACTCTTCCCGGAGATTTTCGAATAGCTCCTAAAGAAATAACAGTAAAGAAGCAAAGAAACCAAACCCAACACCAAAATGTCTCCTAAAATTATAGCTATTATGGCGAGTGAGCTAATTCTACCGTGGTGGGTGTTTTTTGATTTTGTTTGTGGTTTTGTCTCCGCCGGCATTGTGGTTGGGGAGGAAGAGACCGGCGAAGCTAAAGCTCCACCGGGTCGGGTCGGGTCGCTTGAAACCATATTACATTTTTGTAACGGTGGCCCGCATAAAGACGGGTTTTCCGAAAACGACGACGTGGGGAAGGTGGAAAGTGAAAAGGGTATTTCTCCAGTGAACCCATTTCCTGAAACGTTGAAATCCTGCAAGTTGGGTAAGCTGAGATCCGAAATAAGACCCGTAAACCCGTTTTCTTCAAGCCTTAATGTCAGCAAATGTGTCAACCCGTTTATACCCAACGGCACAATTCCAGAGAAATTATTGTACGACAGATCGAGTCGGTAGAGTTTTAAAAGCGAAGTTAATGAATCTGGGAATCCACCGGAGAAACGGTTGTGAGAAATGAAGAGGAGTTTGAGGCTTTTGAGGTTGGAGAGATCCGGTATCCGACCCGAGAACCCGTTACGTTTCAGGCTGAGGACCCGGAGTTGGGTGAGGGAGGTGAGGGAGGAAGGGAGAGTGGTGGCTTGGAGGTTGAGATTTTCGAGGACTAAACGGGTGACCCGGTTATGGAGGCAGGAGACTCCGACCCATGAGTTGCATGGGTCGGAGGAGTTCCAGGAGGTGAGAATGGAGTTTGATGGGTCGGCGGAGGATTTGAAGAGGAGGAGAGGTTGGGCGTCGGGGTGGTTTTGCGCGGCGGCGTAGTGGAGGAGGAAAAGGAAGAGAGCGGTTGTGGTAAAAGGGTTTCGTTTTGGTTTTGCTGCCATTGTTATGAGAGAGAGAGAGAGAGTGAAGTGAAGAAGAGTGTGAAGAAAAGAAGATAGGGTGAAGGGTGTAATTAATGAGTAAATAATAATGGGGGGACTAAATGCTAATTCATGATTTGTTGCCTCATTATGTGAAGAAGGATTTGTGAATATTCTTAAGTTCATGGAAAAATATTTTTTTTTTATTTACTAAACTGTGTATTTACAGTTCAGATCGAATACTGCATTGCGGATAGTTATTCTCACTTCTCAGTGTGATGTCTCCAGTAGGATCGGAACTTAAATTTCGTCTCTAAAGATCGCAAGTTAAATCGTCTTGGGTAAATCCATGGAAAATATGAGACAAGGTTTTGAGTTAGAATTTTATTTGCCTGGTTATTTTTGTGGTTTAATATTAATTTTATTAGTTGGCTTATTTTTATATTTTAATAATTATTGAATAGACTTTATGATATAATGATGTTGAATGATGTATTCATCGTTTCGGTAAAGAAAATTGTAAATAAATTTAGTATTTTTTTAGGCTACTTGATCTTTATTCCATACTATTTTAAGCTTTTTTTTTATATTTCCTTTTTCGGGTGTTTCGAAATTCAATTCTAATTCTTAAATGAGTTTCTTTATATCATTTAACTAAAATGAAGATATGTTACTTGAAAAGATTTCTATATTTTTACTTACTCAATTGGAAATAAATTAAGAATATTAAAGATAAATAATTAAGTGAAACTTTATTTTTTAAGCTATGCTATACACTGATTACATATCTTTATTATCTAGTTTAGGATGATTTCTAAGAATAAATTGAGTATTAGCTATAAAATCATTTAACTAACCATGTAATATTTTGTTATTGAAAAGATGAAATGCATTATGTTCAATAATTTAAAAAATGATGTATATATATATATATATATATATATATATATATATATATATTTTTGAATAGTCATGTGAAAAGGTAAAAATAGCCACATTTTTGTCTAAATTTGAGCCCCACATTTCCAATATTTTGCGTTTTTTTAGACTATTAGTTAGCCTTACCATTCCACCAATTATAATTTATAGTGTGAAGTTAGAATTTAAGTCTATACTTTGTTCCAATTATAATTTCTAAAATTGAAGTCAATACTTGAAATACTTGCTCTCAGGGCGTTCGTGCTGCGCCACTTGGCGCCACCTGCTTTTTTCAATTTTTTTTGTTTATTTTTTTATTCTTCTTTTATATTTAATAGGTAAATTTTTTATTTGTAAAATTTAGTAATAATTAAGAGTAGTTTTTATCTAGTTATTCTTATTCTTAAAATAATCTACCCAAATTAAATTATTTTAAATTTTATAATTTTTGAATTATTTAAAAGAAAACCTTAATAAAAATATTTTTAAAAAAACCTTAATAAAATCTCAACGATTGAAGATGGCCTTAAACTCGTTGAAGTTATGATTTTTTATTTTTTTTCGGGTATTATAGAAAACAATGAAAATAAATTTCTGTCTTTTATTTATTTATATTTACATCTGTCTAATTTATGATTTCTAATATATTGATGTCAACTTCAACATTTAGAACTGTTCAGGAATTGGGATGATGAAGATTGTCAGATTGGTATAAGGAGGAGAGGTGTAAAACTGACAAGTTTCCATGTAACGTTTTATTCAAGTTGGTATGGCCAGGTAATAATAATTGCATATTTGCATTTATCACAATTACGGCTGAAAATTAAACAAAACTATCATACTCGACTCGATCTCATTCGATAAAAGCTCGTTTGAGTTTAGTTCTTCATACAAATAAAACAAGCTTGAACATCAATTTCCTTTTGATAACTTTTGAAGCTCAGCTCTAGCTCGATTCGATAAGCTAAAAATTGACAAAATACATGTAAAAAAATCAAGTTACTCCATATTCGAGTCGAACTTATTTGATAAAAGCTCGTTTGAGATCGGTTCGCTAAGAAATCAAATCAAGTTCAAACACATAATTTTAAGCTCGATAAAAATTAAACAAAACTTTAACAATGTGTCGTTCGATACAATTCCACTCGTTTACACTCCTAAATTCACAATTCATAAGATAAAGATAAAAAGAATATAAATCTTTTTGAGAGTAAAATGTGTGCCTAACTCAGTTATTTTGTGGCCTCATTGATTTAACTCAATCCATATCCATTCACTATTATATGACCGTTAGAACTTTAAAATATAGTATTTTTTTTACAACTAAAATGTATTTATTGGGATTGGCATAAATCTGCTTTTTTTCTTTTTTTTATCTATTTAAAAGAGATAATTGGGCATCTCTTCTTCAAATTGAGCAGTTAAATTTTCAACAATGCTAGCATCACAGTCCATGTTTCACAGACCAAAGTACAGTCGGTATTCTGCATTCCTAAATCAACTATTTTGACAAAGTTGGACTCTAAAAACTTTAAATTGTAAAAAAAGCCCAAAGTAACAATGAATAAGAAAATAAACCCTGTTTATGAAATAATCAACACAAAATTATCAATTTCAAACCTATCATATCTATGAATCTTGCCAAGAAAATACTGAAAATATTATTTTAATATAAATGAAAAAAAATTAAATTAATGATATGGCCCATAAATAATTATGAAGAAAATATAGCCCCTATTTTTAAAGGATAAACCCTAAACCCTAAACCCTAAACCCTAAAACCCTAAACCCTAAACCCTAAAACCCTAAACCCTAAATCTAACCCCTAATTTAAACATTATGTAATAAATCCTAAATTCTAGACATTGCAAATGCTTTTAAATTATGACTTTATATTTTTATTGTAATTTTTGAGATATTTTTTATTCAATATTGATGAATGATAAATTATCATTTGGAAAGTAATGAATTTTTTTTATATGAGTAATATCGTAAAATTTAGGTGATCTTTTGTAATTTTTGAAAGTTGAGTGGGTTGTTAATAGATTAAAAAGACCATTTGAAGAAAAAACCTGTTAAACAGGTAGTAGGTAACACAATTAACTTCAAAAGCATAAAACAAGGGCTGTACAAAGGGCTGTGAAATTTGGGCTGTGATATAATCATTTTCCTTAAATTTTTCATAACTTAACCTCATAAACTAAATATGCAACAATAATCAATTGCTATTTTTTTACTTTCCTTTTAACAATAATCAATTCTTATTCTTAATTATCATCCTTAAGTTTTTTGGCATATGGATAAATAACGAATTGAGCATAAAAATTAGGCAAAAAAAAAATACTAAGTAGAAGTACTATTTTATAATTGATTAATGAATAATGAGTATGGTGTTTTCGTAAATATGCATAATAAGTGACATGTTTTATTTTTTCTAATTCAAAATTTAAACCATAGATCTCTTTTTTTGGGCAAAGTAGAAGGAAAAAGAGATAGATGGGTGTGCTTTCTAAAATTTTAAGCATTTAGGACTTGATTGTGAACTAACAAAAAATATAGGGGGTTCAATGCAATTACTCTATAAATAAACCCTTGGATGAAGGTCCAGGGGGTCATAAAGCGCAGTTGTCATTAATTGTCTCCAGGACCTCTGACAAAAAGTTCTGACCACTTACTTCTTTTGGTGCTGACATAAAAAGCAGTCAAACCTCATTCTTTAATTTGGATTAACTAAACAAATTTAAATGTGAATGATACTAATAAATAAATTAAAAAAAAAAATGTCGTTTAAGCTAAAAAGACATTGTTTTAGCAAACGTTCTAAGGCCATCTCCAGTGGGTATAAACTCTCATTCCCCTTTAGACTCTTTTCTTTATAGTCATCTTCAGTGACTCAATCTTCACATTCTATTTAATTTAAATTCTCATACTTAATTCCCCACTCTCACTTAATCTTCCCAACTTTTTAGCATGATAATAATAATAATAACAAATAACAATAATAATAATAATAATAATAATAATAATTAAGTCAATAGTAAATTAAATATTGACATTAATAATATGTAATTTAACATTGGCATTAATAATAACTAATTTAGCATTGACATTAATAATAAAAAATATTTAATAATAACAATACAATAACATTGCAATAATTAATAATTCATATATGGAAATTCATCATCGTTGCCACCATTATTGCCGCTGTTGTTGCCACCGCTGTTGCCGTCGTTGCCGCTGTTATTGTCGCCACCATTGCCTTGATTGGACGAGCCTCCAGACGAACCTCCAAATAAACGAGTCCGAATATTCTTTTCACGAATATCATTTCTCATGTCATGCCAAGTAATAAATTAAATTAATGTTAAGTTTATTACCATTTATTTCACAAAATTCAAATTATCATATTTTTAGACTCTCACTTAATAAAACTAATAATAATAGAGCTAAATAATAGCAATTAATAAACATTGTACATAAAATTACAATATTACAAGAGGTTGCCAACATGTATTAAAGTTTTGTATTCGCGGTATGATTAGGTTCGTCGAAAATCGTTAACATTTTGAAACCTTTTCGAAATTTTTCGAAAAGCATTTGAAAAAATTGTAAACTAAAGAAATACGTTGAAACATAAATTATACCATATTTTCATTTCGATTGGCATAAAAACAAAAATTGGTCAATAGTTGTCAACTATCAAGCATTTGATGATAATAAATAGATTCAATCTGATTTAAAGAATTATATTCAAAATAAATCTAATAAATATAAAGTTGAGGTTATTGAAAAGGTAAAGATATCAATTTGATCATATATAAACTACATATATACATACTAATTACTATTTATTTATATATAGAAAACTTAATAAAATTTCATGATTTGGTTAATATTTTCAATTATGAGTTCAATTCTTGATTTATAGTAAATACACCATAATCTTCTTCTTCTTTTTAATTTTGCCCAAAGATTTTAGAAAATAGGAATCATATATTCATATATTCCTAACCATACACTGATGAATTTGACTCTATTATAGAAATAACAAAAGGTTGCTAAATTGGTACCAAGAAGTGGATGTCAAAATTGATCTTCTCTTAAATTTTTTTTTTTGAAAATATCTTCTCTTAAATTAGAGCCCAATAGAATGATCAATAATGTACTCCCTCCGCTTGTTTTTTTTTTTTTTTTTTTTTTTTTTTTTTTTTTTTTTTTGTCGTTTTGACAAAATAAATTTATTTACTTTTATTTATCGTTTTAGTGTTCAATAAAAAAATAATTCATTTCTGTCAAATTCACTCTTCTTGATAATGGTTGTAATTAATGCTGTGATTATTTGGTTAAAAAAATGTTTTGAAATTTTTGCTTAAAAAAAAATGACTATTTATTACATTTTTTATAATATGTGCGTTATCCTCCAAAATGAAAAAAAAAAATATGTGTGTTATCCCCCAAAACGAAAAAAAAAAAAAAGGGGGGGAGTAGTAAATTTGAGATGGTGGGTTTATTGAAAGATTGCATAACTTTAAAAAACTTGTAATACATGAGTTACATGTTGAGGTTTCGAGGACCATAAATTTCATTAAATCATAAATTTTCAATTAGAATTTAGTATTATGAGTCTATGATATGTTTAAATATAGTTAGAGATTCTATTTGAATTCATTATAAGTGGACTTGGCTCTAGAGTTGTTCAAACCCATGGAGTTTGGCCTATCGAAATTCTAGTCTTAACCAACACGTAAACTAATTTTTTCACACTAATTAATTTAATAGGGTTAATTACCCTTTACCTTATTTTTTTTTTTTGTTGTAATTAATTAGCCTTTACTGGGCTGAAGAATATGATGAGATTTGTTTCTATAGAAGTATTTAATTTAATTTATTTATTTATGCAATAGTAAATAAATTCAGAAAATAGAAGTACTATTCAAACAGGGAAAAAATAATTTTAGTCCTTTAACTTTTGTAGAGACGTAAAAAATAGGACAAATGTAGTATCAGCAAGCAATTTACATCATTTATGTTTTAAGTTGTCGTAAATTTAGTCCTCTTACCCTCAATTTTAGTTCAAATTCATAGGAATTAAAGTAAGTGTTCTTAAATTGGTACGTAAACAAACATATTGGGGGTGGGAGGTGGGGTTGTCCCTTTGGCTGCCACACGTTAGTAATCTACCGAGTCACTTTGTCAAATTAGCTTAAATAGGAGGAAACATAATACCTCAATTTCCTCCATTTCTTTCACTACCTACTAACAATTTAGGTAAAAAATGTTATATTGCCTCTCTGTTTACTTATGTGGCAATTTAAGAACATTAATTTTAATTCCGACGAATTTATGACTAAAATTACGGTTAAGATGATTAAAATTACAACAACTTATAACATTAAGGATGAAATTGCTTGCCGGATCTACAAGTGTCCCACTTCCGCGTCCCTGTGCAAATGACTATTTTTGCTTTTTTTTCCCATTCAAAGAACTCAACCACTCGGCTTCCAATTAGAAACTACACCTTTTGTACTTTCACAACTTAAGACAAAAGGAAAAGGTGCGAAAGGCTCTCTCTGCCCCACGAAAAAGCATCCATCTTTTGGGTTTTCGAACTCAAGCAAATAGGATCTTTATATTTTGCTTAAAAACTTTGGTTAAATTTCATTTACTCTAATTCTTTTCCAGAAAAAAAAATGTTATAAGATGATTATTTAATTTAAGAAAAATAACGTTTTTTATATCATACTAATTTTTATAGTCCAAAACTGTATATTCCATGCTTTTACATAAGTATATGTCTATCGAATATCGACAACTATATATGTGGGAATAATATTTTGTAATTGATACATATATGACATCAAAATATGATAAGAGAACATGATAAAGTTTTACTAGCTCGCTTCTTATAAGGAGTAAATTATAAAAACACCCCATGCCTTTACCTAATTGACAATTAATGTGAGAGTAAATCGAATATCAAGCTCGTAAAAGAGTTCTATGAATCATATAAATAACACAAAGTATAAGCTTGCTAAGTATCACTGAAGAGCTATGGACTCGATTGCTACAATCATCCAAATCGCGACCTCACTGGACTCACGTACCATAATAGGCGAATGAAACATATCTATTATACACTGAATTAATATTTACATTTGCGCCAAACCCTAAAAAGAATCCATTTAATTAGCCTGAACCCACGAAAGAGGGCCAAAACCCATATCCTAATGAAAACCCTAACTCCCTAAGCAAACCATAACTTGCAACATATGTTCATGGTAATATAAAAGTAAATTTATATATAATTGTTCACACATCTCACGCACCCGAAAACTTCCTCATCCCATTATATCTCTCTTGCTTCTAACCATCAAAGAGGTTTCGTTGGAACCACCCCCGACCTAACCCCTTACAAGTCTTTTATTTTGTAGGAGAGGAGGTAAATCGGTGCCAGAGCAATTGATGATCGATTTGCGAAAATCTTGAACAAACCTTCCGGAATATTTATTCCGCAGCAAAAAAAAAAAAAAACCCTTGTATTATTTTGCTAATCTCAAACATGGAAATAACCCCTTGCTCTATTGAAAATATATATGCATAACCCCGTTGTGAATTTAAAAGTAAGCAATAACCCCCTGTTGATCTACGAGGGTATTTTTATCCATTTGTTTACGGTTAAGTACTCTTAATTAAATTTTAGATGGTTGTATTGAGCTAGTAAATATTAACCAGCAAAAGTTAATGGTATTAACTACTCCCTCCGTTTTTTTTTAATTTGTCGTTTTGGAGGATTGCACATGAATTAAGAAATATCATAAATAACCTTTTTCAAGCAAAAATCCAAAATACCATTTTAATCAAATAATTTTAATATTAATTAGTATTAATGACAAGTATTAATAAGAAGGGTAAAATTAATTAAAAAAAAACATTAATAAAAGTAAACAATTTTTTTTTAACAAAACGATAAATAAAAAAAAGGAGGAGAGTATTAAGTAGCAGTTCCTAATAAAGGGTAATGCTTCGCATTTTTGTATGGGAAATTGCAAAAACTGAAAGTGAAGGAATAAAGCAAAAAGATGGTACTGTAACTGGAGTAGTGCTTTTAACATGTAATCGATTTTCATTATTTAGAATTTGAACGTGTCTTTAGTCAGGGGTAATCATTTGGTCTTAAGACAAAGATCAAGAAATTTAAGATTGTCTGATTAGACTTCTTGTTTAACAAAAAAAATAAAAATAAAAAATAAAATCATTTTAATTCATAACCTGGATGAATGAGCTAAATTCACAAATATCCCATGTGCTTCACCTAATTTGCAAAATATTCCATGTGTTATTTTTATTAATAAAATTCTCTGTGTTCTTTTTTAATTTGCAAAAATCCTCATTTAAAATTCCTTCATAAATCAATATGAAGATTATTGTCAATTTTTAAGCGAACAGGCGGGATTTATTGTTCATTTTCAAAATTAATAGAAGAATTATTGTCAATTTTTTTGTATTCTTTTAGTATTGTATGATTGTTATTTTTATGTGTAAAATATGTAAGAGGGGGTATTTCGTTAATAAAAAACAATATATGATGATTACTTAATTTAATAAAAATAAAGTTTTTTGTATCATACTGATTTTTATAGTCCAAAACTGTATATTTCATGCTTTTTACATAAGCATATATCTATCGACAACCCTATATGTAGGAAGAATATTTGTTAATTGATACATATGTATGACATCAAAATATGATAAGAGAACATGATAAAGTTTTACCAGCTCACTTCTTATAAGGCGTAAACACCCAATGTCTTTACCTAATTGACAATTAATGTGAGAGTAAATCGAATATCAAGCTCGTAAAAGAGTTCTATAAATCATATACATAACACTAAGTATTAGCTAGCTAAGTATCACCGATGAGCTATGGACTCGATCACTACAATTACCCAAATCATAACTCCAATGAACTCACCATACGAGACGAATGAAATATATCTAATATACACGGAATTATATTTATATTCGCGTCAAACTCTAAAAAAATTCCACTTAATCAGCATATGTGTCCAAGAAAGTGGGCCAAAACCCATATCTTAATGAAAACCCTAAGTTGCAAGTTGCAACATATGTGGCAATATAAAAGTAAATTTATATATAATTGTACACACATCTAACACACACAAAAACTTCCTAATTCCCTCAATATATCTCCCTTGCTTCTTAAGCATCAAAGAGATTTCATTGGAACCACCCCGACCTAACCCCTAACAAGGCTTTTATTTTATAGGAAAAAAGGTTAATTGGTGCCGGAGTACTTGATGATTGATTTGCGGAAATCTTGAACCGAACCTTCCGGAATATCTATTTTGCAGCAACAAAAACCCCTTGTATTATTTTTTTGAGCTCAAACATGGAAATAACCCCTTGTTGTATTGAAAATATATGCATAACTCCGTTGTTAATTTAAAAGTAAGCAATAACCATGTTGATCTACGGGGGTATTTTTATCTATTTGTTTACGATCAATTCTTAATTAAATTTTTGATGGTTGTAATGAACTAGTAAAATATTAACCAGAAAAAAGTAGCACTTCCTAGTACTTCCTCTTCCGGGTGATTCTTGTCTAGATCAGATCTTTCATAGACCATCAAAATTATTGCTTCCATCAAACATATTTGCAAGATTTTGTATATGGTCTATGAAAGACCTGGTCTAGGCAATAATTTTCCCTTCCTCGTAAAAGGGTAATGTTTCGCATTTTTGCATGGGAAATTGCAAAAACTGAAAGTGAAGGAATAAAGCAAAAAGATGGTAATGGAGTGGAGTAGTGCTTTTAACATGGAATCGATTTCATTATTAAGAATTTGAACGTGTCTTTAGTCAGGGGTAATCATTTGGTCTTAAGACAAGATCAAGAAAGTTAAGATTGTCTGATTAGACTTCATGTTTAAGTCTTTAACAAAAGGTGAAAAAAAAATCATTTTATTCATAACCTTAAGGGGAATAATGAGTTAAATGCAAAAATATCTTCCGTGCTTTATCTAATTGACAAAAAATCCCTTGTGTTATTTTTATAAACATCCCCTGTATTTTTTTTTATTAGTAAAAACTCTCATTTGAAATTCCTTCATAAATCAATATGAAGATTATTGCCAATTTTTAAGCGAACAGGGGGGGTTTATTGTTCATTTTCAAAATTGATAGAAGAATTGTCAATTTTTTTGTGAATAGCGTGTTTTGATATTTTCTTTGTGGTGTATGATTGTTATTTTTTAGTGTAAAATATGTCAGAGGGGTTTTTTCGTTAATAAAAATAATACAAGGGAGGTTTTTTATAAATAAAAAACACGGGGAAAGTTTGGTTATTTAGGAAAAGTCCATGTGGTATTTTTGCATTTCACTCTGGGGTTAATATTGGACTGTTCTCAAAGTTATTTTTCTCGGGAATTTGAGAGATTTTTGTGCTACTTATAACTCGATGCTTAATTCAGTGAAAATATGCATAAATATATATATAACACTTGAACACTTGCATTTGCAGTAAATAAATTTCACACCTATAATCTGATTATTATTAATTTTAGATTTTCTTTTTTAACTTTGGATTCAAGTTTTAGATATGCAAATTGACATTAATGTATATGATGGATAAATAGAGCACAACTTGCACAAGTTTGTCCAATTAAAGAGTAGATGGAGGTCAGTAGGATAATGATTTGTTTATCTTAATTAATCTACGGTAGATTAAAGTCAATAAGTTTTTGAATATATTACAATAATCCGTTTTATGTGTTAAATTAAAATAAGAGGTTAAAGTGACAAAAATACTAATATTTGGATTAGGATGAATTGCTCTTGATGATTTGAATTAACGTGTGGAATTGATTTAATTTCATGGGATTGAAATAGAGCTAATGGCAATTTACCCCTTGTGAAATGTATAATGTTCAATTTGCAGCATTATGATTAGGAAAAAAATACTTTACCCCCTGTAAAATTTTAAAGGAGCAATTTACCTCATTTTCCATAGAGTGAACTCACTTGTCGAAATTGAGAGTGGGCATGAAAAATATTTGTAACATAGGGGGTGTAAAATGCAACATTTATCAAAACACGGGGGTAAAATTGTCACATTTTTCATAACACAGGGGGATAAAGTTCTACATCTATCAAAACATAGAGGGGTAAAGTGAAATATATAAAAGGGATAGTTTTGTCGATTCAAATTTTTTATGTTTAAAAATATCAGGGATACGATGTAAAACTTTTATAAGATTACAAGGGAGTAAAGTTATCTTTTTCAAATCACAGGGAAATAAATTGAACATTATGCAAATTACAGGGAGGTAAATTGCCATTAACTCATTTGAAATATGTGATGAAATGTTTGATCTTTTATAGGGGTGTAACGAGCCGAAGTGTCGATCAACAAATTATTCTAAGTTTAATTTGAATTTTGTATCGAGCTTCAAATTGGGTTTCAGCTTGATTTTATTGTTATATAAACAGAGCTCGAGTCGAGTATCTTAATACTTTTATGTGTACATTTCAAATTTAGCATAGCGAGTAGAGCTCGGACGAGCTTCAAAAGTTACCAAACGAAATATATTAATTGTTCATGCTTGTTTGATTTGTATGTATGACAAATCAAGCTCAAACGCAACTTTCACCAAACTAACTCGAATCAAATATTGAATAACTTGATTTGATTGCCAGTCTTAATTATTCATGTCGTTGTGTGTCTTTCGGTGATCATGTTGAGCAATCAGAAATTTTGTATTTCAAGGTAAAAATATATTTATTAAATGTTAGCTACTCATATAAACGGTAGGCCTCACATTCATGGATCAAAATTTCTATCTTTTCCGTTGAAAATTTCGAAAAGTTTATGTTTTTCAATCATTTGAAACCAAAATAAGGTGTATTTTAGAAACTCTATATTTGTTTTGATATTTTCTCTTTTTCTTAATTTATAACTTTTTTCATAATCTTTTCTAATTTTTTCGGAACGTGTCCTGATTTTTTTCGAAAAGTTTCCTAAACATACATCGCAAACGAAACTTTGATCCATGCTCATATGATAATAGTTGTGAGTAGGAAGAACTAGAGGTGGGGCATTGGGTTTGGATAAACCGAACCCGTCCGGTTCTGGTTTCCCAAGAACTCCAATGGGATGATTAGTATTACTAATTAAGTTATAGGCTGCCAAAAAAAAAAAAAAAACTGCTAACTTATACTTTACAATTTAAATATTAAATACTAACAATCAAATAGTTAAGTATAGGTAGTAAAATTTAATGACTTAGATTCTAAGGAAAAGTCACCAGATTCAATTTGTTATCAAAATATTTCTATATGATTTGGAATCTGTGACAAAAATATCATATTCAATTTGCTTAGAGAACATTTGATGAAAACCATAGTTTACAGATTTTAATCCAATTTTTTTGTCTCTAGTTTTATAAAAAATGGAACCCGCACTCCCCCCTTTCTATAAAAATTCGGGTACCTAAATTATTTTTGGAGTGAAGGTTTCAGACCTGAATTTTCTACACCTATGTCTATTGTCCCAAACTCATCTCGAGCCCACCCCTTATAAAAACATAATGTTTAACAATAGAATTAAATTATTTATTAGATTGAGTTCTCTTCTCAACTGCTACGACCACGACTGTTAATTGATGAGTTGGGGCTCCCCGAGTTCCAATGGTTCGATTCGATTATGATTATATTTAAGTTGAACTTATTTAAATTTGAGTTGGGTTTTATAAAAGAAAAATGTGGGGTTGTCCTGAAAAAAAATGTCAAGGTTGAGTTTGAACCATTTTATTAGATTCAACGAATTTATTAACCAAGTCCGAGCATAATTGGACACAACCGATGTAAAATTCAACTTATTAAAATGCAAATGTTTTATAAAAGGGCAAATTATGGATAGCCCTTTGAGGTAAGGTCTAATTACAAAATTTTCCTCACATATTGGGTATTTCAAAAATTCTCCTCGAATTTGTCACCTTCTTACAAGTAACCATTAGCCCCCTTTAACCCTGTGGGTTATTTGTAAATTATAATGTTTGTAATATTTTATAAAATTTAAAAATTGAATGCTAATTGTTATATCTTATAAATTATAAAAGTAATAATTATATATTTTCTATCAAAATAATTGATAAAATTTATAATTGCCCATAAGTTTCAACAAATATTGAAAAAAGAAAAAAGTTAGTGTCATAAGTAGTGTTCGCTTACAATTTACTTTACATATATTAGGACTGATAAAATTACTCTATACCTACAATAATTATTGACAATTTTAGTTCAATTGAAAAAAATGATCGGGTATTTCTCATTTTTTTTTTTTTTTTGGGTTTCCCAAGGGTTTAATCCCTTTCGAGGCGCGTCGGACACATAAAGTGGGAACCTCTCCCAACATCGGGTATTTCTCATATGAGGGCCTTGTGACTTTAATTTCGGGTTTTATGATAGGATTGCATTATGCACCCCAAAGTTAACATGCTTTTACATTTTCATCCAAAAATTAAAAATTAGCACATTACACGCTAGGGCTGTTCACAATTTGCATGCATATAATGCAAATTATTCCATCAAAGAACCACAAATTGAGCATGTGATAAAGACTGGACCATCTTTTTTAATTGATGTCATTTTGGACTATAAATTGCCAAGAGTTATGTAAGTATTAGATACATAATTTTACCAGTCTGAATATATGTGGGTAAAAATGCCAATGAACATTAGTTGTGACATCAATTTTGTTTTACCTGAAATTTGTTAATTGCACGACCAGGGCCGGATCCAGGATTGAAAGGTCGAGGGGCCGAACTAAATTATTAATGTTCTTTTAAAATGATAAAATCTCTCTTATTTAGTTTAAAGCCTACAAATTATGTTAAGGCACACATTTTTTAACATTCTTTTTGTTTTTTTATATGCATGCATTAGTTGTAGCTAGATTAATATCACCTATATATTATATAATGGATTGAGGAAACACAAAAATAACAAATTATATAATGTATACATACATTAGTGCTACACAACTTAATCTAGCGACTACAAGTTGAAGTTATTTGGAGTAATATGTTTAAGCATAATAAAGTATATAAATTTAAATTCTCTCTTCTTCAATTCTTATTTTATTTTTCAAAAGTTGAAGTTTTGTTTGTTCCAACTCGCCCATAGCCTTTTTGTTCGTTGAAACAATAAATGATCAAGATTGTTGTGTCTTAGGAGACTATCGGGAAATACTGTGTGCACCGTAAACATCTTCGAAAATATTGTCTTGAGGAGATTGCATCCCTAGCCTCAATCTTACTATTTTTTATATTTTTGTGTTTTTCGAATTTATTCCAACTAAGTAAATATGTTTACATACTTTAACACAACTATATGTTGAATTTTTAAATACTTTAAGTGTATAATTGTTAAAAACCAACAACTAATACATAAAAGTTTTCCTTTGGTAAATTGATTAATCCTGAATTCTTTTGTTATGTGTGGACAAAATCTAAAGTAGTTAAGTGATCAAATACATAACAATTTTCCTTTGGGAAATGGGGTTTTCCTGAATTCTTTTCTTACGTGCTATATAGGTGATCAAATACATAACAATTTTCCTTTGGGTAATAGATTTTTCCAGAATTCTTTTGTTACGTGTGGATAAATCTAAAGTAGTCTAGGTTATCAAATACATGACAATTTTCCTTTGGGAAATGGATTTTTAATGATTTTTTTTGTTGGATTTTTGGCAAGTTAACTCCATGTGATATATCTAATGGACAATTTATTTCTCTATGATATGAAAATAGACAATTTACCTCCTTGTGAAATGAAATAATGAGTAATTAACCTCTCTGTAATATGAAATAATGATCCTTGCTAGTGGAGGTGTTGCACACACACTCTATAATGCGATTGAGATTTTATTTTCATATAAAAAATGATCAATTTAACTTTACACTTGACAATATATTCTCCTCACTTTACAACCTTGTGATATACGTAAATAAGCAATTTACCTCCCTGTGATATGCATAAATGGACACTTTACTCTATGTGATATTGTATAATGGGCAATTTACTCCCTTGTAAATATTTTAAAATCAAGAGGGAGGCAGTGTGTTTCTTTTATAAAAATACAGGGAGGTATTTATCCTTTTATTAATCACAGGAAGTTAAACTACCTATTTAGAATAACACAGAAAATTAATTTGCTATTCGCTCTTTTTTTTTTTTTGGTTAGGTGTGGAGATATTCCCTGAATTCTTTTGTTAGGTGTGGATAAATCTAAAGTAGCTAGGTGATCAAACTAAGTCGAGTAATATTATAAATAGCCAAACATTTTATGATGTGTTTCCTTCATCCAAATAATATTTACAAATTCTCCACTTAGAAAATCATGTATACCTCTGATTACAAATTTAACTTTGACTATGAAGGTGTTAAAGAACCTGAAAAAATGGGGAAAATGCAAGTTACTACTCTATGTTATGTTAAACCTGCAAGAAACTACCTTGTGAAATTTTTATTGCGTCAGATTTCCTTGTGTTTTTAAAAACCCTGCAAAAAACACCAAATTCATAAAAAATAGGTCATTTTTTATCGACATATTTCAAGAAATAATTTTAAAAATATATTACGTGAAGTTGTAGGGACCAACTTGAAGTATTCTAAAAATGGTTTCTTGAAATATGTCGATCCAAAACGACCTATTTTTTTATAAATTGGGTGTTTTTTGCAGGATTTTTTAAAAAACAAGGAAGTTTGACGCAATAAAAATTTCACAGGGTAGTTTCTTGCAGGTTTAACATAATACGGGGGAGTATTTTGCATTTACCCCTGAAAAAATCAAACAAAAGTTCATACATGTAATCTCCACATCCCCAAAAAATGTGATCGATTATTTCCTATACAATGGTTTTTGGTATCAACAAGATTTCTTGGAAGGCGCCATCTTAGCTCAAGAAATGTTTAAAGCTCAACCTAATGATATCATTTTATGTAGCGCTCCTAAAACCGGAACTACATGGCTTAAGGCATTGGCTGTTGCGATTGCAAATCGAGCGTTTTTGGATAATAAACTCTCAAACCCTTTGATTTCTAGTTTTCCTCACGAGTGCATTCCTTATTTAGAAGTTGATCCTCTCGAACACAAAAAATCGCTCTACTCACATTCCTTATAGTTTTCTTCCTCCCTCGGTCTTGAGTTCTTGTACTAAACTCATTTACATATGTCGGGACCCAAAGGACGATGTTTTCGTTTCTTGGTGGCACTTTATAGGCCCTATGAAAGGGTTCTCAATTGAAGAGACATTGGAGTTGTTTTGTAAGGGAATATCGCACACTGGACCGTATTGGGATTACGTTCTTGAATACTGGAACGCAAGCTTGGTAAATCCCGAGAGGGTTCTTTTCTTGAAATACGAGGATTTAAAGAAAGAACCATTGTTTCCTGTGAAGAAACTTGCTGAGTTTATGGGTTTCCTTTTTCTTTGGAATAGGAGAGTGATGGTGTAGTTCAAAAGATTGTTGAACTTTGTAGTTTCAAAAACTTGAGCAATCTTGAGGTGAACAAGATTGGGAAATACTCTTTTTTTACCACAATGGAACCTGAAAAAAAGATTTTTTTTCAGGAAAGGAGATGTCGGAGATTGGAGGAATTTTCTAAGTGATGAAATGGTGGAACGTATTGATGAAGGGTTTTTTCGATGAGCCTTCAACAATATGAAGTCATCGGTCGGTCAGATCAATCCGAACTCCACTTTTAAGGGAACCTGACCTTCACTCAAAGAAACTCGTTAGGGCTCGCAGGGGTTGTCCCTGACGAAGACCCTCCGATGCTTAAGTTAGATCAACTCGAGGAGATCAAGTAGTAGATGCATAATGAAAAAAAAAAAGCGTACCTCCATTTATGAATTAAGAGGGGTATTTATAGAGTTGAAAGCGGATCTTTCGGATCGGTCGGATCTTTTGGGTCGGTCGGGTTTTAATCGGTTTGTCCGAATTGAGATATACATGTCGATCTGGTCATAGCTCGATTGACATGGATGCATTTATATCGAGGATATTGAACGTCGATGACCATGTATCTCGATGATGATGTACATTGATGATAGGATCAAGTTTCTCCTGATCTAGTTGATTTGATCGATCTTAAATAGTGTTTTCTTTCACGTGTTAAGTTGATTAAGTGCCACGTAAGGATATCCAAAATATGGTATATCACGTATGGACAAAATAACTCAACTTAAGATGAAAGACTCTGGGTTTGTATTTGGATAGAAAATTTGTTGAGTTGTATTTGCCGATGAGGCCTTAGCCAAGTGGTTAAGGATGAGGCTCCATAACTAGGAGGTCATGGGTTCAACTTCCACGAATGTGGGTATTTTATCTAGTTTCATACTAGCCTTTCTCTAGTTTAATACTAGAAATTAGTTTACTTTGTTTCGATTCGATATAGTGTTTTATGTAACAATGTATTCACCATCTCAAAAAAAAAAAAAAAAAAAAATGGATTGAATAAGTTAGTTTCTTGAATTGGCTTATGTAATTCCGACTTAAATGTTTAGTTAGTTTCTTGAATTGACTTATGTAATTCCGACTTAACTGTTTAGTTAGTTTCTTGAATTGGCTTATGTAATTCCGACTTAAATGTTTCTTATATTGGTTTAAATGGGTTATATTTATACATATATATGTGGATTTTAAGATTTGTTTCCCTTTCTTGATTGATTAACTAATTCTTGTTGTTTTAAGCAATGATTTTATTTTACTTATTCTAAATGATATACTATAAGTATATGAGCTGATTGTTTTTTTTAGGGAAACACATAACATATAATTTCATCAAGAGTGTTCACCTTAATATTGGAAGTCTCGAGAATAAGAACAAACCGAAGGTGTCAAAATTTCAGTTTTTTCCCAAACCCACTTGTGGCGGCTGGATTACTTAGATCCTATCCCAGTGAATTTAATCCATTGGGATTGAATGTCATCATCCTTTCATGCCAATGTGGCATTTATCCAGCACCCCGATGGATTAAATCCATTCGGGTAGGCACGATTTTTTCGTTAAGGCTGAACCATATCCACCAACAAGTAATAGCAAAATAACTAAATTCTTTCAAATCCATCTTTGAGCTAACAAGCTTGAACCATTGCTCTACGTCCTCTAAATCACTATTATATTTATTTTAAGCCAATCCCGAAAGAGCCCACACCTGTCTTGCATATTGACATTAAATAAACAATGATAAATAGTTTCGAACTCATACCCGCATCGAGGAATGGAGAGGATGCATCTAGCTTCTTCTTCCCAAAAAATAGATTCAATAAGCTCTTTATTCCAAGATAACAAGATACCAAGTCCTCATCAATAAGTAAATGAGAGATTTGCACTTGTGGTATCAAATTATATGTCGATTCTCATTTATTGTACCATAAAAATCGAGGCTGACACATTTGATACCACAATTTAAGAATCGAATCACTTTTGGTACCACTGTTAAAATTGGACGTTAACTGATGTCATTACTTATGTTGATTGACAATTATACCTAATAACATATCAAGCTGGCAAAATAATCTCATATCTTCAAATTTACTGACTATTTAAGTCCACATTGTTGCCCAATGTTAAAATTGGTTTGAATAAGACACGTGCGGATTAAATTGAAAATTGTACTTATTATATATACATATTTATTTAACTAATTTAGTTTTATAAATAATATAACATATCAAATAATACTTTAATATAAATCCGACAAAATTGAAAAATAAATTATATTTAGAAATATATTTAGAAAGTTATATATTATTAATAAATATTTAGAAATATAATATTGGGAAACTATAAGGAATGTGAAAACTATTTCTTTTTTCTGAAATCGAACGAAATAAGGCAAAAGACAGAAAATTATTCCAGCAGAATGAATCGTGAGAGAGAGACTAGTTTACTAAATTAAGGGTGAAATTTGGGTGGGTGGGGTTGGGAGAGGGATGGTTTTTTTTTTTATAAATTATAAATATTTATTAATAATATATAACTTTACTATGTTATTAAATATTATATATATTAATACTATTAAAATTTTAAAAAATGTATTTTTTAAATTTTTTATCATATTTATATTAAATTATTATTTGATCTATTAATATTGTTTATAAAATCAAATTAATTAAATATATATGTAAATAGAATAAGTAAAATCTCAAAATTGGTCCGTACATGTCTTATTCGAGATAATTTTGAAATTAGGCAATAATGTGGGTTAAAATCGTCAATTTTGATGACGTAAAATTATTTTGCCAACCTGAAATGTTATGGGATAGAATTGTCAGTCAATATAAGTAATAGCATCAGTTTTGCAACACTTAACGGTGATTTTTAACGGCGATACCAAAAGTAATTCAATTTCTTATATTTTCTATTTTCTGAAATAAAACTTTCACCTTTTCTCAAACTACTATCTGAAAAGTCAAACAAATAACAATTTTCTTATCTTTAAAAAAAATCTATACAAACTCTACTCTGATTTGACATAAAGTAACATATCTCTTACACAATTAATTATCTTACATAACAAACATGATTTGACATAAAGTCTTACACATCTTACATCTACAACATAACTCTTCCAAAAAAACTTACACCTACTTTATTTCTCAAACCACTTTCTCAAAACCCAAACAAACAACATTACGCAAATCGATATTATTTCACAAACCTCTACTGCTCTCACAAACTACTTTTCCAAACACCAAACAAACAGACTCAATATATAATATGAAGTAATTATCTCATTAAACAAATTAATGAAATACTTCAATGAGGGCCCTCAATCCTACAAGAGTGATCTTGTAGCTAGTAAATCCAGTATCAAAGAAGAGTTTTGCCCATTCTTTTTCAGTTCTCTCTTTTCCAGCTATAATGGTCATCATCTCCATGTCAAAGAAAAGTTGAGTTTCAACCTTTTCATGGTCTAATTTTTTCTTATCATCCACAATCATTTCAACAATAATAACCTTTCCTCCATTGTCTTTGCTTGGAATTGCTTCTTTGCATTTCTTTAGTATTTTAATGCAATCTTCGTCACTCCAGTCATGTAATATCCACTGCACGCGTGTTAATTTATAATTAAATAGACACAAGCAATACAATGTTTAACATTATGTAAAATGAAATGAAACGCTTTGCTTAACTAGCAAAAACTCTTTGTGTTATTTTTTGTTATATTAGGAAAAAAATTATTCCCAAGTCGGATAGAAAATTGACAATTTTATCCCACGATAAAATGCAAAACCACCTCTATTCACCTAAAAAATTGACGAAAATTTCCCTGTTAACTTTGAAAATTTGCATTAACCCCCCGTTCACTTAAAAAATTTAACAATAATCTCCCTATTGGTTTACGAAAGAAATTTCAAATAGGATTTTTTGCTAATGAAAATAACACAGGAGTGTTTTTTCAATTATGTAAAGCACATGGGGTATTCTTGCAATTAACTCTTTAGGATGAGTTTGACCCAGAGATTCGAAAAGAAATTATAGGAGAATTAATTTTGCTAAAATAGATTTTGACAATAATTAATTATGGAATAATTAATTTTGCAAACGTAACAATTTAGGAGCTTCTAAAATAAGTTGATTTTTAGCTTCTGGAGATCCCAAAAGTGATTACGGTATTGGGGGCCGAACACCATGAAAATCACGATTGACCAAAACTAATTTTCATAATTGGGGCCAAACTCTTTAAAAATTACAAACAATAGAAATCTATAAGTGTTCCCACCGCTAGGCCAAACTCACCCTTAGTGTTAATATATAAGATCTCACTTCATACCTTCAAGAACACTGCATCAGCTCTAGGAATGGAAACAAACATATCTCCAACTACAAAGCTCAACTTTTCATCCCCTTTTAGGCCATCAATGACATGCTCAAGTTCAAGCACAACACACTTCAAGCCAGGGCATGCCTCAACCATAACCTTAGCCATACCTCCCGTGCCGCCTCCAACATCGACCATCGAATTCAATCCATCAAACACTTGTTTACAATCTTTAATAAGTAAATTAGCCACAAAGTGTGCATCACTAGTCATGGCCTTATTAAAGAATTGATTCACCCTTGGCTCCTCGAAAGCTTTCTCCCAAAATGTCCTCCCGTGAGCGGTTACAAACGCCATCGGACTATCATCTTGAAACCATTCACCTAGATGGTGCCATGGATCTACTAAAACGGGGTCGAGCATGGCTAGCGCAAACGGTGCCATGCTCGATGGCCCGTTTCTCAAGAGGAGACGAGAGGATGGTGTGAGCCAATAGCCCTCTTCGTCGTTTTCGGTGATGTTGACCTTGATGAAGAACTTGGAATGGATTAGGATTCGCATCAAACGGTAGATGTGATGGGATTTTGCTTTGTTGATGGGGAGGGCGTTTATTAATTCGGAAAGTGCCATTGGTTTGTTGTGTTTGTGGATGATATCGGGTATGTTTAGTTGAAGTGCACATTTAAGAGACATGGAGTTTATGAAATTGAAGATGTGGTTCCATACATGAGCTTGGGCTTCAAGAAGTTCATGAGAGGATTGTAAGCCATTGAGCAATGCCATTTTTTGGAAAATGAAATTCTTATTATTTTTTATTTGTGGGTTTGTAATAGATTTCATTTACAATATTATATAGAAGCATGGAGGGAAGGAAAATTATTGGCCTTCTTAAAGATGTGGTCCCAACTGGGGTCATGATGTCATAACAAAATTCACGATTATATCCTTCTGCCATTTTTGGGGAAATGAAATGGCATGTTTGTTTGGCGTTTGGGAAAGTAATTTGAGAGAGTAGTGAAGGTTTGTGAAATAATCTCGATTTGCGTTATTGTTTGTTTGGGTTTTGAGAGAGTGGTTTGATAAATAAAGTAGGTGTAGGTTTTTTTGGAAGAGTTGGGTTGTAGGTGTAAGATGTGTAAGACTTTATGTCAAATCATGTTTGTTATGTGAGATAAATTGTGTAAGAGATAGGTTACTTTATATCAAATCAAAGTAGAGTTTGTATATGTTTTTGTTTAGAGATAAGAAAATTGTTGTTTGTTTGGCTTTTAAGAGAGTAGTTTGAGAAAATTAATGGATGACAAATTTATTTCTTAAAGTAGAAAACATGTTTATTTGGCATTTCTCAAACACGAATAAAATCTGGGAAACGCCAAACAAACAGGCCCAAATAATTTAGTGATATTGGACACAATTTTTCTTTTTTTTTTTGGTATTTACGCCTTTATGAACTAATTTATTGGACACGTTATATGAACGCATTTTCTTGACGATTGAGTTAGTGATATGGCTGATTTTTTTTTTTTTTGAAAAAAGAGTTCGTGATATTGTTTCTTAAGAGGAATAGAAGTTAATAAACTCATATATTCAATTCGACTGTTCAATCAGGCAAACTTGCATGAATTTGGTTTGGAAAAATTGCAGGATACTTTCCTATGTTATGTTAAACCTGCAAGAAACTACCCTGTGAAATTTTTATTGCGCCAAATTTCCTTGTCTTTTCAAAAACCCTGCAAAAAACACCCAATTTGTAAAAAAATAGGTCGTTTTGGATCGACATATTTCAAGAAATAATTTAAAAAATATATCATGTGAAGTTGTAGGGACCAACTTGAAGTATTTTAAAAATGGTACAATCAAACTTCAATCTAAATCACATCTCAAGTTTCCAAACCACACTAACTATTATTCAGTAATATTTCACTATCTCAATATTCCATTGAAACTATTATTCAAATCAAGTTTCAAAATTTCACCGAAACTCTCAATGAAATTTTTAAAAGAGGAAAAAATACTTTTGATACCAAACTTTAGTCCAAAAAATACACTTGGTATCAAACTTTTCGAAAAAACACATTTTATACCGTGATTCACACCCTATTGACACATTTAGTTTTGTCATCAATTTTCGGACGGAATTCAGGATGTGCCGCTCACGTGCCCGTTAAGTTGACAATGGGATGTATAACATGCACGAGTTTTAAAGACCCACCATTGTTAACTTAAAAAACACGTGCTGAATTATGTCCAAATATTGGTCATGAAAACTAAATGTGTCAAAAGGGTGTGAATCATGATATAAAATGTGTTTTTTCGAAAAAATTGGTATCAAATGTGTTTTTTGGACTAAAGTTTGATATCAAAAGTATTTTTCCCCTCCTTTTTAAAACCAAACCGAAACAAAAATCAACCAAACTACTTACATTAGTGCTGAGATCGGTACGGGTTTTCGTGATTTTGGAAATTTTAGGAACAGTATTACGTGTTTCGGGATTCCATTTTCCCTTCCCGAAATTCGTCCCGACTTACCAGTTACCCGATATTTCGGATTCCCAAATAATATCCGTTTTTCGGGACGGGTTCGGGAATCCCATTTCTATAGGATTCCTTAATTTTTTTTTTAAATTGGACTCCTTGTGACCCGAATAAAGGAAAACAGAAAGGTTTTGGTTACAAAGATGTCTCATTTACTAATTCATTAGGTTTTGCGATTTCAGATCTCGGGGAAAATTCCTAATTTTAGATTTGTGATTTTTTTCTCTCTACTGTTACTTCAGTCCCTTTTACTATAATCATTTTAGTGTAATCTTTTATAAGTTAAATTAAAGTTCGGGAGTGGGGTTTCCGATTCGGGTAGAGCATACTACCTGATTCTTGTCCTGATTTCCCTACGTCGGGTTTTCGGAATCCGAAAATTGTCAATTTTTCAACTCCCAAATTGCAAAATCCCGATTGGGAAGGGACTTGTTCCCGAAATTCGATTCCGAATGCCCACCCCTAACTTACATATTATGCCTAGCTTTAGTGCTAAAAAAAAAAGAAATTTACAAGCAAATTCAGCCGTTCGGGTCTCAACTCCACGGCCCACACCAATTTGTTCATCATCTTAGCTTCGGGAATACTTTTTAAAAGCATTTGGGTTATCCGACAAGTGAAACAATCAGGTATCTTCAGATTAGAAAAAAGAAAAAACAATAAAGTGTTCTTTCTAGAATGAGACTTAATAATATGTAATATACAATTGTGTTTTCTAAATTTTCACAAACATTAAAAAAAAAAATTCTTTGATTTGACCTAGAATAATCTATTATTATAACATATAATAGTATTTTTCTATCTTATCATACTTCAGTCGTATAACAATTTTAATTTAACATAAAAATTATATATATTTCTTACTCTTCGTCAACGATGGATTTTCTAAAATTTAAACATCTATCATGCATTTCATCTTATGAAATTAAACAAATAACTTTTCGAAATAATGAAACATAGAACATCTAAAAACATTCTCAAAATGTCTAGAAAAACTCAAAGAAAAGCCACCCCCCCCCCCCCCCCAAAAAAAAAACACAAACCCTGAAATATCAAAATTGGTAAAAGGAATAAAATACTTATTCTAAATGACTTCTAACACAAATTAAATCTAATCTATTTTCAAATTCTAATTCTAAAATGTAAATCTGACTTTCTATGAAAACTATTAACACTCAAATTATTACCAAACATGCATGGATCAAAATTTTCATATTTTCCATAGAAAAGATTTCGTTTTTCAAGCGAAGCGAAAACACGATGTAATTTAGAAACTATTTATTTGCCTGAAACCAGGGGCGGACGGACATAGGGGCAAGGGGGGGGCTACTGAATTTTTTTTTTTTTTTAATATAGTAGTGGTGTATTTTTTTGAAAAAAAAAAAAAAAAGTTCAATAAATTAGCCCAATATGAAATTTCCAGCCCAAATATAATCTTAGTCCAATTAATATAACACAACTCACTCTAATAATAACTCACTCTACCCAATTTCTAAGCCCCAATGAAAAGTCCAATTTTTTTCTATATATATTTATGATATATGTTTGTGCAATTGTGCTTATGTAATAAACTAATAGTGTTATATATTCATTATTGATGTTTATATTCACTTCCCAAAATCATTTTTTAGATTCAAGTTTCATTTTTGTGCTTAAAGTTATATACTTGTTAAGATTTTCATAAGTATTAGATTAAGATATGAGGATAACTATTATATTAAAATAATATGATGATTAAATCAAGATGCAATAGAGTTAATAATATTCATTTACATATCAAACACTAATTTTAGATGGTTAATAGTTTTTTTTTTTTATTGAAATGTCAAACACTAATCTTATATTCTTAATAGTTTTTTATTAGCATTTATTAGCCTATTGAGATTCAACCTCTCTTGTTTTATCAAATGAATGAAAAATAACTCTTGTCATTATCATGTCTCTATTATATTTAACTTCTACTTCTTGAGTATGTCATTATTCTTGAGATAGTTATGTTTTGTACATTTTATGGTATTAGAAATATGGAGAGATACTTTAAGGTTACACCTACACCTCACGAGGAGTCTTCAAGTAACGTTCACATTCAAAGTGACCCGCATGAGCTTCCAAACTTTCATATTGAAACGAACTTGTCCGAGCTTCCGAGTGATCCCGGTCTACGACCTCATATAACTTTATATGATTCTAACATTCGAGAGAGAGTTCGTAGAGCATAATTGCTCAAAGGTCCATGTCAACCACGCAACCTTGAGTTTCGGCATGTGTTAATGGGAGGTCAATGGCTAAATGATAATTTAGTTGTCTTTATAGAGAGAGACATATTTAGTAGTATTTCAAACGATGCTATCATGGACCGATTTTAAAAGATGAAAAACCGTCGTGGTCAATTATTAAAGTAAATATGAAGATATTTTGGGTTCTTTTGGGACTATAACGGGGTATCACATGTAATTAAAATATCTCGTGGGGTTTATTTTTATCAAACTCCACCTTTCCATTTTTGTATTGCGTCATATATTTTCTCGTGAATAATATAAACTTTAAGTTTAACTGTTTGATAGATTTTTTTTTTTTTTGGTATAACTTTAGCCCCCCCTGACCAAAAATCCTGGATCCGCCCCTGCCTGAAACTCTATTATTTTTCTTAATTTAGTAACATTTTTTACAATTTTTCCTTAGTGTTTCCGAAATATTTTCAAAAAATTCGAAATTTTTTTAATATTTGACTAACCGAAACATACATTCGAAACGAAATTTTGATCCATGCAAACATGCTCCCAATTTACAAATCTCATTCATATCTATTTCAAATTTTCAATTCTTTCTAACTTTAGTTTGTTTAAATATGGTTCATTTATGACAATATCTAGTGGTCCGGGACATATCTTTATTTTTAAATAAAGTCCTGGACATATCTTGCGCGAGAAATAATGTTTGGTCCCAATACTTCAAATCAGCATATATAATTGCTTGAAAGTTATATACCCTTTTGGTCCGCCATATTTATGATCCTCACACCGACTACACGGCTACTAAAATTATTGAGGCATGCTTATTTGACGTTTCTCAAAATTATTTCGTATTTGGGAAAAATGAAACGAATATATTTTTTAATTTTTGAAATAAATTTATCATCTTTCAATTTTCTCAAACTACTCAAATAAACAACAATTTTCTTATGAAAGAATACATACAAAAACTCTACTTTAATTTGAATGACATAAAGTAACCCATATCTTACACAATTTATCTCACATAACAAACATTATCTGACGTAAAGTCTTACACATCTTCTAACTACAACTTAACTCTTCCAAAGAAACATACACCTACTTTATTTCTCAAACCACTTTCCCAAAACTCAAATAAATAACATTACGCAAATCAAAATTATTTCACAAACTTCAGTTACACTCCCAAACACCGAACAAATAGACCCTTGACCGTTATCATGTTTTACCTAAAATACCTACTCCTTCTCTCTCTACCTACCGAATT
The DNA here is from genome assembly GCA_030819805.1 of Penstemon newberryi var. newberryi. Taxonomy (NCBI): domain Eukaryota; kingdom Viridiplantae; phylum Streptophyta; class Magnoliopsida; order Lamiales; family Plantaginaceae; genus Penstemon; species Penstemon newberryi. The sequence goes on along the minus strand of JAUALY010000001.1, from coordinate 76,565,757 downwards.
GTTGAGAGTGTCCAACATGTGTTCAGTGGAGCCCAAATTCTCCGACTTTGCATTATGTGGTGATTTATTTTTAGAGACTTAAAAAAAAGTTCAAAATCAAGTTATAATTAAAGGGAGAATTTCACTTTTGATATCACAAGTAACCTTACTTTAAGGTTACGGTAGCATAACTTTAAAAACAAACACATTTGGTACCATATGTTAATTGTACTCGACACATTTGATACTTCCGTCAATTTTTGGACGGAAAATTCAATTTCGGACGGAAAGTTGATGGAAACATTGCATAATTAGTCCTATAGGTATATATTGTTGCTAAAGTTTGTCCCACATATTTTATGACGGATAAATTTACCCCAAAGTTCACAAGTTTTATAAATTTTATATATTATTATTATTAAATTTCTTAAACTAATTAGATTATATATAAAAAAATAATATTTTATATAAAATATAAATTAAATTTATTAGAATATTTTCATTTCAAAAGATAATATTTTAAACTAATAGATTTAATATATAATATATATAAATTAATAATATTTTATATAAAATCTGCAAAATAAATATACTTATTAAATTTTTTAAATTAAAAAAATTCTTTTAAACTAATTAGATTTAGGGTTTTTTAATTATTTATATAATTTTAAAAAGATTTTTTTTTTCAGGTTTTACATAAATATTATTTAATCTGTATATATTATTATCTAATTATTTTAAAAGATTTTTTTCAATTTAGTAAGTTTAATTTATATTTATTTTCAAATTTTATATAATATATTATTTAATTTATATGTATTATATGTAAAATCTAATTAGTTTAAAAGACTTTTTTTGAAATTTCAAAAATCCAATAAATTTAATTGATATATTTTTTTTGGGGATTTTATATAAAATATTATATATAAAATCTAATTAGTTAAAGAGATTTAATAATTATAATATATAAAATTTATAAATAGGATTTAAAATTAATTATACTTGCATTTGGGACGAAATGCTTCAAACTTGTGAATTGTGGGTAAATTTGTCAGCCATAAAATATGTGGGACAAAGTTTGGCAACAATCTATAACTATAGGACCAATTCTGTGAATTTTCCATCAATTTTCCGTCTAAAATTGAATTTCGGTACAAAAATTGGCGGAAGTACCAAATGTGTCGAGGGCAGTTAACATGTGGTACCAATTGTGTATGTTTTTAAAATTATGGTACTATAATCTTAAAGTATGGTTCCTTGTGGTACCAAAAGTGAAATTCTCTCTATAATTAAAAGTTGAAGGTGTTTGGTGAAAATTGAAATTGGAGTATTTGTAAATAAAATGTATTTCAACTTCTTCAATATCTAATTTAAAGACTAAAATGCCTTTAACCAAAACATGTTTATTGTGCAAGTTGAAATATATCTGAAAATTAACATATTTACACTTCTTAGAAAAAAATAATAGAAGAAATACAAAAAAATATTTATCTTTTAATTATATCAGAAAAAATAGTCATTCACACAAATAAAATGATGAATGCACGTACACATATATGCAAGGAGATGGAAATATTAAACAATTTATTTACCTTGCCATAGATTATTTTAGCAAACTTTGAACTACATATAAATTAAAAAAACCAACAAAGTAAGGTAATAAGCCAATAGAAAATGAAAATATCATAGAATTGAGGGATCTAAATATAAATGGGTTAACAATTAATTGATAAGGATAAAAACTTTGAATAATTTAAAAAAGTGCCATTACAAGCTAGAAGCAGCAAACCACCAGCTTCTCACTTTTGTACCGTGACTGACACTTTTTTTAAGAGAATTTTAAGCTGTTGAGTTTCAAAAAACACTCCAAAACAACTTTTTTAAAGAAAAACAAAAAAGCAGAAAATCACTTCTAATAGAGGGATAATCTTCCTTATCTTTTAAACTTATCAATCTCCACCCCCTTGGTTCGACCCAAACCCGTTTTGGGCCATCCCATCTACCAGCCCAAATTCAAGCTGATCCACCAAAAAAATTTGACCCATTAAATCTCTCCATCTCAACCTCTCCGCCCAAACAGGCCCAATTAGACCCTTATAAACTTGATCCATTTGATTGGTCTTACTTAAAAAGGGCCCAATTAACTAAACACACCCCCAATATTTTATTTCCCCTTTCTCTCTGCTCTAAACGGCCCAACACCTCTAACACAATTGGCTTACCTTATTCTAAGAAACTAAGGGACCAAATCTGCCAAAGTACCAATTCTGAGGCGTTTTCCCTTTTGTGAATTTGTTGGATGTGAGATTTACATGTATGTTTGTTTAATTATTTGAATTGCTTTGCATCTTTAATCGACATCATAGAATGTATCCCTTAACTCTTGTACTCAATACGGTTTGAAATTCATGCTCAATGCTTTATATGGATTGTAGATACCCCTAGGTATAGGTTCGTGATCTAGTCTATGTAAACGGGTCGGGTATATTTGAGACCACCAAGATATCCATGGATCGCAACCATTGCAATTATCTTTCATCCATCATTTGATCGTGGCTAGGTGAAACACCATCCTAAACTATTTACCTCTATTGCATTTATCATATTTATGTTTAGATTAGTAGAAGTAGCATAGTTAATCAATCATTGCAATTATCATTCATCCATCATTTGATGGGATTAAGATTTACAACACACCAAATCCCCAAGGATTCGATCGATACTCGGTAATATTTACCTTTTTATTATTACTTGCATACGTACATTGAGGAACTTGGATTTGATTGGATATTTTTGTTTGTGTGTGTGTGATTTCATTTTGTTGCGTCGAGTTCCGTGTATCACTCTTTTTCATACATATGAAGTTACTAATTTGATATCTATTATCTATTTCTTTCATCCGATCCAAACCCGAACAATCAAAACTCAATCCAAATCACTTTTCTAGTTTTCAAAATCCACTATCTATTATTTAATGATATTTTATTATATCAATATGCCACTGAAACAATTATCCAAATCGAGTATTAAAATTCGTCGAAAGTCCTCAAATCACTTTTTGAAACCAAATCGAGAACTTTCTTATCTTAATAGCCTACAATTCATTTTCATTAAAATTTCAAATGAACAACATTTTTCAAATATTTGAAAACTAAGAATATCTCAAAAATCCTCCAAAATTTCTGAAAGTACTATCTGAAAATCGTAACTAACAGACCAAACAATTCCTCACAATAACAAGTTAACCAATTTATTCATTTATACCATTATAAATGTAAAATCTCTCAATTTGAGGAAAACAGCAACGGTTCTTTGGAATTAGTTTGGGCTAATTCTCATTTACCCGTGACAAACACAATTTTCAGTTTATTTTCGTTGTCATGTAGAATAGATAAATTACGTATACCTCCTGTAATTAGAGGACATTTTCTGTAATTACGATAAACCTTAAATATTTGCATAATAGGAAACAAATTATCACTTCTCATACAAATACAAAAACATGGAGGTATAAAAATAAACATAAAATACACTACAACAAAAATGATCTTTGGTGGCATCAAGCTTGATGGCATTTTGAAGAAAATGTGAGAAAAAATGAATACAGTTACATTTTTTTAAAATGTCAGGAATTATAAATGTTAATCATACTGTTTAGTGACATTTTTGGGGAAAATGCATATTACTACCCTGTGATATCGAAAACCTGCAAAAAACTACCCTGTGAATTTTTTTTTGCACCAGACTTCCTTGTGTTTTCAAAAACCCTGCAAATTACACCCATTCCGACTCCCTCCGTCAATTTTTTGACGCGCGTGTATTCTACGCGCCAAAAATACGATTTTTTTTGTTTCTGACGTAATTTTTCATTCAAAATGACAAGAATACCCTTGTAACTTTGAATCTTTGCAGAAAACTTCCTTGTGTTTTTTAAAGTTTGCATAAAACCTCCTTGTGTTTTTTAAAGTTTGCAGAAAACTTCCTTGTGTTTTTTAAAGTTTGCGTAAAAGTTCCTTGTGTTTTCCACAGTTTACAAAAAACTTCCTTGTACTTTTGGAAGTTTGCGTCAAACTTCCTTATGCTTTGAAATGTTTGCAAAAAACTTCTATGTTTTTCTTAATGTTTATAGAAAAGTAACTCATATTTTTTAATGTTTGCGCAAAAAATTCTTGTACTTTTAAACGATTGTTCAAACTCCCTTATACTTTTATACTGAACCCATAATTTTGTATCTTTTAAACTTCGCACATAATATCTCTTCTTTTCTTTGTTTGTTCCATATGAGAAGCGAGAGAGAAAAATTAGTGAGAGCTTTTGCAATTGTAAAAATATAATTTTTTATTAATATATAAGGGGTAATTTAGGCAATTCAATTAAAAATTAACGGTGTCAATGATTAACGGAGAATGGGTGTAATTTGTAGGGTTTTTGAAAACACAAAGAAGTCTGGTGCAAAAAAAATTTCACAGGGTAGTTTTTTGCAGGTTTTCGATATCATAGGGTAGTAATATGCATTTTCCCCATTAATAAAAATATAATTTTTTTATTAATATATAAGGGGTAATTTAGGCAATTCAATTAAAAATTAAAGGTGTCAATGATTAACGGAGAATGGGTGTAATTTGCAGGGTTTTTGAAAACACAAGGAAGTCTGGTGCAAAAAAAAATTTCACAGGGTAGTTTTTTGCAGGTTTTCGATATCACAGGGTAGTAATATGCATTTTCCCCGACATTTTTATATTATTATGGCATTTTATAATGTTACCTCTTGTTATGATAGTGACATTTAACTTTTAGCCACACCGCTATAAGTGGCAGTTTGAAAAATGTCATTACATATAAAATGTCACTAGCAAAGTGCCACCTGTAGCGGTGTGGCTAAATGTATCAATGTCACAATTGTTGTTAAAAATAACATTATAAAATATCACTATAGCATAAAAATGTCACTAATCAGTACAATTAACATTTATAGTTTGTAACATTTTTAAAAAATATAAATATTTTAATATTTTGTGACATTTTCTTTAAAATGCCATCAAGCATGGTGCCACCGTAGATCATATTTGTTGTAGTGATAGGGGAGTGGGGGATGATTCATGTAAATAACATAGGGGATAAATACACTTAGACCCCCTGAGGTTTATCGTCAATACAGAAAACCCCATGTACGTAGTTTAAAAATTACAAGGACATCCCTTACAAGGTGTTTTTTGTAAACATTTTTACAAGTTGTAGGGGATGTCCTTGTAAGACTTGTTGAACCACAGGGGGTTTCTTTGTAATTTCTAAAACGTCTAGTTAAAATATGTATTAATATTCTACTCCTATTAATATTTATATTTATAACACTTGAACACTTGCAGACCTATAATAGGGATTATTATTAGTTTTAGATTTTTCTTTTTAACTTTGGATTCAAGTTTCAGATATTCAAATTGAATATATACTAGGGAGTAGTGGTCGCTCGACCTTGGTAAAGGTTGGGTGGTTTAGCCACCAAATAGACTAGGATATTGATTTGTTTATCTTAATTAATCTACGGTCGATTAAAGTCAATAAGTTAATTTGAATGTATAACAGTAATCCGTTTTATGTTTGTTGAAGTGACAAAATATAAATATTTGGATTAGAATGAATTGCTTTTGATTTAAATTAGGGATTATTGCATTTTGATGTCACAACTATAGCTCGCTGGCGCTTTTACCCCTTATTTTTTTGGACTGACACATTTTGTGCCACAACTTCTACATGAGGTCCAATTCTAAAATTGGCCCGAAATCCCCAACGTGCGGGCTAATTTTTATGTCACGTGGCAATTTTCACACCGCCTCCCTCGCATATTTACATGTGACACTTTACCCTTCTATGTTATTATAATATGACAGTTTACCCCCCTGTATTATGATAAATGTGAAAATGTATCCCCCTGTGTTATAAAAAATGTTGCAATTTACCTCCCTATGTTACACAAATATTTTTCAAGCCCACTCTCAATTGTATTCGGCTGAAGGAGGTGAATTGCTTATTTAAAATTTCCACAGGGGGTAAAGTGCTATTTTTCAAATTACTGGAGATAAATTGAATATTATACATCTCACAAGGGGTAAATTGCAAGCATGGAAAATCCTGAAGGGGTGTTTTTCATGGAATACGAGGGTTTAAAGAAGGAAACATCGTTACACGCGAATAAACTTGCACAATTCATGGGATTTCCTTTATCTTTGGAAGAGGAGAATGATGGTTTAATTGAAAAAGGTTGTTGAGTTTGGTAGAAGGAGAATTAATGGAGTTATACAAGGTAATCAAATTAAGATGTTTTTCTCGTACAAGGTAATCACATTTGGATAGAATTTAATTACTAGCTAAGTGGTGGGAGGTGTTTAATTCTAATTATGTTAGAGTACTACCAGTGGATTTTAAAAATAGCCTTTTGGAAAGTTTAATTTTTAAAACTGACATTCAAGGGTTTTTAATGTAGAGATGATATTTGTATTAGTATCTTTTATTTCTTTAATTTGCATTTTAATACCCTTTATTTTTGTTTAAGGTTCAATACTTGTTTTCTATATGATATATCAATTTTTGTTTATGTAATTCGTATTCAAAATCAGTTTTTTGTCTTTCTAATATATTTATTTTGAATTTTATTATCCCTGGTGTACAAGGGTGAACCTCTAGAAGTTGTATATTAGATAGTCTATCTTTATAATATTCGATCTGTTCATTAATTTCTTGTAATTTATTTTGTATTTTCTGTATTTTCTCCATTTTCGTTACTCGACTCTGATACCAAAAATTGGTCAGAGGCAGCAGATGTTTGTTTTTCAAAGGAATTTCTTTTTTAAAATAATAATTACATACAGTACATGAATCTTCGACTTCTTTTATATTTTTTCTTATAATTTCTTCATTTATTTTATACATTATGGTACTAATCGATGTCGTTCTTAAATATTCTAGTCTTTTTTCGTAATATTTAATTAATTTCGATATTTCTTTACAATTTTCAGGTTTATTATTCATATATTATCTTTTAAGAATTCACTTAAATCTGATACTTCTTTCTCTAATCTTGTATATTCACTTTCTACTTTTATAGATTTTCTAGGTTTTTCTAATAATAATTCTTTTACATAAGGTTGTCTGAAAGACACTGTTTTTCTAAGTTGATTACTAGTTTCTCCTAGTGTTATTTCTTTCATAGGTAGTTTCTTTATTTGTGTTATTCCTTCAAATAATTTATCTAAATAAATTGATTCATGATCTAGAAAATTTATACTATGATGATTATTTGTTAATGCATATTCGACCATATATGTTAGACTAAATGGTTGATCTCCTTATTCCATTAATTCTTCTCGGGCAAATGTATAACCTAAACAAATACTATTATCTAAATTTTTTGTTGATAATGGAATTGCATATTTAATACCTAAATTAAATTTTAAAGTTTTTGTATGCTAAATTTCCCATTGTTATTCCTAGAACTGAATCTTTGGTGTCTTTAATTCTTCGGTCATAAGCTATTAAAGTTATTGGCGAATCAATTCCTTCTTTAAAAGTTTATTTAATTAATATTTGTATAGTAGCAATTTGTATGTATCCAATCTTATCTCTATCATATTTATTACGATTTTTTTTGTATTCTAGATGCTATTTTTTCACTGTCTATTAAAGGAATTACAATAGTTCCTCTGGTACTTTTTATATCTACAGGTATTTCTTGGGTAAATAATCCGTGATAAGTAACTTTTTCTTTTTAATTTTTCAATATCGATTTATTAAAATGTTGTCCTTTTAAATATAATTTTGCCTTTTTAGTTTTTTCTATTCTGTGTTCAATAATTGATTGGGCTGAGTACATTCCAAATGTTTCTTCTTGCTCTAATATTTGATTATATTCGTTTATTAAAGGTTTTTATTTATTTCGTAATATGGCAACTTAATTCTAGGAATTTCTATATTGTTTATTTTTATATGTTTAAATCGATCGCGTATTTTTCTACGTTTGATAATTTATTTTTTCTAAAAAATATGTTCCTAATAAAACATTTGCTCCTATATTACTTTCATCTATATAAATGGATATCTTAAAGTTTAATTCTTCATGAAACATTAACTCTATGTAGGTTTGTTTACTACATTGTTTTGATCCATTTATAGTTTCTATTTCTATTGACGATTTTAGTCTACATTGTTGCCAAATTTCAAAATTGACTCGAATAAGACCACTTGCAGATCAATATGGAAATTTTACTTATTTTATTTAAATAATTAATTTGATTTATAAACAATATTAATAAATTAATTAATACTTTAACATAAATATAAAAAATTAAGAAAACATTCTTTTCAAATATAAGATTTATATAATAGTGTTAATCTATTAATATTTATTAAAATAATAAATCATATAATTAAAAATATTTAATATTTATTAAAATAATAAATAATTATAATTTTAAAAAAAACTAAATTTTTAATACTCTTATATAAATCTTATATTTGAAAAGAATATGTTTTCTTAATTTTTTTATTTATGTTAAATTATCATTTAATTTATGAATATTGTTTATAAATCAAATTAGTTATTTAAATAAAACAAGTAAAATTTTCAAATTGATCTGCACGTGGTCTTGTTCGAGTCAATTTTGAAATTTGGCAACAATGTAGACTAAAATCGTCATTAAATTTGGAGATGTGAGGCTGTTTTGGTGATCTGAAATGTTATGGGGTAAAATTTATCAGTCAACATAAGTAATGGCATCAACTTTGCAATTAGACTTAACTGCTACGTAACCATTTAAAGTCAATTTTTAATAGTTGTACAAAATGTGTCACAATTTATTAAATCGTTGTACCAAATATGTTGGACACATAAAGCGGTGAACCAAAAGTGTGAATTGATGTAAAGCTCAGTACTAAAAATGCAATTCTCTCCTTGAAATAACATATTTTCCACGATCCAAATGCCCATAATAATAATGATATGAGATTGAATAGTCTCCGTAAATCAACCCTCTAACTATAATCCATTTAAATGTTAATTAATAACTCCTCTACAAACTTTACATTTCAAAAACCAGGAATCAATATTTTTCAAAAGTTTTAGCAACCTCAATTGCCCAATCATATTAGGCAGACTGTAATTGTTAAGGCCCCTAGATCCATATATTTATCGTTTTTTTCAAAAAAAAAAAAAAAAAAAAAATTTACCATAATCAATTAATGTAAAAAAAAAAATTCAATAAATTCAACATGCTAGAACTGCTTTTTTTGGAAAACTCATCCCATATACTTAACCACACAAATACACAATGAAAATTCATTCCAAATTTTCATATCCCAAAATAACGTTATTTCATGAAAGGGTAACGTCGCTGAAAACTTCTAAATGAACTCGATAAGTTCCTGAAAAGTTAATTCGATACATACTTGACCGAAACATATCACAAAAATGAAATTTTAATCCAAATTTATAAGATGAAAAGAAAGATGAAGATAGAAATGAGTATTCTAGTATTCATAATCATCTTCTGCAAATTATAAAAAAAGAAAGAATGAATTACCTATTTTGCCCCTAGATTTTTTTGACCATGATGGTCAACTCTATCAGAAAAAACCAGCGGGTGCAAGTTCATGAGTTTTTCTTAATTTGATAGTGTTAAGTGCTTATTCCATGTTAAGGGGGTGCAAAGTGCCGATTTTTTGTTTTTCAGGGGTGCAAATTGATGAGTTTTTCTAAATTAGAGGGAGCTAAGTGTTAATTTTATGTTTTAGGGTGCAAAGTGCTAAAATTACCTATTTTACTTAAGGGTGTAAGTAGCTGAGTTTTTCATGTTTCAAGGGTGCTAAGTGCTATTTTTATGTTTCGAGGTTGCAAAATGCAAAAAACCCGTCTTGTTGTATAGCTCAATTTGATCTTCATAAATTGCATATTGGACGACTAAAACAAACTAAATTACATGCATGTGTTCTCTAATTACAGTAAAATAATTGAAATTGAAAAGAGTTGTAAGGTTTATTAATATAAAAGAAAAATATTTACATAAGTTTAGGATTACAATTTGGGGCCACATGTAAATGTCGAACTAAGATTTATTGGGGAACGCCAAGCCAAGGCAACAGTGTAACACCCAGGCGAGAGCCTACTTTGATGGACTCTCCCCTAAAAAATATTAATTTAATATCATGTGGTTCAATAACTCACGTATCATATATTAAATTGATAACAACAGATAATTCATTTAATCTTAGCCAAAAGGCCGAGAAATGTATGTTTAATTTACTTCTTCGTATCTCTTTTTTACTTCTTCATTTCTCTTTTTGTATGTCTACTGTCTATTAGCATTTACTCTGTGTTTTCAAAGTGGGAATGAACATCGTTAACATTATGAGATGACAAACTTGAAGCAATCATTATTACTGAAGAAAAAAAAGGATATTTCAACTATGTTTGGTGGGGTGTGCCTGGCCAAAGCAATAGTGCAACGCTAAGGCGACACTCGAGAGCCCCAATAGCAAGCTACTGTGATGGACTCTCTCCCTAAAAAAATTAATTTAATATCGTGTGAGTCAATGACTCACATATCAGATATTAAACTGATAAGAACAGATACTACACTTGATCTTAGCCAAAAGGCCGAGAAAGGTATACTTAATTCAATTCTACATTTCTCTTTTTGTATGTGTTCTGTCTATTGGCAGTGCCTTCATTATTCCAATGTGGGAATGAACATTATGGGATAAATTTATGTGCTAGCCAAATATCGTAAGATGACAAACTTGAAGAAAAAATATTATTTTTCCTTAATATTTTCATCAAATTTATACCAAATTCATGACAGCTTTGACAACAATTGAACTATCCAATATGTAGATAAAATGCAGATTTCAATCGAAAAATCGGAACAACAGTGTCCTTGATTCTTGTGTCCCATTTCTTCTTAGCATGTCTTGGTGAAGAATTGGTAGCTAAAAATACAATTCTATGAACTGCATTACCCTTTTTATTTTAATTTTTTATTATTCATTCTTTAATTATCAAAAGTATGTGAATGATCCAACTAATGCTTTATATATATATATATATATATATATATAAAGAAAAATTGACTTAAAAAATTGTTGTTGCTCTTTATCCATGCAGTCCTAGTTGAGTGGTAACAACTACATACCAAAAAAGGATTTAATTGTTTACACCAGCTAACGTTACCCTTTCATAACAATTACGTATATATGATGCTTAATTAAGGAGGACAATTATTTCATGAATAAGGAGTTATATTGATTCATAAGTAGAAAAACTTTGTGCTACTCTAATGGGAGAAGATAGGCAAGGCCTAGGTGAGACTTCCAAAGATTCAACTTTTCCTTCTAACATTTCAACCACCCTCGGGTCTGTCTGTATGCACCACAAGCCGACAATCGCCATTTTTCTCTTCACATATCGGCATTCATCTTCATTCAAAATCCCATCAAGGCCACCATTTTCAATATTATTTTCAAGCTCCTTGTAAATATATTTCGGAAAATGAATCTCACTCGAGAGTTCAACTACTGATTCATTGTTCTTGTTTTTCTTTCCAACCATTTCGAAAACCATCATTTCATAGCTATAAACATCCGATTTGTGAGAAACTTTTCCAAATGTACTATTAAATACTTCCAGAGCAAATTACCCTATTGTACCTCTCGCCACTAACATAGACACTTTACTTGATCGATTGGGGCAAAATTCAGCAAGCCCAAAATCCGCTATTTTCGGGTTCAAATCCTTATCTAAAAGAATATTGTGAGGCTTTATATCAAAATGCAAAATCTGCATGTTACAACCTCGGTGTAAATATTCTAGCCCTCGAGCAATTCTAACTGCAATTTCGAATAACTTTTCAAATCCCAATCGATCTTCATCTAAGGATTAGATATGTACTTCTCTAAAGAGCCATTTGGCATGAACTTGTAAATGAGAGCTCTTTTGGAACCGTCAAAACAATATCCCATAAGAGAGACAATATTAACATGAGATGTTCTTCTAATACTCGCAACTTCATTCAAGAAGTCTTCTCCATTTCCTTTCAATTTATTCAAGATTTTCTCTGCCACAAGACAGGCCATCTTCTAATTAACTTTCCTCTATACACACTTTCATATCCTCCTTTCCTCCATAATCCTAATGCACAATAGTTGTACTTGTAGACACAAGAATTAGCCAACATGATACCATTGTCTTTAGACCCTTATATATAGGACGTTTGGTGTGAACCCGTTGAAGTTGAGGGACAATGTTTTGGAGCAAGTGTTAGGGAACATGAATCTACTAGTTCCCCAAGAAGAAGCCCGGATAATGCAATCGTCCGAAATTAACGCCGTAAAGAGTGTTCCTGTAATACGGTTTTGGCAGATGGGGTACGCGTCTTGGTAATTTCTGAAATAGTTGGGGATGTCTTGGTAATTAGGGTAGGTAGGGTGTATATAAGTTTACCATTTTGTGTTATTATAAAAGTGGTACTTTACCCCATGTACTACTTTACATGAAATGATAATTTTATATTTTTACACAACACTTTCAACTCCCTGGGCGAGGGGAAATTATTTAGTGTAACCGCTGCACCACGTCATCAAGTACACGTGGTGCAGTCCACCAAAACTTCTCACATATGGAGTGAGAATCCACATCAGCCATGTTCTGGCCAATGTGAACATAATTTTCAAATCCTAACATAATTTTCAAATCCTATTTTTTTGGAGAACATGGCTGATGTGGATTCTCACTCCACATATGAGAAGTGAATTGGTGGGCTGCACCACGTGTACTTGATGACGTGGTGTAGCGGTTGCACTAAATAATTTTTCTGCGGGCGAGTGTACTCACTCTCCAATAGAAAGAGATAGAGTGAATAAAATTCTCGTTTTCAAATAATTATGGGATAAATTGAACATTATGCATATCACAGGTTGACTAAAAATATAGCTAAAAACCAAACTTATTTGGCAAACAACGCACCAAACGAGGCCTATCAGGACAGAAACACCTAAAACCGTAACTGTCCGAATCAAATCCACATCTCCCGCCAATAATTTCACAAGGGCCACAATCACCGCCGAAATTATAATTCAACACAAATCCAGGGGGTTTTGAGGATTTAAAATGACACATGAGAGATTTTTTGGGAGTTAGACAAAGCATAGAGGGTGTTTTTGTCTTTCGATGTCAGGGGTAAAATTGTCATATCAAAAGCAAAATGTGAGCAAATACTTGCAATTTTACCGTTTGAAATACTCTCTCTTTTCTGGGGGTGTATTTGACACTTACTTGAGATCACAAGGGGGTTTTAGGAGTTAAAATAATACAAGGAGATTTTTGATAGTTAGACAAAGCATTTAAATTTTTCATCTTTTTTTTCTTTTGTTACGTGCCAGTAAAATGGGGACCTCATCTCTTTTTTCTTATAATTTTTTCTTCCAAAAAAAAAAAGTTACAAGGGTGTTACGGTAATTATACCCTATATCAACACAAAATGTGACTGGCTTGACTTCACACGTCTAGCCGGTCATGATTGAATTTTTTAATATATTTGATTGGCTATGGTACATGAACTCCCGGGAGGTTTCCAACAACCCCAACTACTTGTCTTTTGTCTATGTGTTTGTTTTTTTAAAATTTATTTATTCTTTTTAAAAAATTAAGTATATACTACTTGGGTCAAGTGTGATATTTAAAACCAAACACAGGGGGATTTTGAGGATTTAAAATGACACATGATAGATTTTTTGGGAGTTAGACAAAGCATAGAGGGTGTTTTTGTCTTTCGATGTCAGGGGTAAAATTGTCATATCAAAAGCAAAATGTGAACAAATACTTGTAATTTTGGCGTTTCAAACACACTCTCTTTTCTGAAGGTGTATTTGACACTTACTTGAGATCACAGGAGAGTTAAAATAATAAAAGAAATTTTTTTAGAGTTAGACAAAGCATTTAAATTTAGCTTCTAAATTTTTCATCTCTTTTTTCTTTTGTTTCGTGCCAGTAAAATGGGGACTTCATCTCTTTTTTCTTATAATTTTTTCTTCCTATAAAAAAAGTTACAAGGGTGTTACGGTAATTACACCCTATATCAACACAAAATGTGACTGGATGACTTCACACATCTAGCCGGTCATGATTGAATTTTTTAATATACTTGATTGACTATGGTACATGAACTCTCGGGAGATTTCCAACAACCCCAACTACTCCTTGACATGCCACCGTTGACCTAAGTGTGTCCACCCCCATCTCTTTCGGAATGAGCAAAAGACAAAAACACCCTCTATGCTTTGTTTAACTCCCACTAAATTTTTTGTGTTATTTTAATTTCCAAAAATTCCTCTGGTTTGGTTTTAAATACCACATTCAACTCAAGTATAATTTTACTTTTGACTTTTGGTGGAATGACAAAATTACCCCTTTGTATTTTTTTTTTTAAATTTATTTATTCTTTTTGAAAAATTAAGTATATACTACTTGGGTCGAGTGTGATATTTAAAACCAAACATAGGGGGGTTTTGAGGATTTAAAATGACACACGGGGTTTTTTTGGGAGTTAGACAAAGCATAGGGGATGTTTTTGTCTTTCGATGTCAGGGGTAAAATTGTCATATCAAAAGAAAAATGTGAACAAATACTTGCAATTTTGGCGTTTGAAACACACTCTCTTTTCTGGGGGTGTATTTGCTACTTACTTGAGATCACATTGGGTTTTTTGGTGTTCAAATAATACAGGGGATTTTTTGAGAGTTATACAAACCATAGGGGGTGTTTTTGTCTTTCGCTCCTTTAAAAAAAATTTAAAAAAATATGTATATATATGTATATATATATACATATATATTAAAGAAATATTAAAATAAATATGTATATATGTTGCCAAACATTTGTGAAGTAGGGTAATTTTTGTATAAATCGGATATGGCCAAACTAAAAGCATCATGATGAATATATTGTTACTAAATAAAAAATGTGTATAAAAGTACAAAAAATAAGAACTTTAGTATTTTTAAATAATAATCTAGTAAATAATTTCTATAGTGTTTCAATTAATTATTACTAAATTTTAGTTTTAGTACTTAAATTGAATGAAAATCAAATTCGTTTACATTGAATGAAAATCAAAATCTTTTAACTCTTTCTTTGTTAATATATAAATATTTTGTTAGATTAAATGTTAAAAATCTGTTTGAAGTACATATTTGTACAAATATTAGTTATTAATTCATGATTTAATATATTTCAAATTATATACGAGATTTCATAAAAAGAAAAAAAAAATATGTATAAGATTATGTCACTAACTTCGTTGAATAAAGTAAATATCAACAACTTTCCTTCATTTGCATAAATATATTATGATTAATTTTAGTTTCTTTACATATTGACCAATGAATATATTCTCATTAAACATGAAATGTGTATCGAAGTGCATATTGTGAGAGTTTAGATATTTCGAATCACATAGTCAAAAAATTAAATGGTGTATTACTAATACATTAACCACATTGAGTAAAGTAATTACATAATATCTTTTTAATAAATTAGGTTTTGTTATAAATATAATAGTAATGGATGTCCATTGAGATACTACTTTAATAGGCCATTGTAATGAGACTAGGTAGTGGACAATGAAGACTTGTAACTTATGTAACTCATGACTTTTGATTGTCTTCTCTAAGCCTATAAATAGAGCTCTATTGTAATGTATTGAATATAGATATGAATAAAAATACTTTCTCCCTACTTCTACTCTCTTCACTTTAATATTTACTGTCTTTTAGATCATCTATTGATTAATTTCATAACACGTTATCAGCACGAATCAGCTCAGAATTATTGTTGCATTTTGTCTAAGTTCGAAGATACAGATTGAAGGTTTGTTTCAGTATCATAATTGGCATACGAAAAGTATCTCTTCCATTTCTTATCCCTGAATAGCCGTCTCTTTGATTATGCACGAAAGTTTTGTTTTCACTTGACTAAGTTCTGCTGCCAAAATAAATTTATGGGTTTATGATCTATTTAAAATACTCCTCCAGAGATGAATGGCATGATTGTGCACTGAATTAATAAGTACTGATTTTTAATTTTGATAGAATTTATACTTGTTGCCTACTGTAGATAATAATCTCTACATATATGTTGACTAAGTAAATCTTTCATGAGGCAAAACATCATATATATGAACAAGCTCCATATCCTATCTCCCTGCCATTTGATTTTTACTGGATAGTGTTTTAAGCTCATGATTATCCATGTGATTGGTAAATATATTATCTTTATTTATTATAATAATACGTTTTCTCTGAGATTCAAATCAGGTTCTTTAACCTGCTGGGAAGTTTAGATAAAAATGCCTATGTCGTGATTTTTTAAAGGTTGGATTTATTGCCATTGTTGGTTTTTATCAAAACTTAAAATCACTACTAAATTAGTTTTTGTCACTTTTGGCATTGATTTAACGTCAAAATTCATTTTGTTTTCCTGTCATATTTTGATTCTATGATGATTGTATTGGACAATTTTAAGACGAGGAATATCAAAAGACTTTTCATACGTGACAATCTATTTATACATTACTTGCAATTTTGTATTGATACATTAATCATCATATCTTTATGCAAAATATGGTAGTTTTTGTGCATGTCAAAGCATAATTTATATTCGATCACTTGTTTTCTATAAATTAATGGCAAAATATGGGTATCAATTTCACCTTTAATCCGTATGACAGAGATATATATATATATCTTATATAGGGTCTTCAAATTTATTTAGATGTGTTTTTTGCTTATTGACCATTATATATATTATTGAAGTAATAGGCTCATAAACATGGTGTGATTGCTCAAGTCTTTAATTTGTTTTCAGAGTAGCTACCTAAAGGTTGTGGATATTTTGGGCCTTGCCTATATTACATTCATATGTTATGATATTATTCTAATAGCCATCTTGATTTCATATTAAGCTTACATCATGTCAAATCTCATCAAACTCGAGTTTGCGGACCTTGACATTTCGGGCAAGAATTATTTGTCTTGTGTACAAGATGTTGAAATTCATCTAGACGCTAAAGGTCTAGAAAATGCGGTTATTATTGGAAATAAAACATCTAACCAAGACAAGAAAGCGGAATATTTAATTTCTTAAGATCCGCTTGAATTATGTAATAATTTGATGATTTGCCCATAAAGAAAAGAAAACGATAATCTCCAAAGCTCGTTATGATTGAATACATATACGGTTGCAAGATTTTAAAACCGTAAGTGGTATAGTTCGATTGTTCTTAAAATTAGTTCTCCACTAAATTTATATGGAAAAAAAAAAAACAAGGGTGATGAGGACTTATAAGAGAAAAATTTCTCAACATTTCACAACATTTTTAACGCATCTAACATGCTCCTGCAGTAGCAATACCGTGAAATGATTTTAGAAAACACTCTGAATTGATTTCAAGTTTTTTTGGTGGCTGAGCGATATATCGAAATATTGATTAAAAATAATGAAATTCAACCCACTGTTTATGTTCCATTCCCAGAAGTGAATGTAACAATACATGGTAATTTATATATATTAATTGAAGTTATATTGATATTAAATTATTCTATCTCATGTATTGACTGAAAGTAAAATGAGAACATATTAGTGTGACAATTAGTTCACTTTGATTGAACTATTCATCATATCATGAGTAATGTGAGGTTACTTCGAAGAAATATTTGAGTCAATGAATCCCTCATAATCGGTAAAGATGTATTATCTTAATCAACCTCGTTTCTTTTAAGACTTCAAATGTGGGGATTTTATTTGAAATAAATGTGTTTGTACAGTTGAAACACATATTATAGTAATCAGAAGTTTACTGATCAAAATACATCCATTATTTGGCATGACCGGTTAGACCATCACCGGATAAACTAAAAAAAATAACATTAAGAGTTCACATGGATGTTCATTGAAGAGCTAGAAGATTCTTCAATTCAAATAATCATTTTGTGCTGCTTGTCTCAAGGTCAATTGATTACTAGATCATTTCCCAATTAAAAATTGGTTAGAATCTCCAGCATTCCTAAAACATATTCAAGGCGATATATGTGGGCCCACACATCTACCATGTGTACCATGTAGATATTTTATGGATTTAATAGATGCATTTATAAAAATGGTCACATGTGTGTTTATTATCAACCTACAACCTGAAGTTTGTGGGATTATTTGCGCAAATAATTAAAATAAGAACACATTTTCAAATTATGCAATCTTTATAATGTACCTTGATAATGCTGGTGAGTTCACATATGAGGCTTTCAATGACTATTGAATAAAAATTGAAAGTCATGTTGTCCATATTCATACACAAAATGGTTGAAAAGAATCATTCATTATACGCCTCCAATTAATTGTTAAACCATTTTTAATGAGAACAAACTTCTTGTTTCAATGTGTAGATATATTGTTCTATATGCAGCATCACTTGTGTGCATCATGCCAATAAGTAATCATAAATTCTCCCCGTTGAAACTGATGTGCGACATATGTTACAATTGCTCCACCTCCCCTTCTATAATTAATTATCTTGAACTAATGTTCTCGACATTAGGGGGAGAGTATATATGATGAAATAATGTTCTCGACATTAGGGGGAAAGAATAAATAGCTGGTAAACATAAATTATATGGAATGCATTATCATTATCTTATTTAGATCCTCGAACAAATAAGTGTACACTAATAGTTCAAAAGATAATCCATTTACAAAATATGGTAAATCAACTGCCAGATGCATTTACTGATCTAAAATGAGTTACTAAATATCATATACCAGCTGAAAATGCTCCAATTCAATTTGATGTCCCATTAGGACAATCTTATAGTGAAGATCAAAGAAAGACACGTGGTAGACCAATCGGTTCCAATGATAATAATCATTGTAAAACAAAAGGAGCAAACAGTGAAGATTGTCATATTATGGAGGCAAGCACTCCTGAAGAGTCGCAAGACATAACTAATGATAAAACCCCAGAAGAGGTCCAGGTACCTGAAAACAATGAAAATGAAGAGATCTCAATAAGTTATGTCACCATGATAAAAGTATGGAACCGAAATAAAACAGTTGTCGACAACACTTTTGCATATAATTATAAAATAAAATGAGGATCTTGAAACTAAATCTATTAAAGAATATAAACATAGAAATTATTGGCCAAAATGAAAAGACGCATTTCAAGAAGAAATAAGTTCACGTTCAAAAAGTGAAGTTTTTGGACCAGTAGTCCAGATACCTGAATAAGTAAAGCCCATTGGGTACAAATGAGTATTTATGCGAAAACAAAAAAAAAAAAAAAAGAGAAAAATAAAATTGAAAGATATAAAACACGACTAGTGGTACAAAAGTTTTCGCAGAGACATGAAATTGATTAGGAGGAGACATATTCTCTAGTGGTGGATGCAATTATTTTTATATACCTTATTAGTTTGGCAGTACGATAAAAACTCGATATGCGTCTTATAGATTGTTACAATCTATTTACATGGCTTGCTTGATATGAAATTTATATAAAAGTCCATGAATGACTTAAAATCTTAAATACACTCAGAAATTCCCGGGAAAATTATTCAATGCATATGCGTATATCTTTATTTGAATTAAACGAATCTGAGTATATCTGGTATAACTGACTCACTGAAATATTGTCAAACAAAGTTATGAAAGTGATCCAAATGTGTTTATGATTTGAATATTATTTGAACTCCTGAAGAGCATCAAAATAATACTTGATTATTCACATAAAGAATTCGAGGTGAAAGATCATGGAAAAATAAAGTTTTGAACATATATCAAATAAAATTCTTCTTCATCGATCAGCCTCAATAAAAGATATTAAGATGATTTTATATGAATAAGGCACACATCCTCTAAGTACCCCAATGGTTGTAAAATTTTTAGATGTGAAAAATGACTCATTTTTCCCTTGTGAGAATGATGAAGAACTCATTGGTCCTGAAGTACCATGTCTCATTGCTCTAGGAGCATTGATGTATCTTGTTAATTGTACATGTCCTGGTATATTCATTGTAGTAAGTTTATATTAGCAAGATTTGGTTCTTCTCCGACATGCTGACATTGGAATGAAGTTAAGTATATATTTCGATATCTCCGAGGAACAATTGATATGGGGTTATTTTATACAAATGATTCAAAATTACATTTGGTTGACTATGCGGATGCAGGTTACTTATCTGATCCACATAAATCTCACTCTCAAGCATGTGATGTATTTACAAGCAGATGAACTACTATATTATGACGCTACTACAAAATAAACTTTGGTTGCCACTTCAACGAATCATGCAAATGTAATCACAATGCATGAGACAAATTGAGAGTGTCATTTGAGGAAAAGATTTGTTAACCAAGGCATTGTCAGACTGCCAGGTTTGAGAAATTGATTAATAAAACTGGGATGAGTCAACTTAAAAATGTTAAGTGATTTTGTTATCAGGGGGAGTGAAAGACAAGACATGTGCACTCTTTTTCCCTTCACTAGGTTTTTATCCCATCGGGTTTTTCCTAGTAAGGTTTTTAATGAGGCATATGCTATAAACAATAGACTTCAGGGAAGTGTGTCATTAATAATATACTTCAAACTGTACTCTTTTTCCTTCGTCCAAGTTTTTATCCCATTGGGTTTTTCTTGGCAAGGTTTTAACGAGGCAGTGTAACACATTCCTTGTTTCCACGGATTTTGTTAATAAGATTTTTAATGAAGCAATAAACAATGGACATCCAAGGGGGAGTGTTATAAATATAATAGTAATGGATGTCCATTGAGATACTACTTTAATAGGCCATTGTAATGAGACTAGGTAGTGGACAATGAAGACTTATAACTTATGTAACTCATGGCTTTTGATTGTCTTCTCTAAGCCTATAAATAGAGCTCTATTGTAATGTATTGGATATAGATATGAATAAAAATACTTTCTCCATACTTCTACTCTCTTCACTTTAATATTTACTATCTTTTAGATCATCTATTGATTAATTTCATAACAGGTTTATCGTAATGCAAATCAATAGTTGTCCCGATTAATTGATCAAATTCAACACTGTCGATCTTAGGGTAATGTGTAACTATGTTAATCGTAATTCAAATTGACAGTTTTCTCGATTAATTGGTCAACATTGTCGACTTTAGGGTAATGTATAATTAGGTTAATCGTAATCCAAATCGACAAATGGATCGATTACTTGACCAAAGTCAACATTGTTGACCTTAGGGAAATGTATAATTAGGGTAATCTTAATTCAAACCAATAGTTGTCCCCGATTAATTGACCAAATTCAACATTGTCAACCTTAGGGTAATATATAACTAGGTTAATCGTAATCCAAATCGACACATAATTCGATTAGTTAACCAAAGTCAACACTGTCGATATTAGAGCAATGTATGATTTGGTCAATCGTAATCTAAATCGATAGTTGTCCCGATTAATTAGCGAAAGTCAACACTGTCGATCATAAAGTAATGCATAATTAAGTTAATTGTAATTCAAATCGATAGTTGTCCCGATTATTGAATAATTATTTATATATATTGTTTTATCATTTATAACAATTAAATTGAATTAAATTCAAATCATATAAACTTATTTAATTGGGAAGATATAAAAATAATTATGTTAAGATGTTTGAGTTACTTAATTTGGCCCATGTACACTAACTAATAAAGAAAACATTTAGAATTTTATTTTCATTCGGATTAAGTATTAATATAAAACTTAGATAATAATTAAAAATTACATTATACATGCATGTATTATGATTTGAAAATATTAAAGTTCTTGATTTTTGTACTTTTGTGCACATTATATTCATTTTCTCAATTTTATAGTCCTATAATTAAAATATGAATTTGAAAAATTATAAATGAGAGAATTGCATTTTTGGTACCGCGCTTTAGGTCAATTCCCACTTTTGGTACACCACGTTTTGTGTCCAACACATTTGGCACACCGTTGTAACAAATTGTGACACATTTGGTACCGCCGTTAAAATCACCGTTAAGTGGTGACTTGGCAGTTAAATTTTATTGCAAAATTGATGTCATTACATATTGACTGACTGTTTTACCACATAACATTTCATGCTACCAAAATAGCCCCACATCTCCAAATTTAGTGACGATTTTGGACCACATAGTTGCCAAATTTCAAAATTTACTTGAATAAGATCACGTCCATACCAATTTGGAGATTTTATTTATTATATTTAAATAACTAATTTGATTTATAAATAATATTTTAACATGAATCTAAAAAAATTAAGAAAGCATATCCTTTTCAAATCTAATATTTATATAATAGTATTAATCTATTTAATATTTTATTAAAATAAATTATATAATTAAAAATTAATAATAAATAAATATTATTTAAAAAAAACTAAAAACCCACCCACTCGCCCCATCCCGTACCCCCCCCCCCCCCCCCCCCAAACAATTCCCCCGCCACCGGCCTGGAAAAATTATTATTATTTATAATTTATTATATAAATAAATATTAAATAATTTTTAATTATATAATTTATTATTTTGATAACATATTAAATGACCAAACCCTGTACCAAAACTGCAATTATCTCAATTATAAATTAACCCCAAGTTTCCCAAATATTTATTCAATGGAATCCAATTTATATTTAAGTTAGACCTAACAAAACTAACATTTCAAAATTTGGACCAATGTGTAATTTTGATATTCAAGGGTAATTAGGGAGAGTAATGCAACTTAACAATATTATCAGGAACTGAAGTAATTTTCTAAAAAAAATCGGAATTTAATTTAACCAAAACATATTTTTCCTTGAATTTTCAGTTTTTGAACAAAGAAAAATCAACTAAGAATAATTTTAACTTGATAAAAAAATGATAAAAATCACCCAAAAATCAGAAATATTTTCTTAACTTAGCAGTGGGCCTCACGGGGCGTCACGCTCCGCTGGCCGCACGTTGGCGTGGTTGGGCAGAGGTTGGTGTCCAGTAGAGTCATTTCTGACCCGTTTTCTCTGTAATTCGGATCTGCGCGATCCGGTTACAAAATTTGGCAAATTTCTTAATTTTTGATCGAATTTACCCGATTAAAACACGAGATTTATGGGAAATTTGATATTGAATACGATTTCATGTTCAATTTTCGGTTTCATCCATAAATTTAATCAAGTTTATCTAATTGATTAAGAACCCTAAAATTGTTGATGTCAAGAGCTCCAAAAGATTTAATCATCATTAGTATTTATGGTAAGCTAAATTGCCCGAATGTTTTCAAATTTGAGAGTAGATGATTCAATTAGAAATCTATATTATCGTAACCTTCAATAGAATCTTGATGATTTTATCTTATAATTTTTTGTTCCTAAACATTTTGATACACACTGGTTCAAATTGAACATTTTGCCACCAGAATTAGCATCACCATTGTTGTCATCCCTTACTAATATCATTTGAATTGCTTATTTTGTATGGAATTCGGTTGTCATCACTGGTTCAATTTTTCATCTCTTTGTTCTTTTGTTGCGTGCCAGTAAAATGGGGACTTCATCTCTTTTTTCTTATAATTTTTTGTTCCTTAAAAAAAGAGTTACAATGGTGTTACGGTAATTACGCCCTATATCAACACCTAGATTGCACGGATACGGATACGGCGATACGATACAATACGACACGAATATGGCGATACGGATTTTTAAAATTTATAGGATATGATACGGCAAAGATACGCATATAAAATAAAATATTTTTATATTATGCCTAACAACATAACTAATTTGATCCTTCTATTATACCACAAAAAAAGATTATATTTAAAATACATATTGTCTACTAGTTTAATTTCGGGTTGGACAACATCATAAAAAAGTTATACATTAAAATTGTCCAAGACCATTCAAATACACAAAAGTTATGTATCAAAAGTTGGGAAAGTTAGACAAAATTCTTATTGATTTGAAATTTTCAACTAAACATCGCGAGTACTGATACCCGTATCCAAAACCATTCAAAATACACATTTTTTTTACTCTTAATCTATTAATTTTTAACTCATAACTTTGAAAAACTAAAACTAACAAAAACACTCCGTGCGTATCCAAAATGTGTCCAAAACGTGCAGATACTCCAAAAAACATATTGATACCCGTATCCAGATTATTTTTTATTTGATTATGATACTCCATATGGCGTATCCTATGTATATCGGATGCGTATCCGTATTCCCAAAATAATGAATACTGCACGGGGCTATTTTTCAAAGTATTCGACTACCTAGATCAACACAAAATGTGACTGGGTAACTTCACATGTCTAGTCTGTCATGATTGAATTTTTTAATATATTTGATTGGCTATGGTTCATGAACTCCCGGGAGGTTTCCAACAACCCCAACTACTCCTAGACATGCCACCTAAAATGTGTCCACCCCATCTCTTTCGGACTATTAATTAAGCAAATATTAATTGTGCTAATTATCCATTATATGTGCTTTTTTTTTGTATCAGTTAATTGCTCTTCTTCTCCTCTTCACTTGCATATACATTGTTACTTACTTAGACATACTTGGAGTCTTGGATCTACTACTATGTACACAAGACAATGTTTGTTATTCCAAGTTGGACCTTAATGGGATCACGTTCTTGAATACTCGAAAGCAAGCGTGGAAAATCTCGAGAGGGTGTTTTTCATTAAATACGAGAATTTAAATCAATATTTTCATTTCAAACACTAGGAATCAATATTTTTCCAAAGTTTTATAGCAACCTCAATTGCGTGAACATATTAGGCATATTGTAATTGTTGGAACATATTAGGCATATTGTAATTGTTGAGGCTTCGTGATCATGGATATATCTATGGTTTTTCTAAATAAAATAAAAAAAAGTATTTATAGTAATCAATTAATGTAAAATTAAATTTTACAAAATTCAATATGCTAGAATTACTTTGGGCCTTTTTGTTTGGCGTTTCCCAAAATTATTTCATGTTTGAAAAAATCTAGACAAACATGTTATCTACTTTTTGAAATAAGTTTACCATTACTCAATTTTCTTTATCTATTCTCCCAACAGTAAAACAAACAACAATTTTCTTTTCTCTAAAAAAAAAAAAATCTACACAATTCTACATTGATTTGATATAAAGTAACTCATCTCTTACATAATTTATCTCACATAACGAACATGATCTGACATAAAGTCTTATATATCTTATACATACCATTAAATTAAGTCTTCCAAAAAAAACTTACACCTACTTTATTTCTTAAACCACTCTTCCAAAACTCAAACAAACAACATTACGTAAATCGAGATTATTTCACAAACCTTCATTACTCTCCCAAACACCAAACAAACAAAACCTTCTTTTTTCCGAAAACTCGTCCCATGTTCTTAGCCACACAATGAAAATTCATTCCAGATTTTCATATCCCAAAATTAATGGCTATACATTGATTCAGAAATAGAAAAACTTTGTGCTACTCTAATTGGAGAAGATAAGCAAGGCCTAGGTGGGACTTCCAAAGATTCAACTTTTCCCTCTAACATTTCAACCACCCTGTCGATAGAAGGTCGGTCCCTCGGGTCCGTCTGTATGCACCACAAGCCAACAATTGCCAATTTTCTCTTCACAAATCGACATTCATCTTCATTCAAAATCCCATCAAGGCCGCCATTTTCAACATTTGTTTCAAGCTCCTTGTAAATATAATCCGGAAAATAAATCTCACTCGAGCGTTCAACTACCAAATCATTGTTCTTTTTCTTCTCAACCATTTCCAAAACCATCATTCCATAGCTATAAACATCCGATTTGTGTGAAACTTGTCCAAATGTCCTGTTAAATACTTCTGGAGCAATGTACCCTATTGTACCTCTCTCCACTAGCATAGATACTATACTTGATCGGTTGGGGCACAATTTAGCAAGCCCGAAATCAGCTATTTTCGGGTTCAAATCTTTATCTAAAAGAATATTGTGAGGCTTTATGTCAAAATGCAAAATTTGCATGTTGCAACCACGGTGTAAATATTCTAACCCTCGAGCAATTCCAACTGCAATTTCAAATAACTTTTCAAATCCCAATCGATCTTCTTCCAAGTTATTAGATATGTACTTTTCTAAGGAGCCATTTGGCATGAACTCGTAAATAAGAGCTCTTTTGGAACCATCGAAACAATATCCCAGAAGAGAGACGATGTTAACATGAGAAGTTCTACTAATACTCGCAACTTCATTCAAGAAGTCTTCTCCATTTCCTTTCGATTCATTCAAGATTTTCACTGCCACAAGACGACCATCTTCTAACTTTCCTCTATACACACTTCCATATCCTCCTTTCCCTAAAGTGTCCTTGAATGAGTTAGTTATCTTCTTTAGTTTTCTATATTTGTATCTTTTTGGACCAAGATTATCATTGTTTTTCAAGAACAATTCAATGTCCTTTTGATTTTGGTTTTTGTCTCTTTTCTTTATTCTGATGAATACGATTAATACGGAAGTGACCGTCAGGAAAGCAACCAAAACTGTAGGAAGAAAACACCGTTTAGAGAAACATAAACAAACACTTTGAAAGATCGTATTAAAATGTTGAGAATTTGGAATTTTACCTATTATTAACATTAGTTTTGATCTACTTCCTTTTGTAACTAGAATCATCAACAACAAAAAAATGAGGTCAGACACAAATTTAACAAAGAAAAAGTAAAAGATAAAAAGGAATGTGTATAATCTTAATGCACAATAGTAGACACAAGAATTATCCAACATGATACCAATGTCTTAGACCCTTATATATATGGTCAATGTCAATTTACTCGCATGTGATATGATAAATGTTCAATTTATTTATATGTGATTTTAAAAATAGCATTTTATCCCTTATGAAAATTCTAAAGAAGCAATTTACCTCATTCCAATGGAGAATGTAACAAAGTAATCGAAATTGAGAGTCGACATAAAAGATATTGCGTAAAAAGATAAAAATTTACATTTATTATAACATAGAGGGTAAAGTGTCACATTTATAGTAACAGTTGGGGGGGGGGGGGGGGGGGTGAAGTGCCACGTTCATAAGTTCATTGTAAGAGGAGTAATTTTGTTGATTCATATATTTAACAAGTTTAAAAATGTCAAATATGTTGTGTGAAAATTTTATAAGATTATAGAGGGTAAAATACTCTTTTCTAAATTATAAGGGGATAGAACATAATGCATATCACGGGGTAAATTGCCATTAACTCTTCATAAATATATCTCATTGTACTAGAGCAGTTCTTACCCAAACCCGGTTTGGCCACACCTATCCAATCACAAAGCAAGTACAATATAATTGCTTTGTAATTGGATTATACTCTCCAATCACAAGACATATGCAATACACTTGCCTTCTAATTGGACGAGTGTGCCCAAACCTTGGTTGGGTAAGAATTTTCCATTGTACTCAAGGCAATAAAACTTAAACAAGACTTATTAACTTGGCTACTACATACGGAAAAAAGAAGAGGAGAAAATAAAAGGATCCTCATGGGAAGTTATTTAATTTAACAAATCCACACATATTATAAGACACTACAAAGTATAATATCATCTCATTCGAACCCTGTATTGTAAGAAATAAATGCATTTTGGCCCTATCTGGAAGTGTTTTACCTCGGTTTTGCGGGTCTCGATTTCCAAAAAAATGGTTTGGGTTATTTCGGTGAAATCTTTAAAACTTCATTTAGTTAGGTTTTGGATGTTGAGTTTTGTGGTTTTGAAAAAGTTGAAACCCCATTTGTATTAGTTTTGCATGTTGAAGTTTTGAGAAAAAAGTAGGTGGTAAGTGTCAAATCAATCGAGGCGGGTTGGGCACATATGTGGGTACCTCTCCCAACAGGGATTTGAACATGATTCCGCTACTCTGTAGTGACTAGTCCCTTTCACTAGACCAATCACCTGTTGGTGGGGAGGGAGGGGAAAAAGTTAATGGTAAATGTCAATTAAAGTTTTACAGATTTCAAAAGTTTGAGTGTGAGTTTCTGAATAAGTTTGTGATGATGAGTTTTATGGGTTTTGTCAAACTCTATTTAAAAGAGTTCTGGCTCCGAGCCAAAACCCGTCCAAGCAAATTGTAAAACAATTTGTAATTAAGTTTTGATAATAAAAGGAGCTAAGAAATAGACAACAGATCTCCTAAGCCAAAAGAGCTTAGAAGGATATGAAGAGATTAGTAGATCTTGAAGAGATAGACGTACAAGAGAAGAGACTTGTATTCTCAAAAGACTTCAAGATATGGACTTCAACATAGCTAAAAACCAAACTTACTTGGCAAACACATCGTTGGATAAGGCCGATCAGGACAGAAACATTTAAAACTGTCCGAATCAAATCCACATCTCCCGCCACTAATTTCACAAACGCTACAATCACCGCCGGCAGTATAATTCAACACAAACCCTCTTCTCAACAACACCAAAATATTATCCACTCCTTCCACCGGCGCCACAACATGTGTAGCGCAATTTTCCATTGCATTCCTCAAGTTCTCATCATCACCAAATATGGCCAAAGGTCTATTTGTCCCATAACAAACAACCGTATTCCCTCGATTTACACTCGACAAATTTCCACTGCAATTTCCCATTAAATGAAGCCTTATCACTAAATCAGCAAAGTGGAATTGGGGTGTAGGAAGAGTTGTGTTTCTAACTAATGGGACACATAGGTTGTCCAGAAAACCGTTTAAGACATAAGATCCATTTTCATAGGAAAGGGTTGTACCCGAAACAGAGGAATCATAAACTCGAAGAGATTGGTTGTGATAGAATATGTTTTCGGGTATGAAATCGTTTCCGGGTAATTGGAGAAGTGGGTATCCGTTTTGGGTGCAATTGAGTCCGAATCCGGGGAACCCACAATAGGATTCTTGGAGGTTTGTGATGTAGAATGGGTAACTTATGTTTGGACCATTTGTGCAATTTCTCGGCGTCGAGCATGCTTCGTATTGGTAATGAGAAGCAGAGGATGTTTGTGTTAAAATTGTAAGGATGAAGATGAACAATAGATGGAGCATTTTTTAGATGATTATTTGCTTGTGTGTTTATTGATTTTGTGAGGAAAAGAAGATGTAGTAGAGTTTGATTATGGTTATAAAATTTCAATGATGGCATATAAGTCAATGGAATTAATTGGATATTCAAGTAGTTTTGGTTCTCTTATTCTTCTTTTTTGATTATTAGTATTTCTAGCTATTTCTTCTTAACGACGAACATATTATTACATGAAGCATTACATGAACAATTATATCAAAATATATTTTAAACATTATCAAAGTACAAAATTAAGTTAACTACAAATAATAGTAATAAATTAGATAACTACTTACATTACTAGGAGTCGAACCCATGACCTCTTGATCATGGTGTCTCAACTTCATTATCAGGTAATTATAGAATAAAATCCTCTAATAATGTAATTCTAATTATGCATCATCTTTATTGTTTTATATTATATAACATGTCATGTCGTGAATAAATTATTTTGTATTATCATTGTATATGCTATGTCATAGTCAAATAGCTTTTTACAATGAATGATTGAGTTTAGATTATCACTTATCAGTACTATTAACCAATGTTATTAAAATCGGAACCCAGTGTAAACCGTTGAAAATCGGCGAAACAACAAACCGGTTTGACCGTGGTTCACACATTTAAAAAAAATAAAAAATTAGAATCACAGAACTGGAATAGAACAAAAGGGGGAGGGCTGTGTAGTTTGCAAAAAAAAAAAAACATATCCATCCATTTTTGTGACAAGAATGGTGATGGGAAGCTATCAGAGGATGAAGTTAAAGAGGTTTCTTCATTTCCCTTTTCCTTGTACTTCCCATTTTTGTAAATTCATGTTTAAAGACATTTCCTATTGTTTAAAGACATTGTTTAAGGACATTTCCCTTTTCCTTGTACACTAAGGCTAGATTCTAAAGATTTATTTGAAATTTCACATATCCAAAAGATGAAATTCCAAGATTAGTTGCTATAAAACGATTCAGAAGTAGAAAAATTTGTATTGAATTAGAGGGTGAAGTTATGTAAGGCTTAGATGGGACTTCTTAGGATTCAAGTTTTCCTTCCAACATTTCCAACACCCTAATGATTGATGGTCAAATCTTTGGATAATTCTGTATGCACCACACGCCAACGATTACCAATTTTCTCCTCACATATCGGCATTCATCTTCATTAAAAATCCCATCAAGGCCACCATTTTCGAAATCTGTTTCAAGCTCCTTGTATATATAATTTGAAAAATATATCTCACTCGAACGATCAACTTCTGGATTGTCGTTTTTTCTTTTTTCAACCATTTATAACACCGTCATACTATAGCTATATATATATATCAGATTTGTGAGAAACCTTGTCCAAGTGTGCTGTAAAATACTTTCGGAGCAATGTATCCCATCGTCCCTTTGGCCACTAACATTGACACTTTACTTGATCCATCGGGACACAATTTAGCAAGACCAAAATCGGATTTTTTCCTGGTTCAAATCCTTATCTAAAAGAATATTGTGAGGCTTTATGTAAAAATACAAAATTTGCATGTTTCAACCTCGATGTAAATATACTAACCCTCGAGCAATGCCAACTGCAATTTCAAATAATTTTTCAAATCCCAATCGGTCTTCTTCCAAGTTACAAGATATGTACTTCTCTAAGGAACCATTTGGAATGAACTCGTACACCAGAGCTCGTTTGGAACAGTCAAAACAATATCCCAGAAGAGAGACAATGTTGGCATTGGAAGTCCTACTAATAATACTCGCAACCTCATTTGTGAATTCCTCCCTATTTCCTTTGATTCGTTCAAAAATTTTGACAGCCACGAGACCCTCATCTTCTAACTTTCCTTTACCGTATCCTCCCTTACCTAAATTGTTTTTGAATGAGTTGGTTATCTTCTTCAACTTTTTGTATTTGTACTTCAATGTCCTTTTGGTTTTGAGTTTTTAATTTTCTTTTGTTGGGTCCCAAGTGATCAAAATGGTCTAGAAAGGGGGGGGGGGGGGGGGGGGGGGGTGAATAGACCTTTAAAACCTTCTATAAGTTACACAAAATATTCTTAAGTAAAGAAGTTCACTTGGTTGTTCTTCCAAACAAATTAGTAGATCACTTAGTTGTTAGCACTCGGCAGACAGCTCAGTGAAGTACTGAGATGTTCTTGGTTCAACAAAGTAAATACACTTATAAAGCCAGAGCTTTTGAGATTGTGTGCAACGGAATAAACAGAGTTTTAAATCAAACGTTTGTTAAAAGATATTTTGTAAACAAAATACTTTTTCCCCTTTGAAAATTCTTTTCAATTCTTTAAATAAGTAAGCTAACAAATGACTAATATGTTCTTAAGAAATGCAAGTGTAGAATTTAAATGAACACATAATTTATAGTGGTTCTAGGGTGGTGTGATCCTTTTAGTCCATTCTTTTTCCCAACAATGGAAGACACTTGTATTAATCACCTAGACTAATACAACACTTGACTTTTACAACTTATAAGCCCAAGTGGAACTTTTACACTCAAGTAAAAGTAGAAAGATCGAAAACATTTCTAGCACCTAGCCAAGATGTTTAGATTACTCAGAAACTAACCACCTATCAATATGTTTAAATCACTCAGAAATAAACAAGCAATTACAACCTTGTTCTAAATAAAAACACTCAGTTTTTATTCAACAAACTAAGCTTATCACTCATAACAGCTTAGTGGTTTTGCTCTCAGATTTGTGTTGATTTGAATGTGCAAAATTGTTTCTTCACTTCAAATCCGATCTGTTTATGAGGGTGAGTGAGATTGAGGTCATTGAAAGATCCCCCAATTCCAGGAAAGTTAGAAGATGGTCATCTTTTGACTCTCAAAATCTTGAATGAATCAAAAAGAAACAGAGACGAATTCATAAATGAGGTTGCAAGTATTAGTAAACTTTTAATGTTAATATAGTGTCTCTTTTGGGATATTATTTTGACGGTTCCAAATGAGCTCTTTTGTACGAGTTCATGCCTAATGGATCTCTCGAGAAGTACATATCTAATAACTTAGAAGAAGATCGATTGGGATTTGACAAATTATTTGAAATTGCAGTTGGAATTTCTCGAGGGTTAGGATATTTACACCGAGGTTGCAACATGCATTTCTACATTTTGACATATAGCCTCACAATATTCTTTTAGATAAGGATCTGACCACGAAAATATCTGATTTTGTTCTTGCTAAATTGTGTCCCAATGGATCAAGTGTCAATGTTAATGGCAAGAGGGGGCGATAGGATACATTGCTCCAGAAGTATTTAATAGGACATATGGAAAAGTTTCTCACAAATCGGATGTTTATAGCTATGTTATGTTCTAGTCTTCTAGAAATGGTTGACAAAAGGAAAAAAGACCATCTGGAAGTTGATTGTTCGAGTAAGGTATATGTTCCGAATTACGTATACAAGGAGATTGAAACAAATGTTGAAAATGGTGGCCTTGATGGGATTTTGAACGAAGATGAATGTCGATATGTGCTGCGAAAATTGGTAATTGTTGGCTTGTGGTGCGTACATAATGATCTGAAGGCTCAACCATCAATCAATAGCATGTTGGAAATGTTGGAAGGAAAACTTGAATCCTTAGAAGTCCCACCTAAGCCTTACTTAACTTCACCCTCTAAATCAATACCGAGTTTTTCTACATCTAAATCTTTGTATAGCAATTAATCTTGGAATTTCATCTTTTGGAGATTTGAAAATTCAAATAAATCTTTAGAGTCTAGCCCTAGTTTTAATTGGAATTATCAATTGAGTTGGATTTGTCTGAGACCCGATGGCTCAACTTGATTTTAATTGAGCCGAGCCTTACTTTTAGGCACGATTATTATATGAGCTCATTTTTTAGCTAAGCTCAACCCCAATGAAACCCAACTTGTAAAAATAAATGAGTAATTCCATACGTTATTATGAATCTTTTATTTAAAGCGTAGGATAGGTACCTTTTTGTTTTTATATATTTAATAATTGTTATTAATAAATGTAATTGTAGCATTTAGAAGTTGACTTTTCCTTGGTAATGTTGCTTAATGTTAATATTAGGGACTACGAGTATGCGATTTATATATTTTGTATGCTATGTACAAAATTTATATTTAAGTGTGTCTTAATAGTACATAATTATTAAAATGAAATCCGTATGAGCTTACCCCGAATAAGGTCGAAGCCCAAAATAATATATAAGTTGTGCTTTAGCCAATTTATGTTTATGAGCGTCCGCATGTTCGTGATTCAGGTGTTTTAAATAGGTTTAAAATCTTAATAAATTTAGGGAAATGATTAAAGTCCGTATATAAGCTTGAAATAGGATGAAACTATATACAAATGAATTTGAGCCAAATATGATAATTGATAAACGAGATCTAGGTCGACCCGGCCCATATAGAGCCTCAAGGTTCTATACATTTAAGTGGAAAAAACATTAGACAACAGGCACCAATATGAATAGTGGGGAGAAAATGCACGATACTTTCATGTGTTATGAAAAAACATGTATAAAACTTCTCTGTGAATTTTTATTGCAAGAATTTACTTTGCAGAAAAAATCTTGTCCAAGCTTGACATGGCCAAACCTATCAAATAACCAAGCAAGTGTATTGCACTTGTTTTGTGATTTGTCACTTTCCTGGAAGTTACATCCAATCACAAAACAAGTATATTACACTTGCTATATAGTTATTTTATGTTGGGTCAAATTCGATGTGAGTATGAATTTACTCTGCATAGAATTCCCTTACTCAGTTAGTTGTCTAGCGCTATTAAATTTTAGTTAATATACCTAAATTAACCCTAGATTTGTACTAAAATAAAAATGTACATGAGAATTATGTACAAAAATTCAAAAATACGAAGGGATTTGTGCAAAAGTTAAAAAGTAGAAACGATTTTTTTGCACACCCCTATCAAAAAATTGACAGAAATGGATGGACGGGGGATTCCTGCAAAGCTCCGAACATGCAAGAAGATTTGATACAATAAAAATATACTCGAAATTTTTTTTGCAAATTTCTCATAATACAGGAAAACATCGTCCATTTTTCCCTAAATAATGGGTTGTTAGAATTCAACACATGGATTGGGTCAAGTCCACTTACATAGCTTGGACATAACTCAACCTCAAAAACTAGCTTGTAAGGTGATGATTGTCCAAGAGCTTATAAAGTTTGTGGATGAAGAATAATCTCATCATGCGAACAATGAGGAGACCATCAAGGAAAGAGGTGGCTCACTTCAACCTGGGGCTCTGATACCATGTTAGAATTGACCACATGAATTTGGTCAAATCCACTTATATAACTTGAATCTAACTCAACTTCAAAAGCTAGCTAGTAAAATAATGATTGTCCAATACCTATTGTCCAGGATCTTATAAAATGGCTTTAATCAGGGGCGACCCACGTAGGGGCAAGTGGGGTATGTAGCCCCACTCAAATATTATATATATTAATAATGCTAATAATTTACTTAAGAAAACAATTTGTTTGGTCATTGGTTTGTCTTATGCTAGATAAGTCACCATATAGTAGTTGGGAAGCCAGGGTTCAAAACCAGTGTAGGACTCTTCTCTCCTATAATTAAATTCTTGTACCTTTTCCTTTTGATTTATTATTCTTTCTTAGTAATTTTAATTGTTCTTTAATTTTTTTCTTAATAATTGTTCTTAGATTTTATTCTATCTTAATAAAATTTTTAATTTTATTTCTTTCTTAATTTTTATAATACGGTGTCTTCTTCATATTTTTTTATTTAATACATTACTATACAAATTTTCGTCTCCCCCCAGATTTTCGAAAATGAAAAATCGACGATGTCAATAATTGTAATGTAATTTATGTCATTTAAAAATGCAATTAAGATACGTAGATGTTATGAGCTCTTTGAGAACAAAAAATGATTATTATATTTAATTAAAGTAACAAGCAGAGGTTATTTTTATCAAACTTCAAATCCTCTCTTTTCTATACATATTTTCTCTTGATTTTTTTTTTTTTAAGTTTGACTGTTTGAATATTTTTTATTTTATTTTTTTGTATTTCGATTATTAAATTTATCGTAGAACATTAGCCCCATGGATTAAAGTTTCATTTTTGACGTACGTTCGGTCAGTTGTATATTAAAAATATCGAGATTTTTAGAAAAAAATCGAGAAATCCTTGGAAAAATTGTAAATATAAAGAAAATATGTTAAAGTAGAAACTACTCTATATTCTCGTTTTGGGTAACTCAAATACGAAAACTTTTTGATATTTTCGGTGAAAAACTTATCGAAATCTTGATCTATGCTTAGCCTCCACTACCCTGTATTCCTGAATCCGTCCTTAGATTTAATCATGATTTTCAATCCATCTGGTACAATTATTCCCAATATAAATAAATAAAGAAAAGGTCACCGAAAGCCAAAGCAAAAGAAAAGAAAAAAAAAACTAAACTACTTGAATATCCATTTAATTAATTTCCATTGACTTGACTTTATCAAGTCTCTGCAAACGAAGTCTCAACACGCTACAATACAAATTTCATAAACAAAATCAAACTCTACATCTTCATTTCCTCACAAAACTAATCAACATATGAGCAAATAACAATCTAAAAAATGCCCCATGTATTATTGTTCATCTTCATCCTTACAATTCTAACACAAACATCCTCTGCTTCTCATTACCAATACGAATCATGCTCGACGCCGAGAAATTGC
Organism: Penstemon newberryi var. newberryi; assembly: GCA_030819805.1. Taxonomy (NCBI): domain Eukaryota; kingdom Viridiplantae; phylum Streptophyta; class Magnoliopsida; order Lamiales; family Plantaginaceae; genus Penstemon; species Penstemon newberryi. The sequence goes on along the minus strand of JAUALY010000001.1, from coordinate 76,529,926 downwards.
ACAAATGGTCCAAACATAAGTTACCCATTCTACATCACAAACCTCCAAGAATCCTATTGTGGGTACCCCGGATTCGGACTCAATTGCACCCAAAACGGATACCCACTTCTCCAATTACCCGGAAACGATTTCATAGCCGAAAACATATTCTATCACAACCAATCTCTTCGAGTTTATGATTCCTCTGTTTCGGGTACAACCCTTTCCTATCAAAATGGATCTTATGCCGTAAACGGTTTTCCAGACAACCTATGTGTCCCATTAGTTAGAAACACAACTCTTCCAACACCCCAATTCCATTTTGCTGAATTTGTGACAGGGCTTCATTTAATGGGAAATTGCAGTGAAAATTTGTCGAGTGTAAATCGATTTGGGAATACGGTTATTTGTAATGGTACAAATAGACCTGTGGCCATATTTGGTGACAGTGAGAACTTGAGGAATGCAATCGAAAATTGCGCTACACATGTGGTGGCGCCGGTGGAAGGAATGGATAATATTTTGGTGGCGTTGAGAAGAGGGTTTGTGTTGAATTATACTTCCGGCGGTGATTGTAGCGTTTGTGTAACTAGTGGCGGAAGATGTGGATTTGATTCGAACAGTAATAGTTTTAGGTGTTTCTGTCCTGATAGGCCTCATACAAGGCGGTGTTTGCCAAGTAAGTTTTGGTTTTTAGCTACGTTTAGGCGATGGGTTAATTTTCTTTTACTCCTCCATTATTAATGGTATAATTGAGTCGAGTAGTGTCGAACGACATACTTTTTAAGCTTGGTTTGAATTTTGTCGAACTTGAAATTTGTTGATTGAGCTTGGTTTGATTGTTAAACGAGCCGAGCTCAGACGAGCTTTTATCGAACGAGCTCGAGCCGAGTATCGAGTAGCTTGATATTTTACATGTATTTTATCAAACGACACACTGTTCAAACTTGATTTGAATTTTATCGAGCTTGAAATTTGGTGTTTGAGCTTGGTTTGATTGTTAAACGAGTCGAGCTCAAACGAGCTTTTATTAAACGAGTTTCAGCCGAGTATCGAGTAGCTTGATAATTTACATGTATATTATCATTTTTTAACTTATGGATTCGAGCTTGAGCCGAGTGCTGAAAAGTTATCGAACGGAAAGTGATATTCAAGTTTGTTTGATTAGTGTGACGAATCGAGCTCAAATGAACTTTTATTGAACGAGTTGGAGTCGAGTATCAAGTAGTTTGGTTTGATTTTAAGCCCTATCTGTGATATGCATATGTTCGATGTTACTCTTCTATGATTTGGAAAAAGAACATTTTATCACATTGTGAAAGTATTACATGATCACTTTATCTCCTTTAGTTGGAAAGTGTAAATCACTCGTTCGAGAGTGAGTCACTCGTCTAAAATTGAAAGTGAGAGTGAAAAGAGTTTTTTAAAAGAAACAAAATTATCATTTCACGTAAAGTAATATCGAGAGTTTTTACTTTGCTACTAAAATTAATATATAATGTTCAATTATGTACCAAATGTATAATTTTATATACTAGCTATGATACTACAAACGCATGCCCCTTATTATATCTTTTTCTATCTTTGTTACAATACGGTTCGAATGAGATGATATTATACTTAATTTGTAGTGTCTTATAATATATATGTGTGCATTTGTTAAATAAAATAATTTTCCATGATGAGCCTTTTTTTTTCCGTGCATATAGTAGCCAAGTTAACAAATCGTGTTTAAGTTTTATTGCCTTGAGTACAATGACAGATACATATAAGGAGTTAATGGCAATTTATCCATGATATGCATAATCTTTAATTTATTCCATTTTAAATTTAGAAAATAATATTTTATCCTCTTTAATTTCATAAAAGTTTCACACTGCATCTCTGATATTTTTAAATTTGTTAAAAATACGAATCAACAAAATTACCCCTCTTATGTACTATACTTTAACCCAATGAACTTAAAATCGTGACACTTCAAACCCCCTGTGATGTGACACTTTTTTTTTTTTTTTCCAAGGGTTTAATCCCTTTCGAGGCGGGTTGGGCACATATGTGGGTACCTCTCCCAACAGGGATTCGAACCTGAGTCCGCTACTTTGTAGTGACTAGTCCCTTCCACTAGACCAATCCCCTGACACTTTACCCCCTTATGTTGTAATAAATGTGGCATTCTACCCATTGTGTTATGATAAATGTGAGACACATTACCCCTCCCCCCCTCTACCCCCGCGCGGCCCCCCCTCCCCCCCACCCACCAGGGTAATTTTGTCTTTTTACACTACATTTTTCATGTCCACTCTCAATTTTGGCTAGTGTGTTGTTGCATTGTCCGTTGGAAGGAGGTAAATTGCTTCTCTAAAATTTCATAGGGGAGTAAATTGTTATTTTTCAAATCGCAATATATAAGGTTCTAAGACATTGGTATCATGTTGGCTAATTATTGGGGGAAAATGCAAGATACTCCCCTGTGTTATGCTAAACCTGCAAGAAACTACCCTGTGAAATTTTTATTGCGCCAAACTTCCTTGTGTTTTCAAAAACCCTGCAAAAAACACCCAATTTGTAAAAAATAGATCGTTTTGGATCGACATATTTCAAGAGATAATTTTAAAAATATACCACGTGAAGTTATAGGGATCAACTTGAAGTATTTTAAAAATGGTTTCTTGAAATATGTCGATCTAAAACGACTTATTTTTTACAAATTGGGTGTAATTTGCAGGATTTTTGAAAACACAAGGAATTTTGGCGCAATAAAAATATCACAGGGTAGTTTCTTGCAGGTTTAGCATAACACAAGGGAGTATTTTGCATTTATCCCTAATTATTGTGTCTACAACTACATACTATTATGTATTAAGATTATACAAATTCCTTTACATCTTTTACTTGTAATCTATTAAATTTGTGTCTGACCTCATCTTTTGTTGATGATTATAGTTACAGGAGGAGGTAGATCAAAACTAATGTTAATACTAGGTAAAATTCTCAACATTTAATTAATTGGATTTTTTGTTGATGATTTTGTTTATATTTCTCTAAACGGTGCTTAATTTCTTCCTCCAGGTTTGGTTGCTTCCCTGATGGTCATTTCCTTATTAATCGTATTCATTGTTATTAAAATAAAGAAAAGAGGCAAAACTCAAAATCAAATGGACATTGAACTCTTCTTGAAAAACAATGAAAATCTTGGACCAAAAAGATACAAATACGGAAAGCTAAAGAAGATAACTAACTCATTCAAGGACACTTTAGGTAAAGGAGGATATGGAAGTGTGTATAGAGGAAAGTTAGAAGATGGTCGTCTAGTGGCAGTGAAAATCTTGAATGAATCGAAAGGAAATGGAGAAGACTTCTTGAATGAAGTTGCGAGTATTAGTAGAACTTCGCATGTTAACATCGTCTCTCTTCTGGGATATTGTTTTGATGGTTCGAAAAGAGCTCTCATTTACGAGTTCATGCCTAATGGCTCTTTAGAGAAGTACATATCTAATAACTTAGAAGAAGATCGATTGGGATTTGAAAAGTTATTCGAAATTGCAGTTGGAATTGCTCGAGGGCTAGAATATTTACACCGAGGTTGCAACATGCAGATTTTGCATTTTGATATAAAGCCTCACAATATTCTTTTAGATAAGGATATGAACCCGAAAATAGCGGATTTCGGGCTTGCTAAATTGTGCCCCAATCGGTCAAGCAAAGTGTCAATGTTAGTGGCAAGAGGTACAATAGGGTACATTGCTCCGGAAGTATTTAATAGGACATTTGGACAAGTTTCACATAAATCGGATGTTTATAGCTACGGAATGATGGTTTTGGAAATGGTTGGAAAGAAAAAGAAGAACAATGAATCGGTAGTTGAAAGCTCGAGTGAGATTTATTTTCCGAATTATATTTACAAGGAGCTTGAAACAAATGTTGAAAATGGTGGTCTTGATGGGATTTTGAATGAAGATGAATGCCGATATGTGAAGAGAAAATTGGCAATTGTCGGCTTGTGGTGCATACAGACGGATCCGAGGGATCGACCGTCGATCGACAAGGTGGTTGAAATGTTAGAAGGAAAAGTTGAATCTTTGGAAGTCCCACCTAGACCTTGCTTATCTTCTTCTCCCATTAGATTAGCACAAAGTTTTTCTACTTCTGAATCAATATATAGCAATTGATTTTGGGATATGAAAATTTGGAATGAATTTTCATTGTGTATTTGTGTGCATGGGATGAGTTTTCGGGAAAAGCATATCTAGCATATTTAATTTAATAAAATTTGATTTTACATTAATTGATTCTGATAATTTTTTTTTTGAGAAAAACGATAGATATATTAATCTGGCAATTTGAGTTGCTGATCAAACTCTTGAAAAATGTTGATTACTTGTGTGAAATGTAAATTGGAAATGGGTTGCTTGCCCAAATAGACTAACCCGATCCAATTACATAATCTAAATTTGAAAAAGGTTAGCACACGGCTGTCCTCTTCCTACTTAGTGCAAAAAATAAATAAATATATAAATAATACTGGGGTTAATCTATTAATCTTAGCAGAAACACCGTAAAAGAACAAAAAAAGTTCATTATATGGCTCATTAGTGTATTAAATGGATCATGGATAGAGGGTTGATCTACGGAGATTATTCAATCTCATATTATCAATATTGTTATTTTGGGCATTTGGATTGTGAAAAACATGTTATTTCAATACATAACATGGTTTTGGATCGGATGCACCAAAACATGGAGAAGAATATGAAAATGTAAGTGGTTTAATAACGATATTGGGTCCATCCCAAGAAGAACTTTAAATATCATATAGAAAATCATAGGGCATTAATTAAAATATTGTGCAATGATGCGCCTTTCGGGCTTGAATCTACACTCAAAGTTAATGATTTTTCATTTGAAGAATCCGTAATGGCGCACAAACCTTTTATTAGGTTTCTTGGCCAAACAGTTCCTTCCCTGAAACTACAGAACCACAAAACTGAACAACCTTTTCATTTAAATCATCATTCTCCTCCCTCCAATCGGTTATCCAGGCTATCCCTTCGTATGCTATGGGGTGTTTCAAGTTACCGAGTTATTTTACTCACGAATTAGAAGGGCTCATGGCAAAGTTTTGGTGGAAGAGCACTAATGGACGTGGTATACACTGGACTAGATGGAAGAAACTTTGTGTTAGCAAACAGTTTGGTGGATTAGACTTTCGAGATCTCGACTCTTTTAACTCGGCTCTACTCACAAAGCAGCTTTGGAGACTTCTTGAGAATTCTGAGAGTCTCTTGAGCAAAATTCTGAATGCGCGTTATTATCCAAGCACGGATGTCATGGGGGCCACACTTGGGTCTAATCCCTCATATACTTGGCGATGTATTCATGGAGATAAGCATTTACTTGAAGCGGGTCTTAGGTGGAGAGTCGGTAATGGCACAAAAATATCGGTGCGGGCTGATAAATGGCTTCCTCGCGAAACTACTTTTCAGTCAACTACTCCTTGCGATGTATTCATGGAGTTGTTGCAAGATCAGCTACTGGAGTTTGTATTGCTTGGTCTTCTATTTGCGTACGACAACCTTTTGACCCCCTTACAGCCGAAGCTAAGGCTACCCTTTACGCGGTGCAGTTCGCATGTACTCATCCATGGGATTCCATAATTATTGAGGGTGACTCGAGCGTAGTGATTGGAGCAATCAAAGAGAGTTCAGAATCTTGTGCGGAGTAGGGTAATATTATTTCTGATTTAAAAGCTTTGGCTGGATCTTCAGACAGTTTAGAGCACAACATATTGACAGAGAAGGGAATAGAGTGGCACACGAAATTGCTAGATTATCTTATGTTGCCTATTATTCGTCTGATGTTTTACCTTATTCTATTTCGAACATTTAAAAACACTTTGAATGCCACTCTCAATTTTCACATGGGGTGAAGTGCTATTTTTCAAATTACAGGGAGATAAATTGAACAATATATATTTCTCATTTTAAAGAAGCAATTTACTTCCTTAAGCAGAGAGTGTAACTCACTTGCCAAAATTGAGAGTGACATTCAAAGTGTTTTTGTAATATATGGTGTGTGTGGGGGAAGGGGGGGGGGGGGGGGGGGGGGGAGTCATATTTATCAAAATACAGGGGCATAAATTGTCATATTTATCATAATATAGGGGGTAAACTGTCACATTATCATAAAACTGGGGGAAGGGGGTAAAGTGCCACATATAAAAACGTCAGGGATGCGGTATGAAACTTTTATAAGATTATAGGATAATAAAGTGCTCTTTGACATATGTTACACAACATTATATGTGGTACTGCTGAAAAAAAGGAAGGATGGTTAGACGATGTCAAGAATCGTCTAAAGTGTGACATTACTATTGATGTTTGACAATCTGGGTAATAGAAATATACTTGTTTTATATTTCTTATAATAACTATAACGATAATATAGTTCACAAAACTAATATAGTATATATTACTATATTCAGAAAATTTTAACAAATGAAAGTAGTGGAGTAGAAATTTAATTATGAAATAAATAATAATATTTCAATTTGAATTTTAAGTACATGCAGTAACTTGGTTTTGAAAAGTTCAAGTAATTAAAAGGACTATAATAGAATAAACTAATCAATGTTCTTAAACAATTATATATAGACAGAAAATAGTACACGGAACTAAATTGCAAAATAGTATACAAAGTTTTGAATTGAAGTCGGATTTAGTTTGTGAAAGAATCTGACCGATTTTGTTTAAATAATTTGAAATCTTATTATCATGAGACGTTCAGAAATAATTTTAACTTGCAAACATAAAAATTAAATTAACTCACTGAGTTGATAACGAAAAAAAGATGAGATGAAATAAGATTGAAGTTGCGGATGCAATCTCCTTAATAAAACATTTCGGGTTGCCTACGGTGCACACAGTCGATCACCGGTAGTTTCCCAAGATACAACAGTCTGATGCTCCTTGTTTGCACGAACAAAGAACCCACGGCGAACTTGAACAAACCAAACTTCGACGGTTATTTAAAATGAAGAATGAAAGAAAGAAAAGAGAGTATTTTTGCTTATATGCTTATAAAATTTGTAGTAAAAAATTGGCCAGATTCTTCTTCTATTTATAGCAACCGAAGGGCTGTATCTGGAGGGGTGTGTCTGTTCAAACATAACCAGAAGCATTGCTTCGGTCCGAAAAGGTGTACCCGGTTCGGTTTGAACCGAACCGACACGCCGGTTCGTTTGAAAAGAAAAAATGTGCGGATCTCAAGAAGCGGGTCGGGTTATTTGCGGATCCTATTCGGATCTTTCATGTTGGGTTTGAATTTTTAGCTGATTGGGCTTTAGTATTTGAGTCAAGTTATTAATAAATTTTTCTCTAAAAAATTAAATCTTTTGAAGCCCAAAGCCCATGACTTGTGACCGTGCCGAGCCGAGCCGAGCCGAACGGCACGCGGAACCTTTGATCAACTAGGTCCTCACCCCTCAAAAATCTTTGGTACCCCAAAGGGGCCCAACCCTTATATCATTTTTTAGTTATATAACTAGCTAAATTTTTACTCTCCAACTCAATGTGCAATAGTGTATTTTTCCCTCAATTTCATTCATATTTATGTTTTTATGGGCTCAATCCAAATTGGCTCAAACCAAATGGATTTTTCATAAAAGCTCCAACAATTACAATATTTAATGGTAAAGACGGTGAATTAATCCCAGTCGAGTTTAGTTACAATGTTCAGTCAAAAATCCCTAAAGCACACGTTAAGGTTGTTGAGCCATAGTTGTCGGAAGGCAGAAGGCGTTTGCTAGAGATTTGGTTAATTACAAGGAAATAAATGAAAAGAGTTGTGAATTTATTAATAACCATGCTAAAAGCATTGTTTGGTTAATATTAATGGTAAAGAAGATTTGGAATTTGGCAAGTTTAATTTTATGATCCTTTCTTATCTTCTTTTTCTTTGTTTTGTTGCGATCGAAGTTGATGTGAAAAGAGAGCAAATATATTCAATTCGAGCCATTATAAATTATAAAAAAAAAAATTTACTAAGATTATTTTTTCCGCCACTTGATTTTGGTTTAGTGTACGTACATCTTATTTCTTGTTTGGCTCATTTATTATTTGAACTAAACCGTAATGATTTTGTGGTTAGGACTGAAAATCAAACTAAACTAACTGAAACTAGATCAATAAAAGATAGCGCCCACAAATTAAGGAACTTAAAGATTTTCCTTAATTTTGAACAACAATTTCTCCCAAATTACTCGATCAAATTTGACAAGGTTGGTGTCTGTGAACTCGTCTTGATGAGAGGAAAAAAAAGACACCAACCTTGTCAAATTTTATCGAGTAATTTGAGAGAAATCGTTGTTCAAAGTTTGGTTCGCGAAGAACCCTAGATCCGAAATTTCAAACTCGGTCGCCATTTCTCTCAAATTAATCGATGAAATTTGACAAGGTTGGTGTCTATGAAGTCTTAATGAGAGGAACAAAAGTCAGAATTTAATTTTGGTAAATAGACAATTGTAATTTTTGAGTGGTAGCAGGGGGTGTCCTTGTAATCTAGTTTTAGTCGAGGGGGGTGTCTTTGTAATATTTGTAACAAGAAGGTAGAATCCTGTAATTAAGGTAATAGCCAGGGGGTGTCTATGTAAATTTCCCTAAAATTAAAAAGCCAAAATGTCATTATTTTGGTTCTTAAATTTTCTTTGGCCTTTAAGTTTGATGTACAATATAACTAGGTGTGTTAGGGGTTGTAGAACACATGCTCCTAGTTGTAGTTTGTACTGGCATAATATAACTAATTTTCTTTATATTGTTTTGGGCCTAGAAACAATGTTTTGTTCTTTGTCTTCGTGAGAACGCATTCACAAAAGAAGACTATGGCTAAGCCATTGAGTTTTATCTTAGGATAATGGTCAACCGCAGTACTTGTACTAGGAGAAACAATAATTTTCTTAGGACAACGACAATACATTTAAAAAAAAAATATATTCTTGTTAAGGACTTATTTAATTTTGCTTTTTTTAAATATCGTTTATGACCAAAACTAGGGTACCTACAAGAAGATTCTTGCAGGTTTTTAATATAAAATGGGAAACTTATGGTTGAAACCAAACATGATTCGTATTGGTAATGAACAGCAAAAGATGTTTGTGTTACATGAATTACAATAATGAAGAACAATACAGAAAATTGTTTTGATCTTGTAATTAGAAATAAACAAGTATTAATATCATAGCAGAACATTTTTTGGAAATAATCTCCTCATGAAAAAGGTGAAGATGTTATTGGAAGAGAAGAAGAAATACCTATATTCAAAATAATTTACTGTGTTTTTTTTTTTTTTTTTTTTATTAATGAGAATTAATTCAGTGTGTGTGGACAGAGGTGCGTACAAAGACTTGATAAGTCAATTACTGACCCACCTCGGATGTTTTTTTTCCATGATTGAATTTAAATGGTCCTTGAAATTTAATTATTAAAAAAAAAATTAAATGGTCGAGAAAAATAATTACTCAATTTTATTTAGGTATATGAATGTACCTAAAACCTAAGTATTCAAGTAGAAAGTGGACTCAGAGGTAGTCAATAATCGAACAGCTTGGATTGATTTTCAGCTCTAGTCATGATTTACAAATGCCCGCATTTTAACCTCGTGATATTGTCGAATGGGAGGTTTGACCATATTGTATAAGTAAGAGTAATTCCATCAATGAATATGAAAAAATAAGAGAAGTTTACCCTATTGTGATATTCCTAATGATTCATTTTGTATTTTCATTTGTTTAACATGAACTATGTGAATAGAAATTGGTTCTAAAGTCATATTTTAAAGTGGGTTCAATTTCATATTGGTTGAGTAACAAAGTTTTTGAGTTCTTAAACTTACTATACCATATTGGTTGAGTAACAAAGTTTTTTTTAAGGTTCTTTAATAATTGATCATTTCTTAAGAATTGTCCAAAGAAAACATTGAGTATATCATTTATTTTTTGTTATTTTAACATGTTATTTGATCAATTTCACCCGTTTTTGTGTTTTATTTATTTGTTAATCAATTCACCCATTCTCTCTAGTTTAACCAAATTTTAATAGATTTTACATATTCTTATGCTGATTCAACCCATCTTCTCACCTACTTCACCTTTTTCTTTTGCCAAGTTAACTCATTTTTTATTTTTGTTCTTTTATCGATTTGATCCCCCCTTTTTTTTGTTATCCCATGTTTATCCAATTTCATTTATTTTTTACCAGTTACCCATTTTTTTACGGCTTATCCTGTTGTTTCATCAATTGCACCATTTGTTTTTTTGCTTTAACTCATTTTTCTTCTATCTACATTTTTCCATTGATTTTACCATTTTTTTTATCATATATATTTTTAATATAATTTTACCCGTTATCACCAATTTTAACAATTCCATGTTTTGACTTATTTTGGCTTAAACCAAATTTCATTTGACTAAATAATACTTTTTTTATTATTCATATAGCATGAAGGTGGTCTTTTATTTTTAGGTTCTTTAATAAGAGATAATTTCTTAAGAGCTTTAAAAAAATATCGATTTTACTTGTTTTTACATTGAGTTTATAATTTCTTTTTTATTATTTCAACTCATTTTTTTTTACCGATTTCATCCGTTTTTTATGTGGTTTATTTCATTTGTTAATTAATCCATCCATTCTATCTAGTTTAACCCAAGTTTAGTCGATTTTCACATTTATTAATCAATTCACTCATTCTCTGCGATTTTACATAATTTTAGTTGATTTTACTTATTCTTTTGCTTATTTAACCTATTTTCTCACATATTTCACTTTTTTTTTGCTATTTAACTCATTTTTTTGTTCTTATTCTTTTATCGATTTGATCCGTTTTTGTTATTCCGTGTTTAGCCGATGTCATTCATTTGTTCACCGATATTACCCTTTTTTGGCCGGTGAACCTTGTTGTTTTATCATTTGCACCATTTTTTTTTGTTTTTACTCGCTTTTCTTTCTATCTAACCCATTTTTTCATTGATTTAACCATTTTTATCATATATTTTTAATCGAATTTTACCAGTTTTTGCCGGTTTTAATAATTTCAATGTTCTGACTTTTTATGGCATAAGCCAATTATACATTTCTTAGTTAACTAAATAGTATCTTTTTTTTTTTTCATGTAGCATGAATGTGGCATAATTTTTTTTGAGGTTCATTAATAAGTGATAACTTCTTAAGAAATTTTCGAAGAAATTTTTAAAGAAATAGAGTAATAGATTTTTTAATATTTTTTTTACCATTAATAATTTAATGAGTTGTAAAACTTTAAAAGATAATTATAAGGTTGATGTAGGAGAGACATCTTGTTTAATTATACTTCTAGCTAGGATTCTTTCTTTTTGCCATAGAATTAAATATCATAACATAATTTAAATAGGAGATATTAGTCTTCATTAAAAAGAGAAGAAATTTATTTTATCAACTCGTACTTTTATATGTATAAAAATAATATAGAATATAGATATAGATTAATGAGGTTTAATTGATAAAGAAAGACACAAATTAATTCCTTATTAAAGTTTATTGGGCGATGAACTTAAGGAAAGAAGACAATTCACAAATTAAATGACTACTTTTTCTCTTCCATATTTCTTGAGAAATAGTAGTATTAATAACACTAAAGAAAAATCCCAAAATTCTTGGGAGGGGCAGGGACCTCAAAAAAGGGATGCATCCATCCTTGTTAATCGTGTCAGATACACTAAATGAAGTATCTGATAAATATATCCAGTTATTTAATTTAGATTTTCTGATGGGCCACATGACATGTCGTATACACGTCAGACGAGGATTCAAAGAGCATCGTTCCCAGAAATATTCAATTATAATTTTGTAGTATCTGTGTATGTAACAATCTGTCATATAGCCAATATGAATTATTCAGTATTGTATTTCTCCATTCCTAAATACATGTCGTTTTAGAATTTCAAGAGAGACTTAAATTCTCTTTTGACAATTTTACCTTTTCTCATTAATGACAATATGGGAAGTTGCAAATTCTTTTATTTCTTTTTCAAATGTAATTTTATACTATAAGACTTTTAATCTCCTAAAAATTAGATAATTAATAAATTTTTTAATCCTCGTGCAATAACAACTTAAACGATGTGTATCTAGGAATAGATGGAGTATACTGTGTAAGTTAAGCATCGAAAAATAGAAATAGTGTAGCTCTTGCACGAAAATAAAGACTTCACTTTATACATCTTAGAATAATTCAATACATAACAAGTAATTAGTTTTTGTTATGAAATTAAAAGAATAACAAATAAGAACTAAAATGTAAGTGTAGAGAAGATAGTGAAGGAGGGAGATAATTTTATTCATTCTTATTCATCACAAGAATATATTACAATGACCTTTATTTATAGGTCTAGATAAGAACTCAAGAGTCAATAGTTAATAGTTACATCATAAGTTACAAGTCTCTTCATATGGTATCTTTAGGATAGGAGTTGCAAGACCTTTCAAATGTTTAAAGAATTCAGATGGACATCCACAAATTAACCACATTTCAAATGTCTATGGACATCCCCAATAAAAAGAATATAGTGAAGTCCTACCTATCATGATACATTAGTAAATTTTTCCAAATTTCACATTTACATCTATATCTCGAATTAATACCAAACCAAGAAAAAATGGGGGATCAATGAGAAAGAATAGTTATGATGTCTAATAGACAGCCACAAGCAATGAATCACGGACCAAGAGATCATTGCTCGACGACACGCTTTGGGATCAAGACAGGGATTTTCAGCACCTCAGGCAGATAAAATAAAAAAAAATATATAAAATAAAACCAGTGTCAAAACCATTAAGTTGGTACCTTCCCTCAATCAATCAAAATCAGAGTCAAAACAATTAAGTCGAATCAAGGTTAAAACCAGGAAATTGGTATTTTCCTTTGGTCAAGATAAATCAGGATCTAAGTCATCGGCACGGAAAATTCCTTTAGATCAAGAATATGACAATTGTATATAAAGCAAAGCACATTATTATTTTTCCAAGCACGAGATGAGGAAAGAGCAAATTGTTGGTGTTTTACCCAATCGGGTCCGAACGATTCTACCCGACGAGTAAACAGGATCGAACTAATTCGACCCAATTGCGGAATTTGGTGGGATTTATGTTCACAGTATATTTCGAAAATAACTAACATAAAAACGAGGATCCCATAAACGATAATTATTTTAATTATGCATAAGAAAGAAATAAAAAACTTACAAAAAGCTTCTTGTCCTTCGTTCTTTTCGTTGAACTTTTGGCTTTATGCTTTTCTTTGAATTTGATGAACAAACGACTTTGATCTTTTTCACCATCGATATCAACCACGTTCTCCTTCTACTAGGCGTGTGGGCACCAACTTAAGATAATCGAACTTTCCAATTAACATTGTAGAGATCTAAATTTCAAGATGAAATTTCTTCTCTATTTCTTGAACAAGGGGTGGCTTTTGTATGTTCTGGGTTGAAGAACTTTTTCTTTTGAGTGTAATCTTATTGATTTCATAAAAATCAAAAAATTTATTCACGAAGATCTATATCTCATATGTATATATATAGATATGGGAGGAGTTAAACTCCTACAATTACTCACTCAAAGTTTCTTATTAGGAAAATAACTCTTTTCTCTCTTTACCTTAAGAGAGTTATTAATTAAATACAACTCTTGTATGTAATTAAAACATACATAAATATATTTATATATATAATTTCGAAAATTACATATATAAATATATAATTTTTCCTTTTATTTATTACATAAATATATAATATATATTTACATTGTAAATAATAAATTTCTACAATTAGAAATTTTATAAACGCCAATATTTCCTTTTTCATGAATATAATATTAAATTTCCATTAGATTAAATTCTATAATTAAATCTAATATAATTAATCATGATAATTTTTAATTAACTAATTCTAAATTAATTAATTAAATATCATCTAATTAATCCGGATTTTCTATTTTAGGAAACTATTTTCAAAATGCAACATGAATGAATTCGTTCTAATTTCTTTAGTTCAAATGTAGATTATCAGGAGCCGTGGTTGAGGACCTATGGACATGTAACTTCAAGCTCCAATAAATCGAATAATTTAACTCTTTAATTTAATTATTCGATCTATTAATTTCAAGTGACTCCACTAAAGACTTCGAATTGCACTTTTGTCATTACAATATATTTTACTCTAAAGATCAAGATAGTCCATTGGTATAATCACTACATGCAATTTGATCCTCTAATAATTGATTCGTAACTAGAGCTAGGCGTAATTACCATTTTGCCCCTCTATTTACTTCTTTATCCTTAAGTTCCATTAGTTCACTAGTAAACAGTTTGATTTATGAACTTATTCATAAATCAGAGCGCTCTGCTGTTCAGTTCCAAAACTAACATTTAAGGGAATCAATATTCTAGCTTCTCGCATGAAGTGTTGGATTCCATATCTGTAGAACACATTGCCAACCATTTATCTCAACGGATCTTCAAGACATAAGTATTAGGCTCGACATGGTTACGGGCCGTTACATATGAGTCAAAAGAACTCGTTAACATAAACAGGACTTTATGCCTACTCAGGATTTAGATCAATTCGCATATGATCATTGGTTAACATGTTCTAGAACCATAATATCGACGGTATCTTATTTATGATAGATCATGTCTGGTCCAGTCCTATGTAATCGAATTACACAAAGTACCTCCACCTTCGATGTCTCTACATCAGTAATTCGGATCAAAATTACTACATTATAAATGTTTCGTGGATCGTACTAGTAGTGTTTAGTTAAAGATCCCAATTTTAACTCAATACGGACTTTTTAGTCTATTACCTATAACTTTAATCCTCCAGTATAACATACAAACTTAAGTCATAGCCTCTTTAATAGACTTAGAATTTTCTGATGTTTATATTATGCATTCGAAATGATTATATGAAAAATAAATTTCAAATTTATTTATTTATTTCAAATAAAGAATGTCAAATACATTCTTTAAGAGCATAATGCCTAACACAAATTTTATTAAATTGATCAATTTTGATATCAAAATAAAGTGTCACGCTCAATATTGAGCGTACCGCCGAGAAAAAGACAAACCAATCATTAATTTTCGGGAAAAATGCATATTACTACCCTGTGATATCGAAAACCTGCAAAAAACTACCCTGTGAAATTTTTTTTGCACCAGACTTCCTTGGGAGAAGTGGATTTAATGAGACTACTTACCATTTTAGGTGTTTTTGTCCGGATAGGCCTCATTCTAGGAGTTGCAAACCTGGTAAGTACATTTTTTTATATATTCTTTTTTTATATTATATGGTTTATACTTGATATAATTACGATATTATTTCGTTCTTACTTTAGTCATAAACGGTGATTGGGATCTTATTTAACTGTATCTAGAGGTGTAATCGAGTCGAATATTGTCGAACGACATACTGTTTGTTGGATGAAGATGAAGAAGTAAAGGGAGGTTTTGATGATTTTCAAAAGTTATTAGCTAAGTAATGGAATACTTAGCAAGCCTCTGAAAATTCAATCTGAGAAGACAAGTAAAAATCAGACGGGTTGAATTTTTGTCCAGAAGACTATTGATCTGATGTTGAGTTCGGAATCAGACTGGTGGATTTCAGCAGAGTCAAATCAGATGAGTTCGATTTGAATCCGCAGAATGGATTCGATCTGCAGAGTGGAAGTGATCAGGAAGTTATTACAACGGTAATAAATGCACTTGGTGTAATAAATGCTGTAAGAAAAGGGTATTAAAAATAAATGATTGAAGAGAAACCTCGGATCAGCAAGGTGCATTTAATGCGACGTGACAGAAAGTACAGCAGGACTGTACAGTGAACAGTTGCAGAAGCCGTTCTGAGACAAGGACCACTGCTCGACGAAGATTTGAGAATCTGTCTTACTTCAACGGACAGAAATTGACTCACGAGTATAAATAGATCTGAATTCAAGAGTTAGAGACAACAACACAATTGAGAGAGAATTCAAGCAAGCAAATTTTTCAAGTCTCAAAAACTCATAAACAGATCACCATCAGCCGAGTCATCTGTTGACAAAGCCGAGTTGAAGAAACAATGCAAAAACTAAATCTGAGTGATTTCTGTAAACTGTGAGTGTTGTGCGAAGTGTATATCCATCTTTGTGAGTGATATAACTTCATAGTATAGGTTTTCTTTGTGATCTCTTATAGCGAACTTGTGGCTTCATCATTTATTGTAAAAGCGCAAGAAGAGTGTACTAGGTTACTTAGTTTTTCTAGTATAACCTAAATCTTCGTGATTTGGAAGAGTGGATTAAAAGACATTCTTGTCTATATAACCACTATAAAATTTCTTTGTGTTTGATTACTTGCAACCAGTTGTTGTTTTATTGAATTTGCTTCACTAATAGGATCACGATTCGACTTTGATCGATATGGACTAGTACCAAGATAGAGTCCTAGACAGACGGATCTAATTTTAACAGCCGGAACGGTAACAATGAAAATGGCCCCCTCCTTAGTGAGATTATATAAGCAAATGCTCGTACCAAAATATGTTATTGCTATGGGAGCCTGTACAATTACAGGAGGGATGTTCAGTACCGATTCTTATAGTACTGTTCGGGGAGTTGATAAGCTAATTCCTGTGGATGTCTATTTGCCAGGCTGTCCCCCTAAACCGGAAGCAGTTATAGATGCTATAACAAAACTTCGTAAGAAAATATCTCGAGAAATCTATGAAGATAGAATTAGGTCTCAACAAACAAATCGTTGTTTTACGACCAATCACAAGTTTCATGTTGGACGCAGTATGAATACTGAAAATTATGATCAAAGATTCCTCTATCAATCGCCATCGACTTCAGAGATACCTACTGAAACCTTTTTCAAATATAAAAGTTCAGTATCTTCTCACGAATTAGCGAATTAGACAGGACCTTTTTTTTTGTACAGAATAATAAGTAGCGGGTCAATCTTCATAAATTGGATCGAGCATATGAAATATTCTAAATAAAAATGTGGGAGATAAAACAGATGCAGGTGCAGGGTCCTTTGTCTGCTTGGCTAGTCAAGCATGGGATAATTCATAGATCTTTGGGCTTTGATTATCGAGGAATAGAGACTTTACAAATAAAGCCCGAGGATTGGGATTCCATTGCTGTCATTTTATATGTATATGGTTACAATTATCTACGCTCCCAATGTGCCTATGATGTAGCACCTGGCGGACTGTTAGCTAGTGTGTATCATCTTACCCGAATAGAGTATGGTGTGGATCAACCAGAAGAGGTATGCATAAAAGTATTTGCCTCGAGGAGGAATCCTCGAATTCCATCCGGTTTCTGGGTTTGGAAAAGCGTGGATTTTCAAGAACGAGAATCTTATGATATGTTGGGAATCTCTTATGATAATCATCCACGCTTGAAACGTATCTTAAGGCCTGAAAGTTGGATAGGATGGTCCTTACGTAAGGATTATATTGCCCCCAATTTTTATGAAATACAAGATGCTCATTGAATGATAAGAAAGGAATTTCCACTTAACCTATCCTATTTTAGAAATTCAAGGATTGTGCTTTCTGTTCTAGATTAACCAGAATAGTTGAAGTCTCATTTCTATTAGGGAATTATGGATAGGCTAACAAAAAAAGGCAGAATTAGGAATTCGTTGGGATTCTTACATTGTATTTCTAAGATACTTATTTCGTCTGAGCCAAACCAATAGGATGAATCAAACGAGTTCTGCATCATGAACTTTGGTCTGCGCCTATATGCTTAGACCGGTTCTAGAAAGTAATGGCGGGACGAATTAGGAAATTGAATAGTAAAAAAAATACAAAGAAATGAAAGGGTATCGAATTTAATTTATTTGTATTGTATATGAACCGAATCCTGTCTATTTCAACTTCGCCTTTTTTTCTTTCAACCAACTAATTTAACCTTTCAAATATATATGAAGTAGTAACATTTTTTTTTGAACGAAAAAAAAAGAAGAGAAAATAGAATTTCATTTTAGATACTTTATTTAACAATTTAAGAAACTCTACCCATCTATAAAATAGATAGATGGGGTCTAGCTCGCCGAGATAGATAAAAGTATCTATTAATTATGATCCATATTCATTTTGAATCTGGATCTCGCTTCATATCAATTAATTTATAAACGAAAGAAAAACCTCATACAAATTAACCATGTGTCAGGAACCAGATTTGAACTAGTGACACGAGGATTTTCAGTCCTCTGCTCTACCGGCTGAGCTATCCCGACCGTTCCCAATGTAGCATCTTCATTTTATTAGATCACTGGGGTATATGTCAATTATAGGGACAAGGGGGGATTACAAAATTTTCCCCAAGCCCTATTATTTCTTGCCTTGGATCTTCAAAAAGACGACTTTCTAAGTTTCAGTATGAGTAAGGCTATTGATTGTCAATCATTCAAATAGGGATTCCTTGTTTAATTTGGATGTGTATTCTATATCATATTTGATAAGAGAAAGTCATTTACGCCCCAATACATTTGTAAAAGAATGAGAAAGATAAAGCAATTTTGAACCGATACCGAAAAAAGGGGATATCAAAAAGGCCTTTTTTGGGGATAGAGGGACTTGAACCCTCACGATTTTTAAAGTCGACGGATTTTCCTCTTACTATAAATTTCATTGTTGCCGGTATTGACATATTGACATGTAGAATGGGACTCTATCTTTATTCTTGTCCGCTTAATCAGTTCTTTAAAAGAACTATCAGACTATGGAGTGAATGAGTTGATGAATGAATATTCCATTCTTTTTTCAATGTGGAATCAATTGACACCAATTCTTCCATTTTTCATATAAAACAGATACAGATTCGGGGCATCATTAAGAATTTGATTCTAGTATTCAATAGATACGTTTATCCTTCATCCTTTCTGAAGTTTCGATGAAAAGATTCATCTACCAATGCAGTCAACTCCATTTGTTAGAACAACTTCCATTGAGTCTCTGCACCTATCCCTTTTTTCGGTTTTTGGACCTATATTTTGAGAAGCATAGGATTTGGCTCAGGATTGCCCATTTTTATTCATTCCGGAGTTTCTCTGAATTTGAAAGTTATCACTTGGTAGGTTTCCATACCAAGGCTCAATCCAATTAAGTCCGTAGCGTCTACCGATTTCGCCATATCCCCCTTCCTTTTGTTTTGAGATTAGGATCTCATTATGATATCATTCCTTTTTTCTTTCATTTATACTGGAACCCTTGAATTTATTAGAGCATTTAGTAGATACCGATGACTATCTCAAAAAATATTTTCTTTTTTACCTATCGAAAACCCGTATTTGATCCAATCAAATTGGATTTTATCATTTCTGTATCGGCAATTCAATATTGATTGATGTATACCCCATATATATGTTTCTCTTCTTGCCACTTTTACCATGCAATTTGTGATACTTGAACAGTCAATTATTTTTTTTCTTAACTTCCCCCTTTACGAATGAAAGCCGAGTAATGTCTCATTAGTTTAACTAATTAAATAATTTGCATTCGAAAGAAATATAGAAGTAGAAATGTATAGGATAGACAATAGAAATATACAAGTGTAACAAAAAGAATTTCAAATGTAATGTGAATTCAAAATAAAAAAGAAAAAAAAGAAAATTTGACTATACTAAAAATATTTAAGATTTACTATCGAATTAAATTTGAAATTATATATCGCTATATAAATCGTTATGTTCTATAATATTCACTAGTTTTTGGAAATTCTAGAATTCTATTCTTTTCTATATTTCTATAGATACTATACTTTCTATAGACACTATACTGTAGTGTATTGGATTCCTATGCATATGCATAGAAATTTTTTATTATGTGGGCCCGCTTAGCTCAGAGGTTAGAGCATCGCATTTGTAATGCGATGGTCATCGGTTCGATTCCGATAGCCGGCTTTTCCCTGTATTTTTATTTTTTATTCCATTTTGGAAAAATTGATAATGTCACTTTGAAATCAAAGACTATTGAAAAAGTGTCTTTCCCCTTTCATGATTTTATTAAGTTATAGGAACTCCCAACTATGCCATGAAAAGGATCTTTTATATATCTATTTTAGATATATATATATATATAATATATAGTAATAGAAAGTCTAAATATCTATACAGTAATAGAAAGTCTGAATATTTATCCAATTTATCTCATTCTTCTTTATTCTTCTTTATAGGACAAGTACACTACTTCAGTAAACTTCGCTTCATTTAGTTCAGTTTTTGTTTAGGTTTATCTGTAAAAAAAAAATGAAATGAATTCGAAATAAGAATAAGGAGTCTTTATGTCGCGTTACCGAGGACCTCGTTTCAAAAAAATACGCCGCCTGGGGGCTTTACCAGGACTAACTAATAAAATGCCTAAAGCCGGAAGTGATCTTAGAAACCAATCGCGTTCCGGGAAAAAATCTCAATATCGTATTCGTCTAGAAGAAAAACAAAAATTGCGTTTTCATTATGGTCTTGCAGAACGACAATTACTTAAATACGTTCGTATTGCCGGAAAAGCCAAGGGTTCAACAGGTCAAGTTTTACTATAATTACTTGAAATGCGTTTGGATAATATCCTTTTTCGATTGGGTATGGCTTCCACTATTCCCGCAGCCCGCCAATTAGTTAACCATAGACATATTTTAGTGAATGGGCGTATAGTAGATATACCAAGCTAACGCTGCAAACCCCGAGATATTATTACGGCGAAGGATGAACAAAAATCCAGAACTCTGATTCAAAATTCTCTCAACTCATCCCCTCACGAGGCAGTACCAAACCATTTGACCCTTCAACCAATCCAATATAAAGGATTAGTGAATCAAATAATAGATAGTAAATGGGTCGGTTTGAAAATAAATGAATTGCTAGTCGTAGAATATTATTCTAGTCAGACTTAAACCTAAACTTAAAGAAAATAGCAATGGTTCGGATAAATTTCTTTTCCCTTTCAGCAAATCAAATTAAATTAACCTAAGGTTAGAAAAATACAGGTTTGATCCCAACTTTATCCCATTTATGTATATGTATGATAGACTGAGGGGCTATTTTCATATTCTTTCCAGTATTCTTCCGAGTTTATGTTTCACGGCAATTCGGAATAGAGAATCTATATCAATGAAAGGTCTAACTGGTGGAGAATAAAGGTCTCCATTGCTATTTGATCCGGTGTTTTTAAGAAAATTGGTCTATTAAGTGAAGGTACGGAAAGAGAGGGATTCGAACCATCGGTAAACAAAAGCCTACATAGTAGTTCCAATGCTACGCCTTGAACCACTCGACCATCTCTCCTACATAATGATTATGTACCAAAAACCGAGTTTTTCTTATTTCCATTCTAAATTATTGGATAAGTATGACCAATCCCATTTTCACTAGAATAATTTAACTAGATATTAAATATTAGAAATAAAGAAATAAAAATAGAAAATTTTTCATCTAAAGCAAAGAAAGATCCTTCTTTTGAGGCTTCGAGATAAAAGATAAAGAGAAGATTCTTTTCTCACGAAAAAAATATTAAAAAAGGGGGATTCCTGTTTGCAAAAATAACTCCCTTCTATTTCTACTATTTCGAATCGATTAAATCAATGAATTAGAACAAGTCAATAAGTCTAGATTTTTTAGACTGAGGTTAATGGATACCTGTCTATCATAATTCTATACAGACCGGGATTCCATACCCTAGAAATTCTGAAATTTATTTCCGGGTTTTAGAGTTCTCAACAACAAACCCCTTGCCTGATCCCTTGATTCTAAATTCATAAAATATTTTCTATAGTGGAGTGTCTACCGGCTATGTAGACAAGATAAAAAAGAGGTGGTTATTCTATTTTCATCATAAAATAATTATTCGATCTTTTTCTTCTTTCTATCATAATTTCATAATTCAATCCAAATTTCTCGAGTTACTCTAATCTGTAATGTAAATTCAATGAAATCAGAATAGTTCCCTTCGTTGGTATACTACTAGATTAGGATGAAATCTAATTGGGTTCAAATATTTCTTCTTGATTCCTGTCAAAAAGGAACAATTGGAAATTTGAATAGAAGGCCTCTAATTTTATTTTAGCAATCTGTTTTTATGTTATTTCGTACTGTACAATTCTTTTCTTTGTGGGATCATTTTCCTGCGAGAGGTAATGAGAAGAATTATAGAATGGATTGCTAGCTATGCCTAGATCACGGACGAATGGAAATTTTATTGATAACACCTTTTCAATTGTAGCCAATATCTTATTGCAAATAATTCCGACAACTTCAGGAGAAAATGAGGCATTTACCTATTACAGAGATGGTGTGATTTGATTTTTCATTTATCTCGGTCATACGAGAAATACAGGTCATTCGGAATTTTTTTTGAAATAAATCTACGCTTCTTGAAGGTGAAGTTTGGAAATAGAACAATTCCTTCTGTCGTGTATCCTCGATCAATTCAACCTCAGATGCTATGTTTCAATTTTCGATTCTGGTATTGAGCGAAAGGTTCCATCTAGAGGTTATGTATTATGGGTCAATCCTACTCCACTAGTACCAATAGACAGCATAAGGGAAGAAGCATTACACCTAGGAATCAACAACACAAAAACCTTGTTAGAAATTACCCCCTTCCTTCTTGGACTCGGGACTAAAATAATGGTTGGGACAACAAACATCCATCTCGTTCGTACTTTGGATTCCCATATAACTATCGAAGGCTGTTGAAGTGAATAATTCCCATAAATTAGGAGGCGTTGAAAACAAAGAAATTGTTGGAGTTCTCATTTCTATCTAGTCCCCAACACGCTTGATGTTAAGAAAAGATCTCTTGCAGGAAGGTTGGCTAGAGATTTCTTGTAAAAACACTAGCCCTGCTCAGTCCATAATGAGAATATTTTCATCTTTTTTGATTTCATGTATTATTCTCCTTATGCACATAAGGGAGGAGCCGTATGAGATGAAAATCTCACGTACGGTTCTGGAACGGAGATTCTTTTAATTGAATGGCGACCGTAACGGATGTCAGCTCAATCTGAAGGAAATTATGCGGAAGCTTTACATAATTATTATGAAGCTATGCGATTAGAAATTGATCTCTATGATCGAAGTTATATACTCTATAATATAGGTCTTATCCATACAAGTAATGGAGAACATACGAAAGCTTTGGAATATTATTTTCGAGCAATCGAACGAAACCCGTTCTTACCACAAGCTTTTAATAATATGACCGTGATCTGTCATTACGTGCGACTATCTCCACTATAGAAGTAAAAAAAAAATAGGCTTTCTACATATGGATTGTCTGAAACAACGATTTTTATCAGCTATAGCAAAGAAAGAAACTTCATAGAAGTCAAAATATGAAGAACTATATAGGCTTTTTTCTATGGATAAAATTAAAGGGTCTAATTGGTAGAGGAAGTACTGTAAAGATCAATTAGCGAGGTTTGGGGCCGATACAAAAATAACTGCGTACTTATGTCATGATGGTAGATATACTTATCTGATGATGTGAGATAAAAATTAGGAATCAACTTATGTAATAGAGTCGATCCACTAAAGTGTTGAGCAGCGGTGTAGGATCAGATCCCAAAGATAGTAAGTCTTTTCTTACTTAGGAAGGAAATACTTTTTCAAAGATTCTATATAAATTTCTATAATGAAACCGAGATAGTTACCTTTCAGAAAATTCTAACGATAGGGGGAATTTTTTCTTCGGAAGGTGGGAAAAAAGATAAAACGAAATAAAATGGATTATTAATACAAATAGAAGCCAAATTTCAGTTTTAAACTCATGTAATGAATCTCTTTGGTTAACCCGAAAAATGGTATAGATCCACGAGAAATAGTATTCATTAGATATGGTAACGGGACACCAAAAGAATTGATGAGCCGTATGAGGTAGGAAACTCTCAAGTACGGTTCTAAGGGAAGGAATTAATCCACCTATTCCGACCGGGGAGAACAGGCCATTCGCCAGGGAGATTTTGAAATTGCGGAGGCTTGGTTTGATCAAGCCGCTGAGTATTGGAAACAGGCTATAGCGCTTACTCCGGGTAATTATATTGAAGCACATAATTGGTTGAAGATCACGAGGCGTTTCGAATAAAAGAGGGCGCCTTTTCGTTATATTAATTTAGTTTATTAATTCTATTATTAAAGTTAGAATATTCTATATATATATAGAACATATTTTTGATTTGTTATAATTATAATTAAGGGCTTATCAGTCAAATAAAAAATGGATAATTCCTTTGCTTTGTGGAATGAGCCAAGCAAAGAATTTCATTATATCCCTTACTAAGCATTCTATATTAATCTGCTATTTCGTAAGGATAAAATTAAGGGATAGAGTACCAATTCTACTTTTTTTTTTTTTTTTTCTTTTTTATGAAAATTTTCTTCAAAGAAATTTCAATTAAAATTAATCTGAAGAAACCTAAATAAAATATCTAAATTAACAACTAAATTCTAATAGTAAATATATATAAATATATATACTAATTAGTATATATACTAATTAGATATACCGGGATCTTTCTTAGCAATGCGCGCGTGATTTCTAATAGAATAATTCATATAATCATCATCAGGTTGTGCAAAAAAATGGGTTGTGCATCAATCCAAACCTACAAAAAGGTTTTATGAGATTAAAAAAAGGTCCGTTGAGCACCTCATGGCTATGTCACAATAGATCCGAACACTTGTCCCGCATCGACTTCCACATCATAATTGCTCTAGTAAAGAACTAAAGAAAATAGATAAATGGGAGATAGAAAAGTAGGAGAGAAATAAAATAATTATAGAAATCTCTCTCAAGGGTTTACTAATCAGTTAACTGTTGGCAGGTCTCGTTGTATGTGTTGTCCGGAAAGAGGAGGACTCAATGATTATTCGTTCGCCGGAACCAGAAGTCAAAATTTTGGTGGATAAGGATCCCGTAAAAACTTCTTTCGAGGAATGGGCCAAACCGGGTCATTTCTCAAAAACAATAGCTAAAGGACCTGATACTACCACTTGGATACATGGTGATGCTCACGATTTCGATAGCCATACCAGTGATTTGGAGGAGATCTCTCGAAAAGTATTTAGTGCCCATTTCGGTCAACTCTCCATCATCTTTCTTTGGCTGAGCGGCATGTATTTCCAGGGTGCTCGTTTTTCCAATTATGAAGCGTGGCTAGCGATCCAACTCACATTGGGCCAAGTGCTCAGGTGGTTTGGCCAATAGTGGGTCAAGAAATATTGAATGGTGATGTGGGCGGCGGTTTCCGAGGAATACAAATAACCTCTAGTTTTTTTCAGATTTGGCGAGCATCTGGAATAATTAGTGAATTACAACTCTATTGTACCGCAATCGGTGCATTGGTAATTTCGGCGTTAATGCTTTTTGCTGGTTGGTTTCATTATCATAAAGCGGCTCCAAAATTGGCTTGGTTTCAAGATGTAGAATCTATGTTGAATCACCATTTAGCGAGCAAACTAAAAGATTTTAAAAGGAGTTTAAAACTGGGGATAAAAATCTTTTAAGTAAGAAAATAACTTGTTTGAAAAACACTTGACAAATCAGCTGAATACAAGTTTCAAACTCTGATTTAAATTGAAACAGATAAGTAAATCAGACGAGTGGTCAACTTCGCTGTTTAAGCTGAGTTCGCAATCAGCAAAGTAGTCTCACCAGTTCGATCAACTTACTCTGCTGATAAGAAAAGTTGGAGAAATTTGAAAAAGTAAAGAGGTATATTCACCCCGGCCCCCTCCTCTTGACCTCAACTAACCACTTGGGACCAACAAGTGGTATCAGAACAGGTGGTTCAACTGAATCATTTGACTGATCAACAAGCTTTATCCAAAAGTGTGTTTTTCAAAGATTTTCAAAAGAGCATATTATTGAAAAATAAAATCTTTTTGAAAATGGATTGTATTAGCCATGTAACCCACATTGGCGGGATGAGTTTTGAGGACTGAAAAATCCGCATGGAAATTTTCCTTGCTGCTTACAATGACAATATGTATACATGCATAACCAAAGGTCCTATCAGAATCACCGAAACAATCAAAGTTAATGACAAAGATGTGGTTGTTGACAAAGAATCCGAAGAGATGTCAGCTGAAGAAATCAAGCTGAACAATCTTGACAAGGTTGGCATATTCATCATGACAAGAGCCCTTGATAATGACAATTTTGACAAAGTCAAACACTGCAAAACTGCAAAAGAGATGTGGGATAAAGTTCGTGATATGAGCGAAGGGAATGATGCAATCAAAGAACATAACTTAAGCATAGCCCTTGAGAAGTTGAAAAACTTCAAAATGAAGTCTGGAGAAACCATTGACCAAATAGACTCAAGGTTTACAAGGACGCTAAATGACGTGTTAAAATTGGGAAAGACCTTTACTGATAAAGAGATCACAGTCAAAGTTTTAAAGGCGCTACGTCCCAAGTTCAACATGAAGATCATAGCCATGGAAGAATCAAGGGATCTGGGGAAGATCTCTCTGACGGGGCTGTTTTCTGTACTCAAGGCATATGAGTATAAACTGCCTAGAATGGGAATAGAAGAGACGTCAACTTCCAATCCCACTGCTGCCTTAGTTGCTGCAGAAAAATCAAAAAGATCAGCAGGCCGAACAAAAGAGATGGACTCATCTGATGCAACCTTGACACTCAATAAAAAGGAGTATACTGCTGGAGACGTTGCGTTGTCACTGAATGGATTCAAGAAGTTCTACAAAAGAAAAATGAAGAACAAATGCAACAATGCTTCTACTTCTAACCCTACCTCTTATTGTCATGAAAGTAAAGATAATTACAAATCCAAACTAATGTGCTATAACTGCAGGAAATTGGGACACTTCATCAATGACTGCCCATATCCTAAAGCTGAGAAATATACATAGGAAGAAAAGAAAGTAAGGAAAGAGAGGAGACATCAAAAGAGCAAAGTATTGTTGGCTGAAGCTGAAAAGATAGCAACCATCTACTCATCTGATTCAGATTCGGGGACATCAGAAGATGACTCTGCTGAAGAAGAGACACCGACATTGCTCTATCTCATGGTCAAAGAATCAGAGGATTCGGACAATGAGGTAACTCTCTCTGAAAATGAAAATGAGCTATTCAGTTCATTTGAACAAATGATGAAAACAACACAAACGTTGTTGATGCATTTGCAAAGCTTAAGGAAGAGATGACTGTGCTGAAAAAGCAAAATTCTCTACTGAAACATAACGTTGAAAAACTGCAATAATCAGCTGAGTATAAACAGCTTGCACATGAGAATGAATCTCTGAAAGCAGAATGTGAAGTTTACAAAGGAAAAATCATGGAACTTGAAAAGATAATATCCACTCATGATAAGTCGTCTGTTGCATCAGTGAACACAACTAGTGAACAGAAACTACCTTTAGTAAAAGACAGGTTAGAACTGAACCACACTGAAAAATTCATATTTACTGATAACAGTAAGGTTATCGTATATGTTCCGACAACTAAACCTACTTCACTAGAAAAAGAGCAAAAGGAGAAGAAATCTCCAAAGGCTAAAAAGGGTAAGGAGCCTAAAATTGAAAAATAGACTAGTAAAGCCTAACAGCAGAATAGTCCCAAGAAGTCTGCTGATAAGAGAAAAAACAATCAGACTAGTAACAAGTTTAAGTCGTCTGTTAATGAGCAAGTAAGAACTAAACCTAAGAAGCGAAGAAATCATAGAAATGATAATGCTTGGTATGGAAATGAGTCTTATTATGTGCAACCTGCTTATTCATCTTATTATGCTGCACCTCATTATCCACCTTACTATGCTGCATATCCTGCTCATCATCCGATACATGCTTATCCTGCTTATCATGCACCGTACCCTGCTTATGAGCATTACTATCATCATAATAATTATCATGAACATATGCATACTGAAACTTATGATGATTCAAGAGTAAATAAATCACCACCGAACTCTACTGAACCTAAGAAACCTAAGATTTCCAAATCTTGGGTTGTCAAAGGTGATACTAATCCGACAGGACCCTCTCAATAAAGGGTACCTAAAACAATTTTACTTTGTTTTGTTGGTTAGGATTAGGAGTAGGAGTAAAGTAGAGAAGAAATGGTACTTGGACAGTGGATGTTCGAGGCATATGTGTGGTGACATACATGAACTGACTGATGCTGCTGCCATAGACGGTCCAAATGTAACTTTTGGAGACAACAAAGAAGGCAAGATTGTTACGTTTGAAAAGCTTATCAAAGGAAACATTGAGATATCTGACGTCTCATATGTTAAAGGCCTAGAGTACAATCTGCTTAGCATAAGTCAATTTTGTGATAAAGGATTTTCAGTTATCTTCTCATCAGATTAGTGCCACGTGGAGAAAATTGGAACAAAGAAGGTCATCTTATCTGGAAGACGACAAGGAAATATCTACATAGTTGACTGGAATTCTGTGGATAAGAATTCTAATGTTTGTTTGGTGGCCTGTACACCAATTGAAGTTAGTTGGCTATGACACAAAAGAATGAATCATTTGAATTTCAAGACCATCAACAGATTAATCAAGAATAGTTTGGTAGAAAGAATTGCAAAGATAGTCATTAGCAAAGACAAGCTATGTGACGCATGTCAGAAGGGTAAACAAGTTAAATCATCTTTCAAAAGCAAGAAGCACCAATCTTCAACTAAAATTTTGGAGCTACTACATATGGACTTGTTTGGACCTATTGATCCTATCAACAATGGTGGTAAGAAATACTGCCTAGCTGTTGTGGATGATTATTCAAGATTTACTTGGGTGATATTCATGAAAAAGAAAAGTGAAACCAAGGAACATCTTACTAATCTGATGGAGCTGATTCAGAATGAAAAGAGCTTGAAAATATTAAAGATCAGATCAGACAGGGGCACTGAGTTTACAAACTCTATTGTTGAAGAGTATTGTAATTCCAGAGGAATCAACCATGAGTATTCTGCTGCCAGAACCCCTCAACAAAATGGAGTTGCTGAAAGGAGAATGATAAGAATACAAAGTGTCAAGTTTTTATGCATTATTATTTATTATTTAATATTTATTTGACACCAAACCACACTCATTATTCTTATATTTTGATGCAATTGGAGGCATTAAGTGCAAAAGAAGCTAAGTAGACAATTTCTTGATAGGTTTGACACAACTTTGTATTTTGGGCGTAAAATTATCATACGAGATCCAAATGAGATGATTCAAGATTCTATAGATCGGCATGAGGAATATGTACAACTTTCGTCTTTGGGGATTTCCGAGATTCTGATGGGATCCTAGACGAAATCGGACTTAAAGTCGATGTACCTGTTTTATGGAAAGTTTCCTAAATATCTAGTCTAATATATTTGACTTGATATTGGGGCAATCCTTGATGGACAAATTTGGAAGGATGAAATCAGCACTCTCCTATTTACATTGAGATAATATTCTAACTTTTATATTATTCTTATAATATAAATATTGGATATAAATTTTAAAATATTTTTTAGGGTTGTGTTGGCTTCTTTTATAAATAGGACTTTAGAAGACTATCTATCTTCTTCTTCTCTCCCACTTCTACTTAGAGTTATTAATGACCTTTCGTGGCTAAATCTTTGTTATTGGTCGAAGAAAACTGAAGCTTCAGAAATAATAAAACTGTGAGATCTAATTAGTTTTATTATACGATTTATGTTTTGAATATCGATTGCTCTTCTATACTAATTACTTTGGTTGTTTTGTTTAATTGCTAGGAGGCCTACTGCTATATTATTCTTTTCAATCTACTGCTTGATTAGATATCAAATCCGTAATTGTTTGATCCATCTAATTTTGTGAAGCATCTAAGATTCAATAATTTGCTGCGTCAGAAATTGTTAATCTTAAGAAGATAAATCGACTAAATTAAATCCAACCGCTTGTGTTTGAATTATTTAGTTTTATTGATCTCTCTAATTCTTAAAGCATCTGCTATATTAAACCTTTAGTGCTTATCTTGGGTTATTTAGTAGTTAGGATTAATTGGATCACTTTTTCTGATTAATTAAAACTAAGGAGAGATAGGAGATTAATTCCAACGGTGAATATTCAAAGTGTGAATTGCTATATATTTGCATCGATGATCAGTTATATGATTCCGACAGTGGATGTTGACTTAGACCAATATTTGTTACTCTGATTAAATTTAATTTGCATTACTCCTTAATTATTGAAATCCGCCACACATAAACCCCCATTTGATTTTATCCATTTAGCATTAAATTAGACTAGATTATTAGAAGGAGTATAGGTTTTATTTTTGGTTGCGTACGACAGCACACCAAATTTTGGCGCCGTTGCCGGGGAGTTTTCTAGTTGATTTTTTTTTTGCTTTTTGTGATCCTTATTTTATTGATTTTTGTTTTTATGTTAGCAACTCGATTTTCTAATCAAGGTGAATTGCAGTACGATCCAGAAATTGAGAAAACTTTGCGCAGGTTAATGAAGAAACTTCGAGAACACATTACAGAAATCAATCCAATTTCTGATTCCCTATCTATAAGCAGTTTTGGTTCTGAAGAGGAAGAAGTCATGGCTGGAAATCAAACTTTGAAAGAGCTTGCTGCCCCTGATTTGAATCAACACCCTTTATGCATTACTTTTCCTACTTTAGATGTTGTTACTACTTTTGAACTAAAATCAGGACTAATACATCTTTTGCCAACTTTCCATGGTTTTGCAGGTGAAGATCCTCAGAAGCATCTAAAGGAACTACATGTGGTATGCACGCGTATGAAACCTGTGGGGTGGACTGAAGAGCAAATAAAATTAAGAGCCTTTCCATTTTCGGCTAAGGATTAGTTGTATTATCTACCCTCCGGGACCATTATTACATGGAATGAGATGAAAAGGATGTTCCTGGAGAAATATTTCCCAGCTTCAAGAGCAGCCAACATTCGAAAGGAAATTTGTGGTGTAAGGCAGCACAATGGAGAATCTCTTTATGAATATTGGGAACGATTTAAGAAATTATGTGCAAGTTGTCCCCATCATCAAATTACTGAGCAACTACTTATCCAATATTTTTATGAGAGTCTCCTACACACCGATAGAAACTTGATTGATGCCGCTAGTGGAGGAGCTTTAGTGGATAAAACTCCGGATGCTGCTAAGAACTTGATTGCAAATATGGCAGTAAATTCCCAACAATTTGGCACTAGGCTTGATGTTCCACCAAAGAATGTTAATGAGGTAAACGTTTCCTCCCTTGAACAGCAAATTGCTAGTTTAACTTCTCTTGTTCGTCAAATGGCTGTAGGTAATGTGCAAACAACAAAATCTTGTGGGATTTGTTCAGTAGTAGGGCATCCAACTGATATGTGCCCAACTCTCCAAGAGGAATTCATTGAGCAAGTGAATGCTACAGGTGATTTTCATGGACAGTCGCAAAGGAAGTATGATCCCTACACAAACACGTACAATCCGGGATGGAGGGACCACCCCAACCTTGGCTATGGGAATCCTCAAATGAATCAGTCCGCAAGTCAAAACCGTCAAAATTACCAACAATATAAGCAGCCATACCCTCCTAGACCACAACCGAGCCAACCTTCTAATTCTGGTATGTCGTTAGAAGATATTGTTAAGTCTCTTGCCGCTAATACTCTGCAATTTCAACAGGAGACCAAACAATTTCAACAAGAAACGAGGACCACTATTCATAATTTGGATAATCAAATGGGTCAAATGGCAACCGCAATAAGACTGCTAGAGGCACAAAGTTTGGGGAAATTACCGTCTCAAACGATAGTAAATCCAAGAGAAAATGCAGGTGCTATAGTTTTGAGAAGCGGAAAAGAGGTTGAGATTCAATTTGAGGCAGTTCATGCACCGTCAAAACAAGAAAATGAGAAAGAAATTGTAGTGGAGAGAGACATTCCTAAGGACGAGGACATACCTAACCGTAAGTTTTTGCCTCTTTATGATTATAAACCAGTACCCCATTTTCCTCAAGCATTAGCAGAATTCAGGAAAGATGAACAAAATAAAAATTTGTATGAGATTTTTCGAAAATGCGAGGTAAATATTCCACTTTTAGATGCTATTAAACAAGTACCTCGTTATGCTAAATTTCTAAAAGAACTGTGCACAATCAAAAGAAAACAAAAACTTAAGGGAAGTGAAAAGGTGAAAGTAGGAGAGAATGTTTCCGCAACTATTCAAAGAAAAATGCCTGCGAAGTGCAAAGATTCAGGCATTTTTACTATCACCTGTAAGATAGGTAACACTAGATTTGAAAAGGCCATGTTAGAGTTAGGAGCATCGATCAATGTCATGCCATATTCTGTGTATGCTTCTCTAAAAATTGGACCTTTAAACAAAAATGGTGTTGTGATTCAATTGGCTGATAGATCTAATGCATATCCTAAGGGAAGAGTTGAGGATATTCTTGTGCAAGTTAATGATTTGGTTTTTTCTGCTGACTTTTATGTACTTGATAAGGAGAATGGTGATCAAGCTACACATATTTTGTTGGGAAGACCATTCTTAAAGACATCCAAGACTAAAATAGATGTTCATAGTGGCACGCTAACTATGGAGTTGATGGCGAAATTGTTAAATTTGATATTTATGATGCCATGAAATATCCAGGTGATGATAATTCTATTTTTTCTATTGATGCCATTGATTCTTTAGCACAGGAAGTTTTTGAACTTGATGAAGAAGATAATTTGGAAGTTGCTATTAGTAAGCATATTGAGAAAGAAAATGAGGAGTTAGCCTTGAGCATTGATTTATGAGAAACTGTCGCAGCGTTGAATGAATTACCAAAGTTAAAACAAACAGGTAACATTTCTTATATTACGCTACCAGTTTCTAACAAAAAACCTTTGCCTTCTATTTTACAGGCCCCTATTCCAGATTTGAAGCCTCTTCCTAGTCACCTCAAGTACGTGTTTCTTGGAGAAGGAAATACACTGCATGTTATCATTTCTAGCAAACTTAGTGCACTACAGGAACAAAAGCTCGTGCAAGTACTTAAGGAGCATAAAGAAGCCATTGGTTGGACCATTGCGGATATCAAAGGAATTAGTCCGTCTACGTGCATGCATCGAACTTTGCTTGAAGAGGGAGCAAAACCATCTCGACAAGCGCAAAGGAGATTGAACCCACCTATAATGGATGAAAGTGAAAATATAGGAAGTTGCAACTACAAGAGTTAGAGGAAATTCGCAATGATGCCTATGAGAATGCTACGATTTATAAAGAAAGGACGAAGGCTTTTCATGACAAGATGATTAGTAGGAAGGAGTTCAAAGTTGGTCAAAAAGTCCTTCTATACCATTCAATGCTTCGTTTGTTTCCAGGTAAGTTACATTCTCGTTGGATTGGACCTTTTGTTGTTACTAATGTTTTTCCTCATGGTGCAGATGAAATTCAAAGTATGGAGACTTCCAAAATATTCAAGGTGAATGGCCATATACTAAAACCCTTCTATGAAGGTTTTCAATTAGACAATGTGGCTACATTGGACGTTGAGGATCCAATTTATTCTGACTAGAGAAGGAAGCATTGAGTCGAGCCAACGACAGTAAAAAAAAAAGGCGATGCTTGGGAGGCAACCCAAGGGTAGTACATTTTTCTTTTTCTTGTTTTTTTTTGGTTTGGTTTTTTTTTTTTTTTTTTTTTTTTTTTGCTCTTTTTTCGCAGTTTTACCGTACATTTGGGACAATGTCAGCTTCTATTGTGGGGGGAGGAGATTTAGGTCGTCTTTTAAATCCCCCCAAAAAAAAATATTTTGTCATGAGCGAAGATTTGATTGAGCTTGAGAAAGTCATAACATGATTGAATAAGTAATCTTACAACATAAAATTGATTAGTTTTGATATTTTCTTTGAGAATGATAGTAACTAAGTTTTGTAGACAAACGGAGGTGAGGTTTCAAGCCTTTAGATCGACACATCAATATCGGTCTCAATTTTTTTTTCATGAGAGATATTCTTCCTTGGTCCTGTTTCTCTAGAACTTGCATTGATTCTATTTGAGGCCATATTGACTCATGCATACGTGAATATGATTAAGGCAATTTCTTTTTGTGAGCCAATTAAGCCAAATAGCCTACCTTGAATTAATTTTTCCCTTGTTGAGCCCCTTTTGAGCTTTTCTTTAGCCTTTTATTGTTTTTGAACCTACATTACAAACTTTAAGCCGAAAAAAAAATGACTTCTTTACCCAAGTCTTAGAGCTAGTGGAACATTGTTCATCACTATAATTGGGTGCCAGAAATAAGTGTGGGGGGGTTAATGAAGTTGTGGTATGTCAAAAAAAAAAAAAAATTTGAGGTGAATTTCGACCAAGGACAACAATTCGGGACAGTTGTGCTAAATCCAGCACAACGGTGCTTATTTTCAGTTTGGCACATTCAAAAAAAAAAAAAAAAAAAAAAAAAGAGAGAATTGATTGAAGGGAGTTTATTATAAATTATCCATGTTTATAATGTTTCATATGATTTCAAAGCAAGGTCTACTTTTGCTGCAAGGATTTTATGTGGTTAGTACTTTAGAGCCAAAACAAAGAAATATGATATGTTGGTCCTAGAGTGGTCTAATGAGGTCTAGAGCCGCGGGGGGGGGGGGGGGGGGGGGGGGGGGGGAGGGGGGGGGTGGTTGGCTGGGGGGGGGGGGGGGGGGGAATAGACCTCTAAAACTTTTTCAAAACTTTTCTCTAACTTATCTATCAGTAGACTAAGCTGATCTGATTAGTGTGACTACTATGCTGATTTAGCACTTAGCAGATTCAGCTGATTCAGCTGATTCAGATATACTCAGAGTTTCAAAACTTGTATGCAGCGGATTTTATCAATTGTGTTTTTCAAACAAGTTCCTCTTTAAAGTTTTACCCCAGTTTGTAAATTCCTCAATTTAAAAGATTGTTCTTTTAAAAAAAGTTTGTTTACTTATGAAAATATGCAATTTAAAAACAAGTAATCAAACACAAGGAATTTTTATAGTGGTTATATAGACAAGAATGTTTTTTAATCCACTCTTCCAAGTCACTTAGATCTTGGGTTCCACTAGAAACACAAAGAAACTAGCACACTACTTGCGCTTTTACAACAGATGATAAAGCAGCAAGCTCACACTTAGCTCTCAGGTAGATCACTCAGAAAAACCTATTCTAAAGCACACATCAACTTGAATACTCAAGCTTTACAACAAATGATAAGCATTAAGCAAAAGTACTAAGCTCACAATATAGGAAATCACTCAGAAGACCTATACTAAAGTTATATCACTCACACAGATGGATATATACTTCTCTCTTTTCTCAGTTTAAAGTCACTTAGACAGACAACGTTTGATCTTTGTTCTTCAACAAAAAGCTTCGTCAACAGATGACTTGGCTGTTGATCAGACGACTCAACTGATGGATCTTGCTCTATAGATGTGAACTTGAATTGTGCAAGTCTCTCTTCAATCTTCAGTCCCTGGTCTATTTATACTCTCGGATTTGAAATTCTGCCCGTTGAAGATAGGCGAAATTACAATTTAATCCTGAGCAACGGTCTTCTTTTCTGACGGCAGCTTTTGCAGACTGTTCACTGTACACTCTGCTGTACGGATATCTACTTTATGTCAGTCGCATTTAATTCACTCAGCTTGTTACCGTTGATAAGCTTACTAACCGACTTCACTTCATTAATGGGATTACTCTGCTGATGATCACTCTACTGATTATCACTTCGCTGATAGTCACTTCGCTGATGGCTACTCTGCTGATTTAAGAATGAACACATCTATCTTGATTCGGCTGATGATAACCAATCTGATCTTCACTGATCCGATATCCCACTCGGCTGATTCGGTCACATAGCTTCCAGACTGTGAGATAGGTTTCACTAAACTTTTCAGTTCTTAGTTGATGACACTTTAATCTTCAAAACCATTCTGGCCTTTTTGTCATCTTCAAAACTTTCTCCAATATCAACCAACAATTTCACCCTTTTTGATGATGACAAAACTTTCAACTAAGAACGTCTTCCAAGTCTTTAGATTTAGTCTTCATACCTCTAAGATGGAAACCACTTGTTGCAATTTATCTGATACAACTTTAAAAAATACCAACTGGTGGTTATTTTCCCTTTTTGATTTTCTTTTGTAAAGGGTTCTTAGTTGCATCTTTATTTCCCCCTTTTTGTCATCAACACCAATACTTAGTTGCATCTCTTTCTTCCCCTTTTTCTCTTTATAAAATTGCAAATTTAGTATGCTGAAGACCGTTAGGTGAATACTTAGCTGTTTGAGGTAGTCTTCTTTGCTGTTTATCACTCCAGCTAGAATAATTGTTCCCCCTTTCTTCAAGAATTGATACAACTTATGTATATCAGATTAGTCAGCTGATACCACTTGTTGAGGTAATAACACTTGTAGTCTGATACTACTTGGTGTAGTACATTCTTGAATATCACTTGGCTGTTGAGTTCTAGTCGGCTGATGAGAAGCAGTCTTCTGATGGCTTCATTTTGACTTATTGAAAACTTCATCTTTATTCAGGAGTACCGCTAGTCGTACATGTTCCCCCTGAGTTCAAGAGTCCGTAGTCAAGTAATTTGATTACAGTCAGTCTTGACAAACACTCAGCCGTTGAATTCCAGTAAGCTGTTTTGAGGTAGTCTTCTGATAAGTTCCCCCTCAACTTATGAATCCAATATCAACAAACCCATTTTCAACTCTTGAGAGCTGAAAGACTAATGTCACATGGTTGTCTAATACCATTTGTTGGTTTCTGATGGTCTCAAATACCACTTGTTGTTCTTTGGTAAGCTTCATATTTCCAACAATCTTGTCTTTCTTGAAATCTCCAAATGTAGCGTCTACCACTTGTTGATTTATACCAATTGTCTGACACCACTTGACTGATACCACTCACTTGTCTGATATCACTGGATGGTTTGTAACAATTTGATATAAGCTGCTTGTTGATACCATTTGTTGGTACACACTTGCTGGTACGATCACTTGTTGAACTTGTTGAAATTTGCAAGGGCAGTCAACTCATCTTTGTCATCTTACATGTGCTTCACCTATAAAACAGATGACTGTTTTTGGTACCCCTTATTCATTGGGTCCAACAGGGTTAGCATAATTTTTAACATGTGATGATCTAGTGACTTTGGTTTCATCATGAATTAGTGCTCATGATCAAAACAGTGCTCATAATCAAGGTAAGATGCATGAAGTATGTGATAAGCATGCATTATATAATGAGGATGGCAATCAGCACAGTGAACATGATCAGTATGATAATATGAATAAGCATTTGTCATAATAATAATTATCATAATGTGATTAAAATTCTTGCCAATTATTTCATTTTTGCCTCAATTTCTTACCTGAGTTTTCTAATAACTCTCCATACATTTAGCAGACTTAACATTTTTAAATTTTACTCCTATCAGCAACCTATTTCAGCTTACTCGGCTGATGAGTTTTGATAGTTTGTTTAGTCTTAGGTAGCTTACTAGGTTTCCTAACCTTTTGAGCATCAGTAGACATCTTCTTTTAAGCCTCTGATTTCTTTTTAGAGAATAATGCAATTACTTCTTTCAAGTTCATTTGTATTTTTAATACGAATTGCACACTCAGCTTTTAGAGTTTCATTCTCATGATCAAGCTTTTTGTAGTCAGCTGATTCTTGAGGTTTTTCAACCTGAAGTTTCAGTGATCTGATTAGCTCTTTTAGCAGAGTCATCTCTTCATTAAGCTTGGCAAATGCACCAACAATATTTGAATTTTTAATTTAGCATTTATTCAACTGATTCAAATAGTGCATTTTAGTAGAAGTTACCTCAGTTTTAGAATCATCAGATTCTATGGCAGTTAAGCATAAAGTTTCAGGTACTTCTTCAAATTCTTTATCAGACGACTGGTTGTCTGAATAAGATGTGCAGGAGTTTATTAGCTTTGCTGCATCAGCTAACTTTGTTTTGTTATTACTAAGCTTACGCTCCTTTTTGGCACGCTTTTCCTTTTCAGCAAACTTCTCAGATGATGAGTGTGGATGATCTTTGATCAAGAGTCCATACTCTTTGTCATAGCTGTCTCTAAGTTTTGCTTTTGAGGATTCCCTGTTATCCTGAAAATGATCAGAAGAATATGAAGTAGCATTTTTATATTTCATTATTTCATTTATTTTTTTTTATAAAACTTCTCAAAATCATTCAGAAGAAGGGTGACGTCGTCAGCAGTGCATGTCTTTTCAGATTTCAGCAGAGTCTTCTGTTTTGACTTGTCTGCTGATTTTCTTGACTTGTCTGACACGATAAGTGCAACAATAGGGTCTGAACTGGTTGACACATCTAATCCCATTATTGCATCTTATACTCGTACGCTTTGACAGATGAGAACAGTTCGGAAAGAGAAATCTTCTCTAAATCCCTTGATTCTTCCATGGCCATCACCTTCATATTGAATTTAGGTGGAAGAGCCGCGAGAACCTTCATGGTGATCTCCTTGTCTGAAAACTTTTTACCAAGCCTTAGAACTTCGTTCAGAGTTTTGGTAAATCTGGTATCCATTTGATCAATCGTTTCCCCAGACTTCATTTTGAAAATTTCAAACTTCTCAAGAGCCACACTGAGCATATGTTCTTTGATAGAGTAGTTTCCTTCGCTTAGCTCGCATAATTTATCTCACATCTCCTTAGCTGTTTGGAAATGCTTGACCTTCTGGAATATGTCTTCATCTAGAGCTTTGAACATGATGAACTTATCTTTTTTGTCAAGATTAACTAACTTGACTTCTTTAGGTGTCAGCTCATCCAGCTCTATGTCAACAATTTGATCAGGCTGGGCAGAGACCTTCACAGTCTTCTTGAATCTAAATGGTCCTTTTGTAATACATGTGAACATGTCATCATTATAAGCAGCAAGAAGGATTTCCATTCTGATTTTCCAATTTTCAAAGTCCATATGGCCAATGTGAGGAACATGGCTTATGTACTCCATTTTTCAAAAAGTTTTAATTTTTCAAAATATGCTCTTTTTGAAAAATTTGAAAAACACACCTAGGATCAAGTTCGTTTGATCAGGCAAAGGATCAGGTGAGCCAATATGCTCTGATACCACTTGTTGGTCCTAAAGTGGTCTAATGAGGTCTAGAGGGGGGGGGGGGGGGGGTGAATTGACCTCTAATACATTTTCAAAACTTTTCTCTAACTTATCTATCAGCAGACTAAGCTGATCTGATTAGTGAGACTACTATGCTGATTTAGCACTTAGCAGATTCAGCAAGGTTGACCACTCATCTGATTTCACTCATCTGATTCAGATATACTCAGAGTTTCAAAACTTGTATGCAACGGATTTTATCAAGTGTGTTTTTCAAACAATTTCCTCTTTAAAGTTTTACCCCAGTTTGTAAATTCCTCAATTTAAAAGATTGTTCTTTAAAAAACAGTTTGTTTACTTATGAAAATATGCAATTTAAAAACAAGTAATCAAACACAAGGAATTTTGATAGTGGTTATATAGACAAGAATGTCTTTTAGTCCACTCTTCCAAGTTACTTAGATCTTAGGTTCCACTAGAAACACAAAGTAACTAGCACACTACTTGCGCTTTTACAACATATGATAAAGCAGCAAGCTCACACTTAGCTATCAGGTAGATCACTCAGAAAAACCTATTCTAAAGCACACTACAACTAGAATACTTAAGCTTTACAACAAATGATAAGCATTAAGCAAGAGTACTAAGCTCACAATATAGGAAATCACTAAGAAGACCTATACTACGAATTTATATCACTCACACAGATGGATATATACTTCTCTCTTTTCTCAGTTGAAAGTCACTTAGACAGACAACGTTTGATCTTTGTTCTTCAACAAAAAGCTTCGTCAACAGATGACTTGGCTGTTGATCAGACGACTCAACTGATGGATCTTGCTCTATAGATGTGATCTTGAATTGTGCAAGTCTCTCTACAATCTTCAGTCCCTGGTCTATTTATACTCTCGGATTTGAAATTCTGCCCGTTGAAGATAGGCGAAATTACAATTTAATCCTGAGCAACGATCTTCTTTTCTGACGGCAGCTTTTGCAGACTGTTCACTGTACACTCTGTTGTACGAATATCTACTTTATGTCAGTCGCATTTAATGCACTCAGCTTGTTACCGTTGATAAGCTTACTAACCGACTTCACTTCATTGATGGGATTACTCTGCTGATGATCACTCTACTGATGATCACTTCGCTGATAGTCACTTCACTGATGGCTACTCTGCTGATTCAAGAATGAACACATCTATCTTGACTCGGTTGATGATAACCAATCTGATCTTCACTGATCTGATATCCCACTCTGCTGATTCAGTCACATAACTTCCAGACCGTGAGATAGGTTTCACTAAGCTTTTCAGTTCATAGTTGATGACACTTTAATCTTCAAAACCGTTCTGGCCTTTTTGTCATCTTCAAAACCTTCTCCAATACCAACCAACATGATAAATAGAGTGTTTGGTCCAACTTATTTTGAGATTGAGTTTATTATTTACTCCACTAGTTTCGATGACTTTTAAGCTCAGTTCGAAATGCTCCTTCCTTGTCCCTAAGCCCTATTACAACCCCTGAAACTCCTTATGATTCTTGTTATGCATGTGGTCTCAATGGAGGAATGAGAAGATATGCAAGCTTATGGTAGATCATTTCCATAGGAATGAATTTGAGCGAAACACATACCCTTCAAACACATGAGAGTTGAGTGTTCATTCCCGTGAGGGTCTACATATTTAGTCTACTGCATTCTCAAACGAAAATGCTTGCTATCTAATTGTAAGTTGTTTAAGAATTTTGTTCATGATGTGTTATGATTTTGGAAAGTTTGGTTGTTCTTTGTTAAAGGCATTGCAACCTTTTTTTTTTTTTTGTGAAAATAAATTTGAATTTTGCCCGAGGACGAGCAAAGAACAAATGGGGGGAATTTGATAAGAATACAAAGTGTCAAGTTTTTATGCATTATTATTTACTATTTAATATTTATTTGACACCAAACCACACTCATTATTCTTATATTTTGATCTAGGATGCAATTGGAGGCATTAAGTGCAAAAGAAGCTAAGTAGACAATTTCTTGACAGTTTTGACACTACTTCGTATTTTGGGCGTAAAATTCTCATACGAGATCCAAATGAGGTGATTCAAGAGGCTATAGATCGGCAAGAGGAATATCTACAACTGTAATCTCTGGGGATTTTCGAGATTCTGATGGGATCCTAGACGAAATCGGACTTAAAGTCGCTGTACCTGTTTTATGGAAAGTTTCCTAAATATCTAGTCTAATATATTGACTTGATATTGGGGCAATCCCTGATGGACGAATTTGGAAGGGTGAAATTAGCACTCTCCTATATACATTGAGATAATATTCTAATTTTTATATTATTCTTATAATATAAAGATTGGATATAAATTTTAGAATATTTTTTAGGGTTGTGTTGGCTTCTTTTATAAATAGGACTTTAGAAGACTACCTCTCTTCTTCTTCTCTCCCACTTCTACTTAGAGTTATTAATGGCCTTACGTGGCTAAATCATTGTTATTGGTCGAAGAAAACTGAAGCTTCGGAAACAATAAAACTGTGAGATCTAATTAGTTTTATTATACGATTTACGTTTTGAATATCGATTGCTCTTCTATACTAATTAATTTGGTTGTTTTGTCTAATTGCTAGGAGGCCTACTAGTATATTATTCTTTTCAATCTACTGCTTAGATATCAAATCCGTAATTGTTTGATCAATCTAATTTTGTGAAGCATCTAAGATTCAATAATTTGCTGCGTCAAAAATTATTAATCTTAAGAAGATAAATCGACTAAACTAAATCCAACCGCTTGTATTTGAATTGTTTAGTTTCATTGATCTCTCTAATTTTTAAAGCATTTGCGATATTAATCCTTTAGTGCTTATCTTGGGTTATTTAGTAGTTAGGATTAATTGGATCATTTTTCTGATTAATTAAAACTAAGGAGAGATAGGAGATTAGATCCAACGGTGAATATTCAAATTGTGAATTGCTATATTTTTGCATAGATGATCAGTTATATGATTCCGACAGTGGATGTTGACTTAGACCAATATTTGTTACTTTGATTAAATTTAATTTGCATTACTCCTTAATTATTGAAATCCGTCACACTTAAACCCCCATTTGTTTTTTTATCCATTTAGCATTAAATTAGACTAGATACTCCCTGTGGGATCGACCCTTACTCGCTCTGCTAAATTATTAGAAGGAGTATGGGTTTTATTTTTGGTAGCGTACGACAGTACACCAGAGAAATAGAACTCTGAAAGAAGCTACCAGAACAATGATAGCTGAAGCAAAACTGCCTCAAAGAGTCAACAAGAGTCAGAACAAGACACCTTATGAACTGTGGAACAACAGGAAGCCTAATATTCATGATCTTAGAATATTTGGTTGTAAATGTTTTGTTTTGAATAATGGGAAAAATCACCTTACTGCTTTTGCAGAAAAGGCTGATGAAGCTGTTTTTATAGGTTACTCTACTGTTAGTAAAGCCTACAGAGTATTTAACAAAAGGACTTTACTTGTAGAAGAATCAATTCATGTAGTATTTGATGAACCTAATCAATCTTCTGAAAAGAATCAAAGTACTAATTCTGATTTATCTATAGATCTTCATAAATTGACCATGGAAAGAAAAGAAGAATATGTACCCATCATACTACCTGATCTCAATCAAGCTGATAACTCAAGTGCTGTTCAAAATCAGTCTACTGATTGTCTAACAGATGAGTTGCAAACAGCTAACAGACCAGAGACTGTTCAACAGACTACTAGTGAGACTCCAACAGTAGTGTTGCAAGATCATTCAAGAGGACAACATCCAGATTTGCAACCTGATCTTAGATGACTCAGAGATCACCCACCTG
Organism: Penstemon newberryi var. newberryi; assembly: GCA_030819805.1. Classification (NCBI taxonomy): domain Eukaryota; kingdom Viridiplantae; phylum Streptophyta; class Magnoliopsida; order Lamiales; family Plantaginaceae; genus Penstemon; species Penstemon newberryi. The sequence goes on along the minus strand of JAUALY010000001.1, from coordinate 76,486,965 downwards.
ATCTTGTGATTGGTGATCCACTGGATAGAGTAAGAACAAGAAGGTCAACTGCAAATGAATCAATGTTTGTAAGTTTTCTTTCACAAATTGAGCCTAAACTGATTGATGAAGCTCTTAGTGATTCTCACTGGATTGAAGCAATGCAAGAAGAGTTAAATCAATTTGAAAGAAATGAGGTTTGGTACTTGGTACCTAGACCTACTCATTAAAGAGTCATTGGCACTAAGTGTGATGAGGGGTATTTCGCATACGCCACTTTAGGAAATACCTTCTGCTCGAGGTCAGCCTCGATCCCGACCAGAATGGTATTCTCCGACCTGAAGAACATGGTTTTCCGATCAAGCCAGACTGATAGCTCTAGATCAAGTACTCCGACCTTCTTCCCGATCTACTCGTCTCCTCGGAATTACTGTGGGACCGACCTACAGCTTTACACAGCTGACCGAGAGCTATTCTCCTACGGATGGTCTAGCTAGCTCATTACTGTTCCTATAAATACGCGGCGCATTTATGACATCAGGGACGGCACAACTTCCAAGGAATACCCTCTGCTCGGACCTACTGTTCGAACTAGGAACTAGTTTGTATTCTCTTTGTATTGGTCATTTTAGTAGTACGACATCCCGTAATGCTCGGGTAGACCTGCTTTGTAATTTATACTCGAACACCGATATTAATATACAGTTTTCACATGCTCGATTCATATATTGTTATACTCTACTTTCCTTATTGAACTCGAACGAAAAATGGTATAATCAATTGGCGCCCACCGAGGGGCCTACTCGGGTGTTAGATCGAAATATGCCTACTACTAGGAGGTACACGTACAATCGAGGTGAGCCTTCACAAGCTGTTGGAGCGCAGCGCTCCGTAAACAATGAACCAAGTAACCAATCCCGAGCGGCCCACCAATCTGAGGTGCCGCCGCTCGACCCGCCGAATGATATGCCTATTCATACGACAGTGGCAGATTTACGTTCCATTATCGGAACCATGTGTAGAGAATTCTTGAACACGGAGAGAGCAGATCGTGAAACTCTGCCAGGTCAGCAGCCCCCGGTCGATCAACCTACTACTCGGGGTCCGATTTCCAACAGGCCAAGGGAAGGAAGTGTTCGTCGATCTGCTTTGGGCGAACCGTCTGATGTAAGACCCAACCCACCGCGAGCTAGAACCGTTGTCCGATCAGGGCAACCTTCTAGGAACGTACAAAATTTAGAGGATTCGGTGGTCGGGGAAAGTCAACCCAAAGCCGTGGAGAGATCTAGAAAGCCAGCCTACAGAAAGGTGACCGAGGCTGACTTGGAAAAGATTGTTCAAGAAAGAGTTACTAAGGAGTTGGAGAAGGAGATGTTAATAAAGGAAACCCGACCCGCAGACGTCAGGGCTCGAGGAGTTGAGGCCAAAGATGATGGGGCCGTTTTATGCGATGTTCGCCTTTCTGTCAAGAAATTAGAGAACTGAGCACGAATATTATGCGATGTTCGCCTTTCTGTCAAGAAATTAGAGAAGCTCGGGGAACAGAAACGGTCCCGACCAGATTGCCAAGATATAATGGGACCTCTGACCCCGGGGAGCATATAAACAGTTTCATAAATGTGTTGAATTTATATGGACATTCGGAGGATTTTTGTTGCAAAATCATGGTCACAACGTTCGAGGGAATTGCTTTGGATTGGTTCGGAAAACTACCTCCGAACTCGATCTTCTCTTTCGATGAGTTGTGCGATAAATTGAAACATCAATTTGCTAGCCAAAGGAAACAAAGGTTACCTGCTAATCATTTAGGAACAGTGAAACAAATGGAAGGAGAAACACTGAGGCAGTGGCTGGCAAGATTCAGTATTGAACTTCTGAAAGTTGATACCCCACAGATTGAATTTCTATCATCATTGATGTTCGAGCTAACCCGTAATAGCCAGTTCGAGAATGCTCTCTGCCGAAAGCAACCGAAGTCTTTCGAGCGGATTATGGAAATAGCTGAGAAATACATGATCCAGGAGGAAATGAATAAGTTAAAGAACGCACAGAATCCTAGGCCCCCGATCGTGAAGAAACCTGATCGGGCCCCTATCCCAAAACCAAGCGACTGCGGAGGGTCAAACGCGCAGCAAAGAGGCTCGGTTTGGCAGAGACTTAAGGTCTATAAACCTCAGGCTCCGCCCCAAAGATCTAATGTCTACGGTCGACCTGTATCTCCAGATAGGGCTCCGAGGATGGAGCATGAAAAAAGCAACTTTACCAGACGGAATACCTCAAGGGACGAGATTCTAACAGTCCTCGAGGAGAGAAATTTGATCCCTGGAGCTCGGCGTATCACTCAACCTAGGCCAGGGACTATGAATCACGATAAGTATTGCAGATACCACAGAGCTCGGGGGCATAGCACCGAGGATTGTTTTCAGTTAAAACAAGAGATCGAAAAACTGATTGCTCAGGGAAAGTTGAAGGAATATGTCAGAAAGGAGAACCATAACAGCCGTTATCGATCCAGAAGTCCTAGGAGGTCCTCCGAACAACACCGTGAGGATCAACAACAAGCAGAGGACCAGACGAATCGGGTGATAAATATGATATCTGGTGGGCCAGCTGGGGGAGATAGCAGGAATGCAAGGAAAAGGACTGCTAGGTCGATAAAGACTGGTGTCTCGACTAGGAAAGAGGTCATGTCCTTAAAACCAGTGCCCTCGATAAATCAAGTCATTAGTTTTTCCGAGGCTGACAGACCTAGTGATGTGACTTGGGATACTAATGAAGATGACCCTGATTTTTCGATGGTCTTGACCCTGAGAATTGCTAACTTCGAGGTTAGGAGGGTGTTAACCGATAATGGCAGTTCGGCAAACATAATCTCTTCTGAGGCGCTCGACAGAATGAATCTACAATATCCACGACTGGAACGGGTATCCACCCCGCTCATTGGGTTCGGTGGATCGGAAATTGTTCCTCTCGGAACCATACTCTTGAGTACTACTATGGGTAAGAAACCTAAAGATGTTACGAAGATGGTTAAGTTCTTGGTCGTGAGTACCCCGTTCGCTTATAATGCAATTTTGGGAAGACCGGCTTTAAATGTATTCAAAGCGGTCGTGTCAACTTACCACCAGATGGTCAAGTTTCCCACTTTGGCAGGGGTTGGAGAAATGAGGAACGACCAATGCATGGCATGGGAATGTTATAACACATCTTTAAACATGAAGAAGCAGTTTGAGCCAGTACTGCCCTCGAAAAGAAAGTTAGAGGAGGAAAAGGTATTCTCAGTATCCGACCTCCCGTTGCCAGATTGTGAAAAGATGCAGAGTAAAAAAGGAAAAGAGATCGATATGAGCGTACAACCCCCAAATCATAAACAAGTAACGTTAATCCCTGGCTCTCCCGAGAAGTTCACCAGAATTGGGACCGAGCTAAGTCAAGGGATGGAGACCATGCTGATCGAATTCCTTAGAAACAACGCCGATGTCTTTGCTTTGAGTTCTGATGATATCGTCGGAATCGACCCAAGGGTGATCACTCATTCTTTAAATATCGATCCTAAAGCAAAGCCAGTTAGACAAAAGAAGAGGAATCACGGTCGAGAAAAAGACAAAATCATCAATGCTGAGGTGGATAGATTATTGGCCGCGAAACAGATTCGGGAAATAACTTTCACTGAATGGCTTTGCAATGTAGTGTTGGTGTCGAAGGGAGAGAAGGTCGACAACAAATGGAGAATGTGTAATGATTTTACCGACCTGAACAAGTTGTGTCCAAGGGACCCCTATCCTTTACCACGGATCGATATGCTGGTTGACTCGACTGCGGGATTCATTTTCTTTAGTATGATGGATGCTTTCCAAGGGTTTTATCAAATATTTATGAATGAGAGAGATCAGGATAAAACAACCTTTATTACCGAACGGGGAGTGTACTGCTTCATTGTAATGCCGTTCGGGCTAAGGAATGCAGGAGCAACTTATCAAAGGCTCGTGAATATGATGTTCAAGGATCTTATCGGTGAGATCATGGAAGTTTATGTTGACGATATGCTAGTGAAGAGCATGACCGAGGAGGATCATATAAAGCACCTCGACAGATGTTTCGCGATCCTAAGGAAGTACAGAATGAAATTAAATCCGGCTAAGTGCACTTTCGGGGTAAGGTCGGGAAAATTCCTCGGTTATCTGGTGCACGAACGAGGAATTGAGGCAAACCCAGAAAAGATCCGAGCTATAGCTGAGCTACAACCGCCAACTAAGTTGTCTGAAGTGCAGAGTCTAATCGGAAAAATAATATCCTTGAATAGGTTTATATCCCGATCAGCAGACAAGAGTTTGCCTTTCTTCAAGTTGTTGAGGAAATCGAAAGGTTTCGAATGGAATGAGGAGTGCAGTAAAGCTTTCGAAGAGCTTAAAAGATACTTGGTTTCCCCTCCAATGTTGGCAAAACCGGTCGAGGGAGAACCTTTGTATTTATACATAGCAGTATCAAGTGAAGCAATAAGTTCTGTTCTGGTGAGAATTCAGGATTCCGAGCATAAACCAGTATATTATCTGAGCAAGTTACTTCAAGGGGCGGAGAAGAACTACATGGAAATTGAGAAGTTCGCACTTGCTCTAATAGTGGCCGCGCGAAGACTGAGGCCTTATTTCCAAACTTACAAAATTATTGTTTTGACTAACCAACCGTTAAGGCAAGTTCTGTCGAAACCAGAGACATCCGACAGATTGATTAAATGGGCAGTGGAACTGGGACAGTTCGAAATCGAGTACCAACCCCGAACAGCCATCAAAGCTCAAGTTCTGGCAGATTTTATTGCAGAGTCGACAGGAGCGGGCTCGGGAGATCGATTAGTTCCAGAAGTAAACCTCGTGGTAGACGTTCAGGAGAAAATTTGGTTGATGCACGTTGATGGGTCGTCGACCAGAGAAGGAGGTGGGGCCGGAATTCATTTCCAAGGTCCCGAGGGAGAGGACCTCAGTTATGCGATCACCCTAGATTTTGTAGTCACGAACAATGAAGCGGAGTACGAGGCTTTGATTGCAGGTTTAGAAATGGCGATTAAAGCGAGCATAAAGTCTCTCATAGTGTTGACCGACTCCGAGCTCGTACATAGACAAGTGAAGGGAGTTTATGACGCAAAAGAATTTAACATGGTAAAATATTTGAAAAGGGTGAAGGATCTGGCGGCAAAGTTTGAAAGGTTTGATATACAAGCTATCCCTCGAGAGGAAAACTGTTGGGCGGATTTGCTTTCAAAATTTACAGGTTCGATGGATGGGCGAAAGGAGAGAATAATAACTTGGTTGATGTCTATTTCTCCAGCTATAGAATTGAACGTGGCTCCGAACTCGGAAATCATGGAAATAGACACGCAAGGCCGTACATGGATGGAACCTTTGAAAAATTACTTAAGAAGCGGTGTTCTACCGGAAGACGTAAATGAAGCTCGAAGGATTAAATATCGAGCTCCAGTGTATGTTTTGATCGACGATCAGCTCTACAAGAGGTCAAGCTCGGGAGTTCTATTGAAGTGTATCCCAGATAGTCAACTCAATCTTATCTTAAAGGAAGTGCACGAAGGTGAGGCTGGGAGTCATTGCGGTGCTCGAGCCTTAGCCTTGAAATGCTCGAGGATTGGATATTATTGGCCTACTATGATGTCAGATTGTATCGATTATGTCAAGAAATGCCATCATTGCCAAATTTATTCAAATTTGATTCATCAGCCCGCCGAGCAGCTGCATTCAATTCCGATCTGCTGGCCCTTCGACAAATGGGGAATCGATATTGTGGGACCTTTCCCAACTGCTAGATCGAGAAAAAACTATGTCCTGGTCGCCGTGGAATATTTTAGTAAATGGATCGAATGCATTGCCTTAACAAAAATCACTCAATTCCAGGTGATAAATTTTCTATGGAAATATATTGTTTGCAGGTTCGGAATTCCGAGGGTCCTTGTCTCCGACAACGGAACTCAATTTGCTGGAAAACAAATTTTGGAATGGTGCGAAAAGTTTGGAATCCAGCAGAATTTCACCTCGGTCGGGCATCCCCAGGCGAACGGACAGACCGAGGTCACCAACAGGGAAATTGTTCGATCATTGGAAAAACGTTTGGCCGAAGCAAAAGGCAAATGGTTAGACGAGCTTCCTGGAGTAATTTGGGCGAACAGGACCTCCATAAAGTCTGCTACAGGAGAAACTCCTTTTTCTTTGGTATACGGTTCGGAAGCGGTAATTCCGGTCGAAACATTAGTTCCTTCACCAAGGGTCGAATCTTATGACCCCGATCAGAATCAATTGCTGAGAGAGATGGATATCGATCACGCAGATGGTAAACGCGACCGAGCATGCATAAAGATCCAAGCCACCAAGTCCAGCATGGAAAAAGCTTATGACAAGAAAGTCAGGATAAGAATATTCAAAGTCGGGGAATTGGTTCTGAAAAAGGTGGAAGTATCTAAGCATGTCGGAAAACTTCAGCCAAACTGGGACGGCCCTTATGTCGTGCAGGAGGTCGAAAAAAAGGGGTCCTATAAAATTGCTCACCTCAACGGTGAAGTTTTTCCAAGAACTTGGAATGCAGTCAATCTGAGGAAATATTATGGAAGATAGATGCACTCATTTTAACTTTTCCTGTAATTTACAGTTTTCTCAAACTTTACTTTCCTAAAAGTGTAAGGACAATCAATGAAATCCTTGGTTCAAGTTCAAATTGTATTCCGAGTACCATGACAAAGAAAGTCTAACATTATCGGCCGAGGGTGAAAGCCTTTGCTATGACCCTCCCTCGATAAAATATGTTCAAAATTCAAAATCGGCCGAGGGTGAAAGCCTTTGCTATGACCCTCCCTCGATAAAATATGTTCAAAATTCAAAATCGGCCGAGGGTGAAAGCCTTTGCTATGACCCTCCCTTGATAATATATGTTCAAAATTCAAAATCGGCCGAGGGTGAAAGCCTTTGCTATGACCCTCCCTCGATAAAATATGTTCAAAAAATCAAAATCGGCCTAGGGTGAAAGCTTTTGCTATGACCCTCCCTCGATAAAATATGTTCAAAATTCAAAATCGGCCGAGGGTGAAAGCCTTTGCTATGACCCTCCCTCGATAATATATGTTCAAAATTCAAAATCGGCCGAGGGTGAAAGCCTTTGCTATGACCCTCCCTCGATAAAATATGTTCAAAAAATCAAAATCGGCCGAGGGTGAAAGCTTTTGCTATGACCCTCCCTCGATAAAATATGTTCAAAAATCAAAATCGGCCGAGGGTGAAAGCTTTTGCTATGACCCTCCCTCGATAAAATGTGTTCAAAAATCAAAATCGGCCGAGGGTGAAAGCCTTTGCTATGACCCTCCCTCGATAGAAATTCAACGTGACTATCCAACTCAAGACTGTCCAAGGCCTGTTCTCTACTATCTATTTCTCCGAACTTCAAATATTGCAGCTCTTGGTGAATCATCGAAGTGAATCTCTCAGGTCAAAAACTTCACCCTTCTATTTTTGGGGCGATTCGGTATTTCGAGGCCCCTCCAAAGAAGATGTGCACTCTTTTTCCCTTGCTCGGATTTTGTCCCACTGGGTTTTTCCGGACTAGGTTTTTAACGAGGCATGTCCGAAACATCAAGAAATCAAAGTCTTTCGCCGTGATGCTGTGTTTACTTCTCCGAGCTTCAGCTTCACTTACGCTCGAGAAGTGGGGGAGTATTGATGAGGGGTATTTTGCATACGCCACTTTAGGAAATACCTTCTGCTCGAGGTCAGCCTCGATCCCGACCAGAATGGTATTCTCCGACCTGAAGAACATGGTTTTCCGATCAAGCCAGACTGATAGCTCTAGATCAAGTACTCCGACCTTCTTCCCGATCTACTCGTCTCCTCGGAATTACTGTGGGACCGACCTACAGCTTTACACAGCTGACCGAGAGCTATTCTCCTACGGATGGTCTAGCTAGCTCATTACTGTTCCTATAAATACGCGGTGCATTTATGACATCAGGGACGGCACAACTTCCAAGGAATACCCTCTGCTCGGACCTACTGTTCGAACTAGGAACTAGTTTGTATTCTCTTTGTATTGGTCATTTTAGTAGTACGACATCCCGTAATGCTCGGGTAGACCTGCTTTGTAATTTATACTCGAACACCGATATTAATATACAGTTTTCACATGCTCGATTCATATATTGTTATACTCTACTTTCCTTATTGAACTCGAACGAAAAACGGTATAATCAAAGTGGGTTTTCAGAAATAAAATGAATGAAGATGGTATTGTTACCAGAAATAAAGCAAGACTAGTGGCCAAATGTAACTGCCAAGAAGAAGGCATTGTTTTTTATGAGACATTTGCACCAGTTGCTAGGCTTGAAGCAATCAGATTATCCTAGCCTATACTGCTCACAGGAACTTCATTGTCTATCAGATGGATGTGAAGTTTGCTTTTCTCAATGGAGAACTGCAAGAAGAAGTGTATGTTGAACAACCTTCAGGTTTTGAAGCATATCAACAAGGAGACAAAGAGTATCGTCTAAAGAAAGCCCTGTATGGACTAAAGCAAGCACCAAGAGCATGGTATGATACCTTATATTATTTTCTTTTAATTAAAGGATTTTGCAAAGGTAAAGTAGACAAGACCTTGTTTACTATTGAATGGGATAATCATATTTTGCTAGTTCAAATATATGTGGACGATATTATTTTTGGTTCAACTAACAAACAAATGTGTGAGAAGTTCTCTAAGCTGATTTAGAATAAGTTTGAAATGAGCATGATGGGAGAACTCAATTACTTTCTTGGATTACAAGTGAAACAACTACCTGATGGCATATTTATTAATAAAGCAAAGTACACAAAAGATCTGTTCAAGAAATTTGGTATGGAAACTAGCTCATCTGTTGTTATTCCAATGTCTATTGGACTTCGCCTTGACAAGGATGAAGATGGAAAATCAGTGGACATCACCAAATATAGAGGCATAATTGGGTCACTGTTGTACCTCACTGCCAGCAGACCGATATTATGTACTATTTTGGGGTTTGTGCGAGATTTCAATCAAATCCAAAGGAATCTCATCTCTTAGCTGCTAAAAGGATATTAAGGTATCTCAAAGGCACTCAAGAATTGGGATTGTGGTATCCAAGGGAATCAGGATTTGAACTTATTGGATATTCAGATTCTGACCTTGCTGGCTGCAAAATTGATAGGAAGAGTACTACATGTACATGTCAATTTTTAGGCAGTCGTCTGATCTCATGGATGAGTAAGAAACAGACTTCAGTATCCATATCTACTGCTGAAACTGAATACATTACTGCTGGAGCATGTTGTGCACATATACTTTGGTTGAAACATCAACTAGAAGATTACAATATCAAAATCAGTGGAATCCCTATCTACTGTGACAATACAAGTGCAATCTCACTTACTCAGAATACAACAAGTCACTCTAGGACTAAGCATATTGAGATCAAACATCACTTCATAAGAGATCATGTTGAGAAAGGAAATGTTATTATTGAGTATGTTCATACAGACAATCAGATAACTGACATTTTCACCAAACCATTAAGTGATGCAAGATATTCTACTCTAAGAGTGTAATTAGGCTTGTTAAATTTTGATTCATAAGCTGAGGGGGAACCTATCAGAAGACTAAGGTTCATCAACTGACTAGTCTGATGACAACAAGTATATTCTTCAAGAAGACTAACTCTTAACAGACTAGTTGGCTGATAGATTCTTGAACTCCGGGGGAACGTGTAAGACGAGCGGTACTCCTGATTAAAAGATGAAATCTTCAATAACAGTTAGTTGAAGTTATATTATTGGAAGAATTGTTCTTAATTCTTGAAGACCTGAAGACTATCTATCTTGCTGGATTGACAAACCGCAAAGGAAGATCACTAGCTATTGGCTTTCACTAGTGATATACTGTATCAAACAAGTCATCTGTCAGATAAGTAAACCTTACTCATCTGATACATTATATAAATGTTATGTTAAAAACGCTGAAATATAAAACACGCTTTTATAAGTAACAAACTAGTAACGTCTGATATTCCAGCTCACTATGACATTAAATAATAATATTTGAAATCCGTAAATATCGCACGCACTATGTAACTGACACTGAAAGATCTAATGGTTGGTGGATAACACGAAAACCGAAACAACCCTATCTCTATAAATCCAAATCTGATCAGCAGACTATACTTACGCACCTCAAATATTCAAACTCTCAAGAAGTTACTAATCTCTTGTTTTCTTGCGAGCTATTTTCTTTGTATCTCTTTCTAAAATCTTCAAACAGAAAAAATGGTTGGAGCTGAAGGAAAGTTTTTGAACTATGATGTGTATCATGCTACCTGTTCACCATTGATGAAGCAACTAATGGAGAAGCTCAAAGCTACTTCACTAGTGAATGTGCTGGAAGCACATGAAACCCTGGTTTACACAGAAGATGTTGCTGAGTTTTATGTAAATTTGAAGTATGACTTGGAGAAACTAACTATGAACTCCAAGGTTGGAGGAAAGAAGATCTGCATAACTCCTGCTGTACTGAGTGAATTCTACGGCCTCACAAATGAAGGAGGAGATGTCACTACTCTGGGAAGAACAAAGGAAGAAGAGTTTTGGCAAATAGCTGCTAAAACTGGTGAAATATTGACTGGGTCTATCAAGAAGACTCAGTTCAAAGATGAATATTAGAGGTTGGCTCATATCATCACAAATATTCTTGAATGTTCTACTTCCGCACTGGATGGCCTACCCAAGAGAAGGTTCCATACGATGATATGTATCCACTATGGGTTGAAAGTAAACTGGGCTATTCACATGTTCAACATTCTGGCTGCAAAGAAAACAGGGCATGCCATTCTACTGAGTCATCTGTTCATGGCTCTTAACTATGAACTTGGAGCTGGAAAAGTTGTACACAAGCTAAAGGAAGTAAAGGTTTACGAACCTGTTAAAACAATAGCCAAGACTGAAGTCTCACCTGCAAAGAAACAGCAGAAGAGAAAAGCTGTTGAATCCAAGGAAAAGCCTGCTGTAAAGGCCAAGAAAACTAAATGTGATGACAAGGCTACTGACAGCAAAGCTGAAGAGAAGCTTGGTGATGAAAAGAAAAGCAAAGACAAAGTTAAGGCTGCTGAGCCTGCTGATCAAACAGCAAACCCTGCTGTTTAAGCCAGATCAGTTGAAACTTTGGAAGCTGATGAAATCATCTCCGAAGTTGCAAAGTAGATTGATGAGATGCCTCTGGAAGCATCTCATGATTGGACAGAATCAGATGAGCTACCTCTATCAAAACGGACAAGAACCTCACTAAAAATTCCAGCTGCAGTACCAAAAGTTCCATTGACTAAGGTTTGCAAGAAAGAAGCTGATGCTGGGAGGACAAAAAGTTCGAATTGCTGAAACTATGAGAGAAGTCCATCAATCTGCTGAAAGACCAGCAGAATCAGTGAAGGAGTCTGATACTGCAAATCAGAGGACAGATGAGGTATCTGCACCTCAAGCTGATCAGACTACTATTCCAACATACAAGTCTGCTGAAACACCAGCCGCCAGAAGAAAGAGAACTCGTAAGGCTAGGATACCAAAATACCACAGGACAAAGCGAGAAGAGGCTGAGCAAAAGAAGAAGGATGTGTTGGGATTCGGTAAGATAAACAGCCCTTCAGGCAGCGGAAAACAAAAATTTTAAGGACCTCTTACGGAATCTTGCCAGGATACTAAACTGGTTGTATATATATGAATATAAAACGACAAGGATAATTAGATCCAAATTATACCTGTCTCCTAGCAAATCCAAGTAACTAGCAAAGTCGTTGCGTTTTCTCCCTCGATAGAATCGATCCAAGCTTTGTTAAAGCGCCCCACGAGTTGCATCTCTACGAGTTGATACACCAAAATATCACGAAATATAATATATCCTAATCGGCTAGAACATAGGATATATTAATATCTAGGATTAGAGAACAAGATTGGAACGAAAAAGAAATCGAAAAATTCTTCCAAAAGGAAGAAGTGGTTCGGCCGATTTCACTAGGGAGAGAGGGAGAGAATTTTTCTTGACTTGGCTTTTTGGCTCTTGATTAGTGTGTGTGTGTGATATGACCTCAAGTCTCCTACTTATAGGAATCTCATAATCCTAATCCTCCTAGGATTAGGACTCCCAAGTCTTCTAATTCTCCTACATGGGCCATGGCCCTTTTAATTGGAAGACCAAGTCTTCTAATTAATTCATGGCCCATACATGATTTAATTAATTGGGTCTTTATTTAATCTCTCAATTAAATGGCCCAATTAATTTATTTCTTTCTCATTTAATTAAATTAGACTCTAAGTCTATTTAATTAAATTTTCCCATAATTAATTAAATCCAATTTAATTAACTAACTCACAAATTAAATTCCAATTTAATTTCCAATCTTGATCCAATTCCAATTGGATCAAGTTCGCTCCAATTGGGTCGATCCAGTCGACCCAGTCGACCCAGTCAACTCAATCGACCCAGTCGATCTAGTTGACTCAGTTGTTCTCCATTTCCTCGCTTTCGCTTCATGTGTATTGTGTATGCCCCCGTAGGTTCACCACATAATTGACCGTGGGTTATAATTAAATATTTATTTAATTACTCGAGCATTAAATACTCTAAATCAATCGAACACTCTGTCGACTGATCATTCCAAAATTAGCACCCCTGCTAATTTGGGAATTCTCCCACACTCCACGGTCGATGTCTGGCCACAAGCCCATGGAGCCCAATCACTGGTGAATTAATTCAGTGAACATTTTAATCATTTACAATTTCCATATACGCTATAATCTCTCCATCGATCGATCTCCCAGTCAATACTTAAGGGCATGGATTTTTCATCGGTTCCCTTTTAATTCGTTTTGACTTTATGCATTCTGATCTCGAAATAATTCTCTTTGACTTAATCTTTATGAGCTACTTTCATAAAGCCGTCAGATACCTTGGCCAAGGATTTTACCAGAATTAATTTCTCACAGAAATCCATAGGAGAATTTCCCAACCTATCAAGTCGGGTCAATGGATCCTATGTTGATGATATGAACCTGCATACGAGTCCCTCTATACCCAACGTGAATCCACAGGGACTTTCTGGTGATCTCCAGTCGGTCGGAACTCACATCTAAGTATAGACGTTCTCGTACCAGATAAACCCTATCACCTCAAGTATTTAGGGATCATTCCTCGTATACTATTGTAAATTGGAATAACTTCAACCCCGATATGCGACTACCGCTTCCATGGTGAGTTATTTCCTAATTGGGGTATTCAGTGCACTTGCCATCCCAGCAAGTCACCCACTTATGTGTATCGACTATCCCAGTCACGCTCGTGGACCCCAGCGTCCTCCAGTTCATCGGAGTATACACATTAGTGAAAGTCTAACCGAATCCAACGATGTCCCATCTCGATTGGATTCTACGAATCTTGAATATGTTCTAGATCATGGCCTTGGAGATCAGTCCACGGGTTGTCCCATAGCCCTGTGATCTAAGGACTTATATCCTTATGCGTAGATAATTTTACATAAGATAAAGATGACCATATAATAAAGATGCATTTATTAATCTAAATTGAATAGTTTCTTTATTTATTACAATAAATGGCAGCCATACAGTTGGCTTGCCGGACACTATTCTATCAGGATGAAGCTGAGCTAAAGGCAGCTCTTGAAGCCAGCAAAGCTGAAGCAGAAGCTAAGAACTTGACTGATGCAGAGTTAGCTGCTAAAGAAGCAGCAAACTTAGCCAAAGCTCTTGAGATGCTGATGCTAAGCTGAATCAAACTACTGAGAAGGACTCATGTGTGGAGCTTCAAATTGCTGAACCTCAAGTTCCACTAGATGCAATCATCACTAAAAAGTAGTCTTTAGCTATTACCTGGAAAGCTGAAGCTACTCCTGCAAAAGAAGGAAGTGCCATTCCTACCACCTCAACTAACAATGTTCAATCAACAATCATGGAGTCCATGAAGGCACTTATTGAAAATTTAATGAAAGAGATGGAGGAAAAGAACAAGGAGCTGCTGCAAAAATTTGAAAATGCTGCTTCCATACTTGTTCAGATCACAACTCAGAACATTCCTCAGTGTGCTGACGATAGTATAATGCTAAAAGAATGCCTTATCACTTTATCAAAACAAGTTGCTGATGTGAAGGCTGATGTTCAACAAATCAATGACACTGTTCAACAGCATAACTTGACTGGATGGATACTTGCCAAGTACTTGCAGACCTCACAAAAGCTGAATCAGAAAAGACAACACATTTAGCTCAAAGCTTTTGCGAGACAACTGATCAGATAAGTGTAGAGGTTACAACTCTTCATTATAATTTGGACTATCTGAATGATCAAATTACAGTACTGATGGCAAATCAGAAGCATCAAGTGATGCAACTTCATGCTATGGATCAAAATATTAGAATGTTATGCAATGCAGTCAACATCACTCCTGTACAAGTTGAGGAACTCGACCCTGCTGATGATGACAAAAGGGGGGAAGAGGAATTTGCTAACAAAAATAATGTTACTGCTAAAGGTACTGAAGTAGTTCAAAGTTCTTAAGAGGTAACAAATAAGCCTGCTGAAGATATTAAGGCTGTGGCAAATGAAGACAAAAGGATTGTTGCTTCTAAGGATTCTGTTGAAGAACAACTAGATCCATCCAGAAAAGTTAAGAGAATAGAGGAAATTAAGGCCGGACTTGATGCTGCTGAAAAGGAAGAACTTTTAGAAAAAATCCAAGTCAGTTCTAAATTTCTTTAGTGAAGAAAGTGAAGATGATTTCCAAAAGTCATCAGCTAAGTAATGGAAGCTTAGCAAGCCTCTGAAAATTCAATCTGAGAAGACAAGTAAAAATCAGAAGGGTTGAATTTTGGTCCAGAAGACTAATGATCTGATGCTGAGTTCGGAATCAGACTGGTGGATTTTAGCAAAGTCAAATCAGATGACTTCGATTTGAATCAACAGAGTGTTCATCAGCAAAGTGGATTCGATCAGCAGAGTGGAAGTGATCAGGAAGTTATTACAACGATAATAAATGCACTTGGTGTAATAAATGCTGTAAGAAGAGGGTATTAAAGAAAATGATTGAAGAGAAACCTCGGATCAGCAAGGTGCATTTAATGTAGCGTGACAGAAAGTACAGCAGGACTGTACGGTGAACAGTTGCAGGAGCCGTTCTGAGACAAGGACCACTGCTCGACGAAGATCTGAAAATATGTCTTACTTCAACGGACAGAAATTCAAACTCACGAGTATAAATAGATCTGAATTCAAGAGTTAGAGACAACAACACAATTGAGACAGAATTCAAGCAAGCAAATTTTCCAAGTCTCAAAAACTCATAAACAGATCACCATCAGCCGAGTCATCTGTTGACAAAGCCGAGTTGAAGAAACAAAGCAAAAACTAAATCTGAGTGATTTCTGTAAATTGTGAGTGTTGTGCGAAGTGTATATCCATCTTTGTGAGTGATATAACTTCATAGTATAAGTTTTCTTTGTGATCTCCTATAGCGAACTTGTGGCTTCATCATTTGTTGTAAAAGCGCAAGAAGAGTGTACTAGGTTACTTAGTGTTTCTAGTATAACCTAAATCTTCGTGATTTGGAAGAGTGGACTAAAAGACATTCTTGTCTATATAACCACTATAAAAATTCTTTGTGTTTGATTACTTGCATATTTCAAAAGCATACAAACACTTTGAGCAAACTAAAAGATTTTAAAAGGAGTTTAAAACTGGGGATAAAAATCTTTTAAGTAAGAAAATAACTTGTTTGAAAATACTTGACAAATCCGCTGCATACAAGTTTCAAACTCTGATTCTAATTGAAATAGATAAGTAAATCAGACGAGTGGTCGACTTCGCTGTTTAAGCTGAGTGCGCAATCAGCAAAGTAGTCTCACCACTTGGGACCAACACTGTTCAAGCTTGATTTGAATTTCATCGAGCTTGAGATTTTGTATTTAAGCTTGGTTTGATTGTTAACGAGCCGAGCTCAAACGAGCTCAAGTCGAGCATCGAGTAGCTGAGTATTTTACATGTATATTATCAATATTTAGCTATGAGTCGAGCTTGAGCCGAGCTTCAAAAGTTAATGATCGAAAAATGGTGTTGAAGCATGTTTGATTAGTGTGACGAACCGAATTGAAATGAACTTTTCTCGAATGACCTCGAGTCAAATGTGAAGGTGGTTGATTTTCAATCCCTCTGTATCTTCCATGTTTTGACATCCAAACTATGAACAATTTGGTTATATTGAATAGGCGGCATAGAGAATAGTAGTGTTTATTGATATGGATCATTAGGTAACTAACATGACATTGCTCTCATGTTAAATGAAGCTATGTTCCTTTGTTTTGGTGGTTTATTGTCTTGATGGTAGATTGTAGTTACTAATTACAATTAGATGAAATAGGCATTGATCATTGAGTTGTGTTGGACTGGGTGTCCAACAATTTTCTTTTCACATGACCAAAGGAAAATACGAATACCCAACGTGAAAGTATAGTACTATCTGATACATAAGGGAAATACAAATAGTCAGATGAACGTCAAGGTTGTGAAAAACTAAAGATGTACGAATGAATGTGCGCCCTTAAGCTTACGCGATTTAAGTAGACTCAAAACCTTGAAGGAAAAAACTACCAAGTACGACAAAAGCATGCTATGCTAAAAATTCTAGTAATACTAGGAAATCTTAGAAATATCCAACTTTGTAAATCGCAATTTCATAGAGAGTCAATGAGGAATACGCCACTTGACAAAGAAAGGAAATATAAATAGTTAGACCAAGGTGAAAGCATAGTACCATCTGACACAGAAGGAAATTACAAATAGTTAGACGAACGTCAAAGTTGTGAGAAAACTAAAGATGTAAGAATGAATGCGAGCCCTTAAGCTTACACGGTTTAAGTAGACCCAAAATCTCGATACAAAAAAATTACTGAAAATGGCAAAAACAAGCTAAGCTAAAAATTCTAGTAATACTAGGAAACCTTAGACCATCCCCTTCACCTCAAATTCCCCTTCCCCTCAGACACTCCTTTCCCTCTCCAGTATTCTTTTCATAGTCATCTCCAGTGACTCAGTTTTCCCATTTCAATTAATTCAAATTCTCATATTTTAATATATTTAAATTCAATAAATCATATTTAATTACCTTATTCTAAATTAATAAAAATTCGCAAAATTTAAAATAATGGACAAACTAGATTTTCTTACAATATTATTAAATTTCACAAATTAATGTAATAAAATAATTTTAAGTTTATTAATAAAAGTTACAATTATAAAGTAATAAAATAAATTTAATGTTAAATTTTTTTTTTCAAAAAAAATATTTTTTTATTATAAAATTAATTAATTAAATAACAAAAAAAAAAAAAAAAAAAAAAAGAAGGCAGGTGGCTTCACCACCTACCACCGACCGCGGAGGGTGGCGAGGTACAGCCACCCACCACCCCCTCCCCTCGAGTCGGTGAAGATCACCCACTCCCCCTCCCACCGAGTCGGTGGAGATGCCCTTAGCAATCTCCATCTTTGTAAATCGGAATTTCATAGAGAGTCAGTGAGGAATTTGCCACTTGACAAAGAAGGGAAATACAAATAGTTAGACTAACGTGAAAGCATAGTACCATCTAACACAAAATGAAAATACAATTAGTTTGACGAACATTAAAGTTGTGAAAAAATAAAGATGTAAGAATGAATACTTACCCTTAGGCTATCTCCAATGGTAGGGGTAGGGGAAGGGCCAGGGCTTCGGAGCCCTGGGGCTGCCCTGCCCCTAGCCCTGCCTGGTCGTCTCCAACGGCAGGGCTTTGAGTCCCAATTAAATTCCAATGTTATTTCTTCCCCACTCTCACCATTATAATAGTAATTTTAATTTCATTTTTAATATTAATATTAATAATACAAATAACTATTTTAATAATATAATTAAATTAATAATAATATTTAAATATAAAAATTAAAGAGAGTTTATAATAATAAAATTAAAATTGATTCAACTTGTGCAATACAACAAACAAGAAGGAAATACAACAAAGAAGATTAAATAAAGGGCACACACACGATTTACAACATTTGAATGATTTTCACCCTGAAACCAGTCGGTTCCTTCATTCGATGAACCTCTAAATAAGTCCCGAGGAAGACCTTTTTGTTGTATTTGCTTTCCTTTATTTTTCCAATAAACCTTTGTATCTGGAGTGAATGAAGAGCAGTACATCGACATATTTCGTTCCTCCCTTGACATAATTCGTTTCTCCCTTTCACGCTCGTCTTGAGCCATTTTCATTGCGTCGTCTTCCCTTTGACGTTGAAGCATCTCATGATTCCTTCACTCTCGTCCAATCTCTAACATATTTGCAGTTTCTCTCATGGTCAGTATCATTTCCCTTTCAGAGTCAATAATCATTTGTGGACTACTCGAAGCCTTTCCTTTTCCCTTCTTGACTTTTTTTGTACCAATAGTTCTTTGACTCGATTGGGGTACGTGGGGAGTCTCTAAATCATCATTATCGCATAGTGTTTCCGATTCAAATTGGATTTCTGGAGGTGTTGGAATATAACAATCTTCCATTGGTTGAAATGTCATACCGGGCACTGTTTGAGAAGCTTGAGTTTCTGACCTGAAAATGATCCAATCTTTAGCAACTTCCCATGTGTACCGGAAGCAACAATGATGCTTCATTTCGGCCTTGTAAAGACGCAATGTCAATTCATGCTAAAAATAACAAAAAATAGTTAATATTTGTGATATAATGAAAATGCTAATAACATAAATTTATTTTAAAATAGTATTAACATAACATTTACCTCGTCCATAATTTGACCGCCACTTCTGACCTCTTTTGAGGCCCTTTGAACTGCTTCGTTCCGTTTTTGCATCTTAGAGAAAATATGTTTTTTTTTCATCTACTAGTAATTGACTATTTTGTTCTTCTTTGAAATTGTTGTCCATTAGCATCAAGCAGGGCATACATTATAAATATAATTTTGGCTCAAAATGTTTCTTTTTCCTGGCCAATACCTACCACGATGTCTTTGAGATCTCCATGTATTCCTTTTTCAAAGCTACATCTTCAAACTGAGTCCACTTTGTCGACATTGCCTTAAATTGTTTGCTTTTCTTTTTGATTTAGAATGAAAGATATTGAGATTCCGAGTGAATAAATTGAAGAGATTGAGAGAGGTGTGGATTTAGAAGTGAGCACACCACCTTTTTAAATAGGGAACAAGAATAGATATGGCATTCTGTAATTTTACAGAATTCGTATGGTGCAGAAGTGGTGTAGAAAGACCGTTGTATTCAAGTAAAATATTCCGACGCCATTTCCACATGAAGCGTCCCATTTTTCTCCGTATTCTTGTGGATTGCGAGCGCGAAAATATATACTTTCGACAAAGGTACGATTCTTCTAATTGAGTAGGGTTTTCACCCATATTGAAGGTAACAATTGCTATGCGTTAGTTAGCTTATGCATTCTCTCATGATTTCAATAACGAAAATTTTCGTGTTGCGGAGACTACTGCATGCGAGATAGTTCGTGAATTCTGCAAAACCATTTTGCGATTGTACAAACAAGATTACCTTCGTGCCCAGACGCAAGCGGATCTGGTTAGGCTTCTTGATAAATCGGAAAGACGTGAATTTCCTGGAATGATTGGCTCAATTGACTGTATGCACTGAGTGTGGAAAAATTGTCCAACTGCATGGCAGGGGACTTTTTCAGGAAGGAGATAAAAACCCACAATTGTTCTTGAAGTTGTGGCTTCACACGATACATGGATATGGTATGCATTTTTTGGCGTACCAGGAGCAATGAACAACATCACTGTCCTTGTCACCTTTGTTCCAAAACCTAATTTCTGGTAATCTTCCCGGTGTTGAGTATAAGGTGATACTACATGCCTTACTACTTTGCGGATGATATATATCCGAAGTGGGGAACATTAATCCAATCGGTGAGAAACCCGAGAACCCTTCCTGAACAGGTATTCTCCCGGTATCAAGAATCATTTTGCAAGGATGTTGAACGAGCGTTCGGAATTCTCCAAGCTCGGTTTGCAATTGTAAATCAACCCGACATAGGATGGCATATGGAGGATTTGTCGAACATTATGTTAACATGCATAATACTTCACAATATGATTATGGAGGACGAACGTGATGAATACAAAGATGATGACTCCAACGACGATGATACTGACATGATCACATCTCGTAGGGCACATGCTATAATTTATCCATGCGACGGGATAAAGTTGGAAAATTCAGTACCAAGAACACGAACTTTCGATAACTATACGATTCGTCATGATGCAATACGATCCAAATAAGCCAACCGTAGACTTTAGAAAGACCTAATCGCCCATGTGTATGCAAAATACGGTTAACAATAAATGTAAATTGTATGAATTTACTTATTTTGTTAATTTAAATATGTATTTAAATATTTCTTATTAAGTATTAATTTAAATTATTTGTATAACTGTTTAATTATATTTTCAGCTAATTCGATATTTTCAAAAATATATAGCCATCGCCAATATTGTAATTAAATGATTAAATTTTTAGTTACAATAAAAGAAATTAAAATAAACTGTTTAAAATAAATTATTAAATTTAAATATTAATTACAATTCTAAGTAAATATTTAAATTACAATTCTAACTAATTTATGAATTAATTTTTTTTAATTATAATTATAATTAATTATTAATGATTTGTCCATAAAGAAATTTAAATTTTTATTATATTAAATAATTCAATTAAAATTGGTGGCTATATATATTTATTAAATACTATTAAATATACTAACAATTTTTTTAAATAATTCAATTCTACAAATTAAATTTAATTTAGGAGGAAAATTTAAATTTAAATTTCCTTAAATAATTAATAATTAATCTTTAAAAACATTAAGTAAAACAAAAAAATAAAGAAAAAAAACCAATTTGGCGCCACCTGTTAAAGAGGGGTGCGTGTTCTTCTTCTTCACGCTGCCCTTGAGCCGCAGACTGAGCCAACCCCACCCCATTCCCGAGCCCGCCTACATCCCCAGCCACTGGAGACCATTTCTCAGCCGACCCCGACCTCAACCTCGAGCCCGGCCATCTCCATTGGAGATGGCCTTAAGCTTACACAGTTTAAGTGGACTCAAAACCTCGAAAAAGGTAAAATACCACAAAATGGCAAAAACATGCAATGTTAAAAATTCTATGATACTAGGAAACCTAAGCAATCTCCAAGTTACGAAGGGTAAATCATAATTTCATATTAAAACTTATAGACATTCTAAAATTACAAAAAACGAAAAAAAAATGAAAAATAAGATACGGCCGTATGAGAGCTTGAACTATGTGGGAAAGCCAATAACAATGTGATCAATGGAAAAACATTTTTTAGATGATGAATACATCGTTACATCAAACACTAAATCGAATTGGATCTATAGATATGAGTTATTTTCATTAGCCCATCTTAAGAATAGGTCACACTGGGCCAAAATTCCAATCCAATGTCACTGCTGGTCCTTTTTCCCCTACATCACCAGAGATTTGGGATGACAAATTCTGACATTGTTCACTAATAGTAATTGTAACAATTATAATAGTGATAAACATTTTTTTGCAGTTGCCACTAATAGTTTTTAGTGATAAATGTAAAGAAGTATAGAATTAATGATGATATTTTGATTGCGACATTTTGTGTATAAACACTAAAATGTCAATAGTGACAATTTAACAATTTTTATTACTAGAAAATATAGAAAAACTATTTCAGTGATAAACTTTAAAAGGCTGTCACCCTCATCTTAAAAAAAAAAAAAAAAAAAAACACTCTCGTTACTTCAAGAAAAACTTACACAAATTCTATTTTAGTTTGACATAAAGTAACATATATCTTATATAATTTATCTCTCCTAACAAACTTGAGTTGATACTTGATATAAATAATATTTCTCTAACATTGTTTCTCTTTCTTTCCATAATCTTTGAAAAAATACCTATAAAATTTATTTATGTAAACATTTTCACAATGCTCCTACAAACAAGGTCTCATAAACTCACCTCACCGGGTATTATTATATAGGCTGAATTTACTGCACTGTAACAAAATTGTTCTCCCTATTCACAGTTTTATAGTAAACTCCTCTCATATTTACCCAATATTTTTTGTCTTCCTTCCCTTTCTTATACCTTTCCAAATTCTAAGCATAAATTCTCAACAAAAGTGGCTGTCAACTTGAGAATCAAATTAAATTAAATTTCCAAATGAGAAAAAAGAGATAGAAATGTGGAAGAAAAACACTTCTTTCTTTCTGTTATTCAACATGTGATGCCGACTTAATTATTAACTCATGAATTTGAATTGTTCACACTTGAAGGAAAATGTTGAAGGCTTTTATTGATTGATTTTGATTGAACTAAAATTAGCTAGAGATTTTAGCACATCTTCTCAAATTCTTCAAATCTTACGTCAAATCAATATAATATATCATATTTCAAATTTTATGAAAATTATTAATTTATCACATATAATTTAAAGAAAATTGTATTAGTGATATTGTAAAAAAATTCACTGTTTGCAAATATGTAGTGATAAAAATATTATATTAATAATTTGTAACATGTGAAAAAAGCCTAAAATAATAAAAATATCATTTACATAATGTGGGTAAAAAAAAATATACATCTAAAATTAACTTCTTCAGCTGTCTATCGGAGTAAGGGAAGAATGAGTGGAGCATCTAGAAGTTGAAGGGGATAGACACAGGGTAGTTTTTTGCATTTTTGCATAACACAGAAAATCGTCTCGCAATTATTCCGTAATTATTAATAGTGACAACTTAATTACAATTCTAGTTACTAATAAGACTAAAAAGATCATTTTAGGGACAACATTTAAATCATTGTCACTTGCTATAGAACAAGTTTAACATATTCACTAATACCTATCATAGTTAATTTAATTTTCATTATTACAATAAGTGATACATGTGTAGTGACAATTAATCTATCACAACAATTTATTGAAGATATTTTAGTTGTCACTTTCTGTGTATCAGTATCTATAGATTTTGTTCATTATATATTTGCAAAAATCATTATAGTGAATATATTTAAATAATTATCGCTTAATTTTCTCAAGAATTTAATATAAGTGGGAACATGTCCGTTATTAACCTTATTACAATCGGAGCTAGTAGGAAACTTTTTTGTTTGCTTCATGATGATTATTTCATGTAAAAATTTCCAAACAAGTCTCCAAAATTATTTCCAAGTCAACTTAGCGTGTTTAACAAAAACCATGACTATAAAAATTAATTATCACCGACTTTACCTTTTTGTAACTCTTCTAACAAATTCCTGTTTTCTACTTGTTATGGCTTTTCCCTCTTTACCTGTTTTCTTCTTTGTGTTTCACTTTACTAGAGAAGTGCACTGCGTGGTTAACTAATTTTCTACGCTAGTTGAATCATATATTCATTTTTCATTATTCTATGGTCTTAATGACTTACCACGTAATTTTTTTGACTAAATCACTTTAATTATTACTAAATAAAACCAAACCTTGAAAATAAAAAACGAACTATAATTACTAAGTATCTCTAACTTAAAACTACATATCTATGTAACTATAATTCTAAAACTACCATTTGAACGAATGAAAAACATCAATTTTTTTCTTTATTGACCTTGAGATTTCAATCTAAACAATTTTTTTTTCATCTAAACCAGTATTCACTAGTTTAACCCATTTGTTTTTATCGATTTAATCAGTTTTACTGGTTATACATCTCTTTTACTGAATTCATCAATTTTCAATGACATGCATAATCCATTTTTTGACCAATTTAATCATTTTTTACCAATTTTCCTAAATTTTGTCGAGTAAACCTATTTTATCGATTTAACCCACTTTTACACTATTATTTTAACATGTTCTTTCATCGATTTCATCCAAATTAACATTGAGTTTAACATTTTTTTATGTTATTTTAACCCATTCTTTCACCGATTTCACCCATCCGGTTTAACCTAGTTTTAGTTGATTTTACTTATAATTTTGCTGATTAAACCTACTTTCTCGACTATTTCACTTTTCTTTTGTGAATTTAACTCTTTTTTTGTTTTTGTTCTTTTATTGATTTGACCCATCCCGTGCTTAGTCGATATCATTCATTGCTTCACTGGTTTACCCATGTTTTGTCGGTTTACCTCGTTGTTTTATAAATTATACCATTTTTTTTGCTTTAACTCATTTTTTTCGTCTAACCGGTTTTTCCATTTTTTTTCATATATTTTTTAATCAAATTTTACATGTTTTCATCAGGTTTTAGTCTTTATATGTTTTGACTTTTTTTTTACTTAAGCCAATTACTATAAGTTTTTCAGTTAACTGAATAATACTTTATATTATTCATATAGCACAAAGCTGGCAATATTTTTTTGAGAGTCTTTAATACTTGATAATTTCTTAAGAATTGTTCAAAGAAATATTGATTGCACCCGCTTTTACATTGAGTTTATATTTTCTTTTGTTATTTTAACCCGTCCTATGATCGATTTCCTCCGTTTGTGTGTTTTATCCCATTCGTTATTGAAGTCACCCATTATCTCTGATTTAACCTAATTTTAGTCGATTTTGCCTATTCTTTTGCTGATTCAACCTATTTTTTTCACATATTTCACCTTTTTTTTTTTTGCCAATTTGACTCATCTTTTTGTTCTTGTTCTTGTTATTTTATCGATTTGAAACCCTGATAACGCCGTGACAACGTCGTTATTACCTATATCCTTAAGCCTAAAATATCTTGTTGATTCGAGTTTCTGTTTGTTTTTGCTTGTTTTTGTGTTCTTTTGCGTTTTTGGTCCTTAGTTGGGCTTTTGTGTGTTTTGGTGGTTGTTTTTGTGTTTTATTTGTGTTTTGTGTGTTTTGTAGGGAGATGTGGGTAAGAGCTTCAAAGGAAGGAGAAACCGAAGTTAAAATGTACAAGAATATAGATAGTTGCTCACTAGAACATGCATAAATATTTCATGGATGATCCAAATGAGCTGAATTTTGGATATGTCATAGATGAGTGAGTTAGCTACGCTACGGACTTTACGGATCCACAATCGGAGTTCGTAATCAAAAGATATGCCGCTCGGAAGGAAGTGTGGCAGAGCAGAAAACTCTCTGCCCAAACCTCGCGGCCGCGAGAATAAACCTCGCCGCGGCGAGGGCCTGCTGGTGCGAAATATCAGCAAATTCTCCGCGTTTTCAAGGGCCATTTTCGGGTTTTCTCATAAGGGGGCTATTAGGGCAAGATGAGAGAACAACTTTCACATACTTTTCACTCAATCTTTCCCTCTTTCTTTGCCTCCCTTTCTCTCTTTGCCTCCCTCAACCTTTCTCTCTTTACTTTTCTTTCTTTTTCTTGTATTTGAAGACTCCACCAAGGGGGTGAGTTAATCACCACCCTTGGGGAGTGATTAGGTGGTGATGAAAGGGAGGAGAATCCATCTCTCGACTTTATTCCGATTAGGTGATATCTTTCTATTTCCTAGTTGTCTATGATTAGGATATGAATGTTGTTATTTTCTATTTGGAACAAAGGTTGTGGATTTGAATTCTTTGGATTTATATATATTTATGTTATTGTTTGATTAAATGATGTTATGATGATTGGTATGGTGCTTATATGTGTTCGTTAATCCGATTCCGTGTTTATCGTTCATCTTGTGGTTTGACAAACTTTGAGATGAGATTTATTGATTCTTGATTGCTAGACATAGTGATTTTGAGGATTTGATTATGAATTTGGATTGTGATTCGATTTTATGATAGACATATACCTATGTCGTTTCATATTCGTTTAAGGTTTGAGTTTAATGCATCGATTAGATTTTAATCCACTTAGACATAAATTGGATTAGTTTAACTCGATAGGTTTGTATGCAACTCGGAAGATACATACGAACATCCTTGAATCCTTGAGTAGCAACACGAGCATAATATATTAATTGTCGAGTCATTGTTATCGTTTGATTAATTATGTTTTGATGTTGGGCTATGTTTGAATTGTTGGATTTATTGTTTTATCGCACTTTTGGCCAATGATTGTAGTAGATTATTGTTTAAGTACTTTGATTTGCCGTAATCATGTAATCGGACTTAATTCTACCTTGAATGCATCCTAGACATAGGACTTTGAAGGTTAGGCGAGTGACAATTTGTGGATTTCTACCTAGGATAGGCATATACCTAGTGTGGTCCGTGTTTGTATAATGAGTTCGTTCGTGAATGCATCAAATAACTTAGATTCTCTTTATTCGGGGATTTGGGTTAGTCTTAGGTCCCGGGTGACAGCGGTACGCCTTTGAGCCCTCTGAGAGCATCGAGTGACAACGATGTTTGTGATTGATCCGGAGATGGAGAGTTTGGGTAGATTGGTAGAGTTAAGTGAGACCGACAGGGAGACTTAACTAATTTAGAACTCACAAACAACAACTAAACCTAGGATTGTTTGCGTAGCTAACCTAACAACCGCATGATTTATCTGCTTTAATTGATTGCTTATAAATCCTCCTTACCACATAATTAGCTCCCCAATTTACTTGCTTTCGTAGTTAGATTTACTTTACTGCTCGTAGTTAAATAAAATCACCCTTATCATACATTTGGGTTTGATCATTTTTGTATCAAGCGTTCTTAGATGAAATAAGCCGTCGATTGATTCGTTTATTCCCACCTTTTACCCATTCGTGGGGATTCGATACTCGGTATGTACTTATCGTTTTATATTACTTGTAACGACCGTATACTTGCGTAGTTTGCGTATTAGTATTTGGAACGCAACAAGTTTTTGGCGCCGTTGCCGGGGAATGTGGTAACGTGCGGAGTAAATGACGATATTGATGGCTAGTTTTGTGTTTGATAGCTTGATATTTCGTGCTAATCTTGATCTTTTTGTTTCTTTGCTAGGTTCGGCCGGCCTATTTCGAAGAGCTTAAGGATTTTAATGAGCCTATGTTTTGGGAAACCATGGACGATGGGAGTAGTTTTGGTGACGATCAAACCATCCCTCGTATCAAGTCAAGCTCGTGACTTAAAACAAGCATTATTTCCCATTTTCATCATTTTGTTTTGTTTTGTTTTTGTTTGTTTTGTGTTGTAGGTGATGATTGTGCACGATAAAGAAGTAATGGCAAACATGATTGAGGATTCGAGACGGAAGTTAACCACGGGATGCACGGACTCCATGATCGACAAAAGGGCGTAACCTTTACATTTTTGCATTCCGTTTGGTTTATTTTGCGCTTACAATGCTATATCTATATGTCCGTACTTGATTGGTTTTAATTATCCATGCTTGCTTGAATTGGATAGAGTCGTGCTTGATCATTCACCTTGTTGTTTTCTTTGTTTTGTTTTTGTTTTTGTTTGTCTTTCCTCTGTGTGCTTGTGTGGTTGTCGTGTCGACCTCCCTCCATTTTTCTCAATTCACACAATGGGGACATTGTGTGTTTTAAGTTTCGGGGAGAGAGGTCGCAAGTACTTGCATATATGCTAGGTCGACCCGCCAAATTTTTTCAAAATCTTATTATTATTTGAGCATGCTTCTACAAAATTTGAGCACATTGGCTAAGGCTAGGTTGTATTTGAGGTGGATAAAGAACTTTATGGATAACAGGATCTAGGACTCCTCTTGCGTAACTTAGTTTCTCTCCAAACTTTAGTTTGAAAACAAAGTGTAAAAGGAACAAAATGGCCTAAGTTTGGGGGAGTGAACCCTTTTCGAGAATGAAAAACCTTTGAACACCTAGCTCTCAAAAGAAACGAGTAGAGAAGTTGCTAAAATGTATGCACCTCTATGAGAGAAAAGAAAGGCTAAGCCTTCATTGATGAAATTCATGAATCATTTTTGTAATTACTCTATTTCGTTGGAATGGTGCTAGTAGCCCAAAAAGTTAAATGTTTAGAAGCACAAATAATCATCATAATTAGTGCTAGTTTTGTATTGTAATATCATTGTAAAGCACAAAGTGCTATGTTATTATTGTAAATCAAAAGAAAAGCAAAGTACGGTGAGAAAAGAGCTAGGGACTAAAATTGCCAATTAGTTCAAGAATAGGGAAAACACTCTTAAACTACCTACAACTTAGTTTCATGATGTGATTGGAGCATAAGGTTTGAAACCTAAGGTTAGGAGATAGCCTATGTTAACGTGAGGAGCCCATGCAAGTAGAACCGATGATTTTAATCTATTGGGGCGTATTCACCTAAGATAGAATCTAGCCGAAGCCATCACACACACACGTGGAGCTTGTTTAAAGAATAATTTGAAAGTGTTAAGCTTTGGTATTTTGATCTTAAGCATGCATGTTAGTATTTGTTTTTGCTTTCTTTGCTCGAGGACGAGCAAGTGTTTAAGTTTGGGGGTGTTGATAACGCCGTGACAACGTCGTAATTACCTATATCCTTAAGCCTAAAATATCTTGTTGATCCGAGTTTCTGTTTGTTTTTGCTTGTTTTTGTGTTCTTTTGCGTTTTTGGTCCTTAGTTGGGCTTTTGTGTGTTTTGGTGGTTGTTTTTGTGTTTTATTTGTGTTTTGTGTGTTTTGTAGGGAGATGTGGGTAAGAGCTTCAAAGGAAGGAGAAACCGAAGTTAAAATGTACAAGAATATAGATAGCTGCTCACTAGAACATGCATAAATATTTCATGGATGATCCAAATGAGCTGAATTTTGGATATGTCATAGATGAGTGAGTTAGCTACGCTACGGACTTTACGGATCCACAATCGGAGTTCGTAATCAAAAGATATGCCACTCGGAAGGAAGTGTGGCAGAGCAGAAAACTCTCTGCCCAAACCTCGCGGCCGCGAGAATAAACCTCGCCGCGGCGAGGGCCTGCTGGTGCGAAATATCAGCAAATTCTCCGCGTTTTCAAGGGCCATTTTCGGGTTTTCTCATAAGGGGGCTATTAGGGCAAGATGAGAGAACAACTTTCACATACTTTTCACTCAATCTTTCCCTCTTTCTTTGCCTCCCTTTCTCTCTTTGCCTCCCTCAACCTTTCTCTCTTTACTTTTCTTTCTTTTTCTTGTATTTGAAGACTCCACCAAGGGGGTGAGTTAATCACCACCCTTGGGGAGTGATTAGGTGGTGATGAAAGGGAGGAGAATCCATCTCTCGACTTTATTCCGATTAGGTGATATCTTTCTATTTCCTAGTTGTCTATGATTAGGATATGAATGTTGTTATTTTCTATTTGGAACAAAGGTTGTGGATTTGAATTCTTTGGATTTATATATATTTATGTTATTGTTTGATTAAATGATGTTATGATGATTGGTATGGTGCTTATATGTGTTCGTTAATCCGATTCCGTGTTTATCGTTCATCTTGTGGTTTGACAAACTTTGAGATGAGATTTATTGATTCTTGATTGCTAGACATAGTGATTTTGAGGATTTGATTATGAATTTGGATTGTGATTCGATTTTAGGATAGACATATACCTATGTCGTTTCATATTCGTTTAAGGTTTGAGTTTAATGCATCGATTAGATTTTAATCCACTTAGACATAAATTGGATTAGTTTAACTCGATAGGTTTGTATGCAACTCGGAAGATACATACGAACATCCTTGAATCCTTGAGTAGCAACACGAGCATAATATATTAATTGTCGAGTCATTGTTATCGTTTGATTAATTATGTTTTGATGTTGGGCTATGTTTGAATTGTTGGATTTATTGTTTTATCGCACTTTTGGCCAATGATTGTAGTAGATTATTGTTTAAGTACTTTGATTTGCCGTAATCATGTAATCGGACTTAATTCTACCTTGAATGCATCCTAGACATAGGACTTTGAAGGTTAGGCGAGTGACAATTTGTGGATTTCTACCTAGGATAGGCATATACCTAGTGTGGTCCGTGTTTGTATAATGAGTTCGTTCGTGAATGCATCAAATAACTTAGATTCTCTTTATTCGGGGATTTGGGTTAGTCTTAGGTCCCGGGTGACAGCGGTACGCCTTTGAGCCCTCTGAGAGCATCGAGTGACAACGATGTTTGTGATTGATCCAGAGATGGAGAGTTTGGGTAGATTGGTAGAGTTAAGTGAGACCGACAGGGAGACTTAACTAATTTAGAACTCACAAACAACAACTAAACCTAGGATTGTTTGCGTAGCTAACCTAACAACCGCATGATTTATCTGCTTTAATTGATTGCTTATAAATCCTCCTTACCACATAATTAGCTCCCCAATTTACTTGCTTTCGTAGTTAGATTTACTTTACTGCTCGTAGTTAAATAAAATCACCCTTATCATACATTTGGGTTTGATCATTTTTGTATCAAGCGTTCTTAGATGAAATAAGTCGTCGATTGATTCGTTTATTCCCACCTTTTACCCATTCGTGGGGATTCGATACTCGGTATGTACTTATCGTTTTATATTACTTGTAACGACCGTATACTTGCGTAGTTTGCGTATTAGTATTTGGAACGCAACAAACCCCCCCCCCCCCCCCCCCACCCTTTTTTTGTTATACCATGTGTAGCCAATATCATTCATTTTTTATCAGTTACCCTTTTATTTTTTCAATTTACCCCATTGTTTTTATCAATTGCATAATTTTTGTTTTCCAATAACTCACTTTTCTTCTATGTAACCCATTTTTCCATTGATTTTTTCATTTTTAATCATATATTTTTAATCGAATTTTACCCGTGTTTTGACTTATTTTGGCTTAAGCCAATTATAAGTTTTTCAGTTAACTAAAATATCACATTTTTTTCCATATAGCCGAAGGTGGCCATTTGTTTTTAGGTTCTTTAATGTTTTTGAGGT
The DNA here is from genome assembly GCA_030819805.1 of Penstemon newberryi var. newberryi. Lineage (NCBI taxonomy): Eukaryota > Viridiplantae > Streptophyta > Magnoliopsida > Lamiales > Plantaginaceae > Penstemon > Penstemon newberryi. The sequence continues at coordinate 76,456,081 of JAUALY010000001.1, read as the reverse complement.
TCTTTAATAAGTGATAATTTCTTAAGAACTTTGAAAAGAAATAACGATTTTACCTGCTTTTACACTGAGTTGACCATTTTTTTTGTTATTTTAACTATTTTAACTCGTTCTTTCACCAATTTCACCCATTTTTTGTGATTTATACCATTTTTAATAAATCCATCCATTCTCTCTAGTTTAACCCTATTTTAGTCGATTTTATCCCATTTGTTAATCAATTCATTTATTTTCTCTGGTTTAACCCAATTTTAGTCTTTTTTACTCATTCTTTTGTTGATATAACCTATTTTCTCACATATTTCACCTTGTTTTTGCCAATTAACTCATTTTTTTTGTTTTTGTTCTTTTATCGTTATATTATGCAGCGGATTGTATATTTAAATTTGAACTTCAAACTTGTTATCCCCTCAACTTAACAGTTGGTTCCTCAGATGCACATAACTGAAAACCTATCAGCTAAGTAGTTTTATATGAACATATAGGTAAATGTGCATAAAGTAAGGAACACCAGATTTATAGTGGTTCGGAGGTAAAATAAGCCTCCTAGTCCACTCTTCTCAGAAATGCTGAAGAATATACCGAGATCACTTAGCACAGTAACTTGAACGTTGAACACTTAGCCAGTTCAAGTAAGACTAGATCACTAAGCAGGTGTAGATGGCCAGAACTATTGGCCCCAAGTGGTCAGACGAGGTCTAGAGGGGGAGGGGGTGAATAGACCTCTGTACCTTTTTCAAAATTTCTCTAACTTTCCTTATCAGCAGAGTAAGCTGATCAAAACTTAAGAGATTACTTAGATGTTCGTGCACAAAGCTTATTCAAAGTAAGTTGACCACTAGTCTGATTTTACTTATCTGTTTCAAATTAAATCAGAGTTTGATAACTTGTTATGCAGCGGATTTTTGTCAAGTATTTTTCAAACAAGTTTTTCTCACTTAAAGATTTTATCCTCAGTTTTAAAACTCCTTTTTAAAATCTTTAGCTTCTCAATGTTTGGTTACTTATGAAAATATGCAAGAATAAAACAAGTAAACCAACATAAGAATTTTTATAGTGGTTATATAGACAAGAAGTCTTTTAGTCCACTCTTCTAAATCACGAAGATTTAGGCTTTACTAAAAACAATAAGTAATTAGTACACCACTTGCGCTTTTACAACAAATGATAAAGCCGCAAGCTCGCAATAGGAAATCACTAAGAAAACTATCCTCTGAAGTTATATCACTCACTTCGATGGATATACACTTCTCACAACACTCAATGTTTATACAGAAATTACTCAGATTTTATTTTTGCTTGTTTCTTCAACTCGGCTTCGTCAACAGATGACTCGGCTGATAGTGATCTGCTCTTGAGTTTTTGTGACTTAGAAAATTTGCTCGCTAGAATTCTCTCTCAGTTGTTGTGTTGTCTCTAACTCTTGAACGCAGATCTATTTGTACTCGCGAATTTGAATTCTGCCCATTGAAGTAAGACAAATTTCAGATCTTCCTCGAGTACTAGTCCTTGTCTCTAAACGGCTTTCTGCAACTGTTCACTGTACAATTCTACTGTACTTTCTGTCACGTTGTATTTAATGCACCTTGCTGATACGAGGTTTCTTTTCAATCATTTGTCTTTAATACCCTTCTCTTACAACATTTATTACTCCAAGTGCATTTATTACCATTGTAATAACTTCCTGATCACTTCTACTCTGTTGATCGAATTCACTGTGTTGATGAACACTCTGCTGATTTAACACTTAGTGCCAATGACTCTATGATGAGTAGGTCTGTGTACTAAATACCAAACCTCATTTCTTTCAAATTGATTTAACACTTCTTGCATTGCTTCAATCCAGTGAGAATCACCAAGAGCTTCATCAATTAATTTAGGCTCAATCTGTGAAAGAAAACTTACAAACATTGATTCATTTGCAGTTGACCTTCTTGTTCTTACTCTGTCCAGTGGATCACCAATCACAAGATCGGGTGGGTGATCTCTGAGCCATCTGAGATGAGGTTGCAAATCTGGATGTTGTCCTCTTGATTGATCTTGCAACACTATTGTTGGAGTCTCAGTAGTAGTCTGTTGAATAGTCTCTGGTTTGTCAGCTGTTTGCAACTCGTCTGTTAGACAATCAGCAGACTGATTTTGAATACCACTTGAGTTATCAGCTTGGTTGAGATCAGGTAGTATGATGGGTACATATTCTTCTCTTCTTTCCATGGTCAATTTCTGAAGATCTGTAGATAAGTCTTGATTAGTACTTTGATTCTTTCGGAAGATTGATTAGGTTCATCAAATACTACATGAATAGACTCTTCTACATGTAAAGTCCTTTTGTTAAATACTCTGTAGACTTTACTAACAGTAGAGTAACCAACAAAAACAACTTCATCTGCCTTTTCTGCAAAAGAAGTAAGGTATTTTTCCCATTATTAAAAACAAAACATTTACATCCAAATATTCTAAGATAGTGAATATTATGCTTCATTTTGTTCCATAGTTCATAAGGAGTCTTGTTTTGACTTTTGTTGATCATGCATCTGTTCTGGGTGTAGCATGCTGTATTTGTGGCTTCTGCCCAAAATCTTTGCGGCAGTTTTGCTTCAGCTCTCATTGTTCTGGTAGCTTCTTTTATAGTGTTGTTTCTCCTTCAGCAACTCCATTTTATTGAGGGGTTCTGGTAGCAGAGTACTCATGACTGATTTCTCTGGAATTACAATACTCTTCAACAAAAGAGTTTGTAAACTCAATGCCCCTATCTGATCTGATCTTATCTTTAATATTTTTAGGCTCTTTTTATTCTGGATCAGCTCCATCAGATTAGTAACATGTTTCTTGGTTTCAATCTTGTTTTTCATGAAAACCACCCACGTGTATCTTGAATAATCATCCACAACAGCTAGGCAGTACTTCTTTCCACCATTGCTGATTGGATCAATAGGTCCAAACAAATCCATGTGAAGTAGCTCCAAAATTCTAGTTGAAGATTGGTGCTTCTTACTTTTGAATGATGACTTGATTTGTTTACCCTTCTAACATGCGTCACAGAGCTTATATTTTCTCATGACTGTCTTTGTAATTCCTTTTACCAAATCATTCTTGATTAATCTGTTGATGATCTTGAAATTCAAATTATTCATTCTTTAGTGCCATAGCCACCTAATTTCACGTGGTGTAGAGGCCACCAAACATACATTAGAACTCCTATCCACATAATTCCAGTCAACTGTGTAGATATTTCCTTGTCGTCTTCCAGATAAGATAACCTTCTTTGTTCCAATTTGCTCCACGTAGCACTTATCTGATGAGAAGATAACTGAAAAACCTTGTCACAAAATTGACTTATGCTCAGCAGATCGTACTCCGACCTTTAACATAAGAGACGTCAGATATCTCAATGTTTTCTTTGATAAGCTTTCCACTTGCCACAATCTTACCTTCTTTGCTGTCTCCAAAAGTTACATTTGGACCGTCTATGGCTGCAACATCAGTCAGTTCATGTATGTCACCACAAATGTGTCTTGAACATCCATTGTCCAAGTACCATTTCTTCTCTACTTTACTCATTCTCGTAATCCTAACCTCCAAAACAAAATAAAAATATTTTGGGTACCCTTTATTGAGAGGGTCCTGGCGGATTAGTATCACCTTTGATAACCCAAGATTTGGAAACCTTAGTCTTCTTAGGCTCAGTAGAGTTTGGTGGTGCCTTTGTTACTCTTGGTGCATTAAAATTTTCAGTATGCATATTATCAAGATAATCATTATGAAGTGAGTAATGCTCAAACGTAGGATACGGTGCATGATAAGCAGGATAAGCATGCATCAGATGATGAGCAGGGTATGCAGCATAGTAAGGTGGATATGAGGTGCATCATAATATGAAGGATAAGTAGATTGCACATAATATGACTCATTTCCATAACAAGCATTATCATTTCTATGATTTATTTGCTTCTTAGGTTTATTTCTTACTTGCTCATTAACAGACGACTTAGACATGTTACTAGTCTGATTATTTTTGCTCTTATCAGCAGACTTCTCAGGGCTACTCTGTTGTTTAGCTTTACTGGTCTGTTTTTCAATTCTAGGCTCTTTACCCTCTTTAGCCTTTGGAGATTTCTTCTCATTTTTCTCTTTTACTAGTGAAGTAGGTTTGGTAGTCTGAACATATAAGATAACATTGCTATTATCAGCATATACAAATTTTTTAGCGCGGTTCAGTTCTAAACTTTCTTTTTCTAAAGGTAGTTTATGTTCACTAGGTATGTTCACTGATGCAACAGAAGACTTATCATGAGTAGAAATATTCTTTTCAAGTTCCATGATTTTTCCTTTATAAACTTCACATTCTGCTTTCAGAGATTCATTCTCATGCGCAAGCTTTTTGTACTCAGTTGATTCTTCTGGTTTTTCAACCTTAAGTTTTAAGAGAGAATTTGCTTTTTCAGCACAATCATCTCTTCCTTAAGCTTGGCAAAAGCATCAACAACACTTGCGTTGTTTTTCATCATTTGTTCAAATGAACTATATAGCTCACTTTCTTCTTCAGAGAGATTTACCCTTTTTTCAGAATTATAAGATTCTTTGGCTATGAGACAGAGCAGTGCAGGTGTCTCTTCTTCAGCAGAGTCATCTTCTCATGTCTCCGAGTCTGAATCAGACGAGTAGATGGCTGCTGTCTTTTCAGCTTCAGCCAATAGTACTTTGCTCTTTTGGTGTCTCCTCTCTTTCCTTACTTTATTTTCCTCCTCTGTATACTTCTCGGCTTTAGGATATGGACAGTCCTTGATGAAATGTCCCAATTTCCTGCAGTTATAGCACATTAGTTTGGATGTAAAATCATCTTTACTATTATTTAAATGAGAAGTAGGGTTAGAAGTAGAAGCATGATTGTATTTGTTCTTCATCTTTCTCTTTTAGAACTTCTTGAACCCATTCAACAGTAGGGCAACATCGCCAGTAGTATACTCATTTTTGTTTAGTAGAGTAGTCTCATCAGATGAGTCCATTTCTTTTGATCTCCCTGCTGATCTTCTTGTTCGTTCTGCAGCGACTAAGGCAGCAATGGGATTTGAAGTCGATGGTTCTTCTATTCCCATCCTTGGTAGTTTATACTCATTTGCCTTGAGTACAGAAAACAATTCAGTAAGAGAGATTTCCCCCAAATCTCTTGATTCTTCCATCGCTGTAATCTTCATGTTGAACTTGGGAGGCAACGCCTTTAGAACTTTGACAGTGATCTCTTTATAAGTAAAGGTCTTTCCCAACTTTAAAACATCATTTAACGTTCTTGTAAACCTTGTGTCCATTTGGTTAATGATTTATCCAGACTTCATTAACGTTCTTGTAAACCTTGTGTCCATTTGGTCAATGGTTTCTCCAGACTTCATTTTGATGTTTTCCAACTTCTCGAGAGCTATGCTCAAGTTAGGTTCTTTGATAGCATCATTCCTTTCGCTCATATCACGAACTTTGTCCCACATCTATTTTGCAGTTTTGTAGTGTTTAACTTTGTCAAACCTGTCATTGTCAAGGGCTCTAGTCATGATGAATATGCAAACTTTATCAAGATCTTTCAGCTTAATTTCTTCAGCTGTCATTTCTTCAGGTTCTTTATCAACCGTAATCTTTTGATCGTTGACTTTGATTGTTTTTGTGATTTTGATAGGACCTCTTGTTATGCACGTATACATATTATCTTTGTAAGGTGCAACGAAAATTTCCATGGGGATTTTCCAGTCCTCAAAACTCATACCGCAAATGTGGGAAACATGGCTAATACAATCCATTTTCAAAAGATTTTAGTTTTCAAAAATATGCACATTTCAAAACTTTTAAAAAACACACTCTGGATCAAGCTCGTTGATCAGGAAAATGATTCAAATGAACCACCTGCTCTGATACCACTTGTTGGTCCCAAGTGGTCAGATGAGATCTAGAGAGGGGGGGGGGGGGGGTTAATAGACCTCTGTACCTTTTCAAAATTTCTCTAACTTTCCTTATCAGCAGAGTAAGCTGATCAAAACTTATGAGATTACTTAGTTGTTCGCGCACAAAGCTTGTAAATTCGAGGTATTAGCAGCCGTTTCCAGCTGTTGGATCGGAAAAAAAGGGGATTCTAGTTGTAAGATATCTAATGAAACCTTCGTTTCTTTGTTCCAAAATCGACCATAGATCAATGCCCCTTTTGATTGGGAAGCAAGAGTATCAATACAGTTTATAAGGCGACCCTCGTCAATTCCTTTGAGTTTCATTCTTGTTGGTTAATATTGGAGAAGGTTTTGAAGATGACAAAAAGGGTAATTTGGAAGTCATCAACTAAGAACTGAACAGCTTAGTGAAACCTATCTCATGGTCTGAAAGCTATGTGACCGAATTAGCAAAGTGGGATACCAAATGGGTATTATCAGCCGAGTCAAGATAGATGTGTTCATTTTTGAATCAGCTGAGAAGCCATCAGCCGAGTGATCAGCAAAGTGATCATCAGCAGAGTATTTCCACCAGCAGGGTGAAGACGGTCAGGAAGCTTATCAACGGGAACCAGCTAAGAGCTGAGTGCATTAAATGCGACTGACATAAAGTAGATATCCGTACAGCAGAGTGTACAGTGCAACAGTTGCAGGGAGCCGTTCCGCGTGTCAGGACCAGAACTCGAGGACTGTAGCTTTCTGTCAACCTTCAACGGGCAGAAAATTCAAATCCGAGGAGTATAAATAGAAGACAAACTGAAGATCTTAAGAGAGCTTGCACAACTCAAGATCATATCATAAGAGCAAGATCCATCAGTTGAGTCATCTGATCATAAGCGAAGTCATTTGTTGACAAAGCTTTTCGTTGAAGAACAGAGAACTTAGTTGTCTGTCTAAGTGACTTTCAGCTGTAAAATAGAAGGAGTGTATATCCATCTTTGTGAGTGATATAACTTCTTAGTATAGGATTTCTGAGTGATCTTCTGTACTGAAAATAGCGTGAGGAGTGTAGATTCGTCTAAGTGAGTGATCTAGCTTCAGAGTGTAGGATTTCTGTGTGATTTCTTACAGCGCACTTGTGGCTTTTCATTTGTTGATCAGCGCAAGCATTGTATACTTGATTACTTTGTGTTTTCTAGTATAACCTAAGATCTTCGTGACTTGGAAGAGTGGACTAAAGGATTTTTATCCATATAACCACTATAAAAATCCTATGTGTTTGATTTACTGTTTGCTATACTTTGCATATTTATCAAAGAACTCAAACATACGATTTTAACCAAAAGATTTTAAAAGGAGTTGTAAAAACTGGGGACAAAATCTTTTGAGTGAGAAAACTTAAAGAGGAACAGCTTGGTGAAAAACCCTTTGAATATCCGCTGCCAACTAGTTCCTAAAAACTCTGACTTAACATCTAAAATCAGCTGAGTGAAAATCAGAAGAGTGGTCAACTCTGCTGTTCAAAGCTTTGTGCGCGATCAGCTTAGTAGTCTTACAAATCTCGATCAGCTTAGTCTGCTGATTTGAAAAGTTAGAGAAAAAGTTTTAAAGTTTTCAGAGGTCTATTCACCCCCCCCCCCCCCCCCCTCTAGACCTCATTGACCACTTTTGGGACCAACAATTCTTGTGAACGTACTCCTCAGGCGCGTATGTTGACAACTTGTCTGATTTTACTTATCTGTTTCAAATTAAATAAGAGTTTGGTAACTTGTTATGCATCGGATTTTTGTCAAGTATTTTTCAAACAAGTTTTTCTCACTTAAAGATTTTATCCTCAGTTTTAAAACTCCTTTTTAAAATCTTTAGCTACTCAAAGTTTGGTTACTTATGAAAATATGCAAGAATAAAACAAGTAAACGAACACAAGATTTTTACAGTGGTTATATAGACAAGAAGTCTTTTAGTCCACTCTTCTAAATCACGAAGATTTAGGTTCTACTAAAAACAATAAGTAATTAGTACACCACTTGCGCTTTTACAACAAATGATAAAGCCACAAGCTCGCAATAGGAAATCACTAAGAAAACCTATCCTCTGAAGTTATATCACTCACTTAGATGGATATACACTTCTCACAACACTCAATGTTTATACAGAAATCACTCAGATTTTGTTTGTGCTTGTTATTTTAACTTGGCTTCGTCAACAGATCAATCGGCTGATAGTGATCTGTTCCTAAGTTTTTTAGGCTTAGAAAATTTGCTCGCTTGAATTCTCTCTTAGTTGTTGTGTTGTCTTTAACTCTTGAACGCAGATCTATTTATACTCGTGAATTTGAACTATGCCCGTTAAAGTAAGACAAATTTCAGATCTTTTTCGAGTACTGGCCCTTGTCTCTGAACGACTTTCTACAGCTGGTCACTGTACAGTTCTGCTGTACTTTCTGTCACGTCCCATTTAATGCACCTTGCTGATACGAGGTTTCTTTTCAATCATTTGTCTTTAATACTCTTGTCTTACAACATTTATTACTCCAAGTGTATTTATTACCGTTATAATAACTTCCTGATCACTTCTACTCTGTTGATCGAATCCACTCTGCTGATTCAAATCAAACTCATCTGATTTAACTCTGCTGAAGTCCACCAATCTGATTTCGAACACAACATCAGATCAGTAATCTCCTGGACCAAAATTTAACCTTCTGATTTTTACTTGTCTTCTCAGTTAAACTTTTCAGAGGTATGCTAAGCTTCCATTACTTAGCTGATGACTTTTGGAAATCATCAAAACCTCCCTTCACTTCTTCATCTTCATCCAACAAGAACACTAAGCAAACCAATACGAAAACATTGGTTTCCTAGAACAACACCAACTTCTTCACAAATAATTTTGGTTTTTCAAAGAAGATGAATCTTTTCTGCTTTTGGAAGTATTTTATCGTGTGTTCTTATCTTCCACTCTATCTTCATCTTCTATGTATACTAGTTAGCAATCTGCCCGTTGAGAGAGAAAAATTATTGAAGTACCCTCCAGCTAAGCATGTCACATAAAAGATGACTCTTTATAGCAATATATGTCCTATATTAGGCGCATGTTGTACGATTTATTATTGTAGCATGACTTTACTTATCAACTCCGCATTTGCATTTAATGCAATTGTACTTATCATGGAATTTTGAATTAAAGAATGAGCCTTGATATTCCAATGCTTCATTTAATTTGTCGGTTTGTGCCCAAGCAACTTATCCTTATACTTCAACTCTTATCACTTTAACTTATCTGTTAAGGCTTCTTCTTTGTACTGTTCCTTGTGAAATCTGTCGGAACTACGTTGTTGGCACTAAGCTCTTTAGGTAACTTGTCTGTTCACTTAGCTGATATAATTTCGTTCTCTGCCCAAGTTAAGACTTCATATTCCATGTCTTGCAACTTAACTGGGTGGTTATCCTCCTTGAACTAAGTTGTTCTCAACCAACTAACTACTTAGTACATATTTCTTATTTAGGCTGATGATATATAATTTGCTCTTTTGTTATCATCAAAGCCTAATTACAAATTTTCTATCCTATTACAACTTAATTACTTTCTATTTTATCATTTCTGATGATGATAATAAGTTGTACAATTTGCTTCCACTAATGTTCCCCTTTTTGATGATGACAAAACACATTGTAAGAAGAAATTGTGTGATCTCTTGGGAAATTAATTTCTTATACTTGCTTCCCCTTTTTTGTTATCATCAACTAAATAAATATGCATGCTAACAACGTGTTCCCCCTGTTTGGTTTCGTCTCTTGATATTCCTGCAATGAAGTTAAACGCATTATGTAGACACGACGTTCCACAAATAAAAGATGTAGTACTAATTATTGAGGAAGAATAATCGAGAGTTATTGATTCTATGTATTTATTAAGAGCGAATTTACGTGTCTCTTCATTTTCTTAGCCACTCAGAATGCAAGTTCTTTTTGTAATTTCAAGGGACAAAGTGATTTACTTTCCATAAGTACCCAATTTATGTGTTCATATTCGGGAATTTCAGTTTTCTTTCAAGAAGAGAAAATAATGAAGAGGAATGATAGGGAATGGGATGCTACAAGTTCCAGCAAACATGCTCGAGAGGATTTTCCAGAGGATCCAAACGACCCAGAGAATCCAGAGGATCCTGAAGACCTGAACGATGATCCTGATGATTCAAATAGTAATCCAGAAGGGTCTTCTTATGATTGTTCAAATAAGAGCTCGGAGTCAGAATCTGAAGACTCTGAGAAGAATTGCAGTTTTTCTGATGATGTTGAGGTGTTTGACAGAAAGGGGTTACGGGGTTTTGGCTCACGAACTCCTTCTCTATACTTCATCTAACTTAGAACGGAGCAAAGATTATAGTCCTACTTGAAATAGTCCTTCTGATGATGATGCTCCCCAGTCACCTAATGTCTCTCATGATGATTTTGTGTAGTCGTTGTAGTTTTTTTTCATGTGTAAATTTCATCAGCATGTAATAAATTTTAATAATTAATGAAAGATTTGTTTACTTATTTGTGTTTTAATTTTAATATTTAATCAACTAATAATTAAAATAGTTCTTTAGAAGAAAAACTTAGTTGTTTCCTTTGGGTGCCGCTTGATGGTTTTGACGACTGATGATGTCTGTCGAGTAACTTGCATCTAGGCAGTTTGATTCCATCACCAGAATGAATATTCCCCCTCAATTTGAGCATATTTCTTTTAAATGTCTACTTCCATAATTCCCATATCAATTCTTAGGGATGAGAATCTTGATTCACATAGAGGTTTAGTGAAAACATCAGCTAGCTGGTGCTCTGTTTTCAGAAATTCGATCTTTATGTTGCCTTTTTCTATTTGATCTCTCATGAAGTGATGTCTAGTTTCAATGTGTTTGGTCCTTCAATGACTTAATGTATTTTGTGACAGAGAGATGTCACTAGTATTGTCACAGTATATGGGAAGTTCAGATAGATTTAGATTGTAATCTTCTAATTGATGCTTCAGCCATAGTAACTGTGCACAACATGCTCCTGCAGCTACGTATTCCGCTTCAGTTGTTGATATGGAAACTGATGTTTGTTTCTTGCTCATCCAGGAGATCAGTCTGCTTCCGAAGAATTGACAGGTGCCTGATGTACTTTTTCTGTCAATTCTACATCCTCTTAGATCTGAATCTGAGTGCCCAATTAGATCAAATATAGATTCCTTAGGATACCATAGTCTTAAGTTCTTAGTGCCCTTTACATATTTAAGGATTCTTTCGGTAGGAAGCAGATGTGATCCCTTGGGATCTAATTGAAATCTTGTACATACTCCAACAGTGAACATGATGTCAGGTCTGCTAGCTATTAGATACAACAGGGATCCAATGATTCCTCTATATTTAGTGAAGTATGTTGAAGTTTCTTCTTCATCATTGTCAATTTTGGCATTTGTTGTCATTGGTACTACAACTGAAGTGGAAGTCTTCATTCCAAACTTCTTAATTAGGTCTCTTGTGTATTTGGCTTGGTTTATGAAGATTCCATTCTTTGTCTGGTTGAATTGTAATCCTAGGAAGTAGTTCAACTCTCCCATCATGCTCATTTCAAATTTATTCTTCATTAGTTGAGAGGATATCTCACATAATTTCTTGTTGGTAGAACCTTATATGATATCATCTACGTAAATTTGAACCAGTGGAGTTTCTTCCTTGACTTTGATTCCGAATAAGGATTTGTCAAGCTGTCCTTTCTTGAATCCTTGTTCCAGTAGAAATGCTGATAATGTATCATACCAGGATCTTGGAGCTTGTTTTAAGCCATATAGTGCTTTCCTTAGTTTTTATACTCTGCCTCCACATGATTGATCTTCAAATCTTGGAAGTTGCTCAACATAAACTCTTCTTGAAGTTTTCCATTTAAGAAGACACTCTTCACATCCATTTGGTACTTGGTGAAGTTCATATGTGCAGCATAAGCTAAGAAGAGTGTGATGGCTTCAAGTCTTCCCACTAAAGCAAAGGTTTCATCATAGTAAATTCCTTCTTCTTGACTATAACCTTCAGCAAATAGGTGTGCTTTGTTTCTAGTGATTACTACTTGTTCAACCATTTTATTGCAAAATAGCTATTTGGTGTCAATGACTTTCTGATGGCTTGGTCTTGAAACAAGTATCCAGACATTGTTTCTTTCAAATTTGTTATTTCTTCTTGCATTGCTTCGATCCAACTTGAGTCTTTAAGAGCTTCTTCTATTAATTTTGGTTTTGTGTGGGACAGGAAACTCATGTACATTGTTGAATTTAATGTTGATTTCCTAGTTCTTATTCTGCCTGTTGGATTTCCAATGACCAAGTCTGGTGGGCGGTCTCTTAACCATCTTAGATCAGGGTGAAATCCTGGATGTTGATTATTTTGTTCAACAAATTTTGGTTCATCTTCCTCTTATGAAATGTTATTTGTTGGATTCTCTTCCATGACTAGTGTGTCGTCCTCTACTTGGATTGTTTCATGGATGATTGGTTCTTTGGGCACCAGTGAAATTTGAATATTTTCATACGGTTGTGGAAAACCAGTGTTTGTACTTCTTGTGATTCCTCAGGTAGAGTCCAATTTGTGTCTTCAATTATTTATGAGGCTTTTGGAGCCAATGGTTCATCAAATGCAACATGAATTGATTATTCAATTGTTATGGTTCTTTTGTTGAACACTTTGTATGCTCTGCTGACAGATAAGTATCCAGTGAACATAGCTTTATTAGCTCTTTCATCAAATGCACTGAGTTTAGGCTTCCCATTGTTATGAACAAAGCATTTGCTTCGAAAAATTCTGAAGTATGCAATGTTTGGCTGTTTGTTTTTCCATAGTTCATATGGAGTTTTGTTGTTTTCTTTCTTGATCATGCATATGTTTTGTGTGTGACAGGTTGTGTTTGCGGCTTATGCTGCTCAAAATCTTTGAAATAGCTTTGATTATGATAGCATTGTTCTAACAACTTCCTTTATTGTTATGTTTCTCTTTCAGCCACTCCATTTTGTTGGGGAGTTAGTGCAGATGAGTACTCATGATTTTCTCTTCTCTTTTGGCAGTATTCTTCAACAGTGGAGTTGGTGAATTATGTTCCTCCGTCTAATCTTATTTTAAGCACTTTCAAGTTCTTTTTATTTTGAATTTTATCTATCAGAGTAGGTAAAAGTATTTTGATTTCAGTTTTCTTTGCCTTGAAGATAACCCATGTGTATCTTGAGAAGTCATCCACCACTGCCATGCAGTACTTCTTCGCAGATATGTTGGCAGGTGTTATTGGTCCACATAGATCTATGTGTAGGAGCTCAAGTATTATGCTTGATGACTGTTGTTTTTTGCTCTTGAAAGATGATTTGATTTGATTCCCTTTTTGACAGGCGTCACATAGTCAATTTTTCTTCATATTCACTTTTGGGAGTCCTTCCACTATACTGCTTCTTATCAGTTTGTTGATGGTATTGAATTTTAGAGGATTGTGCCAGAGCCATCTTACTTCACTTGAGGCTGATGCCATTAGGCAGTTGACTGCTGATGTATCTGCAAATTTCCACTTGATTACACACATGTTTTCATTTTTGCATCTTGTGAATACAATCTTTTTTAATCTAACTTTTTCAACTAAGCATTTATCAGATGAGAATATCACTGAAAATCCTTTGTCACACAGTTGGCTTATGCTTAGCAGATTGTATTGTAATCCTTGGACCTATGAGACATTAGAGATTTCAATGTTTCCTTTGCCTTTGACTTTGGCCCTTTTGTTGCCTCCAAAAACAATTGTTGGTCCATTGTATGTTACAAAATTCGTGAGCTCTTTCTTGTCCTTTGTCATATGTCTTAAGCACCCACTATCAGGTACCATGTTGGTACAAAACATATTTTATTTTTTAGGTACCCATATCATGTTGGGTCCTCCTTGGTTAGCTTTTCTCGGCATCCATAACTTTTTGGCTTTAGCATCTTTACACTTATTATAGTTGTAGGAGTTTCCATATGAATATGGTTTCTCATAAAAGTAAGATTTATGACGAGGGTAAACTTGAAACTCAGAAGGATATGCATGATAAGATTGAGTGTATAAAGGATAGTGAGATGCATACTGATGATTTGAAGCAGAGTAGTAATTCTGAGCAGACTGATAATAATTGGCAGGTGAGTAAAACCAGTTTTGATTAGGAGTTCTATTTTTAAGGAATTTAGATTATATCTTAAATGGTTTCTTTTGGTATTTGTTAGCTCATTCATTATGTTGGTCTCTAGGTTCCGCATAACCAAATCCTTGATATTTCAATCTGTTCTTTTTAGGTTCCTTTTGCTTACATTTTACAAATTTAGTTGTATTCTTCAAGCCTATTTGTTTGTTGGGGCATAAGTCGAAACCTAGACCTCATTTGTGATTAGTTGCTCTTTGAGATCCTGTAATTTCATCTAGGTTTTTGGATGTTGGATGAAGATGAAGATGGAAGACATAAAGTGAAGGGAGGTTTTGATGATTTCCAAAACATCAGAATCAGCTAAGTATGGAAGCTTAGTAAAAACCTTCTAAGATATTTGACTAAGGAAGAAGTTCATCAGACTAGTCAAATATGGTCCAGAAGACTACTGATCTATTGCTGAGGAAGAAATCAGACTGGTGGACGATCAGCCGACTCAAATCAGATTAGTTCAAGTTTGGGATCAGCCGAGTATACATCAGACGAGTAATTTCGATCAGCCAAGTGGAAGTAGATCAGAAGATCAGTGCAACGGTAATAAATGCACTTGGAGTAATAAATGATGAAGAGGAAGGGTATTAATGACAAATGATTGAAGAGAAACCTCGTATCAGATTGGTGCATTTAATGCGATCTGACAGCAAGTACAGCAGAGTGTACAGTGTTCAGTCGCAGGTAGCCGTTTCTGCAGGAAGGACCAGTACTCGAGGATTTGAACAGCTGTCGATCTCTCAACGGGCAGAAATTCAAATCTCCAAGTATAAATAGTTCAGTTCATGAGTTGAAGAGAAGAACAACACAGAGACAACACACTTTGAGAGCTAAAATTCGAAGCAAAACTTCTCTAAGTCTCAAAACTCAAGAACAGAACACTCATCAGCTAAGTCATTTGTTGACGAAGCAAATAGAGAGAAAAATAGAAAATACTTGTAAAATCTGAGTGATTTTGTTAGGTTGTGTTGTGAGGAGTAGATATCAATCTTTGTGAGCGATATTACTTCAGAGATTAGGAATTTCTTTGTGATTTCCTACTACGAACTTGTGGCCAGTTCATCTGTTGGTTGGCACAAGCAGAGTGTACTGTAATCTTTGTGACTATAGTATAACCCAAGATCTAAGTGACTTGGAAGAGTGGACTAAAGGATTTACATCCATATAACCACTATAAAAATCCTTTGTGTTTTTAACTTGCATTATTTTCTGCATATTTGAAAGAACAGTTTTAAAACATTTAAAAGGTTAACTGCTGAAAAGTTTTATAAAGGAGTTTATTTAAAAACTGGGGATAAAACTATTTCAAGGTTAAAGAAAACTACTTGTGAAAAACACTTGATAAATCCGCTGCAAGTTAGTTTATTTTAAACTCTGATTTTGATAAAATCAGCTGAGTGAAATCAGAAGAGTGGTCAACTCTGCTGTTCAAAGCTTAGTGCTAGATCAGCTTAGTCTGCTTACTGTTCTCGATCAGCTTAGTCTGCTGAACAGAAAAGTTAGAAGTTTTAAAAGGCAAATTTTTAAAGAGGTTTATTCACCCCCCCCCTCTAAACCTCATCTGACCACTTGGGACCAACAAGTGGTATCAGAGCAGGTGGTTCATCTGAATCATCTGACTGATCAACGAGCTTGATCCTTAAGTGTTTTTCAAAGGTTTTCAAAAGTTTTCAAAAGAGCATCTTTTTGAAAAACAAAACTTTTTGAAAATGGATTGTATTAGCCTTGTTCCCCACATAGGCGGTATGAGCTTTGAGGACTGGAAGATACGCATGGAAATTTTCCTTGCTGCTTACAATGATAATATGTACAGATGCATAACAAAAGGTCCAATAAGGGTTACCAAGACAATCAAAATCGATGGCGTAGATACTGTTGTTGATAAAGATGAAGAAGAGATGTCACCTGATGAAATCAAGCTGAAAAATCTTGATAAAGTTGGAATCTTCATCATGACTAAAGCCCTGGACAATGAAAGATTTGACTATGTCAAACACTGCAAAACATCAAAAGAGATGTGGGACAAAGTCAGGGATATGAGTGAGGGAAACGAAGCCATCAAGGAACACAATCTAAGTGTTGCCATGGAGAAGTTTGATAACTTCAAAATGAAGCCTGGAGAAACCATTGAACAGATGAGCTCAAGGTTTACCAAAGTGCTGAACAACGTGTTAAAGCTGGGTAAGACATTCACAGACAAAGAGATCACTCTCAAAGTCTTGAAAGCGTTACCACCCAAGTTCAACATGAAGATCACAGCTATGGAAGAATCTAGGGATCTGGGGAAGATCTCTCTGACAGAGTTGTTTTCTGTACTCAAGGCGTACGAGTATAAAATACCAAGGATGGGAATAGAAGAGACCTCAACTTCTGGCCCCACTGCTGCACTGGTTGCTGCAGAAAGAACAAGAAGATCGTCTGGAAAAAGCAGAGAAGTGGACTCATCTGATGAGGCCCCAGTATTGAGCAAAAAGGAGTATACTGCTGACGATGTTGCGTTGTTATTGAACGGGTTCAAAAAGTTCTACAAGAGAAAAATGAAGAACAAATATAACAATGCTTCTACTTCTAAACCTACCTCTAATTCTTATGACATTAAGGATGATTATAAATCCAAAATGATGTGCTATAATTGCAGGAAATTGGGACACTTCATCAAGGACTGCCCATATCCTAAAGCGGAGAAGTACACAGAGGAGGAAAAGAAACAAAGAAAAGAAAGAAGAGAGAAGAGATACCAAAAGAGCAAGGTGCTGTTGGCTGAAGCTGAAAAGATGGCAGCCATCCACTCATCAAACTCAGAATCTGGCACTTCAAGTGATGACTCTGTTTTTGACGAAACACCTGCACTGTTGTGTCTCATGGCAAAGGAATCTGATGATTCTGACAATGAGGTAATGCTCTCTGAAAGTGAGCTTGAACTGTTTAACTCATTTGAGCAAATGATGAACAACAAAGTAGATGTTGTTAATGAGCTTGCTAAGCTTAAGGACGAGATGATTCTGCTGAAAAAGCAAAATGCTAAACTGAAACTTAAGGTTGAAAAACCTGACGAATCAGCCATGTATAAAAAGCTTTCGCATGAATGTGAATCTCTGAGAGCTGAATGTGAAATGTACAAGGGACAAATTAAAGAACTTGAAGCTAGAATATCTTTGCATAATAAGTCGTCTGTTCCTAAGTCGTCTGTTGTGACAATAGATAAACCAACTGAACAGAGTACTCCCTTAGTAAAAGAAAGTTTAGAACTGAACAAAGCTGAAAAATTTATATCTGCTGATAATAGTAATATTGTCTTGTATGTTCAGACTACTAAACCCATTTCACCTGAGATTGAGAAAAAGGAGATAAAGACTCCTAAGGCTAAGAAGGGTAAAAAGCCTGAAACTGAAAAACAGACTGGTAAAACCAAACAGCAGAGTAGTCCCAAGAAGTCTGCTGATAAGAGTAAAACCAATCAGACTAGTAAAGCTAAGTCGTCTGTTAAAGAGCAAGTAAAGAGCAGATCTAAGAAGCAAAGAAATTACAACAAAAATGCTTACTATGGAAATGAGTCTTATTATGTGCAACCTGCTTATCCACCATATTATGCTGCACCTCATTATCCACCTCATTTTGCTGCATATCCTGCTCATCAAACAATGCATGCCTACCCTACTTATCATGCATCATATCCTGCTTATGAGCCTTATCATCATCATAATGATTATCACCATAATATGCCTGCTGATTATGATGTAAATGAAGTTGCTCATGCTCCTGCTAAGACTGCAAAGCCTAAGAAGCCTAAGACTTCAACATCTTGGGTTGTCAAAGGTGATACTAATCCGCCAGGACCCTCTCAATAAAGGGTACCTAAAACAATTTTTATTTTGTTTTGTAGGTTAGGATTAGGAGTAGGAGTAAAATAGCGAAGAAATGGTACTTGGACAGTGGATGTTCAAGGCACATGTGTGGAGACATACATGAACTGGCAGATGCTGTTGCTGTGAATGGTCCAAGAGTTACTTTTGGAGACAGCAAAGAAGGCAAGGTTGTAGCTGTTGGAAAGCTTATCAAAGGAAACATAGAGATATCTGACGTCTCATATGTTAGTGGCCTGAAGTACAATCTGCTAAGCATAAGTCAATTTTGTGACAAAGGATTTTCCGTGGTGTTTTCATCAGATAAGTGCTATGTTGAACAAATTGGAACAAAGAAGGTTATTTTATCTGGAAGAAGACAAGGAAACATCTATGTAGTCGACTGGAATTCTGTGGACAAGAATTCAAATGTTTGCTTAGTGGCTTCTACACCAAGTGAAATCAGTTGGCTTTGGCACAAAAGAATGAATCATTTGAATTTCAAGACCATCAACAGATTGATAAAGAATGATTTGGTAGAAGGAATTCCTAAGACAGTCATGAGCAAAGACAAGCTCTGTGATGCCTGTCAGAAGGGTAAACAAGTGAAGTCATCTTTCAAAAGCAAGAAGCACCAATCTTCAATCAGAATTTTGGAGCTACTGCATATGGATTTGTTTGGCCCTATTGATCCAATCAGCAATGGTGGGAAGAAATACTGCCTAGCTGTTGTGGATGATTTTTCAAGATTTACTTGGGTAATCTTCATGAAGAAGAAAAGTGAAACCAAGGAACATCTTACAAATCTGATGGAACTGATCCAGAATGAGAAGAGTCAAAGAATTTTGAAGATCAGATCAGATAGAGGGACTGAGTTTACGAACTCTACTGTTGAAGAGTACTGTAATTCCAGAGGAATCAGTCATGAGTACTCTGCTGCCAGAACCCCTCAACAAAATGGAGTTGCTGAAAGGAGAAACAGAACTCTAAAAGAAGCTACCAGGACAATGATAGCTGAAGCAAAGCTGCCCCAAAGATTCTGGGCAGAAGCTACAAACACAGCATGTTATACACAGAATAGGTGTATGATCAACAAAAGTCAAAACAAGACACCTTATGAGTTATGGAACAACAGAAAGCCTAATTTACATTATCTTAGGATTTTTGGTTGTAAATGTTATGTTTTGAACAATGGGAAAAATCACCTCACTGCATTTGCAGAGAAGGCTGATGAAGCTGTTTTTGTAGGTTACTCTACTGTTAGTAAAGCTTACAGAGTGTTTAACAAAAGAACTTTGCTTGTAGAAGAGTCTATTCATGTAGTATTTGATGAACCAAGTCAATCATCTGAAAAGAATCAAAGTGCAAACCCTGAGATATCTGCTGACTTTCAGAAATTGAATGTGGAAAGAAAGGAAGAATATGTACCCATCATACTACCCAACTTATCTCAAGCTGTTAACTCAAGTGCTGTTCAAAATCAGTCTGCTGATTGTCTAACAGAGGAGTTGCAAACAGCTGACAGACCAGAGACTGTTCAACAGACTACAACTGTTCAACAGACTACTACTGAGACTCCAACAGTAGTGTTGCAAGATCAATCCAGAGGACAACATCCAGATTTGCAACCTGATCTCAGATGGCTCAGAGATCACCCACCAGAATTAGTGATTGGTGATCCCTTGGATAGAGTTAGAACAAGAAGGTCAACTGCAAATGAAACAATGTTTGTAAGTTTTCTTTCACAAATTGAGCCTAAATTAATTGATGAAGCTCTTGGTGATTCTCACTGGATTGAAGCTATGCAAGAAGAGTTGAATCAATTTGAAAGGAATGAAGTCTGGTACTTAGTTCCCAGACCTACTCATCAAAGAGTAATTGGCACTAAGTGGGTTTTCAGAAATAAGATGAATGAAGATGGTATGGTTACCAGAAACAAAGCAAGACTAGTTGCCAAAGGTTACTGCCAAGAAGAAGGCATTGATTTTGATGAGACATTCGCACCTGTTGCAAGGCTTGAAGCAATCAGATTGTTCCTAGCCTATGCTGCTCACAAGAACTTCACTGTCTTTCAGATGGATGTGAAGTCTGCTTTTCTCAATGGAGAATTGCAAGAAGAAGTGTATGTTGAACAACCTCCTGGATTTGAAGTTTATCAACAAGGAGATAAGGTATATCGTCTGAAGAAAGCTCTCTATGGACTGAAACAGGCTCCAAGAGCATGGTATGATACTTTATCTGATTTTCTTTTAATTAAAGGATTTCACAAAGGTAAAGTAGATAAAACCTTGTTTACTATTGAATGGGATAATCATATATTGTTGGTACAAATATATGTAGACGATATTATTTTTGGTTCAACTAACAAACAGATGTGTGAAAGATTCTCTAAGCTGATGCAGAACAAGTTTGAAATGAGCATGATGGGAGAATTAAATTACTTTCTTGGTTTACAAGTCAAACAGCTGCCTGATGGTATTTTTATTAATCAAGCAAAGTACACAAAAGATCTGTTTAAGAAATTTGGTATGGAAACTAGTTCATCTGTTACTGTTCCTATGTCTACTGGACTTCGTCTGGACAAGGATGAAGGTGGCAAATCAGTTGACATCACCAAATACAGAGGCATAATTGGGTCACTGTTATACTTAACAGCTAGCAGACCTGATATTATGTATTCTGTTGGGGTCTGTGCAAGATTTCAATCAGATCCTAAGGAATCTCATCTCTTAGCTGCTAAAAGAATACTAAAGTATCTCAAAGGCACTCAAGAATTGGGATTGTGGTACCCAAGGGAATCAGGATTTGAACTTGTTGGATATTCAGATTCTGACCTTGCTGGCTGCAAAATTGATAGGAAGAGTACTACAGGTACATGTCAATTTTTAGGCAGTCGTCTGATCTCATGGATGAGTAAGAAACAGACTTCAGTATCCATATCTACTGCTGAAGCTGAATACATTGCTGCTGGAGCATGTTGTGCACAAATACTTTGGTTGAAGCATCAACTTGAAGACTATAATCTCAAGATCAGTGGAATCCCTATCTACTGTGATAATACAAGTGCAATCTCACTTACTCAGAATACTACTAGTCATTCCAGGACTAAACATATTGAGATCAAACATCACTTCATCAGAGACCATGTTGAAAAGGGAAATGTTATTATTGAGTATGTTCATACAGACAACCAGATTGCTGACATTTTCACCAAACCACTGAATGAAGCTAGATTCTCCACTCTAAGAGCGGAATTAGGCTTGTTAAAATTGGATTCATAAGCTGAGGGGGAACCTATCAGAAGACTGGGTTCAACAGCTTACTAATCTGACATCAACAAGCGTTACACTTCAAGAAGGCTGACTCTCAACAGACTAGTTGACTGATGAATTCTTGAATTCAGGGGGAACGTGTAAGACTAGCGGTACCCTTGTTTTAAAGATGAAATCCTCAATGACAGTTAGTTGAAGTTGTTTTAATCAGAAGATTTGTTCTTAATTCTTGAAGATTCAAAGATTATTTTTCTTGCTGGATTGACAAACAGCAAAGGAAGATCACTAGATATTGGCTTTCACTAGTGATATATTGTATCAGACAAGTCGCTTATCAGATAAGTATCACTTTACTCATCTGTTATTATTTATGTCATCTTATATTTAAAGTGATGTGCAAAAACGTTTTATCAAAAGCACGCTTTTATAAGTAACAGACAAGTGGCGTTTCAAATTCCCGCCTGCCTGACATAATTAATAAATTTTGAATTCCGCGATTCTCGCCCGCACGATTAAAAACTGACAGATCAAATCAAACCGTCCGCGTATAACACGGAAACCGAAGCATTTCGAAATCTATAAATCCAGATCTGATCAGAAGGGTTAAACCTTACGCACCCAAAATTATTCTAAGTGAAAAAGAAGTTACTAACTCATCTTTTCTGCCTTAAAAGTGTTAAATTTCTCTCAAGCTACTACAAATTTTTCAAAATGGCCGGAGCTGAAGGACGTTATTTGAATTACGAGAAGTTCTACTCTTCTGGAACTCCTCTAATGAAGGAAATCTTGGTCAAAATTAAAGAGGCATCATTGGTGAAGGTTTTGGAGGCTCATGAGGAGTATGTTTTCACCGAAGATGTGGCTGACTACTATGGATCTAGAAAAAATGACCTAACCAAAATGATTTCTGTGGCTACTGTCGGAGGTAAAACTGTCTGTGTTTCACCTGCTGTTTTGAATGAAATTTATGGCCTTAAAAATGAAGGAGGAGAGGTATTTACCCTGGCTCAAGAAAAGGAGGAAGAATTTTGGTTTGTCTGTGCAAAGGATGGAGAACCAATGACTGGAAGCCTTATGAAAACTCAGCTGAAAGACGAGTTTCAAAGGTTTGCTGATATCATTGCCAAAATATTGGAGTGTTGTACGAGCTCCTTGGATGGGTTACCTAGGAGAAGGTACCAAACAATGGTTTGCATCTACTATGGGTTGGATGTTAACTGGGCTATTCACTACTTTTATCTTCTGGCGTTAAAGAAGAATGGACATGTGGTGATGATGAGTCATCTACTCTCAGCTCTGGGATGTCCATTGATGAACGGGAAGACAGTTCATAAGCTGAAGGAAGTGAAGATGTATGAACCAGTTAAGATTGGAGCTACTTCTAAAAGAAAGGCAAAAGGAAAAGAAGAGAAGCCTGCTGCCAAGAAACCCAAGATTACCATCAAGACGAAGTCTGCTGATCAAACAGCAAACCCTGCTGTTGAAGCCAGATCAGTAGAGTCTGCTGATGCTGCTAACCAGATAGTCACTGAGGTGACTAAGGAAATCAGTGAGATGAGTACTGAAACATCTCCAGAAAGAACTGAGTCTGACGAACCAGTTCAGATTAAAGAAGTTGGAAGAAGAACAAGGAGTTCAGTAAAGAGAACTGCTGAACCTCAACGACCTGAAGTTTTGCCCAAGCCAAAGGCAAAAAGAAAGTTAACTCTGGGAGGTCAACGAGTTACCTTTACAACTGCCCCAACTGTTCAAGTCAGAGAAAACCCTGCTGCTGAAAGACCAGTGGATGCAGTAGACCAATCTCTTGACAAGTCTGCTGTTGATGAACAGCCAACTACTTCACCAGCAGAGGAGAATGTCCCACTCATTCATCCTACACCAACTGCTGCTGTTCCACTACAAGTAGTTGAATCACCTGCCGCCAGAAGGAAGAGAACTGGTAAGGCAAAAGTTAAAGTGATTACTGCTGCTGAGCAGAAAAAGATAGATGAAGCTGAGAAGAAAAAGAAAGAAAAAGAAAACGCTCGCAAACTTAAGGAGCTTGAGGCTCAGACTAAAAACATGTCTGAAGCTGAGAAAGCTGCTAAAGAAGCTCATGATTTGGCTTTGGCTATTGAAGCCAGTACCAAGGATGCTCAAGGTCCAAGGTACAGTGGTGGAATCACAATTGGAGATCCCAAGAAGCCAAAGGCTGTTATGCCAACACCCAAGCTGCCAAAGAAGAAGAGATCAGAACTGAAATATGCTCTGAACATAGTTCAAAATGATCCAGAGATGTTCAAACAATTTGTGGCAGACCTTGAGCGGTATAACGACGTTTTGGTCCGTCAGAGTCTCTTTGTTAAGGAAAAGATAAGATACAACAGATGGAGAGAATATCGTCTGACCAAGACAAAGGATCAAATAGTACAGTGGAAGGATTTTGCTGCTGAGGAAAGATGGGTCCTGCAATTTCTGGAAACTGGATGTCTGAGACAAGCATTGGATTCAGACCACTTCTTTGATATGATTCACTATCGAATGAGGAAGTTGGCAAAGTCTGAAGCCAAGTTGCTACAAAGTTCTGTTCCTGAAACTCCTGCTTCAGATGAAAATCTACAGAACAGAATGGTCAAGCTGGCATTATCTGTAACTTTGGAAGTATGGGCAAAGAAGACCAGACATCAGAAGGGTCAACCCAGCTCAATGTTACCTATGCCAAGCTTACAACAGATCGTCTTTGGACCGGCTATCAAAACATATGAAGACTTACCTGAACAGACAACTTCACCATTTACACCTGCTCTTATATTTACACATAAAACTGTTGTTGCTGATAATGGTGTTGATGTTGTTACAGAGATAAATGAGCCAACACAGGTCCAACAGAAGATTGCTGAAATCTCAACATCATCAGAGAAGTTGCCCCAACAGCAGACTACTCTGACTGATGAACCAAAGGAGACTGACAAAACTCCTGAGATTGCTCAAGCAAGCACAACCACTCCATCAACTTCAACAGACTTGCAACCAGCTATTTTGGAGTCCATCCATCAGCTGATTGCCAACTCAATGAAGGAAATGGAAGACAGACATAGAGAACAAATGAATACGTTTAAGGAAGTAGCCTTAACTATGCTGTCTGCTGCTGCTGAAAAAGTCCCAAAGGCTGCTGATCCTAGCCCTCTGATAGTGGAAGAAATGGCAAACATCAAAAATGAAGTACAAGCTATCAGACTGGATGTGGAAACATTTGGTGCAAGGGTCAAAAACAACACAGCTGGTTGGAGGGACATCAATGAAGTTGTTGCAAATGCAATGGAGGCTCATGAAGTAAAAGCTGAGAGCATGCTGAAAGCATTCACTACTTCAGCTGACTTAATTCTGAGTTCTCAGATTCAACTGTGTGATCAAGTGGATCTTACATTCAAGAAGATTGAATCATACAACACATTGCAGCAACTGAAGAGGGAAAATCATCTTCTGACAGTGGATAAAAACATCAGACTGATTTGTGACGCAATTAACATCACTCCTGTTCTGCCTGAAGAACCTGTCTACCCTGCTGATGATGACAAAAAGGGGGAAGATGGAGATTCTACAACGAAGAAGAAGGGTGCTGATGCTAACCTATCAGCTGAAGTTACTGAAAAGTTGGACTCTGCTGAAAAGGATGCTGATGATGAAAATACAAGCAGACCAGACAATGAAGTAACTGAGGCAGACAACGATGCTGATGAAGAGCCCAAAGAACCAGTAAAATCTGATAAGGAGATTGCTGCTTCCAAGGACTCTGCTGCTGAACAGTTAGATCCATATGTCAAGTACAAAAGAATAGAGGATCTCAGAAGAAGATTTGAAATGCTTGAACAAGATCTCTCTAGTTCTGAACAAGAAGATGAAGACCCTGAAAATGAAGAAGAAGGAGAAACACAAGAAGAGAAGAAGGACTAGACTAAGTTATTAGACTAGGTCACTTGTAATCTTTTTGTTAAACTTGTAAAATTTTACTTTCTGTTATCTCATCTGTTAAACTTGTAACTTGTAATCAATTGATATAATCTATAAAAGTTCAAGTTTCCAACAAATCATTTCTATCTCAGAAATTTTTGAGGACTTAAACTTTAGCTTTAGGAACAGGTACTTAGCTGAAGTTTTGTCATCATCAAAAAGGGGGAAATTGTTGGATGAAGATGAAGATGGAAGACATAAAGTGAAGGGAGGTTTTGATGATTTCCAAAACATCAGAATCAGCTAAGTATGGAAGCTTAGTAAAAACCTTCTAAGATATTTGACTAAGGAAGAAGTTCATCAGACTAGTCAAATATGGTCCAGAAGACTACTGATCTATTGCTGAGGAAGAAATCAGACTGGTGGACGATCAGCCGACTCAAATCAGATTAGTTCAAGTTTGGGATCAGCCGAGTATACATCAGACGAGTAATTTCGATCAGCCAAGTGGAAGTAGATCAGAAGATCAGTGCAACGGTAATAAATGCACTTGGAGTAATAAATGATGAAGAGGAAGGGTATTAATGACAAATGATTGAAGAGAAACCTCGTATCAGATTGGTGCATTTAATGCGATCTGACAGCAAGTACAGCAGAGTGTACAGTGTTCAGTCGCAGGTAGCCGTTTCTGCAGGAAGGACCAGTACTCGAGGATTTGAACAGCTGTCGATCTCTCAACGGGCAGAAATTCAAATCTCCAAGTATAAATAGTTCAGTTCATGAGTTGAAGAGAAGAACAACACAGAGACAACACACTTTGAGAGCTAAAATTCGAAGCAAAACTTCTCTAAGTCTCAAAACTCAAGAACAGAACACTCATCAGCTAAGTCATTTGTTGACGAAGCAAATAGAGAGAAAAATAGAAAATACTTGTAAAATCTGAGTGATTTTGTTAGGTTGTGTTGTGAGGAGTAGATATCAATCTTTGTGAGCGATATTACTTCAGAGATTAGGAATTTCTTTGTGATTTCCTACTACGAACTTGTGGCCAGTTCATCTGTTGGTTGGCACAAGCAGAGTGTACTGTAATCTTTGTGACTATAGTATAACCCAAGATCTAAGTGACTTGGAAGAGTGGACTAAAGGATTTACATCCATATAACCACTATAAAAATCCTTTGTGTTTTTAACTTGCATTATTTTCTGCATATTTGAAAGAACAGTTTTAAAACATTTAAAAGGTTAACTGCTGAAAAGTTTTATAAAGGAGTTTATTTAAAAACTGGGGATAAAACTATTTCAAGGTTAAAGAAAACTACTTGTGAAAAACACTTGATAAATCCGCTGCAAGTTAGTTTATTTTAAACTCTGATTTTGATAAAATCAGCTGAGTGAAATCAGAAGAGTGGTCAACTCTGCTGTTCAAAGCTTAGTGCTAGATCAGCTTAGTCTGCTTACTGTTCTCGATCAGCTTAGTCTGCTGAACAGAAAAGTTAGAAGTTTTAAAAGGCAAATTTTTAAAGAGGTTTATTCACCCCCCCCCTCTAAACCTCATCTGACCACTTGGGACCAACATTGGATGCCTTTTCAAGTCCTTTTAATTTATTTTATTCCTCAATTAGATTTTTCTCTAGTACTTTGCATTTGCTATAGAAACATTCATTTTTTATTTTAAGGTTTTTATATCCTCATTCATTTGTTAATTCTTCATTTTCCATTTTTAATACATTGTAATATGTTGAATGTCTTCCTAACTCTTCTTCCAACATACTCTTATATTTCCTCATCTAACTTACTTATTTTTGTAGTTCGATATATTCATTTGCAATATTTGAATTCTTATGCTTCATTCTTTCAATAGATTTAAATAGTGCAATATCTTCATCGGAGTTTAGAAATACCTTAGTTGTTTCAGCATCAGAGGTGTCTTGTCTTTTGGTCATCAGACACATCAGGGTAGGAGCTTCATTTTCATTAATTGTCCAAATCAGATACACTTCCAGAGTCTGATGAAGTTTACATGGAATCTTCAGCAATCATGGCTTGCTTTTTCTTCCTTTCTCTTCTTACCTTCCTTTCCTCCTCAGTTTCTTTTTCTGGTTTAGGATAAGGACAAAACCTGATGTAGTGTGTTGGAAAAATTTATTAAATCAAGGGCTAAAACAACTAAGTAATTAACAACTGAGTTAATTGATAGGTTTTGATGATAACAAAAGCTAAGTAAGAAAATCTAATTTAGATTCAGAAACCTAGTCAAAATAGCTAAGATATAAAACAATTAAGTTGAGAAAACTCAGACGAGTTGAATACTGAGAAAACTCCGAGTATTGTATTCAAAGAAAGTTTGAATAAGCTAATCAATTTGGTTTTGATTGATTAACAAAAAATAAATTCATCAACAGCCAAGTTCAAATGAAGGCAGCTGAAGTCAGAAGACACCAGCAGAGTAAACTGTTCACAATGGAACAGGCATGTACTGTAGCTGAGACAAACAGACGATTGATCTTAATCAGCTTGGTACTAAACAATTGACTAGCTTAGGAGCCAAGTCAGTAGACAATTCAAATGGAGGACAATCAGCTAAGTCGAAGGACAATTAGCTAAGTGTCCATCTCGAAGGATCATCCAAGTCAATTCATCTGTTGAAGAAGACAACATAGTATCCTCGGATAGCAGGGTGCATTTAATGCGAATGACAGAATTATACATTGACAGTCCGCGACAGCGACAAAGCCACCTGCAAATATAGTCGTTTGAAGTTGGTAAAGAGAATAAGGGCATTCCTAGAATTGTGAAAATATTCAACGGCCTCAATCTCAACCCTCCTTATAAATAGAACTCAACTTGAATGAAGACAGCAACTTTTCAACTCTTGTAATCTTATCAAAAGAAAATCATTCAAGAATCAAACTGAGAGAAAAACCACTAAGCTGTTACTGAAGAATAACTTATTCGTTGAAAAAAACTAAGAGTTTTTGCATACAACAAGGTTGTATTTGAGAGTTAGTTTCTAAGAGAAATTAGATATAGCCGAGGGCTTAGAAGAGATTAAACTCAAGAAATTTTGAATCCTGTGATTTTTACTAAGAGTAAAAGTTCCACTTGAGCGTAGAATTTGTAAATGTTAATTGTTGTATTAGTCTAAGAGATTAGTGCAGAGTCTTCCATCATGTTAAGGAAGAAGAATGGACTAGAGGGATTACACCACCCTTGAACCACTATAAATGTGTTGTTCTTTATCATTCCGCACTTACACTTGCATATCTTACGAACAAACTTGTCATCTGTTAAGGATTGAATTAAAAACTCAAAACAGATTTACAAAAGATCAAAATATTTTGGTTACAAAATATTGTAAGTTTTCAACGTTTGATTGACAACTTTATATATTCCCACTACTAGAAAAACTTAAAATTGCAACAGATATTTTGAAACCAAATTAAATCGGTTGGAAATTTTAGCAAAATTGCAACCAAAATAATTTCGGTTGGAATCTAGGTTGGAATTGTTTGTACTAAAAAAATGCATCTCCATCTCTCTCCCTTAATTTTCCCCCAGAATTGCAACTGAATTAAACTCTGTTGCAATTTTGGGCAAGAATTGCAACCGAATAAATATTCGGTTGCAATTCTTACCTAAAATAGCAATTGCTCACCACCACCACTGAAGCACCCCGCGCGCACCACCACCGTGTACCCCGTGCGCACCACCACCACAACCTCACAACACCCCACGGCAGCACCACCAACGCGAAAAACCTCTGCAACCGAATAAATATTCGGTTACAATTTTTTGTACTAAAAAAATACGTCTCCATCTCTCTCCCTTAATTTTCCCCCAGAATTGCAACTGAATTAAACACTGTTGCAATTTTGGGCAAGAATTCTTACCCAAAATAGCAATTGCTCACCACCACCACTGACGCACCCCGCGCGCACCACCACCCTAACCTCACAACACCCTGCGGCAGCACCACCAACGCGAAAAACCTCGCGGCCGCTCCACCACCCCGCGGCAGTGTACACATTTAGAGGTATGTATTACGTATTAGTTAACTAATTTAGGGTTTGATTATGGCTTAATTTATTTAGGGTTTAATTACTTTAAGTTAGCATTGTATTTATTCATATGAAAATAATTTCAACAAGGGCTATTTGTGCAATTTTTTTAAACTTTTTTAATTTTAATTTGGGATTAGAACTACCTACTTACTGTGTATTCATTAATTTCTCAGTAGTTTTAATTCTTGATATAATTAATGTATACTACACAGGTTAATAATTAGTTTGATGATATTACAGTTTGATGTTGGCCTGTTGAAATATATATACTTGATGAGTTTACACATGCATATAAGTAATTAAGTTTTGTAATTATTCTTATGATTTTACATATATAACTAGCTAGATATATATTTAGTAGCTAGAAATTTTATAGTATACATTTTCCATGATATATTTAATTTCATTGATGAACTGTTGTTTTCAACTGGCCAGCTCTTAGATTTCTTGGATTAATTCTGAGCACAAGATATGTTTTACTATATAGGATGCACATTAATTATTAATTCCCTCAATATTTTTTAGTTTTACAGTAAAATGTTTTGAATTTTAAACCGGCCGGCCTCTTTCACTAACTTTGTTATATTCACGTACAGTGCTAGCCCACACATTGAAAAAATTCTTTCACTCAATTAGCTAGTGTCAATTGCAATTATATATATATTGCGGACAAACCAAATTTTATGTATGTAATATATAATACTATTATACTACTACTACTAGTTTCTCCATATAGGTATTGATTGAATACTACTACTAGTTTCTCCATTCATGAATGAACTTAGAAAAGAAGAATAATTTAGGTGCTTGATTTATAAGGTGGAATACTACTACTACTAGTTTATTATTATTGTCTACTATGCCCCGTACCCGGGATAGAATGGCGTCACGTAATCAAAACAAGACCAAGAAGTAGAATTGATCAAAGTTATAATGTGCCTTTGCAAAAACCACCTACAATGTCCCCATCCTTAGTTCACATTGAACTTGTTGGAAATTTGATTGATGAACATGGACCACCTGAAGAACTCAGTATGCCAACAATTAATACAGAAAGGTGTGAAGAACGAGTACAAGAAGAAGAGGAAGTGGAAGAAGAAAAAGAAGAAGAAGAAGAAGTACAAGAAGGAGAAGAAAATGTAAATCACCCTAGCCCTCGCAACATCCAAATCGTGAATCGTCTCAAGAGAATCAATAAGAGCATCAAAATGATGATTGAATTTTTTTTCAAGTACATAGGTGTTTATATTTAGTATTGTAGTTTTTGGAGTATGGATTCTGGATTATTCGACTGTAGTTTTAGAGGTGTAGTTTTGGGAATGATTTAGTAATACTGTTTTTGGATTATGGATTATGGATTATGTTTATGTTTATGAATTGTATTTGTGGATTTGTGTTTATGGAAATGGAAATGTGTTTATGGATTTTGGATTGTGTTTATGGAAAATATTTGTTGGATTTTGTTTATGGGAAATATTTGTTTATTAGGGTTTAAATTGTAAAAAATGAAAAAAGAAAATAAAAAAAGGAGAAATCCAACCGATTTTCGATTGGAAATATTGCAAGCGCTTTTCCAACCGATAAAATTGGTTGGAAAACATTACAACCTAATATAATCGGTTGGAAAGAATTCCAACCGATTTTTAAATCGGTTGGAAATTCGGTTGCATTTCCAATTCCAACAGGGCTTTTTCGAACCGATATTTTCGGTTGCAAAATCGGTTGGAAATTCAATTTTCCAACCGATTTTGGGCCATTTTCAGTTGCAATTTCGGTTGGAAAATCATTTTTTTCTAGTAGTGTTCGTTGCATCAAAACTCAAAGGCTCTGATTTTGTCAAAACATTAATTCTGCTGAACGAAGAACAGTCAAGTGAACTTTTAGCTGCCAGCGAAATGCTGTCAGCAGAGTATTCACTAATTTGTTTAACGAACAACTGAGTTAACAGTTTACATACGTAATACTTTGAGTAACAAAAGAAATTTTTTAAAAATATCTACTCACCCCCTCCCCCCCCCCCCCCCCCCCTCCCCTTCTAAAACCTTTTTTACCACTTGGGACTCAACATAGTGTCCTTCTTGTCTACAGTTGTAACATACATATGGCGTTCCGTCTATATTTTTGGCAGAAGGAGAAGGTTTAGATGAAGAGGGATGAAATATGTTATAGTGTCTTTCTTTTGAGAGTTTTCTCCTTATTTTTTAATATTTGTGGAAGTGTTTAAGGATAAAGGCGAGATGTTCAGTTGTGATGCCAAATGATCCCAAGAGAGGGTTTTGATTTGGACTTGTCTCTGGTTTCTTTTTGTTTTGCTGCTCAGAGACAACAAGAGCTTTGGATTGATCTGATGAATTATGTGTTTTTTTATTTTCCTCATCTTTTCTCTGTTTCATCTCAAATTCAAATGCTTTGAATTCGGAGAATATTTATGTTAATGGGGTATTAGAACTTTTTAGGGCAATCTCTCTAGATGTGTACTTCTTTTCTAGAGTGATCAAATCGTTAAAGATAGTTGTGAATCTTGCATTTGTTGAATTTGTTGAATACATTTGAGTCATTGTTCAATGCTTTGTACAACATGCATTTAGCAATGTTGTCAAGATTACTTCTCCTTTGTCCTTAGCAGTGAACTTTTTTTTGTACTTTTCAACAAATCCCCTTTCTTCAGTTGAGCTGGGCTTCATTATCTTGATGGGGCCATCTTGGATTATTGTAATCATCTCTACATTGCACACGGTGAAATATGTTTCCATCTTTATCTCCCAGTTTTCGAAGTCTTCCACAGAGAAAATAGGAATTGAGTTCAAGTTATCCATTCCGCACAGAGATTAGTATACAAATATACACGCACATATTTAATGTTGGTCCCAAGTGGTCAGATGAGGTCTAGAGGGGGGGGGGGGGGGGGGGAGGTGTGAATAGACCTCTAAAAATTTATCTTTTAAAAATTCTCTAACTAATCTGTCAGCAGACTAAGCTGATCAAGAATCGTAAGTAGACTAAGCTGATCTCGCACAAAGCTTTGAACAGCAGAGTTGACCACTCTTCTGATTTCACTCAACTGATTTTATCAAAATCAGAGTTTTAAAATAACTAACTTGCAGGGGATTTTTCTAGTGTTTTTCACAAGTAGTTTTCTTAACTTAGAAAAAGTTTTATCCCCAACTCCTTTTTAAAACTTTTTAACAGTTAACCTTTTCGTGTTAAAGAATGCTCTTTGAAATATGCAGAAAATAATGCAAGTATAACACAAAGGATTTTTATAGTCGTTATATGGATATAAATCCTTTAGTCCACTCTTCCAAGTCACTTAGATCTTGGGTTATACTATAGTCACACAGATTACAGTATACAATGCTTGCGCCAATCAACAAATGAAAAGGCCACAAGTGCGCAATAGGAAATAACAAAGAAACTCCTACTCTCTGAAGTAATATCACTCACTTAGATGGATATCTACTTATCACAACACGATTCTAACAAAATCACTCAGATTTATATGTATTCTTTGATTTCTCTCGATTCTGCTTCGTCAACAAATGACTCAGCTGATGAGTGTTCTGCTCTTGAGGTTGAGACTTAGAAGAATTTTGCTTCTATAATAATCTCAGTTGTGTTGCATCTTCTTCTTCAACTCATGAACTGAACTATTTATACTTGAGATTTGAAAATCTGCCCGTTGAGAGATCGACAGGTGTTCAAATCCTCGAGTACTGGTCCCTTCTGCAGAAACGGCTACCTGCGACTGAACACTGTACACTCTGCTGTACCTTCTGTCAGTCCGCATTAAATGCACCAAGCTGATACGAGGTTTCTCTTCAATCATTTGTCATAAATACCCTTCCTCTTCAGCATTTATTACTCAAAGTGCATTTATTACCGTTGCAATAACTTTTGATCCACTTCCACTCTGCTGATCGAAATCACTCGTCTGATGTATACTCGGCTGATCCCAAACTTGAACTGATCTGATTTGAGTCGGCTGAAAGTCCACCAGTCTAATTCATTTCTTCAGCAACAGATCAGTAGTCTTCTGGACCATATTTGACTCGTCTGAAATATATTCTTCCTTGGTCAAATATCTTCTAAGGTTTGTACTAAGTTTCCATACTTAGCTGATGAACCTCCCTTCACTTCAAAGTCTTCATCTTCATCCAACATTTAATCACGTATCTAACCAGATTTAGTAGATCTAGTCCAGTTGCCAGAACGAATGGCTCAAGATTGAACCACCTGCTCTGATACAACTTGTTGGTCCCAAGTGGTCAGAAGGTCCGACGGGGAGGGGGGTTGAATAGACCTTATGAGATTTTTTTTCATAACAGTTTCAATGAAGCGTGTTCCTTCTAAAAGAGTCTGTTCTTAGGTTTAACAGACTTCAAGGTTTCAAACTATTCAAATAGATAAATTTTCTAAGCACAATAGTTTTGTCAATCAGAGTTTGATATATTATGCAAACGATTGTATATTTAAATTTGAACTTCAAACTTGTTTCCCCCTCAACTTAACAGTTGATTCCTTAGATGCACAAAATTGAAAACCTATCACCTAAACAGTTTTATATGAAAAGATAGGTACATGTGCAGAAAGTAAGGAACACCAGATTTATAGTGGTTTGGAGGTAGAATAAGCCTCATAGTCCACTCTTCTAAAAAATGTTGAGGAATATAATGAGATCACTTAGCACAGTATCTTGAACTTTGTACACTTAGCAAGTTCAAGTAAGACCAGATCACTAAGCAGGTCTAGATGGCCAGAACACCAAGCAAGCCAAAAGAAAAACAATGGTTTCCTAGAACCACACCACCTTCTTCACAAATAATTTTGGTTTTTCAACTCTTGTAGATTTGAAGATGAATCTTTTCAGCTTTTGGAAGTATTTGATCGTGTGTTGTTATTTTTTCACTCTATCTCCATCTTCTATTTATACTAGTTAGTAATATGTTCGTTGAATGAGGCAAATTATTGAAGTACCCTCCATCTAAGCAGATCACATAAAAAACGGCTTATGTCTTGTATTCAGTGCATGATGTACGATTGATTATTATAGCCTGACTTTGCTTATCAACTCCGCCTTTGCATTAAATGCGATGATACTTTTCAGGGAATTTTGAATTAAAGAATGATGATCAAACATTAATACCCCTGAGCCTTGATATTCCAATGCTTCATTTAATTTGTCGGTTTGTGTCCAAGCAACTTATCCTCGTACTTCAGCTCTTATCTCTTTAACTTATCTGTTAAGGCTTTGTCCTTGTACTTTGTTAGAGTGCCTTGTGAAGTCTGTTGGAAGTACGTTGTTGTTGACAAATTACCTCGTTCTTGGCACTAAGTTCTTTAAGTGACTTGTATGTTCACTCAGTTGATAACCTAGCTTAATCCAAAACAAATGATTCAATAATTGATAACTACACTTATGCTTGATGTTCAAGGATTCAAGAGTGTTCGTAAGTATCTTTCGAATTGCATACAAGCCTATCAAGTTAGATTAATCCAATTTATGTCTAAAAGGACTAAACCTAGTTGATGCATTAAACTCAAACCTTAGAAGAACATGAAATGAGCTAGATATATGTCTATCCTAGAATCAAATCATAATCTAGTTTCACAATTTAACTCTCAATCCACTTTGTCAAGCAATCAAGAATCAATACATAGCACCTCAAAGTTGGCCAAACAACAAGATGACAAAAGCACAAAACTAGATTAACTAACACATCCAAGCATAGTATCAACCACTAAATCCTCATTCAATCATGGATCAAACATAGGATTCACAAAAACCTAGAAATTAAGGATTTTGCTACTCATATTAGAAAATGAAATATTTAATACATCAAAGGTAAACATTTCCATACTATGAGTACTAGGAAAAAGAGATTAAAAACAAATCAAACATAGAATTCATCGTGGCATCGAAATTCAGTTTGATACAATTTAGACCCGGCACTTGCCAACTGGAATTCTGCTTTGGGATTTTGCTACTCATATTAGAAAATGAAATATTCAATACATCAAAGGTAAACATTTCCATACTATAAGTACTAGGGAAAACAGATTAAAAACAAATCAAACATAGTAAATGAAAAATCCACAACTTCTCTTTTTGCCTCCCAAGGTGTTCCAAGCCCAAAATGTAGAGAAAAGTATTGAAAAGTTGGGTAAAGATTTTTCTTTCTTGCCCTAATAGCAAGGTACCCACTACTCAAAATTCCCTAAGTTATCCCAAAAACTATAGTAACAAAGACCAAAAAGTCCCCCAAGAAGTTTAAAATTACAATTAAGGGTATAGGGGAAATGTACAAAAAAAACCCTCATTCCTCGCAATGGAACAAACAAGGTATCACCGTGGCGAGTCTTCAAATATGCAGGACCACACCGCGGCGAGGTTGAAGCTCGCAGTGGTGAGGTTGAGGCAGTGGACCTCACCACGGTGAGATTGAAACTCACGGCGGTGAGGTGAAGGCAGGGGCCTAGATCTTCAATTCTTGTGCGTTCTTTTCCATTAGGCCCTCTTGGTTGAAAACGACTTGCACTCCATGCAACAAATACTCCCGATATTGCTTCAAGGTGTCGTT
Source organism: Penstemon newberryi var. newberryi (assembly GCA_030819805.1). Lineage (NCBI taxonomy): Eukaryota > Viridiplantae > Streptophyta > Magnoliopsida > Lamiales > Plantaginaceae > Penstemon > Penstemon newberryi. The sequence continues at coordinate 76,420,272 of JAUALY010000001.1, read as the reverse complement.
TCCTGAAAACCATACATAATCACAATTAAAACACGAACAAAACACGAAAAACTAACAAAGGCTAAACAAAGGGGCCAAAGACGCAGAAGACACGAAAACAAATAAAGACACACAAAACGCCACAAGATATTTTTGGCTTAAGAAGATAGGTAATAACTACGTTTTCACGGTGTTATCAACTCTTTTAATGGTTCTTTTATTTTGTAGAGAAGAAAAAGGGGACGGTGGAGGGAATGAGTTGAAAATTTTAGGTTTATATGATGTACAGGAAATAGGGTTCAAGATATATGTAGGCTTAGTATCTTTCATTAAACTAGCTCGGAAGCCAAAATGTCAAAAATCGTTACAGGAATATCCTCTATACCTAAGATCTCTAAAAGAAAGATGGACTAATTCGTGAGCCACTCTATTACCATCTCTTCCAATGTGTTGGACACTAAAGCGGTCCAAATAAGTCACCTCAAACTTGATATCATCAATAATATTGCTGAAATTCGATCACACTTCTGAAGTCCCCCCAATCGCCGCAATCACTAGACTCGAATCTCCTTCCAAGACTATATCCGACCAGTTATTAGTAATAGCTAGATCAATGGTGAACAAAGCCGCATAAGCTTCAGCAGAAAGCGACTCTAAAGATCTTCGAAGACATTTTGAGCCGCAACCCAAGCAAGCACCTGTTTATGTTCGAGCTACAACCCCCAATTCACAAACTCCATCAATAGAATTCATCGTGGCATCAAAATTCAGTTTGATACAATTTAGACCCGGCACTTGCCAACTGGAATTCTTCTTTGGGATACTTAAATTCGGATTAAGGATCGATGTTGAGGCTTGTCGACACTCATTGTAATAATTCTGAGCAAAAACAGTAGTAGAAAGAGCACATGTCTCTTTTCTTTCAAAAGTGAGCTTATTTCGGGCATGCCATATAGACCAGCAGAGAATAAAACAAAGCTAAAAAATCTTAGAATCAGATTTCGCTTTCATATGCCTCATCCATTCCAAAATTGAACCCCCGAAAAATTGATGTACAGTCCACAGAATGTTACTCAGGGCCCAAACTTGCCTTGAGAAAGAACATGAGGCTAGGCAGTGAGATAGATCTTCAGTATTTTCAATAAAAAAAAAACAACACAACCATTTATTTGTACCCTGCGTTTCAACAAATTCGCATGCGTGGGAAGGAAGTCTTTACAGGCTCGCCACAAAAAATCTTTATTTTATTATGGAGATTCAAAGTCTTAAGCCACTTCCAGACACCGGGACAACCGAAGCTCGGGCTGCTACTGGTAGCACCTAAATTGGCTTGATTTAAGTTAATTTAGAGATGATAAGCACTCTGAACCGAAAATATACCGTTTTTGTTACAGTGCCAAACTAGTCTATCTGAAATTCGGCTGCTTCCCAAAGGAATAGATAAAATGCATTTCCAGTCCTCATCTACAAAGATTTCTATAAGACGTCCTTCATTCCATTGACCCAATCCCACATAATTTGTGAGCTGACTTTCAATTCACTAGACTGATCCTCTAGAGGCATAATAAGTTTAAAAGGGCTCTCCCTCGGCAGCCACTTATCACCCCAAATAGAGACGTTTTGACCTTTTCCAATTCGCCAATGAATACCAACTTCAAGCAATCTTTTAGAACCGAATATGCTCCTCTAAGTGAAAAATGGATTTGACCCCAAGTTAGCACCAAGAACATTAGTATTAGGATAGTAACGAGCTTTGAATATTCTCCCCAATAAGTTGTTCGGGTTCTCCATTTATAGGCACAACTATTTTGCTAGCAAAGTTGTATTGAAAGCCTCCAGATCTCAAAAGCCAAGACCTCATATTTGCTTACTTCTGTGATGAGCACTCCATTTCGCACAGTGTATACCAAAACCATTTGTACTTTCCTACCAAAACTGTGCCATTAATCTTTCGATCCCCGTATATAAATAGTCGGGGAGTTTAAAGCAACTCATGGCGTATGATGGAATATCCTAAATAACAACTTTTATTAAAATTTCCTTTCCTCCCTTTGAAAGACATTTGTCCTTCCAGATCCAAAGCCGATAACATATTTATCTCTAATTGTCGAGAACGTCTCTTTCGTTGATATACCAACAATTATTGGAAGTCCTAGGTATTTATCATGCTTATCAACTACTGACATGGGCAGAAACGATAAAACCTCAGCCATAGAATCTTCAGACGTTCTCTTACTGAACACAATGTTAGACTTTGGTAATTAACAGCTTGACCCAAGCCTTTTCGTAAACCTGTAAAACCTTTTTGATACTATTGGCGAAAGGACCATTAGCATTACAAAATTTCAAAGTGTCAACAACAAACATCAAATGTGACACTGGTGGAGCTCCGGTGCATACGGCTAAGCCTGCAATACGATCCTCAACTTCCTCACGCCATAAAAGAGCATTCAGCCCCTCTGCACAAAAAAGGAAAAGATAAAGTGATAGCGGATCCCCTTGACGAAGACCTCTTTCTGGGGTCAAAAAACCAAATGCAACCCATTCAAAACAAACAAATAGGTGACCGTCGAGACACATTTCATTATAAGCTCTACCACATGGAAATCAAACCCCAGCCGAAGCATTACGAAGAAACACCCACTTAATACGATCATACGCCTTACTCATATCGAGTTTAACCGCCATGTGTTCAGGCAGACTTCGTTTCATGTAGGCGATAAGAATATTATCTGAAATCAGTCTTGCAGCATCAGAGATAATTTAGTCCATAAAAGGCTTTAGTCTGTTAACAATACACTTTGAGGGAATCTTATAAATCACATTACTTAGACTAATCAGACGAAACTGAGACATTGATTCGGGATCAGAGCAATTCGGAATGAGAACAACATGAGTGAAATTACACCCCATCGGAAACTCTCCTTCATTAAGAAGCCTTAAAATCCAACGATAAACATCTTTACCCATAATATTCCAGAATCTCTTATTGAAAGTCGACTAGAAATTTGTCTGGGCCCGTAGATTTTAGAGGAAGCATACTCTTCAGAGTTGATTTTACTTCCGCCTCAGTATAGTCTACTAAGAGGGCCAAATTCATTTTTGGGCTAACTGACGGTTCAAGAGCATCAAGGACTTCAGCTAAAAGCTCATTAGTAGGAGAAAATTATGTAAATAAATCCCGAAAATAATCCGAAACAATTCCCTCCAACTCGGCATCTTCTTCACACGAATGCCCAACCGACTCTCTCACCCCCTAATAGTATTAATAGTGGTCCCAAGTGGTCAGATGAGGTCTTGGGGGGTGGGAGGGGAGGTGAATAGACCTCTTTACCTTAAAAATTTTCTCTAACTTTGCTTAAGTGGAGTAAACTTATCTTTCATATGAGACTACTCAGTTGATTTAGCACTTAGCTTATTCAGCGTAAGTTAGACCACTTGTCTGATTTGCTTCTCTTTTCAGACAATTTCAGAGTTTTAAACTTGTATGCATCGGATATGCAAGTGAAAGTTTTTCATACAAGTTTAACTTAAAGGTTTTATCTCCAGTTTTATAAATTCTTCTTTTGAAAGATTTGCCTTTTAAAACTTTTACTTATCTTATGAAAATCTGCAATGCAAATGCGAGAATGTAAGGTAAGTAACACAGGAATTTTTCTAGTGGCTCGGCAGGCAGAATACCCCTTAATCCACTCTTCTAAATCACGAAAATTTAGGTTCTACTAGAACACAAAGTAACAAGTACAATACTTGTGCTTTTACAGCAAATGACCAAGCAACAAGTTCACAATAGGACATCACAAAGAAGACCTATTCTTCGAAGTAATATCACTCACTAAGATAAATATCTACTTCTCACAACACTCGTTGAACAAATTCACTCAGATTCTTATGTGTTTGAACTTTTTCTTCAACTTCGCTTTGTCAACATATGACTTAGCTGATGATCTGTTCTTGAGTTGAGACTTAGAAAATTTGCTCGATGAATTCTCTCTCCGTTGTGTTGTTTCTAACTCTTGAATGTAAATCTATTTATACTTGGCAATTTGAATTATGCCCGTTGAAGTGAGACAGATATTCAGATCTTCCTCGAGTTTCGGTCACATCCTTAAATGGCTCTCTGCAACTGTTCACTGCACACTCTGTTGTACGAAGCTGTCAGTCGCATTAAATGAACCCTGCTTATACGAGGTAATTTGAATCTACTTCTCCAATCATTTGTCATAAATACCCTTCTCGGACAGCATTTATTACACCAAGTGTATTTACTGCCATTGGAATGACTTTTGATCCCTTCCACTCAACTGATCGAATCTACTATGTTGATGACCACTATGCTGATTCAAATCAAACTCATCTGATTTGACTCTGCTGATATCCACCAGTCTGATTCCGTATTCAGCTTGAGATCACTTGTCTTCCTGACCGAAATTCAATCTTCTAATTTTTTACTTGTCTTCTCGATTGAACGTTTAAAGGCTTACTAAGTTTTCATTACTTAGCTAATGACTTTTGGAAATCATCAAAACCTTCCTTAACCTTCTTCAGCTTCATCCAATAATTAATATTTCTTCGATAAGAAGCTCTGGCGTGGAAAAATTGGATGTTTTTATCCCCTTCACGCGCCAATGAGTTTTGGCTCTTTCTCAGCTTGAAAATATTTTCGTTCAATTTTGCTACTCGTTGATGAACCCCACCGAAGAAATGTTTATTCCAGCTCGTAAGACCCACTTTGCACTGTTCCAAATTATCCCATTGACCAGAGGCAATCTCCTCACTCCCATTCGAACACCAACTATCTTCTACTATCTTTGCACAATCCTCTGTTTTAAACCACATCGCCTCAAACTTAAAACTCCATTTTATCCGATTTTTTCGGTATCGAGTTTTCCTTTTTAATTCAACTAGGACTGGTAGGTGATCCAAATAAAAAGCATCCAAATTGGTGACCCGGTAGTCCAAAAAAAGGGCCCGCCAAATGTCTGTCCCACATACTCTATCAATTCGTTCCTCAATAAAATCGGAGGATCTATATTGTTGGCCCACGTAAAATGGTATCCCACAAAGCCAAAACAATTGACAGTCCCCGTGCGTCCACCGCAACTCCCTATAGTCCTAGTTTTCTCTTTAGATCCTCAAACTTCAGATCTGATAACTTGGTTTTAGATTGAAAAATGAGTTGGCCGGGGGGATGTGTGCTCGAATAGTTTTTTCGAGCGTTTGAACTTTCCGAGGTCCCCCCAGCCCTCGACAGTTCCAGACTAAGCAACTCATAACGGACAACCCCACCAAAGAATTATAAAAATTAGTAGCTTCCGAAGAACGAATCAACAACAGCTTGGACTTTCTTTTGCCATCAGAAATTTCAAAATATGATGGAATCGCCAATTTTTTCTTCGCCTTAGCAATAATAATTCTAGGATTATTTCCTCCATCTTTCCTCTTCCTCTTTTCCTCGGAACCGGATTTGGTATCCGAACGAGTAGAAAGTTGATTTTCCTTACGCCTATTACCACGCCCTCTGCCTCTTATAGCTTTCCTCTTTGCTGGGCCTTGGGATGAAAAGAACATTAATTTTGTATCAACTGCCTCGGAAAAAATAGGCCTATTAGCAACCTGCCCAAACACAGAGGAAAGCTCAATTGGTGAGCCCAGCTGCACACGTGGACCAAGCCCTGAATATGGATCCACATGACCCACCAGATCAGTTCGTTCCAGAGCCTCATTTACACGTGATCCGCTCGCCAAATCTACTTTTCCAATAGGATTGGAAATATTAGCTCCACCAAATGGAATAAGCCTCAAATTATGGGTTCTGCTTTCCATATTATCGGTATCCCTAGAAGTCAGGATTTGTATTCTTGGCTAAAGACGTGATTAGCCCTGGACCCTTTCGCCATTGCAAATGGGATTGGTGTTCCCCATGTAACTCGGCCCTCCGGGGACAGAGCATAGCCACCAGTCGGTGTTTGAGGTGCATCCACATCACCCAATTCCTTCACTAATTTCTGGATTAAATTGGCTGGAGGTATAGTAGCTCGCATCCAAGCACTATAGGGAGTGTCTCCTTCTTTTTCCTCTGGCGAAAGTTTATATTGCAGTTTACATCCCCCGTAGACTCGGTCCATATGAACACAAAAATAACTAAAATCAGGAAGGCGTTCAAACATGAATCCAATTTCCATAACCTCATCTTTATCAGTTCTTAATCTAATGATCCTACGGAGAAGTTTAGTAACATTCAGACCTACCCTAATTCTAAGAATATCCCCCAAACACCAAGTAGCTATCCTTCGTAAACCTTAGTATCGACTTCCCAACGTTTCACCAAGATGAGCAGCCATAATTTTATTCAATTGCAGTCTGACCGTAGCGATTTCGTTTTATTTCAATCATTGCACAAAAAAGCTTGTGGAAATTATATGTGCCCTATAGGTCTTGGTAGACATTTTTATTTGTGTCTACTCTTTGATGTTTGAACATGTTATTTATAAGGATATAATACATAGTTTAAAATTTTAATTTAAGTATTATATCATTATGAAGTCATTCGGCTTGACCACTGGTCAAACCCGTGGTTGAACCACTAACTAGTAGGGATACCGGTTCTATAATCTATCCAGTTTTACAAACATTGCTATTAAGTTGAGATTTTTTTTGCTTTGTATTATTTAGGGTGAAATACAGTTTTCTCAATTAAAGTATGGGGTGGTATCAGTTGGGCCCCCCCCCCCCCCCCCCCCCCCAAAAAAAAATTTTTGAGTAATTCTACTTCAAATTCTTTCTCGCAAAATTAAATTTTGACAGATGCTCATACTATTGGTAATGATTCTATTGATTTTTGGTTGGAAATAGATGTATAAAGATGTTAGCGTAATTATAAATTGATGAATTAACGATACAAGTATGAGTCTAAATTAAATTTTTCAAGTAAAATTTTGAATTATAGTTTGTAACTAAGACAAAGGAGATAATTAACCCCGAATAAAATTTAAGACACATTGTAAAGAAAAAATCGAGATATAAATGAAGAAAAAAATTGAAGCAAATAATAAATTAAGAAAACAAATTGACATGGAAATAAAAGAAAAAATAAAGATGAAAATGAAGAAAAAAATTGAGACCAGAAAACCGAAGGAAAAAAAAACATGAAGAAATTGAAACATAATATTGTTTGGTGAATGAATGAAATTAATTTAATAATTTTTTTTTGTATAAATTAATAAAGAAACAATTCATTTGTTATTAAAGGGAATGGGTGTAGTTTTGGAATAAATGTTCAATACTATAACAAAGGGGAATAAGTATTACAAGTGATACTTGGGTAACTGATACCACCCCTTACTTTAACGGTGCAACTGTATTTCACCCTCTTATTTATACAGAACTATATAAGGTAATTGCATATTGCTGGTAAACAACTTGTTAGCGGATGGAATTTTTAATTCAGTTTTCATATCCACTTTATCAAGTGAATTATTATCACCTATAAAAATATAAAATAAAAACTGTGGATTTTTATTGGAGTTGAGAACATGTGTTGGGTATGAAGTATGGTTCGGTTTCTTAAATTTTTCTTAGCAATTGTATTGATCAACAAAATTAAAAATCTTAAATGTATCAGATACATCAAATGAATAATTCAATACATGTATTCGATTATTTAATTTAGATTTTTTGACACATCACGTGACGTATTGGATACATATGAGACAAGTATCCAAATAATATCGTATCCGAGTAATATTAAATACAACATTTCATTATTTTTTGAAAAAATATCTCATATATAGGGCCGGATCCACATAGAAACAGGTTGGACTTTTTTTATTTAGAATTGTTATTAGTGTTAACTAACAAGTGAACTTTTTTTTCACTGGTTTGTGAGGTGCAAGTTAGGAATTGTCGTAGGTTTTCATTGCCAGAGTTAGACTCCTAGAAGGAGCACTAATTATTCTATAATTTTTTGTATGTTTTTTTAGTCTTTTTTCCCCTTATAAATTGTTCTTTTAATTTTTTTTAACAATTGTTCTTTTAATTCTTTTTTTTTAATAATCGTTCTTTGATTTTTGTTCTTTCTTAATAATTTTTTAATTTAATTTTTTTCTTAATATTTATCGGGAGAATTCATTTTTTATATAATACTGTTTCCTCTTCTTATTTTTTATTTAATAAATTATTACACAAATTTTCATCCCAAAAAAAAAAAAAAAAATATTGAACTAGTTCCAATTTCAGAAAATAAAAAATCGACGCGGTCAATTGTGAATTTAATTGTTATCATTTGAAATTGTAATTAAGTTGACTAGATATTTTCGGTTCTTTTGATGTCATAAAGACGTATCATATTTAATTAAAGTAACTTGTGGAGATTATTTGTGTCAAACTTCACCTCTTTTTTTTTTTTTTTTTTTTTTTTTTTTTGGCAGCGTCTCATATATATTCTCGTAAATTGACTATAATTTTTATGTTTGACTTTTGATTGCTTTTTTTTTTTAGTATTTCTATAATTAAAATATATTGTGTAGAACCTTAGCCCCAACTGCACAAAATTCCTAGACCCGGCCTTGCTCATATAGGCTATAACAATTATTAGAATTCACCACATGGATTGGGCTAAGTCCACTTACATGGCTTGGGCCTAACTCAACCTTAAAAGTTAGCTTGTAAGGTGAGGATTGTCCAAGACCTTATAAGGTGGACTTAAATATTGTTTTCAACCAATGTGGGACATTTAGTCTCAATACTCCCCCTTCACGTGTGGACGGGCTGAATGTCTGGGTGAACAAGCCCAACACGTGACATATGAAAGCTCAACCTTGTGAATTTGCAACATGTGGGTGAAGACCCAACACACAAATAATGACACTCCGGGCTTTTGTTAACCGGAGGAATAATGACACTCCAAGCCTTGATTAACTGGAGGAATAATGACAACCAAGGCCTTTGTTATCTGGGTGAAGTGTGTTGGTAGATATTGAAGCTCGTCATGCGTACAAGGAGGAGCCCATCACGGAAGGAGGTGGCCCATTTTAACCTAGGCTCTGATATCATATTAGAATTCACCACATGGATTGGGCTAAGTCCACTTACATGGCTCAGGCCTAACTCAACCTTAAAAGGTAGCTTGTAAGGTGAGGATTGTCCAAAACCTTATAAGGTGGACTTAACTATTGTTTTCAACCAATGTGGGACATTTAGTCTCAATAACAATATGCCAACCAATACGAGTTATTCAGTACTGTACAAGTTATGCATCATATAGTAGTACCAAAAAAATAAAATAGAAATAGTTTAGTTCTTGCACGAAAATAAAAGCTTCACTTTCTGCATTTTAGAACAATTCAATACATAACAAGTAATTAGGTTTGAACGTATTGGGACATCCCCATAAAAAATATATATATATATAGTGAAGTCCTACCTATCATGATACATTAGTAAATTATTTCAAATTATATTCCACATTTACATCTATATTACCACATTTGATCCCAAATTAATACCTAACCAAGAAAACATGGGGGATCAATGAGAAATAATGGTTACGAGGAAAAATGGATATGCAATACTAAATTGGGCTAGCTATGCTACTTTAACTCCACTTGGGCGTTTGTGATCTTGGCGTCTAGCATGCTTCGTACTGGTAATGGGCAGTAGAGGATGTTTGTAGTTTGGTTCTTTTTTCTTTTTCTTGACTATATGAAGTTTTGGCATTAGTTGACCTTTCCTCTATTATTTAGGGAAAAAAGCACGACGCTTTCCTGTATTATAAGAAATCTGCACAAAAAATTTCAGTTAAATTTTTACTGTATCAAATCTCATTGCACGTTCGGAAACTCTGCATAGAATCCCTCGCCTGTCAAATTTTTTTATAAGGGTGTGCAAAAAATACCATTGTACATTTGAACTTTTGAACTAAGTTCCCTTGCACTTTTTAATTTTTACACATACTGCTCTTGTGATTTTTTTATTTTAGTACAAATCTAGGGATAATTTAGGTATTTTAACTAAAATTAACAGCGTTATACAACTATCGAAGTAAGGGAATTTTATACAGAGTTTCTGAAAGAACAAGCGCCAATAAAATTTCACAGAGGAATTTTGTGCAAGTTTCCCCCACTATTCACAAGTTTATTGGTGCCCGTTGTTTAAAGTTTTTCCCATTGAAAAGTAAAGAACCTTGAGGTTTTAGATGGGCTGGGCCGGGCCGGGCCGGCTAGACCTCATCTATCAATATTAGACTAAAATTCATTTCTATATTGTTTCATCATATGTCAAGGTCACATACGGCCTTGATCATTTCCCTATTTCTATTACCTTAAACCTAAACACCTGAATTTATGATTGTCACAAAATGTTAGAGACTAAGGCCATCTCCAACCGACAAGGCAACCAGGCATGAGTGGGGTTTGCCGGCGGCTTTCGATTGGATATGGCAAAAGGAGGAGGGGGGATCGGGTGGGCAGGAAGGTGTTGGGCAGGGGATTGGAAAATTGGGCAGTCAATTGCCTCCAGGCATATGCACCCAGAGTATGCCTGGAGGTTCATTGCTAAATTTTTGTTTTTTTCTTTCTTAGTTAATTTTCTTTTTTTTGTACATTAGTTTTATTTATAATAATTAGTTTTTATTTTTAAAATATGAATAGTAATTAGTTTTATTTATTTTTAATAAAATTGTATTCTTTTTTTTTGTGTTAGATTTAATAAAGTGATTAGTTTAAATTGTTAAATTTAAAGTATCTATATTCATAAAATTCATACAAATAAAAAAATTAAATACTAAAACAATTTTTGGTAGTTTTTATCTTTATATCTTTAATTTTTAAAATAAGAAATATCTGATTATGATAACGAAAAATACGTCTTAGGTAGATTTGTTGAAAAAAAAGACTTAATTTAAAAATACACAAAAGAGCTTATTATTATTATTATTATTATTATTATTATTATTATTATTATTATTATTATTATTATCATTGTCATTATCATTATTATTATTATTAAAATAAGTGAGAATGAGGAGTGTGAGGAAAGTGAGAGTGGGGAAAGTTGTGAAATTGAATTAAATGGATGTTGATTGCTCTTCGGTTGGAGATGAGTTTTTAATTGAGTAAAAGGGCAAATGGACAAGGGCAATTAAGCAAGGGCGATCAGGCAAAAAGGTGGTCAAACGGCAATAGGGCAATTGGGCATTGAATATATAAAAATAAAAAAGATATACATCCACCCCTCAATAAGCTTCAAATGAAGATTCATAATAACATATTATTCATGCATTTTTACAAGTCGAGTTTCATTAGGGTTGAGCTTAGCTCACAATCAGCTCAAATATTAATTGTGCCTAAAAGTAAGGCTTGACTCAATTAAGATCGGGTTGAGCCATCAGGCCTCTGGCAGACCCAATTCAATCTACAGTTCTAATTAAAACACGAGCCAGACTCTGAAGATTTATTTGAATTTTCACATCTCCAAAAGATGAAATTCCAAGATTAATTGCTATACAACGATTCAGAAGTAGAAAAATTAAGGATTGAATTAGAGGATGAAGTAAAGGAAGGCTTAAGTGGGACTTCTAAGGATTCAAGTTTTCCTTCCACCATTTCCAACACCCTATTGAATAATGGTCAAGCCTTCGGATCAGTCTGTATGCACCACAAACAAACAATTACCATTTTTTTCTTCACATATCGGAATTCATCTTCATTCAAATCCCATCAAGGCCACCATTTTGGATATTTGTTTCAACCTCCCTGTATACATAATTCGGAAAATATACCTCACTCGAACTTCAACATCTAGATTATCATTTTTCCCTTGGCCAATCATTTCCAACACCATCATATCATAGCTATACATGTCAGATTTGTGAGAAACCTGTCCAATTGACCTGTAAAATACTTCCAGAGCAATGTATCCTATCAACCCTCTTGCAATTAACATTGACTCTTTACTTGCTCCATTGGTACACAATTTAGCAAGACCGAAATCTGATATTTTCGGGTTCAGATCCTTATCTAAAAAATATTGTGAGGCTTTATGTCAAAATACAAAATTTGCATGTTGCAACCTCGGTGCAAATATTCTAGCCCTTAAGTAATTCCAACTGCAATTTCGAATAATTCTTTAATTCTCATTCGATCTTCTTCTAAGTTATTAGATATGTACTTTTCTAAAGAGCCATTTGGCATTAACTCGTAAATAAGAGCTCTTTTGGAACCATCATAACAATATCCAAGAAGAGAGACGATGTTAACATGAGAATTCAACTAATACTATCAACTTCATTCAAGAAGCTAGTCTTCTCCATTTCCTTTCGATTCATTCAAGATTTTCACTGCCACAAGACACTTCCTCCTTAACCTAAAGTGTCCTTGAATGAGTTAATTATCTTCTTTAGATTTCTGTAGTTGTATCTTTTTTGGACCAAGATTTTCATTGTTTTTCAAGAAGGGTTCAATGTCCTTTTGATTTTGAGTTTTGCCTCTTTCATTTATTTTGATAAAAATTAATATGGGAAGCAACCAAACTTTGGAGTCATAGCTTGAGTAGGAGTGTTGGAGTCCTATTTGAATTAGGAGTATTTTATTTTCTTCTATAAATACTCCTAGGTTGTCTTTGTAACATAACACATTGATTATTAATGAGAATTCAATATTCCCCAACTTTGTGTTTCTTTACATGGTATGAGAGTGGATACAGATCTAGGATTTTAGAGTAAGTGAAACCCTGGCCACGGCGACTCCACCATTAATATCGTTGCAGCCCCCAAAGTCTGCTTAAAGTTTAGTATTGTTTTTCTTGTCGTTTATTTCTTTCTTGCTGGCTTCGTTTTTTTTTTTTTTTTTTTTTTTTGTCGTTGCTGTCATCCATAAACCACTAGTCATCCGTCACTCCACTTCCATCTTCGGTACTGATTTGTCCACTGTTGCCAGCCCCGAAGTTCATGTTTGTCTAATTTTCATTCTCTTCAATAAACAATTTATTTTTCTGCATCCAAGATCTATCCTACTTCTTTTCTATGTTCATTAATAATCAACAAAGAAATTCATACATGTGTTCTTCATTTATCAAATATTTTCATATGTTCATCAATAATCAACACAGAAGTTCATACATGTGGTCTTCTTTCATTCATTTTTTATTTGTGCTTTTTCTTTTCCTTCAATTTTTGTTTCTTTAGGGTTTTTTATCTGGGTTTTTTTTCTTCTAGATTATTCATTATTCATCTCCTAAATTTGATTTTCATCTTCATTTTTTCCCTCGGTAATTTCCTGCAACAACTTCATACAATTTCAATTTTACATTCAATATATAGATTCGTATTTCCTCTCCTTCTCAAGTTTGCTTTCTTGCTCTCTGTCTTCTCTACAATGGCGTATTATCTTTGCTATAACTTGTCTTTCAGTGAAGTGTGGTCAACTATTTTGTGGATACACTTTTTGTTTTGCATTGATAGTGTTACCAATTGTTTATCACCATGGTGTTCGGTATTTATTTAGACTTCAAGATTGGTTGCCAGTATTGTTTTGTGTGGATCTGGAGTATTCGCGCTTGGCTTGTCATTGATGGTCAAGAATTGCTACATTTGTCGTCAATTCGTTATCGTTATTAGTATTACTTTCTTTTGTTTATTGTTTTTTGTGTTTCAGCTTTTCTGTTGCAAGCTTAGAGCAGAGTATGCTCTAGCTTGAGGTAGTGTTAGAATTATTGGAATATTAGAGTCATAGCTTGAGTAGGAGAGTTGGAGTCCTGTTTGAATTAGGAATGTTATATTTTCTTCTATAATACTCTTAGGATGTCTCTGTAACATAACATATTGATCATTAATGAGAATTCAATATTCCCCCAACTTTGTCTTTCTTTACAAAGAAAAATAAACAAACACTTTGAAAGATCCGATTAAAATGTTGAGAATTTTACTAGTGTTAACATTAGTTTTGATCTACTTCCTTCTGTAACTAAAATCATCAACAATAAAAAATGATGCGAGACACAAATTTAACAAAGAATAATTAAAAGATAAAAAGGAATCTGTGTAATCTTAATGCGCAATAGTAGTTGTAGACACAAATACTAGCCAAGAAGATACCAAGATCTTACCCTTATGTTGGTATAAATTAGAGAAGGTTTTGAAGATGACAAAAAGGCCATAATGGTTTTGAAGATCAAAAGGTTAAGTCATCAACTAAGAACAGCTTAGTGAAACCTATCTCAAGGTCTTGAAGCGAAGTAACCGAATCAGCCGAGTGGGATATCAGATTGGTTATCATCAGCCGAGTCAAGATAGATATGTTCATTCTTGAATCAGCCGAGTAGCCATCAGCCGAGTGATCATCAGGAGAGTGGTCATCAGCCGAGCATTCCCATCAGCGAAGTGAAGTCGGTGAAGTAAGCTTATCAACGGTAACCAGCTGAGTGCATTAAATGCGACTGGACATAAAGTGAATATCCGTACAGCAGAGTGTACAGAAGACAGTCTGCAAAAGCAAAAGCTGTCGTCAGAGAATAAGACCGTTGCTCAGGGATTAAAGAGTAATTTCGCCTTCCTTTAACGGGCAGAAATTCAAATCCGAGGAGTATAAATAGAAGACTAACTGAAGATCGAAGAGAGACTTGCACAAATCAAGATAACATCTATAGAGCAAGATCCATCAGTTGAGTCGTCTGATCGTAAGTGAAGTCATTTGTTGACAAAGCTTTTTGTTGAAGAACAGAGATCAAACGTTGCATGTCTGAGTGACTGTCAACTAAGAATAGAAGGACTGTATATCCATCTGTGTGAAGTGATATAACTTCCTAGTGTAGGTTTTCTGAGTGATTTCCTATACTGAAAAGAGCGTGAGGAGTGTAGATCCGTCTAAGTGAGTGATCTAGCTTCAGAGAGTAGGATTTCCTTGTGATTTCTTACAACGCACTTGTGGCCTTTTCATGTGTTGATTGGCGCAAGCATTGTATATTGTAATCTGTGTGATTATAGTATAACCCAAGATCTTTGTGACTTTGAAGAGTGGACTAAAGGACTTAAATCCATATAACCACTATAAAAATTCCTTGTATTTGATTACTTGTTTTATCCTGCATATTTTCATAAGTAAACAAACTGTTTTGAAAGAACAATCTTAAATTGAGGAATTTATAAAACAGGGGTTAAACTTTGAAAGATAAACTTGTTTGAAAAACATACTTGATAAATCCGCTGCATACAAGTTTTGAAACTCTGATATGATTTGAAACAGACGAGTAAAATCAGACTAGTGGTCAACTCTGTTGTTCAAGCTTTGTGCACGATCAGCTTGGTAGTTTCACAAGTTCGATCAGCTTAGTTTGCTGATTTGAAAAGTTAGAGAAAAAGTATTAAAGTTTTCAGAGGTCTATTCACCCCCCCCCCCCCCCCTCTAGACCTCATTGACCACTTTTGGGACCAACACCTTATATGATATGATTAATGTCCAATGTATTTATCCATGATTTTAAAAATAGTATTTTACCCACTAAGAAAATTTTAAAGAATCAATTTACCTCCTCCCAACGGATAATGTAACACAGTCATCGAAATTGTGAGTCGACATGAAAGATGTTGCATAAAAATACAGAAGTTTACATTTACCATGACATAGAGAGTAAATAGCTACATTTATCATAACATAGGAGGTAAAGTGTCACATTTATAGTAATAGATAGGGGTGATGTGCCACATTTATAAGTTCATTGAGTCAAAGTATAGTATGGAAGACGGGTAGTTTTGTAGATTCGTATATTTTATAAGTTTAAAAATGTCAGAGATGATGTGTGAAACTTTTATAAGATTATAGAGAAGATAATTGCACTTGTGGAACCAAACTTTAAATCGATTCTCACTTGTGGTACTGTTGGTCCCAAGTGGTCAGATGAGGTCTAGAAGGGGGTGTGAATAGACATATGTACCTTTTCAAAAAAAATCTAACTTTCTTTATCAGCAGAGTAAGCTGATCAAAACTATGAGATTACTTAGCTGTTCGCGCACAAAGCTTGTTCAGCATAAGTTGACCACTAGTCTGATTTTACTTATATGTTTCAAATTAAATAAGAGTTTGAAACTTGTTATGCAGCGGATTTAAGTCAAGTCTTTTTCAAACAAGTTTTTCTTACTTAAAGATTTTATCTCCATTTTTCGAAAACTCCTTTTTAAAATCTTTTGCTTTTCAATGTTTGGTTACTTATGAAAATATGGAAGAATAAAACAAGTAAACCAACACAAGAATTTTTATAGTGGTTATATAGACAAGAAGTCTTTTAGTCCACTCTTCTAAATCACGAAGATTTAGGTTCTACTAAAAACACTAAGTAATTAGTACACCACTTGCGTTTTACAACAAATGATAAAGCCACAAGCTCGCTATAGGGAATCACAAAGAAAACCTATACTCCGAAGTTATATCTCTCACAAAGATGGATATACACTTCTCACAACACTCACAGTTTATAGAAATCACTAAGATTCGTAGATGTTTATTTTTTCCTCAACTTGCTTTGTCAACAGATGACTCGGCTGATTAGTGTTCTGTTCTTGAGTTATCGAGACCTAGAAGAATTTGATCTTTGAATGCTCTCTCAGTTGTTGTGTTCTTCTTTTCTAACTCTTGAATCTTGAACTATTTATACTTGAGTTTGAAGAAAGGCAGATTTCAGATCTTCCTCGTGTACTGGTCCTTGTTTCTGAACGGCTTTCTACAACTGTTCACTGTACAGTTCTGCTGTACATTCTGTCATTACGCTTTTAATGCACCTTACTGATACGAGGTTTCTTTTCAATCAGTTGTCTTTAATACTCTTCTCTTACAGTATTTATTACTCCAAGTGCATTTATTACCGTTGTAATAACTTCCTAATCATCTACTCTGTTGATCAAATCCACTCTGCTGATGAACACTCTGCTTATTCAAATAGAACTCATCTAATTTGACTCTGCTGAAATCCACCAGTCTGATTCCGAACTCAGTATCAGATCAGTAGTCTTCTGGACCAAAATTTAACCTTATGATTTTTACTTATCTTCTCGGTTAAACTTTTCTGAGGTATGTTAAGCTTCCATTACTTAGCTAATAACTTTTGGAAATCATCAAAACCTCCCTTCAGTTCTTCATCTTCATCCAACAATCTCCCCATTTTTTATGATGACAAAACTCAGCTTCAAACTTTGCAAAGACAGCAAGGTCACTTCTTATTATCTCTAATGCACGTTTGACCTCTTTCTTTTGCTTTCTTACAAGTTGAGGATGTGAGAGTACAACATAACATTCTTTTGGTTCTCCAATCACCATCCCACCACTTTTTCTATGGCCATGAGCATCTTCTTTGCTTGCTTCAAGAGCTAAGGCTAAGTCTTCAGCCTCCTTGGACGCTAACTCTTCATCAGTCAACTGTTTGAGAGTAGCTTCTGACTTACTTGCCTCCAAAGCGGCTTTAAGCTCAGCTTCATCCATTTTTCTTTACGCAACCTCTTCCATTTTCTTTTTGTAGGCATAGGTAATCTTGGCTTTACCAGTTATCTTCCTTCTGGCAGCCGGTGTTTCAGTGACTACTGCTGATAGAACAGCAGACTGAATTACCTGAGGTATGGGTACCTCAGCTGTTGTCTGATTTTCAGCATCAGACTCCTTTGCTGATTCCACTGGTCTTTCAGCAGACTATGGATCTTCCCTTACTTTCTCAGATAAAGAAACATGATGTTCAGTTAGAGTTATTCTTTTTCTGGCAGTTACTTTTGTGTGAACAAGTGTAGTAGGTATAGAATCTTTCATAGAACTTCTTGTTCTTTTGGACACATTATTATCTATGATCTTTTCATCAGATTCCGTTCTTTCAGGAGAGTCCATTAAAGGCATCGCAGCTATCTCCGCAGCAACTTTGGAGATGACATTATCAGCATTCAGAATGTCAATTGATCTAGCTTCAACAGTAGTGTTTGATGTTTGATCAGCAGGCTCAGTAGCCTTGACATCTGATTTTGTTTCTTTGGTAGCAAGAGGTTGTTTAGTAGCCTGGTTATCCTTTTTAATCTTCTTAGCCATTTCAACAGGCTTTTCCTCAGTAGATTTTCTTTTCTTCGGCTTCTTTTCAGGTGTTACTTCAACTTGGGCTCTGATTTGATAGGCTCATAAACCTTAACCTCTTTTGACCTGTGAATGACCTTTCCATGGGTCATACCACATCCCAAACTCATTAATAGATGACTTAAGAAAATCTTATGATGGTTGTGTCCATGTTCCTTGTGATTTGCTATCACATAGAATACATTTCTTTCCGTAGTAAACTGTCATCAGAGCATGCATTCTCCTTTTGGGCAATCCATTCAGTGCACTTGCACAATTTTCAATGACCTTATCTAATAGGTCAACCATTCTTTGAAATTAATCAATCAGTTGGGTCTTCTTGACCGAAACAACGATAATTTCACCTTTCTTTGCAGCAATTTTCCAAAAATCTTTTTCCAAAGGAGCAGCCAATACTGAGAAGTCAGTGGCTCCTTCATTCTTCAGGCAATATTTTTCACTTAGTACAGCTGGAGTGATGCATACATCTTTTCCTCCAACTCTAACCTTGATTTCTAGCTTCTGCGAATCAACTTTTGCACTTTTGTAGAACTCATCCACTTCTGGTTTAAAAACCATTGTCTCATGAGCTTCTATGTAGTTAACAACCGAAGCTTTCTTGAATTTCTCCATAATTTCTTTCATAATCTTCGTTCCGGTTGCGTGATACATCTCGTAATTCAAGTATCTTCCTTCAGCGTTAACTTCAGCTTTTGAACCCATGATATCTGTTTGAATTGAGAGTAGAGTGCAAAGAAAAATCTCACAAGTATACAGAAACAGATTAGTAATTCTTGCAAGTTAGAAAATTTGAGGGTGCGTAAAGTCACTCTTCTGATCAGATTTGGATTTATAGGGTTAAGGGATTTTCGATTTCCATGATATCCGCCAACCATTAGATTTGTATGCGTCAGTTACGGTCGTATTTGCGACATTTACGGATTTCAAATTTTATTTTATTTTGTCAGACTAGGCGGGAAAACAAAGCATCCCTAGTCTTGACATATAAAAGCGTGTTTATATAAAACGTTTTTAGCATAACACTTTTATAAATAAATAATCAGATGAGTAGTGTATACTTATCTGACAGATGCCTTGTCCGATACAATATATCACTAGAGAAAGCCAAGAACTAGTGATCTTCCTTTGTTGTTTGTCAATCCAGCAGGATAAATAATCTTCAGGTCTTCAAGGATTAAGAACACATCTTCTGATAACGTAACTTTAACTAACTGTCATTGAAGATTTCATCTTTAATCAGGAGTACCGCTCGTCTTACACGTTCCCCTTGAATTTAAGAATCTATCAGTAAACTAGTTTGTTGAAAGTCAGTTGTTGAAAGAATACCACTTATTAATATCAGATTAGTCAGCTGATGAACCATAGTCTTCTGATAGGTTCCCTCTCAGCTTATGAATCCAAATTTAACAAGCCTAATTTCACTCTTAGAGTAGAAAATCTTACATCACTTAATGGTTTGGTAAAAATGTCAGCTATCTGATTGTCATTATGAACATATTCAATGATGACATTTCCTTTTTCAACGTGATCTCTTATGAAGTGATATTTGATCTCGATATGCTTAGTCCTAGAATGACTTCTTGTATTATGAGTAAGTGAAATTGCACTTGTATTGTCACAATAGATAGGGATTCCACTGATTTTTAGATTATAATCTTCTAGTTGATGTTTCAACCAAAGTATATGTGCACAACATGCTCCAGCAGCAATGTATTCAGCTTCAGTAGTAGATATGAATACCTGTAGTACTCTTTATGTCAATCTTGCAGCCAGCAAGGTCAGAATCTGAATATCCAATAAGTTAGAATCCTGATTCCCTTGGATACCATAATCTCAATTCTTGAGTTCCTTTGAGATACCTTTACATCCTTTTAGCAGTTAAGAGGTGAGATTCCATAGAATTTTATTGAAATCTCGCACAAACCCCAACAGAGTACATAATGTCAGGTCTGCTGGCAGTGAGGTACAGCAGTGACCCAATTATGCCTCTATATTTGGTGATGTCCACTGATTTTCCATCTTCATCCTTGTCAAGGCGAAGTCCAGTAGACATTGGAATAGCAACATATGAGCTAGTTTCCATACCAAATTTCTTGAACAAATCTTTTGTGTACTTTGCTTGATTAATAAATATGCTATCAAGCAGTTGTTTCACTTGTAATCCAAGAAAGTAATTAAGTTCTCCCATCATGCTCATTTCAAACTTGTTTTGCATCAGCATAGAGAACTTCTCACACATTTGTTTGTTAGTTGAACCAAAAATATAATTGTCCACATATATTTAAACAAACAATGTATGATTATCCCATTCAATAGTGAACAAGGTCATGTCTACTTTACCTTAGCGAAATCCTTTAATTAAAATAAAATCAGATAAGGTATCATACCATGCTCTTGGCTTTAGTCCATAGAGACCTTTCTTCAGACGATACACTTTGTCTCCTTGTTGATAAGCTTCAAATCCTGGAGGTTGTTCAACATAAACTTCTTCTTGCAATTCTCCATTGAAAAAAGTAGACTTCGATCACATCCATCTGATATACTGCGAAGTTCTTATGAGCAGCATAGGCAAGGAATAATCTGATTGCTTCAAGCCTTGCTACAGGTGCAAATGTTTCATCAAAGTCAATGCTTTCTTCTTAGCAGTAACATTTGGCCACTAGTCCTCATTTCTTTCAAATTGATTTAACTCTTCTTGCATTGCTTCAATCCAGTGAGAATCACTAAGAGCTTCATCAATTAATTTAGGCTCAATCTGTGAAAGAATACAAACACTGATTCATTTGCAGTTGACCGTCTTGTTCTTACTCTGTCCAGTGGATCACCAATCACAAGATCAGGTTGGTGATCTTTGAGTCATCTGAGATCAATTTGCAAATCTGGATGCTGTCCTCTTGATTGATCTTGCAACACTACTGTTAGAGTCTCAGTATTAGTCTGTTGAACAGTCTCTGGTATGTCAGTTGTTTGCAACTCGTTTGTTAGACTATCAGTAGACTGATTTTGAATAGCACTTGAGTTATCAGCTTGGTTGAGATCAGGTAATATGATGGGTACATATTGTTCTTTTCTTTCCATGGTCAATTTCTGAAGATCTGTAGATAAGTCTTGATTATTAATTTAATTATTTTAAGAAGATTGATTAATTTAATAAAATACTACATGAATAGATTATTCTACAAGTAAAGTCATTTTGTTAAATACTCTGTAGGCTTTACTAACAGTAGAGTAACCTACAAAAACAGCTTCATCAGCCTTTTCTGCAAAAACAGTAAGGTGATTTTCCCATTATTCAAAATAAAGCATTTACAACCTAATATTCTAAGATAATGAATATTAGGATTCATGTTGTTCCACAACTCATAAGGTGTTTTGTTTTGACTCTTGTTGATCATGCATCTGTTCTGGGTATAGCATGCTGTATTTGTGGCTTCTGCCCAAAATTTTTGAGGCAGTTTTGCTTCAGCTATCATTGTCCTGGTAGCTTCTTTCAGAGTTCTATTTCTTATTTCAGCAACTCCATTTTGTTGACGGGTTCTAGCAGCAGAGTATTCATGACTAATTCCTCTGAAATTACAATACTCTTCAACAGTAGAGTTTGTAAACTCAGTGCCCTATCTAATCTGATCTGATCTTTAATATGTTTAGGCTCTTTTCATTCTAGATCAGCTCCATCATATTAGTAAGATGTTCCTTGGTTTCACTCTTCTTTTTCATGAAAACCACCCAAATATATCTTGAATAATTTATCCACAACAGCTAGGCAGCATTTCTTTCCACCATTGCTGATTGGATCAATAGGTCCAAACAAATCCATGTTAAGTAGCTCCAAAATTTTGGTTGAAGATCGGTGCTTCTTACTTTTGAATGATGACTTGATTTGTTTACCCTTCTGACATGCGTCACAGGGCTTATATTTGCTCATGATTGTCTTTGGAATTCCTTCTACCAAATCCTTCTTGATCAATCTGTTGATGGTCTTGAAATTCACATGATTCATTCTTTTGTGCCATAGCCAACTAATTTCACTTGGTGTAGAGGCCACCAAACAAACATTAGAACTCCTATCCACATAATTCCAGTCGACTATCTAAATGTTTCCTTGTCGTCTTCCTGATAAGATAACCTTCTTTGTTCCAATTTGCTCCACGTAGCACTTATCTGATGAGAAGATAACTGAAAATCATTTGTCACAAAATTGACTTATGCTCAGCAAGTTGTACTTCAGGCCTTTAACATAAGCGACATCAGATATCTCAAAGTTTTCTTTGATAAGCTTTCCACTTGCCCCAATCTTGCTTTCTTTGTTGTCTACAAAAGTTACTTTTGGACCCTTTATGGCAGTAGCATCAGTCAGTTCATGTATGTCACCACACTTGTGCCTTGAACATCCACTGTCCAAATATAATTTCTTCTCTACTTTACTCTTACTCCTAATCCTAACCTACAAAACAAAATAAAAATGTTTTAGGTACCCTTTATTGAGACGGTCCTAGCAGATTAGTATCATCTTTGAAAACCCAAGATTTGGAAACCTTAGGCTTCTTAGGCTCAGTAGAGTTTGGTGGTGCCTATGTTACTCTTGGTGCATCCTAATTTTCAGTATGCATATTGTCATGATAATCATTATAATGTGAGTAATGCTCAAAAGTAGGATACGGTGCATGATAAGCAGGATAAGAATGCATCGGATGATGAGCATGGTATGCAGCATAGTAAGGTAGATAATGAGGTGCATCATAATACAAAGGATAAGTAGGTTGCACATAATATGACTCATTTCCATTCCAAGCATTATCATATTTCATTGCTTTTTAGGGTTATTTCTTAGTTGCTCATTAACAGACGACTTAGACTTGTTACTAGTTTGATTATTTTTGCTCTTATCAGCAGACTTCTTAGGGCTACTCTGCTGTTTAGATTTACTAGTCTGTTTTTCAATTCTAGGCTCTTTACCCTTTTTAGCCTTTGGAGATTTCTTCTCATTTTTCTCTTTTACTAGTGAAGTAGGTTTAGTAGTCTTAACATACAAGATAACGTTACTATTATCAGCACATATAAACTTTTCAGTATGGTTCAGTTCTAAACTTTCTTTTTCTAAAGGTAGTTTATGTTCACTAGATATGTTCACTGATGCAACAGAAGACTTATCATGAGTAGAAATGATATTTTCAAGTTCCATGATTTTTCCTTTATAAACTTCACATTCTACTTTCAGAGATTCATTCTCATGCGCAAGCTTTTTGTACTCAACTGATTCTTCTGGTTTTTCAACCTTAAGTTTCAGTAGAGAATTTTGTTTTTTCAGCACAATCATCTCTTCCTTAAACTTGGCAAAAGCATCAACAACACTTGTGTTGTTTTTCATTTTTTGTTCAAACGAACTAAATAGCTCACTTGTTGAAACAGAGCAGTACAGGTGTCTCTTCTTCACCAGAGTCATCTTCTGATGTCTCCGAGTCTAAATCAAACGAGTAGATGGATACTATCTTTTCAGCTTCAGCCAACAGTACTTTGCTCTTTTGGTGTTTCCTCTCTTTTCTTATTTTCTTTTCCTCCTATGTATAATTCTCGGCTTTAGGATATGGACAGTCCTTGATGAAATGTCCCAGTTTCCTGCAGTTATAGCACATTAGTTTGGATTTAAAATCTACCTTCCCATTAATTAAATGAGAAGTAGGGTTAAAAGTAGAAGCATGATTGTATTTGTTCTTTATCTTTCTCTTGTAGAACCCATTCAATAGTAGGGCAACATCGCCAGCAGTATACTCCTTTTTGTTCAGTAGAGTAGTCTCATCAGATGAGTCCATTTATTTTGATCTCCCTGCTGATCTTCTTGTTAGGTCTGCAGCAACTAAGGCAGCAGTGGGATTTGAAGTCGATGGTTCTTCTATTCCAAACCTAGGCAGTTTATACTCATATGCCTTGAGTACAGAAAATAGTTCAGTAAGAGAGATTTCCCTTAAATTTCTTGATTCTTCCATCTCTGTTGTCTTTATGTTGAACTTGGGAGTCAGCTTCTTTAGAACTTTGATAGTGATCTCTTTATCAGTAAAGGTCTTTCCCAACTTTAACACATCATTTAACGTCCTTGTAAACCTTGTGTCCATTTGGTCAATGGTTTCTCCAGACTTCATTTTGAAGTTTTCCAACTTCTCGAGGGCTATGCTCAAGTTATGCTCTTTGATAGCATCATTCCCTTCGCTCATATCACGAACTTTGTCCCACGTCTCTTTTGCAGTTTTACAGTGTTTAACCTTGTCAAACCTGTCATTATCAAGGGCTCTAATCATAATGAATATGCCAACTTTGTCAAGATTTTTCAGCTTAATTTCTTCAGCTGTCATTTCCTCTGGTTCTTTATCAACAGTAATCTCCGGATCGTTGACTTTGATTGTTTTGGTGATTTTGATAGGACCTCTGGTTATGCACATGTAAATATTATCATTGTAAGCTGCAAGAAAAATTTCCATTCGGATTTTCCAATCCTCAAAACTCATACTGTCAATGTGGGGAACATGCCAATGTTGGTCCCAAGTGGTCATATGAAGTCTAGAAGGGGGGTGAACAGACCTCTTTACCTTTTCAAAATTTCTCTAACTTTCTTTATCAACAGAGTAAGCTGATCAAAACTATGAGATTATTTAGTTGTTCACGCACAAAATGTATATATATGAGACTGTAAGTCTGGAGCGTCACAAAATGCTAGAGACTGAGAGACAAGAATTCAAACATGCAAACTCACATAAATTCGGCTCAAGTCTGACTCATATATAATTTTGGACTTCGACCTTATATTGGGTAAGCTCAAACTAATTTTTCATTTAAAAAATTATGTAACATTAAGACGCACTTAGATAGAAATTTTGTACATAACACATAGAGTAAATATATCTCATACAAGTAGTCCCTAATACATTTAAAAAAAAAAGGTCAACTTCTAAATGCTAATAACATTTATCAAAATATAAAATAAGTACGAATAATAATTAAATATATAAAAATAAGAAATGTATAGATCCACCCCTCAATAAGCTTAAAATAAAAATAAATAATCACATATGAAATAATTCTTGCATTTTTACAAGTCGAGTTTCATTGGGGTTGATCTTAGCTCACAAATCATCTCATATATTATTTGTCCCAAAAAGTAAGGCTCAGCTCAAATAAAATAGAGTTAGCCATAGGCCTAAGGCAGACCCAACTCAATTGACAATTCTAATTAAAACTAAGGCTAGATTCTAAAGATTTGTTTGAAATTTCACATCTCCAAAAGATGTAATTCCAAGACTAGTTGCTATACAACGATTCAGAAGTAGAAAATTTTGTATTGAATTAGAGGGTGAAGTTATGTAGGGCTTAGGTGGGACTTCTAAGAATTCAAGTTTTCCATCCAACATTTCCAATACCCTATTGATTGATGGTCAAACCTTCGGATAATTTTGTATGCACCACAAGCCAACGATTACCAATTTTCTCTTCACATATCGGCATTCATCTTCATTTAAAATCCCATCAAGGCCACCATTTTTGACATCTGTTTCAAGCTCCTTGTATATATAATTCGGAAAATATATCTCACTTTAACGATCAACTTCTGAATTGTCGTTATTTCTTTTGTCAACCATTTCTAACATCATCATACTATAGCTATATATATCAGATTTGTGAGAAACCATGTCCAAATGTGTTGTAAAATAGTTTCGGAGCAATGTATCCCACCGTCCCTTCGGCCACTAACATTGACACTTTACTTGATCCATCGGGACACAATTTAGCAAGACCATAATCGGATATTTTCTGGTTCAGACCCTTATTTAAAAGAATATTGTGAGGCTTTATGTAAAAATACAAAATTTGCATGTTTCAACCTCGGTGTAAATATACTACCCTTCGAGCAATGCCAACTGCAATTTCAAATCATTTTTCAAATCCCAATCGGTCTTCTTCCAAGTTATAAGATATTTACTTATCTAATAAACCATTTGGAATGAACTCGTACACGAGAGATCATTTGGAACAGTCAAAACAATATCCCAGAAAAGAGACAATGTTAACATTGGAAGTCCTACTAATAATACTCGCAACCTCATTTGTGAATTCCTCCCTAATTCCTTTTGATTCGTTCAAAAATTTTGACAGCCACGAGACCCTCATCTTCTAACTTTCTTTTATACAAACTATCCAGCCTCCCTTACCTAAATTGTTTTTGAATGAGTTGCTTATCTTCTTGAACTTTTTGTATTTGTACTTCAATGTCCTTTTGGTTCTGAGTTTTGTTAGTTTTCTTTTGTTGGGTCCCAAGTGATCAAAATAGTCTAGAAGTGGGAGAGGGGGGGAGGGGAGCCGTAAATAAACCTTTAAAACCATCTCTTAAGTTACACAAAATATTCTGAAGTAAAGAAGTTCACTTGGTTGTTCTTCCAAACAAATTAGTAGATCACTTAGTTGTTAGCACTCAGCAGACAGCTCAGTAAAGTACTCAGTTGTTCTTGGTTCAACAAAGTAAATTCACTTATAAAACCAGAGCTTTTGAGATTGTGTGCAGCAGAATAAACGGAGTTTTAGATCAACGTTTGTTAAAAGATATTTTGTAAACAAAATACTTTTTCCCCTTTGAAATTTCTTTTCAGTTCTTTAAATAAGTAAGCTAACAAATGACTAATTTGTTCTTAAGAAATGCAAGTGTAGAATTTAAATGAACAGATAATTTATAGTGGTTCCAGGGTGGTGTGATCCTTTTACTCCACTATTTTCCCAACAATGGAAGACACTTATATTAATCACCTAAACTAATACAACACTTGAATTTTACAACTTACAAGCCCAAGTGGAACTTTTACACTCAAGTAAAAATAGAAAGATCACTCAAAAACATTCCCAGCACCTAGCCAAGATGTTTAGATTACTCAGAAACTACCATCTTGATCTATTTAAATCACTCAGAAACAAACAAGCAATAACAGCCTTGATTTAAATAAAAGCACTCAGTTTTTATTCAACAAACTAAGCTTATCACTCATAACAGCTTAGTGGTTTTGCTCTCAGATTTGTGTTGATTTGAATGTGCAAAGTTGTTTATTCACTTCAAATCCGAGACTATTTATGAGGGTGAGTGAGATTGAGGTCGTTGAAAGATCCCCCTTCCAGAAATGCCCTTATCCCTTTCTAATTACCTCTCTCTCTCTCTCTCTCTCTCTCTCTCTCTATATATATATATATATATATATATATATATATATATATATATATGTCTATTTTATAGTGATAAAGTGATTTTGACCAAGTAGAGGTACATTATAGGTATTGAAAATACACGATACTCCCATGTGTTATAAACTCTGCATAGAATTCCTTTACTCCGTTAGTTGTCTAGCGCTATTAAATTTTAGTTAATAAACCTAAATTAACCCTAGATTTGTACTAAAATAAAAATGTACAGGATAATTATGTCCAAAAATTAAAAATTACGAAGGGATTTGTGCAAAAGTTAAAGGGTGATTTACACTCAGACCTCCTCAGGTTCGGGCATATTACAAGAAACCCCCCGTTGTTTAAAAAATTATAGGGACACCCCCTCAGGTTTGTGCATATTACAAAAAACACCTTACGGCGTTAAAAATGTACGGAATTTGATGACGTCATCAATTTTTTTTTATTTTCCAAATTTACCCCTAGCCAAATATACCCACAGGGTGTGTCTATGTAATAATATTATACCACAGAGGGTGTATTTGAAAGATTACAGTAACTTCAGGGAGTAACTTATAGCCAACGGTCATATTTCAAAAAATGACCAATGGATGTTAATGTTGGCCATATGTTTTGACTATAAATTTTATGGGGGTACTTATAGCCAATGGTCATATTTTAAAAAATGACCAAAGGATGTTACTGTTGGCCATATATTTTGACTATAAATCAAAATGTTCACGTGTAGGGATAATACAACTTTAAATCTCGGCGCGCATCTGCAACCATTATGGGTGCATTCTTCACACACCCTATGCATGAATATTTTGATTATCGATATTTTAAGCATCGTACACTACCCCTTGAATTTGATGATGACATTATCAAATTTGTGGGATGAAATGCAAAAAATAAAAATAAAAAACATTTGGACTACTATTTATAACTAAAATATGTGGCAAACAGTTACATCCATCGGCCATTTTTTAAAATATGACAGTTAGCTACAAGTAACTCCCTGAAGTTATGTGGGTATATTTATCCAGGGGTAAATTTGAAAAGTAAATTTTTTTAGCTGACATAATCAAATTCCGTCTGTTTTTAACGCTTTAAGGGGTTTCTTGTAATATGCCCAAACCTGAGGGGGTGCCCCTGTAATTTTTTAAACTACGGGGGGTTTCTCGTAATATGCCCAAAACTGAGGGGGTGCCCCTGTAATTTTTGAAACTACGGGGGGTTTCTCGTAATATGCCCAAACCTGAGGGGGTCTGAGTGTAAATCACCCAAAGTTAAAAAATACAAACGATTTTTCTGCACAACCCTATAAAAAAATTGACAGAAATGGACAGACGGGGGATTCCATGCAAACCTGCCGAACATGCAAGAAGATTTGATACAATAAAAATATACCCGAAAAATTTTGTGCAAATTTATCATAATACAGGAAAGCATCGTCCATTTTTCCCTAAGTAATGGGTTGTTCGAATTCACCACATGAATTAGGTCAAGTCTACTTACATAGTTTGGGTATAACTCAACCCCAAAAGCTAGATTGTGAGGTGAGAATTGTCCAATACCTTATAAAGTGGACTTAACTATAATTTTCAACCAATGTAGGTCATTTGGTCTCAATACTCCCCCTTCACGTACGTGTGGACGGGCTTAGTGTGCGGATGAAACAAGTCCAACACGTGACATATTAAAGCCCAACATTGCGAATTGCGATATATAGGCTCCAACATATGAATAAAGACCGTCCAGACATTTGTTAACTGGACGAAGAATGACAACCCAAACTTTTGTTATCTGGGCAAAGTGTGTGGATGAAGAATAATCCTATCATACGAATAATGAGGAGCCCATCACAGAAAGAGATGGCCCACTTCAACCTGAGGCTGTGATACAATATTGGAATTTACCACATGAATTGGGTCAAATCCATTTACATAACTTGGGTCTAACTCAACCTCAAAAGCTAGCTTGTAAGGTGATGATTGCCCAATACCTATTGTCCAAGACATTATAAGGTGAATATAACCATAATTTTCAATCCACGTGGGACATTTATTCTCAATATAAAAAAAAAATAATAATAAACAAAGGATAGGTCACCAAAAGCCAAAGCAAAATAAACAAAGGTCCAGGATTACATCCTTCAGGGTTCTAGGGCAAGGGTTCTGGGGGTCCATGATTAGTCTAGTGTAAGTTTGGACACCTGGTTTATCAAAAAACAAAAAAAAAAACAAAAAAAAAAAAAAACAAAGGTCGGCAAAATCCAAAGCAAACGAAAAGAAGAGGAAAAACTACACTGCTTGAATATCCATTTAATTAATTCCCAATGACTAGACTTTCTGCAAAATCTTCAATTCAGGTGGCACATTTATTCTCAATATAAACAAACAAAAGAATAAACAAAGGATATGTCACCGAAAGCCAAACAAAATGAACAAAGGTTTCCAAAAGCCAAAGCAAAGGAAAAGAATAAGAAAAACTAAACTACTTGAATATCCATTTAATTAATTCCCATTGACTTGACCTTCTGCAAACGAAGTTTGAACACATTACCCTATAAATTTTGGTTCTTTACTACATCTTCATTTCCTCACAAAACTAATCAACATATGAGCAAATAATAATCTAAAAAATGCCCCATGTATTATTGTTCATCTTCATCCTTACAATTCTAACACAAACATTCTCTGCTCCTCATTTACAATACCAATCATGCTCGACGCCGAGAAATTGCAAAAATGGTCCAAACATAAGTTACCCATTCTACCTCACAAACCTCCAAGAATCCTATTGTGGGTACCCCGGATTTGGACTCAAATGCACCCAAGACGGATACCCACTTCTCCAATTACCCCAACACAATTTCATAGCCGAAAACATTTTCTATCACAACCAATCTCTTCGAGTTTATTATTCCTCTTTTTCGGGTACAACCCTTTCCTATCAAAATGGGTCTTATGGCATAAACGGGTACAACCGGTGTGTCCACTTACTCAGAAACACAACTTTTCCAACAGACGAATTCCAGTTTGCTGATTCTGTAACAAGTCTTCATTTAATGGGAAATTGCAGTGGAAATTTGTCGAGTGTAAATCGATTTGGGAATACGGTTATTTGTAATGGGACAAATAGACCTGTGGCCATATTTGGTGACAATGAGAACTTGAGGAATGCAATGGAAAATTGCGCTACACATGTTGTGGCGCCGGTGGAAGGAGGGGGGAATATTTTTGTGGCGTTGAGAAGAGGGTTTGTGTTGAGTTATACTTCACACCGTGATTGTGGCGTTTGTGAAATTAGTGGCGGAAGATGTGGATTTGATTCGGACAGTAATAATTTTACGTGTTTCTGTCATGATAAGCCTTATCCAAAGCTGTGTTTGCCAAGTAAGCTTTGATTTTTAGGTTAATTATCTTTTACTCCTATGTTATTAGGGATGTAATTGATCCGAGCAGTGTCGAACGATATACTGTTCAAGCTTAGTTTGAATTTTATCGAGCTTGAATATGGTGTTTGAGCTTTGGTTTGATTGTTAAACGAACCGAGCTCAAAAGAGCTTTTATCGAACGAGCTCAAGTCGAGTATCGAGTAGCTTGATATTTTACATATATATTATCAATTTTTAACTTATTGAGTCGAACTTGAAAAGTTATCGAAAGAAAAATTGATATATATTCAAGCTTGTTTGATAAGTGTGAAAAACCTAGCTCAAACGAACTTTTATCGAACTAGCCTAGTCGAGTATCAAATAGCATGGTTTGATTTTCAGCCCTATCTGTGATATGCATATTGTTAGTAGTTCCTCTTCTATGATTTGGAAAAGAACATTTTATCCCATTATGAAAGTATTATATGTTACTCGTCCGAAGTTGAATGTGAGAGTGAAAAGAGTTTCTTAAAAAAAATAAAATTATCATTTCACGTAAAGTAATATCAGGAGTAAAGTGGTATATATATAACACAAAGTGGTAAACTAATACATATAAAATAAAACGGGACAGGTAAACTAGTATATATATATATATATATACTAAAAAAGTACACGTGCGTTGCACTTGATTAACTAATTTCCTAAGTTAGTTGAATCATATAATAATTTTTCATCATATTATGGTCTTACTGATACACCACATAATTTTTTTGACTAAATCACTTTAATTATTACTTTGTTGTTACCAATAATCTAAAGTTGTTATCATGAATACCTTAAATCAAAACTTGAAAATAAAAACGAACTATAATTACTAAGTATTTCTAACCTAGAATTACATGTCTACATACTATAATTCTAAACTAACATTTGAACAAACGGACAATATCAATTTTTTTCTCCCTTGACCTTAATATTTTCATCTAAACAAGTTTTCACATGCTTAACCCATTTTTTTAATCGATTTCACCAGTTTTGTCGGTTATACCTTTTTTTTTTACTGAGTTCACAATTTTTAATTACTTGTCTAATCTAGATTTTTAACAATTTAACTCGTTTTTACTAATTTTCCTCAATTTTGTCGAGATTTAACCCGCTTCTACACTAAGTTTATCAATTTTTTGTTAGTTTAACATGTTCTTTCATCGATTTCATCCACTTTTACATTGAGTTTACCATTTCTTTTTATGTTATTTAACCGGTTCTTTCATCGATTTCACCATTTTTTGTTGTTCATCACATTTGTTAATCAATTCACGCATTCTCTCTGGTTTAACCCAATTTTAGTCAATTTTGCTTTTTTTATGATTTAACCTATTTTAACAACTATTTCACATTCTTTGTCGATTTAACTTGGTTTTCTTGTTGTTGTTCTTTTATTGATTTGACCCATTTTTTATTATCCCGTGTTTAGTTTATATCATTCATTTTTTACCGGGTTACCCGTGTTTTTATCGGTTTATCCCGTTGGGTTATTGATTTTACCATTTTTTTATTGCTTTAACTCGTTTTTCTACAGTCTAACCCATTTTTCCTTTGTTTTTTTTTTACCATTTTTATCATTTATTTTTTAATCAAATTTTACCTGTTTTCACCAGTTTTAACCATTTTTTTGTTTTGACTTAAGCTAATTATAAGTTATTCAGTTAACTAAATAGTACTTTATTTTAATCATACAACACATATGTGGCATTTTTTCGAGCTTCTTTATTGGTTTTTAGGTTATTTGATAATTGATAATTTCTTAAGAATTGTACAGAGAAATATCGATTGCACTTTTTTTTTTATATTAACCCATTCTTTGACCGATTTCATCTGTTTTTGTGTTTTATCTCATTGTTAATTAATTCACATATTCTCTCCGGTTTAACCCAATTTTAGTCTATTTTACCTATTCTTTTGCTAAATTTAACTAATTTTTGTTCTTGTTATTTTATCGATTTGATCCCCCTCCCTTTTTTTTTGTTATCTCATGTTTAGCCAATATCATTCCCTTTTTACCAGTTACCCGTTTTCTGTTGGTCACATTTTTTTTTCTTTAACTCGTTTTTCTTCTATATAACATATATTCCCATTGATTTTACCATTTTTTATCATATATATTTTTATCGACTTTTACCCGTTTTCACCGATTTTAACCATTCTATGTTTTTGACTTATTTTGGTTTAAGCCAATTATAAGTTTTTCGGTTACTAAATAGTACTTTTTTTATTTAAATAACCCGAAAGTGGCCTTTTTTTATTAGGTTCTTTAATTTTTTTGAGCTTCTTTGATAAGTCATAATTTATTAAGAATTTTCCAAATAAATATCGATTATACATGCTTTTACATTGAGTTTATCATTTATTTTTTGTTATTTTAGGCCGTTCTTTCACTGATTATACTCGTTTTTTGTGGTATGTCACATTTCTTAATCAATCCATTCATTCTCTCTAGTTTAACCCAGTTTTAATCTGATTATACTTATTCATTTACTGATAATCAATTCACTCATTCTCTCTAGTTTAACCCAATTTTAATATGATTATACTATTCTTTTGCTGATTTAACCTATTTCCTCACGTATTTCACCTTTTTGCCAATTTACTCTTTTTTTTGGTCTTTTTTTTTATCTATTTGATCCCTATTTTTTTGTTATGTGTTTAGCCGATGTCATTTAATTTTTTTTATCAGTTTTCTATGTTTTGACTCTTTTGGCTTAAGTCAATAATATATTTTTTTAGTTAAACTAAATAATTTATTTTTTATTCATGCAGCACAAATGTGGCATTTTTTTGAGGATTTTCAATAAGTGATAACTTTATAAGAACTTTCCAAAGAAAAATTCGAAGAAATATAAAGTAATAGTTTTTTTTAAGTTTTTATTTTTATTTTTCATCTATTAATATTTTAATGAGTTGTAAAACCTTAAAAGGTAATTATAATAAGGTTGATGTAGTAGAGACTTCTTGTCTAATTATACTTCTAGGATTATTTTATTTTACCTTTTTGCCATAAAATTAAATATTACAACATAATTTAAATAGGAGTATATTAATCTTCACAAAAAAAAGAAAAAAATTTCTTCGACAAACTTGTACTTTTATATATATTTAGATATATATATATATAGAATAAGTTAAACTGAAAAAAAAATTAGGATGGAAATAGATTCTCGTTGCCTAATGTATATTTTAGTGATCAATATTTACCCCAGGAAAATATCCATCGCTCAAAGTCTAACTTTGGGAGGAGTTAACGGCCACGTACTCAGCAATTGAAATTTTTGGTCGAGTTTTTTACTTTGCTACTAAAATTAATATATGATATTCAATTATGGTACCAAATGTACAATTTTATATACTAACTATGATACTACAAACGCATACCCCTTATTATATCTTTTCTATCTTTCTTACAATACATGGTTCGAATGAGATAATATTATACTTAATTTATAGTGTCTTATAATATGTGCGCATTTGTTAAATAAAATAAGTTTCCATGTAGTAGCCAAGTTAATAAGCCGTGTTTAAGTTTTATTGCCTTGAGTACAATGAGAGATACGTATAAGGAGTTAATGGCAATTTACCCATGATATGCATAATGTTTAATTTATCTCCTTTTAATTTAAAAAAAATACTTTACCCTCTATAATTTCATAAAAGTTTTACACTGTATCTCTGATATTTTTAAACTTGTTAATAATACGAATCAACAAAATTACCCCTTTTTATGTACTATACTTTAACCCAATGAACTTATAAACGTAGCACATCACCTGAACCCCCACCCCCCCCCCCCCCCCCCCAAAACCCAGGGTACTTTTGTCTTTTTACACAACATTTTTCATCCACACTCTCAATTTCAGCTAGTGTTTTGTTCAATTATCCGAAGAGGTAAATTGCTTCTTTAAAAATTTCATAGAGGAATAAAATGCTATTTTTCAAATCACAAGAGAGTAAATTGTCATTAGGTTCTAATTAAGACATTGGTATCATGTTGGCTAATTCTTGTGTCTACAACTACATACTATTGTGCATTAATACAAAGTCCTTTTCATCTTTTACTTGTACTCTATTAAATTTGTGTCTAGACCTCATCTTTTGTTTACATTAAGTTCTGAGACATTGGTATCAGATCTGACCTCATCTTTTGTTGACGATTATTGTTACAGAAGGAAGTACATCAAAACTAATGTTAATAGTAGGTAAAATTCTCAACATTATAATTGAATTTTTTGTTGATGATTTTCTTTAGAGAGATTTGCATTTGTGGTACCAAACTATATGCCGATTCTTACATCGGCCTTGGTTTTTATGGTACCAGAAGTGAGAATCGGCATATAGTTTGGTACCACAAGTACAAATCTCTCATTTTGTTTATGTTTCTCTCAACGGTGCTTAATTCCTACAGGCTTGGTTGTTTCCCTGGTGGTCACTTCCTTATTAATCGTATTCATTTTTATCAAAATAAAGAAAAGAGGCAAAACTCAAAATCAAATGGACATTGAACTCTTCCTGAAAAACAATGAAAATCTTGGTCCAAAAAGATACAAATATAGAAAGCTAAAGAAGATAACTAACTCATTCAAGGACATTTTAGGTAAAGGAGGATATGGAAGTGTGTATAGAGGAAAGTTAGAAGATGGTCGTCTTGTGGCAGTGAAAATCTTGAATGAATCAAAAGGAAATGGAGAAGAATTCTTGAATGAAGTTGCGAGTAGTAGTAGAACTTCTCATGTTAACATTGTCTCACTTCTGGGATATTGTTTTGATGGTTCGAAAAGAGCTCTCATTTACGAGTTCATGCCTAATGGCACTTTAGAGGAGTACATATCTAATAACTTAGAAGAAGATCGATTGGAATTTAAAAAGTTATTCGAAATTGCAGTTGGAATTGCTCGAGGGCTAGAATATTTACACCAAGGTTGCAACATGCAGATTTTACATTTTGATATAAAGCCTAACAATATTCTTTTAGATAAGGATTTGAACCCGAAAATAGCAGATTTTGGGCTTGCTAAATTGTGCCCCAATCGATCAAGTGAAGTGTCTATGTTAGTGGCGAGAGGTACAATAGGGTACATTGCTCCGGAAGTATATAACAGGACATTTGGACAAGTTTCTCACAAATCGGATGTTTATAGCTACGGAATGATGGTTTTGGAAATGGTTGGAAAGAAAAAGAAGAACAATGAATCGGTAGTTGAACGCTCGAGTGAGATTTATTTTCCGAATTATATTTACAAGGAGCTTGAAACAAATGTTGAAAATGGTGGTCTTGATGGGATTTTGAATGAAGATGAATGCCGATATGTGAAGCGAAAATTGGCAATTGTCGGCTTGTGGTGCATACAGACGGATCCGAGGGATCGACCGTCGATCGACAAGGTGGTTGAAATGTTAGAAGGAAAAGTTGAATCTTTGGAAGTCCCACCTAGACTTTGCTTATCTTCTTCTCCCATTAGATTAGCACAAAGTGTTTCTACTTCTGAATCAATATATAGCCATTCAGGGCCGGTCCAAGGGTTTTGGGGACCCTAGGCGAAATAAAAAATCGGGGCCCTTATGTAATAATTTTTTATGTAAAATTTATTTTTCTTGCTCCTTTACACACAAAAGTATTTATTAAATCTTCATATTCTAATTCTTCTAACATATTTTTTTCTATAGACAAATAGCCAAATCATTTAATCTTTCTTGTGTCATTGTCGAACATAAACATGTTTTTATTAATTTTAATTTAAAAAAAAACTTATTTCAACATATGCAAATGTTACAGGTATAGTGAATATAATTAACAAATATACGTATTTGGATAAGAACTAATCAAATCTATATGATTAAATATATCATATGGCTAGTCTATTTGGGTAGGAATAACTTTTGATAGCACTTTTAGTTAATAATATAAATCGGAACCATCTACGTCTAATATCGAATCATGTATTAAAGCATTTTCAAAATTATTACGACATTCTTTCAATGTTTTATATAAAGACTTTAAAGCTTTAATATTTAATAAAAAAAAAAAACCCGAAAATATTTTAATTCATCTTGCCAGTTTTTTTTTTTTTTTTTTTTTTTTTTGTGAACTTAATATTGTGACACTGTCTATATTTTATTTATTTATTTTTATAATGAGTTGTACTAAATACTGTGTGGATAACGGCTTTGAGCCCAATTAATAAAAACAGGAAATGGGCCTTGGCCAATTAACAACTAATATAGTAGCCAACATGGAGAGGGGGCCCTAGACAAGCACTAGAGCTGTCTATGAGTTGGGCCGGCACTGTAGCCATTGATTTTGGGATATGAAAATTTGGAATGAATTTTCATTATGTATTTGTGTGCATGGGATGAGTTTTCGGGAAAAGCTTTTCTAGCATATTGAATTTAGTAAAATTTGATTTTACATTAATTGATTATGATAATTTTTTATTTTTTTTAGAAAAACGATAGATATATTAATGAATTTTTATGATTTTTATGCGTTTGTATTGATAAAATGTTTAATTATAGTAGTAATTATTTTATGTATACGTTGATCTATGTCATTGATAAATTTCATTTACCTATATATCATAATGTAATTAACCTTAAGATTGATTCACTACTGCGGTTAAAACATCTTTATGGACTTGCTTGAACAACTTCATTGCCGTCGATTTAAATTCTGGTGTAAAAATAAAATTTTAAAAAGTTTTTTGGGGAAAACAAAACAAAATGCACATGTTATGTTAGCCAAATAATTAATGATTAACAAACAACTTGATATTTGAGCTTGGTTCTTGAGTTTATTCTTAACAGGAATTATTGAGAAGCTCATCATTTGAAGGAAGACTCGTTTAGGAGAAACTGATCAATCAAAGATAAAAGGCTCAAGCAAGATTAACTCATTCTTTGATGAATAGTCGAAAGCCCAATAAAGATATCTAAAGTCCAAACAATAAAGAAGGACCAATTTTGAAGAAAAGGCTTGTACGAAATTGAAAGTTAGCTCATGAAAAGCCCAATTGGAAAAGTAGGCTCGTTATGATTGAAGATCAAGATCGAAGCCCCTAGCACCCTTGAAGGGCCTAATTTTCGATTCAAGAAAATTGTGGTCAACTTAGTAAGTAATTTCATTTGATTAAAAGAGCAAGAAAAATCTTAGCCAAAACTATTTTCTAAATGTTTTGGCCCAAACATTTTCGGCCCTTTTCATCAAGTGTTTGAACAAAGCCAATTTTCTTTCCTTTACTCACATGTGCCGAGAATTGATTTGTGAATTAAGCCAAATGATTTCTGTTAAAAAAAATTAATTATAAGTTTGGCTATTAAAATTGCATTCTCTTTCAAGCCAACTTTTAAAGGAAAGATTTTCTCAAAATCATTTGACTTAGCTAGCAAGTAAATTTGTCTCTAAAATTCTCTAGCTAAAATCTTCACTTGAACATGTTTTAATCTTGCAAAATCATTTTAAAAGTGACAAAATATTTTCGAGTATCAAAAATATTTCCCTATTGAACAAACACTACTCACCTATAAATAGTGAGCCTTCTTCATCGATTTTGACACACCACAACATTCTGAAAATTCACTTTGTCAAATCATTTCTCTAAACAAAAGTTTTTTAGTACTCTTCAATCTTGCAAAAATTATTTTTGTCACTTCTTGCTCTTTAAATCTTGAAAATACTCTGAGTGATAGAAGAAAAAGAAGAGTGTTTAATCTCTTGCAAAATCAGCTCACTTTGGAGCATTAGTTTGTAATCAAATTTTCATAATTGTTTTTGAGCGAAATTTGTATACTTGCAAGCTCGTTAGTGCGATAGGACTGAGTGTACTAGCAAGCACGGTTTTGTGCGATAGGACTGAGTGTTCTAGCAAGCACGGTTTTGTGCGATAGGTAGTGACCTAGCAAGCACGTTGTTGGAGCGATAGGTTAGTCCTAGCAAGCTCGAATCAAATCGAGATAAAGTTGTAACTTGTAATCTCGTGTGGCGAAGGTTCGTCCTGCAAGCCACGTTTTTAGTGAATTTCCCAGAAGTGCTGGAAGAGTGGAAGTAGGCCATTTGGGCGCGAACCACTATAAATCGGTGACTACGTTTATTTACTTTTTCGCTCTTAATTTTTGTCATCTCAATTTACTTTTCTACTGGAAATTTGTTCTTAAGCTTCTGGAACGTAAAACTGTTTTCACTAGAACATATAACTAATTTCTTTTGGAACGAAACTGAACAAATAAACTTTGAAAAAGTTTTATCAACCTAATTCAGCCCCCCTCTTAGGTAGATCTTGAGTATCAATTGGCATCAGAGCCTCGTGCTCTTTATATATTTGGTCTAATAACCCGAGTAGAAGATCCTATGGTCTTAGAGGGTGAAATATTTTTAGAAGGAAGATGCATTACACAACCTCCTATGTTTAATGGCAATGATTATATTATTTGGAAAAATCAAATGTTAGATTTTTTACTTGCCCTTGATTTTGACTATAAGTATTTGGTTCTTTTTTCTTTTTCTTGACTATAAGTAGCTTTGGAAAAATCCAAACATTTCTATAGTGGGAATTAAAAGGATTTGGTTCTTTTTTCTTTTTCTTGACTATAAGTAGCTTTGGCTTTCGGTGAACTTTCCTTTATTTATCACACTATCTAGAGAAAAATGTACGATACTCTCTTGTGTTATGAGAAATCTGCACAAAATTGCCCCATAAATTTTTTATTACATCAAATCTTCTTGTATTTTCATAAACTCTACATAGAATACAACGTTTGTCCACCTGCTTTAGTTTTTTTATAGGGGTTGCACAAAATACCATGTACCTTTTAATTTTTTTACATAATCCCTTACACTTTTTAATTTTAGTACAAAATATAGGGGTAATTTAGGTATATTAACTAAAATTTAATGGCGTTAGACAACTAAAGGAGTAAGGGGATCCTATGCAGAGTTTCTGAAAGTACGAGAAAATTTCGGGCAACACAAGGAAGTATAGTGCATTTCTAAGGTATACCCCAACTCAATTGACAATTCTAATTAAAACTAGGGCTATTTGAATTTTCACATCTCCAAAAGACGAAATTCCAAGATTAATTGCTATACAATTCAGAAGTAGAAAAATTCAGTATTGATTTAGAGGGTGAAGTTAAGTAAGGCTTACGAGGGGCTTCTAAGGATTCAAGTTTTCCTTCCAACATTTCCATCACCCTATTGATTGATGGTCGAGCCATCGGATCAGTTTGTATGCACCACACCAATTTTTTCTTCACATATCGGCATTCATCGTCATTCAAAATCCCATCAAGGCCACCATTTTCGACATTTGTTTCAAGCTCCTTGTATACATAATTCGGAAAATATATCTCACTCAAACGATCAACTTATGGATGGTCGTTTTTCCTTTTGCCAACCATTTCTAACACCATCATACCATAGCTATATATGTCAGATTTGTGAGAAACTTGTCCAAATGACCTGTAAATTACTTCTGGAGCAATGTATCCTATTGTCCCTCTTGCCACTAACATTGACACTTTACTTGATCCATTGGGATACAATTTAGCAAGACCAAAATCTGATATTTTCGGGTTCAAATCCTTATCTAAAAGAATATTGTGAGGCTTTATGTAAAAATGTAGAATTTGCATGTTGCAACCTCTGTGTAAATATTCTAACCCTCGAGCAATTCCAACTGCAATTTCAAATAATTTTTCAAATCCCAATCGATCTTCTTCCAAGTTATTAGATATGTACTACTCTAGGTGCAATTAGGCATGAACTAGTATACAAGGAGCTCATTTGGAACCGTCAAAACAATATCCCAAAAGAGAGACGATGTTGACATGAGAAGTTTTACAAATACTCGCAACCTCATTTATGAATTCCTCTCCGTTTCCTTTATTTCATTCAAGATTTTGACACCCACGAGACGTCCATCTTCTAACTTTCCTTTATACACACTACCATATCCTCCATTACTTAAATTGTTTTTGAATGAATTGGTTATCTTCTTGAGCTTTTTGTATTTGTACCTTTTTGGTCCAAGATTTTCATTGTTTTTCAAGAAGAGTTAAATGTCCTTCTGGTTTTGAGTTTTGTTAGTTTTCTTTACCCCAAAAAAAGACATTCAGAGAGAAAAATGCAAAATTAGAAAATAGTCAATTAAATTGTTGATTCGGAATTTCACCCCGATAACAACTTTACTTCTAATTTACTCTTTCCTGAAATAGAATCATCAAAAACACAATATGAAGTTAGACAAAAATAGAGAATAAGGAAAAGATAAATTAGAATATGCGTTACATATATACTTTCAATGTGTTTGACTAGAGGTTTCAAACTCTCCTGTTACAAAGCTAAGACTACTAAGTTTCTTTGGAACTAATTAATTGCTTAATTTTTAAATTTCAAATTAATAGAATTTTTCAATTTAATACTTTTGTAACATAAAATTAAAAAGCCTAAATTTCATTATTTTGGTTCTGAAATTTTCTTTTGCCTTTAAGTTTGATGTACAATATAACTAGGTGTGTTAGGGGTCTTAGACCACATATGCTCACTAGTTGTGGTTTATATTGGCAAAATATAATTACTTTTCTTTATATTGATTTGGCCTAGAAACAATGTTTTGTTCTTTGTCTTCGTGAGAACGCATTCACAAAAGAAGACTCTGGCTAAGCCATTGAGTTTTATCTTAGGATAGTGGTCAGCCGCCAGTACTTGTACTATGAGAAATACTAATTTTCTTAGGACAACGACAATACATTTCAAAATAAAAAATATTCTTGTTAAGACTTTATTTAATTATGCTTTTTTAAATATCATTTATGACCAAAACTAGGGTACCCACAAGAAAATTCTTGCAGGTTTTTAATATAAAATGGGAAACTTATGGTTGGACCATTTATGCAATTTCTCGGCACCAAACATGATTCGTATTGGTAATAAACATGATTCGTATTGGT
The DNA here is from genome assembly GCA_030819805.1 of Penstemon newberryi var. newberryi. NCBI lineage: Eukaryota > Viridiplantae > Streptophyta > Magnoliopsida > Lamiales > Plantaginaceae > Penstemon > Penstemon newberryi. Next base: position 76,378,632 of record JAUALY010000001.1, on the reverse strand, counting down.
AACACAAAAATCCTCTGCTGCTCATTACCAATACGAATCATGTTTGGTGCCGAGAAATTGCCCAAATGGTCCAACCATAACTTTCCCATTTTATACTACACCCCTGCAAGAATCCTATTGTGGGTTCCCTGGATTTGGTCTTAATTGTACCGAAAATGGATACCTAATTCTTCATTTCCCAGAAAATGATTTCATAATTGAAGATATATTTTATCATAACCAATCCCTTAAGGTATACAACGCTGCCGTTTTGGGTTTGAATAGTAGTAGTTGTGTTCCAAGAATCAGAAACACGAATCTTCCTTCTGCCCAGTTCGGTTTAGTTAGAGATGATCAAACACGCCTTCTTCATTTGTTCTCTAATTGTACAGAACAATTTGTTATTGAGGGTATATTGATGAACAGAGTTGAAAATTGTGATGTTGGAGACCGAAATTGGGATCTGGGTCTTTTTGACGATGATGAGAGTTTGAGGGGTGCAATTGAAAATTGTGAAAGAAACGTGTTTTTCACCGGTGGAAAGGCGTGAGGGAGATAATAATTTTGTGGAGGTATTGAGAAGAGGATTTATGATGAATTGGATTGCAAGTGATTGTGATACTTGTGAAGAAAGTGGTGGGAAATGTGGATTGAATGATACTACTTACCATTTTAGTTGTTTTTGTCCGGATAGGCCTCATTCTAGGAGTTGCAAACCGGGTAAGCACTTTATTCTAAATCATTCTATCATAAATTGTGGATAATTTTTTCCCACCAGTTACGAGGGCAAAAGATCTTTTCTATTATATTTTGAGTGACAAAAACATCCTACGCTTTGTCTAACTCCCTGTGTTATTTTAAATCCCAAAAGTCTCCATGTGTTTGGTTTTAATTACCATATCGATTCAAGTAGAATTTGACTTTTGACTTTTGACGAAATGACAAAATCATCCCTATATATTGGTTTTTTTTGTTCCAATTGAAAACCCAAGTATATACTACTTGGATCAATTGTGATAATTAAAACCAAACATAGTAGGGTTTTGTGGAATTACAATAACACAAGAGGGTTTTTTGACAATTAAACAAAGCATAGGAGGTGTTTTTGTCTTTCGCTGTCAAGGGTAAAATTGTCATATCAAAAGCAAAATGTAAACAAATTCTTGCAATTTTCGCGACTGAATCACTCTCTTTTTATGGGGATGTATTGGACACTGACTTGAGAGCACGTGGAGGTTTCTTAGAGTTAAAATAACATATGAAGTTTTTTTAGAGTTAGACAAGTATAGGGGGTGTTTTTGTCTTTTGCTCAGAGAGAATTGCACTTGTGGTACTAAATTATATAGCGATTCTAACTTGTGGTACCATAAAAACTGAGGCCGACACATTTGGTACCATAATTTAATAAATCAATCATTTTTGGTACCATCGTTAAAAATGGACGTTAATTGATGACATGGCAGTTAAGTGTTATTGTAAAATTGATACCATTACTTATGTTGCCTGACAATTCTACCCCATAACATTTCAGGTTGTCAAAATAACCCCACATCTTCAAATTTACGAGCAATTTTAGTCCACATTGTTGCCCAATTTCAAAATTGGCTCGAATAAGACATGTGTGGACCAATTTAAAGATTTTACTTATTATATTTACATATTTATTTAACTAATTTAATTTTATAAATAATAATAGAAGACCAAATAATACTTTAATCAGGGCCGGCTTTGGCCCTCAGAAATTTAGGCAACTGCCAAGGGCCTCAACCTTCATGGGCCCCAGCTTATTTCTGTTAATATATTACCCAATACACATATGGGCCTTTATTTGACAATTATTATAAATATGGGCCTTATCTACATAACATCCCAAAATCTGAATTAAAAGGATTATAAATTTATAGCCCAACCTCTAGCAAGGTCCCCTAATCCCATTAAGGCATTAACCATATTGAGTCTTTACTTAAATACCCGTATATATGTACTTGTTGTACCACTTTTTTTTTTTTTTTTGGCAAAAAAAATTGTTTTGTGGTACATTCATAAAATTTTCTACTATCAAAATTCAAAAGATCATAATTTTAACTTTATTTTACTCTCCCTCAAATAACTTTTTTTCTCTTCTCTTTCTCCATAAAATCAAATTTCTTCTTTTCTTTAAAATTTTATATTTCACTATTCCACTCACTTATTTCTCTATCCTATGCAAGGCTGTAAGAATTATTCATAAAAAAAAAATTAATATTTTAAATTTTAATATCAATTTTGAATAGTTTTCATTTTAATTTAGGGTATATATTCAAGTTTTTTTTTTTTTACTTGGTTGAATTTTTTAACTGATTTTGTTATGAATCAATTTCTTCTATTGATATAAAAAAAATGTTTTGTTCATGTTAAGTTGTTCATAAGAATTAAACTTACACAATGAAAAAGAACATGACAAAGTTGTATTATGTTCTAGATTTATCTGATAAGTTTCATATATTAATTATATTTTTACTATAAATATATATCCTTAAGAAAAGTGAGAATGCTTTCTTTTTTATTTGGGAAGGAGGGAGCAAAATTAAGTTTTATATGAATATAATTTTTTTATGAATTTAGGCCCCGACTTTAAGTTTCGCCTAGTGCCTCAAAAGTGTAGAGCCGGCCCTGACTTTAATATAAATCAGACAAAAGATTAATTAAATCTTAGAACCCGGCCGCCGCCGACCTTGGATTTGGTTGGGGAGGGGGGTGGTTACGGGGGGGATGGGGTTGGGGGGTTAGGAATGGGTTTTTTTTTTTTAAAAATTATAAACATTTTGTTAATAATATGTAACTTTATTTTTTTAATAAAATATTAATGATATTAATATTATTATATAAATTTTATATTTAATTAATATTTTGTCGAATTTATATTAAAGTATTATTAGGTCTGTTAATATTATTTATAAAACTAAATTAATTAAATGAATATGTAAATATAATAAGTAAAATCTCTAAATTGGTCCACACGTATCTTATTCGAGCCAATTTTGAAATTGGACAACAATGTGGACTAAAATTGTTAGTAAATTTGAAGATGTGGGGTTATTTTCACAACCTAAAATGTTATGGGGTAGAATTGTCAGTCAACATAAATAATGATATCAATTTTGAAAAAACACTTAACTGCCATATCATCCATTTTTAACGGTGGTACCAAAAGTGATTGATTTCTTAAATTGTGGTACCAAATGTATCGGCCTCAATTTTTATGGTACCACAAGTGAGAATCGAACTATAGTTTGGTATCACAAATGCAATTCTCTCCTTTTTCTCATAATATTTTGGAGTCATACCTGATAAAATGAAAATCAGGGACGAGTTTGACTACTACTTGCAGGAAACTATATTGTAGTTAGGATGTAAGAGAGTTACTGTCATGAAAATATGGTCACAAATGATATTAAAATAAGCATAATTGAAACAGGAATTTTTTTTTCTTGAAATATACTAATTTAGGAAACACACCATTAGACGATGTCGTAAGAATGTTAATTGTATTGTTTCTCCTGGTCGGCTGACCACTATCCTAAAATAAAACCTAATGACTTAGCCATAGTCTTATTTTGTCAATACAAAGACAATGAACAAAACACTGTCTCTTGGCCCAAAACAATGTAGAGAAAATTATATTTTGTCAATACAAACTACAGCTAGGGAACATGTGTGTTCTATACAACTATTTATATTTAGGACTGCCAATCGGGCCTTGTGAGTTGAGCTTTAAATAGCTCGAACTCAAATATTGTCGGGCTTTATAGTTATAGGCTCAAACTCGGCTCATAAATTTTTTGATTTTTCTGGCTCAAACTCGGCCCATGTAATTTTTCGAGTCTATATCGGGCTTATATCGGGTTTGTTAACATAGGCAAAAATAGCTTGACATATAAAATATTTAGATTGTCGCAACACATATGAATATACTACTATTACTTCATACACGAGTATCATTAAATAGTATTTTAACTGAAAGATCGAGTTATTTGTCCACATTTTTTGAGATACATTTGATCTATATGAACAAGCAATAGAGTTTTAAAGTCTCAAGATTACAATTTATTGACCTTTTGTGTTAACTTTTCTTTTTATTTTATCTTTGATTAAACTTTTTTTCCTTGAGTTTTGGCCATAGTACGTAATTGATATACAAACATATATGTGAGTTTACATTATAATTTTTATAAAGTTTACTTGTTTCAAAATAAAAACAGTAATTAGTAACTATAACTACAATAAAAATAATTAATCGCAATATATTAAAATAATTATATGTTCGGGCTTTATTTGGGCTGAGCCGTATTAGGCTCAGGCTCAGCTCATAAATTGATCCGATTTAATATAATGGCTCAAACTCGGCCCGGCTCACAAATATTCGGGTTCGAACCAATTTTAATCGGGTCGAGCCATCGAACTTCGGGTAAACCCGGCTCAATTGACTGTCCTTTTATATTATACATGAAACCTCAAAGGGCAAAGAAAATTTAAGAACCAAAATAATGACATTTAGGCGGTTTTAATGTTACAAGATATTGAATTGAAAAATTCAATTCATTTGAAATTTGAAATTTAATAATTCAACAAATTATAATTAGTTTTGAAGAAATTTAGTAGTCTTAGCTTTTAAATTGGAGAGATTGGAACCTCTAGTCAAACACATTGAAAGTATATATGTTACGCATACTATTTTATCTTTTCCTCATTCTCTAGGGAAAAATTGTCAAACTCACCTGTGTTTTGAAAAACTTGCGTAAAACCCTCATGTGTTATTTTTTTTCGCATAGAATCCCCTTGTGTTTTTTAAAAAGTTGCACAAAATTCTTTTTTTGTCAAAAGGGACGGAGAGTGTATCTCACTTGCGACAAATCAGACTGAAACTCAATTTTAAATCAATTTAAATTGAAAGATTTTATGGGGAAAAATGCACCAAACACTCCTGTGTTTTGGGAAACCTGCACACAACCCCTCTGTGTTATTTTTTTTGCATAGAACCCCCTTATGTTTTACAGACACTTGCAAGGAATTAATTAATTCAATAGATAGGTAAATAAATTAAACATGGAGGGTAAATTATTATTTAAACCTAAATAAACTAACAGTGTTATTTAACTGTTAAAGGGAGAGTGTGCAATATTTGGTAAAGCACAAGGGGGTTCTATGCAAAAAAAATAACACAAGGAAGTTATGTGCAGCTTTCCCAAAATAAAAAATACAAGTGGGTTTGATGCATTTTTCCCTATTCTCTATTTGTGTCTAACCTCATATTATGTTCTTGATGACTCTGTTCCAGGAAGGAGTAAATTAAAACTAAAGTTGTTAACAGGTGAAATTCTGAATCTAACAATTTAATTGACTATTTTCTAATTTTGTATTTTTCTATTTGAATGTGTTTTTTTGCCTACAGGTCTGGGGGCTGCCCTAACGGTCACCTCCGTACTTTCCGTATTCATTTTTGTTGGGGTAAAGAAAACTAACAAAACTCAAAATCAAAAGGACATTGAACTCTTCTTGAAAAACAATGAAAATCTTGGACCAAAAAGATACAAATACAAAAAACTCAAGAAGATAACCAACTCGTTCGAAAACAATTTAGGTAAGGGACGATACGGTAGTGTGTATAAAGGAAAGTTAGAGGATGGTCGTCTTGTGGCCGTCAAAATCTTGAATGAATCGAAAGGAAACGGAGAGGAATTCTTAAATGAGGTTGCGAGTATTAGTAGAACTTCTCATGTCAACATTGTCTCTCTTCTGGGATACTGTTTTGAGTTCTTAAATGAGGTTGCGAGTATTAGTAGAACTTCTCATGTCAACATGTCAAACGAGCTCTCGTGTATGAGTTCATGCTAAATGGCTCCTTAGAGAAGTACATATCTAATAACTTGGAAGAAGATCGATTGGGATTTGAGAAATTATTTGAAATTGCAGTTGGAATTGCTCGAGGGTTAGAATATTTACACCGAGGTTGCAACATGCAAATTTTGCATTTTGACATAAAGCCTCACAATATTCTTTTAGATAAGGATATGAACCCAAAAATAGCAGATTTCAGGCTTGCTAAATTGTGCCCCAATCGGTCAAGTAAAGTGTCAATGTTAGTGGCAAGAGGTACAATAGGGTACATTGCTCCGGAAGTATTTAACAGGACATTTGGACAAGTTTCACACAAATCGGATGTTTATAGCTATGGAATGATGGTTTTGGAAATGGTTGGGAAGAAAAAGAAGATCAATGATTTGGTAGTTGAACACTCGAGCGAGATTTATTTTCCGAATTATATTTACAAGGAGCTTGAAACAAATGTTGTAAATGGTGGCCTTGATGGGATTTTGAATGAAGATGAATGCCGATATGTGAAGAGAAAATTGGCGATTGTCGGCTTGTGGTGCATACAGACGGATCCGAGGGATCGACCTTCGATCGACAGGGTGGTTGAAATGTTAGAAGGAAAAGTTGAATCTTTGGAAGTCCCACCTAGGGCTTGCTTATCTTCTCCCATTAGAGTAGCACAAAGTTTTTCTACTTCTGAATCAATATATGGCCATTGATTTTATGATATGAAAATTTGGAATGAATTTTCATTGTGTATTTGTGTGGCTAAGTACATGATGAGGAAAAGCATTTCTAGCATATTGAATTTAGTAAAAGTTGATTTTACATTAATTGATTATGATAACTTTTTTTCTTTTTTAGAAAAACGATAGATATATTGATCAAGAGCCTCAACAATTACAATTTGCCTAATATGTTCGGCCAATTGGGGTTGCTGAAACTATTGAAAAATGTTGATTACTAGTGTGAAATGTTTGGAAATGGGTTGCTTGCCCACATAGACTAACCCGATCCAATTACATAATCTAAATTTGAAAAAGGTTAGCACACGGCTGTCTTCTTCCTACTTAGTGCAAAAAATAAATAAATACATAAATTTAAAAAGGTTAATCTATTAATCCTAGAAGAAACACTGTAAAAGAATAAAAAAAGTTCATTATATGGCTCACTAGTGTATTAAATGGATTATGGTTAGAGGGTTGATCTACGGAGATTATTCAATCTCATATCATCAATATTGTTATTTTGGGCCTTTGGATTGTGGAAAATATGTTATTTCAATACATAACATGGTTTTGGATCGGGTGCACCATGGAGAAGAATATGAAAATGTAAGTGGTTTAACAAGGATATTGGGTCCATACCAAGAGGAATTCTTTCCGGGTAATAGGGCTTTAAAACTTTAAATATCATATAGAAAATCATAGGGCATTAATTAACATATTGTGCAATAATGAGCCTTTCGGGCTTGAATCTACACTTAACTTTAATGATTTTTCATTTGAAGAATCCGTAATGGCGCACAAACTTTTTATTAGGTCCCTTGTCCAAATGTCAATCTCCAACAATTCATTTCCTGAAACTCAATAACATTTTCACTTAAACCATCATTCTCCTCCTCCAATCTAAAAGGAAATCCCTTGAATTGTGCAAGTTTCTTCACGTGTGACGATGTTTCCTTATTTAAATCCTCGTATTTCATGAAAAACACCTTCTCGGGATTTTCCACGCTTGCAATTTACCCCCTGTAAAAAACATATTGTTCAACTTATCTCCTGTAATATGAAAAAGAGCAGTTTACCCCATGTGAAAATTTTACAGAAGCAATTTAGTTCCTTAAGCCAGAGAGTGTAACTCACTTGCCAAAATTGAGAGTAGCATTCAAAGTGCTTTTGTAATATGGGGGGGGGGGGGGGGGGGTAAAGTTTCACATTTATCAAAACACAAGGGCATAAATTGTCACATTTATCATAACATAGGTGGGTAAACTGTCACATTATCATAAAATAGAGGGGGATAAAGTGTTACATATGAAAAAGTCAGGGATGCGGTGGGAAACTTTTATAAGTTACAGGAGGATAAAGTGCTATATGACATACATTACACAACATTATATGTGGTACTGCTGGAAAAAAGGAAGGATGCTTAGACGATGTCAAAAATCGTCTGAAGTGTGACATCACAATATTTAACGGTAAAGACGATGAATTAATCTAGTCGAGTTTAGTTACAATGTTCAGTCAAAACTCCCTAAAGCACACGTTAAGGTTGTTGAGCGCTAGTTGTCGGAAGGCAGAAGTCGTTTGCTAGAGATTTGGTTAATTACAAGGAAATAAATGAAAAGAGTTGTGAATTTATTAATAACCATGCTAAAAGCATTGTTTGGTTAATATTAAGGGTAAAGAAGATTTGGAATTTGGCAAAGTTTAATTTTATGATCCTTTCTTCTCTTCTTTTTCTTTGTTTTGTTCGAAGTTGATGTGAAAAGAGAGCAAATATATTCAATTCGAGCCATTATAAATTATAAAGAAAAAGCACAGGGTCCTGCACCAAATGTAGTTTCCTCCCTTGGTAACTCTGCTGAACCAACTCCGTCGATGGATACATTACTTTTGAAGGAAGTATTCAAAGAGATCAAGTCAAAACGCAAGAAGAAACAACCTGCCATGGTTATTGATCCGGTGAATACTTCCGTTGAAGAACAATTTGGTCATGATAGTCTTGTACAACAAAATTGCAAGGCCAGAGACAAAGTTCAAACAACGCATGCCCAAACTAGTCCCAGAGGCAGATTGAAGGGCTCATCCCCTTCTCTACCATCATGAAGATTGCTTTATGGAATATAAGGGGTTTCCACAAACCCCTAAAACATAAGGGAGTAATGACCCTTATGAAGGAACACCAAATTGTTATTTTTGGTATTTTGGAGACATAACTCAGCACGTCTACGTTTCAACGTATGTTGTCAAATAAATTCCGATGTTGGCAGCACATTAATAATTTTCAAGAAAACAACGCTGGCAGAATTTTGATTCTTTTTTATCCCTCAAAAGTCCTTTTGGTCCCGTTGGATATTTCTCCCAAGGTCATTCATTGTTTGGCTACTTGTAAGGTTACTTCTACTGCCTTCCACATTAGTTTTGTTTACGATTTCCATTCTATTGGCGACTGGCGATTATTGTGGAATAATCTGATTGAGTTTGGCACAAATATCTCTTCCCCTGGCTTATTATTGGTGATATCAATAATGTTCTTAATTGCGACGAGAGGGTGAATGGTGCAGCGGTTACAAACCACCAAACACATGATTTTGCAGATTGTTGTGACGTTCTTGGTTTTACAGACATACAATCTTCAGGATTATTCTTGACTTGGACAAATGGTTCTATTTGGTCCAAGCTTGATAGAGCAATGGTCAATAACTTCTGGCAGCATGCTAATTTCAACTGAGTTGCAAATTTTCTACCCCCGGGGTGTCTTTCTGATCACTCCCCTTGCATTGTCTCCCTGATTCAACATGAGGTTTCAAACAATAGGCCTTTCAAATTCTGTAACATGTGGATTGAACATGAGGATTTCATACCTATTGTACAAAATGCTTGGGACCAAGAGGTGGTTGGCTATTCCCAATACTCTCTTATTCGAAAACTCAAAAGTTTGATAAGGTCACTGAAGTTTCTCAATGTTAAGCACTTTTCTCATATTTCGGCAAGAGCAGAAAAGGCTATTGCGGATCTTAAACAGGCACAAATACAACTACAAGAGTCGCCTAATAATTCGGTACTTAGGGATAGAGTTATTGAGTTAAATAAGAGGGGCCTTATTCTTATTGAAAGCTGAATTGGACTTCTAATATCAGCAAGCAAAGTGCACTTATCTCACGAAGACTGACAAGTGTACCAAGTTCTTTCATTCCTTGGTTAAACGCAAAACCAAAAGAAGACATATTGCAGCTGTTAACAAAGAGGATGGGGCATCAGTTTCACTCGAACAAGGTACGGACCTTGTCAAGGATGTGTCGAGTGAAGAGATAAAGATGCAATGTTCAGCATTGGAAAGGCCTGATGGGTATACTTCTTTATTTTTCAAGAAATCTTGGCATATTGTGGGCGAACAGTTTTGTGATGCAATCAAGGAATTCTTCTTGTCAGGAAATTTACTTAAGCAAGTGAATCACACTATTATTGCATTGGTGCCTAAGTCCAGCCACACAAATTCCGTAGGAGATTATAGGCCTATTGCATGCTGCAATGTTACCTATAAAGTCATATCGAAGATTCTTGCTTCTAGATTAGCACCAATCCTTGATGGTATCATTGATCAAGCACAATCTGCTCTTGTTGACGGACGTAGTATGATCGAGAACATCCATCTAGTTCAAGAATTGCTACGAAAATACAACAGGAAGAGAATCTCTCCTAGATGCTTGATTAAAATTGACCTTCGTAAGGCCTACGATTCAGTAAATTGGCAGTTTCTTGAAGCTGTCTTGGATGGTCTTCATTTTCCAACTCGCTTCACCAATTGGATTATGCAATGTGTATCCATCGCCTCTTTCTCCATTGCTTTGAATGGGGGTATTTGCAGTTTGTTTAAGGGAAGCAAGGGCCTGCGACATGGTGATCCGTTGTCACCCTTTTTGTTTGTCATTTGTCTTGAATATCTTTCTAGGCAACTGGGCAAGGCAACCGACAACACCGACTTCAAATTTCATCCAAGATGCGGGCAAGCAAAAATCACTCACCTTGCTTTTGCCGATGATCTCATGCTCATGGCTAGAGGTGATGTTTTGTCAATTCAAATTCTTATGGAATGCCTCAGTGATTTCGGTGCCGAATCAGGTTTATGTGCAAATGTGTTAAAGTCTAGCCTCTACTCAGCAGGTGTTTATGGTGGTATCCTTGAGCAGATTCAGGCACTTACGGATATTCCTCAAGGTACAATGCCATTCCGGTATTTGGGAATTCCTATGGCTGCACATAGACTCCAAGTGATACATTTTGCTCCTTTCATTGATAAAGATTGCATCTTATATCAATGTGTGGACCGCCTCTTCGCTTTCTTATGCCGGCAGGACCGAACTCATTAGATTTGTGCTTCAAGGGGTTGAGTGTTTTTGGTTGTCCATTTTTCCAATTCCGGCTGAAGTTATTAATCGGATTACTAGATTATGCAAAAGTTTTCTTTGGAATAAACATCATCATCCGGTTGTTTGGAAGGACATATGCATTCCAAAATCTGAATGTGGGTTGGCTTTCGTGAACTCAAGGCCTGGAATTCTGCTTTATTGGCCAAATGCTTTTGGAATATTCATCAGAAAAAAGACACTATTTCGGTCCGATGGGTGCATCATATATACCTGAACGGTGTTGGATCCGTTTGGGACTGGGAATGCATCAAGGATGACTCCCCTTTACTAAAGAGACTCCATACTATTTGGGACTTGGTTTGCCACCTTGAAGGATCTACGGAAGCTACTGCACATAGATTCTCGTCTTGGGTTAAAGGTAACCGTTTTTGCATATCTACTGCATATGATTATTTTTGTGCAAAGGGAACAAAGCAAACCTGGGCACCTTTAATTTGGAACACTTATGTCACACCGAAACATGCCTTTGTCTTATGGCTCTCTGTGAAGGGCAGGTTACTTACGAAGGATAAAATGGATTTTTTGGACATAGACAAAACTTGTGTGTTGTGCGAGCGGTTCGATGAATCATTGCATCACCTTTTCTTTGCTTGCTCCTTTTCATCTGCTGTTTGGAATCACATCAAGAATTGGTTGGGCATTACCCTGGCTAGGACGACACTAGCAAGCTCTTTAAAATGGATCAAAAAAGAAGCTACAGGGACGTCTTGGTTGAGTAAAGCAAAACGAATGGCACTTGCTTGCACCATATATCACACATGGACTGCAAGAAATAAGAGGATTTTTTAGGGAGAACTCCTAGAGCTGAAGGCACTAGCATTAAGATTAAATCAAACTTGTATATTGTTTTGTACTCTTTGTATCCGTATGATTTAATTCATATATAGGGACACTATGGCCTGCATGTCTTGACCATTTTTTTTGTCTTTTGGCTTTGGTCAGCTCTTTGTATATAACTGTTAATATATTTATGCCATTTACAGTTGATCCAAAAAAAAAAAAAAATTTACTAAGATTATTTTTTCCGCCACCTGATTCTGGTTTAGTATATGTACATCTTATTTCTTGTTTGGCTCATTTATTCTTTGAACTAAACCGTAATGATTTTGTGGTTAGGATTGAAAATCAAACTAAACTAATTGAAATTAGATCAATAAAGGATAGCACCCACAGATTAAGGACGCGAACAAAGTTGTACAAGAAGGTTCGTGCGACGGGAGGTGTGGTTTGTTGTGAGGGGGTGTATACATATATATTGTTGGTTGGTGGGTGGGTGCAAAGGGCGAGGATGGTGAGTAGTACAACGTCAGTTTCGCCTAGGGTTCTTTAATTTATCTTAATTTAAATAACATTACAATGTAAAAATAATAATGATCTGAAACAATATATTATATGCATATTTGATAATCATAAATAAAATATTAATAATCTTTCCGTTAATCATATAATTTTTATTCTATATTTTGCTTTAAGGTAGATGCATTAAATTTAAGCTTTAATATGTGTTAAGATTTACATAATTTTAGGGAGAAAAAAATGGCGGCGAAAAATAGGTTCATCTTTTTTCTTTTTTTGATAATCAAACATTCCCATTCAAGAAACTTTAAAACATTAGTACAACAAAATCAAAAAAAGAAAAGTCCCCGTTGCAAAAAAACATTAATAGGAAGAGAAAAATGGAATACTTCATAAAGGATCAATCCAATTCAGGTTCACTGTCCATGTAGCAAGATTATGAGCTGCAAAATTTGGGATGAAATGAAACTTCCATTTAGGCCAACACGCCCAGTCTGGTCCTTTCCTCCACGATCTAATGTCAGTAATTTCTTGAAGAAAACCATTTTCGAAGCATCCAAGAATCAATAAGTGAGCATACTACCTTAATTGATCGAAAAAACTTCAGCTGCAAAAGGGCAAGAGGATGGTTGCTTAATCGATGAGGCAAAAAAAATGGACTCATTTGAATTGCGAATGATAATAGCTATAACTGCAAGATCATTCTAAAAATAAGCATATGAGGCATTTGATTTTGGTTATGAAATTTCTCTGGTTGCATAGACTTGACAAAGTCAGTGGGAATTAAAAAGATATTCAAGTAGTTTGGTTCTTTTTTTTTTTTCTCGACTATAAATAGCTCTGGCTTTCAGTGAACTTTTCTTTATTTATCACACTGTCTAGAGAAAATGCACGATACTCTCTTATGTTATGATAAATCTGCACAAAATTGCCCCGTAAATTTTTTATTGCATCAAATCTTCTTGTACATTCAGAAAATCTACATAGAATACCATGTTTGTCCACTTGCTTCAGTTTTTTTGATAGGGGTGCACAAAATCCCACGTACCTTTTAATTTTGCATATAATTTCCTTGTACTTTTAAACTTTAGCAAAAAATATAGGGGTAATTTAGGTATTTAACTTAAATTTAATGACGTTAGACAACTAACGGAGTAAGAGGACTCTATGCAGAGTTTCTGAAAGTACAAGAAAAATTCGTGCAACACAAGGAAGTATAGTGCATTTCTAAGGCAGACCCAACTTAATGGACAATTCTAATTAAAACCATAGCTATATATGTCAGATTTGTGAGAAACTTGTCCAAATGTCCTGTAAAATACTTCTGGAGCAATGTATCCTGTCGTACCTCTTGCCACTAACATTGACACTTTACTTGATCCGTTGGGACACAATTTAGCAAGACCAAAATCTGATATTTTCGGGTTCATATCCTTATCTATTTGAATATTGTGAGGCTTTATGTCAAAATGTAGAATTTGCATGTTGCAACCTCCGTGTAAATATTCCAACTGCAATTTCAAATAATTTTTCAAATCCCAAGGGATCTTCTTCCATGTTATTAGATATGTACTTCTCTAAGGAGACATTAGGCATGAACTCGTACACGAGAGCTCGTTTGGAACTGTCAAAACAATATCCCAGAATAGAGACGATGTTGACATGAGAAGTTCTACTAATACTCCCAACCTCATTTATGAATTCCTCTCCGTTTCCTTTTGATTCATTTAAGATTTTGACAGCCACGAGACGCCATCTTCTAACTTTCCTTTATACACACTACCATATCCTCCCTTACCTAAATTGTTTTTTGAATGAGTTGGTTAGAGCTTTTTGTATTTGTACCTTTTTTGTCCAAGATTTTCATTGTTTTTCTAGAAGAGTTCAATGTCATTTTGGTTTTGAGTTTTGTTAGTTTTCTTTACCCCAACAAAATTGAATACGGAAAGTATGGAGGTAACCGTCAGGGCACCCCCAAACCTACAGGCAAAAAAACACATTCAGAGAGAAAAATACAAAATTAGAATATAGTCAATTAAATTGTTGATTCAAAATTTCACCTGATAACAACTTTAGTTCTAATTTACTCCTTCCTGAAATAGAGTTATCAAGAACACTTTTTGAAGACAGATATAGAGAATAAGGAAAAGATAAAATAGAATTCATGACATATATACTTTCAATGTGATTGGCTAGAGGTTCCAAACTCTCCTATTTCAAAGCTAAGACTACTAAATTTCTTTGGAACTAATTTATTAATTGCTGAATTTTTAAATTTCAAATTTCAAATGAATTGAATTTTCAATTCAATACTTTTGTAACATAAAATTAAAAAGCCAAAATGTCATTATTTTGGTTCTTAAATTTTCTTTGGCCTTTAAGTTTGATGTACAATATAACTAGGTGTGTTAGGGGTCTTAGAACACATGCTCGTAGTTGTAGTTTGTATTGGCATAATATAACTAATTTTCTTTATATTGTTTTGGGCCTAGAAACAATGTTTTGTTCTTTGTCTTCGTGAGAACGCATTCACAAAAGAAGATTATGGCTAAGCATTGAGTTTTATCTTAGGATAGTGGTCAACCGCAATACTTATACTAGGAGAAACAATAATTTTCTTAGGACAGCGACAATACATTTGAAAAAAATATATATATTCTTGTTAAGGACTTATTTAATTATGCTTTTTTAAATATCGTTTATGACCAAAACTAGGGTACCCACAAGAAGATTCTTGCAGGTTTTTAATATAAAATGGGAAACTTATGGTTGGAACATTTATGCAATTTCTCGGCACCAAACATGATTCGCATTGGTAATGAACATCAAAAGATGTTTGTGTTACATGAATTACAATAATGAAGAACAATACATAAAATGGTTTTGATCTTGTAATTAGAAATAAACAAGTATTAATATCATAGCGGAACAGTTTTTGGAAATAATCTCCTCATGAAAAAGGCGAAGATGTTGTTGGAAGAGAAGAAGAAATCCCTATATTCAAGATAATTTACTGTTTCTTTTAATTAATGAGAATTAATTCAGTGTGTGTGGACAGAGGTGCATACAAAGACTTGATAAGTCAATTATTGACACCCCCCCCCCCCCCCCCCGGATGTTTTCTTTCCATGATTGAATTTAAATGGTCCTTGAAATTTAATTTTTAAAAAAAAATTAATTGGTCGAGAAAAATAATTACTCAATTTTATTTAGGTATGAATGTACCTAAAACCTAAGGATTCAAGTTGAAGTGGAGTTGAAGGTAGTCAATAATCGAGCAGTTTGGATTGATTTTCAGTTCTAGTAATGATTTACAAATGCCCGCATTTTAACCTCGTGATATTGTCGAATGGGCGGTTTGACGACATTGTATAAGTGAGAGTAATTCCATCCATAATTATGAAAAAATAAGAGAAGTTTACCCTATTGTGATATTCCTAATGATTCATTTTGTATTTTCATTTGTTTAACATGAAGTATGTGAATAGAAATTGGTTCTAAAGTCATATTTTAAAGTGGGTTCAATTTCATATTGGTTGAGTAACAAAGTTTTTGAGTTCTTAAACTTACTATACCATATTGGTTGAGTAACAAAGTTTTTTTTTTAAGGTTCTTTAATAATTGATCATTTCTTAAGAATTGTCCAAAGAAAATACTGAGTATACCATTTATTTTTTGTTATTTTAACATGTTATTTGATCAATTTCACCCGTTTTTGTGTTTTATCTATTTGTTAATCAATTCACCCATTCTCTCTGGTTTAACTAAATTTTAATCGATTTTACATATTCTTATGCTGATTCAACCCATCTTCTCACTTACTTCACCTTTTTTTTAGCCAAGTTAACTCATTTTTTATTCTTGTTCTTTTATAGATTTGATCCCCCCCTTTTTTTGTTATCCCATGTTTATCCTATTGTTTCATCAATTGCACCATTTTTTTTTGCTTTAGCTCATTTTTCTTCTATCTACATTTTTCCATTGATTTTACCATTTTTTTTTACCTTATATATTTTTAATATAATTTTACCCGTTTTCACAAATTTTAACAATTCTACGTTTTGACTTATTTTGGCTTAAGCCAAATTATATATTTTTCAATTAACTAAATAATACTATTTTTTATTATTCATATAGCATGAAGATGGTCTTTTGTTTTTAGGTTCTTTAATAAGAGATAATTTCTTAAGAGCTTTAAAAAACATATCGATTTTACTTGTTTTTACATTGAGTTTATCATTTCTTTTTTCTTATTTCAACTCATTTGTTTATCGATTTCATCCGTTTTTTATGTGGTTTATTTCATTTGTTAATCAATCCATCCATTCTCTCTAGTTTTACCCAATTTTAGTCGATTTTCACTTTTATTAATCAATTCACTCATTTTCTGCGATTTTACATAATTTTAGTTGATTTTACTTATTCTTTTGCTTATTTAACCTATTTTCTCACATATTTCACTTTTTTTTTGCTATTTTTTATCGATTTGATCCTTTTCTGTTATTCCGTGTTTAGCTGAAGTCATTCATTTGTTCACCGATATTACCCTTTTTTTGCAGGTGAACCTTGTTGTTTTATCAATTGCACCATTTTTTTTTGCTTTAACTCGCTTTTCTTTCTATCTAACCCATTTTTCCATTGATTTAACCATTTTTATCATATATTTTTAATCGAATTTTACCAGTTTTAACAATTTCTATGTTTTGACTTTTTATGGCTTAAGCCAATTATACATTTCTTAGTTAACTAAATAGTATCTTTTTTTATTCATGTAGCACGAATGTGGCATAATTTTATTTGAGGTTTTTTAATAAGTGATAACTTCTTAAGAAATTTTCGAAGAAATTTTTGAAGAAATAGAGTAATAGATTTTTTAATATTTTTTTTACCATTAATAATTTAATGAGTTGTAAAACTTTAAAAAACAATTATAAGGTTGATGTAGGAGAGACTTCTTGTCTAATTATACTTCTAGGATTCTTTCTTTTACTTTTTTGCCATAGAATTAAATATCATAACATAATTTAAATAGGAGATATTAGTCTTCACAAAAAATAGAAGAAATTTATTTTATCAACTCATACTTTTATATGGTATAAAAATAATATAATAAAAATAATATAGAATATAGATATAGATTAATGAGGTTTAATTGATAAAGAAAGACACAAATTAATTCCTTATTAAAGTTTATTGGGCGATGAACTTAAGGAAATAAGACAATTCAAAATTAAATAACTACTTTTTCTCTTCCATATTTCTTGAGATATAATAGTATTAATAACACTAAAGAAAAATCCCAAAATTCTTGGGAGTGGCCAGGGACCCCAAAAAAGGGATGCATCCATCCTTGTTAATCGTGTCAGATACACTAAATGAAGTACCCGATCAATATATCCAGTTATTTAATTTAGATTTTCTGATGGGCCACATGACATGTCGTATACACGTAAGACGAGGATCCAAAGAACCTCGTTCCCAGAAATATTCAATTATAATTTTTTAGTATCTGTGTATGTAACAATCTGTCATATAGCTAATATGAATTATTCAGTATTGTATTTCTCCATTCCTAAATACATGTCGTTTTAGAATTTCAAGAGAGACTTAAATTCTCTTTTGACAATTTTATCTTTTCTCATTAATGACAATATAGGAAGTTGCAAATTCTTTTATTTCTTTTTCAAATGTAATTTTGTACTCTAAGACTTTTAATCTCCTAAAAATTAGATGGAGTATAACTGTGTAAGTTAAGCATCGAAAAATAGAAATAGTGTGGCTCTTGCACGAAAATAAAGGCTTCACTTTCTACATCTTAGAATAATTCAATACATAACAAGTAATTAGTTTTTGTTATGAAATTAAAAGAATAACAAGTAAGAACAAAAATATAAGTGTAGAGAAGAAAGTGAAGGAGGGAGATAATTTTATTCATTCTTATTCATATACATTACAATGACCTCTATTTATAGGTCTAGATAAAAACTCAAGAGTCAGTAGTTAATAGTTACATCATAAGTTACAAGTCTCTTCATATGGTGTCTTTAAGATGATCTTTAGAATATGAGTTCCAAGACCTTTCAAATAGCTAAAGAATTTCTATGGAGTTATAACTTGAAGGTATTGGGAGTTAGGACATCCCCAATAAAAAGAATATAGTGAAGTCCTACCTATCATGATACATTAGTAAATTTTTCCAAATTTCACATTTACAACTATATCTCGAATTAATACCAAACCAAGAAAAAAAGGGGGATCAATGAGAAAGAATAGTTATGATGTCTAATAGACAGCCACAAGCTATGAATCACGGACCAAGAGATTATTGCTCGACGACACGCTTTGGGATCAAGCAGGGGTTTTCAGCACGTCAAGCAGATAAAATAAAATAAAACCAGAGTTGCTATTTTCTCTCTCGATACTAATCATAAGTCATTGGCACATTGGCACGGAAAATCCCTTTAGATCAAGAAGATGACAATTGTACGTAAAGCAAAGCACATTATTATTTATCCAAGCACGAGATGAGGAAAGAGCAAATTTTATTAAATTGGTCAATTTTCGTATCAAAATAAAATGTCACTCGCAATATTGAGCGCGTATTCAACGCACCGCCGAGAAAAAGACAAACCACTCATTATTTTTCACAAGAAAGTAATATGACTGTTTTCATATCATGAAAATTTAAACTGTCCTTTAAACATAACACGTGTTAACCTGCAAATTTTTCCTTTAAACATATCTCTAGATACATTCAAATCAAATGGTGTTTGAGTAAATTGACCATTTAAATTAAATCATGACAACCAACTAATTTCTTTGGGGTGGATGGGTCAATAAAAAATTGGTTTATACACAATTTCGTTTCCATTTAATTGACTTAGCGAGGCTTTGTTCGGGAAATTTTTTTCCAAGTCTGGTTTGGTCAAATCCATCCAATCACAAAATAAGTGCAGCAAGTGTATTGCACTTGCTTAGTGATTGATCACTTTCCTGAGAGTTACATTCAATCCCAAAACAAGTGTATTGCACTTACCATGTATTTACTTTGAGTTCGACCAAACTCGATAGGAGTAAAAATTTCCCCTTTTGTAAGATCAAAGTGTACATGGATTGATCAACATATCATGACGAGGAGATTTTCAAAAAATGCTCCGCTATGATATTGATACTTGTTTATTTCTAATTACAAGATCAAAACAATTGTATGTATTGTTCTTCATTCTTGTAATTCATGTAACACAAACATCTTCAGCTGCTCACTATCAGTACAGAGCATGCTTGGCGCCGAGAAATTGCTTCAACGGTCCAAACATAACTTTCCCATTTTATATTCCAAACCTGCAACAATCTTATTGAGAAGAGGGTTTATGATGAATTGAATTGAAAGTGACTGTATTACTTGTGAAGAAAGTGGTGGGAGAAGTGGATTTAAAGAGACTACTTATCATTTTAGAAATGTTTTCAAAACCGGACCGGACAGTGAACCGGCGAGTCGACTGGCCACTGGTTATACTGGTCGAACTGGATGAAATATTTAAACATTATCCTACAGTTGATTAAAAATATACAAAATCTTAGATTATATTTAAATTAAATCATATAATATTTATCTAACTTATATCATAACGGTAATGTGATACTAATTTGTAAGCTTACATAAATATAATATTATTATATTTCTCTATAAAAATTTAAAAGTGTAAGTTAAAAATACAACAAACTAAGAGATTAATAAATTTTAAAATATGATTATGTATAAAAGTCTAATATTCAAAATCAAATTTGCATAATATATCTTTGACTTTCAAAATTTGACACTCTTTATCCTAAAAATAATATTGGAAAGAAATATCTTATAGAACAAATTTTAATAAAACATTATTATTTGAGTATTAATTTTCATTGTTAATGTGTAAAATATTAATTTGAGTTAATTGTCATAATCTAATTTATAAATAAATTTGGCTACACGTTTTCTATAATTTATAAATTTTTGTACTATAAGTTCAACAAAAAAGATGTAGCTCAAACGGTAAGAAAGTTATGTTTCATGCAAGATGTTAAGTGTTCAAATCCCACCTTCTACAAGAATTTTTAGTTTATTTTTAACATTAAAAATTTTTTAAAAATCCAAAAAAAAAAAAAAGGGAAATTCATAATCGGGTTGAACCAACGGTTCAGTCTGGTTTTTGAGTCAAGCGGTTTTAGGGGGTAAACCAGACCTAACCAACCTCCATTTTGCGGTCGAACCGGTCCAGTTTTAATAACATTGCATTTTAGGTGTTTTTGTCCGGATAGGCCTCATTCTAGGAGTTGCAAACCTGGTAAGTACCTTTTTTTATATATTCTTTTTTTTTTTTTTTTATATATTATATGGTTTATACTTGATATAATTAGGATATAATTTCGTTCTTACTTTAGTTGTAAATGGTGATTGATGTCTTATTTAACTATATCTAGGGGTGTAATCGAGTCGAATATTGTCGAACGACATACTGTTCAAGCTTGATTTGATTTTCATCGAGCTTGAGATTTTGTGTTTAAGCTTGGTTTGATTGTTAAAGAGCCGAGCTCAAATGAGCTTTTATCGAACGAGCTCGAGTCAAGTATCTAGTAGTTAAGTATTTTACATGTATATTATCAATATTTAGCTATGATTCGAGCTCGAGCCGAACTTCAAAAGTTAATGAACGAAAAATGATGTTGAAGCATGTTTGATTAGTGTGACGAACCGAACTCAAACGAACTTTTCTCGAACGAGCTCAAGTCAAGTGTCAAGGCGGTTTGATTTTCAATCCCTCTGTATCTTCAATGTTTTGACATCCAAACTATGAACAATTTGCTATATTGAATAGGCAGCATAGAGAAGAGTAGTGTTTATTGATATGGATCATTAGGTAACTAACATGGCATTGCTCTCATGTTAAATGAAGCTACGTTCCTTTGTTTTGGTGGTTTATTGTCTTGATGGTAGATTGTAGTTACTAATTACAATTAGATGAAATAGTCATTGATCATTGAGTTGTGTTGGATTGGGTGTCCAACAATTGTCTTTTCATGTGACCAAAGGAAAATACAAATACCCAACATGAAAGTATAGTACTATCTGACACATAAGGGAAATACAAATAGTCAGATGGGGCATTCTATGTTGAGATTTTGTTAGTTGTTATGTAATTGAGATAGCACTTCTTAAATTGACAAGTGTCTCATTTTTCATTTATGTTAAATTATTTAATTTTAAAAAGACAAAAATACCCTCTTAACTCTATCTAATTTTCTTCCACACCCCAACCTAAATCCAAGTTCTTCCATCACCCACTCCACCATTTCTCCCACCCTTCTCACATATCCGGCGCCGGCAGGGAGGGAGAAGGGACGGCTGGCCATACACCTGTGCGGCGGCTATCGTACATGCCATATGCCGCGGCCTATGCGACGGCTGTCGCACAGGCAATATGCCGTCGCGGCTGTTCGCTATAGTCGTCGCCTGCGCGACGGCGGCGGCGGATACTACACAGGTGACGGCGGCGACGGATACTATGCAGGCGGCGGCGGCAGGATGTTGTATTGGGCTAGGGTTTGTGTGTTAAAATTTGATACATTGACCCCTCAATTATGTTTTATTTTCAATTGGATCCTTTTGAATTTTCAATTGAGTTTTCAACTTCTTACTTTACTAAATTTAATCCCCAAAATATTGAGTGCTTTGATTTTTAAATACTCAAATGAATAAATTTATAAATAACATTAATTTAATTTATAGAGTGTTAAAATTAATTGTCAAGTTTAATTTATGTTTGAAAAAAATAATTAGATTTTTAAACAATGATATGTCAATGATATTTGTTAAAAATTTAAAATATGTGTATATTCATATCAATCTAACATTGTAAGTTTTCTTAGTTTAATTTTTAGAAGAATGTATAATTCTAGAACTAAAATTTAATTAGAAAGACAATGTATTTTTTGAAGTTATCAAATAAAAAAGAGTGAAAGGTTCAAAATGAACAAATATGAAATATAAATTAAAATGATGATGTATGAATATGGTAAATATTTTATATTGTCTTTTAAAAAAAATTAAGAATATGTGAACTAAAAAGTAAATACAATAATAATATATAATTAATTTTTATTATTGATGTTATGTGAAATTGAATCGATATTTGACTCAAATTTTGCATTATTGACCACATGGTAATAAAGCTAAACGTAATATCGACTAATTCACAAAAAGCAACATTATTAGCATCAGGGTAACGTATAATTAGGTTAATCTTAACCAAAATCAATAATTATTTCGATTAATTGACCAAAGTCAATATTATTAACCTTAAGGTAATGTAAAATTAGGTTTATCGTTAATCAAAATTGATAGTTGGCTCAGGGTAATTGACCAAAGTCAACATTATTGATATTAGTTTAATGTATAATTAAGTTAATCGTAACCAAAATCGATAATTGTCCCAATTAATTAACCTTAGGGTAATGTAAAATTAGGTTAATCGTAAGTGAAATCTATAATTGTTCCAATTAATTGATGAAAGTCAACATTATTGACCTTAGGGTAATGTATAAATAAGTTAATCGTAAGTCAGATCGATAATTATCTCGATGAATTGACCAAAGTCAACATTGTTGACCTTAGGGGTGTATAAATAGGTTAATCGTAATCAAAATCGATAATTAGTTCAACTAATTGGCTAAAGTCAATATTATTGACATTAGCGGTAATGCATAACTAAGTTAATTGTAACTGAAATCGATAATTGCAACGATTAATAAATCAAAGTCAACATTATAGACCTTAAGATAATGTATAACTAAGTTAATCGTAATTCAAATAGATAGTTGTCCTGATTAATTGATCAAAGTCAATATTGTTGGACCTTACGGTAATAAACATTTATAAATTAAAGCCTTACTGATTATGTTTCGAGTTTCAATTTTAGTAAGAAAAATAATAATTCTTCTGTTATAAATTGAGAAAACAAAAATAAGCTTTGTAAAAATTTAATAATTTCATAAATATACATTCCCAAAATAAATGAAATTTTTTAATATTATTAATGAAATATATATTTTGCTTGATATATTTTAATTAAAACAATGAAAAATGTAAGATATTAGGGGCTAAATTGACACAAATCAGAAAATTAAGGATTAAATTGTTTACTCCAATAGTCCAATTACACCCAAAATATCTCAACATTAAAATTTGAGGGTAAAAATTATAATAATGTGAAAATGTAAAATTTCACAACACCCCCAAGGCCCAATCACTCAAGGCCAAATCCCCAAACCCTAATTTCATCTTCTTCCTCCAAAAACCCTAGCCACTGCCACCCTTCTACCGCCGCCGCCAAACTAAACCCTAAAACACACCCCTCACCCCAACCTCCATCCGGCAACAAGATTTAGGGCCATCTCAATTTCATCTCAAGTTAATAATATTGACTTTTGTCAATTAATCAAAACAATTATCAATTTCGGTTATAATTAACCTAATTATACATTACCCTAATAATTTTGACTTATGATCTTATGTTTTTGAATTATCTTTTTCATCTTTTATGTATGCTCCAATAAATATTTATAACCTTAAGTCCTATATGGTGATGTTTGGAGTTTCAATGCTAGTAAGAAAAATGACAAGAAGATTATTCTTCTGTTAAAAATTTGAGAAAGCGACAATGGTCTACTTAATTGTGTTAATAATTTCATAAATATATAATTCCAAAATAAAATGAAAACTTATAATAGTCATAAATATTCTTTTTAATAATAATAAATATTTTATGAATATTAAATTGAAATATATATATACAATCCCAAAATAAATGAAAAGTTATAATATTGATTTTTTTACTATTATTAGTGAAACAAATATTTTGCTTGCTAAATTAATTTTAATTAAAAAAATGAAAAATATAAGATGTTAGGGGCTATATTGAAACAAATCAGAAAATTAAGAATTCAATTGTTTACTTTAATAGTCCAATTACACCCAATATATTCAACATTGAAATTTGAGGGTACAAATTGTAATATTGCAAAATTTCAAAACACCCCCAAGCCCAACCACTCAAGCCCAAACACTCAAGCCCAAACTCCCCAAACCCTAATCTCATCTTCTTCCTCAACAAAACCTAGCCGCCGCCGTCACCATTCTACCGCCGCCAACGCCGCATCACTAAACCCTAAAACACACACCTCACCCCAGCCCCCATCCGGTAACAAAACCTAGGGTCACGACGCCTCGTAGGGATGGAAATGGGGGCTGCGTGGCTGGTGGCAGAGGCCAGTTCCGGCAACCGTAGCCGTCGCGTGGCCGGACTATGTCTCAAAAGTTAAATTTCGAAGGAGGTGGTGGTGGGAGGAGGTGGTGGTGGGCCGGTGGTGATAAGGAATTGAAGGAGAAAGAAGATAGAGGCTTGAGAGAGAAATGAGAGAACTTTTTATTTTTTAGTGTTTGTTAAACATATTTATACAGGGGTATAAAAGTAAATTTGAATTTTCAGATATGTCCAACAAAAATTGAGGTTCAATTGATCATTTTTGTCTTGGACAAAATCTTGTGGCTTAGATTTAATCTTGACAAATTTTAATGGTCTAGATCACCTATCTCTTAAGAGATAGTTTTTTTAACAATCTCATAATAGACTAACCCTAGTCTGATGAACGTCAAGGTTGTGAAAAACTAAAGATATAAGAATGAATGCGCGCGATTTAAGTAGACTCAAAACCTTGAAGGAAAAAATTACCAAATATGGCAAAAACATGTTATGCTAAAAATTCTAGTAATACTTGGGAATCTTAGAAATCTCCAACTTCGTAATTAGCAATTTCATAGAGAGTCAGTGAGTACGCCACTTGACAAAGAAGGGAAATACAAATAGTTAGACCAACGTAAAAGCATAGTACCATCTGACACAGAAGGGAATTACAAATAGTCAGACGAATGTCAAAGTTGTGAGAAAAACTAAAAATGTAAGAATGAATGCGAGCCCTTAAGCTTACACAGTTTAAGTAGACACAAAATCTCGATTAAAAGAAATTACCGAAAAAGGGAAAAACATGCTAATCTAAAAATTCTAGTAATACTAGGAGACCTTAGATCATCTCCAGTGACCCCCCTCCACACCTTTACCTCAGACTCCAATTCCCCTCAGATACCTCTTCCCCTCTCCAGTCTTCTTTTCATAGTCATCTCCAGTGACTCGGTCTTCCCATTCAATTAATCCAAATTCTCATATTTCAATGTATTTAAATCGTATTTAATTTCAATGTATTTAAATTCCATAAATCGTATTTAATTATATTATTCTAAATTAACACAAATTCGCAAAATTTAAAATAATAGACAAATTAAATTTCTTACAATATTATTAAATTTCACAAATTAATGTTAATTTTATTAAATAAAAGTTACAATTATAAAAGTAATAAAATTACATTAATGTTAAAAAAAATTCAAAAAAAAATTTATTATAAAATTAATGAATTAAATAACAAAAAAAAAAGGGTAGGTGGCGTCGCCACCTGCCACCGACCGGGGTGGGTGGCGAGGTACACCCACCCACCGCCCCACTCCCCCTCCCCCGAGTCGGTGGAGATGCCCTTAGCAATCTCCAACTTTGTAAATCGGAGTTTCATAGAGTCAGTGAGAAATTAGTCACTTGACAAAGAAGGAAAATACAAATAATTAGACTAACGTGAAATCATAGTACCATCTAACACAAAATGAAAATACAATTAGTTAGACGAACATTATAGATGTGAAAAAATAAAGATGTAAGAATGAATACGCACCCTTAGGCCATCTCCAATGGTAGGGGCAGGGTCAGGGCTTCGGAGCCCTGGGGCTGCCCCTACCCCTAGCCCTGCCTGGTCGTCTCCAACGACAGGCTTCGAGCACCAATTAATTCCATGTTATTTATTCCCCACTCTCACCATTATAATAATAATTTTATTTTTATTTTTAATATTAATATTAATAATACTAATAATTATTTTGATATTATAATTAAATTAATAATAATATTTATATTTAGAAATTAAATAGAGTTGATAATAATAAAATTAAAATTGATTCAAATTGTGAAATACAACAAGCAAGAAGGAAATACAACAAAGAAGATTAAATAAACGACACACACACGAATTACAACATTCTAATGATTTCCTCCCTGAAACCAGTCAGTTCCTTCGTTCGATGAACATCCAAATAATCCCGAGGAAGACCTTTTTGTTGTATTTGCTTTATTTTATTCTTCCAATACGCCTTTGTATCTGGAGTGAATGAAGAGCATTACATCAACATATTTCGTTCCTCCATTGACATAATTCGTTCCTCCCGTTCACGGTCGTCTTGCACCATTTTCATTGCATCTTCTTCCCTTTGATGTTGAAGCATCTCATGATTCCTTCACTCTCGTCCAACCTCTAACATATTTGCAGTTTCTCTCATGGTAGTATCCTTTCCCTTTCCAAGTCAATAATCATTTGTGGACTACTCGAAGTCTTCCCTTTTCCCTTCTTGGCTTTTTTTGTACCAATAGGTCTTTGACTCGATTGGGGTACGTGGGGAGTCTCTAAATCATCATTGTCGCCTAGTAGTTCCGATTCAAATTGGGTTTTTGGAGGTGTTGGAATATAACAATCTTCCATTGGTTGAGATGTCATACCGGACGGAGTTTGAGAAGCTTGAGTTCCTGACCTGAAAATTATCAAATCTTTAGCAACTTTCCGTGTGTGCTGGAAGCACCAATGATGCTTCATTTTAGCCTTGTACAGACGCAATGCTAATTCATGCTAAAAATAACAAAAAATAGTTAATATTCGTGATATAATGAAAACGCTAATAATGTAAATTTATTTTAAAATAGTATTAACATAACATTTACCTCGCCCATAATTTGACCGCCACTTCCGACCTCTCTTGAGGCCATTTGAACTGCTTCGTTCCATTTTTGCATCTTAGAGAAAATATGTTTTTTCATCTACTAGTAATTGACTATTTTGTTCTTCTTTGAAATTGTTGTCCAGTAGCATCAAGCAGGGCATACATTATGAATATAATTTTGGCCCCAAATATTTATTTTTCGCAGCCACTACCTACCACGATGTCCTCCGAGACCTCCATGTATGCCTTTGTCAAGGCTACATCTTCAGTCTGAGTCCACTTTGTCGACATTGCCTTAAATTGTTTGCTTTTCTTTTTGATATAGAATGAAAGATATTGAGATTCCTAGTGAATAAATTGAAGAGATTGAGAGATGTATGGATTTAGAAGTGAGTACACCACCCTTTTAAATAGGGAACAAGAATATATATGGCATTCCGTAATTTTAGAAAAAACCTAAAGGGTGTATTATGTAATTTTACAGAATTCGTATGGTGCAGAAGTGGTGCATAATTCGAATGGTGTAGAAGTGGTGCAAAATTTGTATGGCTCAGAAGTGGTGCAAAAGTGATGCAAAAATCGTTGGTGCAAAATTTTACAATTTTTGCCTATTTAACAAGTATCTCAGTTTTTTTCAACATATTCACTCTTTAAAAAATATAATTCTTTTCTCAAGATGAACCACAATTATTGTTCTCGTTATGCTGATGAATTATCTTCTTCCTGAAAATTTTTCTATGAAAATTATAACGGCATGATGGAAGAACAAGATAATGAGGACGCACAATTTCACGAAATGTGCTCCGAAAAAATGGATTACCAAAATGCAATTATGAATGTACATGGTGGTTTTGTTCCTGGTCGTCAATTTTTAAATAGGAACCACTAAGCATGGCACATACAACTCAGGAACGACTATTTCATCAAAAGACCGTTGTATTCAGGTGAAATATTCCGACGCAGTTTCCGCATGAAAAGTCCCATTTTTCTCCGTATTCTTGTGGATTGCGAGTGCAAAATATATACTTTCGACAAATGTACGATGCTTCTAACCAAGCAGGGTTTTCACCCATATTGAAGGTAACAATGCTATGCGTTAGTTAGCATATGCATTCTCTCATGATTCCAATGATGAAAATTTTCGTGTTGCGCATGCGAGATTGTTCGTGAATTCTGCAAAACCATTTTGCGAGTGTACAAATAAGATTACCTCCATGCTCCAACGCAAGCGGATCTGGTCAGGTTTCTTGATAAATAGGGAAGACGTGAATTTCCTGGAATGATTGGCTCAATTGCCTATATGCACTGGGAGTGGAAAATTGTCCAACTGCATGGCGAGGAAGTTTTTCAGGATAGAAAAAAAAACCCACAATTGTTCTTGAAGTTGTGGCTTCACACGATACATAGATATGGTATGCATTTTTTGGCGTATCAGGAGCAATGGACGATATCTCTGTCCGTGGTCGTTCACCTTTGTTCAACAACTTCACTTCTGGTAATCTTCCCGGTGTCGAGTATGAGGTGATACTACATGCCTTACTACCTTGAGGATGGTATATATCCGAAGTGGGGAACAATAATCCAATCGGTGAGAAGCCCGATAACCCTTACTGAATAGGTATTCTCGCGGTATCAAGAATCATTTCGCAAGGATGTTGAACGAGCGTTCGGAATTCTTCAAGCTCGGTTCGCAATTGTAAATCAACCATGCAGAGGATGGCATACGGAGGACTTGTCGAACATTATATTAACTTGCATAATACTTCACAATATGATTGTGGAGGACGAACGTGATGAATACAAAGATGATGACTCCGACGACGATGATACTGACATGAGCACATCTTGTAGGGCACGTACTAAAATTTATCCATGCGACGGGATAAAGTCGGAAAATCCAGTACCAAGAACACGAACTTTGGATAACTATATGATTCGTCATGATGCAATACGATCCAAAGAAGCCAACCGTAGACTTTAAAAAGACCTAATCACCCATGTGTATGCAAAATACGGTTAACAATGAATGTAAATTCTATGAATTTACTTATCTTGTTAATTTAAATATGTATATTTTAAAAAATATACAGCCACCACCAATATTGTAATTAAATGATTAAATTTTTAATTAAAATAAATTATTAAATATAAATATTAATTACAATTCTAATTAAATATTTAAATTACAATTTTATTTAATTCTAATTATCATTACAATTCTAACTAATTTATGAATTAAATTTTTTTTAATTACTATTCTAATTAATTATTAATGATTTGTCCTTTAAATTTTTATTATATTAAATAATTCAATTAAAATTGGTGGCTATACATATTTATTAAATACTAGCAAATATACTAACAATTTTTATTAAATAATTCAATTCTACAAATTTAATTTTATTTAATTTAATTTAGGAGAAAAATTTAAACTTATTAAATATTTCCTTAAATAATTAATAAAAAAATGTTTATCACTAAAAGGACACCACTAATACTTATTAAAGAAGTTTGGGTTGTCAATAGTATTAGTGGTGTCCTTTTAGTGACAATCAATATTTTTTTTTTTGTGAAAAAAATAGTGACAATAAATTTTGTTAGAATTAGTGATAATAGTTTGATTGCCGCGTTTTGTGTATGAACAATAAAATGTCAATAGAGACAATTTAACAATTTTTATTACTAACAAAATTAGAAAAACCATTTCAGTGATAAACTTCAAAAGGTTGTCACCCTCATCTTAAAAAAAAAAAAAAAAATAGCACTCTCGTTACTTCAAGACAAACTTAATTTGACATAAAGTAACATATATATCACAAAATTTGTAACACCCCGTAATTTTAAAATATTTTAAAATGAAGTTATTGAATTTTAATCCGATTTTTGTGTGACGCATTTTATTTTCAATGAAACATAGTATTTCTTTAAGCTTAAACGTACAATTAAAAATTTTCGAGCGTAAAAATAGAACTTGAAAATGATTTGGAAGGTAATAAAAACCTTATGAATGTTTTGGAAAAATTTAGAAAAGTTATGGGTTTGATCGCGCATTTATTTTTATTTTGGGGTAAAAAATGCACTTTTCAAAAAATTGAGGGTGCAAAGTGCAAATCCGCTGGAAATTATGAAAAATCTGCAGGAGTGCAATTGAGTGTTCTCCTATAGTCCTAGGGCTGCTATGCTAGCTTTGCATCAGACCTTGGATGGAGAAAAACTCTCCATCCAAGTTTTCTTCCATTGGAGAGCTTGGGAGGTGAGAAATCATTATTTTTCCCTTCCTAAAGCCTTTAGGTGTCTCTAAATCTGCATTTTCAGATTCACAAAGTTAGGGTCACATTTTTATGAGTTTATAGAGATAGAAAGAGAGTTAGAAAAAAATAAAGGTAAGAGAAGTGAGTCTTCTTTTGGAAGAGGAAGAGCCATCACCACCACCGCCGGGCCATCACCGCCACTGTGCCGCCGCTTCTGCTGGAATCCGCCGCCGCCGCCACCACCGGAGTCAAGGGCAGTGAGCTTGGAGAAGGAAATCAACTATTCAAAGTTTAGGTATAAATCATTTCTACCCCTTTTTTGATGTTTTTATTTGTTGTTATATATAAGAAATGAGTTCATGTAAAAAAGACTCAAAATCCTTGTTTACCCTTTTAAAACTTCTTGAATCCTAGATCTAGAGTTTCGATTTTCAGATTTGAGTCTTGATTTTCTTATGTGAAAAAGTTTAGTTTTTGGATTTTATTAAATATCTAGGTTTGAGTTCTCAAACTTGTATTTAAACAAACACATTTTTATAAATGTCATGAAAGTTTGGTTTTTTGTGTGAATGGTGATTGAAAAATGTTATGAAACTTTTTATAGATCTTGAAATGTTAGTGATGAATATTGTTGGGTTATGAAGAAATGAAACTTTTATTTAAATTTTAAAGGGGTATTTGGATTAAAAATGAAGGTTTCAAAATCTTGGGGATTTTATTGAAATAAAAAGTCTAAGCTATTCTTCAACACTTAAAGTAGGATTTTTGAGAAAAAAAAAAATTATGTTGAATCTTGTTTAGCTATGTAAATTGGGTTATTAAATCAAAATTTCAAAGTTTTGATTGAGTTTTAAAAGCATGTTCATGTGAAAATATAAATATATATATATATGTTTCTATATACAAAAGTTATAGGGGGTGGTGTGTAAATTTTCAGATGAGGTGGCCGGAGCCACCCCACTGTCGGCCAAAGGCCGGCCGGCTGTTCGCCGGCCAGTCTTGGCTGCTGTTGTGTGCAGCAAGCTTGCTGCACACAACAGCAGGCCAGGCCACTGGGCCTATTGCATGCTTTTGCAATAGGCCCATGTCTGTTGCCATTACAACAGACCACACAATTGGGCCATCTAGGCCCGTTTGTGGATTGGCCCAAATGCCAGTCCACATAAAAAAAAAAAAAAAAAAGGATTTAAAATATAATAAAATTAAATTATTATTAAATAAATAAAAAGAGGAAATATGAAAAAGCTATTAAACATAAATTTGCTAAGTATTATCTAAAGTAATCTACTTTTAAGATAATAAAGTAAATAAATTTTATAAGTAAATAATTTGTCTTAAAGAAAAATAATTATTTTATAAATTCCTAATATTAAATTCTCAAAATAATAGTTAATAAAAAAAAAAATTAAGTAGTAATAATATATTCTAGAATAAAATAATATAAATAAATTATGATAACTTTTAAATAATAGTAAATACTTAACTTTTTATGAGTAATAAAAAAGTAATTTATAATAAGAGATTTTATATGAAAATAATAAATTGTAATTATCAAAAGTCATTTTAGTAATTATATTTAAATGTTAAATTCTGAAAATATATCTATATAAGTAATTTTGAAAATAAATCAAAAAAATTATAAAAATAATTTGGATAATTATTTTTAAAGTGTTTTCTGAAAATAATAAATATAATAATAGTAATAAATATTCTTGAAAATAAAAGAATTATTTAAACACCGAAAATAAATTTTTATAAATAAAACAATTTTGAGAAAATTACATAAACTTAAAATAATTTTTAAATTTGTAATTTAATTCTGAACATAAAATTGTAAATATTAAAAATTATTTTAAATTTAGAAAAATAAATATTTAGAAATTAAAATTAAATAATTTTAAATAATTATTTTCTGAAAAATAAAATAATAAACCATTTTTCTGAATAACAAAATATTTAATAAATATTTTCTGAAAATAAATATTTTACTTAAATAATTTTGAAAAAAAAAAAAAAAAAAAAAAAAAAGAAGAATGTTAAATAAAATATAAGAATTTTCCGAATAAGAAATCTAATTAATTTTTGAGAAATAAAATAAGCTTAAATAATAATAAATTATTTTCCTAATAAGATCATGATTATAATACTTTTCGAAGAGATAATAATTTCAAGGGTACATTAATTCTTAATTAAATAATATAAAATAATTCATAATTTTGGGAAAATAAAATAAAATAATTTTGAATAATGTTTCTTCGGAAAATAAATAATTTTAAAATAAAATAATATATTTTAATTAAATATTTTTTCTGAATTTAATAAATTCGAAAATAAAATTTTAAATATTAAATATAATTTTAATTAATCTTGAATATTAATTTTCATAAAGAATATTCGTAAATAACTTGATTAATATTTTCTGGAAATAAATAATTTCAAAAAATAAATTAAAATAATTTTGGATAATTATTTTTCTGAATTAACTAATTTCAAAAATAAATTATAATCATTCCGAATAATAAAATTTTCTGAATTTTAATAAGTCTGAAAATAAAGATAAAAAGGTTTAAAAAAAAAAATACATAATCAAGGAGAAGGAATTTAATTATTTATCCAAAAACAAAAATGATAAACAATAATCAATTATTTTTAAAATAAATTGATAAATAAATTAATATTTTTGAAAAGATAATATAAATAAAATTTAATTTTTGAAAATAAAATGTTTCTAATAAAATTAAAATTATAAATTTGAAAATAAGTTATTGTTTGAATACTTGAGAAACATAAAATTATTTGAAAGTAATAACTTAACGTAAAACCTTTAATTAAATATTTTAAAGCTCGATTAAGATGGTTATGTTCTAGTTTAACTCTTTTGTGGCTATGTTTACCACACTTCATGAACGAACTATAGAACCTTTAGATCGGTCGTAAATATCCAAGTTTTTATCGTGGCTTCGTTATTTAACAACCACGATTCAATTGTTTGCTCGACTAAAGCATTGCTTTAGTCACTCTAGAATCCTTGTGGTGTAATTAGATTCTAAGATCATTACATAAACGTGTACAGGAACCGAAGACGCTACTTTTCCGCATTTTCTCGAGAATCGTAAGCTACACAGGTGAGTGCTGTGTGTTACATGTGTGTCAGTCTGGATGTGCTAGTAGGCAGAGTCATAACTGTAGCTTAGTCCCTAAATGAACGAGCATGCGATGTATGATACAATGAATAACACGACTGCTAGGACGAACTAATCATGTTGAATTATTATGCTAATGCTTATGTGCTTATGAGTACTTGATATTGTATACCAAATTGCTTTGATTTATTGAGTTGTTTACTGATTTCCTGTTAATGTACTGTACTGTATTGTTATTGGATTGTTATTGTACTGAATTGTTACTGTACTGTATTGTTTGTTATTATTGTGTGGGCCCTATTTTGGTGTGCGGAATCGGGGTAACTCGGAAGGTTAGGGCCGGAGGGTTACCTCGATCCACCGTAGACCCGCTTCACGAGCCAAGTGTGGAGGTTACACTTGGGGAGTGAATGTCAAACTCCTGGCATCAGACGTCTATGCGCACAGTTAGTAAGGTAGCTCCTTACTTGGAGTGTTCGGTGGGGGCGTCATAATATGGACTGGAGGGTAAGAGGAGGACGGCATCAGCAACTGTTAGTTACTTGTTTAACGTGCTTAAATTGTTATTGCATGTGTTTATTTATTGTACTGTTATATATGTTCATGTATATTATGTTGCATCCACGCATCACACGCACATGTGCACTACGGCCTCACTAAGTTGGACGATCAACTTACGCATTCGCGTTTACTTCTTTTCAGATACAGGTATCCCATGGTCTGATGTCTAGCGTTGGTGTTTTCAGTCTCCGAGATCCTGTCTGTCGATCGTCGAGGGTCATCCTCGTTGTTATCTTTTGCTTTTATTATGTTATGTTTTGTGTCGGTTATGTATCTGGCTTGATTAGTACTTAAGAGTGTTTATTTTGGAAACTTGTTATCGTGCAATTCCGCTTGTTTTGAATATCGTGCCCGCGCCTGCTCATAGCAGAGTTTCGGGTTTTTATTATCTCATGTTTGAACTATAATTTGAATTATTGTGTTGTTGATTTTAAAAAAAAAAATCTGGTCAAAATTTGGTTGTGTTCATCGAATATGGACCCGGACTCGGGGGTGGGACCACGTAGGACCCGACCCGGGGGCTCGGGCCGTCACAAGTGGTATCAGAGCTTAGGCTTATAAGTCAGGTCAAGGATCCTCGGAAGTCGTCTATCGTGTTGTGTTTTAACCATATTTTCTAGTCTTTAAATGTAATTATTATATGTTAGGTATTTGTTTCTTATCTTACGAGTGTGATAGGATGTCAAGCCAAGGTTTTCTTCGCTCAAGCGCATGAGAGAGATACGTGATTTTTGAGGTTGAGTTGGGGCCTCGCATGGCTAATGCTGCCCCAACTCGTAATGATTCTCCCCCTCGTTGCTCGGTTAGTCAACGTTCTCGACCTCGTCGAGTCTATCCGCCCTTCCCTAATCATGTGCGACTTGGAGGTCGTCAATCGAGGGGTGATTATCCCAATAGTGTGGTGCTTGAGTTGGAGGTTGGCCTTGATCAGTACTCTCGGGTTGCATCATTTATAAGGACTCGTGCTCAGGAAGTGGAAATTTGGGTACGAGTGATTGAAGATCTACTCAATGTCATGAGGGCCCGAATGGAGGATTATCGGCTCCTTAGGTATCATGGATTGCTCCAATCCAACCCGATTCAAGATGGGTTGAGGGGTATTAACCAATTCCCTTTTGGTTGCTAGAGAGGAGTTGGGTGAGTAAATCCCCGAAGAGGAGGACCCCGTGGATGAGGCATTTCCTATGGTTGGTGAAGATCCCCGATTTGGTGACTCAGGAGACGGCATTTAAGATGACTTAGATTGAGAGCTCGTTTAGGACTTCCTTTTTAACTTTGCTTGTTTTGAAGCCGTCATGGCTCGTTGAATGTTTTATCGTACTGTGTTTGTTTTGATACCCTATGATTATTTTTGTGTCGTTCGACAACATTTTGAGTGATTGGCGGTTTGCCATTATGCGATGATTAGTTGAGTTTTGAATGGTTTTCTTTTCGTCATATATAGTAGGTTCGGTCTCGTTATGCTAACGAGACGTCCTTCATTATTTAGATGGCAGGAACTCATGGTGATAGTCATGCTAGTCGATTGGTTCCCTCTCGTCAGCCTGAGGGAGCGCCGACAGCCCCACCAGTTGAACAGGCTGAGCGGATCATTGCCGCTTTGGCAGAGTTCACCCAAGCCCTGCAAGGCACTGCACGAGCTGCGCCTCTTCCCCTTGCACCGCTAGCTTTGGACCAGACCTTGGAATGTTTTCTGCAGTTCCAACCTCCCCAATTTCTTGGAAAGCCTGACGATCAAAATGCTGAAGTGTGGTTGGCCGAGATTGAGTATATATTCCGAGTCATGAACTACTCGAACATTCCAAAAATTTCATTGGCCACTTATTGTTTGAAAGATTTCGCTAAGGCATGGTGGCAAACGAGGGAAATGGTTTGGGAGCAGAGCCGAACCGAGAGAACCTGGGAGAACTTTGTTAAGGACTTTATCGATAAGTATGTGCCGCCTATTATTAGGGGACTACGTGAAGAGCAGTTTAATACTCTTAAGCAAGAGAATATGAGTGTGCCGGAGTTTGAGGTTGTCTATTCCCGGCTAGTTCGTTATGCTCCCCACCTGACGATGGATGAACCTCGTCGCACCCTCCAATTTATCAAGTGTTTGAGGCCTGAACTTCAACGAACCCTTCTCTCCCACAACATAACCTCTTATATCGAAGTAGTTGGGAGGGCCACCAGGATTGAGAATGGCCTGATTGAGCTCAAACCATTGCGGGTTCCAGAGAAGAAGTCGAGACCTTCGCAGCCAAATTGGCACACTGGAAGAGGTTCAGGCAAGGCACCGAGGTTTGGAAATTCAAGCTCAAAAAATCTGAACAATTGTAGCCAATTCAATCGACCACAAAAACAATCGGGGAAATTAGACAAGGGTGCTTGCGTGTACTGTGGAGGGAAGGGGCATGGAGAGCCCACGTGCTGGAAGAAAGCTGGCAAGTGCCTGAGGTGTGGAAGTCAAGATCATTTCGTAAAATATTGTCCCAAGGCACCGCCTACACCAGCTCCAGCTACAACTAGCAAAAGACTATCATTGGCCACAAAAAGTGCGAAAGCGCAAAACTCTCAGGTGAATCCTTACAATGGAAAAGTAGCGACGGACGGAGCTTGACCTATGGCGCTATGGAAGGTATACAATATTGCTTTAAGGATTTATGTGTAGTATCATTTGGATATGGGGCATCGCATTCCTTGGTATCATTGTGTTATGGATCTATGTTATTGAGTATGGTTTAATGAGTTTCGTATAAGTTAGGATTTCGTACTCCGTTGGAACCTCGTTTATAACGAGTTCAACTCATAGATGCGAGGTTAAGATCATGATAAGGGATATTTCCTGCCAATTTGATCGCATCCTAGATTGTGATATAAGGATGGACCGGATTTCAAATTAAGATATCATCATAAGAAGTTGAAACTTTTTACCATGAACTTTTCGAACATCATGAACGAATTTGGGGACCAAATTCTTTTAAGGAGGGAGGATTGTAACACCCCGTAATTTTAAAATATTTTAAAATGAAGTTATTGAATTTTAATCCGATTTTTGTGTGACGCATTTTATTTTCAATGAAACATAGTATTTCTTTAAGCTTAAACGTACAATTAAAATTTTTCGAGCGTAAAAATAGAACTTGAAAATGATTTGGAAGGTAATAAACACCTTATGAATGTTTTGGAAAAATTTAGAAAAGTTATGGGTTTGATCGCGCATTTATTTTTATTTTGGGGTAAAAAATGCACTTTTCAAAAAATTGAGGGTGCAAAGTGCAAATCCGCTGGAAATTATGAAAAATCTGCAGGAGTGCAATTGAGTGTTCTCCTATAGTCCTAGGGCTGCTATGCTAGCTTTGCATCAGACCTTGGATGGAGAAAAACTCTCCATCCAAGTTTTCTTCCATTGGAGAGCTTGGGAGGTGAGAAATCATTATTTTTCCCTTCCTAAAGCCTTTAGGTGTCTCTAAATCTGCATTTTCAGATTCACAAAGTTAGGGTCACATTTTTATGAGTTTATAGAGATAGAAAGAGAGTTAGAAAAAAATAAAGGTAAGAGAAGTGAGTCTTCTTTTGGAAGAGGAAGAGCCATCACCACCACCGCCGGGCCATCACCGCCACTGTGCCGCCGCTTCTGCCGGAATCCGCCGCCGCCGCCACCACCGGAGTCAAGGGCAGTGAGCTTGGAGAAGGAAATCAACTATTCAAAGTTTAGGTATAAATCATTTCTACCCCTTTTTTGATGTTTTTATTTGTTGTTATATCTAAGAAATGAGTTCATGTAAAAAAGACTCAAAATCCTTGTTTACCCTTTTAAAACTTCTTGAATCCTAGATCTAGAGTTTCGATTTTCAGATTTGAGTCTTGATTTTCTTATGTGAAAAAGTTTAGTTTTTGGATTTTATTAAATATCTAGGTTTGAGTTCTCAAACTTGTATTTAAACAAACACATTTTTATAAATGTCATGAAAGTTTGGTTTTTTGAGTGAATGGTGATTGAAAAATGTTATGAAACTTTTTATAGATCTTGAAATGTTAGTGATGAATATTGTTGGGTTATGAAGAAATGAAACTTTTATTTAAATTTTAAAGGGGTATTTGGATTAAAAATGAAGGTTTCAAAATCTTGGGGATTTTATTGAAATAAAAAGTCTAAGCTATTCTTCAACACTTAAAGTAGGATTTTTGAGAAAAAAAAAAATTATGTTGAATCTTGTTTAGCTATGTAAATTGGGTTATTAAATCAAAATTTCAAAGTTTTGATTGAGTTTTAAAAGCATGTTCATGTGAAAATATAAATATATATATATGTTTCTATATACAAAAGTTATAGGGGGTGGTGTGTAAATTTTCAGATGAGGTGGCCGGAGCCACCCCACTGTCGGCCGAAGGCCGGCCGGCTGTTCGCCGGCCAGTCTTGGCTGCTGTTGTGTGCAGCAAGCTTGCTGCACACAACAGCAGGCCAGGCCACTGGGCCTATTGCATGCTTTTGCAATAGGCCCATGTCTGTTGCCATTACAACAGACCACACAATTGGGCCATCTAGGCCCGTTTGTGGATTGGCCCAAATGCCAGTCCACATAAAAAAAAAAAAAAAAAAAAGGATTTAAAATATAATAAAATTAAATTATTATTAAATAAATAAAAAGAGGAAATATGAAAAAGCTATTAAACATAAATTTGCTAAGTATTATCTAAAGTAATCTACTTTTAAGATAATAAAGTAAATAAATTTTATAAGTAAATAATTTGTCTTAAAGAAAAATAATTATTTTATAAATTCCTAATATTAAATTCTCAAAATAATAGTTAATAAAAAAAAAAATTAAGTAGTAATAATATATTCTAGAATAAAATAATATAAATAAATTATGATAACTTTTAAATAATAGTAAATACTTAACTTTTTATGAGTAATAAAAAAGTAATTTATAATAAGAGATTTTATATGAAAATAATAAATTGTAATTATCAAAAGTCATTTTAGTAATTATATTTAAATGTTAAATTCTGAAAATATATCTATATAAGTAATTTTGAAAATAAATCAAAAAAATTATAAAAATAATTTGGATAATTATTTTTAAAGTGTTTTCTGAAAATAATAAATATAATAATAGTAATAAATATTCTTGAAAATAAAAGAATTATTTAAACACCGAAAATAAATTTTTATAAATAAAACAATTTTGAGAAAATTACATAAACTTAAAATAATTTTTAAATTTGTAATTTAATTCTGAACATGAAATTGTAAATATTAAAAATTATTTTAAATTTAGAAAAATAAATATTTAGAAATTAAAATTAAATAATTTTAAATAATTATTTTCTGAAAAATAAAATAATAAACCATTTTTCTGAATAACAAAATATTTAATAAATATTTTCTGAAAATAAATATTTTACTTAAATAATTTTGAAAAAAAAAAAAAAAAAAAAAAAAAAAGAAGAATGTTAAATAAAATATAAGAATTTTCCGAATAAGAAATCTAATTAATTTTTGAGAAATAAAATAAGCTTAAATAATAATAAATTATTTTCCTAATAAGATCATGATTATAATACTTTTCGAAGAGATAATAATTTCAAGGGTACATTAATTCTTAATTAAATAATATAAAATAATTCATAATTTTGGGAAAATAAAATAAAATAATTTTGAATAATGTTTCTTCGGAAAATAAATAATTTTAAAATAAAATAATATATTTTAATTAAATATTTTTTCTGAATTTAATAAATTCGAAAATAAAATTTTAAATATTAAATATAATTTTAATTAATCTTGAATATTAATTTTCATAAAGAATATTCGTAAATAACTTGATTAATATTTTCTGGAAATAAATAATTTCAAAAAATAAATTAAAATAATTTTGGATAATTATTTTTCTGAATTAACTAATTTCAAAAATAAATTATAATCATTCCGAATAATAAAATTTTCTGAATTTTAATAAGTCTGAAAATAAAGATAAAAAGGTTTAAAAAAAAAAATACATAATCAAGGAGAAGGAATTTAATTATTTATCCAAAAACAAAAATGATAAACAATAATCAATTATTTTTAAAATAAATTGATAAATAAATTAATATTTTTGAAAAGATAATATAAATAAAATTTAATTTTTGAAAATAAAATGTTTCTAATAAAATTAAAATTATAAATTTGAAAATAAGTTATTGTTTGAATACTTGAGAAACATAAAATTATTTGAAAGTAATAACTTAACGTAAAACCTTTAATTAAATATTTTAAAGCTCGATTAAGATGGTTATGTTCTAGTTTAACTCTTTTGTGGCTATGTTTACCACACTTCATGAACGAACTATAGAACCTTTAGATCGGTCGTAAATATCCAAGTTTTTATCGTGGCTTCGTTATTTAACAACCACGATTCAATTGTTTGCTCGACTAAAGCATTGCTTTAGTCACTCTAGAATCCTTGTGGTGTAATTAGATTCTAAGATCATTACATAAACGTGTACAGGAACCGAAGACGCTACTTTTCCGCATTTT
The DNA here is from genome assembly GCA_030819805.1 of Penstemon newberryi var. newberryi. Taxonomy (NCBI): domain Eukaryota; kingdom Viridiplantae; phylum Streptophyta; class Magnoliopsida; order Lamiales; family Plantaginaceae; genus Penstemon; species Penstemon newberryi. Next base: position 76,337,978 of record JAUALY010000001.1, on the reverse strand, counting down.
CTCGAGAATCGTAAGCTACACAGGTGAGTGCTGTGTGTTACATGTGTGTCAGTCTGGATGTGCTAGTAGGCAGAGTCATAACTGTAGCTTAGTCCCTAAATGAACGAGCATGCGATGTATGATACAATGAATAACACGACTGCTAGGACGAACTAATCATGTTGAATTATTATGCTAATGCTTATGTGCTTATGAGTACTTGATATTGTATACCAAATTGCTTTGATTTATTGAGTTGTTTACTGATTTCCTGTTAATGTACTGTACTGTATTGTTATTGGATTGTTATTGTACTGAATTGTTACTGTACTGTATTGTTTGTTATTATTGTGTGGGCCCTATTTTGGTGTGCGGAATCGGGGTAACTCGGAAGGTTAGGGCCGGAGGGTTACCTCGATCCACCGTAGACCCGCTTCACGAGCCAAGTGTGGAGGTTACACTTGGGGAGTGAATGTCAAACTCCTGGCATCAGACGTCTATGCGCACAGTTAGTAAGGTAGCTCCTTACTTGGAGTGTTCGGTGGGGGCGTCATAATATGGACTGGAGGGTAAGAGGAGGACGGCATCAGCAACTGTTAGTTACTTGTTTAACGTGCTTAAATTGTTATTACATGTGTTTATTTATTGTACTGTTATATATGTTCATGTATATTATGTTGCATCCACGCATCACACGCACATGTGCACTACGGCCTCACTAAGTTGGACGATCAACTTACGCATTCGCGTTTACTTCTTTTCAGATACAGGTATCCCATGGTCTGATGTCTAGCGTTGGTGTTGTCAGTCTCCGAGATCCTGTCTGTCGATCGTCGAGGGTCATCCTCGTTGTTATCTTTTGCTTTTATTATGTTATGTTTTGTGTCGGTTATGTATCTGGCTTGATTAGTACTTAAGAGTGTTTATTTTGGAAACTTGTTATCGTGCAATTCCGCTTGTTTTGAATATCGTGCCCGCGCCTGCTCATAGCAGAGTTTCGGGTTTTTATTATCTCATGTTTGAACTATAATTTGAATTATTGTGTTGTTGATTTTAAAAAAAAAAAAATCTGGTCAAAATTTGGTTGTGTTCATCGAATACGGACCCGGACTCGGGGGTGGGACCACGTAGGACCCGACCCGGGGGCTCGGGCCGTTACAAAATTTATCTTCTATAACAAATTTGATTTGATATAAATAATATTTCTCTTACATGATTTCTCTTCTTTCCATAATCTCTAAAAAATACCTACAAAATTTATTTATGTAATCATTTTCACAAAACTCAAACAAATAAAATTGAGATATTTTTAAATATCTAAAATTGTTTCTAAAACTACTCACATAAATACTAGACAGATAAGGCCTCATAATCTCACCTCACCGGGTATTATTCTATGTTGCACAGACACTGACTCGGCGACTCGGACTCGACATGATTCGGATTCGGCGACTCGTTTTCTAAAAAAATTTCAAGATACAACACGGCATGGATACGCATATTAAAAAATAAAAATAAAAATAAAAACTATATAGTTTATATAAAAATAAAATAAATTAACATCATAGCCAATGAATTAACATTCATTCTAATATTCCAAACACAAAATAAAATAAAAAAAAAAGATCACAAAAGGTGTATAAATTCACTCTAAGCACATCGTAAATGATTTAAACAAGTCTCATATGAAAAAAATATCAAAACAAGTCTCATAAGAAAGATAATCACTCCAAGTACATAACAATCAGTCAATTACACGAAAATTGTTCGAAATCTTTAAATAAAATTAGTTTTTTTTTTTACTACAAGATAGAAATACCAATTTTTTTTTTTTCTTCTTTTGCTTCAGATTTTTTTTATAGCAATTACCTAGAGGTTAAAAGATAATACATTTCTTGCCACACAAAGAGAAAGAGTATGGTTTAGGTGCAATGGAGTTTAACAATGCAGCACCATCACTGAATAGAAACACCAGATAAAAGAACTCCAAATAACTCTAATTTTAGGCCATAATGTTAATAATTTTTGTAAAAGAAGTACACATTGTTTATTATTATATCGGCTGAATTTACTGCATTGTAAGAAAATTGTTCTCCCTATTCACAGTTTTATAGCAATATTTACCCAATATTTCTTGTCTTCTTTCCCTTTCTTATACCTTTCCAAATTCTAAGCATAAATTCTCAACAAAAGTGGCTGTCAGCTTGGAATCAAATTAAATTTTGAAAGAAATTTCCAAATGAGAAAAAAAAAGATAGAAATGGGGCCTCAATGGAAGAAAAACAATGTTCCTTTCTGTTTTTCACATGTGATGCTGACTACTTAACTCATGAATTTGACTTGTTCAACACTTGAAGGAAAATGTTAAAGACTTTTATTGATTGATTTTGATTGAACTAAAATTAGATAGAGATTTTGAAATTTATATTAATATTTTATGATGTGTGAAAAATGCCTAAAAGAATATTTTATGAGGATATCAAGCGTTTGTCATCTAATTTGGAGTCTTTTCGCGCTTCTCACGTTTCGTGATTTTAACATGGCTGCCCATGTTTTAGCTAAGTTAGCAGCTTCAGATTTTACTTTTCCATCTGTTTTACCTGTTCATGTTGAAAACATTGTAATTTCGGAATTTCCGTTTTGATTGCTTTATTGCGTTTGTTCCTCAAAAAAAAAAAAGATGGGCCCCAGCTGATCCAAAATTAAAAGAGGGAAAAGAAAAAAAAAATAACAAGTGAAGGATATTAAAATATCCCACGTCTCACGACAGCTTGCCAAATAAAGACCACTTGATTTGGAGACCATTATTAATTTTTATGATACCAATATAGCTAGTTGCAGATCTCCAACAAGTTGATTCCATGTAAGGCCATCTCCAACCGAAGCCCTTGCCCAATTGCCCAATTGCCCGCCCAATTGCCCAATTGCCTTGCCCTCTTGCCTTGCCCTCATGCCTTTTCGACCTACCTAAAAAACTCATCTCCAACCGAAGGACAATCAACATCCATTAATTCAATTTCACAATTTTCCCCACTCTCACTTTCCCCACTCTCCCCACTCAAACTTATTTTAATAATAATAATAATAAAATTTCATTTATTTTAAGTATTTGTATTTTTTATTTAAGTTGTATTGTGTATTTTTAAATTAAGTATTTGTGTTCAACAAATCTCATTTATATATGAGTTGTATTGTGTATTAATTCAGATGTATTTTTAAATTAAGTCATATTTTAAATTAAGATAAGTCTTAATTTTCGTTATCATAATCTAATAATTCTTATTTTTCGTTATCGTATTTTTTTGTGTATTACATAAAATGTATTTTTAAATTAAGTCTTTTTTAAGAATTCTAATTAAGTTGTATTTTTAATATTCAAATTAATTATTCTAAAATTAAGTCTTTTTTTAAATTTAAAAATTTAAATTAAGTCAATTTTTCAACAAAACTGAAAGTTTGTGGGTGATTTTGACCAGGGACAGAACCTGGGGGCTAATGTGCAAATTACTCATCTTCCCCACCCTACCTTCACGTACTGTAGCAGTTTAAGGAAATTTTCACCCCAATTTACAATTACACCAAATTAACTCAAATATCACCAAATTAAAGCAAGATCGATGAAGGAATAATCTTGAGTTGTGAAATTTTATTATTATTGGTCTAATTACGCATAAAACAATTTTTTTTAAAAAAAAATAAAAATAAAAAAGAGTCCTGCGCACCAGGCGCGTTTGCCAGCCGGCAAGCAGGCGGGCTTCCATTGCCTGCCTGCTTGCCGCCTTGCCTGCCCGAAGGCCCCTGCCCGCCCTGCCCCCTGCCTTGCCGGATTGCCAGCCACCGTCTCCAACCGAACCGAGCCGGCAACCCCCCCTCATGCCCGGTTGCCGGCTCGGTTGGAGATGACCTAAGAAACTTGTGCCCTATGTAGATTGGCAGATACTTCTTTAAAAATAAATTATCCAAAACAATTATTAGGCATCCAAATTACAAAATTAGTACTTCAACTCTAGTAAATTTTAAAGAGTTACACCACTTGTATTATTTTTAGTTGTCAGGAAACACCCCCTATTATTTTTAAGTTCATGACTTTTATCCTCATTATGTCTATAATTTTCATTTTAACCCATGGAATAAAAGAATGGTAACATTGTTTCGAACTTCTTTGAAATACATTCTATGTATTTTAGCTTTAACAAATCATCAAAGAGAGGATTGCATTTTTGATAGTGAGTTTTATGTCCTTTGTACTTTTGGTACTAAATAAATACAGATCAAAACATCTAGTACCATAATTTAACAGATCGTTCCACATTTGATATCACTGTTAACTAATTTTGAAAATCACCGTCAAATTATTGACGTGGCCATTAATTCAGATTTAATAATTGAAAAATCAGTATCATAATTTATATTATCTGATAATTCTACCCTATAATATTTTGAACTGACAAAATAATATTTCGATAAAATTCAAAAACATTGTCCATGACTTAAAAAATTAACAATAACTCTTTTAAATCATAAATTGAAGACAATTCCCCTATCCTCCTAAAAATATAGCATTAACTCGTTTGTTAATTTTAAAAAATTGACAGTGGAAATCATGTTCTACCAAAAGTACAGGAATACCCCTTGTTCACATAAAAATTTGCCTAAACCCCTCTGTTTGCTAATAAAAATAATATAAGGTTCTTTTTACCAATTAAATAATTGCAATTTACACTATATAGTCTTATCACTTATGTCAACGTGTTTGTGATTTGTGTAATTTATTCTTAATAAAATTACAAAAAATAATACTTCAACTCTAATCCTAATAAATTCAAACACTAAAAAAGGTCAAAGGTAAGATTTTGGTCAACTAAAGCAACTATCTCAAAATATTTAAACATTTTAAGACAAGTTCAAAATTCTTCAATTCATTTTTTTTTTTTTTTTTTTTTTTTTTTTTTTTTTTTTTTTTTTTTTTTTTTTTTTTTTTTTGTTAACCCAGGTTGAGTCCTGGACCACTCATCACTGGCCTCTCAGCAATGTGCGGAAGTAAATCGCGGGATGTGCCTGAGTTGGTCAGGGTTTGTTCACTCTTTATACTCCTGGCCCCCAAGGGAGCCTACTACCATGGAACTTACAACACCAAGCTGCTCCATCCTCCCTTAAAGATTTTACAACACTTGGCTGCTCCTCCCAGGATTCGAACTCCCCACCCTAGGGGAGTGAGCCCCGGAGTTCACCTCCTTTACCAACTGAGCTGTGCCCCGGGAGGCAATTCTTCAATTCATTCATTCTCCATTACATTGACTATACATAGTTTTCTTCAAATCTATCTCTTACAAATTTACACTTTTCCAAAATTGACAATTCAGAAAATGAACCAATTATTGATACCTCTACACATTTCCATACTCTGTATCATATTCCTTGTATCCAAAAAATCCTCTGCTGCCCATTACCAATACGAATCATGTTTGGTGCCAAGAAATTGCACAAATGGTCCAGCCATAACTTTCCCATTTTATATTACACCCCTGCAAGAATCCTATTGTGGGTTCCCTGGATTTGGGCTTAATTGTACCGAAAATGGATACCCAGTTCTTCATTTCCCAGAAAATGATTTCATAATTGAAGATATATTTTATCACAACCGATCCCTTAAAGTATACAACGCTGCCGTTTTGGGTTTGAATAGTAGTAGTTGTGTTCCAAGAATCAGAAACACGACTCTTCCTTCTGCCCAGTTCGGTTTAGTTAGAGATGATCAAACACGCCTTCTGCATTTGTTCTCTAATTGTACAGAACAATTTGTTGATGAGGGTATGTTGATGAACAGAGTTGAAAATTGTAATGTTGGAGAGCGAAATTGGGATCTGGGTCTTTTTGACGATGATGAGAGTTTGAGGGGTGCAATTGAAAATTGTGAAAGAAACGTGTTTTCACCGGTGGAAAGGCGTGAGGGAGATAATAATTTTGTGGAGGTATTGAGAAGAGGATTTATGATGAATTGGATTGCAAGTGATTGTGACACTTGTGAAGAAAGTGGTGGGAGATGTGGATTTAATGAGACTACTTACCATTTTAGGTGTTTTTGTCCGGATAGGCCTCATTCAAGGAGTTGCAAACCGGGTAAGTACACTTTTTATGTATTCTTGTTTTATTATATGGTTTTTAAGTTATATAATTATGATATAATTTCGTTCTTATTTTAGTCGTAAACGGTGATTGTCGTTGTCTTATTTAACTGTATCTAGGAGTGTAATCGAGCCGAGTAGTGTCGAACTACACACTGTTCAAGCTTGATTTTGAATTTTATCGAGCTTGAAATTTTGTGGTTGAGCTTGACTTGATGGGTAAACAAGTCGAGCTCAAACGAGTTTTTATCAAACGAGCTCGAATCGAATATCGAGTAGTTTGGTTTGATTTTCAAGCCTTCTGTATCTTCAATGTTTTGACATTCAAAACTATGAACAATTTGGCTATATTGAATAGGCATAGAGAATAGTAGTGTTTATTGATGTGGATCATTAGGTAACTAACATGACATTACTCTAAATCAATTGAGATGTGTTGGATTGGGTGTCCAACAATTGTCTTCTCATGTGACTGAATGGAAATACAAATAGTCAGATCAATGTCAAAGTATAATGCCGAGGGAAATATAAATAATCAAACGAATAATAAAATTTTTGTAAAACTAAAGATGTAAGAATGAATGCGCACCCTTAAGCTTATGCGATTTAAGTAGACTCAAAACATCGAAGAAAAATGTTACCAAATATGGAAAAAACATGCTAAGTTAAAAATTCTAGTAATACTAGGAAACCTTAGCATCTCCAACTTTGTAAATCTGGGTTTCATAGAGAGTCAGTGAGGATAAGCCACTTGAGAAAGAAGAGAAATACATATCTGACATAGAATGGAAATACAAATAGTGAGACAAACGTTAAAGCTTTGAAAAACTAAAGATTTAAGAATGAATGTGCATCCTGAAGCTTACGCGATTTAATTAGACTCAAAACCTCGAAGCAAAAAAATTACCAAAAATGCAAAACATGCTAATGTTAGTGATACTAGGAAACCTAAGCAATCTTTAACTCCAACCTTGTAAGGGTTTAAATCGGAATTCATATTGAAACTTTTAAACATTCTAAAATTACCAAAAACGAAATAAATAAACGTTGTCCTATGCTTTTAGATATGAGTTATTTTCATTAGCCCATCTTAAGAATAGGTCTGTCCTGGGCCAAAATTCCAACCCAATGTGGTCCAATTTTTCCCCTACATGACCAAAGACTTGGGATTGCAAAGTAGACATTTGTTTCACTAATAATAATTATAACAATTACAATAGTGATAAATACTTTGTGAAGTTGTCGCTAATAGCTTTAAATGATAAATAAAAAGAAGTTTAGGTTGTCAATATTATTGACAGCTATGTCCTTTAAGTGACAATCTATAATGACAATCAATATATATTTCATTTTTGTGAAAATAAAAAGTGACAAAAGATGATGTTAATAGTGATTCAGTGATTATATTTTGATTGTCGCTTTTTGTGTATGATCACTAAAAGTGAGTTTGGCTTAGCGATTGAGAAAATAATTCTATAATGATTAATTATATCATAATCAATTTTTAGAATTGATTATAGTAAAAATGATTATAGAATAATTATTTTTTTATAATTGCTTTTGCAAAAGCTACACTTTTGTTGCTTTTGAAAAAGCATGATTTTTGTGATTGAAAATCTCAAAAGTGAATATAATAATGGAAAAAATCATTTTTAATAACATAGAAAAGAGCAGATTTCACTTTTCATACCAAACTCGCAAAAAACATATCAATTCCCTGACAGACATTACAAAGTGATATTTCCGTTAGTTTTTTTGATGAAATTGCCAAGTGACGTCCATAAAAATTTAAATTAGTAATATTTTTTATAATATTAAGATTAATAAAAAGGATTAAACTTTAGTGATTTTGTGAATTGACTCCTGTCTTTTGGAGATTTTACAAATTAACCCTTGTCGCCTTTCTGACGCACGATCATTGTTCTTTGAGAGTTGTTCACCGGAAATAGGAGAGAGGTTTTGTTTGTCTCTTCACCGTGAACACATACGTATAATAAATTAATATTACATTGAGTGAATCGTTCAATTTTTGCATTTGAAAATCTAAATCGCGAAACCCTTTTCCTCACAAATTTCAAATCTAGATTACAACCTTGTTTCTCCATCTTTTTAAGAATTTTTGAGCCGTTTTACTCCTTTGGACCTCGTCTTCAATCACCATGGTTTAATGTCCTCAACAAAACTAACAAAAATATCACTTTTGTGACGTCTGTCAATAATTAGTATATTTTTTGCGAGTTTGGTAAGAAAAATGATATTTGCCAAATTCTATGGTACGGAAAATGAATTTTGACCATAAGACACATAAAAATCACGATTGACCAAAAGTGATTACCATTGAAGGGCAAATCACGAGAGAGATACAAATGTGTTTTTAACAGCTAGCCCCGATCGTTAGGCCAAACTCACCCTAAATGTCAATAGTGACAATTTAACAATTTTTTTTTACTAACATATTTAGAAAAACCATTTCGGTGACAAACTTTAAAAAGTTGTCACTCTCGTCTAAAAAAAATATTCTCGTTACTTTAAGAAAAACTTACACAAACTCTATTTTAGTTTGACATAAAGTAACATATATCTTACACAATTTATATCCTACAACAAATTTGATTTGATATAAATAATACTTCACACCGTTTCTCTTCTTTCCATAATCTCTAAAAATAAAACCTACAAAATTTATTTATGTAATCATTTTCACAAAATTCAAACAAAAAAAATTAAAATATATTTAAATATCTAATTTTTTTTCTAAAACTAAATGCGAGACAAACAAGGTCTCATAAACGCACCTCACCGGGTATTATTATATAGGCTGAATTTTGTACCAAAAAAAAAAAAAAATATAGGCTGAATTTACTGCACTGTAAAATTGTTCTCCCTATTCACAGTTTTATAGTAAACTTCTCCGAAATTTACCCAATATTTCTTGTCCTCTTTCCCTTTCTTATAACTTTCCAAATTCTAAGCATAAATTCTCAACAAAAGTGGCTGTCAGCTTGGAATCAAATTAAATTTTGATAGAAATTTCCAAATGAGAAAAAAAAAAGATAGAAATGGGGCCTCAATGGAAGAAAAACAATGTTCCTTTCTGTTTTTCAACATGTGATGCTGACTACTTAACTCATGAATTTGACTTGTTCAACACTTGAAGGAAAATGTTAAAGACTTTTATTGATTGATTTTGATTGAACTAAAATTAGATAGAGATTTTGAAATTTATATTAATATTTGATGATGTGTGAAAAATGCCTAAAAGAATAAAAATATCATTTACATATGGAGGGTAAAACAACAAAAAAAATATACATATAAAAAAAGGAAGGGGATCAAATCGATAAAAGAACAAGAACAAAAATTAGTTAAATTTAGCAAAAGAATAGGTAAAATAGACTAAAATTGAGTTAAACAGGAAAGAATATAGGTGAATTAATTAACAAATGGGATAAAACACAAAAACGAATTAAATCGGTCCAAGAACGGGTTAACATAAAAAAAGTGCAATCGATACTTCTTTATACAATTCTTAAGAAATTATCAATTATCAAATAACATAAAAACCATTAAAGAAGCTTGAAAAAAATGCCACATTTGTGATGTATGAATAAAATAAAGTAATATTTAGTTAACTGAAAAACTTATAATTGGTTTAATTCAAAATATATAAATGGTTAAAACTGGTGAAAACAGATAAAATTTGTTTAAAAATAGATGATAAAAATGGAAAAATGGGTTAGATTGTAGAAAAACGAGTTAAAGCAATAAAAAATGGTAAATCGATAAAACAACGGGATAAATCGATAAAACACGGGTAACCCGGTAAAAAATGAATGATACCAACTAAACACGGGATAATAAAAAAATGGGTCAAATCGATAAAAGAACAACAACAACAAAAACCAAGTTAAATCGACAAAAGATGTGAAATAGTCGTTAAAATAGGTTAATCATAAAAAAAATAAGCAAAATTGACTAAAATTGGGTTAAACCGGAGAGAATGCGTGAATTGATTAACCAATGGGATAAACCACAAAAAATGGGTGAAATCGACGAAAGAACGGGTTAAATAACATAAAAAGAAACGGTAAACTCAATGTAAAAGCGGATGAAATTGATGAAAGAACATGTTAACTAACAAAAAAATTGGTAAACTTAGTGTAGAAGCAGGTTAGATCTTGACAAAATTGAGGAAAATTAGTAAAAACGAGTTAAATTGGTAAAAAATTGGATTAGGCAAGTAATTAAAAATTGTGAACTCAGTAAAAAAAACAGGTATAACCGACAAAACTGATGAAATCGATTAAAAAAATGGGTTAAACATGTGAAAACTTGTTTATATGGTAAAAATTGTTTAGATGGAAATATCAAGGTCAAGTGAGAATTGATATTGTCCATTTGTTCAAATGTTAGTTTTAGAATTATAGTTATGTAGACATGTAGTTCTAGGCAATGTTTTTAAAACCGGACCGGAAATAGAACCGGCGAAGCAACTGGTTACTGATTTTACTGGTCGGACCGGTCGAACCAATGGTTCGACCGGTATGACGTAATAATTATTTAATAATTATATTAAAGTAATAAATAATTATAAATTAACAAATCATAAATGAAGGAGGAAAATTAACTTATAAAAATAATTATCAACATCAAATTCTATATTAAAATAATTTCATTATATTAAATATCTACATAATTTTTTTGATTTAAACTAACAAGTTGAACAAGAATAAATACATATATTATTGTGGCTGTATTCATGCAATGGGCCTTGGCCTTATCTATTTATTTAATTTAAATCTATTTGATGGGCCTTGGCCATCTCTATTTCTTTGATTATTAATCAATTTGGCACAACAAACCCTATCACAAACCATTTCACCCCCCAACTGCCGTTGTTAATTGATGCAGCAGCCACTTTTTTTTTTCCTTTCAGAACAGCAGCAGCCATTTTCTCTTCTTCTTTTCTCATTCTTTTTCTCTCCAATCCAACTTCTCCTCCTTCCATTTTTATTCTTCTCCACATTCACTTTTTTTTGTACCACATATATTCTCCTTATCTTCTTATCTTATTAGCACTTGAAATCAATAGCAGAGAAAATAAATCAATTGCATTGTTGTTGGTTGTTTCAAAAGGGAGAAGAAGAAAAAAAAAAAAAAAAAAAAAAAAGAGAGAACCGCGGTTTTTCTGGTCGAGCGGTTCGCCGGTTTTCCCGGTTTTCACCGGTCCAATTTGGTTTTCTGCACTTCCGGTTTTGAAGGGTGAATCGGACCGGAGAAGCTTCCAGTTAGCGGTTGGACCGGTCCGACCGGCCGGTCCGGTCCGGTTTTAAAAACACTGGTTCTAGGTTAGAAATACTTAATAATTATAGTTCGTTTTTTATTTTCAAGTTTATGTTTTAGGTATTCATGATAACAACTTTAAATTATTTGTAACAAAAAGTAATAATTAAAGTGATTTAGTCAAAAAAACTATGTGGTGTGTCATTAAGATCATAATATGATGAAAAAATATTATATGATTCAACTAACTTAAAAAATTAGTTAATCACGTGCAACGCTAGTATAATAACTAAAAAGATCATTTTAGGGACAACATTTCAATCATTGTCACTTGCTATAGGACAAGTTTAACATATTCACTAATAACTATCATATTAATGATAATAATATATTAATTTAATTTTCATTATTACAATAAGTGATATAGGGACAATCCGGTGACAATTAATCTATCACAACGATTTTTATTGACGATATTTTAACTGTCACTTTCTGTATATCATTATCTATATAGATCTTGTTCATAATATATTTGCAAAAATCATTATAGTGAATATATTTAAATAATTATCGCTTAATATGTCAAAATGATTAGAATAGTTACTTTTTTTCTCAAGAGTTTACTCTCTTTCGAGGTGTGTCGACACATAAAGTGGGAACATATGGTCACTAAGTCAAGTCTACTATGTGGTGTTAGTATATCGGAACCAACTAGTAGGAAACTTTTATGTTTGTTTCTTGCTTCATGATGACTATTTCAACGAACCCAACTAAAATAAAATGTGTTTCATGTAAAAATTATTTCCAAGTCAACTTTTAGCGTGTTTAACAAAATCCATGACTATAAAAATTAATTATCACCCACTTTACCTTTTTATAACTCTTCTACCAAATTCCTGTTTTCTACTTGTTATGGCTTTTCCCTCTTCACGTGTTTTCTTCTTTGTGTTTCATTTTATTAATCTCAAATCAGTTTTCTTCTTGGTACCCTTGAATTTCCACTCTCAAATATATATGCAACCCGAATGCGGTTTATTCATGGTTAATTGTTCTTGTTCAATTCAAAAAATACAATTAAATTCCGGAGGAATTTGGTATGAAATTCATCAAAAGTTGTCAACAAATAAGTTCTTGATTCTTGATCCTTCACTTAAAGACAACTTACGTAGCTCAAATTGTTCATCATTTTCAAATCTATCTCTACCTAATTCTAAATCTTCTTCGAGTTCATTAACATTAATCTCTCCCAATATTACCCTTTTCAAATGCAATAATGAACCTTATAATGAAGACATACAAAAGTATTTCAATGGTTATAATTACAAGCACGAAAAATGTCCATCATTCACGGTTTATTATAGATATCCGATGAATGGCCGTCGTACAAACGAAATCGATGTCCCTTCACAATGTTCGGTGATTCAAATGCCGGTAATAAACTCGAACTAGGATTCGGGTGACTTGTTTCGGCTTTTAACCGCTGAGTTTACTATAGAGTGGAGTGTTTATGGAAATTGTAGAAAATGTTACAACAGAGGAGGGCAGTGTGCTACTGATGAAATGAATTCATTTCATTCCAAAACAGGTACCAATATTGCTAAGACATGGAATTATGGCTATTTCAATAGTAGAGTTGTTCGAATTTTTTTAAAGTCGCATTTCCGTTTGGTCCATTTTTTGATAAATTATCGAGTTAAATTTTGTTTTGATGTCTTTTTTGTCGTTGATCGAGATTCTGGTAGTTGTTTATTACGTTTGAGAGCAGCTATGATTGTGGTATACTGTTTTATTGACTACTTTATCACTAAGAAAACTTTATTTTTTGTACCATAAATAATCCTACTTTGAGGTTACAGTACCATAACTTTAAAAACATATAAATTTGGTATCACATGTTCACTGTCCTCGACACATTTGGTACTTTCGTCAATTTTTGGACGGAAAATTCAATTTTGAATGAAAAGTTGATGAAAAATTTGCATAATTAGTCCTATAGTTATAGATTGCTGCCAAAGTTTGTCCCACATATTTTCTTGCCGATAAATTTACACAAAAATTTGAAATTAAAAAAATCCAATAAACTTAATTGATATATATTTTTTTGGATAGTATTATTAGTTTATATATATTATATATAAAATCTAATTAGTGTAAGAGATTTAATAATTTTAATATATAAAATTTATAAATAGGATTTATAATTAATTATACTTGCAGTTGGGACTAAAATGCTTCAAACTTGTGAATTGCGGGATAAATTTGTCGTCAATAAAATACGTGGGGCAAAGTTTGGCAACAATCTAGAACTACAGGACCAATTCTGTAAATTTTCCATCAATTTTTCGTCTAAAATTACATTTTCCCTACAAAAATTGACGGAAGTACCAAATATGTATGTTTTTAAAGTTATGATACCGTAACCTTAAAGTATGATTACTTATGGTACCAAAAGTGAAATTCTCTCCTTTATCACATTCATCAAATTATTTTGTTTTTGATGTCTTTTTGTCGTTGCTCGAGATTCTGGTAGTTGTTTACTAATGTTTCTTATATTGAATTTGGGTGCAGAAAAAAGCCTAAGAAGTCTTATATTAGCCGCAGGTAATGTCTCGTACGTACGAACATTTATTCGCGATTTTTCCATATTAGATCTCCTATGTAATGTCTAAATTCGCAGAAAAAACTATTGTTTCTCTTAGCCTCGATATATTAGATCTCCTATGTAATGACCAATATTCTAAGATAAAACCCAATTACTTAACCAGAGTCTTCTTTTGTGAATGCGTTCATACGGCCATAAAGAACAAAACATTGCCTCTAGGCTAAAAAAATATATAAAGAAAATTATATTTTTGTAGCTAGTGAGTATGCGTGTTCTAAGAACTCTAACACACCTATTTATATTGTACATGAAATCTCAAATGCCAAAGAAGAATTAAGAACCAAAATACTGGCATTTGGTTGTTTTAATTTCAAGATATTTTCATTTGAAATTTAAAAAAAATTCAACAATTAGTTTCAAAGAAATTTAGGGGATGTTCTTTTGGCCTCTTGCTCTCTGAAAATGTATTTTGAGAGATAAAATATCTGGAAATATATTCTTGTGACAAACATCTCTGAAAAAATCTCAGATAAAATATAAGATAATTTACTCAATTTTTAAAAACATCTCAAGAGGTATTTTTAGAGAAAATCTGAAAATTCTCAGTGGAATACATTAAAAGGGACAATAATTCTACCTTTTTTATCTAAGACAATAATTATGAACCTTACATAATTTTCTTCTTCCATTAATAAATCTTATTTATCCATCTCAAATTTCTTCAATTTCTTCCAAATTCGAGACTCAATCGATAAACTCACATACATGTTTTTCTCGTCAAGTGACGAGGTACAATCCAACTCCCATTTCGTTGGGTTTTAATCTGAAATTGTTCTTCGAGACATCAAAAAATGTTTGTATGATGGTTAAACATAACCTTACAAAATTTAACTTCACATATCAAATAATAAAAATTCAAAAAACGTAACCTCAAACCTGATCATCTCAAATCTGTAAGAATTTAATCTTATAAAAAATCTCACAAAAACTTATCTTTAAAAATGAGAGGTCAAGAGAATATGCCAGTCTTAGCTTTTAAATAGGAGAGTTTGGAACCTCTAGCCAAACACATTGAAATTAAAGTATATATGTTACGCGTACTATTTTATCTTTTCCTTATTCTCTGTTTGTGTCTAACCTCATATTGTGTTCTTGATGACTCTATTTCAGGAAGGAGTAAATCAAAACTAAAGGTTTTATCAGGTGAAATTCCGCATCGACAATTTAATTGACTATTTTCTATTTTTGTATTTTTCTCTTTTGAATGTGTATTTTGCCTACAGGCCTGGGGGCTGCCCTGACGGTCACCTCCGTACTTTCCATATTAATTTTTGTCGGGGTAAGGAAAACCAACAAAACTCAAAACCAAAAGGACATTGATCTCTTCTTGAAAAAAAATGAAAATCTTGGACCTAAAAGATACAAATACAAAAAACTCAAGAAGATAACCAACTCATTCAAAAACAATTTAGGTGAGGGAGGATACGGTAGTGTGTATAAAGGAAAGTTAGAGGATGGTCGTCTTGTGGCCGTCAAAATCTTGAATGAATCAAAAGGAAACGGAGAGGAATTCTTAAATGAGGTTGCGAGTATTAGTAGAACTTCTCATGTCAACATTGTCTCTCTTCTGGGATATTGTTTTGACGGTTCCAAACGAGCTCTCGTATATGAGTTCATGCTAAATGGCTCCTTAGAGAAGTATATATCTAATAACTTGGAAGAAGATCGATTGGGATTTGAAAAATTATTTGAAATTGCAGTTGGAATTGCTCGAGGATTAGAATATTTACACCGAGGTTGCAACATGCAAATTTTGCATTTTGACATAAAGCCTCACAATATTCTTTTAGATAAGGATATGAACCCGAAAATAGCGGATTTCGGGCTTGCTAAATTGTGCCCCAATCGGTCAAGCAAAGTGTCAATGTTAGTGGCAAGAGGTACAATAGGGTACATTGCTCCGGAAGTATTTAATAAGACATTTGGACAAGTTTCACACAAATCGGATGTTTATAGCTACGGAATGATGGTTTTGGAAATGGTTGGAAAGAAAAAGAATAACAATGAATCAGTAGTTGAACGCTCAAGTGAGATTTATTTTCCGAATTATATTTACAAGGAGCTTGAATCAAATGTTGAAAATGGTGGTCTTGATGGGATTTTGAATGAAGATGAATGCCGATATGTGAAGAGAAAATTGGCAATTGTCGGCTTGTGGTGCATACAGACGGATCCGAGGGATCGACCGTCGATCGACAAGGTGGTTGAAATGTTAGAAGGAAAAGTTGAATCTTTGGAAGTCCCACCTAGACCTTGCTTATCTTCTTCTCCCATTAGATTAGCACAAAGTTTTTCTACTTCTGAATCAATATATAGCCATTGATTTTGGGATATGAAAATTTGGAATGAATGGGATGAGGAAAAGCATTACTAGCATATTGAAACACTAAATGAAGTATCCGATCAATATATCCAGTTATTTAATTTAGATTTTCTGATGGGCCACATGACATGTCGTATACACGTAAGACGAGGATCCAAAGAGCATCGTTCCCAGAAATATTCGATTATAATTATTTAGTATCTGTGTATGTAACAATCTGTCATATAGCCAATATGAATTATTCAGTATTGTATTTCTCCATTCCTAAATACATGTTGTTTTAGAATTTTAAGAGAGACTTAAATTCTCTTTTGACAATTTTACCTTTTCTCATTAATGACAATATAGGAAGTTGCAAATTCTTTTATTTCTTTTTTAAATGTAATTTTGTACTATAAGACTATTAATCTCCTAAAAATTTGATGGAGTATAACTAATGATTTGGGACTGACTTTTGATCTTAGAAATGGACCTAATTAATTTTGAAGTCACTCTCGTTGTCTATTTTGTTCCCATTTATGCATTTCCTTACCTGACTCGTTGCATTCGGATCCTAAACTTCTCTTAACTACGGACTACAATAAAAACATATTTAGGCTTGACTTTGATTGGAGGATTTTGACTATAATAAAGTTGGTCTCTTGTTTGAAGAGGTTTGACTTGAATTTGACTCTATTTCGAGAGACCCTCGAAACAAGATCAAAACTCTTTCCATATAAGATCAGACGGCCCAATGGATCATAATCATTCGTCGGAATTTTTAAAAAATTTCTACGAGTACAGCTCAATACCTTTAGGGGGCATTTTTGATGGCCTTATAGGCCACATGCCCACATATGGTCAGATAGACCAAGTTGTGGCCAATCTGTTGTTTTGGATCATTCGCATGCCTTCAGCATTCAATCAAGCAGGCCAGCCATTTTGGCTGACTAATTTAATCTATGCATCCTAAAATCATGGACCTAGATCTTTATTATATCTGAAATGGGGATCCTGGGAGTTACATCCAATCCCAAAGCAAGTATATTGCACTTACCATGTAGTTACTTTGGGTTCGACCAAACTTGGTAGGAGTAAAAATTTCCCCATTAAGTGTACATGGAGAAATTCCAAAAATGCTCCGCTATGATATTGATACTTGTTTATTTCTAATTAAAAGATCAAAACAATTTTATGTATTGTTCTTCGTTCTTGTAATTCATGTAACACAAACATCTTCAGCTGCTCACTATCAGAACAGAGCATGCTTGGCGCCGAGAAATTGCTTCAACGGTCCAAACATAACTTTCCCATTTTATACTCCAAACCTGCAACAATCTTATTGAGAAGAGGGTTTATGATGAATTGAATTGAAAGTGACTGTATTACTTGTGAAGAAAGTGGTGGGAGAAGTGGATTTAAAGAGACTACTTATCATTTTAGAAATGTTTTCAAAACCGGACCGGACAGTGAACCGGCGAGTCGACTGGCCACTGGTTATACTGGTCGAACTGGATGAAATATTTAAACATTATCCTACAGTTGATTAAAAATATACAAAATCTTAGATTATATTTAAATTAAATCATATAATATTTATCTAACTTATATCATAACGGTAATGTGATACTAATTTGTAAGCTTACATAAATATAATATGATTATATTTCTTTATAAAAATTTAAAAGTGTAAGTTAAAAATACAACAAACTAAGAGATTATAAATTTTAAAATATGATTATGTATAAAAGTCTAATATTCAAAATCAAATTTGCATAATATATCTTTGACTTTCAAAATTTGACACTCTTTATCCTAAAAATAATATTGGAAAGAAATATCTTATAGAACAAATTTTAATAAAAAATTATTATTTGTGTATTAATTTTCATTGATAATGTGTAAAATGTTAATTTGAGTTAATTATCATAATCTAATTTATAAATAAATTTGGCTACACGTTTTCTATAATTTATAAATTTGTACTAAAAGTTCAACAAAAAAGATGTAGCTCAAATGGTAAGAAAGTTATGTTTCATGCAAGAGGTTAGTTGTTCAAATCCCACCTTTTACAAGATTTTTTAGTTTATTTTTAACATTAAAAAAAATTTAAAAATCAAAAAAAAAAAAAAGGGAAATTCAGAATAGGGTTGAACCACCGATTTTGGACCGGTTCAGTCCGGTTTTTGAGTCAAGCGATTTTAGGGGGTAAACCGGACCTGACCAACCTCCATTTCACGGTCGAACCGCGGTCCAGTTTTAATAACATTGCATTTTAGGTGTTTTTGTCCGGATAGGCCCTCATTCTAGGAGTTGCAAACCTGGTAAGTACATTTTTTTATATATTCAATTTTTTTTTTTATATTATATGGTTTATACTTGATATAATTAGGATATAATTTCGTTCTTACTTTAGTTGTAAATGGTGATTGATGTCTTATTTAACTGTATCTAGGGGTGTTCGAGTCGAATATGTCGAATATTGTCGAACGACATACTGTTCAAACTTGATTTGAATTTCATAGAGCTTGAGATTTTATGTTTAAGCTTGGTTTGATTGTTAAAGAGCCGAGCTCAAACGAGCTTTTATCAAACGAGCTCGAATCGAGTATCTAGTAGCTAAGTATTTTACATGTATATTATCAATATTTAGCTATGATTCGAGCTCGAGCCGAACTTCAAACGAACTTTTCTCGAACGAGCTCGAGTCAAGTGTCAAGTCGGTTTGATTTTCAATCCCTCTGTATCTTCAATGTTTTGACATCCAAACTATGAACAATTTGCTATATTGAATAGGCGGCATAGAGAAGAATAGTGTTTATTGATATGGATCATTAGGTAACTAACATGTCATTGCTCTCATGTTAAATGAAGCTACGTTCCTTTGTTGACTATGAACAATTTGCTATAATGAAGCTCGAGTTTAATTTTTTTTTTGATGTCTTTTTTTTTTTTTGTCGTTGATCGAGATTCTGGTAGTTATTTACTACTCCCTCCGTTTAATATGAAACGGAGGGAGTATTGTTTATTTAACGTTTCAGAGCAGCTATGATTGTGGTGTACTGTTTTGTTGACTACTTTATCACATTCATCAAATTATTTTGTGTTTGATGTCTTTTTGTCGTTGCTCGAGATTCTGGTAGTTGTTTTCTCTCTTTCATATTAATTGGCACATTTGGCAAATTTTTTTGTTTCAAATTAATTGGAATATTTGGGTTTTCAAAGCATTTTTTTCAATTTTGCCCCTTTCTCTCATTGGTGTTGAGAAATTAATTTTTATTGCGCCAAACTTTCTTGTATTTTTAAAAACCCTGCAAAAAATACCCAATTTATAAAAAAATAGGTCGTTTTGGATCGACATATTTCAAGAAATAATTTTAAAAATATATCACGTGAAGTTGTAAGGACCAACTCGAAAAATTTTAAAAATGGTTTCTTGAAATATGTCGATCCAAAACGACCTATTTTTTTTTATAAATTGGGCTTTTTTGCAGGGTTTTTGAAAACACAAGGAAGTCTGGCGCAATAAAAATTTCACAGGATCGTTTCTTGCAGGTTTAGCATAACACAGGGGAGTATTTTGCATTTACCCCGTTTTGTGACTACTTTATCACATTCATCAAATTAATGAGGCTAATTGTTTCTTATATTGAATTTGGGTGCAGAAAAAAGCCTAAGAAGTCTTATATTAGCCGCAGGTAATGTCTCGTACGTACGAACATTTATTCGCGATTTTTCCATATTAGATCTCCTATGTAATGTCTAAATTCGAAGAAAAAACTATTGTTTCCCTTTTTTTTTTTTTTTTTTGATAATTAGCCTCAGGATATCTCCTATGTAATGACCAATATCCTAAGATAAAACCCAATGACTTAGCCAGAGTCTTCTTTTGTGAACGCGTTCACACGGCCATAAAGAACAAAGCAATGTCTCTAGTCTAAAAAAATATATAAAGAAAATTATATTTTTGTCAATACAAACTAGAGATAGTGAGTATGCGTGTTCTAAGACCTCTAACACACCTATTTCTATTGTACCCGAAATATCAAATGCCAAAGAAAATTTAAGAACCAAAATAATGGCATTTGGTTGTTTTAATTTCAAGATATTGGAATTGAAAAATTCAATTCATTTGAAATTTAAAAATTCAGCAATTAGTTTCAAAGAAATTTAGGGCATGTTCTTTTGGCTTCTTGCTCTCTGAAAATGCATTTTGAGAGATAAAATCTCTGGAAATATATTCTTCGGACAAACAACTCTGGAAAAATCTCAGAAAAATATGAGATGATTTACTCATTTTTTGAAAACATCTCAAGAGGTGTTTTTAGAGAAAATCTGAAAATGTTCAGGTGAAAACATTAAATGGGACAGTAATTCTACCTTTTTTATTTAATACAATAATTATGAACCTTACATAATCTTCTGCCATTAATAAATCTTATTTATCAATCTCAAATTTCTTCAATTTCTTCCAAATTCGAGACTCAATCGATAAACTCACATACATGTTTTTCTCGTCAAGTGACGAGGTACAATCCAACTCTCAATTCGTTGGGTTTTAATCTGAAAATGTTCTTCAAGACATCAAAAAATGTTTGTATGATGGTTAAACATAACCTTACAAAAATTAACTTCACATGTTAAATAATAAAAAATTCAAAAAAACGTAACCTCAAACCTGATCATCTCAAATCTGTAAGAATTTAATCTTATATAAAATCTCACAAAAACTTATCTTTAAAAATGAGAGGTCAAGAGAATAGGCCAGTCTTAGCTTTTAAATAGGAGAGTTTGGAACCTCTAGCAAAACACATTGAAATTAAAGTATATATGTTACGCGTACTATTTCACCTTTTTCTTATTCTCTGTTTGTGTGTAACCTCATATTGTGTTCTTGATGACTCTATTTCAGGAAGGAGTAAATCAAAATTAAAGGTTTTATCAGGTGAAATTCCACATCAACAATTTAATTGACTATTTTCTATTTTTGTATTTTTCTCTTTTGAATGTGTATTTTGCCTACAGGTCTGGGGGCTGCCCTGATGGTCACCTCCGTACTTTCCATATTAATTTTTATCGGGGTAAGGAAAACTAACAAAACTCAAAACCAAAAGGACATTGATCTCTTCTTGAAATATAATGAAAATCTTGGACCTAAAAGATACAAATACAAAAAACTCATTCAAAAACAATTTAGGTAAGGGAGGATACGGTAGTGTGTATAAAGGAAAGTTAGAGGATGGTCGTCTTGTGGCCGTCAAAATCTTGAATGAATCAAAAGGAAACGGAGAGGAATTCTTAAATGAGGTTGCAAGTATTAGTAGAACTTCTCATGTCAACATTGTCTCTCTTCAGGGATATTGTTTTGATGGTTCCAAACGAGCTCTCGTGTATGAGTTCATGCTAAATGGCTCCTTAGAGAAGTACATATCTAATAACTTGGAAGAAGATCGATTGGGATTTGAAAAATTATTTGAAATTGCAGTTGGAATTGCTCGAGGGTTAGAATATTTACACCAAGAATTTTACATTTTGACATAAAGCCTCACAATATTCTTTTAGATAAGGATCTGAACCCGAAAATAGCCGATTTCGGGCTTGCTAAATTGTGCCCCAATCGGTCAAGTAAAGTGTCAATGTTAGTGGCAAGAGGTACAATAGGGTACATTGCTCCGGAAGTATTTAACAGGACATTTGGACAAGTTTCACACAAATCGGATGTTTATAGCTATGGAATGATGGTTTTGGAAATGGTTGGGAAGAAAAAGAAGAACAATGATTTGGTAGTTGAACACTCAAGTGAGATGTATTTTCCGAATTATATTTACAAGGAGCTTGAAACAAATGTTGTAAATGGTGGCTTTGATGGGATTTTAAATGAAGATGAATGCCGATATGTGAAGAGAAAATTGGCGATTGTTGGCTTGTGGTGTATACAGACGGATCCGAGAGATCGACCCTCGATCGACAGGGTGGTTGAAATGTTAGAAGGAAAAGTTGAATCTTTGGAAGTTCCACCTAGACCTAGCTTATCTTCTCCCATTAGAGTAGCACAATTTTTCTCTACTTATGAATCAATATATAGCCATTAATTTTGGGATATGAATATTTGGAAGGAATCTTCATTGTGTGGCATAAGTACATGGGATGAGTTTTTGAAAATTACTAATTCTAGCATATTGAATTTAGTAAACTTTCATTTTACATTTATTGATTATGATATATACTTTTTTTTTTTTTAGAAAAACTATAGATATATCCATTATCACGGTGCCTTTGCAATTACAATATGCCTAATATGTTCAGCCAATTGAGGTTGCTAAAACTTTGAAAAAATATTGATTCCTAGTATTTGAAATGTAAATTGGAAATGGGTGGGTTGCCCATATAGACTAAGCCGACAAAATTGCATAATCTAAATTTGGAAAAAAGAGAAATTGCATATTTGGTACCATATAATAGGGAACTTTGCAATGTTGGTACCATTGGATACATAAATGCACATTTAGTACCACAATTTAAATATTTATTGCAATGGTCATGCCACTGTCAAATAATTGGACAAAAATGGATGGAATTGGCCACGTGCAGGCTATGTGCACCGTACGTGGTCGTTATATCGTCTTCTGGATTTAAAATAATCATGTTTCCATCACTTTTCGAGCAAAAATAATCACGTTATCTCGTTTTTTGGTAGGTAAATTGATAACTTTTCCTTCACGTTATCACATGACAATTTTCACTCCAAAAGGCCACGTGCCGTGCACATTGTCGATGTCGTCCATTTTGGTCCAATTATTTAACGGTGGTGTAGCAACAAAATTTCAAGTCTAAAATCTATTAAACAAGAAATAATTTTACAAATTAAAAGTTTAATGATTTAACATAATTGGTTACAATCTCTATGATTCCACTGATTCTAATATTAAAAAAAATGTTTATTGAACTTGGTCTTGGTATTGGAAAATGTTAATTTGATCTTCTCCAAAATGATTGCAGTGTTTGAATAATGTTAATCCAAGGACAATTTTGTTTAATCTTGGATCAAACGTGAAATGATTCGAATCTCCTCGACGAACGTCTTGAACTCCGTCTTGGATACTTCGGTTTTTAAGGGATTTGATTTTCCTTGAATCGTCGTAAATTTTCAATAACGTTTAAATGAGCGCTTCTTAGCTTGATCTCGAATCGAACACCGGATTTCCTTTGATCTTTTGAAAAGCACTTCGAATGTGGTGAGGAACGTCTTGAAGAACACCTTGATTTAATGAAAAATGTTTTAATGAAGAACGTCTTGTAGAGATAATTTTTTGCTCGTTCTTCAACTTGTGCTCCTTCAGAAAAATGTGTCTTTCTTCTAAGGGAGGGCCCCTATTTATAGT
The DNA here is from genome assembly GCA_030819805.1 of Penstemon newberryi var. newberryi. Classification (NCBI taxonomy): domain Eukaryota; kingdom Viridiplantae; phylum Streptophyta; class Magnoliopsida; order Lamiales; family Plantaginaceae; genus Penstemon; species Penstemon newberryi. The sequence goes on along the minus strand of JAUALY010000001.1, from coordinate 76,314,245 downwards.
GGTAGAAAGAAGAGTCCATGTGAAATTAGTTAATTGAATGGTTGGATTTGATTGACTCTCAGTATTAGAAGACCTGCATATTTCTTATTGTCTGAGAGATATGGACTTGATGATAAATAAATTTTGGAAAAGGCTTTCTAAAGTGATGGAGTCTTGAATCCTCTCTCCATTAGAAGACTTTTCTCTCTCTTTTGAGAATATTTTTTTGTTTCAGTTTTTCGTTCTTTTTCTTTTGTTTTTTCTGTTTTTGTTCGATGCGTTTCCTAGGGTCTTCAATTTGAAATATCTCTGCTTCGCTTGTGTTGGTCCCAAGTGGTCAGAATGAGGTCTAGAGGGGGGGGGGGGGGGGGGAGGGTGAATAGACATCTGAACCTTTAAAATTTTCTCTAACTTTTCTTTTCAGTAGAGTAAGCTGATCGAAACTTATGAGACTACTTAGATGTTTGCGCACTAAGCTTGCTCAACGTAAGTTGACCACTAGTTTGATTTTACTTATCTGCTTCAAATATAAATCAGAGTTTGAAACTTTTATGCAGCGGATTTATGTCAAGTATTTTTCAAACAAGTTTTTCTTAAAGATTTTATCCCCAGTTTTAAAAACTCCTTTCAAAATCTTTAGTTTCTCAATGTTAGGTTACTTATGAAAATATGCAGCAATAAAAAAAGTAAACCAACACAAGAATTTTTATAGTGGTTATAGAGACAAGTTGTCTTTTAGTCCACTCTTCTAAATAACGAAGATTTAGGTTATACTATGAATACAAAGTAAATAGTACACTCTGCTTGTGCTTTTACAACAAATGATATAAAGCCACAAGTGCGTAATAGGAAATCACTAAGAAGACCTATCATCTGAAGTAATTTCACTCACTAAAATGGAAAACCACTTCTCACAACTTCTCTTATGCAGAAATCACTAAGATTTGTAGATGTTTTCATTTTTCTTCAACTTGCTTCGTCAACAGATGACTCGGTTGTTTAGTGTTATGTTCTTGAGTTTTTGAGACTTAGAAGAATTTGATCTTTAAATGCTCTCTCAGTTGTTGTGTTATTCTTTCTAACTCTTGAATCTTGAACTATTTATACTTGAGTTTCAATTCTGCCCGTTGAAGTAAGACTGATTTCAGATCTTCCTCGAGTACTGGTCCCTATCTCTGAACGGCTTTCTAGAACTGTTCACTATACAGTTTGATGTACGGATCTGTCAATCGCATTTAATGCACCTTGCTGATACAAGGTTTCTCTTCAATCATTTGTCATTAATACCCTTCTCTTTCAGTATTTATTATGCCAAGTGCATTTATTACCGTTGGAATGACTTTCTAATCACTTCCACTCTGCTGATCGAATCCACTCTGTTGATGAACACTCTGCTGATTCAACTCGAACTCATCTGATTTGACTCTGCTGAAATCCACCAGTCTGATTCCGAACTCAGCATTAGATCAGTAGTCTTCTGGACCAAAATTCAATCTTCTAATTTTACTTGACTTCTCGATTGAACTTTTCAGAGGTATGCTAAGCTTCCATTAATTAGCTGATGACTTTGAAAATCATCAAAACCTCCCTTCACTTCTTCATCTTCATCCAACAATTTTCCCCTTTTTGATGATGACAAAACTTCAGCTAAGTACATGTAACTAACTAAAGTTACGTTTTCACACAAAATTTCTGATATAGAAATTAAGTTGGAATTCGTAATCTTTCATTGATTTTGATATTCAGTACATTACATTAGATTACAAAGAGATGAACAAAAAATTACAAAGAAAATAAGAAAAATTACAGAAGTGTTAAAATAAAATGCCTAGTCTTCATCATATTCTTCGTCTTCTATAACTTCTTCATAATCTTCTTCACTTTCTCCACTAGAGAAATCTAAGGCTAACTTTTGGGCTTTTTCAAGTTTGTTCTCCTTATCAGCAGCCTCAAGTCTTGCTCTTATTTCCTCTAGTCTTTTAACTTTTCGGAATGGATCAAGCTGTTCTTCAGTAGAATCATTGGAACCATCAATATGTTTGTCTTCCTTTGCCGCATTCTTGGGTTCTTCTTCTTCAGCTTTATCTTCAACATCAGCAGTTTCTTCAGTTACATCAGCAGCCTCTTAGTAGCCTCTTCAGTTACTTGGACTTCTTCAACAACTTTAACTTCCTCCTTGTCTTCAGATAAATCTTCCCCCTTTTTGTCATTATCAGCAGGGTTGAGTCCCTCAATTTGAACATGTGGAATATTGATTGCGTTGTATAACATCCTGGTGTTTTGATCCATTGGTCTAAGTTGATTTCCTTGTTGCTGTTGTGTAGATGATGATACTTCAGAGCGGTGAAGAAATATATCAATGCTTTCACCAAGCTGTATCTGGGGCTGAAGTATTAAATCTGCACTTGTACAGAATGCTTGCATCATATTTGAAGTCTTTTCTTCTTCAGCTTGCATAGCATCAGCAACAACTTGATTGATCGTCTTCCAGCAAGCTTAATTGTTCTGAACCCTCTCACTTAATGTGTGAACATTTTCCTTTATATGTTGAACTTCTGTTTTGATGTTGTTCAGCTCATCCTGAATCAGTGAAGTAGGATCAGCAGGCTTGGGTAGACTGTTGATTGTGCTTTGAACAAGTGTGGAGGCTATCTCCTCAAAATTCTTCAATAGCTCCTTGATCTTTTCGTCCATCTCCTTCATAGTTGTTTCAATCATAGCCTTCATGGAATCCAAGATGGCTGATTGAACACCTTCATCAACTTTTGTAGGAGGAGCACTATGTTGTTTTTCTGGAGTAGCTTCAGCTTTCCAATCAATTGCTAAAGGCTCCTTCTCTTGAGGAACTTCATTTAGTGGAACTTGTGCATCAGCAAGATTCAGCTCCACAAATGAGTCCTTCTTAGCAGCTTCGTTCAGATCAGTACCTTAGATTGGAAAGATGTTCCTTGGTTTCACTTTTCTTTTTCATGAATAACACCCAAGTAAATCTTGAATAATCATCCACAACAGCTAGGCAATACTTCTTTCCACCATTGATGATTGGATCAATAGGACCAAACAAATCCATGTGAAGTAGCTCCAAAATCCTGTTTGAAGATTAGTGCTTCTTGCTTTTGAATGAAGACTTGATTTGTTTACCCTTCTGACATGCATCACAAAGCTTGTCTTTGCTCATGACTGTTTTTGGAATTTCTTCTACCAAATTGTTCTTGATTAATATGTGATGGTCTTGAAATTCACTTGATTCTTTCTTTTGTGCCATAGCCAACTAACTTCACTTGGTGTAGAGGCCACCAAACAAACATTAGAACTCTTGTCCACATAATTCCAGTCGACTATATAGATGTTTCCTTGTCTTCTTACAGATAATATCACTTTCTTTTTTCCAATTTGCTCCATGTAGCACTTATCTGATGAGAAGATAACTAAAAATCATTTGTCACAAAATTGACTTATGCTCAGCAAGTTGTACTTCAGGCCTTTAACATAAAAGACGTCAGATATCTCAATGTTGCCTTTGATAAGCTTTCCACACGCCACAATCTTGCCTTCTTTGTTGTCTTCAAATGAAACTTTTGAACCGTCTACGGCAGCAGCATTAGTGAGTTCATGTATGTCACCACACATGTGCCTTGAACATCCATTGTCCAAGTATTATTTCTTCTCTACTTTACTCCTACTCTTAATCCTAACCTAAAAAAAAAAAAAAAAAAAAATTAGGTACCCTTTATTGAGACGGTCCTGGCGGATTAGTATCACCTTTGACAACCCAAGATTTGGAAACCTTAGGCTTCTTAGGTTCAGTAGAGTTTGATGGTGCTTTTGTTACTCTTGGTGCATCATAATTTTCAGTAGGCATGTTATTATGATAATCATTATGATGTGAGTAATGCTCATAAGTAGGATACGGTGCATGATAAGAAGGATAAGCATGCATCGGATGATGAGCAGGGTATGCAGCATAGTAAGGTGGATAATGAGGTGCATTATAATATGAAGAATAAATAGGTTGCACATAATAAGACTCGTTTCCATACCAAGCATTATCATTTCTATGATTACTTTGATTCTTAGGTTTATTCTTTCTTACTTGCTCATTTTCAGACTTCTTAGACTTACTACCAGTTGGTTTATTTTTGCTCTTATCAGCAGACTTCTTAGGACGACTCTGCTGTTTAGCTTTTTCAGTCTTTTTGTCTTTCTTAGGCTCTTTACCCTTAGCCTTGGGAGATTTCTTCTCCTTTAATTCTTTTTCTTGTGAAGTAGGTTTAATGGTCTGAACATATAAGATAACATTGCTGTTATCAGCAGATTCAAAATTTTCAACGCGGTTTAGTTCTAAACTTTCTTTTTCTGAAGGCAATTTCTGTTTACTAAGCATGTTATCCGATACAACAGAAGACTTATCATGAGACTCAATAATCTTTTCAAGTTCCATGATTTTACCTTTATAAACTTCACATTCAGCTTTCAGAGATTCATTTTTATACATAAGCTTTTTATGTTCAGCTGATTCTTCTGGTTTTTCAACCTTTAGTTTCAGTGAGGCATTCTGCTTTTTCAGCACAGTCATCTCTTCCTTAAGCTTTGCAAATGCATCAACAACACTAGTGTTGTTTTTCATCATTTGTTCAAATGAAGTAAATAGCTCATTTTCTTCTTCAGAGAGATTTACCTCATTGTCAGAATCATCAGATTCCTTGGCCATGAGACAGAGCAGTGCAGGTGTCTCTTTCTCAGCAGAGTCATCTTCTGATGTCTCCGAGTCTGAATCAGACGAGTAGATAGCTGCAATATTTTCAGCTTCAGCTTACAACACTTTGCCCTTGGTGTGTCTCCTCTCTTTTCTCATTTTCTTTTCTTCCTCTGTATACTTCTCGGCTTTAGGATATGGGTAGTCCTTGATGAAATGTCCCAATTTTCTGCAGTTATAGCATATTATTTTGGATTTAAAATCATCCTTACTATTATTTAAATGAGAAGTATGGTTAGAAGTAGAAGCATGATTGTATTTGTTCGTCATCTTTCTCTTGTAAAACTTATTGAACCCATTTAACAGTAGGGCAACATCGCCAATAGTATACTCCTTTTTGTTGAGTAGAGTGGTCTCATCATATGAGTCCATTTCTTTTGATCTCCCTACTGATCTTCTTGGTCGTTCTGCAGCAACTAAGGCAGCAGTGGGATTTGAAGTTGATGTTTCTTCTATTCCCATCATTGGCAGTTTATACTGGTATGCCTTGAGTACAGAAAACAGTTCCGTCAGAGAGATCTTCCACAAATCTCTTGATTCTTCCATCGTTGTTCATGTTGAACTTGGAAGGCAGCGCCTTTAGAACTTTTACTGTGATCTCTTTATCAGTGAAGGTCTTTCCCAACTTTAACACATCATTTAACGTCCTTGTAAACCTTGTATCCATCTGGTCAACGGTTTCTCCGGACTTCATTTTGAAGTTTTCCAACTTCTCAAGAGCTATTCTTAGATTATGTCTTTTATTGCATCATTTCCTTCGCTCATGTCGCGAACTTTGTCCCACATCTCTTTTGTTGTTTTGCAGTGTTTGACTTTATCAAACATGTCGTTGTCAAGGGCTCTGGTCATGATGAATATGCCAATTTTATCAAGATTTTTCAGCTTAACCGTAATCTCCTGATCGTTTACTTTGAATGTTTTGGTGATTTTGAATGGACCTCTGGTAATGCACGTATACATATTATCATTATAAGCTGCAACAAAAAATTCCATGCGTATTTTCCAATCCTCAAAACTCATGCCGCCAATGTGGGGAACATGGCTGATACAATCCATTTTTCAAAAGATTTTATTTTTCAAAAATATGCTCTTTAGAAAATTTTGAAAAACACATCCTGGATCAAGCTCGTTGACCAGTCAGATGATTCAGTTGAACCACCTGCTCTGATACCACTTGTTGGTCAAAAGTGGTCAGAATGAGGTCTAGATGGGGGGGAGGAGGGGGGTGAATAGACCTCTGATCCTTTAAAATTTTCTCTAACTTTTCTTTTCAGCAGAGTAAGCTGATCGAAATTTATGAGACTACTTAGTTGTTCGCGCACTAAGCTTGCTCAGCGTAAGTTGACCACTAGTCTATTTTACTTATATGTTTCAAATATAAATCAGAGTTTGAAACTTGTATGCAGCAGATTTATGTCAAGTGTTTTTCAAACAAGTTTTTTTACTTAAAGATTTTATCCCCAGTTTTAAAAACTCCTTTCAAAATCTTTAGTTTCTCAAGGTTTGGTTACTTATAAAAATATGCAAGAATAAAACAAGTAAACCAACACAAGAATTTTATAGTGGTTATATAGACAAGTTTTCTTTTAGTCCACTCTTCTAAATCACGAAGATTTAGGTTATACTATGAACACAAAGTAAAAAGTACACTCTGCTTGTGCTTTTACAACAAATGATATAAAGCCACAAGTGCGTAATAGGAAATCACTTAGAAGACCCATCCTCTGAAGTACTTTCACTCACTAAGATGGAAAATCACTTCTCACAACTTCTCTTATGCAGAAATCACTAAGATTTGTAGATGTTTTCATTTTTCTTCAACTTGCTTCGTCAACAGATGACTCGGATGTTTAGTGTTCTGTTCTCGAGTTTTTGAGACTTAGAAGAATCTTAGTTTTAAATGCTCTCCCAATTGTTGTTTTCTTCTTTCCAACTCTTGAATCTTGAACTATTTATACTTGAGTTTGAATTCTGCTCGTTGAAGTAAGACAGATTTCAGATTTTCCTCGAGTACTGGTCCCTATCTCTGAACGGCTTTCTACAACTGTTCACTGTACAGTCTGTTGCACGGATCTGTCAACCGCATTTAATGCACCTTGCTGATACGAGGTTTCTCTTCAATCATTTGTCATTACTACCTTTCTCTTTCAACATTTATTACGCAAAGTGCATTTATTATCGTTGGAATGACTTCCTGATCACTTCCACTCTACTGATCGAATACACTTTGCTGATTCAAATCGAACTCATCTAATTTGACTCTGCTGAAATCCACCGGTCTGATTCCGAACTCAGAGTTAGATCAGTAGTCTTCTGGATCAAAATTCAATTTTCTAATTTTTACTTGACTTCTCGATTGAACTTTTCATAGGTATGCTAAGCTTCCATTACTTAACTGATGACTTTTGGAAATCATCAAAACCTCCCTTCACTTTTTCATCTTAATCCAACAGCTTGTGCCTAGGCTTGACCTTAATCTCTCGAATTCATTTGGGTGTTCTAGTTTGCTTTTTCTTTTCTTGCGATTTTCTCTTGCTTTTGTTTCTTTTAACCTTTGCCTATCTCGTGCAGGTACTCAAGAAGGATCACATTGCCTCGGTTTCTTTCTTCGAGTATCATCGGATTCAGTGGAAATTTCTAATATAGATCTCTGGAATCGTCTGGATTTGAGGGAAGTCGAGGATATAGGGGTTATTCTGCCAGAAGAAGTTTGGGACAATCAGAATTTCGTTGCTGATCTCGTATTAGTGGGCACGATCTTGGGTGACAGAAGTGTGAATCTTGATACACTCACATCCATGATGACAAAGGCTTGGACCCAGGTAAAGGGATAGAAATCAGCCCTATTGAAATGGTAGTTTTGTCTTCACTTTCAAACACAAGTTCGATCGAAAAGAGCTATGGAGGATGGACCATGGGCTTTTGATCATCGTCTCTTAGTGCTGAATACGACTGGGGCTAACGAAAATCCTGCCCAGGTCAACTTGGATTGGTGCGATTCTTTTGTTTTGATTTATGGTCTCCCCATTAATAAATCAAATAAAGTAGTGGCTGAATCAATCTGCAACAGAATGGGAATTTTTAAGAGAATATATGGGGATAAAGATGGCACGATTATTAGCAACTATCTCTGGGTCAAAGTTAGCTTGGACATCACCAAACCTCTAATCCGAGTGATGAAAGTCAGTAATGATAGGGGTGATACAATGGTGGTTTCATTCAGATATGAAAAGCTACCAAATTTTTGCTTTTACTGTGGTCTCCTGGACCATCCATCTAACTTGTGCAACATAAGGTACCAGCATGAATTAGAAGTCCCCGAAAGTGACCTTCAATTCGGCCCTTGGTTAAGGGCCCCGCCCAAAACCCGACAGGAAAACTGGCAAACCTATGCTGGAATTTATGTTAAAAGCAAGCCTACACAAAATGGTTACTCATGGCGGAATAATCAGAATCGTCCCAACCTCTAAGGAAACAAATCCCAATGATTATCCCCAATCATCTCTCCCTCCAAATCAATCTACGGGTAAAGCCACACTCCCATCCACGTCTCTCAAACCCACTCAATCATCTGGGCCTAACATCGTCTGCACAACTGGGCCCAAAAATGCCTCCCACCAACTAATAAACAAGCCTAACCCATCCTACTGCCCACCCCATAAACGGGACCCAACCACTAGCCCCACCAACAATCTGAACACTACCAGCCCATTAATCCCTTCACCAAACAGTATTACCCAATCCAACAAAAAAACTAACACAATGAGTGACACTGCCCAAACAGCTCTCATGACCCAGCACCAACTCGGGACCAATCTGAACTTACCCATAACCATAGACATGAATCCCTCTACCAAACACTACCGTCCTAAGCCCAAAACAACACATGAGTCTAAACCGAATTCCAGACCTGGACCCTAAGGCTATGACTCATATCTCTAACAACCTGGCCCATATCCATACTACTCTTTCCAATCACCCCAACACCCTCCTTGTCGTCTCCGAAATTTCTCACTCCTCCTCTGCAATCAAGGTCTCTCATCAGAACAATGGGAAAAACAATCGACTCATTACCACACCAATCAAACCTCTCAAACAAAATCCTTCCACGACTCCCCTCCACACCGAAAAAGCAAGCTCCACCCACCTCCCACTCCAAACTATTACGAACATCATTCTTCCACCATCTACGGTTAACATCACCCATACCGATCCTAAACCGAACCAAACTTCCACCCTTCCCATACAAAACAAACAAACCAAATTCCCCACCCAATCTATGGGATCCCTAACTAACCCAAACAGCACCAGGCCGACCCAGTAACAACCAAATCTAGGAAAATTACCCGAAACAGAGAAACAAAACCCCTCCTTCAAAACCAAGACTGGAACCTTAATCTGGTTGATATCCCCCTCAAAGCTATAAAAATTGAAAAGGATGTCATGGTAGTCGATAGACAGCTTAAAAGGAATTGGTTTGAAATAGGATCGGATATGCAACCGCTCAACAAAGAAACAAACTCGAAAGGAAAGGAAGTTGTAACCCAGCAGGTTGAGGATGTCTCGGTTGATCAGATGAGATCAGGCAAGAGAATTCACCTAGCTACTGATTTAGCGGAGGCTGTTGGGCAGCCCCACCATGCAACATGAATTGCCTTAGCTGGAACTGCCGAGGGTTGGGGGACCCTTGGACAGTTGACACACTCGGAGACCACATCCGAGACTATGGCCCCCAAATAATCTTCCTAGCTGAATCAAAATTTAAAGGAAGGAAGATTGAGGTTATTAAAGGTAGATTCAATTTATTTGGTGTTCATGTTGATGCTAGGGGTATTTCTGGAGGTTTAGCCCTTCTTTGGAATAAAAACCTTCATGTTGATATTCAAAGTATGTCAAATAATCCCATCGATGCTATTATTTTTAGGATGATTTTCATTCCAGATGGAGATTCACTAGATTCTATGGTGAACTTGATAGTTCTAAAAGGAAACATTCTTGGGATCTTCTTCGTACTCTTGCCCGTAGGAATAATTTACCATGGCTTTATTGCGGGAATTTTAATGCCATGTTAACTCAGTCAGAGAAAGAAGGAGGAAATTTGCTTCCAAATTGGCAACTAAAAGACTTTAGAGACTGCCTCCGTGATACCGGTTTGATGGACCTTGGCTTTGAAGGATTCCCTTTCATATGGTGTGACCGCAAATTGTTCCCACATACTATTCGTGAACGTTTGGATAGCGGATGTGCTAACTCTAAATGGATTGACTATTTCCCATCGTCTAGAGTCATTCACCTTGAGTCTAGAAACTCCGATCTCCTTCCCATACTTATCAAAATCAGCAAACTACCCGAGGAGCACAAATCTCACTACCAAAAGCGATTTCGTTTTGATTCTATGTGGCTCAATGCTCAAATATAATTAAAGAGAGTTGACAGGGCAACAACTCGGCTGATGATGTTTGGGAAAAGCTAAATAATTGTAGAATGAGTTTGGATGAGTGGGGCAGAGTATCGTTTGGTTCTGCCAATAAACGAATCAAAGAGCTTCAAAAAATGATTGAACTTACTAAACGGGGCAGAATAACTAAACTCTGTAGGCAGAAGGAATCTTCTCTTAATCTTGAACTTGAGGGACTATTAGATCATGAAAACAAAATGTGGGAACAAAGAGCCAAAGCCAACTGGATGAGAGAGAGAGATAGGAATACAATTTTTTTACACAAAAGAGCCTCGAGCAGACGCAAGAATAACAAAATCAGTGGTCTCCGTAACTCCCACGGGGAATGGCGTAGAACTGAGAAGGAAAGGGATGACACTATTGTGGGTTATTTTCGTACTGTTTTCACATCCACGTCGCCGTCAAGAGATGATATGGAAATAGCTTTGAATGCGATGATACCCAAAGTCAGGCCCGAAGACAATGTGCACCTACTTCAGCCCTACACTGCACAAGAGGTAACTCGAGCCCTTAAATCAAAGCACCATCTTAAACCCCCTGGCCCTGATGGCCTCCCCGCACTATTTTTTCAGAAATTTTGGCCTGTTATTAATTGTGATGTTATTCATTGTGTGTTGAATTTCTTGAACCATGGAACTTTCAACATAGAAAACAACTTCACACATATAGTCTTGATTCCCAAATGTGATAAACCCGAATCCATGTCTCAATACAGACCGATAAGCCTCTGCAATGTTATTTATAAAATAGATTCCAAAACCCTTGCAAATCATCTTAAGCCCATCATTCCTTCCGTCATATCCGACTTTCAATCAGCCTTTGTTCCCAATAGAAACATCACTGATAATGTCCTCGTCGCTTACGAGATTACCCATTTTATGAAGAAACAGACTAAGGGAAAAGTTGGAACAATGGCCATTAAATTAGACATGAGCAAAGCCTATGATAACCTAGAATGGGGTTTCCTTAGAAACGCAATGCTTAGATTAGGTTTTAATTCTCATTTTGTGGAAAAAATTATGATTTGCATTACCACTGTTACTTATTCTTTTATTTATAATGGTAATCAAATTGGTTTTGTTAAGCCGGAAAGAGGTATCCGTCAAGGAGACCCCCTTTCCCCATATCTTTTTCTACTTTGTGCAGAAAGCCTCAGCTGCCTCCTTAGCTAAGCTGAAAGGGCGAGTCATATTACAGGAGTGGAAATTTGTCGAGGATCACCACGAGTATCCCACCTTTTTTCGCCGACGACACCTTCATACTCTCGCGAGCAGGGGCAAATTCAGCTAGCCATATCAGACACATTATCGAAGAAAGAGGTTTTTGACTTTATTGGGGAAAGAATTTGGAGACTATTTCGGAGATGGACTGAAAAATTTCTCTCTCAGGCGGGTAAAGCAATCCTCATCAAATCAGTAGCTCAATCAATTCCTTTAGATATTATGGGATGCTTTAAGCTACCATTCTATTTCATCCAATAGATAGAATCTATGGTATCCAGTTTTTCGTGGAATTCCAAGGAAACAAAGAAGATTCACTGGGTTAAATGGAACACCTTATGTAGAAGCAAAAGAGACGGGGGAGTTGGATTTTGAAATCTAGAATCTTTCAACATAGCTCTTTTTGCGAAACAATAATGGCGCATTTTGACCAACCCCAACAATTTATTGAGTAGAATCTTGAAAGCAAAGTACTACCCGAACTGTGAGTTCCTTGAAGCTACCTGCGGCAACTCCCCATCACTTACTTGGAGAAGCATTTGGGGTGTATCTTGTCTTCTTAAAGCTGGACTTAGATGGAGAGTTGGAAATGGGGAATCAATACGCATATGGAAAGATCGTTGGATACCTAGGCCGAGCACGTTTCTGATTCAATCTCCACCACTTTTTCTTCCTCCGAACAGCAAAGTCAGCATGCTTATTGATAATACAACTGGAGCTGGAATAAGAACCTCATTGAAGGACTCTTCTGGTCATAAGAAGCCATTTTCATTTTATCCATCCCAACTAGCAGCTATGGAGAAGAGGATAAGTTGATCTGGCACTATGAAAAGAGTGGTAAGTTCACTGTTAAATCTGCTTATCATTTATACGAAACATTAAAAGAACAAGAAGGACAACAACAATCTGGGAACTCAAGTCTAGGCCCTACAAAATTCTGGAGTAAAATCTGGTGTTTAAAAACAACCCCTAAGGTCAAACTATTTATTTGGAAATGTTGTTCTGATTCCATACCTGTTAAGCAACTCTTATACAGGAGAATGTGGATAATGATACAAGCGAAACATGCTCCATGAGTGAAATGGAATCAATAATGCATGTACTCACCATGTGCACCTTTGCCCGACAAGCCTGGGCGGTCTCAAACGTCCCCTTTTTGGTTTATAATTCAAATGGTGAGAGTTTTGCTTGTTGGTTTTTGCGTATTTCAGAAACTCTTAAGGAGGAAGACCTTTGTTTTGTTGTCACATTTTGTTGGTTCCTTTAGGTTTTCCGAAACAAGAGAGTTTGGGAAGATAGTGACAAGAAGCCACATGAGGTCCACACTTTTGCTAAAGATTTTTGCAACCGCTTCCGTAATGAAAATCAAAATCAGAACACTACACCTCATCCTAGACTCTCCACGAAATGGACTGCGCCTCCAGTCTCTATAATCAAACTCAACTTTGATGCCGCCGTCGACAGAAACATCAACTCTTTCGGGGTCGGTATACTAGCTTGAAACTTTGATGGAATTTGTATCGGCTGGAAGGCTTGCAGAATTGCACTACCACTTGAACCTGAGGCTGCCGAAGCATATGCAGCCAAAGTTGCTCTCAGTTTTAGTATTGAAAAAGCATGGAGTGACATCATTATTGAAGGCGATTGCAAAATGGTAATTGAGGGCATGGAATCTAGATCTTCTACACATAGCAACATGGGGCCCCTCCTAAGCGAAATTCGCTCCCTTTCTTTGCATTTTGAATCTTTTCGGGCTCAACACATTTACCGGGAAGGAAATCAAGCCGCTCACGTATTAGGTAAGTTAGGAATCAACTAACCTGTTACTGTCAATATTCTTCCTAGTTTCATTTATGACATTGTATTATCTGATTTATATGGTTAATGGATTCTTCGTATTTCCTCTCAAAAAAAAAAAAAAAAAAAAGATATGGACTCTTTTAGTTGTCCATCACTTGTAAGAGATATGCATTCTTTTGATTGGTCGTGACATATCATCTTGAACACTTGGCATGATTTAATAGGCTCTTTTTGTGAAGTGTCAAAAATAGAATTCTATTGATTTAAACTTTAAACACCTCAACTTGACACTTGGCACGATTTCATTGACCAATAAGATATATGTAGAATTTAATCAAATTAACTAATTAATTTAGTAAACTCCAAAAATAGCAAATTTAATTTAATTTTTAATATATGAGAATATTTTATTCTTTTTAATTAGACCCAAAATTTGCGTGTCTATATGTTTATGAATATATTGTATGATGCCAAATATGGAAATTTTCCAATTTTTTCAGTATCCTTGTATGTAACAATCTGCCAGCCAATATGAGTACTTATTCAGTAGTATTGTATATAAGTTATGCATCGAAAATAGAAATAGGGTTCTTGCACGAAAATAAAAACTTCACTTTCTACATCTTAGGACAATTAAATACTCTACATAACAAGTAGTAATTAGTTTTGAATGTATTGGGACATCCCAATAAAAAAAATATAGTGAAGTCCTACCTATCATGATACATTAGTAAATTATTCCAAATTTCAAATTTACATCTATATAACAACATTAATTCTCGAATAAATACCTAACCAAAAAAAAAATAGGGGATCAATGAGAAAATAATAGTTATGACGAAAAAATGGAAATGCAATACTACTAAATTGGGCTATACTACTTTTTTATTTTTGATAATTAGGGCTATACTACTTTAACTCCACTTGGGCGTTTGCCTTCCATGGCATCTTTCTTGTCACGACAATCTGCTCAAAGGAACGGACCTCGCCAAGGAGTCGAGCTCATCGAGAATATAGAATCAGCATGTACAGATATCCCTTCATTTGGTGCAAGGTCCATTTGGCAAACGGCACATATGAAAATACCACGCGTTTGGTCACTATTATCGTCATTTCCCAATCTGCCAATATTGCAAACAAAATACAGATTTAAGATACTAAAATAGTTCCATAAAGTTCTTCAATTTATACCAATGTTCAACTCATCCTAATGCTAAGACTCAATAAAGCTTTGATGTAGAATCCTTCATTATATAACTTGTCATGTCTTACATTTGACACAAAAAGAATAAAATCGAGCTGAACGAGGCATGTAAAGAGTGAAATGGCGTTGAATGTTCACTATTCTTCATAGTATATTATGACTTTCCACAAAGTTTTCACTAACTTATCACTGATAGAAAGTTAGAAACTTGATGTGTGTGAATTACGGCTTTGTCATATCACACCATCTCGGAGATTTAACTCATTAAAACTTGACGAAAAAAATGTGGAATGGACTATATAGTCACTACAATGTAACGAACTCAAGTTTGAATCCCTGTTGGGAAAGTTCTCATTTAATGTGTCCGACGCGCCTCGAAAGAGATTAAGTCAGGTCTAAAATCTTAATACCCAAAAAAAAATCACTATGCATAATTTTATTGCAAAGATTGCCTATATGTATAAATTTCACCCAAGTTAATACCTAGTGATTAACTCATTATTATTTAACCACAAATGGTGGACATTTCCCAATTCTATAAGTCTAGCATTTGGGATAGTTTTAGTACAAATGCTTAGTGGTTATATACATGGCTGTAAACTTGTCTACATATGTCGAGATCCAAAGGATGTTTTAGTTCTATGTGGCACTTTTTGTCAAATTTAATGGAAGATTTCCTCTTTGAAGATGCATTTGAGTTGTTCTCTAAGGGAATATTCCACGTTGGGCCTTATTGGGATCACGTTCTTGAATACTGGAAAGCAAGTGTGGAAAATCTTGAGAGGGTGTTTTTCGTGAAATACGAGGACTTAAAGAAAGAAACATCGTTACACTTGAAGAAACTTGCACAATTTATGGGATTTCCTTTCACTTTGGAGGAAGAGAATGATGTTTTAATTGAAAAGGTTATTTAGTTTTGTAGTTTCAAGAATTTGAGCGATCTGGAGGTGAATTGGACAAGAAATTACTCTCCGTTTTTATTGTTTAAAGCTGGAAAAAAAAAGGGGAAGTGTTGGAGATTGTATGAATTTTCTGAGTGATCGAAATGGTGGAACGTATAGACAACATAACTCAAATTAAGATGAAAGACTCCGGTTTCACATTTGGATAGTATTTAAATTTGCTATTGAAGTGGTGGGAAGTGTATCTCTCAGTTCCGTGTTTAATCACAATTTGAATCTCAAAAGTAAAAACTAACCATTATTCGAAAAATTACAGCCGACATAGCCATAATAAATGCAATGATAACACAATTTGATCTCAAATGTACTAGTCACGTATTTATTCTTTTCTTGTGAGCCATCCATAACCTCGGACACAAAGAATAAATAAATAAACAATTAAAAAGAACAGTCAAAATAACTAAAATAAATTAATTAAAAGTCCATCCAATCCAATCCACGTTTGACCTCTTTCTTTTGCTTCCTTACAAGTTGAGGACGAGGGAGTAAAACATAACCTTCTTTTGGTTCTCCAATTACTATCCCACCACTTCTTCTAGGGCCATGAGCATCTTTCTTGCTCGCTTCACTGCTAAGGCTAAGTCTTCAGCCTCCTTAGCAGCTAACTCTTCATCAGTTAATTGTTTGATAGCAGATTCTCACTTACTTGCCTCCAAAGCAACTTTAAGCTCAGGTTCATCCATTTTTCTTTGCTCAGCTTCTTCCCTTTTCTTTCTTGCAGCCGGTGTTTCAGTGACTTCTGCTGATGTAACAGCAGACTGAATTACCTGAGGTACAGGTACCTCAGCTGTTGTCTGATCTTCAGCATCAGACTCCTTTGCTGATTCCACTGGCCTTTCAGCAGACTGTGGATCTTCCCTTACTTTCTCAGAAAAAGAAACATGATGTCCAGTTAGATTTATTCTTTTTCTGGCGGTTGCTTTAGTATGTACTAAGGCAGGTGCAACAGTAGGGTTTTTCTGTGAGTTTCTTGTCCTTTTTGCAACATTTTCCAAAGGTAGCTCATCAGATTCAGTTCTCTCAGGAGATTCCCCAATGGGTATTGCATCAATCTCCTTAACCACTTGAGAGATAACCTCATCAGCATTAAGTGTATCAATTGGTCTAGCTTCAACAGCAGGGTTTGCTGTTTGATTAGCAGGCTTAGCAGGCTTAACTTCCACTTTGCTTTTCTTTGTAATAGCAGGCTTCTCTTCAGCCTTAGCATCAGCAGCCTTTCTTTTGGTCTGTTTTTTCTCTGGTGTTACTTCAACTTTGGACTATGATTTAACAGGTTCATAGACCTTGAACTCTTTTAACTTATGCAACACCTTTCCAGCACCAAGTGTGCAGCGAAGAGCCATCAGCAAATGACTTAGAAGGATGACATGTCCAGACTTCTTGGTAGCCAATGTCATGAACATGTGAACTGCCCAGTTCAACTTCAACCCGTAGTAGATACAAATCATGGTATAGAACCTTCTCTTGGGTAGGCCATCCAGTGCACTTGTTGAACATTCAAGGATCTTTGCGATGATATCAGCCAACCTCTGATATTCATCCTTCAATTGAGTCTTTTTGATAGACCCTGTTAGTTTTTCTCCCTCTTTGGCAGCCAACAGCCAAAACTCCTCTTCCTTAGGTCTCCCCAAGATAGCAACATCTCCTCCTTCATTCATTAGTCCATATATTTCACTTAGCACAGCAGGAGAGATGCAAATCTTTTTTCCAGCAACAGTTGACACTATAGTCAACTGATCAATCTCTATCTTTTCATTTTTGTAGAACTCAGCAACGTCCATAGTGTAAACCATTTCTTCATGTGCTTTTAGAATGTTTTCCAGAGAAGTAGCCTTCAGTTTTTCCATTAACTGTTTCATCAATTTTGTACCAGTAGCTTGGTACACTTCGTAATTCAGGAATCTATCTTCAGCTCCGGCCATATTTTTGGTTGAGTAAACAAAAATACAGAAAGAAATACTTGCAAGAAAATAGAGATTTAGTAACTTCTCGCGAGTTTGAATATTTGAGGTGCGTAAGTGTAGTCTGCTGATCAGATCTGGATTTATAAGTTAAGTGGAATCATCGGTTTCCGTGATATCCGCTAACTGTTAGATCCGTTTGATCGTGCATGCGACAATTACAGAATTCAAATATTATTATTTATTGTCAGAATAAGCGGGAAAGCGAAACGTTACTAGTCTGTTACTTTTAAAAGCGTGTTTTACTTTTTAGCGTTTTTAGTACAACACTTATATAACATATCAGATGAGTAAATTTCACTTATCTGACAGATGACTTGTCTGATACAATATATCACTAGAGAAAGCTAATAGCTAGTGATTTTCCTTTGCTGTTTGTCAATCCAGCAAAATAAATAATCTTCAGGTCTTCAAGAATTAAGAACAGATCTTCTGATAAAGAAACTTTAACTAACTGTCATTAAAGATTTCATCTTTAGTCAGGAGTACCGCTCGTCTTACACTTTCCCCCTGAATTTAAGAATCTATCAGTCAACTAGTCTGTTGAAAGTCAGTCTGTCAACTTTAACTAACTGTCGTTGAAAGGGTCACATTTATAGGAACAGAAGGGGGTGAAGTGCCACGTTTATAAGTTAATTGAGCCAAAATATAGTATGAAAGAGGGATAATTTTGTTGATTCGTATTTTTCACAAGTTTAAAAATGTCAGAGATGCAGTGTGAAACTTTTATAAGATTATACAGGGTAAATTGCTCTTTTTCGAATTATAAGGGGATAAATTGAGCATTATTCATATCATGAGATAAATGCCATTAACTCTTTATATATATATATATATATATAGCTCATTGTATTATATATATATATATATATATAGCTCATTGTATTGGAGTAGTTCTTACCAAAACCCGACTTGGCCACACACATCCAATCACAAAGTAACACTTGTTTGTAGTTGGATTATACTCTCCAATCACAAGACATGTGCAATATACTTTTCTTTGTGATTGGATGAGTGTGACCAAACCTAGTTTGAGTAAGAATTTTCCATTGTACTCAAGGCAATTATACTTAAACACAACTTATTAATTTGGCTACTACAGGAGGAAAAAAAATGTTCTTCATGGAAAATTATTTTATTTAACAAATGTATATTTGGTGCCATAATTGAACAGTGAACAACATATGTTGGATGAAGATGAAGAAGTGAAGGGAAGTTTTGATGATTTCCAAAAGTCATCACCTAAGTAATGGAAGCTTAGCATACCTCTGAAAAGTTCAATCGAGAAGTCAAGTAAAATCAGAAGATTGAATTTTGGTCCAGAAGACTATTGATCTGATTCTGAGTTCGGAATCAGACTGGTGGATTTCAGCAGAGTCAAATCAGATGAGTTTAATTTGAATCAGCAGAGTGTTCATCAGCATAGTAGATTCGATCAGCGGAGTGGAAGTGATCAGAAAGTCATTCCAACGGTAATAAATGCACTTGGCGTAATAAATGCTGAAAGAGAAGGGTATTAATGACAAATTATCGAAGAGAAACCTCGTATCAGCAATGTGCATTAAATGCGATTTACAGATCCGTACAACAGTCTGTACAGTGAACAGTTGCAGAAAGTCGTTCAGAGATAGGGACCAGTACTCAAGGAAGATCTGAAATATGTCTTACTTCAAGGGGCAGAATTCAAACTCAAGTATAAATAGTTCAAGATTCAAGAGTTAGAGACAACACACAACATTTTGAGAGAAATCAACGATCAAAATCTTCTAAGTCTCCAAAACTCAAGAACAGAACACTAAACAGCCGAGTCATCTGTTGACGAAGCAAGTTGAAGAAAATCGAAAACATCTACAAATCTTAGTGATTTCTGTATAAGAGAAGTTGTGAGAAGTAGTTTTACATCTTAGTGAGTGAAAATACTTCAGAGGATAGGTCTTCTTTGTGATTTCCTATTACGCACTAGTGGCTTTATCATTTGTTGTAAAATCGCAAGTATAGTGTACTATTTACTTTGTGTTCATAGTATTACATAAATCTACGTGATTTAGAAGAGTGGACTAAAAGACATCTTGTCTATATAACCACTATAAAAATTCTTGTGTTGGTTTACTTGTTTTATTCTTGCATATTTTCATAAGTAACCAAACCTTGAGAAGCTAAAGATTTTAAAAGGAGTTTTAAAACTGGGGATAAAATCTTTAAGTAAGAAAAACTTGTTTGAAAAACAATTGACAGAAATCCGCTGCATACAAGTTTCAAACTCTGATTTATAATTGAAACAGATAATTAAAATCAGACTAGTGGTCAACTTACGCTGAACAAGCTTTGTGCGCGAACAACTAAGTAGTCTCATAAGTTTCGATCAGCTTACTCTGCTGATAAGAAAAGTTGGAGAAAATTTTAAAGGTTCAGAGGTCTATTCACCTACCCCCTCCCCTCTAGACCTCATTCTGACCACTTGGAACCAACACCATAAACTAATTTTAGTACCAAAGTAATAAACTGAACCAAAAAGGTAACTTGCTACATATGTGGCCGTTAAAATTTTTTCCTACGGTAAATACCCATTGCTAAAATGAACATTAGGCGACAAAATTTTATTTCCATCTTAAAAGGTTTCTCCAGTCAAGTTGTTTTATATAGACCAGTTTACCCCCTACATTATTGTATGTATATGTATCACTTTACAATTTTATGTTATTATAAATGTATCACTTTACCGCATGTATTACTTTGTCTGAAATTATAATTTTATTTTTTTACACAACACTTTTCACTCTCACGTTCAATTTCGAACAAGTGATTTACACTCTCCAATATAACCAGATAAAATGATCCAGTTATACTTTCACAATAGGCTAAAACATTTTTTTCAAATTATAGAAGAGTAAAATCGAATATTATGCATATCAAAGGGAGTAAAAGAAAATTAACCCATTGCCTAAACATAGCTAAAAACCAAATTTACTTGGCAAACATAGCATTGGATTGATGAAGGCGTTTTTAGTTAGGTAATATAATAATAAAGGATGTTCAGGTGTCAAGGTTAAACACTCTTCTTCAATGTGAAGTCAAGTAGGTCAATCAAACTTTACTTCAATTTTGGGGAACCTAATATGTAATCAAAGAAGACTACGTCAGGAAATGCCGGTGGTGACCCGGCTATGACCCTCCAATGCTTAAGTATCGAGATAAGAGAAGGTAATCGGAGCTCAAAGGTTCAGTATTTAGTGCGTACCTTTAGGTGTATTAATGAGGGGTATTTATAGTTGTCGAATTAGTCAACCTGGTCTGGTATGCCGGATACGGATCGAAGACGGGTTAAATGCACCGATTCGATCATAACGGAGTAGAGTCCGAGGTTTTGAGGTTAATAATTTGTCTTAATAAGGGCAATAAAGTCTACATACATCATGATAGACTTATCGATTTTTCCACTAGTATATTTCAATGACATCGATACATAAGACATAATATCAATGACTATCTTGATAGATGAGTGTTGTCGATCTTGAGTATTTACCTGACAAGTTGATGGCAAGCTCCTTCATAGGTGTGGGCCCTAGATATTATGCATTTAGTTGTATTTTATATTATTTTGACTACCACGTAAGATTGACTTAGACTTGGTATATCAATGGGCTAAAATATTCTTTTTCAAATCATAGTAGAGCAAAATCGAATATTATGCATACCTCAGAGAGTAAAAAGAAAATTAACACATCGCCTAAACATAGCTAAAAACCAAACTTACTTGGCAAACACAGCGTTGGATAAGGCCTATCAGGACAGAAACACCTAAAACCATAACTGTCCGAATCAAATCCACATCTCCCGCCACTAATTTCACAAACGCTACAATCACCGCCGGAAGTATAATTCAACACAAATCCTCTTCTCAACGCCACCAAAATATTCCCCACTCCTTCCACCGGCGCCACAACATGTGTAGCGCAATTTTCCATTGCATTCCTCAAGTTCTCGTTGTCACCAAATATGGCCACAGGTCTATTTGTCCCGTTACAAATAACTGTATTCCTAAATCGATTTACACGCGACAAATTTCCACTGCAATTTCCCATTCAATGAAGCCTTGTCACAAAATCAGCAAAATGGAATTGGGGTGTAGGAAGAGTTGTGTTTCTAACTAATTGGACACATCGGTTGTCTGGAAATGAATGATTTACATTAAAAGATCCGTTTTGGTAAGAAAGGGTTGTACCCGAAACAGAGGAATCATAAACTCGAAGAGATTGGTTGTGATAGAATATGTTTTCGGCTATGAAATCGTTTCCGGGTAATTGGAGAAGTGGGTATCCGTTTTGGGTGCAATTGAGTCCGAATCCGGGGTACCCACAATAGGATTCTTGGAGGTTTGTGATGTAGAATGGGTAACTTATGTTTGGACCATTTGTGCAATTTCTCGGCGTCGAGCATGCTTCGTATTGGTAATGAGAAGCACAGGATGTTTGTGTTAGAATTGTAAGGATGGAGATGAACAATAATTCATGAGGCATTTTTTAGATTATTGTTTGCTCATATGTTGATTAGTTTTATGAGGAAATGAAGATGTGGTAAAGTTTGATTTTGGTTATGAAATTTGTATGGTAGCGTTTTGAAACTTTGTTTGCAGAGACTTGATAAAGTCAATGGGAATTAAATGGATATTCATACACTAATTTGTACGGTTTTTTTTCAGGGTAAATGCAAAATACTCCCCAGTGTTATGTTAAACCTGCAAGAAATTACCTGTAAAATTTTTATTAAGCCAAACTTCCTTTATTTTCAAAAACCCTGCAAAAAACACCAAATTTATAAAAAAATAGGTTGTTTTTTATCGGCATATTTCAAAAACCATTTTTAAAATACTTCAAGTTGGTCCCTACAACTTCATGTGATATATTTTTAAAATTATTTCTTGAAATATGTCGATCCAAAATGACCTATTTTTACATATTTGGTGTTTTTTGCAGGGTTTTTAAAAACACAGGAAAGTTTGGCTCAATAAAAATTTACAGGATAGTTTCTTGCAGGTTTAGCATAACACGGAGGAGTATCTTGCATTTTCCCCTTTTTTTCTTATTCTTGATTACAAGTAGTTTTGGCTTTCGGTGATCTTTCCTTTATTTATCCATTATTTAGGGAAAAATGCACAATAAATTAGCTGAAATATGAGAAATTTGCACGAACAGTATCAAATCTCGTTGTAAACTCTGCATAGAATTTCTCGTATGTCTACTTCAGTTTTTTGATAGGGGTGTGCACAAAATCCCCTTGTACTAACTTTTGCACAAATTCACATAATTCTTTTGTACTTTTTTATTTTAGTAAAAAATATAGGGGTAATTTAGGTATATTAACTAAAATTTAATGGCATTGAACTACTAACAGAGTAATGGGATTCTATGCAGAGTTTTCGAAAGTACAAGCGTGCAATAAAAATTTACAGAAGAGTTTTGTGCAAGTTTCTCATAACACATGAGAGTATCGTGCATTTTCTCTCCACAATTCACAAATTTATTGGTGCCCTAGTCTAATGTTTTTTCCATTGAAAAGTAAAGAACCTTGAGGCTCTATATGGGTCGGGTCGTCCTAGATCTCGTTTATCATATTCGTCTAAAGTTCATTTGTATATAATTTCATCCTATGTCAAGCTTATATGCTGCCTTGATCATTTCCCCAAATTTATTAAGATTTTAATCTAATTTAGAACACCTTTTTTATCAACTATTATATGGGTGCTCATAAATTTGGCTCATATTAAATAATTATGTAACATTAGGATGCACTTAAAATAGAAATTTTGTACATAACACAAAAAATGAAAAATTATATCTCATGCTAGTAGTCCCTAATATTAACAGTAAGAAACATTTCAAAGAAAAAGTCAACTTCTAAATGCTAAAATAACATTTTTATGAATATATAAAATACTTACGAATATTTATTAAATTTATAAAAATAAGAAAGATATACATCTACCCCTCAATAAGTTTCAAATACAGATTCATAATTAAATTTATAAAAATAAGAAAGATATACATCTACCCCTCAATAAGTTTCAAATACAGATTCATAATTCATAATAACATATGAAATTATTCATGCATTTTACAAATCGAGTTTCATTAGGGTTGAGCTTAGCTCACAATCAACTCATATATTAATCGTGCCTAAAAGTAAGGCTCAGCTCAATTAAAATCGGTTTGAGCCATCAGGACTCAGGCAAACCCAACTCAATTGAAAATTCTAATTAAAACTAGTGATAGAACTCTAAATATTTATATGAATTTTCACATTTCCAAAAGATGAAATTCCAAGCTTAATTGCTATACAACGATTCAGAAGTAGAAAAATTCGGTATTGATTTAGAGGGCGAAGTTAAGTAAGGCTTAGGTGGGGCTTCTAAGGAATCAAGTTTTCCTTCCAACATTTTCAACATCCTATTGATTGATGGTCGAGCCATCGGATCAGTCTGTATGCACCACAAGCCAACAATTATCAATTGTTTCTTCACATATCGGCATTCATCGTCATTCAAAATCCCATCAAGGCCACCATTTTCAACATTTATTTCAAGCTCCTTGTATCCATAATTCGGAAAATATATCTCACTCGAACGATCAACTTCTGGATGGTCATTTTTCCTTTTGCCAACTATTTCTAACACCATCCTACCATAGCTATATATGTAAGATTTGTGAGAAACTTGTCCAATTGTCCTGTAAAATACTTCAGGAGCAATGTATCCTATCGTCCCTCTTGCCACGAACATAGACACTTTACTTGACCCATTGGGACACAATTTAGCAAGACCAAAATCTGATATTTTTGGGTTCATATTGTTATCTAAAAGAATATTGTGAGGCTTTATGTCAAAATGCAAAATTTGAATCTTGCATCCTCGGTGTAAATATTCTAACCCTCGAGCAATTCCAACTACAATCTCAAATCCCAATCGATCTTCTTCCAAGTTATTAGATATGTACTTCTCTAAGGAGCCATTAGGCATGAACTCGTACACAAGAGCTCGGTTGGAACCATCAAAACAATATCCCAGAAGAGACACGATGTTGACATGAGAAGTTCTACTAATACTCGCAACATCATTTATGAATTATTCTCTGTTTCCTTTTGATTCATTCAAGATTTTGACAGCCACGAGACGCCCATCTTCTAACTTTCCGTTATACACACTACCGTATCCTCCCTTACCTAATTTTTTTTTCAATGAGTTGGTTATCTTCTTGAGCTTTTTGTATTTTTATCTTTTTGGACCAAGATTTTCATTGTTTTTCAAGAAGAGTTCAATGTCCTTTTGGTTTTGAGTTTTATTAGTTTTCTTTACCCCGACAAAAATGAATACGGAAAGTACAGAGGTGACCGCCAGGGCAGCCCCCAGACTTGTAGGCAAAAAACACATTTAGAGCGAAGAATACAAATTTGAAAATATTCAATTAAATTGTTGATTCGGAATGTCACCTCATAACAACTTTAGTTTTAATTTACTCTATCCTGAAATAGAGTCATCAAGAACACAATATGAAGTTAGACACAAATAGAGATTAAGGAAAAGATAAAATAGAACGCGTAACATATATACTTTCAATGTGTTTGGCTAGAGGTTCCAAACTCTCCTATTTAAAGGCTAACACAACTAAATTTCTTTGAAACTAATGTATTAATTGCTGAATTTAAATTTCAAATTTCAAATTTGAGAAGAATTAAAATTTTCAATTCAATATCTTGTAACATAAAATTAAAACAGCCGAAATGACATTATTTTGGTTCTTAAATTTTCTTTGGCCTTTGAGGTTTCATGTAAAATATAAATAGGTGTGTTAATGGTCTTAGAACACACATGCTCACTAGATGTAGTTTGTCTTGATAAAATATAATTTTCTCTATATTGTTTTGGGCCAAGAGACAATATTTTGTTATTTGTGTGTTACAATTGATACTTTAGGGGATAACTGGTACCACTCCATACTTTAAGGGGGCAAACTTTATTTTACCCGAATTTAATGGTCCTTGAAATTTAATTATCAAAAAAAAATTGTCCAAAAAATAATTACTCAATTTTCATTTTGGTTTGAATGTACCTAAAACCTAAGGATTCAAGTTGACGTGGACTCGAAGGTAGTCATGAATAGGGGTGTAATCGAGCCTGAATTTTGTGTTTGAGCTTGGTTTGTTCATTAACGAGTCAAGCTCAAACGATCTTTTATCGAACGAGTTTCATTCAAGTATCGAGTAGTTTGATATTTTACATGAATATTATCATTTTTTAGCTATCAAGTCGAGCTCGAGACGAGCTTCAAAAGTTATCGAACTAAAAATAATGTTCTAGCTTGTTTGATTAGTGTGACGAACCGAGCTCAATAGAGCTTTTATCGAACAAGCTCGAATCGAGTATCGAGCAGCTTGATTTGATTTTTAGTTCTAGTCATGATTTACAAATGCCCGCGTTTTAACCCCGTGATATTATCTAATGGACGGTTTGACCCCATTGTATAAGTGAAAGAAATTTCGTCCATGAATATGAAAAAGTAAGAGAAGTTTACTCATATTCCTAATGATTCATTTAGTATTTTTATTTGTATAAATCCATGAACTATTTGAATAGAAATGGGATCTAAAGTCATATTTTAAAGTTGGTTCAATTCCAATTAAATGAGTGAAACTTAATATACCATATTGATATGGTTGAGTAACAAAACTTGAGTTCTTAGCTCAAGATGAGAATATTATTTTTTTTTCAGAGAAAATTAATAATTTCAAGTCCAAATCAAGATGCAGTCCAGTTTAATTCTTAAGGTCCAGAACTGGACCAGGTTTCATAAACCCGTTTGGTTAGTCTTTTATGATTTATTATGGAGTTTAGAGTTGGTTTGGTGTCTTACATTTATTTTGACAATTGCATTGATACACCAAAATTCAGAATCTTAAATGTGTTATCAGATACACTAAAAGAAGTATCCGATCCATATACCAGTTATTTAATTTAGATTTTTTGACATATCACATGATATGTCATATACATATCAGACGATCGAGTACCCAAAGAGTATCGTTCCCAAAAATACATGTCGTTTATTCAGTAGTGTACTCCCTCCATTCCTAAATACATGTCGTTTTAGGATTTCAAGAGGGGATTAATTCTTTTTTGACATTTTCACCATTTTTCATTAATGACAAATTGGAAAGTTTCAGACTATTTTATTTTGATCTTTTCAAGGGTAATTTTGTATTTTAAGACTTTTATTTTCTTAAAATTTCAGTAATTAATAGTTTTATTAATCCTCGAGCAACAACCTTAAACGATATGTATTTCGAAGGGATGGAGTATAGTTAAGCATCGAAAATAGAAATAGTGTAGTTCTTGCACGAAAATAAAAGCTTCACTTTCTGCATCTTAGAATAGTTCAATTCAACAAGTAATTAGTCCTGAATGTATTAGGACATCCAAATAAAAAGAATATAAAGGTTCAAGAAGTCCTACACATAATGATAGATTTAGGGATGGGGTGGGGTTGGGTATTTAGGGTATCACGGGTCGGGTATCTAATTCGGCGGGTGTTGATTTTTCACATTCGAAATCAGTCCCGTTTCGATGGGTACTCGACAATTCTTTCGAGATTGGGTAACCCGAAATTTATATATTATTTTTTAAATAAATATGTATATTGTACAATAAATTTACATTATTTAATATAGTAACATATTTGATATTGTTGAAAGTCCAAATGTGTAATGCAATGCATATTTTGTTTGGAAGGAGCCTAATAGACAACCACAAGCAATGAATTAAAAAAAATATAATAATAAAATCAGGATCAAAACCATTAAGTTGGTACCTTCCCTTGATCAATCAAAATCAGTGTCAAAACCATTAAGTTGGTATTTTCTCTCTCGATACTAATCAAGGTTAAAACCAGAAAATTGTTATTTTCCTTTGGTCAAGATAAATCAAGATCTAAGTCATTTGTACGGAAAATCCCTTTAGATCAAGAAGATGACAATTGTGCATAAAGCAAAGCACATTATTATTTAGCATCAAGCATGAGATGAGGAAAGAGCAAATTTTATTAAATTGGTCAATTTTCGTAACAAAATAAAATGTCACTCGCAATATTGAGTGTGTAATCAACACACCGTCGATAAAAAGACAAATCACTCGTTATTATTTTTCCCAAGAAGGTAATATGTCTGTTTTCATATCATGAAAAATTAAATTGTACTTTATAAACATATCACTGATAACCTGCAAAATAACCAATTTACCAATTATTAGGTTAGAACCCATGAGATGAACCCAACCAGATTATCCTCCCTTTAGCATTTCTGTAAATCATGACTCCCTCCGAGTCCACGTCAACTTGACGTCTTGAATTATTAGGTTTTAGGTTTGTTCCTATCTTCTTGAGGGATCTCTAAATACATTAAAATCAAAGGGCTAATGGCAATTTACTCCATATAATTATCATAATATTCAATTTACCCTCTGTATTACGAAAAAGAGCAATTTACCCCCCCTGTGATTTGTTTAAAAGAGCAATTTACCTCCCTGAGTTGGAGAGTGTATCTCACATGCTCAAATATGAAAGTGGGCGTGAAATGAATTATGTAAAAAGATAAAATTACCCTTTTGGGTGATAAAATGATCCACATAAAATTACACAGGGGAGTAAAATGCCATAACACAGGGAGGTAAATTGCCACATTTTTTTCAATTCAATTTTTTCTGAAGGCTTAAAAGGGGGGGGGGGGGTATTATTGTCAATTCATTTTTTTGTAAAGGCTTAAAATTTCTAGGGAGGCCGTGTGAATTATTTTTAAAATCACAGGGGGGGTAAATTGATTTTTTCAAATTACATGGGGTAAATTGAACATTATGATTATAAGGGAGTAAATTGTAATTAACCCTAAAGTCAAATGATGTTTGGGTAAATTGACCATTAAATTCAATCATTAAGAAAAGACATTAGATTTGGGCTCAATTGTACCGAATATGGGTACCCAATTCTTCAACCTCCTGAAAATGATTTCATAATTGAAGATATATTCTTAAAGGGGCAAAAGACAAAAACACCCCTTATGCTTTGTCTAACTCCCAAAAATTTCCCTGTGTTATTTTAACTTCCAAAAATACCCCTGTATTTGGTTTTAAATACCACACTCTACCCAAGTAGTATATACTTATAATTTTATTTTTTACTTTTGGTGGAATGACAAGATTATCCCTATGTGTTTGTTTTTTTTAAAATTTATTTATTCTTTTTGAAAAATTAAGTATATACTACTTGTGTCGAGTGTGGTATTTAAAATCAAACACAGGGGGGTTTTGGGGATTTAAAATGGGGATTAATGCATTTTTGGTGCCACAACTATAGCCCACTGACGTTTCTACCCCGTAACTTTTCGGGCTGGCACATTTGGTGCCACGACTTCAACATCAGTGGCAATTTTGGTGCCAATTGAGGCCCAATTTCAAAATTGGCCCGAAATTCCCCCATATGCGGGCCATGTGATTTAGTAATATATCAAAATTGACCATTCAACGTCTTTTTCAACAAATAAAAAATACCAAAATTTAAAATCCTAACTATTCCTATAAAATTCACCAAACATTCCCTTAATTAAATTGTTACCCGCTTTCTTATTCTTCCCCAAATAAAAACATCGAAGTAGCCTACTTCTTGGTGTGTGAATTTTTTTTTTTCAAGAAAAATGTGTTGAATGGTCAAAATCCCAAATTTTCATGTCACATGGCCCGTACATGGAGGAATTTCGGGCCAATTTCAAAATTGGGCCTCAATTGGCACCAAAATTGCCACTAATGTTGAAGTTGTGGCACCAAATGTGCCAGCCCGAAAAGTTACGGGGTAAAAATGCCAGTGAGGTATAGTTGTGACACCAAAAATGCAATAATCACATGTAAAATGACACATGGGGGGTTTTTTTGGGAGTTAGACAAAGCATAGGGGGTGTTTTTATCTTTCGATGTCAGAGGTAAATTTTCATATCAAAAGCCAAATATGAACAAATATTTGCAAGTTTGACGATTGAAACACACTCTCTTTTTTAGGGGTGTATTTGGCACTTATTTGAGATCATAGGAGGTTTTTTGGGAGTTAAAATAACACATGGGGGTTTTTGGGAGTTAGACAACGCATAGGGGGTGTTTTTGTCTTTTGCTCATTCTTAAAGTGTATAACTCCGCTGTTTTGGGTCAGAATAGGAGTAGTTGTGTTCCAAGAATCAGAACACTCTTCCAGCTGCTCGGTTCCGTTTAGTTAGTGATCAAACACGCCTTCTTCATTTGTTCTCCAATTGTGGATGTAATTGAGAAGATGATTTATGATGAATTGGATTGCAAAAGAAAGTGGTGGGAGATGTGGATTTAATGAGACTACTTACATTTTTAGGTGTTTTTGTCCGGATAGGCCTCATTGAAGGAGTTGTAAACTGTTAGGGAAAGAATATCAAATTAGTAACACTAATATCACAACGGAAGAATTGGTTCTTTCCCACAAATAATCACGGATTAAAATTGAGAATAATACGATCAAATATAAATTCAAGCACTGATTGTCTGATTCAAAACAAGAATTAATGTGCAGGAAAGTAAATAGGCACACAACTATTAACGTGGAAACCCAAACCGGAAAAAAACAACGAGATCAAAAATCGATCCAACTCAATCACTATAATGATAATGGGTTTACAAAATCTCAAGAGAACGTACTATATTGGATCACAACAACAACCACCTCACCGACATGGTGAAAACCCTCAAGTTACTAACTTGGATAACCGAGAATAAAAGAACGAACAAATAGGATGGTTTGAGCCCCCTTTGTGAAGAATCTCCAACTGAATCTGAGCCGAAACCAATTATCAATGGTACATCAATCTCTTTCACAAACCCCAAGATAACTCCTATTTTTCTCCCCTATTGATTATCTTGGCAGTTGTGTTTTTGTTCTTTTTTTGTGTATGTAGCACACAACACACGCAAATAAGAAGACTAAATTTTTTTTTTATACAAGTCTCATGTAACCTAATTTTCATCTAATGGGCTCCAACAACATGGGTTGGACCAAAACCCAACACAAACCTGAGTACATTTTTTTTATATATTCTTGTTTTATATTTTATAGTTTTCACTTTATGATATAATTTCGTTCTTATTTTAGTTGTAAACGGTGATGGTGTATTATTTAACTGTATATAGGGGTTTAATCGACCCGATTAATATCGAACGACATATTGTTCAAGTTTGATT
This sequence comes from Penstemon newberryi var. newberryi, assembly GCA_030819805.1. Taxonomy (NCBI): domain Eukaryota; kingdom Viridiplantae; phylum Streptophyta; class Magnoliopsida; order Lamiales; family Plantaginaceae; genus Penstemon; species Penstemon newberryi. The sequence continues at coordinate 76,283,617 of JAUALY010000001.1, read as the reverse complement.
TTGAATTTCATTGAGCTTGAAATTTTGTGTTTAAGTTTGGTTTGATTGTTAACGAGCCGATCATAAACGAGCTTTTATCGAACGAGCTCGAGTCAAGTACCTTGGTATTTTACATGTATATTATCAATTTTTAGCTATGAGTCGAACTCGAGCCTAGCTTAAAAAGTTATCAAACAAATAGTGTGACAAACCAAGCTCAAACAAGCATCTATTGAACGAACCTGAGTCGAGTATCAAGGAGCTTGGTTTGATTTTCAACCCTAACGTATCTTCAATGTTTTTACATCCAAATTATAAACAATTTGGCTATATTGAATAGGCAGCATAGAGAATAGTAGTGTTTATTGATATGGATCATTAGGCTATCTCGAGTGGGTATGGACTCCCCTTCCCCTCAGACCCCCTTTCCCCTTCAGACTCCTCTTTTTATAGTCATCTTCAGTGATTCAATTTTAATTCCAATTTTCATACTTCCCCGCTCTCACTTAAGAAAATGATAATAATAATAATAATAATAACAAATAATAATAATAATAATAATAAGGATCTAGGGAACATTATGCTGACATGTATTATCCTTCACAATATGATTGTGGAGGACGAACGAGATGAATACGCCGATGATGACTCAGACGACGATGATAGTGATCCCACAATATCTCGTAGGGCCCGAGCCACCATTTATCACCAAGAAAGAGGCACTACTTTGGATTTGAATCCAAGAACAAGTCCCATATCCCTCAAAAAATATATGTTCCGTCGTCACCAGATACGATCAGTAGAAGTCAATTGCCAACTTCAAGCCGACTTAGTCGAACATGCGTGGTTAACACACGGTCCAAATGGTGGTCAAATGCAATAATTTCAATATATATTTAATAGGGTTATGTCATTTCTAATTTAATTTATCGTATTTAAATTATGTAACAGTATTCTATTTTTAATCCACTAGTCGTATTTAATTTCAATGTATTTAATTTCTATAATTTTTTTTTACAATGTGATTAAATTTCAAACAATAAATTAAATTAACGTTGAGTTTATTACAAAAAAGTTATAATATTACAAGTAATAAAATATCTTTATTAATGTTAACTTTATTACCATTTATTCCACAAAATTCTAATTCTCATATTTTTCCACTCTCACTTAATAAAAGTAATAATAATAGAGCTAAATAATAATAACAATTAATAAACATTGTACATAAAATTACAATATTACAAGTTATAAAAGTACAAAATGCACAAGTAATAAAAGTAAATTAATATTAAGATTTTAAAAGAATACATTTTTAAATATTTAAATGTTAAAAGAAAATTAATGTTAATATTTAAATAAAAAAAAAAGAAGAAGAAATTGGGCTGGGCGCGTTGCCCAGCCCCAAAATGAACCCACCGCCCCACACACCTAGGCGGTGGGTGAACCAAAACATTTAATTTTACTATATATTAATTATATTATATGATATAATATAATATATAAATTATTAATTGATATATTATATTTTTACATCAATATATTATTAATAATACTATATAATAAATGATGCTTTAATTTGATTTTTATTTAATATATGGGTGGGGGCATTTTTGTGAACTTCTTAATTATGTAATCCATTATTTGCCTTTACCAAACATTTGAAAAGAAATTCAATTAATTTCCTTAATACAATTCCAAGTGATACCTAAACAATATAATAGAATCATATTTCTGGATATCAGATTACTAGAAATCAAATACCCAAAATCAGATTTCATTCTCGTCAAACAAACGGGCCCCTAGTGATATAGGAAACCTAAGCAATCTCCAAGTTACGAATGGTAAATCGGAATTTCATATTAAAACTTACAGAAATTCTAAAATTACCAAAAACGAAAAAAAATGAAAAATAACATACCGTTGTATATATGAGAGCCTGAACTATGTGGGAAAGCCAATAACCAATTGTGATCAATGGAAAAAAAAATATGATGGCGATTATATCATTACATCAAACACTATATCAAATCGAATCTATAGATATGAGTTATTTTGATTAGCCCATCATAAGAATAGGTCTGTCCTGGGCCAAAATTCCAATCCAATGTCACTACTGGTCCTTTTCCCCCTATTTCACCAGAGATTCGGGATTGCAAGTCGACATTTGGTTCACTAAAAATAATTGTAACAATTACAATAGTGATAATTTTTTTTTATGAAATTGCCACTAATAGATTTTAGTGATAAATGTAAAGAAGTTTGGGTTGTCAATATTATTGACAATTAGTGGTGCCCTTTTAGTGACAATCAATATTTTTTTTTTTTTTGTTGAAAAAATATTGACAATGAATTTTGTTAGAATTAGTGATAATATTTTTATTACTAATAAATTTAGAAAACCATTTCAATGATAAATTTAAGAAGTTGTCACCCTCATCTTTGGGGGGAAAAAAAAAAACTCTCGTTACTTTAAGACAAACTTACAAGAACCCTATTTTAATTTGGCATAAAGTAACATATATCTCACAATTTATCTTTCAAACAAATTTGATTTGATATAAATAGTATTTCTCTAACATGGTTTATTTTCTTTCCATAATCTCTAGAGAATACCTACAAAATTTATTTATGTATCACAAAACTCAAACAAATGAAAATTGTGATATTTTTAAATATCTAAATTTATTTCTAAAACTAATCACATAAATACGAGACAAGGCCTCATAGTCTCACCTCATCGGGTATTATTATATTGGCTGAATTTGCTGCACTGTAACAAAATTGTTCTCCCTATTCACAGTTTTATAGTGAACTCCTCTTTAACTTACCCAATATTTCTTGTCTTCTTTCTCATTCTTATCCCTTTCCAAATTCTAAGCATAACTTATCAACAAAAGTGGCTGTCAGCTTGTGAATCAAATTAAATTTTGATATAAATTTCCATATGAGAAAAAAGAGATAGAAATGTGATGTTAACTCATGAATTTGAATTGTTCAACACTTGGAAGGAAAATGTTGAAGGTTTTTATGGATTGATTTTGATTGAACTAAAATTGGATAGAGACAAATCAATATAATACGGGCTTTTTTTTTCACACTGAAAATATAGGGTTTTGGCACTTTGCATCTCGACTTAAAAGTTTTGACACTTTGCACTCTGAAAATATAATTTATTTGGCACTTTATACCCTAGTATGTGTTTTAGTAGAATTTTTTAATGGAAGGGTATAATAGTCATTTTATAATATTTTTTAGCACTTTGCACCCTGAAAATATAGATTTCGTACTTTACACCCTACAAATATAAAATGTTGGCACTTTGCACCCTGAAAATATAAATAGCACATTCTACCCCGATGCAAAAAAATTGGCACTGTGCACCTTAGAAATATAATTTTAGACATTTTGCACCCTAATGTTTTCCTTTGAAAAAAGCCCCTGAATGTCAATATAGGAATTTTTCTCAAAAAATAAAAAATCGAACAAAGGAAAAGATATATTTTTATTTCGAGTTCAATCACAAATATAATCATTTTTTTTTCTTTTTGGCAATTTATATGTATATTGTCCTTAAAGTGACACTGATTTGCATCAGTTGTGATATCCATACAAAATTATACAAGAGATATTAGTTTTATATTTTTGTTTCCAAAAAATTTCTACACTATATACTCTCAAATCTATAATCAGGGACGGATCCAGGGATGGAGTCTTGTGGGGGCCGAACTTAACTACTGTTATTTTTTCTTTAATAGTGATTTTCAAATTAACTTCTTTACATAATTCTAGAATTTTTTTTGTTATTTCAATTCATTACATTTTATGAAGATAATTTTGCTATGTCATTAGGATTTAAGGTTCAAAATTTTTAACATACTTTGTTAGATAAAATGCATTAATCATGGTTGATTTTCTCATAATTTTGAGTTTATATAATTAATAATTCACCATCTATTGTATAACAATTAAACTAGTACCAATGCATTATTAAATTTTTGTAATTTTAGGCAATAAACATCTACTATAACGAGTCAAATTCATTTTATAATTGGACTATATAGTAATACTAAGAGATTGTTTGTATTACTAACTTATATAGAAATAATACATATATATAGCATAAATATATTTTAAAAATCTGCCACCCCCCCCCCCCCCCCACCACCACACACAAAAAAGAAAAAATAGGCTAAATCCGTCCATGTCTATAATTATTATCTACTAGCATGTCAAATTTAGGAATTACAAAAGGAAAAAGAGTTCTTACCTAAATACTAATAGCTTAGTAATTCGGTTAAAATAAAAAGTGTGCCAAAATTTTAAGTCCGGGTGAAAAGTGCACTTTGCACCCTGGATGGAAATGTATCAATTTGGCACTTTGCAACCTCGAAAAAAATTAATCCCATTTTACGCCCTCAAAACATATATTATCTTTGACTTTGCGCCTAGGTGAATTTCAAGCCAAAAAAGGGGTATTTTTGTCACTTCCTTAAAAAATCAACATATATTTCTTCCAAAATATAATAGTGTGAGATTCATGTGTAATTAAGAGTAAAATTGATAAATTATGTACCCATTAAATAACTCTGGAAAAAATATAATTTTGCCGGGCAACCAAATGTATACTTTACTTATTTAATACTCGACCTACTATAAAATATTATTCTAAAAATATGTTTATATAACTTGAAAATATATTATCAATAAAAAAAATAAAACATAATCATATTTTTATAGTAAAATGGTGGGGTGTAAGTAAATATGACGCCAAGAAATCCGTTGGAATGACCGTCGAAAATATTTGTCACTAGAAAAATTCATGAAATATTTTTTTCGATACAATGTTTTACGACCAAATTTTTCGGTCCCAATTTAGGCCCTAAAAATTTATCGTCCATCGAAAATTGACGTTTTTCTTGTAGTGACCTAAATAATTAACGTTGATGGGTTAAAATTGTGTTCCGTACAAAATATAATACATGAATGTCTATGTAACAAATTATATATATATATATATATATATGGATTAGAGTTTTGTGCATTCGAATAACACAAGGATACCTAATGTAATGCCCCAGAAATTTCGAACCCTTTTGATTGGATTTTTAATCCAAATTTATGTGCTACTTTTTATTTTCAAAGTTAAGCATTAATTTGAACTAATATATACAATATAATTAAATCCTGTGACCTTATGAACTTTGAAATAGTTTAAAAACATATAAGTTACTTTAATTTTATAATAAAACCTTTTTGAAATTTTTCGGGCTTGGATGTACAAAAATTTTATTTTAAGGAATGAAATGTAAGTTTTCAAAACTTCAGGGGGCAAAGTGAAAATTTGCCCCAACTTGCAGATTTTCTGCAGGAGAGTAATTATTTTCTCTCCTTGCACACTCTTTAGGCTGCAAAACATGGTCTTGGGTGGAGAAATTGTTCTACCCAATGTATACATGCATTAGTGGATTTAAAAAATTAAACATGATGTCTCCCTCTCTTCCCAATTTGTATATAATTGTTATATACACTTAAGATTTTTATCATCTCAGTTACCTCAATTACACACACATTATATAGTATAAAGAATATAAGAGAGGGAAAAGAGACAACACACTAGAAAGATAAAATTTTCGGATATACAATATACAACCTCGGTTTTTCACTCATTACGTCTTTGTCCACCGTTGGATCATGCCCACATTTTGTTTTAAGGTCCTACACTCATGGGGCTACATATTGACCGTTCGGATCGTCGTTTGTAGTTCCCTAAGTGAATCTACAGTCGTTAGAAGTTGGTGAAAAGTAAGGATTTGAGGGCTTTTGTTATGAACCACCACCGGAGCTGCCACCACTGCCACCGGAGCCGCCACCACCACCTTCGGAGGTATGAAAATGTAGAGAGCTTCATCCCCTTCGTTGCCTTGGTAAAGATCTGCCTATGCTTGTATTCTTATGATTGGATTTTATTTTGTTCTCTTTTAAAGTGTTCTTTTAAAGAAAGAAAATAGAGAAAAACATAAAACCATGGTGTTCAGCCCAGAGGTGGATGAATTCTATGCAACTGCAAAGGTAGATTTGCATAAACGGGAAATCAAAGCTAAGGTTGGAGGAAAATCAATTAGTATCACTCCAGCTGTACTAAATGAAAAATATGGGCTGAAAACGAAGGAGCCACTGATCTCTCAGTGTTGGTTGCTGCTTTGGAAAAAGATTTATGGAAAGTTGCTGCGAAGAAAGGAGAAATTCTTTCTGGGTCTATTAAGAAGACGCAGCTGATAGATGAATTTCAGAGAATGGCTGGTCTGTTCTCAAAAGTCACCAAAAACTATACTAGTGCGCTGGATGGCTTACCAAAGAGAAGGCTGCACTCGATGATAGCAGTTTACTATGAAATGAAAGTAAACTGGGTTGTTTACGTTCTCTATGTGATAGCAGATCACAAAGAATCTAGGCACAATCATCACAAGATTTTCTTGAGCCATCTGCTGATGAGCTTGGGCTGCGGAATGACAAATGGGAAAGTCATTCATAGAGCCAAAGAGGTTAAGGTTTATGAAGCCGTCAAAGCAGAAGCTATAACAACTGCAACACCTGAGAAGAAACAACAAAAGAGAAAAGTTGTTGAAGCAAAGGAGCCTGCAGTTAAGGCCAAGAAAACTATAGTTGAAATTAAGGCTGATAAGCTTGCTGTTCAAACAGTAGCTAACCCTGCTGTTGAAGCCAGAACAGCTGACATTGCTGATGACATTATCTCTGAAGTTGCCAGGGATATTGATGAAATGCCTTTGGAGGATTCTCCTGAAAGGACAGTTTCATAAGAAATTCTTGCTGAAAACATCTCCAAAAGAACAAGAAGTGTTGTCAAAGATGCTATTGCTACCACACTTGTTCATACAAAAGCAACTGCCAGAAAAGGATACACCTAGCAAAACATCATGTTACTTTTTCTGAGCGAGTAAGGGAAGATCCTTAGTCTGCTGAGAGACCAGCAAAATCAGTAAAGGAGTCTGATACTGCAAATCAGACGACAGCTGAGGTATATGCACCTCAAGGTGATCAGTCTACTGTTCCATCAGCACTGTTCACTGAAGCACAGGCCGCCAGAAGGAAACGAACTGGTAAGGCCAAAGTATCACGATACCACAAGAAATCGCAAGAAGAGGCTGAGCAGAAGAAGATAGAGGAAGCTGAGCTCAAGGCTGCTCTTGAAGCCAGTATAGCTGAAGCTAAAGTCAAATAGATGACGGAAGTAGAGTTAGCTGCTAAGGAAGAAGAAGACTTAGCTAAAGCTCTTGAGGCCAGCAAAGTAGACGCTCATGGCCCCAGAAGAAGTGGTGGTATAACAATTAGTGATACCAAATATGCAAAGCTTGTTTTACCTCGTCCTAAGCTGGTGAAGAAGAAGAAAAAGGAAGTAAAAAGGGCACTGGAGATTGTGAAGAGTGACCCTACTGTCTTCGCCAGGTTTGAAGCTGAGTTGGAGAGGTACAATAACTTGCTACAAACCAAGACGATCTTCCTGGCCGAAAAAATCAGATATAATCGATGGAGGGAGTACGTGTTGGTGAAATCAGAAGCTGAAATCCTTGTTTGGAAGGAGTTTGCTGATGAAGGAAGATGGGTTCTAAATTGGCTGCAAACAAATTCCATCAGGCAAGCACTGGATTCAGACTTCTTTCATGATCGAGTACATGAGTATGTGAAACTCATTGCACATCAAGAATCCACAGCTTTAAGAAAAACATTGTCAAAAAGGCCCAGTAGGGATGAAGACTTAACTGAAAGAGATGTGAAGATAGCAATCTGCGTAACCTTGGATAAATGGGTGGAAAGATCAAGATATAGTCAAGGATCATCAAGTGATCTGCTTAGCCTACCAAGTTTGCAACATATTGCTTTTGGTTCAGAAATCAGCAAGTACCAGGAACCAGTCAACCTACATCAGACGACTTCAACGTTTATACCTGCAGACTTTATACGTCATAAAACAGTCGTGTCTACTGATGGTGTTGATTTTGTTAATCTTACATATGATGGTGTTGATCTGAATCAACCAACTCAAAAGGACTCATCTGTGGGGCTTCAAATTGTTGATGCTCAAGTTCCACTAGATGAAGTTATCACTGAAAATGAGCCTTTAGCTATTGCCTGGAAAGCTGAAGCTACTCCTGAAAAGAAAGAGAGTGCTACTCATGCCACTGAAACTGTTCAATCAACAATCATGGATTCCATGAAGGATCTGATTGAAAACGCAATGAGAGATATGGAGGAAAAGAACAAGGAGCTGCTGCATAAATTTTAAGAAGCTGCTTCCAGACTTGTTCAAAACACTACTCACAATATCCCTCAGTCTGCTGACAACAGTGTACTACTAAAAGAAGGCCTTATTGCTTTATCAAATCAAGTTGCAACTGTGAAGGCTGATATTCAACAAATCACTGATATTGTTCAACAGCATGACACTGACTGAATGAATACTTTCCAAGGCCTTGCAAACCTCACAAAAGCTGAATCCGAAAAGAAAGCAAATCTAGCTCAAAGCTTTTGCGAGACAACTGATCAGATAAGTGCAGAGGTTACAACACTCCATCATAATCTGGACTATCTGAATGATCAGGCTGCAGTACTTGTGGCAAATCAGAAGCATCAGGCGATGCAACTTCATGCTATGGATCACAACATTAGGTTGCTATGCAATGCAGTAAACATTACTCCTGTTCAGGCTGAAAATCTCGACCCTGCTGATAATGACAAAAAGGGGGGAGAGGAATCTGCTAACAAGAATAATGCTACTGAAGAAGTCACTGAAGTAGTTCGAAGTTCTGAAGAGGTTACAAATAAGCCTGGTGAAGATACTAAGGCTGCTGATGAGGCTGAACAGACTGTTGTTGCTGCTGCTGATAATGTTGAAGAAGCTGCTGAAGAAGACCCCAAAGATACGACAAAGGAAGATAAACGAATTGCTGCTTCTAAGGAGTCTGCTAAAGAACAGCTAGATCCATTTCGGAAGTAAAAAAGAATAGAGGAAATAAGAGCTACAATTGAGGCTGCTGACAAAGCCAAGAAACTAGCTTTAACCTTCTCTAGTGGTGAAAGTGAAGATGATGAAGAAGAAGACGATGAATCAGAAGACTAATCTACTTCTCTTTATCACTTTGTAAATTTTTTTTGTAACTAATTTTTTGTAACTTTTCAATATTCTTGTAATCTGATGTAATTGTAATATGTTATAAATCAATAAAAGATTACAAATTCCAACTCAATTTCTATCTCAGAAATTTTCTGTGAAGACTTAACTTTAGTTACAGGTACTTAGCTGAAGTTTTGTCATCAACAAAAAGGGGGAAATTGTTGGATGAAGATGAAGAAGTGAAGGGAGGTTTTGATGATTTCCAAAAGTCATCAGCTAAGTAATGGAAGCTTAGCAACCTCTAAGAAATTCAATCTGAGAAGATAAGTAAAATCAGAAGGGTTGAATTTTGGTCTAGAAAGCTACTGATCTGATGCTGAGTTCGGAATCAGACTGGTGGATTTCAGCAGAGTCAAATCAGATAAGTTCGGTTTGAATTAGCAGAGTGTTCATCAGCAGAGTGGAAGTGATCAGGAAGTTATTACAACGGTAATAAATGCACTTGGCGTAATAAATGTTGTAAGAAGAGGGTATTAAAGATAAATGATTGAAGAGTCTATTGCTCGAGGAATATCTGAAAATCTGCTTCATCTCAACGGGCAGAATTAGCATAATTATTCAACATGAATAGTTTGTCCTAGCTATCGAGTTATTCAGTATCATACATTGCATGTTCGTTGGTTTAGGGACTAAGTTACAGTTATGACCTGATCTACTAGCACATTCGGACTGACACACAAGTAACACACAACACTCACCTGTGTAGCTTATGATTATCGAGAAAATATGGAAAAGTGGCTTATCCGCTTCCTGTACACGTTTATGCAATGATCTTAGAATCTAATTACACCATAAAGATCCTAGAGTGACTAAACCAATGCTTTAGTCGAGCACACAATTAAATTGTGGTCGATCAACATTGTTGGTGTTGGTTAGAGAAGGTTTTGAAGATGACAAAAAGGTCAAAGAATAAAAGGTTAAAAAGGAAGTCATCAACTAAGAACTGAAAAGCTTAGTGAAACATCTCTCACGGTCTGGAAGCCAAGTGACCAAATCAGCTAAGTGGGATATCAGACAGTAAGATCAGATTGGTTATCATCAATCGAGTCAAGATAGATGTGTTCATTCTTGAACCAGCAGAGTAGCCATCAGCAGAGTGATCATCATCAGAGTAATCTCATCAGCGAAGTGAAGTTGGTCAGTAAGCTCATCAACGGTAACAAGATGAGTGCATTAAATGCGACTGACATAAAGTAGATATCCGTACAGCAGAGTGTACAGAGAACAGTCTGCAAAAGCTGCTGTAGAAAAGAAGGCCGTTGCTCAGGATTAAAATGTAATTTCTCCTGTCTTCAATGGGCAGAATATCAAATCCAAAAGTTTAAATAGACCAGGGACTGAAGATTGAAAAGAGACTTGCACAATTCGAGATCACAGCTTTAGAGCAAGATCCATCAGCTAAGTCGTCTGATCATAAGCGAAGTCATCTGTTGACAGTGCGAATTGTTGAAGAAAAAGATCAAACCTTTGTCTGTCTGAGTGACATTCAACTGTAAATTGAGAGAAGTTTATATCCATCTTTGTGAGTGATATAACTTCGTAGTATAGGTCTTCTGAGTGATTTCCTATATTGTGAGCTTAGTATTCTTACGTAATGCTTATAATTTGTTGTAAAGCTTAAGTGTTCTATTTGCTGAGTGCTTTAGAATAGGTTTTTCTAAGTGATCTACCTGAGAGCTAAGTGTGGGCTTGTTGCTTTATCATTTGTTGTAAAAGCGCAAGTAGTGTGCTAGTTACTTACTTACTTTGTGTTTCTAGTGGAACCTAAATCTTCGTGATTTAGAAGAGTGGACTAAAAAACTTTGTGTCTATATAACCACTATAAAAATTCCTGTGTTTGACTACTTGTTTTTAATTTGTATATATTTTCATAAGTAAACAAACGTTTATAAACAAAGCTTTTAAAAGAGGAATTTATAAAACTAAGGTAAAACTTTAAAGAGAAACTTTAAAGAGAAACTTGTTTGAAAAACATATTTGCATAAGTAACCGAAATAATGATAAAATAACCCCAAGACTTTTAAGAATTATTTTTTCATTTTCTAAGTTATTTCTAGGTCCATAATGATACATGAAATACTTAATTCACGCGATTTAGAATAAGAAAATACTTTAATTTAATTAGAACATAGTAGCACATAAAATTTAGTTTAAAAAATCCAATAAATATAATTAAAGGGTGCGAAATTTCTGGGGCGTTACAATTCGGTCTATTCAAATTATTTATTTTTTTTGGAGTTATTTTAATGAACAATTTGTTAATTTTGCTCTTACTTGCACATGAATCTCACATTACTATAGTTTGGAGGGAATATATGTTGCCTTTTGAAGGGATTGACAAAAATACCCCTGCTTTTCGGCCTAATCTTCACTCACGGTGCAAAGTGAAAGACAATATATATTCTGAGGATGCAAAGTTGGATTGATTTTTTTCGAGGGTGAAAAGTGCCTAATTGATATATTTTCAGGGTGCAAAGTGGAATTAAGCCTGCCAACAATCTATATAAATAAAAATGACTATTATACCATTCTTGCAACTAAATCTCCTAATCAAAACACACACAAAGGTGTAAAGTGCCACATAAATTATATTTTCGGGGTGCAAAGTGCCAAAAAATTTTAGTCAATGTGCAAAGTGCCAATTCCATATTTTCAGGGTGTAACGTGCCAAAAACCCATATAATACTATCATATTTCAAATTTTATGAAAATTATTAATTTAACACATATTATTTAAAAAAAATTGGATTAATGATAATGTAAAAGTTTTCACTGTTTGCAAGTATGTAGTGATAAAAAAAATTATATTAATAATTTGTAACATGTGAAAAAAGCCTACAATAATAAAAATATCATTTAAATATTGAGGGTAAAACAACTACAAAAAATATACATATAAAATTAACGTCTTCAGTTGTCTATCGGAGCAAGGGAAGAATACTCGGAGAATCTAGAAGTTGAAGGGGATAGACACAGGGTAGGTAGTTCTATGCATTTTTGCATAACACAGAAAACCGCCTCGCAATTATTCTCTAATTATTAATAGTGACAACTTAATAACAATTATAGTTACTAATACGACTATAAATATCATTTTAGGGACAACAAGTAACTTTCTGTAGGACAAGTTTAACATATTTACTAATAACTAATTACATTAATGACAATAATGACAATAATATATTAATTTAATTTTCATTATTACAATAACTGATACATGTCTAGTGACAATCCAGTGACAATTAATATATCAAAATGATTTATTGACGATATTTTATTTTTAACTTTCTGTGTATCATTATCTATCGATCTTGTTCATAATTATAGAGAATACATTTAGATAATTATCGCTTAATATACCAAAATAATTAGGAGTGCTATTTTTTTTTCCTCCAGATTTTAATCATTTTCAAAACACGTCGGACGCATAATGTGGAAACCCATCGATTAGTGGCCTCATTTCATGGGTCAATAATAAGTCAAGTCTACTATGTATGTACTCTTAGTCAATCGGAACCAACTAGTAGGGAACCTTTTTGTTTGTTTCTTGCTTCATGATGACTATTTCAACCAATTTAAATAGAATAAAATGTTTTTCATGTAACAATTTCCAAACAAGTCTCCAAAATTATTTCCAAGTCAACTTAATTAGCGTGTTTAAAAAAATACCATGAGTATAAAAATTAATATATAAAGTTAATTTATTTCCAATCCAACCTTTTTATAACTCTTCTTCCAAAATCTTCTTTTTTTATGTGGTTTCTTGAGTGTAAAAAAAAAAAAAAAAAAACAAGTTATGGCTTTTCCCTTTTTACTTCTTTTCTTCTCTGTGTTTCATTTTATTAATCTCAAATCAGCTTACTCCAACTGCCACAATCCATTCCGATGTGGGAATCTAATTGGTACCCTTGAATTTCCACTCTCAAATATGCAACCTGAATGCGGTTTATTCATGGTTAATTGTTCTACTTCACCTCCAGAAATACAATTAAATTCCGGAGGAATTTGGTATGAAATTCATCAGAAATTATCGACAAATAAGTTACTCATTGTTGACCCTTTTCTTAACTTTGAATTGTCTAATGAAAATTTACTTTTCTTACATAATATGTCTCTACCCAAATCTTCTTCGAGTTCAATAACATTACTCTCTCCCAATATTACCCTTTTCAAATGCAATAATGAACCTTACAATGAAGGCATACAACATCAATTTGATCGTTATAATTACGAGCATGAAACATGGCCATTATTCACGGTTTATTATAGAAATCCGAGGAATGGTTCTCTTACAAACGAAATCGACGTCCCTTCACAATGTTCGGTGATTCAAATGCCGGTAAACTTGGACCAGGATTCGGCTGACTTGTTTCGACTTTTAACTGCCGAGTTTATTATAGAGTGGAATGTTTCTGATAATTGTAGTAAATGTTACAAGAAAGGAGGGCAGTGTCCTACTGATGAAATGAATATATTTCATTGCAAAACAGGTACCAATAGGAGTTGGAAATTTATGGATATTTAAATAGTAGAAATGTTCGATTTTTTATAGTCGCTTTTCTGTTGAGCTAAATCCAAAAACACCCCTTATACTTTGTCTAACTAACAAAATACCCATTGTGTTCTTTCTTTATTAGCAAAAAAACTCAATTGAAATTCCTTCATAAATTATAGGGAGGTTTTTGTTAATTGTGTAAGTGTACATGGGGTTATTGTCAATTTTCAAAATTAATAGGGGGGTTATTGATATTTATTTAGGTTAAGAGGGGTATTTTTGAATCATTTGATGGGGGTATAATTGTTATTTCGGCTTGGAAGGATTTTTTTTGGCTAATAAAAGAAGCACACAAGAGGTTTTTTGTTAGTTAAAATAACACAGATATTTTTTTGTTAGTTAGACAAAGTATAAGGGGTGGTTTTGCATTTCACTCCTTTTCTGTTTGGTAGATTTTTTGATAAGTTATCGAGTTAAATTTTGTTTTTGATGTCATTTTGTGGTTGATCGAGATTTTGGTAGTTGTTTATTATTTATTTGACTGTTTAGATTGTGGTGTACTGTTTTAGTTGATTACTATTTACTTTATCATATTCATCAAATTAATGAGGCTAATTGTATCTTATATTGAATTTGGATGCAGAAAAAAGCCGAAGAACTCTTATATTAGGCGCAGGCGCAGGTAATGTCTCGTACGAACATTTATTAGCCATTTTCCCATATTAAATCTCCTATGTATAGTCTAAATTCACATTTTTATTTTTAGAGTGAAATGCAAAAATACCCCCTACGCTTTTCCTAATTTGCAAAGCCTCCTAATATTTTTTTATTAGTAAAAGACCCCCTATGTTATTCTTTTATTGCCAAAAAAAAACCTTCTCATGCTGGAATATATATTTTGTAGGAAAAATGACAATAATACCCCCACAAATTCTTTTATTATAAATCATTCTATCATAATCATGATAATTTTTCCCCACCCGTTAGGAAGGCAAAAGATCTTCTATCATATTTTGGTGTCATATGATAGATCCATTCTACAAGTGTATGTGTAGGCTCATACTTGTCAATAGATTCATATGAGTTACATCAAATTGTGATAAAAGATCCACCCATCAATCAGAGATGCAAGATGGAAGTATAAACTTATTATAGTCTAATATGTATATATTGAAAATTTGGTCATAAACGAAATTGCAGAAAACTATATTTGTGTCTATCCTCATATTGTGTTCTTGATGATTCCATTTGATGGAGGAGTAAATCAAAACTAAAGGTTTTATCAGGTGAAATTCCGAAGTAACAATTTAATTGATTATTTTCTAATTTTGTATTTTTCTTTTGAATGTGTATTTTGCCTACAGGTCTGGGGGCTGTCCTGACGGTCATCTCCGTACTTTTCGTATTAAATTTTGCTGGGATAAGGAAAATTAAAAAAACTCAAAACCAAAAGGACTTTGAACTGTTCTTGAAAAAAAATGAAGGACCTAAAAGATACAAATACAAAAAACTCAAGAAGATAACCAACTCATTCAAAAACAAATTAGGTAAGGGAGGATACGGTAGTGTGTATAAAGGAAAGTTAGAGGATGGTCGTCTTGTGGCCGTCAAAATCTTGAATGAATCAAAAGGAAACGGAGAGGAATTCTTAAATGAGGTTGCGAGTATTAGTAGAACTTCTCATGTCAACATTGTCTCTCTTCTGGGATATTGTTTTGACGGTTCCAAACGAGCTCTCGTGTACGAGTTCATGCTAAATGGCTCCTTAGAGAAGTACATATCTAATAACTTAGAAGAAGATCGATTGGGATTTGAAAAGTTATTCGAAATTGCAGTTGGAATTGCTCGAGGGCTAGAATATTTACACCGAGGTTGCAACATGCAGATTTTGCATTTTGATATAAAGCCTCACAATATTCTTTTAGATAAGGATATGAACCCGAAAATAGCGGATTTCGGGCTTGCTAAATTGTGCCCCAATCGGTCAAGCAAAGTGTCAATGTTAGTGGCAAGAGGTACAATAGGGTACATTGCTCCGGAAGTATTTAATTGGACATTTGGACAAGTTTCACACAAATCGGATGTTTATAGCTATGGAATGATGGTTTTGGAAATGGTTGGGAAGAAAAAGAAGAACAATGAATCGGTAGTTGAACGCTCGAGTGAGATTTATTTTCCGAATTATATTTACAAGGAGCTTGAAACAAATATTGAAAATGGTGGCCTTGATGGGATTTTGAAAGAAGATGAATGCCGATATGTGGAGAGAAAATTGACGATTGTTGGCTTGTGGTGCATACAGACGAATCCGAGGGATCGGCCGTCGATCGACAGGGTGATTGAAATGTTAGAAGGAAAAGTTGAATCTTTGGAAGTCCCACCTAGACCTTGCTTATCTTCTTCTCCCATTAGATTAGCACAAAGTTTTTCTACTACTGAATCATTATATAGCCATTGATTTTGGGATATGAAAATCTGGAAGGAATCTTCATTGTGTGGCATAATTTTGAAAAAAATTAATTCTAGCATATTGAATTTAAATTTGATTTTACATTGATTACGACATATACTTTTTTTTTTTTAATTTAGAAAAACTATAGATATATCCATGATCGCGGAGCCTTAGCAATTACAATATGCGTAATATGTTTAGGCAATGGAGGTTGCAAAAACTTTGAAAAAATATTGATTCCTAGTGTTTGAAATGTAAATTGGAAATGGGTGGGTTGCCCATATAGACTAACCCGACCCAATTGAATAATCTAAATTTGGAAAATAGGGAAATTACATATTTGGTATCATATAATAGGGCACTTTTGAATATTGGTAGCACTGGATACGTAAATGCGCATTTAGTACCACAATTTAAATATTGATTGCAATGTTCATACCACCGTCAAATAATTGGACAAAAATGGACGGAATTGGCCACGTGCAGGTCATGTGCACCGCATGTGGTCGTTATATCGTCTTCCAGAGGGAAAACAATCATGTTTCCCTCATTTTTTGAGCAAAAATTATCACATTATTTTCACTCAAAAATGCAAGATAACGGCCATGTGTCGTGCACATTGCTAATACCGTCCATTTCAGTCCAATTATTTGACGATGGTATGAACATTGCAACAAATATTTAATTTATTATATTAAATATGCATTTAAGTTTCCAGTGATACCAATGTAGCAAAGTGCTTTATATAATGAGTACCCAATATGAATTTCCCAATGTTTTTAGTATCCATGTATGTAACAATCTGCCAGCCAATATGAGTACTTATTCAGTAGTATTGTATAAGTTATGCATCGAAAATAGAAATAGGGTTCTTGCACGAAATAAAAGCTTCATTTTCTACATCTTAGGACAATTCAATACTCTACATAAAAAGTAGTAATTAGTTTTGAATGTATTGGGACATCCCAATAAAAAAAATCTAGTGAAGCCTACTAATCATGATACATTAGTAAATTATTCCAAATTTCAAATTTACATCTATATAACAACATTTAATCTCGAATAAATACCGAACCAAGAAAAAATGGGGGATCAAAGAAAAAGAATAGTTATGACAAAAAAATGGAAATGCAATACTAAATTGGGCTATACTACTTTAACTCCACTTGGTCGTTTGCCTTCCATGGCATCTTTCTTGTCACGACAATCTGCACAAAGGAACGGACCTCGCCAAGGAGTCGAGCTCATCGAGAATATGGAACCAGCATGTACAGATATCCCTTCATTTGGTGCAAGGTCCGTTTGGCAAACGGCACATATGAAAATACCACGCGTTTGGTCACTAGTATCGTCATTTCCCAATCTGCCAATATTGCAAACGAAATACAGATTTAAGATACTAAAATAGTTCCATGAAGTTCTTCAATTTATACTAATGTTCAACTCATCCTAATGCTATGACTCAATAAAGCTTTGATGTAGAATATTTCATTATGTAACTTGGCATGTCTTACATTTGACACAAAAAGAATGAAATCGAGCTGAACGAGGCATGTAAAAAGTGGAAAGCCGTTGAATGTTCACTATTCTTCATAGTATATTATGACTTTCCACAAATTTTCACTAACGAATCACTGATAGAAATTTAGAAACATGATGTGTGTGAATTACGGCTTCGTCATATCACACCTTCTCGTAGATTTAACTCATTAGAATTTGACGAAAAGAATGTGGAATGGACTAGTCACTACAATGTAACAAACCCAAGTTCGAATCCCTGTTGGGAAAGTTCCCATTTAATGTGCCCGACGCGCCTCGAAAGGGATTAAGTCGGGTCTAAGACCTTAATACCAAAAAAAAAACCACTATGCATAATTTCATAGCAAAGATTGCTTATATGTATACTTTCATGATATCAAGCATGAACCCTTCATGATATCAAGCATGCACCCTTTAATTGTCTAGTGATTAACTCATTATTATTTAACCACAAATGGTGGATTTTTTTTTCTATAAATCGAGATCTTCAAGGACATTTCCCGGTTTTATAAGTCTCTAGCATTTGAGGTACTTTTAGTACAAATGCTTCGTGATCGGATAACATACTTGCTTTGTGGTTAGATACATGGATGCATTCGGCCTAGACGGGTCTGGATAAGAATTTTCCCTAGCATTTGATAATTATGCCGAATCAAATACTACATTACCAAGAAAATCTAAATCGTGAAATAGTCAATATTATCTATTTACTTTGCAATCCTACAAGTTATACCGAACTAAGAAAGATAACTTTGATTTTTTTTTTTTAAAGAAGGAAAAGGAAAATGACACAATGAATACTAACCTTTCAGATAGCATTGCTGATCCTTCTTCAAATAATTCCTCTACAATACCCACAGCCGATAGCTTATTCGATACTTTACTAGCCGATTTCCAAGATTTCTTTCTGAAAAGCAATGCTTGAAGTTTGTTATATTTCTTCGAACGAGGAGGAGGAGACGATGGCGATGCATTATCAGGCGGAATTATATCAACAACTAAGCAAGTCGTGTCATCTTTCAGCCCACGTTTCTTCAGTGCTTCCTATATTATTTTGTTACCAATTAATTACGGTTCCAATCAAGTCATAAATCAGTTCTTGAATGATGAGGTTAAGCTTAAGTGTACCTTGACTACAAGCTTAGCAGCTAGTTCGGCTGGCAATCCACGGAAAGATTTCGCAGCCATTTCTGATGACAATGCATCCCATATGCCATCAGAGGCAATGATTAGCCTTCCACCTACACTTGATAGCTTTTAAGGTAATAACAATTTAGCATTTCGACACAAATGGGTTCACGGAAAATGAATGAAATATAAAGAGTGAAATGCAAAAATACCCCCAATGCTTTGCTTCATTAAAAAAAAAAAAAGGGTATTATTTTTATTTGGTTTGGTACCTTGACTTGCTTCACATGTGGTATTGGAACAATAAATTCACCTACATCCATATCTCCGATTGATCTAGAAAGGCATAATCCTCCTGGCCAACAGCGGAGAGGACCAATCTACGAGTAGAGCAAGAAAAAAGTCTTAGGAACCAAACAACATTTTAAAATTAGGTACCTTGACCTCATCCCCACAAGAAGTGTGTTCTTATTATGATTGATTCGATAATGGAGTTGAAATTGACATCATCCCCACAAGAAGAGTGTTTTATTATGAGTGATTAGATAATGGAGTTGAGATTGACAGGTAAAAGCTCATTTGAGATTGATTCGTTATACCGTACCATAATAGTTTGAACAATGTTCACAGTTTGATAGCTTTTGGAGCTCAGTTCGAGCTTGACTCGATAAGCTAAAAATGACAAAATTTAAGTAAAAATATTAAGCAACCCGAGCTCAAACTGACACAATTTCAATCTCGATAAGAAAATTAAACGAACAATTTTACACCCGAAATCAACTTTTTCACAGCCCTTAGTTACGCATTGACTATTTGAAATCAGACTGCAAGCTCACCTCAGCCCCACCGAATATGTTAAGCCTCCCAACTTCACCTCCACTAGCGGTAACACGTTCCCTTCTGCAATCCGAAATGGGAAATGAGTTTTATTGAATGACCACTTCATCTAAAAGCTTAATCCGATATATAGTATAGAGACACTAATATATATTATTCCTAAAATGCCCCCTCACGTGTCAACGTGTAGGAAGTATTCTTTTTGTTCAAATATAACACGTGAAACTAGTTTTCATAAATGGGTGGGAAGAGCGATTTCAGCACATGACCTCTACATGGTAAAGCTCCAATAACATGTTGATGATCACTCCATCTAAAAATGTATACTAATATAGGGACTTTTTTTGTTTTGTTACCAAGGGTATTCAGGTCTAAGACTGAATTAATCCCTTTCGAGGTGCATCGAGCACATTAAGAATTCGAACATGGGTTCGCCACGTTGGGGGGACGAGTCCCTTTGACATTTATTAGTATTTGTTATTTCCGACTCTTATTTCAGAAACAAAATTTAAAAACTGAAAAAAGAAAAGACTTACTCCTCCGCGTTTTCTTCAAGTCTATGATCAACAGTCAATTCAGAGACAGCCCCACCTTGAGCATCTAAGATACACCGCGAATCTCCAACGGATGCTACTGTAACAGTCCATCCATCAATAATTACAAACGTTGCTGTGGTTCCGGAAGTTTTTCCTACAAAGAATAAAACGAGGGAGTAGATAGTATTTATAAGCATAAGCAAATAACTAGTTAACTAAAATAGAGAACAAAGATTATATAACTAGTCAACTAGACATGCCTTTGCTCTGGAACTCCTTATCAGCCTTCACAAAACCTGCAACTAAAGCTCGAGGTAATGCTTGAAGCCATTCATCCCGTCCAAGCTCATAAGGAATCGCACTCAAAACATAATTTAATAAATTATCCCTCGAAAAAATTGCTGCAGCATTCCCATTGTGCCCATCAAAAATCTAAAAATTACGTGAAAAACTATATAATTGTAAGAGTTGAATTTTTACAATCTTACTCTATCAACATCTCCATTTTTATTGCTTAAACTCAATTGATGATTTCATAGTTCTTGTCATGGGTCAAAATTTCATTTGTTGGTATATGTTTCAGTCAGCTAAATATTGGAATTTCGATAATATTTCGGAAACTTTTTGGGTACACCAGCAAAGATTGTGAAAAATATACTAAATTAAGAAAAAGAAGAGAGTTCCAAGACAAACAAATAATATTACACCTTATTTTCGTTTTCATTGTTTCAAAAACAGAAACTTTTCAATTTTTTACCGGAAAAGAAGGAAATTTTGATCCACGGTTCTTGTTATTATAAATGCATTCTAAATTCAACATTCAAACAACAAATAACAAACTCAAATGCGACAGCCTACAAAATTAATTCAAAATAAATATACAATAAGAATAATTACATACCCCAAAAACGGAAAAGGATGTCGATGGATTCCCGGGAACTCTAAGGCAATCGGTCTTTATCAAAAAGTAATCCTCCCCTTTTCTAGATTGAGCTGAAGAACCATATCTTACTTTTGGCTTCTCCATTTTCTCATTCTTTAATTCCCTACTTATTAAGGCAGCTAATGGCACAAGATCATGATGATGTCTATGCCTCTCTTCCCTTGTTCCCATTTCCAAAATTGAACTTAAATTCACACTTTTTATTTACATCTCATCATTTTTCACCTTTACATGTGCAATGAACACAAGTCAATTAGTCAAATGCAATATACACAAGCTCCAAATTTAGCATTCCCACTTCACTTTTCTCCAAGAAAAGTGTTTTATTTTCCACAAACACCAAAATTAGCCAAATAAATCACAAAAGATTGAAGCTTTATACCATCTACACAAAATCCAAGAAATTTCTAGAACAATCCTAAAGTTTAAAGCTTTAATTGTAATCACAATTCACTTTCACATATGAGACATTATAAATATAAGATCTCAAAACCCAAAAAGCTAATTAATAAAAAAGACACCCAGAAAGCTAATTAATAAAAAAAGACATGAAAACAAGATGCAAAGATAAGATTCGACGGGAGAAGGAAATGGGATTACCTCAAAAGAAGTTAACTGTGTTTTGTTACAGTGTCTTTTTTTTTATTTCCAATAAAGAATGCTAAAAATTAAGATCTGATGGTGATTGAAAAACGAAGCAATTCCGGTAGAAGAAATGAAGTGGTGAAGAAGGGGAAAATCGACGCGGAAATATACCAAACGCGGTTTTGATGACAAGGAATGAACTGTAAACAGTTTTTTCAATCGTCAAAAACCCATTTATCAATTGAAAAAAAAAACAAAAATCTTAAATCATAAGAATCCCACTTACTTTAATTTTTTAATACCTTACAAAAGAGCTCACTTTAGTTTATCTGATATTTATAATATTCAATTTATTTTCTTACAATTTAAGAGAAGAACACTTTACTCTCAGTGAAAACTTTAAATAAGTAATTTATCTTCGTCAATCGGAGAGTGTAACTCACTCGTCGAAATTATAAATGGGCATTGAAAGTTCTTCTAAAATATAGGGGTAAAGTGCAACATTTATCATAACATCATAGGATAAAGTGTCACATATATCATAACACAATGGAATTAATTACAATATTTATCATAAAACAGGGGTAAAGTGGCACATATAAAAGGAGTAGTTTTGTCAATTTATATCTTTTTTAAATTTAAAAGTGGCATGGAGGCAATGTAAAAAATTTATAGGTTCATAGGAGGTAAAGCATTATTTTTTAAATTACATAGGAATAAATTGAACATTATGCCGATCACATGGAAATAAATTGTCATTTTTTTTATCAAACAAACATACCAATTCTAATAATAAAAGGAAAGATTCGGTACAACATCAACAAACGGGAAACCCCGTCGCAAAAACAACAAAAAGAAATAGAATATAAAAAAAGTTTATCCCAAACATTAGACAAAAAGGCCCAAACGACAAGGTTATAAACTACACAATTTGAGACATGGGGATGAATTTGAATTTCCATTTTGACCAACACGTCCAAAATCTTCTAATCTCCATTACATTTTACCAAAACAAATACTAGTACAGTTCAGCAAGACAGGCTAAAAAGATTTTGAGTTCTGCAGAATAAAATAATGCAGTTATAGGGCAAATGGCAACAAGAAATATTGGAGAGAAATTTTAGGAACGTTTGTTTGGATGCTTTTTGGCGAAAAAACTTATGTCCTTTAATTGTTTTAGGGACGCAGGAGCATCACACTTGGATTTACGCCGAGCAAAGTACATCCTACATCTTTCTAGCTATAATTTTAGTTCACTTTCTCGTAATTTCAGTCCTAATTTTACCGTAAATTACATCGTTGTACATAAATTGTCAATTTTTTAACATCGTGATAAATTTAAGAGAAAGAAGGACTAAAATTGAGGTCAAGTAGACTGAAATTGCAGGTAGAAAAAGATATAGATTGTAATTTACTCACTTAAAAATAAAATGTTCAGATCGTGCGGACCTCAAAAAGTTAAAGTAAGGACCTAAAATGTATTTTAGTGTTTCCATATACTTGGAAGGTTTGTTGAGATATTCTTGATTTTGTGCATTTTGTAAAGAAAAAAATAGTTTGAAATTTTATATAGTATGATCCCAATTTCAAGAAATAATATACTCTTAAAAAAATAGCATTTTTTCCTGTAATATTATTTGTCTGGACTTTTAAACAAACAGGATCGAAGTGTTTGCCTTATATATATGTTGTGAGTTTGTAAAAGTGGAGTTATGATTGAGAATCATTTTGCAATCTCTAATCATTGCATGTATATTTAATTTTAGAGGCTTAAAAAGGTTTTTGATAATGAAGATAATTAGAATACTATAAGTAGTTTCTTTAATTGTTTTGTATATAGGTAACTCAACTCGACTACTTTATGAAATAATGAGCACGCCACGATAAATGGCTTAGTCGACAATTTCCATTAATTTGTTCGTAATCTTTTTTTGTTTTTTCAAAAAAATTGTAGGGCTTATTTGTGTTGTATTTTTCAAAATTATTTAATGTTTGAAAAAAGTGAGACAAATATATTTGATTGCTCAGTTGGCAATTATTGAACAGTGAGGTAATTTTCGGCGGAATGTGATGAGTCTGTTTTTCGTATATTAATTGTTTATTGTCCAGGTGTCAAGATTAAACGTGACTTATCAATACGAGGAGCAGTAGGCCAATCAAGTCCTTCCTCTAAAGTTTCGGGATCTTAACCTGAAATCAAAGATAACTACGTTGGGTTAGTACCGGTGGTGACCCGGTGATAACCCTCCGATGATTAAGTTAGTGTCGAGGATGAGAGATATGGTTTTATATTGTATGTTTTGATTATTGCGCGTACCTATTCTCATTAAAGAGGGGTATTTATAGTTTTCACAATCCAACTACCGGGTCGGGTTGTGATGAGACGTATGGACTCGGATACGGGTGTGGTTTATTCGACTTGACCCGGTGGCATTGTGATGTGAAACTTCTAAGGACGTCGGCCATCGACACACTTATCGACTGTTTTTACGTGACATGCCGACGCTGTACCTCTATTCTTGGTCATGTCGATATTATATATATATTTTAAGTGTATGTGGTGGTCCACGTCAAGGGACGAAGACTTGGTACATCAAGAGTCCCCCAAGTTCATGAGTTCAAGTGTGGCGCGAAGTCATGAAGTTTATATTTAGGAAAATTTTTATAGATTGGCAAACATAGTATATCGAGAAACTGAGATTAGGTATATGGTGGTCCCCCAAGTTCATGAGTTCAAGTGTGGCGCGAAGTCATGAAGTTTTAGCGCGCCTTTTCTGAGGATGTAATTCAAAAATTGTACTGGATGTGAATCGTCACAATTCTTCAGGGGGCAATGTGCAATTTGCCCGTGCGGTTAATAAGTGGTCCTATATATAGGTCCCACGAATGTATAGCGGAATTACTTTGCAGTAAAAAGGTTTCGCATACTCGGAACAGTACTCGTTCAATTTATTTATACTGCGTGAGAAAAAGAAAAAATGTCGTCGAGTGGTACGGAGGGGGATTTCGATGACATCGACAGAAATGCTCTACAAAATGTATTAGATTTTGTGGAGTCTCAAGAGGGGTCCGATGATGCTGAAGGGGCCGGTGGGTCTCGGCGATTTTTTACCGAGACTATGTATCACGAGTTTGTGGCTGGGGATTACAGGCGTACCCTAGCCGAGATGAGCGAGGCGTTCTCGATTCCCGCTGGCTGGACGATATGCACCCCAAGTTCCAACCAAAGGATGCATAATCCTCCTCGGCCTGGAATGGCGATTCACGAGGCAAGTTTAGAGGGTGGATTTCGGTTCCCGATTCCCCCAGAGGTGGCTGGGATCATAAATGCGTTAGGTGTTCGCCCTACTCAGATATTGCCAAATGGCATGTCGACTATTATCGCCTTCTGCGTGGTTATGAAGGTACTCGATCAAGCTGCTTCGTTTGGTAACTTCTGGGCCCTATTCAAGGTTACCGAGTCTCCGAAGTCGAACGAGGGTTTCTACCAGGTCAAGTCACGGGGAAACAACAATCGATTCTTATGTTCGACCAAAAGTTCCCACGGCAAAGGGTGGAAATCGAGATATATTTACGTATATCCCCCGAAGGGTTACAAATGGAACGTCAAATGTCCATGGCGGGTTGGCGCAATTAACCCAAAAAACGTTCCGAAGCCTTCCTGGCACGAGGGATTCGTCGAGAATCTCCGACGATACAACCTCGACGTACAGAAGCTTGTCGAGGAACCACGGCTCCGTGCTCGTGGGTTAACGTCGTCACGTAGGAAGGTTGGGGACCCCGAAGATCCTAACAAGGAGGAGGTACTCCGTGGGGCCATGGTTGTGCCGAAGGGGAAAGAACTACACGACTTGCAACGAAAAAATGAAGCGTTTTGGAGTCGTGCTTCGACATCAAGGGGGCCCGCGGCGATACCGAGAGCTACCAGTAATGTCGGGCAAACCGTAGAATCTGGGAGGATCATAACTCGCGAGGAGCGTCGACGTGGAAAAAGACCGCGAGTTGAAGAGGATGATGATACCGAGGGAGCTGCCGGTACTGCGGATCAAGGGAGCGGTAGGATTTCGGATGAGGAACGACCATTATTCGATTGGAGTTTGTCTGATTGGATGGCGTCGGAATTGACACATCCTGGCGGTTTAGGGCCTGATACGTCGGTGCTCTATTCTGAGTCTTATAATTCGGCGTTTGCAGCATTTATACATGGCATCTTCAAAAGCGACCAGGATCTGTTAATGAAGAAGTCAGTTAAACAGAACGTGCATACCGCCGGGCGTCTTGGTGTCGGCGTACGTGATCCTTATAATTTTTAGATTGCTCTTGTTTTCTATATTCTACTTATATTAATACACTTGATGTTATCATGCAGATGCTACAATTCCTCTTTCACGGTTATTATCGTGCCGAGTTGGCAGAAGTGGAATTAAATAAACAAAAGGACGCGAATAAGGCTGCCCTTCGCGCGAAAGACGAGCAGCTGGTCGAACAAAAGAAAAAGGCGGAAGAATCCCTTCGGGCCAAGGAGGAGGAGCTTGACGAGGCCGTCAAGCAACTGAGTCTTTTGTCGATGGAGAGAGATAGAATGAGGGCCAGCGACTATCGCCAGGAAGAAATCATTTCCGCAGATCAGAGGTTGGCTATTGCTAAGGAGTTTCTCGAGTCCCCCGTGTACGAGTATTTGTCCGATGCTAAGATGGGTGTCGAGCTCTTGAAGATGTTCGATAAAGCAATCAGTCAGTGCGCATATAAAGGTTTTCTGACCCCGGACTTCGATCGTAATGCCGTCAACCCGTTTTGGGATGAAGAATGCCAGGTCGAGACCCTCGAGGGGGAGGATGAGGAGGAAGCAACAGCGCGAGGCCACGAGTTTGGTAGTTTGATACCGTCGCGCCCTCCCGAGAATAGATAGATTTTAGTCTACTGTAGGTTTTGCAACTAGCTAGGGTCTTTGTAATATTTTGTTAAAAGTTTTAACGAAGATAGGTTTCTCGTATTTCCTGTCTTGATGAATTGGGCTCTTTGGGCCGCTTGTATGGGCCTTCCCCCCAAGCATCGTGATTGTTCCAATTGCCAACCAATGAATGCGTTTGTTTGAACGCGTGACCAAGTAGTTTCGCGCGCTTTGATGTTTTGGACTTCTTATAAATAGGCGTACATCTTTGTACTGTTCATTCCATCAATAGAAAGTTTAAATTTTACTTGTCGGAGCCAGGTTGTCGGAGCTAGAAGCGAGTGGTTGTAAGCAAGTTTCCTGTCGAAAAGCTATTTAGGTATTTCTTCTCTCTTTATTCTATGGCTAGTCGATCTGTATCTGTCGGAGATGAGTCGGTTGCGGAGGGAGAGGGTATGTCGTTTGAGTCTATCATGTCTCATTTTGAAATTCCGTTCGAGGGTAGACTGCACAGCCCCCTCTCTGCCGAGTTGATAGATGTAGTAGCCGCTGGGTCTAAGGGTGGTCGATCGCAATCTGCGAAGGACACACACCGTACTACAGATCACTTTAGTACCATAACAGCTAGTCGACAGCGTATATCGACAGAGTCCATTCTGGCTAAATACCAATTTCCGTCAGGATGGTCCGTCCTTCTCCCTACGCCCGACCATAGGATGAATGATCCGCCAGTCGGATGTCGGACCTTTCATATCGATGCCTTGGAGAATGGTCTTCGTTTTCCATTACCTGATGAGTTTGTCGATATCGTAAATGGTCTCGGACTATGTCCGACTCAGTTAGTTCCTAATGCCATAGGTTATATTATAGGTTTTTGTCTCGTAATGAAATCAGTGGGTCAACCGGCTTCTTTTGCAAATTTTTGTGCTCTTTTTAGAGTGAGCGAGTCCCCTAAGTCGAATGAGGGTTTTTATTTCGTAAAATCGAAACCCAATGTTAGATTTCTTGGGGATTTAAAATCATCTCATGGGAAGGGTTGGAAAACCAAGTTTATTTTCATTCGTGCTCCCGAGAATTACGTATGGAGGACGACACGCGAATGGAGGTCGGGTCCCATTCTGCTAAAGGGTGTGCCCGAGCCTTCATGGGGACCCGACTTTCCATCGCAATTGTCGGAATCGACATACGATACGAACTTGCTTCTGCGGGAGCCGATCTTGAGTTTGGGAGGGATGTCGATAGCTCCTTTATCTATCGACAGTCCTTCTCTAGGTAGTTACTATACTTGGTTTGTATTATGATTGTGAATATTTTTGTTGTTTGCTAACTGATTTCGTTGCATGCAGAATCTGTCGTACAAGCTACCATGAGTCGAGCGCTATTATCCATGGCCAAGGCTTCTAAATTGGGTAACGCCCCCGCTCCTCCTCCTAACGCACCCTCGAAAGCTCCTTTACCGAAGTCGACGGGGCCTGCGACATCGACTACTCAGCCCCCGCCCCTGGTATCGAAGCATCAGGATAAATCTGAACCGCTTGATAAGGGGAAAAAGGTAAAGACCGTCGATGGCTCACGAAGTGAGGAGCCAGCTTCAAAGAGGGTCAAAACCGGTGAGGATACTGCTTCTCCAGGGTGCCCCAAAATTGTGGCGAAGGAATCTCTCGAGTCGATTATCGAGAAGATGAAGCAACGCACTGGGGGACAGGCCCCTAATACTTCCATGCTGAATCCTGCCTTGTTAAGTTCTCCCTGTAGTCCCGACGTGTGGGACAAATTTTGTTCGACCATATCCGTTCTCGATCAAGCCGCCATGGGCCCAATGGATATGAGCGAGCTTATAAGGATGGGATCTGGCTGCCTGCTTGGGGTATGTTCATTTACTTTTTCTTAATCATATATAAAGTTTTTGTTATTTGAATTCCATTTATCTTTCGTGCGTAGCTCAACCAAGTATTGTTTCAAGCCGGTTATCGGGTCGAGTCATCCCGTAAACGGGCCAATAAGTACCGCGCCCTTGGAAAAGAGAAGGAGAAAGAGCTCAAGGAGGTTCATAAGAAATCCGTTGAATATGAACAGAGAGCCTCATCTGTCGAGGCAGAGATGTCGAAGAAAGTGGAGAAGATCGCTGCACTCGAAGCCGAGTTAGCACTTCTGAAGGAGAGTTTCGACGCTCAAGTTGAGCAAAAGGCTGCAGAAAGTTTTGAGAGAGGCCAGCGAGAGGCGTTGGCCCTCCGTCGAGACGTTTCTCCTGTCGAAAGGAAGGAGATTGTCCTCGAATTTTTCAATAGTATCGTTTTTCAGGAGCTCGTCGATCGCCAGTCAGGGGGTGAGCTCCACAGTATGTTTGTGAAAGGCTGGAAACAGTGCGAGGCCTTTGGTTTTCTCAATGATACTTTTGATGCTGCTCGGCTGAGTCCCTATTTGGACGAGAAGGGTATTCCAATCGAGGAAGGACCAGCCGATGAGGAAGATCTTTCAGAGAGACCCGAGGATCATGAGTTTGGATTTCTTCTCGATCTCCAGGCCGAGAAGGTTCGTGAGGCGGCTGTGATTCAGCAGGAGGTTGGGGATAAGTCCAAGTCCTCTTCTCACATAGATCTACTTTTGCACGAAGGCCAGTTTGGTCCTTCTAAGAATTGACGTCTCGAATTTTGGCCGGCTGACCTAGTCTGACTATTTTGCAGTTTAGATAGGTTAGCTTTTTGTAATCGATTCTCGTCTGGCTGGCGATCCCGTGTAATTTCTTTTTAATGTAATGAATCGATTTGTTTCATCGGATATCCTGACTTGTATGCAAAAGACGTAATTCATTTGATCGACGTCTTGTTCTATAGTTATTTAAATTCTTGCGTTAACGAAAAATTAAGGGGGTCCCTCCTCTGACACTTCAAAATTTAAATGAATTGTGGATCTCGAGGTAGTCTATTGTTTCTGGACCGTTGGATTGAGTTCGAGTTTCCTATATATATGGGTGCCTTAAGTTTATCTTTTACGCAAAGGAGGGTTGCCGTAATATGTCTCTGTTTAGCCTTTTAACATTGTTGATCTTGGAGTTATTTGTGATCAATCACGACTCCGCTACGTATAATTTGGTATGGGAGAAATTGGAAATTGTTATCGGATCGACGTGTATCGTCGTTGTTCGAATTTTCTTTTTATGTCGACTTTGTGCCAGTGATAGTCGATTCTGCTGTAGGGTCGTGTTCTCA
Organism: Penstemon newberryi var. newberryi; assembly: GCA_030819805.1. NCBI lineage: Eukaryota > Viridiplantae > Streptophyta > Magnoliopsida > Lamiales > Plantaginaceae > Penstemon > Penstemon newberryi. Next base: position 76,253,830 of record JAUALY010000001.1, on the reverse strand, counting down.
TTCCAGCTTTAACATGTTTAACCATTTCAGACATGTTAACCATTTCAGGTCGACGCATTAGTTTGTTTTTGTTGTAGTGGTGTTTACGCACTGCCATCTAATCGACATGACTTGTTAGGGAGTGGAACGGGCGCCTTATTTTCAGGGTTCCATCTGAGCCGTTGCTTGCGACATTTTCAGACAGTTAGATTTGGTCAGCGCGATTTTTCAGGCATTGGGACGGTCATCGCATTTAATGGGTCTGATCTGAGCCGTTGGACGTGTGTTTTGATGAACCGTTGGATTATATGGTCCAGGCCTATATAAGGTGAGGGTACTCATATTTTTTCGTATCAAAACATCCAAACACGTATCCTCCTATGGATTTCCCCATATATGTTCTTTCCTACCATGTCATCATCAAATTAATGAGGAGGGCTCTTTTTATCTTCGCACCTCCTCGATCATCTCGACGCCCTTTATGGAGAAAGTGCCGTTATTCGTTTTGGATTGGGTGGTATCGGTAAAAGGGGTTCCCCGTTGCGATGGCCTCTCCTTTCGACTGGGTGGGATCGGTAACAAAGGAGGGGTCAATGTCGGTACTTCTCGGAAATTCGTCGTTCAGAAACTCGTCACCATACATCTGGACGTAGGACTTCCGAGTTGTCGCCGAAATCGCTGAGTCAGGAGGGAGAAACAAGTTGGTGGCGGCCGAGAAAAGGGCGGAGGAATTAAAGCGCAAACAGTCGACGTGCGACTCCTCCAGCTCGATGCACAATGGTTCATCCTCATCTCATATCGTTCCCTCTGATAGAGATGATGGATACTATCAAGAAGCGAGCTGCTGCCATTAAAAACCCCTGGCCCTGGAAGGCATGAAGACTCGAGGACGTTTGTTTGGGGCCTCTAAATCAAGGTGTACAACAAAGTATTCACATTATACCTTGAAAAAGAGGCCTTAACTAACTCGACGTCGAGATCTTCAAGGTCGGAATACCACCGAGGTTTCCAATAGTTGAGGTAGTAAGAATGTAATAGGATCTCAATAGACTAATCATTGTAATAGGATGTTGATGATTTTGTAATAATTATATTTCCTTGTGAGAAATAAAATTTTTCTTTTTAAACATTATTTAGCAATTACTCTTTATCGTCTATCTGCTTGAGGAGTTTGAATTTTCTTAAGCTTATAAATAGCTTGCATTAATAGCTTGCATCTCGATGCTTCTTCAGCTGTCGAGGAATTTGAATTTTCTTAAGCTTATGAATAGCTTGCATCTCGATGCTTCTTCAGCTGTCGAGGAATTCGAATTTTCTTAAGCTTATGAATAGCTTGCATCTCGATGCTTCTTCAGCTGTCGAGGAACTTGGATTTTCTTAAGCTTATGAATAGCTTGCATCTCGATGCTTCTTCAGCTGTCGAGGAATTTGAATTTTCTTAAGCTTATGAATAGCTTGCATCTCGATGTTTCTTCAGCTGTCGAGGAATTCGAATTTTCTTAAGCTTATGAATAGCTTGCATCTCGATGCTTCTTCAGCTGTCGAGGAATTTGAATTTTCTTAAGCTTATGAATAGCTTGCATCTCGATGCTTCTTCAGCTGTCGAGGAACTTGGAATTTTCTTAGCTTATTAATAGCTTGCATCTCAATGCTTCTTCATATTAAATACAAAAATCAGAAGATATTCACACGATCATCGAGTTATCAAACAAAATGAGAATTTTAAATGCGACAATAGAACGAGAGCTTCAGGCGTAAAACTTTCTAAGATTTCTTCCGTTCCAGGTTCGATCTACCGGCTTTCCGTCCATGGTGGATAATCGATATGCTCCTTTCTTTCCTATCTCGATTACTTTAAAAGGTCCTTCCCAATTAGCATCGAGTTTTCCCTTGTTTTTTGAGACATCGACTCTTTTAAGTACGTAGTCTCCTACCTGAAAGAATTTGAGCCTGACATTTTTATCATATGCTTTCGCCATCGTAGATTTATAGGCTTGAATTCTCGCCGAGGCCCTTTCACGTCTGGCTTCCGATTGGTCGAGTTCGTAGTTTCGTTTCTCCATATTTTCCATTTCGTCATAAAGCTGAACTCGGGGTGAAGGAATCTCGAGCTCTGCCGGAGCAACTGCTTCTGATCCGTAGACTAGACTAAAGGGTGTTTCTCCTGTCGCTGTCTTTTCCTTAGTTCTATTTTCCCATATTACCCAAGGTAATTCGTCCAACCAAGCTCCACTGGCCTCCGTTAATCTCTTTTTCAGGAGTCGGACGATCTCTCTGTTGGTGACCTCTGTTTGGCCGTTCGTTTGAGGACATCCGACAGAAGTAAAGCGTTGTGTAATTCTATGTTTCGCACACCAATCCGTTACTCTTCTACCGACGAATTGACCACCATTATCTGAGATGATAATCCTTGGTAGACCAAACCTACAAATTATCGACCAGTAGAAGTTGATGATTTGTGTTTGAGTAAATTTCTGTAATGGTACCACCTCAATCCACTTGCTGAAATACTCAACTGCTACAAGGAGAAATCGCTTCTGTCCTCTGGCAGTTGGAAGTGGTCCAACTAAATCGACGCCCCACTGATCAAAGGGCCAAGCAATGGAGATTGATTCCATTTTCTGAGTCGGTTGATGAGGCATATTCGCATGATATTGACATCGAGCGCAACACTTTGCATAATCATTAGCGTCTTTAGTCAAAGTTGGCCAATAGTATCCCAGGCCAGATACCCTGACAGCCAATGATCTTCCGCCCGAATGGCTTCCACAGGAACCCCCATGAACCTCCTCGAGTACTTTCAACGTCTGCGGCGTTGAGATGCACCTAAGCAGAACTCCCGATACAGATCTACGATATAACTCGTTGTTAAGGAGAACGTATCGAGGTGCTCTGTACTTGATTTTTCTTGCTTCGTTGTTGTCGGCAGGTAGTGTTCCCTTGGATAAATACTCCATCAAGGCAGTCTTCCAGCTGGGCTCTGTATCGTCGAGATTTAGCACTTCAATGCCCATAGCTTCAATTTGCGTGTCGATGGCCGGTTTAGTGGAGACCAGGAGCGTTATTTTCCTCGTTGTGATTCCTTCGATCAGGTTCCCGAATTTGGACAACGCATCAGCTCTTGTGTTCTCGGTTCTTCTTATATATTCCAGTTGGAAGCTTCGGAATTTGGATGCCTGAACCTTGATAAGTTTTAAATATTTGATCATGGAATCCTCTTTGGCCTCGAACAATCCCTTGAATTGTTTTTCCACTAGCTGGGAGTCAGTAAATGCAATCAGATCCTGTATTCCTGCTTCTTTAGCCATTTTGAGACCTGCCAGTAGCGCCTCGTACTCCGCCTCATTATTTGAGACTTGAAAGTCTAATTTCAGAGCGAATTCCAACTCCTCTTCCATTGGTCCTCGGAAAAATACTCCTGCGCCTCCTCCTGTCGATGTCGAAGATCCATCGACGTGCATCGTCCATAATTCTATTTTCGGTTCTTCCAGCTGTGTGTTTTCTAGTACGAAATCGGCCAAGATTTGTGCTTTAATGGAAGTTCTCGGCATATAGTCGATGTCATATTCACCTAACTCCACTGCCCATTTGATCAGTCTTCCAGAGGCGTTCGGTTTAGAAAGGGTTTGTCTCAGTGGTTGATTGGTGAGGATAACGATTTTGTGTGATTGAAAATAAGGACGCAACTTTCTGGCCGTTGTTATGATGGCTAGAGCGAATTTCTCTATCTCGGCGTAGTTTTTCTCTGGTCCTTGTAGAACCCTGCTTACGTAGTATATTGGATGACTAATTTTTGCCTCCAATCTGACCAAGACCGAGCTGATTGCTTGTTCAGAAACAACTATGTATAGGTATAAACTTTCGCCTTCTTGAGGTTTGGCTAAGAGAGGTGATGATATTAAGTATGCTTTGAGTTGTTCGAAGGCTTGGTCACAATCCTTCGACCATTCGAATTTTTTAGCATTTCTCATGATTTTGAAGAACGGGAGGCTTTTGTCTGCGGATCGGGATATGAATCTATTTAGAGCCGTAATTTTCCCGACGAGTTTCTGCACCTCATTCAAGTTGCGCGGAGCTCTGAGGTCTAAAATTGCTTGGATCTTCTCTGGGTTGGCTTCTATTCCCCTCTCGTTTACCAAGTACCCTAGGAACTTTCCCGATCTGACTCCGAAAGTACACTTCGCGGGATTTAGTTTCATTCCGTATTTCCTCATGATGTCGAAAGCCTGTCTGATGTGTTCCAGGTGATCTTTCTCGTCAAGGCTTTTGACCAGCATATCGTCGACATAGACCTCCATGGATTTTCCAAGAAGTGTTTCAAACATCTTGTTGACCAGGCGTTGGTAAGTAGCTCCTGCGTTCCTTAGCCCAAAGGGCATCACCTTGAAGAAGTAGACGCCAAATTCCGTGATGAACGCGGTTTTCTCCTGGTCTTCGAGGGCCATGAAAATTTGATAAAAACCTTGGAAGGCGTCCATCATACTAAGAATCGCACATCCCGCTGTCGAGTCGACTAGGGAATCGATTCTCGGTAGTGGGTAGGGATCTCGGGGACACAACTTGTTTAAATCTGTGAAGTCGTTGCACATTCTCCATTTCCCTTCACCCTTGGAAACCAGAACTACGTTGCAAAGCCACTCCGTGAATTGTACTTCAGCTATGTAATCCGCATCGAGGAGTTTTTTAACTTCCTCTTTAATTATCCTGTTCCTCTCAGGCCCAAAGTTTCTTTTCTTCTGCCTCGCAGGTCTTGCAGCTGGGTCAATGTTTAGCCTATGTACAATGACTTTGGGGTCGATTCCTTGCAAGTCGGTGGTTGACCATGCAAAAACATCGACATTCTGTCTGAGGAACTCGATCAGTTGGGTTTCCAATCCTTCAGAGAGTTGGTTTCCCACTCTTGTCGTTTTTGACGACTCACCAGGGATCAATTCGATAGTTTTGTGACCTTTTGAAGGTTCTATTTTTTCAAACTTCCTTTTTCTAGCGTTCAACTCCTCCTGTTTTTCCTTCGATTTCTTAGTCGAATCTTCGTTGATTACACAATCCACTAGGATCGGGGTGACTGGTTGGTACTGGCTCTCTTTATGGGGTTTCTTGGCCGTCGAGAAAGGGAGTTGTACTTCCCTTACACGTTTGTTGAGAGCCACTGTATAACAATCCCAAGCTTCTTTCAGATTTCCCCGTACTTCGCCCACTCCTTTGGAGGTTGGGAATTTTAGCTTTTGATGATACGTCGAAATAATCGCTTGAAAGCTGTTCAGAGCTGGTCTTCCTAATATCACATTATAGGCGCACTGAGCATCGACGACTAGGAACTTTACCATTCTGATTTTAGAATCATCCCCGTCGCCCAGCATTAGTGACAGAGATAAAGTTCCTAAGGGTACGACTTGCGCTCCTCCAAACCCGACTAGGGGCGTAGCTATGGGCTCAAGTGGCGTGTGTCCGAGGTCCATTCTTTTTAATGCATCCAGGAAAAGGATATTAGCTGAGCTACCCGAATCAATCAGTATCCGTTTGACCGTTGCGCTGGCTATTTGGGCTGTTATTACCATTGGACAGTCGGGCACGTCACTTTCATCGTAGGGTACATATCCTTGAAGCAGGTCTGAGTCGTCAAACCCGATGAATTTATTTGGGGATGAAGATTTTATCGAGAAGACTTCTTTTCGATTGCTTCTCCTTCTTTCCTTAAGAGCTCTAGATACTAGTCTTCTAGAGTTCTTGCTGTCTCCCCCCGCAGGTCCTCCTGAGATCATGTTGACGATTGTTCCCGGTTGAGCCCTCCTTGGCTGGTTATCTCGATTACCTATTTGTGGATCCTTCCTTCCTGGGGATTTTGACAGAGACCGATCACTTCTTGTCCTAGGCCCTGCTCGGCCACCTTTTTCGATTTTAACATATCCCGTTAAATGTCCTTCTGCAATTAGTCTCTCGATTTCTTCCTTTAATTGATAACAATCTTCGGTATCATGACCTCTTTGTCTGTGAAATCTGCAATATCTTTTCGAGTTTGGGGGTTCCCTCTGCTGGGGAGGTCGTCTTAAGAGGTTCTTGTCTTGTATTGCAAATAAGATCTCGGCTCTGGGTCTCCTCAGTGGCGTAAAGTTTTCGTTATATCTCCGAGGCGATCTCCCCTTGTTTTGCCTTCTTGGGTCGGAATTTCTTTCTTCTTCGCGAAATTCCCTTTTGTTCCTCCTTTCGACATACCTGTCGATTGGGGCCCTGTCGGTTAAAGGTTCCCTTTCCTCCACTTTGCTCAAGCCGAAAAACGTTCCCCTTAATTTGGTCATCTCCTCCTCGACCATATATTGGTTGGCCATTTCCATCAGCTTTTCATATGTCGAAGGATTTTCCCTTACGATTGCATTGGCAAAACCCCGATTCAACGTACTTTGGAAGAGGACGGTTATTAGGAAGTCGACCCTGGGCATTTCGACTTTTAATAACTCATTATTGAATCTTCCCATGAAGGTTCTAAATGATTCCCCAGGTGAATGTATTATTGAGTACAAATGGTTCGCCGGAGGTCTCACTGCTTTCTTACTCCCAAACTGGCTCATAAACTTGTCACATAATTGATCGAAATCAAAGATCGATTTCTCCTCCAATCTACCAAACCAGGATTGGGCCATACCAGCAAGTGTTGTGGAGAAAGCTTTTGCCGCGACGTTATCAGAGATTCCGTGCAACTGCATTTGTAAATTGAACGAGGCTAAATGTTCTTCGGGATCTTCCGTGCCAAAGTATCTTGGTAATTGGGTTGGCAACCTTTTATCCAATGGCAACCTCTCGAAGAAGATCTCGTCACAAAAAGGAGACTTCCTCAGACGGGAGTTTGAAATAGGTATTTCATTTTTCTTCTCGTGTCGATCCAATTTTTGGTGGAGTGATCTAACCTCAGAAGCCAGTTTATTGACTTCTCTTACTGAGTCCTCCCCCAAGTCGTCCCTTTCCACTTGTCTTTGGAGACCTTCTCGAGCCCTACTGATGGCCTCGTTTGCATCTCTTCTCACTCCTAATCCCGGCATTGCTGTTGGCGGGAGTTCTCGAGGCATATGTAGCCCCTCTTTCCCTATCTCGGCAGCCCACTCTCTTCTGGCTTCGTCCAAGAAGGTTTTCAGGTCTTCCTTAGTGAGCTGGAAGACGGCCGGAGCTGCCAGCCTTGATGGTCCCGTCTCTTCGATGGGAGATGGGATCGGGTTTCTTCGAGCGATATTATCCCCTTGCCCTTCGCCATTCTGCTCTCTGTTATCCTCTCGATCACGCGCGAGTGCGGCCTTCGATCTAGTAGTCATCTTCCTTCGATTCGTGGCTAGATTTCCCACAGACGGCGCCAATTGATGAGTCTGTTTTTCGTATATTAATTGTTTATTGTCCAGGTGTCAAGATTAAACGTGACTTATCAATACGAGGAGCAGTAGGTCAATCAAGTCCTTCCTCTAAAGTTTCGGGATCTTAACCTGAAATCAAAGATAACTACGTTGGGTTAGTACCGGTGGTGACCCGGTGATAACCCTCCGATGATTAAGTTAGTGTCGAGGATGAGAGATATGGTTTTATATTGTATGTTTTGATTATTGCGCGTACCTATTCTCATTAAAGAGGGGTATTTATAGTTTTCACAATCCAACTACCGGGTCGGGTTGTGATGAGACGTATGGACTCGGATACGGGTGTGGTTTATTCGACTTGACCCGGTGGCGTTGTGATGTGAAACTTCTAAGGACGTCGGCCATCGACACACTTATCGACTGTTTTTACGTGACATGCTGACGCTGTACCTCTATTCTTGGTCATGTCGATATTATATATATATTTTAAGCGTATGTGGTGGTCCACGTCAAGGGACGAAGACTTGGTACATCAGAATGTGAACTTGAAATGCGGCCAATTGGATTTAAGTTGCGGGTACAAGAAAAATAAAGAATGAACTTACCTCGCACGAAAATTAAATTTACTGATCCCGCGGACCAATTATTTTTATATTTGAAATGGTTAACACAATTTCGAATATACTAGATCAGAAAAATAAAAAAAGGTCAAAATGCTCCCTATGTCTCTCGCAAAAGAAACACATCTCTATTATTTTTACATCTTCAGGGTTGGGTAAAATTAGGGGTGGCAAACGGGCGGGTCGGGTCGGGTCTGGGTGGGGTCGGAATGGTCGGGTCATTAATGGGTCTGTGTTAATGGGTTGTAAACGGGTCGGGTCATAAATGGGTCGGGTCGGGTCTTGAAAGAATAAAATTAACATGCAAATTAGGAGACATTAATTACATGATTTGAAAATATAATTTTTGTTATTCTCTTATATCTAAGAAATATAAGGGAATAGAAATATAAGAAACCCTTTCGAGAGTCGATATCAATATTTTTATTAGTTAAAAGTGGCCATAAAATTGATATAGAAAAGACGAATGATTTTAAGATATTTTAATAATTTAATTTATTTTCTCCAAAATAATGGATTAGTAATTACAAAATAAGAAAAGTTGTAACTAGGCCTTGAATTTTATGATAGCAAACAAGATATGATATGATTTTATTTTTGGAATTAAAGATGGGTAGTCAACTTACTTTTAAATTGGGCCCATTAATTAATTTTCTTTTGTTTTTATAAGACCCATTAACTGACCCACTAGGAGACCCATTAAGGACCCATTAATTATAAGGCTGACCCAAGATCAACCCAAACCCAACAAACATAAAAATTAAAAGGTTGGGTCTGGACGGGCCTGGACGGGTCACGGGCCGGCCCGCGGGTCCAGACCCATTTTGCCATGCCTAGGTAAAATGCCTATTATGTGACATTACAGAGGAATAAAGTGCCCATGTAAGCATATGGGGAGGGTAAAGTGTCAATTTAAACATATCACAGAGGGGTAAAATGTCAATTTAAGCATATTACAGGGGAATTAAAGTGAAACGACTATGTTGTCAATGTACAATTAAATTTGTCATTTCGCACATCTAAAATCTCTGGGGACTGGGCTAACTAGCCAAGAATCCGTACCAAATTAGTAAAATGAGGCCACATTTACCACCATATTGTTGTTTGTTGGTGGAGATTTTATTGTTACAGGGTTGAACTTGTAATAAGTTTAGTTATTTTATCAAGGCAAAATTGCAGAAAACGTCCGAAACTAATTAGTGATTTTGGATTTTGTCCCAAGCTATGTCACTTAGCCAAATTCGTCCAGTAATTTTATATTATTTTGGAATATCATCCCACTTGCCACATGGCTACTTGCGTGTCACAACATGGAAAATTTTAGCATGATCAATTATACAAGATTGCAGTATTCGTCCCAAACTAATTACAAATTTTGATTTTTGATCCCAAACTATATTATTAATACAAAAAAATGCACAAATTTTTCCTAATGAACTGAGATAGGATTTTTTTTCCTCAAAAGTGCACGGGAATTTCGAAAATTCATACTATTTTTCTCTTCAAAAAAAATTTAATGGCAATTTATTTCCATGTGATATTCATAATGTTCAATTTACCTCCATGTGTTATGATAATGTGACAGTTTACCCCCCTATGTTGTGATAAATGTGGCAATTTACCTCCTGTATTATAATAAATGTACCAAATTACCCCCTTGTTGTAAAACACTTTGCATGCCCACTCTCAATTTATGCAATTGAGTTACACTATCCAGTTCAAGGGGATAAAATACTTTCTTAAATTTTTTACCGGGGGGTAAATCCCTCTTTTCAAATTACAGGGAGTAAATTAAACATTATTAATATTATAGGGGGTAAATTGCCATTAGTCCCTTAAAAAAATAAAAGATGAATCGTCATTTCCATTAAATTAGAAATTTAATAATTGACTAAATTCATGCAAAATGACATTGTGAGACGAAATTCGGCGAGTAATATAGTTTGGGACCAAAAACCAATATTTGTAATTAGTTTGGGACGAATTCTGCAATCTTGTATAATTGTTCATGCTAAAATTTGTCATGTCGTGACACATAAGCAGCCATGTGGCAAGTTGGATGATATTCCAAAAAAATGTAAAATTACGGACGAAAATCCAAAATCACTTAGTTTGGAATGTTTTCTACAATTTTGCCTTTTATCAATTATACTAAATAAGAGATAATAATTGTTGACAATGAGGACTGGTAAGACCGAGGCACCAGAACTAAGAGGTCATGAGTTCTATACATAACAAGCCAAATACATAAGCTACAAGACTGCAGGTACAAAACAAGCCCATATATAGATGAAAAGAAAACCAACTCCATATATAATATATTGGGCTTAATACCAAATAATACTCCCTCTCCACAATGGACACCTTAAGAAATTAAAAACAAGCTATGTACAATCCCTGCTTTTTGTTTCTTAATGCGCCTCTATTTATGAATATATAGTAAGAAATGAAGAGGGTGTAAAACAATCCTTCCCATTTTTAAGCAATACAAGGAAGGTTTTCAACACATTCTTACAATCTAGTCCTATTAAAAACCAAAATGTCAAAATCTTACCCAATAGAACTTGTTGTAGTAGAGCCACTAGTCCATTTATCAGTAACAGCATTAGGTGATGACTGAAAATACTTATTCTTCAACAAAACCGCATCATCATTCTCGGGTGACACCTGGATTTTCGCCCGATTTTCAAATCCCACGCCATTCTGAATCTCTACTAGAAAATCCAACACTTCATCCATCGAAGGCCTCATGTCCTTCTCGAGTTGCAAACACCGAAAAGCCAATTCCGCAACCGTAGTGGTCATTCTTGTAACTTCACTATCCGACTTATAACCAAGGGAAGAATCAATCAATTCATCAAACGCGCATCGTTGGATCAAATTCACCGCCATATTGGCCAAGTTTATCTCATGCCTATGCCTATTTATATCCACCGCAGGCATCGAAGAAACGAGCTCGATTAAAACCACCCCAAAGCTATAAACATCACTTTTGTCTGTAAGCTGATAACACTGATGATACTCGGGGTCCACGTAACCGGGAGTCCCTTGAGGCGCCGTCGAGATATGAGTTACGTCATTTGGGAAAAGCCTAGACAACCCAAAATCGGCAACTTTGACACAAAAATTGTTGTCTAGTAATATGTTGTTCGTTTTGACATCACGATGTACTATGTCCGATTTGTGAAGGTAAGCTAACGCACTAGCCGTTTCTATAGCAATGTTGAGACGAACGTGCCATGTCAGCGGAGCTTCTTTTGCTCGTTCTCCATGTAAGTGATCAGCCACAGTGCCATTTGGAATGTACTCGTAAACAAGTAGGAGTTCACGGCTTCTTCTAGACGTGCATCCGTAAAGGTTTACAAGATTCTTGTGCTTTAAACAAGTAAGGATTTGGATTTCGTTCATAAATTGCTCGACTCTTTTGCAGTTGTGTTCGTAGAGTCGCTTTATAGCAACTTCCCTTCCATCCTTAAGTTTTCCTAGTTAAGATAGATAGAAGTAGGCTTGCTATTATAATACGTGGTGAACGAGTTAATGGTGAAAATGTAGAGTTTCTTACCATAGTATACGGTTCCAAAGCCTCCATCTCCGAGTTCTTTAGAAGAATCGAAATTATTTGTGACTTTTTCGAGCTCCGAGTAAGAGAATATAGGTATGCCATAGTAGAAACTTCCACATTCGAGGTCGGATTTTGATGACGGATCGGAAGATACGTTTCTAGAAACGAGGTAAGCACTATTCTTCCTTTTTTTGTGTTGCCAGATTAAGCAGGGAATCACCAAACACAGAAGAAACAAGCCTCCTCCAGCTATAACAAAGAGTAATCACCTTAAATTAGATTCATGAAGGTCTAAATGCAAAAATACCCCCTATATTTTGCCGAAAGGGCAAAACCTCCCCCCTGTCTTATTTTAACGAGCAAAACACTCCCGCTTTCTTTTTTTATTAGCAAAAAACCCCATTTGAAATTATTTCATAAGTCAATAAGGAGGTTGTAGTCAAACTTTTAAGCGCACAGAGGAGTTATTGTCAATTTTCAAAATTAACGCGGGAGTGGGGGACTATTGATAATTTTTTAGGTTAAAAGAAGTGATTTTGTGATTTTTTATGGGGGTATAATTGTCATTTTTCCTACAAATTATTTTTGCCAATAAAGAATAACACGGGTCTTTTGCTGATAAAAAAATTCAGGGAGGTTTTGCAAATTAGGCAAAACGAAGGGGGTATTTTTGCATTTCACTCTAAAAATAAAAATGTGAATTTAGACTAAACATAGGTTATCTAATATGGAAAAATCGTGAATAAATGTTCGTATTAGACATTACCTGCGCCTGCGCCTGCGGCTAATTTAAGAGTTCTTCGGCTTTTTTCTGCACCCAAATTCAATATAAGAAACAATAGCCTCATTAATTCGAAGAATGTGACAAAGTAGTTAAAAAAAAAAACAGTACACCACAATCATAGCTGCTTTGAACCGTCAAACAAATAATAAACAACTACCAAAATCTCGATCAACGACAAAATGACATCAAAATCAAAATTTAACTCGACAATTTATCAAAAAAAAAAATCTACCAAACGGAAAACCGTCTATCAAAAAATCGAACATTTATACTATTTAAATAGCCATAAATTTCCAAACTCTTAGCAATATTGGTACCTGTTTTGCAATGAAATATATTCATTTCATCAGTAGTACACTGCCCTCCTTTGTTGTAACATGTACTACAATTATCAGAAACATTCCACTCTATAATAAACTCGGCGGTTAAAAGTCGAAACAAGTCACCCGAATCCTGGTCCGAGTTTATTACCGGCATTTGAATCACCGAACATTGTGAAGGGACATCGATTTCGTTTGTAAGAGAACCATTCCTCGGATTTCTATAATAAACCGTGAATAATGGACATGTTTCATGCTCGTAACTATAACGATCGAAATGATGTTGTATGCCTTCATTCAGTTCATTGTAAAGTTCATTATGGCATTTGAAAAGGGTAATATTGGGAGAGAGTAATGTTATTGAACTCGAAGAAGATTTGGGTAGAGATATATTATGTAAGGAAAGTGGATTTTGATTAGACAATTGAAGTTCAAGAAAAGGGTCAACAATGAGTAACTTATTTGTTGATAGCTTTTGATGAATTTCATACGAAATTCCTTCGGAATTAAATTGTATTTTTGGAATTGAAGAAGAACAATCAACCATGAATAAACCGCATTCAGGTTGCAAATTTGAGAGTGGAAATTCAAGGGTACCAAGATTCCCACATCGGAATGGACTGTGGCAGTTGGAGTAAGCTGATTTGAGATTAATAAAATGAAACACAAAGAAGAAAAGAAGTAAAAAGGGAAAAGCCATATCTTGTTTTTGTTTTTTAACACTCAAGAAACCACATAAAAAAAGATGAATTTGGAAGAAGAGTTATAAAAAGGTTGGTTTGGAAAAAAAATAATTTTATATATTAATTATTATAGTCATGGTTTTTTTAAACACGTTAAGTTGACTTGGAAATAATTTGGAGACTTGTTTGGAAATTGTTACATGAAAAACATTTTATTCTAGTTGGTTTCGTTGAAATAGTCATCATGAAGCAAGAAACAAACAAAAAGGTTTCCTACTAGTTGGTTCCGATTGACTAAAGAGTACATACATAGTAGACTTGACTTATTGACCCATGTAATAAGGCCAGTAATCGACAGATTTCACTTTACGTGTTTCACGCGCCTAGAAAGAGATTAAATATTTTGAGGAAAAAATAAGACTCCTAATTATTTTGGTATATTAACCGATAATTATTTAAATGTATTCACTCTAATGATTTTCGCAAATATATTATGAACAAGATCTATAGATGATATACCTAAAGTGATATCTAAAATATCGTCAATAAATCATTATAGTAGAATAATTGTCAATGGATTGTCACTGAACATGACTCACTTATTGTAATAATAAAAATTAAATTAATATATTATTGTCATTAATAACTTTTAATGATAATGTTAAACTTATCCTATAGCAAGTAACCCTGATTAAAATGGTGTCACTAAAATGATCTTTATAGTCGTATTAGTAACTAGAATTGTAATTAAGTTGTCACTATTAATAATTAGGGAATAATTGCGAGATGGTTTTCTGTGTTATACAAAAATGCATACAACTACCATGAGTCTATCCCCTTCAATTTCTAGATTCTCCGCGCACTCTCCCCTTGATCTGGCCGTTAGACAACTGAAGACGATAATTTTATATGTATATTTTTTTTGTTGTTTTACCCTCAATATGTAAATGATATTTTTATTCTTTTAGGCTTTTTTCACATATCATAAAATATTAATATAAAATATCAAAAATCTCTATCTAATTTTAGTTCAATCAAAATCAATCAATAAAAGTCTTTTAACATTTTCCTTCAAGTGTTGAACAATTCAAATTCATGAAACTAGTCAGCATCACATGTTGAATAACATAAAGAAAGAAGTGTTTTTCTTCCATTGAGGCCCCATTTCTATCTTTTTTTTTTCTCATTTGGAAATTTCTATCAAAATTTAATTTGATTCTGACAGCCACTTTTGTTGAGAATTTATGCTTAGAATTTGGAAAGGTATAAGAAAGGGAAAGAGGACAAGAAATATTGGGTAAATTTCAGAGGAGTTTACTATAAAACTGTGAATAGGGAGAATAATTTTGTTATAGTAGCAGTAAATTCACCCTAAATAATAATACAGGTCTTGTTTGTCTCGTATTTACGTGAGTAGTTTTAGAAATAAATTTAAATATTTAAAAATATCTCGATTTTCGTTTGTTTTAGTTTTGTGAAAATGATTACATATATAAATTTTGTAGGTATTTTTTTTAAAGATTATGGAAAGAAGAGAAACAGTGTTAGAGAAATATTATTTATATCACATCAAGTTTGTTTGTGGAAGATAAATTGTGTGAGATATATGTTACTTTATGTCAAACTAAAATAGGGTTTGTGTAAGTTTTTCTTAAAGTAACCAGAATATTTTTTATCACTATTGTAATTGTTATAGATATTTTTAGTGAACCAAATGTCGACTTGCAATCCCGAATCTCTGGTGAAGTAGGGGGAAAAGGACCAGTAGTGACATTGGATTGGAATTTTGGCCCAGGACAGACCTATTTTTAAGATGGGCTAATCAAAATAACTCATATCTAAATTTGCCATTGATCAAAGTTGGTTTCCGGCTTTCCACATAGTTCAGCCTCTCGGGCCAAACGGGTTGGGCTGCGGGAAATTAATGTTGGGTTGGGGGGGGGGGGGTGTTGGGCCGGTCGGAAAGTGGGTAGCTGGGGAGCTACGCGCCTGCCAGCTGCCTGGGAGCGTGTGCCCGGGCAGCAATCAGGCGACACCAAGTGGCATCCCCCTGATTAAAATATATATAATTTTTTTTTTTGTTTTGTAGTTTTGTTTTTAGTTTGTAGAATTATTTAATAGTAGGGTATATTTATGTGATTTGTGATACAATTTTTAGTTTAAATTTTTTTGTTTAATTTTTATTGTTCATATTTTTATGACAATTTAATTTATTGAATTAAAATTCTAATTTCATTTTAAAGAATGACAATTAAAACTAAATCATTTAATTAGAATATAAGTGGTTATATATATATTTGAGCAATATAATTTTCAATTACTTTAAAAATATAATTTAAACACTTAAACAAAAAAAATTCAAATTCATACTTTATTTATAATATTTTTGATAACATATTTTTGTGTTGAAATTTTTGTTAATATATTTAATTCAATGATGTATTTTAGTATTGTACTCCGGCAATTTAATGAATGTTTTTATTATTATTATTATTCTTAATTTATATATTTTAATATTATTATTAATTTAATTATATTATTATTATTATATTTGTTACTATTAGTAGTATTATTATTATATAGTTATTATAATGGTGAGAGTGGGGAAGAATTAAATTGAGATTAAATGGAGTAGGAAGCCCCAAGATTGGATTTGGATAGACAGGGGCTGGGGCTGGGGAGCTCCGGAGCTCCCCCTAGCCCCCAGCATTGGGTTTGCCCTCAAATGGCCATTTTATTTTTTTCGTTTTTGAGTCTACTTAAACCAGGTAAGCTTCAGGACGCAAACTCATTCTTAAATCTTTAGTTTTTCAAAGCTTTAACGTTCGCCTCACTATTTGTATTTTGAGCGAAAGAGAAAAACATCCACTATGCTTTATCGAATTTTCAAAAAATCTCCTGTATTATTTTAACTACCAAAAACTCTCATGTGATCTCAAGTAAATGCCAAATACACTCCCAAAAAAGAGAGTGTAATTCAAACGCGAATAATTGCAGGTATTTGTTCACATTTTGCTTTTAATATGACAATGTTACCCCTGATATCGAAAGACAAAGACACCCCATATGCTTTGACTAACTCCCAAAAAACCCCCATGTGTTATTTTAAATCCCAAAAAACCCCCTGTATTTAATTTTAAATACCACACTCGACCCAAGTAGTAAATACTTATGTTTTAAAAAAGAATAAATAAATTTTTTTAAAAAAAAGAGGGATAATTTGTCATTCCGCCAAAAGTCAAAAGAAAATTTTATTTGGGTTGAGTGTGATAATTAAAATCAAACACCGGGGGGGGGGGGGGGGGGGGGGGGGGAGTTAAAATAACACAGGGGTTTTTTTAGGTGTTAGACAAAGCACAGGGGGTATTTTTGTCTTTAGCTCTTTGTATTTTCATTCTGTGTCAGATAGTACTATACCTTCACATTGGTCTAACTATATGTATTTCTCTGCCTTGTCAAATGGCTTATCCTCACTAACTCTCTATGAAACTCCGATTTATAAAGTTGGAGATGCTAAGGGTTTCCTAGTATTACTAGAATTTTAACTTAGCATGTTTTTTCCATATTTGGTAACATTTTTCTTCAATGTTTTGAGTCTACTTAAACCGCATAAGCTTAAAGGGTGCGCATTCATTCTTACATCTTTACTTTTACAAAATTTTAACGTTCGTTTGATTATTTATACTTCCTTTGGTATTATACTTTGACGTTGATCTGACTATTTGTATTTCCATTCAGTCACATGAGAAGACTATTGTCGGACACCCAATCCCACACATCTCAATTGATCAGAGTAATGTCATGTTAGTTATCTAATGATCCACATCAATAAACACTACTATTCTATATGCCTATTCAATATAGCCAAATTGTTCATAGTTTTGAATGTCAAAACATTGAAGATACATAAGGCTTGAAAATCAAATCAAACTACTCGATATTCAACTCGAGCTCGTTCGATAAAAGTTCCTTTGAGCTCGACTTGTTTAACAATCAAGTCAAGCTTAACTACAAAATTTCAAGCTCGATAAAATTCAAATCAAGCTTGAACAGTTTGTCGTTCGACACTACTCGGCTCGATTACACTCCTAGATACAGTTAAATAAGACAATGACAATCACCGTTTACGACTAAAGTAAGAACGAAATTATATCATAATTATATGAAGTAAAAACCATATAATAAAACAAGAATACATAAAAAGTGTACTTACCCGGTTTGCAACTCCTTGAATGAGGCCTATCCGGACAAAAACACCTAAAATGGTAAGTAGTCTCATTAAATCCACATCTCCCACCACTTTCTTCACAAGTATCACAATCACTTGCAATCCAATTCATCATAAATCCTCTTCTCAATACCTCCACAAAATTATTATCTCCCTCACGCCTTTCCACCGGTGAAAACACGTTTCTTTCACAATTTTCAATTGCACCCCTCAAACTCTCATCATCGTCAAAAAGACCCAGATCCCAATTTCGGTCTCCAACATTACAATTTTCAACTCTGTTCATCAACATACCCTCATCAACAACAAATTGTTCTGTACAATTAGAGAACAAATGAAGAAGGCGTGTTTGATCATCTCTAACTAAACTGAACTGGGCAGAAGGAAGAGTCGTGTTTCTGATTCTTGGAACACAACTACTACTATTCATCCCCGAAACGGCAGCGTTGTATACTTTAAGGGATCGGTTGTGATAAAATATATCTTCAATTATGAAATCATTTTCTGGGAAATGAAGAACTGGGTATCCATTTTCGGTACAATTAAGACCAAATCCAGGGAACCCACAATAGGATTCTTGCAGGGGTGTAATATAAAATGGGAAAGTTATGGCTGGACCATTTGTGCAATTTCTTGGCACCAAACATGATTGGTATTGGTAATGAGCAGCAGAGGATTTTTTGGATAGAAGGAATATGATACAGAGTATGGAAATGTGTAGAGGCATCAATAATTGGTTCATTTTCTGAATTGTCAATTTTGGAAAAGTGTAAATTTGTAAGAGAAAGATTTGAAGAAAACTATGTAGTCATTGTAATGGAGAATGAATGAATTGAAGAATTTTGAATTTGTCTTAAAATGTTTGAATATTTTGAGATAGTTGCTTTAATTGACCAAAATCTTAGCTTTGACCTTTTTAAGTGTTTGAATTTATTAGGATTAGAGTTGAAGTATTATTTTTTGTAATTTTATTAAGAATAAATTACACAAATCACAGACACGTTGACATAAGTGATAAGACTATAGTGTAAATTGCAATTATTTAATTGGTAAAAGAACCTTATATTTTTTTTTTTTTTTTTTTTTTTTTTTTTTGTTAACCCAGGTTGAGTCCTGGACCACTCATCACTGGCCTCTCAGCATTGTGCGGAAGTAAATCGCGGGATGTGCCTGAGTTGGTCAGGGTTTGTTCACTCTTTATACTCCTGGCCCCCAAGGGAGCCTACTACCATGGAACTTACAACACCAAGCTGCTCCATCCTCCCTTAAAGATTTTACAACACTTGGCTGCTCCTCCCAGGATTCGAACTCCCCACCCTGGGGGAGTGAGCCCCGGAGTTCACCTCCTTTACCAACTGAGCTGTGCCCCGGGAGGCATTATATTATTTTTATTAGCAAACAGAGGGGTTTAGGCAAATTTTTATGTGAAGTAGGGGTATTTCTGTACTTTTGGTAGAACATGATTTCCACTGTCAAGTTTTTAAAATTAACAAACGAGTTAATGCTATATTTTTAGGAGGATAGGGAAATTGTCTTCAATTTATGATTTAAAAGAGTTATTGTTAATTTTTTAAGTCATGGACAATGTTTTTGAATTTTATCGAAATATTATTTTGTCAGTTCAAAATATTATAGTGTAGAATTATCAGCTAATATAAATTATGACACTGATTTTTCAATTATTAAAACTGACTTAATGGCCACATCACTAATTTGACAGTGATTTTTAAATTTAGTTGACAGTGATATCAAATGTGGAACGATCTGTTAAATTATGATACCAGATGTGTTGATCTGCATTTGTAAAGTACCAAAAGTATAAATGACATAAAACTCATTACCAAAAATACAATTCTCTCTATGATGATTTGTTAAAGCTTTCAAAGAAGTTCGAAACAATGTTACCATTCTTTTATTCCATGGGGTAAAATGAAAATTATAGACATAATGAGGATAAAAGTCATGAACTCAAAAATAATAGGGGGTGTTTCCTGACAACTAAAAATAATACAAGTGGTGTAACTCTTTAAAATTTACTAGAGTTGAAGTACTAATTTTGTAATTTGGATGCCTAATAATTGTTTTGGATAATTTTTTATTAAAGAAGTATCTGCCAATCTACATAGGGCACAAGTTTCTTACATGGAATCAACTTGTTGGAGAGCTGCAACTAGCTATAATAATGGTCCCCACATCAAGTGGTCTTTATCGCAAGCTGTCGTGCGACGTTGAATATTTTAATATCCTTCACTTGTTATTTTTTTTTTCTTTTTCCTCTATTAATTTTGGATCAACTGGGGCCCATCTGAATATACTTGTTTGGATTTTTTATTTTATTTTATAAAGTTAAATTTATAATTCAAACAAAATTAATCAAAAGATCCAAATCTACCAACATTAACTATGATGACATTTGATAATAAAACCTCAAGAGTCGCAACACAAACGAAGGAATCAAGACAGAAACGAGAAGAACAAGGAGATTTATTTTCAAAACAAAACCCATGATCTCTTAATAAAGAGATCACAAGTTTGGATTTTAAACTAAACAAATTTTGAATTAATTACTCCATAAAAATATAATTCACATGTTTACTTGACTATTTTTTTTAATAGAAATTCAAAATATGTGCGGCGCAATTTTATTTATAACATTTGATTTTAGGAAACACACGGTTATGTCTATATATATTTTTCCTAAAACATTTGTATTTTGAAATTTTCACATTAAATATTGGGAGCTTCATGATTAACATATGCTGCTTGAGATCAGGATTTATAAATTCATTAAAAAATGCTGATTATTTTATTACTATAGGACTTAGATTGAGTCATAATAACGTGTATTATTCTTCGAAATTTAAATATTTTATAGGAAAACAAAAAGATTGTTCAGACTGTGTTGGACAAGTCTAAAGTTAAGTGATTATTTTAGTAAGTTTGTTTACGGGTCTAATTTAAAATGGATCCAAAACGTGTCGTGTCCGAGCCATTTTGGTTAGGCCTGTCAATGGTATAGTATATTTCCATTTCTGAAATTTGAGGATGACACTTTTGGATATGGTATATTTTGTTGAAGAGTGTGACATATTTTGATGTATAGAGAAAAATTGAGGCAATTTGTGATTGAGGATTTGATCAATTTATTTTTTTATAAATAAAATTATATATCTTTGTTTTCTGGGAGAATTGTAACCATTTTTTTTCATTCAAAATTAAAGTTAAGGGTTAATTACAGGGACCTCCCCTATGGTTTGGTGAATTTCGCTTCTAATCCCCTCGGAGAATCATAATTACAGAGACCTCCCTTCAGGTTTGCAAAACCTTACAAAACCCTAGCGGAGACTAACGGAGGTGGACATAATACGTGAAATTACCCTCTTATCCTCATCCATTTTAATTACTTCGACATCCCCTGAGGTTTGCAAAACCTTACAAAAATTTATATTTGCATATTAGTCCGTAAACATTAATAAAAATTCAATTTATACATAAGAAAGAAAAAAATATAGTTTATTAATTATGCAAAATAAGAAATATTTTTATAAAGTGTTATATAACATTTTCATATAGTTTATTAATAGTAAAAAAACAATTTAATAAATACGTAATTAAGATTTTATTTTCGTATTTTATAATAAAATATTAATTAATTGTTTTGTATTTAAGTAAGACATAAATTTATGATTTTATTGTTGAAAATATTAAATACTTATATATAAATATATATATATATATATATATATATATATATATATATATATATATATATATATTTAAGTCTAAAACTGAAATAATTAAAAATACTACATAGATAATTATTTTAAAAAAAGAGTATTTGAATGAGTATTTTTCAATTTTGTGAAAAAAATATTTATTGATTTTTTTAGTTAATTTTTTATAAAATGCATATTTAAATACTATATAATTAATCAATAGCGTAAAAAATAATTTATTAAATATGTAAACAATATTTATTTTAGTATTTTATAGTAAATATTATTTAATAGTATTGGATCTAATTAAGAAATAAATAAATTAATAATTCTTATTTTATTAAATGGGATTTGAATGAGTATTATTTAATTTTGTTAAAAAAATCTTAATTAGAAGTTTATGGTTTTTTTAGTACAGGCTAATTATTAATATTTTAGCATTTTTATAATGCTTTTTGCTGTCCAATTTTTTTCCCTATTAATCTTAATTTTTATTTATTATCTTTGTAGTTAATTTTTTTTATAATTATGAAAAAAAATTGAAATTATTAAAATTACAGTTTAGATATGGATAATTCTTAATATTTTTGCATTTTCATAATGATACTTTTTATTTATCTTCAATTTTTCTTATGATTAACAATAATTTATTCACTTTTCTTTGTGATTTAATTTAAAAACATTATGAAAAAAATTGAAATTAATATCTACACAGTAATAAATAATTTTAAGTTTTACTTTTTCGTTGATATTATAACATTTACACCCAAAACAAACAACATCATTTCATTGAAACCCTTCACATGCAACAAAAATAACAAGGGTATAATAGTCCATGAAAATAGCTAAAGTAATCTCAAGGGTAAAATGGGATTTTCAATAAAATTCGGGTGATGACATCAGTAAAAACTAACGGTGGACCGACAGATGTAAGGTTATGCAAACGTTAGGGGAGGTCTTTGTAATTATGATTCTTCGAGGGGATTGCACGCGAAATACACCAAACCACAGGGGAGGTCCCTGTAATTAACCCTAAAGTTAAAGACCCATCTTGGACGTGCAAATTTTGAAGTTAGATATGAACACGGACTCGGCACATGATATTTTTTGGTCAGATATAACATAAATTGATGATTTTCAGCGAAAATTAAATTTTCCATTCAAATTAGATATAAATTGATTTTTTTGGGCTAACATTAGATTTTTTTGGTCAGAATGACTTAAAATGATGACGGTGACACATTAAAGAATATATATTGTCAAGGTACCACAATAAATGGTCAATTTTAAAACGTTGCAACTTTAAAGGACTAAAAATAAAAATTACATCCCTTGTTATACAAACAAATAAATAAGAAGCCATGAAAAATTAGAAATTTATATCTTCCTTACAATAATGTAATATTATGATCTTCATTATAAATTTACTTGTTAAAAATAAACTTAATAAATATTTCTACAATTGTTGGGCCAACATGAGAGGACAAAGTACATGAGGGGTAAATTGTATGAAGGGTAGAAAAATGGACACCGGCCACTCCACCACAAAAGAAAATGCATGGACAAAGTAGATGGTGCGGACTTAAGTGGTCTTTCCAATTTGTTTAATGCAAGTCTTGTCAATGGTCTCATTTTCAATTTTCCCCAACTCCAATTACACTTTATAAAGTAGGGTGTAAACGAGTCGAGTAGTATCGAACGGTACTATGTTTAAGTTTGGTTTGAATTTTTTCGAGCTTAAAATTTTATGTTTTAACTTTGTTAGATTTCCTAACGAACCGAGCTCAAATGAGTTTTTAATGAACGAGTTCGATTCGAATATCGAGTAGCTTGATATTTTTTCATGTATTTGATCAATTTTCAGCTTATTGAGTCGAGCTCGAGCCGAGCTTCAAATATTATCAAATGAAAAATGATGTTCAAGCTTGTTTAATTTGTGTGACGAACCGAGGTCGAACAAACTTTTATCGAATGAACTTGAGTCAAGTATCGAGTAATTTGATTTGATTTTCAGCCCTATTCTCAAAGAGTCAATAAGTAACATAATTATATCCTCCATCAAACAAACTAGGCATGCAAATATTTTCTTTTTTTCCCTAATATATTTAAGATTTAACATAGGCTCTTTTATTTAGTACCTTAGATATAAAAACAAGTAAAAAAGATTCAACAGAGTGTAAGAAATACCTTTGCTATTCAAACTAAATTTTATAAATATTTTTATTTTTGGAGTTAATTGAGTCTGAAACAACAAATTTGAGTAAATTATTAAAAAGGATTGAAGGAATATAAATTCAATGGAGAGGTTTTCACATTACATGTTTGTGACCACTTTAATCCTCCTAAGTCTTAATGAAACAAATCCTACAAGTCAAAATATTTTAAAGCTATGTTATATGGTCCATATGACGGTGATCAACTTAAAGACCATTTCAACTCTCCAATTAATTTTACTTTATATTATACTTATAGTTTAATTTTTCAGAAGAAAACCCCTAGATCTCCAAGTTCAAAAGGACTTCTGAATTTTCAGTTTCACATTATAATAAATTTTATTGTTTCTCCTCCCAACTTCAAGAATGCAGTCAGTTAATATATATCATGGTAAATAATTAATATCTTTCTCGTTAAGCCAAATGCTAATTTTTCTAATTGGTTTTAGAGTTGGTAAATTGGGCCATAGCTGGGTTATCGGGCCATGTGCGACTGATTAATAATATTTCAGGAGGTAAAGTGCTTATTTTGTATTCATGGGTGGTAAAGTGCTAAAACATATAAGTTTGAGGCTGTGAAGTGCACTTTTCTTTAAGATTTAAGAAATAAAATTTTGTAGCCTTTTATTTTATAGATTATGGAAATAAGAGAAATTGTATGAGAGATAGGCGATTTTAGGGACATTCTTGACTAGAAAATGATTATGTGTATATGTGCATATATGGCTAAATTGATTGCTTGGCCCAGTGGTTGCATAATTTTATTAACGAGGGAAAAATACTTTTGATATCAAATTTTAGTCCAAAAAACATATTTGGTATCACATTTTTTGGAAAAATACATTTCATACCATGATTCACACTCCTTGACACATTTAATTTTGCCGTCAATTTTCGGATGAAATTCAGCACGTGCCCGTTAAGTTGACAATGGGAGGAAAAACAGACACGAGCTTTAAAGACCCACCATTGTTAACTTAACGGGCACGTACTGAATTCCGTTCAAAAATTGATCAGAAAAACTAAATGTGTCAAGAGGGTATGAATCATGGTATGAAATATATTTTTTCAAAATGTTTGATATCAAATGTGTTTTTTGGACTGAAATTTGGTATCATAAATGTTTTTCCCTCTTTTATTAATATAATGAATTTCATGACTTGGACTCCTAGCCAGTTCACTTTATATATTCTCTTTTTTTTTTTTAATCTCGTGTTTAAGAATTCAAACCCATTTTAAGCGTTAGTTTAAAAATTAAAAGTTTAGAGCATTTGGCCTACTAGTTTGAGGTTCTTTTTTAGATTGGGGGATTAGACCACCTTTGACCTACTGGTTTGATTCTACCTTAATATGTATTAGATCTCAAGTTCGAATCCTAATGTCATTACGAGAAATTTGTGTATTTGTGACAAGATTTTAAGTGATAAAATAAAAGTTATCATTATTTGCACGTGATTAGTAACAACAATTTTATTGTTGTCACAATAACAATAGTGACAAAAATCTTTTTTTAAGTTGTCACTAATAGCGTTTAGTAACAAGAGTATGGTAATTAAGTTGATACTATTGACAATTAGCGATACCCTTTTAGTGACAATAAATATTGTCAGAATGATTTAGTGACAATATTTTGGTTGTCACTTTTGGGTTATCGCTAAATGTCAATAGTGACAATCTTTTTCCAATTCTTATCACTAATATATCTATGAAGTGACAATATCTAAGTTATTGTCACTTAATAGATATAAAAATTGACGAGTTTAACCTTGTCACTTAATGTCTTGTCACAAAAATTCAATTTTCTTATAGTGTGTTTCAATTATGTTTCTCGTTTTTATGAAATTTAATTTCTTTTAGATATTATATAGTCAAACAAATTCTAAATATGAATTGATATGTCTTATGTATAATATGTTTGTTATGCATTAAAAAAAAAAAAAAACTGCTTGTATATTTTTTTAACTTTTCGTTGGATTATCATAGTATTAGTTTATCTTTTTGTCATTTTATCAAAATATCAAAAAAAAAAAAAAAAAAAAATATCGAGTTCTCTATCAAAATAATCTTCGCCCACCATCCCCCAACGAAAATTGTCTAGCTCCGCCGCTAATTTTATATCAGATCATGTTTGCTATATATGTAAGATAAGTTGTGTAACACATAAGTTACGTACTTTATGTCAAATCAATGTATTTATAAAGTTTATGTAGATTTTTTTCTTAGAGATAAAATAATGTTTTGAAGATGAGATTTGTTTGTGAAAATTGAAAAGGCATAATTTTATTTTTGAAAGCAAAAAATATTGTTTGTTTGGTTGTTTAGAGAACACTGAAATGCTCTCTCAAATGGGCAAACATGGCCAAAGGGTTTGCTTTCTTATTTGTATGAGAGGGAAATACTATAAAAGAACGCTTGATATACAATACGTAGCGAAATGATTTATTTTGAGATAATTTCACTACCATAAGTCACCCTATTTTAAGGGTATGATACCATAAGTTTTTTATTCGACACATATCATACCATTACATAACAGTTAGTTACACATTTGGTACTTCCGTCCAATAATTGACGGAATTCACAATTTTGACTGAAAATAGATGGAAAATTTGCAAAATTGGTTCCATAATTAAAGTTTGATAGCAAAATTTGCCCCATATGTTTCTGGACCGGAAAAGTTACTACACAATTTACAAGTTTGAAGAATTTCAATCTCAATTGCAAAAATAGTTAAATTATTAATCCTATTTAATAATTTATTATTATTAAATTTTTAAACCTAATTAAACTAGCTTTATGATTAGATTATATATATAATATATGTAAATTAAATGATCTTTATATAAAACCTGAAAAAATAAATATATATTAGACTTATTAGATTTTTTTAATTAAAAAAATCTTTTAATTAAACTATATGAATTTTACATATAATATTATAAATTAAATAATATTTTATATAAAATTGTGAAAAATTCTTTTTAAAATTACATAAATCCACGTGAATCAGCAGCAAACGAAATCAAAACCAAACAATAAACTAAATCAATCAACAAATCTGCGTAAATCAGCAGCAAACAAAAAACCCAAAATTTAGGATTTATCCCAAAATCGCGCCGCCCCTTGGGCGGAGCTCCACCGTTCACGGCCACAAGAATCACGAAGTTTGGTTGAGAATCGTGGGAGAAATCAAGGTTTGAAATTTCGGAAATCAAACCCTACGCGATTCGGGAATTGCAACTTAAAATTCGAACTGATTACTCAACGGTTTGAAGAGATCACTATACGTACGAGCTCGCCACGATACAAGGAACATAAGCCCTCAATCAATTCCAACAAAAAGTCGTCGGAAACCAGCGGCCATTCGCGAGGAAGATGGTTTTTTCTTTATAATTTTATAAAATTTAAAAAGTTTAAAGTATAATTCAAAAAGTTTTTTTCCCAAATTTTATATAAAATACTATTTAATTTATATATATATTATATATATAATATAATTAGTTTAAAATATTTAATAATAATATGTAAAAATTAATAAATAGGATTAATTAATAATTTAACAATTTTTGCAATTGGGACTGAAATGCTTCAAACTTATAAATTGTGGGATAAATTTACCGATCCGAAAATGTGGGGCAAACTTTGCCAGTGAACTTTAATAATAAGACCAATTCTGCAAATTCAACTATTTCCTGTCAAAAATTGAAAATTCCATCAATTATTGGACGGAAGTACCAAATGTGTAACTGATCGTTAAATAATAGTATGAAATGTGTCGGATGAAAAACTTATGGTACCATACCATTAAAGTAGGATAACTTATGGTATCAAAAGTGAAATTCTCTCTATTTATTTTAGTTAATATTCCTATATTTACAAAGACTCCTATATATTCTTAAAGTCTCAACAATAGAAAATAACCTCCTTGACTTCGGGCTTTACTTTGATGAGTGAATTTTTCCATAGTAACTTGAAAGTTTTTGTCAGCTTCAGATACTTGCATTGGGGGGAAATCAGTTATCAGGTATGTTTCAATAACCCAACACTTTTCATTTTATTGTAAGGGTTTTGACCCGGTTTTGCGGGTTTCAGTTTTAAAAAAATAATTTGGGTGTTTTTGTGAAATCTTTGAAACTCATACAATTAGGTTTTGAATGTTGGATTTTGTAGTTTTGAAAAAGTTGAAATCAAACTTGAGCTGATTTTGGATGGTGGGGTGTGGGGAAAAAAGTAGATGGTAGATGTCAAATTAATATTTTTTGGGTAAATTACGAATACCCCCATGTGGTAAGACCTAATTACAAAAATCTCCCTCACGTATTGAGTATTACAAAAACCCCCCTTAGGTTTGTCTCTTTCTTACAATTAATCCATTGCCCCCTAAAATGTTCTAATTTGCCCTTGGGTGTTATTTGTAATATCTTATAAATGCTAAAACTTGGGTGGCAATTGTTATATCTTATAAATTATAAAAGTGATAATTGTATATTTACTACCAAATTAATTGATAAAATTTATAATTTCCCATGAGTTTTAATAAATATTGACAAAAAGGAAGGTATTTACATATTTATTAACAATTTAAATTTTATAACAATAAATTAAATAGAAATTTAATAATAATATTAAATCTGAAGAAATTGTTTACACATTTAGTTAAATGAATTTATTTTCTAAATTAGTAAATTTAATGAAATTTATATATATTGTATTATAATTCAAATATTTTAATTTAATAAAGTATATATTGTATTATAAGTTCATTATTTATTAATGCAATAAAAATGTTATTTATTTCATTAGTGAAAATATAATTTTATATTTATAAATTTTATTATTAAAATTTTATTTAATTTGTTAATATAGAAATTAAAATAATAATGTATATGTAAAAAAAGTTGCAATATTTATTGAAATTATGGGCAATTATAAATTATATCAATTATTTTGGTAGTAAATATATGATTATCATTTTTAGAATATATAAGACATAAGAATTAGCACCCAAATTTTAAAATTGATAAGATATTATAAACATTACAAATAACCCTCAAGTACAAAATTGGAATATTTTAGGGACAAGGGGTTAATTGTAAGAAAGTGACAAACCTGAGGGTGATTTTTGTAATACCCAATATGTGAGAGGAATTTTTATAATTAGGCCTTATCAGGGGGTATTCGTAATTTACCCTATTTTTTATAACCCTGTTTTTTAAAAAAAGTTTGAGAAAACAAAATTATTCAATTATTTTTATCTCAAAGACGATAGAAAATAAAACTTCCATGCTTGCAACTGAGTTTGACTTGCTCCTTACATAACTTTCATTCAGTTATGTTATAGAAGGGTAAAATATATGAAAACCCTGTATTATGGAAAATTTGTACTAAATTACCATGTGTTCAATTTATTATACCAAATCTCCTTTATTTTCATACATATGAACACATCCTTAAAAAAAAACGTAATTGGACGGGAGCGAGATTTCTGCAGAGTTTATGTAAATAGAAGGGAATTTGATACAATAAATTTAACACACAGTAATTTTGCAAGTTTCCATAACACGGAAGTGTTTCGTGCCCATTATTACATGTTTTATTTATACTAAGACAACTATCTATATTTGAACTTTTATCTTCTATAGTACTATTCCACCCTCAATTGGCAACTTGTCAAATTTAAACACATTGGACTTCAGTCACAACAATTTTGAAGGAACAATTCCCTCACAAATTGGACTTCTATACAAATTAACATTTTTGAGTCTAGGACTAAACCAACTCAAAGGTGAATTTTCCTCTTCTGTGTTCAACCTCTCAAGATTACATACACTTTCACTTACAATGAACGAATTAACAGGCACCATTCCATCTTCCATAGACAAAGGGCTTCCCAATCTCCAAATTCTCTATCTTGGGATGAACCAATTTTCAGGAAACATCCCAAATTCAATCTCAAATATCTCGTCACTAAACATTTTTGATATTAATGATAAACTCGTTTACTGGACACATATCGATAAATCAAGGGAACTTACGTTCGCTACAAGTGCTTAGATTAGGTATAAACCAGTTCACAAATGATCTATCCATACCCGAACAAGAATTTCTTACATCCTTATGCAATTGCAAGAACCTTACAAACTTAGAGATTGAGCAATATTTCTGCATCTCTTGAAAAATTTGTGGTTGTATCTTGCAATATCATAGGCTCTAGTAGTTTGTTATGGTTACACTCGGAGCTAACAACTTGACAGGAATTATTCCAGAGACTTTGGGATGTTTAAGAAACGTGCAACGTTTATCAATCAATGGTAATAAATTGCATGGTCCAATACTGAATAGCTTTTGCAATCTTGAAAATATGTTTCATATTAGTTTACAGGAAAATGTGCTTTCTGGGCCGCTACCAAGTTGTTTAGGAAATCTCCCTCCATTGCAAGAAATTTATTTGGATGACAATTTCTTCAATTCCAGCATTCCATCAACTTTATGGTCTAGTAATCGACTTCAAATTGTATCTATATCACGAAATTTGTTTGAGGGTTCTTTGTCTGATGCAATTCCAAGTACTATAGGGAACTGCAGAGTTTAACTTATATGGAAATCAGCTTACCGGGAGCATCCCAAGTACTATAGGGGAACTGCAGAGTTTAACTTATTTACAGTTGCAAAACAATAAGTTCAATGGCTCAATACCTTCATCTTTAGGTGATCTGGATATGTTGCAGTATTTAGACTTATCCCAAAACAATCTATTTGGTTCTATTCCACTGTCTTTGGAGACACTTATAAATCTTGATTACTTCAATGTTTCGTTCAATAACTTACCGGACAAATCCCAGAGGAGGGCGTTTCGAGAACTTCACTTCTGAACTTTTCGTAGGCAATACAGGGTTATGTGGAGCATCTCCATTCAACGTCTAAGTATGTAAAGGGGTTACACCCAAATCTGCAAGAAGAAACATATTTCTAAGGTTTATTTTACCACCCATGGCTTTAATCATTCTTGCTGCAACAGCTATAATGATTTACTTGTATAAATGTCGTGGTCTCAATTCAGCACTTTTATATTTTTTCGAAACAAATATCGGCCTCAAACATGAAAGGATCTCATACTATGAAATTCTTCGAGCCAAAGACAACCTCGACATGTCAAATTTGATTGGCAAAGGTAGCATTGGCTCAGTATACAAAGGAACGTTTTCGAATGAGATATGTTATGTGGTTAAGGTTTTTGACTTAGACGTGCAAGGTGCATTCAAGAGCTTTGACACGGAGTGCCAAATCATGCGTAGCCTTCGACATAGAAATCTAGTGAAGGTCATTACTAGCTGCTCAAATCTTGATTTTAAGGCTTTGGTATTGGAGTATATGCCCAATGGAAACCTTGACAAATGGTTGTATTCTTCAAATTATTCCTTAAGTATTGCTCAACGAGTAGGAATAATGATAGATGTGGCATCTGCAACAGAGTATCTACATCAAGGTTATTCATCACCGATTGTGCATTGTGATTTGAAGCCGAGCAATATACTTTTGGATGAAGATATGGTGGCGCGTGTGGCGGACTTTGGGATCTCAAAACTTTTGACACATGATCAGAGGATGGCACAAACGAAAACTCTAGGCATCATTGGATACATGGCACCGGGTAAGAATATTCTAAATACTCTTAACTTTTCTAGATCAAAACTTTTTGTAGTTTCATAGTTTTTAATATTGAAAGACATAGAAAGAAGAATTTCTCTTTATGAAGCAAAGTTCATAACAAACATGATATAAAGAAATGTGGCCATTTAACTCCAAACCACTCAATAGAATTGTCACTAGCTATTAAATATGCATCATTTAAGAGTGAAAAATAAAAATACCTCCTATTCTTTGCTTAATTATATATAAAAAAAACTTGTGTTATTTTTATTGAATACCCCGACTAATTTTTTATTAGAAAAAAACCTCATCTCAAACCAAAATGTCAATTATACCCCGCGAAGGGATGCCAAAAATACCCTTATTCACCTAATAAATTGGCATTAATCCCCAAGTTTACTTTGAAGATTGACAATAACTCTCATGTCTACTTAAAAAATTAACAATAACCTCCCTATGATTTATGAGGACATTTCAAATTTTAAGTAGTGTCATCTCCACATTGATGTAGCTAAAGATATAATACCACAATAATAATTTTTAGTTGCATAAATTAAGTGTACAGTTCACTTGAATTGAGTACTATTAGAATTGAGATTATAAATGCCACAAGATATAACTTGAAATGTTAAAGGGAGAGAATGCAGGGCATTGAGCTTTAGGCCTATTCCCACTTTTGGTACACAAATTTATGTGTCCAACACATTTGGTACAACGCTTTAATAAATTGTGACACATTTGGTACAGTCGTTAAAAATTGTCGTTAATGGTGACGTGGCAGTAAAGTTTAATTGTAAAATTGATGACATTACTTATGTTGACTGATAATTTTACCATATAATATTTGAGGCTGCGAAAAAAGCCCCACATCTCCAAATTTAGTGACGATTTTAGTCTAAATTGTTGCCAAATTTCAAAATTGACTCGAATATGACCACGTGCAGACCAATTTGAAAATTTTACTAATTTTGTTTAAATAACTAATTTAATTTATAAACAATATTATTAAATTAAATAATACTTTAACATAAATATCAAAAAAAAATTAAGAAAACATCATTTTCAAATATAAGATTTATATAATAGTATTAATCTATTAAATATTTATTAAAATAATAAAATTAAATAATTAAAAATATTTAATACTTATTAAAATAATAAATAATAAATAATTATAATTTAAAAAAAAAACTAAAACCCACCCCACCCCACCCCACCCCAACCCCTTAACCCCCTATTAACTAAAGCATATGGTATAGGCGATAATCCCTCCTATTAACTAAAGCACTCCTCTTTACCTAAAAAATTGACAATAATTCCCCCTATTAACTTTAAGTATAGGCGATAACCCCCTGTTCACTTAATTTTTTTATAATAATCCCCTACTGACATACGAGGATACATCAATGGGTGCAGTGAGTTAAGAAAATGTTGATACAAGGGAATTTTTGGGAAACAAAAAAGAACAAAGTGAGATTTTTGCTAAAATATATAACACGGGCCGGGGGTCTTGTCAATTAGGCAAAGCACAATGAGTATTTTTGCATTTAGCTCATTGAAAATTGTTAAGAGTTGAGAACTAGGTGGGATCTCTCCACCAAGTTGATTGAATGACATTTGCAGTACACGAAGGCGTCGTAAATTTTCAATCTCAATCGGGACTGCGCCACTGAAACTGTTGTTACGGATGTTTAAGTACGTTAGAAATGAGAGGTTGCCGATTTCCTTTGAAACGGTGCCTTCTAAGCTCATGTTGAAAAGATTCAGGGCCGTGACTCTCGGGTGCCTCCGGCTGCAAGTGACACCAATCCATGTGCAGAATGAGGTTCCTTGTGACCAAAATGTTGTTCGGGTCGGTTATGTGGGCTTTGATGGCTAAAAGTGATCGCTCATCAGTAGCAATGCAAATTTGCATCAGGTAAATTAGTGCACCTAAGTATATCATAAATATCAAAGCTTGTTTTCCCATTTTCTGTGGTTTTGATAGGGAGAAAGAGATCGAAAAGCTTTTATGAAGCAAAAGAGTTTTAATCAACGAGTTGAGATTGGATAATGACTTGCTAGAATAGCTAAGTTTTAATCATTTAATACGATGATGGATTGACTAATAGATTGGATAATATTTATTTCTTCAAAAATCTCAAACATCGTGTGAATGTTGGGAAAACTGACTTGTCCAACAATAGCTACTTTGAACCGTTCAACAAGTTGCAACGAGTTAATTAATCTCAATTTCTTGATTTTTCTTTTTGTCTAGGACCTTAACAAACAAATAAAATTCAATTCATATCTCAAATTTTCAAACTTATTAATATTTTTTAAATGATATATCTTCTCAATATTTCATTTAAAATCAAACTAACATGGAAGCAATATAAAGTATTCCATAATAGCTTAAGAATTCCAAAATTATTTGCTTTTAATATTGTTATTGTTGGAGTTATTTTCAAAATAACTACCAAGTAACTACCATTTTTTAATTTTGAAATTGAATTTAAATTGTAAAGTTGTGACTATTAAAATTTTGATAGTTAATTTTAAAAGTTGTGTCTATCCAGAATAGACACAAATATGTCTATAAAAGACAAGTAAAATTCTGAAATTAACAACTTTTTCTCCTCTTCTCCAAATTACTTATACTATATTTTACTTCAGAAAAATATTCTATAAGTTAGATAATTTTGTCAAATCCGTGTGTGCCCTATGGTTTATTTCTGTGAGTACAAAACATAATTAAACATTGGGTTCCATTGTATCCTAAAGGCTAATCACAAATCCCTATTGTATACTGTGTGGTGGGGGTGAAATAAGTCTTAAGGAAAGTGGGATTGCAACACGCCCTGATTCCATTACTGCAGTTCGTTACTTATTTCCTACCAAATTTTTCTAACAATCTTAAGACTTATTTGTTGTTACTGCATTAATGGCATCAATCAAAGAGATGTCTACAAACATTGTGAAACTGGAACGTTTTGAAGGAGGAAAATTCAACCGCTGGCAAAAGAAGATGCATTTCCTACTTGCAACTCTAAAAGTTGTCTATGTGCTCACTTAACAAAAGCCTACAGAAACTGATGATGAAACTGTTGCTGAAACTCGTGCAAGGTAGAAGTGGGAAAATGATGACTACATTTGTAGACGACATATTTTGAACGGGATGTCTGATGCCTTGTTCGATGCTTATCAAAACGTGCCTACTCCAAAGGAACTTTGGGACAAATTGGAGGCAAGATACATGTCCAAAGATGTAAGTAGCAGAAAATTTCTGGTTAGTCGTTTTAATAATTACAAAATGGTTGATGGTGGTTCTGTTATGGATCAGTGGCATGAAATTGATCAAATTTTATCAAGTTATGAACAATATAAACTGAAAATGGATGATACCATTGATGTGTCCTCTATAATTGACAAACTCCCTCCATCATGGAAAGATGTTAAGAAAACTCTTAAACATAAGAAAGAGGAGATGACTCTTGAGGATCTTGGAAACCATCTTCGTGTTGAGGAAGATTTTCGCAATCAAGAAGAGAATTCTAAGTCTTTTGAGAATTCTGAAAAGGATTATGAAGTTTCCAAAATCCATGTGGTTGAAGGGGGAGAATCAAACAAACCACCAAATAACAACTTTAAGAAGAAAGACAAGCAACAACAATTTATGAAACCAAATGGACAGAATTTCAAGAAAAAGAAAAAGAAGGGTCCTTGCTTCCATTGTGGAAAACTTGGCCACATAAAGGCTGAATGCCCGTCATCTGAAAAAGAATCAAAATGCTCCAGCCCCTAACAACCACTTTGTGGCTATGATTTCTGAAGTGAATCTAGTACAAGATGATGGAGCATGGTGGATAGATTCTGGTACAACCAAACATGTTTGCAAGGACAAGAGCCTTTTCAAAAGCCTTGAACCTATCAATGATGGAAGTGTAATGTTCATGGAAAACTCGGCTACTGCTGAAATAAAGGGCAAATGGACTGTTCATCTTGAATTTAATAAAGGGCAAAGGGACTGTTCATCTTGAATTTACTTCTGGAAAAGTGCTTGTACTTAAAGATGTTTATTATGTTCCTGAAGTTAGGAAAAATCTTGTATCTGGTGGATTACTTAATAAGTATTGCTTCAAACTAGTTTTTGAGGCATATAACTTTGTACTCTCTAAGGGTGGTGCCTTTGTAGGAAAAGGCTATATGTATGAGGGCATGTTTAAACTCAACATTATTGATAATATTAATAAAGTCATTTCTACTTATATCGTTGAGTCTACTTCTTGTTTATGGCATAGTTGTTTAAGACATGTTAATTATAGAAGATTGCATGATATGGTTAAATTATAATTAATTCCTGAAATTGATAATAATCATGATAAATGCAAAACTTGTATGCTTACAAAAATCACTAGAATTCCTTTTCCTAAAGTTGATAGATGTTCTAAGTTACTTGACTTAATTCATAGTGATTTATGTGATTTACATAGTACTCCAACTATAGGTGGAAAGAAGTATTATGCTACCTTTATAGATGATTATTCTAGATTTTTTATGTTTACTTATTATATTCAAAAGATCAAGTTAAATAAATTTGAAATTTATAAAACTGAAGTAGAATTGCAATGTGAATCATCTATTAAGTGATAGAGGAGGTGAATACTATGATCCTAAGTATTTCGAGTCTACTGGTATAATTCACCAAGTTATTGCACCATATACACCACAACAAAATGGTATAGCAGAACGTAAAAATAGAGTATTAACTGAAATGGTAAATGCAATGCTCTCTAAGTCGTGATTGTCAAAAGGATTTTGGGGGTGAAGCTCTATTAACAGTGTGTTATATACTAAATAGAGTCCCAAATAAAAAGAGTAAAACTACTCCATATGAACTTTGGAATAAAAGAAAACCAAACTTTAATTACTTAAGAGTTTGGGGCTGTAGAGCCATTGTAAGGGTGCCTGAACCTAAAAAGAGAAAATTGGGTGAAAAAGGAATTGAATGTATATTTATAGGCTATGCTGAACATAGCAAAGCATATCGTTTAATGGTTAGATAGAAAAATGATTCATATTCTGTAAATACAGTAATTGAATCGAGAGATGCTATCTTTGATTGAAACGAGGTTTAATTCAATTTCTAGACCCAAAGATCATGTCATTAACAATGAAAGTATTCCAGGAAATGATTCTAGAAAATGACTATATTCCAGAAAATGACAATGTAATAAATGACAAAGAAGAAGTCACTGAACAACGAAAAAGCAAAAGAGTTAGAAAAGAAAAGACTTATGTTCCTGACTTTTTATGTTCTTGGTAGAAGGAACAAGAGAAGATATAAATACGCATTTACCTTATTGCTTCAATTTAGAAGGTGATCCTCTAACATATACAGAAGCAGTAAAGTCACAAGACTCTGCATTTTGGAAAGAAGCAATACAAGATGAAATGGACTCTATAATAGGTAATAAAACTTGAAAATTAGTAGACCTCCCTCTTGGTTCCAAGCCAATAGGCTGTAAGTGGATTTTCAAAAAGAAAATGAAAGTAGATGGAACCATAGATAAGTTTAAGGCAGGTTAGTAGCAAAGGGCTTTAAACAAAAGGAAGGTATCGATTATTTTAATACTTATGCCCCTGTGGCAAGAATTGCTACTATTAGATTATTAATTGCACTTGCATCAATTCATAATCTAGTACATAATCTAGTAATACATCAAATGGATGTAAAAACAACATTTTTAAATGGTGTTTTAGATGAAGAAGTCTATATGGAACAACCCGAAGGGTTTGTAATTCCTGGACAAGAAAAGAAGGTGTGTAAACTTGTCAAATCATTATATGATTTAAAACAAACACCAAAACAGTGGCACCAAAAATTTGATGAGGTTGTGTTATCAAATGGTTTTAAAATTAATGAATCAGACAAATGTGTCTATAGTAAATTTATAAATGGTAAAGGTGTTATGATATGTTTATATGTAGATGACATGTTAATATTTGGTACTGACTTGGAACAAGTAAAAAACACCAAGAAATTCTTGTCAAATAATTTTGACATGAAAGATATGGGTGTGGCTGATGTTATTCTTGGAATAAGAATAATAAGAGATGGTAATAATATAGCTTTAACCCAATCTCATTATGTAGAAAAAGTACTCAAAAAGTTCGGTAAATCCGAATGTGTACCGGTATCTACACCTTTTGATCCAAGTGTAAAATTAGTACCTAATAAAGAAAAACCAGTAGCACAACTTGAATATGCAAGAGTTATTGGGTGCTTAATGTATGCTATGACAAGCACAAGACCGGACATTGCTTTTGTTGTTGGAAAGCTAAGTAGATATACAAGTAATCCGAGTAAATTGCATTGGAATGCAGTTTATAGAGTATTGAAATACTTAAAGAAAACAATGAACTTTGGTATTTGTTATTCAGGTTATCCTTCAGTTTTGGAAGGATATTCTGATGCAAGTTGGATTACAGATAGAGTAGATCATGCCTCTACAAGTGGATGGATCTTTATGCTCGGTGGTGGTGTTATTTCTTGAGGTTCCAAGAAACAAACATGTATAACCGATTCTACTATAGCTGCTGAATTTATTGCATTAGCTTCAGCAAGTAAAGAAGCAGAATGGTTAAGAGACTTACTCTATAACATTCCTTTGTGGCCAAAACCAATGTCACCAATATCTATTCACTGTGATAGTCAATCTACGTTGTCAAGGGCATATAGTTATGTATATAATGGCAAGTCTAGACACATTGGGGTTAGACATAGTTATGTGAGACAACTCATCACAAATGGAGTAATGACAATTGATTTTGTACGATCAAGTCAAAATCTGGCGGATCCCTTAACAAAAGGCCTCACTAGGGATCTAGTCTTTAAGACATCAAATGGGATGGGACTAAAGCCTATAAACTAAAATCATTAGTGATGTAAGCTCAACTCAACACTAGTTGCTACTTCAAGTCTTGAGTTCAATGAGACATATTACGTCATATAAATGGTTGGAAGCACTAAAATTTATCATCCCAAGGTAAAGTGCTTAGTACCCGTAAGTTGAAGGAAGGGTGAACATATGGTTCTAAATAGACTTAATATAAAGAACTATAAATACGGGAGTACTAATTAAAGGTCTACCTATATGAGTGAGAAATGTAGCCGCTTCTAGGAGTTAAAAGGCTTAACTCTAAGAAAATTCATGAAAGGATAATGACACAAGGCTATATACGTGTCGACTAAAGTGGCACACATTGGAACTTGGAATCTATGTGTGATATGTACCTAACCAGTCAAAAATGAATAGTTGGTTCAAAGCTAGTCTACCCATACATTTCTGATTGGCAGCAATACATTTCACTAAGTGAATGTTCAAATCGAACCGATACATTCATTTATGCATATATTCCACAAAATTATTAAAATTTTGGAGATTTTGAAAATGGTGGGGGATTGTTGGAGTCATTTTCAAAATAACTACCATGTAACTACCATTATTTAATTTTGAATTTGAATTTAAATTGTAAAGTTGTGACTATTAAAATTTTGATAGTTAATTTTAAAAGTTGTGTCTATCCGGAATAGACACAAATATGTCTATAAAAGACAAGTAAAATTCTGAAATTAACAACTTTTTCTCCTCTTCTCAAAATTACTTATACTATATTTTACTGCAGAAAAATATTCTATAAGTTAGATAATTTTGCCAAATCCGTGTGTGCCCTGTGGTTTATTTCTGTGAGTACAAAACAAAATTAAACATTGGGTTCCATTGTATCCTAAAGGCTAATCGCAAATCCCTATTGTATACCGTGTGGTGGGGGCGAAATAAGTCTTAAGGAAAGTGGCATTGCAACACGCCTTGATTCCATTACTGCACTTCGTTACTTATTTCCTACCAAATTTTTCTAACAGTTATTACTTTTAAGAAAGCACTGCATTAATAAAGATAAAATCATTTCGAGCTTGCTTATTAGTTATTACAAGCTTGCTTATCGCATTTTGCTCTAGGTTGTATTTATTTCAAATGCATGTAAAGGGAAAAAGCAGTGTTGCACTTTCGTTTCTATTCTTTTTGAGTTTTTCACCTAGTTCAAATATTGTAGTTCTCACATTTGTTCAGCCCGCGGTCAAATTTTACAAATAAAATTGATTAATTTTCACAGTTTGGTTTTATTTTATGACAACATAGTATCAGTTGAAATTTGTAATTTTCACTTTTGCATTCTTACCCTTTGTTGTAAATTAGTATAAATATTTAATATATTGTAGTAACTCAGTGTAATTTTTAATTTTGAAAAAAAGAAAAAAAAAAACTTGCCTTTAAATTTACTCATATAGTGAGCATATCACAAAGATTTCAACAAATTCAACAGGCCAAAAGTAGCAACATAAAAATAAAAATTATGATGGGTGGGTAGGACTGAAAATCAAACCAAGCTACTCGAGCTCGTTCAATAAAAGCTCGTTTGAGTTCGGTTCGTCACACTAATCAAACAAGTTTGAACATTTTTTTACGTTCGATAACTTTTGAAGCTCGGCTCGAGCTCGACTCGATAAGCTAAAAATTGAAAAAATACATGTAAAATATCAAGTTACTCGATACTCGGCTCGAACTCGTTCGATTAAAGCTCGTTTGAGCTCGGCTTGATTGAAAATCAAACCAAACTCAAACAAAAAATTTCAAGCTTGATAAAAATCAAACCAAGCTTGAACAATGTGTCGTTCGATACCACTCGGCTCGATTACACCCCTATGGGTGGGGTGGTAAATGCATAACTAAGAAAGATTGGGGGAAAAATGCAAAAAGACTCAAATCTAGTGGGGGAAAAGTGCTTTTTCCCTAAAATTTAATAGAAAAATTGTGATTTCAGATTTTTCCTAATACCACTAAATTCGAATTAAACAGTTTACATGTTGACTTCGGAATTAATACTTGCTTTATCTTCATCAAAAGTAGATGCAATTATATAACCTTAATTTTTCGTGTTGACATATTATATGTATGAAGACTTAGAGAGTGATTATTTGAAGATTCTTAAAGAAGGAGATCGAGTTGTTCATTAACTAGCTAAGTCCCAATTGATGCTAATCTTGCAAGCTCGAATATGGCTAGTGAAATTGATACTTGATTTTTATTAATACAATCGCTTTTACAGAGAAAAAAAAGAGACGAATTTCACAAACAATACACATATATACTAATTCAAGCGAAAAGTGAAAGCCTTTTTTATATAAAACAATGCTAAGAATCGAAAGTTGAGCGAAGTAGAAAATTATTACTATTTACTAATGATGATTACATGAAGTTCGTTGGAACTTTTTTATACATTCAATATGCCTCTATTTTGTTGCTCTTGTACTCCAATTTTGATCTTTTTCAGCCTAATCAAAATATCTTTTATGTTGATTCTCTCTTCAGGCGAATCAGCTGTGCACTCTAGAGCTAACTCCATGATTAGTGTCAAGAGCATCTCATGCTTGGCTCTAATATTTTCTCTATCCACATTCAATAAATCAATATCTACTATCTTCGCAATTCCATTTGATAATGATCCAAATACCCAACTCCTTAAAGTTAATTGCCCCAGAAACATCTCATCCGTGGGCTTCTTTCTTGTAAATGTTTCCATCAACAATATACCATAGCTATAAACATCCACCGAAGTCGATACTAATCCTTCAGATCCATACTCTACAAATACCAAATATGTGATTAGATGAACTTCAAGAATTGTCGATAGAAACAAAATAACTTCATCTATGAAAAAACAAAAACCAAAAAAGAAAGAACACTTTTAAGAGTAAAACAATACTCTTACCTGGTGCCATATATCCAATGGTGCCTAAAGTTTTTGTAAGCTCCATTCTTCGTTCATTTGTTAAAAGCTTCGCGATTCCAAAATCTCCTACATGGGCCACCATATCTTCATCCAAAAGTATATTGCTCGGCTTCAAATCACAATGAATAATCGGTGATGAATAATCTTGATGTAGATACTCTATTGCTGATGCAACATCTATCATTATTTCTAATCTTTGAGCAATGCTTAAGAAATAATTTGGAGAATAAAGCCATTGGTCTAGGTTTCCGTTAAGCATATATTCCAGAATCAATGCCTTAAAATCAAGATTCGAGCAGCTAGTAATAACCTTAACTAGATTTCTGTGACGAATGTTCCTCAATATTTGACACTCAATATCAAAGCTTTTGAGTGCACCTTGCACGTCCAAATCGAAGACCTTAACTGCAGCAGTTGTCCCATTAGAAAATATTCCCTTGTATACCGACCCAAGACTACCTCTCCCGATCAAATTCACTTGGTCAAGGTTGTTTGTGGCACGAAGAAGTTCATAATATGACACCCTCTCATGAGCGAGGCCAAGAGGCGAATTAGACGGTGGTGATAATAGTGACTTTCTAGCACGATATCTTAGCAACAAGATTACAATTATGGATGCCAAGATTATAAAAGCTATTGGTGGCATTATATATCTTATGTATATGTTTTTCCTTGAAGATTTGAGCTTACTCAGTTTACATGCATTGATTTTAAATCGAGAAGCTCCACACAAACCTTTGTTTCCTCTAAAACAATCAATTGTGAAGTTTATAAAAGGCCCTCCATTTGGGATCTCTCCACTGAGATCATTGAACGAAACATTGAAATAATTAAGATCTGTAAGCGTCTCCAAAGACTTGGGAATTTCACCAGAAAGATTGTTATGGGACAAATCTAAATACTCCAAACCTTTCAAATTATCGAAAAAATCAGGGATTGGACCTTGTAACTTGTTATTTGATAATGCTAAACTATTTAGACTTTGAAGTTGGCCAAAAGTGATTGGAATTTTCCCAGAGAACTGATTTCCAGATAGATTCAATACTGTCAAACCTTTCAACTTTTCAGTTTCATGTGGTAAAGGACCGTCAAAGAAATTGTTAGAAAAGTCTATAATTTGGATGTGCTCATTAGACCAAAAAGTCAATGGAATTTTGGAACTAAATGCATTATTAGCTAGATATAATTCTCGCAACGAAAGAAGGTTTCCTAAACAAGTAGGTAATTGTCTAGAGATTCTAT
This sequence comes from Penstemon newberryi var. newberryi, assembly GCA_030819805.1. Classification (NCBI taxonomy): domain Eukaryota; kingdom Viridiplantae; phylum Streptophyta; class Magnoliopsida; order Lamiales; family Plantaginaceae; genus Penstemon; species Penstemon newberryi. The sequence continues at coordinate 76,211,662 of JAUALY010000001.1, read as the reverse complement.
TACCACTCAAGTGTGCTTGATACATGTTTCTCAAATTGCAAAATCTGTTGGGCATTGAGCCCTGCAACTTATTTCCACTTAAATCTAAACTTTGTAAATTTTCCAACTTTCCCAGTGTCGGGGGAATAATTCCATTCAACTCATTATCTCCAAGGTCCAACCAAATCAAGTTACTCAGGTTACCAATTTCATTGGGGATTGTGCCGCTAATCCTACAAGATGAAGCAATGAAGCTCTCCAGCGATGTAGACAAATTTCCCGAGCCTGTAGATTTTGGGAGCAATCCAATTATAGAATTATTAAAGATCCACAAAACCTTAAGATAACTGCAGTTTGCCAATGAAGTAAGAAAATTTTCTTCATGTACAGATAGGTCATTTGTGAACTGATTTGTTGCCAAGTTCAGTATTTCAAGGTTATGTAAGTTCCCAAGAGTTATAGGTATGTGTCCACTGAAGGAGTTAGAATAAAAATCAAGTACATTGAGATTGGAGAGATTTGAGATGGAATTAGGAATCCTCCCACTAAATCGATTATAGGCAAGATATAACTCTTTCAGATTTGGAAGCCCTCTTTCTATGAAGAAAGATGGAAGCTTGCCCGAGAGCTCATTTTCTGCAAGTGAAAGATGTTCCAATCTCGAGAGATTGAAAATAGATTGAGGCATTTCACCATTTAGCTTATTGATTCCAAGACGCAAAACTGTTAAACCGGATAAACATCCTATTTCGCAAGGAATTTTCCCTTTAATTTTGTTTTCACTCAATTCCAGTGTCACCAAATTCGTAAGATTTCCAATTGAGGGTGGAATAGTACCTGTAAAATTGTTACGAGCCAAATCAACCCACTGAAGAGAAGATAAGTTCCGAATTTCACCTAGGATATTTCCTTCGAGTTCATTGAAGCTTAGAGAAAGAACTTCAAGCATGTGGCAGCTTGTTAGGCTGGAGGGAATCTCTCCATATACTCGATTTCGATTAAGACTTAACATTTGAAGATCCGCGGATTGGATGCATAAAACATCAGGAATGTTGCTCGAAATTTCATTGTCTGCCAAATCAATTTCCAATAACAAAGAGATGTTGAAAATTGTGGATGGTAATTCTCCTGAAATATATAAGAAAAGTAGTGATCATATTATATATATGTGAAAAGTAAAATAATGTCTTGACGTAATGTAAGAATGTTTATACGAACTCTTTCACTCTATTTTCCATGGTAAAATACATAATCTATATCTACCTATGCTATATCTATTATTTTATTTTATTATTATTATTTATTATTTATTATTTTTATTTATTTTTATTTTTTATATCTATATACGTATAAAAGTACGAGTTGGTCATAGAAATTTCTTTCCTTTTTTGTGAAGAATAATATACCCCTATATAAATTATATTATGATATTTAATTTTATGACAAAAAGGTAAAAGAAATTAAAGAATCCTAGAAGTATAATTAGACAAGAAGTCTCTCCTACATCAACCTTATAATTATCTTTCAAAGTTTTACAACTCATTAAAATAATAATAATAATAATAACAAAAAATATTACTCTATATTTTTGTTCGAAAATTTCTTTGGAAAGTTTTTAAGAAGTTACCACTTATTAAAGAATCTCAAAAAAAAAAATGTCACATTCGTGCTACATGAATAAAAAATTGTTTAGTTAACTAAAAAACTTATATGTGGCTTAAGCCATAAAAAGTCAGAACATAAAAATGGAAAACGGGTAAAATTTGATTAAAAATATTTGATAAAAATTGGTAAAATCAATGGGAAAATGAGTTAGAAAGAAAAAAAAATCATTTAAAGAAAAAAAAATGGTGCAATTGATTAAAAAACAAGGTAAACCGGTAAAAAAAAGTGAACAACATTGGCTAAACACGGGATAACAAAAAAAAAAGATCAAAGCAATAAAAGAAAAAGAACAAAACAATGAGTTAATTGGAAAAAAAAAAGGGGGGGGTGAAATATGTGAGAAAATAATAATAATACTCTATATTTCTTCGAAAATCTCTTTGGAATTTTTTTAAGAAGTTATCATTTATTAAAAAAAAAAACACTCACATTCGTGCTACATGAATTAAAAAAAATACTATTTAGTTAACTAAAAACTTATAATTGGCTTAAGCCATAAAAAGTCAAAACATAAAAATGGTTAAAACTGGTAAAAATGGGTAATATTTGGTAAAAAAAATGGTAAAATCAACGGGGAAATGTGTAAGATAGAAAAAAAATTGCTTTAAAGCAATAAATATTGGTAGAAATGACAAAACAACAAGGTAAACCGATAAAAATATGGGTAAAACCGTTAAAAAAAATTAATGACATTGGCTAAACACGGAATAACAAAAAAAGGGGATCAATCGATAAAAGAAAAAAAAACAATGAGTTAATTGTGAGAAAATAATAATAATAACAACAACAATAATAATAATAATAATAATAATAATAATAATAATAATAATAATATTATTATCATTATTAATACTCTATATTTCTTCGAAAATTTATTTGGAAAGTTCTTAGAAGTTATCACTTATTAAAGAACCTTAAAAAAAGCCACATTCGGGCTACATGAATAAAAAAAAAGTACTATTTAGTTAACTAAAAAACTTATAATTGACTTAAGCCATAAAAAAGTCAAAACATAAAAATGGTTAAAACTGGTAAAAATGGGTAAAATTCGATTAAAAGTATATGATACAAAATGGTTAGATAGAAGGAAAAAAAAAGCAATTCAAATCCAAAAAAATGGTGCAATTAATAAAACAAGGTAATCCGGCGAAAAATGGGTAAAACCGGTAAGAAAAATGAACGACATCGGCTACATACGGGATAACAAAAAAACAGATCAAATCGATAAATAAAAAGAACAAAAAACATAGTTAATTGGCAAAAAAAAGGTGAAATATGTGAGAAAATAGGTTAAATCAAAATAGGATAAAATCGACTAAAATTGGGTTAAACTATAACGAGAATTGATGGATTAATTAACAAATGAGATAAATCACAAAAAAAGGGGCGAAATCGGTGAAAGAACGAGTTAAAAAAAAAAATTGGCAAACTCAGTGTAAAAGCATGTAAAATCGATATTTATTTGGAAAGTTCTTAAGAAATGATCATTTATTAAACAACCTAAAAAACATTAAAGAACCTAAAAACAAAAGGTCACCTATGAGTTATATGAATAAAAAAAAGTACTAATATTTAGTTAACTGAAAAACTTATAATTGTGCTACAAAAAATAAAACATAAGAGGATTTTATAAGAAAAATTAGGGGAATTCCGTGCATATATTACTATGATATGATATCAAGAAACATGCCTGACAATTTATTTGAACCTAAATGGAGTAGTTGAAGCTGCGACAAGTTTCCCATCTGCATTGGAATGGCACCACTAAAATTGTTGTACGACAGAGAAAGTATCTTGAGTTGTGAACAAGCAGATAAACTTGTTGGAATATTTCCACTTAAATGATTACTTGAAAGATATAAGCTCTCTAATTTTGGTAGATGGTAGCACATGCCTGCTGGTAGAGTCCCATAAAGTTGGTTAAGCGTAAGTGCTATTTCCTGCAGAGACGAAATGTTGAATATGCTCCATGGAATAGCACCAGTCAGATGATTTCCTTGAATACTTAACACTTTAAGATTGGTTAAGAGTCCGAAGCTAAGTGGGATCTCGCCACTAAGCTGATTAAATGACATTTGTACCTTGTGAAGGCATCGCAAGTTCCCAATTTCATAAGGGATGGCTCCATTGAAACTATTGTTACGAATGTTTAAGTATGACAGAAATGAGAGATTTCCGATTTCCTTTGCAATGGTTCCTTGTAAGTTCATGTTGAAAAGATTAAGGGTCGTGACTCTGGGATGCCTGCGGCTACAAGTGACGCCAATCCAAGTACAAAAATTCGTACCTAGTGACCAGTTGGTAGCCAAAATATTGTTCGGGTCGGAGGTAATTATGTGGGATTTGATGGCTACAAGTGAATGCTCATCAGTTGAGCTATTAAGAGGAGATGCAGCCAAGAAGATTTTCATTAGGTAGAAGAAAATAAAAAATATGGTTGCTTGTTTTCCCATATCTACTAGTTTTAGTTTTAGTTTGTAATGCTTAAAAGAGTTAGGGGAATCACCTGTGAAGACACTACTTATATCCTAGTTGTGGAAAAAATTAAAGAGAGGAACACTTTCTTTTGTTTTCGTTTTACTTGATTTTGATTGGTGATGCACTTAGAAACTCACACAAAGAAAAGAAAAATAGAGTTTTTGAGTATGAGTTGTTTTAGATGGGAAAACTGGCCAGGATAGCTTAGGGTGTGTTTGCCTAGGTTTTTGGGGAAAAATTTCTGAAATAATATTGGAGGTCGTAATGTTTTTTTTAGAATTTTGTGAAAGTTATTTCAAATATAAGATTTTGTAGTTTTTTTTTCTTTTCTTTTAAAGATTATGGACAGAGGAGAAATAGTGTGAGTTAAGTTATTTTACGTCAAATTATATTTGTTATGTGAGATAAATATATTACTTTATGTCAAATCAAAGTAGAGTTTGTGTAGATTTTTTTAAAAAATAATAAAATTACTGTTTGTTTGGCTTTTCAGAGATTTGTTTGTAAAAATTAAAAAAAGATGAGTTTTTTTTTTCAAAACAACATATATTATTTGTTTGGCTGCTCATAGAACAACGAAATATTCTCAAAATCCCCAGACAAACAGGCCCTCAGTTTGTGAAATTCAGTAGTGTCAGATTGACTCATTATTTATAGAAAGAAAAAAAAATAGCTTTGCTCATTTAGTCAACAAATGGCCGTGCAGATGGGGGGCAATTGACCTGACCAGCAATAGCTAGTAATTTCTAACCGTTCAATATCAATCCTCAATTTCTTGATTCTCTTTTGGTTTTACGTTTCTTGAATTTTCAAAGGGGGCAATGCATATTTGATACCATATAATCGAACACTTTGCAATTTTGGTATCACTGAAGACGTAAATGTACATTTAGTATCACAATTTAAATATTAGTTGCAATGTTCATGCTACCGTCAAATAATTGAATGGAAATAGACGAAATTGACCACATGAAGTTCACGTGGTCATTATCTCAGTCTTTTGGAGGAAAAATTATCATTTGATGAAGTGATTACGTGAGAGAAACCTTATTATTTTCCCTACAAAAGACAAGATAACGAGATAATTTTCCCTCCAAAAGTGAGGAAAATTCGATTATTTTTCCTTAAAAAGCCTGAAATAATGGCCACGTGAGGTGCACATCGCCAATTCTGTCCATTTCTTTCCAATTATTTGTTGGTGGTATGAATATTGCAATTAATATTTAGATTGTGGTACTATTGTAATCTAAAGAAACTAAAAAGAGTAAGAAAGAATTAATCAACTCAGTTTTCTTGATGGAAAAACAGAGAAGAGAGGATGAAGTTTGGAAAAATATAAGGGTGATTTACACTCAGACCCCCTCAGGTTTGGGCATATTACAAGAAACCCCCCGCTGTTTAAAAAGTTACAGGGACACCCCCTCAGGTTTGGGCATATTACAAGAAACCCCTTACGGCGTTAAAAACAAACGGAATTTGATGACGTCAGCAACTCTTTTTTTTATTTTCCAAATTTACTCCTGGCTAAATATACCCACAGGGGGTGTCTATGTAATAATATTATACCACAGGGGGTGTCTATGTAATAATATTATACCACAGGGGGTGTGTTTGAAAGATTACAATAACTTCAGGGAGTTACTTATAGCCAACGGTCATATTTTAAAAAATGACCAATGGATGTTAATGTTGGCCATATATTTTGACAATAAATTTCATGGGGTACTTATAGCCAACGGTCATATTTTAAAAAATGACCAATGGATATTACTGTTGGCCATATATTTTGACTATAAATCAAAATGTTCACGTGTAGGGATAATACAACTTTGTGGGATGAAATGCAAAAAAAAAAAAATGTGGGATGAAATGCAAAAAAAAAAAAAAAAAACATTTGGGTTGCTTTTTATAACCAAAATATGTGGCCAACAGTAACATCCAACGGTCATTTTTTAGAATATTTTCATTTTTTAAAATATGACAGTTGGTTATAAGTAACTCCCTGAAGTTATTGTAATCTTTCAAATGCACCCCCTGTGGTATAATATTATTACATAGACACCCCCTGTGGGTATATTTAGCCAGGGATAAATTTGGAAAATCAAAATTTTTTTGCTGACTTCATCAAATTCCGTCTGTTTTTAACGCCGTGAGGGGTTTCTTGTAATATGCCCAAACCTGAGGGGGTGTCCCTGTAATTTTTGAAACAACGGGGGATTTCTTGTAATATGCCCAAACCTGAGGGGGTCTGAGTGTAAATCACCCAAAATATAATTTCACAAAAAAAGATTAATTGAATGTTACATATGGGTGTTGAACCCAGATATAAATAGGAGAAAAGAACCCGGGTATAATTAGGAGAAAAGAAAAAGACGTGTGCAACTATACAACTAAAACACGTTTCTTCTAACCGGGAAAATACAATATGAATTTTATTCCCAAATTACATAATTTTAAATCCCTAATTTTTACTAACTCCATTCTTCTTCTTGCTGCGCAGATATGGAGCTGAATATCCTTCAATACTCCCCCTCAAGATGGACTGTACAGATCAAAGAGGGACATCTTGGATAATAAATGCCGAAATTGAGGTAACAATAGGGCCTTTGTGAAAACATCTGCTATTTGTTCTTCTGTTGAAATTGGTAGAAGTCTTAGAAATCCTTTGATAACTAGATCACGAGTAAAATGACAGTCTATTTCTATGTGTTTAGTAAGTTCGTGAAATATAGGATTGTTAGCAATGTGGCGAGCTGACTGACTATCACAAAAAACTGGAATGGCTGACTGAATATGTAAGCCTAAAGTCTGTAGAATTTGATGTAGCCAAATCAGTTCACTAGAGACAGCTGCTAGGGAACTATATTCTGCTTCAGCAGAAGATTTTGAAACTGTAACCTGTTTCTTGGATTTCCAAGAAACTAGAGAATTTCCTAGAAAAATAGAGAAGCCTGTTACAGACCTTCTTGTGTCCGCACAAGAAGCCCAATCAGCATCTGCATATGCTGTTAACTTTAGATCAGAATTTGCTGAATAGAAGAGACCTTGACCAGGACAGGACTTTATGTATCTGAGTATGTAATGAGCAGCTTGTAGGTGGGGGATTCTGGGGTTAGAAACAAACTGACTAAGCCTGTGCACAGCATAACTGAGATCATGACGAGTTATAGTTAAGTATAGAAGTCTGCCAACAATCCTTATGTAAACAGTAGCATCTGGAAGTAACTCTCCATCCTCTGAACTTAATTTGACTTTAGGATCCATGGGCAGGGATAAGGGTTTGGCTCCCAAGTATCCTGTATCATCTAGAATCTGCAGGGCATATTGTCTTTGGGACAGAACTATGCCTTTTGAAGATCTGGCAACTTCTAAGCCCAGAAAATATTTCAGATCTCCTAAATCCTTCAATTTGAATTTACTGTGAAGAAAAAATTTTAAATCATTAACAGTGGATATAGAAGGTGCAGCTATGATAATGTCATCTACATAAAGTAATTAAGCTAGAAAGGTATCACCTGAGCCTTTAGTGAAAAGGGAATAGTCTGATTTTGATTGAGAAAAGCCAAAGTCAAGAAGACAAGTGGTAAACTTTTCATTCCACTGTCTTGAAGCTTGCTTTAGACCATAAATTGACATGTTCAACTTACAAACAAGTTTAGGAGAATCTTGTGATTTTTGATATCCTAGAGGTAAGTCCATATATACTTCCTCATTCAAATCTCCATTAAGAAAGGCATTGTCAACATCCATTTGACAGAGATTCCAGCCTTTTGAAGCAGCTAATGCTAATAATACTTTAACAGTTACCAGTTTAGCCAAAGGGGAAAATGTTTCATTATAATCAATGCCAGCCTGTTGAGTGTAGCCTTTGGCTACAAGCCTGGCTTTATACCTATCAATATAGCCATTAGGTAGTCTTTTAATTTTGTATACCCATTTACAACCTATGGAAGACTTGCCAGATGGTAAGGGAACAACAGTCCAAGTATTAGTACTTTCTAGAGCCTTTATTTCATTTTCCATTGCATCCCTCCATTTCATATTGCTTACTGTCTGATGGTAAAATTGAGGCTCATTTTCAGTAGAAATGTTCATAATGAATGTTTTTAAATTCTCAAATAATCTATCATAACTAAGAACATTAGATATTGGATATTTTATGTGAGAACTGTTTATAGTATTAGTGGAATTGCAGTGATGATCAGAAAGATAACTTGGTTTCTTAGAAACCCTTGAAGATTTTCTGATAAGTGATGAGTCAGAAGATGAATCAGAGTGAGGTGGCAGATATTCAGAATCAGTAGGATCAGAAAAATCAGTAGAAACAGCCAAATCAGAATTATAACTAGAAAAATGAGGAAGGGGAAATAATTGTTGAATATCAGAGTCAGATTTAGGAAAATTACTAACAGAATGATATGGCAATATATTTTCATGAAAAACAACATCTCTAGAGTTGAAAATTTCATTAGTGTGTATATCAATAAGTTTGTATCCTTTTATTCCCATAGGATATCCAATAAAAGCACACATTCTTGCCCTTGGATCAAATTTGGTTCTCCCTTTGTTGGATGAAGATGAAGACTTTAAAGTGAAGGGAGGTTTTGATGATTTCCAAAAGTCATCAGCTAAGTATGGAAGCTTAGTACAAACCTTAGAAGATATTTGACCAAGGAAGAATTTATTTCAGACGAATCAAATATGGTCCAGAAGACTACTGATCTGTTGCTGAAGAAAGGAATCAGACTGGTGGACTTTCAGCCGACTCAAATCAGATTAGTTCAAGTTTGAGATTAGCCGAGTATACATCAGACGAGTGATTTCGATCAGCAGAGTGGAAGGGATCAAGGAGTCTGATCAACGGTAATAAATGCACTTGGAGTAATAAATGCTGAAGAGGAAGGGTATTTATGACAAATGATTGAAGAGAAACCTCGTATCAGCTTGGTGCATTTAATGCAGACTGACAGAAGGTACATCAGAGTGTACAGTGTTCAGTCGCAGGTAGCCGTTTCTACAGAAGGGACCAGTACTCGAGGATTTGAATACCTGTCGATCTCTCAACGGGCAGATTTTCAAATCTCAAGTATAAATAGTTCAGTTCAAGAGTTGAAGAAGAAGAAGCAACACAACTGAGATTAAAATCGAAGCAGAATTCTTCTAAGTCTCAACTTCAAGAACAAAACACTCATCAGCCGAGTCATTTGTTGACAAAGCAGAATAGAGAGAAAACAAAATATACATATAAATCTGAGTGATTTTGTTAGGAACGTGTTGTGAGAAGTAGATATCCATCTAAGTGAGTGATATTACTTCAGAGAATAGGAGTTTCTTTGTGATTTCCTATTGCGCACTTGTGGTCTTCTCATTTGTTGATTGGCGCAAGCATTGTATACTGTAATCTTTGTGCTTATAGTATAACCCAAGATCTAAGTGACTTGGAAGAGTGGACTAAAGGATTTATATCCATATAACCACTATAAAAATCCTTTGTGTTTATACTTGCATTATTTCTTGCATATTTTCAAGAGCATATTTTAAACACGTAAAAGTTAACTGTTGAAAAGTTTTAAAAGGAGTTTACAAAACTGGGGATAAAACTTTTTCTAAGTTAAGAAAACTACTTGTGAAAAACACTAGAAAAATCCGCTGCAAGTTAGTAAATTTAAAACTCTGATTTTGATAAAATCAGAAGAGTAGTCAACTCTGCTGTTCAAAGCTTTGTGCGAGATCAGCTTAGTCAACTTACGATTCCTGATCAGCTTAGTCTGCTGACAGAAAAAGTTAGAGATTTTGAAAGATAAATTTTTAGAGGTCTATTCACCCCCTCTCTAGACCTCATCTGACCACTTGGGACCAACAAGTGGTATCAGAGCAGGTGGTTCATCTGAATCATTTGCCTGATCAACGAGCTTGATCCTAGAGTGTTTTTCAAAAGTTTTCAAAAGAGCATATTTTTGAAAAATAAAAACTTTTTGAAAAATGGATTGTATCAGCCTTGTTCCCCACATAGGCGGTATGATCTTTGAGGACTGGAAAATACGCATGGAAATTTTCCTTGCTGCCTACAATGATAATATGTACACGTGCATAACTCAAGGTCCGATAAGAGTTACCAAGACAATCAAAATTGATGGTCAAGATACGGTCGTTGATAAAGAACGATCAGAGATGTCACCTGATGAAATCAAGTTGAAGAATCTTGAAAAAGTTGGAATCTTCATCATGACAAAGGCCCTCGACAATGAAAGGTTTGACAAGGTCAAAAACTGTAAAACATCTAAGGAGATGTAGGACAAAGTCCGTGACATGAGCGAAGAAAATGACTCAATCAAAGAACACAATCTGAGTGTTGCCCTTTTGAAGTTTGAAAACTTCAAGATGAAACCTGGAGAAACCATTGACCAGATGGATACAAGGTTTACAAAGGTGTTGAACAATGTACTAAAGTTGGGAAAGACGTTTACTGATAAGGAGATCACCGTCAAAGTATTAAAGGCGCTGCCACCCAAGTTCAACATGAAGATCACAGCTATGGAAGAATCAAGGGATCTGGGGAAGATCTCACTGACTGATTTGTTTTCTGTACTCAAGGCGTACGAGTATAAAATGCCAAGAATGGGTATAGAAGAGACCTCAACTTCTGGCCCCACTGCTGCCCTGGTCGCTGCAGAAAGAACTAGAAGATCAGCCGGGAAGATAAGAGAAGTGGACTCATCTGATGAGACCACAGTGCTGAGCAAAAAGGAGTACACTGCTGGCGATGTTGCTTTGTTATTGAACGGGTTCAAAAAGTTCTACAAAAGAAAAATGAAGAACAAATATAACAATGCTTCTACTTCTAAACCTACCTCTTATTCTCATGATAGTAAGGATGATTATAAATCCAAAATGATGTGCTATAATTGCAGGAAATTGGGACATTTCATTAAGGACTGCCCATATCCTAAAGCTGAGGAGTATACTGAGGAGGAAAAGAAACAAAGGAAAGAGAGGAGACACCAGAAAAGCAAAGTGCTGTTGGCTGAAGCTGAAAAGATAGCAGTCATCTACTCGTCTAACTCAGAATCAGGGACGTCAAGTGATGACTCTGCTGAAGAAGAGACACCTGCACTGCTCTGTCTCATGGCCAAAGAATCAGAGGATTCTAACAATGAGGTAACTCTCTCTGAAAATGAAGTTGAGCTATTTAGCTCATTTGAGCAAATGATGAAAAACAACACAGATGTTGTTAATGAATTTGCAAAGCTTAAGGACGAGATGATCGTGCTGAAAAAGCAAAATGCTAAACTGAAACTTAATGCTGAAAAGCAACAAGATTCAGCTAAGTATAAAAAGCTTTCGCATGAATGTGAATCTCTGAGAGCAGAATGTGAAGTTTATAAAGGAAAAATCATGGAACTTGAAGCGATAATATCTCTTCATGGTAAGTCGTCTGTTGCATCAGTAGACACATCTAATGAACAGAGAACACCTTTAGTAAAAGAGAATTTAGAACTGAACAAAACTGAGAAATTCATATCTGCTGATAACAGTAATGTTATTTTGTATGTTCAGACTGCTAAATCTACTTCACTTGAGAATGAGAAAAAAGAGAAGAAATCTCCTAAGGCTAAAAAGGGTAAAAAGCCTGAAAATGAAAAACAGACTGGTAAAACCAAACAGCAGAGTAGTCCCAAGAAGTCTGCTGATAAGAGTAAAACCAATCAGACTAGTAAACCTAAGTCGTCTGTTAAAGAGCAAGTAAAGAGCAGACCTAAGAATCAAAGAAATTATAACAATGATGCTTGGTATGGAAATGAGTCTTATTATGTGCAACCTGCTTATTCATCTTATTATGCTGCACCTCATTATCCACCTTACTATGCTGCATATCCTGCTCATCAACCAATGCATGCTTACCCTGCTTATCATGCATCTTATCCTACTTATGAGCATTATTCACACCATAATGATTATCAACATAATATGCATGCTGATTATGATGAAGATAAAGTTGCTCATGCTCCTGCTAAAACTCAAAAGCCTAAGAAGCCTAAGACTTCAACATCTTGGGTTGTCAAAGGTGACACTAATCCACCAGGACCCTCTCAATAAAGGGTACCTAAAACATTTTTATTTTGTTTTGTAGGTTAGTATTAGGAGTAGGAGTAAAGTAGTGAAGAAATGGTACTTGGACAGTGGATGTTCAAGGCACATGTGTGGAGACATACATGAACTGACAGATGCTGTTGCTGTGAATGGTCCAAGAGTCACTTTTGGATACAGCAAAGAAGGCAAGGTTGTTGCTGTTGGAAAGCTAATCAAAGGAAACATAGAGATATATGACGTCTCTTATGTTAATGGCCTGAAGTACAATCTACTGAGCATAAGTCAATTTTGTGACAAGGGATTTTCTGTAATGTTTTCATTAGATAAGTGCTATGTTGAACAAGTTGGAACAAAGAAGGTTATTTTATCTGGAAGAAGACAGGGAAATATCTATGTAGTCGACTGGAATTTTGTGGACAAGAATTCTAATGTTTGTTTGGTGGCTTCTACACCAAGTGAAATCAGTTGGCTGTGGCACGAAAGAATGAATCATTTGAATTTCAAGACCATAAACAGATTGATAAAAAATGATCTGGTAGAAGGAATTCCAAAGACAGTCATGAGCAAAGACAAGCTATGTTACGCCTGTCAGAAGGGTAAACAAGTGAAGTCCACTTTCAAAAGCAAAAAGCACCAATCTTCAACCAGAATTTTGGAGCTGTTACATATGGATTTGTTTGGCCCTATTGATCCTATCAGCAATGGTGGAAAGAAATACTGCCTAGCTGTTGTGGATGATTTTTCAAGATTTACTTGGGTGATTTTCATGAAGAAGAAAAGTGAAACCAAGGAACATCTTACTAATCTGATGGAACTGATCCAGAATGAAAAGAGTCAAAGAATATTGAAGATCAGATCAGATAGAGGGACTGAATTTACAAACTCTACTGTTGAAGAGTATTGTAACTCCAGAGGAATCAATCATGAGTACTCTGCTGCCAGAACCCCTCAACAAAATTGAAAGGAGAAACAGAACTCTAAAGGAAGCTACCAGGACAATGATAGTTGAAGCAAAACTGCCCCAAAGATTCTGGGCAGAAGCCACAAATACAGCATGCTACACCCTGAACAGATGTATGATCAACAAAAGTCAAAACAAGACACCTTATGAGCTATGGAACCACAGAAAGCCTAATTTACATTATCTTAGGATTTTTGGTTGTAAATGTTATGTTTTGAATAATGGGAAAAAATCACCTTACTGCATTTGCAGAAAAGGCTGATGAAGCTGTTTTTGTAGGTTACTCTACTGTTAGTAAATTTTACAGAGTTTTTAACAAAAGAACTTTACTTGTAGAAGAATCTATTCATGTAGTGTTTGATGAACCAAGCCAATCTTCTGAAAAGAATCAAAGTGCTAATCCAGAGATATCTGCTGACCTTCAGAAATTGAGTATGGAAAGAAAAGAAGAATATGTTCCCATCATACTACCTGATTTAAGCCAAGCTGTTAACTCAAGTGCTGTTCAAAATCAGTCTGCTGATTGTCTAACAGAGGAGTTGCAAACAGCTGACAGACCAGAGCCTGTTCAACAGACTACTACTGAGACTCCAACAGTAGTGTTGCAAGATCAATCAAGAGGACAGCATCCAGATTTGCAACCTGATCTCAGATGGCTCAGAGATCACCCAGCCAATTTAGTGATTGGTGATCCACTGGATAGAGTGAGAACTAGAAGGTCAACTGCAAATGAAACAATGTTTGTAAGTTTTCTTTCACAAATTGAGCCTAAGTTGATTGATGAAGCTCTTAGTGATTCTCACTGGATTGAAGCAATGCAAGAAGAGTTGAATCAATTTGAAAGGAATGAAGTCTGGTACTTAGTTCCCAGACCTACTCATCAAAGGGTAATCGGCACTAAGTGGGTATTCAGGAATAAAATGAATGAGGATGGTATTGTTACCAGAAACAAAGCAAGACTAGTTGCCAAAGGTTATTGCCAAAAAGAAGGCATTGATTTTGATGAGACATTCGCACCAGTTGCAAGGCTTGAAGCGATCAGATTATTCTTAGCCTATGCTACTCACAAGAACTTCACTGTCTATCAAATGGATGTGAAGTCTGCTTTTCTCAATGGAGAATTGCAAGAGGAAGTTTATGTTGAACAACCTCCTGGATTTGAAGCTTATCAACAAGGAGACAAAGTTTATCGTCTGAAGAAAGCTCTCTATGGACTGAAACAGGCTCCAAGAGCATGGTATGATACTTTATCTGATTTTCTTTTAGTTAAAGGATTTCGCAAAGGTAAAGTAGATAAGACTTTGTTCACTATTGAATGGGATAATCATATATTGTTAGTTCAAATATATGTGGACGATATTATTTTTGGTTCAACTAACCAACAGATGTGTGAGAAGTTCTCTAAGCTGATGCAGAACAAGTTTGAAATGAGCATGATGGGAGAACTAAATTACTTTCTTGGATTACAAGTTAAACAGCTACCTGATGGTATTTTTATTAATCAAGCAAAGTACACAAAAGATCTGTTCAAGAAATTTGGTATGGAAACTAGCTCATCTGTTAGTGTTCCTATGTCTACTGGACTTCGTCTGGACAAGGATGAAGATGGCAAATCAGTTGACATCACCAAGTATAGAGGCATAATTGGGTCACTGTTATACTTAACAGCTAGCAGACCTGATATTATGTATTATGTTGGAGTTTGTGCGAGATTTCAATCAAATCCTAAGGAATCTCATCTCTTAGCTGCTAAAAGGATATTAAGGTATCTCAAAGGCACACAAGAATTGGGATTGTGGTATCCAAGGGAATCAGGATTTGAACTTACTGGATATTCAGATTCTGACCTTGCTGGCTGCAAAATTGATAGGAGAAGTACTACAGGTACTTGTCAATTTCTAGGCAGTCGTCTGATCTCATGGATGAGTAAGAAACAGACTTCAGTATCCATATCTACTGCTGAAGCTGAATACATTGCTGCTGGAGCATGTTGTGCACAAATACTTTGGTTGCAGCATCAACTAGAAGACTATAATCTCAAGATCAGTGGAATCCCTATCTACTGTGACAATACCAGTGCAATCTCACTTACTCAGAATACTACTAGTCATTCCAGGACTAAGCACATTGAGATCAAACATCACTTCATCAGAGATCATGTTGAAAAGGGAAATGTTATTATTGAGTATGTTCATACAGACAATCAGATTGCTAACATTTTCACCAAACCATTAAGTGATGCAAGATTTTATACTCTAAGAGTGGAACTGGGCTTGTTAAAATTGGATTCATAAGCTGAGGGGGAACCTATCAGAAAACTGGGTTCAACAGCTGACTAATCTGATATCAACAAGTGTTACTCTAAGAAGACTCACTCTCAACAGACTAGTTGACTGATGAATTCTTGAATTCAGGGGGAACGTGTAAGACTAGCGGTACTCCTGTTTTATAGATGAAATCTTCAATGACAGTTAGTTGAAGTTGTTTTAATCAGAAGATTTGTTCTTAATTCTTGAAGACTTGAAGATTATTTATCTTGCTGGATTGACAAACAGCAAAGGATGATCACTAGATATTGGCTTTCACTAGTGATATATTGTATCAGACAAGTCGTCTATCAGATAAGTATTATTTTACTCATCTGTTTTTATTTATGTCAGCTTATATTTAAGTGTTGTATTGAAAACGTTTTTATCAGAAACACGCTTTTATAAGTAACAGACAAGTGGCGTTTCAAATTCCCTCCCGTCTGACATAATTAATGATTTTTTGAAATCCGCGTATATCGCTCACACGATCTGCTTTTCAGTAACTGATCTAACGGTTGACACTAATCACGGAAACCGACATTAAACCAACATCTATAAATCCAGATCTGATCAGCTTACTAAGCTTTTACGCACCCTCAAAATTTCAAAAAGTACAGAGCATTTTTGCATTCATTCTACTGCAAATCTCTCTCGTTTTTCCTTAATCTTTTTCAGAGATGTCTACCAAAGAAGCTAGCGCTGAAGGTATGTTCCTAAACTACCTGACGTATCACACGACTGGCACTCCACTGATGAAAGAAATTCTGGAAAAATTCAAGGCGGCAACCCTAGTTAACTTCATGGAGGCTCATGAAGATATGGTATTTAAAGATCAAGTTATGGAGTTTTATGGTTCGGAAGGGAAGCCTAACTATGAAACACTGGAAATTATTGCCAAAATTGGGGATAAGGTTATCTGTATAACTCCTAAGCTGCTGAATGAGAAATACGGACTCTCTCTTGAAGGTTCAACTGAGATTGCAACCCTAGCTGAACCCTTTGAAGCAGATTTCTGGAATCTGGCTGCAAAGAAGAATGAAGTCCTGTCCGGCAGCATCAAGAAGAATCAGCTGAAGGACAAATTTCAGCGTATGGCAGATTTAGTTGCCAAAGTACTGGAAAATTGCACATTTTCACTGGATAGTGTGACAATGAGGAGATTTCATACCATGATTGCTGTGTATTATGGTTTGAAGGTGAACTTGGCAACCTTCATTTGGTACATTCTTGCTGATCACAAGGAGCGTGGTCAAACACTTCACAGAATCTTCCTTAGTCATCTGCTGGTAAATTTGAGATGTACAGTGACAAATGGCAAGGACGTTCATAAGGCCAAGGAGCTGAAAATTTATGAACCAGTAAAGTCTGGAAGGTCTAAAGGACCTGCTGATGTGCCAGAAAAGAGACAATAAAAAAGGAAGGCTGCTGAGCCTAAAGATCCAGCTAATAAGGCCAAGAGAAGTAAGGCAACTGTTCAAACAGCTAAGCCAGCTGTTCAAGCCAGAACAGTTTCGCCTAAGGATGTGAAAGTTGCTAATGCTATCATAGATCAGACAACTAAGGAAATTGAGGAGATGGCCTATGACTTATCTCCTGAGAGAACCATTTCAGCTGAAGTGCCAGCTGAAAATGTTTCTAAAAGGACAAGGAGCGAGATGAAAGACACTGCTACATCTGCTATTGTCCATCACACCAAAAAGACTGCTAGAAAGAAGATGACATTCATTGAAGAAGATACAGAACTTTCTGGGCTGGTCAGAAAAAGTCCTCCAACAGCAGAGAGGCCTGTTGGATCAGAGAAGAAGTCTGCTGAAGTAAAGTCAGCTGATGATCAAGTGAAACAGACTTCTGCACCAACAGCTGAGGTTGCTCAACCTCAAAAGGATCCTGAAGTGCAGATCATTGAACCGATTGCTGCTGCACCAGTAGCAATTGCTGCTCCAGAACCAACAGCTGCGGCACCAGTTGTTGAATCAAGAGCTGCCAGGAATAAAAGGACTGGCAAAGCAAAAGTGTCAGCTTATCACAAGAAGAAGCGCGAGGAAGCTGAACAAAGAAAGCGTGAGGAAGCTGAGCTGAAAAGAGCTTTGGAAGCAAGCAAGAAAAAAGCTGATGTCAAGAATATGACTAAAGCTGAATTGGCTGCCAAGGAGGAAGCAGACTTGGCAAAGGCTATTGAAGACAGTAAGAAAGATGCATATGGACCAAGGAGGTCTGAAGGCATCGTGATTGGGAAACCCAAGGAAGGACAATTTGTGCTACCAAGGGCCAAACCAGTCAAAAGAAAGAAGGCTGAAATCAGAAGAGCACTTGAGATTGTCCAAAGTGACTCTACTGTTTTCAGAAGGTTTGAAGCTGAGCTGGAGAGGATGAATCAGCTACTTCAATCCAAGACCACCTTTCTCCCAGAAAAGATCAGATACAACCGTTGGAGGGAGTATAGGTTGAATAAGTCTGAAGAAGAGATCCAAGCTTGGAAGGAGTTCGCTGATGAAGGACGGTTGTTCCTAAGTTGGTTGCATACAACTTCTGTAGCGAAGGCATTGGATTCAGACTTCATAAGAGACAGGTTACATGACTTTGCAAGAGTCATTGTACTGGAAGAGGCAACTGCTATAAGGGATTCATTGTCAAATAAACCAAGTCCTGCTGATGATTTGGTGGAAAGAGCAGTTAAGATCGCTGTCTACACAACTATGGAAAAATGGGCTGAACGATCAAGATATGAGCCTGGTTCAACCAGTGATGTGCCCACTTTACCAAGTTTGCAGCGTATTGCCTTTGGCTCAGAAATCAGTACATATCAAGAACAACTGAGTGCTCAACAGACTACTTCACCTTTTGTTCCAGCTGACTTGATTCGTCAGAAGACTGTCGTGTCTACTGATGGTACTGAGATCATTCACATTGCTGATGAGCCAGCTAGTGAAGAACGGAAGAAGGACCAGCAAGCTGAAGAGATTAACCTGGATACATCAAACAAGCTGCCTGCTGAAGTCAAAGATTTGGTTCCTTTAGCTATTGAGTGGAAGGCTGAAGAAACTCAAGTTCTTCATGAAGCTCCTGTTCAACAGGAAGAGCCTGCTGAAACATCAACCTCTGTTCCTACTGCTGACTTGCATTCTTCACTGATGGAGTCAATGAAGATGCTGATTGATAATGCCATGAAGGAGATGGAAAGGAGGAATCAACTGATGTTAAAGCAAATGCAGGAGGCCACTGCAAAGATGGTGCAGGAAGCCATAGAAAATTTTCCTCTACCACCAGACAATTCCCTTGCACTGACTCAGAGTATTTTGAGTATGAACAGAAACATTAAAGACGTGAAAGCTGATGTGAGTCATCTGCACACTGCTCTTCAAAGGCATGAGTCTGATATTGCAGGAATTGCCAGAGTCATGAAGGAAGTTGGTGAGGCAGAAATAGAGAAAAATGTTGCACTGATGCAAGAGTTCACTGCTGTAACCAATAAGGCTCAAAATGAGATGTCAACACTTCAACTGAATGTTGACTATTTAAATGACCAATCTGGTGAGATGAAAACTACTCAACTTCGTATGGAAGCAACTCTGAATCATCACTCTGATCAACTTCAAGTTGTGGATCACAACATCAGAAAGCTTTGTGCTGCTGTCAACGTAACTCCTGATCAACTCAACCCTGCTGCTGATGACAAAAGGGGGGAAGAGGAATCAACTAAGAGGAGTGTTGCTGCTGCAACTGTTCAAGTACAAGACCAACGGGCTGCTGCTGAAAAGCCAAATGAAGAAAAAAGTACTTGAAGAGGAAGCTGAAGATGAAGAAGCTGCTGAAGAAGAGCCTAAGGACGTAGCAAAAACTGACAAAGAGTTGGCTGCCTCCAAAGACTCTGCTGAAGAACAGCTAGATCCAGACAGAAAATACAAGAGATTAGAGGACATCAAGAGAAAGATCGAAGCTGCCTCTAAGAACTTGGAAGTATTTTCCAGTGGAGAAGATAAAGATGATGAAAGTGAAGAGTATGAAGATGAGGAAGAAGAGGAAGATGAAGAAGCTGAAGACTAGGCTAGAATTCCTAGACTAGGTCATCTGTTGAAAATATTGTAATCAGCTTACTTTATTTGTAAATTCACTTAAGTCCATTTTCTTGTAAACTTGTACTGTAATTTCAAAGATCATTTATAAAAAGTCAAGTTTCCAACATACTATTTCTATCTCAGAAATTTTTGAGGACTTAACTTTAGTTTTAGGTACAGGTACTTAGCTGAAGTTTTGTCATCATCAAAAAGGGGGAAATTGTTGGATGAAGATGAAGACTTTCAAGTGAAGGGAGGTTTTGATGATTTCCAAAAGTCATCAGCTAAGTATGGAAGCTTAGTACAAACCTTAGAAGATATTTGACCAAGGAAGAATTTATTTCAGACGAATCAAATATGGTCCAGAAGACTACTGATCTGTTGATGAAGAAAGGAATCGGACTGGTGGACTTTCAGGCGACTCAAATCAGATTAGTTCAAGTTTGAGATCAGCCGAGTATACATCAGACGAGTGATTTCGATCAGCAGAGTGGAAGGGATCAAGGAGTCTGATCAACGGTAATAAATGTACTTGGAGTAATAAATGCTGAAGAGGAAGGGTATTTATGACAAATGATTGAAGAGAAACCTCGTATCAGCTTGGTGCATTTAATGCGGACTGACAGAAGGTACAGCAGAGTGTACAGTGTTCAGTCGCAGGTAGCCGTTTCTGCAGAAGGGACCAGTACTCGAGGATTTGAACACCTGTCGATCTCTCAACGGGCAGATTTCAAATCTCAAGTATAAATAGTTCAGTTCAAGAGTTGAAGAAGAAGAAGCAACACAACTGAGATTAAAATCGAAGCAGAATTCTTCTATGTCTCAACTTCAAGAACAGAACACTCATCAGCCGAGTCATTTGTTGACAAAGCAGAATAGAGAGAAAACAAAATATACATATAAATCTGAGTGATTTTGTTAGGAACGTGTTGTGAGAAGTAGATATCCATCTAAGTGAGTGATATTACTTCAGAGAGTAGGAGTTTCTTTGTGATTTCCTATTACGCACTTGTGGCCTTCTCATTTGTTGATTGGCGCAAGCATTGTATACTGTAATCTTTGTGCTTATAGTATAACCCAAGATCTAAGTGACTTGGAAGAGTGGACTAAAGGATTTATATCCATATAACCACTATAAAAATCCTTTGTGTTTATACTTGCATTATTTCTTGCATATTTTCAAGAGCATATTTTAAACACGTAAAAGTTAACTGTTGAAAAGTTTTAAAAGGAGTTTACAAAACTGGGGATAAAACTTTTTCTAAGTTAAGAAAACTACTTGTGAAAAACACTAGAAAAATCCGCTGCAAGTTAGTAAATTTAAAACTCTGATTTTGATAAAATCAGCTAAGTAAAATCAGAAGAGTGGTCAACTCTGCTGTTCAAAGCTTTGTGCGAAATCAGCTTAGTCAACTTATGATTCCTGATCAGCTTAGTCTGCTGACAGAAAAAGTTAGAGATTTTGAAAGATAAATTTTTAGAGGTCTATTCGCCCCCCCCCCCCCTCTAGACCTCATCTGACCACTTGGGACCAACACCCTTGAACAAGGGTGGATGCAAAAACCAAACAGCCAAAAGTCCTAAGTGTAGTATAATCAGAAGAAGTACCATAAAGCTTCTCATAAGGTGTTTTAAAATCCAGAATCCTAGAAGGAGTTCTGTTAATTAGATATGCTGCTGTGGAAACATATTCAGTCCAGAGATGAATAGGAACTTTAGAATCAAATAATAATGCTCTGGCTATGTTTAAAAGGTGCTGATGTTTTCTCTCCACAACAGAATTTTGTTGTGGAGTTTCTACACAAGAATATTGATGCAATATGCCTAATTTGTCAAATAAAGAAGTAAAAGAAAGTTCAGGAGCATTATCACTTCTGAAAACTTTAACACAACAGTTAAATTGAGTCTTAATCATGTTCAAGAATTTTGGAATAACAAATGACATATCAGATTTATGTCTTAACAAACAGATCCATGTAAATCTAGAAAAGTCATCAATAATGGTGGCAAAATATCTTTGACCAGAAATAGAGGGGACTTTAAAGGGTCCCCAAACATCACAATGTATCAAATCAAAAGCTTTAGAAGATACAGAAGTAGAAATAGGAAAAGAATGTTTCTTTTGCTTAGCAAGATTACAAATGTAGCAAGTATTATTACAAATTTTAGAAATATCTAAGTTCAAAATACTTGAAAGTCTAAGCATAGCCTTGTAGGGCATGTGACCTAATCTCTCATGACAAGTATCACAAGTGACTTTGTTGCAGTATGCTGAAGTAGAATCTGGTGAACAGTGATTACTAAAGACATAGCGGCCATTAATCTTCCTACCCTCTCCAATCATCTTCCCTTGATGATTCTGAATCAGAAAGGATTCTAGTGTGAATTTTAGAGAGAGACCATCTAGTAATAACAATTCACTAACATAAATTAGATTAAAATGAAACTCAGGAATATAAAAGACATTTCTGAGAGTTAATGAAGCATTTAAACAGTTGTCTCCAATCTGATGAACAGGAAAACAACTGTTATCAGGCAGTATTACAGTTGCATCATTAATACGTCTTAAGGCAGAAAATAAAGAAATATCATGACATATATGCTTAGTAGCACCAGAGTCCATTATCCATGCATTTGTATGAATAATAGAATTAATAGGTAGAGAAATAGAACAAATACCTGAGACACATGAAACATGTGCAGAATCAGTGGAGGCAGGGATATGAAGATTTTTACTGAAGAGATTCATCAAATGTTGACACTGTTCAGCATTTAGACTCTGTAGAAGAGGAGTTAGAGGGTTTTGATGACCAGAATTGTGGATGGGGGATGTGAAAGTTGATGTTGCATCATTGAAATTGTTGACATTGTTTGTGGAATTGATAGAGGGTTTCTTGTACCCCACTAGATATCCATGTAGTTTGTAGCATTTGTCAATTGTATGTCCAAGAATACCACAATGAGTGCAGGTCGGTCTGTCCTTTTTCTTGAAATTGGGGTTGAATTTTGGATTTTGAGATGTATTTGGTTGATTTGGTTGTTGAAACTGATTGTATGGTCTGGGAATATGTTGAGGATTTGGTGTAGGGGTGGTGATATTGCTTTTGGAGGCAAATCCTAGGGTGTTAGACAGACCCAAAGAGTGTTGTAGTTGGCCTACCTTTTTCTGTCTCTCTTCTTGAGTGGCAAGAGAGAAGACTTTGTCAATATGGGGGATTGGATCCATGATTAAAATCTGACTTCGAAGATTATCATAGGAATCATTCAACCCAAGTAAAAAAGTAAGAACCAATTCTTCTTGGTAGTGATCATGAATCTTTTGAGGGCCATCACAAGTGCAGGAATTGAATAAAGGCCTATAATTAGCTAACTCATCCCAGATGGATTTGAGTTTAGTGAAAAACATGTTAACAGAGAGAGTGTCTTGATGGAGATTGGCAAGTTCCCTTCTGAGTTGCAACTTTCTTGGTCCATTGGAGTGTTGAAATCTAGTTTTGAGTTCATCCCAAATGGCTTTGGCGGAGTTTGTATACATAATACTAGAATGGATTTCTTGGGAAACTGAATTTAAAATCCAGGAGACTACAACATCATTATTCGGGACCAAGCAATTTGTAAGGAGATATCTGTAGGACCACGATCTGGTAAAGAACCATTGATGAAACCAAGTTTATGTTTCACGTTGAGGGCCAAAAGCATGGACCTGGACCAAGAAGGGTAGTTGTCCCCGCGGAGAGGCTGTTGAACGATGAGTAGTCCAGGGCCATCAGATGGATGGAGGAAGTAGGGGTGGGAAGGATCCTCCATGGGAGGGCGCAAACGTGTAGATGTGACTGTGGAAGAGTCGGAAGTGGAAGCCATTAAAGGGGAAGAAGAAAATTGATCAAGAATTGATCAGAAACAGAGAAAGTGATCAGAATTTTGATCAAGAACAGGAGAAACAATGAATTTAAATTCGTGAAGAAGCGTGGAAAACGTGTAAATCTACACTGTTGATACCATATTGTAATCTAAAGAAACTAAAAAGAGTAAGAAAGAATTAATCAACTCAGTTTTCTTGATGGAAAAACAGAGAAGAGAGGATGAAGTTTGGAAAAATATAATTTCACTAAAAAAGATTAATTGAATGTTACAGATGGGTGTTAAACCCAGATATAAATAGGAGAAAAGAACCCGGGTATAATTAGGAGAAAAGAAAATGATGTGTGCAACTATACAACTAAAACACGTTTCTTCTAACCGGGGAAATACAATATGAATTTTATATCCAAATTACATAATTTTAAATCCCTAACTTTTACTAACTCCATTCTTCTTCTTGCTGCGCAGATATGGAGCTGAATATCCTTCAATAGATACTAAATGTGCATTTATGTATCTAGTGATACCAAAATTGCAAAGTTTCCTATTGTATTGTACCAAATATGCAATTTTCCCATTTTCAAAGTGTTAAATTGTGGAAATCTTAAGAGTACATTTCTTTTTCCAGAAACATTTCATTGAAAATTGGTACAAATTAAGTATTTACTCTTGCATAAAGAGTTGCTTCAAGTACATGCTTTTTTTATCGCATTGATGCACACAAATATAATGTTCGAGGTAAACGTTTTACATGTATGAAGACTTAGGAAATAATATTGGGTGAAATAAAGTTTCCTCCCTTAAAGTATGAGGGTGGTATCAATTACCCCTAAAGTACCAATTGTAACACTTATCCCCATCTGTTATAGTTTTGTAGTTTTTATTCCAAAAATACCCCCGCCCCTTTCATAAATAATAAATTAATCTATCAAATAATTATTTCTTTATTAATTATAAATCCATTCATCCACCAAACAACATTATGTTTCAATTTTTCATTTCTTTTGTTTTCATCTTTTTTTCGATCTCAATTTTTTTCTTTATTTTCATCTCATTTATTTCTAACCGAAGGAAACAAAAGAAATGAAGAAATTAAGAAATTGAAATAATATTGTTTGGTAGATGGATGAATTCATAATTAATAAAGATTTTTTTTATAAAGAAATGAAGAAATTGAAACATAATATTGTTTGTTGTCAAACTTGAATTTTGCGAAAAAGAATTTCAAGGAGAATTACCCACCATTTTGAATAATAATTCGTACCGAAAATAAATGAGATACTTATCACTAAATAAAACTCAAAAAATATAGAGAACAAATTTGAGATAGAAATTAAAAAAATTGAAACATAAAATAACGAAAACAAATTGAAACCGAAATTAAAAAAAAAATGAGATGAAAATAAAGAAAAAATTTGAGGCCATAAAATCGAAGGAAACAAAAGAAATGAAAAAATTGAAACATAATATTGTTTGGTGGATGGATGAATTCATAATTGATAAATATATTTTTTTTGATAAATTAAGAAAGAAACAATTTATTTGTTATAAAAGGACGGGGGTAGTTTTGGAATAAAATATTCAATACTATAACAGAGGGGGGTAAGTGTTACAATTGATACTTTAGGGGGGTAATTGATACCACCCCTATACTTTAATGGGGAAACTGTATTCCACCCAATAATATTTGAAATCCTTAGTTTAATGATAAACTTATTACTCTACTTGACATATCTATAAATTGTCTACATCAACCGGTGTAATTAACTTGAAATATAATTAAAGACGGAAAATCCTTTTAATGTTCTCAATCAAGGCACACATTTTTCTTCATTTGTGTCTCCTTGCAAGACTTTTCTAAAAGATTCTTTGGAAAATGGTGGCAAATTCAAAGCTGCATTTGCACTCGATTTATCTCATCGACTATGTCAAGATTATTCATTATATCCTCTGCATGTTTGTAATTTCGATCACAAATGTTCGTTAACAAAAATGACCGTATGATCTTTTCTGAAAGTGAAATGCATACCCTATGTACTTTGTCTAATTAGCAAAAAAAAAAAAAAAACATGTATTGTTTGTATTACTAAAAATCTCTCTATGCTATTTTTTATAAGCAAAAAAAAACTCTCTCAAGCCGAAGTACATATTCTGCAGGAAAAATGACAATCACATCCTCGCCACAAAAAACGCCCCTATTGATCTAAAAATTTGACAATAACCCCGCTGTTAATTTTGAGAATTGACAAGACAATAACCCCTGTTCACTTGGTCTTCTGATGCAATGTACTTAAATAAAACAGATCATGAAACTGATAGTTCCTTGTTTGTTAATACCTTTAAGTATGGTCTTCACAATTGAGTCATATATACCTTTAAGTATGGTCTTCACAATTGTTTGTTTGAAATCTTTTTATTAATTTTCCCATGATCCATCAGACTTTAGAATGTGGAAAAAAGCCATATGATATATTTTTAATTGGAACTTGTTAGTATTTTTTTTTTTTTCATATGTGGTAGCAAATGTGACGAATATGTTTTCACATTATCCCTTTTTTTTCGTCACATATAACAAATCTGTAATTGGGTATCATATGTAATAAAAGTAACTTATGGGTCATTTTTGTCAAACTTCACCTCCTCGATCTGGTCATAAATTTTCTCGTGAATGAAATATAAATTTTAAGTTTGAGTGTTTGATAGAATATCGGCCTTTTTGTATCTAATTTAGCACCTCCAGATAAAATTCCTGGATCCGTCCCTCCTTGTGGAGACAATTAATCATAAATAACCATGGTGTTAAGTCCAAATAAAATATAGGGTTAATTACAGAGACCTTCCCTGAGGTTAGGTGTAATTACCGCCCAATTCCCTCTGACTATCATAATTACAGGGACCTCCCCTGAGGTTTCAAAAGGATTACAAAATCCTAACGGACCTTGACGGAATTGGACGGAAATCGTGAAATGACGTTGTTGCCCTCGGTAGTTTTACTAAAAGAAAAAAGTAAAAAACTTGATTAATGAAATGTCCGATTTACCCTTGAAATAAAGCACAAAATTATCATAATACCCTTACAAAATTTAATTTTGAATAGAAATAAAAAATCATAATTGCACATTAATCCCTAACTTTTAGAAAATTAATTTTATACAAAAAAAAAAATTCCCAATCCCTAAACCCCCCATCCCCACTCCACCAACCCCCCCCCCCCCCCCCATCCCCCTCCCTAACACCACCGGTCCTTCCAGGCCGGCGGCGCCGGCCTGGAAGGAGTTAGACCGTCGCCGGCCTGGGTTGAAGAACCCAGGCCTGCGACGGCAAACCCTAGGCCGGCGGCGGCCTAGGGTTTCCGTCGCAGGAGCGCGACGGCCTGACTCCTTCGTTAATAGGGGGAGTGGGGACGATGAGGCAGGGCGGGGTTTGGGTAGGGTGGGGCGGGGGCTGGGTAGGGTGGGGCGGGGGTTGGGTGGGTGGGTGGGTTATTTTTTAAAAATAATATGATATTAATTTTTTTTATTGATTTATAATAAATTTTGGTAGGGTGGGGCGGGGGCTGGGTGGGTGGGTGGGTTATTTTTTAAAAATAATATGATATTAATTTTTTTTATTGATTTATAATAAATTTTTTTAATATTTATAATTTTATAATAAATATTTTATTAAATCAAGTAATAGAATGAATATTTTTACTTTTTGTACAAAAAATAATTTTTTAGTTAAAATTTTACGAATTTTTTTAGTACTGATTACTTATGAACATGTGAGCATTTTTATAATGTCTAATAACTTATGTTCAAGTTTTTTTTTTCTTCTCATGATTATACGTAATTCATTTATTTATCCTTGTATTTAAATTATAATTTTTTTTGAAATTATTAAAATTTCGGGTTAAATGTGAAAGTTGAATGTATTTACATTTTTATTTATGTTATACAATATTTTTCTTATAATTAATCATAAATTTATTAATTTTTCCTTATATTTTATTTGTAAAAGTATTATGAAAAAATATTGACATGTTATTATATTTTATTTAAGAATTTATATACACACATAAACTAATTATAAGTTTCATGTAAATTTATAACATTTAAACCCATACTTATACATATACATTGCAAAGAAAACCCTCATATGAATTAAACATAACAAGGGTATAATTGTCCACCAAAATAGCTACAGTAACCCCAAGGGTAAAATAGGAAGTTCAATAAAAAATTGGCGATGACGTCAGCAAAAACTAACGGAACCCTAACGGATGTAATCCTTTTGAAACCTCAGGGGAGGTCCCTGTAATTATGATAGTCGGAGGGAATATGGTGCAATCTGACTAGTTCCTGCTTTCAATGATTAGGTTTTCTCTTCACATTTTATTGTTATGATTTGGATTATTTGTCTTACTCCTGTCTCTGTTATCTAATACGGTTTTATTAAAAATTGACAAGGTTATTCGATTCCATAAAAATAAAAATAAAAATAAATTTAGTACTTTTTATCAATATGTGCCTGAAGGAAGGTTCAACATCAGAGATGTTTTATCAAAGCTCAAATTAGCAATTTCCATTATAATATATTATGGACCTTAATTAACTACTTCAATATTGATCTTCTTGAGCTCACGTGAACATCTTTCATATTAGGCCTCTCATCTGGTAAATTCGTTGTACATTCAATGGCAAGTTTCATGATTGATGACAAACACTTATCAATGTTAGATTTAACAGAATATTCTTATTCTGCATTTAGTAATTCATTATCAACAATTTGCATTATACTGTTGGGAAATGATTCAGACACCCATTTCTTCATTGTTAACTCTCCTAAGAATAACTCATCAGTCGGTCTCTTTTTTTTAAATGTTTCCATCAACAAAATCTCATAGCTATAAACATCTATAAGTTGATAATAATCCTCCTGATCCATACTCTGCCAAATTCACATATGGGATCAAATTAACAAAGTTAAATGATAGAACTAAATGCAAAACTACCCTTTATTAGGAAAAAAAACCCTGTGTTCTTTTTTTATTATCAAAAAAACCCATCTGAAACTTCCTCATAAATCATAGGGAGGTTATTGTTAATTTTTTAAGTAGACATGACAGTTATTGATAATTTTCAAAGTTAACAGGAAAATTATTAATAGGTGGATAGGGGTGTTTTTGCCATTTTTTGTGGGGTATAATTGTCATTTGGACTTGCTAGGAGGTTTTTTGCAAATAAAAAATTAGTACGGGGATTTTCTAATAAAAATAACACAAGTTTTTTTATTTTTTTATAACTAAGCAAAGTATAGGGGTATTTTTGTATTTTACTCTTAAATGATGCATAGATAAGAGCTAGTGACAATTCTACTGACCGTTTTGTAAGTAAATGGCCACATTTTTTTATTTTATGTTTGTTATGAACTTTGCTTTGCAAAAAATTTCTTCTTTCTACCCCTTCCAATATTAAAAACTATGAAATTCAAAAGAATTTTGATCTGGAAAAGTTTAGAGTATTTATAATATTCATACCTGGTTCCATGTATCCAATGGTGCCTAGAGTTTTGGTTTGTGCCATCCTCTGATCATGTGTTAGAAGCTTTGCAATCCCAAAGTCTCCCACACGCACCACCATATTTTCATCCAAAAGTATATTGCTCGGCTTCAAATCGCAATGCACAATCGGTGATGAATAACCTTGATGTAGATACTGTATTGCAGATGTCACATCTATCATTATTCCTAAACGTTGACCAATATTTAAAGAATAGTTTGGAGAGTACAACTATTTCTCAAGGTTTCCATTAGGCATATATTCCAATACCAAAGCCTTAAAATCAAGATTCGAGCAACTAGTAATGACCTTCACAAGATTTCTATGCCAAAGGCTACGCATGATTTGGCACTCCGTCAAAGCTCTTGAATGCACCTTGCACGTCTAAGTGAAAAACCTTAACCACATAATTCATCTCATTTGAAAACGTTCCTTTGTATACCGAGATAATGCTACCTTGCCCAATCAAATTTGATATGTCAAAGTTGTCTGTGGCTCGTAGAATTTCATAATACGAGATCCTCTCATGTTTGAGGCCGAGATTTGATTCAAAAAAAGATAAAAGTGTTGAATCTCTACCTCGGTGTTTAAACATGTAGATCATTATAGCTACTGCAACAACAATGATTAAAGCCATTAGCGGTAGAATATATTTTAGAAATATGTTTCTTCTTGAAGACTTGGGTGTATTCCCTTTACATACTTCAACATTAAATCGAGATGCTCCACATAACCCTTTATTGCCTATGAAGAATTTTGAAGTGAGGTTCCAAGAATGCCCTTCATCTGGGATTTGTCCCGTAAGTTCATTGAACGAAACATTGAAGTAATCAAGATATGTAAGCGTCTCCAAAGACAGTGGAATTGAACCAGATAGATTGTTTTGGAATAAGTCCAAATATTGCAACGCTCTCATATTACCTAAAGATGAAGGTATTGAGCCATTGAACTTATTGCTATCCAAACATAAATAAGTTAAACTCTGCAGATCCCCTATACTGCTTGGAATGCTTCCGGTAAGCTGATTTCCAGATAAATTCAACTCTCTCAAACTATTCATATTTCCGATTGCATCAGACAAAGAACCCTTTAACAAATTTCGCGATATAGATACAATTTGAATCCAATTACTAGACCATAAAGTCGATGGAATGCTAGAATTGAAGAAATTATCATACAAATAAATTTCTGACAATGAAGGGAGATTTCCTAAACAACTTGGGAGCTGCCCAGAAAGCCTATTATCCTTTAAACTAATATAAAACATATTTTTGAGATTGCAAAAACTATTCGGTATTGGACCATGCAATTTATTACCATAGATTGATAAATGTTGCACGTCTCTTAAATGCCCCAAAGTCTCTAGAATCATTCCATTCAAGTTATTATCTCCGAGGTTTAACAAAAACAAACTACTCAAATTACCGATTTCACTTGGAATCGTGACTGAGATGTTGCACCCTCGAGCCACAAAATTTTCAAGAGATGCAGAAATATTGCTCGAGCCTAATAGTTTGGGTAGGGGCCCGATTATAGGATTGTTACCAATCAGTAAGGATGTAAGGTTCTTGAAATTGAACAAGGATGTTATAAATTCTTGTTCAGGTATAGATATATCATTTGTGAACAGATTTGCCACAATCCAAGTACTTGTAATGAACGTAAGTTCCCAAGATTTATCGGTATGTGTCCAATAAACGAGTTAAAGTTAATATCGAAAAATTTTAGTGACGATATATTTGAGACTGAATTCGGGATATTTCCTTAAAATTGATTTCCTGGAAGATAGAGAAATTGGAGATTTGGAAGCCCTTTGTCTATGGAAGATGGAATGGTGCCGGTTAATTCGTTCTTGCTAAGTGAAAGTACATGTAATCTTGAGAGGTTGAACACAGAAGATGGAAGTTCACGTATGAGTTGGTTTACTTCAAGATTCAGAACTGTTAATTTAGATAGATGTCCAATTGTTGAGGGAATTGTTCCTTCAAAATTGTTGTAAGCCAAGTCCAATGTATTTAAATTTGACAAGTTGTCAATTGATGGTGGAATGGTACCTATAAAAGTTAAAAAGTTTAGGTATTAAAACTTATAAAAGTTTGGGGATTTTTGTAAGTTGTCTTACGTGCCGTTTGGTTCGGCATATTAGGCCCAATAAATTAAATAGTGAGACTTTATTTGGTATTTGGCTCTACAAATAAGAAAATCTGGGCAGCCCAGATTTGCCCGGGTTTTGGTGGGCCAGCCCTAATAAATAGCTCTTATCTCCCTATTACAATTGGGCCTCAACCCCTACAATTACATTATGGTGAAATAAGGAAACAATGAAATTACACCTTTGTCCTCACTCTTCAGTAAAATATATATATATATAATTATGTCAATATATGATTTTACGAGAGAATTGTATTTGTGCTACCAAACTTTATATCTTGTACCATAAAAATTCAGGCTGACATATTTGATACCATAATTTAACAAATCCATTCACATTTGGTACCGCCGTTAAAAATCACCATTAAGTGGGTAAACTTTTGTTAAGTCAATTTGAATTATTGTAAAAATGATGTCATTACTTATGTTGACTTACAATTCTACCTCATAAAATTTCAGGTTGGCAAAATAACCCCACATCTTCAAATTTGCTAATGATTTTAGTCCACATTGTTGCATATTTCAAAATTGACTCAAATAAGACCACTTGCGGGCCAATTTGGAGATTTTATTTACTATATTTACATATTTATAATCTATTTAACTAATTTGATTTTGTAAACAATTTATTATTAAATTTAAAAAACATACCCTTACAATTTCAGTTAAAACAGTTTGTTCAATTAAAAATCGATTTTGGGTTCAAATTATAATTATCACATTTTTTTATATTGACAATTGTTTCAAAGACGATTTTCTTTGTACAAGAGTTTTATATCATATTAAATTTTGGGTTTAAACATAATAAACGTGTCGAGCATAAAAAATATAGGGAAATAAGAACATTCCGTAATTGCTTAAGGCACTTTTTGGAATAATTTATTATTATTCCAAAATCGGTTTTCAATTGAACAAATTGTCTTAACTGAAATTGTAAGGGCACATATTGATATGAACATATTGGAAGAAAAATGTGGAGTGGTGGAGTATAGCTCTCTCCCGAGGAATAAAAAATTGATATGATTTGGGATAGGACTTGTGAATAAAAGAAAGTATACAAATGTCAAATGAGCATAATCATGTTTTTATCATGCAAACCAAACACTTAAATCCAAATAATAACTCAATTACAATTTGAGTGAAAATATATAACCAAACACCACACTATATAATTGCATTACATTATATTATTGTGGAATAGCTAATTCCACCTTATTTATTGGGAGAACCA
The DNA here is from genome assembly GCA_030819805.1 of Penstemon newberryi var. newberryi. NCBI lineage: Eukaryota > Viridiplantae > Streptophyta > Magnoliopsida > Lamiales > Plantaginaceae > Penstemon > Penstemon newberryi. The sequence goes on along the minus strand of JAUALY010000001.1, from coordinate 76,179,341 downwards.
AAGGGCACCTTAAGATATACTATAAAACTTCCAATAAAAAGGGCACAAAACTGGGGACAAAACTCTTCTGTTTTATGGAAACTTGCACGAAACTACCATATATTAAGTTTATTGCACAAAAGTCCCCTTATGTTTTCATAAACTCGTCAGAAATCCCCTTTCCGTCCAATTCCGTTAAATTTTTGAAGGGCATGTGCGAAGTTTATGAAAACATTAGGTGATTTAGTGCAATAAATATAAAACATAGTAATTTTGTACAAGTTTCCAAAAACATCGGGGGATTTCGTATACTTTACCCGACAATAAGAAAACTGAATGAAAGTTTTGTATACATGTAAAGAGTAAGTTAAATAGTCATAAAAAGAAACTCAGTTGCAGTCATGCAAGTTTTACAATCTAATCATCTTTGAGAAAAATTGAATAATTTGGTTTCTAGGAACTAAGATTTATCATATTTAAAACCTTATAAAAATTTGGTTGAATTGTACAAATCGTCCATTCTATATTTCATTTTTGGCAATTTTGTCCCGCCCCGGATCTTCTGTTACATAAAAGTGGGGAAATTTATTTTTTTGGGTCACCTTGCAACTTTGATACCATTGGACACGAAAATGCAAATTTGATACCACAGTTTATGTTTTCATTGCAACTTTCCCAATTTTTCACTTGAGTTAATGACAATTTACCCCCTATGATATTCATAATGTTCAATTTACCTCCATGTGATTTGAAAAAGAGCACCCCTATGTAATTTTATAAGAGTTCACATGCACCGCCTCCTTAATATTTTTATATGTGGCACTTTACCTCTATGTGTTATAATAATATGGCAATTACCCCCTATGTTATGATAAATATGGTAATTTACTCCCTGTATTATGATAAATATGGCAATTTACACCCCCGATGTTACAAAACACTTTACATGCCCACTCTCAATTTCGGCAATTGAGTTACACTCTCTGACTGAAAGAGGTAAATTGCTTCTTTAAATTTTTTGTAGCGATGTAAATTGCTCTTTTTCAAATCATGAGGGGTAAATTGAACATTATGCATTTCATAGGGGATAAATTGCCATTAACTCCGGAGGAAAATTGAGCTTTTTATGAAAATTGCAACGAAAACTTAAATTGTGGTATCAAATTTACATTTTCGTGCCTGGATAACAAAGTTGCAATGTTACCTATATTGTGGTAAAACAACAAATTTCCCCGTAAAAATGTAACATTTCCTATCACAAGCACCTAAATGAGCCAACTGTCTACCAGACCATTGGACCCGCCACACTATAATTGTTTTTCAAACCTCGAGGCCAAACTCCATGATCAAGCAAATTTATATCGTATATCTTATGTGAAATCCTAGGATCTAGTCAAAGAGGAAAGGAGAAGCAATGTTAAAAACCCCAACAAAAATTCAATCAAAGAATCAAAGAACACTTCTTCCACTAGATCTTGTTTTATCAAATTTAGCCTCCCCTAATTAGCTATATTTAAAAGAAGACACTTACTTATTAATTATATCATTTTCTTACACTTGATTAATTGAGAGACTAAAGTTGATAAAAGCAGATCAACTGGAAGAAGGATCCTTTGATTCTTTGATTGAATTTGTGTTGGTATTTTCTTCACAATGATTCTCCTTTTTTCTTTAACACCAAGAATTAATACACAAACATAATTTTCTATATTTAAAAGTAATTAACATGCACTAAAGGGAACACTCAATGTGCTTAATTATGTGGCCAAATTTACATCTATTTAAAGGTTTCAAATTCTACAGTTTCATTCAATTGTGAGCTTTTAAAGAAGAAATGGTAGTTATTGTAGAAAAAAATTGGGTCACTTTTCTAATATTTTGTCTTTTTGCGTCTATTTATTGAAAGATTACTGTTTTGGGTGGTACAATATTGTACTTTCCATTGCATAATTGGCTGGTTAATTAGTTACTGTTTTCACTCACTTTGTAATTATATAATCATATCAATATATAATGTACTACTATGATTTATTCAAAAATTAGGCTTAAAGATAAAAAGTACATAATTAATTAATTACCTTTTTTCCTAGGTCAATGTGGAATAACAATTCCAAAGCTACATTTAATAGATACAAAATCATAGTCTTATTTCTTCAATTGTGATTTACATTAATGAAAGAAATTAGCGAATTAATTTAATCTATTCTGATACCTAATTCAAAATGTACCTTTTTTTGGGTACAATTCAAAATGTTCTTTTACAGAAATAAATGGGTGTCTAATTAATGTAACTTGTTCTTTTTAAAAAATCTGAAATCCGAGAAAAGGTGAAATGTTTGAAAATTAATTGGGCAATTTGGGCTGGTTTGTAGGGTTGTGCAATCGGTAATACCGAACCGAACCGAACCGGTTTTCGATATACCGATAAATTCGGTAATCTGAAAACCCGTACCGTTTGCCAAATCGAAAATTTCAGTTAGGTTCGGTTCGGTTCAAAAAACAGAAATAATTGGGCCTCTCAATTTTCTGAAAATTTTGGTTATTTTACCACTTTGTTGGGCCTCAAGTGATGAATTATCGCTCAAGTGCTGTTCGGAGAAACGCTGCAGAGCCATTTCTTGTGATAAATGGTTCGGAAGCGCCATTTAATTTAATAGTATTAATACTATATATCTTCACTACAAAATAAATAAATTCTTACATTTCCTTCATGATAATACAAAGTCCTAACTGCAATTGAAGATCAAAATATGAAAATATTTATTTACTTTATGTGTTTGTTAGTTTGTTACTACATTACAAAAAATTTCAGTACAAAATATTCTCAAATGGGCCAAAACTCAATTTCTTAAAACCATTAACAAATAACAAGCTTTATAAATATTGAGGCAAAAATGTAATAAATCTTTCATTCTCTCCCACTTCCCTTTCTCTGAACTGATTTCCAACATTGATAAATAATACACCCTGTTTACAAAACACTACAGGCATAAATAACTATGGCAAGCATGTCATTCTTTCTGAATAGCTGCCTTCTAAAGTGAGCAAATTATGTATACAAACACATATAAGCATCTTGGGCATTAGTTAAATTATGAATTAGGATATTAAAAAAAAAAAAAATTTAGTATACCGGTTCGGTTCGGTAAACCGGTCGGTATTACCGAAAACCGAAAACAATTGCACAGCCCTACTGGTTTATGTCCCTTTCGGATTGTAATTGTTACTATCAATAAGTTGGGATACTTGAAATTAGGGTTGTTAATGGGTCGGATTCTGGTCGGATCAGATTCGTTCAGATCCGCTTCATATAAATCGGATCCTATAGGGTTCAGATCTTGTTCAGATTGTGCTCGGATCTAGATTTTTTTAATCCAATCGGATCTAGATTTTTTTAATTCAATGGATCTTGGCCGGATATCGGATCTTTTTCGGATCCAATAAAATTTTCATTTAAATAATTACATTAATATTTTTTCCTAAAACAAGTTTATTAACTTTACAATTTTATTTAATTTTAGCTCACATTTCAAACATCCTTTACAAATATTCATATTTTTAGATGAAAACATTGGTTTAAATAAATTTTTAAATTAGTTATAAATTACTATCTTCTAAAATTGACAGTGAAATATTATTATTGATACTTACTTTTATAAAATATTATATATATATATATATATATATATATATATATCATTCTTTTTATTATTTATCGAATACGGATCTTTAACGGATCGGATCGACCTAAATCTATATTCGCTCTATGTGTTTCGGACGGATCATTATAATCTTGGGGTGCACATGATTTTTAAAACCGTACCAAACCGTACCGAATGTTAGGTTTTTTTTCTCAAAACCGAAGGTCTTGGTATGGATGAAAACCGTATCGAGTATTTTGGTATGGTTTTGATTTTAGACTTCTCATACCGTAAAAAACCGTACCGTACCCAAATTGAGAAGAAACATGAATTAACTATCCATTTTTTGATATTTAAAACTAAATTTTAATAAATTTTTATTTTTCAATTTATAATTCAAATATTATCGAATACTATATTATTTATAGTTTATATTATAGCCCATCATAGTTTATTGTTACTATATTGCTTGTGTTTAATTAAAAAAAGATATGCTCGAATTTTGCACAAATTAAACTTGTTATATGTTGAAAACTTAAAATGCAAAAATTCTAGGCAACAAATATCAAATAGTAAATTTCTTCACATAATAAAAACAATGATCAAATAATTAACCAATTAATTTTATTCAATTAGGTCGAATTATAGCGTCGAATTTGTGAACACTTTCTTTTCCAATGCTTTTTTTAATGAAAAAAAATAGTTTGTAAGATATTATAATATTAATTTTTATATAATTGTCAACTATGTAATCAACTATAAAAGGAAATTGTATGAAAAAGTTTGTTTGAAAAAACAGAAAAATCGCAAAACCGTACCGTACCGGAACCGCACAAAACCGAGTTTGTTGGTTCATAAAACTTTAGTTTGGTTTTGAGTTTTTTAAACCGCACTAATTTGTACGGTATAAATTTTGTTAAAAAAATCGCAAAATTGTACCATGTGCACCCCTATTATAGTCGGATCAGGTTCATCAAATCTCTAATCGGAGAATTATTCTAATAAATCGTACCGGATTCGAACGGAACCAGATTGAAATCCAGCCCATTGACAGCCCTACTTGAATTGAATAATTTATTTACCTTTATTAAATATTGAAATTGGCCCAACAGGCCCAATATGTATATCGGAAATTTACTGGCCCAAATAAGTAAATGGGTATGTACAGTAATGGAATTAAACATTTGTCGCAGTTGAATTTTGTCAAAATCATTATTTGGAACCCAGCCAATGATGAATCGAATATGTATTAAAAAATTGATATTTTAATTTTGTGTATTAAAAAATAATGGACAAATTTTAAAAGAATATCACTTTACACTTCAATTGCTTACAAAAAACAATTTACTACTTGTTATAAACAGGACATTCGTTGAAGATATTATTAATCGAACCATATGAATAATTTTGAAAGGAAAATAAGAATGGATTTGAAGCATTGTGGTCCCAGAAATAATTTAATCTCCACGACTTCCTCATTTTCTAAAATATTGATTATCTCCTATATTTTTTGTCCCTAAATAAAGAAAGGAACTATATTGCTAGAGTACAAAAATTCAAGACCAAAAAATACTATGAAATTTATTAATCTATATGTCACTACCCAAAACGATAATACTATGAAACCGAAGGGGTATTTACGGATTTACCCTATCATTCTCTCTCTCCTTTTCTTTTTAGAAGACCCTATCATATTCTAGCTAATAGTCAAAAAAAATTACTCCCTCTATTCCACATTACATGACGTTTAAGGTTTTTTCACAAGGATTAAGAAAATAATTAATACCCTATATTTTAGTAAAATAAAAGTGTAGTTGGACAAAATTATCCTTAAGAAACAATTAATTTTTTGGTAACTCCCCATAATCCATCTATTTCTTTCCCATACATCTTTCTTCTCTCTCTTTTTGATGAAGAAGTGTAAAAATGTCAAAATAGCATTTAAGTTTATCTTGAATTCCTAAAGTGACATGTAGGGTGAGTTTGGCCTAGCGATTCGAAAATCAATTCTATGAGAATTAATTTTACTAAAATGGATTTTGGCAATAATTGATTATGATAAAATTAAATTATAAAATAATTACTTTTGGATAATAGCTTTTGCAAAAGTAACACTTTAGTAGCTTCTGAAATAAGTTGATTTTTAGCTTCTGGAGATCCCAAAAGTGATTATGATATTAGGGGCCAAACACCATTAAAATCACGATTGACTAAAAGTAATTTCTATAATTGGGGCCAAACACTTCAAAAATCACAATGGAGGTCTAGAAGTGCTTTTAAGAGCTCCCATCGCTGGGCCAAACTCACCCGTATTGTGGAAAAAAAAAATCTCTCTAAAAAGACATGTATTGTGGAATGGGGGGAGTAATTCAAACATATCATACAAATTTCTAGAATATTTTAATATCTTCCATTTAACATTATATAGAAATATAAGAAAAGCAATACAAATATTTCTTAGAAAATATAAAGAAAAAAGAAAAATTAAAGACACCTAAACATTTTCAGAGGGATTAAAATACGACGAAAATGTCACTTTCAAGAAGAGAAAAGAAAATGACAAAAGTTGCTTTCCGCTAGTCTTAGTTCTTATGATATTGGAATTATCCTTGTGGATATGCTATTTACCACTTTAATTAAAGTTGGTTTGTACTTTGTGGTAATGCTGTTGTACCCCAAACACATAAGATAATGTTGCATTAGTCATCACAGTGTGTTGACCCAATTTCAGCCCAAAGAAGTCTTTGTGTAACTGTGGTTGATGTGCTCGATATTAATCAATTCATATTTAAAAGGCAAAATTGCGAAAAACGTCTCAAATTAGTTAGTGATTTTGAATTTTCGTTCCGAACTATATCACATCACTGAATTTCATCCCGTAATTTAATATTTTTTTGGATTATTGTCCAAAACTAATTACTAATTTTGATTTTTCGTCCCAAACTATATCAACTCGCCGAATTTTGTCCCGTAATTTACCATTTTACATGAATTCAGTCCCAATATTAAATTTTTAATTTAATGAAAATGACGATTCAATCTTGTAATTAGTTTGTGATGAATTCTGCAATATTGTATAATTGTTCATGCTAAAATTTGTAACGTCATGACACGTAAGCAGCCATGTGGCAATTTAACGGATACATGCGCAATTTCCGTCTCATAATGAATGGTGGGATGATATTCCAAAAACATTTAAATTACGGGACGAAATTCGGTGAGGTGATATAATTTGGGACGAAAATTCGAAATCACTGATTAGTTTAGACGTTTTTTGCAATTTTGCTTTTTTAAAATATGAATATCTCTTAAAAAAAAAGAAAAAAGTTCGTATTCATTCATTCTGGTGTTATGTCTAGTAAAAGAGATTAGATCACATAATATGAGAAATTTAGATTTAAATTCTTGTTGGGCAAAGTTGTCACATAATGTCGACCAAATCAACAAAAAAAAAAAAATCATATATGTCGACCTAAGTTCATAGCAAATTAAAAAGTAAATATTATCACTCATTCTTATTTTTTTCTCCCAGGGCCCAACATCAACAACCCCACCATCCCAATAGGGCCCACTCGAATTGTAAACCACATAAAATTCCATCTGGAAAAAGCATATTCTAGTATTAAGGATACAAAATTTAGGGCCCATTTTCGGGATGAAGTTTGAGATTATATTCTTTTATGATTTTACTTATAAAGCAATACTTCATCATTCTTCATTTTTGTGTTGATAAGAACATTTTAAGGTGAAAATCAAGTAAAATGGATGTTGAATTGTACCTCATCGCTTGACGAAAAAAATACATATGTTGATTTTTGGATTAGAACATGAATTCAAATGAAATCGAAGAAATTTGAGATATAAGAATATGATTTTTTAATAAAAAAATGAAATTAAGAGTATATTATTATTGTCTTAAGTCTTAACTTAAATAATTAGAGTTACTTTTCTTTTATGTATATTTTCCCTTAAATTTTTAGATTTTTTCTGAAAATACCTCTTGAGGTGTTTTCAAAAAATGAGTACATTATCTCATATTTCTCTGAGATTGTTTTAGAGATGCATGTCAAAAGAATATAGTTTTAGAGGATTTAACTCTGAAACTACATTTGCAGAAAGTGAGAGGCCAAAATAACAAGCTCCAAGGCTCTGTATGGAAGTAGTTTGGCTGTGTTTGGCCTCACTCAAATAGAGTCAAACCCCATTAAGTAAAGAGTTTCAGTACAAACTCAGTTTCAACGCAAACCGAAACCCACAAAACCCTACTTAAAGCCTATGAAATTATTGATTTGACATTTGTCATTTTTTTCTACACATATAAAGTTATTGATTTGGCATCTATCACCAACTTTTCTCCTCCAAATCCCAACAATCAAACCTCAATCCAAATCATACCTCAAGTTTTCAAGACCCACTTACTATTATTTTTCATTATCTCAATATTTCATTGAATTTTTTATCCAGATCAAATTTCAAAGTTTTTCCAAAAACTTCTAAACCACTTTTTGAAACCAACCGAGACGGAATTTAACCAAACTAATTTCATAATAAGTATATGACTTGAAGCAGTTAATACATTTTTTTTATAATACAAAATAATTAAATACTGAATTACAGAGTATTGCTAATATAAGAATTTAATGTAATTTTAAGATAATATATATTATATATCAACTTCACAAAATAATTTTACAAATTTCAGCACAAAATCTAGAACTTTCTAATTTTGGAGTAGGACTCCCTAGTTCAATTCTTGATATTTATTATCCAAACTTTTTTCGGTTAATAACATTATCATGTTTTCAGTAAGAAAAAAAAGAGCATAAAATTAGATCTTCTTAACTAATACTACATAAAGTTAATCAATTTTTACTTTTAAAGCCTATTGGTCTTTGAATTTTTTTAGTCTAAACACTTAAATTATTTAGAATGTATAATATTTCTGTTAGAATAAACAATCACTTGAGATATATAAATATATATTTATTTTGTGATTCATCAATTGCTGCCACACCATATTCGAATTATATAAATTTAAAGTCTTCGAAGCTACAAGTTTGAGTCTTACTATTTGTATGAATACTTGTCTTACTCCATGTGAATTTGTTCACTTTAGCTGGTGTAATCATGAATTAAACTTTTCATATGTTTTTAATTAAAAAATAAAAGTGTTGATATTCTTAATGAAAATATATAGTAATTTTTATTTTAATATATTTCTTTAACTAATAACTTTTTGTTCCAGATATTATCGGAATTTTTTTGACTTAACAGAACGAAACATACCAATAAAGCAACATTTTGATTGTAAACTTTGTTTATTGATTATTCAATAAATAGTTATTGATATTCTAGTATGATTGTTGAGACGTTGACGCACAATGTAATTATTGATTTGATTAATAGATAAATTAGGGGTTAATTCTCATTTCCTCCCATGATAATTAAAAATAATAGTATATTTTTATCCCATGTCATATAGAAATAGACACATTACATGTCCTTTGAAAATTTTAATCAACATTTTGCCTCTTTCCATTAAAGAGTCTAATGTGATTTTTCATATCTAGCATGTCAAAGCACTCGAGGCAAGTTTTACACATGGATCAAAATTTTCATCGTTTCCATCGAAAATATAAAAAAGTTTTTGTTTTTGAGTCAATGAAAACGAAAAGAAGGTGTAATCCCGAAACTATTTGTTTGTCTTGAGACTCTCTTATTTTACTTAATTTAGTAATTTTTTTTACAACTTTTCCTAGTATTTCCAAAACGTTTCAGAAAAGTTCTCGAAAAGTTTTCAATATTTAGCCGACCGAAACATACACAAGAAAAGAAACTTTAATCCGTTAAGACTTCTGATTTAAGCTCCAATCTTCATATCTTAATTTCGGACGAGAAATGTCATGAATGATGTGCGTGGTTGTTAACACCTCATAAGATTTTTCGTTTAGCTACGGGTTGTTGCTACGTAAATGTGTTGCTAAAATGAACCTTCAATTACTACCATTTGATGTAACCAAAAAAAAAAAAAATGAACCTTCAATGAATTTATCTTTAGTCCTAATAGTTGAATTTTACAAAATAATTAATAAAGCATTTTTTCAAGCTATTATGACGAAGTCAAAAATTCGTCACAAAATATAAATTTTAGCGGCACATATTTGTTGTATCTATTAAACCGTCGCTATAAGAGACAACAAAAGATTAGTTAACATTCACTTCAGGCCCACGTGACTTTTTTTTCCAAAATTTGAAGTATCAAAATTGAATTTGGTAATAAACTATGGTATCAAATGTCAAACCTGATACCAAATGTGTTGATCCCCTATTTTATCGTACAAAAAAAACATTTTGCCATTAGAAATATATGTTAATATGATCATGATCAAATCTTATCGGGCTAGCATAAAAATAGTTATTTAGTTATCAATCCCAATATAAAACCCAGTGTTTTATTTTCAACGTCATTCTCAACAATATTCAATAAATGTAATAAAAATAACAAAAAGTGAACTTTTTTATAATGTATGGATTGTCTTAGCAATATATGTTGATTGATTATAGGGTGTTTAAGAAAAGCTCGAATTTGTGAATTATTTAGTTAAAATAGAACACCCTAATTTTTTGCATATTAGTTGTTGCTTCATATCTCAACTGGTCCATTTGAGAGGGACGATTAATGGCTTTAAGAAATAGGTAGGCACTAGATCCAAAAAAAAAAAAAAAAAAAAAAAGGTAGGCATTTTGATCTAATTTGTCTTTTTGTTATTCTTTTTCTAACTAATAACTGGTAACATAATTTTGCATTTTAATTAATTCGAAGTAATATCTAGTAATATCTAAATTTTGAAGTAAATAAAGTTTTACTAAGAAAAAATAGAGCATAGAGTAGATCTTATTAATTAATACTACATAAAGTTAATAAATTTTTAACTGTTGTATACTTTGTAAATAAATAATATTGCTGTTAGAATAAACAATCACTTGAGATATATAAATTTAAAGTCTTCGAAGCTACAAGTTTGAGTCTTACTAGTTGTATGCATACTTGTATACTAATGTGAATTTGTTCACTTTAGCTGGTGTAATCATCAATTAAAATTTTCATATGTTTTTATTTAAAAAATAAAAATGCTGATATTCTTAAGCCAATCAAAATGGCAATATATAATTTTGTTTTCAATATATTTCTTTAATTAATAACTTTTTTCCAGATATTATCGAATATTTTTTTGACTTAACAGAACGAAACATACCAATGAAGCAAAACATTGTAATTGTAAACTTTGTTAATTAAATATTCAATAAATATTTTTTGATATTCTAGTATGATTGTTGAGATGTTGACGCACAATGTAATTATTGATTTGATTAATAGATAAATTAGGGGTTAATTCTCATTTCCTCCCATGATAATTAAAAATAATATATTTTTATCCCATGTCATATAGAAATAGACACATTACACGTCCCTTGAAAAATTTAATCAACATTTTGCCTCAATCCATTAAAGAGTATAATGTGATTTTTCATATCTAGCGTGTCAAAGCACCCAAGGCAAGTTTTACTCATGGATCAAAATTTTCATTATTTTCATCGAAAACATAAAAAAAAACTCCTTGGTTTCGAGTCAATGAAAACGAAAAGAAGGTGTAATTCCGAAACTATTTGTTTGTCTTGAGACTCTCTTATTTTACTTAATTTTATAATTTTTTTTACAATTTTTCCTAGTATTTCCAAAACGTTCCAGAAAACTTCTCGAAAGATTTTCAATATTTAGCCGACCGAAACATACACAAGAAAATAAACTTTAATCCGTTAAGACTTCTAGTTTAAGCTCCAATCTTCATATCTTAATTGTTAGCCGAATGATTAATGATTAACAAACAACTTGATATTTGAGCTTGGTTATTGAGTTTAATCTTAACAGGAATTATTGAGAAGATTATTATTTGAATAGAGACTCGTTTACGAGAAATAGATCAATTAAGGATAAAATGCTCAAGCAAGATTAACTCATTCTTTGATGAATAGTCGGAAGCCCAATTAAGATATATAAAGCCCAACAATGAAGAAAGACTAATTTTGAAGAAAGACTTGTACGAAATTGGAAGATATCTCATGAAAAACCCAATTGAGAAAAAAGGCCCGCTATGATGGAAGAACAAGCTCGAAGCCCCTAGCACCCCTGAAGGCCCAATTTTCGATTCAAGAAAATTGTGGTCGAATTCGCAAGTAATTTCGATTGTTAAAAGAGCAAGAACTTCCTTAGCCTAAAATATTTTTCTCAATGTTTTTGGCCCATGTATTTTCAGAACCTTAATAAATATTTTGAATAAAATTAATTTTCCTTCCTTTTTCATCTTGGCCGAAAATTTCATTTTAAATTATGCCAAATTTTCTGAAAATTAATTTATCCTAAGTTGGCAAATAAAATGTATTTTCCTACAAGCTTTTATTTGAAAAATATTTATCAAGGAAAGATTTCTCAAGATTTTAACTTAGCTAGCAAGTATTATTCTTCCTAAAGTCTTCTAGCTAAATCTTACCATTTCAAAATGATCTCTTGAAAATACTCTCCATATCTTTTTCAAAGGAAATATTTTGTCTTCAACTTCAATTAAACTATGTCTACATTCATTCAAAGTTTTGAAGATTTGTCACATGTTTAAAATCTCATAAAATTTATTTTAAAAGTGACAAAATATTTTGTGTATCAAACATCTTTCCTTCTTGAAAAATCACCATTCACCTATAAATAGGGAGTCACTCCCATCGATTTTTTCACACACCATGAATTTCATTTGCAAAATCATTTCATAAGCAAAACTTTTTTAGTCTACTTTTACACTTGCAAAAATCGTTTTCTCAAAATTTCAAAATATTTTCTTCTTGCTCTTTAAACTTTGAAATTACTTTGAGTGAATAGAAGAAAAGGAAGAGTGTGTTTCTGTTGCAAAAATCAGCTCACTTAGGAGCATTTTATTGTAATCAAAACATTTATACTTGTTTGAGCGAAAGTTGTAAACTTGTAAGCTCGTTAGTGCAATAGGGCCGAGTGTTCTAGTAAGTACGTTTGAAGTGCGATAGGACAAGAGTTCTAGTAAGCACTGTTTTTGTGCTATAGGTGGTGACCTAGTAAGCACGTAGTTGGAGCGATATGTGCGTCCTAGTAAGCTCGGATCAAATCGAGAGAAAGTTTGTAACTTGTAATCTCGTGTGGCGAAGGTTCGTCCTGCAAGCTATTAGTGAATTTCCCAGGGGTGGTGGAATAGTGGAAGTAGGCCATTTGGGCGCGAACCACTATAAAACGGTGATTGTGTCTATTTATTTTTTGCACTTATTTTTATCACTTCAAACTTATTTATTTTCTGGATTGCTATCGGAACAATAAACTGTTTTCACTGGAACGATAAAAATAAGCTTTAAATCCACTAGAACATCACTCTTAAAGTAGCTGGAACATAAAACTGTTTTTACTGGAACATTTAACTAATTTCTGCTGGAACGAAACTGATCCACTAAACTTTGAAAAAGTTTTTATAAACCTAATTCACCCCCCCCCCCTCTTAGGTAGACCCTGAGTATCATTAATTCTTATCAATTCTCATTTTTGTTGTAAAGTCAAATCTTATATTCAATTAGGGGCCATTTGGTAGGACCTAATAGGGGGTATTAGATCATATTATATGTGTCAATATGGGATAATACAACGTTTGGTGGCATTGCTTTAATACCGGGTCAAATGGATTAAATCCTTAAGACCCGGTATTAAGACTAGATTATAATCCACCCAGACATGGGTGGATTAGCTCTTCCGGGTGAATATGGGTTCGATGAAATGTCACTTATAACTTCTAATTTATATATTACCTATTATAACATATCATTAAATATTATAAATTCTTCTTACATCTCTGAAAATATATTAATATATGCTTAAACTCATAATTCCCCCAAACATATTATAGTTTATTACTTTAATGTAATCTGACTCAATCAAATCTACCAAACGTATTTTTAATTTGACTTTCAATCTAGCTCTGATCTAATCCACTTTAATCCCATACACCCTACCAAACGGCCCCTTAATGGAATCAACTTGCAAGTTTAGCTTTCAAGTCAAAGCTTAACACCATATTGCTTGTAAAATGTGACATGTGAAATACATTGTGAAAACATGTCAAAATAAATTCTTTGATATTGTTAATATTTGGAACAAATGTCAAATTTCGGACGAGAAATGTCATGAATGATGTGCGTGGTTGTTAACACCTCATAAGATTTTTTTTAGTGACGGGTTTTTGCTACATAAATGTGTTGCTAGAAAGAACCTTTCAACGAATTTTTCTTTAGTCCTAATAGTTGAATTTTACAAAATAATTAAGGCATTTTTTCAACCTATTATGACGAAGTCAAAAATTCGTCGCAAAATATAAATTTTAGCGGCACATATTTGTTGTATCTATTAAACCGTCTCTAAAAGACAACCAAAGATTAGTTAACATTCACTTCAGGCCCACATGACATTTTTTCCCAAAATTTAAAGTATCAAAATTGAATTTGGTGATAAACTATGGTATCAAATGTCAAACCTGATAATGTGTTGATCCCCATATTATGTCATACCAAAAAAGCATTTTGCCAATAGAAATTAGAAATATATGTTAATATGATCATGATCAAATTTTATCGGGCTAGAATAAAAATAGTTATTTAATTATCAATCCCGATATAAAACCCATTGTTTTATTTTTAACGTTATTCTCAACAATATTCAATAAATGTAATAAAAATAACAAAAAGTGAACTTTTTTATAATGTTTGGACCGTCTTAGCAATATATGTTGATTGATTATAGGATGTTGAAGAAAAACTCGAATTTGTGAATTATTTAGTTCAAAAAAAAAAAAAAAAAATGAGGGAGGAATGACTTCTTGCCTAAACTATACCAACCTAATGTAGTTAAAATAGAACTCCCTATTTTTTTGCATATTAGTTATTGATTCATATCTCAACTTGTACTTATCTAAAAAAAAAAAAAAAGATATATCTCAACTTGTCCACTTGAGAGGGACGATTTATGGCTTTAAGAAATAGGTAGGCACTAGATCAAAGATAAAAATATAAAATAATAGGTAGGCATTTTGAACTAATTTGTCACTTCTCCAATTCTTTTTCTAACTAATAACTGATAACATAATTTTGCACTTTAATTAATTCGGAGTAATATCTAGTATCTACATTATGAAGTAAATAAAGTTTTACAAATTTGCCCTATTTAATCTATCGCTGCACCACATCATCATCATGGTGCAGCCGACCAATATAATTCTCACATGTGGAAGAGAAATTATTTAGTATACTCATAGCACCACGTCATCAAACACATGTGGTGCAATCGACCATTAAAATTTTTATATCTGGAGAGATAATTCACATCACCCATGTTTTGAGCAATGTGAACACAATTTTAAAATCATACTCCCTCTGTTTTTTTTTATTTGTCGCTTTGGCAAAAAAAAAATTGTTTACTGTTATTTATCGTTTTAGGATTTCAATGTAAAATTAATATTCTTTTACCAATTTTACCCTTCTTACTAATACTTGTCATTAATGCTAATTAAAGCTAAAATTATCTGATTAAAAAGGTATTTTGAAATTTTTGCTTAAAAATATAGCTATTTATGACATTCCTTAATTCGTGTGCAATCCTCCAAAACGACAAATAAAAAAAAAACACGGAGGGAGTATATTCTAGGAAAACATGGAGTTATGTGGGATCTCACTCTACATGTAATAATTACATTGATCGGTCGCACCACGTGTATTTAATGACGTGGGTACAACGATTATATTATATAATTTCTCCATGTAAAGTGATAATCTACATCACTCAAATCCGTGTGAACACATTTTTAAAATCCTATATTTTTTGAAAACACGGGACAAAATATGAATGATTTAGATTCTAACTCCACTTTTATATTTGACGAGGTAGTGGAGCAATTGCATTAAATAACTTCTCCACCCCACCCAATCATACTTCTTGAGCTATGGGATAAAGATAAGAGAAGGACCTCCTTTTAGAATCCAACCATACACGTGTCATCCATTGAATCCTGACCTGAAATAATTCATTTGATTGAGCATTGGGCATCAACTCCCATTCGTGCTTAGTCAGTAATTGAATATTACTTAAATCCGATAATGTTTTCTTAATTGGTCGGCTGCATTTATACTCTTCATGTGCAAATGAGAAACCTAAACCGTCCAAATTACCCTTTGGCCCTTTTCCCGACCTCGGGCATCTTAAAAGTTAAAATAAAGAAGCGAAGACCGCGACAAAACTGCATATTTATTATTTAGTCTTTTAAATT
Source organism: Penstemon newberryi var. newberryi (assembly GCA_030819805.1). Classification (NCBI taxonomy): domain Eukaryota; kingdom Viridiplantae; phylum Streptophyta; class Magnoliopsida; order Lamiales; family Plantaginaceae; genus Penstemon; species Penstemon newberryi. Next base: position 76,163,341 of record JAUALY010000001.1, on the reverse strand, counting down.
TTACTATGATTATTTTGGGACAATTTTTTTTTTCTAGTATGAATTTTCGATTCTTTGACCTTTTAGTGTTTGCAATTTTATGATACTCGGATGCAGTTTCGATCGATTGTTCACGGAAATCAAGGAATTTGTCCCGTAAGCAACACTTGACCAAAGATTTACCCTTCGTATGTAATATTTGATTTGGTGAAGGAAAAAAAAGCACTGTTGAAATCTCAGGGAATGCGTGTTATGTGTAAAAGGTTGGATCATGAGAGTTTTTTCACTAAGAAATATACAATTCATATGTGTTTTAAGAAACCTGCACAAAAACTTTATGTATTTGTTTTATTGCATAAATTTCCCCTGTGTATTGCATTATATATGTTGCACACTCTCCCTTGCATCGTTAACTAGTTAACATCTTAAAATGGATCAAAATGGATGTAATTTGAAAAATGGATGTAATTTGAATTTAAGAGGGACAAATGTGTTACACTATATTGATGAGAGGGATGCATTTGCTATAAAAAAATTAAGAAGGACGAATGAGTTACACTACAATGATAAGATGGACGAATCTACTATGAAAAATTTAAGAGGAATGAATGTGCAAAGTTGACCATAAGGAGGACGAAAAGTGAGATTAACTCTTATAAGAAATATAAAATTTATAGTAGGAACTTGTAACCTTTACAAAACAGATCTATTGGGATTTATTGATATAATCAAACTCGCCCCAAATAAATAACTAGTGACCAATACATTCTTGAGGATAGTGCACTTCACCCCCTCAAAGTTACATGTTTTTGCATTTTAACATCAAGAAGTACAAAATAAGCACTTTATCCCCTAAAATATTGAAACAAGTTGCACTTTCCCCTCTTCAAATGATTTTAAGCCATTTTTGTTAGTCGAAAAATGCACATATGTGCTTTACATGTTTTTTAAGGATAAATTAATCACAATGCATCTTATTTGTCTAAACAATACGCGCAATTTTCCCTTTCTTTTATGATCAATTCCTTTTTATTTCAGTTAATATTTTTGTTTTACAACATGTGAGTGAAATGTATAGATAATGCGCATAAATGCATGTTTTGGCAAAAAAAATGGCTTATAATCATTTGGGGTGGAGGGGAAGAAGTGCAACTGATTTTAATATTTCAGGGGGTAAAGTGCAAAAACTTTGAGGGGGTGAAATGCACTTTCCTCTACATTCTTTCAAGTGTAATAATAACCACTCACACCAAAAGCACCTGAGGCAATAAATTTTTAATTCGAAATTCCGCTCAACCGAATCCATATTACTCAAATAAGTACAATCTCTATAAAACTTGATAATAAAATATTAAAAACAATGATTAATCACAAATTATATGTAAGTAAAAATCACGTAACATTCTTGCTTTTTTAGTTCAATATCACTCCCTCAAGTTTTAGTAATTTTTTTTCTTAAACTCATGTCGCTTTAGAATTGGTACCAATAAGACTTTTATTATCTTAAAATTTAATTAATTAATAATTTCCTTAATCATTGTGCAACAACCTTAAACGACACATATAAATGAATGAGTATTAATTATTAATGAATGAATATAAAGTATAACATTAATTAATTAATTAAAATTATAAAAAGTGTAGGATATAATCTCGCTCCTTTTTTTTGAGTGAGTATAATCTCACTCCTTTAATAGTGAAAAGACTTGAATATATTGCAAGTTGTATGCACCTGCAACATGGAATAATTCCTCACTCTCTCCATTTTCTCCACCTCTCATATCAAAAATAAAAAAAGCTTTATAATAAATAAATACTCTATAATAAATAAATAAATAAACAAAACATTTAATATTAATTTAAAGTTTTGTTCTCTTATTTTCTTCTTCTCTACCCATCCATTTCCCCCTCATACATACATTCTCTCATTTTTCTCTCTCTGTGAACCCATGATAAATTTTTTGATCTTAATCTAAAAATCGTTTCACAAATTCCTCTAATTCGTCGACAAAATCCATCGATTCGATATCTGTTATCCGGAAATTCTGCGGCATTTATCAGTTAATTAATTAATCACACACATTTAAAAAACAAAACATATAATTGTATCTGCAGATTAGGGTTTAGTGCTTGTTGATAGAGAAATACACATTTATATCTTCAGATTAGGGTTTAGTTTTTGGCTTTATAATATGTTGGGGCCAGGATTAGGGTTTAATCGTAGTAGAAACGGAGACGATCGGTTTTACAGCGTGGCGAGGGCTCGCCGGAGTCAGGATTACTTGCGCAGGGCGCAGAGCGACGTCACCCCGAACCGGCTTGATCAGTCTCCGCAGGAAAAGTCAACGACGGAGCCGCCGCCGGTGTCGGAACCCTCGCCGTTGTGTAATCTGGAGAGATTCCTGGAATCAGTAACGCCTTCAGTTCCAGCGCAGTATTTATCCAAGGTTTTATTTTTATTATTTTTTCTTGGATTTGTTGGTTGAATGAAGTTTGTTTAATTAAGTAACACTAGTGTATTCTATGAAAAAAGCAAAAGAAGTTCCTAGTTTGTTAATCTCATTTTTTATAGTTTATTTGCTTTTGGGAATTTAAAGTAACTGGATTTGAAACTTTTGTTAAAATGAGGATTCCCTTATTAATTATGTATTTTGGTAGCTTAGTTTGTTCACAAGATGATTTGTTTTGGTAATTTTTATGTCGATGATAATTAAAAGGCATAGTATTAAAATTTGCTGAATCTAATGCTCTAATTCATTGTGTATAATTCTTGACCTATACTCATTCACAAATTATGTTAGAAAATTTCTTGTACCTATGGTTAGAGTTTATCTGATTTCCTGCTCGAGGAAGAGAGTCTGCCTGTAAAGTTAGCATTTGCTTTAATTGTATCAGTTGAAGATCATAAAATCAAAATGAGTTGAGTGATAAACCTGTTGCCCTTTTTCTTGTGGAATCGGGAGTTTCTGAATGCTTACTCAAAATGCAGATGACAGTGAGGAGTTGGAGAACAAGTGATGTGGAGTTTCAGCCATTCTTTGTGCTAAGTGATTTATGGGAGTCATTTAAGGAATGGAGTGCATATGGTGCTGGAGTACCCTTGATATTGAACGAAACTGATAGCGTGGTTCAGTATTACGTGCCTTATTTATCAGGCATTCAATTGTATGCTGACCTCTCAAAGAGTACGGCAAAATTAAGGTATCTGTCTTTTAGGTTTACTTTTCTTTCAGAAAATAGGTTTTACTGTAGGGAAACAACATTAGATAATTAAACTTCTTAAAAAGAGCAGAGAAAATCGAGAAAACACTTGCTGCTTCTTTCACGAAACTATACATGCATGCTGGTTATAGTTGAATGAGGTTTCTTGTTGTATTACTGTTGCTTTTCTTCCTGTGCTACTGGTATTATTGTTTTTCCACATTTCAAAATGGTACTCCAGCTAGAGCCAAGTCTCCTCCCATCAATTCAAAGCCGCAGCCAAACTATTGGTGCAGTTTGTCTTTGTATTATTCTTTTTAACGAAAATTTATAAATTTTCTCATAACTATAAATATTTTAAATTCTCTTGAATAATGACCTCTAGTGCATGTGCAATTTGGGTCTTGTCATGTAGTTTCATTCTTCCTGAACCAACTTATTTCCATGTGTATGTAACATGTTTGGGTGACTGTTTGGATACTCTATTCTTCATATTTTAGAGCTCATGTGCAATATAAGAAATCTGTATTGAATGAAATGATTTTGATTCAGGATGAGTTGATAGTTTCAAAATTGCGTACTTTGAATTGCTCTTCTTCTTGTTTTTACTAGGACGTGGACGAGGACCCACCTCCACCCTGTAGGGTTGAGGGCGGAATCAACCCATTTTCTTCATTTTTTTCAATCTTCCCTTGAGAACTCAAATTCTCTTATTATTTACTTTTATGCATTAATAAATAGAAATTCTTCTCCCCTGTGTTTAGTGAACCCCGTCTTTGTTTGATGTATAACTGCTCCACTACATGAAGCCACTAAGAAGTTTTGTCTAAATTTAGTTTGCTTGGGCATAATCTCTGAACATGTATATGCTATTTCTGTTTTCCAAAGAGTAGTTGAGAAATGATATGTTAAATTTGGTGTCTTTGTCTTTGTGGTTGAGATTATCAAAAGTGAGCAGGAGCTCTCAATTTCTTTTGTATGTTGTTCTTGATACTCTTTTCTTTGTGTTCATAAGGTGCTCTTTTTGCAACCATATACCTCCCAACTTTTTCGTACCTACTTCGAAGGTAACCTATATCCATTTCTAAGTTGTCAGTTCATGTACCAAATGATGGGTCATTCGCTCCTGAGCTGCAGTGAACACTTGTTGCTTTTCCGAAAACCAGGAAGAACAAGTGTCATGTGTCTTAGATGAAAACCAACATTCCGTCAAACCATGACATGTACAGAGTTATACAACCATTCATTTATATAAGCTTTATGTTGAGCCTGGAGTCTGTATCTTATCCTTTGCCGTTGTGCTTAAATGTTATGATATCTCCTGTTAAATTTGTATGCCTCATTTTTTTCCTTTAGTTAGGATATTAACTGATTAATTTATTATTCCCTTTATCTACATCTTAAAATTTTTGGTTTGTGTTGTAGACGACCTGGTGAAGAAAGTGACGGTGAATATTTTAGGGATAGTTGTAGTGATGGAAGCAGTGATAGTGAACAAGATAGAGATGGCTTAAATTATTCAAAGGAGCATCTGAACTATCATGAAACACGTGATAGTTCTCTAAGATTAGAGCAACATATTGTGTTTCAAGAAGGATTTTCTAGTGATGAAGGTGAGCCTGGAAGTTCTCACCGTTGCCTTTTGTTTGAGTATCTTGCACGAGACCAACCGTATAGTAGGGAGCCTTTGGCAGATAAGGTCACTTTTCTTGTGTTGATTATATTTCTTTTAACAGTGTCTAAGAGAAAGGTTTATGCTCTTCTTTCCTTACAAGATTTTATACTGCAACTCTGCAGATATCTGACCTTGCTCGCAATTTCCCGGAACTAAAAACACTTAAGAGTTGTGATTTACTCCCATCCAGTTGGATTTCTGTGGCATGGTATCATTCTTTTTAACACGAGTTTTTCTTTCTTATTTTGCTGGATTTTGAGTATTGCTGACTTATGGGATATAATCATATTATATAGGTACCCCATTTACAGAATACCAACAGGACCAACTCTTAAAGATTTGGATGCTTGCTTTTTGACTTTCCATTCTCTTCATACACCCATGACAGGTAGCTAAACTCTCTCTCTAAACACACACACACACACACCACACCATCTCTCTCTCTCTTTTCACAAAATACGAATATGTATGTCTCATCTTTTGAATTACAATCTTGCAGGAAGTGAAGCTATAAATCCTCCGGTAGTGACATATCCAAGAGAGAGTGATGGTGTTCCAAAGATTTCACTGCCTGTATTTGGCCTTGCTTCTTATAGATATAAAGTATCATTATGGACACCAAATACTGGGCATCAGAGCCAGTTGGCAAATACTCTCCTACAAGATGCAGATAATTGGCTTAATTTGCTCCAGGTCAATCACCCAGATTTCTCTTTCTTCTGCCGTAGATAATATCTTTAGATAGTAGCTTCACTCTCTTTCTTCTGCGAGTCTGGTTTAGCAAACAAGTTGTTTTGTCTTGCATTATCTTGGGTAAATGGCAAAACTATGAAAAAAGAATAATATGAAGAAAACTGGAAAAACGAGCAATCCTGCATGGTAGGTGGGAGGATGGACTAGGATGAAGTTTGTTGGTGAGTCGAGAACTAAGTGTTATCTTGCACTTTTTTCCTCTGATTTATAACAATGTATAATTAAACAGGCTATTTTTTTCTGTCCTGATGATCAGTAATAGGTGGTTATGAGAGAATCATGTATGTAAACCAACTGTTTGGCTTGAGTAATGTTTTAAGAGAGGTAGACTAATGAAATGATCATAGGTATTAATTGTTAAAGAATTGTATTGTATTATCATATTTCTGTTTTGCCTTCTGATTTTGTGCTGTCCTCCAGCTGCAATTAATAAGTCCATTTTGTTCAAATTCATGTTTATTATGCTCGCTTGCTTGTTCTGCATTTAAGGTTCATATGTAGGACTTTTAAATTTCGTCTCTAACATTTGAGAGCACATTTGCCCCCATCTTGTCGGAGAAAGAAACCATGTCTGTAATTTTCATATTGACATTTTTCCAAAGGATATCTCTTGCAGTTTTCTCGTTTTCATCTACAACTGGTTATATTTCTCACTGTTTCTCATCTGCTTCGGTGTATTTTTTTCTTGTCGACTCTGTGGTGTATTGGCAAGAATTTCAGCCCCTGCTTCAATATTAGCCTCGAACTAACTGAGAAACGTTCGCTTCATCTTCTCCGACTCCTGATAAAATCGTTGATACTTTTCTTGAACCACTAAGCTTTTTCATGACATGTTAAGGGTGGCAATATGTAATGTGACTCATATGTTGGCTCGCTCGTTCGGTCCAACCTAACCCATCATTTTTAACTTTGATTGGTTAGGTTGAGTTTGAGGTATTGCGAGTCAAAAGTTGGTTTTCGCGGAGTTAAAATTGGGTCGTTTAACTGAGGCATCCTCGGTAAAATTACCTAAATTTTCTGATTCGACCAACTTGACCATAGTCGGTTTCAATTCCGACACATTATATCAAAAATGTATACTCAGTTACACTGCTATAAATTTTATTAGCCAAAAACTTGATAGCCTGCAACATGATGTTATGCTATACACTCAAGTATACACATACACATAGTAAGATCAAATATCGATGTTATCGCTATTGACATTTAGTGACACCCGTCAATAGCGATAACTTTTTCATATTTCTTGTCACTAGTGTGTATATATACATCATTTTGATGATAATATTTAAGTTCTTGTCACTTTGTTATTTAATATTTTGTCATTAAAATTTAAATTTTTTGTAGTGTGCATTTATGAATGAATTCATTCAAACATGACATGAACAATTATATATATTCTTATTCTCAATCTAAACTCACAAATTGATCTAAGCCTATTCTTCTAATTACTTTTCCAAACTTCAATGAAGAAATGATGAACAATCAATGATATGGAAAATAAGATAATTAAGTCAAACAAGTAAAACATGGTATTCTTATTATATCCCAATCATCAACATGATAAAATCACCTATAGTCCTATGCTATATTATGAGAAATAAAGATAGAGATTGGAGGACTAAACCAAATTTGAGAAGAGTTCTTGTAGAAGAAGATGAGCTCCCTTGAATATCCTTGAGCTTCTATGTAGATACCTTCTAGTGTGTGTAGGTTGTGTGTAAATTTACTATTAATCTATCCTAGGGTATTTACAATTGTGTAAGAATAATGTAACCTCTATAGCATGACATAACTTATAGTTTCGTCTTCGAATGCAACTTTTGTAGACTCTATAGCGTAGTTAACTTACTCTTCTATAATATACTTTGAAATCAGGCTCGCTGGGGCATCTTCTTCATAGTTTTCCTATAAGTTGATTGAAATCCTTAGTTAAAGTTTTTAATTTGCAAAGAGTTGACCGAAATTAAATTAAGGAAGACATATATTTATACTAGTAGAAATAAACTTAATTAAAAACAAAAATTGTAACCAACAAAATTAACAATTTAAAAACAAAAATAAAACTCTCTCATTCCTCCAAGCTTCACTCCATAATTCACTATTCTATCATTTTAGAAACCATTACATGATTCTAGGAATATAAATTAAGCTTAACATCAAACAAACTCCACACTCCAAATCCAATCTTTCAACATATTACTCAAATGAAAATATATCAACTAATCAAAGTTGAATATGATCACAAATGATCAACTTCATTTCATTTCCTCGAGTTTTTTTCTCCAAAACTTCGGAGCATATCTTCCCCATCTTTCGGTACATGAAAACCTTACCCGACAATTGTTTGATTGACATTTTCACGACAATAGCTCTTGCTGCTTTCTCCCTTTCATCGACCGAGTCCAATCTATTGACAAACACCGATTTATTTCTCACTGTCGCTCCCATTTGCTTTAGTCTATAAGCTTCTTGCATATTCAATGGTGTTATTAGCTAGAAATTCAGTTCCTATTTCATGTCCAACCTCTAAGGGCGACCTTAAACTTGAGCAACGTCGAATGGGCATTCCCATTTTCTCAAGTTCTTGATCAAATTTAAGACCCTTTGGTACATTTCTTGATCCATTAATGAGCCTTTTCTTATAAGCTATTACAAATTCCTACAAGAATGATATTCGATATTGATAAAGGAAATTTTCATTTCATAATATTTATGAAAATGAATGAGTGAAATGCAGAAATACTCTCTATGCTTGGCCTAATTAATAATAAAAAAAAAAAAAAAAAACCAGTGTTATTTTTATTTACAACCCCCACCCCCCTTGCTATTTTTTATTACCTGAAAACTCCCCCAAGCCGGAGTAAGTACATAACCACAAGTGCGAAATAATTATAGAAATTGAGAACACAATGTTAGGAAATTTGATTTATTTCCTGATCTCTAATGACTATTAGATCAATTATGTTTGTTATTTAAATTTAATAGGTTAAAATAATGTGTTCTAATAAATTACTAAGCCCAATATTGATGTTCGCTAAAATGAGTGAATACCAGATCCGTTAGAATTGTTTTACGTGATGATTATGAGAACTCTAGTCACTTCTTATATAGAGACTGAAAATTTATTATTAAGATTGATTATAAACTTTTTAAAATGGTCATTTCATCTCCTCACTTACCAATGAATTTAATCTTATTTATCCATTATTTTGCCCCACTAACTTGAGCAGTCATAAAGTATAAGGGCCTGTTTGTTTGGCGTTTGGGAAAGTAGTTTGGGAGAGTACTGGAGGTTTGTGAAATAATCTCGATTTGCATAATGATGTTTGTTTGAGTTTTGAGAGAGTGGTTTGAGAAATAAAGTAGGTGTAGGTTTTTTGGAGAAGAGTTGGGTTATAGGTGTAAGATGTGTAAGACTTTATGTCAAATCATGTTTGTTATGTGAGATAAATTGTGTAAGAGATGTGTTACTTTATGTCAAATCAAAGTAGAGTTTGTATATGTTTTGTTTAGAGATAAGAAAATTGTTGTTTATTTAGCTTTTGAGAGAGTAGTTTGAGAAAATTAATGGATGAAAAATTTATTTCGGAAAATAGAAAACATGTTTGTTTGACATTTCCCAAAAACGAAAAAGTTCTGAGAAACGCCAAACAAACAGGCCCCAATACTTTAGACCTACTTAATGTCTTTGATGACAAGACATTATATATAGGTGAGTCATGTACAAGGTCCTACACTCAACATTCTTCACGAAAATACACCATCTAAAGAAGGTTGCTAGAGTATAGAAACATTTTATACGTAACCGAATTTTTTTCAACATCAATGACTGGAGGTATATTCCTCATTTAGTTTTCATATATGCTATTTGGTTAAAAATGTATATGTATGTTTAAATATCCTTGTGATATATTTATAAAGTCTAACAATTGGAATAAGATCAATTTGATACTTCTACCTTGATTTTTTTTGATAATTTTTAGATAATAGTCTTATCATATCTGGCTATGAATTTATAGATTTGAATCCTTGTGAAGTTAATTTGAGCTTTAGTCTTGAACGTTTCTGTACAACAGAAGGCTTATTTACTTAGATGAACAAGAAACGTCTTTGGTTGATATCCATTTAATTGGACCTCTTTAAATCTATTATGCCAAAATTCATATGAAATTGGAGGGAAAAACACTTTAAATATAAAACTGTAGTCCAAAAACACATTTGTACCAAGTTTTTCGAAAAAATACATTTCATATCATAATTTACACCCTCTTGACATATTTAGTTTTGCCGTCAATTTTCAGACGGAATTCAGTACGTGCCCGTTAAGTTAACAATGGGAGGGAAAACATGCACGAGTTTTAAAGACCCACCATTGTTAACTTAATGAGCACGTGTTGAATTCCATCCAAAAATTGATCAGAAAAACTAAATATGTCAAGAGGGTGTGAATCATGGTATATAATGTATTTTTTCGAAAAACTTGGTATCAAATGTGTTTTTTGAACTAAAGTTTAATATAAAAAATATTCCCCGGATGAAATTGACTAATACTTAAATCTGTACCATAAGGAAAATGGTGTACATCACTTGCTCTTTCTATTTGGAATATATATATTGTTGCTTTGGTTTGCCTATTGAGATCTGACGGTTAATCAGAGAATTTCAACAGTCATTTTATTAAACATGAAATAAAGAAATTATATATGTGGGACTGAGTCATTAATATGAGTGCTTATTGTTAAATCATATATGTATATATATATTCATGTTTCCATGAATTTGAGATGCAATTATTATGCTTTTATGTCCATTACTTTCATCGGCTGGACTTGATATGTCTTTGTCAAATTGGTCTCTGCCATTTTATATGAGATGGTGGATTTTGGATTTTGGGATACAAAGTTTTAAGTCCATTTGCGCGTTTCGGGTTTTACCACTCGGGCTTAATTTGCAATTTGGACTTTTAATGTTAGTCCAATATGGAATTTAATACAAAGTATATTGGCCAAAATTTTATTTTTGACCTTTTAAAGTGACTGCATTTTAAAATTAAACTTTATTGTGTTACCTCGACAATATACGTCATTTATTGTGTCAACATCATCGATTTTAGTCCTTATCGTCTGAAAATTTTAATTATCGCAGGAAATCATCAATTTAAGTCTTATTTGACCGAAAAATTAAAATTTTTTGCCGAAAATCACCAATTTATTTCCAATCTGACCGAAAAATTTAATTTTAGCCAAAAATATCATTTGTCGAGTTACAATTACAATTAAGAAATTATTTTTTCGTTCAAATATGACATAAATTGATGATTTCCGACGATAATTAAAATTTTCCGGTGATAAGAACTGAAATTGATGATGACGTTACAATAAAAGACGTATATTGTTGAGGTACCACAATAAAATGGTCAATTTTAAAACGCAATCACCTTATAGGGCTAAAAATAAAATTTTGCCGAGTATATTGCATATGGTTATAGCAATTTTCAGTCGAGCCCAAAATTGTCCATTTCATTTAGTCATTCTTTAAGGTTAAAATTATTATGCATAAAAAGAGTTTGATTATACATGCTATGCGGAGATGAATAATTTTGAAGTTGTAATTTTGTTGAATTACATGTTTTGATATTGTTATATTTTATAGTATGCAATATTCTATGTTTGAGAATTATTAAGTTAACGATTCTAATAAGGCTTAGATTTAATGTCTAGTGATCCATATATTATTATTTGATTGAGGAGTAGCCACAACATCTTCAATTGAATAAAATTATATATTAAGTTTGATTATGATGATCACATAAAGAAATAAATACATTAATTGAAATTAGTTATACTTAATATAACGAATTTTTATCCCACAAGACCTATTTATTATATTTATGTAACTAATTGGGATAAATATCATATTATATTTCTTAATTAACCCACATGAATTAGGAAAAGGAACATAATTTGGTAGTTTATTATAAAGGATTCATATGATTATCAACTTACCTTCATAATATACTGATTAATTATGAATTGAGTAAGCAATTTGATAGTTCCATCATACAATATTAGTTGAATTTAATAGACTTAAAATTTCAGCCCACAGACAAATTTTATGTCACTAGATTCAATTATTACATGTTTTGCATTGGTGAAACATGAAATTTTAGGTTAAACCTCAAATTTGAACATAAGCAATTTTGATTTTTATGCAGCATCACTACCTGTTAATTTTGTTCATATCAAATGTGAAGTTTCTGAATTGAATGGTGATAACTATAAGATTTGAAAGGAGAGTATTCTTCTTCAATGAGGTTGGATGGACATTGATTACGCTATATGGAAGGATGAACCACCTACCCCTACTGATGCTAGCACTCACAGCTGAAATTCCGCTTTATGAACGCTGGGAGCGATCCAATCGCATCAGTATGATATTCATAAAGACAAAAAATTCCGCTAGCATACGTGGTTCAATTGGAGAGAGTGACAATGTTAAGAAGCTACTAAAAGCTATTGATGAAAAATTTGCGTCATCATATAAAGCTTTAGTCAGCACCCTAATGACTAAGTTATCATCAATGAGGCTCACCGGTACTAGAGGTGTGCGTGAGCACATCATGAAGATGAGATACGTTGCAGCTCAACTAAAGACTCTTGAGGTTGAGATGTCCGATTCTTTCCTTGTGCACTTCATACTGAATTCCCTTCCACAACAATTTGGACCTTTTAAAATCTCTTATAACACACATAAAGATAAATGGTCTATCAATGAACTTTTGATCATGTGTGTTCAAGAGGAAGGAAGGTTGTCAATGGAATTTAGAGAAAGTGTACATATAGCAACACAAGGAAAGAGGAAAGGGCAAACCAATAAAAAAGGGAACGAATATGATAAGATACCTGCCAACTTGACATCAAGAAGGAATCCAAGTGTTTCTTTTGTAAAAAAAGGGGACACATGAAGAATGATTGTGTCAAATATAAGGCTTGGCTTGTCAAGAAATATTTGTCTAGACCAAAAAAAGTCAATGGCAGTGAGCAATGATTCTATCTAGACAACAAATGCACTCACACGCGGAGGCAATTGGAATATGCAAATTAGTTTTAAATTCTGCTTTTGTTTTAAATATTGAAAGAACATTTTATATTCCAAGTTTTTCTAGAAACTTGATTTATGTTTTAAGACTTGTAACGTTAAGCTATTCCAAGGTGGTTGGACCAAGTGGTAGTGACTTGTGACCCCCAGAGGCGAGACTCAAGTTCGAATCCTACTGGAGACACCACACTTGGGAGGACCTATACCCTTTGCACTCTTCGGTCCGAGCTGTATATACACAGTCTAGTGGATAAAAAAAAAAGTTATTCCATAAAATTTAGGGGTGGGATCGGTACGGGTTTTTCGGGTTTCGGGAAATTCGGGAACGGGATTACGGGATTCGGGATTCCAATTTTACTTCCCGGTGATTCGGGTTCCCGAAATATTTCGGGAATTCGGGAAATGGGTTCGGAAAATCCCATTTTCTACTTTTTTAAGGAACTTAAATCTTGTACCATTCTCTTTCTGCCAATCAGATTATAAGAAGAAAAAAACATGAACTTTCAAACAGTGTCTTGTATTGTATCCCGTAACAGTGAACAATCAAAACATATTAAACAATCAACACATCAACAATTCAATAATTTAAATGAAACATCATCACAAAACATCATACTAAAATCCAACCGTCTTGACATCCATCACAAATTACACAAGTTTCATAATTCAAAAGGCTGCCCAAAAAAAAAAGTCTAGTAAACTAAATTACAAACCATTAAAATTAGAAATATTGAGTCTCATAACTTACATTCAAACTACATCAAAAAAGGTTAAAACCACCACGTGAAAGTTCATGATCAAGGACAGAAGAATCTACTCCAAGCGCTATCAACTCTACAATAATAAAACGAAAAAACATAAGTACAAGTAGCATAAATTTTTTTTTTAAATATGCAAGGAAAACATCGATAAGAAAAATAAATTTACTTTTATCAATTTTATCTAGTTCACACAAGTCCTCCTCCACATGTAGTTACGCAAAAAGAAATGCCCAAAAACATAACTTTTTTGGCAATTCAATTTTAGAAACTAAACTGATGAATCAAAAAGCAATGAAATATTCAAACGCCATATTAAATCCTAAGGTATGTAAAAACAGAGCAAATAATCGGTGGCATATTACTTCTGATTGGCACTGGTACTCTTCTTCTTCTTCAGTAAGTTTCCAAATTTGTGAAGCAAAGGATTCTTCTTCTTCTTCAATAATCAGTAGAAACTTAGAAGCAATCAAGCAAAGGTTGTAGTGTCGTAGGCTAGCCGGCGTCCGACATCCAGCGAGGGGGCAACGACAATGGAGTGGGCGGCGGCAATACGAGTGGAGTGGAAGTCTTGAGTGCAACTGTGCGAGTGGGAGTGGAGGCTAGGGTTTGGATTTTGGTCTTTTGATTTAGAGGCAGAAAACAATTTTGATTTTGGTCTTTTGATTTTTGAGAGGCAGCAAACAATTTTGATTTTGTTAAAACGTGTTACTGTGTTACTAATTTTTTTTAATAGCGTTTTTTCCTTTTTCAATGAGTTAATATAATATGAAAATATATTTTAATTTTTGAACTAGACATATATACACATATATACGGGTTCCCGTTCGGGAAGGGACTACTACCCGATTCCTGTACCGATTTATATTTTGCGGGAATCGGTTTTTCCCTAAACCCGGAAAACCCGATATTTTTTCTCCTATTTGGTAAAAACCCGTTCGGTATGGGACGGGTTCCCGAAATCACGTACCAAATTCCCAGCCCTAATAAAATTTAAATGCAACTTTTGATTTGGTTTTACATATCCTATCACATTGGAAATAGTACAATTTGTTATGGTCTGTTTCATTCAAAAGTGCAACAAAATATTTTCTATGATTCAATGCATGCTCTAGTATTTTGTCAAATGTTTCTCTATTTGGTTTAGAAACTCCATTGTTCATCTCACAATACTATGATTGTGGAATCAAGAAGCGTCAAACTTCTTGAGAATGACTTGATCAGTGGCAGCGATCAAACATGAACTAATGTTCCTGAATCTAATCATTATGGAGCTTCCATCTTAAGTGATAGATTGATTATAATTTAACATCTCTCAAGTACAAACTGGTGTTATGCCACCAATCGGTACAGTTCCACAAGTTGTTGACAATATTCCAATAGATCAAGTGGTTCAGGAATTACCAGTTACTTCTGAACATTTAGTTGAACTAATCATCTCCTGAAGATGTTGGTACAACATCAAGAAGATCCATTCGAATTAAGAGGCCAACTATTCCCAGTGATTATGTAGTGTATCTACAAGATTCTGATGTATAATGTTGAAGCCGACAATGATCCTGAGATTTTTCATGTCAGGGGAAACAACAAATAGATGTGAAAATATGATTTGGTGAACATTTTGTTGTAAAGAAATCCATATACGGTTAAAACAAACATCCTGTTGGTGGTACTTTAAAATTCCATGGAGTAATTTCTTCATTAGGATTTGATGAAACTTCATTGATTAATTTATGTACCATAAGGTTAGTGGGAGTAAGATATGATTTATTGTTTTGCACATGGATGACTTTTTACTTACAACCAATGTTAAGGGTATGTTACATGAGGTGAACAATTCCATTCTAAGAGTTTTGTTGTAAAGATATGTGTGAGAAATCATGCGTCTTAGAACCGTCTCGGATAACCTATAACAATAAAGATTTAGAGAAATTTAGGATGACATATTGTTCACAAAGAGTAGCTCCCATTGCGAAGGGCAATAGTGCTCTAAATGACATTGAAAGAAAGAAAAAATTCCATAAGGCCTTGATATCGCATTTGCGATCAGAATGTTGAGTCGATATCAAAGCAATCCAGATATAGACCACTGAAAGTTGCATATAAAGAGGTGATGTACCTTCAAGTGATCACTACATGTTCATGTATACACGGACGGTAAATTTAGAAGTATTTTGGGTATCTAGATTCAAACTTTGTTGGCTATGTTAATTTTCATAGATTAACATCATGATTTGTTGGCCGATAAAGTTGTATTCTTGACTGATATTTCTACTATAGATGCCGATTTTTTCTGTTTTAAGGCTACTTTATATGGTGTATGGTTAAGTAGTTTCATATTGGGTCTTAGCATTGTGGATTTCGTGCTATGACATAAAGAAGTACAATTTAGATTCAAATTTTGGTCTTTGTGGCTAAGAATCACAAAAGTAAAAGTCGAATTAATACATCGACATTAAGTACTTAGCCATTAAAAAACGTGTTAAGGATAATCTAGTTGTCATTAAGCACGACAATACTGAATTGATGATTATTGATCCTTAGATTAAAGGCAGGCAAATATTTAAATTTAAGGATCATATAAAGAAAATGAGATTTTGTTGCATTAAGTAATTGTACGTAAAAGGTTTCGGTGGAACTCTTATTCAGTGATGAAATTTTCTCATATTCAGTTGCACATTAAGTTCATTTGAGAAAATCATCTGGGACCTAGAATAAACAGAAAGTTTATTCATTCAGAAATGTTGGTCTACTATTGGAGAAATAAAATGGAATACGATACACGGAAGATAATACACGTTCTTAGAGGACCTATCACCATGATTCGTGTATTTTATTTCTATAAGTGTTTGTGGGATTAGATATAATTATTCGGACCAAGTGGGAGAATGTAAGTTTATTATTAAGATTGACCATAAACTTCTTAAAGTGGTCATTTAATCTCCCACTTAACCAATGAATTTAATCTTACTAACCCATTATTTTGCCCAACTAACTTGAGCATTAAGTGAGTCATTAAGTAAAAGACTTTACATCTACTTAATATCTTTGATGGTAATACACTATATATAGGTGAGCCATGTAGAAGGTCCCTACACTCAACATTCTTCAATACACCATCTAAAGGAGGTTGCTAGAGTGTAGAAGCATCTTATACGTAACCGAATTTCTTTCAAACATCAATGACTGGAGGTATGATGATCCATTCAACATTTAATTTTCGAGGGAAAAACACTTTTGATACCAAATTCTTTAAAAAAACACATTTCAACTATGATTTCATCCCCCTTAACACATTTCATTTCTCTGTTAATTTTTTGACAAAAACTGTCACATGCCATGCACGTGACCGTTAAATTACAATTTTAAACTCCTCAGGAGTATATGCAATTTGACTGAGAATACCTAAAAATTGAAAGGGGGTAATTGCAATTTCAATCCCATCATCATCTCTATCTCTTCACCCCGCCTCCATCTTCTCCGCCCAATTGCAAATGAGGATATCGTTAGCTTAATTAACAATACAACAACCATGACTCAAGTACATTTGCATAAAAATAACTGATATCCAGTCAAGAAAACTTAGAAAGAAGGGATAATTACAGGGACCTTCCCTGATGTTTGGGGTAATTATTGCCCAATCCCCTCGCAATTTCATAATTACATCCACCTCCCCCGACGTTTCAAAAACCTTACAATGGTAAATAGGACATTTTGTTATTTAAAAACGAGAAGTATTGGACTTAGGTGATAACAAATTCAGTGATGAGTTACCGAATCAACTCGGTTATTTGAATCGTTTACAGGTTTTTAAGACTTGTACCCAATTTCTTAACTGGAAAAATACCTTTGAGCTTGGGAAAATGGTATGAAATCTTTACACATTCCTGGAAATGGGTTTGTTGGAAATCTTCCTACCCAGTTGGGGAAATTGGCCCTGTTGGAGGTTTTGGCACTTGGGATTGACTGGTAAAGTCTCATGTTTTGGTTGACTGATATTGGGAAATTGACTAATTTGAGGGAATAATTATTAGATTATGATATGCTGCCAGGAAGAATGAAGAAAAAAAGTTAGGCGGTTCCAAGAATAGGGGTTAGTCATCGTGAAACCAGAGAGAACAAAATCTTCCATTTTAGAAATGTTCACCCAATATGAGAAAATCTTCTTTCAGGTGGGGGAGGGCTGGGCGGAGAAAGTGGCAGTGGGAGTGAGTTTTGGTGGGTTATGGTAGTGTCGCCTGAGAGAGGACGTGGGGGCGGTGGATGTGGTGCCGGGTTGAAGAGAGAGGCATTGGGGTGACATAATTGCAATTACCACCTTTTAATTTTTAGGCATTCTAAATCAAATTGCAAATACCCGTTGAAGAGTTTAAAATTGTATTGTAATGGCCATGTGACGGTTTCCGTAAAAAAGTTGAAGGAGAAAGAAAATGTGTCAAAGGGGGTGAAATCATGGTATGAAATGAGTTTTTCTAAAAAGTTTGGTATCAAATGTATTTTTTGACCAAAAGTTTGTATCAAAAGTGTTTTTCCCTCTTAATTTTCATTATCAATTATTTGTTTCATTGTAGTCCTTCTCAGGCGGTTCCAGGGTGGCTATGAAGTCATATGATTTGCATGTGATTAACATGAAGGTTTTTTTTTTTTGGGAAATTCACGCAAAATACTCCTTGTTGAACAAAAAGTTGAAGCCATGTCCCTGATGTGGTTAAACAAGTCTCAAAATCATGTTATTTTGCGTGAATTTAAACCCCCATGTTAGTCACGTGCAAATCACATAACGTCGGAGCCACCCAGAAACCGCCCGAGAAAGACTAAAACAAAATAAATAATTGATAGTTGAGATTAAAATATTAAGAAAAAATAAAAGTGACCAAACTATTTTATGAATTTGTTAACTCACAACAACAACTAAGTGTCATATCAGTTGAGTTAAGTGAGTTAATGCTGATTGATTTGATGATGAGTTTTGATGATAACAAAACAACTAAGTCAGAAGATAGCAGAGAGCAAGTCATCAATTAAATTATATAAACAACTAAGTACTGGAAGCTTAGTGTTTACATAATCAAACAAACGAGTGTTGAGAAAGCAAAGTATCATACTCAATATACGGGTATTGAGAAAGCCAAGTATCATGCTCAAGGTTGGAAAGGTTGATCATCGTGGTTTGACTGATCAGTTTAATGAAGATTTCTACCAGCTAAGTTCAAGTGAAGACAACAGAGTGAAGACTTCACTAAAGAGCACAATTCCTGGATTTGTGGGATCTTTCAACGACCATAATTTCAATCACCCTTATAAATACTCTCATATTTGAAATGAAGAAACGAGAACTTTACAAATTCAAATCAAACACTTCTAAGAGCACACAAAACCACTAAGCTGTTCTAAGAGAAATCTTAAAGTGTTGAATAAAAACATAGAGTTGTAACAAGGTTGCAACTAAGTGCAGTAGATCAATAAAGTTGAAGAACTGTAATAGCTGAGAGCTAGTGCTGAGAGAGAGGAGAGTTTCTGAGTGATTTCTCCTGCTTTAATGCATGTAATTGGTCCTCACTTGGATGTATAAGTTGTAAATATTAAGTGCATTATTAGTCTAAGAGATTAGTATCGTGCCTTCCAACAAGGTTGAGAAGGAGAGTGGACTAAAGGAATTCTTTAACCACTGTAAAATTTTGTGTGTTCTTTAATTTCTGCATTTACTTTTCGCATGAACAAACTAGTCATCTGTTGCTTTGAAGTTTTAAAGGATTGAAAGAATTTTTTAGACGGAAAACAATTTGTATTACCAAAATTCTATTTGATAAAATCAAATTTATTTCGCTGCACAACATCTCAAAAAAGAATTTTGATTTTAAAGTGTTTTAACTTTGTTGAACCAAGAACAACTAAGTGTTTCACTAAGCTATCAGCCAAGTGCTAACGGCAAAGTAAGCTACTCATTTGTTTGAAGAACAACCGAGTGAACTGCATTACTTAAGCATTCTTCGAGAGTTTAAATTCTTTTTAAAAGTTCTATTCATCCCCTTCCCCTCTAAATCCTCTTGACAATTGGGACCTAACACAAACTGTAAAAGTTATGGTACATAAAAATGACCAAAAGTAATATTTATCCTGGGAGAAAAATATAACCAAACAAAACAACATATATTTAGCCCACAATTTTAATTAAGCCCAACGTCATATCCTGTTAATCTTGTATAAGAATCAACTCATCCCCCAAATTTCTCTGTCACCGTTGATCTTTGCTCTAATTTCCGAATCCTAATTCAGAACTTCGGTCTTCATCTTCAATCTCCATTGATTCAAGCTTCCATATTTGAAGAAAGTTTGTCTTTAATTCTCTAACTCTTGGTTCTCCTAAGGCAGTAAGGAAAATATGTTTAATGACATAAAAATAATTATTTTAGTATGTGAATTAATGATTCTGAACCTTAAAGATATGAGATAAGTTAAAGTATATATGGTCATCACTAGTGTTTTGTTGTATGTGATTCACTTAATTTATATATTAGTGCATAATTCTTTTGTTTGGGGTATAATGGTAGTAGTATTTTAGATTTTTTTTTAGTTTTATTCAGAGATTATTGTGTAAATAAAAGAAGTAGAATAATAGGAGATAATTGCATTTTTGGTACAAAGTTTTATGTCAATTTTGACTAAACAAATCGAGGTCAACACATTTGATACCATAATTTAACAAATTGCTCCACATTTGGTACTGTCTATCAAAATTATCGTTACGTTGGTGACGTGGTCGTTCAATAAGTTGAGAGTATGTAAAGAGTGATTAGAGAATTATGTATGTATACTAATTTGGCATGACTATTGTTTTAAGAAAGGTAGAGTAATGAAGTGATCTTTAGGTATAAATCTTTTCGAATTGTATTGTATCATTAAATTTATGTTACATTTTATTTTTAAAAGAATAATTAATCTTCAATGTTGTGTTATGTGTTATTGTGTAGTTTATCAGCTGCAATTTATAATTAATGCATTTTGTTCATATTTTTTATTCTTGTACTCAAATCAACTATTACAAATATTTTCTATCTATTAACTTCTTCATACTGAAATTCAATTAAGGAAGACGAATATATATTCATACTAGTATAAATAAACTTGATTAAAAAAGAAATAGTAACAAAAAATTAAAAATTTAAAAACAAAAATAAAACTCTCTCATTCCTCCAAGGTTCACTCCATGATTCACTATTCTATCATTTTAGAAACCGTTACATGATTCTAGGAGTATAAATTAAGCTTAACATCAAACAACCTCCACACTCCTATCTTTCAACATATTACTCAGATGAAAATATATCAACTAATCAAAGTTGAATATGATCACAAATGATCAACTTCATTTCATTTCCTAAAGTTTTTTCTCCAAAACTTCGGACCATATCGTCCCCATCTTTCGGTACATGAAAATCTTATTCGACAATTGTTTGATTGACATTTTCGCAACAATAGCTCTTGCTGCTTTCTCCCTTTCATCGTTCGAGTCCAATCTATTGATAAACACCGATTTATTTTTCATTGTCGCTCCCATCTGCTTTAGTCTATAAAATTTTGCATATTCAATGATGTATAATTGGCTATGAATTCAATTCCTATTTCATGGGGACACCTTAAACTTGAGCAACGTGGAATGGTCATCCCCATTTTCTCAAGTTCTTGATCAAATTTAAGACCCTTTGCCTTTACAAATTCCTACAAGAATGACATCCCATCCCATATCGATCAGAAAATCTTCAATTCCTAATATTAATGAAAATGAATAAGTGAAATGCATAAATACTCCCTATGTTTTGCCTAATTAGCAAAAAACTCAAGTGTTATTTTTATTAACAAACCCTTACCTCGTGCTATTTTTTATTAGCAGATAACTCCCTCCCAGGCTGAAGTACTATGCAGGAAAAATGACAATTATACCTCGACCAAAAACTGCACAAACAATTTGTGCAGATGAAGGTTACTGCATCTTTTTGTTGGGGCAAACAATTTTGCAAAGTTGGCAATTTCTGAACATTGTGATAAATTCCGACGGAATAGGGACTGAAATTGCAATCAATTGGATCGAAATTGCTGGTACAAAAACGATATGGGATATAATTTGCTTGCCCAGAAAATAAAGTATCCTGATCTAACAAACTTGTAAAAGTTAAAGGATGTAAAATGCCTTTTTGCCAGAAAACTACTTATTTAAATTTAATTATTAGTTATGTGTCTTTATGAAAATATACTTTTATGTTTAACGAAGTCTAGGTGGTTGAGATCCTCTACTAAAGAATGAATCTAGATTCTTAGCCAATTATGAGACTGAGATTTTGATTACGTAGATAAAATCATTTATTTATTAATAAATTAATAGTGTTTCAGTTTTCAGTGATTTGAAATATTAGGGTCTATATATTTGGATGGGTTTTGGCTCGATTTCGCGGGTCTCGGTTTAAGAAAAATGGTTTTGGTGGTTTCGATGAAACCTTTGAGACCTCATTTGGATGGATTTTGGCTGTTGAGTTTTGTGGTTTGAATAAGTTGAAGCACCATTTGGATTGGGTTTGGATGTTGGGGTTTAGGGGAAAAAGTAAGTGGTAGGTGTCAAATTAATGTCTTTTTTAGTAAGATTTGGGGGAAAAAGTATGTGGTAGGTGTCAAATAAATATTTTATAGGTTTGAAGAATTCGAGTGTGAATTTCTGAATATCTTTTTAATGGTTTTATGGGTTTGGCGAAAACTCATTTGAAAGGGTTTTGACTCGATCTCGCGAAACCCGCGAAACCGGACCAAAACCTATCATTAGTGTTTCAAAAATGCAGAGTAGCACATGAAATGTGAAAAAGTGAGCCCATGACTTCCGAAATTGAAAAAAAGATGCTACTTGTAATGGAATCATAACAAGTCGAGTTTAGTAACCAATCTAAACTTCAAGATCCAAATTATAACAACTGCAACCACACTTGCTAAACTCTCTTAGAAAAAGACAAACAACAATATATGGAAATATCACTTTTATTACAATAAACATAACAAAGATACAAAAGCACCATGTAGAGAATTACTAGTAGTGATACATTATAGAGAAAAGTATTCTCATCATAATGAAGGTAAATAGTTATACATGAAAATATAAACCATAAAATGTGTCATAGTGGATAGAGTATAGAAACTTAAAAATATGATATGAGATATAATTTAGCATCTTGGATATGGGGTGCCACAAGACTTGGCCACTTTCTTGGCACCAGGAGACTTAACAAACTTTTGAAGATTTGGGTTTTTCATGTATTGGCAAAGGCATGGCCTTTGTTCCTTTATCTTAGCACAACACGCGGCACTTGGCTTAGTCGAGGACATGATTGCGTTGGCACATGGGCTAAGCTGAATCGGGTTGCATGTAACTGCTCTCGTCGCCTCAAATTCGCAAAGAAGCACCACTAGTAGTACAAGGCATGTTGCTTTGGTGTTCATGTCTTCTTTTTCTTTCTTGTGTTTGTTGGGTGGAGTGTTGTTTATAGAGCTTGTAAAGAGAGGTGTGTGGGTTAACATTTGGTTTGCATCTCTATTTATAGAGGGAGCTTGGGAAATGTTGTTTTGTTGCTTTGTGTGATACTTATAAGTGGACTAGTGACTTTCTTCTCACACATGACATGTGTGTGTTCATTTTTTTTTTAGTGGAATTTTATGTGTCATGATCATGGATTGGTTTCACATTGTTGTTTTGATGATTTAGTGTGAAAATGCCATAATGGGTTATTTATTTCTTTTAGCTATTGTGATGACCATGATTTTGAGTTTTCATCTCAACAACAATTAATAAAGAAAATAAAATTAAATTATTCGAGACTCGTGTCGAGTCCGATCGATCAAAACGCATTTGAACTTTATTATTTATTAATTTAAAATAAAATTTGAATAATATTTATCGTTTGATATATTATTCTAGGAAGCTCGATTTCAGTGCGTCTTCACAAGTTAAAAAATGATTTTATATAAAATCATCAAACTAATACAACATGATTCATATTTTGCTCGATTAAAATTTATTTGAGCTTCTTTATTTAGATATCAAACACAATTATAAATATGATAAGAAAATCAAATCAAATGTTATTACTCCTATTTTGTTCCACCCAAACTCGATTATTTGTAAATATATGTAGGATTTTTTATTTTTTTTTTTGATAATTGAAATGGAGAGATGGGCATAAAGTGATAATGGGAAGACTTTCTACGCATTGGGTTATTCACGCTTGTTAATGATGAGTTATCATATCATCATGCTGCACTAGAGAGCCTCATCATATTATACTAATGCGTGACTAATTAATATTTGGAATAGATAAATTAAAGTGGCTTTATTTTTTTATTTTTCTGAATAAATATAAAGTGGCTTTTTTTATGATACTATTTATAATATTTTCCTTTCAATCTATTGGCATTGCTATTTAATACCAGCAATGTGGGGTTATTCAATTCACCGATTTGATTAACCAGACGAACAGAATCAGAATTGACTTTATGATGCAAGTTAGTTTGAGTATTACTTTTTAAATTAATTTTTTCATTTTTTTTTTTACTTTAGGTTGGATTCATTTTTAAATACTTAGTTAATGGAATTGAACAGAAAATCAATGCATAGTTTAATATAGTTTTATAATCTGTTTTTATTTACAGTAAATATTTTTATTAAATACATGAGTTGACAAAGTTCAACTAAATAAATAACATTAACATGTAACTTACTCACATTAAAAGGTAGCTCACAAGAGGGGGATTATTTTAGACAATATATTAAACCCCAGGATCAAGAGGTCCTAGATTCAACTCCCACTAATGTGGGTATTTATTCTAATTTATTACTAGTATTTGGTAGTTGTCTATTATTCAAAATTCTTTTTACTTAGCAGTTATTGAAATAATTAATGATGTAGTGATTAATGAAGAATGTATTCTGAAAAAGAAAAAAAAAAGGATCACTCAGTTTAAATATCTAATCCATGTAAGACTTCTCTTCCCAGCACTCCTCCTTAACTGCGAAGGGGGGCTGAATGTATGACGTCTGGATGAAGCAAGTTTAACATGTGACACTATGAAGTCTAACCTTGGAAATCGCATGTTGTAATTTATGTTGGATAACTGCCAAATTTCTTGGTTGAAATCCATAGATAAATTTGAGTGTATATATATATATATATATTGGGAAAAGACAAAGTTCAAAGAGATATGTTGTGTGTGTGTTTGTCCCACGTTGCTCTAAGACTAACTGACAAATGCAAGTTATAAAATGTCTTGTAAGGGAAATGAAGAGTTGAAAACTCTTCACTTGTCCCACATTGGCTTTATAAAATAGTGTGGACTAGTATATATGAACTTAAGTGTAAAGACTTTGTATAAGTATTTACAAAGATGGTCATATGGGTAAACCACACGCGCGTCGTCGCCTGCCCGCTTGACTCTGGGCTGGGCTGGGGGCGTTTGGGCGAATCGTCTCAGACTTATCTTTTTGGAAGAAATATTTGAAATTTTAGTTACAGAAATTTGAATTGAAAACGTAACGTTTTCAGTTACAGAATAATTGAAACGTTTTTTTTATTCATTGCTGCCGTTTTATTTTTTAATTAATTGAGCAGTTTCAAATGTCTCCCCAGCAGCTATATATAGGAGTTTTCTTTATTCCCGAAAACACACCAAAAACATAAACAAACTTCTCTCAATTCTCTTTGCATTTTCGTTAAAAATACTGGGTTGGTTTTGAGTGCTTTTCTAGGTAAAACTTCTATCCCTGGGCAGCGGTTCAGTTTCTGGAGCCAAATTATCCTGGAAGGAGTTTCGAGTTGCCCAATTGCACCAAGGTGGGTCAATAATTTCTTCAAGGTAAGCAGAATTCTTTCTGCGATTTGGTTTGATCAATTCTGTTACTATACAAAATTGTGAGATAAGTTTATTATTTACTTTATCTGTTCTGTTACTAATTGTACATTCCTTTTAATTTCCAAATTGGTTTGTATGAAATTGATTTCTTTTATAAATTGTTCATGGTTAGTTTTAAAACTACCAACATCGCAACATGTGGCTAAGTACTTCACAAAATAGTCCATCTTTTTCAAGCTTATTATTGATTTTGAAATGAAAAGTATACAAGAAGTCCGGCAAAGTGTGGTGAAGAATGAAGCTCAACTTGTGACAAATGAATTTTACCACAAAAAAAGTGCCTGACATTAACTTGGATTTGTGATACCGTATTAAAAACTTGTATTGAACTAAATCCACCTAAATAAATTAGGCCTAACTCACATGAAAATTAAGCTAGATGAAAAGTGAGGATATTTTCCAAGGCCATATAAAAATAACTTATTCTTAATATCCAACTCAAATGAAACTTTTAATTTTAGCAATTTCTATTATTCTCATCCTTATTTCTTTTGTTCATTTTATTATTATTATGCTCATTATTTCATTTCACAGGGAGTTAAATTGCCTATTTTTATTTCACAGGGAGGTAAATTGCTTATTAGACATATCACATGGAGTTATCTTGCAAAAAACCCCATTTTTTTAGTAATATGGTTATATTAATTTTTTGTGATATTTTATTCAAAATATCATCATGTATAGTGCCACAAAAAATCATTTTTGGTGTAATGCTAATTTCTTTATGATCAAAGATATTAAATAAACATCTCTTTTAATCAGGAATTTGAACATCCATTCATTATATCGTTGAAAAATACTCCCTTTCACGAGAATGAAATCCTACTGGTAGATGGATGATAATTATTTATTACAACCTCGAAAGTATATAACCAATACCAATTCTTCATGACTCCATCTATACCAAGTTTTCATTATATACAAGTGTAATAATATATAAAAAATTACAAATTAGAATGGGTGAAAATCAACCAGTTGGTAGGAGAGAAATTTAAAGTAAGATACTCATCGATTGATATTTAATTGGAGCTTGTTCGATAAAAGTTCATTAGAGTCGATTCGTTATACATATGAAACAAGCTTGAATAATAATTCTCATTTTTCCTTTGAAATATTTTGGAACTCAATTTTAGCTAGCTCGGCTATAAGCTAAAATAGGAATATGTATATTTAATGATATCAAACTACTCGAAATCAACTCGTGTTTGACTTGATTAAAGCTCGCTCGAGCTTAGTCCCTTTAACAATCACACCTACATCAAACATATTATTGAATTAGATACAAATTCAACTTAAACCTAAAAAATACATTTTTTTGATATAACTCCATTTGTTTACAACTGATGGAGGGGTGAAATCGGTTTTTCAAATCCGATTGACTCCTGCTCCAAGATCCAGATACTCCGTGCTTTCAAGTCCTGCAAAATAAAGACTACACGCCGGTGGGGTGCCGGCAGAGCCTCCTTCAATGCTTGAGTCAGCAAGGTGTTGCCGGAACTTAAGAAATATGCAGAAAGTAGAGAGTATGTAAATAGTGCTTAGATTATTTTGATCATATATTGGATGTATTTATACCTACGAATAATGTCTATTTAGGCATGTGAATCCCGTATTTGGGGGGTGGGGGGGATATTTACCTACGTGCATGGGAGGTCCATTGTGGGTTGGGGCACGTTCCTTGAATAGTGAAAGAGAGTGATTTGTTGAATCTCTCCCTAATTTGTAGGAGGCTAGCGAGGAGAGTCCTCGGAGATGAGGATCTTATATTGATGAGTGTTTGATCTCCTTGGGTCATGAGGTCGCTTGTTCTATCAACAATTAAAGCTCATGTCCAATTCCTAGTATTACTAAGTCCTCAAATGTATACGTTCCTTGATTATCGACTTCGGGTTCGCTAGATCTAATGTTCGCTCGATTTAACGTTTGCTCTAAGGAACTGCTCAGGATTTATTTCTTCTTTATACTCGCGGGTGAGATTTGTCGATTTAGTAGTCCTAATGCGGATCTTACTCCTACATCAACACCCCTAAAATTGTTTTCATTTGTTTAGGTTGTGTTCAATTAGATTTAAATATTATATTTGAGTCCGCTTCAGTTAACAAATGGTCAAATATGTAAATTACAAATTTAAATATTTAGAAAGTCCATTGAAACTGACTTTTCTAAATCAACTTAAACTAACTCGTGTACTGACGTCACTATAAGAAGATTATGTGTTTAGAAGTGATAATTTGGAAATTGTGTGAAGGATTCCTAATTGTCCTTTCCGTGCATACGTTTAGTGACAAGTCAAGTAACACTAATTATTATGATAAGTCCAATAGTGATAAAAAGATATTTTTAAGTTGTTACTAATAACTATTGGTTACAAGTCGATGACAATATAAGTTGTCACTTTTGATAATTAGTAATTCCCTTTTAGTGATAAATTAATGACAATAAAGTAAAAATTTATTGATTGTCACTTTTAATGTATCAATAAACATGAATAGTTGCAAATTCTCTTATTATTTTTGCCACTAGATATTTATAAAAATGATTTTATTAACAATGTGCAAGGATTTTTTCACTTAATATATACAAAGAGGGGTGTAAACGAGCCAAGTAGTATCGAACGACGCGTTGTTTAAGCTTGGTTTGAATTTTATCGAGCTTGAAATTTTGTGTTTGAGCTTGGTTTGATTTCTTAACGAACCGAGCTCAAACGAGCTTTTCTCGAACGAGCTCGAGCCGAGTATCGAGTAGCTTGTTATTTTACATGTGTTTTTTCAATTTTAAGCTTATCGAATCGAGTTCGAGCCGAGCTTCAAAAGTTATCGAACGAGAAATCTTGTTCAAGCTTGTTTGATTTGTTTGACGAACCGAGCTCAAATATGAGCTTTTATCGAACGAGCTCGAGCCGAGTATCGAATAGCTTGATTTGATTTTCAGCCCTATATACAAATAGTATCAAATAATATTTTATTGAAAATAAACTCTTTTTTCCAAAAAAAAAGAAGAAGCGCGTGATGCATATTTTAAAGCATACATAATATTTATCAAGATTCCATTCATACATTGCACAATATGTAATATCTAAATTATGATATTTGAACGGCTCTACATGTTCCCACTCAATTTTCACATTTACCAATGCTTTGCTACTTAGATTTTTTTAGATGGTAAACACATCATTACATATCATTATATCGGAATTTATTTAGCATTACATCATCATTATATTGCAATCAATCCAAATATACCAAAGTATAAATAATATGTAACAACAATACTAATAATAAAGTTAGGAGAAACTTATGAAAATTGAACCCAGTACCTTTAGGTCATGGTGTCTTAGCTTTACCACATATTTTTACAATATATCTAAAAGCAGCAAATTTTGTTCATGAAATTGTAGTATTGTTGTGGAGTTAATAACAATTTATCCCATGTGATATTCATAATATGTATTTTATCCTTTTGTTTTTAGAAAATTGTACTTTACCCCCCGATATTCTTATAAAATACTAACATTCCTTGACATTTAAGGAAAAAAAAAAAGTAGTTCCCCTTGTGTTATTTTACATGAATAAGTTTAACCCCCTTTATTTATATGTATCACTTTATCCCTAGTTTTATTATAAATGTGACACTTTACTCCTTGTATTATTTTATGTGGAGAATGGCAATTTAGTCATTTTACACACACTTTATACTCTCGTATTCAATTTTAGTATTTTTGTGGAGTTAATGACAATTTGTCGCATGTGATATTCATAATATGTAATCACCCCTTTGTTATTTAAAAAACTGTACTTTACCTCTCTATATTCTTATAAAATATTGACATTCCTTGACATTTTTAAACATTTTTTAAAAAGAAAGGTAGTTCCTCTTGTGTTATTTTATATGAATAAGTTTAACCCCCTTTATTATTATATATGTATCAGTTTACCCCTAGTGTTATTATAATTATGGTACTTTACCTCGTGTATTATATTTTTATGTAGAGAATGGCAATTTAGTCTTTTTACGCAACACTTTATACTCTCACATTCAAATTTAGGCGAGTGAGTTATACTCTCCATGTAACAGAAGAAAGTAAATTGGTGCTTCAAAATTTTTACAAGAGATAAAACGTTGTTTTTTCAAATCACAAGAAGATTGAATATTATGCATATCATCTGAGGTATTTCACAGGAAGGTAAACATTCTTAATCGAGAGAATCCTTGATGCATTATTCATCTTGAATAAACAATTTTATCTTCGATAAATTGAATATATAAAATAACAAAATTTCTTTCGCTTCCCCCAATTTTATCATTAACCAAATAGGCTACTAATTAACGTAGTTTATTTGCATAATCATCAATTTATCTTTTCTACGATAGGCAATCTACTTCCCTATAAAAAAAAATTATATTAGCTCATTATGAAATAAAAAAAAAGGACGATACGCCTCCTTTGAATGCAGTTAAACCTATATTCTTATGGTGAATGGATAATTTCGACCTCTAGTATATCTATATTTATTTAGCAACTTACCTCCTTGATGCATACCTAATAAGTAATGTACCTCCCTGTAAAACAATATGTCGATTACCCAAATTAAAAACGGGTAGTAGAGGTGATAAATTTATTCAGTTTTTATATGTTTTTATTTAATACTCCATTTAGGTGCATTATAGTCTTAACACATAACAGGGCTGTGTTTATATATCTTAAATATATATAAGGATATCAACTTTTTTGAACTATATTTGTTTAAATATGGAATTTAATTAAACACAATCTCAAATTTAACAGAAAATTTAAACCAAATATGATAATATATTATTGGATTCGACTCATTTACATCGAACATATAATTTAGTAATATAAAAAAATTACACATAATAAAAAAAAGGACCACTTTGTGGTCGAGTCCCTAAATGGGTAAGACACTGCACAAAAAGTACTCTCTCCGTTTCAAATTAATTGACACATTTGTCAAATTTTTATGTTTTGGCACATTTGGTTTTCTAATGTAATTTTTTCTAATTTTGCCCTTTTTTGGGAAACTCAAGGGTCACCAATAAAAATATAAAAGAGATAGAAGAAAATGTATGAAATAGTTCATGACAAAATTGATGAGGGAATTGCACTTTTCATACCAAACATTTACCTACTTTATACATTTCATACCAAACATTTCAGAATGACACATTTCATACCAAAATCAATCAACATTTTTCAATTTTCATACCACCGTTAATTTATGGATGGAATCGGACACGTGCGCCGTTAAGTCACAATTTTGAATTCTTAGGGGGGGATATTTGCAATTGGTCAGGGGGGATTTTTGCAATTATTTTCCACCATCTCCACCACCTCCACGTAATTTTCAATTTCCCGGTGACTCCGGCCACCATTAAACCTCTTCTTGGTGGCTACGGCTTCGTCTTGACCTCCTCTACAAAGATCATACACTATTTCGTTGTTTCATATCGATCCCGTCCCTTTTATTTCAAATCTACGAATTTTAGTATTTTCGGTTTTTGCTCCGCCGCCGGCGGAGGAGGTCGACCCACCGTCTAATACTTAGTTCCGTTCATTCCCCTTGGTGTAACGGTTCTTTTGCCACCAACCTCATCCATTTTCATCAAGTATTGAAGAAATCCCCAATTTTTAAAATTTAGGTTACTATTCATCATCTTCTACCTTAAGAAATCTGGAAATTCTTTTTTTTCCTTTTTTTTTTTTTTTTTTCTGAGAGTTAACTGACACGTGCGGCCGATTCCATCCAAAAATTAACGGTGGTATGAAAATTGAAAAAGGTTGATTGATTTTGGTATGAAATGTGTCATTCTGAAAGGTTTGGTATGAAATGTATAAAGTAGGTAAAGGTTTGGTATGAAAAGTACAATTCCCTCCAAAATTGATAGCAATCATTAAAGAGAATATTTTTGACATTTTATCATAGAAAATTGATTCATTATGAGGTTTCTTAATCTGTATGAACATCAAGAATGTACCAATTAATTTAAAATGGAGGGAGTAAGTATTTGAAAGTCTAAAAAAATGTCATATCTTTTTTTGATAATATACACGTTAGTTGTTTTAACTTTTTTTTTTTCCTCTTGCAATGAGATACCTTGTTAATTTCAAATATTAAGGGAAAATAAACAATTGTTAATACATTGATAATCCCATTTGATCGGGGGACCCAACGTGGATAATTTAATCAAATTTATTCCTCTTTCGGTGAGGTGAGAGTGATGTGATGTGTCATTAGCATGCGCCCCTCTAATGATAACTAACCTATTTCTATCATTTAACCTTTTTTATTTTTAAAATACACTGCTAAATTATAAAGAATTATAAATAAACCAATTACAAAGTATAGTAATAATAAAGTAGAACAAATACTCATGATAATGAGAATAGAGCTCAAGACCTCTTGGTTCTGAAGCCTCAAATTTGTCATCAGACTTAGGCCTCATTAACTTTTCTTTTGATCTTTTCATTTGAGTAACTTGTGGAACTTTATTTAAAGTTAAATTTTATTTGATCTTACTCATTTTAAATATAGAACCTTGTTTGGTTCGTGTTTGACGGTCCAAACGAGAAATGGCACACTCTTGTCGAAATACTTTACGGAGTATTATTCAAGCTACCCTTGAGGTTTAATTTAATTATATTGACCATTATCTATGATTGAATAATTACACGAACTACCCCTGATGTATTGGATCCTCACCGTTACCCTCTTACCACAATAATTTTTTATGGTGCTTGCTTATGTCATCAAAAAAATTGATGTGAAAAAGAGTGAAATCTGTGAAAATAAAGAAAAGAAAAAACAAAAGTGGATTAAATCAGTGAAGAATTAATGTGAATATCTCTCCATTTTTTGCTATATGTCGATTCAAAATATTTTACTCCAATTTGGTTAATGAATGAAAGCTATATGTTATTTAAAAAAAAAAAAAGGAACTAATGTGACTCATCATCAAATAATACTTTGATTTTCCAAAAGGCCCGTTTACCTTCTGTCAACAAAAACATTCTTTCTTATATACCTAAACATAGGACTATCAATTAGACGGACGTTGGTAGGATCAGACCTTCCAATTATGTTGGCGTCGACTCAGGATTTGCCTGAGTTTTGTTGGATTTCGAATCCAGTAATTCACGTGTTTAAATATTTTTCATGTATTTTTTCACAAAAAAGTTTGTTATTGTTGCACTTTCATTCAATTTATCTGATGTATTCAAACTTTTTTAATAATTTACGGGCTCTAACATAATAAAAATAAACTCGTTGTTGGAAAATCAGTTTTAAGATTATCAAAATCTGAACACGAATCGAAACTAAAGCAAACAAACCAATTTGAACAGTAAAATAAAATAAAATCAATTAAATAACCGAACAGATAATTTGAACAACTTATCTCACAATTCTGTATAGTAACAGAATTGATCCAACCAAATCGCAGAAATAAGTCTGCTTGCCTTGAAGAAATTATCGACCCACCTTCGGTGCAAATGGGAATCGCGAACACTTCTTCCAGGATAATTTGGCTACAGGAATTCCTCCACTGCACAGTAGCAGAAAAACCACCTCGAAGAACACTCAGAAGCAAAAAATAACCAAAAAAGATATTTTTCCAGAAAGGTTTCGGAGAGAGAACTGTGATTGTGTTGGTGTGTTTTTTCAAAGCTGAAAAACACTCATATATATAGCTGCTGGGGGAGCCTCTGGCAATTAAAACAGCCCATTAAATCTGAATAATCTCAGCTGAATTATTCAAATTTAAATTTTAAATTTTAATTCAAAATTCTTCCAAAAAGATAAGTCCGAGACGAGACAATTCGCCCAAACGCCCAGAACCGAACCAAACCGAGCCGAGCCGGGTCGGGCGGGCGGCGGCGCGCGTGTGGTGTATTCATATGACCCTCTTTGTAAAGACTTATACCAAGTCTATACACTTAAGTTCATATATACTAGTACACACAAATATAAAAAGTCAATGTGGGACATATGAAGAGTTTGAAACTCTTCAACTTCCTCACAAGGCTTTTATAATTTGCCAATCAGTCTTAGACCAATGTGGGCCAAACCCACATACATATTATCTATTTGGACTATCCTCACTATAATAATTTATCTTATGGATTCCAACCTTTTAATTAGGTATCCATCCATATAATTACAACAATCCCCCACAAATCCATAGAAAAATAATCTATTAGGGTTACCGTAACATGCTTTCAGCAATGGTACCTTCCGGTTTGAACCACTGCCTAAGCTATCCAACTTATGCTACCACAGGGACAAATGGATCTAAGCCTTGAATTTGGCCCTTGAAGTGGTAGCGTCCATTGGTAACAACACATCACTTGCTTTGTGTTAATCTTTAGATTTGACACTATAGGCCATGTGTCCCGATCCTGTATCATGAATGTTATTTAAGGAATAACCCTATTTCCTCTAGTTGCGGCCAAACAACTACATTCACTTAGTTGAGCGTCTCAGGATGTACTGCTAGCATCCCGTCTTACAGACTTGACCTCATTCAGTGTTAATACACTTACTGGATTAGCAGTAGTCAGCTCATATCAGGTATATCAGGGGATAGACTCAGATACTTAGTATCAGTCTTAGTTTAGGAGCAACTTTTATATACCCAACAGTTTGTTTATACCACATTGAACCTTCCTTGTGGGATCTCCACTTGGTAGGTTAGGTTGCCACTGTTTGTATATCAGTTTAGGGTTTTCAGTCCCATCCCCAGCCTGGATTTCTGAACTAAGGACAAGTCAAGTCCTTTAGTCAAAGGGTCAGCCACATTGTCTTTGGTACCAACAAAGTCAACGACTATGACCCTATCAGACACAAGTTCCCTTATAGACTTTAGTCTAACTTGGATGTGTCTCTTGGTCTTTTGATTATATTTTTGGCTTTTAATCTTTGCAATTGTGGTTTGAGAATCACAATGCACAACGACTGCTGGAAGAGGCAAGCTAACCATGGGTAATTGGACCAATAACCCATGTAGCCATTCAGCTTCAGTCCCTGTCGTGTCTAAAGCACATAATTCGGCCTCAAATGTGGACCGAGTCACCAAGGTTTGCTTGGTTGATTTCCAGGAGACAGCGCCCCCACCTAGGGTAAATACGTAACCCGTACACCCATTGCTTCCGGAGTTCTTGGCTATCCAGCTAGCATCACTATACCCTTCAAGAACTGCAGGGAACCTGCCATATTTAAGAGATAGTGACACCGTGCCCTTCAGATACCTAAGTACCCGGTCAAGAGCTTCCCAATGGGTTCGATTTGGACAACTTGTATATCTTGCTAACTTCGAGACTGCAAACGAAATGTCTGGTCTCGTTCCATTTGCCAGATATTGCAAGCTTCCAATAATTTGTGAATATCTTAATTGAGATACAGGAACACCACTTTCATTTTTAAAGAGAGCAACTGAAGGATCATATGGTGTTTTGGCAATTCTACATTCTTTATAGCCAAATTTCTCAATTATCTTCTCAACATAGTGAGATTGAGAAACTGCTATACCCTCAGTTGACCGAGTCAACTTGAGTCCAAGAATTACATTTGCCACACCCATATTCTTCATTTCAAACTTACTCTTTAAGAATGACTTGGTTTCATTTATTATCTCAATGTTAGATCCAATCAATAGAATATCATCAACATAAAGACATAAGACAATACATTTATCACCTTTAACTTTACAATAGATGCACTTATCATTATCGTTTACAACAAAGCCAAAAGATAAAATAGTTTTATCGAATTTTTCGTGCCATTGTTTAGGAGCTTGTTTCAAACCATAAAGTGATTTAACAAGCTTACAAACTTTTCGCTCATTTCCAGAAGCTACAAATCCCTCTGGCTGATCCATATAGATTTCCTCCTCGAGATCACCATACAGGAATGCTGTTTTAACATCCATCTGGTGAATCGGGAAGTCATATATAGAGGCCAGTGCTATCAGCACCCGGATTGTAGTCAAACGAGCAACAGGGGAATATGTATCGAAACAATTGATTCCTTCTTTTTGCCTAAACCCTTTGGCAACTAACCTGGCTTT
This sequence comes from Penstemon newberryi var. newberryi, assembly GCA_030819805.1. NCBI lineage: Eukaryota > Viridiplantae > Streptophyta > Magnoliopsida > Lamiales > Plantaginaceae > Penstemon > Penstemon newberryi. The sequence continues at coordinate 76,127,851 of JAUALY010000001.1, read as the reverse complement.
AAACTTATCTATGGTTCCATCAGATTTAAATTTCTTTTTTAAAAATCCATTTACATCCAATCGTATTACACCCTGGAGGGAGATCAACTAGTTCCCATGTCCCGTTAGAGACAATGGAGTCCATCTCACTTTTGACAGCTACCTTCCAATGCTTTGCTTCTTTCGAAGCCATTGCATCTTTGAAGGTTACAGGATCACCCTCGATGTTGTAAGTGATAAAATCACTTCCAAAATCCTTGGTAATTCTAGCTCTCTTACTCCGTCTAGGTTCATCTGATTCAATTGGTACTGAATCAGAACTACTTGGATTAACCCCCACATTTGTCATCTTTTCCACATGTTCAGGAATTGATGAAGATTTAAGGGCTGAATCTAAAGAATTGTCATTAGGCATTCCCGTTTTCAAGGAAAATACGTCCTCAAATAACGTAGCATCACGATATTCAACTATTGTGTTAACCTCTATGCCAGGAATTTCTGATTTAATAACCAGAAACCTGAGAGCATAGCTTGTTTCCACATAGCCTAAAAAGATTGCATCAACAGTCTTTGGACCCAGTTTCTTTCTTTTGTGTTCTGGAACTAGAACTTTTGCAAGACAGCCCCACACACGAAAGTATTTTAAACTAGGTTTTCTGCCTTTCCAGAATTCAAACGGAGTGCTTTCATTATGTTTTAGAGGAACTCTATTCAGAATATGGCAAGCCGTATTCAAAGCTTCTCCCCACATATATTTAGGCAATCCATAATTCAAAAGCACACTATTAATCATATCTTTAAAAGTTCTATTCTTTCGTTCTGCTACCCCATGTGACGAAGGGGAATATGGAGGAGTCTCTTCATGAATAATGCCAAAATTTCGGCAATATTCTTCGAACAAATTAGACTCATATTCTCCACCTCTATCTGATCTTAACCGTTTAAGTTTCTTACCAGTTTGAGTTTCAACTTCATTTTTAAACGTTATGAATTTTTCAAGTGCTTCAGATTTATATTCTAATAAATAAACATAACAATACCTACTGCAATCATCTATAAAAGTAATAAAGTATTTCTTATTATCTTTAGTTAAAATTCCATTGAATTTACAAATGTCCGTATGAACCAAATCAAGTATTTCAGAATGCCTTTCAACCGATTGGTATGGCTTTCTTACTTGTTTTGCCTCAACACAAATGTGACATTTGTCTTTATAGTTAATTTCATGTTTGGGGATTAGATTTAAATTCATCATCCGTTTAACAGAACCAAAATTTAAATGTCCTAATCTATCATGCCAAACATTAGAAGATTCAATTGCATTCACAACAGGAAATTCACAACAGGAAATTCAGAAAATTTATTAGAACCAACATTTTCAACTCTTATTTTAAATAAACCATCATCTAAATAACATTTACCAACAAAAGTCCCATAATACAAAATTACGACTTTATTGGATTTAAAGTTCATTTCATAACCCTCCCTAACTATTACAGAACCACTTATTATGTTTCTCCTGATCGTAGGAACATGATGCACCCTTTGTAGTGATAGTATGCGCCCTGAAGGAAACTTGCTTCAAGTCCACGCGTCCTATCCCTAACACTTTGGCACCACTTGAATTTCCCATAGTCACAGATTTTCCATCAACAGGCTGATAAGACACAAATAGCAATTTATCAGCACATACATGCACATTTGCCCCAGTGTCAATTAGCCAATCATATGGTTCATAAATAGTAAGAAGTTCAGGTTTTAAGGAAACATACCCATCAATAGAGTTTTCTGGAGCTTTAGTTTCACTAGTTTCCCCCACGACCATGTTTACCATAGCCGGATCTCTAGTTTCACCAATATCTCCCACAACCATGTTGACTATAGCTGGTGTAGTAGACTCAGATTTAGCTTTGGACTTTTTAGTAGGACACTCCTTAGCCCAGTGACCCATCTGTCCACAAGTCCAGCATGGTTTGTTTGCCTTTGGTTTCTTTTTATTTTTAGGTTTATTTATGAATTTGGAGTTGGGGTTTACATGGTTCACTTTTTTCTTTCCAGTTATCATATTTGCCTTAGGCTGGTACTCAATAGGAACACCATGAGTTTGATTCTTGTGTTCTTCTTCGATACTTATGGCAACCATAAGATCATCAAGACTCAGCTTTCCTTTTTGATGTTTTAATGTCATACCAAAGTTCTCCCAAGATTTGGGAAACTTATCTACAATTGACATAACCAGAAACTTCTCAGGAAGCTTCATTTTAGCATCAGAAAGGGAGTGCTCAAGATTTATCAGTTCATGCGCTTGTTCAGTTACAGACTTTCCTTCAACCATCTGAAATTTCAGGAACTTGGAAACAGAATACCTTTCAAGCCCTTGCTCTTCAGTAGTATATTTCCTGTCCAATTCATCCCAAAGATACTTAGTTGTATATGTATCAGAACAGTACACGTCGAAGAGTACATTCGATAAACCAGAAAGAATGACTCCTCGGCCAATTTGGTCCCGTTCTGACCATTCAGCTATTTGTTCAGTCTTTGGGTCCGTTTCAGTTGGTTCAGGTCTAGTCACTTGAATAACCGACAAAAGTCCTTTCATCGTAAACCAAATTTTCATACGCTGTTGCCAACGCTTAAAAAATTGGCCCGAAAACTTTTCCGGTAAACCGGATAAGTCGACTTTTGTGGCTGGCATGGACACAGTACCGGAGCCTCCTGCAGATGACATGATAATTTTAAAACACAGTTAATAATTTCTTCAAGATTGTTGGAAAATCAGTTTTAAGATTATCAAAATCTGAACACAAATCGAAACTAAAGCAAACAAACCAATTTGAACAGTAAAATAAAATACAATCAGTTAAATAACCGAACAGATAATTTGAACAACTTATCTCACAATACTGTATAGTAACAGAATTGATCCAACCAAATCGCAGAAATAAGTCTGCTTGCCTTGAAGAAATTATCGACCCACCTTCGGTGCAAATGGGAATCGCGAACACTTCTTCCAGGATAATTTGGCTACAGGAATTCCTCCACTGCACAGTAGCAGAAAAACCACCTCGAAGAACACTCAGAAGCAAAAAATAACCAAAAAAGATATTTTTCCAGAAAGGTTTCGGAGAGAGAACTGTGATTGTGTTGGTGTGTTTTTTCAAAGCTGAAAAACACTCATATATATAGCTGCTGGGGGAGCCTCTGGCAATTAAAACAGCCCATTAAATCTGAATAAAACGGCTGCAATGATAAGAGACGTTTCATCAATTCAATTTCTGTAACTGAAACGTTACACAATTGAATCTCAGCTGAATTATTCAAATTTAAATTTTAAATTTTAATTCAAAATTCTTCCAAAAAGATAAGTCCGAGACGAGACAATTCGCCCAAACGCCCGAGCCCAGCCCATACCACATTGTTCAAATTTGGTTGGATCAATGGAACTAGTAACAGAATTGATCCAACCCAAAGACTGAACAAATTCGTTCCATGGACATGTGACCACATTACGTGGGGCAATCACTAGGTCGAACTCGGGTTGGATGGCGCTTGATTCAGATTCGTCACTGTTTATATCGGATGGAATTTGGATAAGATCGGATATAAATCTACTTGGATCTTGTCCGAATTCAATCCGATTTTAATTTATTTTCGAATCAAATGAAATCTCAACTTTCAAAATTATCACCAACATTTTCTTCTGAAACATGTTTGCTAACGTTACATTTTTGTTCAACGTAACTCACTGCTCAAACTTTCTTTATAATCCTAAAGCTCGGACAGAGAAAAGATCAAATCTTCACATATTTAACCACTTACTTCAAATGATTTAACATAACACATTAAAAAACACTTGTATTGATAACAATGTATAAAAAATGATTCATATAGTTATGTGAAATACACATAAATATGATATTATAAATGAAATAGTAACTCATATTCTGTTAAACTGGCGATAAAACATTACTAATATTACTTATAAAAATAAAACATAAATGATTTTGATGTATTATTCGATTCAAATATTTAACGAATCAGATCAACTTAGATCTATATTTACTCTACATAATTTGAATTACTGATCTTAACCGGTTCACGTTTATCAAATTCCAAATTGTATAAATTCCTAATAATCTTGTCGAATTAAAATCAAATTCAAATTAGAATCCGCTGACAACAATCCCATTAATCCATTACAATAATGCTGGATCCGAGTGGAACCTAGTTAAGAAACACTCACCAGTCACCAAGTTATTGGGTTCAATTGTTGGTCTAATTTGAATAAAATGTATTTTTCTTTTTCTTTGGGCCTTGAAATGGCCCAATATCATGTTTTCGAACTTTCATTCTTTTATAATAATTAATATATAAGTCACATAAAGTTGGTAGCACCGAAAAGTCTTGTGAACATTCTCACATATTAATTCTTTTAGTGCCGAAGATTGGAAAATTCTAATCCATGATCAAATATTTTTATTTTATACATAATTTATAATTGATTAGTGGTATACTTCCATTTTTTAATCAATTAATCATTTTACATCATAAATCATTTCAATAATAATTGTCCAAGTACAAAAATAACAAATAATAAACAGATTAGTGGGTCCATACACATAATTTTGTGGTTGCATATTCTTCTCAAAACACATATTAACTTGAACTGTAAATTAATTTAGGTACGATTAAACGAAATTCAAAATTTTGACAATATATAAGTTTGCATAAAGTGGCAAAATTTCATTTTTGACCCTCTAAAGTGGCTGCGTTTCAAAATTAACCATTTATTGTGGTACCTCGACAATAATCATCTTTTATTGTGTCATCATCATCAATTTCAGTCCTTATTGCCGAAATTTTTTAATTATAAATTATCAATTAATTTATGACTTAATTGACCTGATAATTAATTTTTTTGGGTCAAAAATCATCAACTTATGTCTGATCTGACCGAAAAATAATATTAGTTAAAATATCATTTCTCGAGTGACACTTAAAAATTAAAAATTTCATATTTTGACTCCACAATTTACAAGACTAAGCCATGTGATAGGTCAAATATAACATAAATTGATTTTTTTGGCTATAATTAAAAAAAAATCGGTGATAAAGACTGAAATTGATGATGTTGACACAATAAATGACGTATATTATCGAGGTACCACAAAAAATGATCGATTTTGAAATGCAGCAACTTTAATGGGCCAAAAATAAAATTTTGCCGCATAAAGTTTATGAATAGTTAAAAATGTTAATTTAATAATGAAATGATTGGGCTTAAACATGGGGAGGTAATCTTTCTAGTCATGCCAAAGCCATTCCTTTCTTTCTAGCTACAAACTTTCCTTGTCTCCAAAGCTTGGTATTTCCTCAGCTATATATATAAACCATTAATTGTACTAATTAATCAATCAATATCATAAATTCATAAAACAATAATTATTTGTTTTCCATAAGTTAAAAAAAAAAAAGGAAAATGCCGATTTATTCTTCAGACTCCGATGATGTACCTGCACCTTCAAAAAGATTGTTTGGTCGTGAAAAGTCCGTGCATGCTCTTCTTGGAGGCGGAAAAGGTCAAATTCCAATTCTATTTTATCTCTTCCTTTTTGTTTTTCTTATGTCTTGATTTCAATAACTACTAAATTGTGAAATCAATTTAACACTTTGCATTGTATATGTACACATATTGACTTTATTATAAGTCTAATTAATGGCTTAATCCCATTTTTCACCCTGTATCAATTTTGTACTTTGCATTAAAAAAACCCATCAATTTCACTTTGTTCCTTCAAAACATATATTGTCTTTCACTTTGCACCCTGGGTGAATTCAGGTAAATAACAGAGGTATTTTGTCACTCCCTTAAAAAATCAACATATATTCCCTAAAAAATATAATAAAGTGAGATTTATGTGCAATTAAGAATAGAATTATTACCTATTAAGATAACTCGGAAAAAAAAATAAAATAAATGAGACATTGCATGTTGTAAATATAAATTTGAAAAGACTGATATGAAATGATAATTTTGCACATGTTGGAGTTTAGGGATCATTGTGTTATATTTTGTAACAGAGAACTTCATATATTATATTTCGCATGGAACACAATTTTAACCCAACTAAGTTAATTAATTTAATTTGTAATTAGGAATAATAATTAACATGAACTTGTTTTATGCAGTTGCTGACATACTACTATGGAGGAACAAGAACTTATCAGCTGCAATATTAATTGGATTCACTGTTATTTGGTTTCTTTTTGAAGTTGTGGAATATAATTTTATAACTCTTTTATGTCACATTTCAATTATTATGATGTTGGTTCTCTTCATTTGGTCTACTGGGGCAGGATTTATTGACTGGTACGTAATTCATAATTTTAACTAGCAAACATTAAAAAAAAAAAAAAAAATCAATCTTTTGCAACTTTTGATGTTACATAATTTTAAATTATTTATCCTGTTAATTCAGATTAATAAATTAAACTTGTGTTATTGAATTCTTATCAGGAATCCTCCTAATTTAAGAGCAATTACAATTCCAGAATCTACATTCAAATGGCTATTTGCCAAAATAAACAGGATGTTGTTAAAATTCTATGATGTTTCATCTGGGAAAGATTTCAAGACTTTCCTTCTGGTAAATGAATTCTTGCATTCTCATTTTACATAATTTGAAATATGGGTTTTCATAGGGGTACTGTAAACGAGCCGAGTAGTATCGAACGACACGTTGTTCAAGCTTGGTTTGAATTTTATCGAGCTTGATATTTTGTGTTTGAGCTTGGTTTGATTTCTTAACGAACCCAGCTCAAACGAGCTTTTATCGAACGAGCTCCAGCGGAGTATCGAGTAGCTTGGTATTGTACATGTGTTTTTCAATTTTAAGCTTATCGAGTCGAGCTCGAGCCGAGCTTCAAAAGTTATTGAACGAGAAATCTTGTTCAAGCTTGTTTGATTTGTTTGACTAACCGAGCTCAAATGAGCTTTTATCGAATGAGCTCGAGCCGAGTATCGAGTAGCTTGGTTTGATTTTCAGCCATAGGTCTTCATATATGGGCGGGTCTGCCAAGTCCGGCCCAACCAAACAATTTTTTTAAATTATTTTTTGAATTTGTATCTAGTCAAAATTGAGTTCGACTGGTTAAAAAATAGGTCAAGAAACTAAAAACACATTCCATAAGGTAGGTAAGATAGATCAACATTCAAACGGATCGGATCGACCAATTTCAGTATGGTTGTAGTGTACCCGACCCGACCCAATTTAAAAAACCATCACCCGACAATACATTTTTTTTCTTCTTTCTAAAATTATAATATAATTCCCAATCCCATAATACATTTCATGAATTTGAATTTATCATAAAAGACATTCCAAATTATACTCTACATGTAAATATTAAAAGTCGTGTTTTTTTTTTTTAATGCTTAATTGAACAAAACATATATCATTAATGAAAATAAAAGGGAAAATTACTTTTTCGGTACCATAGGATATGCTAACTTGCATTTTTGGTACCATTGGATACAAAAATGTAAATTTGATATTATAGGATAGATTTTCATTGCAATTTTGATACCAAACCCAATTTTTCGATAAAATTAATGATAATTTACCCCCTATAAAATGCATAATGTTCAATTTATATGATCTATATCATGTTTGGTCCTACTTTTTTTTACCGATTCAACTACTAACTTTTCATGAACAGATCCATTCTGAGTCGGTCTGACCCGTTATGATTCTCATTTTTGTTCTATTATAGGCAATCGCGTTCCTCTGGGTACTTTCTGGAATCGGAGATTACTTCAGCTCGTTGAATCTATTATACACATGTAAGATCGTATATTAATTCATCCAAGTACTTAAAATAAATGGGATTATTGCATTTTCGGTACCACAACTTAAACTCATTGACATTTCTAGCCCACATCTTTTCGGACTGATATATTTGTTGTCACGCTTTTAACTTCGCTGTCAATTTTGGTTCAAATTAGTCCGAAATCATCCATGTGAGGGCTGTGGAGCTTGACCCAAAGCCTCCCCTTTCAGCCGTAGACTTTCCTCGATATGGCGGTTATTTTGGTACCAATCTTGTCCAATTTGGTGTTGAATTGAAGATTCTCCATTTCCAAGCTCACGTCAATGGCAAATCTTCTATCTTCGCAAAATCAGCCCCACGATCCCAATTCACAAATTGACCCTTGTACTTTTCCACCTTTACAATATGCCCCTATATTTGCAGAAAAACTCAAAATTTCCCTTTGATTTGGTCAAAATCCCCAATTTACAGGTCACATGGCATGCACGTGGGCGATTTCGGGCTAAATTTGAAATTATGCCTCAATTTGGACAAAAAATGTCACCAAAATTGAAAGTGTGGCAACAAATGTGACGGTCCAAAAAGATGTCTGGTAGAAACGCCAGTAAACTTTAAGTTGTGACACAAAAAATGCAATAATCCCCAAGATAAATTGTGCATCTTATTATGCTTTTCATTTTTTTTTTTTATAGGTTTTCTTTGCTTGGCAACACTACCTGCTTTATATGAACGTTATCAATATGATGTGGATTATCTTGCAAGTAAAGGGAATCGTGATATGAAGAAAATGTTGAAGAAACTTGATTCCAGGGTTCTTAACAAGATTCCTAGAGGACCTGTTAGACAAAAGAAGAAATTCTAAGATGTTTGTGTAATTAAATTCAACTATGTAAAATTAATGCATTTCAAATTGAAAATATTACAAATCCATTTGTTGCTTCAAAGAATTGTACAAAAACTTTATATATATGTTAAATGAAACTTATATACATCTTCCTGTTTAATTTTTTCTAAGATGTTTGTGTAATTATATTCAACTATGTAAAATTAATGCATTTCAAATTGGAGATATTACCAATCCATTTGTTGCTTCAAAGAATTGTACAAATACTTTATATATGAGTTAAATGAAAATTATATACAATTACATTATTGTATATTATCTCTTCCTGTTTAATTTTTCTTGCGTGCATGTTTCGGGCTCATTAATTTAAATTTAATACAAACGTAACACTAACACACATTCTGTTTTAGTATAAAGTGTCCATTTTATTGTCAATTCACTTTGTGAAACATAGGACCCTTTTCATGATATTCATTAGAAGACGGGGTTGGTACGCAATTTGGGCCGGTGTCTAGGGCTCCCACGTGGAGAGCCCCGAAGTTGTATATGTAGGCCTATCCGAAGTAATATTTTTATTAGTTTCATTTACACAATAGGTCATTTAGTGAAATACATTTATTTTGTGATTGTTTGAGAGATATTCAATTCCAAAACCTACGTTAATGAGGTAGGTTTGGCCAAGAATTACCCGCAATTGTATTACATTTTTTATGTTAATGTGTCAGGTTCGATCATACTCGATTTGAGTAAGAATTAACCCTATCATCATATATGTGAAGAATGAGTTTCAAAACCCATTCGTGATTTTCCTTTTATATTTTTATAGTTCTATGCTCTTTTAACTTTTTTCTTCTTTTGTGGTAATTATTTTTATTTCTAGACATTACTTGAAAATTTTGCTTCCACTAAAAGAATATTTTCAAAATTTAAAATAATAAAAATATATTCATGATTCACTCTGTCAAAATAATTAAGTGGATTGGTTATTTAAATGCTTATCTGAAAAAATGATATGTAAGAAAAAATAATATGTCAATTAGTATATTTGTAATTAACAAAAAAAATTGAATATAGTTTCTGTGTAACATAAGCCCCGAATGTCGACGACCAACCTTGTCAAAAAGTGTGATGAGAGTCTAATCATATGGGCCTGAAAATACAACTTGCCCATTATGGAGGAGATATTTAGATATTATTATATGAAGGCAAGGGTATAATTAATATTTTCATGTCTCAAAATCAAGTTTTAAATACACTTTTTGCACGTACAGAATGGTACAAGCCTTAGAAATCGTTTCGCCCGATTTCTTCTTAATTAATTTGTTTCATAAAAAACAAAAAAAAATTCCACCCACCAAGAATTAGGCTACTTGGATGTTTTTATTTGGGGAAGAATAAGAAAGTGGGTAACAATTTAAATAAGGGAATGTTTGGTGAATTTTATAGGAAAAGTTAGGATTTTGAATTTTGGTATTTTTTTTAAATGAAAAAGACGTTAAATGGTCGAAATCCCCATTTTTCGTGTCACATGGCCCGCATCAATTGGCACCAAAATTGCCACTGACGTTGAAGTTGTGGCACCAAATGTGCCAGCCCGAAAAGTTATGGGGTAAAAACGCCAGTGGACTATAGTTGTGGCACCAAAAATGCATTAATCCCTTTTCCATATAGACCGTGGTTATAAGGACTTACATGGTAAATTGCAATCACTTGGTGCAAATGTTAAGAGATCTTCATTTAATTATTACAGCAGATTGAAAAGAATCCAATATATATGAACTACAGTTTGATTATTATTTTTTCTTTATAAATAAGTCCGTGATTTATATTTACGGAATTATTGAAGCCTTTCTCCTAATTCAAATGGAGGATGTGAAGGATAAAGCAAGCATGATTAATGAAAGAGAAGAAATTTAATGTTGGATGTCGATTTTCATTTTCATATACCATATTAGATTATTCTCCTTCATTAAGCAAACATGTTCATTAGTTTGATATTATAATTTCGAAAAGATAATTAATTTACTTTCAATAACGTTCTGAATTTTTAATATTGGTCTAGAGGTACTATCACGATAGTAAATTACCTGATTTTTAGATTTATGAAGTTCAAATGATTCGGACTATTTACTAAGGTTTGTAAAAACTCACACGAACATTCTAGATTTTATTTTTTAATTTTTTACCATAACATAAAAGTCTTAAACCTTAAATAATTTAAAAAATCATTTATTATACAATATAATATACTAGCTTTTCCTTCTTTTCTTTTCTTTTCTTTTATTTGTTTATTTACTATTATTATTGAGTAAACAATTACCTTCCTCAAAAAAAAAAAAAAACAATTACCACTTGAAATATTACTTCATTTTTTTATGTTGTTAAAGTGTTAAGCCTCGTGATGTCCAACACATCTTTATTGATTTATCTTTGAATATATATATATATATATATATATATATATATATATATAGAAAAGTTGTTGAATAATTACATGCATATCCCTTATGTTAAATGAAATTATAAAAATAACTTTGAGGTTTCAATAATTACCAAGACATCTTATATGTTAATTAATTGGTGTTTAAAATATTCATAACTAAAAAAATAATTTATCCTTTTTTCTTATTTAAAATTATATTTTATAAAAATAAAATATTAAAAGACTATAATACCCTATGAGTAGAAAGCTCAAATTTAATGGGTCAAATAGATGAACTTATCAGTTTTTATTTATTTTTATTTATTTTTTTTTTTTTTTATCAAAGATCAACAATAGAGTTGCTCGCACAATCTTGTTGTTTTATATATGTTGGTAATTTATGATATTTCATCGGTGATTTATCGCTATTATGAACACTTTTTATTTGTAAATTCATTATTATTCAATTATGAGGTCGTTGTTTGTATATATGTAACAGTTTAACAACAAAATCGTTAATCATGATTTTTTTATTTTATAATTTATTGGTAATTTGTCGTTATTTTTGAAAACTTTTTTTATTTTTTTATTTTTTTATTTTCGATGTTGTTCAATTGCCTATTTGTTATTGATAGAAACACTAACGGATTATTTTTCGTTGGAATGATTTTGCAGCATGTAAACTTTTTCTTACAATTTACTCCCTCTGTCCCAAATTATTTGTCATTTTACATGTTTTCACACATAATAAGATACCTACTAAATAGCTTCATTTTTAGGGAAAAAATAAATTATATACCTAAAATACCCTTATTCTTTATTTATCTCACCATTAGCTATTTACACGTTATTCAAGTTTTACACTCTCTCTCTTACTTTTTCTCTTACATACCTAAAATATGTACTTTAATAGTACATTGAAATCTTAAAATGACAAATAATTTGGGACAGAGAGAGTAATAACTAAATTCCTACAATTATTTTTCTGATGTTCCGTTGGTAATTTGTCAGTTCTACCAAATGAAGACTTTTTACATTTAATTTTGTTAATATTCAGTTATAAATTTGTTACTACCAATGACAATTATGTCGTCGTTGTTTGTTCATAGTTGTGACAGTTTAACTACATAATTGCTATATATATTATTTTCGTTGGCAATCAGTCATTATTTTTGTAAGAACATACTTTTTTTTTCGTCGTTGTTCAGTTGCAAATCTAAAACTGGCCAAAAACAGTGAAAAATTATTTTCCATTAGAATGATTTCGTCGCTACGAATCAATTTTCCTACAACTTAACAACAGAATACCTACCAAACATATTTTTTTAGATATTTTGTTGCTATTATTGATGGAACATCGTTTCCGTCGTTGTTCAGTTGCAAATTTGTAACTAACTAAGATATAATGACGAATTATTTTTCATTGGAATGATTCTATCGCCATGGATCAATATTTCCTCCAACTTAACGACATAATACCTACTAAAAATATTTTGTTTGGATATTTTGTTGGTAATTTGTCACTATTATTAATGGAACATCGTTTTGTTGGTATTTAGTTATAAATTCGTTATTAATAGTGGCAGTTTTTATTTCCGTTGGAATCATGCCGTTGTTGAATATCTCTTTTTTTGTAGTGTAAACCCACGAAATTCAAGGATTGAAAATCCAACCCCACACACACGTCGCTCAGGACGTCGCTTGTCACTTGAAAATTCTTGCGACGTGTGCATCTTAAATGAGGCGAAACCAAGGCAAAACGGCAGCAGATCTTCTGTACAACAAAAGTGTACCACATTTGTGTAACACCAATATAAAATTTACACATGTCAAAACTAAATAGCATGCATTGCACAAGATTATATTTACAAATCTGAAGACATATATTTATCTTTACCTAAAATCGTATCAAATTCCATTAAAATTATTGAAACTTACAATTCAGAAATCTAAATTGATTTTTACCGATAATTTTTATCTTTTAAGCGACATAAAACTCCATTGAAATTATTGAAACTAACTATTCATATTTAATTATTGAAACTAAAGATTCAGATCTATGAACTTAATCTGAATCCTTAAATTCCATGTTCCATTATCTTAACCCAATAATTTCTTTAATTATACTTTAACAATTCCTTGAATTCTTGGAACCATATGTTAGAGTTTCAATTACAGTTCCTATCATAATTCAATAAGAAAAAATGGTATCATAAAAAAATTATTGAAGCAAGGCGCCCATCAGATTTTTCAATTAGAAATCATTCCCGGATTCAACAAATTTTTAATTTCAATTAAATGAGATCTAAATTTATGAAACTAAGGTACTCAAATTTCTTCTTCTATTTTCTTCTTACCAAAAATCAATTCAGATTTCTGAGTTGTTAGTTCGCTAATTTCTATTGGTTTTCCTTTCGATATTAGATAAGAATTTGCTCGTATTATTATTTGCAAATAGAGATCTTAAAACTAACAATGGAGATATGGAGAAGAAGAAAGTTGGAGAATATAATCCTATGTAATGTATGTTATTTAGTTTTGATATGTGTCAATTTTATATTGGTGGTACACAAATATGGTACACTTATATGGTACAGAAGATCTACTCTCAGGCAAAACTTAATCCATAAATAGCCTATCTTCTTCTCTATTAAATCACATCACATTACAAACTATGAGCCATTAATTACCCAATTTTACACACACAACTTATTCATTAGAGAAAGATCATCAAAGGTCATACATATCAAATGGATCCTCTTTACATTAATACTGAAGTACATAATCTCTTCTCTCATGTTTTTATTTTTTTGAGAGGTAATCTCACTTCCATTCCCATGACGTCCCTGAAGAAAAACTCATAATTGATCCACGGGGAAAAAACTCCCGGGCCATGTAACCATAAGCGGCTCAAAAAACTCATCTCTAGCTCTATTGGCCGCAAAATGGACGAACATATACATATATTAGAACAAGAAGAAACATTTTGAACGTATTCAGCCCAATCAATTATTAAACATAAAATAGGAAAAACTAAAAAAACAAAATTAGATTTAAAAGAAGGACAACATTTTAATAAATCAATAATTGAAAGATTAAAAAGAAAGAATGTTACTTATCACGGATTATTTACCCAAGAAATACCTATAGATATAAAGAGTACTAGAGGAAATATTGTAATTCCCTTAATAGACAGTGAACAAATATCATCTAGAATACAAAAAATTTGTAATAAAGAAGACAGAGACAAAATTGGATACATACAAATTGCTACAATACAAGTATTAATTAAATCTACTTTTAAAGATGGAATTGATTCACCAATAGCTTTAATAAACTATGAACGATAAATTAAAGAAACTAAAGATTCAGTCCTAGGAATAACAATGGGAAATTTAACTTATAAAACTTTAGTATTTAATTTAGGAATTAAATATGCAATTCCATTATCAACAAAGAATTTAGATAATAGTATTTGTTTAGGATATAAATTCGCTCGAAAAGAATTAGTGGAATAAAGAGATCAACCGTTTAGTTTAACATATATGGTTGAATATGCATTAACAAACAGTCGTCATAGTATACATTTTTTAGATTAGGAATCAATTTATTTAGACAAATTGTTTGAAAGAATATATAGCTCAAATAAATAAATTACCTATGAGAGAAATAACATTAGGAGAAACTAGTAATCAAATTAGAAAATTAGTCTCATTAAACAACCTTATGTAAAACAATTACTACTAGAAAAACCTAGAAAGTCTATGAAAGAAGAAAGTGAATATACAAGATTGGAAAAAGAAGTATCAAATTTAAGCAAATTTTTAAAAGAAAAATTATGAATAATAATCTTGAAAATAAGTGCAAAGAAATATCAAATTTAATTAAACATACAAAGAAAGATTAGAATATTTAAGAACATCTATTAGTACTAAAATGTATAAAATGAATAAAGAAATTATAGAAAAAAGAATAAAAGAAGCGAGAAATTCATGTATAATATGTAATCATCCCCAAGAACAAATATCCGCTGCCTCTGACCAATTTTTGGTATTAGAGCCAAGTAAAGAACCATGATTAGAATTAAAGGGTACTAAAATGCAAATTGAAAAAATTAGGTGTCAGACCAGATTTTGGTGAATTTCAGTTTTTCAAATTAAACTTTTCAAAAGGCCATTTTAAAAATTCACTCAATAATTTACCAGTGCTTTTGATTATCTGTAGCTCCCTCATATTTCATAAATCGAAAAAAATTGAATTGTGTGGAGCGAATCTTTCATTAATTATTGCTAAGTGTTACGAAAAACTTCGAAAATCTTGCATATAGATATAGTTCTAAAAATTTACTATTATCGAGTTGTTGCTTGTTTAATTGCTTGCTTTAATATACAATAATCTATTCACATGTGTGAATAAAGCAGATCCAAATTTTTAATAGGTCCTCTGATTTGTTCATATCACTTTCAGCGGAGAGACAAATTAGTAGTATAACATCATGTTAAGAGTGAATAGCAAATTAATTCCCTGTGTTATTTTAAATAGCTAGGCAGTTTAACTCCATGTGATAAATAAAAGGGAAAATATCTCCCTGTGATATCCTAAATAGAAAATTTAACTCCCTGTGATAAGAAAAAGGACAAAATACATCCCCGTGTTTTTATAAAAGAAGCACATTGTCTCCCTCTAAATTGCTCATTATTCATATCACGGGGAGGTTAATTGCTCATTATTTTATTTCACAGGGAGGTAAATTGCCTATTTTTATATCACAAGGAGGCAAATTGCTCATTATTTCATTTCATAGGGAGTTAAATTGCCTATTTTTATTTCACAGGAAGGTATATTGCCCATTATACATATCACATGGAGTTAACAAGCAAAAAAACCTCATGTTAATTATGAGCCTAGTTGAATGCGACCAATTTGAGTTTCCAATGAACTTTTGGTATCAATATTATAATGTCAAATCATGAGTTGATTTTAAGAATTAAGATAACATTATTAAGTGTGGCATATAGGAACCAAAGATGGCCAGTGCAACTTAAAACTATACTACATGATATGAGTAGAATAGAAAAATCGTGTTTACAACAAAAAGACACTTATCATTTTTTAGTTGCCATTAGTTATGACCTCGTCCCTTTGTGAGTTCAGTTTTGATAACTTTCAGTCTCATTAGAACAACTTTCATATCAAGTCTCTCCTCAGGTACATCTGCAGTGCATTCTAGAGCTAGTCCCATAATAGACTTCAAACTCTTCCGATGTGTAAGACTGATGGTTCTTTCATCTTCTTTCAATAGCTCAGCATCAATTACCTGCATTATATAATTGGGAAATGATTCAGATATCCATCTTCTCATAGTTAACTCTCCAGAAAACATCTCATTTGTCGGGCTTTTCCTTGTAAACATTTCCATCAACAAAATCCCGAAGCTATAAGTATCCACCATTGTCGTGACTAATCCTGCTGATCCGTACTCTACAAAATTGGAAAGTTAATTGAGCAAAATTGAGACGCTTACATTGCATTCACTAAAACTATATT
This sequence comes from Penstemon newberryi var. newberryi, assembly GCA_030819805.1. Classification (NCBI taxonomy): domain Eukaryota; kingdom Viridiplantae; phylum Streptophyta; class Magnoliopsida; order Lamiales; family Plantaginaceae; genus Penstemon; species Penstemon newberryi. The sequence continues at coordinate 76,111,229 of JAUALY010000001.1, read as the reverse complement.
CAAAGAACATAAACTGTACTTGTGTATTGATATAACTAGAGTGAATAACTTACCGGGTGCCATGTACCCGATGGTACCCAATGTCCTGGTTTGAGGCGACTCCTGGTCTTCCATCAATAGCTTGGAAATGCCAAAGTCGCTTACACGTGCAATCATATCTTCGTCTAAGAGGATGTTGTTGGGTTTTATGTCACAATGGACAATAGGAGATGAACAACCTTGATGTAGGTACTCTAGTGCAGATGCTACATCTATCATTATTCCTAATCTTTGACAAATATTTGAACGGGAATTGGGAGAGTGGAGCCACTTTTCAAGATTTCCATTAGGCATATATTCCATCACCAAAGCTTTAAAGTCGAAGTTAGAGCAACTAGTGATAACCTTCACGAGATTTTTGTGACGAATATTGCGCATTATCTGGCACTCGGTGTCAAAACTCTTAAATGCACTTTGCACGTCTAAATTGAAAACCTTAACAGCAGCAATCATCTCATTAGAAAACACCCCCTTATAAACCAAGGCAAGGCCACCTCTCCCTATCAAATTTTCCTCATCAAAGTTGCTTGTGGCACGAACGATTTCTGAATATGAGATCCTTTCATGTGCTAAGCGAAGAGGTGTATTCAACAATGGTGAAAATGATGATGTTGCCCTTCGATGCCTCGTAAATATGATTACAATAGTGATTGCAACAATTACTATGGCTATTGATGGAAGTGTATATCTTAAAACTCTGTAGTTTACTAATGGCTTGTGCTCATTCTTTTTACAAACCTCAACTTTGAATCGAGAAGCTCCACACAAGCCTTTGTTATGTATGAAGAAATCTGCTGTGAAGTTTTTGAATGGACCTCCATCTGGAATTTCCCCACTAAGCTTATTGAACGAAACATTGAAGTACCTAAGATTTGCAAGGCTCTCAAATGATGGGGGAATTGAACCAGAGATATTGTTGTGAGATATGTCTAAATGTTCCAATTCCTTCAAGGAATCAAAAGATTGAGTTATTTGTGCATCTAACTTGTTATTTGATAAATCAAGATAAGTTAGAAACTGAATTTGCTCGATAGAACTTGGAATGCCGCCAGAAAATTGGTTCTTAGATAAACTTATCGCCATCGCACTCTTCATATTACCAATTTCTGGAGGCATGGGACCGTCAAATAAGTTGTTATCCAAATATATCTTTTGAATGAGTTCATTGGACCAGAAGTTTGTTGGAATGGAATTGAAAGCATTATCCTCCAAATATATTTCTCGCATAAAAGTAAGGCCTCCTAAACAGCTTGGTAGCTGCCCATACAACTTATTTCCGGATAGACTTAGATAATACAAATTTTTCAGATCACAAAAGCTATGGGGAATGGAGCCCTGCAGCTTATTGTTATCGATTTCTAATCTCTGCAAGCTCCTTAACTTCCCCAAACTCTCTGGAATTACTCCGTTCAAAACGTTACCTCCAAGTCCTAACCACAACAAGTTGCAGCTGCTCATATTACACTTTGTCAGGGGAGTAATAAAATCTTGTTCGGGTGTCGATAGATCATTTGTGAATTGATTTTCTTCCAATCCTAGATATTGGAGTTCTTGTAAGTTTCCAAGATTTATTGGTATGTGTCCGCTTAACAAGTTGTACCCAATCTTGAGGCGACTGAGTTTTGAGAGATTTGAGATGGATTCAGGAATCCTCCCGCTAAACCGATTGGCCCCAAGATGGAGGCTTGAAAGACGTGGAAGCCTTTTGTCAATGGAGAATGGAATATTGCCAGATAGTTCATTATCTATAAGATCAAGCAATTCTAGTTTCGAGAGATTGAAAATGGATTGTGGTATGTCCCCATCTAACTTATTTCCCGCAAGGTTTAACCATGTTAAGTTGGATAAACGTCCCATCTCTGAAGGAACTGCCCCATGAAAACTATTCCAAGACAAGTCGAATACGTCCAAATTTGACATATTGGTGACTGAGATAGGAATATTACCTATAAAGAATATCACAGGTCAAAATCTATCAATTAAAATAAGGTAGTGTCAAAATTTATTTGGAATATCTTTCATGGACTTCATACTCCCCCTGTCCCAAATTTTAATACTCGCTTTAGGATTTCAATACAATATTATTTACATATTTTCCTATTTGCCCTTAAGAGAGATAGTGTGTAAAACTTGAATAATGTGTAAATATTTGCTGAGATAAATAGAGAATAAGGGTATTTTAGGTATATAATTTATTTTTTCCCTAAAATTGAGGCTATTTATTAGTTACCTTAATATATGTGAAAACATGTACAACGACAAATAATTTTGGACAGAGGGAGTATTTCTTTTTATGACTTCATGATCTTAGTTTACACAATTTTAAAACAACAAGAATAGATGTAATGTGTGTATATAGTTAATGTTTATTATTACGATACGATATGATATTTATACATATATATATATGTATATGTATGAAAATAAAAATGGTTATATATCTTTTATGATTTTTTCCCAATTTATGCGTATGAAATCATATCTATTGGACGAACTAGACAAAAATTAACTCAAGAAGTATAATTAGGCATATAGTTAACGTGTCTCCTAATTTGAGTATTAAAATTCAGTCTCTAAACTCCTACTACAGCACATTGAAAGGCAAAAATGAAGATAATGAATCACAGCTTTCTTAAATTAGCTTCTAATAATTAAGTAATAATATTGGATCCACTTAGGATCCGATCCATTTGAGGTCTGAATAGCAAGGATCCAATCCAAATTCGGTTTGGTTGATCCATTTGCCACTCCTAAGTCCTAAGTAATATATCATCCCAAAAATTAAATACCAGAAAAATCAATATTTTTGTACTGTGGTTGTGTTCGCACTTGGAAATGTTTAGCTTTAAGGTAGTTTTCATTATAGCCTATTTGGATTGTAGTGGTTACGATCTGTTTTGGATTTTGGTTTGAGATTTGAAGGGTTTGTTTGTTTGTTTGGATTTTTGAGAGTATTTTTAGAGATTTTGGAGATGTTTTAGATTGTCATGTGATTGCAAATTGTTGTTTGTTTGAGTTTCTAGAGATGAAATAAATAATAAATATATTTAATTTTTAGAAAATTGGTAGATTTTTTATGAGATTACGGGAAGAAGAGAAATATATAGATAAAATACTCAACTCAGAGTTGTTATTTGAGTGAATTAGAATAAGAGAGCAAATTAGAGTTTGTTTTGGTAAACTTTCTAATAAAACATTCATCCAAGAGGTATCCACATGTAATAATTCATTGATTATGGATATTTGGGATCATGAAATTTTACCTGTCAAATTATTTACTCCTAAAGAAAGAAACTGGAGCTGTGACAAGTTCCCAATCTGCATTGGAATGTTTCCAATGAAATTGTTGTAACTCAAAGAAATTTCATTTAGCTCCGCACATGTGGTTAAACTTCGCGGAATATTCCCACCAAATTGATTTTTCGAAAGGATTAAAAATTTCAGTTTTGGTGAATGATGGCAAATGCTTGGGGGAAGAGTACCCGAGAGCTGGTTTTTTGAAAGATCAATTCCTTGCAAAGAAGAAATGTTGAATATGCTCCAAGGAATATTCCCAATCAGATTATTTCCCGAAAGATCCAACATTTCAAGATTGGTTAATAATCCAATACTCAAAGGTATTTCACCATTAAGTTGATTATACCTAATTCTTAGTTCACGTAGTCTTCTCAGATGTCCGATTTCATAAGGGATTTGGCCGATGAAGCTATTGTTACTGATGTTTAAGTGTTTTAGAAAAGAGAGGCTCCCGATTTCATTTGCGATTGTGCCTCGTAAACCCATATTGAAAAGATTCAATCCCGTGACTCTCGGGCGCCTTCGACTGCAGGTGACTCCAATCCAAGTACAAAAATAGCTTCCTTTTGTCCAGTTCTTAACCATAATGTTGTTTGGGTCATGAGTTATTTGAGCTTTGAGGGCTAGAAGAGAGGATACGTCGGTGGACATGTTGAAAGAAGAAATGAGCCATATTTGAGTGATCATGAGGTAAAGTGCCCCCAATAAAATCAAATTTGATGTAGCTACTTTTCTCATTTTATGTGAACTTTGGGAAATTTAGAAGAGAATTGAACTGGGTTTATTGTGAACTAGGAAAATGAACTAGATGGCCGAGTCTTTGAATATTAGAGACCACATATCATAAAGGTGCCACTGGCCCACTTTCAAATGAGCCAATTTGATACTAGGTTTCGTGAAACTGATTCAAAATCATTTAAAATGAAGTCTGTATTGAATGACCGACTCATTTAAAAGTTTAAGCTATATTAGAGAGAGGAATTATTTAATATATAACTTAACACGCCCCCTCATGTGTAGGCGGTATTAATTTACTCAAGCTTAATATGTGGAAATTTAGAAATGGGTGGCAGAGAGACGAACACATGACATCTTTGGACCTGAGCTCTGATACCATATTGAATGACCAACTCATCTAAAAGTTTAAGCTATTAGAGAGATGAATCATTTAATATATAACTTAACAGTCTGATTATGATTATGTGTATTAGTGAACCCATGTTTCAATGTATATATTATAAATATAATAAACTTTAAAATCTATAAAATACAATGATTTGATATATTCCATTTATTTTTTTCCATAAAAGACATTGATTTGATACTTACTACTTACTTTTTCTCTTCAAATTTCAACATTCAAACTCAATCAAAATTGAGTTTCAATTTCTTCAAAGACTAAAATTCAATCAAACTCAATCTACATGAGGTTTTACAAGTTTCATTGTAACCACTTAAATCAATTTTTTAAAACCAAAATCTAACCAAACAGGCACAATAGGACTGCAGTCTGCAACCCTCATAACCTGTATATGTTGAAAATGCGGACATGCCAAAACGTTTAATGAAATATTGATATATTTGGATAAAAAAGTATAATAGTTTTTTTTTTTTTATATCTCAAATTTGTTTGCTTCAACAAACAAAAAAAAAATTCTTAAAACCTCATTATGCCTATTAATATGTAACTTCATAATTAATTTTAATTAATTCAGACACATTCAATTCATAAAAAAAAAAATAATAACTTTCAGTATTTCAAATAAAAATTCTAAACCTTGATGTCAAAAGCAAAGTTCCCAAACGAAATGCTAAGAAAATTAAAGGGTAATTTACTTTTCGAATTGGGTTTGGTTGAATTCTATAGATTCATTTGCATTCATTTGACAAATACCGAAACTTATTTGTGATTGAATATAATTAATTTTTGATTGGATAAATTCTTCCAAATCAAATTTCAAATAGAATCTTGAAAACTTATTAAGTATTAACGAAACGTGTCCAAGTTGTGTTTTTGATATTTTATATATGGTTTATCAAATTTTATTTTATCGAGTTGAGCTTGAACAGAGCTTCAAAAATTATTAAATGATAATTTTTGTTCAAACTTATATGATTTGTGTAAAGAACCAAATTCAAATAATTTTTTATTGAAAAAATTCAAATCGAGTATGGCATATTTTAATTTGATTTTCCACATAGATGGGACCACCCACCATGGACTTGACTTGCATGGGTGGAAGTTTGCTATACTTGACTTGAATTGTCTTGCGATTGTGGTTGGAAGTTGCCACTCATGACTTGACCTCAATAGCTTGCACCATTTTAAGTCTTCTCTGTATTGTTTTTTTGTAATAAATTCCACTCGAAATCACTATTATTACTTGACTAACATAAATACACTGAACTATTCTTTTAATAATGAATAATATATAGAATAAATATATGTGATTCTCACCGGGCCGGCCCTAGATATTTTCGGGTCCTAGGTGAAAGTATCTAGGGCCGGCCCGGTGGGATTCACATTCCTATCACATATATTTATTCTATATATTATAAGAAAATTGTGTAATAAATATTTTTTTATGTATTTTTTAAAATGCAAATGTATTGATTAATAGGTAAAATGACAAATACACTTAATTTTTTGATATAGTTAGTTGTAAATATATTCTTAATTTTGAAAATCTTTTTTCAGCAAACAAATATTATAAGTGTGATAACTATAATCATAGGAGTATACTAAATGCACATTACAAAAACTGAATTATACTTGTCAAAAATGAATTAATATATAGTTAAAATATAAATTTTTATACTCGTATAATATTGCTACAAAATATAGTTGACATAAGCCACATCAAAGTGGATAAGAGCATCTCCACCCAAAACTCCAAATGGTATAGAGATGACAAGTTTTGGTGGGAATTTAGTTTTGGAGAGAAATTATAATGTTTTTGCATTGGTCATGTGTAAACCATGAGCCAATTTTGCCTCCAAATTAAGAAATCTCCAAATTTTCAGTCAATTTTCCCTCTAAAATAAAAAAAATCTCCAAAATTGAATATCACGTGCTCGACACATGAAATTTTCCTGCCAAATTAATAATTTCAGGTCAAAAAGAACTAAAATGGACAATAATGTAAATATAAAAGATACAAAATGAAGTGATGTCACATTAAAGGACGAATTTCAAAATGAAAGCAAATTACAGGACAAAAATAGAATTTTGGCAGTTAGTATTAAAAGAAGAGTCTTCTAAGAAAAATAGGAGATTGTGTATAGTAAAGGATATGGATCCCTGATATGTTCTGAAGCTCTGAATTATATCAGTTTCTTGGTATATGCATGAAGGACTTTTTCATTTCTTTTGCTTCTATTCCACCTTATTCTTTAATGTTTAAATAGAAAAAACATGTTACTTTGTGGGGATTGTACTTAATTTTGTAAGATTTGTACACTGTTCCTAAAAGACTTTTACTTTTGTAAGTCGGTATTTTGTTATTCTATTGTTGAACCGCTTTTTCAAATGTTTGTTTCGGGTGAACAAGGTAACATGTTTTTTTTAGAAATTTCATTCGTTGGGATTTTTATTATATTACTTTTTGTGTGAAGTAGATTTGGATATAAATTCAATGGAAATAGAAGATTATTTAACAGGAGATAACTCATCACTTAGTAACTGAAAAACAAGAGAAAGAAAACTTTAAAAGTGTGGAAAACTTTTGAAAAGTTACCCACTGATGCGGACAATAAAAAAGGCTAAGTGTAAGAAAGTGATGTTATACTTTTATGTGGTGCTGGGTAATGAGACAACTTGCAGGAAACGTCACGCCAGTACCAATTGTACCTTTCGTGAGGCGAATGAGAGTGAAGTACAGAGATCACATGAGATTGATCAAAATATATATTGAGAGCTTGTGGCTAAGTTGGTTTTTAGACATAATTTGGCATTTAGATATGTCGAATATGAAGGAATAAGAAAAACTCACACTGCACAATCATTTCAAGAAATACACCCAAAACCGACATTATGAAGCTATATTATATATCCCATCTAAGTGAGGAGATATAACTTCAAAGAGCTAGGATCATCTAATTGATTTTCCGTGAGTGAACTGAGTGTTCTTCCTTGTAGCTTAACATGTTGTAAAACTTAAGTATTCTTTAGTTGAGTGCTTTAAAGTATGATTTTCTGAGTGAATTTACTGATAGCTGAGTGTTCTACTTGGGGCTTATAATTTGTTGTAAAAGCTCAAGTCTTGTACTAGATTACTGTGTGTTTAGAAGAGTGGATTAAGAGGATTTGTCCTTATTGAACCACTATAAAATTCCTTGTGTCATTTACTTTATTTGCATTGCATAGTATATTTCATAAGCTTAGTAAATCGTTTAAAAGAAGAGTCTTTTAAATTGAAGAATCTTTAACTTGGGGTAAAACTCTTTTTTCGCTTTGAAAATTATAAGTTGAGTAAAAACAACGTTTTAAAAAACACATACACTATATCAGCTACATCATTGTTTTGAAACACTGATTAATTAAGTTTGATAAGCTGACTCAGTTAAGTAGTTTACTCTACTTATAAGCTTAGTGTTAAAACAACTTAGCCATCTTACCTTGCTGATAAGCAAACTCCTCTTATAGAAAAAGAGAGAAATTTTTTTTAAGTTTAGAGGTCTGTTCACCCCCCAAACCTCATAATAACCATTTGGGACCAACATATATCTTTAAATTTGTTGATCGTCGCTTGTCACTTGGAAAATTCAAGTGACAAGCAACACATATATACTCAAATTTGAAAATCCAAGTGACAAGCGACGATGAAGGTTGAGTGCGGAAAAAAAAGTCGAAGAGGATTTTTTGAAGGGAGAATTTTTTGAAATTGGAATGGAGTGCATGTGAATTTTTTAAAGTTGTGTGGGTGTGTTTAATTCGGATTAATTGTGCTTAAATTTGTTAAAAAAAATGAAAAGGAAAAAGCCAAGAAGGCCACTTTTGCAAATTCAATCTTTCGAAAGGCCATTTGGCCAAATAACTCTTTAATCTCTTTCATAACGCGTCAGACATATTATATTATTGGAACCTCTCATAGCAGAGATTCAAACTTAAGTCACTATTTTGGGAATACTAGTCCCTTCCACTAACCAATCATGCACCTTTTAGTTCTTTGATATCATATATTCTCTCTGGTTGAACAGGAAACTCGACGAATACTCAATGAACCAGGTTTTGTTTCTACTACATGTGTGTATTATTGCATGCTGTAATCCTAATAATTTACCAGTGCTTTTGATTATTTGTAGCTCCCTCATACTTCATACATCGAAAAAAACTTGAATTTTGTGGATCGAATCTTTCGTTAATTATTGCTAAGTGTTGCGAAATACTTCGAAAATCTTGCATATAGATATAGTCTAAAAATTTACTATTATCCAGTTGTTATCTCGAGCTGCTTGTTTAATTGCTTGCTTTAATATACAATAATCTATTCACATGTGTGAATAAAGCAGATTCAAATTTTTAATTGGGATTATTGCATGTTTTGTGCCACAACTATAGCTCACTGGCGTTTCTATTCCGTAACTTTTCGGGCTGGCACATTTAGTGCCACAACTTTAACATCAGTGACAATTTTGGTGCAAATTGAGGCTCAATTTCAAAATTGGCCCGAAATCCCCCCATGTGCGGGCCATGTGACATGAAAAATTGGAATTTTGACAATTCATCGTCTTTTTCATTAAAAAAAATACCAAAATTCAAAATTGTAACTTTTCCTATAAATTCACCAAACATTCGTTTAATTAAATTGTTATCCGCCTTCTTTTTCTTCCATAAATAAAATCATCCAAGTAGCCTAGTTCTTTGTGGATGGAACTACATTTTTTTTAATGAAATATGCGTTAAATGGTCAAAATCCCCAATCTAAATGTCACATGGCCAGCACATGAAAAAATTTCGGACCAATTTTGAAATTGGACCTTAATTGGTAAAATTGCCACTGATGTTGAAGTTGTGCGTCAAATGTACCAGTCCGAAAAGTTACGGAGTAGAAACGCCAGTAGACTATAGTTGTAGCACCAAAAATGCAATAATCCCAATTTTTAATAGGTCATGTGATTTGTTCATATAACTTTTAGGAGAGGGACAAATTAGTAGTATAACATCATGTTTATTATGAGCCTATTTGAATGCGACCAATTTGAGTTTCCAATGAACTTTTCGTATCAATATTATAATGTCAAATCATGAGTTAGATTTTAAGAAATGAGAAAACATTATTAAGTGTGGCATATAGTAACCAAAAATGCCCAATGCAACTTAAAATTATACTACATGATATGAGTAGAATAGAAAAACCGTGTTTACAACAAAAAGACACTTTTCATTTTCTAGTTGCCATTAGTTATGACCTCGTCTCTTTGTAAGTTCAGTTTTGATAACTTTCAACCTCTTTAGAACAACTTTCATATCAAGTCTTTCCTCAGGTACATCTGCAGTGCATTCTAGAGCTAGTCCTATAATTAATGTCAAACTCTTCTGATGTGTAAGACTGATGGTTCTTTCGTCTTCTTTCAATAGCTCAGCATCAATTAGGTGCATTATGTAATCGGGAAATGATTCAGACATCCATCTTCTCATAGTTAACTCTCCAGAAAACATCTCATCTGTCGGGCTTTTCCTTGTAAACATTTCCATCAACAAAATCCCAAAGCTATAAGCATCCACCATTGTCGTGACTAATCCTGCTGATCCGTACTCTACAAAAATGGAAAGTGTGATCCATATAGAAGATACATTGTATTCACTAGAACTATATTCAAGGAACATAAACTATACTTGTGTATTGATATAACTAAAGCGAATAACTTACCTGGTGCCATGTATCCGACGGTACCCAATGTCCTGGTTTGAGGCGTCTTCTGGTCTTCCATCAATAACTTGGAAATGCCAAAGTCGCTTACACGTGCAATCATATCTTCGTCTAAGAGGATGTTGTTGGGTTTTATGTCACAATGGACAATAGGAGATGAGCAACCTTGATGTAGGTACTCTAGTGCAGATGCTACATCTATCATTATTCCCAATCTTTGACCAATATTTGAGCGGGAATTGGGAGAGTGGAGCCACTTTTCAAGATTCCCATTAGGCATATATTCCATCACCAAAGCCCTAAAGTCTAAGTTAGAGCAACTAGTGATAACCTTCACGATATTTTTGTGACGAATACTGCGCATTATCTGGCACTCTGTGTCAAAACTCTTAAATGCACTTTGCACGTCTAAATTGAAAACCTTAATAGCAGCAATCATCTCATCAGAAAACACCCCCTTGTAAACCAAGGCAAGGCCACCTCTCCCTATCAAATTTTCCTCATCAAAGTTGTTTGTGGCACGAACGATTTCAAAATATGAGATCCTTTCATGTGCTAAGTGAAGAGGCGTATTCAACAATGGTGATGCTGCCCTTCGATGCCTCGTAAATATGATTACAATAGTGATTGCAACGATTACTATGGCTATTGATGGAAGTGTATATCTTAAAACTCTGTTGTTCATTAATGGCTTGTGTCCATTCTTTTTACAAACCTCAACTTTGAATCGAGAAGCTCCACACAAGCCTTTGTTATGTATGAAGAAATCTGCTGTGAAGTTTTTGAATGGACCTCCATCTGGAATTTCCCCACTAAGCTTATTGAACGAAACATTGAAGTACCTAAGATTTGCAAGGATCTCAAATGATGGGGGAATTGAACCAGAGATATTGTTGTGAGATATGTCTAAATGTTCCAATTCCTTCAAGGAATCAAAAGATTGAGTTATTTGGCCGTCTAACTTGTTATTTGATAAATCAAGATAAGTTAGAGACCGACACTGCTCGATAGAACTTGGAATGCCGCCAGAAAATTGGTTCTTAGATAAACTTATCTCCATCGCACTCTTCATATTACCAATTTCTGGAGGCATGGGACCGTCAAAGAAGTTGTTATCCAAATATATCTTTTGAATGAGTTCATTGGACCAGAAGTTTGTTGGAATGGAATTGAAAGCGTTATCCTCCAAATATATTTCTCGCATAAAAGTAAGGCCTCCTAAACAGCTTGGTAGCTGCCCATACAACTTATTTCCGGATAGACTTAGATAATACAAATTTTTCAGATCACAAAAGCTATGGGGAATGGAGCCCTGCAGCTTATTGTTATCGATTTCTAATCTCTGCAAGCTCCTTAACTTCCCCAAACTCTCTGGAATTACTCCGTTCAAAACGTTACCTCCAAGTCCTAACCACAACAAGTTGCAACTGCTCATATTACACTTCGTCAGGGGAGTAATAAAATCTTGTTCGGGTGTCGATAGATCATTTGTGAATTGATTTTCTTCCAATCCTAGATATTGGAGTTCTTGTAAGTTCCCAAGATTTATTGGTATGTGTCCGCTTAACAAGTTGTACCCAATATCGAGGCGACTGAGTTTTGAGAGATTTGAGATGGATTCAGGAATCCTCCCACTAAACCGATTGGCCCCAAGATGGAGGCTTGAAAGATGTGGAAGCCCTTTGCCAATGGAGAATGGAAGATTGCCAGATAGTTCATTATCTACAAGTCCAAGCAATTCCAGTTTCGAGAGATTGAAAATGGATTGTGGTATGTACCCGTCTAACTTATTTCCCGCAAGGTTTAACCATGTTAAGTTGGATAGACGTCCTATTTCTGAAGGAATTGCCCCATGAAAACTATTCAAAGACAAGTCGAATACCTCCAAATTTGACATATTGGTGACGGAGATAGGAATAGTACCTATAAAGAATATCATAGGTCAAATCTATCAAATAAAATAAGGTAGTGCCAAATTTTATTTGGAATATCTTTCATGGACTTCATATTTCTTTTTATGACTTCATGATCTTGGTTTACACAATTTTAAAACAACAAGAATAGATGTAATGTGCTATACAGTTAATGTTTAATATTACGATATGATATATATATATATATATGGAAAAAATGCAAGATACTCCCCCTGTGTTATGCTAAACCTGCAAGAAATTACCCTATAAAATTTTTATTGCGTCAAACTTTCTTGTGTTTTTAAAAATTCAATTTGTAAAAAATATGTCATTTTGGATCGACACATTTCAAGAAATAATTTTAAAAATATAACACTTGAAGTTGTGGGACCAATTTGAAGTATTTTAAAAGTGGTTTTTTGAAATATGTCGATCCAAAATCACCTATTTTTTATAAATTGGGATTTTACAGAGTTTTTGAAAACACAAGGAAGTTTGGCGCAATAAAAACTTTACATGGTAGTTTCTTGCATGTTTTAGCATAACACAAGGGAGTATTTTGCATTTATCCCTATATATATATATATATACATATATATATATATATATATATATATATATATATGTTTGAAATTAAAAATAAATATATATCATTTATGTTTTTTTTTCCCAATTTATGCGTATGAAATCATATCGACGAACTAGACAAAAATTAACTCAAGAAGTATAATTAGGCATATAGTTAACATGCATGTGTTTCCTAATTTGAGTATTAAAATTAAGTCTCTAAACTCCTACTACAGCACATTGAAAGGCAAAAATGAAGATAATGAATCACATCTCTCTTAAATTAGCTTCTAATAAGTAATAATATCGGATCCACTTATGATCCGATCTATTTGAGTTCTGAATGGCAAGGATCCAATCCAAATTCATTTTGGTTGATCCATTTGCCACTCCTAAGTAAGATATCATCCCAAAAATTAAATACAGGAAAAATCAGCCATAAGCAGAGAACCCTTTAATTCGGACAGGACCAAAAAAAAAAAAAAAAGACCAAAAAAAGAAAAAGAAATATATTGGTAAAATACTCAACTCATAGTTGTTACGTGAGTGAATTAGGATAAGAAAGCAAATTAGAGTTTGTTTTGGTAAACTTTCTAATAAAAACATGTAATCATTCATTGTATGATGGATATTTGGGATCATGAAATTTTACCTCTCAAATTATTTACTCCTACATTAAGATACTGGAGTTGTGACAAGTTCCCAATCTGCATTGGAATGTTTCCAGTGAAATTGTTGTAACTCAAAGAAATTTCATTTAGCCCCGCACATGCTGTTAAACTTGGCGGAATATTCCCACCTAATTGATTATTCGAAAGGACTAAAAATCTCAGCTTTGGTAAATGATGGCAAATGCTTGGGGGAAGAGTACCCGAGAGCTGATTTTTTGAAAGATCAATTCCTTGCAAAGAAGAAAGGTTGAATATGCTCCAAGGAATATTCCCAATCAGATTATTTCCCGGAACATCCAACATTTCAAGATTGGTTAATAATCCAAAACTCAAAGGTAGTTCACCATTAAGCTGATTATATCTAATTCTTAGTTCCCGGAGTCTTCTCAGGTGCCCGATTTCATAAGGGATTTGGCCGATGAAGCTATTGTTACTGATGTTTAAGCGTTTTAGAAAAGAGAGGTTACCGATTTCCTTTGCGATTGTGCCTCGTAAACCCATATTGAAAAGATTCAAACCCGTGACTCTCGGGTGCCTTCGACTGCAGGTGACTCCAATCCAAGTACATAAAGAGCTTCCTTGTGTCCAGTTCTTAACCATAATGTTGTTTGGGTCATGAGTTATTTGAGCGTTGAGGGCTAGAAGAGGGGATACGTCGGTGGACACGTTGAAAGAAGAAATGAGCCATATTTGTGTGATCATGAGGTAAAGTGCCCCCAATAAAATCTAATTTGATGTAGCCAGTTTATGTGAACTTTGGGAAATTTAGAAGAGAATTGAACTGGGTTTATTGAGAACTAGGAAAATGAATTGGGTTTATTAAGAGTTGAGAAAATGAATTGGGTTCCCTTACCTTACGTGTAATCTAGATGGCCGAGTCTTTGAATGTTAGAGACCACATATCATAAAGGTGAAACTGGCCAACTTTCAAATGGGCCAATTTGGTAAGGTTTTTGGCTCGATTTCGTGAAACTGATCGAAAATCATTAGAAAAGTCTGATTATGATTATGTGTATTAGTGAACTCATGTTTCAATATAAAAGACATTGATTTAATACTTATTATTTACTTTTTATCTTCAAATTTCAACATTCAAACTCAATCAAAATGAGGTTTCAATTTTTTCAAAAACTAAAATTCAATCACGCTCAATCTAAACGAGGTTTTAAAAGTTTCATTGTAACCACCTATATCAATTTTTTTAAAACCAAAATCTAACCAAATAGGCACAATAGGACTGCAGTCTGCAACCCTCATAAGCTGTAATGCGGACATGCCAAAACTGTTTAATGAAATATTGATATAAAACCTCATTATGCACAATAGGATAAAAAAAGTATTGTAGTCTTTTTTTATATCTCAAATTTGTTTGCTTCAACAAAAAAAAAAATATTAAAACCTCATTATATGTAACTTCATAATTAATTTTAATTAATTCAGACACATTCAATTCATACAAAAAAAAAAAAAAGAGAATAACTTCCAGTATTTCAAATAAAAAATCTAAACCTTGATGTCAAAAGCAAAGTTCCCAAACGAAATGCCAAGAGATTTTTTTTTTTAAGGAACAACTGTATATTTCATATAAGGGTAATTTCCTTTTCGAATCGGGTTTGGTTGAATTCTATATATTCATTTGACAAATACCGTAAACTTATTTTGTGATTGAATAAGATAGTAAGAGAATTTTGAAATAGGTAGATCTAGGAGCGTAAACGAGAAGTGTTATATCAAACGTCACATTGTTCTAGTTTGGTTTGAATTTAGTATTGAGTCTGAAATTGTGTTTGAGTTTGGTTTTAATTTCTTACCGAAACGTGTTCAAGTTGTGTTTTTTATATTTTTACATATGGTTTTTCAAATTTTAGTTTATCGAGTTGAGCTCGAACAAAGTTTCAAAAATTATTAAACGAGAAATTTTATTTAAGTTTCTTTGATTTGTATAATGAACCGAGCTCAAACAATTTTTATTGGACAAGTTCAAACCGAATATCAAATAGTTTTATTTGATTTTCCGCCTAGATAGGACCACCCACGATGCACTTGACTTGCAATTCTAGCTGGAAGTTTGCAATTGACTTGACTTGACTTGAAGTTTGCTATTGACTTTCAATAGCTTGCACCATTTTAAGTCTTCTCAACTTGGTTGGATTTTCCTGTATTGTTTTTTTTTTTTGCAATTGGTACTATTGTTATAAGTATACTAATTACTACAAATAATCCACCACATATATGAATTATAAATAAATTTTTCGCGGGTCAAAAGGAACATAATCAACAAAAAGAAAAAATGGAAAAATTCAAATAAATGGTAAAAAAAATAGAAGTCTTGGCACTTTACAAACTTATTTAATGTTTTATGTTATTGATTACGAGTATAAAATTTGTATATTCTTGTGCAATAAATAAAATTGTCTATATATTGCATTTAAAGAAAACGTAGTTTTTTTATTTGTTAAGTAAAATTTGCTAGAGTGAGCAAATCTTATATGAGCCTGATATAAATCTAACCTCGAAAAATTACATGAGCCGAGTTTGAGCCCATAGATATGAAGCCCGATGACATTTGAGTTCTAGCCTATAGACATGAAGCCCGACGGTATTTGAGTTTGAGCAATTAAAGGCTCGGCTCACAGGGTCCGATTGACAGGCCTATTAAATAATAATCTAAGAATGTAACTATCACAAGAAATGGTGTCTGCTAAATCTTATAAATAAGATAACACTTTCAAAAGTAAAAACAAAATTAAACTTACTATTTGAAAATGAATGTGTATGAAACAAAAGCTTTGGATTAGGCCCATAAATATGGCGTATAAACTATATGCATTTTTTCAAATCAATTCACATTTAAATAGATTCAACTAGCAGATAAATGAACGTGAGAATTGAATATATATGATTTAAGCAGTTGGAGAAGAAAAAGAACGCAAGAAACAAGAAAACAATGTTTATGGGAGAGAAAATATGCATTACGTAGGGAGAAAATAAAACTAGGGTCTGTCTAAAATGAGATTTTGAGGGATGAGGAGCACATGAGATATCATTTATCTTGGTGACACATGTCCCCTTAGAATTTAACTTTAAATAATTTATTTTCTTAAAGACAAATTTATCCTTTTTAATGAGTGAATTCAAAAACATCCTTTATGTTTTGTCTAACTATATAAAAAAATCTATATTATTTTTATTAGCAACAAATACTTTTTTTATTAACAAAGAAAACCGCTCTGAAGTCGAAATGACAATTTTACCCCACCAAACAATGCAAAAACATCCCTATTACCTAAAAGATTATCAATAACATCTGATAACTTTAAAAATTGGGAATACACCCCCTCCTCCCCCCCTTTTTTTTTTCTTTTTCAAAAAATTAAATTCTCCATACGATTTATGAATCCCATATAAAAAAGTTGACAAAAATCTTATCCCCCACAATTATATGTTTTGGCACTTTACCACCCATATGTACAAAATAAACACTTTACCCCCTGAAAAATAAAATTAGTTGCACTTTACCCCCTCATATGATTTTATGCAATTTTTGTTTGACGGAAAATGTACATGTGCCCTCATATGAATTTTCAAAGGGTAAATTAGTCACATCACTTCTTACTTGTCCAAATACTTGACTCATGTCTTGTGAACAAAAAATCTAAAGTAAGTAGAAAAAAATGTATTTGTAAAGAGAGGGGGAAAAATGTGCGTCAGTGAAATATTTGGGCGAAAAATCGATCTTAGAACTAATTTACCCTTAAAATACACAAGCGAGACGCATATCTGTGTTTATGGTGATCGGAATTGACTTAAAATCATTTGAGGGAAAAAGTGCAACTAATTTTATACGTGCTTATTTTATACTTTGGGTGGTAAAGTTCAAAATATGTAACTTTGAGAGGGGGTGTAGAGTGCATTTTTCCCTAAAAATATTTCAAATGATCTTATAATGATGGTCTTAGTTGTCAATTCGTATAAAAAATTGATTACTTGAGAGATTTTTTTTCGTATAAAATTTTGATTACTTGAGAGTTTTTTTTTAGGGAAAAACACTTTTGATACCAAACTTTAATTCAAATAACACATTTGATACCAAACTTTCTCGAAAAGTACATTTAATACCATGATTTCAGCCCCCTCGACACATTTCCTTTCCCCGTTAATTTTTTGACGGAAACCGTCATGTGCCACGCACGTGACCGTTAAGTCACCATCTTCGACTCTTCAGGGGGCTATTTGCAATTGGGAAAAAATACCTAAATTGGGTTGGGTATTTTGCAATTCAATTCCCCATCACCACCTCTCTTCACCTCCGGCAGCACATGTACACAACCACCGCCTCCACCTCCCCTCAAGCACCACCACCAAACTCACCCCCCACCGCCATCTTCTCCGCCCAATTGCAAATGAGGGGATTGAAGCATGGGATTCTAGCACATCATTGCAAGATTTACATTCGTCAAAACCCCAATCACAAAACCAAGAATCAGAATTCAATTTAAAATTGATATAATTCAAATGTTCAGAAAAAAGAAAACCACAAAGATAGAAACCCCACCATTAAAAAATGGCCAATATGGATCGAATTACACTCCATTGGCACAATATACTCTTCTCCACGATTTCTTTCCCCATCCCAGATTAAGAAATTCAGGTAAAAATCTAAATTTTATCCCCAAAAATTGACTAAAACCCAATCAAACAAAATCGAAAAATCCTAGATGAAATTTCAGTGAAACTAATTATAGATGTAGTGAATTTAGTAGTGAGGCAGAGGCGGTAGACGAGACAGGCTTTATTAGCCTGTTTGCAGTTTGTGCCATAGAGGGTTTTTTTTTTTTTTTTTTGGTTGCAATTGGGTGGAGAAAGGTGAATTTTAGTAGTGAGTTTTGGTGGTGGTGCCTAAGGGTGGAGGTGGAGGCGGTGGTGGTGTCGCCGGAGGTGAAGAGAGAGATGGTGATGGGGAATTGAATAGCAAAATACCCAGCCCAATTTTTAGGTATTTTTGCCTAATTGCAAATAACCCCCTAAAGAGTTGAAGATGGTGACTTAACGGCCACAGGCGTGGCACGTGACGGTTTCCGTCAAAAAATTAACGGAGAAAGGAAATGTGTCGAGGGGGCTGAAATCATGGTATTAAATGTGTTTTTCGAGAAAGTTTGGTATCAAATGTGTTTTTCGGACAAAAAATTGGTATCAAAAGTTTTTCTCCCTCGTTTTTTTTTTGGGGAAATAGATGAAATTAATTAGAGATAAGGGAGAAATTTTTAAACATATATTTTTTTTTTTGATCCACTAGACTGTTTATATACAGCTCGGACCGAAGAGTGCAAAGGGTATATGTCCTCCCCAGTGTGGTGTCTCCAGTAGGATTCGAACTTGAGTCTCGTCTCTGGGGTTCGCAAGTCACTACCACTTGGCCCAACCACCTTGGGTTAAACATATTAATTAAAAGGTTAGTATGTAATTTAACATATGTTTATTTTTTTTAAATGTCCGATGCCACATCATCATTGGATATTTTGACCAAAAATTGTGGTTCAGATTTATTGTTGACTTTTTTTAGTGGTTGAGATGGGGCATCTCATGTACACCTATGTTCCATAAAATCTTATTTTAGAAAGACCCATAAAACTATCATAAGAAAGAATATATGGGTACTAATGTCTCTTTTATTTTTAGTACTAAATCCCCATGAAGGGAATCATAAAATAATAGAATAGTTAGATTTAACATTTCCATGTTTTAATGGTAAGATTCCTAATTTGAAATAGATTTCCTTTCTCAAATATTTATTTGATTCCAATGAATCAGTTTGTGAACTAATATGTCCTTCAAAACCTTGGAATGACATGTGTATCCCTATTTTTGGTGCCACAACTATAGTTCACTGGCGTTCTATCCCATATCTTTTCGGGTTGACATATTGGGTATCACAACTTCAATATCAATGACAATTTTGGTGTCAATTGAGGCTCAATCCCAAAATTGTCCCGAAATCCCCCACGTACGGGTCAATTTTCATGTCAAGTGGCCCACACTTGGGGGATTTTGGACAAATTTTGGAATGGGCCTCAATTAGCACCTAAAATGTCATTGGTGTTGAAGTTGTGGAACCAAATGTGCTAGACTGAAAAATTATATAGGGTAGAAAGACCAGCGAGCTACAGTTATGGCACAAAAAATGCAATAATTCCCATATTATTCTATAGCCATATTAATTTGTACCAGTGTATAAGAAAAAAAAAATCTTATTAATCACCGAAGTCTAAAGAAACAAATTCCAATTTCAGGAAGAAGTTCGTTTAATTTAATGAATTAGAGCCAAATTAGCGCTTAACCTTTATTTTTCCTTTTTTCTTTGTCTACTTCTTGCTGGGGTGATTTTTTTTTTTAATCTACTTACGTATAAAATGTAATTAAATGTTTTTTATTAAGATTGATAATGCCATTGTTGACAGGGGATGAACTAGAGAGTTTTGGTTGGAGGGGCGAGATTTTTTCTAATAACAAACTCGATAAATTTTCTATGTTGTGATAAAATGAAAATTAGACGATAACAAAGTAATATTGTATTTTTATCCAATAAAAGGTGAAAAAATAAACTAGTCAAAAAATATTATCATATAGATTTACATAGGGATCATTGTATTTTTTGTGCCACAACTATAGCTTGATGGCGTTTCTACCCCGTATCTTGAAATCAAAGATATGACTATGAATTTTAGTCCTATAAAGAAAACATAGAAAAATTACGAAATGAGATTCAGACAAAATATTAAATTAGGAGACAAATTTGACGAGTTGTGCTTGGGACAAAAAGCAAAATCCATAATTAATTTGGGACGGAAACCGAAATCGACTATTAGTTTTTGACGAATTTATTAATTTTGCCTATTTGTCCAACTCCAACATGATATTTAACGGTACTTTCCGTCAAAAATGTAGCGTTGGGACAAAATTCGGGTAAAATATTAAATTACGAGGTAAAATTAGACGAGGTGATCATATAGCTTGAAATGAAAACCAAAATTTGCAATTAATTTGTTTACTTTTATTTATCGTTCTAGGAGTTCAATGCAAAATTAATTTTTTTCTATCAATTTTGCAGTGATCATATAGCTTTGTTTTAGTTTCAAAAATGCAAAATTACAAAAAAGGTCCATACTAATTAGTGATTTTGGATTTTCGTCCCAAGCTATATTACTTAGCCAAATTAGTCCCGTAATTTTATATTTTTTTGGAATATCGTCCCACTTGCCACATGGATGCTTACATGTCATGACGTGGCAAATTTTATCATAAACAATTATATAAGATTGCAGAATTCGTCCCAAACTAATTATAAATTTTGATTTTTCGTCCCAAACTATATTAATTTGCCGAATTTCGTCTCACAATTTGTCATTTGGTATGAATTTAGTCCATTATTAAATTTCTAATTTTATAGAAATGACGATTCCTCTTTTACTTTTTTAAGGAACTAATGACAATTTATCCCCTGTGATATTCATTATGTTCAATTTATCTCCTATAATTTGAAAAGAAGCAATTTAAGGTAAATTGAATATTATGAATATCACATAGAAGTAAATTGCCATTAACATTTTTTTAAGGGAAAAATAGTATTGATTTTTAAAATTCATGTGCGCTTTTGAGAAAAAATCATATCTCAGTTCATTAGGAAAAATTTGTGCATATTTTTTTGTATTAATAAATAATAAATATTTATAATTAGTTTGGAACAAATTTTTTTCCCATGTCATTTCAATTACGAGACGGAAGTCGGCTTATTGATATAGTTTGGGACGAAAAATCAAAATTTGTAAGTAGTTTGGGACGAATTCTGCAATCTTATATAATTGTTTATGATAAAATTTGCCACGTCATGACATGTAAGCATCCATGTGGCAAGTGGGACGATATTCCAAAAAAATATAAAATTACGGGACTAATTTGGCTAAGTGATATAGCTTGGGACGAAAATCCAAAATCACTAATTAGTTTGGGACCTTTTTTGCAATTTTGCCTTTCAAAAATTGATTTAATTGGGAGGTTTGAGAAAATATTTGAAACACAGATTCGACTAAATTGAATATTGAGTTTTATAATTTTAAAAGTTCGAGATATGATGTTAATAAGAAAAATGCGTATTTGGTATCACACAGCGCTTTGCAACTTTGGTATTAAAGGATACATAATTTTGTACTATAATTTAAATATTTATTGCAAAGTTCATACTATCGTTAAGTAATTCGACAAAAATAGATGGAATTGGCCACGTGCACCGCATGTAGTCGTTATCTAGTCTTTTTGAGAAAAAATTAACACGTTTTCCTCACTTTTGGAGGATAAACAACAACGTTATTTCGTCTGTTGGAGGAAAAAATTATCATATTTTCCTCACGTTATTAGGTTATATATCACATTATAATTTACCCTCCAAAGATACAAGATAACAGCCATGTACGGTGCACGAGACCAATTTCGTCTATTAGCTTTTAATTATTTGACGGTGATATAAATATTACAACTAAGTGTATATTTTTGTATCCAATGGTATCAAGATTGCAAAATGCCTTATTGTATAGCACCAAATATGCAATTTTTCCAATTTAAATATTTACTGAGGCACGGAGGAAAATAAAGTAAGATGGTTGGTGTCAAATAAATTCATTTTCTTTTAGAGATGATATATGATCAATAGTTAGATCACTTTAGATAAAACTAAATACATATCAGTTTTGGTCCATTTTAAATGAGGCGAAACCAAGGCAAAACGGCAGCAGATCTTCTGTACAGCAAAAGTGTACCACATTTGTGTACCACTAATATAAAATTTGTCAAAACTAAATAGCATGCATTGCACAAGATTATATTTACAAATCTGAAGACGTATATTTATCTTTACCCAAAATTGTATCAAATTCCATTAAAATTATTGAAACCTACTTCAGAAATCTAAATTGATTTTTGCCGATAATTTTTATCTTTTAAGCGACATAAAACTCCATTGAAATTATTGAAACTAACTATTCATATTTAATTATTGAAACTAAAGATTCAGATCTATGAACTTATTCTGAATCCTTAAATTTCATGTTCCATTATCTTAACCCAATAATTTCTTTAATTATACTTTAACAATTCCTTGAATTCTTGGAACCATATGTTAGAGTTTCGGGGTAAATACAAAATACTCCCTTGTGTTATGCTAAACCTGCAAGAAACTACCCTGTGAAATTTTTATTGCGTTAAACTTCCTTGTGTTTTCAAAACCCTGCAAAAAACACCCAATTTGTGAAAAATAGGTCGTTTTGTATCGACATATTTCAAGAAATCATTTCTAAAATACTTCAAGTTGGTCCCTACAACTTCACGTGATATATTTTAAAAATTATTTCTTGAAATTTGTCGATCCAAAACGACCTATTTTTTACAAATTGAGTGTTTTTTGCAGGGTTTTTGAAAACACAAGGAAGTTTGGCGCAATAAAAATTTCATAGGGTAGTTTCTTAAAGGTTTAGAATAACACAGGGGAGTAACTTGCGTTTTCCCCTAGAGTTTCAATTACAGTTCCTATCATAATTCAATAAGAAAAAATGGTATCATAAAAATTTATTGAATCAAGACGCCCATCAGATTTTTCAATTAGAAATCATTCCCGGATTCAACAAATTTTTAATTTCAATTAAATGAGATCTAAATTTATGAAACTAAGGTACTCAAATTTCTTCTTCTATTTTCTTACCAAAAATCAATTCATATTTCTGAGTTATTTAGTTCGCTAATATCTATTGGTTTTCCTTTCCATATTAGATAAGAATTTGCTCGTATTATTATTTGCAAATAGAGATCTTAAAACTAACAATGGAGATATGGAGAAGAAGAAAGGGTGGAGAATATAATCCTATGTAATGTATGTTATTTAGTTTTGATATGTGTCAATTTTATATTGGTGGTACACAAATATGGTACACTTATATGGTACAAAAGATCTACTCTCAGGCAAAAATTAATCCATAAATAGCCTATCTTCTTCTCTATTAAATCATATCACATTACAAACTATGAGCCATTAATTACCTAATTCTACACACACAACTTATTCATTAGAGAAAGATCATCAAAGGTCATACATATCACATGGATCCTCTTTACATTAATACTAAAGTACATAATCTCTTCTCTCATGTTTTTATTTTTTTGAGAGGTAATCTCACTTCCATTCCCATGACGTCCCTGAAGAAAAACTCATAATTGATCCACGGGGAAAAAACTCCCGGGCCATGTAACCATAAGCGGCTCAAAAAACTCATCTCTAGCTCTATTGGCCGCAAAATGGACGAACATATACATATATTAGAACAAGAAGAAACATTCTGAACGTATTCAGCCCAATCAATTATATATTAAACATAAAATAAAAAAAAATAAAAAAAAATAAAAAAAGCAAAATTAGATTTAAAAGAAGGACAACATTTTAATAAATCAATACTTGAAATATTAAAAAGAAAGAATGTTACTTATCACGGATTATTTACCCAAGAAATACCTGTAGATATAAAAAGCACTAGAGGAACTATTGTAATTCCCTTAATAGACAGTGAACAAATATCATTAGAATACAAAAAATTCGTAATAAAGAAGATAGAGACAAAATTGGATACATACAAATTGCTACAATACAAGTATTAATTAAATCTACTTTTAAAGAAGGAATTGATTCACCAATAGCTTTAATAAATTATGACCGATAAATCAAAGAAATTAAAGATTCAGTCCTAGGAATAACAATGGAAAATTTAACTTATAAAACTTTAAAATATAATTTAGGAATTAAATATGCAATTCCATTATCAACAAAGAATTTAGATAATAGTATTTGTTTAGGATATAAATTTGCTCGAAAAGAATTAATGGAAGAAGGAGATCAACCGTTTAGTTTAACATATATGGTTGAATATGCATTAACAAACAATCATCATAGTACAATTTTTTTAGATCAGGAATCAATTTATTTAGACAAATTGTTTGAAGGAATAACTCAAATAAATAAATTACCTATGAGAGAAATAATATTAGGAGAAACTAGTAATCAAATTAGAAAATCAGTCTCATTCAGACAACCTTATGTAAAATAATTACTACTAGAAAAACCTAGAAAGTCTATGAAAGAAGAAAGTGAATATACAAGATTGGAAAAAGAAGTATCAGATTTAAGCAAATTTTTAAAAGAAAAATTATGAATAATAATCTTGAAAATATGTGCAAAGAAATATCAAATTTAATTAAACATTACAACGAATATTAGAATATTTAAGAACAACATCTATTAGTACTAAAATGTATAAAATGAATAAAGAAATTATAGAAAAAAGAATAAAAGAAGCGAGAAATTCATGTATAATATGTAATCATCCCCAAGAACAAATATCCGCTGCCTCTGACCAATTTTTGGTATCAGAGCCAAGTAACGAACCATAATTAGAATTAACGCGTACTAAAATGCAAATTGAAAAATTAAGGTGTCAGACCAGATTTTGGTGAATGTCAGTTTTCCAAATTAACCTCTTCAAAAGGCCATTTTAAAAATTCACTCAATAATTTACCAGTGCTTTTGATTATCTTTAGCTCCCTCATATTTCATAAATCAAAAAAAACTTGAATTGTGTGGAGCGAATCTTTCGGTAATTATTGCTAAGTGTTACAAAATACTTCGAAAACCTTGCATATAGATATAGTTCTAAAAATTTACTATTATCGAGTTGTTATCTCGAGCTGCTTGTTTAATTGCTTGCTTTAATATACAATAATCTATTCACATGTGTGAATAAAGTAGATTCAAATTTTTAATAGGTCCTCTGATTTGTTCATATCACTTTCAGGGGAGGGACAAATTAGTAGTATAACATCATGTTAAGAGTGAATAGCAAATTAACTCCCTGTGTTATTTTAAATAGGCAGTTTAACTCCCTGTATAAATAATAGGGCAAAATATCTCCATGTGATATCCTAAATAGGCAGTTTAACTCCCTGTGATAAGAAAAAGAATTTTTATAAAAAAAGCACATTGTCTCCCTCTAAATTGCTCATTATTCATATAACGGAGAGGTTAATTGCTCATTATTTTATTTCACAACGAGGTAAATTACCTATTTTTATATCACAAGGAGGTAAATTGCTCATTATTTCATATCACGGAGAGTTAACATGCAAAAAAAACATCATGTTGATTATGAGCCTAGTTGAATGCGACCAATTTGAGTTTCCAATGAACTTTTGGTATCAATATTATAATGTCAATGATTCTAAGAATTAAGAAAACATTATTAAGTGTGGCATATAGGAACCAAAGATGGCCAGTGCAACATAAAATTATACTACATGATATGAGTAGAATAGAAAAATCGTGTTTACAACAAAAAGACACTTTTCATTTTTTAGTTACCATTAGTTATGACCTCGTCCCTTTGTGAGTTGGATTTTTCCAGCATGCGGGCATGGTAGTTACGCCCGTATGTGAGGGAAGGCCGATCCGGCCATTCATTTTTCATGGATTGATCTTGACCTTTGAAAAGTAACTTGATCAAATATGTTTAGTAACCATTGACTTTAGCTAAAATTTGATTTGCCTAATTTACCCCTTCTCTTATTTTTATTTAAAAATTATACAAAAATCAGTTATAATGTAAATGACCAATATAGCCTCATTTAAATGTAATGATTATTTGTCTAAAATCAAATTGATAGAAATATGTTAAAGACAACTTTACCCCAACAAAAATATTTTGGTTTAAAAAAAAATTATAAAATCGGTTATTAATTAAAAGACGGTTTAACCACAATTTAATAAATTTTTATTTCTTTGAAACCAAAATTCATGTAATCATGAAAGATAAATATAATGTTTATTTAAAATTAATTAAGAATTTTTTATGTCATAAATCACCATCATTTTTACACCATTCTTAACTTGATGAAAAATTGTAGAAAAATCTTAGAAAATTCTATTCCATCGCTATAATCATTAGATTAATTTCATATAAAATTAAAATCGACGGGATTTATTAATTCAATTAAATTCGAATGGAGACAAAAAATTCTTTTCAATTTCTATTTTCGTTACACCATCATCATCATGGTATTAAATAAGTTATAACATTTCCACCATTTTTAAACCTTCAATGAGAGCAATTGACTAATTCTTTGAGAGAATTGCACTTGTGGTACCAAATTTTATATCAATTCTCACTTGTGGTACCATAAAAATTCAGGACGACACATTTGATACCATAATTTAACAAATCCACCCACATTTTGTACCGCCATTAAAAATCACCGTTAAGTGGTGACGTGACAGCTAAGTCTTATTGTAAAATTGATGCAATTACTTATGTTGACTAATAATTCTACCACATAATATTTCAGGTTGATAAAATAACCCCACATCTTCAAATTTGCTAACGATTTTACTACACATTGTTGCCCAATTTCAAATTTGGCTCGAATAAGACACGGATAGACCAATTTGAAGATTTTACTTATTATATTTACATACCTATATATTTAACTAATTTGATTTTATAAATAATATTAATAAATTGAATAATACTTTAATAAAAATCCGACAAAAAAAATTAAAAAACATATTTTTTCAAAACCTAAAATTTATCTAATAGTATTAATATATTTAATATTTATTAAAATAATAAAATTATTATTATTAATAAATAATTTTTTTTTTTAAATAAAACCCCAAAACCCATTCCCATACACCGCAACACCCCCCACCCAAATCCCATGACGGCGGTGGCCTGGAATCGGAGAACGGTCTGAGTTCTACAAAGAGACAGCTGGTTGTTTAATTTTTTTGCAAAACTGAAATTACGGGGGTTAATTTGATCGGGGTCAGAACCTGGGGGTTGAGTATGCGAATTACTCATCTTCCCCACACCACTTCACGTATAGTAGTAGAAAAAAGGAGAATAACCGTATAATCCGAACTATGAAATCCACCAATTAATCAAATCTCACCATATTAAAAAAAAACTACCAACTAATACTACACTTAATCACTTAATATAACAACAAAACCAGCAGAATTCAACGGGAAGAGCAGCAACTTAAGAACAGGGAAAAAACAACCGAACAACAATTTCTGAAATCTGCTTTCATGAAATTAAGGCAAGAAACTTACTCAAGAACGTGACTTCAGAGGAGAATCACGAAGAGTAATCGTGATGAAGAAGAATGTGTGATGAAAAAAATTGTTTAAACCCTAATTACATGATAATTGCCGATATTAATCATGGAATAAAATTAATTAGTATATTTTTTAAGTTTATTGATATAAAGGATATAACCGTCTTTTGTTAATTGAAGATTATTTTAAGTATTATTTAAAATTAAATGCAGAAGGTTAAAATTGTCTATTTATAGACCCAGTCAACTCATAGAGTTACATACTAGTTACGTGCGACACGTGTCATGATTTAAAGGCCATACCGCATGTGAGGGCAAGTTACCATTCCCGCACCCTAGAAGCTCCGTTGTGAGTTCAGTTTTGATAACTTTCAGCCTCTTTAGAACAACTTTCATATCAAGTCTCTCCTCAGGTACATCTGCAGTGCATTCTAGAGCTAGTCCTATAATTAATGTCAAACTCTTTAGATGTGTAAGACTGACGGTTTTTTCATCTTCTTTTTTCAATAGCTTAGCATCAATTATCTGCATTATATAATTGTGAAATGATTCAGACACCCATCTTCTCATAGTTAACTCTCCAGAAAACATCTCATTTGTCGGGCTTTTCCTTGTAAACATTTCCATCAACAAAATCCCAAAGCTATAAGTATCAACCATTGTCGTGACTAATCCTGCTGATCCGTACTCTACAAAATTGGAAAGTTAATTGAGCAAAATTGAGACGCTTACATTGTATTCACTAAAACTATATTCAAAGAACCTAAACTGTACTTGTGTATTGATATAATTAGAGCGAATAACTTACCTGGTGCCATGTACCCGATGGTACCCAATGTCCTGGTTTGAGGCGTCTTCTGGTCTTCCATCAATAGCTTGGAAATGCCAAAGTCGCTTACACGTGCAATCATATCTTCGTCTAAGAGGATGTTGTTGGGTTTTATGTCACAATGGACAATAGAAGATGAACAACCTCGATGTAGGTACTCTAGTGCAGATGCTACATCTATCATTATCCCTAATCTTTGACCAATATTTAAACGGGAATTTGGAGAGTGGAGCCACTTTTCAAGATTCCCATTAGGCATATATTCCATCACCAAAGCCCTAAAGTCTAAGTTAGAGCAACTAGTGATAACCTTCACGAGATTTTTGTGACGAATATTGCGCATTATCTGGCACTCTGTGTCAAAACTCTTAAATGCACTTTGCACGTCTAAATTGAAAACCTTAACAACAGCAATCAACTTATAAGAAAACACCCCCTTGTAAACCAAGGCAAGGCCACCTCTCCCTATCAAATTTTCCTCATCAAAGTTGCTTGTGGCACGAACGATATCTGAATATGAGATCCTTTCATGTGCTAAGTGAAGAGGCATATTTAACAATTGTGAAAATGATGATGTTGCCCTTCGATGCCTCGTAAATTTGATTACAAGAGTGATTGCAACAATTACTATGGCTATTGATGGAAGTGTATATATTAAAACTCTGTTGTTTACTAATGGCTTGTGCTCATTCTTTTTACAAACCTCAACTTTGAATCGAGAAGCTCCACACAAGCCTTTGTTGTCTATGAAGAAATCTGCTGTGAAGTTTTTGAATGGACCTCCATCTGGAATTTCCCCACTAAGCTTATTGAACGAAACATTGAAGTACCTAAGATTTGCAAGTCTCTCAAATGATGGATGAATTGAACCAGAGATATTGTTGTGAGATATGTCTAAATGTTCCAATTCCTTCAAGGAATCAAAAGATTGAATTATTTGTCCATCTAGCTTGTTATTTGATAAATCAATATAAGTTAGAAACTGAAGTTGCTCGATAGAACTTGGAATGCCGCCAGAAAATTGGTTCTTAGATAAACTTATCTCCATCGCACTCTTCATATTACCAATTTCTGGAGGCATGGGACCGTCAAATAAGTTGTTATCCAAATATATCTTTTGAATGAGTTCATTGGACCAGAAGTTTGTTGGAATGGAATTGAAAGCGTTGTCACCCAAATATATTTCTCGCAATGAAATAAGGTCTCCTAAACAGCTTGGTAGCTGCCCATACAACTTATTTCCCAATAGACTTAGATGATACAATTTTTTCAGATCACAAAAGCTATGGGGAATGGAGCCCTGCAGCTTATTGTTATCGATTTCTAATCTTTGCAAGCTCGTTAACTTCCCCAAACTCTCTGGAATTACTCCATTCAAGAAATTACCTCCAAGTCCTAACCACAACAAGTTGCAGCTGCTCATATTACACTTTGTCAGGGGAGTAAGAAAATCTTGTTCTGGTGTTGATAGATCATTTGTGAATTGATTTTCTTCCAATCTTAGATATTGGAGTTTTTTTAAGTTCCCGAGAGTAATTGGTATGTGTCCGCTTAACAAGTTGTGTCCAATATCAAGGCGATTGAGTTTTGAGAGATTTGAGATGGATTCAGGAATCCTCCCACTAAACCGATTGACCCCAAGATGGAGGCATGCAATATGTGGAAGCCCTTTGCCAATGGAGAATGGAAGATTGCCAGATAGTTCATTATTTGCAAGTCCAAGCCATTCCAGTTTCGAGAGATTGAAAATGGATTGTGGTACGTCCCCATCTAACTTATTTCCCGCAAAGGTTAACCATGTTAAGCTGGATAGACGTCCCATTTCTAAAGGAACTTCCCCATGAAAACTATTCCAAGACAAGTCGAATACGTCCAAATTTGACATATTGGTGACTGAGATAGGAATAGTACCTATAAAGAATATCACTGGTCAAAATCTATCAATTAAAATAAGGTAGTGTCAAAATTTATTTGGAATATCTTTCATGGACTTCATACTCCCTCTGTCCCAAATTTTAATATTCGCTTTAGGATTTCAATATAATATTATATACATATTTTCCTATTTGTCCTTAAGAGAGAGAGTGTGTAAAACTTGAATAATGTGTAAATATTTGCTGATATAAATAGAGAATAAGAGTATTTTAGGTATATAATTTATTTTTTCCCTAAAATTGAGCTATTTATTAGTTACCTTAATATATGTGAAAACATGTACAACGACAAAAAATTTTGGACAGAGGGAGTATTTCTTTTTATGACTTCATGATCTTAGTTTACACAATTTTAAAACAACAAGAATAGATGTAATGTGTGTACATAGTTAATGTTTATTATTACGATACGATATGATATATATATATATATATATATATATATATATATATATATATATATATATATGTATGAATATAAAAATGGTTATATATCATTTATGATTTTTTCCCAATTTATGCGTATGAAATCATATCTATTGGACGAACTAGACAAAAATTAACTCAAGAAGTATAATTATGCATATAGTTAGCATGTGTCTCCTAATTTGAGTATTAAAATTCAGTCTCTAAACTCCTACTACAGCACATTGAAAGGCAAAAATGAAGATAATGAATCACAGCTCTCTTAAATTAGCTTCTAATAATTAAGTAATATATAATAATGGAGCCACTTACGATCCGATCCATTTGAGGTCTGAATAGCAAGGATCCAATCCAAATTCGGTTTGGTTGATCCATTTGCCACTCCTAAGTCCTAAGTAGTATATCATCCCAAAAATTAAATACCAGAAAAATCAGCCATAAGCAGAGCTAGAACCCTTTAATTCAGACAGGACCCAAAAAAAAAAAAAAGGACCAAAAAATAAAAGGGAAACCCATTTAATTGATTTTGGATTTTTGTACTGTGGTTGTGTTGGCACTTGGCAATGGTTACGATCTGTTTTGGATTTTGGTTTGAGATTTGAAGGGTTTGTTTGTTTGTTTGGATTTTTGAGAGTATTTTTAGAGATTTTGGAGATGTTCTAGATTGTCATTCGATTGAAAATTGTTGTTTGCTTGAGTTTCTAGAGATGAAATAAATAATAAATATATTTAATTTTTAGAAAATTGATAGATTTTTTATTCGATTACGGGAAGAAGAGAAATATATAGATAAAATACTCAACTCAGAGATGTTATTTGAGGGAATTAGAATAAGAGAGCAAATTAAAGTTTGTTTTGGTAAACTTTCTAAAAAAACATTCATTCAAGAGGTATCCACATGTAATAATTCATTGATTATGGATATTTGGGATCATGAAATTTTACCTGTCAAATTATTTACTCCTAAAGAAAGAAACTGGAGCTGTGACAAGTTCCCAATATGCATTGGAATGTTTCCAATGAAATTGTTGTAACCCAAAGAAATTTCATTTAGCTCCGCACATGTGGTTAAACTTCGCGGAATATTCCCACCTATTTGATTTTTCGAAAGGATTACAAATTTCAGTTTTGGTGAATGATGGCAAATGCTAGGGGGAAGAGTACCAGAGAGCTGGTTTTTGTAAAGATCAATTCCTTGCAAAGAAGAAATGTTGAATATGCTCCAAGGAATAGTCCCAATCAGATTATTTCCCGAAAGATCCAACATTTCAAGATTGGTTAATAATCCAATACTCAAAGGTATTTGACCATTAAGTTGATTATACCTAATTCTTAGCTCACGTAGTCTTCTCAGATGTCCGATTTCATAAGGGATTTGGCCGATGAAGCTATTGTTACTGATTTTTAAGCGTTTTAGAAAAGAGAGGTTACCGATTTCCTTTGCGATTGTGCCTTGTAAACCCATATTGAAAAGATTCAAACCCGTGACTCTCGGGTGCCTTCGACTGCAGGTGACTCCAATCCAAGTACAAAAAGAGCTTCCTTTTGTCCAGTTCTTAACCATAATGTTGTTTGGGTCATGAGTTATTTGAGCTTTGAGGGCTAGAAGAGAGGATACGTCGGTGGACATGTTGAAAGAAGAAATGAGCCATATTTGTGTGATCATGAGGTAAAGTGCCCCCAATAAAATCAAATTTGATTTAGCTACTTTTCCCATTTTATTTGAACATTGGGAAATTTAGAAGAGAATTGAACTGGGTTTATTGAGAACTAGGAAAATGAATTGGGTTTAAGAGCTGAGAAAATGAATTGGGTTCCCTTACCTTACGTGTAATCTAGATGGCCGACTCTTTGAATATTAGAGACCACATATCATAAAGGTGCCACTGGCCCACTTTCAAATGGACCAATTTGATAAGGTTTTTGACTGATCGAAAATCATTTGAAAAGTCTGATTATGATTATGTCTTATGTGTATTAGTCAACTCGTGTTTCAATATATATATATATATTTAAGTATATAATGAACTTTAAATCTATAATATAATGATTTGATATATTTCACCTATTTTTTCTCGATAAAAAATAATGATTTGATATTTACTATTTACTTTTTATCTTCAAATTTTAACATTCAAACTCAATCAAAATAAGATTTTAATTTTTAAAAAAATTAAAATTCAATTAAACTCAATCTAAATGAGGTTTTAAAAGTTTCAAACCACCTATATCAATTTTTTTAAAACCAAAATCTAACCAAATAGGCACAATAGGACTGCAGTCTGCAACCCTCATAAGCTGTAATGCGGACTTGCCAAAACTATTTAATGAAATATTGATATATTAGGATAAAAAACGTATTATAGTCTTTTTTTATATCTCAAATTTGTTTGCTTCAACCAAAAAAAAATTTCTTAAAACCTCATTATGCCTATTAATATGTAACTTCATAATAAATTTTAATTAATTTTGACACATTCAATTCATACAAAAAAAAAAAAAAATAACTTCCAGTATTTCAAATAAAAAATCTAAACCTTGATGTCAAAAGCAAAGTTCCCAAACGAAATACCAAGAGATTTTTTTTTTTTAAGGATCAACTGTATATTTCATATAAGGGTAATTTCCTTATCAAATCGGGTTTGGTTGAATTCTACATATTCATTTGACAAATGCCGTAAACTTATTTTGTGATTGAATAAGATAGTAAGAGAGTTTTGAAATAGGTAGATCAAGGAGCGTAAACGAGAAGTGTAATATCAAACGTCACATTGTTCTAGTTTGGTTTGAATTAAGTATTGAATCTGAAATTGTGTTTGAGTTTGATTTTGATTTCTTACCAAAACGTGTTCAAGTTGTGTTTTTGATATTTTTACATATGGTTTTTCAAATTTTAGTTTATCTAGTTGAGCTCGAACAAAGCTTCAAAAATTATTAAATGAGAAATTTTATTTAAGTTCTTTGATTTGTATAATGAACCGAGCTCAAGCGATTTTATATTGGACAAGTTCAAACCGAATATAAAATAGTTTTATTTGATTTTTCGCCTAGCCACCCAAGATGGACTTGACTTTCAATTCTAGCTGGAAGTTTGCTATTGGCTTGAATTGTCTTGCAATTATGGTAGGAAGTTTGCTATTGGCTTGAATTGTCTTCAATAGCTGCACCATTTTAAGTCTTCTCAACTTAGTTGGATTTTCCTGTATTGTCTTTTTTTTTTTTTTTTTAACTAAATTCTAATTCCAAGTCACTATTATTACTTGACTAACATAAATACACTGAACTATTCTTTTAATTAAGAATAATATATAGAATAAATATATGTGATATGAATGTGATTCACACCTGGCCGGCCCTAGGTATTTTTGGGTCCTAGGCAAAAGTAAATTTGGTGTTGGATAAAAATGAAGACTTAGAATTAAGGGGAGGTTTTGATGATTTCCAAAACATCATCAACTAAGTAATGGACTTCTAGAATTATTTGACCAAGGAAGAAGCTAAATAAGAAGTGTCAAATTTTATGGTCCAGAAGACTACTGATCTGTTGCTGCATCCGAAATCAGACTGGTGGATTTTCAGCAGACTCAAATCAGAAGAGTTCGACTTGAGATCAACAGAGTGTTCATCAGACGAGTAGTTTCGATCAGCAGAGTGGAAGTAATCAGGAAGTCATCCCAACGGTAATAAATGCACTGATAGTAATAAATGCTGTAAATGAAGGGTATTTATGGCAAATGATTGAAGACATTCCTCGTATCAGCAAGGTCCATTAAATGCAACTGACAGAAAGTACAGCAGAGTGTACAGTGCAACAGTTGCAGGTAGCCGTTCCAGAAATTGGGGGGACCAGTACTCGCGGAAAGCTGAATATGTCTCTCTTCAACGGGCAGATTTCAAATCCTTAGTATAAATAGTTCGTGATTCAAGAGTTAGAGATATGCAACACAACTGAGAGCAAAATTTCGAAGCAGAATTTCTCTAAGTCTCAAAACTCAAGAACATAACACTCATCAGCCTAGTCAACTGTTGACGAAAGCCGAAGTTGAAGATCAAAGATATACACATAAATCTGAGTGATTTTGTTAGAGAAGTATTGTGAGAAGTAGATATCTATCTTAGTGAGTGATATTACTTCATAGAATAGGATTTCTTTGTGATTCCCTATTACGAACTTGTGGCATTTTCATTTGTTGATTGGCGCAAGCTGTGTATATTGTAAACTGTGTGTTTATAATATAACTCAAGATCTAAGTGACTTGGAAGAGTGGACTAAAGGATTTACATCCATATAACCACTATAAAAATTGCTTATGTTTGATTTCTTGCATTCTTTATTGGGTGATTTACACTCAGACCCCCTCAGGTTTGGGCATATTACAAGAAACCCCCCGTTGTTTAAAAAATTACAGGGACACCCCCTCAGGTTTGGGCATATTACAAGAAACCCCTTACGGTGTTAAAAACAGACGGAATTTGATGACATCAACAATTTTTTTTTTTGATTTTCCAAATTTACCCCTGACTAAATATACCCACATGGGGTGTCTATGTAATAATATTATACCACAGGGGGTGTATTTGAAAGATTACAATAACTTCAAGGAGTTACATGTAGCCAACTTTCATATTTTAGAAAATGACCGGATGTTACTGTTGGCCACATATTTTGGTTATAAATAGCAATCCAAATATTTTTTTATTTTTTTTTGCATTTCATCCCACAAATTTGATAATGTTATCATCAAATTCAAGAGGTAGTGTACGATGCTTAAAATATCGATAATAAAAATATTCATGTGTAGGGTGTGTGAAGATTGCACCCATAATGGTTGCAGATGCACGCCGAGATTTAAAGTTGTATTACCGCTACATGTGAATATTTTGATTTATAGTCAAAATATATGGCCAACAGTAATATCCATTAGTAATTTTTTAAAATATGACCGTTGGCTATAAGTGCCCCCATGAAATTTATAGTCAAAATATATGGCCAACATTAACATCCATTGGTCATTTATTAAAATACGACCGTTGGTTATAAGTATCTCCCTGAAGTTATTGTAATCTTTCAAATACACCCCCTGTGGTATAATATTATTACATAGACACCACCTGTGATATAATATTATCACATAGACACCCTCTATGGGTATATTTAGCCAGGGGTAAATTTGAAAAATCAAATTTTTTTTGCTAACGTCATCAAATTCCGTCTGTTTTTAACGCCGTAAGAGGTTTCTTGTAATATGCACAAACTTGAGGGGGTGTCCCTGTAATTTTTTAAACAACGGGGGATTTCTTGTAATATGTCCAAACCTGAGGGTGTCTGAGTGTAAATCACCCTTCTTTATTTGCATACTTTCAAAAAGCTTTCAAACATCCAAGCTAACTTAAAGATTTTAAAAGAGTTTTCAAAACTGGGGATAAGTCTTTTAAGTTAAGAAAACTACTTGTGAAAAACACTTGATAAATCCGCTGCAAGTAAGTTATTCAAACTCTGATATTCTTAAAATTAGCTAAGTCATATCAGAAGAGTGGTCAACTCTGGTGTTCAAAGATTTGTGCGCGATCAGCTTAGTCTGCTGAGAGAAAAGGTTAGAGAATTTTAAAGAAAAATTTTCAGAGGCCTATTCACCCCTCCCCCCTCTAGACCTCATCAGACCACTTGGGACCAACAAGTGGTATAAGAGCAGGTGGTTCATTTGAATCATTTGCCTGATCAACGAGCTTGATCCTTGTGTGTTTTTCAAAGTTTTCAAAAGTTTTCAAAAGAGCATACTTTGAAAAAAAATTAAAACTTTTTGAAAAATGGATTGCATCAGCCGTGTTCCCCACATCGGCGGTATGAGTTTTGAGGACTGAAAGATCTGTATGGAAATCTTCCTTGCTGCTTATAATGACAATATGTATACGTGCATAACAAAAGGTCCTTTCAAAATCACCAAGACCATCAAAGTTAATGACGAAGAAATGGTGGTGCATAAAGAGCTTGAGGAGATGACAGCTGAGGAAGTCAAGCTGTTCAACCTGGACAAAGTTGGCCGTTTCATCACGACCAGAGCCCTAGACAATGACCGATTTGATAAGGTCAAGCACTGCAAAACAGCAAAAGAAATGTGGGACAAAGTTCGCGATATGAGCAAAGGGAATGATACCATCAATGTGCATTGGAATGTTTCCAGTGAAATTGTTGTAACTCAAAGAAATTTCATTTAGCCCCGCACATGTGGTTAAACTTCGCAGAATATTCCCACCTAATTGATTATTCGAAAGGACTAAAAATCTCAGCTTTGGTAAATGATGGCAAATGCTTGGGGGAAGAGTACCCGAGAGCTGGTTTTTGGAAAGATCAATTCCTTGCAAAGAAGAATATGCTCCAAGGAATATTCCCAATCAGATTATTTCCCGGAACATCCAACATTTCAAGATTGGTTAATAATCCAAAACTCAAAGGTATTTCACCATTAAGCTGATTATATGTAATTCTTAGTTCCCGGAGTCTTCTCAGGTGTCCGATTTCATAAGGGATTTGATGTTTAAGCGTTTTAGAAAAGAGAGGTTACCGATTTCCTTTGCGATTGTGCCTCGTAAACCCATTTTGAAAAGATTCAAACCTGTGACTCTCGGGCGGGCGCCTTCGACTGCAGGTGACTCCAATCCAAGTACATAAAGAGCTTCCTTGTGTCCAGTTCTTAACCATAATGTTGTTTGGGTCATGAGTTAATATTTGAGCTTTGAGGGCTAGCTAGAAGAGAGGATTCATCGGTGGACATGTTGAAAGAAGAAACGAGCAATATTTGTGTGATCATGAGGTAAAGTGCCCGCAATAAAATCAAATTTGACTTAGCTACTTTTCCCATTTTCTGTAAAATTTGAGAGATTTAGAAGAGAATTGAACTGGGTTTATTGTGAACTGGGAAAATGAACTAGATGGCCGAGTCTTTGAATATTAGAGACCACATATCATAAAGGTGCCAATGGCCAATTTGATACTAGGTTTCGTGAAACTGATTCAGAATCAATTAAAATGAAGTCTGTATTGAATGATCAACTCATCTAAAAGTTTAAGCTATATTAGAGAGAGGAATCATTTAATATATAACTTAACACGCCCCCTCACGTGTAGGCGGTATTAATTTACTCAAGCTTAATATGTGGAAATTTAGAAATGGGTGGCGGAGAGACGAACACATGACATCTTTGGACCTGAGCTCTGATACCATATTGAATGACCAACTCATCTAAAAGCTTAAGCTATTAGAGAAATGAATCATTTCATGAATAAATATATGTGATATGAATGTGATTCACACCGGGCCGGCCCTAGATATTTTCGGGTCCTAGGTGAAAGTAAATTTGGGATCCTATATTATAAGAAAATTGTGTAATAAATATTTTTTTTATGTATTTTTTAAAATGCAAATGTATTGATTAATAGGTAAAATGACAAATACACTAAATTTTTTGATATAGTTAGTTGTAAATATGTTCTTAATTTTGAAAATCTTTTTTCAGCAAACAAATATTATAAGTGTGATAAATATAATTATAGGAGTATACTAAATGCACATAACAAAAACTGAATTATACTTGTCAAAAATGAATTAATTAATATATAGTTAAAACATAAATTTTTATACTCGTATAATATTGCTACAAAATGTAGTTGACATAAGCCACATCAAAGTGGATAAGAGCATCTCCACCCAAAACTCCAAATGGTATAGAGATAACAAGTTTTGGTGGGAATTTAGTTTTGGAGAGAAATTATAATGTTTTTGCATTGGTCATGTGTAAAACATGTGCCAATTTTGCCTCCAAATTAAGAAATCTCCAATTTTTCAGTCAATTTTCCCTCTAAAATAAAAAAAAAATCCCCAAAATTGAATATCACGTGCTCGACACATGAAATTTTCCTGCCAAATTAATAATTTTCGGTCAAAAAGAACTAAAATGGACAATAATGTAAATATAAAAGATAGAAAATGAAGGGATGCCACATTAAAGGATGAATTTCAAAATGAGACCAAATTATAGGATCAAAAATAGAATTTTGGCAGTTAGAATTAAAAGAAGAGTCTTCTAACAAAAATAGGAGATTGTGTATAGTAAAGGATAATGATCCCTGATATGTTCTGAAGCTCTGAATTATACCAGTTTCTTGGTACGGGAAGTCTATCCTGACTCTTGGCTGCTCAAGAGTCAGGATAAAACATTGCTTCAGAATTTGTACCTTAGGCTAATAAAATTGTACATAGGTGTATGATGGTATAAAATGTGGGGTAAATGAGTACGAACCCACCAATTAAATCGGACACCCCTAAATTGACAATAATACCCTCTCACTTAAAAAAAAAAACCTCATCTTCTCCAACCCATCCCCACCCCACCCCACCCGACCCGCCACCACCACCCACCCACCCACCAAAGCCCCGCCTCCGTCCACCTTCCCAGGCCGGCGACTACCTGGGAGAAGTTCCCAGGCCGTCGCCGGCCTGGAACGACAGATCGGAGGCCTGCGACGGCCTCCGAGTTGAAGCCGTCGCAGGCCTCGGGATTTTAATTCCAGGCCGGCAACGGCCTGGGGAGAAGTTCCCCAGGCCGTCGCCGGCCTGGAATCGTTGATCCCAGGCCGTTGCCGGTCTAGGAGCTGCCGTTCCGACGGCCTGGGATTGAGGGAGTGGCGGCGGCGGCGGCGGGGTGGGGTGGGTGGGTTGGATTTTAGGGTTTTATTTTTTTTTTAATTATAAACAAATAAATGTTTTTATATTTAAATTTAATTATAAAAATTAAAATGTTAATAAATATTTATAATTTGAAAATTGTTGTATTGTAAATTAATGAGTAATTTAAAAAAAAAATGTTCCAACAAAGAATTTTTGTAATTATTTATTCATCACAACAATAAAACTTGAGTACATATTTACAATATATTTTTATAAAAGATACATGCAAATTGTAATTAAGTTTGTTTCATCTACTTTGCAATTACTTGAGTTGATATTGTAAAAATATATGTCAAAAATTGTAACATCAAATATTGAAAATGTTGTAACACTAAGTTTTCTGTAATTTGAAAGTATATCGATATTTTTTGAAAAAATTGATGATTCGGTCATTATTTTATAATAGCACATGTTGATATATTTGAAATATTTTTTCTAAAACAATATTGGCTATTATAAAATTTTATAAACATGTGCAAGGCTTGTAGGAAAATATTTAAATCTAGGAAAGTGTATATTTTTATGTGAAACATATTCAATTTATATACATAAACATCCAAATTCGTTTTTATTATTTTTAATGTTTTTATATTTTACTTGATTGAAAATATAATGACATATTCAATTTATTTGAATTTATATACATAAACATTCAAGAGATGAGTGATTATGAGATGAGTGATCAAGAGATGAATTTTTTTTTTTAAAATTATCTCTTGAATGTTTATTTATATAAATTCAAATAAATTGAATATGTCATTATAATTTCTATCAAGTAAATTATAAAAACATTAAAAATAAAAAAAAATTGAATGTTTATGTTTATTTGAATTTATATACATAACAATTCAAGAGATGAGCTTAGTGATCAAGAGCTGAGTGAGTGATCAAGATAAACATTCAAGAGATGAGTGATCAAGAGCTGAGTTATGAAGAGATGAGTGATCAAGAGCTGAGTGAATGATCAAGAGCTGAGTGATCAAGAGATGAATTTTTTTTAAATTATCTCTTGAATGTTTATGTATATAAATTCAAATAAATTGAATATGTCATTATAAATTCTATCAAGTAAAATATAAAAACATTAGAAATAATAAAAACAAATTTGAATGTTTATGTTTATTTGAATTTATATACATAAACATTCAAGAGATAATTTAAAAAAAGAAAAATTCATCTCTTGATCAAGAGATGAGTGAATGATCAAGAGATGATTTTTTTCTTAAAATTATATCTTGAATGTTTATGTATATAAATTCAAATAAATTGAATATGTCATTGTATTTTCTATCAAGTAAAATATAAAAACATTAAAATAATAAAAACAAATTTGAATATTTATGTTTATTTGAATTTATAAACATAAACATTCAAGAGATGAGTGATCAAGAGATGAGTGAATAATCAAGAAATTAATTTTTTTTTTTAAATTATCTCTTGAATGTTTATATATATAAATTAAAATAAATTGAATATATCATTGTATTTTCTATCAAGTAAAATATAAAAACAATTTTGAATATTTATGTTTATTTGAATTTATAAACATAAACATTCAAGAGATGAGTGATCAAGAGATGAGTGAATGATCCAGAGATGAGTGATTAAGAGATTAATTTTTTTTTTAAAATTATCTCTTGAATGTTTATGTATATAAATTTATATAAATTAAATATGTCATTATATTTTCTATCAAGTAAATTATAAATAATTAGAAATAATAAATACAAATTTGAATGTTTATGTTTACTTGTTTTTATAAAAACATTAAAAATAATAAAAACATTAAAAATAAAAAATAATAAAAACATTAAAAATAATAAAAACAAGTAAAATATAAAAACATTCAAATTTGTTTTTATTATTTTACTTGATAGAAAATATAATGACATATTCATTTTATTTGAATTTATAAGCATAAACATTCAAGAAATGAGTGATCAAGAGATGAGTGAATGATCAAGAGATGAGTGATTAAGAGATGATTTTTTTTTTAAAATATCTCTTGAATGTTTATGTATATAAATTCAAATAAATTTAGTATGTCATTATATTTTCTATCAAGTAAAATATAAAATCATTAAAAATAATAAAAACAAATTTGAATATTTATGTTTACTTGTTTTTATAAAAACATTAAAAATATTAAAAATATTAAAAATTAAAAATAATAAAAACATTAAAAATAATAAAAACAAGTAAAATATAAAAACATTCAAATTATTTTAATTACTTGATAGAAAATATAATGACATATTCAATTTATTTGAATTTATAAATATTCAAGAGATGAGTGAATGGTCAAGAGATGTGTGATCAAGAGATGAGTGATTAAGAGATGAATTTTTTTTAAAATTATCTCTTGAATGTTTATGTATATAAATTCAAATAAATTTAATATGTCATTATATTTTCTATCAAATAAAATATAAAAACATTAAAAATAATAAAAACAAATTTGAATTTATATGTTTACTTTTTTTTTATAAAAACATTAAAAATTAAAAATAATAAAAACATTAAAAATAATAAAAACAAGTAAAATATAAAAACATTCAAATTATTATTTTACTTGATAAAAAATATAATGACATATTCAATTTATTTGAATTTATAAACATAAACATTCAAGAGATGAGTGATCAAGAGATGAGTGAATGATCAAGAGATGAGTGATTAAGAGATGAATTTTTTTTAAATTATCTCTTGAATGTTTATGTATATAAATTCAAATAAATTGAATATGTCATTATATTTTCTATCAAGTAAAATATAAAAACATTAAAAATAATAAAACAAATTTGAATTTTTATGTTTACTTTTTTTTTATAAAAACATTAAAAATATTAAAAACATTAAAACTTAAAAATAATAAAAACATTAAAAATAATAAAAACAAGTAAAATATAAAAACATTCAAATTATTATTTTAATTACTTGATAGAAAATATAATGACATATTCAGTTTATTTGAATTTATAAACATAAACATTCAAGAGATGAGTGATCAAGAGATGACTGAATGATCAAGAGATGAGTGATTAAGAGATGGTTTGTTTTTTTAAATTATCTCTTGAATGTCTATGTATATAAATTTAAATAAATTGAATATGTCATTATATTTTCTATCAAGTAAAATATAAAATCATTAAAAATAATAAAAAC
This sequence comes from Penstemon newberryi var. newberryi, assembly GCA_030819805.1. Lineage (NCBI taxonomy): Eukaryota > Viridiplantae > Streptophyta > Magnoliopsida > Lamiales > Plantaginaceae > Penstemon > Penstemon newberryi. The sequence goes on along the minus strand of JAUALY010000001.1, from coordinate 76,068,588 downwards.
AAATTTGAATGTTTATGTTTACTTGTTTTTATAAAAACATTAAAAATATTAAAAACATTAAAAATTAAAAATAATAAAAACATTAAAAATAATAAAAACAAGTAAAATATAAAAACATTCAAATTATTATTTTAATTACTTGATAGAAAATATAATGACATATTCAATTTATTTGAATTTATAAACATAAACATTCAAGAGATGAGTGATCAAGAGATGAGTGAATGATCAAGAGATGAGTGATTAAGAGATGGATTTTTTTTTTTAAATTATCTCTTGAATGTCTATGTATATAAATTTAAATAAATTGAATATGTCATTATATTTTCTATCAAGTAAAATATAAAATCATTAAAAATAATAAAAACAAATTTGAATGTTTATGTTTACTTGTTTTTATAAAAACATTAAAAATATTAAAAACATTAAAAATTAAAAATAATAAAAACATTAAAAATAATAAAAACAAGTAAAATATAAAAGCATTCAATTTTTTTTTATTATTTTACTTGATAGAAAATATAATGACATATTCATTTTATTTGAATTTATAAGCATAAACATTCAAGAGATGAGTGATCAAGAGATGAGTGAATGATCAAGAGATGAGTGATTAAGAGATGAATTTTTTTTTTAAATTATCTCTTGAATGTTTATATATATAAATTCAAATAAATTTAATATGTCATTATATTTTCTATCAAGTAAAATATAAAATCATTAAAAATAATAAAAACAAATTTGAATGTTTGTGTTTACTTGTTTTTATAAAAACATTAAAAACATTAAAAACATTAAAAATTAAAAATAATAAAAATATTAAAAATAATAAAAACAAGTAAAATATAAAAACATTCAAATATGGTTTTATTATTTTACTTGATAGAAAATATAATGACATATTCAATTTATTTGAATTTATAAACATAAACATTCAAGAGATGAGTGATCAAGAGATGAGTGATTGTCAAAAGATGAGTGATCAAGAGATGAATTTTTTTTTAAAATTATCTCTTGAATGTTTATGTATATAAATTCAAATAAATTGAATATGTCATTATATTTTCTATCTAGTAAATTATAAAACATTAAAAATAATATAAACAAATTGAATGTTTATGTATATAAATTGAATATGTTTAACTTAAAAAGATACACTTTCATCAATTTTTAAAAAAACTATCGATATATTTTAAAATTTTGGAGGACTTGGTGTTACATAACCTAATAAACAATTTGTTCGAAATAATGACCGAATCAATGATTTTTTTTTAAAATTATCGATATATTTTAAAATAACGGAGGATTTAGTATTACATACCCATCTAATAGACAATTTGATCGTAATAATGACTGAATCATCAATTTTTTTTTAAAATTATCTATATATTTTCAAATTACGGGGGACATAGTGTAACATAACCATCTAGACAATTTGATCGAAATAATGACCAAATCATCAATTTTTTTTTAAATTACTGATATATTTTTAAATTTATGATCTCATGAAGCAACGAAAAGCTGAGTGCAAATCAACTATCATTTGAGTGCAAATCAGCTAACAGCTGATTGCAAATCAGCTAACAACAGCTGAGTTGCACTCAGCTGTTAGATGATTTGCACTCAGCTGTTGTTAGCTGATTTGCACTCAGCTGTTAGCTGATTTACACTCAGCTTTTCGTTGCTTCATGAGATCATAAATTTGAAATATATCGATAATTTTTTTTAAAAATTGTTGATTTGATCATTATTTCGATCAAATTGTCTATTAGATGGTTATGTAACATTAAGTCCTCCGTAATTTGAAAATATATCGATAATTTTTTAAAAAATTGATGATTCGGTCGTTATTTCGATCAAATTGTCTATTAGATGGTTATGTAACACTAACTCCTCCGTAATTTAAAAATATATCGATAATTTTTTTAAAAATTGATGAAATTTCGATCAAATTGTCTTTTAGATGGTTATGTAACACCAAGTCTTCTGTATATTGATAATTTTTAAAAAAATGATTATTCGAATTTCAAAATATATCGATAATTTAAAAAATTGATGATTCGGTCCTTATTTCGATCAAATTCACTCATCTCTTGAATGTTTATGTATATAAATTCAAATAAACATAAACATTCAAATTTATTTTTATTATTTTTAATGTTTTTATATTTTACTTGATAGAAAATATAATGACATATTTCGATAATTTTAAAAATTGATGATACAGTCATTATTTCGATCAAATCAATTTTTTCAAAAAATATCGATATATTTTCAAATATTTGATGTTACAATTTTTGACATATATTTTTACAATATCAACTCAAGTAATTGCAAAGTAGTTGAAACGAACTTGGTTACAATTTGTAAGTGTCTTTTATACAAAAATATTGTAAATATGTCAACTCAAGTTTTATTGGTGTGATGTAAAAATAATTACAAAACTTCTTTGTAAGAACATTTTTTTTTAAAAATTATTCATTAATTTACAAATTATGAATATTTATTAACATTTTAATTTTTATAATTAAATTTAAATATAAAAATATTTTTTTATGAAAATAAAAATTTAATTAAAAAAAACCTAATACCCCACAAACCCACCCACCCACCCCGCCCGCCGCCGCTCCCTCTATCCCAGGCAGTCGGAACGGCCGATCCTAGGCCGGCAACGGCCTGGGATCAACGATTCCAGGCCGGCGACGGCATGGGGAGAAGTCCCCAGGCCGTCGCCGGCCTAGAAGTAAATTCCCGAGGCCGTCGCAGGCCTCCGCTTGATCGTTCCAGGCCGGCGACGGCCTGGGAACTTCTCCCCAGGAAGTCGCCGGCCTGGATCCGGCGATCCCAGGCCGTCACGACGACCTGGGAAGATGGAGGGAGGCGGGGTGGGTGGTGGTGGCGGGTCGCGTGGGGTTGGTTGAGGAAGATGATTCATTTTTTTTTTTTTAATTGGATGGGTATTTTGGGTATTTTATGCTTGAGTAGGGTATGTACATTGTGACAAATGGCACAATTTAATTGAAGTCGTTCATGACTCTCAACAGCCGAGAGTCATGATAGACAATCCCTTCTTGGTATTGTGCATGAAGCACTTTTTCATTTCTTTTGCTTCTATTCCACCTTATTCTTTAATGTTTAAATAGAAAAAACATGTTACTTTGTGGGGATTGTACTTATTTTTGTAAGATTTGTACACTGTTCCTAAAAGACTTTTACTTTTGTAAGTCGGTATTTTGTTATTCTATTGTTGAACCGCTTTTTCAAATGTTTGTTTCGGGTGAACAAGGTAACATGTTATTTTTAGAAATTTCATTCGTTGGGATTTTTATTATATTACATTTTGTGTGAAGTAGATTTGGATATAAATTCAATGGAAATAGAAGATTATTTAACCGGAGATAACTCATCACTTAGTAACTGAAAAACAAGAGAAAGAAAACTTCAAAAGTGTGGAAAACTTTTGAAAAGTTACCCACTGATGCGGACAAAAAAAAAAAGGCTAAGTGTAAGAAAGTGATGTTATACTTTTTTGTGGTGCTGGGTAATGAGACAACTTGCAGGAAACGTCACGCCAGTACCAATTGTACGTGAGGCGAATGAGGGTGAAGTACAGAGATCACATGAGATTGATCAAATATATATCGAGAACTTGTAGCTAAGTCAGTTGTTAGACATAATTTGGCGTTTAGATATGTCGAATATGAAGGAATAAGAAAAACTCACACCACACAATCCATTTCAAGAAATACACTCAGAGCCGACATTCTAAAGCTATATAAAAAAGAAAAAGAAAAACTTAAAATTGCTTTAGACTCAGTGCCTAGTCGTATATGCCTAACTTCAGACTTGTGGTCTTCAATAACATCAAATGGTTATATGACTTTGACATCACATTATGTTGATAAAATTGGGTGCTTCAGAAAAGAATTTTGGTTTTTCGAAATGTCCCCCCTCCTCATAATGGCCCAGTGTTGGCAGAATGGGTGATTGATTTCTTGAAAGAATGGAATATCGAAAAAAAAGTGTTTATTATTACTTTAGATAATGCAGCATATAATAATGGGTTAGTTGATGTGCTTAAAGATCATTTTATAATGAACGTGTCTGCAATTTGTAATTGTGATTTCATGCATGTGAGGTGTGATGCTCATATATTAAATCTCATCGAGCAAGCTGGGTTGAAAACTATCGACGTGGCTAATAACGCTGTGAACACGTCGTTATTACGTGTCTTCTTAAGCCCAAAATATCTTGTTTTATCCGAGTTTTGTGTGCCTTTGCTTGTTTTCTTGTCTTTTTCGTCTTTGGCCCCTTTGTTATTTTTTCTTATTTTTGTTCGTGTTTTGATTGTTATTCTCAATTGTTTTCAGGAAATGACGTCATTGAGCAAGTAAGTGAATGGTATCGCAAGTCGTATTTCCACCACACGAGCATAACCAGAGCTAAAAGACAAAATCAGGCAGGATGGCTATTTCAATGGCCTCACCGCGGTGCAACTTTTACTCACCGCGGTGAGGTTCCATGCTCACCACGGTGAGGCTCTGTTTCCAACAACTCAGATTCTGCGAAGACAGGGCCTTTTTGTACATCTCCCCTCTTGATTCTATTTGTAAATATAGGCATCTTGGAGGACTTTTTGGTCTTTGTACTCATGTAATAGAGGGTAACTTAGACACTTTGGTTAGATAGTTCTCTTGCACTTAGGGCAAGAATGAGAAAATCTGTTGGATGAAGAGGAAGACTTAGAAGTGAATGGAGGTTTTGATGATTTCCAAAGTCATCAGCTAAGTATGGAAGCTTAGTTAAAACCTTAGAAGATATTTGACCAAGGAAGAAGTTACTTCAGTCGAGTCAAATATGGTCCAGAAGACTACTGATTTGTTGCTGAAGAAAGGAATCAGACTGCTTGATTTTCAGCAGACTCAAATCAGATGAGTTCAGTTTGGGATCAGCCAAGTGTACATCAGACGAGTGATTTCGATCAGCAGAGTGGAAGTGATCAGAAGTTATTGCAACGGTAATAAATGCACTTGGAGTAATAAATGCTGAAGAGGAAGAGTATTAAAGATAAATGATTGAAGAGAAACCTCGTATCAGCTTGGTGCATTAAATGCGAACTGACAGAAAGTACAGCAGAGTGTACAGAACAACACATCAGCCGAGTCATTTGTTGACAAAGGCAGAATAGAGAGAAAAGAATATACATATAAAATCTGAGTGATTTTGTGAGAAATGTGTTGTGAGAAGCTGATATTATGTATTATGTTGGGGTTTGTGCGAGATTTCAATCAAATCCTAAGGAATCTCATCTCTTAGCTGCTAAAATGATATTAAGGTATCTCAAAGACACTCAAGAATTGGGATTGTGGTATCCAAGGGAATCAGGATTTGAACTTACTGGATATTCAGATTCTGACCTTGCTGGCTGCAAGATTGATAGGAAGAGTACTACAGGTACTTGTCAATTTTTAGGCAGTCGTCTGATCTCATGGATGAGTAAGAAACAGACTTCAGTGTCCATATCTACTGCTGAAGCTGAATACATTGCTGCTGGAGTATGTTGTGCAGAGATACTTTGGTTGAAGCATCAACTAGAAGATTACAATCTCAAGATCAGTGGAATCCCCATCTACTGTGACAATACAAGTGCAATCTCACTTACTCAGAATACTACTAGTCATTCCAGGACTAAGCATATTGAGATCAAACATCACTTCATCAGAGACCATATTGAAAAAGGAAATGTCATTATTGAGTATGTTCATACAGATAATCAGATCGCTGACATTTTCACCAAACCATTGAGTGATGTAAGATTTTCTACTCTAAGAGTGGAACTAGGCTTGTTAAAATTGGATTCATAAGCTCAGGGGGAACCTATCAGAAGACTGGGTTCAACAGCTGACTAATCTGATAGCAACAAGTGTTATCCTTCAAGAAGACTGACTCTCAACAGACTAGTTGACTGATGAATTCTTGAATTCAGGGGGAACGTGTAAGACTAGAGGTACTCCTGTTTTAAAGATGAAATCTTCAATGACAGTTAGTTGAAGTTGTTTTAATCAGAAGACTTGTTCTTAATTCTTGAAGACTTGAAGATTATTTATCTTGCTGGATTGACAAACAGCAAAGGAAGATCACTAGATATTGGCTTTCACTAGTGATATATTGTATCAGACAAGTCATCTGCCAGATAAGTATTATTTTACTCATCTGTTTACTTATGTCAGCTTATAAACTGTGTAGTATTAAAAACGTTTTTATCAGAAACACGCTTTTATAAGTAAGAGACTACTGGCGTTTCAACTTCCCGCCTAGTCTGACATATTTAATGAATTTTGAAATCCGCGTATCTCGCTCACACGATTTACTTTTTCAGTAACTGATCTAACGGTTGGCACAAATCACGGAAACCGACATCAAACCAACCCATATAAATCCAGATCTGATCAGCTGACTGATCATTTATGCACCCTCAAAATTTCAAGAGCACAAGAGCTTTTTGCTTTCAATAGAAACTTCAAATTTCTCTCGTCTTTCTCTTTAATCTTTTTCAGAAAAAAGAGTTCCAAAGAAGCTAATGCTGAAGGTAGATTCCTAAACTACCTGACTTATCACACAACTGGCACCCAAATGATGAAAGAAATTCTGGAGAAATTCAAAGCCGCGACACTAGTCGATTTCATGGAAGCCCATGAATCCATGGTGTTCAAGGATCAAATCATGGAGTTTTATGGTTCGACTGCAAAGCCTGACCATGAAAAGCTGGAAATCAAGGCTAAAGTTGGGGGAGTAGGCGTCTGTATAACCCCTAAGCTGTTACATGAAAAGTATCACCTATCCCTTGAAGGCTCCACATAAATCTCTACCTTAGCTGAACCCTTGGAAGCAGATTTCTGGAATCTGGCTGCCAAGAAAAATGAAGTGTTATCTGGAAATATCAAGAAAACTCAGCTGAAGGATGAGTTTCAACGAATGGCGGACTTGTTTGCCAAGGTGATAGAGAACTGTACATTCTCGCTGGATAGTGTGCCGATGAAGAGATTTCATTCCATGATTGCTGTTTATTATGGACTGAAGGTGAACTGGGCAACTTTCGTGTGGTATATTTTGGCTGATCACAAGGAGCGCGGTCATTCCAACCACATGATATTCCTAAGTCATCTGTTCATCAATCTTGGCTGCTCTATGACCCATGGAAAGGTCATACATAATGCAAAGGAGTTGAAGGTTTACGAGTCTGTTCGCTCTAAGAACACTGAAGTCACTCCAGAAAAGATAAAGGAGCAACTAAAGAGGAAGGCTGCTGCTGAGCCAAAGCAGCCAGCTGTTGAAAAGAAAAAGAGGAGTAAGACAAATGCTCCCAAGGCTTCTGTTCAAACAGCCCAGCCAGCTGTTCAAGCCAGAACAGATCCAAAGCCTAAAGAAAAGGATGCTGTTGACACTGTCTTAGATGAGACAGTCAAAGAAATTGAAGAAATGGCTTATGGTTCTCCTTCTAGAACTGTATCTGCTGATAAGCCACTGGAGAACGTTGCAAAACGAACAAGAAGTGGGTCATACTAAGACCACCGCCAGAAAGAAAATGACTTTCATTGACTAACCTACTGAATTATCTGAGTTAGTAAGAGAAAGTCCTTCAACAGCAGAGAGGCCTGTTGAAACGGAGAAGAAGTCTGCTGTTGGAGAGCCAGCTGCTGAACAAGTCAAACAGACTACTTCTGCCCCAACAGCTGAGGTTAATCAACCTCAAGAGGATCCTGAAGTGCAGATCCTCGAACCAATCGTTGCTGCACCAATAGCAATTGCTGCTCCAGAACGAACAACTGAGGCACCAGTTGTTGAGTCAGGGGCTACCAGAAAGAGAAGAACTGGCAAGGCCAAAGTGTCTGCTTATCACAAGAAGAAGCGTGAGGAAGCAGAACAAAGAAAACGTGATGAGGCTGAGCTTAAACAGACTCTTGAAGCAAGCAAAGCAGAAGCTGAAGTCAAAAAGATGACTAATGCAGAGTTAGCTGCCAAGGAGGAAGAAGACTTGGCAAGAGCCCTAGAGGAGAGCAAGAAAGATGCTCACGGTCCAAGGAGGACTGGTGGGATAGTGATTGGCAAATCACTGGAAGGGTAGTTTGTGCTACCAAGAGCCGAGCCAATCAAAAGGAATAAAAAGGAAGTAAGAAGGGCACTTGAAGTTATTAAGAGTGACCCTGCTAACTTTTCTAGATTTGAGGCTGAATTGGAAAGATACAACTCCCTGGTCCAATCAAAGACTGTGTTCCTGACTGAGAAAATAAGATACAACAAACGGAGGAACTACAGGTTGAAGAAAACATGTGAAGAATTCAAAGCCTGGAAGGAGGCTGCTGCTGAGGAAAGATGGATTATGAATTGGCTCCAAACCAACAATATCCAGCAAGCCTTAGACTCTGATTTCTTTCATGACAGAGTACATGAGTATGCCAAACTCATTGTGACTCAGGAGGCTAATGCTCTCAAGGAATCCATGCCTAACAAACCTAGTCCTACTGATGACCGTTTTGAGAGAGCAATCAAAGTTGCAGTATATGTTACTTTGGAAAAGTGGGTAGAAAGATCAATCTACATCAAAGGAACTTCAAGTGATCTGCCCAGCTTACCAAGTCTGCAACAGACAGCCTTTGGTTCTGAAATCAGATCTTATCAAGAGCAAAACAGACAACCTCAGACAGCGTCTCCCTTTGTGCCTGCTGATTTTATTCGTCTGAAGACAGTTGTATCTGCTGATGGCTCTAGTTTTGTTCACTTGGAAGATAAGTTGGCTGATAAAGAACAAATTGAGGAACAAAAGACAGCTGAGCCAAATGTTGAACCTGCTACAAAGTTGTTAACTGATGCACCTTCCATTTCAGCTGAAGCCACTCAACCTTCAATCTTGGACTCCATAAAAGCCTTGATTGAAAACTCCATGAAGGAAATGGAAGAGAGGAACAAGGGGTTGTTGTGCACGTTTGAAGAAACAGCTGCCAAACTTGTACAAAATGCTGTGGAAAGCCTTCCACAACCAGCTGACCATTCCATGCTTCTTAAAAACGGAATTGTTGCATTGACTCGTCAAGTTGAAGATGTAAAGATGGATGTGAATCAGATTCATGCAACTCTTCAAAGACATGAGACGGATTGGATTAAAGTTGGTCAAGCATTTGAAAAGGCAACTGAAGCAGAGACGGAAAAGACTGCCTATCTGTTTCAGAATTTCACTGACCAAGCTGCTCAGGTTACTTCAGAGATGGCCACCTTACAAGTAAATGTGAATTATCTGAATGACCAGATTACTGCCCTGAAGTGTAATCAAGTTCAACAGAATCTTCGCCTTCAAGCCGTTGATCAAAACATCAGACTGCTATGTGATGCTGTCAGTATTACTCCTGTTCCAGTTGCTCAACTCAACCCTACTGATGATGACAAAAAGGGGGAAGAGGGATCAACCAACAAGAAGAATGCTGCATCTGTTGTTGAAGTTACAGAAAAAGTGGAGTCTACTGAAAAGCCTGCTGATGAAGAGACAAGTAGACCAACTGCTGATGTAACCAAGACAAATGAACAAGCTGATGATGAAGAAGAGCCCAAGGATGTAGCTAAGACTGATAAAGAAATAGCTGCCTCTAAGGACACTGCTGAAGAACAGCTACATCCATTCAGGAAAACAAGCAGAATTCAAGAAATCAGAAGAAGAATAGAGGCTGCAGGAAGAAACTTGACTAATGCTAACTTGTTTTCCAGTGGTGAAGAAGAGGAGGAGGAGGATGAAGATGAAGAACTTGAAGAAGATGAAGAAGCTGAAGACTAGACTAGATATTCTAGACTAGGTTACTTGTTGAAAATCATGTATCAACTTACTTTACTTGTATTCTCACTTTAAGTCTATTTTCCTGTAAACTTGTATTGTAATCTTAAAGATGATATCTATAAAAGTTCAAATTTCCAACATATCATTTCTATCTCAGAAATTTTTGAGGACTTAACTAGTTTTAGGTGCAGGTACTTAGTTGAAGTTTTGTCATCATCAAAAAGGGGGAAATTGTTGGATGAAGATGAAGACTTAGAAGTGAAGGGAGGTTTTGATGATTTTCAAAAGTCATCATCTAAGTATGGAAGCTTAGTTAAAACCTTAGAAGATATTTGACCAAGGAAGAAGTTACTTCAGTCGAGTCAAATATGGTCCAGAAGACTACTGATCTGTTGTTGAAGAAAGGAATCAGACTGGTGGATTTTCAGCAGACTCAAATCAGATGAGTTCAGTTTGGGATCAACCGAGTGTACATCAGACGAGTGATTTCGATCAGCAGAGTGGAAGTGATCAGAAGTTATTGCAACGGTAATAAATGCACTTGGAGTAATAAATGCTGAAGAGGAAGGGTATTAAAGACAAATGATTGAAGAGAAACCTCGTATCAGCTTGGTGCATTAAATGCGAACTGACAGAAAGTACAACCGAGTGTACAGTGATCAGTCGTAGGTAGCCGTTTCTGCAGAAAGGACTAGTACTCGAGGATTTGAACACCTGTCGATCTCTCAACGGGCAGGTTTTCAAATCTCAAGTATAAATAGTTCAGTTCAAGAGTTAGAGAATAAGAGACAACACATCTGAGAGCAAATCCGAAGCAGAATTCTTCAAAGTCTCAAACTCAAGAACAGAACACTCATCAGCCGAGTCATTTGTTGACAAAGGCAGAATAGAGAGAAAAGAATATACATATAAAATCTGAGTGATTTTGTGAGAAACGTGTTGTGAGAAGCTGTTATCCATCTTTGTGAGTGATAAAGCTTTGTAGTGTAGGACTTCTTTGTGATTTCCTGTAACGAACTTGTGGCCAGTTCATTTGTTGTTTGGCGCAAGCAGAGTATATTGTAAACTGTGTGTTTATAGTATAACCCAATATCTAAGTGACTTGGAAGAGTGAACTAAAGGATTTTTATCCATATAACCACTATAAAAATTCAGTGTGTTTATACTTGCATTATTTCTTGCATATTTTCAAAGAGCATATTTAAACACTTAAGTTAACTGTTGAAAAGTTTTAAAAGGAGTTTGCAATAACTGGGGATAAAACCTTTTCTTAAGTTAAGAAAACTATTTGTGAAAAACACTAGATAAATCCGCTGCAAGTTAGTTATTTTAAAACTCTGATTTTCTTAAAATCAGCTAAGTAAAAATCAGAAGAGTGGTCAACTCTGCTGTTCAAAGCATTGTGCGAGATCAGCTTAGTCTACTTACGATTCTTGATCAGCTTAGTCTGCTGACAAAAAAAGTTAGAGAATTTTAAAGATAAATTTTTAAAGGTCTATTCACCCCCCCCCCCCCCCCCCCCCCCCTCTAGACCTCATCTGACCACTTGGGACCAACAAAATCTTTAGGCAACTTTTTCTTCACTTTCTCTGTAGCCTCCACTCTTCACTTTTCCTTACACTTTTGTATTGAAGACATTAAAGGCTTGAGGGAGAATTTGTTGAAGATTTCAACCACTAAGCTTACTCTAACTCTTATTACTTTGTTCATTTACATTTATGACTGTCATTAATGTAATGGATGGTAAATTTATTTATATGAGTAGCTAATTCCTCTTTTCTAGGGTTTTATTGATCCTATGTTCGATTCTTGATTAAATGATGAATTCATGATTGATATGATTCTTATATGTGTTTGTTAATCCAATTTCATGCTTATTGTTCGTCTTATGGTTTGGCCAACTTTGAGGTGAAATTTATTGGTTCTTGATTGCTAGGCATAGTAATTTTGAGAATTTGATTATGAAATTTGATTGTGATTCGAGTCTAGGATGGACATATACCTAGGTTGTTTCGTATTTGTTTAAGGTCTGAGTTTAATGCTTCGATTAGATTTTAGTCCATTTAGACATAAATTGGATTAATTTAACTCGATAGGTTTGTATGCAACTCGAAAGATACATACGAACATCCTTGAATACTTGAATAGCAAACACGACCATAAGTTATCAATTGTCGAGTCATTTGTCTTGAATTGAACTAGGTGACGTAAAATCTTAAGAGCCTTTATCCTATTGTTGGTTCAAGTGTTAGTCAAGTGCTTAATCCATCCATAATCATCTCACCTTAGTTTTAATATCAAAATCACCATCATTATATCAAACTCAACTCATAAATCCAAGTAGAAGTAACGAGTCATTAGTTGGTAATTAATTGAACAAGTCATCGTGAGTTCGACACTCATTTATACTTGCGTGTATTGCGTACTAGTATTTGGAACGCAACAGTGGCTATTGAAAAAATTAGGGAGAGTGTGACGTATGATAAGGGGTCAATATCGAGGTCCTTAAAACTTGCTATATGTGTGAAATAACTTTCCAAGTGGAAAGAAGTTGAGGCAAGATATGCTGTTGAGGTGGAATTCTACTTATTTAATGTTGGATAGTGCACTAGCTTACACTCGATTGCTTATTAGATTGGAGCGTGTGGATCCAAATTATAAGTGGTGTCCTGGAAGAGTGGGATAGGGTTGAAAGAATTGCTATGTTTTTGAAACATGTCTATGACATGACTAAACTTTTTTCTGGAAGTGGTGTCCTTCTTTGTAGAGTTTTGCTACAACAAACTTGATCGAATGGCATGTGGTGCAAAGGTCCAAGATTTAAGATAAAAGATGCAAGCTTTATTGAAAACTTATTTGCTAGAATCACCATCTCTTGGTGTACAATCTTCAAGGTTTAGCATTATATGTCATGATGACGTGGCAAAACAAATGGCGGTAAATCTAGTTATTTCATTTATTTACTTTCTAGTACTCATTCTTATAGCATAAGTTATATTCTTACAGGAGTTTGATGCTTTCAAAACTCGACATAAGGTTGCAAGAAGAAAACCACAATTAGATTTCTATCTTTAGGAAGAATAACTTGATGGGATCGATTTTCCAAATCTAAATATACTTGACTATTGAAAAGAAAACTGTACTAGATATCCCGAGCTTTCAATTATGGCTCGTGATATTCTAAGTATCTCAATTACTACAGTTGTTTCCGAATCTACATTTATTCATGGAGATCGAATTATTGGAAAATTACGTAGTTCGATATTGCCAAAAAATACTGAAGCTAGTTTATGTTGTCGTGATAGGCTAGAAGGTTATCCAGAAATTTTATTATCATGTTTAAAAGATATTGTATATTTTAATTTATTTTAATATATATATTCGTATCATTTTATAATTATGATAGGTTATAGTTCAGATGAAGACTAATTTCTGTCCACGAATATTAATAAATTGATTGCGCAACTTGGGAGTGTCAACCTTAATGATTAGAAGTGTTTTAGTTAATACTTTTGATTGAATTTTTTTTTCTATTGAAGTTTCTACTAATTAATTAGTGTTTGTGATGTAATTCAACAATAATTCAAATATATTTGAAAAAGAAGAAAAGTTATGTAATAAATGTCCTCCCATTTTGCATGTTAATTTTTATCATTTGAAGTCCGATTCTTGAACCTCTGTTACAACCATTTTTTGTGGATATATAATTAAAATAAGAAACTAGTCGGCCCGACCCGACACTGCCTAGACCCGTTAGTGATCTAACCCATTTAGTACACGACCTGTTCATGGCCCATTTTGGATGACCCATTTTTGACATGACACGTTTAAGATCCGCCTGACTCATCTAGATCCGCTTGTTTGCCAGCCCTTAGATTTCACAAGGAATATGGTTGTTGAAGCTATTGTTACTGACCGATTTGAGTTGTTTCAATGTTCAGCTCAATGTACTATAAAATTAACGATCGAATTTTAAAGTTACTTGATATTGAACAATATCATGACTTGTTTGTTTCGCTTTATAAGACTAATTTTAGAATTTTTTGGATTTTTTTAATTGTTTTCAATTTTTATATATCTAAACAAAATTTTCTTATTGAATTTTGAGGGATGAAATGAATATAGATGTTTTAAATTTTGAAAACTTTGTAGGTTTATGTAGAGATTCGGGAAGAAATGGGAGTATGTTTATACTTTATTTCGAATCAAAATTGTTATACCAACATGTAATTGGTCTAGTAGTGTTAGAAATAATGCTCATAAAGCGTTTGATGAACATTATTAATTGAAAATAAATAAATTGTTTAGTTTTTTGAATTTCATATATTCAATTCGATTATGTTTTTTATCTAGTATAATATAATTATCAGAATCTGATTGAGATCAAATTTAAGAAGAAAAATAAATTACGATTAAATATTGCGGCACCCCTTGCTTCCAGTACGGCCCATATTCCAATTTTTTTTATCCCCCTACCCAAATTATTTAGGTGTTAGAAGCAAATAGAAGTCGACACTTGCAAAATCAAGTGCCATATTTCTATGAAATTGGACACATGTCAACATTCTATGACTATGTGGATATGAATACCAAGTGGCGACAAAAATGCATTTTCAGTCCTTCAACATTTAAGTCAAGTCGGTCAGTAAAATTCTCCAACGGTCACAAGCTTAGAGCATTTAACGCATCTGTCAGAAAAGTACACATCCGCACAGAAGAGTACATAAGACAGTCAGCAAAAGCTGCCATCGAGAAGAAGACCGTTGCTAAGGGTTAAAAATACAATTTTGTCAATCTTCAACGGACAAAATTCGAATCCTCGGTATAAATAGATCGAGGATTCAAAGATTGAAGGAGACTTGCAGAATTCAAGATCATATCATACGAACAAGTATTCATCAGTTGAGTCGTCTGATCACTACACAGAGTCATGTGTTGACGAAGCAAAGTGTTGAAGAAAAAGATCAAATAACTTCTATATCTGAGTGATATTCAAATGTTGTTGTAAGGAGTTTATATCAAATCTAAGTGAGAAGATATAACTTCAAAGAGCTAGGTTAATCTGAGTGATTTTTCGTGAGTGAACTGGGTGTTCTTACTTAAGGCTTAACATGTGTTGTAAAACTTAAGTATTCTTTAGCTGAAAGTGCCTTAGAGTAGAATTTTTTGAGTGAATTTTCTGAGAGCTGAGTGTTCTAGTAAAAGCTCAGGTCTTGTACTAGGTTAATTTGTGTTTCTAGTACTAAATACGTGTTATTTAGAAGAGTGGATTAAAAGGATTTGTTCATATTGAACCACTATAAAATTCCTTAAGTGATTCACTATACTATATCTTGCATTGCATATTTCATAAGCTTAGTAAATCATTTAAAAGAAGAGTTTTTTATACTTGTCTTGCATTGCATATTTCATAAGATTAGTAAATCATTTAAAATAAGAGTCTTCTAAATTAAGAAATTCTTAACTTGGCTAAAACTCTCTTCTAGTTTTGAAAAGGTTAGTGAGTAAAAACATTGTTTGAAAATGACTCATACATTATATCCACTGCATCATTGTTTTGAAACTTTGATTATATAAGTTTGTTAAGCTAACTCATTTAAGTAGTCTACTCTGCTGATAAGCTTAGTGTAAAAACAGCTTAGTCGTCTTACCCTGCTGATAAGCGAACTCCTCTTATAAAAAAAATAAAGAAATTTTTTTGATCGAAGGTTCGAGGTTTATTCACCCCCTCTAGACCTCATCACTTGGGACCAACAAAAATGTTGAAGAAACTTGATTCCAGGGTTCTTAACAAGATTCCCAGAAGACCTGTTAGACAAAAAAGAAATTCTAAGATGTTTGGGTAATTAAATTCATCTATGTGAAATTAAGCAACTTTCAAATTGAAAATATTACCAATGCATTTGTTGCTTCAAAGAATTGTACAAAAACTTTATATATGTGTTCAATGAAATTTATATAAAATTACATTATTGTATGTGATCTCTTTGTTTAATTTTTCTAGTGAAATTTATATAAAATTACATTATTGTATATGATATCTTACAGTTTAATTAATTTTTCTTGCGTGCATGTTACAGGCTCATTAATTTAATACAAACACACAGTCAGTTTTTGTATAAATTGTCCATTTTATTGTCAATTCAACATAGGACCCATTTCATAAGATTCACGACCCATAAGTACGATATCAGAAATCAGGGCCGGTACGCAATTTGGGCTGGTGCCTAATTCTCCCGTGTGGAGGGGGCCCAAAGTTGTATATGTAGGCCCATAAGAAGTAATATTTTTATTTTTATCAAAAAATAAAAAGTAATATTTTTATTAGTTTTATTAACACAATAAGTCAGTTAGTGAAATACATTTGTTTTGTGATTGTTAGTGGTATCCAAAGCCTGCGTTAATGTGGTAGGTTTGGCCAGACCCGGTTTAGCCTAAAATTACCACCAAGTGTATTACATTTTTTATGTTAATGTGTTAGGTTCGGCAATACCCGATTTGAGCAAGAATTACCCCTCTCCTCATATATGTGAGAAATGGGTTTCAAAACCCAGTGGTGATTTTTTTCTTATATTTTCATTATTTTGTGCTCTTTTAACTTTTTTCTTTCTTAATAATTATTCCTCTTTTTCTTGTTTCATAGTTGTTATTTTTCTTTCTAGACGTTTCTTTCTCCATTATTTTTCACAAGTGTTCTTTTAATTAGTTTGTTTTCTTTCATAATAACTATAAAAAGAATACGATTTTTTAATTTTCTTTATAATGCGATTTTTAAACGGTCGATTATTGACCAATTATCAAGTAATATTGTTTAACTTTCCGTCTAAGTATAATTGTTATTAATTATGACTACCATGTGAGCCCTTCTTGCACTACAAGAAAAGCAGCTTTTTCCGACGGGAATTTCCGACGGACAAAAATTCCGTCGGAAATTAAGTAGAATTTCCGACGGAATTTCCGACGGACAACCAAATCCGTCGGAAAATCAATTTTTTTTTAAAAAATATTAGAAAATCATTTCCGACGGGTATATTCCGTCGGAAATTCTATTAAAAATAATTAAAAAATATATTATATAATTTCCGACGGTATATACCCGTCGGAAATGGCATTTAAAAAATCCAAAATAAAATTATATAATTTCCAACGGGACATATCCGTCGGAAAATATTAAAAAAAAATAGTAAAAAGAAATAAAAAATTTCCAACGGATTATTGCCGTCGGAGAATATATAAAAAAAAATAAAAAAATATATTAATATTTTCCGACGGAAATAATCCGTCGGAAAATATTTAGGAACAAAAAAAGAAAAAATAAATAATATTTTCCGACGGATTATTCCGTCGGAAAATATATAAAAAAAAATAAAAAAATATATTAATAATTTCCGACGGAAATAATCCGTCGGAAAACATTTAGGAACAAAAAAAAGAAAAAATAAATAATATTTTCCGACGGATTATTCCGTCGGAAAATATATAAAAAAAATAAAAAAATATATTAATAATTTCCGACGGAAATAATCCGTCGGAAAACATTTAGGAACAAAAAAAAGAAAAAATAAATAATATTTTCCGACGGATTATTCCGTTGGAAAATATATAAAAAAATAAAAAAAATATATTAATAATTTCAAACGGAAAATAATCCGTCAAAAAATATTAAAAAAATAAAGACCTCAATAAATTGAAATTTTCCGACGGGTTATGTTCGTCGGAAAATATATATAAAAAAGAACAAATATATTTATAATTTCCGCTGGCCATATATTATTAAAAGGAAAATATTATGAAAAAAGATCGGTCTAAATAATTAATTAAAATATCCCGATGGGACTAATCTATCGGAAATTTTACTTAAAAGAAAAAAGTGTTGACTTTGGTCAATTAGACCTCCAATTCGAGAATCGGTCGATCTAATTACGAATAACATCAATGTACATAACTCCGAGGTCAACAGTATTGAATTTGGTTAATTATACCTTCAATTCGAGAATCGATCGATCTAATTACGAATAACCTCAATGTACATAACCCCGAGGTCAATAGTACTGACTTTGGTCAATTAGACCTTCAATTCGAGAATCGGTCGATCTAATTACGAATAACCTCAATGTACATAACCCCGATGTCAATAGTGTTGACTTTGGTCAATCAGACATTCAATTCGAGAATCGATCGATCTAATTACGAATAACCTCAATGTACATAGCCCCGAGGTCAATAGTGTTGACTTTGGTCAACTAGACCTTCAATTCGAGAATCGGTCGATCTAATTACGAATAACCTCAATGTACATAACCCTGAGGTCAATAGTGTTGACTTTGGTCAATTAATATTACAAATCGAGAATCGATATCGATCTGATTTTAATTAACCTCAGTATACATAACAAAATTGAATTAAAACAGTTTTTTTTTTATCGGCTTAAGGGCGTTTTGCACGATTTTAGTCGTTCTTCATTTATAAAACAATTTTAATTGTAAAAGTTTAATCATCTATGGTATTTTAAAATTGATCAATAATAAATTTGAATTAATTTGGAAAAAGGAAATTTTTTTTTTTGAAATTTCCGACGGGTAAAACCCGTCGGAAATTCCGTCGGAAAACTGCGCGACTAAAACCCTAGCCGCGCAGCTTTCCTTTCATTTCTTTCAATTCTTTCAATTCTCCTTCTCTTCTCTCCTCCGCCGCGGCTGCAAAGCCACCACCCATCCTCCCTCTTCCCCTCTATCTCTCTCTCTCTCTCTCTCTCTCTCTCTCTCTCTCTCTCCCTATCCCTCTCCCTCTCCCTCTCAACCCACCGCGTTTTTCCTCTCTCTCCCACCCACCCACCGCGCGGCCTGCCACGCTCCGTCGTCGCTGGATCTCCCCTGCCCCTACTCCGTCTTCGCAGCCCCTGCCTTGCCTGAAGCCACCACAACCCAACCGGTTCCGGCCATCTCCTCCACTCCCCACCGACGCCTCTCTACAATATAAGGTAAGATCCGTTTAATTTATTTTCTGAAACATATGTGTGCCTGAATTTTATGGTTTGTGAGAATTCCTCTTGTTAATTTTTAAAAATATGATTCTGATACGAGGAGTTTATTTCAGCATGAGTGGCCTTTCCTTCTAGGGTTTGTGAAAAGGGAAATTTGTCATATAGTTGAAAAATATCATTTAAATGCATAAAAAGTAAGCTTTTGGTATATATTAATTGATATAAAAGCTTCAGGCAGATCTTTATAAATTATTAATTTCATTGACATGACTAATTTTGTGCTTATTAGATAGGAAAACGAATTTGACATGACCATTGTGTTAACTAATTCAGCTTCTATTTTCAACTAATTAATTAATTTTATGTTAACTAATTTGACTTACTGCTGGGCAATTATTTAAACATTATTATGAGTAGCAAGCAAGCACAGGATGAAATGGAAGTATTATGAGTCATATACTACAACAGCTAATACTGTTATGAAATCCATATTCAAGTTGGACCAAAGTGCCTTTTCTTAATTCCATAAAGTCTTGTTATGAGTCATATACTACAACAGCTAATGTCCATCTTAATACACCATCATTATGTGTACAGGAGAATGATGGAGACACTAACACTGCTAAGCAGAATGGCTTGGGAACTTTGAGATCCATTGAGGTTCAGACTGCTCCACTAAGTAATGGTGTTCTTCCTGGAGTTATACGTCAAGTTATTAAGGAGTATGTCCTTTTCTGTCCATAAATATTTTTTTGTATTCGATCAATTATCAGGCTTGGTTACATTAGATTTTTCACTTTAGTGCAGCATATGCTTAAAGCTTGGCATCCCTTTTCGAGAAGTTGCACCATCATGGTCACAGCGTGACTTACGGACAGAAGCCTTTATCACTAGTAAGTTTGCCTTCTCATCGATCTAATTTGAGGTGCGTGAATATGTTATTAAATGAATGAGACTGGAATTGTTATAAAAGGAACTTATGTTTCTATATTTCTCTCTGTTCTATATCAGAATGCTCCTGGGAGGATCACATCGATTTTCCAGGTAAATGATTTGTTCAATAGCTTCGTATCTTACAAGTACAATACTGGAAGTATTTGGGCAACTTTGATATGGATTTCATTAATTACAGGGCAATACTGGAGAGCTAAGTTTGGAGCAAGTTTTGGAAAGGGCAGCTATGCCAAACAAAACTGTGATTTTAACCACCTTAAATGAAGCATGGATTGAACCAGATTCTATCTTTGATCTATTTCTTGAGAGCTTTAAAATTGGAGATAATACACTTTGGCTTCTTAAACATTTGGTGGTTGTTGCTGTTGATAGGAAAGCATTCAATCATTGTTTAAAGCTAAATTTGCACTGTTATTTGTTAAGGATCGAAGGCGTTGATTTTTCCGGAGAGACTCAATTTATAAATCATTGTTTAAAGCTAAATTTGCACTGTTGCTGTTGATAATACACTTTGGCATTCAAACATTTGGTGGTTGTTGCTATTTTTATGCGTGATTTGTTGATACTTTTGTGGGATTTGTTGATTTTTGTATGGTATTTGGTGATTTAATTGATATATGTTTAAATCAGGAAAAATAAATAAATTCAGAAATAAAAGTATTATTTTTGCATATTAATTTATAATAATTTTTTTTTATTTTATTTTTGTAAATTTCCGATGGGAACAACCCGTCGGAAATTTTTTTTTAAAAATTTTTTATTTAAATTTCCGACGGGAACAACCCGTCGGAAAATTTTTTTTAAAAATTTTTTATTTAAATTTCCGACGGGTTGACCCGTCGGAAATTTACAAAAAAATAAAAAAGAAAAAATTTCCGACGGAACATCCCGTCGGAAATTAAGGTCAAACAGTTGACCCGACAATAGTTTCCGACGAAACTATTCGTCGGAAATCCCGTCGGAAGTTGTCCGTCGGAAAATTTCCGACGAACTTTCCAACGAACTTGGTCCACCGGAAATATCCCGTCGGAAAGTCCGTCGGAAAATCTCCGACGAGCATATTTCCGACGACTTTTCCGACGGGCATTTTCCGTCGGAAAATGACGATTCCGACGGAATTTCCGAAAAATCCGTCGGAAAATCCGTCGGAAATTCTCGTTTTTCTTGTAGTGTTGTACCTTAGTCATAAGAGCATAAAAGTGTTATATAATAATTGATATTGATAAGTAAAAAGTTGAATTTACTGACGTACACATGTTATGAAATTATATTTAGTATATATACTTGTAAATTTCGTTTTCATTAAAAGAATATTTTCAAAATTAAAAAATATAAAAATATATTCTTGATTCATTCTGTCAAAAAAATTAAGTGGATTGATAATTTAAATATCTATCTAAGAAATGATATGTAAGGATAATATGTCAATTAGTATATTTGTATTTAAAAATAATTGAGTATAGTTTCTTTATAACATAGGGCCCCCAATGTCTAGGATCAATCATGTTAGAAAGTGTGAGATAAAAAATATTGAGAGCTCAATCATATGAGACTGAAAATGCAACTTTCTCATTATGGAAGAGATATTTAGATATGAAGGGAATGGTATAATATTTTCATGCCTCAAAATTAAGTTTTAAATACACTTTTGCATGTACAGTACAGACTGCTACAAGACTTAGAAATCGTTTTGCCCGATTTCTATGTCGGTATACGGGTAAATAGGCAATTTTTATATAACAGAAATTTAAAAATATTTTTGGAGAGTAATGTGGAAAAAAAAAAAAAGAGTTTATCCTAGCTAATAAGATGGGGTGGGAGAATTTTACCTCCATAAATGTAAAATTATGTGTATGTACGTGAATCTCATTTTGTATTATAGTTATGAGAGTATTAATATTTTTTTTTTTTTTTTTTTGCAAAAAAAAAAAAAAAAAAAAAAAAAGGTTTATCCTAGCTGAGATGGGGTGGGAGAATTTTACTTCCATAAATGTAAAGTTAGGTGAATCTCATTTTGTATTATAGTTATGAGAGTATTACTATTTTTTTTTTTTTTTTTTGAAAAACCTGTTAAAAGTCTCTTCCTATACGTTTTAGTTATTGATTTATTTTGATAAGTAAAAAGTCGCACTTTACTAATGTGCACTTTTAGATTAGATATATTCTTTATTCTTATATTATTGTTCCATCGAAATAAAGTTTTCAAATTGAATATATAAAGATATATTTATGGCTAAATATGTAATTAACTGGAAGGTAAAAATGAATTAGGAAATCTAGGACTTTAGTCAACATCTTCATAATTTTTAGAAAATAATTTTAATTAAGTCTTTTTATTAACATATAGGGCCCCAAATATTACTTTTACGTAGGATCTTGTAAAGGCCGGGCCCTGATGGCGTTTTGGTCATTTTACAGGCGTAATATTTTACCTTTTGGTATTATCTAATCGAGGGTATTCAGAGATTCCGCTTTAATTTATAATGTGATTTTTGTTATCGTTCCAAACTGGTTGTTGATTTTGGTTTTCGTTCCTAACTATATCATTTCGTTGATTTTCATCCAATCCTGTAATATTTTGTTTGTATCTCATCACATATTTTTTCTATTTTTGTTTGAAATTGGATAGATCATTGACGAAATACATCAAAAACAAACTAAGAAAAACTTAGATAAAAAATGTTAATTCCTTAAGCCCAAGACTAACAGTATGAATAATCTTATAGAACTAAAATACAACTTAACCGGATTTATATCTCTTTGTTTTCAAGATGCTAAATACTAACAAATTAACTGAAATGTGCACTATATAAACACTTGGGGGTGATATACCAAGTATTCAATCAATGACATGACAAATTACACGTCAGATTAATAGTCAAAATAAAGAGTAAATATGTCCCATTCGACATAAACCAAGTTTGATCTAATTCAGTCTTAATCGACTTATTATTGTCTTCTCTTCGACATAGATCAGACTCAATCCGTATGTACGCCCTAATGAAGTTCGACATACCCTATATGTCGAATCAACTTATTATTGTCTTCTCTTCGACATAGATCAGACCCAATTCGTATGTACGCCCTAATGAAGTTTGACATACCCTATATGTCGAACTTAAGTAATCTAAATCCTTTTGAATGGTTCTGATACTAAACTCCGTACCCGTCGATATAATTCTTCGACTTAGATATCTCAATTGGATCGAATCGGCTGAGATCCGACCCAAAAAGATCCGAACGACCGACCCGAAATATACGCTTTGGAAAACTATAAATAGGCAGCATTTATCACTCTTCAAGGTAGGTTTTTCTCTCTAGAAAACAACCATTACCACTATTCTCTGCTATTATCTCGAACTAAATCTGACTTTAGAATCGGAGGGTCTATGCCGGATCAACCATCGGCACGACCTAACGAGTTCCTTTGAGCTCAGGGTTAGGTTCCTTGAAGTGGAGTTCTGCTCGATTTGACCGGCAAGAATTCTATACTGTGGAACGGATATCAGCAACTATGTGGCACGTTGGGCTTGGACCAAACACTCAGATGAAATATCTCTTCATGAAGGATGGGGGGGGGGGGGGGGGTGTGGGATGAGAAATAGATTATCACCCGAAGAAAAATGTAGAATTACACTGTAAATTTATAGGTGATAAACAAGTCTTTTTTCTTCTTCATGCTATGAACTAATTTTTTTGTATTATATATTTAGCTTAAATTACGGCTTCTTATTTTGTATCTTTGAAAATAAAGAGAAGTAAACTCAATTAAGTCGTACTTTAATCCCATAAGGAATAAATAGATAAAATACAACATGAAATTCGGGCAAAATATTAAATTACGAGAGGGTTTTTTGGCACTTTGCACCCTGACTTCAAAGTTTTGGCACTTTGTATTCTGAAAATACAATTTATTTGACATTTTGCACCCTAGTGTGTGTTTTGATAAAAATTTCATTATTGGAAGAGTAAAATAGTCATTTTTTAATATTATGGCACTTTGCACCCCGAAAATATAGGTTTTAACACTTTGCACTCTGGAAATTTAAAATATTTTGTGCACCCTAAAAATATAATTTTTTGCCATTTTCAACCTCGTCTTAATATTTTTGGCACATTTTTTATTTTAACCAAATTACTAGCTATTAGTGATTAGCTATGTTGCACGGATACATATACGGGGATACGGATACAGTACGATACGGATACTGTGATACGGATTTTTGAAATTTATTAAATACGATAAGGCATGGATACTGATGAAAAAATATAATTTAAATTTATTTATATGCAACTAAATCATTCAATTTAAGTCCTAAAAGCAAAAATAATCCACTATGATACCAACAAAAGTTGTATAACTCCAAAAGCAACCATATTCATTATTAACATAGCGCATCAATGGAAGGAATTCATTTTTGAGATTTCATGACCTAGGAGATAGACTTGAATAAAGAGATAGAATAGTGATACTAATCGTTTATGTTTAAACCTAGAAACTTTATCATTTTTAATAATTTAAATATGACCTGAAATATTACATAAAAAATCTATCGGTGTATCCTGATGCACAACTAATGTATCCGATACGTATTTATTTTAATTTTTATTACCGATACGCCAATACGTATCACACGTGTAACCTACGCGTATCGGTATCCCCCGTGTATCCGATACGATACTTTGTCTTTTTTCGGAGTATCCGTGTATAATAGGTGATTAGGTAAGAACTCTTTTTCCCCTTTTATAATTTAATAAATTTTACATGCTAATTGTAGTAAATAATTTTAGATTTGTAGAGAATATAGTGTAGAAAAAATTAGGATCGATTACATGTGAGTCTTATAGAAACAATATCATGCAATATAATAACATGTTAGAGTTCTAGACCTGTTTTTTAGATATAATGTAAATAATCTAGAGGATACTTGAAACAACATAAAGACAATGTCCTTTTTTTTTAATCTAAATTTTACTGAGAGAAAATATAAAAAAAAAGTTATTAAAAAGTAAAATAAATTAATAATAACATGTTTATGATTTCTGTGCATATAAATGACCATTTTATATCCCCATCAACGACAATCATGAGTTTTTTCAAAGAAAAACACATTAGAGTGCAAAATATCATACAAATTATATATTTCTATGGTGCATAGTGCCAACAAATTAAATCAGGGGTGAAAAGTGACAAAATTTTATATTTTTAAGATTCAAAGTGCCAACATTCTATATTTTCAAGGTGCAGAGTGCCAAAATTTATATTTGCAGAGTACAAATTGCCAAAATCTATATTATCAAGGTGCAAAGTGCCAAAAACCCATTACGAGACGAATTTGATGAGTTGGCATTTAGTTTGGAGCGGAGACCAAAGTCGACTATTAGTTTGAGACGAATTTCTCAATTTTGCCTATTGATCCAGCGTCAGCATGACATTTAACGATATTTTTCGTCAAAATGTATTTTGTTAGATGAAATTCTGACATAATATTAAATTGCAGAGCTGAATTGGACGATGTAATTTAGCTTGTAACAAAAAATAAAATCAATTAATTTATGACGAATTCTACCATTTTGGCGGTAAATAGTTATCAATTAATTTATATAAATCATGACAACAAAACTTATATTCTTAATAATATGGTTACATTTTGGAACTTGTAGTTCACTGCATACTCCATATTCCATAAATAGACTATATCTGATGCAGACAAGAAGGGCATTGGCAATTAAGGAAAAAGAGGAACTGCACGTGCGGTGGTACAGTTACAGAGAGACAACTGGAAACGCCACTAAACACAAACCTTGGAATGACATGTGGACATGGATTAAAATTTTCATCTTTTCCGTCGAAAACATCGAAAAGTTTCCGTTTTTGAGTCAATCAAAACGAATCCAAGATGCAATTCCGAAACTATTTGTTTGTCTTAAACTCAGTTATTTTTCTAAATTTAGTAACCTTTTTTACAATTTTTCCTTAGTGTTTACGAAACATTTCCGAAAAGTCTCGAAAAGTTTCCAATATTTAGCTGATCGAAACATATACTCAGAACGAAATTTTGATCCATGCATGTGGATTCACGAACTTTCGTAATATGGATGAGAATTAAACAACCAATCCACCAACTTCAATTGTTTTAAAATTACTTGATATTGAACAATATTATGGCTTGTTTGATTCTCTTTATGAGACTAATTTTAGAATTTTGGGAATTTTTTTATGTTTTCAATTTGTTCGAATCTAAATAAATAAATTTGTTTGATTTAATTTTTGGGGTTGAAATGAATACTGGTTTTAATTTTTGAAAAAATTGTAGGTTTACGTAGAGATTCCGGAAAAAATGGGAGTATGGTAAGAGTTTTACTTTATGTCAAATGAAAGTTCTTATATCAAAAGGTGATTGGTTTAGCAGAATGAACTAGTATCCACGAAGTGGTGATCCAAGTTTGAATCCCAGTTGGGAGAGGTTTTCATATAATATGTTCGATGCGTCTCCAAATAGATTAAAGCCTTGAGAAACCAAAAAAAAAATCAATTTAAGAGATAAGTTACTTGGGGGCTTCTTAGGACCCACTTGTTTGACGGGAATAAAATCTAATTCTACGTATTTGATTTCTTGTAATCTAATTTCCAGAAATATGATTTGATTATAGTGTTTGGGTATCACTTGGGATTGTACCAAGGAAATTTATCGAATTTCTTTTCAAATGTTTGGTAATGGCAAGGAATAGATTACATATTTAAAAAGTTAACAAAAATACCCCTACCCATATATTATAAACAAATCATAAAGAATCAACATTTATTATATGGTATTTTAATAATATATTGATTTAAAAATACGAATAATATATTAATTAATAATATATATTATATCATATAATATAACTAATATATAGTAAAACTTAAAGAACATAAAAGAAATCAGTGTTAGAGGAGCGACGTATATAATTGCATATATATATATATATATATTTCTTAATAATCTTAGAATGTTACTATTACAAGAAATGGTGTGTACTAAATCTTATAATAAGATAACACTTTCAAAAGCAAAAATAAAATTATGCTTACAATTTGAAAATGAATGTTTATGAATCAAAAGCTTTGGATTAGGCCCATAAATATGGCGTATAAACTATATGCATTTTTTCAAATCAATTCACATTTAAATAGATTCAATTAGTAGACTTTGGGCAAATTTTGGAATGTGCCCCAATTAGCACCAAAATAGCCATTGATGTTTAAGTTGTGAAACCAGATGTGCTAGACTGAAAAAATATATGGGGTAGAAAGATCAGCGAGCTATAGTTATGGCACAAAAATGCAATAATTCCCATATTAGTCTATAGCCATATTAATGTGTATCAGTGTATAAGGAAAAAAATCTTAGAACATTTAAATGAAAGAATAATATCTTATAAATCACCGAAGTATAAAGAATTAACGAATTCCAATTTCAGGAAGAAGTTGATTTAATATAATGAATTAGAGCCAAATTAGCGCCTAACCTTTATTTTTCCTTTTCTCCTTGTCTACTTCTTTCTGGGGTGATTTTTATTTATTTTTAATCTACTTAAGTATGAAATGTGATTAATGTTATTTATTTAGATTGATAATGTGATAGTTGACCGGGGATGAACTAGAGAGTTTTGATTGGAGGGGTGAGATATTTTCAAATAACAAACTCGATAAATTTTCTATGTTGTGATAAAATGACAATTAGACGATAACAAAGTAATATTGTATTTTTATTAAATAAAAGGTGAAAAAATAAACTAGTAAAAAAATATTATCATATAGATTTACATAGGAATTATTGTATTTTTTGTGCCACAACTATAGCTCGCTGGCGTTTCTACCCCGTATCTTTTCGGGCTAGCACACATTTGATGCCACAACTTCGACATTTGTGGAAATTTTGGTGTCAATTGAGACTCAATTCTAAAATGGGCCTGAAATACCCCAGGTGCGGGCCATGTGACACGAAAATTGGCCCGCACGTGGGAAATTTTGGAATTGAATCTTAATTGGCATTCAAATTGCCATCGATGTTGAAGTTGTGACACAAAATATGGCAGATCAAAAAAAAAAATAGAGTACAAACGCCAACAAGCACTAATTGTGATACCAAAAATGCAATAATCCCATCCCTATATATCTGGGAGATTACTTCTTGAATCTATTATAAACATGTAAGAGCTTGTAATTCATCGTTTGTCAAATTTTTATTTTTTTTGTTTCCCAAGGGCTAAATTATTAAACTAACTTTTTTTTTTTGAGTTGGTGAATACATTTTTACATCAAACACTATATCGAATCGAAACTATTATAATGATATCAAAGTAAATTAACTTAATTAAGACAAATTGTGCATCTTGTAATTTTTTTTCTTTCATTTTACGGGCTTCCTTTCTTGGCAACATTACCAACCCATTTGTTCCTCTATTTATGAACGATATCAATATGAGTGGGAATCGTAATAAGAAAATGTTGAAAAAACTTGATTACAGGGTTCTTAACAAGATTCCTAGAGGACCTGTTAGACAAAAAACAAATTCTAAGATATTTGTGTAATTAAATTCAACTATGTGAAATTAATCGCCTTTCAAATTAATTGAAAATATAACCAATCCATTTGTTGCTTCAATGAAATGTGCAAAAACTCTATATATGTGTCAAATGAAACTTATATACAATTACATTATTGTATATTATCTCTTCATGTTCAATTTTTCTTGCTTGCATGTTTCGGGCTTACAATTAAAAAGGCCCCAAAGTTGTTGTATATGTAGGCCCATCAGAAGTAATATTTTTATTAGTTTCATTTATACATTAGTCATTTAGAGAAATACATTTATTTTGACCAGGAATTACCCCTCTTCTTATACATGAGAGGAATGAGTTTCAAAACTCAGTAGTAACTTTCCTCTTATATAATAATTGTTCCTCTTTTTTCTTCTTTCATAGTAATTATTTTTCTTTCTAGACTTTTCTTTCTCCTTTGTTTTTCACAAATGTTCTTTTAAGTTGTTTTATTTCTTAATAACTATAAAGGAGAATACGATTTACTTTTTTATTTTATTTTTTATTTTTTATTTTTTATTTTATTTTCTTTATCCTGTGATTTTTTAATAGTCGATTATGGACCAAACATCAAATAACTTAGTTTAAATTCAAGGCTGAGCATAATTGTTATGATAGTTGTGTGAGCCCTTCTTGTACCATAGTTAGAAGAGCATAAAAAGTGTTACATTATAACTAACAATTGACCTTGATAAGTAAAAAGTTGAATTTACTAGCGTACACATATTATGAAATTATATTCAGTACATATACTTGTAAATTTTGCTTTCGCTAAAAGAATATTTTCAAAATTAAAAATTATAAAAATATATTCATGTTTCATTCTGTCAAAAAAATTAAGTTGATTGGTAAAAAATAATATGTAAAAAAAAATGTCAATTAGTATATTTGTAATTAAAGAAAAATTGAGTATAGTTTCTTTAAAACAAGGCCCTCCAATTTCTAGGACAAACCATGTGAGATAAAAAATATTGAGAGTCCAGTAATATGGGACTTAAAATACAACATTCTCATTATGGAGGAGATATTTAGATTTAGATATTATCCTATGAAGAAATTTGCATGCCTCAAAATTAAGTTTTAAATACACTTTTTGCATGTATAGATATACCCTTTATACTATTCTGTTCGAGCTGTATATACACAGTCTAGTAGATTAAAAAAAAAAAAATTGCTACAAGCCTTAGAAATTGTTTTGCCCGATTTCTATTTCGGTATACGGGTAAAATGGTAATTATATATAAAAGAAATTTTAGTACATTTTTGGAGAGTAGGTAGAAAAAAAAATGTTATCCTAGCCAGGGTCAGATCCAGGAATACGGGGCAGAGGGAGCTAAGCATAGATCAAAATTTCGATAAGTTTCCACCGAAAATATCAAAAAGTTTTAGTATTTGAGTTACTAAAAACGAGAAAATAGAGTAGTTTCTACTTTAATGTATTTTCTTTATATTAACAATTTTTCCAAAGATTTCTCGAAAAATTTCTAATATACAATCGATCGAAATATACGTCGAAAATGAAACTTTAATCCATGGGTCTAAGGTTTTACGATAAATTTAATAATCGAA
The DNA here is from genome assembly GCA_030819805.1 of Penstemon newberryi var. newberryi. Taxonomy (NCBI): domain Eukaryota; kingdom Viridiplantae; phylum Streptophyta; class Magnoliopsida; order Lamiales; family Plantaginaceae; genus Penstemon; species Penstemon newberryi. The sequence goes on along the minus strand of JAUALY010000001.1, from coordinate 76,038,672 downwards.
ATACAAACAAAAATAAAAATAAATTAATCTAACAGTCAAACTTGAAAATTATTTTATTCAAGATAAAATATGTAATATAAATTTATTAAGATAGAACAAAAATCAAAGAACAAGTATTAAGAAAAAAATTTAAAGAACAATTGAAATTGCAAAGAAAGAATTATAAATCAAAAGGTTCAAGAATTTAATTTTAGAGCAACAGTTCTCCACATGGTATTCGAACACTGGCTTCCAGGCAACTATATAGTGTCTTATCTTGCGTAAGGCAAACCAATGCACAAAACCAATTTGTTATCTTTTTTCCTAAACTAATATAATTATAATCATATAATATTTGTGTGGGGCCAACACCTCACTTGCCCATACGTGGGTCCGACCCTGGTCCTAGCTAAAGATGGGGTGGGAGAATTTTACTTCGGGATTATTGCATTTTTTGTGCCACAACTATAGACCACTGGCATTTTTACCCCGTAACTTTTCGGGCTGGCACATTTGGTGTCACAACTTCAATATCAGTGGCAATTTTGGTACCAATTGAGGCCCAATTTTGAAATTGGCCCAAAATTCCTCCATCTACGGGCCATGTGACATGAAAATTGGGGATTTTGACCATTCAATACCTTTTTCATGAAAAAAAAAATTCCACCCACCAAGAACTAGGCTACTTGGATGTTTTTATTTGGGGAAGAATAAGAAAGCGGGTAATAATTTAATTAAGGGAATTTTTGGTGAATTTTACAGGAAAAGTTAGGATTTTAAATTTTGGAATTTTTTTTATTGAAAAAGACGTTGAATGGTCAATTTTGATATATTACTAAATCACATGGCCAGCATATGGGGGAATTTCGGGCCAATTTTGAAATTGGGCCTCAATTGGCACCAAAATTGCCACTGATGTTGAAGTTGTGGCACCAAATGTGCCAGCCCGAAAAGTTACGGGGTAGAAACGCCAGTGGGCTGTAGTTGTGGCACCAAAAATGCATTAATCCCATTTTACTTCCATAAATGTAAAATTATGTGAATCTGATTTTCTATTATAGTTACGAGAGTATTTTTTTTTTTTATAAACCTGTTACAAGCTTTTTTGGAGAATAGTGTTAAAAGTCTCCTCCTATACATATTAGTTATTGATTTATTTTGATAAGTACAAAGTCACACTTTATTAATTAATGTGCATTTTCAGATTAGATATAACTTTATTCTTATACTGTTATTCCATCGAGATAAAGTTTTCAAATTAATATATATAAAGATATATGTATGGCTAAATATGTAATTAATTGGAAGGTAAAGATAAATTAAAAAATCTAGAACTTTAATATTTAGTCAATATTATTTTTTAGAAAATAATTTTGATGAAGTCTTTCTTATAACATATGGGCCCCAAATTTTACTTTTGCCTAGAGTTTTGTAATGACTAGTGGTGGCCCTGAGGGCGTATTGGTCATTTTACAGACGTAATAGTTTACCTTTTGGTATTAGCTAATTGAGGGTATTTAGAGAATTGGTTTTTCCATCAATGTTGCTGATTTTGTTGGAAGGGATTCTGCTATAACTTATAATATCACTTTTGATATCGTCACAAATTGGTTATTGATTTTGGCTTTCGTCCCAATTTATATCATCTCGCTATTTTTATCTTATAATATAAATTTTTATCTATATCTCATTGCGTTTTTTTTTTTTTCTTTTTTTGTTCAAAATTGTATGGATTATGAATGAGACGAAATGCATCAAAACAAGCTAATTAAGAACAGCTTAGATAAAAATGCTATTTCTTAGAGCCCGAGGCTAACAATATGAACAATCTTATAGGACTAAAATACAACTTAACGATTATACATCTCTTCGTTTTCAAGATGCTAAATACCAACAAATTAACGGAAATGTGCATTGTATAAACACTGGAAGAAAGAAAGAGATTAGTTTATCACCCGAAAAAAATTGAAGAAGTATATTGTGTAAATTTATAGTTGATAAACGAGTCTTTTTTTTTCTTCTTCATGTGATGAATTAACGGTGTTAGTGACTAACGGAGATTGTGTGTTTTAAGTAGGGTTTTCGAAAGTACAAGGGAGTTTGGTGCAAAAAAAAAAATTCACTGGGTAGTTTTATGCAGGTTTCGCATAACACATGGTAGTATCATACATTTATCCCTATAAAGACAACTAGACTATCATTTAGCTATTGATTGCACATTCGGTTACGAAGTTGATTATTTACTATCTTCATAGCCGAAAAACTATCTTTACTGATGCAGTTATAACGGGTAGAATAAGCATTAATGTCACAAGTTTATAAACCAACGAGAATGCGACATGCCTTTTAGTTGCAACCATCTTTTTAGCAAGATCACCGGTCTCTTTCAAGCTATAAATATCATCACTTGATAAACACCCCTAATATAATTTTCAAGTTGATTGGGAAGGGCGCGAGCTCAAGTAAAGAGAAGTTGTTTGTATTGAAGATTTGGGTCTGGAGATGTTGGGAGTTGGGAGAATATTTGAGCTTTAATTGGGACTTGAGTAGAGTTAGATAACATTAGGGTGAATTAATATTGAGTTGAATTAATTGGACTAATTTTTTATTTCAGCTTGAAAATTGCTGATTAGGCTAATTTTTTGGGCCTATTATTTAAAAAAAATAAAAAATTACAACACTACTATACTTAAAATAAAATAAAAAATTCAGGGAGACCCTATCTCCGTCCGCTCATGCTTATAATATGGTTACATTTTGGAACTTGCAGTTCACTGCATGCTCCATAAATTCAAGAAGGTGGAGTGCTTGGCAATTAAGGAAAAAGAGGAACTGCACGTGCTGTGGTACAGTTACAGAGAGACAACTGGAATCGCCACTAAACTCAAACCTTGGAATGACATATGATAGATATACTAGATGTTGTGAAATTTTGCGTTTTTATGTAAATTTAATAATAATATAATCATAAATAAAATATGAAAATTTAATATAAATATAATAGTAAAACGATTTGTCTGATTTGAGAGTCATGCCACTAGACGCTGTCATAAGAAAGTGATTGTCTTCCCTCATGCAGGTATCGACGGATGATCACAATTTCAAGATAAAACTCAATGGTCAAGCCGATCTTCATCTGTGAACACGTTCACAGAAAATCAAGAACCAGACCTTATCTCTAGTGCCTCATATATAGAAAGTATAATTTTCATGTATGCAAGCTAGCTAGTGGAGTGTATGAATTTCTAAGACCAAGGATTTTAAGAGACACATTATGGGCAATGATGGGGAGTTATTGCATTTAGTACACAATCAATTTGATTGTTATAAATTATTTTATTTGATAATTTAAAATTTTTCAAAATTTCAACAATCCCCCACAAGTTTTTCAAACTTCAAAATATGCATTTAGATAATAATAGGGCACTAAAATACTATGCAACGGGTGCAGGAGCCTTCCGGGCTTGAGCCTATACTTAGTGTTGATGACGTTCATTTAAGGAAACCGTAATGGCACAAGCGCTTTGAATTAGGTCCCTTGGCCAAACTTCAATAGATCACACACACAATATCGACATCGCTCTTAGTTCGCGGGTTAGCGCATTAACGACAGTGCACTCAAATCTTGATTCTCGTGATAGTTTTTAGGGTCAGCCCGAACCCACAGCCACGACCCCATGGCAACTCTCACTTAGATGAAACCTCCAAGGGTACGTGTGACCTATACCCTATGGAATTCTAGCATTGGTCTCATTAAGGGTTAAACCCAACCGTAACATCATACTGTACAACACTATCACCATGGGGATGGGAAGGAGGTGCTCTCCTATAAATTAGTATTCAAGTAGTCACGTATTAATACATGTTGTTACTACCTATTGAACATTCTTCATGAGGTCTCCAATCACAAAGATTGGGTTGCTCCCGAAGGTGACTCCCTTACGGGCTTACATCCATCCCCCTCGATGAATAAGGATATAGCTTTATAGCTAGTCCTGAGGCAAAATTCCATCTCATGGAGTGATTATATATTGCCTCTTAATACTTTGTTTTCACATTTTTTTTCTTCAAACATGTTTGTTCTGCGTCGCATTATGATTTTTCTAATATTCCTCTTTGTCCCATGAACGTGCACCTATTTACACAGTTAACTACACAAAAGAAAATGGTCAGTAAGTTTCACAATAATATCTTTATGAATGAAAGATGGAAGAGAGGAAACTGTTTTCATCCCACATGGAGAAGACTGAAGAAATTTTTAACATTTATAATGCAAAAAATTGGACTAAGGGTTTGGCCCCTTGGGGGTACCAAGTTTTGTGAGGGGAGAAGACATGCATGACTATGGTTTCACCACACGCGCCGTCGCCCGTCCGATCGGCAGGCTCGGCACGGTCCGGTCTCGGATTTGGATTTGAGATTGGGATTGTGATTTAACAAAATATTATCTTTTTGGACAAAATTTAATTAATATTTTGGCCCAAAACTTAAAAGCCCAATAAATTAATTCATACAAATTATATCCGCGTCGATTGACCTGAACAAGACCCGCATAGTTGACCCGTTTCGTAAATCCGCGCGCGCGCCATTTTTTTGAATTGGTTCGCTTTGAATCGAACCGGTTGCACCTGTTCGGACCGGACCAGTGCTACTGGTTAAATCCGAACAGACATGTCCCTCCATCTACACCTTTTCTGCTGCTATAAATAGAGGGAGAATCTGGCCAATTCTCTCATCCCGTTTTCTAGCAATCAAAAGCAGAATCATGTTCTCTCTCTCTATCTATTCTTCATACTAAATATTGTTAAATATTCCTGTTTGTTAAAGTTCGCTGTGGACTTGTTGTTTGTGTAAAGAAACAAGTATCCGACTGTTGTATCTTGGAACACTACTGGGACGAACTGTGACACCTTTGACGGCCCAGAAATATAGTATTAAGGACATTGCTTTTGCAAGCATCAGTCGATTTATTTCCGGTTCAGAATTAATTCAGTAAGTAATTAAATTCTAATTATAGTAATATTTTAAATATTGCTTATTATTTATTCTGCAAGAATAAACTATACTAAGATATATAATTAGAGTTAATTTTAAATAATTATTATGCGAGAATAATTTACTATAGCTTTTAATTATAGTACTTAGACATATAATATTTTATATACATATATTGTTTTAAACATTTTTTTCTTTCCGTAATGATAATTATAAAAACCCAATTTTCTCATAGCCCTTTTGAAAAAAAAAATAGCACACATGATCAAAATATAAATTATCTTGACTAACCTCCACATTTCTGTGTTATTAAAAGAATTAGTTCTTATTAAGCTTTACTTCCTTTAAATTTTCAGTGACAGGGAATACTTGAAATATAATGAATTAGCCAATATTTGTCAATGGCAACATAGTAGATTTGGTTTTGCCTCTAATAGAAGTTATAATTCAAAGTGCAAACATTAGTGAGGGTCTTCAGTATTTAGAAGTTTTCTAAATGATACTCAACTGTAATTACACCAAAATTATAAATTCCTTCCTCCTTTCATATTTAAAACATGAATCGCTATAATCTCTAGTATTAAGACAAAAAATGTTTATCCTATAATTTTATGTCACCGTCAAATTTAAAGATACGTAGTTCCTCTAATTTCGTATCCAAAATAAAGACGTTAATATAAAGATATATACAAAATAGTAAAACGACTGACCTGATTTGAGAGTCACGCTACTACACGTTGTCCTAAGAAAGTGATTGGCTTCTCCCCGTGTAGGTATTGACGGCTGATCACAATTCCAAGATAAAACCCAATAATCATACCGGTCTTCAATATCTGTGAGCACATTCACATGAAGACATGAACCATACCTTATCTCTAGAGTCCCATATAATGTATAGAATGTATAGAAAGTATAATTTTCATGTATGCAAGCTAGCTAGTGGAGTGTGTGAATTTCTAAGACCTAGGATCCCTATTTATAGTGTACATGAGCCTCTAAGGTCAAAGGATTTTAAGAGCCACATTATGGGCAATGATGGGGACTTATTGCATGTAGTACACAATAAATTTGATTGTTGCAAATTATTTTATTTGATGTTTTAAAACCTTTCAAAATTCCAACACTAAGTTTTATAGTGTCCACGTGGCTATGATGTAGCATGTGATAGAAATAGTGTCATAAGCCAACTGTTTGGCTGCAATAAATGTAATATTTATGGAAACTATTGCTTTGATTAATTGAAATGCACTCTCTTTAAATGGTTAGTTTTATCTAATGTAATATATATATATATATATATATAACATTAGGATAGAAGTCTCTAGATCACAGGGCTATGGTACAATGCGTGGACTGATATCTAAGGTCGTGATCTAAAATATATTCAAGAGAAGTAGAATCCATTTGAGATGGGGACATCGATATATTCGGATAGACTTTCACGAGTGTATACTCAGACGAACTAGAAGACGCTGGGGTCCATGAGCGTGACTAGGATGGACGATATACATAAGTGGGTGGCTTGCCGGGATGACAAGTGTACTGAACACCTCAACTAGAAATAACTCGCCATGGAAGCGTTTGTCGCATATCGGGGATGTAGTTATTTCTATTTACAATAGTGTACTAGCAACGATCTTCTTACTTGAGATGATATAGTTTATTTGGTACACGAATGTTCATACTCTGATATGAGTCCCGACAGACTGGCAAGTTTAACTGGAAGGTCTCTCTGGGCTCATGTTGGGTATAATGGGACATGTATGCAGATACATATCACCATAAAATGATTCATTGACCTGACTTGATAAGTTAGGAGTTTCTCCTATGAATTCCTGTGAGAAATTGATTTAGAAAGACATTGGCCAAGACATGTAAGGAAACTGATGAAATTCCATGCCCTTAGTCTCGACTGAGAGACCAACTAATGGAAGGATCATGTCGTATATGGAATTTGTAATGAGAAAATGTTCGCTGAATTAATTCACCAATGATTGGGCTCCACGGGCTTGTAACCAGACATCGATTGCGGAGTGAGGGAGGATTCCCAAATTAGTAGGGGTGCTGATTTGAAAAATGGTCAATAGATAGAGTGTTCAAGTGCCTTTAAGTGTAAGTGATTACTCGATTAAATAAACAAAAAATTGATTATAACCCACGATAAATTATGTGGTGGACCTACGGGGACTTACACAATACACATTAAGCGAAAATAAGTGAAATGAAGAAACATGGGCTCGACTAGGTCGACTTAAGTGGGCGTGAGAAGATCCAGTTAGATTGGATCATCCGATGAATTAAATTGGATTTAAATATGAGTTATGATGAATTAATTAATTAATTAGACTTAATGTTAAATTAATTAATTAAAATGAATTTTAATTTATAGGAGTGAAATTAATTAAATGGACATGGAGTCCAAATTTATTAAACGAGAAATAATTAAATGGACCAATTAATTTGAAGATTAATTGGAGCTCATATTTAATTAAAGGACTAGGTTCTTTAATTAATTGCAAGATTGCAAATTAATTAAGACATAACCTAATTAAAATAGAAGACTTAGTATTGTTGGTCAAGTAATATGAATCTTCTAGTGAATAGGGTTTGAGAGATATATAGGGAATCTAGGATTCCAGATATCTAATAATAAGACTTATTAATCTAGGTATTAAGTTACACACTTAAGTTTACTTCTCAAAAGTGAGATCAAGAAAAACCCTAGCCTCTCCCAACCCTAGCTGGCGCCGCCCAAGCCTGTGCCGATCAGATTAATTAGAGTGTTCGTGTGTGGGGCGTTTTATAAAAGTTGCAGATCCACTTTCCAAAGAAAAGAAAGGGGCGATTTTTGCTGCTAAGATTTACACAGTCTAGATTTACAAAGTTTGCTTTGGAAGTGCTAGGAGTGAGGTATAAACTTTTTAGTTGTACTTTTAATGCTTATTTCATTTTAAATAAATCCGGATTATATCCTGGTAAGATTCCAAAGGGTAGCCTAAAAAGTTTTAAATTTCACTTAGGATCGTTTTCCCGTAAGAATCACAATAGCAGGTGTTCATAAGTCAAGCACAGGAAAAAGGATCAAGATAAGGAAGTTGAATGATCCAAGATATAATGATGATGTGCGTAGTTTACAAGGTCTGTCCGACCTCTAGGTTTGTCAACCTTGTTAGGAATCTGGAATATACCCATAAAAACATTGTCCACCATCCAAAGGCTATTGCGCTCCCAGCTGTCTCTGTCCCCGCGTAACTAATTTACGGACTATGGCGGCTATTGAGTCTATTTAGCTTCTAGATCATTTGTTCAGTCCCCACTTTAAATATTAGATTCCTAGCTTGTAATAGGACTTTTGTACTGGTTCGGGTAATATATTTGATTGTTTGACTGGTCGCTGTACTCCACGACTGGTCGCTGCCGGTGGCAAGGCCGCGAATACCCGCGACTGTTCTGCCGATCGCTCCCTAACAAGGTCGCGACCGACGACGTGTTGGGTGGGGAAGAGTTGGGTGGATGATGAAGAAAAGGGTTTTTTTTTTTTTGCAATTAAGTAAAAAATAATTGTTTTAAAAAATTATACATTGGTCTTAAAATGTTAATTATGTTATGTTTAAATTAAATATAAATTAGATTCAATTAAACAAATATTTGTGACTTTGAGGTTAATTTATAATTTACAAATTTATATTTTGATTATTTTAGGACTATAATATTAAGAAAATGATTTTTTCGATTTTAGTTTGATACATGTATAATATTATTTTAATTATGATCTAATTTTTATTTTAATTACATCAAACCAAAATCGAAGGACTTGGTCTTCTACTTATTACGAAAAAATTTACTGGGGAAGATGGAAGAAGACTCACTCATTTTGAGCTGGGTTTTATAATTCGTAGAAAAAAAATTGGGGAAGAAGACTCACTCATTTTGGAGAAGCAAAAAAAGTTTGTGTACTTATTTGAGAAATAAGAAGGGTAAAAAAGATATATCACATTTTTTCCCACAAATTGACAAACAAGTACAAAGTTTCTATTTGGCCACATGTTTTCATTTGGATGATGAATTGTCCACAGGTTTCCCAACTGATATAAGCCGCAATCAACCCCCGAACCAGAACACGACCCGGAACCAAAAATATTAAAGAGCTAGGTCTGAACAAGATCCAGCAAGTGACCGCCTCGGAACGACTAGTACAATCTCATGTTAAGGAACGACCTCAAGAACACATTCAGCGATCCCTATTTGCTAAGTCATGGGTTCACTTTTTATGACGGATCTCGAAAAGATTCACTGATTTCCCATTTTAAGGGACGCGGACTCTCACTTCCCCCCTCCCTCCCTCACCTAATCAAGGACATTTCTAACAAGAAAATATCTCCTTCTATGAGTATACTCTGGGACGGATCCAGGATTGGAGATTGGGGGGGGGGGGGGGGGACTTTTTTGTCTATCAAATTTTATCGACAATAATATTCAAACTAAGATTGTGCACAAAGTCGAGAATAATATTAAAAAAAATAGATTGTCATTGAAAATTGTATTGACCCCACTCTCACTAGTCTGTCATCTTCAACCGAACCAACAATCTAAAACAATCTAAAACATTTATTTCAATTTCAACAACAATAACAATCTAAAACATTTATTTCAGTTTCAACAACAACAACAATCTACAACAACAACAACACCCTAAAAAACAACAATTATTATTAATGCACTTGGAGTGAAAATAAAAACAACAACTATTACACACTAAAACAGAACATAATTTTCAATGGAAACACCAACAATTAAACATAATTAAAGCAACACAATGATGAGACCGATCCTCTTAGGGCTCGTGCAAAATTTTATGATCAATCGAAATAGATAACTCCGTAGAATTATCCACAAGATCAGGAACAACAACAACAACAACAACAACAACAACAATAATAATAATAATAATAATAAGGCATTCATAAAACTAAAAAACAATTAATCATAATTAATGGAAAACAACAATAATTATTATTAATGCACTTGGAGTGAAAAGAAAAACAACAACTATTACACACTAAAACAAAACATAATTTTCAAGGGAAACACCAACAATTAAACATAATTAAAGCAACATAATGATGAGACCGATCCTCGTAGGGCTCGTGCAAAATTAATTAATTTCATTAAGGACAAAAGCTCATGCATGGATCCCTGATTTTAGAGTTTCAAACACAAAAAAAACATTTAACAAGTCCAAGGCTCAAAAACGATGACTATAAAAAGTGCATTTAGATATTACTAAACCCTAATCTCCTCGTACTTAATCACTTAATCCATTTTCGCTTGAGATTATTTCAAAGCATACGTCCACTATAAAAAAATAAGCATAAATGTCTGACTTAGGCATCATAGTGGTTTTGTCGGAGTTGCCCCAACCTAGTTTACTCTTTTTTGCAAGATATTCTTGTTTGTGTTACATCAAGAATATCATTAGTACTTGCGGGCACAAGCCTACATACCGATTGACCAACCCACCGAAAAAACATCAACATCAATAATTGAACTAATAATACAAATAAAGTAAAATTTAGTGTTTTGATTTAACTTTTTATCATATGTAATAAACTTCATTAATTGGATTGAGTTCGGAATAATATATTTATACTGCATCAAAAGAAAATATATTGTACAAACTCATATCATATCCAGCCTGTTAATTCCAAAGAAAAAGGCAAAGGAAGCGTGAATGTGATGGTAGAATTAAAACGTATCACTTTAAAGACCAAAGAAGTTCAAAAGCAGTACAAATATATATATAATAATTAATAGATGAAACGAGCTTACTCCCTTCTAGACCAAAATTTGAAAAGCAAGTGTTGTATCTGTTAAGCCTGTGTTTCAAAATAACATCAATTGGCCCCACTCCCTACTACCTACTCCCTTTTCACCCTTAAGGCCTACGTAATTATTACATTTCGCAGTCTCCGTCACCCACAACACATTATATACAACCCAAACAGAACATATTCTGTTGTACCTTTGTTTTTTTATAGATCAGCTATATGTATATACCTATGTTAAAAGTAACAAATAGCCATCATGATTACTGTAGGTTCAATTCCCACTCCCAGTTACATGTGTGATTTAACAAAAAGTTTATAATTATGAACTCAACAAAATTAAAAGTATCACATTTTCGAAACATTTTAAAGGATCTTGCAATAATACGGGAAAATTCAATCTCAAAATGCATCACACTCAAACGAGTTTTTTTTTATAAGTAAATTCAAAGGGAGTAATTACATAGCAAATACTATTTCTTAAATAAAAAACATAGCAAATACTATAATATATTAGTCAAGTCATGTGGTCAAATGAATTTAGGCTAAACAAATAAATATTTTCCTAATGAATACAGGGTTGCCAATCGATCGGTCTCGAATCGAATAAGAGTCGATCAGTGGTGTCGTTAGACAATTATTTCACCAGGATCACTATGAATTGTAGATTATAATTAGTCAAAAAATATTGAAACACAATATTGAATTTTTGAACAAAGTAGGTTCAAGCTCAAAATTCGATTAGCTAAATTGGAATTATTTTACAATTGTCCATGTTGAATCATCATGAAAGATTTTATTTTCTTAGTGATGCATGAAAGCGTTATAAGATATCAAGAGTTTTTCCTGTATTATTTTTAATAACTGCAATATGTTCAATTCTTGCAAATTAAGAAATTATTGATTAATAGCTAGCATGATTTTATATAATAATGAAATTTTCACTCAAGAGAAAACGAATACACAATTTATGCAAATTAATTTTGTTTATAATTATGTTTAGTAATAAGTCTTCACGATGGGTTGTAATGGATTGACATTTCATATAAATAGCATTACATTTTAATAGATCATTAATATTTAATAGCTACTATTAATATATCATTAATAGCTACAATTATTACAAAAGGAGCACGCGCCTGCCAACCGCGTCATATATCTTGGTGGCATGGGCATTTTTTAGATAATAATATATCACGATGATTATCATAATTAATATCCACGTCACAAAACGTATTGTGGTATATCATTAGTAAAACATTATATACACAATATGGTTTGACCAACTGGTAGTGGCTTGCGACCCTCAGAAATAAAATTAAAGTTTGAATCCTAGTATCCTACTGTAGACACCACACAGGGGACGACCTATATCCAATGCAGTATTCGTTCCAAGTTATAAATACACAATTTAGTAGATATAAAAAAAATTATGTACACATAACTTATTTATTTATTGAATGATACATATCTTTAACGGATTGGATCGATGATCCATATTAACTCTGCATATATAGAATTGCGAATTTTCATAATCAATCTCTAAGGCCATCTCCAGCCGAAGCAGGAAATAATCTAACCATGCCTGCCTTGCCTAGTCTGTCATCTCCAACCGAACCAACAATCTAAAACATTTATTTCAATTTTAAACTTTCCCCACTCTCACTAGTCTGTCATCTCCAACCGAACAAACAATGTAAAACAATCTAAAATATTTATTTCAATTTCAACAACAACAACAACAACCGAACCAACAATCTATAACAATCTAAAACATTTATTTCAATTTCAACAACAACAACAATCTACAACAACAACAACACCCTAAAAAACAACAATTATTATTAATGCAGTTGGAGTGAAAAGAAAAACAACAACTATTACACACTAGAACAAAACATAATTTTCAAGGGAAACACCAACAATTAAACATAATTAAAGAAACATAATGATGAGACCGATCATCGTAGTGCTCGTGCAAAATTTTATGATCAATCGAAAAAGATAACTCTGTAGAATTATCAACAAGATCAGGAACAACAACAACAACAACAACAACAATAATAATAATAATAATAAGGCATTCATAAAAATAAGAAACAAGTAAACATAGTTAATGGAAAACAACAACAATTATTATTAATGCACTTGGAGTGAAAAGAAAAACAACAACTATAGCACACTAGAACAAAACATAATTTTCAAGTGAAACACCAACAATTAAACATAATTAAAACAACATAATGATGAGACCGATCCTCGTAGGGCTCGTGCAAAATTAATTAATTTCATTAAGGACAAAAGCTCATGCATGGATCCCTGATTGTAGAGTTTAAAACACAAAAAAAACATTTAACAAGTCCAAGGCTAAAAAACGATGACTATAAAAAGTGCACTTATAGATTACTAAACCCTAATCTCCTCATACTTAATTACTTAATCCATTTTCGCTTGAGATTATTTCAAAGCATACGTCCACTATAAAAAATAAGCATAAATGTCTGACTGAGGCATCATAGTGGCTTTGTCGGAGTTGCCCCATCCTAGTTTACTCTTTTTTGCAAGATATTCTTGTTTGTGTTACATCAAGAATATCATTAGTACTTGCGGGCACAAGCCTACATATCGATTGACCAACCCATCAACAATTGAACTAATAATACAAATAAAGTAAAATTTAGTGTTTTAATTTAACTTTTTATCATATGTAATAAACTTCATTAATTGGATTGAGTTCGGAATAATATAATTATACTGCATCAAAAGAAAATATATTGTACAAACTCATATCATTTCCAGCCTGTTAATTCCAAAGAAAAAGGCAAAGGAAGCGTGAATGTGATGGTAGAATTAAAACGTATCACTTTAAAGACCAAGGAAGTTCAAAAGCAGTACAAATATATATATATAATAATTAATAGATGAAATGAGCCTACTCCCTTCTAGACCAAAATTTGAAAAGCAAGTGTTGTATCTGTTAAGCCTGTGTTTCAAAATAACATCAATTGGCCCCACTCCCTACTACCTACTCCCTTTTCGCCCTTAAGGCCTACGTAATTATTGCATTTCACAGTCTCCGTCACCCACAACACATTATATACATCCCAAACAGAACATATTCTGTTGTACCTTTGGTTTTTGTTTGTTTTTTTATAGATCAGATATATATATATATATATATATATATATATACCTATGTTAAAAGTAACAAATAGCCATCATGATTACTGTAGGTTCAATTCCCACTCTCAGTTTCATGTGTGATTTAAAAAAAATTTTACAATTATGAACTCAACAAAATTAAATGTATCACATTTTCGAAACATTTTAAAGGATCTTGCAATAATACGGAAAAATTCAATCTCAAAATGCATCACACTCAAACGAGTTTTTTTTTTATAAGAAAATTCAAAGGGAGTAATTACATAGCAAATATTACTTCTTAAATAAAAAACATAGCAAATACTATAATATATTAGTCAAGTCATGTGGTCAAATGAATTTAGGCTAAGCAAATAAATATTTTCCTAATAAATACAGGGTTGCCAATCGATCGGTCTCGAATCGAATAAGAGTCGATCAGTGGTGTCGCTAGACAATTATTTCACCAGGATCACTATGAATTGTAGATTACAATTAGTCAAAAAATATTGAAACACAATATTGAAATTTTGAACAAAGTAGGTTCAAGCTCAAAATTTGATTAGCTAAATTGGAATTATTTTACAAGTGTCCATGTTGAATCGTCATGAAAGATTTTATTTTCTTAGTGATGCATGGAAGCGTTATAAAACATCAAGAGTTTTTCCTGTATTATTTTTAATAACTGCAATATGTTCCATTCTTGCAAATTAAGAAATTATTGATTAATAGCTAGCATGATTCTATATAATAATGAAATTTTCACTCAAGAGAAAACGAATACAAAATTTATGCTAATTAATTTTGTTTATAATTATGTTTAGTAATAAGTCTTCACGATGGGTTGTAATGGGTTGACATTCTATATAAATAGCATTACATTTTAATAGATCATTAATATTTAATAACTACTATTAATATATCATTAATAACTACAATTAATACAAAAGGAGCACGCGCATCCGCCCACCGCGTCATATATCTTGGTGGCGTGGGCATTTTTTAGATAATAATATATCACGATGATCATCATAATTAATATCCACGTCACAAAACGTATTGTGGTATATCATTAGTAAAACATTATATACACAATATGGTTTGACCAACTGGTAGTGGCTTGCGACCCACATAAATAAAATTAAAGTTTGAATCCTAGTATCCTACTGAAGACACCACACCGGGGAGGACCTATATCCAATGCAGTATTCGTTCCAAGTTATAAATACACAATTTAGTAGATATAAAAAAAATTATGTACACATAACTTATTTATTTATCGAATGATACATATCTTTAATGGATTGGATCGATGATCCATAGTAACTCTGCATATTTAGAATTGCGAATTTTCATAATCAATCTCTAGGGCAATCTCCAGCCGAAGCAGGCAATAATCTAATCATGCCTGCTTGCCTGCCTGCCTTGCCTAATCTGTCATCTCCAACCGAACCAACAATCTAAAACAATCTAAAATATTTATTTCAATTTCAACAACAACAACCGAACCAACAATAACAATCTAAAACATTTATTTCAATTTCAACAACAACAACAATCTACAACAACAACAACACCCTAAAAAACAACAATTATTATTAATGCACTTGGAGTGAAAATAAAAACAACAACTATTACACACTAAAACAAAACATAATTTTCAATGGAAACACCAACAATTAAACATAATTAAAGCAACACAATGATGAGACCGATCCTCTTAGGGCTCGTGCAAAATTTTATGATCAATCGAAATAGATAACTCCGTAGAATTATCCACAAGATCAGGAACAACAACAATAATAATAATAATAATAAGGCATTCATAAAAATAAAAAACAATTAAACATAATTAATGGAAAACAACAACAATTATTATTAATGCACTTGGAGTGAAAAGAAAAACAACAACTATTACACACTAAAACAAAACATAATTTTCAAGGGAAACACCAACAATTAAACATAATTAAAGCAACATAATGATGAGACCGATCCTCGTAGGGCTCTTGCAAAATTAATTAATTTCATTAAGGACAAAAGCTCATGCATGGATCCCTGATTTTAGAGTTTCAAACACAAAAAAAATATTTAACAAGTCCAAGGCTAAAAAACGATGACTATAAAAAGTGCACTTAGAGATTACTAAACCCTAATCTCCTCGTACTTAATTACTTAATCCATTTTCGCTTGAGATTATTTCAAAGCATACGTCCACTATAAAAAAAATAAGCATAAATGTCTAACTTAGGCATCATATTGGCTTTGTCGAAGTTGCCCCAACCTAGTTTACTCTTTTTTGCAAGATTATCTTGTTTGGGTTACATCAAGAATATCATTAGTACTTGCGGGCACAAGCCTACATATCGATTGACCAACCCACCGAAAAAACATCAACATCAATAATTGAACTAATAATACAAATAAAGTAAAATTTAGTGTTTTAATTTAACTTTTTATCATATGTAATAAACTGCATTAATTGGATTGAGTTCGGAATAATATAATTATACTTCATCAAAAGAAAATATATTGTACAAACTCATATCATTTTCAGCCTGTTAAGTCCAAAGAAAAAGGCAAAGGAAGCGTGAATGTGATGGTAGAATCAAAACGTATCACTTTAAAGACCAAGGAAGTTCAAAAGCAGTACAAATATATATGTAATAATTAATAGATGAAATGAGCCTACTCCCTTCTAGACCAAAATTTGAAAAGCAAGTGTTGTATCTGTTAAGCCTGTGTTTCAAAATAACATCAATTGGCCCCACTCCCTACTACCTATCCCTGTTCACCCTTAAGGCCTACGTAATTAATACATTTCACAGTCTCCGTCACCCACAACACATTATATTCAACCCAAACAGAACATATTCTGTTGTACCTCTGGTTTTTGTTTGTTTTTTTATAGATCAGCTATATATATACCTATGTTAAAAGTAACAAATAGCCATCATGATTACTGTAGTTCAATTCCCACTCTCAGTTTCATGTGTGATTTAACAAAAAATTTACAATTATGAACTCAACAAAATTAAAAGTATCACATTTTCGAAACATTTTAAAGGATCTTGCAATAATACGGGAATATTCAATCTCAAAATGCATTACACTCAAACGAGTTTTTTTTTTATAAGTAAATTCAAAGGGAGTAATTACATAGCAAATATTATTTCTTAAATAAAAAACATAGCAAATACTATAATATATTAGTCAAGTCATGTGGTCAAATGAATTTAGGCTAAGCAAATAAATATTTTCCTAATGAATACAGGGTTGCCAATCGATCGGTCTCGAATCGAATAAGAGTCGATCATGGTGTCGCTAGACAATTATTTCACCAGGATCACTATGAATTGTAGATTATAATTAGTCAAAAAATATTGAAACACAATATTGAAATTTTGAACAAAGTAGGTTCAAACTCAAAATTCGATTAGCTAAATTGGAATTATTTTACAAGTGTCCATGTTGAATTGTTATGAAATATTTTATTTTCTTAGTGATGCATGAAAGCGTTATAAGATATCAAGAGTTTTTCCTGTATTATTCTTAATAACTGCAATATGTTCCATTCTTGCAAATTAAGAAATTATTGATTAATAGCTAGCATGATTCTATATAATAATGAAATTTTCACTCAAGAGAAAACGAATACAAAATTTATGCTAATTAATTTTTTTTATAATTATGTTTAGTAATAAGTCTTCACGATGGGTTGTAATAGGTTGACATTCCATATAAATAGCATTACATTTTAATAGATCATTAATATTTAATAACTACTATTAATATATCATTAATAGCTACAATTAATATAAAAGGAGCACGCGCCTCTGCCCACCGCGTCATATATCTTGGTGGCGTGGGCATTTTTTATATAATAATATATCACGATGATCATCATAATTAATATCCACGTCACAAAACGTATTGTGGTATATCATTAGTAAAATATTATATACACAATATGGTTTGACCAACTGGTAGTGGCTTGCGACCCTCAGAAATAAAATTAAAGTTTGAATCCTAGTATCCTACTATAGACACCACACCGGGGAGGACCTATATCCAATGCAGTATTCGTTCCAAGTTATAAATACACAATTTAGTAGATATGAAAAATTATGTACACATAACTTATTTATTTATCGAATGATACATATCTTTAATGGATTGGATCGATGATCCATATTAACTCTGCATATTTAGAATTGCGAATTTTCATAATCAATCTCTAAGGCCATCTCCAGCCGAAGCAGGCAATAACCTAATAATGCTTGCCTTGCCTAGTCTGTCATCTCCAACCGATCCAACAATCTAAAACATTTATTTCAATTTTAAACTTTCCCCACTCTCACTAGTCTGTCATCTCCAACCGAACCAACAATCTAAAACAATCTAAAATATTTATTTCAATTTCAACAACAACAACAACAACAACCGAACCAACAATCTATAACAATCTAAAACATTTATTTCAATTTCAACAACAACAACAACACCCTAAAAAACAACAATTATTATTAATGCAGTTGGAGTGAAAAGAAAAACAACAACTATTACACACTAAAAGAAAACATAATTTTCAAGAGAAACACCAACAATTAAACATAATTAAAGCAACATAATGATGAGACAGATCCTCGTAGGTCTCGTGCAAAATTTTATTATCAATCGAAAAAGAGAACTACTACAACCGTAGTATTATCCACAAGATCAGGAACAACAACAACAACAACAACAACAACAACAACAATAATAATAATAATAAGACATTCATAAAAATAAAAAACAAGTAAACATAATTAATGGAAAACAACAACAATTATTATTAATGCACTTGGAGTGAAAAGAAAAACAACAACTATTACACACTAAAACAAAACATAATTTTCAAGGGAAACACCAACAATTAAACATAATTAAAGCAACATAATGATGACCAATCCTCGTAGGGCTCGTGCAAAATTTTATGATGAGACCGATCCTCGTAGGGCTCGTGCAAAATTAATTAATTTAATTAAGGACAAAAGCTCATGCATGGATCCCTGATTTTAGAGTTTCAAACACAAAAACAAGTCCAAGTCTCAAAAACGATGACTATAAAAAGTGCAGTTAGAGATTACTAAACCCTAAGCTCCTCGTACTTAATTACTTAATCCATTTTCGCTTGAGATTATTTCAATGCATACGTCCACTATAAAAAAATAAGCATAAATGTCTGACTTAGGCATCATAGTGGCTTTGTCGGAGTTGCCCCAACCTAGTTTACTCTTTTTTGCAAGATATTCTTGATTGTGTTACATCAAGAATATTATTAGTACTTGCGGGCACAAGCCTACATATCGATTGACCAACCCACCGAAAAAACATCAACATCAATAATTGAACTAATAATACAAATAAAGTAAAATTTAGTGTTTTAATTTAACTGTTTATCATATGTAATAAACTTCATTAATTGGATTGAGTTCGGAATAATATAATTATACTGCATCAAAAGAAAATATATTGTACAAACTCATATCATTTCCACCCTGTTAATTCCAACGAAAAAGGCAAAGGAAGCGTGAATGTGATGGTAGAATTAAAACGTATCACTTTAAAGACCAAGGAAGTGCAAAAGCAGTACAAATATATATATAATAATTAATAGATGAAATGAGCCTACTCCCTTCTAGACCAAAATTTGAAAAGCAAGTGTTGTATCTGTTAAGCTTGTGTTTCAAAATAACATCAATTGGCCCCACTCCCTACTACCTACTCCATTTTCACCCATAAGGCCTACGTAATTATTACATTTCACAGTCTCCTTCACCCACAATACATTATATACAACCCAAACAGAACATATTCTGTTGTACCTTTGGTTTTTGTTTTTTTTTTTATAGATCAGCTATATATATATACCTATGTTAAAAGTAACAAATAGCCATCATGATTACTGTAGGTTCAATTCCCACTCTCAGTTTCATGTGTGATTTAACAAAAAGTTTACAATTATGAACTCAACAAAATTAAAAGTATCACATTTTCGAAACATTTTAAAGGATCTTGCAATAATACGGGAAAATTCAATCTCAAAATGCATCACTCTTAAACGAGTTTTTTTTTTTATAAGTAAATTCAAAGGGAGTAATTACATAGAAAATATTACTTCTTAAATAAAAAACATAGCAAATACTATAATATATTAGTCAAGTCATGTGGTCAAAAGAATTTAGGCTAAGCAAATAAATATTTTCCTAATGAATACAGGGTTGCTAATCGATCGATCTCGAATCGAATAAGAGTCGATCAGTGGTGTCGCTAGACAATTATTTCACCAGGATCACTATGAATTGTAGATTATAATTGGTCAAAAAATATTGAAACGCAATATTGAAATTTTGAACAAAGTACGTTCAAGCTCAAAATTCGATTAGCTAAATTGGAATTATTTTACAAGTGTCCATGTTGAATCGTCCTGAAAGATTTTATTTTCTTAGTGATGCATGAAAGCGTTATAAGATATCAAAAGTTTTTCCTGTATTATTTTTAATAACTGCAATATGTTCCATTCTTGCAAATTAAGAAATTATTGATTAATAGCTAGCATGATTTTATATAATAATGAAATTTTCACTCAAGAGAAAACGAATACACAATTTATGCTAATTAATTTTGTTTATAATTTTGTTTAGTAATAAGTCTTCACGATGGGCTGTAACGGGTTGACATTCCATATTAATAGCATTACATTTTAATAGATCATTAATATTTAATAGCTACTATTAACATATCATTAATAGCTACAATTAATACAAAAGGAGCATGCGTCTGCCCACCGCGTCATATATCTTGGTGGCATGGGCATTTTTTAGATAATAAAATATCACGATGATTATCATAATTAATATCCACGTCACAAAACGTATTGTGGTATATCATTAGTAAAACATTATATACACAATATGGTTTGACCAACTGGTAGTGACTTGCGACCCTCAGAACCACTGCATGTCGTTATTCGACCTAAAGAGTAATCCTTTAACCAGTGTCACTCTCCGACAACTGAATTTGACTTGCACGAATATCTGTGGCACATGACCCTTCACCAATATCCGTATAAAATGGACAATCTATATTATTTATACGATTTTCAGGAAGCTCATTGACATCCATTTTATTATCCTCAGTACTAGTCTCCTCAAAGTCACTGCTACTACTGCTACTTCCATCGTCCTCTTCCATTAGTCTATTTTCAATATATTATTCATCGTCTTGAGAATCAGTCTCCAAATCATCATTTAGTCCCCTTACATTTCGAGGCCCATAAGGACTAATATTTGTGGTTACTACTAGATCAATTTGATTAGTTGTACCAACATCTGACTGAAAAGTAGACGGACCAGGGTTACCTTCGTCATTAGCAATTCCTATGTTGCCTAACGGCTCTATCTTCAAGTACAACTGTAAACTGCCTATCCCCGAAAAATAAGTAAAAGCATCAAACATAGCTTCAACACCACTATTATCACTAGTGGGAAGGGCAATGTAATCAGCAGTGACACGGTCAAATGAAATAGGATATCCACATATCACTCCCAATTTGAACTCCCGTTTATTTAGCCCAGTAACTCTGTACAACTCTGTTATTAAATTCTCATAACTTCATCTGCTATTCGCCCTAAGGGGTCGTTTTGGTGGAATATCATACTCACAACCACTACGTGGGTTCAATATATTTCCTCCCCAGTAGCACAAAAACGTAACCGGTATGCCATCCATTACAAACCTGAGAAATATTTTCAAAAATAATTAATAAATCACCTTTTGAACAATTTTACTAATTGTCATATTCATTTATCCACGTAGTAAAAAGTTACAAAACAAGGTTACTTAATTTAAGAAAAAAAATTAATTAGTACTCACCAAATTTAAAATAATTATATCTTCTTTGTTGGGATATAATTTGTTATTTTTATTAATGAAATACAATAAATATTATTGATCAAAAGAACGTGGTAACATAATTCTCTTATTTTTCCAACAATATGTTTATGTGGTGTAATTTATTATTTTTAATAATTTTTTGAGTGATATGTTCCACAAATATATGTCAATATAGTTTCACTTCGATACTTTATATATTATGTCAAAACTGCGAAAAAATTTCCTCTGTCCAATCCGTACAAAACAAAACAATATTTTTTTAGAATACACGTTGAACCTTTTTAGAATGCTTTTTACCAAAATTGCAGCACAATTCCTCAAAATACTAAAATTAGTATTATATCAAGAGAGAATATAAAAACAGAAAAGTAGGGAAGTAAGAATTTACATTATGCAAATATATTCACATAAAGAGAGTGAGAGAAGAGTCTGTAAATCGCCGGAGCTTCTGCCTCTGTGTTTTTTTTTCGCAAATGGAGAAAAAATGGAATATGTTTACGCTGCTAGGGCTTAAATCAAATATTTTAAGACTCGAAGTTGCCATTTGCGAGTTTATTTAAACTCGAAGTTGACAACTACGAATAACTTAAACAAACTCGCAGTTGGCAGCTGCGAGTTTTTCTTTAATTAATTAGCTTCACGCTAATTAATTAATCTATAGTTAGTGAAAACTCGCAGTTGCCATATGGGAGTTTTAATTTTTTTTATTTTTAATTTTAAGTAAACTCGCAATTGCCAACTGCGAGTTTAAGCAAAAGACACATTCCGGGAATTACTTTAGCAACAAAGACATATTGGAAAATTTCTTTGCCATGAAGGTTATTTCGGAAAAAAATTCCGTATTGGGCATCCAAGGGTAAGTTCGCCAGATTTTGTGTTCAGATTAATCTTGATGAACAGCTTGTAGGTGCGACAACTGTCAAAGATATGCTTTTCCCAATTGTCTATGAAAACTTGCCATGGATTTGTTTTTAGTGCGGAAAGATAGGGCATAGAAGCAACGAGTGCACGTCTCGAAATAATTTTGTTCAACCGCCGGAGATGGTTGCGGCTCCTGCGACTGCGGGTGAAAAATTGCAACGACGTTTAGCGGATGCAAAATTTGGGGAGTGAATGGTAGTTAAAAATGAAAGGAACATGGACAACATATATCAAGGAGTTGAGTATGGAAAAAGGGTTCTCTAATTATAATAGATTTAAATATTTAAGAAATGATGAGGCTGATGAGATCTTGAACGAATTAGGATTGAACCTCGGTGATCTCAGTGATGGAGCACTGGAAGGAAATAAATCAGTTTCTTATGGATATGATCAGATTGGTAAGAGTCAGGTGGGAAAGAATAAGTACAGGGCTAATGTAATTGTAGATAGGGATATTATCCAATATAATATTAGGCCAATTACAAAGCCTAATGTCGAGACCTAATAAGATATCCATTTAATATTAAACAATCGGTCCAACATTCTCGGTGGCCCGTCTTCATATGCATAAAGGAATTTAATGAGGTCCAATGATTTAGCCTACTCGCCTTCGATTAGAATATATCCCACGGCTCAATTAAAACCATTCCTTCTCAATATGCAAATTCAGGTCTGAAACAGGCACAATATAAGTTATTTTCTTGAGCTTTTGACGCAAAAGGTGCTAACATAAGAAGTGTAGGATCTCAGGCGCTACCAGTTGCCCCAAAATCAATTAGTGTTAGGAAATGCGCATACCCTTCTCTTATAGTGCATTCACTCAAGCGCCCACAATATTCGATTGTGACTCCACCCGCACACTCAGTTTGGGTGTCACGGGACAATTGATGTCACCCGCACACACAGTTTGGGTGCCTAACAATCTCCCCCTCAACAATTGCTCCTGCTGGGAATCGAACACGTGACATTGGCTCTGATACCACTTGTAGGACATCAGGCGCTACCAGTTGCTCCAAAATCAATTGGTGTTAGGAATGGCGCATACCCTTCCCTTATAGTGCATTCACACAAGTGCCCACGATATTCGATTGTGACCCTACCCGCACACTCAGTTTTGGTGCCACAGGACAATTGATGTCACCCGTACACACAGTTTGGGTGCCCAACAAGAAGTTTCTTCAACGGTAGAAATGAAGCACACAATTTGGGTCAACAACGGAGCAACTCGAGTCTTCTCCAATGGCAGTGGTGTTACATATGAACGGTGCAGCAACTTCGGGTCGTATTAATAGAAACCCTACAGGTGTTGGGATTCTTATGGGAAAACGAGCCTCAGGCAGCGGAAATATAGAACTTTTTAGGCTCCCCTTGAGAATCTTGCTAGGATATAATCTGGTATATATTTAAACTAATATTATACAAGAATATATAAACAGATCTAGTTTATACCTCGTTCCTTGCACTTCCAAAGCAAATTCTGACACTATAGAAGTAGATCCCTGAGATCCACGAACTTGCCCTCGAGATTGCACTTTCTGTCCCAAGCTTTTGCTTAGCACCCCACGTGTTGCGCCTCTACGGTTCAATGATCAACATAAATAACTTGTAATTACCACTAGGATCAAATGTTGAGCTTAATCTAAGAAGCTCATACTATTTTCATTAAATCGACAATTTAACTATTGCGATTGAGTATCAATAGTAGCAATGGACAAATTAACCCCATAATGATGCTCCACAGAAATCGAATCTACTTGATGACAAGTTCGACCCCCTCTAGGCTTAGAAGGTATAGTCATATCAGGAATATCAATATCATGCTTTTCACAAAAAGATTTAACATCTGTTAAGACATTTTCCCAACATGTTTCCTCTTATGAATCAAAGTCTTGGTAGTAATAATGCATTCAAAATATCTTGACACTTAAGTTGCAAAGCTTGACTAAGATCATGGGTTATTTTCAAAATGTCTCTCATCATATGCAAGATAAAAATAAACTCAAAATATATAATTGCTTTATACGCGGCATGTGCATCACATTTTTTAGAATAATTACCATCTTTCGTGATACTTTCAAGAATAGAGTATGTAGCATCATACATTTCAATGAGCTCCGGAATGAGTTCAAATGAGAGCTCCACCACGTTTCACCTGGTCATTGTAAAGTGCCAATTTGGTTGAGTCCACTGCCAGTTTCAAGCTCATTGTTTTCAATCAAATTGACAACATAGGAAGTCTGATCATCTCTTAACTGACCATGTCGTTTCGGAGAAGCACTAACAAGATTAACGATAAATGTCAATTTTGTGAAAAAATTATGTATTGGGTGAACTTATCTTGCAACGGCAACTAACGCCATCAAAACAATGGATATAATAAGTTGAAGAACATTCGTTTAGAAATAAAACTTGTAATCCATTCCACTCACCTCGCATATTACTTGCTCCATCATATCCTTGACCAAGAATATTATGAATATAAAGATTATTGTGAGAAAGAACCGATGTTATCCAGCTTTCAAAGTTAATGAGGCTGTATCTGAAACGTGAACAAGATCGAATAACCTTTCCTGAACTTGACCTTCTTTGCCTACATATCTCAAAACAATTGGCATTTGTTCTCGTTTAGATTCATCCTGAGCTACATCAATAATGATACAATACTTTGCATCACCAATTTCTTCGCATATTACGGCTCGTAACTTTCTTGAAAAAATATGTGGAATGTCTTTCTGAATAGTGGGAGATTTATATTGAGCATTACCAGGAGAATTTTCTAGCACCACATTTTTCACGTTTGAAATGTATGATGCAAGAAGTTTGACCAACTCAATGAAATTGCCTCGATTCAATGAGTCAATAGTTTCATCATGACCTCTAAAGGCACATCCTTGAAACGTGAGCCATCGAATAGCATCAATCAAAGTTTTTAAAAGCTCACTATTATCAAGAATCATTTTAGAAGTTTGTCTTTGCACAACTTTATCTATATGTTGAGATTGAGCCATCAATTCATCACATGTTCTAACGTAAATATTATGTGGTGAACAATGATTTGTACCAATATGTTTAAAAAATGCACATTTTTTTCCATCATTAACTTTTTTCAAGTTTCGAAAGCCAACTTCTATGAATGAATTTGTTCCAGTACGAAGGTTTCATAAATTACTGAACACATAACATGGTAAACAAAATACAACGTCCTTAGCGTTTGAAAACCCAAACCAACTATAAAATTTATCAAACCAAGACTCTTGAAAAGTGAGAAGCTATGTTGGTCCCAAAAGTGGTCAGTGAGGTCTAGAAGGGGGGGGGGGGGGGGGTGAATAGATCTCTGAAAACTTTAAAACTTTTTCTCTAACTTTTCAAATCAGCAGACTAAGCTGATCGAGATTTGTAAGACTACTAAGCTGATGCGCACAAAGCTTTATCAGCAGAGTTGACCACTCATCTGATTTTCACTCAGCTGATTTCAGATGTTAAATCAGAGTTTTTAGAAACTAGTTGGCAGCGGATATTCAAAGTGTTTTTCACCAAGCTGTTCCTCTTTAAGTTTTCTCACTCAAAAGATTTTGTCCCCAGTTTTTACAACTCCTTTTAAAATCTTTTGGTTAAATCGTATGTTTGAGTTCTTTGATAAATATGCAAAGTATAACAGTAAATAATTCAAACACACAGGATTTTTATAGTGGTTATATGGATGAAAATCCTTTAGTCCACTCTTCCAAGTCACACAGATCTTGGGTTATACTAGAAAACACAAAGTAATCAAGTATACAATGCTTGCGTTGATCAACAAATGAAAAGCCGCAAGTGCGCTGTAAGAAATCACACAGAAATCCTACACTCTGAAGCTAGATAACTCACTTAGACGGATCTACACTCCTCACGCTATTTTCAGTACAGAAGATCACTCAGAAATCCTATACTAGGAAGCTATATCACTCACAAAGATGGATATACACTCCTCTCTTTCACAGCTGAAAGTCACTCAGACAGACAACTAAGTTCTCTGTTCTTCAAGGAAAAGCTTTGTCAACAAATGACTTCGGCTAGTGATCAGATGACTCAACTGATGGATCTTGCTCTTATGATATGATCTTGAGTTGTGCAAGCTCTCTTAAGATCTTCAGTTTGTCTTCTATTTATACTCCTCGGATTTGAATTTTCTGCCCGTTGAAGGTTGACAGAAAGCTACAGTCCTCGAGTACTGGTCCTGACACGCGGAACGGCTCCCTGCAACTGTTGCACTGTGCACTCTGCTGTACGGATGTCTACTTTATGTCAGTTGCATTTAATGCTCTCAGCTCACAGCTGGTTCCCGTTGATAAGCTTCCTGACCGTCTTCACTCTGCTGGTGGAAGTACTCTGCTGATGATCACTTTGATGATCACTCGGCTGATGGCTTCTCGGCTGATTCAAGAATGAACACATCTATCTTGACTTGGCTGATAATGCCCATCTGATATCCCACTCGGCTGATTCGGTCACTTAGCTTCCAGACCATGAGATAGGTTTCACTAAGCTGTTCAGTTCTTAGTTGATGACTTCCAAATTACCCTTTTTGTCATCTTCAAAACCTTCTCCAATATTAACCAACAAGCTAGATGGTTAGTTGACCCTGAGAAAGGATACTTATCAAGTCTAGGTTGATATGGCCCTGCCATTATATAAGCCCGTCTGATTTTATCACGTTGTTCGATTGGATACAATTCAATCGAACGATGTAATCCCGGATCCCGTTCTATAGAAGAAATATCAACTTCTTCTTTTTCACTTCTTGGTACTTTATGTGGCTGAGAAATAGAAGATATAGGTGGACTAATTGTTGCTCTAATATTTGATGTTGCAATTTGTAGTTCTAGATTTTCAACATTCTTTCTTTTGAAAAAATGCATCAATTGTAGACGATTTTTCCATATTTGAATTTTATTCAATAATTTATCTCGTATTATATAACAAGAAAAAAATTATGAATAAACTAGAATACATATTATTATACCAATGAAAATATATATAAATGTATTAATTAACATACAATATAATCGGAGACACAAAATCGAATCGATTCACAATTAGTATTAAAGTTTTTCAAGAATCAATGAAATTCAATGTTTTGAGAAGGAGATATAGACAAATTCTCAAAAACCTTGTTTACACAATTTATGCGATTAAAGTACAAATATGAATTTATAGGTACAAATATGAATTTATAGGTTTTATTATTAAATAAAAGGGACCAAGTAGAATTAGGATTAACTGTCCAACGATTACGAGTCCTAACTCCTAAAGGTTAGGACTCTCAATTGAGTGGGCCTACCCGGAGCCAAATGGCTCGGCCCATATAAATTTGACCCGAAGCCGAATAATTGTGAATCGGGCTGAGTTTGAGCCATTATATTAAAATTGATTAATTTATGAGCCGAGTTTGAGTCTAATAAGTCTCAACCCGAATATATAAATATTTAAATACTATTATTAATTATTGGTATTTTTTAAGGCGGAAAAATAAATTTTATTGTGGAGCAGAATTCAAGTACATGATGAGGTATATTATGCATACCTTGAACTAAAGAAAATATGCTTTAAACATTTATCTAAGATAATCTTCAGCATCATTTGTTGTGGCCTCTGTTCTAGATCGGATTAGCAACAACCTTCATTTTCAGTTTTGGTTTTATTAGCAATATGTACAAATTTTATGAGCCACTGCATGAATTTAGATATTGGAATTTCAAGAAATTATGCCTCTTTTGGACTCAAATTAATTACTTGTATTGAAGTTATAATGTACTAATTACTATTTTGAAATAAGAAAAACTTTTACAAATAACTCACTACTCACATATATCACTTATAACTTTGTAAATCCATTGCCCACACATTTTAACAATTATAACTAACGTATTTTGCAAGCCTAAGGGAAAAATAATTAACAAAAAGGAAACAAGGAAAAGTTCAAACAAATGGTCAAATAGATCGGTAGTCTTTGAACATTACAAACTTTATTTAATGTTTTATATATTCTTATGCATTCAGTAATATTAGTCTATTCATATGTGTTTTAACA
This sequence comes from Penstemon newberryi var. newberryi, assembly GCA_030819805.1. Taxonomy (NCBI): domain Eukaryota; kingdom Viridiplantae; phylum Streptophyta; class Magnoliopsida; order Lamiales; family Plantaginaceae; genus Penstemon; species Penstemon newberryi. The sequence goes on along the minus strand of JAUALY010000001.1, from coordinate 76,009,803 downwards.
ATGAATAATTTTTTATTTGTCAAATATAATTTGTTAGTGTGAGCATGCCCGATATAAACTCGAAGCCCGAAAAGTTACATGAGCCGAGCTTGAGCCTACATGGGTGAAACCCGGTGGTATCTGAGTTTGAGCCTATAGCCCTGAAGCTCGATGGTATTTGAGTTTGAGCCATTTAAGACTCGACTCACAAAGCCTGATTGACAATTCTACTAAAGGTGTAGAGATTAGTTGTTAGTCATTAGAAAGAAAAGAAATAGTTGGGCTAAGATTGTTGAGCCTTGAATATTTAATTCAAATAAATAAGTTTACTTATAGTCCCGTAGAAACTTTAGCTATTTTGCAACTTTAGCCAATTTTTAATTAGTATACTCCTAAAGGTGTACTGTTTTTTTAAAAAAAATCTTGGGGAGGCTAGGGCCTCCCAATGATATATGTGCATCTGCCTCTTTGTATAATTATCTTCCTGGTATGATCAATTTAAACTTAATAGACGATTCATAACCTTATTATTATCTGCAAACACTTTGTTAAGTCCCCTGCAACTCTTGCTGACTTAAGTATTGGAGGAGGCTCCGCCGGCACTAACCTCGGTGTATAGTCTTTGTTTTGCAGGTCTTGACGTACATGTTATCAAAATTCTTGAAACGGAGCATACCAGATTCGAAAATCCGGTATCAACCCTGCATCACCAACATTGACCTGCCGCAAGAAAATTTCAAGTTACTTTATACCAAATCAAATAGAGTTTGTAAAGATTCTTTTAGATATAAGATGAGAAAATGGCATTTTGTACCCCAAAAATACACATTTTTTGCACTTGGCATCATGAAATTGAAATTTTGGTACTTTGAACTCTAGAGTAGCATATTCTTTAGCAATGTGCACCCTAGCATTGAGTGTAAAATGCCCACTATATTGCCAAACAATTGCAACTCGAGGATGTGCCAATATTCAATTTCATGTTCCAAAGTGTCAAAACAATATATTTCGGGAGCAACGTGTCAAATATTCATATGAGCGCAATTGATATTTTGTTCGTTCAATTCAAAACTCTGTAAGGAGTGTTTTGTGGTTCCTAAAGTGTCAGCCGCATAGAGGAATGACAACAATTTGGGTGTCATGTACCACTAACCACTCGCTCACAAGATATAGATATTTTATGAGAAGCTTAATTTTGAAAATTGAGAGAAAACTTTTTTGATAAATTAATTTCTGAAATCGAAAAATCTTATTTATTTGACTTTCTAGAAAACAATGAAATACTTTATAAAAAGAAAACAAACATACCCTAAAAATTTGTGTCGACATCATTCACATACAAATCATGGCAACTATATCTCCTCAATTTTCTTTTAATTCTACTTTTTGTCCCCTTTATTTTTCATTAGAATTTAATATCACAAGATTTTCTTGCAATGAATCAAAATAAATATCCAAATTAATTTATACATTAATAATTGATATTGTATTTCTTTTAAATTTTGTAACTTCAAAATTTGCATGAATAAACATATGATAAATTTTAAATCTTAATTATTCTTTTAATTTTAAGATTTTTTATTTTTTCTATGTCACCCAAGTTTAAATTATCAAAAGTCCTTTTTTTTTTTTTTTTAAATAAGAGATGTCAAAAAAAGTGGAGTATAAAAGTACATTAAATTTGAGGGATCCGTTTGTTTACTCATTAATGGCATAGTTTTTGGTAATTTAATTGCTTGGTATTATATAATTATGTTTGATAATGATTTTTGAGATCTTCGGAAATCCTTTATACCTAGAAATATTGCAACTAAAATCTAGTAATATAAAACTCATACTTCATGTGGTATCGTGATTCCTTTTTCGATGAGGCCTTAGCCTATTGATAAGGTTGAGGCTCTAAGACCAATAGGTCATGTGTTCAACTTGCACTAGCGTTGGTATTTCTCTAGTTTAATATTAGTATTTGTAATTAGTTCATTCTTGTACTTTGATACCACTGAATTAGAATCGATATAATAATTGATGAAAGATATATTCACCATTAAAAAAAAAACTAAAAATTATGACATTATTGTCCCAATATTTTTTATTCCATGAGACGTTTATTCCTCTCTCTCTCATGAATTTTCCTTGTTAGTTGTTACCTTAGCTAGCCACTCCTTTCATTTTGCCTTTTTTTTTTTTTCCGTCTCCAACAGGTATAGTGCAATCATATACAAAATTCTTACAAGGATTTATAACTGAATCTATGGATAAAATATTTTAATATTTTTTCTGGATTAAAGTTAGTTGGTTTATTTACTTGTTGGAAAGAAATTTCAAAGATAAAGGTTTTGATGATACCAAAAAATGTCATCAACTAAGTAATGGAAACTTAGTTAATCTTTGAAAATTCAATCTGTAAAGAGAAGAGATGTATAAATCAGATCAATAGAAAATTGAATTACGGTCTGGAAGACGAGTGACCAAGATCAGCTTAGTGAAGATCGCAGACAAGTGAAGATCATAGTAGTCACTTTCAGCAGAGTCAAGACAGATGAGTGAAGACTTGATTCAACAGAATGATTATCATCTTAGTGATCTTATCAGCTAAGTGGAAGTGATCCGAAGTTATTACACCGGTAATAAATGCACCTAAGGTAATAAATGATATCTGAGAAGGGTATTAAAGGAAATGATTGAAGCAATAAATTCAAATTCTCTCGGATAAGCTAAGTGCATTTAATGCACCTGATAGAACCGTACAATAGATAGACTGTAACTATACAATAAAGCTGTTAGAGGGAGCCATTCAATTAATGACTGTCGACAGGGATTAAAATTACAATTTTGCCTATCTTCAACGGGCATAAATTAAATTCCACAGTATAAATAGATCGAGATTCAAGAATGAGCAACAAAACAACATCTACTTGCAAAATCTGAAGCTCAAACTCTCGAAGCGAGTTCTATCAGCTAAGTCATCTATTGATGAAGCCAAGTTGAAAAAAAAGATCAAACACTTATAAAAACTGAGTGATTTTTTCAACTGAGTATTGTGAGAATTGTATATCCAATCTGAGTGAGAAGATATAGCTTCATAGTCAGGTTTTCTGAGTGATTTTCTAATCAGAAAATGTTCTATCTTGATGCTTATCATTTGTTGTAAAAGCACAAGACCCTTGTACTGGCTATTGTGTGTTACTAGTATAACCTAAATCTTCATGATTTAGAAGAGTGGATTAAAAGGATTTGTTCCTGCTGCACCACTATAAAAATTCAATGTGTGATTTACCATATTGCATTGCATTGCATTGCATTCTTTATAAGCTAAGTAAATCAATTCTAAAAGCTACGACTTTTAACTTGAGGAATTTTCTAAATTCAGGGGTAAAACTTTTTAAGTATTAATTGAGTTAAAAAACATTGCTTGAAAAATATACTTCGACATATCTGCTGCAACTTTGTTTGAAAATTGTGATATCTTAAGTAAGACAATCAAATCAGCTAAGTGATCTATACCGTTGAAAAGCTAAGCATAAATTACCTAAGTGGACTCGTCTTACTGATCAGTTGACTCTTTTTAAGAAAAAGAGAAAAGTTTTAAAAATGTTAAGAGGTCTATTCACCCCTTCCCCCTCTAGACCTCATCATAACCATTTGGGACCAATAAGAGGTATCAGAGCAGGTGGTTCATTTGGATGCCTGATCAGCGAGCTTGATCCTAGGTGTGTTTTTCAAACGTTTTCAAAACGACCATATTTTGAAAAATTAAAGCTTTTTGAAAATGGAGTTCATCAGCCATGTTTCTCACATTGGTGGTATGGACTTTGATGATTGGAAAATCATAATGGAAATTTTCTTGCTGCATGAAACGATAACATATACACTTGCATTACAAGAAGACCGTTCATATTCACAAAGACTGTCAAGGTTATTGATGAACCTGATATGATAGTTGACAAGGAACCATATGAGATGAATGCTGAAGAAATCAAGCTAGTCAACCTTCATAAGGTGGGTCGATTCATCATGACCAAAGCACTAGACGAAGAAAGATTCCATAAAATCAAAGACTACAAAACTTCTAAGGAAATGTGGGATAAAGTCTGTTCGATGAGCAAAGGAAACGAATCCATCAACGAACATCAGTTGGGTGTGGCTCTCGAAAAGTTTGAGAATTTCAAGATGAAGTCTGGAGAAACTAGCGATCAAATGGATACCAAATTTACCAAAACTTTGAACGAGGTTTTTAAGCTTGGTAAGAACTTTTCAGAAAAAGGAGATCACAATGAAGATTTTTAAGGCTCTTTCACCTAAATGCAACATAAGGTGACATCCATGGAAGAATCAAGAGATTCGGGGAAGATTTCTCAAACTGAACTGTTTTCGTCTCTCAAAGCCTTTGAGTACAAGTTGCCTAGAATGGGAATCGATGAGACATCAAGTTCAGATCTCACCACTGCTCTCGTCGTGTCAGATACATCAAGGAAATCAGCTGGAAAGTCCAAGGAGAAAGCAACATTTAATGAGACTATGCTGAAATCAAACAAACAATACTCTGCTGACAACGTTGCCTTGCTGCTAAATAGGTTGAAAAAGTTCTACAGAAGGAAAATGAAAATAAAATATAATAATGCTACTTCATCATCTTTTAACCCATTTCAGGAAAACAGGGATTCCGCAAGAGCAAAAATGAGATGCTACAACTGCAAGGAGTTGGGTCACTTCATTAAAGAATGTCCACGTCCTACAACTGCAAAAATAAAAGTTTGTTGATGAGGAAAAGCGTGAAAAAAGGAAGCGAAAGCTAAGTAAGAGCAAAACACTGTTAGCTGAAGCAGTGAAGCTAGTAAGCTCGGGCACATCAGATTCAGATTCAGATTCAGACACATCTTATGAAGAATCCGAAACCGAAGAAGTACCTGCATTGCTATGTCTAGTGGCCAAGAAATCCTATGATTCTGACAATGAGGTACCTATTACTAAAGAGGAAAATGCACTGTTTGAATCATTTGAGCAAATGATGTTACAAATGCAAATGTTGTAGGTGCATTTACTAAGCTTAAGGAAGAGATGACTATGCTGAAAGAGCAAAATAATTCACTAAAACTAAATGTTGAAAGACCCCAAGAATCAGTTGAGTAGAAAAAGCTTGAGCATGTAAATGAAACTCTGAAAGTTGAATGTGAAGTTCATAAGGGAAAGATTGCCTAACTTGAGAAAATCATTTCATCTTTTTCTAAGTCGTCTGAAGCAATAGATAATTTGATTACGAATCAGAGACTACCTTATGATCAAACTGGATTATGTTTTAACAACACAGAACACAACAATGCTGAAAGATTCACTTCAAACAATGATGGTAGAATCATTCTATTTGTTCAGAGTAGCCTTACTAATACAAAAGAAGTCTTCTGATGCCAAAAAGGGTAAAGAAAAGACTGGACATAACAGTAAGAATAAGGACAAATAGAATACTGCTAATTTTTCTAAGTCTAAAAATGAGATAGGAAAGAAAAAAACCAAGGAGAAAAGCACTTATAAGAAAAATAATGCTTGCAATGGATATGAGTCATATTATGATGATAGTTATACAATACACAACCTGCTTATGCATCATTCTATCATGCATCTCGTTATCCTCCTCACTATGTTGCTGCATATCCTGCTCATTGTCCAATGCATGCTTACCCAAATTATCATGCATCTTACCCTGCTTACAATCATTATCCTCATCATGACAGTTATAACTATGATCAACATTTTGAAAATCATGATGTAAATGTCAGAAAACCACCAAAGAAAGGCACCAAACTTAAGAAGCCTAAGACTATTAAAGCTTAGGTTGTCAAATGTAGTATTAATCCTGCAGGATTCGATCAATTAGGGTATCTAAAACAATAATTTATTTTGTAGGTTAAGAGTAGGAGTAGCGTAAATAAGAAGTGACAGTGGATGTTCAAGGCACATGTTTGGTGACAAGAATGAGTTAACTGGTCTTGTTGATTTCAACGGACCATCCGTTACTTTTGGGGACAGTAAAGAAGGCAAGCTTATCAAATGAAATCTGGAAATTTCAAATGTATCATATGTCAAAGGCCTGAAGTATAATCTGATGAGTATTAGTCAATTCTGTGACAAATGATATGAAGTTTTCTTTCGATCAAATAAATGCTATGTTGAGCAAATTGAACAAGAAAAGGATATTATCTAGACAAAGAAAAATATACATAGTCGACTGAAATTCTATTGATTCATATTCAACTGTGTGTTTGGTGGCTACTTCACCAAGCGAGATCAGTTGGTTGTGGCATAAAAGAATTAATCATGTTAACTTCAAGACCATTAATAGATTAGTCAAGATCAATTTGGTTGAAGGTCTTCCCAACATTAACATGAGCAAAGACAAGATGTGTGACGCCTGTCAGAAGGGTAAACAAGTCAAATCATCTTTCAAAAGTAAGATACATCAGTCATCTGACAGAGTACTAGAACTTCTTCACGTGGATTTGTTTGGACCTAATGATCCTATTAGCATCGGTGATAATAAATACTGCCTAGCTGTTGTGGATGATTTTTCAATGTATACTTGGGCGATTTTCATGGGGAAAAAAATGAAACCAAGGAACATCTTACCAAACTGACAGAAAAGATTCAGAATAAGCAAAGTAAAAAGATACTAAGAATCATATCAGATAGGGGCACCGAGTTCACTAACTCAACTGTTGAAGCTGCAAATCCAAAGGCATCAGTCATGAGTAATCTGCTGCCAGAACCCCACAACCAAACAGAGTTACTGAAAAGAGAAACAAAACTCTAATGGAAGCTACAAGGACGATGCTAGCTGAGTCTAAACTTCCACAAAGATTTTGGGCAGAAGCTACAAATACAACTTGTTATACCCATAACTGTTGCATGATCAACAAAAGTCGAAAAAAAACCCATATGAGATCTGGAAAAATAGGAATCCTGATATTCATTATTTGCGCATATTTGGTTGTAAATGTTTTGTCTTAAATACTGGTAAAAATTAGCTGACTGCTTTTGCAGAAAAAGCTGACGAAGCCGTTGTTGTACGATACTCTTCTATTAGTAAAGCATATAGAGCTTTTAACAAAAGAACTTTGCTAGTAGAAGAATCTGTTCTTGTAGTATTTGATGAGCCTACTCAATGTTCTAAAAATAATAAAAGTACTAATTCAGATATGTCTGCTGATATTCAGAAATTGACTATGGAATAATACTACTTGATCTCAACAAATGTGACAACAATATTGTTGATTCAAATGCTATCAACATTCAATTAGAAGAGTTGCAAATAGCTGACAGATAAGTAACTGTTCAACAGACGACTACTGAAACTCCAACAGTAAAGTTACAAACAGATAAATCAATAGGACAACATTCTGATTTGCAACCTGATCTAAGATGGCTCAGAGGACAACTACAAATGAATATATGTTTATAAGTTTTCTTTCACATATTGAACCTAAACAGATTGATGAAACTCTTAATGACCCAAGCTGGATAGAAGCTATGCAAGAATAACTCAATCAATTCTAAAGGAATAAGGTATGGACTCTCGTTCCTAGACCTTCTCATCAAAGAGGTATTGGCACTAAGTGAGTTTTTAGGAATAAAATAGATGAACTAGAATCATCACAAGAAATAAAGCAAGACTAGTGATCAAATGTTATTGTCATGAAGAAGGAATAGATTTTGATGAAACTTTCGCACCAGTGGTGAGGCTTGAGGCAATCATATTATTCTTAGCCTACGCTGGTCACAAGAACTTCACCGTTTATCAGATGGATGTGAAGTCTGTTTTTCTCAATGGATAACTACAATAAGAGGTATATGTTGAACAACCTCCTGGCTTTATAGTGTATCAAGAAGGTGATAAAGTATGACGTCATGTGAAGGCACTATATGGTCTAAAGCAAGCACCAAGAGCATGGTATGACACTTTATCTAAATTTCTTTTAATTAAAGGATTTCGAAAAGGTAATGTTGATAAAACTTTATTCACTATTGAATGGGATGATCATATTTTGTTAGTTCAAATATATGTGGACGATATTATTTTGGGTTCAACTAACAAACAAATGTGTGAGAAATTCTCCAAATTGATGCAAAACAAATTTGAAATGAGCACGATGGGAGAACTCAACTACTTTCTAGGATTACAAATCAAGCAACTACCAAATGGCATATTCATCAACCAAGCAAAGTACATAAGAGATCTGTTTAATAAATTTAATATGGAAACTAGATCATATGTTGCTATTCCAATGGAGACTGGACTTCAATTAATTAATTAGATCATAATTCAAAATTACTTACAATTTTTGTACATTGAAGTTATTAGCAATAAGATCGATTCTCGATTTGTAACGTTAATTGACCAATTGTTGACCATATAAGAGTTATACACACTTATATATATACATACATTGAGGTTATTCGAAATCAAATCGATACATGGCCCGAAATTATTAAGTACTCGCTAATTCAAAATTGTTGACTATAGTTATTTACATTGAGCTTATAATTTACAATCAGATCGATCGATTGTTGATTAGCAACATTAATTGACCAATCGTTGACCTTAGGGGTTATATTGTACATGATTTGAGGTAATTCGAAATCAAATCGATTGTAGCTTGGCTTGAAATTATTAATTAGTCACTTATTCAAATTTTTTGATTATATGATTAAGTACATTGAGATTATTCGAAATCAAATAGACTGACTCGATTTGTAAAATTAACGATGACCAAAAATCAACATTGATGACCTTATGTACATTGAAGTTATTCATAATCAAATCGATACAACAAATATATAGGTAATACTCCATCCGTCCTATTATTCTTACTTTTTTGCACAGAGTTTTAGACCATAGCTAAAAAGGTTAGAGTTTTATTATCTTTACAGTTTTGCCCTTAAAAGTAGTGTCTAGAACAAGTGGTGTCAAATCATTGTTTTAAGTAAGAGGGAATTGTCAAAAAATTAATTATATTTTAGAAAATGTAGTAGTAAATTGGGACATCCCAAAAATAAAATAAGAGTAAAAAATTTGGGATGGAAGGAGTATATTAGATGAATATATATTCATCGGATACATATTTTTAATGGATCAGATCAAGATAATTTCACATTCGCTCCACATATTTCGGATTACGGATCTTCTTAATCTGATCATATCCATTGAATCCCTAATCGAATAAATTGGATCAAATTCAAATCAGAATCGGATTAAAATTTGCCCCACTGGAAGCCCTAGAATTGAGGGAATATAATTTTTTGAGAAGAATGTGCCAGAATATGATATAGAGAGATCAAATTTAAGATGAAGAAAAAAATACGATTAAAGATTGCGGCGTCCCTCAATGTTATTAAAACCAGATTGAATCGGTCGGTCGAACTGGTTCAACTGCGAACTGGTTGTCTGTCTGGTTCCGATAGACCCCAAAACTCAGTTGTAACCGAACCGGTGGTGAGTCGGCAAGAACCGATCGAAAATCGACGAACTGGCGACCCGATAAGCCGGTTTGAACAGCAGTTCTTGTTTTTTCACTTTTTTCCGATTTTTTTCTAAATGTTTAACTTAAATTAAAAACTCTTGTAGAAGAAGATATTTGAACATCTAACCTCTTGAATGAAACATAACATTCTTACAATTTGAGCTATGTCACTTTTATTGAATTTTTAGTATACAAATTTATAAATTATAGAAAATTTGTAACCAAATTTATTTATAAATTAGATTATGATAATTAACTCAAATTAATATTTTATACATTATCAATGAAAATTAATACTAATTTTAGTTTTATGACATAATTTTTTATTAAAAGTTTTTCTATAAGATATTTCTTTCCATCTATATTTTTAGGATAAAGAGTGCCAAAGTTGGAAAACCAAATCGATATATTATGTAAATTTGATTTTGAATATTAGACTTTTTTATATAATCATATTCTAAAATTATTAATCTCTTAGTTTGTTGTATTTTTAACTTACACATTTATATTTTTAAATAAATATACTCATATTATATTTATATGAGTTTACTATTTTTGTTGGTACAAAGTATCATATTATCGTTATGATAAACATAAGTTAGATAAATAGTATATGATTTAATTTAAATGTATCTAAGTTTTGTATATTTCTAATCAATTGAAGTATAATGTTTAAATTTTTTATGCATATTACATATACATTAAAATTAAATATATTTATTATATCATTATAATGTTATTCGATCCGATTAATAACCCAACTGATTCGACCAGTAAATTTAGTGATATGTTGGATTACCAGTTCCTTGTCCGATCCGATTTTAAAAAGTAAAAACATTGCTTGGCTATGCGGCCATATTCCAGATGTTTTACCCCCCTCAACCCAAATTATTGAGGTGAAAGAAAGAAATAGAAGTCGAAAGAAGGACACTGGCAGAATAAAGTGTGTCATAAATCTATGAAACTGGACACATGTCAACATTTTTTTCATGGTAAAAACACATGTCAACATTCTATGCCTCTGTGGATATGAATACCAAGTTGCGATAAAAATGCATTTTCAATCCTTTAACTTTTAATGAATAGTAATTTTGGGATTTTTTTTTCAAGTAAGCAATTTTGATCCTTTGACTTTTCACTGTTTGCAATTTTAGAACATTCAGTTGCAATTTTAGAATATTTATCAGTAATTTTGGTTCTTTAACTTTTTGAATCTCGAGAGTAACAGACAGAAATTGCTGTAAAATGTCGTAAAATTGCATGTTAAATGACCAAATTTGCAGTAAAATTCCTTCAAATTACAAATACCAAAAAGTTGAAGGACCGAAATTGTGTAACGAGGAAAAAACTGTCACAAAACTATCAACTAATAAAAGTTAAAGGTCTAAAATTGCATTTTTGCCACCAAGTGGCCTAACATCAAATTTCCAAATCTCTATATAATGTACATGAAATTTAGAAAACAAAATTCATCTCTCTCTCTTAAATAATTTGCATAAAAAAATGAGTAGAGAACAATTAATACCCAATTGGGAATTTAACACTACTTCTTTATCACCTGAACAGAATAATAATGATACTATGTTTCCTCTTTTAGCTTCGACACAATCAAATGTTTCACCCCATGTGGAAAATGATTCAGAAATGTTGAAATTTTTTAACATTAATTTTGCATCAGAAGAACAAAATAATCTCAACTCTGTTCCTATACTACCCAATATGTCTATACCTGTTATGGAAGATCAAGAACCAAGAAATAAAAAGAGAAAAAGATGCAGAAGATTCGAAAATTCAAATTTGTTTCATAATGAGGTGAGCCTCTTTTATTTTTTTAGGATTTTATTTTTTGTAAATTATTTTTATATTCTTTTGTAAAACGACATCGTATGGCAGGAAGTTGGAGGTGGGGTTATGTTAAATACAAGCCTGGAGCGTTTGCCTTCCTCAAAGCAATGTTGTTCCGAACTGCATAGCAAGTTTGAAAAGGTAAAACCGTAAAAGCCTATTTTTTTTTAATTGGATAATAAAAATGCCTATTTTTTAAAATGGGTAAAATTATGTTTTTCGGAATGTAGAACACGTAGAATGAAAATGTTTTAAATGATTTTTGCTGCGATTTACTAGATCTCCCAAGATTATTGTTATACATTTTGCATTCAATATTCAACAATGTACTATCTTAATTATAATTTTGGTAAAGCTGAGGCCCAAGATTTAAATTCTTTTGGTTCGAGTTTCAATAAAAGTGTAATTAATTTATCTAGTCTAGTTTTATAGTAGTCTCACTGAGGGTAATTATTTATTCAACAATGCTAGCATCACATTCCATGTTTCACAGACCAAAGTACAGCCAGTATTCTGCATTCCTAAATCAACTATTTTGACAAAGTTGGACTCTAAAAACTTTAAATTGTAAAAAAAGCCCAAAGTAACAATGAATAAGAAAATAAACCCTGTTTATAAAATAATCAATACAAAATTATCAATTTCAAACCTATCATATCTACGAATCTTGCCAAGAAAATACTGAAAAAATTATTTTAATATAAATGAAAAAAAATAAATTAATGATATGGCCCATAAATAATTATCAAGAAAATATAGCCCCTATTTGTAAAGGATAAACCCTAAACCCTAAAACCCTATACCCTAAAATCCTAAACCCTAAATTAAACATTATGTAATAAACCCTAAGTTCAAGACATTGCAATTGCTTTTAAATTATGATTTTATATTTTTATTGTAATTTTTGAGATATTTTGTATTCAATATTGATGAATGATAAATTATCATTTAGAAAGTAATGAAATTTTTTTTATATGAGTAATATCGTAAAATTTAGGTGATCTTTTGTAATTTTTGAAAGTTGAGTGGGTTCTTAATAGATTAAAAAGACCATTTTAAGAAAAAACATGTTAAACAGGTATTAGGTAACACAATTAACTTTAAAAGCATAAAATAAGGGCTGTACAAATGGCTGTGAAGGTTGGGCTGTGATATAATCATTTTCCTTATTTATTCACTGTAATTTGCTCATATATCAATCAATATTCTTATTTGATGTAAAGAAGTAATTCACTCAACAAAAAAGTAACATTCTTTTTCATAAGTAGTGAATTTATGGTTTTATATTTTGGACAGAAACGTAGGGATCGAATTGCGGAAAGAATGAAAGCCCTTCAAGAATTGTTGCCTAATTGTACGAACAAGGTTAGTAATTAGTAATTGCCTTTTAAATCCAGGAATCAAACATAGCCTAAATCTTATTAACTTGGTATCATGTAATCTATTTTATGGATATAATGTTGTTTAGATATTAATATAAGTTGTATATACACTTGTAAAGTTGAGAATATGTTGGATAGATTTGAATTTTTGCATATATAAAAATATTTGGGGTCATTCTTTTATTATATTTTCACACAACACATCATGAATTGTGATGATGTCGTGCTCACACAATGATGATTTGGTTCATTCTCAACCACAACGTATAGATAATAGCATAAGCTTCAAAAACAAATATTGGCCTAATTGTTTAAGAAACTATGACGACTTTAAAAAATAGTCATGTAACTATAGGTCTCTTTCAAAAATAGTCCTCTAATTATACTAGACACACATTTAATTCATTAACTTTAACATAGTTTCCATTTTAGTCCTACACATAACAAATTTCGTCATTTAACTTACACTAAGTTTCGATTTTCGTCCTACAGTTACAAATTATATCCTGTAACTTTCAATAAGTTTAAACTTTCGTCCTGCAACTACAAACGTTTTTCCCGATAATAGGACAAATTGTAATTATAGGACAAAAATTGAAACTTATTGAAATTGTTAGAGGATCAAATTTGTTATGCATAAGACTAAAATTGAAATTGAGTGAAAGTTAAAGGACTAAACGTGTGTTCACTATAGTTACATGACTATTTTTGAACAAGTACCAAAGTTTATAAGATCATTTTTGAAATTTAGCCAAGAAAGTATCATGTTCAAGTTTATTATTTTTGTGATTACTCAATCATGGAATCCTTCTTGCCCACAATTTTACCCATTATTTTTTTTTTTTTAATTTGAACAGTTGGGTGCAGCTTCGGTCCTAGATAAATCCATTGAATACATCAGAACCCTTCAACATCACATACATGTAAGATCTCTTTGGATAATTCTTGTTTATAACACACATATATATACATACATTACAAAGGTTTATAATATTTTAAAAATTAGTCAAAATCGAAATCAATATTGACAGAGGGTATTTTCGTAATTTTGCCTAACGTCTATTAACATTGTACCAGAACATGTGTGCACGAGGAAATGCTATCCAATATGCTACAAATGTGCCACTTCAAGTTCCCCAAATGTCTCCATATTTTCCCATTAGTGATTGTGTAATGGGAGCAACTAATTTGCTTTGGCCATCCAACATTCCGTCGTGTAATCTTCGTGCTCAATTGCAAACAACACAAGCAAATTTGCCAATGTATGCATCAACGGAATTTATGCCACATTTTCAAATTCAAAAATCAACGTTCAATCCATACCAACAAATTCCAATAGGAACAGCGTCAAGTTCTAGTGTGCGACCGGGCTCGTTTCCTATATTTTCTCCTCCGATGATACTTCCAACACAAGGGGAGTCGACGTTTCAAGATTTTCCAACAAATTTAATGGATTTCCCACAAATTCATGGGGCTAGTCAAATAACTTAAAAGAGACGAGATAGGAAAAGGAGGCCTTACTTTTTAAGGTTTATATTTGTTGTAAGAGTCTATCGTGACTCAACTAGGATTGAATTTGTTATTTTAGGGGAAAATGCAAGATACTACATTGTGTTATGTAAAACCCGCATAAAACTATCTTGTGAATTTTTTTTTGCACCAAACTCCCTTGTACTTTTAAAAATGTTTCATTAAACACCCAATCTCAATTAGTTACTAACACCGTTAATTTTTAATTAAATTGCCTAAATTACCCCTAGATGTATTAAAAGTACAAGGAGATTTTGTGCAAAAGTTGAAAAGTACGAGAGAATTTTGCGCAAACATTCAAAAGTATCAATGGAGTTTGGCGCAAACGTTGAAAAGTACAAGGGAGTTATTGGCTGAAAAAAGTATGCGAAAAACAACAAAAATTGTCATATTGTTGGGGTGAAACACACGCGTGTAAAAAAATGTACAGAAAGAGACGAATTGGGTATTTTATGCAGGGGTTTTTTGCAAGTTAACTCCCTGTGATATGTCTAATGGGCAATTTACCTCCCTCTGAAATAAAAATAGGCAATTTAACTCCATGTGAAATGAAATAATGAGCAATTTACCTCCTTGTAATATAAAAATAGGCAATTTACCTCCATGTGAAATGAAATAATGAGCAATTTAATTCACTGTGATATGAATTAATAAGCAATTTAGAAGGAGGTAATGTGTTTTTTTATAAAAACACAGGAAGGTATTTTGCCATTTTTCTTATTACTAAATTGTCTATTTAGAATATCACAGGGAGGTATTTTGCCCTTTTTTTTTATCACAGGGAGTTAAATTGTCTATTTAGAATAACACAGGGAGTTAATTTGCTATTCACTCGTATTCGGACGGTCAAATTTACCCCCTAACTTACAGAACTGATGCAATTTTGAAATTTTTCTACCCAGTTGCGAAATGAACCTCACTCGCGAGTTGACATTTTCCAATTTAAATTCAATAGGCCCGCGACTGATGTTCACTTTAAAACAGCTTCAATCTTGTAAGTTGTGGGTAAAATTAATAGTCCAAATACTTGTGGAACAAATTTGTCAGCGGTCATTAATTAATTTTATTTTTTGGGCTTATAACGTTGTCGTGCTTTATTTTTTCTTTGCTCATTTGCTAAAATTTCTGTTAGTTTCTAGTTACGAATATATTTTGTGTTGTCAATCTCATCCCTTAATTAAATCGTCCTATTTTCTTCTTATGTCACATACTTTCTAATTCACCTTCATAATAAAATAATAAAAAGTTTGACTTCAATCCAAATGTCTATTTTTCTCTCCATTGATGTATTCCATATTTTTTTTTAAAATTTGATATAAACTTATTTCATTACTCAAAGTGCGAACTTGATACGAAAACTACCAAATTGTGAAGATCAAATTTGACAAGGCACACACTCCATATGGTATCATGCATATTGTTCAGAAGTAGACTCATTGCAGGTATTATTGTGGACATTAAGGGCGGCGCATATCCTCCATTTCAGTGTAAAAATTGAGAAAAAAATAATTTTAATATCAAACTGTTGTCTAAATTACACATATGATTCCAAATTTTCTGAAAAAACACATTTAATACCATAATTTAGGCCCTCTTGACACATTTTATTTGGTCGTCAATTTTTTAACAGAATTTATCACGTGCGTGACACAGGTTTTCCACGTGAAGGGGGTAAAATTTTATTTTTGATACCTGACTTTTACTTACTTTACACATTTGGTACCAAACCTTCGAAAAACACACATTTTAATACCAAAATTGAAGGCTTTTTGACACATTTTCTTTGACCATCAATCTTTTGGACGGGAACGGCCACGTGGCCATTAAGTCACCAAAATTGCACGCTTTTTGTACGTAATGTGCTCGGGCATGAAGTATTTGAACATAATTTTAATTTTTCCATTACTCCTTCGTTACAAGGCCAGAATCCGTCTTCTTTATATGGTTGGAAAGCTCTTGACGAGAACATTTTAACGGTACAAGTTCAGTTCATGAAACGCAAAAGATAATTCCCGGAAAATTAACAAAGTTTCAGTCTGTTTTCCAATTTCATTAAGATAGAACCAAAACTTTGTTAATTTTTTTAGAATTATCTATTGCATTTCATGATGGAATAATGTCCTGTAAGCTTACTATTTTGGCTGCATTTAATTTGTAATAATTAAAAGAACTATTCAGTTCGATTAATGAATGCATTTATTTATATGGTCACCTTCATCTTATGAATAAATATCTAACATAAGGATGGAAGTCCTTAGATCACAGGGTTACGGGACAGCCCGTGGACTGATCTCCAAGACCGTGATCTAAAACTAATCCAAGGGTCGTAGAATCCATTTGAGATGGGACATAAATGGATTCGGTTAGACCCTGACAAGTATGTATATTCCGATGAACTGAAGGACGCTGGGGTCCATGAGCGTGACTGGGATAGTCGATACACATGAGTGGGTGGCTTGCTTGGATGGCAAGCGCACTGAATACCCCAACTAGGAAATAACTCACCATGGAAGCGGTAGTCGCATATTGGGGATGAAGTTATTCCTATTTACAATAGTGTACGAGGAACAATCCTTATTAATTGAGGTGATAGGGTTCATGTTGGGCATAGAGGAACGTGTATGCAGGTTCATATCATAAACACAGGATCCGTTGATCCGACTTGATAGGTTGGGAGCTTCTCCTATGAATCTCTGTAAGAAACGTATTCCGGTAAATCCTTGGCCAAGGTATCTAACGGCTTTATGAAAGTAACTCATAAATATTAAATAAAAGGGAATAGTTTCGAGACCAGAATACATATAGTCTAGACAAGTAAGGAAACCGATGAAAGTCCATAACCTTAGTCTTCACTGGGAGACCAACTCATGGAAGGATTAAGTTGTACATGGAAATTATACAGGAGAAAAGGTTCACCCGAATTAATTCACTAGTGATTGGGCTTCGCGGGCTCGTCGCCATTCATCGACTACGGAGTGTGGGAGAATTTCCAAATTTGCAGGGGTGCTAATTTGAGTAATGGTCAATTGACAGAGTGTTCAATTGACTTTAAGAGTAAGCGATTACTTGATTAATTGAACGAAAGTTTAATTAGAACCCATGACCACTTATGTGGTGAACCTACGGGGACATACACAATACACATGGAGCGAAAACAAGTGAAATGAAGAAAGGTGGGATCGACTGGGTCGACCTAAGTGGGCGTGAAATGATGTGATTAGATTGGATCATCTGATAAATTAAATTGGATTTAATTATAAGAGTGGATTTAATTAAATGGACTTGGAGTCCAAATTAATTAAATGATAATTAATTGAATGGGCCAATTAATTTGGAGATTAATTGGAAGACTAGGCCTTGAATTAATTACAAGATTGATCTTGCAAATTAATTAAGGCCTAGCCCAATTAAAATGGAAGACTTAGCCTTGTGGACAAGTAATTTGAGTCTTCCAATGTGAACAGGATTTGAGAGATATCTAAGGAATCTAGGATTCCTAGTATCTATAAATAAGACTTATTAGTCTTGGAAACTAAGTTACACTTTTTTGTCTTCTACTCAAAAGTGAAAACAAGAAAAATCCTAGCCACTCCTAAGAAAAGGCCGCCCACCCTGTGCAAGAAGTCAATCGACTTCTTGCTCTTCTTGTCCTCGGTTTCTCGTCTAATTTATCTGTGTTCTAGCCTATCAGATTTATGAGTGTTCGTGTAATGTGGTTTATTGAACCATAGAGACGCAACACGTGGGGCATTTTACAAAAGTTGCATATCCACTTTCCAGAGAAACGAAGGGGGTGATTTTGTTGTCAAAGTTCTACACAGATCCAGATATACAGAGTTGATTTGGAAGTGCAAGGAACAAGGTATAAACTAGATCTATTTATATATCCTTCTTTTATATTTGTTTATATATTATACCGGATTGTATCCTGGCAAGATTCCCAAGGGGAGCCTAAAATTTTTATATTTTTGCTGCCTGAGGCTCGTTTTCTCATAAGAATCCTAATATTTCATTAATTGAAACTTTTACCGTTAGAGAGCTCTCGTCAAGAGCTTTTCAGCTATATAAAGAACACGAAATTTGGCCTTGTAACGAAGGAGTTATGAAAAATTAATATTAGGTTCAAATACTTCCTATCCGAGCATATTACATGTAAAAAGCGTGCAGTTTTGGTGACTTAACGGCCACGTGGTCGTTCCCATACAAAAATTTGATTGTGAAAGAAAATGTGTCAAAAGGCCTTCAATTTTGGTATTAAATGTCTCTTTTTCGAAGGTTTGGTACCAAATGTGTAAAGTAGGTAAAAGTCTTGTATAAAAAATGAAATAAAAACCCCTGCACGTGCAAAACCGTGCCACTTAATGGACAAGTGCCGCACACGTGATGAATTCTGTTAAAAAATTGACGGTCAAATAAAATGTGTCAAGATGACATAATTTTAGTATTAAATGTGTTTTTTGAGAAAGTTTTACATCAAATATGTACAATGGACAAAAGTTTGGTATGAAAAGTATTTTTCCCTCGTAAAAACTAGAGTTACTTTCATAGACGAAAATGTTGCATTTAGACCTCGATTTTCAATTGGATCTTATTTCACTTAAGACATACCAAGATAGTAGAATCAAAGAAATGGAGGTAAATATAATGTACATTAACAATTTACACACTAGAATTTTTTGTCAAAATCAGGTTTGGCCACACCTATCCAACCACATGGCAAGTACATTTCACATGTCTTGTGATTAGAAAGTGTTATCTAATAAAAAACAAATATATTTTACTTGTTTTTTTATTTGTTGGGTGTGATCAAATCCATTTTGGTAAGAACTACACTTTGAAGACTTATTGTTACATTAAAATTGAAGAAATTAGGTGAATTTTAAGGATTGGTGGTCTCATTTCGAGAGAAAACAAAGATGATTAATTAGTTTGGTCATTCTAGTTTTTTAAAAAAATAAAAAGGTGGTTTGGTCTTTTTTTATTTTTTTTAGGAAAACCCGAAAGTAACTCTATTGATACCAGTGTTTTCAAAATGGACAGAACCGACCGGTTCGATCGGTAATCGGCTACTAGTTCGGTCCGGTTAATCCTTCAAAACCAGTCTTCTTCCTGCCCAGTTCGAACCAGAAAAAATCAGTCAAAAATCTGTAAAATCAGTGAACCAATGAACCGATTGAACCAGTGGTTCACTTATAACAAAAAAAATAAAATAAAACTAGGGATTTTTTATACATTTCTTCTTCCCCAAATTCAAGTATTTGCATGTTTTTTCATAAAAGAATTTAGGTGACAAAATTCATCAAATATTTTCTTTTTTCTATAGGTGATTAGTAATAAAATTATTGTTATGATATGTTGTATATCACAGTTTCTATTATTGCTTAGATATTATGTTATCATAGTTGTAATTTTGAATATTTGATGTTTATTTTGATTTAGGTCTATGTATTGGAAATATGGGGATTTATGTTGGAGTTTTTTTTCTTCTTGTGACTATTGTTGTGATAAGAAAATGTTATGTTGGATTCTGAATTGCATAATTACTTATGTTTGTTTTGTTTTTATCTACTTTGACGATTTGTTGTCTACTAGTTGTGATTTGTGAGATAATATTTAGATTATGAAAATAACTTGAAAAAATTGGATAAGAATTAATTTTTTAAATGGTTGATTAAATACATTAAAACTTAAATTAAATTATTATTTCGTAATGACGTCACACCGGTTGAACCAGTAGTTAAAACGATTAAACCGATCCAACCAGTAACCAATAAGGCTACCGGTTCGATGTCCGTTCCGATTTTTAAAACATTGATTGATACTCAATGTCATCAAGTACAAAATCAACGATAAAAGCCGGAAGCTCAATAGATATGGAGTCTAAACTAAGAGCTATTTTTGCTAAGACATGAGCAAATCAAATTATTTTCTCTAAACGTATGATAACATATGAAAAGAATCTTTCTAAAGAGTAAAATATTTTCGAATCAAACGAAATCGCACATATTAGAACGATAGGATAAAGGCGAAACAATTTTGGACCAAAATTGGCAGAGAACAAACAATTCTATGAATCATTTAATCGATCGTTGCTCTTGCGCGTGACATGCTTGGAAACATTTGAGACAGAGATGGTCATTCAAAAAAAAAATGGGAAAAAAAATAATTTTAGTCTTTTAACTTTTGCAGAGATGCGAAAATGGGACACATGCAGTTCCGACAAGCAATTTACATCCTATATATTTTAAGGTACTGTAATTTTAATCCTCTTACCCGCAATATTAGTCTTAGGCCATCTCCAATGACCAAGTTCAAAGCTTGACTTTGCTTGGAGTTGGCCTTTTTGGCCATCTATCCTTGAGTGTTGGGGCAGTGGATAATGCAAGTTCATGCCAAATAACTCTTTTTTTTTTGTTCTTTATTTTGGTTAAAGTTAACGAACTTTTTTTTTTTAAATCTTTATTTAAAAAAGTTAATTTTAGTTTTAGAAATGTAACTTTTATTCAAGAAACTTAATTTAATTTAAAAAATTTAACATTAATTGTGTGAAACTTAATAACACTGTAAGAAACTTAAATTTAATTAATATTGTTATTATTATAACCTTGATTTTTTTTAATTTAAAATATTATAATTTAATTAAAAAGTTTTAATGTAGCAAACAAAACGTACAAATATGAAATTAAATACGATTTATGGAATCTTAAATAAGAATTCTTAAATTAAATACGATATAGCCCTAGAATTTATCGAAACACTTGAGACATCTAAATAAATATGATTACATACGGCCAAATGTTGTTTATTATTATTATTATTATTATTATTATTAAGTGAGAGTGGAAAAGAATAATTATTAAGTGAGAGTGGGGGAAAATAAAGATTTGAATTAAATGGAATGAGAAGATTGAATCATTAGAGATGACTATGAAAAAGAAAGGCGAAGTTGGACTTGGAATATGAGGGGAAGCTAGACTTGGACTCTTGAGTCACTAGAGATGGCCTTAAATTCGTCGAAAGTTATATTAGTGTCCTTAAATTGCTATGCAAGCAAATAAAATTGGGGGTTTTGTCCCTCTGGCTACCACACAGTGTTAATCCACCACTTCATCTTGTCAAATTAGCTTAAATTCGAGAAAATAATAACACCTTATTTTCCTTCAGTTATTTCCCTACCTAATAATTATTAGGGCAAAGATGCTATAATGCCATAATTTGTTTGTTTTGTGAAAATTTATGGACACTAATTTTAATTCCGTCGAATTTGGCACTAAAATTACGGGTAAGAGGATTAAAGATTGCCTTTACTTAAAACATAAAAAATGTAAATTATTTATCAAAACTACAAATGTCACATTTTCGCGTCCCTGCTAAAGTTAAATGTCTATTATTGATGTTTTGCCGAAAAAACAAAAGAGAGGGGTGGTATTATGCCAAACTTGTCTGGTCATAAATTTGGCTCACACTTGACTAACATATTATTTTGGACTTCGAGCTCATATCGAATAAATCTCAAACTAAATACTTCTGGAAAAAATTTCTACCATTAAAATGCATTCATATAGAAATATACATAAACCATATAAATATATAAATCTCATACTAATACTCCCTAACAAGAATATTAAGTAACATTTCAAACTAAAAGTCTATTTCATAAAACTACCATAACACTCATCATTTTAAAAAATACTTACAAATAGTTATTAAATATATGAAATATGAATTATGAAATATTTATATTATTTAACAAATAAAATTATTCAAACATTTTCAAAAATCGGACTTTATTTGAATTGAGTTAAAATTTTGACTTCCCTAATAAATTAATTAGACCAAAAAATAAGATGTAATTCAAATAAAATCGGGTTGAGCCATAGACTCGAAGGTAGCCGACTCAAGTGACTGTCCTAAGATTAAAATGAAGGCGCATTGGCCAAGGAAATAACAGGGTAACAGCATCTAGGAAATATGAACTTTTGTCTCAACTTGGCATGTGATGAAAATTATTTGCAAAAGATGCACTCTTTTCATGTTTGGATGAAAGTGACTAATTATTATATATGTGCAAAATATAAATAATTAACATTATTAGATATGAATAGATTTTGTCTGTCTCGTAAATTTTACTCTTATTTTTTTAGGGTTACTCCCCCTGAACTAATGCTAATTGGCAATCACCCCCAAAACCTTTTTTTTTTTTGCAGTCACACTACTTATGTTAAATATCCATCCACTCCACCATAAAAAAAAATAACTAAATGTGCAAATAACCCTTATTTTATACTTCCTATATCCCTAAATTATCACTACTATTTTCTTTTGTGATGTCCCAAAAATACTCTCTCATATAAAGTAATGATTTGTCACCACTAACTGTAACCACTACTTTTAAGGGCATTTATGTAAAAATACCTAAAAATTCTACCTTTTTAACTTTTACCTAAAACTAAGCGCCAAAAAATAAAAGGATAGAAGAAAAAAAGAAACGAAGGGAGTACAACGGGTTTGTCAAAAATTATAATAAACCCAATAATTATTCATTTTTCTAAAATAAAATATCAAACTAATTATAAATTTGACTAATTATAAAACTCCAAACCGAATTGGGAGCGCGCATGACTAAATTCGCTCCAGAGGTTCATGCGCCCTCCCAATTCGCTCTCTGAGCGTAAAACTCAAATTCTCGGTAAAATTCGTGCTTTGTATGTACATAATTCGCGCTCTGAAAAACTTAAATTCGCGCATGCATAAATTGAGGACAGATGTTGCAAAAGCTTGCAAATAATTGTCGTTTTTGTCTGAAGTATCCAACTATATGAATAGTAGGAAGATGAATGTCTACAACTTTCGTGTTTCGAGATTTTACTGAATATTTTTAACTTAATATTAAACTTATCACTTTTCAATTTTTATTCAGTAAAATATTCAGTTATGAATGATGTCATATTGTTTTTCAAACAATATGACATCATTCATAACTGAATATTTTACTGAATAAAAATTGAAAAGTGATAAGTTTAATTCATTATTTAAAGTTAAGAGGAAATTTTAAAGTTAAGAGGAAATAACTGAATATGAAATTTTGTTTTAGATATTAAAAAATTAAAAGTAAAAAAATTAGGAAATACGTGCATGACGAATTAGTTACCTAATATACACTTGTTACATAATACTAATAATATTTCATATAATATTTCAGACTCGATTACATTCGATTGACAAATATTATCCCATGACTGTCAAGAAGGGATAATTTCAATTTCCAAGGATTATTTTACATTTTCAAATGTCTGTCTAGAATTCACCAGATATGAATATGCCTTTAGATTGATTAGATAAATTGAAACTGAAAATCTGTCAGGAACTTGTAGGTTATTATTGAATATTTATTTAATAGAAAAAATCGTATGTTTCTCCCTAAATTTTTAATCAAGTTCCACTTTGATAAGAATGTAAAGTGTCAAATTTTTATGAATTAATTTTTACTATTTAATATTTATAAGACACCAAATCATACTCATTATTCTTATATTTTGATCTAGGATGCAATTGAAGGCATTAAGTGCAAATCAAGCTAAGTAGACAAATTTTTGACAGTTTTGACACTACTTCGTAATATGAGCATACAAATCTCATACGAGATTCAAATGAGATGATTCAAGATGCTATGGATTGGAAGAGGAATGTCTACAACTTTCATGTTTCGAGATTTCTGAGATTCTGATGGGATCCTAAACGAAATTGGACTTAAAGTCATTGTACCTATTTTATAGAAAGTTTCCTAAATATCAAGTCTAATATATTGACTTGATATTGGGAAATCCTTGATGGACGAAATTGGAAGGATGAAATCAGCACTCTCCTATATACATTTGATTTAGATATTATTCTAATTTTTATATTATTAATATAATAAAAAGATTGATATCAATTTTAGAAGATTTTGAGGGTTGTGTTGGCTTCTTTTATAAATAGTGCTTTGGATGACTATCTCCTCTCTTCTCCCACTTCTACTTAGAGTTATTAATGGCCTTACATGGCTAAATCATTATAATTGGTCGAAGGAAATTGAAGCTTCATAAACAATAAAACTATGAGGTCTAATTTATTTTATTATTCAATACCGATTGCTCTTTTATATTAATTAACATGGTTGTTTTGTTTAATTGCTAGGAGGCCTACTAGTATATTATTATTTTCAATCTATTGATTGATTAGATATCAAATCTGTAATTGTTTGATCCATCTAATTTTGTGAACCATCTAAGATTCAATAATTTGTTGCGTCTGAGTCAGTCCTTGACTCCAGTACCACCATGCTTCTTCTCTTTTTGTCACAGGTGTTATTAATCTTAAGAAGACAAATCAACTATATTATATCCAACCACTTGTGTTTGAATTTTTTCGTTTCCTTGATCTCTCTAATTCTTAAAGCATCTACTATATGAAACATTTAGTGCTTATCTTGGGTTATTTAGTAGTTAAGATTAATTGGATCACTTTTTCTGATTAATTAAAACTAAGAAGAGATAGAAGATTATTTCCAACAGTGAATATTCAAAGTGTGAATTACTATAAATTTACATCGATGATTAGTTATACAATTCTAACAGTGGATGTTGACTTAAACCAATATTTGTTACTTTGATTAAATTTAATTTGCATTACTCCTTAATTATTGGAATTCGTTATACTCAAACACGCCCTCCCCCCCCCCCCCCCCCCCCTTATTTTTATCCATTTAGCATTAAATTAGACTATAAATTCTTTGTGGAATCAACCCTCACTCGCTCTACTACATTATTAGGAGTGTAAGTTTTATTTTTTGTTGCATACGACAACACCACACTTTCTCCCCAGAACTTCATATTTTGCATCACTCAACATGGACTTACATTAATGTTGCACTTTCTCCACTAAACTCTTTTTCAACTACTTTTCTGGCCAAAGAGTTCAGGGGGAAAGTACAACACAAAAGCTCAAGGGGAAAAGTGCAACAAAAGTGTAAGTTTAGGGGAAAAGTTGCAACTTTGATGTAAGTTTGGAATTTTAAAAGGGTAAATTACGAATACCCCCCACAGGTAAGGCCTAATTACAAAAATCCCCCTCACGTATTGGGTATTACAAAAATCCCCCTCAGGTTTGTCACATTCTTACAATTAACCCCTTGTCCCTAAAATGTTCCAATTTTGCCCTTGGAAGTTATTTGTAATGTTTATAATATGTTATAAATTTTAAAAATTGGGTGTTAATTGTTTTATCTTGTAAATATAAAAATAATAATCATATATTTACCACCAAAATAATTGATATAATTTATAATTTCGCATAAATTTCAATAAATATTTCAATTTATAATACAATATAAACTTTAATAAATTAAAATATCTTATTTATAATACAATATAATTTATTAAATTTACTAATTTAAAAAATAAATTCATTTAACTAATGTGTAAACAATTCATATTTATAAAATATATTATTAAAATTAAATTTAATATTTTACAATTTAAATTGCTAATAAATATATAAATACCTTTTCTTTTGCAATATTTATTAAAACTTATGGACAGTTATAAATTTTATTCTGGTAGTAAATATATAATTATCTCTTTTCTAATTAAAAAGATATAATAAATAGATCCCAAGTTTTAACATTTATAAGACATTACAAACAATACAAATAACATCCAAGGGCAAAATTGGAATATTTTATGGGCAAGGGGTTAATTGTAAGAAGGTGACAAACCTGAGGGGGATTTTTGTAATATCCAATACGTGAGGGTGATTTTTGTAATTAGGGCTTACCTGAGGGGGGTATTCGTAATTTACCCTTTTTAAAAATATGTATAATTGTAATAAGATATTTAATACCCAAAAAATAAAAATTTAGTACAAAATTAGCTAGGGGTGCACATGGTACGGTTCTACGGTTTTTTTAATGAAATTAATACCGTACCAATTAATGCGATTTTGAAAAGTCACGTACCAAACTAACATTTTGAATACCATACCATTATATACGGTACGGTGCGGTTCTAGTACGGTACGGTGCGGTTTTATGGTATTTTACAATAACTTTTTAGGTCTCAAACTATTTTAATTATACAAAAAAAATGTACGTTTTTACATGAAAAAAGCTTGATTGTTTGTTTAAGCTTTGCATTTGTAATAGGTTAACACTTTAGGTCATCATTCTAACCAAATATTTGGCTTCAAGCTTATGATCTTAGTTTAGTTTTTATGAATTTAATAGCAAAATATGTTTAATCACATTAAATACAGTAAAAAAAATGCAAAAAATATTGCAATCTGATTCATTACACAATTTAAATATATAAACTATTTCCATTTTAAAAGTCAAGACTTGGGTAATCTACTTTTACAATAAAACAAAAAAAAAAGTACCTACATGAATTTACTTGTGATGCTAGTGCTAGAAGAAGGAGAAACAACTCAAATTTGAAGAAGCTTTGATGAAATATTTTCTCAATGAAAAACATGTATGCTGCTGCCGTGTATATCTCTAGAGATAAAGGTTTTTGTGATTTGTTAAGTAATTTAGGTTTTAGTTACTTGCCTTTTACGATATTAGTGGGCTTAATTTGAGTCCTAATTGTTTAAGGCTAAGGGTGAGTTTGGCCTAGCGATTCAAAAATCAATTATAGGATAATTAATTTTATTAAATTCGATTTTGACAATAATTGATTATGATAAAATTCAATTATAAAATAATTGATTTTGGATAATTGCAAAAGTAACACTTTAGTAACTTCTAAAATAAGTTGATTTTTAGCTTCTGGAGATCTCAAAAGTGATTATGATATTGTGGGCCAAATTAAAATCACAATTGACTATAAGCAATTTTCATAATTGGGGCCAAACACTTCAAAAATCACAATAGAGGTCTAGAAGTGCTTTTAGGGGCTACTATCGATGGGCCAAACTCACCCTAAATACAGAGCCTATAATATTTAAATATGTTCATTAAATATATGCATAAATTAATAAATAAAAGATATTTATTTTTATTGGTACGGTACGGTTTTTTTGCGGTATAAAATCCTTAAGACCTATACCATACCAAAATATCCAGTACGGTTTTTGTCTATACCAATACCTGTAATTTTGAAGAAAAAAACCGATACTTCGGTACGGTACAGTACGGTCCGGTCCGGTTTCAAAAATCATGTGCACCGCTAAAATTAGCAAATATAAAATAGATAAAAATATTTTATTTAGACAGTACAGAGTGAGATTAGAATGAGCATACACTATACTCTAATGTCTAGGTTTATCTCAAAAGTTATGCATTGCATTCTTCAAATGAGGTTTCAAGTTCTTTAAACTTGTGAAAAAAAAAAAAAAAAGTTTGACAATTTGAAATCGTGGATTTTCTAATTGATAATTAGTATTTGAAGAATAAAATAGGTAAACTTATTAATTTAAGAAACGAAATAATACTTTCAATCAGAAAATTGCGCTTCCCTCCCTGAACTTATAGTTGCACTTTCCCCTTGAACTTTTTAGTCCGAAAAGTGGTCGAAAAAGTGCAACATTAGTGTAAGTTCAGAGTGGAGTGTGCAAAAAATTAAAATTCAAGAGAAAAAGTATAACTTTATTGTAGGTTCAAGGGGAAACGCGATTTTCTCTATTCAATAAGTTACGTCTAGTATGTTACTTCAATATATTGTACTCTACGCCTTCATCTTCTACTTTCTCAAAATGTTACAAAATAAAATTTACTTTGTTAATATGCCTTTAATAACTCTTGAAAAAAAAGCTATCCAAAATATTTATCGGGCTTAAATATATGTTTTTTCATTCACATGGATTGAACTAAGTCCACTTAAATGGTCTGATTCTAACTCAACCTCAAAAGTTAGCTAAGAAGTGGATAATTGTTCAAAACCTTATATTCTGAACAATCTTTTTATTGAATCTATTTGGGATATTAATCTCATTACTTAATATGCACTTGATTAAATTTAGGTGTGAACTTAATGATGACGATTTTTTTTTTTTTTTGTCCCGAAAGGGATTGATGACGAATTTGTTTGTAGTGGAAGACGCGCAATGGGCATATTTTTTAGTAGTCACTTACATGCATGACTTGGTGGTATGATACTTATTTAGGAAATAAATATTACTAATATTGCTTTAGCATATATTGCCTTTTATTTTATTTATCGTCCATGAGTTATCTCTTTGTACAAAAAGCAACTCTTACGTAGAAGGAAAAAAAGTGCAAAATATGTCGACATTGCCGTTAGAGCAACTCCAATGGCCACTTTGGCTAATTAAGGAAGAGCCAAAATTGTCAAACTTTTGGCTAATTAAAGCCAAAACGGTTGAAACATGGTTTGACATTATAAATTATCATTTAAATTATAGAAGTTATAATATTTTATAAAGATATTATTTGGCTTAATTTAACTTTACACCCCATAAATTGGCCAGTTTATCACTTTCCACCCTAGAAAATTAATAATTCCACTTTGCACCCTCAAAATATACCTTAATGACTCCCCTTTGCACCTCAACATTTTCAACCACGTTAATGTGGTAAAGTCATTTCGAATTGTTAAGCAAATGCATGTTAGATATTGATGAAAAAATTCTCTCTATTTTCTTTGGAACACGCTATTTTTTTTTTTTAGTTTTCCATATTCTTTGATTGTTGAGCAAACCTGAAACTAATTTTGGCTATCAAAACCTCAAACCGGGGATAATTTTGGATGTCTATTGGGTCATATCATCGAAAAGAACATCCTCCAACTTTTTGAAATTTCAAACAAGCAAAATATTTATGCAACACAATAATTGGTGACAGTAAAACTAAATCGAAATACTTACACTACAATTTAGGCTTGTATCTTACATTAGGATATAATTTTCTTTATTATATAATTTTTTTTCTATCATGGCCTATTAGAAATTGGAAAGCATAAAATTCACTCAACGTACTCTTGAGATATAATCCAGAATTGGAGAGCATAAAATTTACCAACAATTCCATCATCTTTTAGTTCTTCCTTGTTTCTTTTCATTTCATTGACAACGGTCAAAACTTTGAGATATAATTTGAAATTGATTCGGATTCCTTGATTTGTAATAACTTGAACTCCCCTCTTAATGTTTCGAGACGTACTTTCTTCAATTTCTTTTAGATGATGTTTGAAGAACATCATAAGCTCCATGCAACAGATTGAGTTTGGAGATGGGGTTTGGAGAGAAAAAGTATGGGGGTAAATGCAAAATACTCCCCTGTGTTATGCTAAACCTGCGAGAAATTACCCTATGAATTTTTTATTGCACCAAACTTCCTTGTACTATCAAAAATCCTGCAAAAAACACCCAACTTGTAAAAAATAGGTTGTTTTGGATCGACATATTTTAATAAATTATTTTTAAAATACTTTTCAAGTTGCTCCCTACAACTTCACGTAAATTATTTTTTAAATTATTTTTTGAAATATGTTGATCCAAAACGACCTATCTTTTACAAATTAGGTGTTTTTTGCAAGGTTTTTGAAAGTACAAGGAAGTTTGGCACAGTAAAAATTTCACAGGATAGTTTCTTACAGACACAGGGGAGTATCTTGCATTTTCCCCAAAACTATGTGGTAGTTGTCTGATTTTACCGGATTTTGTTAGACTAAGTAAAATCAATAAAGTAATAAAACAGATCCACAAAAATAGATAAAAGGATCTTTATTGAATATTATTGATCTGAATATAGGGCCTGACCAAACTACTCAGGATGGCGCAATACAAAGAACTAGCTAACTAGGCGTTTTATTAAGCTAAAGTGCCGAGCTAGTATAATGCTAAGAAAATTGGAAAGCTAAAAGTCTGAAGCCCCCCTCTTACATTTACTATTCTTATATTTATAGGCTAACATGCACTGCCCTAATAAAATAGAATTCTAGAGCCCATAGGAGTCTTTGTACGGTCCATGATCTGCTTGTAGCGAGTCCTGACCAGCTGGGGGTGTCATGTGAGGCGTCAAGGTATACTTCTACTAGACTCGATCTATAATAATGAGGACTGATAGAGATTGAAGCGTTTCAGATCGAACTCGATCAGGTCGAAGAATCCGACCTGGCTAAATTCGAAATAGCCCCCATCAGTACTCCCCCACTTCTCGAGCGAAAGTGTAGCTGTAGCTCGGAGAAGTAAAATTATGCCTTTGAACGGTTTCTTAATGTATATCGGACATGTCTCGTTAAAAACCTTGCTCGGAAAAACCCATTGGGATAAAAACCGACCAAGGGAAAAAGAGTACATATCCGTTGAGATATACAAATTGTTGAAGTAGATATGCTATATGCTAGTAGCTCCTTATTGTTCCATAACTTCTTCAAGAGCTTGAGTTGCAATTTTACGAGGCGAAAAAATGAATCGTCGCCTATAGGCCAAGTGTTGAATCGTCATTATCATTCACCCATATTCATAGCGCCAGTCCGTAATTCCTTCTTTACCATTACTATAACGGCAGTGAGATCGGAGCAGTAAAAAATTCCATAAGTTGATATTTCTGTGAACAGTGTAATTCTTCGACCCTTCTTAGTCAAAATGTCGACCTCAGAAATGAACCAAGATCTTGTCGTCCCGAATGATGCCGGGATCGAACAGAACATTGGAAGAGAGGCTTGGCAGCCCAAAATTTCGATCAACTTTTAGAAGATCTCCAAGACTAGTCAGCCTTATAGTTGCAATTGAGTAGATCTGTATAGAACTTAGGAATCCCAATTGATCTTTAGAGTTCGAGCAAGAATGATTGCCTTTTAGTAATATTTGTACGCTCTCTCATTCTTAATAAAGTGTTTGCTTTTGAATTCTCCCTTGTCTTCATTTTCTTTGAATGAACTAGGTAGATGTTGACTGTTCATTTAAAAACTTTACTCGTCCAAAGCATTCGTTTTATTAGTTCGTAGTATCGAAGGTCGATTGACTACTGTCGAACTCATACAAATTATCTTGTTTATCTTAGAATCCATACCAATTTAATGGTCTAAGCTTTAGTTTTGTAGTTTTTGTAGATCGCTGAGT
Source organism: Penstemon newberryi var. newberryi (assembly GCA_030819805.1). Taxonomy (NCBI): domain Eukaryota; kingdom Viridiplantae; phylum Streptophyta; class Magnoliopsida; order Lamiales; family Plantaginaceae; genus Penstemon; species Penstemon newberryi. The sequence goes on along the minus strand of JAUALY010000001.1, from coordinate 75,978,494 downwards.
GTATACCGAACTAATGGTTTTACTCAAATTAATAATTTGAATTGTATACCAATTATTGGTTTTAACCCTTTGGTGATCGTTGATCGGAGATCGAAAATCGTAGATCAAAGATCGGAGATCGAAAATCGTAGATCAAGCTTTACCGATCGACGGTTTATGTTCATAAAATCGGAATTTGTACCAACTTAATGATTTTATCCCTTTAGAGATCGTTGATCGGAGATCGAAAATCATAGATCAAGCTTTACCGATCGACGGTTTATGCTCATACTTACTTGGGAGAGTTATACCAAATTAATGGTTTACTCATTATTTTCGATCAAGAGTTTATACCAAATTAATGTTTTTACTCATTATTTTTCGATCAAGAGTTTATACCAAACTAATGGTTTTACTCATTATTTTTCAATCACAAGAGTTATATCAATAGATTTTACTCTTGTTAATTTCGAGCATTGAGTTATATCAATAGATTAATTCTTTAACTCTTTTCAGAAATTTTCGATCAAGAGTTATATCAATAGATTTTACTCTTGTTAATTTCAATGCTCAGGACGAACAAAAGTTCTTGTCTGATTTCGATTACAGAGTTATATCAACAGATTTTACTCTTGCTTCAGACATATATCGAGCAACGAGTCGTAACAACGATTTTCACTCTTGCTCTAAATATATTCGAGTGTGGGTTATATCAAGAGATTTTACCCAATTATTTCTTAAGTCTTTTCTGAGCCAAAAGTCGTAACAACAATTTTCACTCTTTGCTCTAGACATCTTCAGGCTTTTTGGGTTATATCAAAAGATTTTACCCAATTAATTATTCTTTAGTCTTTTCCATGCTAAGAGTCATAACAACAATTTTCACTCTCGCCCTAAATATTTTCGAGTTGTGGGTTATATCAAGAGATTTTACCCGATTTATTTCTCAAGTCTTTTCCGAGCCAAGAGTCGTAACAACAGTTTTCACTCTTGTTAACTTCGATCATCAGGACGAACAAAAGTTCTTGCCTGATTTTGATCATAGAGTTATATCAACATATTTTACTCTTGTTAATTCCGAGCATAGAGTTATATCAATAGATTTTACTCTTCTTAATTCCGGATTGTATACCAACTAATGGTTTTAATCCTTGTAGATCGATAACTGAGTGTTTAGGTTTTACTCATACTCTTCTAGAATGTATACCAACTTAATGGTTTTATTCCCTGCAGTAATGAGACTGGAGTTCGAAAATGAACAGAAATGGAGATCGTAACGAATAAATACAAAGAGAAATTCAAAACATAAGTGTTTTTCCTGAATAGCTAAGAAGAACCGAAGTCTAAAATCAAAACTAAAAATACTACATAAAAAATAGAGTCTTATTTTCTATAATAACGGTGTAAATTCACAGAATAATATTTATTCTCTTTCCGGTGCTTGATTTGGCGAAGGAGGTCTAACGTAGACATTAGATCTTATATTAGACACCGGATCTCCATGGTTCAGTTTCTGAAACATGGCTCTTTCGATGCGAGCGGTCATAATCTACATGCTTGGGGATTGGAGCCCCGTCGAATTTCTTCGGCCCTGAACCTTTCATCTTATTTTGATCTTTGATCAAATTCATCTCTTCTTGAGTCATATACTTCGAGACCAGCGTCATAATTTCCGCGAACGTTCGTGGCTGCTTTCTACAAAGGGCATTGCCGAACTACTTATTTCTTGTTAGGTCGAACAAGATTGAAATTATATAATCTATGTTCGGAGAGTCGATTTTCAATAGTTCTACATTGAATCTTCCCAACCAATTCCTCAACGATTCGCCCTCGAGCTGACGAATAGTCCCCAAATAGCTCACCGGAAGCTTCTGCCTTTTTTGGCTGGCAAATTGTTGCTGCAGTTTATTGCACAGCTCCCTGAAACTGAATATCGAGTTTGAGGCTGCTTTCGAACCAATCCATTGCCAGACCTTCGAACGTAGTTACCATTAAATTTGCAGTGTATTCCGATGAGTGAGCATATAGGTTCATTATGTTCGTGAAACTGAACACATAATCATGTGGGTCTCCTGTCCCATCATACCTCGGTAAACGACCTGGTAAAGTTCCCGAGGATGTTGCTTCCCTGATTTCTTGACAGAACAGCGAGCAAGTAGCTATGCTATCTTGCACTTCTCGAGATCGAGGCCAGTGTTGTCTTTGCACAGCTAAACGCTGTCGTACTCACTCCTCGACCATCCTCTCGATATCTCTTTCTGAAAATCGTCTAGTGGCTCTGTTATCGTTGATCGGAGGTATGATAATATCATTGATCGGAATAATAGTACGCTCTTTAGACTGGAATTGTTCGGGACGAGCAAAGGCTCTTGCCCGAGCATCTCTCTGTTCTGGTCGAACATTAGTTTTCGCTTGCCTTGCTTGGCTGATTCGCTCATAATTGTGAGTTTTCTGATCGGCAGCAGGGCTTTCACCCTGATCGGAGTTTCGATCGGGTTCATGTTGAGATCTCCTATAGACATTAGGTCTTTGAGGAGGTTGAGCAGGGTTCACTTCTGGCCCGATCGGATCTTGTGTAGGTTTTTGCTGCATTTGATTGCAAAACGCGTTCACCAGTTGAGCTAACTGTTTTAGTTGTTCGTCATGCGAGGCTAGAGGCGGTGGGATGGTTTGAGTTGGATGATTCAGTAGGATATTTTGGTCGGGGACCTGATGACTCAAGGAAGCCTGCTTGTTTACCTCGGCACGACGTGCTGCTGCTTGACTTGATTCTTCTGGCCTTTCCAGATCTGTGCGATGGTTGATACTATTTCTGACAGAATCTTCAGGTCGATTCCCGGAGACAGAGGGAGCTTGTGATGACTGGTTTCTTTCCGTGGTTCGAGTACTTTTTCGAGGGGGATTCCTTGGATTGACCATATTTCGTACGAGTAATAGACCTGGCCTCACAGTGGGCGACAACTGATTTTACCGGATTTCGTTGGACTAAGTAAAATCAATAAAGTAATAAAACAGATCCACAAAAATAGATAAAAGGATCTTTATTGAATATTATTGATCTGAATATAGGGCCTGGCCAAACTACTCAGGATGGCGCAATACAAAGAATTAACTAACTAGGCGTTTTATTAAGCTAAATTGCCGAGCTAGTATAATGCTAAGAAACGTGGAAAGCTAAAAGTCTGAAGCCCCCTCTTACATTTATTATTCTTATATTTATAGGCTAACATGCACTGCCCTTATAAAATAGAATTCTAGAGCCCGTAGGAGTCTTTGTACGACCCATGATCTGCTTGTAGCGAGTCCTGACCAGCTAGAGGTGTCATATGAGGCGTCAAGGTATACTTCTGCTAGACTCGATCGATAATAATGAGGACTGATCAAGATTGAAGCGTTCCAGATCGAACTCGATCAGGTCGAAGAATCCGACCTGGCTAAATTCGAAATAGCCCCCATCATTGTCAATTCAATATCTTTAATTTATAGAGAAACAATATGTGGTATATCTCAAATCATCGTCTTTTATAGGTTTGAAGTTCATTATATTTGGATGTTAAGTTTTAACCTGAGAATATGATGAACATGTACTGATCAGACTTCATTTGTTGAGGTTTAATTTTGACTTTGTTTCGCAAAACCGCGAGCCAAAACCTAAACAAAGAGGGTATGAGAGATTATATATTTATTTATGAAATTAAAAAAGATTAATGTTTATCTGGTTTTTTTTAAAGCACTTTTAAAAATAAAATAAACAGGGCTGTCAATTTTGTTGTTATCCTACACAACCCGATCCTACAACGTAGTTACAATGTCGTAGCACAAACTTGACTAAAAATATATATTAAAGTCATATTCATAATTACCTTCTTAAATGAAAATTGACTAACGCTCAAAATTTCAAACGTCAAAGGCTCTTGACCTTGGATGCTATATATTGTACTTCTCTCCCAGTATCCTACGATATCTTTTCAACATTTTGTGTAAAAGCTATATTTTTTTTAAATACATTAATTATAAGTCATTTCATCAATAATTGTTTCAATAACTGTCAAGTATTAGGAATTATAATTAATAAATAATTATCAAAGATTAGTATTAGAATTAGAGAAATATCCACGTTCATTGGAGTTGAACTCAGGATATGTTGGTCCTAGGGCTTCAGTTTTGCAAATGATTGCCACTTGACTATTGTCTCAATGACGGCTATATTTATTAATTATTCCTTTTTTTTTTTTGGAGTTTAATTTTATCAATTTTGGAGTCTCCCCCAACATAAACCACCTAGTAAAGTTTGTAAATTGATTTGTGAGAAAAAAATCATTTTGCCCCCTATTCTTTAGATTTTTCTCACTTTTTCCCCTATCATTGAAAAATCAAAGTTACGTACTCCATCTTTCTTATGTTGCAGATTGCACCTGAAGCTCCGGAAATGATATATTCATTGACATCAACAACACACATTATAATGAAATCTAATTTACAAGACCACACCCTCCTGAAAATCTAGAAGGAACGATTTTTTGCCACATTTTTGCTTGTAAAAGTTACTCTTGAGAATGTAATTATAAGTTTTGTTGTGAATTTAAAAGAGAACCGATTTGTGTCTCGAGCTTGAAGAATAATGTCAATCAAGGAAACGAGAGAGAAAGAGGGAGGCACACAATTATAAATAGGGATAATTACATCGACCTCCCTGAGGTTTGGGCTAATTATTGCCCAATCCACTCGCAATTTCATAATTACATTCACCTCCCCCACGTTTGAAAAACCTTACAAAATAATGTGAAATGACCATATTGTCCTCGTCAGTTTTAATTTAAAAAAATAAAAATAAAACAGATATACAAAATGTCTTATTTACCCTTGCAAGGGATAATTACATCGACCTCCCCTGAGATTTGGGCTAATTATGGTCGAATCTCCGCGCAATTTCATAGTTACATCCACCTCCCCCCACATTTGAAAAATCTTACAAAATGATGTGAAATGATACACAAAATTACAATAGTACCCTTGCAATGATACACAAAATTACAATACTACCCTTGTAAAAATTAATTTTATACATAAAAAAAAAGACTCTAACCCTAACCCCCCACCCCACCCCACCCCACCCCACCCCACCTCCACCGTCCAAACACCGCAAATATCCTCCCAGGTCTGGTTCGAACCGTAGGCCTTCCAGGCCGCGCGGCGCGTCCTGGGAGGAGATTTGCGGGGTTGGGGACGTCGGGTGAGGGTTTGGGGACCGGTGGGTGCGGGGTTGGGGTTGGGGTTGGGGGTTAGGGATGGTGAGGGTTTTTTTTTTAAAAAAAATTATATTAGAATAATTTATTGATTTATTAAAATTAGTATTTTTATATAAATAAGATATGATTTAATATTATTGTATTAAGTAAGAAATATTAAAAAAAATTATTGATTTTATAATAACTATTTTAGTTAAAAGTTTAAGAAATTATTTAGTAAACATGTGAGCATTTTTATAATATCTAATAATTATTGTTCAAGTTTTTTTTCTTCTCATGATCAAACGTAATTCATTAATTTATCCTTGTACTTTAATTATGAAAAAAATTTAAATTATTAGAATTACAGGTTAAATGTTAAAGTTGAATGTATATACATTTTTTATTTATGTTCTACAATGTTTTTTTCTTATAATTAACCATAATTTATTTATTTTTCCTTGCACTTTAATTATAAAATCATTATGAAAAGAATTGGAAAAAAGCGTTGATATGTTATTATATTTTTATTTTAAGAATACATATACACTAATAAACTAATTAAAAGTCTCATGTAAATTTATAACATTTGAACCCATACTTATACATATACATTGCAAAGAAACCCCTCATATGTACCAAACATAACAAGGGTATAATTGTCCAACAAATTAGCTACGGTAACCTCAAGGGTAAAATAGGAAGTTCAATAAAAATTCGTTGATGACATCATCAAAATGTAAGGTTTTCGAAACGTCGGGGGAAGTGAATGTAATTATGAAATTGCGAAGGGATTGGACAATAATTATCCCAAACCTGAGGGGAGGTCCCTGTAATTATCCCTTATAAATATATCATTACGGAAACTTCAGTTGGCAATCCGCGACTAATAAGAAAGATAATGATTTTTCAAAGAATAGGGAGAAAGATGGGAATTCTCCAAAGGATAGGGGGAAAAGTGGAATTTTCCCTTAATTTGTAATCTATAATTATGTTTTACTTCAAGGTGTGATTTATTTTTATTTAACGGGCATGAATTGCTTAAGGCGCGACTTACATATCTTAAGCAACTAAGCTAATTTATGAAAGACAACCTTCCCGTGAGACTTGGGCTAATGAAGTAATTCTTTAATCGATTTCATAGCTCAATATGATATATTTCCTCAAAAATTGTTAATATATTTGTCAAGACTAAATTATCTTTCCTTATATATATAAAAAAAAATGAAAAAAAACAAAACAAAAAAGCCCCACCATCTTCTCAACCCTCCACCCCCATACCCGGGGAAGGGTTGTATTCCTTTTCTTTCTTTTTAAATGTGGAATTTAATTCACACTTTAAAAAATTATTTTAGATGATATATATATTTAGATATTATGAAATGAAGAGCTCAAAATTTTCTAGTATTTTATCCCTCAAGATCAATTATAAATTCTTTGTTTATTTTTGTTTCCGTAAGGGTTAATAATTTAATTGTTTTTATACGACAGAGAGTTAAGTTGCCCAATAAATCTTCTTTTACGGTTGCCAAAAAAAAAACCCTACTTTTTTTTTTTTTTTTTTTTTTTTTTGAGGGAATAGTTAAGTTAATCTAGATGATTATTGACTATTGGGATTGCCAAAAGGTATGAGGCTATGAGCTATATTTATTCCAAAGAGAGAGTTGGATTACTTTGACCATTCACCATGCATAATAATATAAATGTATTGACTATGTCACTTGTATTCCTATCCATGTGAAAAGAGTGCCCAACAATTATTCAATATTCTACACACACACACACACACACACCACTTTTTCAAATCATGATCTGCTTATAAGATAAAGAAGACTCCAACTCATTTCCACGAGAGGGGTACGTATTAATAATTAGGAAAAAAAATCAGGAAAAAAGAAAAAAAATTAGTAGTATTTAATTTCTTTGTGTTTATTTTTTGTGTAGATGGTGAGGCAATGGAAAGGTGCAAATAGTTGGGATGGAGGCGTTTCCGGTGGCGCGGTTTTGGCGGCATGGGCGGCTTTGCTCAGCCTATTTATGATCGTAGGCGTAATGTTTTTATGCTCAAGTGGTGCATCATCGGAAGACAAGGATAACAAATATGATACGTACGGCTGTGGCGGCTAACTAATGTACTATATATAGATGATAAGAGCATAGGAAATTGGTTTTACTTTGTTAATTCAAAGTAGTTATATAGAAATTTGTGTTGTTCTTGTTCGAACAAGTGATCATGGTATTAATTTCGAAGAAATTAACTATTTTTCGGTTATACTTAACATGTTTATCTCCGGGAAAACGTATGATATTTTCATGTGTTATGCAAAACCTGAATAAAATTCTCCTCTAAAATTTTTATTGCACCAAATTCACTTATACTTTAGATTTTCTGCAAAGAATATTTTATCTACTCTCATCAGTTTTTTAACAAGCGTGTGTTCCACGCTTGATGCCATTTTTCTTGTATTTTGTCTAATTTCTTTAGCCGAAATAACAATAATGACCTTATAAATTACCCATCCTTATTTCATTCATTAGGTATGAGAACCGCTTGTACTTTTAAACTTAGTACAAAATCCTTTTGAAATCTTCAAACCTCAAAATTAGGGATTATTGTCTTTTTGGTTCCACAACTATAGTTTATTGACGTTTCTACACGCTAGCTTTTCAAGCTGGCAGATTTGGTGCCACAACTTCGACATCAGTGGCAATTTTGGTGCCAATTGAGGCCCAATTTCAAAATTGGCCCGAAATTCACTCATGTGCGGGTCATGTGACATGAAAATTGAGGATTTTGACCATTCAATGTCTTCTTCATTAAAAAATAAATACCAAAATTCAAAATATTAACTTTTCCAATAAAATTCATCGAACATTCCCTTAATTAAATTGTTACCTCCCTTCTTCTTCTTCATCTTCCCCAAATAAAAACATCCAAGTAGCCTAGTTCTTGGTGGATGTAAATAATTATTTATTTATTTTTAATGAAATGCGTTGAATGGTCAAAATCCCCAAATTCATGTCACATGGCTCGCACATGGGGAAATTTCGGGCCAATTTTAAAATTGGGCTTCAATTGCCATTGATGTTGAAGTTGTGGCACCAAATATGCCAGCCCGACATGTTATGGGGTAGAAACGCCAATGGACTATAGTTGTGGCACCAAAATGCAATAATCCCCACAAAATTCCTTTGTACTTTTTAAACTTATCACATAAAAATACCCTTTACTTTTTAAACTTAGCACATAATCTCTTTTTATATATGGGGAATTTAGTTATAATAAAATATCGTGCAATAAAAAATTTACAATCCAAAGATCATGAAAAGCTGGAAAGTTTTTAATACCAAATCGCAATTAGGAAGAGCATAATTCTTCTTTTTAAAAAGTTGTTGTTCCGCGCTTTAAGTTTTTGGATTATTTTTGTTCTAAAATCGCGATTAGGAAAAAAAAAATTCCAAACTCGCTACACTAGAAAAAAGGGAGAAAAGAATTATCCCAAAATAGTGATTAAAAGGCCTCCAAAAAGCCAAAATAAACAAAAATTATATTACACATGTTTTAGGGGTAAATTTAAATATATACTCACCTGTGTTATGCTAAACCTACAAGAAACTACCCTGTGAAATTTTTATTGAGCCAAATTTCTTTGTGTTTTCAAAAGTCCTGCAAAAAATACCCAATTTATAAAAATATGTCGTTTTGGATCGATATATTTCAAGAAACCATTTTAAAAATACTTCAAGTTGGTCCCTATAACTTCACGTGATATATTTTTAAAATTATTTCTTGAAATATGTCAATCCCAAACGACCTATTTTTTACAAATTGGATTTTTTTGCAGGGTTTTTAAAAACACAAGGAAGTTTGGTTCAATAAAAAATTCATATGGTAGTTTTTTGCAGGTTTAGCATAACACGGGGAGTATCTTGCATTTTTCCCTATTTTTTACATATATATATTTTGATAACCCCATCTAAAAGAATCAGCTCTAATGGCGTTTGGGTTTAATGGACTTGTATGATCTCTCATTCCAAATTTAAGTTGATCTTTAATTCATACTTTATTTTGATGGGCTTGGGCTGATATAAATTCCAAATTTTAGGCTCAACTTTTATTCCAATTTTATTTTACTGGACTTAGCTGATTTTTGTCTAATTTGATTTCAGTGGACCTTGGCCAATCTTTCAAGTGTGGAGAGCTGAAGCTTAATTCTTCTATATAGCTAACCAGTTGCCGACACTCATTTATTTTTAAACTCTAACTAATTAATAATATAGTTCACTTGAAGAATGGCAGTTTTGGTCCTGTTAGTTAGGGAATTGCTTCAATTATTTTTAAACTCTCTCTCAAACCCTACGTCTTTCCATTTTATCTCAAACAAAAAATCTCTCAAACCCACTCCAGAGGAATAGAATAAGAAAACAAAAAGATCAACATTTAAAGTTAACATTATGTCTTTATAGCTTTAGGGTTCAATTTTAAGTATTTTGACAGGCCAGGCGCACAAAAGCACAAGGGTTCTTGCTCTTGTGCGTCAGACATGTCTCAAGAGCACAAGAGCTGGTTTCAGCAACAACAACCCTATTAAATTTGATATTTAGTAGCTACTATGTGTTTACGAATCTAAGTTGTTTACTTGTAGATATGGAGTCTATAATGTTATTTGTGCTCGATATTTTTGTGAGTGCAATTTAGAAAACAACTCCAAAACATGAAAATAGGATGGTGATCGTCGATGTGTGATAAGCTTGTTGGTGGATAGGACGATTGTGTACGATCAATTATTGGAGCGAATTTGTCAACGCATAAGTCTTGATCGGTATGCCTATGACATTTTGATCAATCGCGAAGTTGTTGCTCCCCGTTATCCTTTCGCATATTGAATGACGACGATTTGGAGGGGACTATGTTCCATCACAGGAATCAAAAGAGACCCGTGACTTAGACTCCGACATCTACTCCAGTTGAACTCCACGGAGACCAGAGAAACTGGTAGTCCAGGGTAATGGAAAGCAAGTTGTTGACCGAGCTAGTTATGAAGATAACGTTGATGGATGTCAGATAGGAACAAGTGAGGGAAATCTTATTTCAAGTGCGAAGTTCATCATCTCTAATCTGACCCCCACGGTTGATGAACTTGGGCCTATAGTTGAGGAACCTATATTGGAAGCACCTATCCAAATGAGTCTACACGAATTTATATACATTGAAGCTACCCCAACTGAGAATATTGTTGGATGAAGATGAAGAAGTGAAGGGAGGTTTTGATGATTTCCAAAAGTCATCAGCTAAGTAATGGAAGCTTAGCTAACGTTAGGGTGCAGAAGACAAGTAAAATCAGAAGATTGAATTTTGGTCCAGAAGACTACTGATATGATGCTGAGTACGGAATCAGACTGGTGGATTTCAGCAAAGCCAAATCAGATGAGTTCGATTTGAATCAGTAGAGTGTTCATCAGCAGGGTGGATTCGATCAGCAGAGTGGAAGAGATCAGAAAGTCATTCCAACAGTAATAAATGCACTTGGCGTAATAAATGTTGTAAGAGAAGGGTATTAATGACAAATAATTTGAGGAAAACCTCGTATGAGCAAGGTGCATTAAATGCGCCTGACAGATCCATACAACAGACTGTACAGTGAACAGTTGTAAAGAGCCGTTCATAGACAAGGACCAAAGCTTGAGGAAGATCTGAAATTTGTCTCACTTCAACGGGCGGAATTCAAACCGCAAGTATAAAAAGTTCTACATTCAAGAGTTAAGAGGAAAAAGAACTCAACACAACAACTGAGAGAGCATTCAACGAGAAAATTCTCTAAGTCTCAAAAACTCAAGAACAAAACACTATCAGCCGAGTCATTTATTGACGAAGCTAGTTGAGGAAAAAGATCATACATATAAATCTTAGTGAATTCTGTAAACTTTGAGAGTTGTAAGAAGTAGATATCCATCTTAGTGAGTGATATTACTTCAGATGATAGGTTTTCTTTGTGATCTCCTATGGTGAGCTTGTGGCTTCATCATTTGTTGTAAAAGCGCAAGTGGTGTACTGGTTACTTTGTGTTTTTAGTAGAAACTAAATCTTCGTAATTTAGAAGAGTGGATTAAAAGACTTTTTATCTATATAACAACCACTATAAAAATTCCTGTGTTTGATTACTTTCTTTTATACTTGCATATTTTCTTAAGTAAGCAATTTTTTTAAAAGATAAGGCTTATAAAGAGGAATTTATAAAAGTGGGGTAAAATCTTTTAAAGATAAACTTGTTTGAAAAACATACTTGTTAATATCCGCTGCATACAAGTTTCAAACTATTTTATCAAAACAGATAAGTAAATCAGACGAGTGGTCAACTTACGCTGAATAAGCTAAGTGCAAAATTAGCTAAGTAGTCTCATACGTAAGATCAGCTTACTTTGCTGAAAGAAAGAGAAAATTTTTAAAGGTACAGAGGTCTATTAACCAACCCCCCCCCCCCCCCCCTCCTAGACCTCATCTGACCACTTGGGACCAACAAGTGGTATTAGAGCAGGTGGTTCAACGAGCTTGATCCAGGGTGTGTTTTTCAAACGTTTTCAAAAAGAGCATATTTTGAAAAATTAAAACTTTTTAAAATGGATTGCATCAGTCATATTCCCCACATCGGCAGTATGAGTTTTGAGGACTGGAAGATCTGCATGGAAATTTTCCTTGCTGTCAGGAGCAAGGCACAAAAATAGAGAACAGGAAAAAAAATACTCACAAATTCCATTGGATCTTCTTGTTGTGATCCACTTGTTGAAGCCCTACGTGATGATTCCGCAACATCACGGCCCCTAGCCTCATTTAGAGCCCTAATTCGTTCATCAACATTCTTTTTGTTCGAATTTCATTATTTGGGTGAGGATTTGAAGAAGTTTGAGAATTTTGGAAATTTTGATAGAGGTAGTAGTTGATGTTAATGATGGTGGTGGTGGTGGTGGAGTAGTGATGGAGTTAGGTTGAAGAAGAAGATGAAAGGAGTGGTGGTGATGAAGATAGGTTTTGGGGTTTAGGGTTGGCGGTGGGCGGTGGGCGGCGGTGGTGGTGGTGGAGAGTTGAAGAAGATTATGAGAGTTAATTTCAATGAAAGTGGTGAAGGGAGTGGAGAGGAGGAATAAATCGGTGAGAAGAGGAAGAGAGAAGGAGGAGTAGGAGTTTTTTGGGGGGTTTTGAATTTGGGGTTAAAATGTTGTGTTTGAAGAAGTTGAGGAAGTGTGATATAATTATTTGTGTGTATAATCTTGCATAATAGAAAATACACCAATACCTAGGTTTTGGATAATCTTGATTTGGTTTTAGCGTTTGATCGAGTCTTTCTAATTTTGTTTTGATATTTGTTCAAAAATATTTGAAATATTGAATGAATATATTGTGGTTAATATTTTCAAAATATATAATAATAATAATAATAATTAGTGAAATATAAAAATGTCAAATGAATTTTGAATAACATGCATGTTGTATTATCAAAATAGCATTTTTTTGGTGATCTTCACACTCTTAAAGAATTATAGCAAAACACACTCTGAAATTGTGATTTATTTGGCAAGTTATACCATCGGTCGTGCATTTTTCTTCCACTTTTTGGTCGGAATAATTTTACTCAAATAAAAATATCACATAAACTAAAACGGAAATATATATATTTTAATTTTGACATTATATATGTTTTTTTTTTATAAATAATGACATTATATATGTTACTCGAGAGGTATGTGGTGTAATCATGATATTATTAGGAGAATGTCCTTAATTTAATGTGGACCATGAATCCATTTATTAATGGTCCAGCCCTTTGAAGACAATCTAGAGTGTCAAAGTGTACTTGGTTTTGATACTAAAAAGAATGTACTCGATTTTGAATTTGCTTTACGTAGCCCATATAATGTTCTGTAAGTCTACTTAAAGAGACATAACATATTAATATAATATTTATTTGTTAAGAAATTAAATTAAAACTTTGAATAAGTTGTCATGCCTCATCTTTAGGGTTCAATCCCACCGTTGCACGAGAAATTGTTATGATGCTCACCAATTACTTATTCGAATAAAAATAGTTTAATTCAATATCTTCCCTCGTAACTTTGCTATATTTTGCACCGAGTAATAATTTTTTTAATTTAAAAGTAACCACATTTTAATTCTTCTAGATAACTAGTGATGCAGAGTAGATATTGGAATTTCCAATCTGGTATTCTCTGCTTCAAGAATCTGGATAATATGTATGTCAAGATCTGCAAAACAAATATTACTACACACTGGGGTTGGTATCGGCAGAGTTTCATTTGATGCTTAAGTCACCAAAAATTGCAATGAACTTAAACAAAGTGTTTACAGTGAATAATTAGATTATGAATTGTGTATAGGGTTTTTCAGTCATACCTAATGTATATTTATACCTGTTATAAAGTCATTGGGATAGTGGTATAGCGAGGCGAGACAAGATTTACACTGCTAGAATAAAGTCAAGATCTCTCTCGTGTATCAGTTTCTTATTTTTGGTACGGTCAATTCGACCCGTAGAATGATCTTATTTCAACTAGATTATAGCACGACACATTTTCTAAGTCAATGTTCAAACCTAGTGTGTACGAACACTTTTTTAATTGTAGCATTTCTTGTTACTATTTGAACTATAATTTAAGCTAAAAAGGAAGTGGTTCAACTTGATTTGATGGCTAATTCACAATTCCAATCCCAATATTTAAATACTTGAAATGGAGTCATTATAAAACTCAGCCTCAAAGAACATAATTTATTATATTTAGGTCCTAGCAACAACGGCTTGTTAACGTTTGCTTGCCATTATTGCCCCAATAACCCAGAATAATTAGCTATAGATTAATTCAAGGGCGTCCCAACACCGAATCATATTTGCTCAGATTTCGAACGTTAAAATGTTATTTGAATTAATTTATTGTATTCACTTTTTATATTTTGTTAAGTATGATATAATTTTTATAGTTATTTAATATTATTAAATATTTTAAAAGTGATATGGTATTTCTAAACTAAGCATAGTTAAATTAAATGATTACACGTTTTTCTTTCTAGGAATATCTTCCACTCAAAATTGTCGGTTTTTCACTCTTCTGAAAATATTATTCATTTAAAATGACAATTTACATATTTAGTCATGTGACATTCCATTCATGATTAAATAGTCTTTTGTTTTTTAGGAAATTAAAACCCGAAGGTAGATTTATTTATATTCAATATTGTCAAGAACAAAATCAACAATAAAATCCGGAAGCTCAGTAGAAGGAGAATCTAAACTAAGATATACTTTTGCTAAAGTATGAGCAACCGAATTATTTTCTATAAATTTATGAGAACACTAAAAAGAGCCAAAATAGTCATTTTCTTTTTAATTCGACAAATTAGATGTTAATACTAATAAGTTTACTATTAGATATATGTGTTCGACACAAATAATCACTGTCTCTTTGGTTATACTCATTTAACCATCTAGTCAATACTTTTGATTCTCTGTTGTTTTGAGTTTGTATATATATATATTTCCAGAACATAATTCATTAAGTTTGGCAAAATAAATTTCAATAATTTGTGGTTAGAGAATGACTTCTTATGCAATTAACATAATACATTTGTATGTGAAAGTGGCCTCTTTATACGAGGAAAAACACTTTTGATACAAAATTTTAATCCAAAAAATACATTTAATACCAAGCTTTTCGAAAGAACACATATACCATGATTAACACCCTCTTGACACATTTAGTTTTTCTGATCAATTTTCGGACAGAATTCAGCACGTGCATGTTAAAGTTATCAATGGTGGGTCTTTAAAACTCATGCATGTTTTACCTCTCATTGTTAATTTAACGGGCACGTGAGCGTGTGAATCATGATAATAAATGTATTTTTTCGAAAAGTTTGGAACCAAATGTATTTTTTGGACTAAAGTTTGGTATCAAAAGTTCTTTTCCCTCCTGTTTATATAATAATGGAGTAAAAAATAATAAAGGATTACGTGATGACTAGAAGACTAAATATGTTACGCTCAAAGATAAATAATTCGACGTACTGAATTCTAAATATAAAGAACTATAAACTATATGTTTAGTTAATTATCAACAAAAAAAAAAAAGAAGAAGAAGCTATATGTGTTAGTTCAAGAGTGATTTTCTTTTCACGAATCAATAGCTAACATACTAAATAATTCGAAAAAAAAAAATTTTTACGACTCCAATAGCTAACAAACTAAATATACAATTCTATAATGTGAAAGAAAACTCTTATATCTAACTTTTTCATTTTTTGATAATTTATATTTATCTTGTTAAATATTCCAAATCCGAAGCAAATTAACTCAATTTATTCTAAAAATATCTTGCAGCATTGAAGAACAATTAAAAAAAAAGAGAGAGAGAAGAAGAACAAGAACAAGAAGAATGATGCACGAGAGTATATACTTTTTTTTCTATTTTCTTAGGATATTTAGGTATTAAACCTGACCTAATTCATTTCAAAATGCATCACACACGTAAAGTAAAAATTTGTTGTGGTAGAAATTCAAACCTGAATTTGCTATCAGTTTGGATATTAATCACATGAGAGAGTGAGCATTTAACCTTAATTGGTTGGATTTTTTTATTGTATTCCATTTTGTGAGCTTCATTTTGAGTGTTGTTCACTTTTTTGTAATTCTCTATCTTTGGCTTTGTTGTATTTATTTAATTTTGATGAAATAAAATATGTACTTATAAAAAAAATGTGTATATATATATATATGGGTGAAATACAGTTTCTCCCCTTAAAGTATAGGGTTGGTATCAGTTACCCCCCTAAAATATCAATTATAACACTTACCCCCTCTGTTATAGTATTGAACATTTTATTCCAAAACTACCTCCGCCCCTTTTATGACAAATAAATTGTTTCTTTATTAATTTATAAAAAAAATACTTTATTAAATATGAATTCATACATCCATCCACCAAACAATATTATGTTTCAATTTCTTCATTTCATTTGCTTCCTTCAATTTTATGGTGTCAAAATTTTTCTTTATTTTCATCTCATTTTTTCTTTATATATGTATATATAACGAGTTAATGACAATTTACTCCCCATAATATTCATAATATTTAATTTACCTCTTCGTGATTTGAAAAAGAGCAATTTATCACCTGTAATCTTATAAAAGTTTCACCCCTATAATCTTATAAAAGTTTCACACCTTTTCCTTGATATTTTTGTATGTGACACTTTATCCCCCGAGCCTGTGTTATGATAATGTGACAATTTACTGCATGTGTTATGATAAATGTGATAATTTGACCCCCTATGTACAAAATACTTTTCATGCTCACTCAATTCAACAAGTTAGTTACACTTTTCGCCTGAAAGAGGTAAATTACTTCTTTAAAGTTTTCACAGAAAAAATACTCTTTTTCGTATCACATTGAAAATAATTGAACATCGTGCATTTCATAGAGGTAAATTGGTATTAACATAACTACAGTCCAAATGGTACTGAACTTCTTCCTTTTTCCCACTGTTTGTATTTTTGTTTCTCCTAGAAAATTAGTATATTTTCCCAAAGTTCTCTATGCAAACCAGAAATCAACTTTACCTTTTCCCTAGAACGACTTTTCTTTTTCATCTCTTTTCTCCATACCCCCAAACCCCACCCCCACTGTCACACACAACACACACTGTGAAGCACCATTCACACTCAAACCCTCTCTCTCTCTCTTATTTCTCTCTCTACTTGGTTTTCCTTCTACTACCCAAAGGTAATCAATCTCTAAAGAAGCCTTCTTTTTCATTTTTACTTTCTGGGTAGCTACATTTTCAACTCACATTTCTTGATTAAGTGAAAAAAATGTTGTCTTTACTAGTCTCTTTACTAGTTTTAATCTTGTACAATTGTGATAATATTGTTGTTGTGAGTTCTTTGAATGATGAAGGCATAGCTCTGTTATCATTCAAACAATCAATTAAAGAAGACCCAGAAGGGTCACTTAATAATTGGAATTTTTCTGATGAAACCCCTTGTTCTTGGAATGGAATTACATGTAAAGTGCAAAAAGTTGTGTCTATTAGCATTCCCAAGAAGAAATTATCTGGGTTTCTTTCCTCTTCTATTGGAAATTTGTCTGAACTTAGGCATGTTAATTTAAGGAACAATAAGTTTTCTGGAGGTCTGCCTTTTGAGCTTTTTAAGGTTCAAGGACTACAAAGTTTGGTGCTTTATGGGAATTTATTTTATGGGTTTTTGCCATTTGAGGTTGGGAATCTACAATATCTACAAGCTTTAGATTTATCACATAATTTGTTTAATGGGTCTTTGCCCAAATCATTAGTTCAATGTAAGAGGTTAAGGAACCTTGATCTTAGTCACAATAATTTTACTGGTTCATTACCTAATGATTTTGGGAAAAGCTTGGTTTTGTTGGAAAAGCTCGATTTATCTTACAATGGTTTTGGTGGTTCGATTCCTAATGATTTGGGGTACTTATCTTATTTACAAGGAACTGTGGACTTGTCTCATAATATGTTTAGCGGTTCAATCCCGGCTAGTCTTGGTAACCTTCCTGAAAAAGTTTACATTGATCTCACTTATAACGAACTTACGGGACCGATTCCACAAAATGGTGCTTTGATAAACCGAGGACCAACTGCGTTTATTGGAAATCCCGGTCTTTGTGGTCCTCCGTTGAAAAACCTTTGTTCTTCCGATAGTGAAGCGAGTTCACCATCCTCGTTTCCTTACTTGCCTAGTAATTCACCTTCTCAAAAGATTGGTAGTGGAAAAGGGCTAAGTAAAGGTGCAGTGATTGCTATTATTGTAAGTGATGTGATTGGAATTTGTGTCATTGGGTTGCTTTTCTCGTATTGTTACACAAGGATTTGCCATTGTGGCAAGAGAAAGGACAAAAGTGGTTACGGACTCGAGAAGAGAGGTAAAAGAAAGAATGAATGTTTATGCTTTACTAAGGATGTTGAGTCCGAAACTTTATCGGAAAACATAGAACAATATGATCTTGTGCCCTTAGATGCGCCATTGGCATTTGATCTAGACGAGCTTTTAAAGGCATCGGCTTTTGTGCTTGGTAAGAGTGGCATTGGAATTGTGTACAAAGTTGTGCTTGAGGATGGGCTTATTTTGGCCGTTCGGAGATTAGGTGAAGGAGGTTCACAAAGGTTTAAAGAATTTCAAACTGAAGTCGAAGCTATTGGAAAGCTTAATCATCCTAATATTGTTGCTCTCCGAGCTTATTATTGGTCGGTTGATGAGAAGCTTCTTATATATGATTTTATACCAAATGGGAATCTTGCTACCGTAATCCATGGTAAGTTTAAAAAACCTACAACTTTTATCTGTTTATGTTACGGATAAATTGCAATGTGCCCCTGCGAACAACGCTTGGCTGTGGCAATCAACCCCTTGTGAAAAACAAAGTTTGTTACCCCTGTCTATTATGCACCTGAATATAAGGGGCAATAAGCCTTGTTTTCAGCTTTTTTTTTTCAGTAGGCATGTTGCACCCCAGAAATATATCATTTTGGCACTTTGCACCCTCAAATTGCATATTCTTTGGTGAAATGCACCCTATTGCGGAGCAAAATGCCTATTGTATTGCCTGGAATATGCAGTTCGTGCAATGTGCCAATATTTTAATTTCAGGGCAAAAATGGTGTATTTTTGGGGTGCAAAATGCGAATTACTCGTTTATTTTTCTACACGTACACATTTAATGGAGGATTAAAAACTACAATTTAGCCTTTATTTAGTCATTGTGATCATTTTTGTTTTACTTGGTTGCAATTTTATCCTCAGGAAAACCCGGAATGGTGACATTTACGCCTCTATCATGGTCCACGAGATTGAAAATAATGAAAGGAGTTGCGAAAGGCTTGGTTTATCTACACGATTATAGTCCTAAGAAATATGTCCACGGAGATTTAAAACCATCCAATATATTGCTCACACACGAAATGGAGCCCAAAATCTCTGATTTTGGTCTAGGTAGGCTCGCGAATATAGCCGGTGGATCTCCAACTCTACAATCTAATCGAATGGTCCCCGAGAAACCAAACAAAAGCAGTGCGGCTTCGGAAGTCGCCACATATTCTTCGACTACTTCTTTTGGATCATATTATCAAGCACCCGAGGCTTTAAAAGTAGTCAAACCATCCCAAAAATGGGATGTGTACTCTTACGGAGTGATTTTACTTGAAATGATTACGGGTAAATCACCATTGATTCAAGTTGGTAATGTGGAAATGGATCTTGTCCGTTGGATGCAACTATGCATCGAAGATAAGAAACCGCTCTCTGATGTATTAGATTTGAACTTAGTTCAAGACTCGGATAAAGAGGAAGAGATTATTTCCGTTTTAAAGATTGCAATGGCGTGCACACAAAGTACCCCGGAAAGGAGACCTTCAATGAGACATGTGTCCGATGCATTGGAAAGATTACCGACGTCCTCCGAGTGAAAATTCGTGGGTGGCATTATGGTAAAATGGGTACATGTTAAAGGGCATGAAAGTTGATTTGCTTTAAGAGCATGGATAAATTGTGCTAGGTTCTGTTTAAGTGTGAAGGTTACTTGTCCTCTTCTTGCTCTTTATTGGAGACATTTTTGTTTGTTTGTTGATCTTTTGTTCAGTTTGTCTTATGTGTTTGTTCTTGTTCCTTTTTTTCTTCTTTTCTTGTGATCTGAACTTTTGACTCATTTGATACATAATGCCGACACAAATTAATTATTTTTATTTTTTTATTGCATGTGAATAATGATATATGGCATAATGGCCTTTTGTCTGTCATTATTAGGGAATAAATCTTGGTCCCATTTCCACACATTTCTGTGATTTGAGTTAATTGATGCTTTATATGTGAAAAAAAATATAATTTAGGCATCAATGTTGACTTTTGTTAAAACATAGGGAATTTTAGAGTGTTTTTGGAATCTTAAAATATAAAAATGTGTCCAAATATGTTTTGAATGTTGGGAATTCAAAAAATGTGTCCCAATATGTTTTAAAAGTTGGGAATTTGAAGAATATGTGACCCAGTATTTTTTTTTTATTATGAAAATGAAAAGGTTTGTGGTTTTGAATTTTTAAAGGGCAAAATTGCAAAAAATGTTCTAAACTAATTAGTGAT
Organism: Penstemon newberryi var. newberryi; assembly: GCA_030819805.1. Classification (NCBI taxonomy): domain Eukaryota; kingdom Viridiplantae; phylum Streptophyta; class Magnoliopsida; order Lamiales; family Plantaginaceae; genus Penstemon; species Penstemon newberryi. The sequence goes on along the minus strand of JAUALY010000001.1, from coordinate 75,958,120 downwards.
TTTAGATATTTATTTTGAATTATATCACCTCACCGAATTTTATTCCGTAATTAAATATTTTTTTGGAATATTGTCCCAAACTAGTTACTAATTTTAGTTTTTCGTTTCAAACTATATCAATTCGTCGAATGTCGTCCCGTGATTTACCATATTGCATGAATTTAGTCTAAATATTAACTTTCTAATTTAATGAAAATGACAGTTCAATCTTGTAATTAGTTTTGGGACGAATTCTGCAATATTGTATAATTGTTCATGCTAAAATTTGTCACGTCATGACACATAAGAGCCATGTGGCAATTTAACGGACACATGTGCACTTTCTATCTCATAATTATCAGTGGGACTATGATCTAAAAAAATATTAAATTACGGGACGAAATTCAGTGAAATGATATAGTTTGGGACAAAAATCCAAAATTACTGATTAGTTTGAAACGTTTTCTGCAATTTTACCTTTTAAAAATCTTGACTCAAATACTCTGGTCAAATAAAAATATTAAAGAAATATATAGGAACAGTGCCCACTTTCCAGATCTTATTAGTTTATAGATTCTACTTTTTCAGTACAGCTAAGCTAACAGCTACATCAAACTAAAAATTAGAATAGAGTGAACACATGTGACCAACTATAAGTCTACAAGTACGAAATGCTCACTCGAGCTCAAGAGTTTGCGCCATTGATTTGGAATTGATTTTGTGTGACTATGTTATTTTATTTTTATTTTTTATTACCAAAAAGTGTTTCTTAAACTTTCAAAAACAATTTTGTCTTGATGAAATCACTTTTTTTTTTTTTTTTTTAAAATAAATAAGGATTTCATTCAATAACAAAATCGCAATATCATGAATCATTACATGTAATTCATTAAAAGTATGCGATTCCTTATACGATAGGTGTGTTGCTCAATTCCTTCCCTACAAATATGACGAGTTTGAAAGGAAATGATTCCTTCGACTGCACTCTTGGTACATGAGATGATATTACCAAACTCATCTTTAGACTTTGAATCCTCTCCTAACGTAGATTTAACCACACTCGAGTCTTCTTCCACTATGATTTGGGCCCAATCAGGGGCGGATCCAGGATTTTTGGTCAGGGGGGGCTAAACTTATAAAAAAAAAAAAACTATCAAACAGTTAAAATTAAAGTTTATATTATTCACGAGAAAATATATGACGCAATACAAAAATGGGGAGGTGGAGTTTGACAAAAATAAACCCCACGAGATATTTTAATTAAATATGATACCCCGTTATAGTCCCAAAAGAACCCAAAACATCTACATATTTACTTTAATAATTGACCACGACGGTTTTTCATCTTTTGAAATCGGTCCATGATAGCATCGTTTGAAATACTACTAAATATGTCTCTCTCTATAAAGACAACTAAACTATCATTTAACCACTGATCGCCCATTCGGTTACGAAGTCGATTCTTTACTATCTTCATAGTCGAAAAAGCTCTCTCCACTGATGCAGTTGCAACGGGTAGAATAAGCGTCAATGTCACAAGTTTGTAAACCATCTAGAATGCGACATGTCTTTTAGTTGCAACCATCTTCTTAGCTAGGGTTAGGGTTTGGAGATGTTGGGAGTAGAGAAGAATTGAGCTTTTCAATGGGGCTTAAAAATTGGGTAGAATAAGTTATTATTAGAGTGGGTTGTGTGATATTAAAATTATATTTGGGCTGGAAATAACATATTGGGCTAATTTATTTTTTTATTTATTTATTTTGTTCAAAAAAAAATACACCACTACTATACTAAAAAAAAAAAAATCCAGGGGGGGCTATAGCCCCCCCTTGCCCCTGTGTGCGTCCGCCTCTGGGCCCAATGATGTCCATAAGCAAAATCAACCGCCAATAAAGATGCTTTAGCTTCCACCAATGTAGGATCTAAAGGTCGATTGAGAAATATGGATGACTAGCCAATTCATTCACCAAGCTAGATCTGGCTAGAACTTTTAAATCGCAAACCGCATCAGAAGAATTAGTAACCGCATTGAAATTCAACCTTACCTCACCTCCGGAAGATACCATCTCACCATGTTCATGTCCCTTTGAGCTTCGGGTTGCAGAATTTCGGCCAAGGTTGGTCGAAGGTCAGCCCAATATTTCTTCGTGACATTCGTCCTCCATGGCACTCGATTCCTTCCCCTAAAGATCAGCTTGTTCCGGCGTGCTAGACCAACCAACATAAGAAAATGCACATTTCAAAGATTTAGAATCGGACCTTTGCTTCATAAACAACACTCAATCACACAAGTTTGTCCCCGAAAATGATATGTTGACCATGGGATTTCACTAAAGGCCCAAATTTGTCTCGTAAAGGGGAAAATTCATGTAAACCCATCGGATTAAATTCATCGGGGTGCTAGATGAATGCCACATAGGCATTAAAAGACAATTTTGTCCTCTCATGCGTGGGACAATTTTTTGTCCTCTCATGCCTATGCGTAAGAATCCAACCCCAATGAATTAAATCTTCTGGGGTAAGATCTAAGTACATCGTAAAAGAGCATGACAAGAAATAGTACATAACTTCTTCTACATGCCCAAGGCAAAGCAGACATCTTCCATTCTCCACTACTCTCCCCTTATTCGAGTTAGCTCGTTTAGTCTGAAGATTTTTACATGCTCACCGGAAAAAAGAAAAATCTTTATCTGAAGGTTTATGGCCCACAACCATTTTCAGTCACCCGAAGTCAAAATATTCGAACTACTCCCTACTGAGCCATTCACATCTCGATCTAGTTTAACTGAAAAGTAATAAGCGCTTCGGATTGAGAATAATCAATTCTTGTTATAATTTCATATATGTTGATTCGAACTGAAGAAATTATATTTTAATTTGACATAAATCAATATATTTCTTATCATACTTCACGCATAATAGAATTCTGATTTGACATGAAATTATATATATCTTAACATATTTCTCTTCTTTTTATTTATAATCTCCAAAAAAATCTAACAATATTTTAAAAATTAAACCTACTATTATCTCTAAAACCTCAAACAACCCACTTTTATAAAAGGTGACAAAACTGAGGGCACTTCAGAAGTCATTCCAATTCTCTAAAAATTAACGGACCCTTAAGTTTTAAGGGAATATAAAACAACTGGGCCTTATTTGTTTAGATTTTGTATAAATTTTAAGGTTTTTTTTTTTATAAAATTTCAGGATTTTCCAGAATATTAGACTTTATTTCAAAAATATTTTGTATAAATTTTCAGGTTTCTTTCATTATTTGATTCTCAAATCTACTAAAACACAACACAAACACATTTATTTCTAAAATGAACATTTTTGTAGAATTTTAAAGAATTCTTTCAATTTTTAAACATTTAGGCCGTGATTGCCTGATTGGTGAGGAAAACTGAGTTGAAAATAGAATAAACATTATTTCTAGATTCCCCTCGCACCAAAAAAAAAAAAAAATATATATCTACATTCCAAAACTTTGGGAATAGCCATTTCGTTCCTTCCTATAATCCTATGGTTGAACTTTGACCATTCCTAATAGCTTGTGAATAATGAAACTATATTATTAGTCACAAGAGAAAATCGACTTTCCCTTCTAAACTTATAGTCAAGTTGCACTTTTTCCCTTAAACTTCAATTATTTGCACTATCAACACTGAACTTACATTAGCATTGCACTTTCCCCCTGAACTCTTTTTCGATCACTTTTCCGGCCAAATAGTTCAGGGGGAACTGCAACACAAAAGTTTAGGGTGAAAAGTACAACAAGGTTGTAAGTTTAGGAGAAAAAGAGCAACTCGGCTATAAATTCAGAGGAAAAAGTGTAATTTTATGATTGAAAGTATAATTTTTACTTTTTTAATTAACAAGTTCACCAATTTATTCTTCAAATGATAATTAACAACTATAAAATCCACAAATAAAGATTGTGAAACTTTTTTTTTTTAACAGCTTGATGAAAAATGTAATGTGAAACTTGCAAGGTGAACTTAAACATGAAAGTATAGTATATGCTCGATTTTGTACTCATCTCCTACTTTGTAATGTAATGATATATTGTATTTGTATCTATTTTATATTTGTTAATTTTGTCCTAAAGTTTTTGTTTTTTCTATATTATATATATTATTACAATTATACATAATTTTTAAATTTCCATGTCTTTTTGCACTTTTAATTATAAATGGTTGCAAAAAATTGAATTTTACCCTCTAAACTTAAATCAAAGTTGCACTGCCCCCCTGAAATTACACCCATGCTGCGCTTTTTCACCATGGACTTTTGTGTTGCACTTTCTCCCTGAACTCTTTGGCCGAAAAAGAGTTCAGGGGGAAAGTGTGGATTTCTCTAGTCACAATATAACATTCTTAAAACTATATCATTATTTAATGAATCTTTTTGTTTTGTAAATCATTCACTAAACAAACTTCACATGTAACAATAAAGTTAAAGTTTATAATTGGATCTTGAATTTTTATGAGGAAATTAGGTCAGAAAATCAAATAATAATAAAAACTCTAGAAGGAAAAAAACAACACATTCCAAGTATTTGTTCTGGAATCTAGATATAAATATAATTTCTATTATGTTCTCAAATTTTGTTTTCGATGTATGTTTTGGTCATCTGAATATTGAAAACTTTTCGAGAAGTTTTTGGAAACGTTTCGGAAAAATTAAAAAAAATTACTAAATTAAGAAAAAGAGAAAGTTGCAAGGCAAGTATAAAGTTTCGAAAATATGTCTTATTTTTATTTTCATTGATTCAAAAACAGAAACTTTTCAATATCTTCGCAGGAAAAGATAGAAAATTTTGATCCATCTTTGCTTCCTCAGAAAAATACTTAGAGAAAAACTACATAAGCCAAGCCGACTCTCATACTTATACATTCCACAGGTCATCCTCCAATCATGCAATTTGAGGCGGAGAGAGTTAATTAGGACAAGTTTAGATTATAATTATATACTTAGGAAAATTTAAGATTGTCATTTGTGGGTAGACATTGACCTGGTCCGACCACTTCTTCCACGTCCTACTTTTTGATTTTTATTTTGTTTCGATTAGATTAGCTTATATATTATATATAGAAATTCTTGTTCGAATTAAGTTTGGTCACGTCTATTCAATCACAAAAAATGTGTATGTATTGCATATGCATAATGCATGTACCAATCTACATAACAATTTCAACATCCAAATTAAATATCCTAATTGCTGATTTTTGGATAGTATAACCGAGGGGCAAAATTGTCATTTTATCAAATTGAGCTTCTTATTTTCTAACGAATCACATATAATTGGCCCTCATCTAATATTATCTTTGGCCCAAGAAAATTAACCAAACACCCAATTTAAGCTAGACCCATTTCCAGTTACGTTTTCGAAATTGGCCCAAATGGGATATCTCTCCACTATTCCATCTCTTAAAAACCAAAAAAGGCCTAATTAGTTTATTTTTGAAATATATAATTAAATGCATAAGATGATAAAAACTTAAAAAAATCTTCATATCTGTTATATATATTGATAAATGGTATAATGTAAATAATCCTTAGGCAGATAAACTTAATTCTTCACTATTGCATATTTTTTTAAAGTGAACTCGTCAATATATTCAATAACCAAGCTCATAATGTTTATTCCCACATAGAAAACACAAAGTAACTGCAAATAGACGGAACACATACAAAAAGAGAAATATAGAATTGAATTAAGCATACCTTTCTCGGCCTTTTGGCTAAGATCAAGTGTAGTATCTGTTCTTATCAGTTTAATATCTGATATGTGAGTCATTGACTCACACGATATTAAATTAACTTTTTTAGGGGGATAGTCCATCACAGTAGCTTGCTATTGGGGCTTTCGAGTGTCGCCTTAGCGTTGCACTATTGCTTTGGCCAGGCACACCCCACCAAATATTACTGAAATATTATTTGTATTGCAAGAGGTAAATTATATTCTGTTTGATTGAATTTGGCTTGGGAATTTATTTATTCCATTATTTGTTAACTGCTATTTTTAATCTTCAATTTGAGGCAAATATTGGTATATACGAAATTTGAATTGAAATTCGACTACTTTCATTATCTAGTTTGAAATTTGTGAAATGTGATGTGAAATAAAATGATGCCAGAAAACCTGTGATATAGCGTTGTCTAGGGGTATTTTACTTTCAAAAACTTATAAAGAAGCAAACTCTTATCATAATTTTTTTTGGAGGTATTTGCTTCATTAATGTGCTATATCAAAGTATTATTTTAATTATCAAATTTTCTTTTGACAAACACTTGATCCTAAAATCTACATAAAATCATTTAGATAAAAGTTCTACTCTAACTTTTGGAAAATGATTAGTTTTCATAAGTGTTACATAATAAGAACATTTCGTGAAAGAGTAATATGGAAAATTATATACTAAAAAAAATATGAAAAATTAAAACTTAAAATAATAATGTTGTTGACTCACTAGAATCTATGAACAATAGAAGTGAATCAAGTATTGATTACATATGAAGTTGAAGCACTTTGTAATATATACATGAAATTAATTATTAGCAAAAGTTATATAGATAAATTGGAACACTAATTAATCCCACATCAGATAGATGAATCTCAACAATAAGAAATTAGATATAAAAAGGGTTTGAAGGACAACAAGTTACATACTTACCTGGACGGGGTCAATGGGTGATCAAGAAGACCTATGGCCTAGGTTGATGACTTCCATTGCACATTGAAGGGGCATTTGCCTAAGATCAACTCAAGTAGTCGAGTCTACGTCATAATTTATGGTAGTGGGGGCCAGCGTTCGCGCGGCCCTTTTTAATTCTAATGTGAAACATTTTATTGTTCTTTGTTTTCACTTAAGAATCACTTAATTAATTTCTACTAAAAAGGGGATTTACAATTTCCTGAGCAATAACACATTTTTTGGATGAATAAATGTTTTGGAAAACTTGCAAATAACCTCATTGTGTTATTTATTTTTTTGCAAGAAATTTTTACGAACGTTGCACATAATCTATTTTGCATCCGAATGAACGGGTAATGTCTCTCACTCGCAATTTATGAGGGTGAATTTAATTTTCAACAGTTTAAATTTAAAAAGAATTACTCCTTCCCTTAACACCGACTGAGTTCAATCTGGTAGGCTTTTTAGGGTTGGTGGGGTGGGGTAAATGTACTTTTCATATATAATTTTTTGTATATAACTAATTAATAATATATACATATTGTTTTATTTAATAATTTTTTTTTTAAATTTTCAGATTTAATATTAAAATATTTATTTTATTTATTAAAATTATATATAAAATTAAATTAGTTTAATATATTTGTAAATACATTGAGTATGGAAATATAGTATTTAATCTACAAAAAACTAACCGAGTTTATAATTTAACTGTGAAAGGGAGGGTGTGCAATAATATGTAAACACATGGGAATTCCTTACAAAACAAATAACACAAGGGAGTTCGATGCAGGTTTTCCAAAACACTGGTGGGTATGTTTCTTTTTTTCCCATTTTTTGGTTTTTATCTTATTGTACTTAAACTTTTTTAAAGGTTTATATTTTATTAAGAGTATCATAGGGAGTAAAATACAATTTCTCTTAATACAATAGTATTCTCCTTATTCATGAAATAATTGTCCTCCTTAATTAAGCATCATATATACGTAATTGTTATGAAAGGGTAACTTTAGAATCCTTCCTTGGTATGTAGTTGTTACCACTCAACTAGGACTGCATGGATAAAGAGCAACACCAATTTTTTAAGTCAATTTTGCTTATATATATATATTGGATCATTTACATTCTTTTGATAATTAAAGAATGAATAGTAAAAAATAAAATAAAAATATAAAGGGTAATGCAGTTCATAGAATTATATTTGTAACTGGACCTTATTTGTTTAGATTTTGTATAAATTTTTAGGTTTTTTGTATAAATTTTCTGGATTTTCCAGAATATCCCAACACATATTAGTTTCTTTCAAAATTATTTTGTATGATTTTCTTTCATTATTTGATTCTCAGATCTTATAGTCCATTGATTTGACATTTAGCAATCATCTTTCAAAAACTATTTCTACTAAAAAACAATACAATCACATTTATTTCTAAAATGCACATTTTTGTAGAATTTTAAAGAATTCTCTTAATTTTTAAACATTTTGTCCGTGATTGGTGAGGAAAATTGAGTTGAAAATAGAATAATCATTATATCTAGATTCCAGAACTTTGGGAATAGCCATTTCGTTCCTTCCAACTAGTATATCCTCAGCATGCATCTTCGCGTGCTTTAATTTTTTTAGCACGCGTTCCCGCATTCACTAGATTTTTCAGGCACAAAAAATAAGGATTTTTAACTTAGGGAAAATTCGAAGTAAATTTTATTTAAATGATGTAATGGTATATGTGAAGAAGTCAAAAGGTTATCTATACTATTATAAAGAGAAGTCATGTAATGGTATAGTACTTTTTTTATATTCCTAATTTTCCCTTAATGTTTTAATTAATTTAACTATTTACTTTTTTAGATTCTTTACTTATTCTATTTAAATAAAATTTACTTCTACTTTTTCCCATAAATAAACCTTATTTTTTGTGCTAAAAAAATTTATATGCATGCGGGAATGCGTGCTAATAAATTAATGAGAAGTCATGTTATGATGTAACACTTTTTTTATATTCCTATTTTGCCCTTAGTATTTTAGTTAATTTAACTTTTTAACTTCTTTACTTATTCCATTTAAATCAAATTTAATTTTACTTTTCCTAAAATCCTTATTTTGTGTGCTTAAATAATTTAATGCGCACGGTAACACATTCTGAGAATATACTAGTATAATTAATTTAATGGCAAAATAGAAATATCAAAAAATAGCTATATGCACCATGCCATGCCTTTTTTTTAATAGTATAGATAATCATATGATTGAATTTTGACCATTCCTAGTAGCTTGTGAATACTGAAACTATATTATTAGTTACAAGAGAAAGTCCACTTTCCCCCTAAATTTATAGCCAAGTTGTACTTTTCCCCTGAAGTTCAATTATTTGTACTATCTCCATTGATCTTATATTAGTGTTGCACTTTTTCCCTTGAACTATTTTCCGATCACTTTTCCGGCCAAAGAGTTCAGGGGAAAAATGTAACACAAAATTTCTAATTGAAAGTATTATTTTTACTTCTTTAATTAACATTTAACAATTTCACCTATTTATTCTTCAAATGATAATTAACAACTATAAAATCCACAAATAAAGATTGTCAAACATTTTTAAAAAAAAAAATTTATTTTTAACAACTTGATGAAGAATGTAATGCGAAACTTGCAAGGTGAACTTAAACATAAAAGTATAGTGTAAGCTAGATTTTATATTCATCTCCCACTTTGTAATGTTTAAATGATATACTGTATCGAGTAAATAGTATTTTTGATCCTCCTTATGGGAAACTTTTTATACATTCGTCCCTTTTAAATTTTTCGTAGTAGATTCGTCCATCTTATCAATGTAGTGTAACACATTCGTCCCTCTTAATTTTTTTGTAGTAGATGCGTCCCTCTTATCAATGTAGTGTAACACATTCATCCCTCTTTTTCATTTGTATTTTGTTTCGATTAGATTAGCTTATATATATATTTAGAAATTCGTGATCGAATCAAGTTGATCACGTAAGGGGTGTTCGCGGTGCAGTCTATTGCGATTTTGTACTCGTCCAAATCCAACTCAATATTTGTGGTTTTTTAATTGTATAGTCCAAACCCAACCCAATAAGGCTTGAGATTGCAGTTTGCGGTCCATTCAGGTTGGGGCGGATTTTGCGGTCTCAACACTCTCAACTTTAATGTATTTTTGTTATTTGATAAGTTAAATGTAAATGCACTAAATAATTATTACTTTTTATATTTTTGAATACATTTTGTAAACTTTCGTAGAAAATATATGGAGATAATGCAAAATATTAAGTAACAAGATATAATCTTCAATGGATACATAATTTAAAGAAAACTAAAAATAATATCAAACACTAGGTTGACAAGTTTTAGGTATTGAGGAAGGTTTCACAGAATTACATTTACTAGTTGAAGGAGAACCAAAAATTTGTTGAGTGAAAGTTGATTGTTTTTCACTTTGACTAACTGCGGGAGAATGAGTGATTTCGACCCCCTTTCACTTATCAACCATTTGAAAATATATAAACAACAAAAAATTGTTTATATATATACCATAAATATGTAGCTATATATATATAATATTAAAAGTAATTGTTACTCTAGCCTAAACAACATACATACATATTAAGCAAATGTAAATTTGAAAAATTAAAAAATAAAAAAAATCAAACAATAAACAATAAACAAAAAGAAAGCACCTTGAAGTTGATGTGGGTGTTTATGCTCCAAAAGAAATTCTTGTACTTTTGCAAGCCAGAACGTTTTTAGATTACCTTTTAAGTTTTTTTCTATTTCACTTGGGAAGGAAGAAAATGTGAGGCAGAGGAAAACTTAAGGCAGTAGGTTTTTCTTTAATATAGATGTTGGGCTTTGGGTTATGAATTGAGATTAATTAGTTAAAGTATATATTTGGATTATATTTCTCATTGTTTAAATTGTAGGACTAAATTAAATAAAATAAAATTATATATAGAGTGCGGTCGGATGCGGCTTATGCGGTCTAAAAATGTATAAAACCAAACTCAATTGCAATTTGCGGTCTTTTTTTCAAGAAGCCCAAAATCAACCAAATAAACTTTCAACCCGCAAATTGCGGTCTGTTTGGATTGGGGCGATTTTGCGGTTTCGTTGAACACCCCTAGATCACGTCTATTTAATCACAAGACAAATGTATGTATTACACATGATTGGTATGTATTGTACATGCATGTACCAATCTACTTAACAATCTCAACATCCAAATTTAATATCCTATTTGCTGTTTCTCAAAAAATTATCCTATTTGCAGATTTTTGGGTAGTATAACAGAGGGTAGGGCTGTCAATGGGTCGGATCAGGTTCGTCCTTATCCGGCTCCATTTATATCGGATCGTATTATGTTAGATTCAGATCTTGTTCGGATTGTGCTCGGATTTAGATTTTTTTAATCCGATGAATCTTGGTAGAATTTGGTCGGATATCGTATCTTTTTTTGGTCCTATGAAATGCTCATTTAAAAAATTAAATTAATATTTTTCCTAAAACAAGTTTATTAACTTTTCAATTTTATTTAATATCAGCCATGTTCAAACTTTCTTTACTAATATTCATATTTGTAGATGAATTATAAATTATTATCTTCTTAAATTGACGATGAAATATTATTAATGGTACTTACTTTTATAAAATATTATGTATATGTATCAATCTTTTTATTTATTGTTGGATACGGATTTTTAGCAGATCAAATCGACATAAATCCTCCATGTGTTTCTGATTATGAATCTTTATAATCGGATCAGGTCCATCGAATCTCTAATCGGACAATCATTCTAATAAATCGGACCAAAATCAGAGGATCCGTATTGAAATCCGCCCCATTGACAGCCCTAACCGAGGGTCTCATTGTCATTTTATCATATTGAGCCCCTTATTTTCTAACGAAACACATATAATTGGCCATCTAATATTATCTCCGGCCCAAGAAAAGTAACCAAACACCCATTTTAAGCTAGACCCATTTCCAGTTACGTCTTCAAAGTTGGCCCAAATGGGGTATCTCTCCACTATTCCATCTCTTGAAAACCAAACAAGGCCTTAGAAAAAATCTTCATATCTGTTAATATGTTTTATATATTAATAAATGGTATAATGTAAATAATCTTTAGAAAGATAAACTTAACTCCTATTTTTTTTTTTTTAGGGGAAGCTTAACTCTTCACTATTGCATTTTTGTAGAATAAGAGAAAAAACTCAGAAAGGTCATTCCCACATTGAAAACAGAAAGTAGTTGGAAATAGACAAAAGACATACAAAAAGAGAAATGTAGAATTGAATTGAGCATACCTTTCTCGGCCTTTTGGCTAAGATCAAGTGTAGTATCTGTTCTTATCAGTTTAATATCTGATATGTGAGTCATTGACTCACACGATATTAAATTAATTTTTTTAAGGGGAAAGTCCATCAAAGTAGCTTGCTGCTTGGGCTCTCGAGCGTCGCCTTGGTGTTGCACTATTGCCTTGGCCTGGCGCACCCCACCAAACGTAGTTGAAATATTATTTGTATTGTTAGGGGAAAGTTTTATGTTCATTGATTGAATTTGGCTTGGGAATTTACTTATTCCATTATTGTCAACTGCTATTTTTAATTTTCAAGATGAGGCAAATATTGGTGTATAAGAAATTTAAATTTAAATTTAATTTTGATAGGAATTCAACAATTTAATTAGGGTTTTTGGCAATTTGCACCCTCGAATTATAGAGTTTTGGCACTTTGCACCCTGGCTTGAAAGTTATGGCACTTTGCACCTTAGTGTGTGTTTTGATGAAAAAATTTATTGATGGAAGAGTAGAATAGTCATTTTCGAATAATTTTCGCACTTTCCACCCTGAAAATATAGATTTTGATACTTTGAACCCTGAAAACATAGAATGTTGGCACTTTAAACCCTACAAATATTTTTTTTTTGGGGTACTTTCAACCTCGACTTAAATTTTTTGGAACATTATTTATTTTAACCAAATTACTAGCTATTAGTGATTAGGTAAGAATTTTTTTCTTTTTTGTAATTTAATAAATTTAACATGCTAGTAGTAAATAATTTTAGATTTTTTAGGATGCAAAATACCATACAAATTATATTTCTAGGGTGTAGAGTGCCAAATTTTTTTAATCAGGGTGAAGAGTGTCAAAAATTAATATTTTCAGGGTGCAAAGTGCCACATTCTATATTTTCAGGATGGTAGAGTACCAAAATCTATGTTTTCAGGGTGAAAAGTGCCAAAAATATTTGAAAATGACTATTTTACCCTTCCATCAATGAAATTTCTCCATCAAAACACATAATAGGCTGCAAAGTGCCAAATAAGTTGTATTTTCAGGGTGCAAAGTGCCAAAACTTTTAAGTCAGGGTGCAAAGTGTCAAGACTCTATAATTATAGGGTGCAAAATACCAAAAACCCATTTAATTATCTAGATTGAAATTTGTGAAATGTGAAATGAAATAAAATGATGCCTAAAACTTGTGATATGCTACAAAGTTGTCTAGGAGTATTTACTCTAAACTCTACTATAAATTTTTCAATTGAGATATTTGCTTCATTGTAATAAATCAAAATAATATTTTCTACCAACAACTGATTGGTCTAGTGGAAGAGACTCGCCACTACAAAGTAGCGAATTTAAGTTCGAATCCCTGCTGACAGAGGTTTTCACTTAATGCGTTCGACGCGCCTCTCAGAAGGGATTAAATCCATGAAAAATAAAAAAATAAAAAAATATTCTAAAATTTTATTTTGACTAACACTTTAGATCCTAAAACCTACATAAATTCATCTAGATAGAAGCTTCTCCTCCCAACTTTCTTTACCATGATTAGTTTTCCCAAGTATTACATATGAAGAACATTTCGTGAAAGAGTAATATTAAAAATAACTCAAAATAATAATGTTGTTGATTCACTCGAATCTATGAGCAAAAGAAGTGAATCAAGTATTGATTACATATTTGTTTTTTGTTTTTTATGGGTTTAATCATTTTTTAGGCAGGTTGGGCGCATTAAGTGGGTACCTCTTCCAACAGGGATTCGAACTTGAGTCCGATATTTTGTAGTGACTAGTCCCTTCTACTAGATCAATCACCTGTTGGTAGTATTGATTACATAAGAAGTTGAAGCACTTTGTAATATTTACATGAAATTGATTAATATGAGAAAAAGTTATACAGATAAAATTGAATTTTAATTAATCCCACATCATATAGACGAATCACATCAATAGGAAATTTGCTATAAAAAGGAATTGAAGGACAATAAATTACATACTTACCTGGACGGGGCAAATGGGTGATAAGCGTTCGCGTGCCTCTTCCATTTTTAATTTAGAACATTTTATTGTACTTTGTTTCTCCTTAAGAATCACTCAATTCTATAGGAAATGAGATTTCAATTTCCTGTGCAGTAACACATTTTTTTTCTGGGGAAAAAATCATCCTACCCATCTATATATTGGAAGACATGCGAAAAAATCCCTAGTCATATTTTTTTTGCAAGAAATTCAATTTTGTTTTACAAATTTTTGCACAAAGTTTCTTTTCCATCCATAGTAACAGAGATTGTATTTCACTCGCGTTTTATGAGAATGAAAGTTAATTTTCATTAATATAATTTAATATTACCAAATTACCCAAAAAAAATAGAATTACTCCTTTCCCTACCACTAGGGGTGTTCAACGAAACTGCCAAACGCTCCAACCGATCGCCCCAACCCAAATCGATGGCAATTCGCGGGTTGAAGAATGAATGGGTTGGTTTTGGGCTTCGTGAGAAAAATATCGCAAATTATAATCGGGTTTGGGTTTATATTTTAAAAAACCGCATAAACCGCACTCAAACCGCATATATATAAAATAACAAATTGTATTCTATTATTTAATATAATTTAAGTATATACATACTTTTAGTTTACCGTCTCAACCCCAAAGCCTAATTTATCCCCTAAAAATCTATTACTCGGCACAATTTATTAACAATCCAAGTTAAATTTCATCGATTGACAACTACCAATATCAACTTTAATAATTAAAGTATTTTCTATCTTTGCTTATTGTTTTGAAAAAGTCTTGTTCGGTTTTGTATTTGTGTAACAATTATTGTTCTTTACATTGGAATGTAGACTTTATATAGGTTAATAAATTAAAGCTAAAAATTATGAAAAAAGTAGTATTATTCTTATGATTATAGAACGTTCAGGAATTTTTTTCTTAGATAAAAGTACAATAACAAAATACTAAGTGGTAATAAATTAAAGTAGAGTCTAAAAAAAAATTAAAATAGAAAAATCTAAGACCGCAAAAATTGCTCCAATCCGAAGGGACCGCAAAGTGCAATCTCTAGACTTATTGGGTTGGGTTTGGTCCTAGGTAACTAAGTCGCGGAGCGGGTGCGAGTGCGGGTGCGCGAGCGCGAGCGCGAAAGCGTTATATATTAAAACTTTGACATATGAGAGCGCCTATAAAGCGTCTTAAAAATAATATTAAAATAATTAAAATATAATATAACAATTAAAATACTAATATTACAAAAGTGTAAACTACAAAAAAAAATATACTTTCTAAATAAATATAAAACTAAAAGTAATTATTTTGAACAATATATTTTGTTACTTATATTCTAATATATATAATATGTGTTTTTTTTCTATAAATTTAAAAGTTACATAAAAATTGTAGTCCAATAAATCTGTTACAAAAATGACAAATATAACTAATAAACAAAATATTATTTCATTAAGTCCATAAAATAAATTTATCCAAAAGAGAAAAGAATAACAACATGGGTGTGTAGGTGTGTCTTATAAGTATTGTTCATTATTTTATTCATTTGTCAACATCACTTGCAGGCCCTAGGACTTCTAGGGGATGATAATGCCTGTTTGAAAAGAATGAAAATTGACGGTGCATGACTGTTGTTCCCCATTCAAGCACCATGTGTTTTTATTTTATTGGCTGAATTCTTCACAAATTTGCAAAGCGTGCATTATGGCAAAAGGATGCGCGCACTACATTTCAATAGTTCGCGAATTATGCTGCGAATTTCGAAATCACGCTCAGTTCGCGAACTGAGGGCGCGTACATAGGCTTGACAGACGAATTACGTTACCTAGGTTTGGTCTAGAGTATTAAAAACCCGAAAATACTGAGTTGGATTTGGGCGAGTATAAAACCGCATTAGACCGCACCACGAACACCCCTACCAGTGGGCACGGGTCGGGTATTTCGAGTTGGGTACCCGACTCGACGATTGTTGATTTTCACACCCAAAATCCGTCCCGTTTAGTTGAGTACCCAAAATTTGTGGGTACCCGCCTTTTCGGATCCAGGTCACCGGAAATTTATATGTTTTATTTTTTAAATATACGTATATTTTACAAGAAATTTAAATTATTTAATATGGTAACACATTTGATAATAAGAAAGGAGAACAAATTTGGGCCAAGGCCACTCATATGTCATGCCATTTTAATTTGTAATTGTGCAAAAAAAAAAAATTTATACAATGTTGGTGGTTCCCGAAATACCCATTCGGGTATAAAATCAATACCCAATCCGAACAAATATTTCTGGTATCGGATACCCAACCCTAAATGTCAAAAAACTTATTTTTCATCTCAAAAGGGAAATACCCGATCGGGTCGGGACGGATCCCGAAATACCTAACCCAAACGCGTACGCCTACCCACTGGGTTCAATTTGGGGTGGATGGAGGTTAAAATGGGGGTTCGGTGGGGTTGGGGGTGGGATAAAGGTATTTCTTTTATAATTTTTTTTCAAATAACTAATAAATCAATTGTTATTTTGAATAATAATATATACATATTGTTTTATTTAATAAAAATATTTTTTATTATATTCTCAGATTTTATATTACAATATTATTTTATTTATTACAACTATATAAAAGACTAAATTAGTTTAATAAATTTGTAAACATTGAGTATGGATGGTAAATTAATATTTAATCTACAAGAACTAACGAAGTTAATAATTTCATTGTGCAACAATATGGAATTCCTTGTAAATCAAATAACACCGAGGGGGGGAGGGGGGGGGGGGGGGGGTGCAGGTTTTTCTGGGTATGCTGTTTTTTTTCCATTTTTTTATTTTTATCTTATTGTTTCTAATTTTTTTTACAGATTAATTTTTTAATTAAGAATATCATATGGAGTAAAATACAATTTCTCATGATGCATTCAGGCCTGTAGAATAAGAGAAAAACTCATAATGCTCAATCCCACATTGAAAACACAAAGTAACTGCCAATAGACAGAAGGCATACAAAAGGAGAAACGAATGACTGAAATAAGCATACCTTTCTCGGCCTTTTGGCTAAGATCAAGTGTAGTATCTGTTCTTATC
Source organism: Penstemon newberryi var. newberryi (assembly GCA_030819805.1). Classification (NCBI taxonomy): domain Eukaryota; kingdom Viridiplantae; phylum Streptophyta; class Magnoliopsida; order Lamiales; family Plantaginaceae; genus Penstemon; species Penstemon newberryi. The sequence continues at coordinate 75,941,056 of JAUALY010000001.1, read as the reverse complement.
AGTTTAATATCTGATATGTGAGTCATTAACTCACACGATATTAAATTAATTTTTTTAGGGGGATAGTCCATCACGGTAGCTTGCTATTGTGGCTCTCGAGTGTCGCTTTAGCATTGCACTATTGATTTGGCCGGGCACACCCCACCAAACATAGTTGAAATATTATTTGTATTGCAAGAGAAAAAATATATTCTCTTTGATTGAATTTGGCTTGGGAATTTATTTATTCCATTATAAGTTAACTGCTATTTTTAATTTTAAATTTGAGGCAAATATCGGTTATATGAAATTTGAATCGAAATTCGACACCTTTCATTATCTAGTTTGAAATTTGTGAAATTTGATGTGAAATAAAATGATGCCAGAAAACTTGTGATATAGTGTTGTCTAGGGGTATTTTTCTTTCAAAAACTTATAAAGAAGCAAATTCTTATAATAAAATTTTCTTTTGAGGTATTTGCTTCATTAATGTGCTATATCAAAATATTATTTTATTAAATTTTATTTTAAACACTTGTTCCTAAAATCTACATAAAATCATTTAGATAGAAGTTCCTCCTAACTTTTGGAACAAGATTAGTTTTCGTAAGTGTTACATAATAAGAACATTTCGTGAAAGAGTAATATGATAAATTATATACTAAAAACAAATATGAAAAATTGTAACTTAAAATAATAATGTTGTTGACTCACTAAAATCTATGAACAATAGACGTGAATCATGTATTGATTACATATGAAGTTGAAGCACTTTGTAATATTTACATGGAATTGATTTATAGCAAAAGTTTGTCTTTTTTTCAAATACATTAATCATCAATCATTTCAACAACTGTCAAGTACAAAGAACTACAAATAATAAATAACTACAAAAAATTAGTAATAAACTAGAGCAAATACACACTTTCGTGGGAGTTCAACACAGGACCAATGACCTTTTGATCTTGGGACTTAGTTCTGTCAGTTATTGTCAAGTCCTAGAGCCTCAACTTTACCAGCGATTGTCACTATACTACAACATCATTGACAATTTATTAGCAATAGTTAAGTTCGAATCCTACTGGAGAAACCACACTGGGGAGGACCTATACCCTTTGTACTCTTCGGTCCGAGCTATAAATACACAGTCTTGTAGATCAAAAAAAAAAAATTGAACTGTAATTAATCCCACATCAGATAGATGAATCTCAACAATAAGAAATTAGCTATAAAAAGGGCTTGTAGGCCAACAAGTTACATACTTACCTGGACGGGGTCAATGGGTGATCAAGAAGACCTATGGCCTAGGTTGATGACTTCCATTGCACGTTGGAGGGGCATTTGCCTAAGATCGGCTCAAGTAGTCGAGTCTACGTCATAATTTGTGGCAGTGGGGGCCAGCGTTCGCGCGGCCCCTTCCAATTTTAGTTTAAAGCGTTTGATTGTACTTTGTTTTTGCCTTAAGAATCCCTTAATTTCTACTAGAAAAATGGATTTTCAATTTCCTGTCCAATTACTCATTTTTTTGGAGGAATATCTTTGAGATTTTATATTAAAATATTATTTTATTTATTAACATTATATATAAATTTAAATTAGTTTTTATCTTATTGTATTTAAATTTTTTTATAAGCTGATTTTTAATTAAGAAATCTTAGAAAGTATAATACAATTTCTCAATAGTAGCATTATACATCTCTCCTTATCCAAGAAATAATTGTCCTCCTTAATTATCATCGATACTTCATTTGGTATGGAAGGGTAACTTTAGCTGATGTAAACAATTCAGTCCTTTTTTGGTATGTAGATGTTATCTTATCAACCAGGACTGCATAGATAAAGAGCAATAATTTTTTTTTAATTCAAATTTATTTTTTTAATAAAAATCATGACACATTAATTGGATCATTTACATTCTTTTGATAATTAAAGAATGAATAATAAAAATAAAAAAGGGTAATTCATAGAATTGTATTTGTAGCTACCAATTCTTGACCAAGACATGCTAAGAAGAAATGGGAACACAAGAAGCATTGCAAGGACACCGTGGTTCCATTTTTTACGAGAATTCGATTTTCCGATTGAAATCTGCATTTTATCTAAAAGATTGGATTAGTTCAATTGGCTTGTCATGAATTAGGTATAATTTGATCAAAACCATTAAGGGAAAATAGTGATTTTTCTTCAAGTTTGTCATCTTACGAAATTTGGCCAGCACATAAAAGAAGATCCCATAATGTTTATTCCGTCGAAAACATCGAAAAATTTTCGCATTTAAATCAATGGAAATAAAAAGAAGGTGCAATTCTGAAACTATTTATTTGTCTCGACTCTCTTATTTGATTAAGTTTAGTAAAAAAATTACACTTTTTCCTAATATTTTTTCAACGTAAAAGTAAGAAACGAAATTTTAATCCATAATTGTGCTTGCACATCAACTTTAGAAATTCGATTGTAATGAAACACATAGTACCATTGTTGCTTTTTCAAGTTGGTCTTTTGGCATAAGAAATTACAAATGGAATGAGAGAAAAACTCATAATCATTCCCACATTGAAAACACAAAGTAACTGCAAATAAACAGAAGACATACAAAAAAATAAACGAAGAACTAAGATAAGCATACCTTTCTCGGCGTTTTGGCTAAGATCAAGTGTAGCATATGTTCTTATCAATTTAATATCTGATATTTGCCAATGATTCATACGATATTAAATTAATTTTTTTAAGGGGAGAGTCCATTACAATAGTTTACAAGCTACTAAGGTTCCCAAGTGTCGCCTTCACGTTGCACTATTGCTTTGGCCAGGCAAACCACACCACACATAGTTGAAATATTATTTGTATTGCAAGGAGAAAGTTTTCTTTTCTTTGATTGGATTTAGTTTGGGAATTTTTTTATTCCATTATTAATCAATTGCTATTTTAAAATTTGAATTTGAGGCAAATATTGTGTGTATAAGAAATTTGAATTGAAAATTATTTTTGATTGAAACTCAATAATTTTGATTATCTAGTTTGAAATTTTTGAAATGTGACGTGAAATAAATTGATGCGAGAAAACTTGTCTAGGGGTATTTACTTTCAATAACTTAGAAAGACTATCATCAATTTTTCTTGAGGTATATTTGCTTCATTAATGTGCTATATCAAAATATTACTCCCTCCGTTTCAAAATATCTGCCTTTTCACATGTATGCACACAAATTAAGAAAACCATTGAATATAGCTGAATTCTAAGAGGAAAAAAATAAAAAAGACTAAGATACCCTTTTAATTAATTATCCTCCACTAATGTTTGAGAAAATTTATGAGCATAAAGGGCAAAAATGGAAAAAGAGTAATTAATGCTTTATTAGAAATTTAAAATGACAGATAATATGGCACAAGAAAAACTCTTCAAAGCGACAGATATTATGAAACGGAGGGAGTATTACTCAAATTTTATTTTGACTAACACTTGATTCTAAAATCTACATAAAATCATCTAGATAAGAGTTGAGTAGCAATAGTCTTACAGTCTATTAATTAGGTTATATAACAGCACAATCTAAATTAAAGGAAGTAGTGGGTTTTTTTTTTTCTTTTTTCGGGTTTAATGGTCAATTATTTCTTATTAGTAAGATTGGCACTACAATATTCATAATTAATAAAAAGACCCATGCATATCTACTTGACGTAATAATCTTTTTGAAACACAAATTATTTGTAATATATAAATATAATAACATCATCTTCAAATAACTGAGCAATGTATTTTCAAGTTTAATTTTTTTTATTGAACTTGAGATTGTGATTGGATTTACCATGAATCTTAAAAGAGTCGAAATTAAATGAGTTGTCATCATGTGGCACAAGTCGAAATCAAATTTATTAGTAAAGATTTTTAAAGTGAGTTTACATTTTTAGTTTATAGTTGAGGTGGAAATGTCAATAAAACTTCTAAAGCTATGAGACAGTAAATATGGTACAAATTCACTTTCAATTGTAAGAACTTTTAACATTTTTAAATTATAGAAACGAGGACAAAATGTCGGATATGACATAATAACAAATTCAAAATTTGGGGGTAAAGACATATATATGTTTTATAGTAAAAGACACTTTGAACTAAAGAAATTGTGGGGGTGAAAATTACAAAAGATTTCAAGAAAGCAAATTATAAGTGGACTCAAATTTATTATTTATAATTTCTGGGGGTAAAAATGTAATAGATACATTGAAACAGGTTAAACAAGTTGCCCACATTGTTTCCACAAAACAAATTTTTTCCAGCCAATTAAATTGGACTATAAGTGGACTATACAAAATAAGACTTTGATATAGACATTTTCTATAAAAGTTGCTCCTAACTCATAAGTATTACATAATAAGAACGTTTCGTGAAAGAGTAATATGAAAATTAACTTAAAATAATAATGGTGTTGACTAAGTAGAATCTATGAGCAATAGAAGTGAATCAAGTATTGATTACATATGAAGTTGAAGCACTTTCTAATACATACATGAAATTGATTATTAGCAAAAGTTACATAGATGTCTAGTTGAAGGGAATAGTCACTACAAAGTAGCGGACTCAAGTTCGAATCCCTGTTGGGAGAGGTTCCCACTTTATATGCCTGATGCGCCTCGAAAAGAATTAAATCCTTGGGAAACCAAAAAAAAAAAAGTTATATAGATAAAATTGAACTCTACTTAATCCTACATCAGATAATGAATCTCAACAATAAGAAATTAGCTATAAAAAGGGTTTGAAGGACAACAAGTTACATACTTACTTGGACGGGGTCAATGGGTGATCAAGAAGACCTATGGCCTAGGTTGATGACTTTCATTGCACACTGAAGAGGCATTTGCTTAAGATCGGCTCAAGTAGTCTAGTCTACGTCATAATTTCAATTCTAATGTGAATCATTTTAATGTTCTTTTTTTCCACTTAGAATCACTTATTTCTACTTGAAAAGGGGATTTTCAATTTCCTGAGCAATGACACATTTATATATTTTTTGTAAATAATTATACATATTGTAAACCACACCACCAACTGAGTTCAATCTGGCGGGCTTTTTAGGGTTTGTGGGGGGTGGGATAAAGGTATTTTTTCATATATATAATTTTTGTAAATAATTATACATATTGTTTTATTTAATAAAAATATTTATTTTTAAAATTTTCAGATTTAATATAAAAATATTTATTCTATTTATCAAAATTATATATAAAATTAAATTATTTTAATATATTTGTAAATATATTGAGTATGGAAATATAGTATTTAATCTACAAAAACTAATCGAGTTAATAATTTAACTGTGAAAGGGAGAGTGTGCAATAATATGTAAACATATGAGAATTATTTGCAAAACAAATAACACAAGGGGGTTCGATGCAGGTTTTCCAAAACACTGGTGGGTATGTTGTTTTTTTCCCATTTTTTGGTTTTTATCTTATTGTATTTAAAAAATTTTATAGGTTAATTTTTTATTAAGAGTATCATAGGGAGTAAAATACAATTTCTCTTAATACACTAGTATCATTATACTCTAACATCTTCACCTCATCTCTCCTTATTCATGAAATAATTGTCCTCCTTAATTAAGCATCATATATTCGTAATTGTTATGAAAGGGTAACTTTAGCTGGTGTAAACAATTCTATCCTTTTTTGGTATGTAGTTGTTACCACTCAACTAGGACTGCATGGATAAAGAGCACACCAATTTTTTAAGTCAATTTTGCTTTTATATATATATATACACACACATATATATTGGATCATTTACATTCTTTTGATAATTAAAAAATGAATAGTAAAAAATAAAATAAAAATATAAAGGGTAATGCAGTTCATAGAATTGTATTTGTAACTGGACCTTATTTGTTTAGATTTTGTATAAATTTTAAGGGATTTTTGTATAAATTTTCAGGATTTTCCAGAATATCCCAACACATATTAGTTTCTTTCAAAATTATTTTGTATAATTTTCTTTCATTATTTGATTCTCAGATCTTATAGTCCATTGATTTGACATTTAGCAATCATCTTTCAAAAACTATTTCTACTAAAAAAACAACACAATCACATTTATTTCTAAAATGCACATTTTTGTAGAATTTTAAAGAATTCTCTTAATTATTAAACATTTTGGCCGTAATTGGTGAGGAAAACTGAGTTGAAAATAGAATAATCATTATATCTAGATTCCAGAACTTTGGGAATAGCCATTTCGTTCCTTCCAACTAGTATATCCTCAGCATGCATCTTCGCGTGCTTTAATTTTTTTAGCACGCGTTCCCGCATTCACTAGATTTTTCAAGCACAAAAAATAAGGATTTTTAAGTTAGGGAAAATTCGAAGTAAATTTTATTTAAATGATGTAATGGTAGATGTGAAGAAGTCAAAAAGTTATCTATACTATTATAAAGAGAAGTCATGTCATGGTATAGTACTTTTTTGATATTCCTAATTTGCCCTTAATATTTTAATTAATTTAACTATTTACTTTTTTAGATTCTTTACTTATTCTATTTAAATAAAATTTACTTCTACTTTTTCCTATAAATAAACCTTATTTTTTGTGCTAAAAAAATTAATATGCATGCGGGAATGCGTGCTAATAAATTAATGAGAAGTCATGTCATGATGTAACACTTTTTTTATATTCCTATTTTGCCCTTAGTATTTTAGTTAATTTAACTTTTTAACTTCTTTACTTATTCCATTTAAATCAAATTTAATTTTACTTTTCCTAAAATCCTTATTTTTTGTGCTTCAATAATTTAATGCGCACGGTAACACATTCTGAGAATATACTAGTATAATTAATTTAATGGCAAAATAGAAATATCAAAAAATAGCTATATTCACCATGCCATGCCTTTTTTTTAATAGTATAGATAATCATATGATTGAATTTTGACCATTCCGAGTAGCTTGTGAATACTGAAACTATATTATTAGTTACAAGAGAAAGTCGCACTTTCCCCCTGAATTTATAGTCAAGTTGTACTTTCTCCTGAAGTTCAATTATTTGTACTATCTCCATTGATCTTATATTAGTGTTGCACTTTTCCCTTTGAACTATTTTCGGGCCAAAGAGTTCAGGGGAAAAATGTAATACAAAATTTCTAATTGAAAGTATTATTTTTACTTCTTTAATTAACATTTAACAATTTCACCTATTTATTCTTCAAATGATAATTAACAACTATAAAATCCACAATTAAAGATTGTCAAACATTTTCAAAAAAAAAAATATATTTTTAACAACTTGATGAAGAATGTAATGCGAAACTTGCAAGGTGAACTTAAACATAAAAGTATAGTGTAAGCTCGATTTTATACTTATCTCCCACTTTGTAATGTCTAAATGATATACTGTATTGAGTAAATAGCATTTTTTTGATCCTCCTTATGGGCAACTTTTTATACATTCGTCCCTTTTAAATTTTTCGTAGTAGATTCATCCATCTGATCAATGTAGTGTAACACATTCGTCCCTCTTAATTTTTTTGTAGTAGATGCGTCCCTCTTATCAATGTAGTGTAACACATTCATCCCTCTTAAATCCAAAATATATCCTAAATGGATGAAAATTGATGTATTTTGGATTTAAGAGGGACGAATGTGTTACACTACATTGATAAGAGGACGAATCTGCTACGAAAAATTTAATAGGGACCAATGTGTTACACTACATTGATAAGAGGGACAAATCTGCTACGAAAAAATTTAATAGGGACGAATGTATTACACTACATTGATAAAAGGGACGAATCTGCTACGAAAAATTTAAGAGGGACAATTGTGCAAAAAATTTCCCAAAAGGAGGACCAAAAGTGCTATTTACTCTACTGTATTTGTATCTATTTTATATTTGTTAATTTTGTCCTAAAGTTTTTTTTTCTTTATTATATATCTTATTACAATTATACATAAATTTTAAATTTTCATGTCTTTTTGCACTTTGAATTATAACTGGTTGCAAAAATTTGAGTTTTACCCCCTAAACTTAAATCAAAGTTACACTTTTCCACATGAACTTACACACTTGTTGCACTTTCCCCCATGAACTTTTGTATTGCACTTTCCTCCCTGAACTTTTTGGCTGGAAAAGTGGTCGAAAAAGAGTTCAAAGGAAAAATTGCGATTTTATCTAGTCACAATATAACATTCTTAACACCATATCATTATTTTATTAATCTTTTTGTTTTGTAAATCATTCACTAAACAAACTTTACATGTAACAATAAAGTTGAAGGTAATAATTGGATCTTGAATTTTTGTGAGGAAAACAAATAATATAAAAACTCTAGTATTTGTGAGGAAAAAAACAACACATTCCAAGTATTTGTTCTGAAATCTAGATATAATGTTTATTCCGTATGTCAACTCAGTTTTCCTCCCCAATCAAGGCCTAAATAGTAGATTGTTTATATTATTTATTTCCATGGATTAAAATTTGGTTTCGATGTATATTTAGGTCAGCTGAATATTGAAAGCTTTTCGAGAAGTCTTTGGAAACATTTCGAAATAATTATGAAAAAATTATTAAATTAAGAAAAAGAGAAAGTTTCGAGATAAATATAAAGTTTCGAAAATATATCTTATTTTTATTTCCATTAATTCAAAAACAAAAACTTTTCGATATTTTCACGGGAAAAGATGAAAATTTTGATCCATATGTGCTTCCTGAGAAAAATACTTGGAGAAAAACTATATAAGCCAAGCCGACTCTCATGCAATTTGAGTTGGAGAGATTTAACGTTCTTATTCGGCTCCATTTATATCGGACTGTATTATGTTGGATTCGGATCTTGTTTGGATTGTGTTCGGGTCTAGATTTTTTGAATCCGATGGATCTTGGTAGAATTTGGCCGGATATCGTATCTTTTTTTGGTCCAATAAAATGCTCATTTAAAAAATTAAATTAATATTTTTCCTAAAACAAGTTTATTAGCTTTTCAATTTTATTTAATATTAGCTCACATGTTCAAACTTTCTTTGCTAATATTCATATTTGTAGATGAATTATAAATTATTATCTTCTTAAATTGACGATGAAATATTAATAATGGTACTTACTTTTATAAAACATTATGTATATGTATCAATCTTTTTATTTATTGTTGGATACGGATTTTTAGCAGATCAAATCGACATAAATCCTCCATGTGTTTCTGATTATGAATCTTTATAATTTAATCGGATCAGGTCCATCGAATCTATAATCGGACAATCATTCTAATAAATCGGACCGAATTAAGAGGATCCGTATTGAAATCCGCCCCATTGACAGCCCTAACCGAGGGTCTCATTGTCATTTTATCATATTGAGCCCCCTATTTTCTAACGAAACACATATAATTGGCCATCTAATATTATCTCCGGCCCAAGAAAAGTAACCAAACACCCATTTTAAGCTAGACCCATTTCCAGTTACGTCTTCAAAGTTGGCCCAAATGGGGTATCTCTCCACTATTCCATCTCTTGAAAACCAAACAAGGCCTTAGAAAAAATCTTCATAACTGTTAATATGTTTTATATATTAATAAATGGTATAATGTAAATAATCTTTAGAAAGATAAACTTAACTCCTATTTTTTTTTTTTTTTAGGGGAAGCTTAACTCTTCACTATTGCATTTTCGTAGAATAAAAGAAAAAACTCAGAAAGGTCATTCCCACATTGAAAACAGAAAGTAGTTGGAAATAGACAAAAGACATACAAAAAGCGAAATGTAGAATCGAATTGAGCATACCTTTCTCGGCCTTTTGGCTAAGATCAAGTGTAGTATCTGTTCTTATCAGTTTAATATCTGATATTTGAGTCATTGACTCACACGATATTAAATTAATTTTTTTAAGGGGAAAGTCCATCAAAGTAGCTTGCTGCTTGGGCTCTCGAGCGTCGCCTTTGTGTTGCACTATTGCCTTGGCCTGGCGCACCCCACCAAACATAGTTGAAATATTATTTGTATTGTTAGGGGAAAGTTTTATGTTCATTGATTGAATTTGGCTTGGGAATTTACTTATTCCATTATTGTCAACTGCTATTTTTAGTTTTCAAGATGAGGCAAATATTGGTGTATAAGAAATTTAAATTGAAATTTAATTTTGATAGGAATTCAACAATTTAATTAGGGTTTTTGGCACTTTGCACCCTCGAATTATAGAGTTTTGGCACTTTGCACCCTGGCTTAAATGTTATTGCACCTTGAACCTTAGTGTGTGTTTTGATGAAAAAATTTATTGATGGAAGAGTAGAATAGTCATTTTCGAATATTTTTTGCACTTTTCACCCTGAAAATATAGATTTTGATACTTTGCACCCTGAAAATATAGAATGTTGGCACTTTAAACCCTACAAATATTTTTTTTTGGCACTTTCAACCTCGACTTAAAATTTTTGGAACATTATTTATTTTAACCAAATTACTAGCTATTAGTGATTAGGTAAGAAATTTTTTCTTTTTTGTAATTTAATAAATTTAACATGCTAGTAGTAAATAATTTTAGATTTTTTAGGATGCAAAATACCATACAAATTATATTTCTAGGGTGTAGAGTGCCAATTTTTTTAATCGGGGTGAAGAGTGTCAAAATTTAATATTTTCAAGGTGCAAAGTGCCACATTCTATATTTTCAGGATGGTAGAGTACCAAAATCTATGTTTTCAGGGTGAAAAGTGCCAAAGATATTTGAAAATTACTATTCTACCCTTCCATCGATGAAATTTTTCTATCAAAACACATAATAGGGTGCAAAGTACCAAATAAGTTATATTTTCAGGGTGCAAAGTGCCAAAACTTTTAAATTAGGGTAAAAAGTGTCAAGACTCTATAATTATAGGGTGCAAAATACCAAAAACCCATTTAATTATCTAGATTGAAATTTGTGAAATGTGAAATGAAATAAAATGATGCCTAAAACTTGTGATATGCTACAAAGTTGTCTAGGAGTATTTACTCTAAAATCTTCTATAAATTTTTCTTTTGAGATATTTGCTTCATTGTAATAAATCAAAATAATATTTTCTACCAACAATGATTGTTCTAGTGGAAGGGACTAGTCACTATAAAGTAGCGAACTTAAGTTTGAATCCTTGCTAACAGAGATTTTCACTTAATGCGTTCGACGCGCCTCTCAGAAGGGATTAAATTCTTGAAAAAAAAAAGTATTCTCAAAATTTATTTTGACTAACACTTTAGATCCTAAAACCTACATAAATTCATCTAGGTAGAAGCTTCTCCTCCCAACTTTCTTTAACATGATTAGTTTTCCCAAGTATTACATATGAAGAACATTTCGTGAAAGAGTAATATTAAAAAAACTCAAAATAATAATGTTGTTGATTCACTGGAATCTATGAGCAAAAGAAGTGAATCAAGTATTGATTACATTTTTTTTTTTTAAGGGTTTAATTATTTTTTAGGCGGGTTGGGCGCATTAAGTGGGTATCTCTCCCAACAGGGATTCGAACTTGAGTCCGCTACTTTGTAGTGACTAGTCCCTTCTACTAGATCAATCACCTATTGGTTGTATTGATTACATAAGAAGTTGAAGCACTTTATAATATTTACATGAAATTGATTAATATTAGAAAAAGTTACATAGATAAAATTGAACTCTAATTAATCCCACATCATATAGACTAATCACATCAATAAGAAATTAGCTATAAAAAGGGATTGAAGGTCAACAAATTACTTACTTACCTGGACAGGGCAAATGGGTGATCAAGAAGACTTGGCCTAGGTTGATGACTTCCATTGCACGTGGAAAGGGCATTTGCCCATAATTTATGACAGTGGGGACCAGCGTTCGCGTGCCTCTTCCAATTTTAATTTAAAACATTTTATTGTACTTTGTTTCTCCTTAAGAATCACTCAATTCTATAGGAAATGAGATTTTCAATATCCTGTGCAGTAACACATTTTTTTTCTGGGGAAAAAATCATCCTACCCATCTATATATTGGAAAACATGCGAAAAAATCCCTAGTGATATTTTTTTTGCAAGAAATTCAATTTTGTTTTGCAAATTGTTGCACAAAGTTCCTTTTCCATCCATGGTAACAAATATTGTATTTCTTTTCCATCCATGGTAACAAATATTGTATTTCACTCGCGTTTTATAGAATGAAAGTTAATTTTCATCAATATAATTTAATATTACCAAATTACCCAAAAGAAAATAGAATTACTCCTTTCCCTACCACTAGGGGTGTTTAACGAACTGCCAAACCGCTCCAACCGATCGCCCCAACCCAAATCGATGGCAATTTGCAGGTTGAAGAATGAATGGGTTGGTTTTGGGCTTTGTGAGAAAAATATCGCAAATTATAATCGGGTTTGGGTCTATATTTTAAAAAACCGCATAAACCGCACTCAAACCGCATATATATAAAATAACAAATTATATTTTATTATTTAATATAATTTAAGTATATACATACTTTTAGTTTACCGTCTCAACCCCAAAGCCTAATATCTATTACTCGGCACGATTTATTAACAATCCAAGTTAAATTTCATTGATTGACAACTACCAATATCAACTTTAATAATTAAAGTATTTTCTATTTTTGCTTATTATTTTGAAAAAGTCTTGTTTGGTTTTGTATTTGTGTAACAATTATTGTTCTTTACATTGGAATGTAGACTTTAAATAATAAATTAAAGCTAAAAATTATGAAAAAAGTAGTATTGTTCTTATGATTATAAAACGTTCAGGAATTTTTTCTTAGATAAAAGTACAATAGCAAAAATACTAAGTGGTAATAAATTAAAGTGGAGTCTAAAAAAAAAAATTAAAATAGAAAAATCTAAGACCGCAAAAACTGCCCCAATCCGAAGGGACTGCAAAGTGCAATCTCTAGACTTATTGGGTTGGGTTTGGTCTAGAGTATTAAAAACCCGGAAATACTGAGTTGGATTTGGGCGTGTATAAAACCGCATTAGACCGCACCACGAACACCCCTACCAGTGGGCACGGGTCGAGTATTTCGGGTTGGGTACCCGACTCGACGATTGTTGATTTTTCACACCCAAAATCCGTCCCGTTTAGTTGAGTACCCAAAAGTTTTGGGTAACCGCCTTTTCGGATCCAGGTCACCGAAAATTTGTATGTTTTATTTTTTAAATATATGTATATTGTACAAGAACTTTAAATTATTTAATATGGCAACACATTTGATAATAAGAAAGGAGAACAAATTTAGGCCAAGGCCACTCATATGTCATGCCATTTTAATTTGTAATTGTGCCAAATAAAAAAATTATTCAATATCGGTGGTTCCCGAAATACCCATTCGGGTATAAAATCAATACCCAAAACCCAATCCGAACAAATATTTCTGGTATTGGGTACCCAACCCTAAATGTCAAAAAACTTATTTTTCATCTCAAAAGGGAAATACCTGATCGGGTCGGGACGGATCCCGAAATACCTAACCCAAACGCGTACGCCTACCCACTGGGTTCAATTTGGGGTGGATGGAGGTTAAAATGGGGTTCGGTGGGGTTGGGGGTGGGATAAAGGTATTTCTTTTATAATTTTTTTTCAAATAACTAATAAATCAATTGTTATTTTGAATAATAATATATACATATTGTTTTATTTAATAAAAATATTTTTTATTATATTCTCAGATTTTATATTACAATATTATTTTATTTATTACAACTATATAAAAGACTAAATTAGTTTAATAAATTTGTAAACATTGAGTATGGATGGTAAATTAATATTTAATCTACAAAAACTAACGAAGTTAATAATTTCATTGTGCAACAATATGGAATTCCTTGTAAATCAAATAACACCGAGGGGGGGAGGAGGGGGGGGGGGGGGGTGCAGGTTTTTCTGGGTATGCTGTTTTTTTTCCATTTTTTTATTTTTATCTTATTGTTTCTAATTTTTTTTACAGATTAATTTTTTAATTAAGAATATCATATGGAGTAAAATACAATTTCTCATGATGCATTCAGGCCTGTAGAATAAGAGAAAAACTCATAATGCTCAATCCCACATTGAGAACACAAAGTAACTGCCAATAGACAGAAGGCATACAAAAGGAGAAACGAATGACTGAAATAAGCATACCTTTCTCGGCCTTTTGGCTAAGATCAAGTGTAGTATCTGTTCTTATCAGTTTAATATCTGATATGTGAGTCATTAACTCACACGATATTAAATTAATTTTTTTAGGGGGATAGTCCATCACGGTAGCTTGCTATTGTGGCTCTCGAGTGTTGCTTTAGCATTGCACTATTGATTTGGCCGGGCACACCCCACCAAACATAGTTGAAATATTACTTGTATTGCAAGAGAAAAAATATATTCTCTTTGATTGAATTTGGCTTGGGAATTTATTTATTCCATTATAAGTTAACTGCTATTTTTAATTTTAAATTTGAGGCAAATATCGGTTATATGAAATTCGAATCGAAATTCGACACCTTTCATTATCTTGTTTGAAATTTGTGAAATTTGATGTGAAATAAAATGATGCCAGAAAACTTGTGATATAGTGTTGTCTAGGGGTATTTTTCTTTCAAAAACTTATAAAGAAGCAAATTCTTATAATAAAATTTTCTTTTGAGGTATTTGCTTCATTAATGTGCTATATCAAAATATTATTTTATTAAATTTTATTTTAAACACTTGTTCCTAAAATCTACATAAAATCATTTAGATAGAAGTTCCTCCTAACTTTTGGAACAAGATTAGTTTTCGTAAGTGTTACATAATAAGAACATTTCGTGAAAGAGTAATATGATAAATTATATACTAAAAACAAATATGAAAAATTGTAACTTAAAATAATAATGTTGTTGACTCACTAAAATCTATGAACAATAGACGTGAATCATGTATTGATTACATATGAAGTTGAAGCACTTTGTAATATTTACATGGAATTGATTTATAGCAAAAGTTTTTTTTTTTTTAAATACATTAATCATCAATCATTTCAACAACTGTCAAGTACAAAGAACTACAAATAATAAATAACTACAAAAAATTAGTAATAAATTAGAGCAAATACACACTTTCGTGGGAGTTCAACACAGGACCAATGACCTTTTGATCTGGGGACTTAGTTCTGTCAGTTATTGTCAAGTCCTAGAGCCTCAACTTTACCAGCGATTGTCACTATACTACAACATCATTGACAATTTATTAGCAATAGTTAAGTTCGAATCCTACTGGAGAAACCACACTGGGGAGGACCTATACCCTTTGTACTCTTCGGTCCGAGCTATAAATACACAGTCTTGTAGATCAAAAAAAAAAATTTGAACTGTAATTAATCCCACATCAGATAGATGAATCTCAACAATAAGAAATTAGCTATAAAAAGGGCTTGTAGGCCAACAAGTTACATACTTACCTGGACGGGGTCAATGGGTGATCAAGAAGACCTATGGCCTAGGTTGATGCCTTCCATTGCACGTTGGAGGGGCATTTGCCTAAGATCGGCTCAAGTAGTCGAGTCTACGTCATAATTTGTGGCAGTGGGGGCCAGCGTTCGCGCGGCCCCTTCCAATTTTAGTTTAAAGCGTTTGATTGTACTTTGTTTTTGCCTTAAGAATCCCTTAATTTCTACTAGAAAAATGGATTTTCAATTTCCTGTCCAATTACTCATTTTTTTGGAGGAATATCATTGAGATTTTATATTAAAATATTATTTTATTTATTAACATTATATATAAATTTAAATTAGTTTTTATCTTATTGTATTTAAATTTTTTTATAAGCTCATTTTTAATTAAGAAATCTTAGAAAGTATAATACAATTTCTCAATAGTAGCATTATACATCTCTCCTTATTCAAGAAATAATTGTCCTCCTTAATTATCATCGATACTTCATTTGGTATGGAAGGGTAACTTTAGCTGATGTAAACAATTCAGTCCTTTTTTGGTATGTAGATGTTATCTTATCAACCAGGACTGCATAGATAAAGAGCAATAATTTTTTTTTAATTCAAATTTAATTTTTTAATAAAAATCATGACACATTAATTGGATCATTTACATTCTTTTGATAATTAAAGAATGAATAATAAAAATAAAAAAGGGTAATTCATAGAATTGTATTTGTAGCTACCAATTCTTGACCAAGACATGCTAAGAAGAAATGGGAACACAAGAAGCATTGCAAGGACACCGTGGTTCCATTTTTTACGAGAATTCGATTTTCCGATTGAAATCTGCATTTTATCTAAAAGATTGGATTAGTTCAATTGGCTTGTCATGAATTAGGTATAATTTGATCAAAACCATTAAGGGAAAATAGTGATTTTTCTTCAAGTTTGTCATCTTACGAAATTTGGCCAGCACATAAAAGAAGATCCCATAATGTTTATTCCGTCGAAAACATCGAAAAACTTTCGCATTTAAATCAATGGAAATAAAAAGAAGGTGCAATTCTGAAACTATTTATTTGTCTCGACTCTCTTATTTGATTAAGTTTAGTAAAAAAATTACACTTTTTCCTAATATTTTTTCAACGTAAAAGTAAGAAACGAAATTTTAATCCATAATTGTGCTTGCACATCAACTTTAGAAATTCGATTGTAATGAAACACATAGTACCATTGTTGCTTTTTCAAGTTGGTCTTTTGGCATAAGAAATTACAAATGGAATGAGAGAAAAACTCATAATCATTCCCACATTGAAAATACAAAGTAACTGCAAATAAACAGAAGACATACAAAAAAATAAACGAAGAACTAAGATAAGCATACCTTTCTCGGCGTTTTGGCTAAGATCAAGTGTAGCATATGTTCTTATCAATTTAATATCTGATATGTGCCAATGATTCATACGATATTAAATTAATTTTTTTAAGGGGAGAGTCCATTACAATAGTTTACAAGCTACTAAGGTTCCCAAGTGTCGCCTTCACGTTGCACTATTGCTTTGGCCAGGCAAACCCCACCACACATAGTTGAAATATTATTTGTATTGCAAGGAGAAAGTTTTCTTTTCTTTGATTGGATTTAGTTTGGGAATTTTTTTATTCCATTATTAATCAATTGCTATTTTAAAATTTGAATTTGAGGCAAATATTGTGTGTATAAGAAATTTGAATTGAAAATTATTTTTGATTGAAACTCAATAATTTTGATTATCTAGTTTGAAATTTTTGAAATGTGACGTGAAATAAATTGATGCGAGAAAACTTGTCTAGGGGTATTTACTTTCAATAACTTATAAAGACTATCATCAATTTTTCTTGAGGTATATTTGCTTCATTAATGTGCTATATCAAAATATTACTCCATCCGTTTCAAAATATCTGCCTTTTCACATGTATGCACACAAATTAAGAAAACCATTGAATATAGCTGAATTCTAAGAGGAAAAAAATAAAAAAGACTAAGATACCCTTTTAATTAATTATCCTCCACTAATGTTTGAGAACATTTATGAGCATAAAGGGCAAAAATGGAAAAAGAGTAATTAATGCTTTATTGGAAATTTAAAATGACAGATAATATGGCACAAGAAAAACTCTTCAAAGCGACAGATATTATGAAACGGAGGGAGTATTACTCAAATTTTATTTTGACTAACACTTGATTCTAAAATCTACATAAAATCATCTAGATAAGAGTTGAGTAGCAATAGTCTTACAGTCTATTAATTAGGTTATATAACAGCACAATCTAAATTAAAGGAAGTAGTGGGGTTTTTTTTTTCTTTTTTCGGGTTTAATGGTCAATTATTTCTTATTAGTAAGATTGGCACTACAATATTCATAATTAATAAAAAGACCCATGCATATCTACTTGACGTAATAATCTTTTTTGAAACACAAATTATTTGTAATATATAAATATAATAACATCATCTTCGAATAACTGAGCAATGTATTTTCAAGTTTAATTTTTTTTATTGAACTTGAGATTGTGATTGGATTTACCATGAATCTTAAAAGAGTCGAAATTAAATGAGTTGTCATCATGTGGCACAAGTCGAAATCAAATTTATTAGTAAAGATTTTTAAAGTGAGTTTACATTTTTAGTTTATAGTTGAGGTGGAAATGTCAATAAAACTTCTAAAGCTATGAGACAGTAAATATGGTACAAATTCACTTTCAATTGTAAGAACTTTTAACATTTTTAAATTATAGAAACGAGGACAAAATGTCGGATATGACATAATAACAAATTCAAAATTTGGGGGTAAAGACATATATATGTTTTATAGTAAAAGACACTTTGAACTAAAGAAATTGTGGGGGTGAAAATTACAAAAGATTTCAAGAAAGCAAATTATAAGTGGACTCAAATTTATTATTTATAATTTCTGGGGGTAAAAATGTAATAGATACATTGAAACAGGTTAAACAAGTTGCCCACATTGTTTCCACAAAACAAATTTTTTCCAGCCAATTAAATTGGACTATAAGTGGACTATACAAAATAAGACTTTGATATAGACATTTTCTATAAAAGTTGCTCCTAACTCATAAGTATTACATAATAAGAACGTTTCGTGAAAGAGTAATATGAAAATTAACTTAAAATAATAATGGTGTTGACTAAGTAGAATCTATGAGCAATAGAAGTGAATCAAGTATTGATTACATATGAAGTTGAAGCACTTTCTAATACATACATGAAATTGATTATTAGCAAAAGTTACAAAGATGTCTAGTTGAAGGGAATAGTCACTACAAAGTAGCGGACTCAAGTTCGAATCCCTGTTGGGAGAGGTTCCCACTTTATATGCCTGATGCGCCTCGAAAAGAATTAAATCCTTAGGAAACCAAAAAAAAAAAGTTATATAGATAAAATTGAACTCTACTTAATCCTACATCAGATAATGAATCTCAACAATAAGAAATTAGCTATAAAAAGGGTTTGAAGGACAACAAGTTACATACTTACTTGGACGGGGTCAATGGGTGATCAAGAAGACCTATGGCCTAGGTTGATGACTTTCCTTGCACACTGAAGAGGCATTTGCTTAAGATCGGCTCAAGTAGTCTAGTCTACGTCATAATTTCAATTCTAATGTGAATCATTTTAATGTTCTTTTTTTCCACTTAGAATCACTTATTTCTACTTGAAAAGGGGATTTTCAATTTCCCGAGCAATGACACATTTATATATTTTTTGTAAATAATTATACATATTGTAAACCACACCACCAACTGAGTTCAATCTGGCGGGTTTTTTAGGCTTTGTGGGGGTGGGATAAAGGTATTTTTTCATATATATAATTTTTGTAAATAATTATACATATTGTTTTATTTAATAAAAATATTTATTTTTAAAATTTTCAGATTTAATATAAAAATATTTATTCTATTTATCAAAATTATATATAAAATTAAATTATTTTAATATATTTGTAAATATATTGAGTATGGAAATATAGTATTTAATCTACAAAAACTAATCGAGTTAATAATTTAACTGTGAAAGGGAGAGTGTGCAATAATATGTAAACATATGAGAATTATTTGCAAAACAAATAACACAAGGGGGTTCGATGCAGGTTTTCCAAAACACTGGTGGGTATGTTGTTTTTTTCCCATTTTTTGGTTTTTATCTTATTGTATTTAAAAAATTTTATAGGTTAATTTTTTATTAAGAGTATCATAGGGAGTAAAATACATTTTCTCTTAATACACTAGTATCATTATACTCTAACATCTTCACCTCATCTCTCCTTATTCATGAAATAATTGTCCTCCTTAATTAAGCATCATATATTCATAATTGTTATGAAAGGGTAACTTTAGCTGGTGTAAACAATTCAATCCTTTTTTGGTATGTAGTTGTTACCACTCAACTAGGACTGCATGGATAAAGAGCACACCAATTTTTTAAGTCAATTTTGCTTTTATATATATATATACACACACATATATATTGGATCATTTACATTCTTTTGATAATTAAAGAATGAATAGTAAAAAATAAAATAAAAATATAAAGGGTAATGCAGTTCATAGAATTGTATTTGTAACTGGACCTTATTTGTTTAGATTTTGTATAAATTTTAAGGGATTTTTGTATAAATTTTCAGGATGTTCCAGAATATCCCAACACATATTAGTTTCTTTCAAAATTATTTTGTATAATTTTCTTTCATTATTTGATTCTCAGATCTTATAGTCCATTGATTTGACATTTAGCAATCATCTTTCAAAAACTATTTCTACTAAAAAAACAACACAATCACATTTATTTCTAAAATGCACATTTTTGTAGAATTTTAAAGAATTCTCTTAATTATTAAACATTTTGGCCGTAATTGGTGAGGAAAACTGAGTTAAAAATAGAATAATCATTATATCTAGATTCCAGAACTTTGGGAATAGCCATTTCGTTCCTTCCAACTAGTATATCCTCAGCATGCATCTTGGCGTGCTTTAATTTTTTTAGCACGCGTTCCCGCATTCACTAGATTTTTCAAGCACAAAAAATAAGGATTTTTAAGTTAGGGAAAATTCGAAGTAAATTTTATTTAAATGATGTAATGGTATATGTGAAGAAGTCAAAAAGTTATCTATACTATTATAAAGAGAAGTCATGTCATAGTATAGTACTTTTTTGATATTCCTAATTTGCCCTTAATATTTTAATTAATTTAACTATTTACTTTTTTAGATTCTTTACTTATTCTATTTAAATAAAATTTACTTCTACTTTTTCCTATAAATAAACCTTATTTTTTGTGCTAAAAAAATTAATATGCATGCGGGAATGCGTGCTAATAAATTAATGAGAAGTCATGTCATGATGTAACACTTTTTTTATATTCCTATTTTGCCCTTAGTATTTTAGTTAATTTAACTTTTTAACTTCTTTACTTATTCCATTTAAATAAAATTTAATTTTACTTTTCCTAAAGTCCTTATTTTTTGTGCTTCAATAATTTAATGCGCACGGTAACACATTCTGAGAATATACTAGTATAATTAATTTAATGGCAAAATAGAAATATCAAAAAATAGCTATATGCACCATGCCATGCCTTTTTTTTAATAGTATAGATAATCATATGATTGAATTTTGACCATTCCTAGTAGCTTGTGAATACTGAAACTATATTATTAGTTACAAGAGAAAGTCGCACTTTCCCCCTGAATTTATAGTCAAGTTGTACTTTCCGCTGAAGTTCAATTATTTGTACTATCTCCATTGATCTTATATTAGTGTTGCACTTTTCCCTTTGAACTATTTTCCGGCCAAAGAGTTCAGGGGAAAAATGTAATACAAAATTTCTAATTGAAAGTATTATTTTTACTTCTTTAATTAACATTTAACAATTTCACCTATTTATTCTTCAAATGATAATTAACAACTATAAAATCCACAATTAAAGATTGTCAAACATTTTCAAAAAAAAAATATATTTTTAACAACTTGATGAAGAATGTAATGCGAAACTTGCAAGGTGAACTTAAACATAAAAGTATAGTGTAAGCTCGATTTTATACTTATCTCCCACTTTGTAATGTCTAAATGATATACTGTATTGAGTAAATAGCATTTTTTTGATCCTCCTTATGGGCAACTTTTTATACATTCGTCCCTTTTAAATTTTTCGTAGTAGATTCGTCCATCTGATCAATGTAGTGTAACACATTCGTCACTCTTAATTTTTTTGTAGTAGATGCGTCCCTCTTATCAATGTAGTGTAACACATTCATCCCTCTTAAATCCAAAATATATCCTAAATGGATGAAAATTGATGTATTTTGGATTTAAGAGGGACGAATGTGTTACACTACACTGATAAGAGGACGAATCTGCTACGAAAAATTTAATAGGGACCAATGTGTTACACTACATTGATAAGAGGGACAAATCTGCTACGAAAAAATTTAATAGGGACGAATGTATTACACTACATTGATAAAAGGGACGAATCTGCTACGAAAAATTTAAGAGGGACAATTGTGCAAAAAATTTCCCAAAAGGAGGACCAAAAGTGCTATTTACTCTACTGTATTTGTATCTATTTTATATTTGTTAATTTTGTCCTAAAGTTTTTTTTTCTTTATTATATATCTTATTACAATTATACATAAATTTTAAATTTTCATGTCTTTTTGCACTTTGAATTATAACTGGTTGCAAAAATTTGAGTTTTACCCCCTAAACTTAAATCAAAGTTACACTTTTCCACATGAACTTACACACTTGTTGCACTTTCCCCCATGAACTTTTGTATTGCACTTTCCTCCCTGAACTTTTTGGCTGGAAAAGTGGTCGAAAAAGAGTTCAAAGGAAAAATTGCGATTTATCTAGTCACAATATAACATTCTTAACACCATATCATTATTTTATTAATCTTTTTGTTTTGTAAATCATTCACTAAACAAACTTTACATGTAACAATAAAGTTGAAGGTAATAATTGGATCTTGAATTTTTGTGAGGAAAACAAATAATATAAAAACTCTAGTATTTGTGAGGAAAAAAACAACACATTCCAAGTATTTGTTCTGAAATCTAGATATAATGTTTATTCCGTATGTCAACTCAGTTTTCCTCCCCAATCAAGGCCTAAATAGTAGATTGTTTATATTATTTATTTCCATGGATTAAAATTTGGTTTCGATGTATATTTAGGTCAGCTGAATATTGAAAGCTTTTCGAGAAGTCTTTGGAAACATTTCGAAATAATTATGAAAAAAATTATTAAATTAAGAAAAAGAGAAAGTTTCGAGATAAATATAAAGTTTCGAAAATATATCTTATTTTTATTTCCATTGATTCAAAAACAAAAACTTTTCGATATTTTCACGGGAAAAGATGAAAATTTTGATCCATATGTGCTTCCTGAGAAAAATACTTGGAGAAAAACTATATAAGCCAAGCCGACTCTCATGCAATTTAAGTTGGAGAGATTTAACGTTCTTATTCGGCTCCATTTATATAGGATTGTATTATGTTGGATTCGGATCTTGTTCGGATTGTGTTCGGGTCTAGATTTTTTGAATCCGATGGATCTTGGTAGAATTTGGCCGGATATCGTATCTTTTTTTGGTCCAATAAAATGCTCATTTAAAAAATTAAATTAATATTTTTCCTAAAACAAGTTTATTAACATTTCAATTTTATTTAATATTAGCTCACATGTTCAAACTTTCTTTGCTAATATTCATATTTGTAGATGAATTATAAATTATTATCTTCTTAAATTGACGATGAAATATTAATAATGGTACTTACTTTTATAAAACATTATGTATATGTATCAATCTTTTTATTTATTGTTGGATACGGATTTTTAGCAGATCAAATCGACATAAATCCTCCATGTGTTTCTGATTATGAATCTTTATAATTTAATCGGATCAGGTCCATCGAATCTATAATCGGACAATCATTCTAATAAATCGGACCGAATTAAGAGGATCCGTATTGAAATCCGCCCCATTGACAGCCCTAACCGAGGGTCTCATTGTCATTTTATCATATTGAGCCCCCTATTTTCTAACGAAACACATATAATTGGCCATCTAATATTATCTCCGGCCCAAGAAAAGTAACCAAACACCCATTTTAAGCTAGACCCATTTCCAGTTACGTCTTCAAAGTTGGCCCAAATGGGGTATCTCTCCACTATTCCATCTCTTGAAAACCAAACAAGGCCTTAGAAAAAATCTTCATATCTGTTAATATGTTTTATATATTAATAAATGGTATAATGTAAATAATCTTTAGAAAGATAAACTTAACTCCTATTTTTTTTTTTTTTTTAGGGGAAGCTTAACTCTTCACTATTGCATTTTCGTAGAATAAGAGAAAAAACTCAGAAAGGTCATTCCCACATTGAAAACAGAAAGTAGTTGGAAATAGACAAAAGACATACAAAAAGAGAAATGTAGAATCGAATTGAGCATACCTTTCTCGGCCTTTTGGCTAAGATCAAGTGTAGTATCTGTTCTTATCAGTTTAATATCTGATATGTGAGTCACTGGCTCACACGATATTAAATTAATTTTTTTAAGGGGAATGTCCATCAAAGTAGCTTGCTGCTTGGGCTCTCGAGCGTCGCCTTTGTGTTGCACTATTGCCTTGGCCTGGCGCACCCCACCAAACATAGTTGAAATATTATTTGTATTGTTAGGGGAAAGTTTTATGTTCATTGATTGAATTTGGCTTGGGAATTTACTTATTCCATTATTGTCAACTGCTATTTTTAGTTTTCAAGATGAGGCAAATATTGGTGTATAAGAAATTTAAATTGAAATTTAATTTTGATAGGAATTCAACAATTTAATTAGGGTTTTTGGCACTTTGCACCCTCGAATTATAGAGTTTTGGCACTTTGCACCCTGGCTTAAATGTTATTGCACTTTGAACCTTAGTGTGTGTTTTGATGAAAAAATTTATTGATGGAAGAGTAGAATAGTCATTTTCGAATATTTTTTGTACTTTTCACCCTGAAAATATAGATTTTGATAGTTTGCACCCTGAAAATATAGAATGTTGGCACTTTAAACCCTACAAATATTTTTTTTTGGCACTTTCAACCTCGACTTAAATTTTTTGGAACATTATTTATTTTAACCAAATTACTAGCTATTAGTGATTAGGTAAGAATTTTTTTCTTTTTTGTAATTTAATAAATTTAACATGCTAGTAGTAAATAATTTTAGATTTTTTAGGATGCAAAATACCATACAAATTATATTTCTAGGGTGTAGAGTGCCAATTTTTTTAATCGGGGTGAAGAGTGTCAAAATTTAATATTTTCAAGGTGCAAAGTGCCACATTCTATATTTTCAGGATGGTAGAGTACCAAAATCTATGTTTTCAGGGTGAAAAGTGCCAAAGATATTTGAAAATTACTATTCTACCCTTCCATCAATGAAATTTTTCTATCAAAACACATAATAGGGTGCAAAGTGCCAAATAAGTTATATTTTCAGGGTGCAAAGTGCCAAAACTTTTAAATTAGGGTAAAAAGTGTCAAGACTCTATAATTATAGGGTGCAAAATACCAAAAACCCATTTAATTATCTAGATTGAAATTTGTGAAATGTGAAATGAAATAAAATGATGCCTAAAACTTGTGATATGCTACAAAGTTGTCTAGGAGTATTTACTCTAAACTCTTCTATAAATTTTTCTTTTGAGATATTTGCTTCATTGTAATAAATCAAAATAATATTTTCTACCAACAATGATTGTTCTAGTGGAAGGGACTAGTCACTACAAAGTAGCGAACTTAAGTTTGAATCCCTGCTGACAGAGATTTTCACTTAATGCGTTCGACGCGCCTCTCAGAAGGGATTAAATCCTTGGAAAAAAAAAAGTATTCTCAAAATTTATTTTGACTAACACTTTAGATCCTAAAACCTACATAAATTCATCTAGGTAGAAGCTTCTCCTACCAACTTTCTTTAACATGATTAGTTTTCCCAAGTATTACATATGAAGAACATTTCGTGAAAGAGTAATATTAAAAAAACTCAAAATAATAATGTTGTTGATTCACTGGAATCTAGCAAAAGAAGTGAATCAAGTATTGATTACATTTTTTTTTTAAGGGTTTAATCATTTTTTAGGCGGGTTGGGCGCATTAAGTGGGTATCTCTCCCAACAGGGATTCGAACTTGAGTCCGCTACTTTGTAGTGACTAGTCCCTTCTACTAGATCAATCACCTGTTGGTTGTATTGATTACATAAGAAGTTGAAGCACTTTGTAATATTTACATGAAATTGATTAATATTAGAAAAAGTTATATAGATAAAGTTGAACTCTAATTAATCCCACATCATATAGACTAATCACATCAATAAGAAATTAGCTATAAAAAGGGATTGAAGGTCAACAAATTACTTACTCACTTCAATTTCCTGTGCAGTAACACATTTTTTTTCTGGGGAAAAAATCATCCTACCCATCTATATATTGGAAAACATGCGAAAAAATCCCTAGTGATATTTTTTTTGCAAGAAATTCAATTTTGTTTTGCAAATTGTTGCACAAAGTTCCTTTTCCATCCATGGTAACAAAGATTGTATTTCACTCGCGTTTTATGAGAATGAAAGTTAATTTTCATCAATATAATTTAATATTACCAAATTACCCAAAAGAAAATAGAATTACTCCTTTCCCTACCACTAGGGGTGTTTAACGAAACTGCCAAACCGCTCCAACCGATCGCCCCAACCCAAATCGATGTTAATTTGCGGGTTGAAGAATGAATGGGTTGGTTTTGGGCTTTGTGAGAAAAATATCGCAAATTATAATCGGGTTTGGGTCTATATTTTAAAAACCGCATAAACCGCACTCAAACCGCATATATATAAAATAACAAATTCTATTTTATTATTTTATATAATTTAAGTATATACATACTTTTAGTTTACCGTCTCAACCCCAAAGCCTAATTTATCTCCTAAAAATCTATTACTCGGCACAATTTATTAACAATCCAAGTTAAATTTCATCGATTGACAACTACCAATATCAACTTTAATAATAAAGTATTTTCTATCTTTGCTTATTGTTTTGAAAAAGTCTTGTTCGGTTTTGTATTTGTGTAACAATTATTGTTTTTTACATTGGAATGTAGACTTTAAATAGATTAATTAATTAAAGCTAAAAATTATGAAAAAAGTAGTATTGTTCTTATGATTATAGAACGTTCAGGAATTTTTTTCTTAGATAAAAGTACAATAACAAAATACTAAGTGGTAATAAATTAAAGTAGAGTCTAAAAAAAATTAAAATAGAAAAATCTAAGACCGCAAAAACTGCTCCAATCCGAAGGGACCGCAAAGTGCAATCTCTAGACTTATTGGGTTGGGTTTGGTCTAGAGTATTAAAAACCCGAAAATACTGAGTTGGATTTGGACGAGTATAAAACCGCATTAGACCGCACCACGAACACCCCTACCAGTGGGCACGGGTCGGGTATTTCGAGTTGGGTACCCGACTCGACGATTGTTGATTTTCACACCCAAAATCCGTCCCGTTCAGTTGAGTACCCAAAATTTTCGGGTACCCGCCTTTTCGGATCCAGGTCACCGGAAATTTGTATGTTTTATTTTTTAAATATACGTATATTGTACAAGAAATTTAAATTATTTAATATGGTAACACATTTGATATTAAGGAAGGAGAACAAATTTGGGCCAAGGCCACTCATATGTCATGCCATTTTAATTTGTAATTGTGCAAAAAAAAATTATTCAATATTGGTGGTTCCCGAAATACCCATTCGGGTAAAATCAATACCCAATCCGAACAAATATTTCTGGTATCGAGTACCCAACCCTATATGTCAAAAAACTTATTTTTCATCTCAAAAGGGAAATACCTGATCGGGTCGGGACGGATCCCGAAATACCCGACTCAAACGCGTACCCCTACCCACTGGGTTCAATTTGGGGTGGATGGAGGTTAAAATGGGGGATCGGTGTGGTTGGGGGTGGGATAAAGGTATTTCTTTTATAATTTTTTTTTCAAATAACTAATAAATCAATTGTTATTTTAAATAATAATATATAAATATTGTTTTATTTAATAAAAATATTTATTATTATATTCTTAGATTTTATATTACAATATTATTTTATTTATTACAACTATATAAAAGACTAAATTAGTTTAATATATTTGTAAATACATTGAGTATGGAAGGTAGATTAATATTTAATCTACAAGAACTAACGAAGTTAATAATTTCACTGTGCAACAATATGGAAACACAAGGAATTCCTTGTAAATCAAATAACACCGGGGGGGGGGGTTCGGTGTAGGTTTTCCTGGGTATGCTGTTTTTTTTTTTTCCATTTTTTGATTTTTATCTTATTGTTTCTAATTTTTTTTACAGGTTAATTTTTTAATTAAGAATATCATATGGAGTAAAATACAATTTCTGATGATGCATTCGGCCTGCAGAATAAGAGAAAAACTCATAATGGTCAATCCCACATTGAAAACACAAAGTAACTGTCAATAGACAGAAGGCATACAAAAGGAGAAACCAATGACTGAAATAAGCATACCTTTCTCGGCCTTTTGGCTAAGATCAAGTGTAGTATTCTTATCACTTTAATATCTTATATGTGAGTCATTGACTCACACGATATTAAATTAATTTTTTTAAGGGGAGAGTCCATTATAGTAGCTTGCTACTAGGGCTTTTGCGTGTCGCCATAGTGTTGCACTATTACTTTGGCCTGGCGCACCCTACCAAACAAATTCTAAATATTACTTTTATTGTGATGTGAAAGTTATAGTCTCATTGATTAGATTTAGCTTCGGAATCTATTTATTCTATTATTTGTCAAATGCTTTTGTAATTTTTAATTTGGGGCAAAGATTTGTATATAAGAAATTTGAATAGAAAATTATTTTTGATTAAAATTCAACAATTTTGATTATTTGGCTTGAAATTTGTGAAATGTGAAATAAAATAAAATGATGCCGGGAAACTTGTTTGTGAAATGTGAAATAAAATAAAATGATGCCGGAAAACTTGTGATATTCTACAAAGTTGTCTTGGAGTATTTACTTTCAAAAACAGATAAAGACACATACTCTACCATAAATTTTTCTTTCGAGGTATTTGCTTCATTGTGATATATCAAACGAGAGAATTTCACTTTTGGTACCACAAGTAATTATACTTTAAGGTTATAGTACCATAATTTTAAAAACATACACAATTGGTACCACATGTTAACTGTCCTGGACACATTTGGTACTTCCGCCAATTTTTGTACGGAAATTCAATTTTAGACGGAAAATTGATGGAAAATTCACATAATTGGTCCTCTAGTTATAGATTGTTGCCAAACTTTGTCCCACATATTTTATGGCTGACAAATTTACCCACAATTCACAAGTTTGAAGCATTTCGTCCCAAATGCAAGTATAATTAATTATAAATCCTATTTCTAAATTTTATATATTATAATTATTAAATCTCTTTAACTAATTAGATTTTATATATAAT
This sequence comes from Penstemon newberryi var. newberryi, assembly GCA_030819805.1. NCBI lineage: Eukaryota > Viridiplantae > Streptophyta > Magnoliopsida > Lamiales > Plantaginaceae > Penstemon > Penstemon newberryi. The sequence goes on along the minus strand of JAUALY010000001.1, from coordinate 75,912,117 downwards.
ATTTTATATAAAATCCCCAAAAAAATATATCAATTAAATTTATTGGATTTTTGAAATTTCAAAAAAAAAGTCTTTTAAACTAATTAGATTTTACATATAATACATATAAATTAAATAATATATTATATAAAATTTGAAAATAAATATAAATTAAACTTACTAAATTGAAAAAAAATCTTTTAAAATAATTAGATAATAATATATACAGATTAAATAATATTTATTGTAAAACCTGAAAAAAAAATCTTTTTAAAATTATATAAATAATTAAAAAAAATAAAAAACCCTAAATCTAAATAGTTTAAAAGAATTTTTTTAATTTAAAAAATTTAATAAGTATATTTATTTTGCAGATTTTATATAAAATATTATTAATTTATATATATTATATATAAAATCTATTAGTTTAAAATATTATCTTTTGAAATGAAAATATTCTAACAAATTTAATTTATATTTTATATAAAATATTTTTTTTTATATATAATCTAATTAGTTTAAGAAATTTAATAATAATAATATATAAAATTTATAAAACTTGTGAACTTTGGGGTAAATTTATCCGTCATAAAATATGTGGGACAAACTTTAGCAGCAATATATACCTATAGGACTAATTATGCAATGTTTCCATCAACTTTCCGTCCGAAATTGAATTTTCCGTCCAAAAATTGACGGAAGTACCAAATGTGTCGAGTACAATTAACATATGGTACCAAATGTGTTTGTTTTTAAAGTTATGGTACCGTAACCTTAAAGTAAGGTTACTTGTGGTATCAAAAGTGAAATTCTCTCTATATCAAATTATTATTTACTCAAATGTTATTTTGACTAACACTTGATCCTAAAATCTATATAAATTCATGTATATAAACGCTTCTCCTCCTAACTTTTGGAACACAATTAGTTTTCCTAAGTATTACATAATAAAAACATTTCGTCAAAGAGTAATAATATTAAATTATAACTTAAAATAACACTATAATCTAGGAGCAATAGAAGTGAATCAAAGTATTGATAACACATGAATTTGAAGCACTTTGTAATATTTACATGGAATTGATTTATAGCAAAAGTTTTTTTTTTTAAATACATTAATCATCAATCATTTCAACAACTGTCAATTACAAAGAATTATAAATAATAAATAACTACAAAAAATTAGTGATAAACTAGAGCAAATACCCACTTTCGTAGGAGTTCAACACAGGACCAATGACCTTCTGATCTTGGGACCTTAGTTCTGTGAGTTATTGTCACGTCCTAGAGCCTCAACTTTGCCAGTGATTGTCACTATGCTACAACATCATTGACAATTTATTAGTAATAGTTATATAGATAAAATTGAACTGTAATTAATCCCACATCAGATAGATGAACCTCAACAATAAGAAATTAGCTATAAAAAGGGCTTGAAGGGCAACAAGTTACATACTTACCTGGACGGGGTCAATGGGTGATCAAGAAGACCTATGGCCTAGGTTGATGACTTCCATTGCACGTTGGAGGGGCATTTGCCTAAGATCGGCTCAAGTAGTCGAGTCTACGTCATAATTTGTGGCAGTGGGGGCCAGCGTTCGCGCGGCCCCTTCCAATTTTAGTTTTTAAAGCGTTTGATTGTACTCTGTTTTTGCCTTAAGAATCACTTAATTTCTACTAGAAAAATGGATTTTCAATTTCTTGTCCAATTACACATTTTTTTGGAGGAATATCATTGAGATTTTATATTAAAATATTATTTTATTTATTAACATTATATATAAATTTAAATTAGTTTCATATATTTGTATATACATTGAGTATGGAGGGTAAAATAGTACGTATAGGTTTCCAAAAACACTAGTGGGTATGCTGCTTTTCTTTTCCCATTTTTTGGTTTTTATCTTATTGTATTTAAATTTTTTTATAAGCTCGTTTTTAATAAGAAATCATAGGAAGTATAATACAATTTCTCATAATACAATAGTAGCATTATACATCTCTCCTTATTCATGAAATAATTGTCCTCCTTAATTATCATCTATACTTCAGTTGGTATGGAAGGGTAACTTTAGCTGATGTAAACAATTCAGTCCTTTTTTGGTATGTAGATGTTATCTATCAACCAGGACTGCATAGATAAAGAGCAATAATTTTTTTTTCAATTCAAATTTAATTTTTTAATAAAAATCATGACACATTAATTGGATCATTTACATTCTTTTGATATTTAAAGAATGAATAGTAAAAATTAAAAAAGGGTAATTCATAGAATTGTATTTGTAGCTACCAATTCTTGACCAAGACACCGTGGTTCCATTTTTTCCGAGAATTCGATTTTCCGATTGAAATCTGCATTTTATCTAAAGATTGGATTAGTTCAATTGGCTTGTCATGAATTTGGTATAAATTTGATGAAAACCATTAAGGGATAATAGTGATTTTTCTTCAAGTTTGTCATCTTACGAAATTTGGCCAGCACATAAAAGAAGATCTCATAATGTTTATTCCGTCGAAAACATCGAAAAGCTTTGGCATTTGAATCAATGGAAATGAAAAGAAGGTGCAATTCTGAAACTATTTATTTGTCTCGAGACTCTCTTATTAGATTAAGTTTAGTAAAAAAAATACAATTTTTCCTAATATTTTTTCAACGTAAACATAAGAAACAAAATTTTGATCCATAATTGTGCTTGCACATCAACTTAAGAAATTCGATTGTAATGAAACACATAGTACCATTGTTGCTTTTTCAAGTTGGTCTTTTGGCACAAGAAATTACAAATGGCACCGCATGATGCATTCTTAGGCGGTTAGGCCAGTGGAATGAGAGAAAAACTCATAATCATTCCCACATTGAAAACACAAAGTAACTGCAAATAGACAGAAGACATACAAAAGGAGAAACGAAGGACTAAACTAGGCATACCTTTCTCGGCCTTTTGGCTAAGATCAAGTGTAGTATCTGTTCTTATCAGTTTAATATCTGATATGTGAGTCATTGGCTCACACGATATTAAATTAATTTTTTTAAGGGGAAAGTCCACCAAAGTAGCTTGCTGCTTGGGCTCTCGAGCGTCGCCTTGGTGTTGCACTATTGCCTTGGCATGGCGCACCCCATCAAACATAGTTGAAGTATTATTTGTATTGCAAGGAGAAAGTTTTCTTTTCTTTGATTGGATTTAGTTTGGGTTGGGAATTTTTTTATTCCTTTATTAGTCAATTGCTATTTTAAAATTTGAATTTGAGGCAAATATTGTGTTTATAAGAAATTTGAATTGAAAATTATTTTTGATTGAAACTCAATATTTTGATTATCTAGTTTGAAATTTGTGAAATGTGACATGAAATAAATTGATGCGAGAAAACTTGTCTAGGGGTATTTACTTTCAATAACTTATAAAGACTATCATCAATTTTTCTTGAGGTATATTTGCTTCATTAATGTGCTATATCAAAATATTATTACTCAAATTTTATTTTGACTAACACTTGATCTTAAAATCTACATAAAATCATCTAGATAAAAGTTGAGTAGTAATAGTCTTACAATCTATTAATTAGGTTATATAACAACACAATCTAAATTAAAGGAAGTAGTGGGGTTAATTTTTTCTTTTTTCGGGTTTAACGGTCAATTATTTCTTATTAGTAAGATTGGCACTACAATATTCATAATTAATAAAAAGACCCATACATATCTACTTGACGTAATAATCTTTTTTGAAAAACAAATTATTTGTAATATATAAATATAATAACATCATCTTCGAATAATTGAGCAATGTATTTTCAAGTTTAATATTTTTATTGAACTTGAGATTGTGATTGGATTTACCATGAATCTTAAAAGAGTCGAAATTAAATGAGTTGTCATCATGTGGAACACGAGTCGAAATCAAATTTATTAGTAAAGATTTTTAAAGTGAGTTTACATTTTTAGTTTATAGTTGAGGTGGAAATGTCAATAAAACTTCTAAAGCTATGAGACAGTGAATATGGTACAAATTCACTTTCAATTGTAAGAACTTTTAACATTTTTAAATTATAGAAACGAGAACAAAATGCCGGATATGACATAATAACAAATTCAAAATTTGGGGGTAAAGACACATATATGTTTTATAGTAAAAGACACTTTGAACTAAAGATATTGTGGGGTTGAAAATTACAAAAGATTTCAACAAAGCAAATTATAAGTGGACTCAAATTTATTATTTAAAATTTTTAGGGCTAAAAATGTAATAAATACATTGAAACAGGTTAAACAAGTTGCCCACATTATTTTCACAAAACAAATTTTTCCAGCCAATTAAATTGGACTGTAAGTGGGCTATACAAAATAAGACTTTCATATAGACATTTTTTATAAAAGTTCCTCCTAACTCATAAGTATTACATAATAAGAACGTTTCGCGAAAGTGTAATATGAAAATTAACTTAAAATAATAATGGTGTTGACTCACTAGAATCTATGAGCAATAGAAGTGAATCAAGTATTGATTACATATGAAGTTGAAGCACTTTGTAATACATACATGAAATTGATTATTATCAAAAGTTATATAGATATCTAGTGGAAGGGACTAGTCACTACAAAGTAGCGGACTCAGGTTCGAATCCCTATTGGGAGAGGTTCCCACTTTATGTGCCTGATACACCTCAAAAGGAATTAAACACTTGGGAAACCAAAAAAAAAAAAAGTTATATAGATAAAATTGAACTCTAATTAATCCCACATCAGATAGATGAATCTCAACAATAAGAAATTAGCTATAAAAAGGGTTTGAAGGACAACAAGTTACATACTTACCTGGACGGGGTCAATGGGTGATCAAGAAGACCTATGGCCTAGGTTGATGACTTCCATTGCACACTGGAGGGGCATTTGCCTAAGATCGGCTCATGTAGTCGAGTCTACGTCATAATTTGTGGTAGTGGGGGCCAGCGTTCGCGCGGCCCCCTTCAATTCTAATGTGAATCATTTTAATGTTCTTTATTTCTACTAGAAAGAAAAAGGGGATTTTCAATTTCCTGAGCGAACACATTTTTTGGAGGAATAAATCATATATATATTTTTTATAAATAATTATACATATTGTAAACCATACCACCAACTGAGTTCAATCTGGGCTTTTTAGGGTTGGTGGGGTGGGATAAAGGTATTTTTTCATGTATATATTTTTTGTAAATAATTATACATATTGTTTTATTTAATAAAAATATTTATTTTTAAAATTTTCAGATTTAATATAAAAATATTTATTTTATTTATCAAAATTATATATAAAATTAAATTATTTTAATATATTTGTAAATATATTGAGTATGGAAATATAGTATTTAATCTACAAAAACTAATCGAGTTAATAATTTAACTGTGAAAGGGAGAGTGTGAAACAATATGTAAACACATGAGAATTATTTGCAAAACAAATAACACAAGGGGGTTCGATGCATGTTTCCCAAAATACTGGTGGGTATGTTGTTTTTTTCCCAATTTTTGATTTTTATCTTATTGTATTTAAAAAAATTTATAGGTTAATTTTTTATTAAGAGTATCATAGGGAGTAAAATACAATTTCTCTTAATACACTAGTATCATTATACTCTAACATCTTCACCTCACCTCTCCTTATTCATGAAATAATTGTCTTCCTTAATCATCATATATACTTAATTGGCATGAAAGGTAACTTTAGCTGGTGTAAACAATTCAATCCTTTTTTGGTATGTATTTGTTACCACTCAACTAGGACTGCATGGATAAAGAGCAACAACAATTTTTTAAGTCAATTTTGCTTTATAAATATATATATATATATATAGCATTAGTTGGATGATTCACATACTTTTGATAATTAAAGAATGAATAATAAAAAATAAAAAGGGTAATGCAGTTCATAGAATTGTATTTGTAGCTACCAATTCTTCCACCAAGACATGCTAAGAAGAAATGGGAACACAAGAAGCAAGGACACTGTTCCGATATTTTGAGAATTCGATTTTTTGATTGAAATCTGCATATTATATACATATTGGATAGTTCAATTGTTGTCAAACCTGTTATGAATTTGGTATAAATTTGATGGAAATCATTAAGGAAAAATAATTATTTTTCTTCAAGTTTGTCATCTTACGATATTTGGCTAGCACATAAAAGAAGATCCCATAATGTTCATTGATCCCACATTGGAAAAATGAAGGCATTGCCAAAAGACAGAAGACATACAAAAAGAGAAACAAAGGACTAAAATAAGCATACCTTTCTCGGCCTTTTGGCTAAGATCAAGTGTAGTATCTGTTCTTATCAGTTAATATCTGATATGTGAGTCATTGACTCACACGATATTAAATTAATATTTTTAGGGGGAGAGTCCATCACGGTAGCTTGCTATTGGGGCTCTCGAGTGTCGCCTTAGCGTTGCACTATTGCTTTGGCCAGGCACACCCCACCAAACATAGTCGAAATATCCTTTTTTTTTTTCGGTAATAATGATTGCTTCAAGTTTGTCATCTCATAATGTTAACGATGTTCATTCCCACAACACACAGTAAATGCTAATAGACAGTGGACATACAAAAAGAGAAATTAAGAAGTAAATTAAACATACATTTCTCGGCCTTTTGGCTAAGATCAAATGAATTATCTGTTCTTATTAATTTAATATATATGATATGTAAGTTATTGACCCACACGATATTAAATTAATAATTTTTAGGGGGAGAGTCCATCAAAGTAGGCTCTCGTCTGTGTTGCACTGTTGCCTTGGCTTGGCGTTCCCCAACAAATCTTATTTCTACTTTTACATGTGGCCCCAAATTGTAATCCTAAACTGTAAATATTTTTCTTTTATATTAATTAACCTTGCAACTCTTTTCAATTTCAATTATTTTACTGTAATTAGAGAACACATGCATGTAATTTAGTTTGTTTTAGTCATCCAATATGCAATTTGTGAAGATCAAATTGAGCTTTACAACAAGAAGGGTTTTTTGCACTTTGCACCCTCGAAATATATAAAATAGGCACTTTGCACCCTCAAAACACAAAAATAACACTTAACACCCTTGAAACATGAAAAACTCAGCAACTTGCACCCTTTAGTAAAATAGGTAATTTTAGCACTTTGCACCCTAAAACATAAAATTAACACTTATCATCCTCTAATTTAGAAAAACTCATCAATTTGCACCCATGAAAAATAAAAAATCAGCACTTTGCACCCCCTTAACACGGAATAAGCACTTAACACTCTCAAATTAAGAAAAACTCATGAACTTGCACCAGCTGGTTTTTTCTGATAGAGTTGACCATCAGGGTCAAAAAAATCTAAGGGCAAAATAGGTAATTCTTTCATTTTATAATTTGCAGAAGATGATTATGAATACTAGAATACTCGTTTATATCTTCATCTTTCTTTTCATCTTATAAACTTGGATTAAAATTTCATTTTTGTGATATGTTTCGGTCAAGTATGTATTGAATTAACTTTTCTTATCGAGTTCATTTAGAAGTTTTCGGCAAGGAGTATAAAGGGGCAGAACGAGTGGCCGGATGGAAATTTTGTTCTCGAAAATTTCCAAAATAATTCGAAAAGTTTCTGAAAAATTTCAATACATAACTGACTGAAACATATTACAAAAATGAAACTTTAATCCAAGTTTACAAGATGAAAAGAAAGATAGAGATGGAAATGAGTATTTTGTTATTAATAATCGTATTCTGGAAATTTTATGGAAGAAGGAAAATGAATTACCTATTTTTTTCCATGGTTTTTTTGAACCAGATGGTCAACTCTGTTTGGAATAACGAGGGGTGCAAGTTCTTCAGTTTTTCTTAATTCGAAGGTGTTAAATGCTTATTTATATTTTGAGGGTGCAAAGTGCAGATTTATCATATTTCAGGGATACAAATTGATGAGTTTTTTCTTAATTAGATGGTGCTAAGTGCTATTTTATGTTTTGGGAGTGCAAAGTGCCAATTTCTCTTGTCTCGGGGGTGTAAAGTACCTATTTTGCCCCTAGGAAAATTCTAGAGGGTGCAAGTTGTTGAGTTTTTTGTATTTGGACAGTGCTAAGTGCTATTTCTGTATTTTGAGGGTGTAATGTGCCTATTTTTCGTATTTCGAGAGTGCAAAGTGCAAAAAAACCCAACAAGACTTCCATATGAAATATGTACTTCTATTGAATTTTTTTTAAGTTGTTTTTTATCTATATATGGTGAGTTCTAGAGCTTAATATTCGAATATTAGAAAGTGATTCTAAATGAAGTAGAAGTACTTCAACAATTCGATATATTACTAGCTAGAAGATACATAGATAAAACAATCTTTTTTTTTTTTTTTTTAATCATTCCCACATCAAATAGACATGCCTTCGTCCAAAAGTTGTCAAATATTGATAGGCTCCGTGTTTGGCTAGGTTTGTTTTTATTGAAATCAAGTCAAACCTTATTTGGTAAAGAATTTGTAGAAGTATCAGTCTAAACTCAGTTTCATCCTAAATTGAAACATACAAAATTCTACTTAAGACCTAAAAGATTGTTGATTTGGCATTTATCATCTTTTATATAAATATATAAAATTATTGATTTGACATCTACAACCTATATTTCTCTTCCAAACTCTAACAACCAAACCTCAATCCATATCCAATATCCAGTTTTCAAAAGAGTATTGCTACTCTAACAGCCTTCAACCGGCTGTACATGTGTACAACCGGTTGTGGCTTTTCTTATTTTTTAATTTTTTTTTCTTGTCATTTATATATTAATGTATATGAAAAAAAATTAATTATATGACACATAAATAATTATCAAGAAAATATAAACCCTATTTGTAAATATTAAACCCTAACCTTGAAATTCTAAACCCTAAACCTATTAAACAAGTAGTAGGTAATACAATTAATTTTTAAAACCTAAAATATGGGCTGTACAAAAAGCTGTAAAGTTTGGGTTGTCATATAATCATTTTCCTTTTCAAAACAACTAACTATTACTTAATAATATTGCATTGTGTCAATAATCCATTGAAATCATTATCCAAACCGAGTTTCAAAGTTTCGTCAAAAACTTCTAAACCACTTTTTAACATCAAACTGATTCGAAACCCAACCAAACTACTTCCACGATAAATCATAGGGATGCAAACTCTACCATAACTCTTTCTTTTGAGATATTTGCTTAATTGCTTCATTGTGAGATATGAAAGTTTTATTCACTCCTATTTTATTTTGACCAACCCTTGATCTTAAAAATCTACATAAAATCATCCTGATAAAAGCTTCTCCTCCTAACTTTTGAAACATGATTAAATTTTTTTATCAGTATATACATAAAAGAATATTTTGTGAAAGAGTAATACTAAAAAAAACGGCAAAAATTCAATTTTCATACCAAAGAATAGGCCAAAGTCCATTTTTCATACCAATCGAACGAAAATCATACCGTAGAAAAACGGACGTTTCAAAAATCATACTTCCGTCAAGTTTTTTAACGGAATTGCCACGTGGTCTGTTAAGTCGCGGTGGTATGAAAAATGAAAATTGTCACGTTCTATGGTATGAAAAATGATGTTTTTGCCATACATTTTATTTAATTAGACATAGATATATAATTCAATTTCTTTTATTAACCACTCAAACATTTGTTGTCCAGTCTCACCATGTAAAATTATTTGATTGAGAAATATTTTCTACCTTTTTTGGGTAAAAAAGTTAAGGATAATTTGACTTGAATTATAAATCGACCCAATTTGAAGTCAGGTATTTCACCTCCTATAATGGTATCAAATATACATTTCAAATTACTCAACTAATCATGTATTACACTTTTGATATGATCCAACTTAAACATTGAATGGTCTTTGCTAGGATCAACTTTGACAAGCCCTAATAGTTTTTTTCCCATCACACCCATTTGCTAGCTAGTAATGTTGATCGATTACATTGATCAAAACTCCATTCTAATGTGAGAACTACACGTAAAAGTTCATTGGTAATTATCTACTTCCATGAAGTAATCCATCATTAATATTGGACACATACCCTAATTAGTAACTATGAACACAACCTATATAGTTATACACGAATTTAATTTAATACACCAAACAGAGTAAAGTTGTGCAGGTCATTGTATGACCTCGAATATATAACTATGCAACATTATTTTAGTAGATAAACAAAACCGCCTAGAATTAGTTTAAGGTAGTGGAGAAGTAGTCGTATTTTTTAGCTATCCGTATCGGAGTATTTTGATACTAAAAGTAAAATATAATGCCTACTAAAGGTTGTATGTCCCATTCGTTCATATACATTGCAATATTTGTTTAGATAAAAAGGTATGGTAAAGAACTAACAAATTAAAGTTGATTACAGTTAAAATTGAAAGTGAGGGAAAAAATTCAATTTTCATACCATAGAATAAGCTAAAGTCCACTTTTCATACCAATCGATCGAAAATCATACTTCCGTTTCAAGTCAACTTAACGGACACGTGGCACTTCCGTTAAAAAACAGACGGAAGTGTGGCTTGGTATGATTTTCGTTCGATTGGTATGAAAAATAGACTTTGGCCTATTCTATGGTATGAAAATTGAATTTTTGCCTAAAAAAAACTGACAATTATAATGTTGTTGAATCATTAGAATCTATGAGCAATAAAAGTGAATCAAGTATTGATTTCATATGAAGTTGTAGCCCATTGTAATATTTACATGAAATTGATTTATTAGCAAAAGTTATATGGATAAAATTGAACTCTAATTAATCCCACATCAGATAGATGAATCTCAAAGATAAGAAATTGACATAAAAAGGGCTTGAAGGGCAACTAGTTACATACTTACCTGGACGGGGTCAATGGGTGATCAAGAAGACCTATGGCCTAGGTTGATGACTTCCATTGCACATTGGAGGGGCATTTGCCTAAGATCGGCTCAAGTAGTCGAGTCTACGTCATAATTTGTGGCAATGAGGGCCAGCGTTTGCGCGGCCCCTTCCAATTTTAATTTAAAGAATTTGATTGTACTTTGTTTTGCTTTCATAAAAAGGGGATTTTCAATATCTTGGCCAATTACACATTTTTGGAGGAATAAATCATCGTATCCATCTACGTTTTGGAAAACTCGCAAAGAACTCCGTTGTGTTATTTTCTTTTGCTAGAAATTCCCTTTTATTTTACAAATTGTTGCAAGGAATCTATTTTCCGTCCAATGAAATGGAGAGTGTCTCTAACTTTCTCAATTAAAAATTTACCAATTACCCCAAAAAAATAGAATTCCTCCTTCTATACCATCCACTGGCCACTGGGTTCAATTTGTTTTTGGGGTGGGGGTTATTTAAACGAGGGAATGGCTAGGGTTGGTGGGGTGGGAAAAAAGTATTATTTTTATATATATATTTTTTGTAAATAATTAATAATTCAAGTATTATGTTAACTAATAATATATACATCTTGTTTTATTTTTATTTTTCAGATTTTATATTGAAATATATATTTGAGGATACGTAAAATAATATTTAAAATACAAAATCTAACGGAGTTATTATTAACTGTAAAAGGGAGAGTACGCAACAATATGTAAACTCATGGAAATTCCTTGCAAAACAAATAATACATGAGGATTCAGTGCAGATTTTCCAAAACATTGGTGGGTATGCTGATTTTTTTCCCATTTTTTTTTATCTTATTGTTTTTAATTTTTCTTATAGGTTACTAAAATACAATTTCTCATAATACAATAATAGCATGGCTTAATTCCACTTTACACCCCCAGATTAGGTCACATTTTCACTTTGCACCCTCAAAAAATAATTATCCCACTTTGCACCCTCAAATTAGTTCAATGGCTTCAGTTTGTACCCGAATGTCTTCAACCACCTTAATGTAGCTGAAAAAAGTTGTTACAGTTGCTAGGAAGAGCAGGGTTTGGTACTTATGATAATTTTTCTGTTATTTTTACTAAATTTGTCAATTTTTTGCTCCCTTAGATATTGAACGAGTCTGAAAACATTTATCACAATGGAAGATGGAAAATAAATTAAGATTTCAATCAAAAGTCACATTATTGTTTATATCTGGAATGACATATAGGAAACTTAGAAGCATAACTACCCACAACAGTTCTACAACAGTTCTCAAACCTACACTACAAGCTTCTCACTATATTGAGAACATGAATTAAAATTTTATTTCTATAGTATATTTTGTACAATCAAATATTATAAAATTTTCAGAAACATTCGTAAAATTTGTAAATCAAAGAAAAATATTGAATTTAAATTACTCTATAGTTTATTTACAACTTATCCCAAAAAATGGAAACTTTTCGTTATTTTGGTGGAGACGTACCAAATTTTGATCAAAATATTTTCGGGCTCGTTCATCAATCAATTGAGAGAAAAACTGACATGTGAAAAAAAAATAGAGGATTTTTTTCCATAAATACCAAACTTGTCATTTCTGGGAGTTGTAATGACTGTTTCTGAAGATAATAAAGTGCTTGAAGATGCCGGGGTGCAAAGTAAAATTATTAAGGTATTCCGAGTGTGCTAAGTGAGATAATTAATTTTTGAAGGTGTAAAGTGCAAAAGTGACCTAATTTGAGGGTGCAAAGTGGAATTAAGCCGTAGCATTATACTCCAACATCTTCACCTCATATCTCCTTATTCATGAAATTATTGTCCTCATTAAGCATCATCAATATTTAATTGGTATGAAAGGGTAACTTTAGATGCGGTAAACAGTTCAGTCCTTTTAATTTGGTATGTAAAAGTAGTTGTTATCTATCAACCAAGACCGCATAGACAAAGAGCAATAACAAATTTTTAAGTCAATTTTGCTTTTTTTTTTTTCTTGCTTATATATATTAAGCATAAAACATTAGTTGGATCATTCACATTCTTTAGATAATTAAAGAATGAATTATAAAAAAATAAAAATAAAAATAAAAAGGGTAATGCAGTTCATAGAATTGCATGCTAAGAAGAAATGGAAACATAATAAGCAAAGACAACTTTGTTCCATTATCAATCATGCAATGGTAGCTTTGAAATCTACATTTTATCTACATATTGAATAGTTCAATTGGTGTCAAACTTGTCATGAATTTGGTATAAATTTGATGAAAATCTTGAAGGGCCAATAATGATTTTTCTTCAACGAGGGTGTAGGATCGAAGTAACCCAAGTTTGTCATCTTACGAAATCCCACATTGGAAACACGAAGTAACTGCCAATAGACAGAAGACATACAAAAGGAGAAATGAAGGACGGAAATAAACATACCTTTCTCGGCCTTTTGGCTAAGATCAAGTGTAGTATCTGTTCTTATCAGTTTAATATTTGATATGTGAGTCATTGACTTACACGATATTAAATTAATTTTTTTAGGGGGAGAGTCCATTACAGTAGCTTGCTATTGGGGCTCTCGAGTGTCGCCTTAGCGTTGCACTATTGCTTTGGCCAGGCACACCCCACCAAACAAAGTTTAAATATCATTTGTATTGCGACGTGAAAGTCTCATTGATTAGATGTAGCTTTGGAATTTATTTATTCCATTATTTGTCAAATGCTATTTTTAATTCTCAATTTGAGGCAAATATTGGTACATAAGAAATTTGAATTGAAAATTATTTTTGATTGAAATTCAACAATTTTGATTATCTAGTTTGAAATTTGTGAAATGTACATGTAATAAAATAAAATGATGCCGGAAAACTTGTGATATGCTACAAAGTTGTGATCTAGGAGTATTTACTTCAAAAAACAGATAAAGACACGAACTCTACCATAAATTTTTTGTTTGAGGTATTTGCTTCATTGTGATATATCAAACTATTATTTACTCAAATTTTATTTTGACTAACACTTAATCCTAAAATCTATATAAATTCATCTATTTAAAAGCTTCTACTCCTAACTTTTGGAACAGGATTAGTTTTCATAAGTATTACATAACAAAAACATTTCGTGAAAGAGTAATATTATGAACTTTAACTTAAAATAACACTATAATCTCTGAGCAATAGAAGTGAATCAAAGTATAGATTACTCATGAATTTGAAGCACTTTGTAATATTTACATGAAAATGATTTATAGAAAATTTTTTTTTTTTTTTTGAGTGAAAATGAAATCTTTATTCATAAATCATATCAGAAATTACAATGTCATGGATAAACTCCGGTAAAACACAAGAATCAAATGTTTCTCTAAATGACAATTTTGCAATCTCATGAGCTACTTTGTTTCCTTCGCGTCGGATGTGGCAAGCTTTAAACGAGTCAAAAAGTTGTCCTACTTCCTTAATCTCATCAATAATTCCTCCAAAATCTGCTCTCGAAGCACCCTCACTTTCAATTGCTGCAATAATCACACTCGAATCGTCTTCGATCATGATTTTCCTCCAATTTTGACCAGCCGCATAATTCACCGCAAATAACGCAGCCTTTGCTTCTGCCGCCGAAGGATCTAACGGTTGCTTAATGCAAATTGACGACCAGCCGACACAAGCCCCTCTGTTCGATCTGGCAATCAATCCCAGCGAGCACGAGCCATCTTCCGCATTTATAGCTGCGTCAAAATTCAATTTGATACACTCTGCATAAGGTGGAATCCATCTCACATCACTTCTATTCCCATTTTTTTATAGCAAATTTTTTTAAATACATTAATAAACAATCATTACATTATAAATCATTTCAACAATTGTCAAGTACAAAGAATTACAAACAATATACAACTATAAAAAAAAACTAGTACTAAAGCAAATACCCATTTTCGTGGCAGTTGAACCCATGACCAAAAACCTTTTGATCCAGGGACCTTAGCTATGTCAGTCAATGTCACGTCCTAGAACCTCAACTTTGTTAGTAATTGCCACTATGTTACAACAACATTGACAATTTATTAGCAATAGTTATATAGATAAAACTGAACTCTAATTAATCCCACATCAGATGGATGAATCTCAACAATAAGAAATTAGCTATAAAAAGGGCCTGAAGGGCAACAAGTTACATTCTTACCTGGACGGGGTCAATGGGTGATCAGGAAGACCTATGGCCTAGGTTGATGACTTCCATTGCACATTGGAGGGGCATTTGCCTAAGATCGGCTCCAGTAGTCGAGTCTACGTCATAATTTGTGGTAGAGGGGGCCAGTGTTCGCGCGGCCCCTTCCAATTTTAGTTTAAAGCATTTGATTCTACTCTTTATTTGCCTTAAGAATCTCTTAATTTCTACTAGAAAAGCGGATTTCAATTTCTTGTCCAATTACACATTTTTTTGGAGGAATAAATCATCATACCTATATATTTTTTGGAAAACTTGCTAAGAACCCCATTTTGTTATTTAGTTATTTTTTGGCAACAAATTGTCTTATGTTTTACTAATTGTTGCAAGTAATCTCTTTTTCGTCCAAAGTATTAATTGATAGTATATACATCTTGTTTTATTTTTATATTTTTAAGATTTTATATTAAAATATATATTTTATTTATTAACATTATATATAAAATTAAATTAGTTTAATATATTTGTAAATACATTGAGTTTAGAGGGTAAAATAGTATTTAATCTACAAAAATTAATGGAGGTTAATAATTTAACTATGAAAGAGAGAGTGCACAACAATATGTAAACACATGGGAATTCCTTGTAAAACAAATAACATAAGGGTTTAGTGCAAGTTTCCCAAAACACCGGTGGGTATGCTGCTTTTTTTTCTTTCCATTTTTTGGTTTTTATCTTATTGTTTTCATATTTGTTTGTAGGTTAATTTCTATTAAGAATATGAGGGAGTAAAACACAATGAATTTGGAATAAATTTGATGAAAATCTTGAAGGGGCAATAATGATTTTTCTTCAAGTTTGTCATCTTACGAAATTTGGCCAGCACATAAGAGAAGATCCATAATATTTATTCCCACATTGAAAACACAAAGTTGCTGCAAATAGACAGAAGACATACAAAAGGAGAAACGAAGGAATGAAATAAGTATGCCTTTCTCTGCCTTTTGGCTAAGATCAAGTGTAGTATCTGTTCTTATCAGTTTAATATCTGATATGTGATTCATTGACTCACATGATATTAAATTAATTTTTTTAGGGGGAGAGTCCATCACAGTAGCTTGCTACTGGGCTCTTGAGTGTCGCCTGAGCGTTGCACTATTGCTTTGGCTAGGCACAACCCACCAAACATAGTTGAAATATATATATATATATATATATATATATATATATATATGTGTATATTACATTACGAGTAAGTTATTTTCTTTGCATTTTGTCTTGGAAATTTATTTATTCCATTATTTGCGGATTGGTATTTGTAAAAAGCAATTTTAGGAAAATATTGGTATATAAGAAATTTGAAACGAAGTTCATTTTCATTGAAACTCACCACATTCGATTGTTCAATCCAAAATTTGTGAAATGTGAAAGAAAAAAAAAAGTGAAGCCCGAAAACTTGTGATATTCCACAAAATCGTCTAGGAGTATTTATTTGTCAAAGACAAACTCTACCATAAATTTTTTTTACAAATATTTGCTTCATCGCGAGACATCAAAATTTCAGCACTCACATTTTATTTGACTCACACTTGATCCTAAGAATAAATCATTCCGAGTGAATCGTCTCCTCGTAACTTTTGGAACATGATTCATGTTTTATAAATAGTAATATGAAAAATAACTTACGATCATAATGTTGTCGAATCACTAGAATCTATGAGTGATATGATTTAATAGCGTTGTTTAAGCACTAGAATCAACATGTGAAGTTCAAGCACTTTGTAATATTTACATGAATTTGATTTATTAACAAAAATATATAGATAATTAATCCCACATCAGGTAGATGAATCTCAACAATAAGAAATTAGCTATAAAAGAGATTTGAATGGCAACAAGTTACATACTTACCTGGACGGGGTCAAATAGGTGATCAAGAAGACCTATGGCCTAGGTTGATGACTTCCATTGCACTCTGGAAGGGCATTTGCCTAAGATCGGCTCAAGTAGTCGAGTCTACGTCATAATTTGTGATAGTGGGGGTCAGCGTTCGCGCGGCCCCCTTCCATTTCTAGTGTGAAACATTTGGTTGTGCTCTACTTCCCTTTAAGAATCTTTTAGTTTCTACGATAAGATGTGACCTATAAATTCCCTTGGAATTACACATTTATCTTATTATTTTTAATTCCTTTTTAAAGGTTAAATTTTTATTTAAGAATATCATATTCATAGGAAGTAAATTATATTTTTCCAAAATACAAATCATATTCATATCATATTATCTACACTCTTATAGAATATAAATCAAATACCAACAGGTGATTGGTCTAGTGGAAGGAACTAGTCACTACAAAGTAGCGGACTCAGGTTCGAATCCCTGTTGGGAGAGGTTCCCACTTTATGTGTCCGACGCGCCTCGAAAGGGATTAAACCCTTGGGAAACCAAAAAAAAAAAAAATCAAATGATGGTCTTTAGAGGCTTCTTTTCTCACCAAAGTACATATAACTTTCGAGCCAATTTCAACAACAAATCTAGCTATTCTCCTCCCTCGAGTAATTGTAAAGACCCCCACATTATTGCACGAACAAACCAATATCTCAGTTTTCTTAGCACTAATCTCATTTTAGGTCGATTTGAAAACAAATATCTCAAAGCAGATGGTTAAATAATAAATCGATTACTTAGCATTGCATTAATAAACTCTTCGAGAACTAAGATAGTGGTAGATATTTTGAGGGTGAAATTTTATCAAATCAAATTTTCAGTCTTAAATCCGATCAATTGGACTTAAAATCCGATATTGAATCTAACAAGATTTGGATCAAAATTCAATTAAATTAAATGGTACCGTATTTAGACACAATACATGACCATCCTAAGCATGAACATACTCATCAACGGGAAAAATTCTTACATAGACTATTCAATGGTACAAGTAAAGCTTTTGGTGTATTACTTCATTCACAATTTTGCGTAAAACTACATACATAGTCTACATAATTAAAATTACAATTCAATTAATCAAACCAGAAAATACTTTATATAAATTAGAAATAAACTATAATAACAAAATCCTAGAATAGCGCACTTCGCGCACAACAGGCTTCGATCGTGGCCTCGACACTATCATCAACAATTAATTTGAACATGGCGTACTAATGTGCAGTATCATGGCTGCTTAGAAATTGAACTATACATGGGTACAACTGATCCACAGCCTGCAGGTATAAATAAGGTAGAGTTCAAGCTATCAAGCCCAAGAAGATTACTTATCAAAAAGTAGTTAACTGTCGATGCTGAAATTGCATTTATAGTCCTACATGATTAGACCCTCGGCACTCTTGGTCCGGCACTTCCCAAAACTGCCCACTTGGTCCCAGTTTTTTAACGTTATATCGCATCCTTTCCATTCAATTTGGGACCAAAAGTGCAAAATTGAGTTGGGACCAAAAGTGCAAAACATAGACTATTATTTGATCTGCAAATACGCGACCAAATGTGCTAGCGGCACAGTCCTGTGGGACTAAAAAATAAAATTTAGCTCTGTCAAGGAAGAAAATGATGAGAAATACGTACCATCCGCCCTCCCACCAAATCATAATGAGCATAATGTGGACCATCAGGTTCTCCAAATACTTTGTATGTGACCAAGTGCTCAGGAATGTGCTTCACTGTTTCTGAAATGAAATATTTTCAAGGACAATAACAAATAAGAATTGCTAAAAAATTCAGAAGGTAAGTATGTTATGGGACATGATTTGGAAACAAACCGTAAACAGCTTCAGGTGGACAAATCAAGTCACGGTCTCCTGCAACAGCTAAGACGGGGACATTGCTTTTGTGAAGATGGTCCTTGTAGAAAAGCTTGCCGCTTCTGTCTCGGAGTCCCCCCTCTTTGAAGGATGTCGTTAGCTGCAGCAATAGTTTAGCAGGGATAGTACCTGGCAGTAAGGATATAATTCTTAACTGATCAGAAAATAGATACTCGTTAAATAGTAAGGCTTCATTGGGATTGAAGGATTTGGAACTAAGTATTTCAATTCCAAAAAGGGAGAATTACTCAAACTAACCCTGAGGTTTAGTGTAATTACAATGACCACCCTCCATGTTAAGGAAATTACTCAAACTACCCCCGAGGTACTGGATTCATTACATTTACCCCCTTATGGCGTCAATTTGATGAATAAAATATTGAATTACATAAATACCCTTGAGCACCATCTAAGGAACCGGTGGCAAACCGATTTCAACTGATTTCACCCATATTTTCACTAATTTCAACCATTCTTTTCACTGATTCAATTCACACCCTTTTTTTCACCAATTTCACCCTTTTTCACATCAAATTATTTTCTTAGATGGTACTCAGATGTATTTATGGAGTTCTTTTTTTTTTTTTATGAAATTAACTTCGTAAGGGGTAATTGTAATGAATCTAATACCTTAGGGGTAGTTTGAGTAATATCCCAAGCATGGGGGTGGTCTGTGTAATCTACACTAAACCTCAGGGGTAGTTTGAGTAATACTCCCTTCCAAAAATAACCAATCCATAGCACTTGTTTTGATCATCTTTATTTTGCATGGATTTCAAACCCTTACATAACCATTTGGTACTAATTCTAATGAAAAATGATACATTTGAATCCAGTTAATAATAGTCATTGGAAATCTTTTCTCCAAATCATTTTCTAAATCTATATCCCTAATCGAAGTGCAAGAAAATTGGAGATTTTTTTTTTTAAAAAATTAATGATTATCAGGAAGCATGTCTTGACTCACAAAAATTGTTGAGAACAAGCTTCTTGAACAGCTCTGGATGCATCATATCCTCTGCTGATATCAGGTCATTCAGCCAAGATAACACATAAGGTGGACGTGAAGAAAGAGGATAAGCTGCAGCCAACAATGCACCTAAAGGAACAACTGGCACATTGAGAGCCTGTGCAGGATCAGCCTACAGGACAGAAATACATCACATTTTGACACAATAGAGGGGGAGTAAAGGTTTGTTTACATTTCACCTGAAGGATATGGAGTCACAATAAAGTGCTACTTACTAGTGGTAAAAGCAATTTGAGTGTTGAATTAGATGATGTGTAGTCAAGTGATGATGCCAATGTAACAACAGCTGCCAATCCAGGATCTTTCCCTTCCAAACCTTTTAGAATTTACATATTATAAGAATTTGCAAAAAATATGTAGAGAGAAAAAGTTTGTCAACCATCACATGCACTATAAGCAGGGCATCGTAGAATTTACGTGACAGTATATATAGAGGAAAAACTTCAATGTTCAGTCATCCAACCACAAGACTGACATAAATAGATTTGATCTTATAAAGAAAAAAACAGCAGCAAAGGTGATGTGCTAAAACAGTTCATGGAAATACCACTCAAAGACAGATAGGTAGCCATTGCATGCAACCTTAATACTTTGTGATTCATCCAACTCAAGAGAATAATAGTATATCAAGAAACAGACCAGGAAAGTACTAACACAACAGTAGCAGCAAAATAAACTGTGTTCGATAACTATGAACACCAATCAACATCATTTCAATAAGTTAATTTGATTAATAAACTTACTGTATCTCGATAGCATAGCATAGAGCAAGATACCCCCCATGGAGTGACCGATTGCGAGTATTCGACCATCCTTTGGTCTGGTTTGGTCCCTTATATATTCCATCTATGATAAAGGAAAAGAGGAAATACAAGGAAAATCAACGCCAATCTAAGATATTTAGGATGTCAAATTCAAAATATGGGTAGATGTAAAGTTTCTGCTTTACACCAAAATATAAGTATTAAGAACTTGTATGGCATCACCAAAGAGAAATATCACCTCACCGCAATAGGAACGTCTTCTTCCAAATAATGATCGAAGTCCCAATCATACTTGACAATCAAGTCCAACTGTTTCTGGAAATCTTCTATAGTAGTTATTAAACGCTCTTGCAGATCAAAAAATTGAGGTGTGACAGAACGCTGACCTTCATCAATGATGTCTACTAGTTTTTGACTCAGATCCTTTATCTGGCCACCTACACTAGAGTTTTGCCTTGTGTCCAGCAAACTTAATAACTTTCCCCTTACTTCACTAAAGCGTCCAAAAATGAAGGAATCCTCTAAGAGTTTTGATATTTGATCGAACAATTTAACAGACATAATTTTTGACTGACTTTCACTAAGGAAGCCAGAAAGTCTTTCTGATAGGCGTGTAAAAGTTTCCGTCAATTCTGTAACCATTCTTGATTCATCCCATGGTGTTGCAATCTCTGTTGGTTCTTCTTTGACCAAAGCTTCCTTGGGGCTGTCCCTGACACTCTCTGACATGTTTGACTGCTTCTCTGCAGGAAGAGACCCGTTGGTCACAATATCCATTACGGATTCCATTTGTTCAGAAATTGCGTGAGCTGACTTCTCAACATCTTCACAATCTGAACCTTGGGTGCTCAATCCAGCTCTCTCAGGCCTTTCCCCGTTACTGTCTGCCATGGTTGACCTCTGCTCTGCAAGGACAGACCCATTGGTCACATTGACAATAGCAGATTCCATTTGTTCATATACTGCAGGAGCTGACTTCCCAACATCTTTACAATCTGAACTTTGTATGCTCAACCCAGCTACATCAGGTCTTTCCCCATTACACTCTGCCACGGTTGACTGCTGCTCTGCAGGGACAGACACTTTGGTCACATTCTCTACAGCAGCTTCCATTTGATCAGATATTGCATGAGCTGACTTCTCAACATCTTTACAATCTGTCCCTTGCATGCTCAACCCAGCCCCTCGAACTTCTAGAATCCAAGTATCAAATCCTTGGCCACACATATAACGAGCAAATGAAGACTGCAAAAATGTTTTATTGAGAGCAAATATCACAATTAGTCTCCTTGACATTTCCCCCCTTTTTGTGGCATAAGACGATAGTAAATCCTAAAGATAACAGTTAATACTGCTTTACGCAACCAACATTATCCCACGAAAAAGATGAAACTCAAGTCCATGTTTAACTCTATCCTAGTCTGTTTCAATGATTTGAACTATCAGTATGCAATTTTAAATGTCGAAGCATAAGTTAATAAGTTTCTAGTGCTGGAGAACCACTTTCCTAAATCTAGCACCAATTAAGAATTGTTTTGCAAACCGATGCATCACCTTGACACCTTGAAATCTGTGTGAGATGTGAGGAAACACATAATCTAGACATGTTAACTAACTTCCAAAATTATTTCATGTCAAACCATAGAAAGTAGACAACCAATCAGCAAAATTATTCTGTCTTTTATGTGTCCAAGCAAAATATACACACGAAACCAACATGCATATACATAGGAGATAAAGTAAACTAACCCCAGGAGATAGATCATATCCAATGGCATTAGTTCCCACACCCGATAACAGCAACAATGGATGATTTCTCGGTGGAGCCTGCATTATAAATAATTTTACGCAATATAAGAAAAACAACATGGTTCCTTATTCACAAAGATACATAAAGCATATACCATAACAAACAGACTCAAATTATATCTTCAGAATTTAAAATTAAAATCAACATTCAATTATCTTAACAGTTAGCATATGTAGAAGACCCGGACAAGCTTATCTACAATTTCATCACATGCACCAAATTTCCAGTAACTGATGAGCATTATTGAATCTATACAACTAACATAAATTCATACAACAAACTACAAATTACAGTACCTGAGGCAAGGGCTTATAGCGCCAGAGAGCAAGTCTCCAGTCGGAGTTGTTGACGGAGACATAGTGAAGCTCGTCGGCGGTGCATATAGGCGGTTTTTCCACGACGGCGGAGATCTCAGCTTGAGGTTTGTTCGTGGAAAAAGCTCTCACATTCGAAACCTCGACGGTCAGGCGGCGGAAGACCGTAGCGCGTGGGAGGAGGAAGCGGTTCTGGAGGAAATGAAGGCGGTGGCCACGGCGGCGAAGAGTGGAGGCGGCGAAATGAATCGCCGGCTGAAAATTGGATTTTGTGATTACCATCTGTTGTGAGATTTTTCAATTTTGAGTCTTTTTATGTAATTAAAATTAAAATTAATTAATGAAGGAAATTGATGATATTGATTCGGAGAGGATTTTGTATTTAATTCGAAAATAGGAGCAGTGTTCAAATGTTTTTCTTTATTATTTTTGTTTGACTTGTTGGTTTAAATGATTGAATATAAATGTTACAGAAAAAAAAAAAAAAGGAAAAAATTGATAATAGTAACCGCTTTTATAATTTCACTCTTCAAGAGTGTGGATAGATGATAAAAGGACACGTCATGTGGTGGTGCCTTCTCACTCATTCTGATCCGAACTCAAAGCAGAATGTCAAATGGGTATAATTACGTTCATACCCCAAGGTTTTGGTAAGAATCTATATTGCACGGAGACGGCGACACGAAAATGACACGATAAGGATACGACAATACGGATTTTTAAAAATTTACACGATAAGATAAGATATGGATACTTATCTAAAAAAATTATTTATATATTTATTCGTATTGAAATAAGTTAAATAATATATTTATATATTTATACATATTGAAATATATCAAGTTAAGTTTCATAAGTAATAAATTATTCAATTACATAACTTTTACTATTAATTAATTATACATCATGTTCATTGTTTTATTATGTTATATATAAAATGTCATGTTATAGATGAATAATTTTGTATTGTAATTGTATATAATATAAAGTATGGTTTGTTCTTAGCAATTGTGGTGATTTAACAAAACTCAGAATATGAAATATTTTAGATGCGCTTAAAGAAGTATCTGACACGTGCATCCAATTTTTTTTTTTTAATAAGATTTACCAACACGTCGAGTGGAGTGTCTAATACATATCCCACAGTATTCGACACTGCATTTTATATTTTTTTAAATATCCATGCATTATAAGTAACAAGATAACAAAAGGAAAGAAAAAAAATCATTTTAACCTTAACTTCTTCGTACTTTAAGAAAAAAATAGTATATGCCCGTGCTATGCACGGAGTTATATTAAATCCTATTTATAAAGGAGGCAAGACTTCTAATAACTTTTTCCAAATACAATTTTTTGAAATATATTTCAAGATAAAAGTTAACATGTTGGATGATGCATAATATTTCAAAATACAATATTCTTTTCATCTACGATATTTACAACTGAAAAATAATTCATAGCTTTCACAATATTTAACTTTTGTGAATTCTAAATCTACTTAAACAATTGATCTATAACATACAATGAGCAAAGAAAAGAAAAAAGTGTTGGTGTAATGGGAATTATAGCTAATTGAATTGAGTCTAATTAAGCCAAAGTTAATTATTACACCTTAATGAATGAAATGTGAAGAGAAGATTGAGTCTCTTCATCCCACATGGAAAAGAAGGAGAAAGTTGAGCTACAAAATTGTTATAAAAAGGGTACCTAGCTTTCAAAGTGGAAAGGCTTTTGTAGGGATGGGCCTAGAGTTATATCTGGGCCCAATAATTATTAAAGTCCAAACTTTACAATAGATCCGTGGGTGATCCGATTAGGATCCGCGTGTGATCCGATTAGGATCCGCATGTGATCCGAACAGGATCCGCGAAACCCATTTCTAGAAGGTCCGAGAAGGATCCGTGTTGCCCGCCCAATTTTGAATGAAAGGGTGTGTTTGGTCGGATTTTGAACCGAACGGGTGGCACCCGTTCGGACCGAATCATTGTTTAATTTAAATCCGAACTGTTGTGACCCTCCAACAACAATTTTTCAATTGCTATAAATAGGAGAGGAATCTGGCCAATTCTTCATACTATTTTTCAGCAAATAAAGTACAAATTATTTTTCTCTTCTCTACTTCTCAAATTAAATAATTTTCTAGTCGAAGTTCTGTTTGTTCCAACTCGCCCGTGGCCTTTTGTTCGTGCAAAACAACAAGGATCAAGACTGTTGTATCTTGGGAGACTACCGAGGAGTACTGATTGCACCGTAGGCAGCCTCGGAAATATTGTCTTAAGGAAATTGCATCCGCAACCTCAGTCTAACTTCGTATTTTCTCGTTTTCGATATCAATTCAGTGAGTTAATTTAGTTTAATAATTACTTAATTTTGTTTTAAAGTATAAACTTTTATAGTTTAAATTTTTTCTCGAGTGAACAAAATTGAATCAATTTCCTCAAAAACTAAGTTAAAGTTTTGTACTTAAGTTTCAATCTTTCCATACTTATATACATAATATAATTAACCGATTCTGTTTATACTTGAAAGTGTAAGGACTTTGATTATTTTATTCAAATAAATTAATTCCATTACTTACACTTGAACTAAGTTATTATTATTATTATTCTTTAAAACTCTTTTAATTCATATAAAATAATTTTTATTAAATTGAAACGATCTTACTAAAATAGAAATTTCCACCACTTTGAGTATTTAAAGTTTCTCTATATATAGAATTATATTATAAATTTTTTGCTATTTAATTGAATTATAGCTATTTATTAATATAATTATAAGAAATATAGTTGAGTATATTTCTATTACACAGATTGTTAAACACCACCAACAATCTTAAGACAATAAATTTAACTGTTTAAACATCTGTGTAGATGGCATCAAACAACATTGTGGTGGAGACACCAAACAACATTCCTACCCCTCCGTTGATTCCACCCTTCAAATTCAAAGGGATCGACTTTGCAACATGGCAGGACAAGATGATGTTCTACCTAACGACTTTAGGCGTAACTCGGTTCCTCACTGAAGAGGTACCAGTGGCTAAGGAGAATCAAACTCCTGAGGAAGTCAAGCAGATCGAGTTATGGAATCATAATGACTTTATGTGCTGACATTATATTCTCAGTTGCTTGGACGAGACTCTCTACAAGGTTTACAGTCCCATAAAAACTGCTAAACTCCTGTGGGAAGGTCTGACAAGAAAATACAAAACTGAAGATTCTGGGTACATAAAGTTCCTTGTGGATAAGTTCCAGTTCTACCGAATGGTCGATAGCAAATCTGTGTATGAGCAAGTGAATGAGCTCCAGACGATGATTAATGAACTTCTGGCTGAAGGACATGAACTGAGTGAGTCCTACCAGGTAGCTGCCATTATTGGAAAGCTTCCCCCGGCATGGACTTGGTTCAAACACCACCTAAGGCACAAGAAGTCGGTTTCGAAATGGACCGTGCAAGATCTCGCTGAAAAGCTTAAGACCCAGGAGAATAGCATGATTACTGATAAGGGGTTAAACTATATGGGAATGACTCAGCCCGGGGGAGCCAAGGCTCATATTGTGGAAGGCTCAAATGATAGCAAAAAGCGTAAGCTAAACAATTCCAATGAAGGGCAAAAGAGTAACAAAAAGAGGAAGTTCAAAGGCACATGCTATGTTTGTGGAAAGACTGGACATCCAGCAAAGAAGTGCCGTCACCGCAAAGGACCAAATAAAAATGAGGCAAATGTGACTGATGTGTCCGTTGACTTCACTGCGTCCGACATTGACAACCTGCACCTTGCGGCAGTTGTATCTGAAGCATATCTGATGAGCGATACTAAAGGATGGTGGGTCGACACTGGGGCTACCCGCCACATCTGTTTTGACAAGAACATGTTCACTTCTTACAAGAAGCTCGAATATGAACAAAAGCTCTTCATGGGGAATGATGCTCAATCCGTCGTTGAAGGAGAAGGAAAAGTGATTCTGAAATTCACTTCTGGGAAAGATGTCACTCTGAATAATGTACTCTATGTTCCTGATATTAGGAAGAATTTGATTTCCGGTTCTCTCCTTACTAAGAATGGTTTTCGTTTAGCCTTTGAGTCAGATAAGTTTGTGCTGACCAAGGGGGGAATGTATGTAGGAAAAGGATATATGTGTGATGGCCTCTTTAAGGCAAATGTAGCCGTTATCGGCAAAGACAACAAATTCATTAATAATAATTTATCTAGTTCTACTTATTTGCTTGAGTCTCCTACATTATGGCATGATAGGTTAGGCCACGTTAATTTTCGAAAAATGAAAAAGTTGGCTAATATGGGTTTAATACCTAATTTTGATATTGATAAAAATTATAAGTGTGAAATTTGCGTTGAGGCAAAGTTTGCGAAACAACCTTTCGGTTCAGTCGAAAGGAGCTCACAACCCTTAGAGTTAATTCACACTGATTTGTGTAATTTAAAGGCAACACCTACCCGTGGAGGTAAAAGGTACTTCATCACATTCATTGATGATTGTACGCGTTATTGCTATGTGTATTTATTACACAAGAAGAAAGAAGCAATAAATGCCTTTATAAAATATAAAGCTGAGGTGGAGAATCAGTTAAATAAGAAAATCAAAATTCTTAGATCTGATAGAGGAGGTGAATATGAATTTCCCTTTGAGCAACTATGTGCTGAATCAGGAATAATTCATCAAATGACTTCACCTTACTCACCTCAATCAAATGGGGTAGCTGAACGAAAAAACCGAACTTTAAAAGACATGATTAATGTTATGCTTTTAAAATCTGGTTTACCTAACAACTTGTGGGGGGAAGCTCTCTTTATGGCTAATCACATATTGAATCGAGTTCCCCACAAGAAAAACGATACTATTCCATATGAGTTATGGAAAGGTAGGCAACCTAGCTACAAATACCTCAAAGTGTGGGGGTGTTTGGCTAAGGTGTCAGTTCCAAGACCTAAGAAGGTAAAACTTGGAACTAAAACTGTGGACTGCTACTACATAGGTCCAGCTGAAAATAGTAGCGCTTTCAGATTTTTAGTGTTCAAATCTGAAAATATTGAGGTTCATGTAAATACAATTATTGAATCTCGAGATGCGATATTCTTTGAGAATATATTTCCACATAAGAAGGACTCAAACGTCACTTCTCTAAAGCGGACTTATGAATCAATTTCTGGAGGAAATGATTCTCAAGTCGACTATGAAGTTAGAGAAGAGCCTAGAAGGAGCAAACGAGCTAAAATAGCTAAATCCTTCGGCCCAGACTTCTTAACCTATATGATTGAGGATGATCCTCAAATTTACAAAGAAGCTATGACTGTTCCAGATGCAGCGCATTGGAAAGAGGCGATAAACAGTGAGTTACAATCCATCCTAAGTAATAATACTTGGGAATTGGTTGATCTTCCTAAGGGAAGTAAGCCAATTGGATGTAAATGGATTTTCAAAAAGAAATTAAAACCCGATGGGTCTATCGATAAATATAAAGCTAGATTAGTAGCTAAGGGATATCGACAAAAAGAAGGGATAGACTTCTTCGATACTTATTCACCAGTGACTAGGATAACATCCATAAGACTGTTAATAGCTCTAGCAGCTATACACAATCTTGAGATTCATCAAATGGACGTTAAAACAGCTTTCCTTAATGGTGAATTAAATGAAGAGATTTATATGGAGCAACCAGAGGGTTTCATTGTTAAAGGAAAAGAGAACAAAGTTTGTAAACTTGTTCGCTCTCTTTATGGCCTTAAACAAGATCCTAAACAATGGCACGAAAAATTTGATAGTGTCATGATAAAAAATGGCTTTCGTATCAACGAATGCGACAAGTGCGTATATATAAGACAATACGGACAAGCAACTGTCATAGTATGTCTTTATGTTGACGATATGTTAATATTTGGGACTAACATGGAGGTTATTAAGTACACGAAGAAAATATTAACTAATAATTTCGATATGAAGGATCTCGGCGAAGCCGATGTTATTTTGGGAATTAAAATAACAAGATCATCGAATGGTATTAAATTATCTCAGTCACACTACGTGGAAAAGGTACTTGAGAAATTTAAGAAACATGGATTTAAAGGAACTAACAATCCTTTCCTCCCATCGGTGGTGCTACACAAAAACAAAGGAGATAGTGTATCACAAAACGAGTATGCTCGTATAATTGGATGTCTTATGTATATCATGAATTGCACGAGACCAGACATCGCCCACTCAGTTAATAAATTGAGTAGACACACGAGCAATCCAAGTAAGCTTCACTGGGAAGCACTAATGAGAGTGCTTGGATACCTAAAGAATACATCAGAGTATGCATTACACTATGGAAAATATCCAGCTGTCCTCGAGGGATATAGTGATGCAAATTGGATCTCTGATTCGGAAGAATCAAAGTCTACAAGTGGGTATGTATTCACAATAGGAGGAGGCGCAATCTCATGGAAATCTTCTAAACAAACGTGTATAGCTCGATCCACAATGGAGTCGGAGTTTATAGCTTTGGATAAAGCTGGTGAAGAAGCTGAGTGGCTTCATAACTTTCTAGAAGATATTCCACTATGGCCGAAACCTGTGTCAGCCATATGTATACATTGCGATAATCAAGCGGCTTTACATAGAGCTCACAACTTTATGTATAATGGTAAGTCACGACATATTCGTCGTCGACACAATACCGTGAGACATCTACTCTCAAATGGAATAATTTCCATCGACTTTGTGAAGTCAAAAGAAAACCTCGCGGATCCGTTTACTAAAGGTTTATCTGGTGAGAGAGTAGAATGTGCATCGAGGGGAATGGGCTTAAAGCCTAAATTAAACTAAGTTACCTCGTACGGAAACCTAACCTGGCGACTGGAGATCCCACGGACCAGGTTCAATAGGACAACCAGTCTTGGCTAACTTAAAAGAAAGCACTTAAGAGTTTAACTCTATCCCATTCTTATGATGCAATAAGTGCATGCCTATCGCGTTTAAAAAGGTTAAGCTAATGCTTTTAATGACGTCTATACCTTGTCCAGAACAAGTAGAGTATGGTAGGATACTCTTGATAGATGCGGTCACCTATGTTAGTGTGAGCTGGGTCGGCTCGTTGAGAATTTATTTATAGGCTGAATTCTCTAAAGCACTCGCAGAACCCAAGTATGTTCAGGACCGAAATGAACACAACCGAGAGTTTGGGAACAAATCGGTTTACTACCGTGTTAGGTTTCTTGTCTTGGTTTACACCAACAGCTGACGGTTCAAGATGAAATATTTCACCGATTGGCTAAGTAAATCCGATAAGCTTCAACTAGGGAAGGTTCAAGATGAAACGATTTCACCTATCCCGATGCGGTACTATTCCTAAAGAACAGTTCGACATGTTGTGTCTCGTGCGAAGAGAAATTTCATTCATGTGGGGGATTGTTGGTGTAATGGGAATTATAGCTAATTGAATTGAGTCTAATTAAGCCAAAGTTAATTATTACACCTTAATGAATGAAATGTGAAGAGAAGATTGAGTCTCTTCATCCCACATGGAAAAGAAGGAGAAAGTTGAGCTACAAAATTGTTATAAAAAGGGTACCTAGCTTTCAAAGTGGAAAGGCTTTTGTAGGGATGGGCCTAGAGTTATATCTGGGCCCAATAATTATTAAAGTCCAAACTTTACAATAGATCCGTGGGTGATCCGATTAGGATCCGCGTGTGATCCGATTAGGATCCGCATGTGATCCGAACAAGATCCGCGAAACCCATTTCTAGAAGGTCCGAGAAGGATCCGTGTTGCCCGCCCAATTTTGAATGAAAGGGTGTGTTTGGTCGGATTTTGAACCGAACGGGTGGCACCCGTTCGGACCGAATCATTGTTTAATTTAAATCCGAACTGTTGTGACCCTCCAACAACAATTTTTCAATTGCTATAAATAGGAGAGGAATCTGGCCAATTCTTCATACTATTTTTCAGCAAATAAAGTACAAATTATTTTTCTCTTCTCTACTTCTCAAATTAAATAATTTTCTAGTCGAAGTTCTGTTTGTTCCAACTCGCCCGTGGCCTTTTGTTCGTGCAAAACAACAAGGATCAAGACTGTTGTATCTTGGGAGACTACCGAGGAGTACTGATTGCACCGTAGGCAGCCTCGGAAATATTGTCTTAAGGAAATTGCATCCGCAACCTCAGTCTAACTTCGTATTTTCTCGTTTTCGATATCAATTCAGTGAGTTAATTTAGTTTAATAATTACTTAATTTTGTTTTAAAGTATAAACTTTTATAGTTTAAATTTTTTCTCGAGTGAACAAAATTGAATCAATTTCCTCAAAAACTAAGTTAAAGTTTTGTACTTAAGTTTCAATCTTTCCATACTTATATACATAATATAATTAACCGATTCTGTTTATACTTGAAAGTGTAAGGACTTTGATTATTTT
The DNA here is from genome assembly GCA_030819805.1 of Penstemon newberryi var. newberryi. NCBI lineage: Eukaryota > Viridiplantae > Streptophyta > Magnoliopsida > Lamiales > Plantaginaceae > Penstemon > Penstemon newberryi. The sequence continues at coordinate 75,880,977 of JAUALY010000001.1, read as the reverse complement.
ATTCAAATAAATTAATTCCATTACTTACACTTGAACTAAGTTATTATTATTATTATTCTTTAAAACTCTTTTAATTCATATAAAATAATTTTTATTAAATTGAAACGATCTTACTAAAATAGAAATTTCCACCACTTTGAGTATTTAAAGTTTCTCTATATATAGAATTATATTATAAATTTTTTGCTATTTAATTGAATTATAGTTATTTATTAATATAATTATAAGAAATATAGTTGAGTATATTTCTATTACACAGATTGTTAAACGCCACCAACAAAAAGTCCGTCCAGATTTCTGCTGCATATTCGCATTTCCAATTCCATTCTAGATTCAATTTCACATCCAACGAAAATTGAGAAAAAGTTGAGCAATTATACTTCATAGTTATCGAACACAAATAATTTTTACTTACGTTTTATTTGACTAAAAATAGAATTTTTTCGGTGTTTTAATCCAAATGTATCAAAATTTTGATTCATGCATTGTATATGATTTTGTGATTAACAAGACAATATAAAAAAAGTACAGTATTAAGCACGACAGAGGGGGGAGGATCACATGCATGACGACTTCGGTGGTGGTGTCGTTGAGGCCGGGTTACTCGGCATATACGATGGTTGTGGAGGCTATGGTGAAGACATTGGCAGGATAGCATCGATTGCGGTGGCACCGGGGCTCGTGGCTAAGGAGATGTTCTACGCGGGGAAGACCGAAGATGCGGTCAATAGTACGATCGAGGAGTGCCCGATGGGGCGGCTGGGGGAGACGGAGGATGTGGCTCCAGTGGTCGGGTTTTGGGCTAGTGATGCGGGTTAGTGGGTAAATGGACAGGTTATTCGGGTCAATGGGGGTTACGTTTAAATTTTCATGTCCTTTTGGGAATTGCTAAATTTGTTGCTTTTAGAAACAATATTTAGATCAATAATTTTTAACAATATTACCAGTACAATAAATTCTTTCATATTTTGGAAAATCTAGTCATATTTTTGACTTAATATTTATTCAATTTCAAATATTAAACCACTAATTAGTTACTACTTAAGTAGTTATATATGTTCCACTTCCTGTGTTTTCGACTTTCATATTTTGAAAGTACCACCAATTTTGCGTATGAAAAATTGTTCAAGCTATCCAAAGGTTTAGTGTAATTAAAATAATTTTTTAAACACATAAAGAGTAATTAGGAAAAAAAACAAAAGTACACTTAATAATGTTACATCTGAATAAAAAATTGGCAATTTTATTAAAAATTGTCCTCTAAATTTGGGATTCATTAAAAAATAGTCATATAATAATACTGAACATGCATTTAGTACTTTAACTTTCACTCAATTTCATTTTTAGCACTATGCATAACAAATTTTATCATCTAACTTACAGTAAGTTTCAGTTTCGTCCTGCAATTATAAATTTCATCCTTTTAACTTTTAATTAGTTTCAATTTCCTTCCTTCAATTAGAAACTTTATCAGGTAATAGGATAAAATTTGTAATTGTAGAACGTAAATTAAACCTATAGGGGACAAAATTTATTTTACATAAGACTTAAATTAAAATTGGGTCTGACAAAATATTTATTAAATATAGTTATTGAACTATTTTTGAAGAAATTGCAAAGATACATAACCATTTTTTTAATTTTGCCTAATACAATTTACAGTCAACCTTTTTCAGTTTCAAAAAATAGAAACCCCTCAAACATTCAGCGCCCCCCTTCCCTCCGCCTCTCTCTTCGGCCGACGGTGCACGCACACCAACGGCCGCCGTGCTCTCTGTCCTCGGTCAGTCTCAGCAGACATCTTCCTCCGGCGAAACCCTAGCTTCGCTGCTCGCCTCCTCTCTTAGTCCAATCACTGGCTCCTTGACTCTCCTGGCAAAGGTACGGCGGGTAATTTTTTATGAGAAATGGTTGCTGTATTATATTTTAGAGATTAATTGATGTAAATAAAGTTTTTATTTTTGTTTTTGAACCAATTGCATATGTATGTATATGAGCAAAAGATATTGTTTGAAGTAACTAAGCACTGTACGGCACCTTCTAGTTCCTTACTTCATAAAATTTCTCTCTCTGTAGTTGTTTGTTCTTTGTATTTGGTTTTTTTTTACTTGTGATTGTTAATTTATTTTAATTGGGATGACAAATCAAACTCCATAAATAACAAACTTGAGTAAAAATAATGGGACGGATGAAGTACATGTCAAATGTTTATAGAGACTTCAAAAATATAATCACAAAGTATATTACCTTATTTGATATTAAAACTAATGGCTATTTTCCAATTGCATCAATTTAAAATAACAACAATAACCTCCTTCACCTGAGGAAAAAAACCCATTAATTCATGGCTTCCAATGGTGTAGGAATGCAATCGAGAGTGGAGAGAGTGTTCATAGGAGCAGGTTGCAACAGAATAGTGAACAACGTTTCATGGGGTGCTTGTGATTTGGTCTCTTTTGGTGCCCAAAATGCTGTTGCCATTTTCTGTCCCAAGGTATTTAGTCTTCTTTTTCTTTTTAACTACCCTTTCTTGAATACTCATCAATGGTTTTGGTGTATCTTGGTTTCTTTTTTGTTCTTGGATAGACTGCACAAATTATAACTACACTTCCGGGCCACAAGGCATATGTGAATTGCACCCATTGGTTGCCCAGCAATAAGTTTGCAATTAAAGGTGCAATTTTTAACTCAGTTATGCTACTGAATCCTTTTATTTGCTTAAATCAGTAATTTGAAATTTTGAACTTCCTTTGATATCTGGCATGTATGTTCGATAAACATAGAAGTTTTTGTATACAGCTAAGAATTTGGAAAGGCATTACTTGCTATCTGGAGATGCTGATGGAGCTATTTTCTTGTGGGAATTTTCTCTTGTTGATAAGAAGGTGACTTTCTACTCTCTTTCTCAATCTCTCTCTCACCATATGGTGGTCATGACCAAGTACTTGTTTTTTTGTTTATCATGTGTTTCTGAATCCAGATGCAATTAAACTTGGAAGTGATGAACAAAATTCATGGATGGTATAGTCTAAAATGTCATGGAGTGATCAGTGGTTGATTATGAGAGAATTTGATGTGTATATACGATGAAATTCAACCCATGGAAGTATTTTGCTTATTTAGCTTACCTAGATCTTATGGTTAATAGTCGCAAAAGAAGCTTCACTGCTGATATGCTTCTCTTGAAGATAGATATCCTAGATTAGTTTCTTATATGCAAACAATTTTTGTTTACATAGAAACTCAGAATGTATAATATTGAGCAGTGGCAGAAGGATAAATCCCCTTTGCAGATGAAGGTGAAAGACTGATCATTTTAAAAAGGGCTTGGTTGTGAAATGGTTGAACTGTAAGAAAACAATTTCTTAGAAAATAGGGGAGACCGAAAATTAATTATGGAAAACAATTTCTTAGGGATCTTTATTATGGAAGATAAAGTTTTCCTACATTTGTTATTGTCTAACATCATTCTAAAAAAATAATTTTTCCCAAATAAACATTTGAAAGTTTTTCCCATCATTTTACCCTTTTTTCCTATTTTCACTTGAAAACAAACAGAGTCTAAATGGTGAGGTGAGTGAAGTTTGTCCGATTGTTATCATTTCATAGAAGCTAAGTTTTTGGGTTCCAAATGCGTTCTTTAAAACAGTTATTTGAACATGTGATGACTAATTGTGTGTCAAGAGGAATTGCATCAGTTCATCCCTCAATAATAATTCACAAGGCTAAGTTTGGAAAGAATGAGTAAGAGAAATATTTTTGGAGCTACTCATCCCTTAACTCTCTTACAAAGCTGAATTTCTAGACATCCTTTTTTTTTATGATTTTGTAAATTTGATACATGTATTGTCAGCAAGATGCATTATTTCTTTCTTGATTTTCTGCTATCTTCTGTGAGCTGATAATCATTTTTTTTTCTTTTCTTAAGTGGAGGAATGTTTTACAAGTTCCAGAACCACATAAGAAAGGTGTTACATGCATATCAGCAATTATGGTGTCTCATACAGATGCTATGTTTGTATCCACCTCATCTGATGGAGCAGTTAATGTGTGGGAAGTAATCCTTCCATCCAGCTCCGGGGGTGAGTTTCTTGGATTTGATCAATTTTGTGATCATGCTTATTCAATTTGAATTTGTTTGGCATTTTAACTGCAGCATTATCAATACCAACTCTCTTGCCTACACATGAAATATCAAAATCCATTTTCTTCAGTTCTCATTGTTTATTGTTTTTTGTTTTGAATTATTATAGCTTTTCTGCTTGGCTAATGCTTATAGATACAAAATTTACCATAATAGATAGGATGCAGGTAGTTGTTTTCTTGTTTCTAGTAAAGTACCATCATAAAAAAATCTTGTTTCTATTAATATTTACCATAATACAAAATTCCAATTTATCCCCTTCAACTATTGTCGGTGCACATGCTAGTGCATCACTCCACACCCTTCAACCATCACATATGCACGAGTAACTCATTTGTTGTCATAATTCATCTATATGTATGGTTAATATTCTTATTTGAATAAAGTAGTACAATTTTCTACATTGTTAATGATATTAAGGACTTGAATCCAATATTACTTCATATAAGACATAATAAGATTACACCAATAATATTCTAAAAACTTTATGACACCACTTAATAAATTTTGATATGCTTAATTACTCACTGATTGTTGTGATCAATGTCGACTTTATTTAAATCATTAGACTATATTCGAAGTAACATAATTCATTTCATGTTCCTAACTCCACAATTTGAAAAAATCATGGACAAAATTTTCTTATTTCCCCTGTTTTCATTGACATGTCCACTTTGTGCACAAGAGAGAGTTTGGGGGTGGGGGGGTTGTAAAGTGATGCAAGAAAAAGTTGGAGAGGTGCAACTACTATTATTGGAGAGGGGGGGGGGGGGAATGTAATTTACGATGACTATTAAAATGGATTCATATTGTTGTTATGATGAAATGAAATTATTCTTTTCAAAGACGAGCTAGAGGTTTTGAAATAAATATAAACATTGATCCACCTCCCTAATTTATCTATTCATTTCGTCAGCTTTAATTTGAACCTAAGGTGTATGTATAATAGCTATTCATTTGAATGTCATAGGTGAATGCAAATTATCATGTTTGGACACCATCTTTGTTGGTAAAAAACCTATGGTCACACTTTCGCTTGTGGAGTTGCCTGGAAACTACGGTCACCTAGCCTTAGCGATGGGTGGATTAGATAACAAGATTCATATCTACATCGGTGAAAGAAGAGGGAACGTATGTATCTTCTGATCCATTATCTGATTTCACCTTCTTTTTCTAGTAGTACTTTGCTAAACTAACATATTTTTCTCCAGTTTGCTCGTGCCTGTGAGCTAAAAGGGCACACTGATTGGATCCGTAGTCTGGATTTCTCGTTTCCTATATATGCAAGTAATGAAACTTCTAGTCTTCTTCTAGTAAGTTCATCTCAAGACAAAGGGATACGAATATGGAAGATGGTTTTACATGACTCGGTTTCTAATGATGAAACGAGCCTAGCTTCTTACATTAAAGGCCCGATATTTTCGGCAGGCTCGTTTTCTTATCAAATATCATTGGAATCCCTTCTTATTGGGCACGAGGATTGGGTGTACTCGGTTGAATGGCAGCCTCCTCAAAGTTTGTCTGTTGATGGGGTCCAGTGGTATCAGCCACAGAGCATTTTATCTGCATCAATGGACAAGACAATGATGATATGGCAACCGGAGAAGACGAGTGGTATTTGGATGAATGTGGTTACTGTTGGGGAATTAAGTCATTGTGCTTTGGGGTTTTATGGTGGTCGTTGGAGCCCAAATGGTGACTCAATTTTAGCTCATGGGTATGGTGGATCTTTTCATCTTTGGAGAAATGTTGGCATTGATTTTGATGATTGGAAAACACAGAAAGTTCCTTCTGGACATTTTGCGGCGGTGTCGGATATTTCATGGGGTAGAGGTGGAGAATATCTTTTGTCAGTTAGTCATGATCAGGTTAGATGTGATGCACCTTATGTGGCCCCCTCCCCCTAAACTAATTTTGCTCCTTGGTATGAGGAGAGTTTTAGATAAAAATTTAAAAAATAAATTTGTTGGATGTCTTTATATTTGTGCTCTTAAAAGTAGTTGCTGAGAATTAGTGGCGTCATATCATTATTTTACGTGAGGATAGTTTTGAATAAAACATTTCAAATATAATGAACATGGCCTACATGTGAGGGTGCGTGTTAGAAGTAATACGTATTACATGTCTCTCCTCTCTAACTAACGGGTGATCATTCATTAAAGTAAATAAGATTAAAATATTTGGAACAAATGTAATATATATCTTATTAAGGTCATAATTTCAATTTCATTTTGTTTCAATTATCTGCACAACTTATTTGTAACACAAAATTTCTATTGGCTCTTTTGAAAGCATTAGATTTTCAGCTTTCTTCTTCTTTTGCAGACAACTAGAATATTTTCTCCATGGTGTAATGAATCTTCATTAGAAGATAGAGAGGCTTGGCATGAGATTGCACGACCTCAAGTTCACGGCCATGATATTAATTGTGTGACGATAATCAAAGGAAAGGGGAACCACCGTTTTGTAAGTGGGGCCGAGGAGAAAGTTGCTAGAGTATTTGAAGCTCCTTTATCCTTTTTGAAGACATTGAATCATGCCACTTTGAATAAATCTGGTTTAGCTGATGAACTTCCTGTAAATGTGCAAATTCTTGGTGCGAATATGTCTGCTCTAGGTCTATCACAGAAGCCTATATATGCTCAAGGTGAGCTTGATATATTATTTTTTTTCTTTTAAAAGAGTTTCGATTCTATCATAGACTTTACATGCTTATATATGGGTTAAATTACAAACCACCCTTGAGGTATGGTAAAATAATAGGGATAACACATGTTTGGAAAATAACACAAGCTACCCCTAAGTGACTGTTTGGTTGAAAGTACGTAAATTGCGTTTTTTTGTTTATAATAATTTAACCTTTTGTTATTTTGACACACCTCCAACTACACAATACTTGCTAAGATACACTTATATTAGAAAGTCTATGACAATTAACCCCCTAAGGTTTGTGTTACTATATATATGATACAGTGGTATTTCCGTAAACGTCATCAACTGTGGGTATTTTGGAAAAATCATTTTTTTAATGACATCATCAAAACCGGTTAGGAGTAGTTTGTGTAAATTTTCAAACATGAGGGACCTCCCTGTACATAGTTGTTAAAAGCGCACAAGGCGCGCGCCTTTGCGCGAGGCGAGCCCTCGTCGCCTCGCCTCGCCTCGCATCGCAATGGCCGTCCCCAAAAGGCGCCATCAAGGCGTCGCCTTTAGCGCCTTTGCACCGCCTTAAGGCGGTGCAAGGCGGCGCCTTTTGGGGAAGTTCAATTTTTTTTTTTTTAAAAAAAAAAAAATTAAAATCAGGACACTTTCCTGCTGCGCCGCGCCGTCCTGAACGCCGCCGTGTCATATCCAGTGATGTAATTGCCGAAGGTTTTTTAGCTGATTTGAAGAATGAAGGAGAAGAAGTAGTAAATGTGAGATTTTTGGAGATGGAGAAATGGAATTGGGGATTTTACGGGAAAAGGAGATGATATAGTTGTCTGGAAATGGACCTGGAGCAGATGAAGGAGTTATTGGGCCAAGGGTTGATCCGGTTTATTCACAAAAGAATACTGGGCTGAATTGAATTATTATGGCCCAGTCATTAATAGTCATTGTTAGCCCATTTTATTATTAATCATTTTCAGTAAACTTCTCAGTCTCAAAGTTTAATTCATAATTTAATATATTACATATTTTTATTACATAGAGAAGTAAGTTATTAAATAACTCACCCTATTTATATATATATTACATATATACTTACAATACATTATACATCACCCATTTTTTATATTGTTGCATGATAAATATTGAATATGTTTATTATATTGTCTTTATAAGTCTTGAATTTTATAATTATTGTTGATAATTTGATATATACTGAAAAATTTATATACAAGCGTCTTATCCCCAAAAAGCCCTCGCTTTTTGCATCGCCTCGCCTTGAGGCAAGGCTCGCCCTTGTCGCCTCGCCTCGCCTCGCCTCGCCTCGCCTCGCCTTGCGCCTCAAACAACTATGTCCCTGTAATTTGACCGTATATAAGGGCGTAGTTTGTGTAATTTACCCATATATGCGTGTATGTATATTGAGTAATTAGTAGTGCAAAAAATATGAAACTTTTTTCCTCCTGCAGCGTCACCTGACAAAGATACACTTATAATAGAAAGTCTATGACAATTAACCCCCTAAGGTTTGTGTTACGATATATGATACAGTGGTATTTCCGTAAACGTCAACAACCATGGGTATTTTGGAAAAATCATTTTTTTTAATGACGTCATTAAAACCTGTTAGGAGTAGTTTGTGTAATTTTTCAAACATGAGGGACCTCCCTGTAATTTGACCATATATAAGGGGGTAGTTTGTGTAATTTACCCATATATGCGTGTATGTATATTGAGTAATTAGTAGTGCAAAAAATATGATTTTTTTTCCTCCTGCAGCAGCATCACCTGAGTCGAATGAAAGAAATAATAATGAAGGGCTCGATACCTTTGAAACTATACCAGAGGCAGTTCCAGTTGAATTGACCGAACCACCTATTGAGGAGCAACTGTCATGGCATACACTATGGCCAGAGTCGCACAAGCTTTATGGTCACGGGAATGAACTCTTTTCTGTATGTTGTGACCATGAAGGGAAGCTAGTTGCTTCATCCTGCAAGGTATTTTCAGGTCTTTCTTATTCATAATGTGATAAAGATTAATAGACGATGTATATAAGACCTGTCTTTAGGAGTTTGCCCCTTTCATATGTTATTTGAACAAGTCGAAGTTCTTTCTACCAGAATCTGAGTTTTATATGAAAAAATCATAGAATGGTAGATACATTATTGCATTATTTCATTAAGGGGCAGTGTACTATGTTTAATGAAACAGAAGTTAAACAATTTTTAAATCTGACAGGCACAGTCGGCATCCGTGGCAGAAATATGGCTATGGCTAGTCGGCTCATGGAAGTCTGTAGGCCGATTGCATTCTCACAGCTTAACAGTGACACAGTTAGAGTTCTCTCATGACAACACTTTCCTTTTGGCTGTCTCAAGAGACCGTCATTTTTCTGTCTTCGCAATTAAGCACTCTGGTACGATGAAAATTCCCTCCAATTTTCTTTTACTCTGTTACTATAATTTATTATAGGCAAAGTTTCTTTTTTAGTACTATACAATAGGTTGATTTGCAACTATGGCACCGATATTGAACAAAATTGGCCACGTGTGTCGCATGTGGCTGTTAACTCCGCATTTTCTGGTCTCACGTGTTGTTTATGCTTAAGATAAGTATTTATTTTCTTGTCAACCAAAGCTCCATAAAAATTGTGAATTCTATGTACCACCAGAAAAACGTAACTTTTCCCTCCAAAATGCCGAGTTAATGGCCACGTGTGACGCACGCGACCACTTTTGTATGAATAATATATGGTGGTATGAAATGTGCAATAGTCTGTTAAATTATGGTATGAAATGTGCAATTCGATATGCCTCAGTACCAAAATTGCAAATCGCGTTATTGTAAGGTACCAAAAAAGACAATTTTGCCGTTGATTATAAGGATAGTTACCTAAACACCACCTAACTGCCTAAGGTTAAGTAAAATTGCAGAAACACCTCAAAGTTTCAATGATTACCAAACTTTCACCTTAAAATACCACATCCAATTAGTCTCCATTACGGTAGAGGTGATGTCATCACCAAATTTCAACTTATTTTACCCTACCCTCGATCAGTGTTGAGACCTTGAATTTGACCCTTTTTTGTTTTTAAGGATGAAAAATACCCATATTACTTGGAGAGGTGTAGTGTATATGTAATTATATGAAGTAGAAGGTACTAGCTAATCGATTACTAATTTGAGACCGTCTTTTTGACATGCCAGGACAAGATGAAATTAGTCACAAACTAGTTATCAAGCAAGAAGCACATAAAAGAATAATATGGACGTGTTCTTGGAACCCTTTTGGCCATGAATTTGCTACTGGATCGAGGGATAAAACCGTAAAGATCTGGGAAGTCGAGGATGAGTCTTCTGTAAAGCTACTCACGACTCTGCCAACGTTCAAGAGTAGTGTGACTGCTCTATCTTGGCTAGGCGTTGACAGGCAGAAGAATAGTGGGCTTTTAGCAGTGGGAATGGAAAGTGGACTCATAGAATTATGGAGTCTTTACAATACGAAAATCGAAAATAAAAGCTCTACCGTAGAACCAAATGCGGCTCTATTTGTTCGGTTTGATCTGTTTTTGTGTCATGTGTCTGCTGTTCATCGGTTGAAGTGGAGAAAGGCGAAGAAGAGTGAAGAAGATTCGACGAGCATGGAGCTTGCATCTTGTGGAGATGACCATTGTGTGAGAATATTTCAAGTAGATATTTAATTTTTAGCAAGAACTGTGGCTGATTTAACATATGTAGTGATTGGGTTTAAATTTGGGTCCACCATTTTTGTAACCAAGTAATTTTTTTTTCTTGTTTGATAAATTTATTTTTGTGAAAATGTTCCCTGATATTTTCAATTGTTTTCAGATGTTAATTTTAATGTCTGTATGATTGTAACAAAATACAACAATATTTCAAGAATATGACATATATTTAGTGTGGAGTGTGGACGAAGACATGCTTTGGTTTTTTTAAGAAAAATATGTAATTTCTTGATGCAAGCTAGTTCAATGAGTTTGCTTTGTTGGAATTCTCTTTTAATTCATAATTTGTATTTGTTACTATTTATTTGTTTAACAATGTTAGTAGTTTTGCTACTGCAAAAATAAAATAAAATAAAATAAAATTAGTGTCTAATTCTCGATCCTGAATGAAATGCGACTAGGTCCAACCATGTAAATAGTAACAACTAAACATGTATCAAGCTTGCTTCATTAGGCATAAGATTATACAAAACGGGGAATTGGAACTTCTATGGTTGTCCTTGTCCTATGAGGGTGTTTATTGGAACCTTATAAAATTAGTAATAGTATCAAATGCTGGTGGTTATGGGGTGTGTCACTACTACAAGAAAAATGAAATTTAATGACAAAATATTAAGTGACATTGTTGAAATTGTCATTATCTGCGTGTATTTAGTGATAATCATATTAGTTTTATCACAATAACAATTGTGACAGGTGTAATAGTTATAAAATGGGTTTTTTGCACCCTCGAAACATAAATTTAGCACTTTGCACCCCCGAAATATAAACAATTCAGCACTTTACACCCTATTTTATTTTCCTCAAAAAACCTAGGGACAAAATAGGTAATTCATTTTTGGATCTTTGGCATTTTGTACCCCGAAACATGAGAAATGGGCATTTTACACCCACGAAATAGAATTAGCACTTAGCACCCTCGACTTAAGAACAATTCGGCAACTTGCACCCCCGAAACACGAGAAATGCACGATAAATGGACATTTTGAACCCCTAAACACAAAATTAGCACTTAGCACCTCAAATTAAGAAAAAATCAACAACAAGCACCCCTCATTCTTTTCGGCAAAATTGACCACCGGGGTCAAAAAAACCTAAGAGCAAAATAGGTAATTCATTTATTTTTTTCTTAAAATTTGCTAAATACGATTATGAAATCTAGAATATTCATCTGCAAAATCTATTTTAACATATTTATTTAATTACCAATTTTTCAAATGTCCTCAAAATATCCAAAAGAATTCGAAAAGTTTCTAGAATGTTAATACATAAAATTGACTGAATCATATCACAAAAACAAATTTTAAGATGGAGAGAGAAATGAGTATTCTAGTATTCATAATCGTATCTTTCAAATTTAAGGAAAAAAGAAAATGAATTACCTATTTTGCCCCTGGTGGTCAACTTTGCCAAAAAAAAACGAGGGGGGCTAGTTATTGAGTTTTTCTTAAATTGAGGTGTTAAGTGCTAATTTTGTGTTTAGGGGGTTCAAAGTATCCATTTCTCATGTTTCGGGGGTGCAAGTTGATGAGTTGTTCTTAATTTCGAGGGTGCTAAGTGCTAATTCTATCTTGGGGGTGTAAAATGCCAATTTCTCATGTTTCGGGGGTGCAAAGTGCCAAAAATCAAAAAATGAATTACCTGTTTTGTCCCTAGGTTTTTTGAGAAAAATAAAAGAGGGTGCAAAGTGCTTAATTGTTCATATTTTGGGGATGTAAAGTGTTAAATCTATATTTTGAGGGTGCAAAGTGCCTATTTACTATGTTTTGGGGGTGCAAAGTGCAAAAAATCCTAAAATATATTTTTAAGTTGTCACTAATGGTTATTAGTGAAAAATGTATGGAACTTAAGTTGTCAATATTGACAATTAGTGACACCCTTTTAGTGACAACATAGTGACAATAAATATTGTCACTATAATTTAGTGACAACTTTTTAATTGTCACTTCGGAGTATCGCTAAATGTCAACAGTGACAACTTTTTCACATTTCTTGTCATTACTATGTCTAAGTACATTATTTTAGTGACAATATTAAATTCTTGTCACTTTTTCATTTAATATTTTATCACTAAAATTTAGATTGTTTGTAGTGTGTGCAAGCACGACCAACTCTCTTTCCTATTCTCCCCGCATGTGCATTTTAATTTTTATGTGTTTAGTTTCCAATTGAGGACATGTTTGTTTGGCATTTGTAAGAGTAGTTAGCGAGAGTGGTGGGGTCTGTGAAATAATCTCAATTTTGTGTAATGTTGTTTGTTTGGATTTTGGAAGAGTGTTTTCGGAAATAAGGTGGATGTAGATTTTTAGAAGATTTTAGGTTGCAGGTGTAAGATGTGTAAGACTTTATGTCAAATCATGTTTATTATGTGAGATAAGTTATGTATGAGATGAGTTACTTTATGTCAAATCAAATCTAGTTTTTTCAGATGTAAGAAAATTATTATTTGTCTGACTTTTGAGAGAATATTTATTTCAGAAAGTAGATATAGTGTTTGTCTCGATTTCCAAACACGATTTTTTTTTTTTGGAGATGCCAAACAAACAGGCCCTGGATGTTTAATCATTTTGGAAATATACATCTACATATAGTATGTTCAAGGATGGATCCAAAATTTAAGAGTTGGGGGATCAAACTTAAATATTAGTGGAACTCAATAAAGATAATATTCAAACTATTTTATTGGTATAAAAGTATAAAACTATTAATACAACAAATAAATTGTCAATACGAACTATGTTGAATTTTAAATACAATGATACCTATATTTTAATTATACACCACATATATTATCTATGATAAAAGTATAAAATATATGATACTATTATAAAACATTTTAAATTTTAAATAACATTATGCAAGAATATTAGTTTATAAACAACTCAAAAAACTGGAAAAAAAAAAAGCAATAACATAGTTAACAGTTCTTGCAATCAACGTGTAAAATTAGTTAGTCATGTGCAAAACATGTGCATTTTTCTAGTAAAATTAAAAAAACTGTGCATTTTTCCAGTAAAATTAAAAAAATGAAAAAATCTTGCTATATACATGAAAATAACAACTAAAGTAAGGACTTATTTTGGTTTATTTTCTTTTTAAATAGTTTGACATTTTTATGTCCACTTTTCCATGTAATTTTGGATGAAATAGAATTTACTTATAAAATTTCTTTATGTTAGAAACCCAATAGTTATTTCATTAAGTCTTCAAAGGTGATTTATGATTATTGTTTATTTTGTTTTGCTATGTTCTATTATTATGCATTTGCTTTTCAATCACATAAATCTGATTTAGCTCCATTAATGGAATATATAGTAATTTATATGGGATAATGAATAGATAAATTCTTTGTAAACAATTATGTAAATATATGAAATTTTATTTCGAATTTAGGTTCTTTTCCATAAAGTTTGTTGAATTGTAGATTTAGTAACTCGTGCAGAAGGATAAGAAATTGTAGCGAAGAATCTTCATCATCCTCATCCGAATATATTTACGACGCTGATGTCAACTTTTCAAAGATAAATGTCTCTAATTTTGTAAGAGATTTTAAGCCTCGCAACGCTTCCTATAGTGAACATATCATCTTGTTGTGTCATTTCTCATGGCTCGATATTACTTAGGCTATGTTGCGTCTCATTTTATATATTTGTAATATTTATGCCTTCACAAAGATAAAGTGAGGAAACATTGTCAAGTTTTGAAAATGAGCTTAGAGTCAAGATGTTGCAATATCTTGCATCCACTTCTTAAGAAAGGAGAGAGGTGGCAATAAAAATTAGGGCATTCTTCTACCATCAGAAATTGAAGTGACAAAAACGATTCTTGTCCTACTTCCTTTCTTGATAGCCCTATCTGATGGATAAAATATCTCAAACTGAGTCTTTCTAGCGAAGGGAAACTTGTGACTTGGAATCAGCATTTGTTATGTAATTTACTTTCGGCTTTCTTAATCCTAGAAATTTAAGTGAGGTAGATCTCCTAGTTGAGGAATATGGTAGCAGTTTCGACAATTATGAATGCAAATGTCAACTACATTTTCCAGAGTCGACTTTCTCATCGAAAGTGTACATTGCATACTTTTGAAGCCAATTATTTATAGATGTTTCATACTAGAATGTGGTTTGAGGGCTTCCAACACCTTTTCATAGTCAATATGACTTGTAGATGCCTCTTCGGATTGTCACTTTAAACATAATTCATGAATGTCTTGATTCCCTATTAAGTTTGCTCTCTCAGCATCAATATGGTTTTTTACTCTCTCGAGATGGTCGATATAAAGCTCTCCTTAAAGACTAAAAAATTGCATTCTCACCAAATCAACTACCTTTCGCCTTACCCACAACGAACCGACTTAACTTCTTAAGTGAAGTCATTTTTCCCATATTAGAGAGAATATGACTTAACAATACACATTTGTCAAGGAGAATATAACTAAGATTTTTAGCTTTCTTGTATGCTTGGGTAAACTTCTAAGATCTCAATAATCATCAAGAACTCGAGTTTGTAGACTCCAAATAGAACATATTGTCATTGGAATGATTGCGAATATTTGTTACAAAAAGATTTACGTATCTCAAGTGAGTCATATTTCCTATTGCAAATGACACATGTTTATATATAAGAAATATATTGTTTTTATTGTTCTCAAACGCTGAAAATTTGCAAGGCTAAGAGGCAAGCGTGAATAAGAAGAATCCACCTCCACTTCACGAATTCTACTATTTGAGGTGTTTCTGCTATTTTTATTTGATTGTTTGATTGTAGTTTTGCAACAATTTTGTTCTCTGTGATCGACTGGGCAAGATCATAAATAATATCGTGCAAGGTGAGTACTATGGCCCTAATCATCCGTGCACACATCTTGGAAAAGCGATCGCACAACTAACTCCTTACATACTTCATAACGACATCCTATGACTTTGATGTTCACTAGATGAGATATATCCATATGCCATCCATAAGCGGATTAGTCCATGTTTCTTAATTCTATTGCATTAGAAAAATTGCGCAATAAGTGAAACATTCTCTCAACTCTAGAGGAAAATTATGATAATTCAATTTTAGTGCTGGTAAGATTGAAGTTTCTTCTAAGGGTAAACTCCAAAGTGCAATCTCCTTTAAGTGAAGCCATTCATTCTCTTCCCTCTTAAATCGCAAGAGGCTTCCAAGTGCCTTATGAGATAAATGTACACCATTACACTTCTACTTCTTTACAATTTGCTTTTCACAAGGTTTGAATTTTCCTCTTGCTCTTGTTTGGATGCACGCTCCTTTAACAATAACCAACAATCATCATCTGATATATCTGTCAAGTCATGTGCTAGAAGAATTCCCATGATATCAACAACCTTCTTGAGACACGTGATGACGAATATTGAAAAGTCTTTCGATCCACATGGTATAACATTTTTAAGCATATATCTTGATTATTGTTCCACACATCATCCAATACTAACAAAAATCTTTTTTTATTTAGCAACTCTTGAATGCGATTTTTCAATGCATCTAACCTCTCTATACCCGAATCATCACTACTCTTAGTTGCAGATTCCATAATTGCCTTAAGCAATGTCTTCAAATCAAAATTATCATAAACACAAACCCAAAATTTCATCTCAAAATGCTCAACTATTTGCGCATCATTTGAAGACCAATTGAGCAAGAGTTGTCTTGCCAAGTCCCCCAACACCAATTAAGGGAAGGACATATATTTCTTAATGTCATTTTCACGTGGTTCAACAAGATATCAACTATCTTCTCATTCTCTTCATCTATTCCAAAAATATGATTACTATAGCTTAAGATGGAGCCCGTCTCCCGTACGGTAGCAAGCTCATCCTATCTCAGAATAGTCATTTCACGTAAATGAAAATTTGCATGTTCAACATTAACCATATCCAAGTTCTCATATACCTCTTTCACCCTCTTTTCGATTTTGTAGCGAAAGAAAATATTTTTTCAGTTTAGTACTGCTTTTGAATTGTTGCAGCCCTCCATCAGCTAGTACTACTTGAATATCATTGGAACTGTTGGACAATTTGTTCATTTCCTTGTCCACACCTATAATCAATCCAACAATTATGAAACAAAACATATGTATTAATTTGTTCTACAATGTGAAACTAAACTCTATAGTCGAACAAGTGTAGTTGCACATGCTTACAAGTAATTACTCCAACATGATCGACAATGCATAGTTCGGGATTTGCTATTGTAGTTTTTACTTAATTTATGTTATTGGTACGAGGTTTTTTTCTTCGAATTCTCTCAAATTTGTAAACATGCTAGTTAAATTCTGCAAAAAGGTGAAAGGAAAAATTAATGTTCTCATCGTCACCTTCAATAGCTAGTTTATCTGAAGAATGAATAAATATCACAACATTAAACATTGATTATGTACTCATATTTTATTCTGGTTGATTGGGTGTGGAGATGAGAAGAACAACTTAAAGAAAGGGGGTTTACCAAAATAATGCAGTGAAATGGTACTTCTGATCAATTCACAAAAAATGAAGAAAAGCAACATTATACAAGAAAATTAATTCTAAGACTTTGTGTCAAATTAGTTAGTCGTGTATAAAACACGTGCACTTTTCTAGTAAAAATAAAAAAATGAAAAAACTCTTGTTACTTCACAATATGGAAATAACAACTGAAGTATGGATTTCTTCTGTTTCTTTTCTTTTACATAGTTTGACGTTGTTCAATTCTCCATGCAATTTTGGATGACATAGAAACTACTAGAAATAGGCTTTCAAGTGCCTTAGCAGCCAAGGGTAAACCAATATATTTCTTGAATATTTGTTTTCCTATGTTCACAAAGTTTGGATTTTCATCTTGCTCTTGTACGAATGCCCGTTCCTTGAACAAAATCTAGCAATCATCATCCGACTGATATATCTGTCAGATTATTTGCTGGAAGTGTTCCCAATGATATTAACAACCTTTTTGAGACGTGTAGTGACGACTATTGAAGAGTTTTTTTATCTGCATGCCCACTTCTCTTGATTATCGTTCCACCCATAATCCAACACTAGCAAGAATCATTTTTTATTTAGTAACTCTTCAATGTGATTTTGCAAAACATTTAACTTCTCTATACGTACCCGAAAAATCTCCACTCTTAGTTGCATATTTCATGAGGGAATTGCACTTTTTATACCAAACTTTTGGTACATTTATACATTTCATATCTACTTTTCAAAATGACATATTTGATACCAAAATTGACCAACCTTTTTCACTTTTGGTTTGGCCGTTAATTTTTGGACGGAAAATGTCATGTGCGTGGCACATGTCCGTTAAGTCAAAAAAAGGGGGAGAAATGTAATTATCTAAAAATTGGGTGGGTATATTGCAATTATTCCTCCTCCTTCCTCCCTAAAACCCAAAACTAAACCCTAAAACCTAAATCTTCAAACTCTAATTACTCCTTTAATACTTAACCAATTTGTTTAATTCTTGAACCAATAGAACCCTATGATCGTGGGCAACATTTACCATGGAGTAATTGTAGCGGCCGTCAACGGTGGAGCCCCTTGGGTGGAGCTCCACCATCAACTGTCATTGCAATTACCCCATGGGAAATGTTGCCCACGATCATAGGGTTCTATTGGTTCAAGAATTAAGCAAATTGGTTGAGTAATGAATGAGTAATTAATGATTGAAGATTCGGGTATTTTGACCTACGCAATTTGAAAATTAAAACTCAAAATTTGAACAAATTACTCAACGGATTGAAGAGATCTTTAGATGTACGAGTTCTCCACGACAAGAGGAACAAAAGTCCTCAGCCAATTTCGACCAACGGCCACGGAAAGCCGGCGGCCATATGGGATTAGGAAGAAGGAGGCGAAAATTGCAAATACCCCGCCCAATTTTTAGATAATTACGTTCCCCCCCCCCCCCCCCCCCCTTTTGACTTAACTGACGTGCCATGCACGTGACATTTTCTGTCCAAAAATTAACAGCCAAACCAAATGTGAAAAAGGTTAGTCAATTTTGGTATCAAATGTGTCATTTTGAAAGGTATGATATGAAATGTATAAAGTTATCAAAAGTTTAGTATGAAAAATGCAATTCCCTCCATATTTCATTATTACCTTAAGCAATATGTTTCACATCAAATTTATGTGGTTAAGAGGAATTTTAGAAAGTTTGGAATTCAAGCAAAGTAATCCAACAACATTATATTGTGATAATAGTTCAACTATTTCCATCTCAAAGGATCCAATTTTGCATGGAAGAACAAAACGCATTCGTCTACGTTTTCATTTCTTAAGAGAACTTGTTAATGAAGGAGAAGTTAATCTTGAATATTACTAAATTGAAGAGCAGCTTGTGGATGTGTTTACAAAACCACTTGGAGGTCCAATGTTCTCAAGAAATATTGCAGCTTTGGGAGTCAAGAGCAAATTCAATTTAAGGGAGGCATTGTTGGAATAAATTGAATTTGAACCATCACATTTCTAGAATTATCAACTATTAAATTTATTCAAAAGTCTCTTTTATATTTCCTAAGTTTGAATAAGAATGTTGAAGAGTCTTTATTTAATTAGGATGATTCTTGTAAGTTCAATTGATATGTATAAATGAAGTATCATGGAGATGAAGTTGTAAAGCAGAAAATAAATAAATAAAATTCAGTTCAAGTTTCTCTTACATCATAGCAATTACAAGCCTTCATTTCTTTTAGAATTTATATTTAATCTTCACCTTATTTCTTTTATTCACTTGAACTTATATATTAAATTGTTTCAATAAAACAATTATATAAGTATACCTTACATATTTCATAACAATATTAAGTCTCAACATATACTAGTACTAATTTTCTACGTACTCCTAGTTGTTTGGTTAAAATATTAAGTCTCAACATATACTATAATTTCATTGTCTACTTTATTTTATTTTGGTGTTAGAATTATGTTTCCCTAGCTTTCTTTTTTTGTGTACCACGTTACTAATTAGTTAATTTGTGTTCCTTCGTTTTTTTCCCTTTACTATTTGCATAAGGCCTTAAATTAATAATATAATTATGTTTTGTATAATTACACGTTTGCTAATTCCATGTTTTTCTTGTGCACGTAGGTGTCAATATTGTATACAAATTGATGAAGATACAAAGATTTATCAAACATTGGACATATATACAGTAATTTACGGCTTCTTTATTTTACTCTATAAATATATACTAGTGGAAAGGCACCGCGCTGTGCCAATTTCGATGTAGTATTTAGGACAATTGCTCTACTTGATTTTGTGGATAGTCATTTAGTATCATCAATGTGGTACAATAAAATTCAATAGATGCATGCACAAAAAATACTTAAAAAAGTCTGAAATGGATTGCATGATGGGGATAATTGTAAAAAGAAGCATCCAATTTAGATGGAAATAGGGTTTAAATTTAATAGAATAGCGAAAAGAAGACAACAAAATCTAGAGGGAAATAGGGTTTTAAATTTTACATTGTGCTTAATTTTATCCCATTTAGTAAATTAATTATGAGATTTGATTATTATCTGATAATACGATATATATCAATTAAAATAACAATATTATCCCCAATTATCATTAAAATAACAACTATGAAACATAAAACAGTCAAAAGTACCAAAATTACAATGTTATTACCACTTTCATTCACCTTAGTCCTTTCTCTTTTTCTCGCTTTATTTTTTCTCAGTTCTCTGAATCACAATTCATTGCTTCAGACCACATCAAACTCTGGTATGAAAACGTCCAAAACAAAATGCCTAAACCCATTATGCATAAACTTTCTCCATTAACCAAAAAGGATTGTGATCTTTTCAACAACAAATACTCCAAAAATAATGATAAATTCAAAGCAGATTCCAATTTATGTACACTTGCTCAATTTGCTTGCTTTTCTGTATTAAACACTTCCAAACTAGTAGTGAATGCAGGGGCGGACCTAGCCGATATTTGTAGGGGGGGCCGAGATTTTTTTAATTGGAAACTCGATACTTTTTTGAATTTTTCATACAATGACAAAAGTTAACTTAAGATAAAGTGATTTATTATTTTTGTTTAAGTTTTTTGTAACAAACTCGACATTTTTATTTTTGATAAAATGTCAAAACTAATTTAAGTAATACTATAATTTTATTCAATAAAGGGTAAAAAAATACACAAAAATTTTCTTTAAAATTATGAATTTTTAAACACTTTATATATATATATATATATAAAAGTTGCAATCAAGTTTAACAGAAAAAAAATGCAATAAATGAAAAGACAAATGTGTCACTAATACCTGTAATATCAAGGTAAAACTATGTTTTTGACATATGTAATTATAGTACAATGTTGGTCTCATAATTCAACACAAAATCACATTATCATGGTTAATGAATTTGAAGCTTGCTTAAATGCAAAGTTCATGAAAAATTCCGATTAATGAATTAAAAGAAAAATAAATCTAGATGAATTTGAGGATAAAATGGAGAAAAAATTATCAACAAAAGAGTTCATATAAATTAAATTTTCAGAAAAATATAATTTTGTTTATCATGCATCTAGGCTAAATTGTAAAAAAAACTTGAATCATTATTGGAAAAAAAAAATACCATAAAAGGATAAAAAGAAAACTTGGGTCATTTGGGAATTGAAAACCCGGAAATCTAACTCAAGCAAAAAATAAAAAATAAAAAATAGGCTAAATTGTAAAAAAAACTTGAATCATTATTGGAAAAAAAAATACCATAAAAGGATAAAAAGAAAACTTGGGTCATTTGGGAATTGAAATCCCGGAAATCTAACTCAAGCAAAAAATAAAAAATAAAAAATAGGTTGAACTGAGAATCGAACTCAAGCACTCAAATTTTACTTGTAGGTAAGATACCACAACACCAAGTTATAATTTCAAAAAATTCATATATACAAATTTACTTATACGTTTTTACTGGGGGGACCATGGCTCCCCCAATCTCGAAAGAGGTCTGCCCCTGCTTTCAACCCTTTTATCGTTTCTAATTTCACTTCAAATTTTAGAGTTTTCTTTTATCTTAAGAGCATAAGATAAAGAAAAGAATTACAACAACAATGCTGTCATTGGACATGTCTGACTCTTGGAAGTCCACCACCAAGCTTGGAGAAGAAAATAATTACAACAACAATGCTGTTACTGGACATGTCGACAGCTGGAAGTCCACCAAGCTTAGAGAAGGTATTGAAAGTCGTGTGGTCGAGGTTGCTGAGATGAATCAACGGTCCATCGGGATTAAATAGAGTCGATCCTAGACTTTTTGAAGGCCTAGGAAAAAATCGTGTAAAGTTTATTTTAATAAATATATATAGATTTATGGGTTATTAATAATGTTAAATAAGTAAAGTTTATTAAATTTATGGAATAGACATTGGTACTCAATTCACCAAATTAATGAATGGTCATTTTATGGTTTAAAATATATTATGTTGATTCTAGGTAAATATAAAAAAAATTGAGTTACATATTTCACCCCTGGTTTGGTGACTTTAATGGTCAATTTTATTGGATAAAAAATGAGAGCGTGCTACTTGTTGGTTTTTTCTTAATTGGAGGATGCTAAGTATTATTTATGTATTTGGAGGGTGCAAAGTTTCAAAAATCCCTGAACATGAACAAGAATATGATATATATGAAATGAATTTATATTCAACATCATTAGTAGATGTGTAGAATAATTCGTCCATAATTGAGCTTTACTTCCAGCTTAGGATGTAGTTGTCCGTTGCATAACATCCATTCTTCAATGAGGCGATTTTCCCCATTTCACATGTAATTAATAATTATGGCTATATGATGTCCAGTAAAACTAATAGTCAAAAGTTAGTTTTCAACCAGATTGATAAAACGAAAACAATGATCCTTGACATTGGCTGTTTCGGCTATTCTTGAGTTAAACAACTCCTTAGTAGTCGTGAATCCTTCGGTTCGAAACTGCTCCCCAAACATCTCTTTGAGGTGGATGTTTATTCCAAAAGCTTAAGACATACTTTTATGATGCTTTTGCAGTTCATTCGACATATATGAGGAAATGAACCATGAAGGTCACTATCGTTCCTCTTCCGAGGCTCAGAGGCGCATCAGGCATAGGCTAGCTAAGAACATAATTCTGATGTTCAAAATAGAGGACAATCCTCAAGTATCTAAGCCAGTCGATATTATTTGATCTAGTTAATTTGTTGGTCGAGGATGATGGATAATGGAACCTAAAGATATTTCGATATCTTAACTTAAGAGAAGACATCTAAGAGGACTGATTTATGATTAACACTTATAATTAATGAATTTTGGACTTATTTTCGATAAAGTGTAATCCATAAATTTTGATGAGTAATGGGCCTGGTCATGAAATCCCCGTAACTAGTTATTGGTCGATTATACATGTCCCGACTAGTCCCCATCCTTGTCGAGTTTATTTAAAAACGCATACGGCACTACAAGGTGGTTAGGAACCAAGGTTTATGTTATCTTACCCCTTAGAAGAAAGTCTATACTATAAAGGTTATACTCTTAAGTTTTACAAATAAGGCACTCCTTCTATTTAAACTAATCATATTTGCAGATGAATGGTGGAGATCAATTTGATCTAATGATAAGAATGATCATCTAGAGTCTAGAGATTTCTGCAAGACATTTTACAAGATATTTTTCTGGACATATCTAAAATGAACTATTCTAGAATTATGTACACAAGTGGGAAAAAGATTTCAAGAAACATCTACCATGTCATGGGCTAATTAAGGACCTTCTTTCTCCCTCATCTTTCAAAAAAAAAAAAGATGCCACCTGCCATGGACCTTCTTTCTCCCTCATCTAAACAAAAAATTATCAAATGACTCTAAACTAAACTTTAGATCATAGTTGAAGAAGCTTTTTAACTTTTTTAATCTATTACCACAGGTGATTGGTTTTGGGAAGAGATTAAATTTCATAGTTTGGTGAATCCATGTTCAAATCACTGGGAGTGGTTTCTACATAATGTGAAGGTCCACTTATACCGTGCTCGATCGATCGTGTTGCGGAAAAGATTAAGAAAAATCTAAAACATGAGTACCTTTTCCATGAGAAATCAAAAAATAATTCTTGAACCTGCCATTCAACATAAGATGTAATAATATTAAACACTTTTCCGACAATTGAAAGTAATATGTCCATTTTCCTTTTCTGTTATATGTTAGATAAAACCGTTAGTTGTTTTGCTGCTGCAAAAATATAATGAAGGGACTTCTAAAGTGCCATCACGTTATGTGACGTCTATTTAATATAAAGCATTGGATCATAAATATGAAATCACAATCACATAAATTTTATAATATATAATTAAATTAAATTTATTTAATTATGAGTTACCTGTTTAACAGGTTAAAACCATAATTTATCTTATATTTAATTATGAGTTACCACTTTAACAGGTTAAAACCATAATTTATCTTATATTCTTTAATATCTCATGAGTCATGACATAACACCAAACCTAGGATTAGTGTCTGAATTTAGTAATTTGGCCTTTGAGACGAGAAATGACAACGTCGATCCTTATAAGGTAAAACGACCCCTCGTGAACGAATTTTTTTCTTCTTTTTTTGCAAGGATAAATCATTTACTCAAACTACTGGAACTAGGTTTAAATGATAACTAACAATGTAAAGCTAAACATAGAATATATTCGATGAGAATTTGTTTACATAAGTATTGTCAAGTGATCATTATTTCGTATACTTTTCATTTAGTGTATGATCATGGATCAAAATTTTCATTTTTTCCGTCGAAAACATTGGAAAAAAAAAAGTTTCTGTTTTTGAATCAAACGAAACGAAAAAAAGATGTAATTCCGAAACTATTTATTTGACTGAGACTCTCTTATTTTTCTTAATTTAGATTTTTTTTTTGTTTTTGTAATTTTTCCTTAGTGTTTCTGAAATATTTTCGAAAAGTTTTCAATATTTGACTGACCGAAATGTACACTCGAAACGAAATTTTGATCCATGTGTATGATATTATTGCATCACATATAATTGATTATCAATGAAAGTTCAATTTGAGCTTGATCAAAAAAGAAAAAATCATTTCTACTTATGTATATCATGTCAAGTTTGCATTACACTTCCTCGTCTTCTCCTATATACCTTTTCAAGCTTAGTTCGATCTTAATAATGCCAAAATCGTGTGTAGCTCGATTATTTAAAAATTCAACCAACTTCAAATATAATATGAAACTCGACAAAAAAAAAATTAAACCAAATTTACATAATATTTTATTATATTCAACCCGATCCGTTTTTAGCCAATCCGCTTATAAGATATTAGTTGAGAGTCTTGAGACCACACAAAATAAATCACAAAATAATCATATTTACAATGTAAAGTCACTTTTTGTCGGCCAATTACATGAAAAGCATATTAGGTCTGTTTGTCTGGCAAATCTAAAAGTGGATTAAAAAATAAATTGATGTTTTAGAAAATTTCGCAGTTTCCATAATGTTATTGGGTTTTAATTTTCTAGTGAAATAAATAGTATGTATGAATTTTAGAAAAAGTAGGTTTTGTAGAGACATGGAAATAAGAGAAATAATTGAGTAAATATATATTATTTTATGTCAAATTAAAGTAAAGTTTGTTTAGACATTTGAAGAAATAAGAAAAATTTGTAAGATGATAATATTTTTTAAAATAGAAAGAAAATAAATTTATTTTTTAAAACAAAAAATATTTTTTTATTTGACTTATCAGAAAGTACTAAAATGCACTCTAAAAAGCAAGATAAACAGACTCATTGTAATTGTCTTATCCAATTTAGGTTTTAACTTTTAACTAGAACTTCATTACTTTACATTTCATTAAGAAAAAGAAAATGAAAAACATAACCAATATTGAATATTATCTTCAATTGGACTAAACTTTATCAATATCAAATAAAATATCTACCGCACATAATCATTTCTTGACTCGTATAAATTAAACTTCAATCATTCAAAGTTGACAACAATATATTATATCAAATTTCTTGCAGATTTAAAAATCTAGTGACGTTAAGGATCTGGTCATGACATTGTATAAAGGAAAATGATTACATGACATCCCAAAATTTACAGCCTTTTATACAGCCCATATTTTAGGTTTTAAAAATTAATTGTATTATCTACTACTTGTTTAATAAGTTTAGGATTTAAAATTTCACGATTAAAATTTACAAACAGAATTTATATTTTTTTGATAATTATTTATATGTCATATAATTAATTTTTTTTCATATACATTAAAATATATTAATGACAAGAAAAAAAAATTAAAAAAATTTAAAAAAATCACAACCGACTGTACACATGTATAAACTATAAAGTCATCATTTAAATCACTTTTTTTTTTTTTTTTGATAAGCACATTTAAATCACTTTTTTTAGATTTAGATGATGACATTTAAATCACTTTTTTTTATAACTATAATTTAAATCAGTTAAATTGTCATAAACATACGGTCAAAGAAGGTGGCATACTCACATCAGCTTTTCACTGCCAGAAGAATCCAAATCACTTGTTTTTTTCTCTTATTCATTTACTAGAATTAAAAAGAAAAAGGACATTCCTTGTACCTTTTAAGCAATATACTAATCCCGAGTCTAATTACTGACAATAAGTCTTTTTATTATTAAATGAGTACAAAGCATAAGATTCTGCAGCAGACACTAAATAATCACATGAAAAACAGTAATTAACTAAAATAAACTCTTAACAGTTAAAAATCAAGGTAGAGCCCAGTCTGAGATCTTATATTGACTTGAATTCAAGCACTAAAATTCAACAATATTCCCAACTTTTGTCCACTAGAGCAAGAAAAATAAAAAATAATTTACATTGAAAATCATTTTCCATTGAAAATTATGTATAACAAATATAGATCTGAAATCCCAAGAATCCAGCTACAGAATATATACATATGATCTATTAAACTATCCTTAACAGAAAGGATGATTTACGATCAAACCCCTTGAGATTTAATCGTTTTACAATGAACCCCTGACGTTTTAGAAATTACAAGGAGACCTCATCTGATTTAAACTATGTACCAAAACACCCCTTACAACTTCAACAATTCTTACAAGGACCTCCAAAAATGTTTACAAAACCGCCTTAAGGGGTGTCCTTGTAACTTTTTAGACTACATAGAGTTTTCTATAATTACAGTAAATATCCGGAGGTCCGAGTGTAAATCACACTATAGAAAATATAAATGACAAGAGAAATAGAGGGTAGATTCAACTAATTGTGCCATTCGAGCAAAGATTTCGAACAAAGAATAGCAATAGAAGCAAGCAGTAAAATAAAAAAATTTGAGAAAGTATAAAATGTAAAGCATAGAATCTCTTTAACTGCAATACAAACATAAAGATTGAACTTTTACACTTGCTACCAATCACTAAAAGATGAAATGTACAATATGGTGTCCATAAAGAATCAGAGAGGAATAAGCAAGATGCATCTAGACAAGTCATCTTAACTTTATACATATACTACTATATTCAAACAGGTAGATGAAGTTCATTATTGATCGGGGAATCTCTCATCTGGGTCCCGATCCGACACACAAAGTAATATGGTAACCGAAAGTGACTAAGAGATATTCCATCTCTAGCAGTGGGACTCTGGTAATCCTCATGTACAAGGTATGCATACCATATATTTCGAAACTCTACCAACAAATGATTGGTCTAGTGGAAGGGACTAGTCATTACAAAGTAGCGAACTCAGGATCAAATTCTTTTTGGGAGAGGTTCCCACTTAATGTGTCCAACACGCTTCGAAAGGGATTAAACCCTTGGGAAACCAATAAAAAAACATTCTAATACTCCCCCCTAAGTATTTGCCTAATTATATTTCTCACAGGTCTGACTTAAGCATCGGGTGGTCATTGTCGGAGTCCCACATGCCTATTTAGGTAAGAGATATCAATGATGTGGATTCTAGTTCACACATTTGGACAACAAGATTCACATCAATTATTACAAAATTAAAATTCTATCATCACAAGGAAGAGATACGCAACACATTCATCTAAAGAATGAATAAGAAATGTTGCTTCATTACAAGGACAAGGAACAATGGCAAGTTGTAGATTTGAGAAGAGGTGTGACAGAATCACAAGTTTTCAATTCTCCAAATATAAAGAGCTTTATTACACAATTACCTAATGAATGAGATTTATCAATATTGAATTGAGCTAGACAACATAGATAAACATTTGGCTGAAAATTCAATGATGCATTCCCAAATAACAAACAAAACCTTGAAAATTGAAATGGAAATATCACAAACTTTGCTTTTAAAAGTTCTTATACGTTTCATATTTATTTAATGACCATGTAACTTTTAAGGCTGAAATTTTAATGTATCAACATAGACAACATGTAAACTTCAAAGATACCAACGTTTCTTCTTACCTATTACAATTACACATCATAAACCCATAAGAATAATAACAATAACACATATAAACTTCAAAGATAAACCATAACCCACACCTGCAAAATTGTTTACCCTACCTCGATTCACCTTTCATAGCTGCTGCTGCTTGATGTTCTCTGGAGAGGCCTCGGGTAAAACCAATTTAGAAGCCAACTGAGGTTGCATAAACTGAGTGTAATGCATCTGGGCTGCTGAAGATGGAGCCATCGACTGAAATTGAGAGAAATTACCGTATTGTCCTTGATGGGGGCCTAAAGGGGCAGGGACAAATTGCTGAGCCACAGAACCTGGTGGCCCAGTTCTCGACTGATTGTAAGCACCCGGTGGGGCCATTTGTGGTCGACTTAAAGGAGCGTTTGGGGTCGATTCATTATAACTCGGTTGTTTAGCTGGCATATAGTAAGCTGGGTACTGATGATCAAGAACTGGTTGGTGTGGATATATATGGTAATACGACTGCATTGGCATGGCTCCGGACGGGATATACTGGCCACCCGTATGAACAAACTGTTGGTGTTGATGAAATTGAGGAGGAGGATTTTGATCGTATTGGGTTGATAAGACATACTCAGATTCTTGATTTTTTGGTTGCATCTGAATTTTGGCACTAGTATTATTTTGATCCATTGTTTTAGGTTGGATTTGTATAAATGGTTCTTGATAAATAACTTGTCTCTGCCTAGACAATGGATTTGTTAAACTTCCCTCACTGTATATATCAATTCAAATTCAGATATTTCTCTAAACATTAAATTCATCACAAATTATTCAAATTCAGATAAATCTGTAGACATTAAGGCTGTGTTTGGTTTATGGATTTCAATGAGTAAAATGCGAATGAACAAAAAATGAAAGGTCAATGTTGTGTCAATGATGCAAGAGAAAATATTTTTCTTAGCGTTTTACTCACTGAATCCAAGTATAAGAATCAAACATGGCCTAAATTCAAATTCAGATATTTCTCTAGACATTAAATTCAACACAATATTATTCAAATTCAGATATTTCTCTAGACATTTAAATCAGAACAAAATTATTTAAAAATAAATATAAATAAATAGTACCTCGAAATTGAATCTGGAGAAGGCAGATCAAAAGCACTGGTTTGTTTCTGCTGATACTGCAATTGTTGTACCTGAGGCTGAGTTTGTTGTACCAATCTGTACCCACCATGATCTGATCTCTCATCATCAGAAAAAACCCTATTATTCCCCTGCTCAGGGTGCTTCTGCACCACCGGGAAATTAACACTCATCTGCTGAAACTGCTCCTCAATCCCCACCTTTGGACTCGAAGTAGACCCAAAAGACGACGTCGTATTATTAAGCATCGGTGAATCCGGAACCGAATGCACATCCTGATTAAGAACACCCCCACTACTCCCACTATTATTATTATTATTATTATTATTATTATTATTATTATTTTTCCCAACAAAATCATCATCCAATCCCAACAGAGAAGATTCCGAAAATCCTCCTTCAATAGAATTCGCCGCTGATTTCGGGAACAAAAAAAGCCGGAGTCGGCCTCCGCCCCCGGAACTCTTACTAATGTTGAGGCGGTCGTATTCGTCGATCATGTTTTCGAGATCTTCATCAGTAGAAACAGAGATTAAGGAGTCCAAATCTTCGTTCGGGAGTTGGTATTTGAGAATAAACTGTTGGTTTTGGGGGTTTAGGGTTTTGGAGAGGAGGTGATTGAGTTCCGAAATGGAGATTTTGTTGTTGCGATCAATAGCGACGAGGCGAGTGTCGCCGCCGATGTAACAAAGCGACTTGTCGTGTGTGCGGGGGACGATTTGTCCGCCGTAGCTGCACATGAGGCGGAGCTTCGAGGGTGGTGGAGGGGGGCCGCCACCGCCGTCCATGGCGGAGGAGAGAAATAATGAGGGAAAGGAATTTAAGGTTGAGGTGGGACTTAGTGCGACTGATTTATAACAACTGTTTTTCTAATTTGTTTATTAATTGCTTATTTTTTAATTCAAGTATATTATTTATATTTACTTTTAAACACTTTTAATTCACATTAATGTGTTTTAGCTACGGTTGGTAAAACTTTAGTTCAAATTGAATTCGAATGTATTAATATTGTAAAGCCTTTTATTTTCTAGAAAAGATTTAAGCAATCAGGAAGCTAATTATTCATGATTAATTTTTATGTGAGTATGAATTTCGTTGTTTAAATTACGGTAATTATATATTTTTTTTAGGAATAGGATTATGGATGCTTAAAAAAAAAAAAAGGATAGGATGATGGATTAACAATTTTTTTTATTGGTTTGTCTTGGTAAGTTAAATAGAGTATTCTTTTCAAGAATTTTATGGGTCTATTTGGATGATTTTTGGCTCGATTTTGTGGGTCTCGATTTTAAAAAATGGTTGGGTGGTCTCGATGAAACATTTGAGACCTCATTTGGATGAATTTTGACTGTTGGGTTTTGTGGTTTAAATAAGTTGAAACCATTGGGTTTGGATATTGGGGCTTAGGGAAAAAAGTAGGTGGTAGGTGTCAAATCAATATTTCTTTTAGTGAGATTTGGGGGAAAAATATATGGTATGTGTCAAATCAATGTTTTATAGGTTTAAAAAAATTTGAGCGTGAGCTTTTGAATAAGTTTTTTATGGTTTGACGAAAACTCATTTTAAAGGATTTTGCCTCGTAACTCGCAAGACCGGGCCAAAACTCATCCACATACACTCTATGTGTTTGGTTCTTTATACATTTCAAAACAAAT
Organism: Penstemon newberryi var. newberryi; assembly: GCA_030819805.1. NCBI lineage: Eukaryota > Viridiplantae > Streptophyta > Magnoliopsida > Lamiales > Plantaginaceae > Penstemon > Penstemon newberryi. The sequence continues at coordinate 75,850,225 of JAUALY010000001.1, read as the reverse complement.
ATACTTTTGCTTGGTGGCTCTTGAATGTTGATTTGAACTCGATTTCGATAATTATAAACGAAAAAATAAAATATATATAAAAATATTAAATTACATGGACTTAATTGTGTTTGATTCGATTAAAACTTGTTTGAGTTTGTTTGAAAATCAAATGAAGTCCAAATACATTTTCAAGCTCAAAATAAAATTCAATCTAACTTAAAAATCATTTTGTTGGAAACTACTAAACACTTCAACGTCTGAAATTCTTATCTAGACCTGGTCTAAGGATATTGTGACAAGATAATGCATCACATCATTCACTTAGTCCCACAATGAATGTTGTGAATTGTGATTATGCAGTGCTTATTTTTGCCACAAGACCTACGATTTTTTTCTATACCAAGCGTGGATAAGAATTTTCCCATTAACGTTTCTAGTGAAAATAAACTAAATCTAGTTAGAATAAATGGTGTAGACTTACAATTTTCACTAGATCTAGATAGAATAAATGGTGTAGATACACATGCAATTGTATGTATAAGTAAAGGGGATTATGTGAAGATATTGTTTTTATTTATATATATTTGCAATTATAATGATTATACAGGTCAAGAAATGCGGATTTGGTGTAAAGAATGGGGCAACGGCGAGTTGCAACTTGGGGTGAGGGCCCAAAAAAAAGGTTATGTATGTTATTTTCTTTCTTTTAAATACGAGTCGTGTTGGAACTTTGAGAGAGAATGTATTCGAATTGAATATTTTCATTCGGGATAATTACTCAATTTATTTATGAGATTTAGTATCTGTGTTGAATATTTTCATTCGGGATAATTACTCAAATTATTTATAAGGTTTAGTATAATTACACAGATCCCATTTTATATTTGAAAACTTACTCAAATTATCTCTGATGTATTGGATTCATTACCATTATCCTCTTACGATGTTAATTTCAACAAAAAAAATATTGAATTCCCTTGCGTACCATTTAAGAAAATAATTTGATGTGAAAAATGGGTGGAAGTAGATATAATCGGTGAAAAATGAGTGAAATCGATTTGCCACCCTTGAGGTTTGTGGTTCCTTCGATGATACTCAAGGATATTATGGAATTCACAATTTTTTTCTTGATGAAATTAACGTCATAAGGGGATAACTGTAATAAATCCAATACTTCGGTGATAGTTTGAGAAATTTCTCAAACATGAAGGATAATTTATATAATTACACTAAACATCATGGGTAATTTGGGTAATTCTCTTTTTTCGTAAACTTTAATTAAATGGATTTTCAATATCTCTATAAATATATAATTATATTATTGAATTATTTTTTCTTTAATATACTAATTATTAATGTTTTTCTAATAAAAAAAATTATTTATCATAAAATATGACCAAGCTAAAAGTCATTTTTCAGGGTGATTTACGACCGGACCCCTAAGGTTTAATCGTCTTACAAGAAATCTCCTGACGTTTCAGAAATTACAAGGAGACTTCTTCTGTTTTAGAATATGTACCAAAACACCTCTTATATCTTCAACAATCCTTACATGGACTCCCTACAACTTCTGAAAGTGTTAATAAAAAACTCTTTGTTAAGGATATCCTTGTAATATTTTAAAACCACAAGGAGAGTTTATATAATCACAACAAATCTCAGATGATCAGAATGTAAATCCCCCAAGTTTTACTAGAGATGAAAAGCCACATTAATAATTGTGATGAAGTTAGGATTCTTTCATAAACTTAACAACAAAAGGTTAAGATGAAACTTAAAGTATAGTATAAATAATTATTGAGGGTTCATTTGATTGGTGTTGATTAAGTTTTGCTTGGTTTCGATTTCAATTTCAATAGATTAATTTTTTGTAATACCATTTAGATTGAATTTTTGGATGAGTCTCTTGTGACCATGTATTTTAATACTTCAAGATATGATTAAATTGATTTTGAATATTGAAGCTATGGGGGAAAACAAGAAGTGGTACTTAGGTTTAAAGTTCGTTAATTTTTTATAGATGAACTGAAACTTTAATTTAGTTAAATTATTGTTAGCCTTATTAAAAGATGATTGGTCTAGTGAAAGGGACTAATCACTTTAAAATAGCGAATTCAATTCGAATATCTGTTAAGAAAACTTTTACCTACTTTACCTGACGCGCATCGAAATGGATAAAAAAACCAAAAGAGATTTGTTATCTCACTTTAACTTCGAAAGGTTTTGATGATAATGACGTAATTATCCCCATAAACAGAACATCAAAATACATACTTCTATTTCCCAAACGCGTAAGTTTCGATATAAAAAGTGTGGGAGTATGATTCATGTTTCTTGGGTACGTGGGAATTCATGTGGATTGACAGCTACGTTTTTTTTTTTTTTTTTTTTTTTTTTTTTTTTTTTTTTTTTTTTTTTTATTTCAATATTTTGACAGCTATATACGTCGGCACATATGTATGTATGCATTAATAATAAAATTTCCGCACATTGCTGAGAGGCCAGTGATGAGTGGTCCAGGATTCAACCTGGGTTAACAAAAAAAAAAAAAAAAAAAAAAAAAAAAAGAAATAATAAAATCACTTGATATCTATCAGGTGGCTTTAAGTCATCATTCCCATCACTTGGGTGTGGGGCCATCTGTACATGCTGGTTACGAGGGCTTTTATAATGATCCCCATTCATATTAAATATACATAAAAAAGTCTTGAATACTTTTATATTTTTTGTTTTCGTAAATTATAGGTTTAATATGGAAGTAGTTTGGTTGTGTTTTGTTGATTTCAAAAAGTGATTTAGAAGTTTTTGGCGAAATTTTAAAAATCGATTTGGATAATAGTTTTAATGAAATAGTAAAATAATATTAAATACTACTTTGTGGGGGAGAAGATTGTATTTTTGGTACTGAGTTTTATATCAATTTCTACTTTTGGTACCAAAGAAATGCAGGTCAACGCATTTAGTACCTTAATTTAACAAATCGTTCCACATTTGGTACCATCGTTAACTAAATTTGAAAATTACCGTCAAATTAGTGACGTAGTCATTAACTCAGTTTCAAATTATTGCAAAATTAGTGTCATAAGTTATACTAGCTGACAATTCTACCGAAATATTATATTGCCAGCCCCAACTCGAAATGTTATATTGCCAGCCCCAACTCGAAATGTTATATTGCCAGCCCGAACTGTTACAGGGTAGAATTATCAGCTAGTATAAGTTATGATCAATAATTAAAATTGACTTAATGGCCACATCACCAATTTGACGATGATTTTCAAATTTAGTTAATTGCGGTACAAAATGTGGAACGATTTGTTAAATTATGGTACCAAATGTGTTGACATGCATTTATTTTGTACCAAAAGTAGAAATTGACATAAAATTGGGTACCAAAAATACAATTATCTCCTTAGTAGGGTTTTAAAACTTGAGATGTGATTTGGATTGAAGTTTGGTAGTTGGGGTTTGAAGGAAAAAAGTAGGTGGTAAATGTCAAATCAATAACTTTGTATGTGTGAAAAAGAGATAACAAATGTCAAATCAATAATTTTATAGATCTCAAGTATGATTTGTATAGGTTTCTGGTTCGGTTGAAACTGGGTTTGGGCTGAGACATATTCAAACCATCTACTTAATGGGGTTTAACTTGATTTGAGTGAGAACAAATACAATTAAACTACTTCCATACGGAGCCATATAATTTGAGAGTTACTAATGGCATGTCATTATTTTATGTTAAGAAAACGGAACAATCACGAAGAGAAATCATTTTTAACTTAATAGTAAGCAATAATTTATCTAGTGAAAAGAATAGTCACTACAAAGTAGCGAATTCATGTTCAAATCCCTGTTGGGGCATGTTCTCACTTAATGTGTCTGACGCACCTCAAAAGATAATAACTCTTCAGAAATCAAAAAATTATTGAGAAACTATTTCGTCCTACAAATCTATAACTACAACGATTGGTCATTGCAACTTTGAATAATCTAATCACAAACTAACTTACTAATCCCAAATTACTTTATTTGACGCGAAGATTAATTCGGATGGAGATGACATAAAAGTTGTTTGTCATATTAGACATTTTCTCTAGTGGATGAAGAATAAGTTCAGCAATTTACGGATTATTGAAAAGCACATTTTGGATTTATTTCAACTTTTGATTCATCTTTCCTATGTTAATTATTTTCATGCTTTTTGAGAATGAAGAAAAGTATAAGCTAGTAGCCAAATTGGTTCGAGTTTCATGTGATGATTAATGAAAGGAACCCGTGAAGTACGAGAAATGTTATTCCTATATATGATGATTTTGCTACTCATCTTTGCTTATATAATAGAGTTAACGGCAATTTACCCCATTTGATATTCATAATGTTTAATTTATCTTCGTGTGATTTGAAAAAGAGCATTTTACCTTCTGTAATTTTATAAAAGTTTCACATTGCCTTCCTGATATTTTTATATATGACACTTTACCTCCCTATGTTACGATAAATGTGGCAATTTACCCCCTGTATTATGATAAATGTGGCAATATTTTTCATGCCCACTCTCAATTTCGAAAAGTAAGTTACACTCTCTGGCTCAAGCGGATAATTAAAATTTTTACAGGGGATAAATTGTTCTTTTTCAAATTACAGAAGGCTAAATTGAAATATCATAGGGAGTAAATTATCATTAACCCTTATATAATATCCTTTGATATCTTTTGTCTGAACGAAACAATGATGATATACATCCATTGGAGATGAATTTCTTTTTTTTTTTTTCAAGAAGTACTATGTTTGTGTGTGCACTTTTGAACAACAAATCTCCAAAATTATGGAGAAGAACATGGACACATTTGAAAACTTATTTTTATTAATAGGATAAATTTTTTAAAAGAAAAATATAGTTAAAAAGATGGGATATGACTAAAGTATAAAATTACTTGTTTTGAATAATTTCAGGGGACATAAAAGAAGAGATTAATGTATTCCATTAAATTGATTTTTTGTAGATAAGAATATTAAGTAGATTGTGATGTATTGTGTTAAAAGGAAATAAGGAATATGTTTTATGTATGATTATAAAGAGTGATGTAATTTTCCCATTACATTCTTTTCATTTTTCCTTAAATTTTATTTATTTCTTCTTCTTCCTCACCGAAGTCCGTAGTAGTGTTGGGCAAGGGCCTCCACAGCCCTTTCAGGAGAAGAATGTCCCCCAAAACTATTTGGTTCATCCACATGCACAGATGACATGGTGCAACAAATAGTTGAAATTTATTTCAGTTGATTTTTGTTATCCATTACACAGTAAAGATGCAATTATGGAGTTAACTTCGCTTTAAATTTAGGAATTACATTTAGTATTCCACACATGTAGCACCACATCACTCATGCAGCAAAGGCATCAAATAGTTTTTCCTCCCAGAGAATGACAATCTTCCCGCCTTGTGGCTAGTATACGGGAAATTCTTATCCATATCGGGTTTTGGCCGAACCCAAAGTAACTACATGGTAAGTGCAGTACACTTGCTTTAGGATTTGATGTAACTCTCAGGAGGATAACCTATCACAATAAGCAAGTGCAATACACTTGTTTGGTGGTTGAATGGACAGAGCTTGGACAAGAATTTTCCGTTAATATACAACCGACCTTTCTTTTGACGTGTTCTTTTCTAAATGGGTAAAGGGCTAATATGTGAAAATGTATTTTGGACTGATATTACTCTAATTTGAGCATGCATCGAATAACTAGACCATACCCGCTTCTAATAATTCATGAGTAGCTCATATTTTTTCCCTTGATGACTAATTATGTCGGACCAATTTTATTGATGTAGATTCTCCAACAAAAAAAAAAAAAGTTATTGATGTAACTCATAACAACCATCTTGTTAAGTTACTATACATGTCACTATGTCAGCATGCCAAAATGCCCTTCTAACAAGGATTTTAACACCCCCCCCCCCCCCCCCCCCCTTTTTTTTTTTCTAATTTCAATCATTATCAAGTAATATTTTGATATTATAACACTAACTCCAAAATTCAGATCATCTCCAAATACATTTCGTTTTTCGAAATTGAATGTAAAATGTAATCTAGAACTTTGGATAAAAACTTTTGGTTGGGAATGTCATGTGCCATTTGACTTTATCGGGTTTTTGCACTTTGTACCTCCGAAACATAGAAAATAGGCACTTTACACCATCGAAACACAGATTTAAGACTTTATATTCCTGGAATAGGAACAGTTCAACACTTTGCAGCCTCTCTTATTTTCTGGCAAAGTTGACCACCGAAGTCAAAAATTTCAGGGGCAAAATGGGTAATTCATTTTAGGATCTTTGGCACTTTGCACCCTCGAAACACGAGAAATTGACACTTTGCACCCCCAAGACAGAATTAACACTTAGCACCCTCGATTTAAGAACAACTCAGCAACTTGCACCCCTCGAAACAAGATAAATTGGCATTTTGCACCCCCAAAACACAAAATTAACATTTAGCACCCTCAAATTAAGAAAAACTCAATCACTAACACCCTTCTTTTTTTCCGGCAGAGTTGACCATCCAGGTCAAAAATATCTAGGGGCAAAATAGGTAATTCATTTTATTTTTTCCTTAAAATTTATAAAATATGATGATGAATACTAGAATATTAATTTTTCTCTCCATCTTTCTTTTCATCAATGCACATATCCATATTGTAAACTTGGATTAAAATTTTATTTTTGTGATATGATTCGGTAAATTTTATGTATTAAAACTTTTTAGAAACTTTTCGAATTATTTTGGAAATTATTGAGGACATTTGAAAAAATGGTAATAAAAGAAAAATTGCCAAAGATCCCCTAGATTTTTTTTTATCTCGGTGGTCAACTATGCGGGAAAAAACGATGGGGTGCTAGTTACTGAGTTTTTCTTAATTTGAGGGTTCTAAGAGTTAATTTTGTGTTTCGGGGGTGCAAGTTGCTGAGTTGTTCTTAATTCGAGGGTGCTAAGTGCTAATTCTGTTTCGGGGTGCAAAGTGCCCAAGATTCAAAAACAAAATACCTATTTTGCCCCTAGATTTTTTTACTCCATGGTCAACTTTGTCGGAAATAAGAGAGGGTGCAAAGTGCTCAATTGTTCCTATTTTGGGGGTGTAAAGTGCTAAATTTATGTATTGGGGATGCAAAGTGCCTATTTTCCATATTCGGGGGTGCAAAAGCAAAAAACCCCTCCCTACCCAAGGGGTGTAATCGAACCGAGTCGTGTCGAACGACACAATGTTCAAGCTTGGTTTGAATTTTATCGAGCTTGAAATTTTGTGTTTGAGTTTTGTTTGATTGTTAAACGAGTCGAGCTCAAACGAGCTTTTATCAAACAAGCTCGATCCGAGTATCGAGTAGTTTGATATTTTTCATGTATTTTATCAATCTTTAGCTTATCGAGTCGAAGTTTAAAAGTTATCGAACGAAAAAGTTCAAGCTTGTTTGATTAATGTGACGAATCAAACTCAAAAAAGCTTTTACCGAACGAACTCGAATCGAATATCGAGTAGTTTTATTTGATTTTCAGCCCCACTACCCATCAATTGTATTTGTGATGGGTTCCCAACCTTCTTTTGCTTTAGCTTTTTCGTTTAATTTATGTAATGAAAACCGATTAAGAAAAAAAAAACCCATCTCTTATATCTTAACGTAACGAGAGAAATGTCTTTTTTTTTTAACCAAACTTTATACTATTTGCCACTTATGATACCAAGTTTTACATAATATGCACATTTAGTACCATAATCTAAAATAACTCTTAACACTTTTGGTACTTCCATTTTTAACGGAAAAGTCAAATTGATTAGATTTTTTAGAGCTAAAAGTCATTCAGAAATTATAAGGCCATTTCCAACCCACCATGGGATTGGTGGGTAGGTTGGAGATGGCCCTAGGGTTGTACCCTGGATGGTCTCCAACCATCTAGGAGGTGCAGATTGGCTGTTGAAAGCCTTGGGCACAATCCTCCCTTACAAATTATTAATAAAAAAAATTAAAGATTGGAAAAATTAACTACAAATTTAACAACACCTTGTTTAATTTAATTAACTAGAAATTGAAGATACATTTAATTATAAAAATTGTGTAAGGTTTAATAACAGTTTGTTTTAAATTAAAGATATAACATTATTAGTTTTAATTTAAAATTTAAAATTTTTTCCAAGAAAGTAAAATTTAACAACATTATAGTATAATAAAACCCTTATCCATTACTACTTGTATACATATATTTGTCTACAAAAGTAAAATATATTTAACCACATTTAAAATTTGATTTGAAATATTTAAATTATATTTAATCTCTAATATAGTATAAATGTTAAATATACAATGTGTAGAAATATGATATTTGCATTAAATTACGCCAAATATTGGTACACGTACGTAGATACATATAAAAATTTATATAAATAAATGAAATTACATATTATGTAGATACTAACTTATAAGAACTTATAAATAAAAATATTCAGAGAATCTAATTACGACGACGATGAAAGGCCCACGCATGAGCGACTAAGTCCTTTTGAACTTGTTTATTGACTTCTAATGATCGTATTGTGTGACGACGCATCATATAATCTTCAAGGGATATATCTTCAATTGTTCTTGGTTGGTAATCTCTAGCAGGTCCGTGATACATGTTAGCACGGGCCCTACGAGATGTGGTTATGTCTGTGTCATCGTCATTTGAGTCGGAATCATTGTATTCATCTCTTTCGTCCTCCATAATCATATTGTGAAGTATGATACACGTCAACATAATGTCACGTAGGTCCTCTGGATGCCAACCCCTCCCGGCTACTTTACAATGGCAAAACGACTTTGAAGAATTCCAAAGGCTCGTTCAACATCCTTTCAGTATGATTCTTGTAGCTTAGTGAATAGAGCCTCTTTGTTCCCCCGCGTTTGCCTAATGGCTTGGACTAACGTTCCCCATTTTGGATATATCCCATCGGCGAGATGGTACGTCATGTAGTGATCCCTATCATTTACCTTATAATGAACTTTTGAGGCAATTCCTTGAGCAAGATTGTCGAACAAGGGTGAACGACCAAGGACGGTGATATCATTTTGGGCGCGGGGTACGCCAAAGAAGGCGTGCCATATCCAAGTGTCGAACGACGCCACTACTTCCAGAATGATTGTGGGTTTTCGGGTTCTACTGGAAAAAATCCCTTGTCATGCCATTGGACAATTTTTCCACGTCCAATGCATGCAATCTAATGACCCGATCATTCTTGGAACGTCGTTCCTCCTTGCGAAGAAGCCTCTCAAGATCGTCATCATTCGGTTCACGAAGGTACACTTCTTTATGTACCCGCAAAATGGTTTTGCAAAACTGGCTCATTGTCTTGACTGCAGTCGTCTCGCCGATACCGAATTTATCGTCCATGCAGTCAGATGGGATTGCATAAGCCAACATACGTATAGCACACAAAATTTTGACGATAGGTTCAAACCCTGCTCGTCCACTACTAAATTTTTTTTTCCGAAAATATGGATTTTCTCGCTCGCAATCAGCAAGCACCCGATAGAATAGGGGACGCTTCATCCGGAACCGATGTCGGAAGTCTTGATATGTATAAACCGGCCTCTCGACGAAGTAATCTCGCATGAGGTCTAAGTACTTAGCTTTTCTGTCCTGAGGTTTATACAAACGCCCATGAACAGAGCCACCATGTACATGTTGTTCGTGTAGAAAGTCGAGTGCATGTTGATCAATGAATCGCTTCCCAATTTCAATTTGGTTATGAAATTCGACCTCAACCGCATCTTCCTGTTCCTGAAGCTCTTGTAAATATTGATCATAAAAACCATTATTATTGGAACTCGAACCAAAATCACCAAAAGGTGGACTCATTTTTTTTTAAAAAGAAATTGTTGGTGAGTAGCTTTCAAATATGATGAAGTTTTGAAATATGATGAAATTAATGAAAGTCTTGAAAAGAAAATAGACCAATAAGTGGCTTTTTATAAGTCGGTGAAAGTTGGAGATGGAAGTCCCGTGACTATGTCAAATTGACTGCAAAACCTCAGGCTTTAATTTGAAATCCCGTGACTCTATCAAATTGACAGCAAAAACCTCAGGCTTTAATTTGAAATCCCATGACTCTGTGTATAATGCATAGTGAATAGTTTAATATTTGTAAAAAAGATCCCGTGACTCTGTTTTATTGTTGTTTAGTAAGAACCGTGAATCTCAGGCTTCTCTATTTATAGAGATGGTCGGAATCTCTTTTATCCACAACTCTCTTCCTCTCTTCCAAGAAAATACATACCTACATTAATTTATTCCTCTTCTAAGAAAATTATCATTCATCTCTCCACGACTCCTAAGAAAAATTGGCACACATACGAGGATGAAGCTATTTCCAGATCATACATCCAACATTTCGAGGATCCAATCCACGGAAATAAGCAAAAAGATAAGGGTTTATGGAATAAGGTCATCGACACAATGTATGAAATAATCGCGTCTCAAGGCATCCAGACTGAACGTCGATCCAAAAAAGCAATAATGTGTCGATGGAAGAAGGTAATCTATCGAGATTGCAACAAATGGTGGTCCGCACTCACTGAAGCACAAAGAGTGTATGCAAGTGGAACCAACCTTCAAGACGAGGTAAGTTTTCAGACTTTGGTATTTCATACTCAGTTATATGACATATATTAACTCTCAATTTATTTTTGTAGCAAGGAATGGCACACACAATATTTAGGAACCAACATGGCTTGACTTTTACTTTGTACCACTGGGCAATTTTGCAAGATTGGATTTCATATTCCGCTCCAACTCAAACGCAAATTGGGCCGGATCCATTACAAACGCAATCATCGCACTTTTTCTCCCAACAAATGGAGTCCCCACCACCAGGTTATACTCCGCATTTTAACTTTACATATGAGGAGGTTCCATTGGATACACCTTCTAGCCTGGGGACTCCAAGTAAAGAAACTATATCAGGGAGACCAATGGGAATTAAAAAAGCAAAAAAAGGAAAGGCCAAGGCCTCTTCTAATCCTATCTCTTTAGATTCATATTCTCAAAGCATTCGAGAAACAAATGAAACACATCGCATGATGGAAGAATGACGTGTTAGAAGGCACGCTGAGTTAATGGCGATGAAAGAGGAGGAGAACCATTTGAAAATTTTGACAATGGATACATCTACCTTCACTCCAGATACAAAAGCTTTATTTAAGCATAAAAGGAAACAGATACAACAAAACCAACTTCGAAAAGACTTATTTGGAGGAGGGTCGTTTAATCCAGGAAACAACGATTTTGATTATTTTCCCAACGCCTAATCATTGTTCCATTTTTCCTGTTGTTTACATTGTTGTATTGTTGCATTTTCTATGTTGTTTCCATCGTTGCAATTTCGTTGTTGTTTCCGTGTAATCGTTGTTGTTTTTCTTGTTCCCGATGTAATATTATTATGCTTAATTTTATTAATATTGTCTCTATAGTTATTATTATTCATTTTCATATTTATTATTAATATTATATTATTATTATTATTATTATTGAATATAGGTGAGAGTGGGGAAGTGTTTTTTTTTTAATTAATTGGTGTTGTTAGCCCTAACGGTTGGAGACGGTGCCCAGGGGGGTGCAGATTCACCCGGGGTAGAGATTGACAACCCTGAGCTGTGAAAGCCCGGTGGGTTGGAGATGCTCTAAGAGAAACGTGGTTTTAATGCTATCAACGCAATAAACTAGGAAACTCATTATAACTTATGCTACAAACATTTTGAATAATTGAGTAATAAATTCTTTTTCTCGACTAAAATAACAAATTTTTAGTTGCTACATGTCAATTCAAATCATCCCAAAAAAACGATCCCATCATGTAGAATATTTTGCTACCAAAACTTAAACTTAATGCCCATAAAACTTGCACATCCAACAGCTAAAGATAACACTAATGCATACGCAAACAAGATAGCTAGAGCTGCGATTGAGGATACCGATAGGGTGTCGACAGACAAGTTCACCAATCCCGTAAGGACATTGGCCTGCACACGTTAAGAAAAATCATATAAGTGTCTCCGGTTTGAAACCAAGCACAGTAAAGATTTTGGGCACTTTCTCTTACCAGAAGAAAATATGCCAGTAAATTTCGATCAATTGCCTCTTCCAGAGCTGAAGTTTTACGTCCCGGTACATAATCAGATAGCATCAGAATAGCTAGTACCTGAAAGTTAGATTCGTCATTGCTAAATTGACACGGGAAAGAAAATGCATAAACGATTCCTATTCCACTAACGTTACCCGCCAAACTATATCTAGATAACCATACGATTTTCAATAGAATCATTAAGAAACCAGAAGATGACAAACTTTCACGATGGAATTAATAATGTTCAAGCCCCAGAAAGTTCAGTTTCAAATAAATTGGGGCAAACTGCAACTTAGACGACAATAAATGGGCATACACCATAAGGGAATGTAACTACATATAAGCAAACCTATGTGTATCCACATCCATCTACACAATTTGTATCTAAAGGTCACCTTTTCAAGACTATATTTTCCACTGCCTCTCTCAAACCGACACGATTAGAGGTATCAGAAATTACTAGATAAAATATGTTCTGCCTTGTGCAAAATTCTAAAGCCTCATTTGGATTATGGGAGTTATGGATCTCCAAACTCGACATAAAAAATCCAAGCACTTGTATGGATTATTTTGATTTTATATGAATATCAAATTCTTAGGTAGCTATTCTGGACTATCCTTTTAACCAAAATGATGAACTTAATGTCTAGAAAAGCTGGCCTCCAACACTTAAAGTACACGAATATCTCTTTCTGAGTTAGGGTGATCATTATTGTTCTTTTTCGTACATGGATATCATTATTATTAAGTAGTACTAGAAGGGCTTGACCTTAATTTACGCCAGAATGTATATGCAAAGACAATAATAATAATTTGTTAAGGCTTGACGCCATGTGCACTTTAGCCATATTATTCTCATTTAGCCAATAAGAATGTGGTTACCTGAAGGCTGATGGCCCAAACAAGAGAAACATATGCTAAGTTGCACTGCAAAGAAATCTCAAAGTTATTTTCCTGGTAAGAGACATTAACAACTACCGATTTTTTGCATTTTAAGCGTGAAAGATGGAATTTGATTAAATATGTGAAAAGTAGTAATTAGTCAAAGTAACTGAGGCAATTTACCATTCTTCGAGAGACTCTTTCAACTTGCCAGTCTAGAAGCAAAGATATCAACCTGAGGCATAAGGAAACCAAACTACAAAGCTATCAAATCAATTATATAATAAATGATGAATGTACTGAAACTACAACGCATTTTTCTTACCAAAATAAAAGGCAAAGAGCCCAAACTCTATTCCTAGTCCATGTTTTTGTTCTTACATCAGTTTTGTGTCCAAAGAACAGATAGTTTCCAACTCGAACACCAACAAGATACATACCCCAATACCCTAAAGCAAGAAAAAACATTTAAAACTACAACCAGTGTCAAAAGTAGCTTTACAGGAAAAAACTTAATTATTAAAATCAAATTTATTTTGTTACATGAATCTATGCGATACAACTTTAATCACTACATTTTAGCTCAAGGTTGCAATTTCTGCTCTGCTTCCAGGTAAGTTAGATGTCAAATTATTCTTTTCATATTCATGCAATCAAATTTCTGCAAAGACTAAACCACAAACTTTGACGCTAAACTCGGTGTCAAATAAGCAGTAACTTGAACAAGACATTGCATATTATATCATCCAAGGAAATTTTTGGATTCTTCATGCTAGAACAAAGCAATGGGTCGCTAATGAGATAAGATAGCCAAAGTTCAGGACAAAGGGCTCTTCATTGAGATCTCAAGCTAGAAAGTGGATAGACGTTTAAGTTTAAATTGAGGTTGAAGCTCCTATTAAATAGTTTAGGAAGAAGTATAGGCACGATCAGCAAAATAATACACCTACTCCAGTAAAACAATCCATCTATCCTAGTCATGCTATAATACAAGTTTTAAGGAGGAATCTGGATAAAAGAATAAGTGACCCAAAGTCTAGAGAAGGTTAAGAAAACATAATCTTTGAGGAAGTCAATACTTCTTAACTCAAAAGGAAGTGCCTTTGTAGATTAACTTGACCTGGCAATTTCCACACATTAGTAGTCAGCTTAATTGGATTTTGATTGTAAGGGTAAGTTTAAGATCAGGTTCTCTATGAAGTAAATGATGCTAAGGTTAAGAAAAAAAAACATTTAGTCAAGTAATCACCTTGCTTCACTCAATATCTAAAGTACCAAAGGATACTACTATTAATTTTAAAAAATAAAATACGAACAACAAAAGAGCTCCAAAAACAGGTCTTATCCTTAAGTGAGCTCATAAAACATTAAACTCGACTCGTGGCAAGTCATTATACACTATTTGCCTGCCCCGTTCATAGATAGCAACTGCATAAAAATGGACTCTGCTAATAAATTATCAGACTCGATAGTGGGCAGTCGTTTTCCCTTTGCCTGCCTGATTGATAGGTAGCAATTGCATAACTACTCTTGTCTGAGTAGATTCATAAACCACTCTATCTCTCATCCATAACTAAAAAAGTAAGAACAATTTAAGGATGGCTACTAAAGTAAGATTATATTGTAAAAGAACATATAGCTGGAATATAGTTTATATAATTTATATATATTGCTAAGTGGATGCAATTACACATTTTTCATACTTCATCAGATTTAGATGTTTGACAGGATGGCAAATCATATTTGTTTATAAATAAAAAAAAATATATCCTATATCTTACAAAAATGATTCTTTAACTTTTACAAACATAATGAGAGGATGTAGATTGACCTAAATATCTAGGATAAGTCGGTGGGTGTAACTTAACTAAATGAAACAATTTTAGACGAATAACATAGTGCTCACTCTAAGCCCATCCACCCCCCACCCCCTGCCAACCCCCAAATCTTCAACTTCTCACCATCTCCGAAAGGTGAGAAGAACAATGAAATAAGATATTTTTCAAAAAAAAAAAAAGGATATATGAACTGTAATTCCAAACAACTTACGGTCCTTACCAAAAATGCTAAATATTCCCTCCTTGTTTTGACTGATAATGTCGGTTCCCCTGTTCTCAGAAAGCAGATACTCATTCAATCCACATAATAATAAAGTTTGGTACCCTGATATCATACAGAAGTTCAAACATGTTAAATAAGCAATTCAACAGTGAATGCCAATGGGGCATAAAGTAAGAACAGAATTTATACAGCATACCAATAAGGATAAAGGAACCTAGAAAGCCACAATAATTAGGAGGAACATTAATAATTGACGTGAGAATAGCCACAGCAGCTAGAGTGAAAAAGAAATTCCAATGGACACCATATTCACCCACATGAACCTGCGAGCGGAACACAAAGAAAAACCTAAATCTTTGGAAATGAAATTGCATGGTAAAAAAATTTATAGAAATATGGAATTAGAAAAATGATGATCAAGAACAAAGATCACATCCATATATACTAAGCAATATCCGAAAACTATTTTTACATTTAATTTGAATTTGCACATGAAAAGAGTTCACATAAGTTCGGTACACAAAGATCACATCCATATATACTGAGCAATATAGTCAAGAAGATGAAAGATACAAACTAATGTACCTGATAATTCACACTTGAGGTGGAAATAAGTCGAGCAATCCCTAGAATAATTAATGGACTAGTTGAATAGAGAGCATTTCTCAATGTCCTGGAATTACAAGGATAACAAGAAATATAAGATCCTGAATAATGACAACTCAGCAAAATACGCAACTGAAAAGTATTATCTGGTGGTATATCAGACCCAACTTCAGTTGATTGAACCTTGGACTGCGACGAGCAAAATACTGTTCCATGAGAAAGGGTCAACTTCTATGAACTATAAGATATGATTTTAATTAGTTCGCTAGCAGAGAAAAGGTGACAGTGTTTGTTGATTCTGCTTCTCCTATGCCTTTCTTCATCATGATTCAAGATATAAAGAAGTTCGGGTTTTGACAAACTATATTGTGAACCAGATGTACCAGTTGCATAATAGGTTATATAGCACAAAAGAGGAATTGTGATTAATAGGTAAAAACATGAAAGAAGAAAATCATCAAATTGTTCACCACAAGCATGACACAAGGATGTTGTCGTACCTAGAAGGAGATTGGTAAATAGAAGAAAGAATGACATTGAAGACATTAGACAAATACACTCATTTTAGTTTTTATAAATGATTTAGTAATGAACCATGATATGGTAACTGGATAGAGAGAAGAGAATTAAGAATGAACCCTTATGAATAATAGACTGATATATAATACTTACTTTTGTGAAGAACAAAAATGACCTAATAAAAAAAATAACAAGAGGAAGAAGAAGGCCTTGATACTCGAGAAATAATGGTTAAGAAGATCCAACACATAGTATTTAACCACCACATATAGAAAGAATAGATAAACTTCTTAATCTTTCCTTCCCTAGAAGCACATCCAACAAAAGATACACAATGTTGCAGAGGATTTTATTTTTTCAGGAGAATAGCAAGCAGTCAGGACCTCAGTATAAGAAACAACTCAATTTGCCCTTATACTTACTAATATTCTGAGAGCTTGAAGGAACAGAAAAGATCATTACTCCTTTTTCATTTTTTGACACATACAAATATACAGGACTAAGTTTACATAATTCAAAAATTAATATTTGGATAGCACCCTGGATAAATTCAAATCTCAAGCAACACACTTGTAATAAACATGCCAACAAGTTCAACAGAATATAGGTTAACTTTGCATCAGAACCATCTAAAGAGAAACTACAATTACACAAGATAAACAAATAAAACTATACTTACATATTTGAGATGCCACGTGCCTGTCTTGACACCAATGAATTTGCTACTACGAATGAGCCAACCCCAAGATCCATCTGATGCAGTCAAAAGATAATTACATGTAGGCCAGCTCACACATAAAAAGATAAAGACATGTTACTTGAATTTGTTATGTTTTGATGACTGCTAATATATTTTACATTGTTAACACAAATTTAATTTTCAATGACATGAAGTCATTTAGGAGGACCATATGGAAGTACAATAAGATTAAGACATGTTACTTGAATTTGCTATGATTGCTAAGATAACATACCTAGTGTTCACAATTTTAATTTTCCATGACATTAAGTCATTCAGGAGGACCATATGGAAGTACAAAAATCCTAAGAAAGAATTTTGGGTAAGAACCCAGGTACAAAATAGGACTAACAACTTAAGAAGTATTCACTCCACATTCGGACGAAGCGATACCTTATCAGCAAGATAAGTTCAGAAACATTATTGAATCCCTGCAAAGTATACTTTATCTCATACAAGTACAACACATTGGCATGCATAATTTTTTAGTTTGTTGAGTCTATATAATAAGTCATTCTTTGACCCTTGTTTTGCATCTGAATAATATTAGATTGGCAAAGAATGGTAAATTACTCGAACTCCTTAAAACTTGACTCAGAGCTAATTGATATACATAATGGATGGTATGGTCCTAGACCAACCAAAACAGAGTCATAGTGAAGCGTCATACCACTATACAAGTACATACAGGCTATATTTCCTTCATGCTAATCCATGCTCACCTCAGCTAAAATTTATTCAAGATGGGTTCAGAAGTTACTACAAGCAAAAGCCTCAAACCAGATAAAACTTTTGCATACGTACACGTGTAAATACAAGCTTAGTATAAACTTAATTCAGTAGCATCTAAGAAGATGCATAATGCAAATATGAAAACAAAGTTGTATGACACTATACTCGAGCATAATAGTGATTTATATAAATAACTATAAAAAAGGACAAACTTATAAATGAATACACTGAAAAGATAGAAATAAGAACTATGAAAAAGCATGATTATTTTTACCAAGCTAGTGCCGAAGGTTTCTGTTTTAGCATATCTTCTGGGAAATATCTCGAAATCAACAGCCAGAATAGAGATGCATGTAGCAAGCATCTGTAGAAGTTGTTCTTTTCGCCATAACATTTCAATATATATATGTATATATATCAAAATCTTATCCTAACAAGGAATGTTGAACAAATTGGCCATGTAACACGTACCATGGCTACCCTATAAGATGAGATGTTTCCCCTAATAGAATCTACACCACCTTCCTGCAGGAATGAAGATCCATTTCTGTGCAAAAGATTACTCATACATCAAGTAATTATCCCATGAGTAAACTAGTATCATACAATTTGTAGAAAAAGCTTTTCAGAATTCTACCAAAAAACACAAATAGAAATCTCTATAGCTCATACCTTTTAAATGACACAATGAAAAGCAGCAGAAGAAATACTAACATTGTGCTCCCATAAGTCCACTCTGCCAAAACCTGTCATTGGCTAATAATTTTTGTCAGCTAAAATAACTGGAAAGAGCCTACAGGTTTGTTAAAAAGGAAACATCTAACCTTTTTATATATATCACTATGTATGGAAATCTACATGCATTTCATTTCTGCTTTGTCTCTAAAATCCTACACATCCATAAAATGCTCAGGTGATTTACATTGTTGGAGCATAGTAATTACCTTGCAAAATAAATTTTGGCAACTCAAGACTCATTTCAAGACATGACACAGTTAAAGCACCTTTAGACAATAAGGAAAGGCATTTGATTTTCTTGAAGACATCTTAATGAATAGGCTCTAAATCAAAGGCACCCGTCATATATATTAAATGTCCTTTACATCCTAAGGTTCCATATTCCATAATTGACCACATATAGGGACTTGACTCATTGAGCAACAAGATGAAATAAGATGAATGTTCGACAAAAGACTTTTCTTGGCATAGAAGCAAGTTAAGTATTTCTATATCTTATGGCTGGGACTTGGAATCCACTAAATACTTCTTTCAAATGCTTAGTGCAATATCTTATTTCTAAGTAAAAAAACAGAACCACTTTATCTACTTTTTGCACATCCACTTACATTATTTATGATGTCCCAATCATAATTTGTGGTTGTGATTTTCATTTGCCTCTAGAAATATTCAACCAGTCAAGCATAGTTCGAAGGTGTACATGAATTGATACTTCTAGACACAAACTGTAAATAATAAGCATAACGCTTCTGTCTTTTAAAATAATCGAAGGTGTACATGAATTGATACTTCATGCCCTGATTTTAAAATTCATTTGAAACAAGTCTCCCCACATCACCAATTATATTCTAACATGACGGAAAGAAGGAAACATACTCTGGAAAACTTTATCCTTATATACCATATACTCATACTCCTGAAACAGGAGCTAATCACACATAGATTAACCTAGAACACAGTTAAGTGCAAAATGTAACTTTTCAGATCAAAATTACTTACAGTCATACATAAAATGTACGGAACAACAATGAAGAAACAATCGACAATCAACGCCACCATATAAGCTCCGAAATTATTATTACTAACAGTAGCATTATCGTCTTTCTTAACACGACCTGATTAAAGAAACAAGGAAACAATAATTGACTTTATTAAGTCAGTAGCTGTATAAATTGTTAGGAAACAAAAGTTGTAGAATACTAGAATATAATTACCGGAAGTGAGGCAATTGAATTCGATGCAGTGTCTAATAAGAATCAAAACCTGATATAACAGAAACATTATTTTCAATTTGAGATTAAAGTAAATAGAAACAAAAGAAAAGCTAGGGTTTACTTCTCACCGACAAAGTTGTGATAAGAGAGAATATTTCGAGAATGGAAGATCCTGTTAAATTGCTGACGAATCTGCAAGTGAATTATATATGTAAGTACCAAAACTCAAGAATAGTTGCAGGAAATAAACAAAATGCTTACTGTTCTTTGAGATGTTTGTTTGGATTGAAGGATTCCATGATTGATTTGGCTGTAATCTGCAAAGCAATTGTTGATCGATTCTGAGTGAAAAGTTAAAACAGTGCAGTTAATGTACAGATTTCTTCATTCTGTTCACATAGACTACATTTTAAGCAGTGTTTTGAAAACTGGACCGGACCGGCCGGTCGACCGGGTTTAACCGCTAACCGTACACAAGTCCGGTCCGATTGACCCCCTAAAACCAGCAGACTTTTGGATCAGTATGAACTATGAACCGGTGAAAACAGGCCAAAAACCGATGAAATCGGCGAACCGGGTGAACTAGCGGTTCACTATTTTTCAATTAAAAAAAAAATTAATTCACATACACAGCAGCTGCTCACACCAATTTAGCTTTTCTGTAGGATGAAAAATAAAAACTTCCGAAATTATTTAATTCATTACTATTATGCTATTGGGGCCATATTTTAATGAAAATATATATTAATCTTTCACTAATATTTTTTTAGGAATTAATAAATTAGTAGTAAAAGACAAATCCCAATTTCTGGGATTGGGAGATACCTTTTCCATATAAAAAATCATACAAACTTCACAACTATTTCATCTTTATTTCTAAAATTTTATCCCCACAAATAAACTCATTCAAAAAGAAAGATGTTATCAAATCATGTTTATTGGATTAGGTTTTTCATATTAAAAGAACAAAAATTGATTGTGAAGTCAACCGAAACATCGAAAAAATGTTTCAATATATTTCCATCAAAAAATCAAAAATTTTCTTTTTGAGTCAACCGAAACGATAAAATATATAGTTAGTTTCTAGTTTAATTAATGTATTTTTTGATTTACAATTTTTTCAAAAGTTTCTCGAAAATTTTCGAAAACATCCTGAAAAAATTCTAATATATTTGATTGACCGAAATATACCACAAAAATGATACTTAATACATGGACCCCGGTGAAATTATATCCTGGCTACGCCACTGGTTATCTGGATGGGGTACAAAAGGTCCATTTGCATGTCCTAACTGTGGTAAGGACACTCGATCCAAGTGGTTGAAACATGGTCGTAAATATTGTTATGCACGCCATCGTCGCTTCTTACCTAGAGGACATAGGTATCGTAGAGATACAATATCTTTTGATGGAACTATAGAAATGGAAATGGAAAATGTTTCAATGCAGAATACAAGTATCTTGCGTGAGTTAGATGGAGTTGCTACTGAGAATAAAAAAGAAGATCTTAGAAAGCGCAAAAGAGCATAATATAAAAAAAAATGTGAAGGACAAATTTGGAAAAAGAAAAGCATCTTCTACGATCTTCCATATTGGGCTGACAATTTGGTTAAGCACAACTTAGATGTCTTGCACATAGAGAAAAATGTTTGTGATAATTTACTCTGGACAATATTAGGAGACAAAAAGCGAAGGAAGGATAATTTGAATGCTAGGAAAGACCTTCAGAAAGATAACTTAAGGGAACCATTACACCCCATTGAAAAGGGTCGTGGAAAATTTTACTTGCCTCCTGCACCCTTCACAATGGGTAAGACGGACAAAGATACATTTTTTAGAGTCTTGAAAAGTGTGAAAGCACCTGATGGGTATGCATCCAACATATCACGTCGTGTACATATTAAGGAGAAGACCATAGGAGGTCTCAAAAGTCATGACAATCACATACTCATAGAACAACTGATACTGCTTGCTATACGAAGAACATTACCTAAGAATGCAGTTGATGCACTAATTGAGCTAGGAATTCTTTTTAGAAAATTATGCTCCACAACAAATAGCATATCATATTTGGAAAAGCTTCAAGATCGCATAGTGTTGACACTTTGCCACTTTGAGAAGATCCTTCCTCCATCATTTTTTGATATTATGGAACATCTACCCATACATCTAGTCTGGTACAGTGTCGATGGATGTATCCCATGGAAAGGTGTGCCTTTAATTTTTTTTACCTTTTAAGTAATCCAATAATTCAGTAATAAATAATTTCCATGTATGCTAACTTTTATCTATTTTTCAGATCCCTTTTTACCCTGAAAAAGTATATGAGAAATAGAGCTTATCCAGAGGGTTCCATTGCTCAAGGCTATCTAATGGACGAGTGCATGAATTTTTGTTCAAGATATCTAAAGGATGTTGAAACAAAACATAATCGTCAGCCTAGAAATTGTGATGGAGATGAGTGCACCGGTCGAGCCATCGGAAAATGAGAGAGATTCATGATAGAACATGTCAGTATGCTTCAAATGCATCGATATATATTAGCAAATACAGATGAAGTTCAGCCATTTCGTGACATGCATATGGCAGAACTCGTGAGAGACAAACCTCGCGCAAGACCTTGGGAAATTGATCGTATTCATAATTAAACTTTCCATTAGTGGCTTAAATCCTATGTAAGTGAAATAAATATATAATAAGCCATGTATTATACTCATTTATTGAATAATAATTTTTCATTTTTTTTTATAAAACTAGGTACACAATATGCCGATTGTGTTTGGTGCTCAAGTTCCAGAACTGGTTAGAAGACTGGTTGAAGGTCCCATACGTCATGGTAGGAGATACAAAGCATGCATAATTAGAGGATTTCGATTTCGTAGTAAGAGTAATGATGAAACTAAAGCCACCCAAAACAACAGAGTTGTGCTTAAAGCTGATACTAGAAATTACTCAAGTACGAAATATATAAGACCTCAATCTGGAGAAGTATGCTACTATGGAGTTCTAACAGATATAATAAAAATCCGATACACAAATGACATCAAGTACATAATGTTCAAGTGTGATTGAGTCGATAATGAAAAAGGGGTCAAGCAAGATGAGTATAAGTTTACGTTAGTTAACTTCAATCACTTATTGTACAAGAATAACATACCAACAGATGAACCTTTTATCCTATCATGTCAGGCAGACCAAGTTTGGTATGTTCCCGACCCTTTGCAAGCCAATTGGAATGATGTGGTGACAATGTCTCCAAGAGATAATTTTGATATTTATTCAAGTTCTCAAGCTGAGACATATAACAATCAATATTCAGATGATCGTGTTGCAAATAATGATGAAGAACTTTCTTGGGTCAGACAAGGAATAGATGGAATTATAGCTGATGAAGATGACAACGAGGAGATGGATGAATATTATCATGATCAATGAGTTGTATTGGATCAATTTTTTGAGGGAAATTTACATAGACACCCCCTGGCTATAAGGCTAATTACAGGAACTTACCCTCATGTTGCAAATATTACAAAGACACCCCCTCGACCAAAACAGTATTACAAGGAGACCCCTTACGGCGTCAATTTTTTACGGTAGCTGATGACGTCATCATAAATATTTAATGTTTTTCCAATTTTGCCCCCAAGGGGTGTATTTGTAATATATTTTGTGTTACAGGGGGTGTCTTTGTAACCGTGTAATAAATATTGTAAATAAATTTATTAAATTTTAAAATTATAATAAACCAATTTAAAATTTAATAAATTTATTTACAATAACACAATTCGATAAATAAAGCTTTAATAACTTTACAATAACACAATTCGATAAATAAAATTTCAATAACATATATTTCCTTAAAAAATAAAATAAACCAATTTAAAATTTAATAAATTTATTTACAATAACTCAATCTGGTAAATAAAGTTTTAATAACGTTTATTTTCATTCAAAAATCAAACAAACCAAATTAAAATTTATTAAATTTATTTACAATAACACAATTATTTAATAACATATATTTTCTTACAAAAAAAAAACTCTTTTAAATTTAATAATTTATTTACAATAACACAATTGGTAAATAAAGTTTCACTTTAATAACATATATTTTTCTTACAAAAATAAAACAAACCTATTTAAAATTTAATAAATTTATCTACAATAACACAATTCGAATTCTTGAAGTCCAGAGAATTTTTGGGGATCTAGGGCTTGGTGATTTTGTTACGGGATTATTGCATTTTTTATGCCACAACTTAAGTTCATTAGCATTTTTACCCAATATCTTTATGGACTGGCACATTTGGTGCCACACCTTCAACTTCAGTGGCAATTTTGGTCCAAATTGAGACCCAATTTCAATATTAGCCCGAAATCGCCCATGTGCGGGCCACGTGACATGTAAATTGTGAATTTTGACCAAATCAAAGTGGAAGTTTGAGTTTTTCTATAAATGTAGGGACATATTATAAAGGTGGGAAAGTACAAGGGTCAATTTGCTAATTGGGATAGAAGGGTTGATTTTGCGAAGATGAAACATCCGCCATTGACGTAAGCTTGGAAATGAGGAATCTTCAATTCAGCACCAAATTGGACAAGGTTGGTACCTAAATGACTGCCACACCGAGGGGAGTCCACGGCTGAAAAGGGAGGCGGTGGGTCAAGCTCCACCGCCGACGGCGGCGTAAAATTGAAAAAACGTAAAATTCGTAGATCTGAAAATAGAGTGACGGGATAAACTTGGAACTGATAATTAATGCTTGAGATTTGTAGAGGACGTGAAGACGAGTGTATAGCCATCAAAAAGATCTCAAACCGTGTCCGGAGTCGCCGGAAAAGTGAAAAAAACGGAGGTGGTGGAGCTTGAGAGCGGCGGCCGTTGAGGTTTTTTTTTTTTTTTGTAAATATTAAAAATAACTAAGGGTATTTTGGACATTTTAAGTGTTCCGTTAAAGTTGACTAACGACCGTTAAGTCAAGGCGGTGTTTTTGTAATATTTGAAACATGAGGGTAAAATCCTGTAATTAGGATTATAGCCAGGGGGTGTCTATGTAAATTTCCCATTTTTTGATTATTAAGAGAATGATTACTTTTGTTTTATGTCTTGTGTAATTTTTTATTTTTAATAAGATTTATATTATAAACTTTTATCTCCATCTTTCAACACGTTCATTATTAAGATTGATTATACATTTAATATTTTTTACGTTAGATTTTATCATACTTAAAAAGTTATAAAACATTAGTGATTAATAACTTGTATTGTTACTAATCATTGTTTTTTGCAAATTTTGTCATGAACTAAAGGAAGGATGAGGCCACGTGGAACCAAAAATAGGGGATATACTACGTGAAAAGAGCGATATGGCAGATGGTGCCAATTTGCATGAGATGTCTACACCACCTCTTCAGCCACAAACTCAAATGAGGCGAGCTCAAACGAGTTCTTTCGTACAAAATGTGTATCAACCCCAGTCTCAGTCTCAACTTATGCATGGATTTCGTCTCAAAATCAATATCAAGGAAGTTTTGAATTACATTCACAGAGCATATTAAAAACAGGTATATTGATTCATTGATAATTAATATTTATGTGTCTTTTTTAGAAAGGACTGAAGGTTTATCTACAACTATAATAATATTAAACATTGTATGATAGATATTGATAAAAGCAATCCAGCTACAAAAGGTGAAGGTCGAGGTCCGGGTAAATTGCCTGATGAATGGAATTCAGGAGTCAAGCTTCAAATCTCGTGTGAAGGCAATGTGTTTTACCCCATACCAAAAAGATCCAAATCACAAAATTCCGAAGTTGATAAAAGAACAAGTGGATTTGGATCAATTGTCAGAATTGATGCTCTATTGGGAAGAAGAAAATGTTAAGTTTCTTATGATATAACATCTTCTGTATTCTTTTTGTTTTATTTTATATTAGGTGTATGTAATTTCTTTCATATTCATGTAGGAAATAGCAAAGAAAAATATGGCTAATAGAGCCAAAAATAAGCATATCCATCGTACTGGCAAACTGGCATTCCCGTTTTTAAAGGAAAAAGTATGAATTTCTTTCTCATTGTAACTCTTTGAAATGATTTAATATGTGATTATGAGTTCTATTTCTTCTTATCATTATTCAATTTGTCCCAGATGCGACGGGAAGGAAAAAGTACCACAAAACTAGATGTTTTGATTGAATCTCGCTCTTGTGGGAAAGGAATTAATGTTGATCAAGAGACTGCTAAATTGATAGTTAGTTCCATATTTTGTTTATTTTTTAAAGAACTCTCGTATAATATTTATGCTCAATATCCTACTTAAAGTTGACTAACTTTGTCAACAAGGAATTAATGAAGAGTTCAAGGAAGTCTGAATCAGAGCGTACTGAAGAATTTAAAGATGACATATTCATAAATGCTTTAGGTCAAGATCCCCAAGGTCGTGGTAGATGTACGGATCGAGGAGTTACTCGCAGGAAGTTGCGTGATTCATTGGCATCAAACGCTCCAACTACTCATATTGCTGAAAAGATAGATGAATTTTGGGAACTTAAGAATGAACTAGCCTTTGAAGTTATAAAGATTGAACAAATGAAAATGGAGTTAAATAATCAAAAGAAAGAGTTGGATGAGGAAAAAGAACGGATGATAAATGAGATGCGAGCAGAATTTAAAGATGAAGTTAACAAAAGTTTTTAAACTTGGATTATTTTGTGTCTTTGGTCGATCATGCTACTCTTCAAGCAGCTTTATCTAGTGTTCCATCACTTGGAGAACAAGTTTTCAAGTTCCTTTGCATTACTTAAGTTTTCTATGACTAATCATGTATTCTACTGTAATTTGATATTTTCCTTGGACTGCAATGATTGACAGGTTGCAAATCTTCCTAACATCACACATGAACAGCCAAAAAGTGCTAATAAAGTCACACCTCCAAACTTCCATCAACAAAATCCAGCTCCAAACTTTTTAACACCTCATGAGCGGGTTAGTAATGAGTCATTTTATACATTAAATAACAATTTATACGGTGCGAAGAAATATTTGAATAATTTGAGTTATTAATATATTTTATTGGAAGCTGAAAAGTGCATGAAATATATAGGATTATCATGATTACATAATGAAGTTTTTATCTAGTTACTATGACTGTAAATATTGAATGGATCTAATGAGTATTTTTGGTGAATGTTGAAGGGTGAAAAAATGATGGAGAAATTGATTGTACATTTTGTTAATTGATGACATTAACTTATTAGGATGAGATTTCTCCGACAGTAGGAAATCACCCTATTTTCTCTCTATTCCTTACATTGTTGCATACATCCAATTTATATTCTAATGTTTCCAATCTATGGTCTTTATTTTGGTGCATATATACATAATCGTTTAGCATTTCATGACAATGCACTTATGACACACACCTAATGGGAGAAAGAAAATTCAAAACTGGAGAACCTATTCAAGATTAATTACGAATCAATCATACCTTTTTTTTTCTTTTGACTCATGGAAAATGATAACCTCTCACTAGGATGTGTTAGTTGATTTAATTTTTTCACGTCTACTGTTATTGGAATGTTGATTTAGTTATGATTTTGCTTGTGGAGTTTAGTGATAAGCACATTTTTATTTTATTGTTGGACCCATGAAATGTGTTGAATCATAGAAAATTAATATGCTAAAAATTTGTGTTGTACATCTTGATATTACAGGTTGCTAATGAAAATAAAAAGGACAAAAATACTTTTGATTGCAATCCATGCGAGGTTCGTTATATTTTATTTTCTATAGAAAGTTTACTATAAAATCTTGTCTCTTGACACCGTAAGGATTGACTTAGTTATTGAGTCATTGAAAATTCATTAACACTCAACTATACTACATTGTCATATATGGCTTTAGGTAGGTAGCAATGTACTTTTATATTGTTCAGAACTACCAAAAGAATCTGTAGCAGAAGGTGTGGTTTTAAGTATGGACCCAAAGGAAGAAATCGATAATGTTGTTTTAGGACCTGGATTTGTTAAAGTTGTCATTAAAAGGGCCATCGAGCCAAATTACTAACTTTTACGACCTCGCAAAGGTGTAAACACAGCTGGACAAGTTGTTGGCAAAGTCGTTGCTTGGCAGATTGCTAATGTAAGAAAATTTGTTATAATGAATATATTCTTCACCGAATTCTCTAGTTCATTTTCATTACTACGATCCTAAGTTCGTCTTATTCTTTTATGTGTATATATATATATATATATATGTGTGTGTGTGTGTGTGTGTGTGTGTGTTTGAACCTTACACATATTTTTCTTGTCCATAGGTTTCAGATGAATGAATTGCCACATATATCTTTTGCTAGCTGGTCCCACGGCCTATATAGACTGATTCGCTTTTCTTATTTTTGTGTCATGTTTACAATTTAGAGGTAGAAAGTGGAACTTAATTTAGTTGTTATTGTTAAATGAAGTATAAATATATTTGTGTTTCATATATAAATTCATTGTTTTATGTATTGTACAAAAGTTTGAAGATTTATTGTAATAAATAGTTTTGACAGTAGTCTTTTAACATGATAATTAATTAGAAGAGAGCACAAATAAATAAATAATTTATTGATTAGGTATATTAAATTGAAAAATAAAAATTAATATAAAATTAAAGACAAAATTAGTACGAAATTATGTGTAGTATAAACCTTATTTACTACGCTACAAAGAGTAGCAATTAAGTCATATTCACTACGTTTTATAATTGAAGTAAAAAATTTAAATATTTACTACACTAGACAAAGTGTAGTTAAAATACATATTTACTACAATTTTAAATTCATAGGGTATAATAGTGTTGTAATTGATTGACTTTACCTATGAAATTGATAATGTAGTAAATGAGATAAATTTCATAGCAATAACTATTTACCACACTTTTAAAAGTGTAGTAAAGTTTTCCCTAGGGCTGCAATGCCAACGCCTGAAAAAGTGTAGTGTTAACTCTATAAAATAGAGTTAATTTCTATATATTTATGCGGGGAATGACATAAATTTCTTGAGTTCTTGGATTGTTTTAGCATGTTTTATCTCATTGGTGATTCACGTACTCATTTTGGTATTTTCTTGTGAATATTTCAGATTTTCTCTTGATTTTTGGAAGTGCAAACAGAAGCCTCTTCGCTGGAGCGGAAAATCTCTCTGCTGGAGCGAAATCACAAAGCAGACAAAAATCTTGGACAGCAGCGTCTCCGCTGGGGCGAAACTACTTCTCCGCTGGTGCAGAAGGTTTCTGTGAATTTTAATTAGAGTGCCCTAATTTGACTTGGAAACTTATATCTAAGTGGAGGAAGAGAGAGAAAACACATCTGGGGACACCTTTTGACAAGAGAAGAACCCAAGAACAAGAAAATATCATTAGAGAGCGTGAAAAACATCGGAGAACACAATTCTTGAAGATTTGAAGACAGATCTAATTCTCTTTTCTTATTTCTTTCAATTATTTTTCTCTTTTGTGATCTTATACTCATGACGTTTATTATTCTCGAGTTTATTTCCGTTTTAGTTATGAACTAAATTTACTTTTCTAGGATTGCAATGGAATTCTTTGTTTGAATTGATTGTTACTTATTTTTCCTTATTCTATTATATTGAGATTTGTTGTTTACTCATTCTTGTGCTTTAATTTCAATAGCCTGATCAACTATTGTTTCACAAATCTAATTGAATCGGGAGAGGAAATTAGGTTGTTGGATGAAGATGAAGATAGAGACTTAAAAGTGAAGGGAGGTTTTGATGATTTCCAAAACATCATCATCATCAACTAAGTAATGGAAACTTAGTCAATCCCTTAGAAGATTTTTGACCAAGGAAGAAGCCAATCAGAAGGGTCAAATCTATGGTCCAGAAGACTACTGATATGTTGTTGCTTTCGGATCAGACTGGTGGATTTTCAGCAGACTCAAATCAGAGGAGTTCGATTTGGATCAGCCGAGTGTTCATCAGACGAGTGGATTCGATCAGCAGAGTGGAAGAGATCAGAAGTTATTACAACGGTAATAAATGCACCTGAAGTAATAAATGTTGTCTAGGAAGGGTATTAAAGACAAATGATTGAAGAAAAACCTCGGATCAGCAGAGTGTACAGTACTCAGTCCCAGGTAGCCGTTTCTGAAAACAGGACCAGTACTCGAGGATTTGGACACCTGTTGATCTCTCAACGGGCAGATTTTCAAACCTCAAGTATAAATAGTTCAAGTTCAAGAGTTAGAGAAGAATCTGAAGCAACACAACTGAGAGAAAATTTTGAAGCAAAATTCTTCTAAGTCTCAGAACTCAAGAACAGAACACTCATCAGCTTAGTCATCTGTTGACGAAAGCAGAAGCGAGAGATAAAAGAATATACACATAAATCTGAGTGATTTTGTAAGAGGAATGTTGTGAGAAGTAGATATCCATCTTAGTGAGTGATATTACTTCAGAGGATAGGTTTTCTTTGTGATTTCCTATTGCGCACTTGTGGCCATTTTATTTGTTGTTTGGCGCAAGCATTGTATATTGTAAACTGTGTGTTTATAGTATAACCCAAGATCTAAGTGACTTGAAAGAGTGGACTAAAGGATTTTTATCCATATAACCACTATAAAAATTATGTGTGTTTGTTTACTGCATTTTTACTTGCATAATTTTCAAAAGCTTTCAAACACATTAAAAGTTAACTGTTAAAGATTTTGAAAAGGAGTTTGCAAAAACTGGAGATAAAATCTTTTAAGTTAAAGAAACCTACTTGTGAAAAACACTTGACAAATCCGCTGCAAGTAAGTTATTTAAAACTCTGATTTTATCAAAATCAGCTAAGTGAAATCAGAAGAGTGGTCAATTCTGCTGTTCAAAGCTTTGTGCGAGATCAGCTTAGTATACTTACGAATCTTGATCAGCTTAGTCTGCTGACAGAAAAAGTTAGAGAATTTTAAAGTCAAAAGTTTTTGAGGTAATTTGGCCTAACTTCATTGGCATAGGAATATAGCTCTTTGATTAGGTTAGATTAGTTTTACAATATTCTAGAAAGAAATTGTAGAAACTTAAGTGCCCTAGACTAGCAATGAAACTTAATTGAAATAGAGTTGTTGGGAAAATAAGAGCAATTAGTTTGACATTGAAGGAAGTTGTAATCCTAGGCTTTTATCATCAGAGTTAATCTTGTCAATTTAGAATTTAGTTTTAATTTCATTGTTGCTTGGTTATAATCAGAATCAAGAATTTGTTTAATTTGGATAAGAACAAGAGTGATCATTTAGTAATTAGTTATTTTAGCTCATTAATTCCCTGTGGAGACGATACTCCACTTATCATTATATTACTTGCTGCGATTGCTTATACTTGCGTTTACTAATCCGTCATCAAGTTTTTGGCGCCGTTGCCGGGGAATTATTTGCGCTGTTTTGCTAATATTAATATCAATCATTCATTTCTTAGATCAAATTTTTATTTTTTTGTCTCTTTCTTTATTTTCAGGATATTTTTTCTTTGCATGCGCAGTGATCGAAATAAAGAACTTATTCCACTAGATCTTGAAATCGAGCGCACATTTCGAAGATTAAAAAGGCTGAAAATAAATTATGAGTCTCAAGGTCAGACTATGGGCGAACAGGTCAATGGAGCAGCAGTAGCTGCAAATCGCTCTATCAGAGATTATGCAATCTCTCATGTTGAAGGACTAAGATCGAGTATTGCTAGGCTAGCTGTTGAGGCCAATAATTTTGAAATCAAGCCAGCAGTCATACATATGCTTGAATCGAAACAATTCTTCGGGTTTGCTCATGAGGATCCGAACAAACACTTGAAAATATTTCTGAGGATGTGTGATACATTCAAATTCAATGGAGTATCATCAGAGGCTGTAAGACTGAGATTGTTCCATTTCTCCTTGACTGGGAGAGCTGCATATTGGTTAGAAGCTCTGCCAGATGAGTCTATTACAACATGGAATCAGTTAGTGGAGAAATTTTTAGCTAAGTTTTTTCCACCTGCAAAAACTGCAAAGATGAGGAATGACATCACTGATTTTCTGCAACATAAAGATGAAACTTTAGACGAAGCTTGGGAGAGGTTTAAGGATATGCTGAAAAAGTGTCATCACCATGAAGTTCCAGATTGGTTACAAGTTCAATCTTTCTATAATGGGCTTACAGATAACATAAAGGGAAATCTCGATGTTGCAGCTAATGGTGCTCTTTTGGGAAAATCTCCTGGTGAAGCCAGAGATATTATTGAGGAAATGGCATCAAATATCCAACAATGGTCATCAAGACGTACGGAGCAGAACAAGATAGTCGGGGTTATAGAAGTTGACGCTATTGCTTCTCTAAAAATTCAATTGGCAGCTCTCACGAAGAAACTTGATGAGAACTGTAGTAGAAACAATGTTCAGAGAATTTATGCCACTTGTGATATTTGTGGAGATAATCACTCGATTGCACACTGTCCTGAGAATCTGAAATCTGTCAATTTCGTGGGAAATTCTAACCGTCAGAGGAACAATCCTTATTCCAATACATATAATCCGGGATGGAGAAATCACCCTAATTTCTCATGGGGTGGTAATCAACCACAATTTCAGGCTCAAGGCCCAGTCGCACCTCCAGGGTTTCAACAACCTCAAGCACCTATACAGCCACAAACACAAGCATAAAAACCCACTACAGAAGAATTATTGCTCCAATACATGCAGAAGACATATGCCATAATGCAGAGGACAAATGCTATAATGCAAAACCAGAGTGTTGTAATTCAAAATCAGAATGCTTATATCCGGGCTTTGGAGACTCAAATTGGTCAACTGACTAGTAATCTTAATGCCCGACCTCATGGAGCTTTGCCTGCAAACACTGAGATCAACCCAAGAAATGATAATATGTAGCAATGCAAAGCTATAACTCTCAGAAGTGGAAAGGAGATTGAGGGTAACATTAGAAAGATTAAGCAGGAAGAAGTGAAACCATCGAGTGAATCACTAGAGAGTGAACAAAAGAATGTTGATGATGTGGAGAAGAAATCCAAGGAACATGAAGAAAAACTGGAGAAACTGAAAGTTCAAGAATATCCACCGCCTCCATTTCCTCAGAGACTACAAAAACAAAAATTGGATAAGCAATTTCAGAAATTCTTGAATGTATTCAAGAAGTTATCCATCAACATTCCTTTTGTTGAAGCCCTTGAGCAGATGCCCAGTTATGTAAAATTCATGAAAGACATCTTATTGAGGAAAAGAAGATTGGGAGACTATGAAACTGTAGCACTTACTGAGGAGTGCAGCGCCCTTATTCAGAGAAAGCTTCCACCGAAATTGAAAGATCCGGGGAGTTTCACTATTCCTTGCACAATTGGAAATCAGTTGATCAATAAGGCATTATGCGATTTAGGTGCAAGTGTAAATTTGATGCCATTGTCAATCTTTAGAAAGCTTGGTTTGGGGGAAGCAAAACCACTTCTGTTACGTTGCAAATGGCGGATCGAACTCTTAGTTATCCGAGAGGAATAGTAGAAGATATCTTGGTTAAAGTGGACAAATTTATATTTCCGGCAGATTTCATAATTCTAGATATGGAGGAAGATCGTGATATGCCAATCATACTTGGAAGGCCTTTTTCTAGCTACCGGTCGAGCCTTAATTGATGTTGAAAAAGGAGAACTCAAGATCAGATTTCAAGATCAAGAAGTAACCTTCAATATTTATTCATAGTTGAAGCATCATAAGAAGAATGAAGATTGTTTCTCAATCAAGGTGGTAGAAAATACTTCTGATACATTCTTACATAATCATCCTGATGATTTGTTTGAAACTCCATCGATTTCGAAAGATGATAGGAAATGTGACAAGTTGGTTGATTATATGAAAACTCTTGATCCTAATGAAAGATTTACCAAACCAGCCTTGAAAGGTGAGATTATGGAAATAACAGTAAAGTCTGCAAATGCTAAAAAGTCGTTCAATGAAGAACCTCCAGATTTAGAGCTTAAACAGTTTACAGAAGTTGAAACTAAGAGCATCTTACATCACCACCATATGTGGCCTTATGGTGGCGATTTCAGTGAAGAGACGACTTATGCAAAGAGGGTTGACAATAAGTCTAGAAGACATGAAAATCAACGTTTACATGTCAAGGAATTGGAAGAATTTAGGCTGCCAGAAAATGGATGTGTTACGCTTTGCAAGAAGAAAATTAAGAAGATTCACGATGAAAAGAAAGTCCGTAGAGAATTTGAGCCTGGACAGCGAGTGTTATTGTATAATTCCCGCCTTAAACTATTTCCAGGAAAGCAAAAATCAAGGTGGTCGGGCCTCTTTCTAGTTACAAAAGTTTTTCCCAATGGAGCTGTAGAAGTACAAGACGAACAAAGTGGAAGAACTTTCAAGGTCAACGGACAAATACTAAGGATTCATTTGAGTGGCAATATTGATCGGCAAATTGTCACCATCACTTTGGGAGATCCGAAATAAAATTGACAAAGTCAAGCCATGACTATAAATAACTTCTTGGGAAGCAACCCAAGTATTAAAAAAAAAAAAAAAAAAAAAGTTGGATAGAACATGATCCGCCCCCGCGGAAATGATTTATCTCCCCAGCGAGGGCTGCTCTGATTGAATTTTGATACAAATTCCAGAACACACTTCGCCCCAGCGGAACATTAGTACCGCCCCCGCAAAGTTCCCTCTGGAATTTACATCTAATTTCGAGAATAAAATCCGCCCCAGCACAAAAACACTCTGCCCCAAGCAAAACAATCTCAAATGTTGAAGACCATACACAATTACATGCTTCAATGCGGACTTTCCACAACTCTCACCACCATATGAAGAGATCAATGCTGAAGATTGAAATAAGGCTGCAATCAGGGATGTTCTTTAATTGCTTTATTTTATCTTTGTCTTCAACTTTATTCTTTTATCTCTTGTTTTTTTTCCGTTACTTTCATCATTGAGGACAATGTGTTTCTTAAGTTTGGGGGTGACTGCATTTATGTTGTGCATGCTAGGTCGATTTTTGATCAAATTTTTGAAATTTTATGTATTGTTGACTGCTTTTCCTGCAAAATTCGAAGCACGAATGCATAATCGAGGATTTAGGATGAAGTTAGTGAATTATAGTCTAGAATAGAGCTTAAGAAATTTTATCTTGCTTACCTAATCTCTAGATTCGAGGGTTAGAAAACTTAGAATCTAAGTGATAGTTTTGCCTAAGTTTGGGGGTAAGGATAACTTTAACAAGAACCAAATGAAGCAAATTACGAAAAAGTTATAAGAAAATAACCTCACTTGTATGAGACCTGAAAAATCTCATCGCTTGAGACTTATACTTGCACTCCTCTAACTTGACTGCGATAAGATGAACGATGTATGGGTGCATCGACTTAACTCTTCTGCACTCCTCTATGTTGACCGCTTCTTTAGAACATATTATGAGTGTGAGTGGTGCTAAATAATGAATAAAATGCTAAGTGAAAGTTCAAACTTAAAGGATTCCATAACTTTGACTGAAAGCATTGTTAGAACTTAGTGATTAGTTTGATAACCTGAAAAATAGATAATAGGCTTGGCAATTTAAGAATTCATGCAATTAGGCTCAACGATTTCGAAGCTATAGTGATCTGCGTGATTCCGACATTCTCGTATTATGTATACACACACACACGCAGGAATTACATGACAGAATGCATAACGTTTTGAAAGTGATGGTTAGTAGTTTGACTTGGAATGCATGATTGTAAATGTTTAAGTTGTTGTCCTTTGTTTTGGTCGTGTCCAATCTTTGTGGTCATTTTTAGCCTTCTACTCCTTTCTTTTGCTCGGGACTAGCAAAATAGTAAGTTTGGGGGTGTGTTAACTCTACAAAATAGAGTTAATTTCTATATCTTTATGCGGGGAATGACATTAGTTTCTTGAGTTCTTGGATTGTTTTCATTTGTTTTAGCTTTTTTTATCTCATTGGTGATTCACGTACTCATTTTGGTATTTTCTTGTGAATATTTCAGATTTTCTCTTGATTTTTGGAAGCGCAAACAGAAGCCTCTTCGCTGGAGCGGAAAATCTCTCTGCTGGAGCGAAATCACAAAGCAGACAAAAATCTTGGACAGCAGGTCTCCGCTGGGGCGAAACTACTTCTCCGCTGGGGCAGAAGATTTCTACGAATTTTAATTAGAGTGCCCTAATTTGACTTGGAAACTTATATCTTAGTGGAGGAAGAGAAAGAAAACACATCTGAGGACACCTTTTGACAAGAGAAGAAACCAAGAACAAGAAAATATCATTAGAGAGCGTGGAAAACATCGGAGAACACAATTCTTGAAGATTTGAAGACAGATCTAATTCTCTTTTCTTATCTCTTTCAATTATTTTTCTCTTTTGTGATCTTATACTCATGACGTTTATTATTCTCGAGTTTATTTCCGTTTTAGCTATGAACTAAATTTACTTTTCTAGGATTGCAATGGAATTCTTTGTTTGAATTGATTGTTACTTATTTTTCCTTATTCTATTATATTGAGTTTTGTTGTTTACCCATTCTTGTGCTTTAATTTCAATAGCCTGATCAACTATTATTTCACAAATCTAATTGAATCGGGAGAGGATATTAGGTTTTAGGTAAAGATTGGGTAAACTTTGTACGAATTGCACCCACTTTGAATTGGGTAATTTGTTTAGCAATTAAGATAGGAATATACTTAATTGCCTTAGGTAGTCACAATTAGGGCATGTTCTTGATTCAATTTGGCCTAACTTCATTGGCATAGGAATATAGTTGTTTGATTAGGTTAGATTAGTTTTACAATATTCTGGAAAGAAATTGTATAAACTTAAGTGCCCTAGACTAGCAATGAAACTTAATTGAAATAGAGTTGTTGGGAAAATAAGAGCAATTAGTTTGACATTGAAGGAAGTTGTAATCCTAGGCTTTTATCATCAGAGTTAATCTTGTCAATTTAGAATTTAGTTTTAATTTCATTGTTGCTTAGTTATAATCAGAATCAAGAATTCGTTTAATTTGGATAAGAACAATAGTGATCCTTTAGTAATTAGTTATTTTAGCTCATTAATTCCCTGTGGAGACGATACTCTACTTATCATTATATTACTTGCTGCGATTGCGTATACTTGCGTTTACTAATCCGTCATCATGTAGCACAAATGTAGTAAATGACTTTTCACTACGAATTTCTTTTATTTGCTATGGGTTTCCAAGAGTAGTAAAAAACCATTTTTCTTGTAGTGTAGAATGTGCATCGAGGGGAATGGACTTAAAGCCTAAATTAGACTAAGTTACCTCGTATGCAAATCTAACCTGGCGACTGAAGATCCCACGGACCAGGTTCAATTGAACAACCAGTCTTGGCTAACTTGAAAGAAAGCACTTAAGAGTTTAACTCTATTTCATTCTTATGATGCAATAAGTGCATGCCCATCGAGTTTAAAAGATTAAGCTAATGTTTTTAATGACGTCTAAACCTTGTCAAGAACAAGTAGAGTATGGTGGGATAATCTTGATATATGCGGTCACCTATGGTAGTGTGAGATGGATTGGCTCGTTGAGAATTTATTTACAGGTTGAATTCTTTAAAGCACTCGCAGAACCTAAGTATGTTCAGGACCGAAATGAACACAACCGAGTTTGGTAACGAATCGGTCTAATACCGTGTTAGGTTTATTGTCTTGGTTTACACCAACAACTGACAGTTCAATATGAAATATTTCACCAATTGGCTAAGTAAATCTGATAAGCTTCAACTAGAGAAGGTTCAAGATGAAATGATTTCACCTATCCCGATGCGGTATTATACCTAAAGAACAGTTCAACATGTTGGGTCTCATGCGACAAGAAAGGAGGAATCATTTCATTCATGTGGGGGATTGTTGGTGTAATTGGGTTGAGTCCGAATAGCCAAAGTTCATTACACCTTATTGAATGAAATGAAAAGAGAAGACCGTGTGTCTTCATACCACATGGAAAGAAGGAAAAAGTTTGAGCTATAAAGTTGCTATAAAGAGGGTACCAAGCTTTCAAAGGGAAACGACTTTTGTAGGAAAGGGCCTAGAATAATCTAAGAGCCTAATAATTATTTAAAGTCCAAACCTTACACAAAGATACGTGGGTGATCAGAATAGGATCCACGTGTGATCCGAATAGGATCCACGAGACCCATTTCTGGAAGATCTGAGAAGGATCCTTGTTGCCCCGCCCAATTTTGAATGAAAGGGTGTGTTTGGTCGGTTTTTGAACCGAACGGGTGGCACCCGTTCGGACTGAACCATTGCTTAAGTTAAATCCGAACCGTTGTGAACCACCAACAACACTTTTTCAATTGCTACAAATAGGAGAAGAATCTAGCCAATTCTTCACACTATTTTTTCAGCAAATAAAGTATAAATATTATATCTTCTCTACTTCAAATTAAATAATTTTTTAATCGAAGTTATGTTTGTTCCAACTTGTCCGTGGCCTTTTGTTCGTGCAAAACAACAAGGATCGGGACTGTTTTATCTTGAGAGACTACCGAGGAGTACCGATTGCACCGTAGGCAGCCTCGGAAATATTGTCTTAAGGAGATTGCATCCGCAGCCTCAGTCTTAATTTCATTTGTTTAATTTTTTGATTTTGTAAAATAAATTCACGTAAGTTCTGATTTCATTAAATTAAATTCGGTACAAATTATTTTTCATTTAAGAGCATAATATGCATGATTTCAAAGTCAAATTCAATCAAACATAAGTTAGGTATAATTTTTTTTTAATAAAACCATCAAGCCATATTTCTTTATCTGCCATCTCGTTAAGTAAATCCATTGCTTATATAATATTATTTAATCAAACTTCAAGCAGTCTAGTTTTGCAACTTCATTCAGTGAATTAAAATTAAAGTTTATTGAGCACTTTCAATATTAAAAACAAATTTACGTAGCATTTTTTTTTTCTTTTCCAAAAGCAATTTGTTGTTCTTATTTACATTTCTCTCCACTGCTTCGAGTATTTAAAGTATTGTATATATATAGTATTTTATACTATATTTGAGTTTGGTAATTAATTAAACTATAGTTATAAGGAATATAGTGCGAGTATATTTCTATTACACAGATTGTTAAACACCACCAACAATATTTAGGCCATACATGAATATTGATATTAGATTATGACACCAAAATTTAAAAGTTATTTGTTTATTACCAATTAAGATTTCCTATCAAACCTAATTATGTCGTTTGGCTCCCAGGTAAAAAGTAGCAAACTGGTCACAATACTAAGTTGGTTTCGTCACAAACAACCACCATGAATTTCTTGGCAATCCCAGAAGCAACATAAATTTTAATTTGGTACATAGGTACATATATATAACAATGATATCGCAGATTTAGGGGCGGATCGATTGCACTTAATATTTTCTTAGTGTTTGGATAAAAAATTAGTTTTGTCCCACATGGATTAATCTCCACAGTGTGACGAACCTATGTTCGATTTTTTGTTGGGAGAGATTATTGTCTGACATTCGTCGAAATGAATTAATTAAGTCAGGTTAACATATCATTGAGAAAGCAAAACAAACAACATAAAAAATATCTTAAAAAGACTGAATCATTTAAATTGTGATCGATAATAGTATTAAACATTTAAACTAGAAGAAAACCCACCTTGTTGGGGATTGAATCAATGACGTCTTAATAATGGGGCCTCAGCTTTACCAACGATTACGGTCTTGTTATACCTTGTATCATCTCTGGCCACATGAGCAATGCCAGCTTTGACATGTCGCCCTTTTCAATTAATGAAATTAATACTAAACGTGTTGACAAAATAAATATCTCTATCGTGCAATAAAAGCATTTACGTAGTGATAATCAGATGATATAATTGGTGAGGATATAGTACTTAGAATACACTTGTTTAACCAACAAACAAACGCTAGTTTTACGTGCTTATACATTATGTTACTTATATGTGGCTTTAAGGGTAATTATGATATTTCCTCAAAAAAGAGCAGAATAGTAATTATGAGATGGTATTTTATCATTAAAAGTGAAATTATTATTGCTATATTGCTTCCCTGTGTAGTGTATTATAATTTGTCATTTGTTCACAGTATCTTTGATATACCATATCTTGGGTATTTTTACGTGACATTTGGTGAACTTATACATACACGACAATCAAACATTATTCAAGATTGACTAATTGATTTACTCAACCAGATTGCTCTGCTCTAGCTCATCAATTGGATCGATCAGATTTCTTTGCTCGAGCTCATCAATCGGACCGATCAAATTGTTCTGTTCAACCTCTTTAGTCGGATTGACCAGGTTGCTCTGCTCGACCTCCTCAACCGGATCGACCAGATTGCTCTGCTCGACCTCCTCAACCAAATCGACTAGTTTGTTATGCTCGACCTTCTCAACCAGATCGAACAACTTGTTTTGCTTGACCACATCAACCGAAATTATTAGTTTTCTCTATTCAACCTCCTCATTCGGATCGGCCAGATTACTCTGTTTGAGCTCCTCGACCGAATCGACCAGATTGCTCTGCTCGAGCTCATCAACCAGATCGACCAGCTTTCTCTGATTGACCTTCTACCCCGAGTCGACCAGCTTTCTTTGATTGACCTTCTACCCCGAGTCGACTAGCTTTCTCTACACGACATTTTCAACTGAATCTACCAGCTTGCTCTGTTCAACCTCCTCCAGATTGCTTTGTTTGACATACGTAATGTCATAGCTCTAAAGACATACTACATCAACTTGACGACTCGTCAACCAAGTCGATCCGTCCATAATCAACTTAATAAATAGCAAGGGCAAATCTGAATAACGATAATGACCTTAAAAGTTTGGTATATTTACGAAACACTCCTAAGATCCGATCAGGACCCTATTGATTCAATTGACCCGCATGGGTCATTCTATATCTATAAATACCCCCTAACTTCACAAAGTCTGAGACGCATTTTATTATGCATCTACTACTTAGGCTGGTCGAATTCATCAGACTTAGGCATCAAAGGGTTATTACCAGATCAACCCCGACACATCCTAACGATCTTCTCTACTCTAAGCGCAGTCAAATTCTTTTGAAGTGGAGTCAAACTCAATTTGACCGGCTAAAACTCCATACCAAGAAGGTTGCTTCTAGGTGACACGTTGACCATTCACCGGTCCATCCGACGAAAATACCCTTCATCAATCTTCATTTCAAATGTAATGCTAATATTCATAATTTACACGTGGTAGTAAGGTCATCTTACAGAAAAAGGCCCAAAATTAAATTTGACTATTCAAATCACAAAAAATTAATCTAACATCAAGAGGCATATTTGCCTGGGTAGCCATAGCTAAATTTGAGTATGTAATGTACTAATTTATAATTAAATAAGGATAACCTTTGTCATTCTTCAATTTTGTAAAAATATATTATCATATATTGTAATAATTAATTTTATAAAACAAATATTTATTATTTATATTTTTTATGTTATATATAATAAAATACTATTAATAAACACTTTTTATAACTAAATATTTGAAATTTATAATTAGCTAGTATTTTATTAATTTAAAATATTAAATTATTATCCTATAAACTAGTACTACTCATTCAATTATTTGAAAATTATTATTATTAGATATATAGCGACTGATTCGATGTTTTTTTACGAAATAACTGTCAATTTTAATTTCACATGATAAAAATTCAAAAACTAAAAATTAATTTAATATAAATATATATATAAATATATATTCATTATTTATGATTTATGTTTAGGATGCAATGAAATATTATTTATATTATCTTTTATAATAAATTCTGAAAACAAAAAATAAATTACTGAGATAACCAAATTAAAAGTTAAAAATAACCATAATATTGTGGAGTCACCGAATTTATCTTTCATTATAAAGTAACTTAATACTAATTAATTGATTTTCTTTTTCTTTCAATATAAATTTGGTTGATTATTCAACTGTTTCACATCTTCACGACGTCGTATAGGATTTCAACTATCCAGGCGCCTCTTCCACCTCATTCCTCATTTCAAATCAACCCCCCCACCCCCACCCCACCCCATCCCACCCCCTGTTGTTAGTTCTCCAATAACATCATTCTCCATAGATTCTGAAGAACTGAGTTTGTACAAGAAAACCCATTAGTACACCTTTGGCTGGGGTCTCGTAAAAAATAGGTGGAGCATTGTGTAGAAATGGGTTGGAGAAATCTACTCTCTAATTGGAACATTTTTAAGGTTTGTTTATTTATTTATTTTTCTTTTTAGGGGTTGCTTTTGCCCTTTATGAGGTATATATTAAAGAGTATTATTGCATCAAGGATGATCCATATTTAATCGAAATTATTTAGATTAAGCTTTAAGTTAAGATTCCATTTAATTAATGTTTGACTTTTTAATTTTATCAATATGAGATGTAAAGTAGCCTCAAATATGCAGTTTAATTTGCTTCCAGATTTTCTTTTCTGTAATTGCTTTTCCCCCTTTTGCCTTTTCAATTGATGATGTAATTTTATATACAAATTCCTTTAAATATCTTAATCCTACATTTTCTGAGACACTAAACTCCTTAATTAAATTTAGTTATTTATTACATGAGGCACATAGCCTGGTTTTGTTTTGGAAAAAGAAAGTGTGAGTCTAGATCAACAAGAGTTCTATGTTTCAGCAAAGAGCTAATGTCAATTTACCCCCCATGATTTGAAAAAGAGCACTTTACTCCCTGTGAAAATTTTAAAGGATCAATTTACCTCCTTCAGCAAAAGAGTGTAACTCACTCGCCGAATTTGAGAATGAACATAAAAAATGTTTTTGTAACATAGGGAGTAAAGTGCAACATTTATCAAAACACAAGAGGGTAAATT
Organism: Penstemon newberryi var. newberryi; assembly: GCA_030819805.1. Lineage (NCBI taxonomy): Eukaryota > Viridiplantae > Streptophyta > Magnoliopsida > Lamiales > Plantaginaceae > Penstemon > Penstemon newberryi. The sequence goes on along the minus strand of JAUALY010000001.1, from coordinate 75,807,712 downwards.
GCCACATTTATCATACCACAGGTGGTAAAGTGCCACATATAAGAGGGTAGTTTTGTCAATTCATTTTTTTAAGTTTAAAAATGTCAGAGAGGCGGTGTGAAATTTTTATAAGATTACAGCGGATTAAGTGCTATTTTTTAAATCGCATGGAGGTAAATTGAACATTATCCAAATCACGGGGGGGGGGGGGGGTAAATTGCCATTAAATTATTGTAGTAGTATATGCCAAATTATTATGCTCAATTTTTTTAAATATTCTCATCCAATTTTCTTGAATGAATCTTCGTTGCATAATGTATTTTATTTTATGAAAAACAGGAAAAACCAAATGAGATTGAGCTCGGATGCAAACATACCATTAAGTCTCATGGGACAAAACTTGCAAGGGGTCACAAACACGACTGGCTTATATTGATTCTTCTTGCTGTCATAGAGATCGTTCTTAATATCATTCACCCGTTTTATCGTTATGTTGGCGTACAAATGATGACTGATCTTAGATACCCCATGAAAGAAAATACAGTTCCCGTGTGGGCAGTTCCGGTGAGTGTTTTTCAATTGCTAGTGACATGTGAATATTTTCAGGATTCATTTGGTTGATTGAAGTATTTGGATTGAAATCCCGAAATTGTGTTGTCCCTTTGCACCCCATGAATACGTCACCTTGGCACTTTGCACCCCGAAATTGAAAGTTGCCACTTTGCACCCTCGAATTGCATATTATTTGGAAAAATGCACCCTACTAGGGTGCAAAATGCCCATTGTTTTGTCAAAAATATCCAATTCGAGGGTGCAAAGTGCCAAATTCAATTTCAGGGTGCAAAGCGCGAAAGTGGTATATTTCTAGGGTAAAAAGTACCAATTGTTTGTTGGGGATTTATATTTTGGATTTCGAATACTTGGATCCAAATCCATCAACCAAGTGAAGTCAAAAGTTACTGTTGCTAACATATTACAAATGACATATTTTTGTTGTATTTAGATCTATGCAGTTTTGCTCCCGATTTTCATTTTCGTTCTCTACTATCTTCGGAGGAGAGATGTATACGATTTGCACCATAGTATATTAGGTAATTAGTTTTGTTTATTGGGTGATTTACGATTGGACCCCCTGAGGTTTTGTCGCCTTACAAGGAACCCCTTACGTTTCAGAAATTACAAGAAGACCTTCTCTGGTTTATACTATGTACCAAAATACCCCTTACAACTTCTGAAAATGTTTACAAAAAACCCCCTCTAAGGTGTGTTCTTGTAATTTTTTGGAACCACAAGGGGTTATCTGTATTTATGGTAAACCTTAGGGCATTTCAGCGGCAATCTTTTCTTTTCAAGATTATCTTCTAACATGCTTGTGATTGAAATGCAGGACTGTTATTCGCCGTGCTAATAACTGGAGTTCTCACGGATTCTATAAAAAATGCAGTTGGCCGACCAAGGCCTAACTTTTTCTGGCGTTGCTTTCCGGACGGGCAAGATGTATGTCGTTTTTATTCTTTATCTGACTTGGGAATTAAAATTAATTTTATGTGCAAAATGTTCATATTTTCTTAGCTATGATTAATTATCGTACTTTTTTTTTTAAAAATCAGAGGTACGATAATTGGGGCAATGTGGTGTGCCATGGTAAAGAGAGTGAGATAAAAGAAGGGCACAAAAGTTTTCCAAGTGGTCATACTTCATGTAAGTAGAAACTTTATAATTTAAATTCGATGCAGGAATGCACATTTAAGTCGAAATATTCCTCAATATTATAGAAGTAATTGATAATCTATGATATTTTACAGGGTCGTTTGCGGGTCTTGGTTTTTTGGCTCTGTATTTATCCGGAAAAATCAAATGCTTTGATGGCAAAGGACATGTAGCAAAACTATGCATTCTTTTCCTTCCCATTCTTGCTGCAAGTCTCGTTGGTGTCTCTCGTGTTGACGACTATTGGCATCACTGGCAAGACGTGTTTGCCGGGGGTATATTAGGTATATAAACATGTTCTCTTTGGACATGAACATAAATTAATCTTTTTTTTATTACATTTCGTTGTCCTATATATTATTCTTAGGTCTTTGTACTCTTTCAGGTCTTGTAGTGGCTACATTTTGCTATCTGCAGTTTTTTCCACCTCCCTACCACACGGAAGGTAAAGTCCGTCTTTCTAGTTTTAATAGCTATAAGAACACAGTTGATTATAAAGATCAAATGAGATTTAGGACTTTTATCAACCATTATCTCTTGTTTGGTAGACCTTTATTTCTTGTCTGGTCACCTGGATAAATGAGTATGGGTTAACCCATAAACATGTGATAATCAGCATGGATCAAAATTTCGTTTCGGGTGTACGTTTCGATCAATTGAATATTGAAAACTTTTCGAGAATTTTTCGGAAACACACTCACCAAAATTGAGAGTGGACATGAGCGTAAAAAGACAAAATTACCCATAAAGGGGGTAAGTTGTCATATTTATCCTAACACGGGAGGGTAAAATGCTACGTTTATCATAATATAGCGGGGTAAAGTACCGCATTTATGATAACACAGGGAGTAAAGTGCCTTATGTATAAGTTGATAGGGTCAAAGTATAGTATATAAGAGAGGTAGTTTTGTTAATTCGTATCCTTTTTCTGAGTTCGAAAATGTCATGGAGACAGTGTCAGACTTTTATAAGATTATGGGGAAGGTAAAATGCTCTTTTCAAACAGGTAGACCTATTAGATGTACAACCCTATTGTAGTATATTTTCTATAGTCCAACAACAAATTTAGGTGGTAAATTTTGACTTGATTTACTAATTTTTCACTGATTTAATTTTGCTACCAGATAAGTATAAAATTATACTCCTTTTATCTTATTATAAATTAAACATAATTAATATTTTCATCATTAATATTTATTGCCGACAGGTTGGAGTCCTTATGCATATCATCGGGCAATGGAGGAATCCGGGTCGAACTCTCTACCGGTTCAACCCAGGAATGAAATCGGTATGCAAAGAATGAATGAACAAGAGTCTGTACTAAATAGCAACTTGGTAGACAAGAACTTGGACTCAAATTTTGATGCTATGGAGTCCGGAAGAAGGTAGATTGGGATTTTTTTTTTATGTTCATTAGTATTTTAGCCTTATTATTCTATATATATAAATTCAAATTATTACTAGACTTTCAATATGCTTGAGGATGTAAACGAGTCGAGTAATTTCGAACGTTATCTTGTTCAAGTATGATTTAATTTAATATCGAGCGTAAAATTTTGGTTGAGCTTGATTAGATTGTTTTACGAACTGAGCTCAAACGATCGAGTTAGGTCGAGTTTCTTGTTATTTTCACATGTGTTTTGTCGATTTGTAGCTTATCGAACTGATTTCGAGGCTAGCTTCAGAAGTATCGATCAAACAAAAAATATTGTTCAAATTTGTTTGATAAGTATGACGAACCAAGCTCAGTATCGAATAACTTGATTAGATTTTAGCAATAAATATACTCACTTCGAAGTAAGCCAAAGAGTGTATTTGTTTATTTATGTAAACTAGAAAAGTGCACATAAATTGTACGTGTTTAGTTAATTTCATGAGTAAATTTTGTAGATTATAATAAAAATAATTTTATCATGTCACATAATAGAACAAATTTATAAATTGATGATTAATTTGTTCTTAAGAATTTTGTAATTTTTTTTTAAATAAAGTCATAACAAAATTATTTAGTCATTCCATTATAGTACTTTCATTTAAAAAACACTATTTATTTATTTTAATTTTAAATAATACCATGTCATTTGAAATGCATTTGTTTACATACCTAAGCCGTTTTTCACCCATATAATTCATTAGCTTAATCCATTTTTTTTCACAGGTTAAACTTGTTTTCTACCGATTTCATTTATTTTGCATCGATTTAATACATTTTTTCTCCGATTTACCCATTCTCCTACTTTCATTATTTTTCTCATGTTTCTCACTTTTCTCATTTTTCGTCGATTCCTTTTGTTTTTCCGGTTTCACTTTATTTTTGTCAGTTAAATAATTTTTTCTTTTTACAGATTTCACATTTTTTTCACCAATTTCACATATTATCTCATTAATTTACATGTTTTTCACCAATTTCACCTATCTTTCATTGATTTAACATGGTTTCACCGACTTCACATTTGTTCCCCGATTCACCGATTTCACCCACTTTTAACGATTTCATCCATTTTTCACTAATTTCACCGGTCTTATCCGATTTTCACGAACATCTAAAGTTATTCGATTTCATATGCATTTATCGATTTCACAGGTGTTCTTTTACCGACTTCACTCATTTTTCACCAACTTTACCGATGTTCACCAATTTCATCTACTTTTATCGATTTCACCAACTTACATTAACCTATATCGCCCGTTTTCCATGAAAATTCGAATATCACAATTTTCATCCGTTTTTCATGAATTTCACCCGAATTTGATTTCAAATGAATTTACCGATTTCACTAACATTTTTTTATCGGTTTCACACATTTTCCCACCAGCTTTACCAGTATTTATATTTGAGGTTATGTTTGTCTTGATAATTTGAGGTTATGTATGTGTTAATATTCTTGGACATTATTTATATTTGCTTCTCTAGCCAAAGAAAAATTACGTACTTAGTTAAGTAATAAGCATTGTTTGTTCTTTGATTGATAAAATGCGATTTTTTGATGATGTTTAAGAGAATTTGATTTTAAGTAATAATTTTACATATATATTTTATGAGCTATTTAAAATATAATATTATTTTATTCTTTATGGTTCATTTTTATGTGTTATAAGATAAGAAGAATGAAATTATAAAAGTTGATGTAAGAGATAATTTCTAAATTTTTGGGAGTTTATGTAGGAAATAAATATAATAAGACTTCATATTTACTTATATCTCTTCAATTAGTTTTCTTATTTTAATTCTATTTATATTGAAGTGTTCTTGGAGTAGACTTATTTTTCCTACTCTATTTTTTTCTTAGTTTAATTAATTTAATTATCTTTTAAGTAGGGGTATATACTTCACAAAAAATTCAATTTTTTTTTTTTGATAAACTTGTACTTTTATATGTATATAATAATATAATATATATATATATATATACGTATATATAGATGTAGATAATAGTCACATATTATATTTTGTTTTGATGAACTTGGTCTTCCTCAAGTAGTCGAATGTCTTACATGTGATTTCTTTGTTTCGAAGGTTATTCAATAGGGAAAACTCATGTCTACCCCATGTAGATTCAATCCATTGGGGTGTTGGATGATTGACAAGTGTGTATGAGAGGACAAAATCTAATGAACATATGTTTATCATCTAACCTCAATGTATATAATTAACTGGTGTATGATCTAACAAATAAGTCAGTAGACCGATGGAATCTTGCTTCTCCAAATTAGGGTTTGACGGCAACTTTCTCCCTTCCCCTCTATTTGTTGGGTTTTTTGCACTTTGCACTTTCGAAACACGAGAAATAGACACTTTGCACCCTCGAAACACATAAATAGAACTTAGAATCCTCGAAACACAAAAAACTCAACAACTTGCACCCTCTACTATTTTACTTTGGGTAAAATAGGTAATTCATTTCAGATTTAGCACTTTGCACCCCCAAAATATAAAATTATCACTTAAGATCCTCAAATTAAGAAAAACTCATCAATGTGCACCCCTGAAATACGAGAAATCATCATTTTGCACCCCCGAAACATAAAGTAAGCACTTAACACCCTCAAATTAAGAAAAACTCAAGAACTTGCACCCCTTATTTTTTTAGACAGAGTTGACCATCATGGTAAAAAAAAACAAGGGGATTAATAGGTAATTTTTTTTTCTTCCTTAAAATTTGCAGAACACGATTATTAATACAAAATACTCATTTCTATCTCCATCTTTCTTTTCATCTTGTAAACTTGGATTAAAGTTTCGCTTTTGTGATATGTTTCAGTCAGTTATGTATTGAAAATTTCCAAAAAAAATCGATTTCTTTTGGAAATTTTCGAGAACAAAATTTCCATCCGGCCACTCTTTCTGCTCCTTTAACTCGTTGCCAATTTTTTTGAAAATAACTCGATAATTATGAAAAGTGAAACTTTATAACATGAAAATAGAAATGAATATTCTAGTATTCATTAAAAAAAATAAGGGGGTGCAAGTTCATGATTTTTTTTTTAATCCGAGAGTGCTGAGTGCTTATTCTATTTTTTGGGGGAGGAAAGTGCTGATTTCTTGTGTTTTAGGGGTGTAAATTGATGATTTTTTCTAAATTTGAGGGTGTTAAGTGCTAATATTATGTTTTGGGGATACAAAGTGCTAAAAATCCAAAATAAATTACCTATTTTGCCCCTAAAAAGATACTAAATATTGCAAGTTGCCGAATTTTTCGTGTTTCAAGAATGCTAAGGGCTATTTCTGTATTTTGGAGTTGCAAAATAATTATTTCTCATATTTCGAAAATGAAGAGTACAAAAACCTCTATTAGTCTTAAAGGAGGGGCATTGGCTACGCCTTTTGAGTTTATCTTATGTCATGACATACCCATTATGTCATGACACACCCAACGTGAAGTGACATTTTCATGTATTTCATTACGTGTACATCTTTCATAGTAAGGGTTCAAAATTATCACTTTTGCGAAAACTAATTTATTTCGTTAGAAATTTATTTTATATTCACATCAACCTTTTCAAGGTCTTGCAGAAATTGCCGGTGTACAAATTAAAAATAAAAATGTCTATGTCTTTTACTTTCCAAGAAAAAAAAAAGAAAGTTAACTGAATATCACTTTCTTTTTTATACTTGCAAGATACGTAAAAGAAAAAAAGAAAGAAAAAAACGCGTGGATAGGAACAATAAAATACAAGCCGTTGGAGCTACCTAGCAAACAATATAGACCATTTTGAAAATGACGGGTTCATGATTCTAACACAAATATTATTAAAAGAAATTAACTGTAAAAGTTCCCTATAATATTCACTATTTTAACAAGTATGATTATAGAAATTTAAAATGTCAAACACGAAAGGTATCATTAGATTAATTCCCTAATGAATACACATAACTATGGCCGTATTTCGGTGTTATCTGATAATTCAAATAAATAATATTTTTAATTTTTGAAATAAACTTTTTCAGGGATTTTTGTACTTTGCACCCCCGAAACATGAGAAATAGGTACTTTGTACCATCAAAACATAGATTTAACACTTTGCACCCTCTTTTATTTTCCTAAAAAAATCTAGGGACAAAATAGGTAATTCATTTTTGGATCTTTGGCACTTTGCACCCTCGAAACACGAGAAATGGGCATTTTGCACACCCGAAATAGAATTAACACTTAGAACCCTCCAATTAAGAACAACTCATCAACTTGCACTCCCAAAACACGAGAAATGGACACTTTGAACCCCCTAAACACAAAATTAGCACTTAGCACCTCTAATTAAGAAAACTCAACAACTAGCACCCCTTGTTTTTTTGGCAAAGTTGACCACCGGGGGCAAAAACCCTAGAGGCAAAATAGGTAATTCATTTCCTTTTTTCCTTTAATTTGAAAATACGATTATGAATACTAGAATAATCAGTTCTCTCTCCATCTTAAAATTTATTTTGGTGATATGATTCAATCAGTTTTATTTATTAACTTTCTAGAAACTTTTCGAATTCTTTTTGATATTTTGAGGACATTTGAAAAATTAGTAATTAAATAAATATGTTAAAATAGATTTTGAAAATGAATATTATTGTACTTGTATTCATAATCGTATTTTGCAAATTTTAAAAAAAAAAAAGAAAAATGAATTACCTATTTTGCCCGTTGGTTTTTTTGACCCCGGTGGTCAACTTTGCCCAAAAAAACAAGGGGGTGCTAGTTGTTGAGTTTTTCTTAATCTGAGGTGCTAAGTGCTAGTTTTGTGTTTAGGGGGTTCAAAGTGTCCATTCTCATGTTTCGGGGGAGCAAGTTGCTGAGTTATTATTAATTCGAGGGTACTAAGTGCTAATTCTATTTTGGGGGTGCAAAATGCTCATTTCTCGTGTTTCGGGGGTGCAAAGCTCCAAAGATCCTATTTTGTCCCTAGATTTTATGAGGAAAATAAAAGAAGGTGCAAAGTGCTGAATTGTTCATATTTCGAGAGTGCAAAGTGCTAAATTTATATTTCGAGGGTACAAAATGCCTATTTTCCATGTTTCAGGAGTGTAAAGTGCAAAAAACCTACTTTTCATCCTCAATTTTCAAGAATAATCTCATCTTGAAAATAAAAATTATCTCTAAAAAAAACTTATAAAAACTCTAACTGTATCTCATATAACAAAAATGATTTGTCATAAAGTAACTTATCTCTAAAACTACTAATTTTCTTTCCATAATCCCTAAAAAAACCTACTTATTTTTAAAACTTATATAAACTATTTATTTCATCTTAAAAAAACCTCAATTTATTTGTGAAACTACTTTAAAAAAAAGCGACACAAACATACCATAATATCCTAAAATGGCTATTCTTTTTTCAGTCACAACTCAATATAGTTTTGAACTTTAAAAAGTAAATTATGATTAATAACTAGAAAAGTGGATAATCTTTATTCATGTTTTACTATGTAAAGTTTCACTACTAATTATTCTTTTGTACATAAGTTTGATTTTAACAAGTTCAACTTCATCTGGAACTGAAAATCAAATCAAACTATTTTATATCCACTTGAGCTTGTTTGAGCTATTCGTCACACATACAAAAAAAACTTGAACATTATTGTTCATTTAATAACTTTTGATGTTCGGTTCGAGCTCTACTCGATAAACTAAAATTTACCAAAATGCATATAAAAATATCAAATTACATGAAGCTCGACTCGAACTCATCTGATTAAACCTCATTTGAGCTCAGATCATTGAATAATCAAACAAAACTCAAACACGATTTCAAATTCAATATAAAATTCAAAACAAACTTAAAAGTGAGTTTTTCGAAACTATCCTACCCATTTACCCAATTTCAACACTAGAAACAAGAATAGCAAATTAAGATAGTTTTACATGCTTGAATCCCATCTAAAGTTACCTCGGGGGCACCTAACTTTAATTTAAACAGTAATGTAATGTAATCTCATTAAATATAAATTATTAAAATAAAAAATCTAATTAAATATTTTAATATTTTTCCCCCTAAATATCGGTGTCTCTTTCCTTTGAACTAAAGAAGACGAAGCCCAACCCTTACTCTGACTTCTATTCCTCTTCCTCTTACCTTCTCTCTGTCTCTCTCACACACACACTGACATTCATTCATTCTCCGCAGGTGAGTTCTATTCTCTCTATTTCTCCTTCCATCTCGTGCTGTTAGATTTGTGTGAATTTAAGTTATTATTCGAAAATATTGTTCATTTCGTGTTCGCTGTGTTTAAATAATGAGAATTTTGTCATTTAATTTGAATTTTTATATATATGTATCTAATCATACGATTGATAACTGTAGGTGTATTTTTGTAACTAAACAAAAGTTTTAATTAAAGAAATTAGAAATTACATAGCATTTGATGTGTATGCGTTTGAATGTTTACTTTACTGCAATACAAGTCAAATAATCATTACAATTACATGTTGTTAGGGGTGTGATCGAGCAAAGTAGTGTCGAACGACACACTGTTCAAGCTTGGTTTGAATTTTATCGAGCTTCAAATTTTGAGTTTGAGCTTGGTTTGATTGTTGAACGAGCCGAGCTCAAACAAGCTTTTATCGAACGAGCTCGAGCCGAGTATCGAGTAGCTTGATATTTTACATGTATTTTATTAATTTTTAGCTTATCGAGTCAATTCGAGCTCGAGCCGAGCTTTAAAAGTTATCGAACGAAAAATGATGTTCAAGCTTGTTTGATTTGTGTGACGAAACGAGCTCAAACGAGCTTTTATCGAAAGAGCTCGAGTCGAGTACCGAGTAGCTTGATTTGATTTTGAGCCTTGTTGTGTTGAATATTTGACAGTTTTGTTTCCACGAAATTTTCAATCAACAAGTAAAGTATATTTTATGAAATAAATTATTTAAGAATACACAACATTTCTATGGCAATTAAGGTTTCTGTACACTAATTATGTATAGAAGAAGGCTTTTGTACCTTAAACAAGGAATACTTATTTCATGTTAGTTTTAGTTTCGATTAAGAATTTGAACATCATTATTGGAAGAATCTATAAGTTGATGGTATCGACATGTTTGGATTATCTTAGAACGACTACATTTTCAATATTAGCACTAGCTTTATGTTTGAAGTTATGCAATTTCCAAGCTTCAGATGTTTGGGTTACTGAATATTTTGTCATCTCCCAATTGTTTCCGAGTTGTATGTTTTTGCACGCATAGAATCTTCTTGGCTACCATGTTCTCCTGTTAAATACTCCTATTTCCCGATCACGAGCCTGCACTTTTTAGTCAGTGAAGAAGAATGTTGGTTTCGTGTACTTGTACTTTGTTGAGAGCGGAAGTTGCAGCAACGGAAGAACATGCTGCAACTAAGGAAATTTGAGAAGGGGGGGTTGATCTTGTTTCCTTATTTTTGTTTATAGTTTCTTATGTTCTTCAGCAGCTTTTTTATGTACTTTTAAGGCCTAAGAATGCGTCATACTTCTGTTATGATAGCAAGTAATGTGACAGAAAGTGATTCCTAACCTACCAGCCATGCAGTTCTGAATCTAAATAATATTACTCCTATATAGTTATTCCTAATTTGGCGTATAAATCAGCTCTTAAAAACTATTATGTACGTGATAAGATGAGTCATTAATGAATTCTTTCGAGCAACTGAGCAAGTGTTGAGCATATGCTATAAGATAATGAGATTTCAAATGAGTCCTGTTTTAATCAGGAAAAAGGTGTAATTGAACGCTAACACAAACGAAAGAGAGCTATTTAACCTATACCAATGCTAAAAGTTTTGTTCTAGTATGGAAGATAGTAGGAATGCTGGACTAACTATGAGATATATTTTCTTCTTACTTAACAAATTGGTTTTATTTTCAATCAGTTACCACTGATAACTACTTCTATGTCTTAGGAATTAACATGCCCGAGGCTCAGTTAGGGAGGCACACTATAAGATCTCATGGAGCTCAAATGGCCAGATTTCACATGCATGATTGGCTTATTCTTATGCTGCTTGTGGTGATAGAGGTTATTCTCAATGTGATAGAACCATTTCACCGATTTGTTGGGGAGGATATGATGACTGACTTGAGATACCCTTTGCAAGATAATACCGTTCCCTTTTGGGCTGTTCCGGTATGCTAATTCAGTTCTCCAACAATTAGATGTAATGATATGAGGTGCTATTTAGTTTCTTTACGATTTTTTTTTTCATGTGTGACAGATAATTGCAATAATATTGCCTATCTCTGTTATCGTTGTCTTTTACTTTATTCGGCACGATGTCTGTGATTTACACCAAGCTATATTGGGTATGAAACTTTTTTCTTTAGTATCCTGTCTTTTGCCTTTTTCTTCTGCATCGAGGAATGGTTCAGAATCTTACTTATGTTGATTTCTGTGTACACTTCTAGGCCTACTGTTCTCTGTACTTATAACTGCTGTTCTTACTGATGCAATTAAAGACGCTGTTGGTCGGCCTCGACCAGACTTCTTTTGGCGCTGCTTCCCTGATGGTAACGGGGTGAGTTCTTTGATATGCCGTAAAATAAAGGCCCTTATTATTTATAGAAAAATTGCATTTTTAGTCCCACGTGAGTCCTTTCGGTCCCCATTTTTTAGAAAATTGTGCACGTTTGGTCCTATCATCCCCTTTACATCCAATTTTTGCTTTTTTAGTCCCATATGAATGTCTTAGTTTTGCACTTTTGGTCCCAATTGGATGCAAAACATTTTAAAAAATTAGGACCAAAAGTGCAATTTTGTAATTGACCAAGAGTGATGCGACTATGCGAGTCCACCCATGTGGAACTAAAAATGCATTCTTTTTTTGTTTGCTCATATGTATCGGTCACAACTAATACTCAATAATGATACTCTGGATTTGGTGGATAGTTGTTCCATAACGTCACAAGGAACGTCCAGTGTACTGGATTGAAGACTGTCATAAGAGAAGGGCACAAAAGTTTTCCCAGCGGACATACTTCAGGTGAGTATAATAAGTGCACATTCCTACAAGTCGATATCCTTCTTAAAAAACACTCTTAATCCCTAAGTCTTCTAACACATGTGGCACATATCGACTCGCAATTTCTCATGATCCACGTCGGTAAATCTACTTTACTTTTAAGCTTTTTTTGGTTCTTGGACTTCACCAAGTAAAACACTAAGTAAAATATTTTTCACATCAAATGATAGAACTCTAGGTTTTAATTTTTGTTCCTTTCTATTTTCAAGAACCAAACATTTTAATTTCGGTTCTTTACTACAGTTTTGGATTGTTTATTAATTCTACTTGGTTTATGCATTAACCATACTCAGATCATATGTTAGAGATTCTGCCAGCTTTGAACTAATATTTGCTCATCCACATACTTATTCAACTTTTTAACTTTAAATGTCAGTTTTATTTGCCTTATATAGTAATAGTTGGTTTAATGCGTTGCAGTGAGCAAAACTCATTAGTCTACTCCTTAGGATTTCAGAATTTTTATTACAACATTATCTACAATATAGTTATTTATGGTGATAAATTTTGTTTCTATTTCAAGAACTATGCATAACCTATGTTATTCCAGAGGCACCACCTTTTTTTTGTAGCCTAACGACGATTTCTCAAATAAACTAAACACTTCTTTAATTTAACAACATATAATTCATAAAGATTCTCTCATTTTCATCAGTCTTTAGCATGTCTTATTCTTTTAGCATTTCTTGTTCCAAAGTGCAAATGTGTGGGAGAAGATATAACTTAGCGTATCTGGATTCTATCAGTCTTTTTTTTTTTTTTTTTTCTTGAGCTAAAGACAAAAACACCCCCTATACTTTGTCTAACTCCCAAAAAACCCCCTGTATTATTTTAACTCCCAAAAAAACCCCTGTGTTTGGTTTTAATTACCACACTCAACCCAAGTAGAATTTTACTTTTGACTTTTGGCGGAATGACAAGATTACCCGTGTGTTTTTTTTTTTTTTTAAATTTATTTTTCTTTTTGAAAACCTAAGTATATACTACTTGGATCGAGTGTGGTATTTAAAACCAAACACAGGGGGGTTTTGGGGATTTAAAATGACACATGGGGTTTTTTTTGGGAGTTAAACAAAGCATAAGGGGTGTTTTTGTCTTTCGATGTCAGGGGTAAAATTGTCATATCAAAAGCAAAGTGTGAACAAATACTTGCAATATTGGCGTTTGAATCACACTCTCTTTTATGGGGGTATTTTTGGCACTTAATTGAGATCACAGGGGGGGGGGGGTTTGGGAGTTAAAATAACACGGGGGGTTTTTGGGAGTTAGACAAAGCATAGGGGGTATTTTTGTCTTTCGCTTTTTTTTTCTTTCTATAATGAATTCAGCTATAGTTCCAACTGTACATGCAAGTAAATAGATTTAGTTTCATTTGGTTTATTGTGTTTGTAGGGTCCTTTGCTGGTCTTGGCTTCCTAGCCTGGTACTTGTCAGGTAAAATTAGAGTGTTCGATCGTAAAGGTCACGTTGCAAAGCTTTGTATTATCTTCGTGCCCTTACTTCTAGCAGCATTAGTTGGCGTTTCACGAGTCGATGATTATTGGCACCATTGGCAAGATGTGTTTGCCGGAGGCCTATTAGGTAACTAAAAAGGACAAATTGAAACTATTTTCTTACATATACTTTATTCTTTTATATATAGTCACTTGAATATGTAACTGTAGGGAAAATCTCACTTTGCCCCCTAATCTTTGAACGTTTTCCAGTTTGTCCCCTAACCTTTGCGAGTTCCCACTTAACCCCCTCAACTATTAAATATATGATATATCTCAGGCAGACCCCTAAGATGCAAAAATCTAGAATCTAACAGAATATTCTGTCCAGCTTTAATGATGTGGCTTTGAACGTTTTCCCACTTTGCTACCCAACTTTTGAACGTTTTCGCACTTTGCCACCCAATCTTAGAACATTTTCGCACTTTGCCACCCAACCTTTGAACATATTCCGCCGGCGAACTCCAGAGGTAGTGATCTGAGGGGGTAAGTAGGAACGCACAAAGGTTAGGGAGCAAAGTGGAAAAACGTTCAAAGATTAGAGGGCAAAGTGGGATTTTTCTGTAAATGTAATCCTCCGTGATTGCTCTTTGTGCAGGGATAACAGTTGCATCACTTTGTTACTTGCAGTTCTTTCCACCACCTTATGACATTGATGGTAACTTTTCTTCTTTGAACTTATTCTTTAAGAGTTCAAGTACACCTCCTTCACATTTATATTTATTACGTCTACAACCCTCTATAATTAAAGACGAGTATTCCGTCCTAAAAATCAGTCAAATTCAAAGTAAACGTTAACCAAGGGTAAAGTGGTCATTTAATTAGAAAGTCTACGATGATGTCACAGCTAACGATAACGAAGCATTTGTAAGGTAAAACTAAAGTAATGAAACTTTACCTCAGTCGGTAAAATGCTTCTATGGTGTTTCACAATGATTGCACGATTGAACTAATATATGTATGCGATATACAGGTTGGGCACCTCATTCATATTTCACGATGCTGGCAGAGACGCAAAATGATAACCAAGTATCCGGAAACAATGGAAATCATTTAACTTTAAGGCAGTCGGAACTTGAGTGTGTGTAAATGCTCCGTCAAAGTGTTCGTATATTGCACATAGGTTAGGTACCAGCATATTGCCTTTTGCTATTTTCAAGTACTCCAACCATGATTTGCTAGGAATTACTAAAGAAATTAAAAGAATCGTTTAATATCTATAAATTTTACTTGTGTCATGGAGTTATTTTCTTTACCAAGTGATCGAGCATGTAGTCATACAAAATCGAGCAAATTATTGAGTTTCTTATTTATTAGTTAGGATTATATGACTTTAATCGGAGTATGCCATCCAAAACCTAAACAAACGAGGTTTCAAATATTTCACCGAAATCATCATTTTTTTGAAACCGAGACCGCAAAATCAAGCCAAAACCCTTTCAAATAGGGCATAAGTTCCTGTTTGCCTAGCTTTTGCGAGACTAGTTTGGACTTTGGAGAGTAGTGGAGTTTTGAGAAATAATCTTATTTTGATTTTCGTAATGTTACTTGTTCGTCTTTTGTGAGAGTGTTTCGAAAATAAGATAGGGGTATTTATTTTTAGTGACAATGAAAAAAGAAAAATAGTGTAAGAGATATATTATTTTATGTCCCATCATATTTGTTATACATGATATATGTTATTTTATCTCAAATCATAATAGAGTTTGTGTAGATTTTTTCTAGAGATAAAAAAATTATTGTTTATTTAACTTTTAGGAGAATAGTTTGAGAAAATTGAGAGAAGATAAATTTATTTTTGAAACCATTTATTTTGTTTATTTGGTTTTTGGAAAGCACCAAACTACTCTTTCAAAAGCAAGACAAATAGGAACATTCTCAAATTCAAGTTGATTCTATTTCTATCTCTTCTTTAAAGATCTAAGAAGTCCAAATCTCAATTTCAATGACAATTTCTTTAAATATCTTACAACCACGGTTATCGCATCGCAAATCGTTTTTCTCTTGCATTGTAAAGTATAGCGGATCGTATCATGAATCGTAAGATGAATATATAATCGATTGTTAGGAATAACATAATATACTTTCAACATGCAGAAACATCACAATATGTCGTAATCGCTTTTTAGGTTGTTAGGATTTGAAATTTGAGATTCTAGAACGAAAGTTTAAAGAAAATCAAGTGAAAGAGGGTTAGGGTTTGCTTATGACATAAGGGTGCGAAGAAGGGATGGACATTCTCCTAATCGTGTTTTTTTTTTTTTTTTTTTTTTTTTTATATATAGTATGAATCGTGTATGTATCATGTTGTGTTACAATTCACAAGTTACGTATTATATCGGTGAGGCTGCACGATAAAGATATATGTTTCATATCGTCCGGTCTTCGTATCGTGTCGTGTCGTATCGTGAATCGTAAGATACTGATAACAATTCTTACCACTCAAATTTCTCCTTTTTTCTTTCAACCAAATCCTTCCACCATTGAAAAAGATATAAGACTTCGTTTGACTTACATCATTCTGTGTATCAAACACATTTTGAAGGACCCCAACTTTTATCAAATATATGCTTTAAATGTAAAGGTAAAATATGCTAAATGAATATGAAAGGTAGTAATCTGTAATTTGAAAGAAATTGACTGCTAAGTAGCCGACGGCTGGGATTTTAGAACTTTGCACCCCCGAAATAAGAGAAATTGACACTTTACATCCTCAAAACTCAGAAATGACACTTAAACTTAACACACTCGAATTAAGAATAACCCAGCAATTAACACCCCATCATTATTTTCAGCAGAATAGACCAACTTAGTCAACAAAGTCAGGGGCAAAATTAGGTAACTTAATTCCATTTCTTTCCAAAATCAACAGAATAATTACTTTATCTCCAAAACAACAATCACGTGAGATAAACGTGATATTTGAGGGCAAAATTGTATAATTCTAACTAAAAGAAACAAGGCAAAAAGGGAGGAAATGTTGAATTAAATAATTGCCTTGGTAGAAAATATTGAGATGAAACATGTTCAATTTTTTGGACTTAACTTTGATTGAATGTTGCTCAAATTGTTGGTGTTTTACCCAATCGGATCCGAACGATTCGACCCAATGAGTAAACAGGATCGAACTAATTCGACCCAATTGCGGAATTTGGTGGGTTTTATGTTTCCAGTATATTTCAAAAATAACTTACATAAATACGAGGATCCCATAAACGATAATATTTTAATTATGCAAAAGAAAGAAAAAGAAAACTTACAGAAAGCTTCTCGTCCTTCGTTCTTTTGGTTGAACTATTTGTTTCATGTTTTTCTTGAGTTTGATGAACAAACGGCATTGATCTTTTTCACCATGGATATCAACGACGTTCTCGTTCTACTAGGCGTGTGGGCACCAACTAAAGAGAATCGAACTTTCTTTCACGTTTTAGAAATCAAAAGTTCAAGATCAAAAATCTCTTTTTGTTTCTTGAACAAGGGATGGCTTTTGTATGTTTAGGGTTGAAGAATTTCTTCTTCTTTTGAGTGTAATCTTAATGATTTCACAAATTAATCATTATCATCTCTTAGATCTATATCTCATATGTATATTTATAGATATGGGAGGAGTTAAACTCCTACCATAACTCACTCAAAGTTTCCTACTAGGAAAAGAACTCTTCTTTCTCTTACCAGAGTTATTAATTAAATATAACTCTTGTAAGTAATTAAAACATACATAATTATATTTATATATATCATTTCGAAAATTACATATAAAAATATATAATTTTTCCTTTTATTTATTATATAAATATATCATATATATTTACATAGTAAATAATGAATTTCTACAATTAGAAATTCCATAAATGCCAATGTTTCCTTTTTCTTGAATCTCGTATTCAATTTCCATTAGATTCAATTCATTAATTAAATCTAATGTAACTAATCATGATTTTTTCTAATTAAATAATTCTAAATTAGTTAATTAAATATCATCTAATTAGTTCGGAGTTTCTATTTTGGGAAACTATTTCCAAAATTCAACGTGAATGAATTCGTTCTAATTTCTTAAGTTCAAATGTAGATTAACAGGAGCCGTGATTGAGGACCTATGGACATGTAACTTCAAGCTCCAATAAATCGAATAATTTATCAAAATCTTTAATATAATTAATACGATCTATTAATTCCAAGTGATTCCACTAAAGACTTGGAATTGCACTCTTGTCATTACAATATATTTTACTCTAAAGATCAAGATAGTCCATTGATATAATCACTACATGCAACTTGATCCTCCAATGATTGATTCGTAACTAGAGCTAGGAATAATTACCGTTTTGCCCCTCTAATTACTTCTTTATCCTTAAGTTCCATTAGTTCACTAGTAAACAGTTTGATTTATGAACTTATTCATAAATCAGAGCGCTCTACTGTTCAGTTCCAGAACTAACACTTAAGGGAATCAATATTCCAGCTTCTCGTAAGAAGGGTTGGATTCCATATCTGTAAAACACATTCCCAACCATTTATCTCAACGGATCTTCAAGACATAAGTTTTAGGCTCGACATGGTTACGGGCCATTACATATGAGTCAAAAGAACTCGTTAACATAAACAGGAGTTTATGCCTACTCAGGATTTAGATCGATTCGCATATGATCATCAGTTGACATGTTCTAGAACCATAATATCAAGGGTATCTTATTTATGATTTTAGATCATGTCTGGTCCAGTCCTATGTAATCGAATTACACAAAGTACCTCCACATTCGATGTCTCTACATCAGTAATTCGGATCAAAATTACTACATTGTAAATGTTTCGTGGACCGTACTAGTAGTGTTTAGTTAAAGATCCCAACTTTAACTCACTACGGACTTTTTAGTCTATTAGCTATAGCTTAAATCCTTCAGTATAATATATATACTTAAGTCATAGTCTCTTTAATAGACTTGGAATTTTCTGATGTTTATATTATGCATTAAATGCATAATCGAAATGATTATATGAAAAATTAATTTCAAAATTATTTATTTATTTCAATTAAAGAATGTCAAATACATGCTTTAAGAGCATCATGCCTAACACAAATAAGTATATCTTGGTAATGAATTCATAAATAAAAACTGGAATGAACTAATGAAGTTGGAGAAGCAAAGCATATCTTGTTGGGTTTTAATTTAAGACGAGAGAAATGAAAATGATAGGTAGAGAAATGAAAATGATAGGTTTTAAGCTTTGATTTTAGAGAAGAATGAAAACTGGGTTACTTACTTTGCCCCGAACTTTGTTGACTCCCATGGTTAACAATACCGGAATAAGACGAGGGGGTGCAAATTGCTGAACTAATCTAAATTCGAGGGTGTTAAGTGTTATTTTTATATTTTAATGGTGTGAAATGCTCATTTTCTCTATTTTGGGGTGTAAAGTGTCAAAAACCCATTTTTAAGTAGAATTAATAATTCCCCATCCACGTTCACAACTTGGCTTGCAATCATTCATCATGTATTCATGTGGTTCTGAGCTGTGCCTTTCTTATTTTACGTACTTTATTATTATTCATAATTCTAACTCGGTTCTCAGATTTCATTAAAAGAATGGAGAAGCTTTCTCTGCTTCTAGCCTAATATTCTTTTTCTTCTGCGTTAATTTTAGATAAGAGTTAAAAATATATTATTTTTAATAATTTAAAAAATAATGACTAGAAGTGACATGTTCCTAAAAACTGTAGTCTTGTTTTCTTTTCGGAATGTATTAAAGTAAAATTGTATGTCTTAACAAAGAATTTATACTTTTCTCAAAATTATCTTCTCATGACACCACTAATTTTTCATCACAAATTTTGAGGTTGTAAACGGTGTTTTAAGAAATACGGTTTATATAACCCTAACCCTAAAAAACAGAAGAAAAAAAAATGTCTCAGGAACTCAATGTCGAAACAAAGTACATATCAAAGTGTCATAAGTAGAGTTGCAGCTCCAGACAAAACTAATGTGCCAAAACAGTGGCTCAAACATAAAGTTAAAAAAAAAGTAGCAAAAGCCTAAAAAGGCCTAGTACAAACTTGTTAATAAAAATTCACTATATTCATAAAATATAGGGATAATTACAGGGACCTTTCCTGATGTTAAGTGTAATTACCGTCCAATCTCCTCCGATTATCATAATTACATGGACCTCCCTTGACGTTTCAAAAGGATTACATCTTTTAGGTTTCTGTCTATTTTTGCTGACGTCATCAACTAATTTTTTTGAATTTTCCATTTTACCCTTTTCAGTTGTTTAAACGGGAAGGGGATTAGTTGTAATGTTTAGGATTTTGAAAGGGTGTCAATGCTATATTTTAACTTTGTCCTTATAATTAATTTTTATTGTGTATAAATTTAGGAAAATATTTTTAAAACAAAATAATTGGTTTTTCAAATTTTTTTGCAAAAAAAATCCAAGTACAAGGATAAATTAATACAAATGTAAATACATTCAACTTTAATCATGAGAGAAAACATTGTAGAACATAAATACAAATGTAAATACTTCAACTTTCACATTTAACCCATAATTTTAATAATTTAAAAAAAATTCAAAGTTAAAGTACAAGGATAAATGAAAATAAATTGTTAGACATTATAAAAATGCTCATACTGTTCATAATTAACTCGTAATAAAAAAAATCGTAAATTTTTAACTACAAACTTGAACATAAATTATTAGAATTATAAAAATAAATTTTTAACTAAAAACTTGAACATAAATTATTAGACATTATAAGAATGCTCATAATTTACCCTTGCTAAAAAAGTTCATAATAATTTTACAAAAAGTAAAAATACTCATTCCAATATCCGATTTAAACAAATAGTTATTATAAATTCATAAATATTGAAAATAATTATTATAAATAAAAAATAAAAAAAATTAATATATTATTTAAAAAGAACCCACCCCACCCCCACCACAACCCTGCCCTAACCATCATCCCCAACCACACCACCAACCACACGATCCCAAACCCCCGCCCCAACCACCCCACTCCTCCAGGCCGTGCCGCCGACATGGAAGGTGTAAGGTCGTCGTCGGCCTGGGTTAAGGAACCCAGACCGACGGCATGGCCTGGAGGAGAGATCCTGGTAGAGAGGGACGGGTGGATTGGGGTGGGGGTGGGGGTGGGTGGGGTTGGGGTGGGGGGTTAGGGCTGTAATCCTTTATAAACTTTGTGAAGATGAATATTTTCCGTAAAAACGAAAATATCAAGAATAGCATAAATAAGGAATATGATATTCCTCAAAATTTAGAATTGCTAAATAAATGGACTATTCCAAAAATTGATATGAAAACCATTTATAAAATGGGTACTTTTGAAAAAATTGGACTAAAACAAATAGTCAAAACTACTAAAGAGTCTATTTCTCTTGATAATGATGAATTAACCATTAGATTGTTGAATGAAAATGATATTTTACCATATAAACATACTCATAAGTTTATTCATATAGGATTAGTGCAAATTTCTTTTACACCTTTGACTTTTGTAGGATTACCAGAAAGTTTTGTTGCAGCTTTACGTGATGGTAGAAATTTAAATTGGAAAAAAATCCTTAATGGGTATAATACAATCTAGTCTGGCTCATGGACCAGTTTATTTTAATGTCTATCCTAATTTACAGTTATCATTAACTGATATAAATTTATTAGATGCCCTTACTTTAAATGTTCAAACTCATGGTTTTGATTATGAAAATGGTTCAGAAGTTATGTGTGTCTGTTATAGAGTTTATTATAAACCTCTCTTTACGTTAAGTCCAAATTGTCGAATAATGAATAAGAAAATGAATGAAACCATAATAATTGAAACTAATCTTGGCAAATCTAATATAACCACTAGAAGAGCGGTTAAATGGGATGAAATTCCTTTTCCAGACACTTGGAAAATAACAGGCGATTAAACCTAAACCTCAGATTTGCAATAAATTTTCATCTATATTTCAATCTCAATCAGGAGATGTTTCTATAAGAATGATAGAAAACAGGACTAGAAATAGTCTTTCTAGGCTTCATTTGTTAGATCTTTTATATCACCATTTGATGATCTGGTTATGCCTTCGAGAGCTTCTACTTCTCAGATTAGAGAAAATACAGATTATAATAGAGTTGAACATATTCTTCTCAACAAAGATAATATAGGTAAATGAATTTATAATAGAAATTCTGATGAGGATATCCCGGAAAGATCTATCCGTGACTTGAAAGAAGCGGATGTGACTGCTTCAGAAAGAGATTTTGAATTGTAATGGATTTTACAAATAAAATTGATTTTAGTCCTGGCTCTCAGGCAAGACAAAAAATTAGAACATAATTCAATCTTCCAAGATGAAAACCTTTTAGAAATTGGTTTTTTAAGAATATTTCTTCTCAAAATCAAATTTATATACAAGAGGAATTTTATAAATTTGCAATGGAAAAGAACTTGATAATTCATTTTATTCCGTGGTTTGTTATGACATATTTACAAAATCATATTTTGGTATTAGAAAGAGCTTATAAACTCTCTAAGGCTAGACCTTGTCAGATGAATTCAGAATATTTAGAGTTATGTTAAAAAGAAATAGAATCTCTTCTACAAAAAGGTTTAATAAAACAATCTAATTCACCTTGGTCTTGTACGGCATTTTATGTTAATAAGCATAGTGAACAAGAAAGGGGTGCTCCCAGACTTGTTATAAATTATAAACCTTTAAATAAAGTTTTAAAATGGATTAGACATCCTGTACCTAATAAAAAGGATATTTTGGATCGTCTATATGATGCAATCATATTTTCTAAATTTGATTTAAAATCAGGATATTGGCAAATATAAATAGAAGGAAAAGGCCAATATAAAACTGCTTTTAATGTTCCTTTTGGACATTATGAATGGAAAGTTATGCCTTTTGGTTTGAAAAACGCTCCTTCTGAATTTCAGAAAATCACCCACTCCTTGGACTGATGTTCATACAGAAGCAGTCAAATTAATTAAAAGTAAAGTTAAACTACTTCCTTGCTTAATGTTAGCAAATCCCACTTGGGAAAAGATTATAGAAACCGATGCTTCGGATATAGGTTTTGGAGGAATTCTTAAACAAATTTGTCCTTCAATAAAACAAATATTTTTAGTTAGATATCATTCTGGAAAATGGAATAATAGTCAGAAAAATTACGCTACTATTGCTAAAGAAATCCTTGCTATTCTTAAATGTGTCTTAAAATTTCAAGATGATTTATATAATCAAAAGTTTAAAATATTTACTGATTGCAAATCTGCTAAATATATGTTTGATAAAGATTTCAAACATGATGTTTCTAAATAGATGTTTGCTAGATGGCAGGCTCATTTAGCCCCTTTTGATTTTGAAATACATTATCTCCCTAATTTTTTGACTCGTGAATTTTTACAGGATTAATGAAGCCCCTCATCATAGACAGCGGATTTGTGTGTCAAGGACACCCTTCAGTAAATACTCTAAATAAGATGCATAGGATTAATAATAAAATATCAGTGAGGAAGCATAAGGAAATTATTGAGATTTATCAAAAAGGAAGAGAATACTATATTAATAACAGTTCTCAACCTGATATTATTGAATTGAGTATGTATGATGATACAATAAAGAGATGGCAGCATAGATTGCTGAGCTTCAAGGATTTTATAAATGAATGGTAACCCTCGTCTTAGTAGGAAAGATAAAATAAAGATGAATAAGATAATTCCTATCTTAAAAATAAAATAAAAAATTATCAAGAAGGGATTGAGTTTATTAATAAACATCCCCAATTATTTATTAATGCTAGCGCATCTAAAGAACAAAATTATGAAAATATTATATGGTGCGAACACCTCTTACTTCGTATAAACAATTTTTATAAATGATTTTACAGGTTATGTTACCTCGGAATCGAGGGGATACCTTTCATAGAGGGGGAGACTCCTCTCAAAGAGGTTTCCGTGATCGAGGAGGAAGAGGCAGAGGGATTATATCCCAAATTCCCATAATACAGGGGAAGAAGTTAGTGGCAGAAAATATATGTGGCCTTGGTGAAACTGGCGAATCGTCAAAGGAAAATTCCCAAACTTTTGCAAATATTTTGCACGAAAAAGAAATAGATTACCATATCAACTATGCATAAAATGATGCAAAAGAAGTAATACTTCACTTAGAATATTCTGATTTACAATGGAGGGATGATCCCTGGTTTTTGATGAACAGATATATTGATAATACTCAATATACTGCTACATCGTACAAACAAAGAAATTTCTATGAAAATTTATTAAAAACAACTGAAAGTTGTGAAATTACTCATTTTTCAGCAAATGATCAAAAAAGTTATACTTTCTGTAAAATAATTATTAAAAAGATATTTTCTTCTCAAGAATGGGGTTTATCAACCTTCAAAGAAAAAGATTATATCTTTTCTGAGAAAAATATTTCAATAAAATTTAATTACTGGGATTATATCTCAGCCTTTGATAAAGTGTTATATTATCAGAATAATAAAAAGAAACAAACTTGGTTTATAAAAGTATGTAGTGAGGTTTATAAATCTCCTTTACCAAAATTGGTTTGTTCAATGGTGGTCATACCACGGTCCTACTTATAAAATCCTTCCTGATAAATGGAAAAGTTTTTACTCAGAATGGGTAGACATATCTCCCCAAATTTCCAGTTTAATAACTTCTTATAAGGCAGATGAACTTATAGCTTCTATGCATTTTTTCATTGAATTTTCAATTCCTTGGATATCAAAATGGTTGCCAGTGGTGGGTTATACAGAACAGCATACTCCGTGTCTTTATAGGACATTTTTCTCAAAATTTTGGGAAAAAATGAACAAAATTGATCCATCATCTGGAAAATTATTCGGAGCAGATACTGAAGAATTAATTCAGTCCAGATTATTGTCCTACAAGAATAAAGATAAGGAAGATACTCCTAGTCCATTCTAGGTTATATCTGGAAAATTAAAAATGAAAAAACAAGCATTATCCAAAAATGATATTATTAAAGCATATATGGAAGAAATTAAAAAGGATTTGAGAAAAAATTTCAAAGAATTTTCAAATGATGAAACTAAGTCCGACACCTCTATGGCTTCTTCATCCTATTTTGGAATTGCAGGCGAAGGCCAAGATCCGGATGACTATGATCCGTTTAATGATTATGATTTGGAAGAAAATTTTGAGAATATTCAAGCTGGGAAATAAGACAAATGATATGGAATACAATAGACTGTTGATACACGGTAAAAAGATTGAAGCAGATGCAAAGCAATAATGGAATCAACAATAATGAAATCGACAAGAGACTGTTAATATACATGTAAAGGAATAAAACAACAAAGAAAATTGAAGAAGAATTTCAAGTCCGGAAAATCAAATTGCAAAAAGATTTGGCGTCCGCAGAATTATAGCTCTATATAAGGAAACATATTCCCTTTAGGCATCAGCTTACAACCCATCCTCTCACTTACTCTTTTAAATAATTCCGCACTTGTAATATTTTCCTTTTGTAATTTCCTTTCCCTTTTGTAATATATAAGTTTGAAGTAAATAAAGCTTGGTTTGAAGTTACCTCAGGTATATTTATTAATTTCTGTATTTAAATTTATGTTTATTATTGTTTAGCCTAATGACAGGCTAAATCTTTTAATCATGTGTTGAGCCGTATATAACTATGTATCAGAAACCCCATGTGTTTTAATATTATTTTTATACATGGGACATGAATAATATAAGAAGTTAGAATTATGGTTAGGAGAATATTTCAGGCATAACTAGTTCTGGAAATCTGTTAGTAAATATCCATGCCCCTTCTTGCCGTGTGATGGCGTTTTTGGGCTTTTAATATTGAACATGGATTTATTCAAGATTATTTCTTGACGGATTTATTTTCTTTTAAAACTTATTCCAATATAGTTCTAATTATTATATTATGAGTGTACCTGGGCAGAGAATGGTATCAGAGCCATGGAGGTAGAAGATATATAGTGATTATATAGCTTAACACATGATTAAACTTTGTGAAGATGAATATTTCCAAAAAAACGAAAATATTAAGAATAGCATAAATCAGGAATATGATATTCCTCAAAATATAGAATTGCTAAATAAATGGACTATTCCAAAAATTGATATGAAAACCATTTATAAAATGGGTACTTATGAAAAAATTGGACTGAAACAAACTGAAGAGTCTATTTCTCTTGATAATGATGAATTAACCATTAGATTGTTGAATGAAAATGATATTTTACCATATAATCATACTCATAAGTTTATTCATATAGGATTAGTGCAAATTGCTTTTAAACCTTTGACTTTGGTAGGATTACCAGAAAGTTTTGTTGCAGCTTTACGTGATGGTAGAAATTTAAATTGGAAAAAATCCTTAATGGGTATAATACAATCTAGTCTGGCTCATGGACCAGTTTATTTTAATGTCTATCCTAATTTACAGTTATCATTAACTGATATAAATTTATTAGATGCCCTTACTTTAAATGTTAAAACTCATGGTTTTGATTATGAAAATGGTTCAGAATTTATGTGTGTCTGTTATAGAGTTTATTATAAACCTCTCTTTACGGTAAATCCAAATTGTCGAATAATGGATAAGAAAATGAATGAAACCATAATAATTGAAACTAATCTTGGCAAATCTAATATAACCACTAGAAGAGCGGTTAAACGGGATGAAATTCCTTTTCTAGAAACTTGGAAAATAACTCAGGCGATTAAACCTAAACCTCAGATTTGCAATGAATTTTCATCTATATTTCAATCTCAATCTGGAGATGTTTCTATAAGAATGATAGAAAACAGGACTAGAAATAATCTTTCTAGGGCTTCATCTTTTAGATCTTTTATATCACCATTTGATGATCTGGTTATGCCTTCGAGTGATTCTACTTCTCAGATTAGAGAAAATACAGGTTATAATAGAGTTGAATAGATTCATCTCAACAAAGATAATATAGGTAAAGGAATTTATAATAGAAATTCTGATGAGGATATCCCGGAAGGGCTGTCCGTGCCTTGAAAGAAGCGGATGTGACTGCTTCAGAAAGAGATTTTGAATTATAATGGATTTTACAAATAAAATTGATTTTAGTCCTGGCTCTCTGGCAAGACAAAAAATTAGAACAGAATTCAATCTTCCAAGATGGAAACCTTTTAGAAATTGGTTTTTTAAGAATGTTTCTTCTCAAAATCAAATTTACATACAAGAGGAATTTTATAAATTTGCAATGGAAAAGAATTTGATAATTCATTTTATTCCGTGGTTTGTTATGACATATTTAAAAAATCATATTTTTGTATTAGAAAGAGCTTATAAACTCTCTAATGGCGACATTTTGAATAGTACTTACCCTCCTCGAAGTCCTTTTACTATGAGTAGAGATCAGAAAACAATAAGTTTTACTGTTTTTTCTAAATTATTTGAAAATGATGTTTTACAAATAACTACTGAACAAATAAATCAAATATTTCAGCAACAGAATTATACAAATCTTTATTTGAATATTCTTGGAGAACAAATAAAAGCTTTACATAGTAAAGTTGAAGATATTTTCTCTGTTGTAAAAAATATGAAACCTATGATAGATTTAGAATACAAAACTCCAGAAAATATTGTTATTTCCACTTCTCATCTTCAGCCACCACCTAAAATACCAGATTTTAAATTAAAATCTCATAAAGAGTTAGAGAAATTCCTTGAAGATAAGTTTAAAGGGTTAAAAATAAATACCTTAAATACTGAATTTTCTGATAACATCAGTAGAAATAATTACAAAAACAAAATAACTGATGAAATAAATAAAATTGAAAAATATGCTGATAGACCTACTCAAAGGTTATACTACTATAGGAGACCTTCTCCCCTTGATACTTTACATGAAGAACATGAATATACTGTGAATAATAATTACAATGGGAAATATATATATATATATATATATATATATATATATATATATATATATATATATATATATATATATATATATGAGTGGAATCTAGATGGGTATACTGAGAAACAGATTTACACTTTGGCTCATAGGATGCTCATGTATAGTACTATATGTAAAAATAATAATAATAGTGATAGCACTGTTGCTAAAATGATAGTTGTTTGTTTTACGGGTCAATTGAAAGGCTAATGGGATAATTATTTATTTGAAAGTAATAAACTTGAAATTTACAGAACCATAAAACAAGAAAATGGTCAAAATATTGAAAATGCAGTATATACTCTAATTGTTACTATTTTATAACACTTCACAGGAAGAATTTCTGATAATAGTGAAAATATAAGAACTATGTTACAAAATTTAAGATGTAAAACTCTTACTGATTTTAGATGGTATAAAAATACTTTCTTAAGTAGAGTAATGGAACTTCCTGAGTGTAATAATTCTCATTGGAAATCAAAATTTATTGATGTTTCCCTAACATGTTTGCTGAAAGAGTTAGGAAAAATCTTAGAAGGAATAGAATTAATATACCCTATGAAGAATATACTTATGGAAAGTTAATTGGTACTTGCATTCAAGAAGGATTAGCCTTATGTAATGAAATAAAACTAAATCAACAGATTAAAAGACAAAACTTAAATGAAAAAAATCAGTTAGGACAGTTTTGTAATCAATTTGGTATGGATATTCCAACTACTCCTAGAAAGATTAAAAATTATAAATCTAAATCAGGATCTGATAATGTTCCCTATCATAATAAAAAGAGACACAATTCTAAAAAGAAATCAGATCAAAAGAATAAAAGAAAAGAAGAAAAAGCTTCAAATAAAAGGAAGATTTATTGTTATAAATGTGGCAAAATAGGTCATTATGCTAATAGATGCAGAATGAAAAATAAAATCAATGAATTAAAAATTGATGATTTGATGAAAGAAAATTTAGAAAAATTGTTATTAAACTCAGATTCAGAACCTGAAAATTCAAAAACTAGTGATAGTGAAACTAGTTCTAATGGCAGTTCTTCTGAAGGAATTGACGTTTTAGAAGAAGAGGAAATAAGCTCCCAGGATTCAGATTATTGTTGTAAACATTGATCTCAAGGAAAAATTTGTGAGATTCACCACGATAATTCTTTCACAATTTAAGAATATGCATATAAATGTTTTAACCTCTGGAAATATGTTAGAATTCTTAAAACGTATAAAGGATCCAGAGTTAAAATTAAAATTAATAGATCAGATGCAAATAGACGATATTCCTTCTACAAGTAAAGAACCTGATAGGATTCAGACTCCTATTATTTCCCAGGAACCATATTCCATGAATAAAGTTTACAAATTATTGAAAGAAAGACATAATATTGAAGTTCCTACTTTTGTTAATGATTTAAATAAAGAAATCAAGAATTTGAAAAAAGAAATTATGGATCTTAAAATTACTAATCAAGAATTAGAGGAAAGAATAACCACATTAGAAATGGTTAAACAAATAAATACTCACGTGGAGTACGGGGAAAATGATTTCAATGAAAATATTTTTCAAGAGAATTTTTTTATCTAATTTAAATATGGTTATATCACAAAAATGGTTTATAAAAATTACTTTATTAATTGATAACCATTTTAGAAAAGAAGTCATTGCTTAGTGGGAAGTGGAGCAAACATGAATGTTATACAAGAAGGATTAATTCCTACAAGATATTTTCATAAAACTACTAATTCTCTTACTCATGCTGGAGGAGAAAAATTAGATATAAAATTTAAAATTCCTTTGGCTTATATTTGTTAGAATAATGTTTGCATTCCGACAAGTTTCTTACTTGTTAAAAATATTACCAATCAAATTATTCTTGGCACACCTTTTATTGATCAAATATATCCTTTAACTAGAGTGGATAATTCAGGTATTACTGGAACTTTTGAAGGAAAAGAAATAACTTTTCAATTTATTACAAGACCATTTCCTAAACTTTTGCATGAGTTAAAAGATTTGTTAGATAATAAAGTTTCTCATTTAAATTATTTGAAACAAGAAGTAGGTATTCTTACTATAGACCAGAAGCTTCAAAGTAATACTTTACAAGAAAAATTAAAATTAGTTTATAATAAATTATCTTTAGAAATCTGTAATGACCATCCTAATGCTTTTTGGAATATGAAAAGACATATTGTGGAACTTCCTTACGAGGAAGATTTTGATGAAAAGAAAATACCTACTAAGGCTAGACCTTGTCAGATGAATTCAGAATATTTAGAGTTATGTTAAAAAGAAATAGAATCTCTTCTACAAAAAGGTTTAATAAAACAATCTAATTCACCTTGGTCTTGTACGGCATTTTATGTTAATAAGCATAGTGAACAAGAAAGGGGTGCTCCCAGACTTGTTATAAATTATATGTGAAACCCCAAATTTAACTGTTTGGGTGTAAATTGTCATTTCCAAAAGTTAAGACATATAATTGTAAACATTTAAATTTTTCGTCTAATACTTTAGTTATATATAAATTTTCCTAATTAGATAATTAAACATATCAAATAATCGATATTTAAATTTAGCTCAATTGGGTTAATGGTTTCAATTTAAGTCTTGGCCCATTAAGATGGGTTAATGTGTTACAATTAAGACTAAGAATTCATATTTTAGTTTAACCTAATTAATTAATAAGATTAAGGAAAAAGTCTTCATCTCTCCTTCTCACACCCACCGCCGCCGTCTCACCAATCGGGAGAGGAGCCGAGCCATTCACCACCACCGCCGCTCGAAATCGAAACCACCACCGCAAGCCTAGCCGTCGCCGCCGCTGCTCCGTGAAGGTAACCACACACCGTTTTCACTTCAGTTCGTTCGATTCGTTTCGTTTGGGGCTAGAGGAAAGGGAGACGGGATCGAGGGAAGTTTGGGAATGGAGGTTCGGGGTGCGATAGGGAGTAGAGGTCGTGGAATTGAGAGAGTTAGTGAGGTGGTGATGGTGGAGGCATCCATGACAGATTGGGGAAGAAGTGGGGGAGACGATGAACAGGGGAATTTGTTTTGGGTTGAGGGAGTGGACGGGTTTTGGGCATGGGTTCCGGGTTCGGGTTTTGGGGTAAAGATGGCCGTCCGAAGCTTGTCAGGGAAGACGAAGGCGAGGCGGAGAATGGTGAAGCCGGCTGAAATTGAAGTCGTGAAGGTGATGAACAGTAGAAGACGATGAACAGTAGATAATTGGGCTGAGTTGACTGGACTGAGTTGACTGGGTCGTGAGTTTGGGCCGAGTTTGAGTTAGCAATTGCACCGGGTTTGGGCTTAGGAATTGGGCTGAGTTTGGGGAGGTTTTTAGACTAAGTTTGGGCAGGAATGGGTTGGAGTTTCTGGTCGGGTAAAGTTTGGGCCGAGTTGAGTTCGGGCCGGGCCGAGTTCGGGCCGGGCTGGGCCTAGACATTTAGTTTTTCGCACCTGGACTTAGGCCAATTGTTTCGGATGATGAAATCTAGCGAATATGGGTTCGGGCCTAGTGGAATGTGAGTTAATTAACAATGTAGAATCTTTAAATTAAACAAATAGTCAGGGCCCAATTTAAATTTTAATGGAATTTAATTTAACTAAATTGGTGGGTTTAAATAAGATTTGAATGTTAATTTGATAAAAGAATCTTTAGAATTTAATTGTTCAAATTACTGATTTTATATCCGCGGTTAATTACAGGTTTCTGAGTCGGTATTAGCATCCTGTTATCCCAAGCGTCTCGATTAATCAGGTGAGTGTTCTTGTGCGAGTCTACCTGGTGCTGCTTGAAGTGGCTTATTGGATGAATATTGACTGTTACGTGTATGTTTTATTTGCCTTGTGAGTTTTGAACTGCGCCTGTGACTAGAAATTTGTGAATTACTGTTGTGCGAGTGTTGAGGCTTTGTTTTCGTTTATCGTTTGCATCATTGGGTCTAATCACATTCATTCGAGCCCTCTATGCGGTTGGATGAGATGTCTTTGCATGAGTCTTTTATCACATTCATTCGAGCCCTCTATGCGGCTGGATGAGATGTCTTTTATCACATTCATTCGAGCCCTCTATGCGGCTAGATGAGATGTCTTTTTATCACATTCATTCGAGCCCTCTATGCGGCTGGATGAGATGTCCTTTTATCACATTCATTCGAGCCCTCTATGCGGCTGGATGAGATGTCTTTTTATCACATTCATTCGAGCCCTCTATGCGGCTGGATGAGATGTCTTTTTATCACATTCATTCGAGCCCTCTATGCGGCTGGATGAGATGTCTTTTTATCACATTCATTCGAGCCCTCTATGCGGTTGGATGAGATGTTTGTGCATGAGTCTGATCACATTCATTCGAGCCCTCTATGCGGTTGGATGAGATGTCTGTTGCATACATACGTGTGATGCGTCTTTGGTGTGCGTGTTTGAATTGATTCTGATTGTGTTGCTTGCTTGCTGCTATCATGTACATTTGCACACGGCCTCACTAAGTTGGATGATCAACTTACCACTCTTTGTGGATTACATTTTCAGGTATTTTCGACAGTTGAAGTGTGTGGTAGTTGGTGATCCGGGATCCGAGTCGGTCGTGTCCTGTATTTTTTTGGAAATCTTGTTTGAATTATTTTAATTTGGAGATTTCAAATGTGATTGAATAATATTTACGAGTTTTTAATTGAATTGTTTAAATAATGATGTATTAAGCTGATTGATAAATTGTTTACGATATTTAAACTAATCCAAGTTTTAAGTTATATGTTATCCGCTGCTAGTCTACTCTAAATTTCACGTTTGGTTAATTGGTTTGTTTTGGCGACCCGATTCCAGCCGAGGGCCGTCTTTGGCCCGAGGACGTAGCTGGGAAAAAACGGGGCGTCACATTATAAACCTTTAAATAAAGTTTTAAAATGGATTAGACATCCTGTACCTAATAAAAATGATCTTTTGGATTGTCTATATGATGCAATCATATTTTCTAAATTTGATTTAAAATCAGGATATTGGCAAATATAAATAGAAGGAAAAGGCCAATATAAAACTGCTTTTAATGTTCCTTTTGGACATTATGAATGGAAAGTTATGCCTTTCGGTTTGAAAAACGCTCCTTCTGAATTTCAGAAAATCACCCACTCCTTGGACTGATGTTCATACAGAAGCAGTCAAATTAATTAAAAGTAAAGTTAAACTACTTACTTGCCTAATGTTAGCAAATCCCACTTGGGAAAAGATTATTGAAACCGATGCTTCGGATATTGGTTTTGGAGGAATTCTTAAACAAATTTGTCCTTCAATAAAACAAATATTTTTAGTTAGATTTCATTCTGGAAAATGGAATAATAGCCAGAAAAATTACGCTACTATTGCTAAAGAAATCCTTGCTATTCTTAAATGAGTCTTAAAATTTCAAGATGATTTATATAATCAAAAGTTTAAAATATTTACTGATTGCAAATCTGCTAAATATATGTTTGATAAAGATTTCAAACATGATGTTTCTAAATAGATGTTTGCTAGATGGCAGGCTCATTTAGCCCCTTTTGATTTTGAAATACATTATCTCCCTGATTTTTTGACTCGTGAATTTTTACAGGATTAATGAAGCCCGTCATCATAGACAGCGGATTTGTGTGTCAAGGACACCCTTCAGTAAATACTCTAAATAAGATGCATAGGATTAAGGAAATTATTGAGATTTATCAAAAAGGAAGAGAATACTATATTAATAACAGTTCTCAACCTGATATTATTGAATTGAGTATGTATGATGATACAATAAAGAGATGGCAGCATAGATTGCTGAAGCTTCAAGGATTTTATAAATGAATGGTAACCCTCGTCTTAGTAGGAAAGATAAAATAAAGATGAATAAGGATAATTCCTATCTTAAAAATAAAATAAAAAATTATCAAGAAGGGATTGAGTTTATTAATAAACATCCCCAATTATTTATTAATGCTAGCGCATCTAAAGAACAAAATTATGAAAATATTATATGGTGCGAACACCTCTTACTTCGTATAAACAATTTTTATAAATGATTTACAGGTTATGTTACCTCGGAATCGAGGGGATACCTTTCATAGAGGGGGAGACTCCTCTCAAAGAGGTTTCCGTGATCGAGGAGGAAGAGGCAGAGGGATTATATCCCAAATTCCCATAATACAGGGGAAGAAGTTAGTGGCAGAAAATATATCTGGCCTTGGTGAAACTGGCGAATCGTCAAAGGAAAATTCCCAAACTTTTGCAAATATTTTGCACGAAAAAGAAATAGATTACCATATCAACTATGCATAAAATGATGCAAAAGAAGTAATACTTCACTTAGAATATTCTGATTTACAATGGAGGGATGATCCCTGGTTTTTGATGAACAGATATATTGATAATACTTAATATACTGCTACATCATACAAACAAAGAAATTTCTATGAAAATTTATTAAAAACAACTGAAAGTTGTGAAATTACTCATTTTGCAGCAAATGATCAAAAAAGTTAATACTTTCTGTAAAATAATTATTAAAAAGATATTTTCTTCTCAAGAATGGGGTTTATCAACCTTCAAAGAAAAAGATTATATCTTTTCTGAGAAAAATATTTCAATAAAATTTAATTACTGGGATTATATCTCAGCCTTTGATAAAGTGTTATATTATCAGAATAATAAAAAGAAACATACTTGGTTTATAAAAGTATGTAGTGAGGTTTATAAATCTCCTTTACCAAAATTGGTTTGTTCAATGGTGGTCATACCACGGTCCTACTTATAAAATCCTTCCTGATAAATGGAAAAGTTTTTACTCAGAATGGGTAGACATATCTCCCCAAATTTCCAGTTTAATAACTTCTTATAAGGCAGATGAGCTTATAGCTTCTATGCATTTTTTCATTGAATTTTCAATTCCTTGGATATCAAAATGGTTGCCAGTGGTGGGTTATACAGAACACCATACTCCGTGTCTTTATAGGACATCTTTCTCAAAATTTTGGGAAAAAATGAAGAAAATTGATCCATCCTCTGGAAAATTATTCGGAGCAGATACTGAAGAATTAATTCAGTCCAGATTATTGTCCTACAAGAATAAAGATAAGGAAGATACTCCTAGTCCATTCTAGGTTATATCTGGAAAATTAAAAATGAAAAAACAAGCATTATCCAAAAATGATATTATTAAAGCATATATGGAAGAAATTAAAAAGGATTTGAGAAAAAATTTCAAAGAATTTTCAAATGATGAAACTAAGTCCGACACCTCTATGGCTTCTTCATCCTATTTTGGAATTGCAGGCGAAGGCCAAGATCCGGATGACTATGATCCGTTTAATGATTATGATTTGGAAGAAAATCTTGAGAATATCCAAGCTGAGAAATAAGACAAATGATATGGAATACAATAGACTGTTGATACACGGTAAAAAGATTGAAGCAGATGCAAAGCAAAAATGGAATCAACAATAATGAAATCGACAAAAGACTGTTAATATACATGTAAAGGAATAAAACAACAAAGAAAATTGAAGAAGAATTTCAAGTCCAGAAAATCAAATTGCAAAAAGATTTGGCGTCCGCAGAATTATAGCTCTATATAAGGAGACATATTCCCTTTAG
This sequence comes from Penstemon newberryi var. newberryi, assembly GCA_030819805.1. NCBI lineage: Eukaryota > Viridiplantae > Streptophyta > Magnoliopsida > Lamiales > Plantaginaceae > Penstemon > Penstemon newberryi. Next base: position 75,772,472 of record JAUALY010000001.1, on the reverse strand, counting down.
GCATCAGCTTACAACCCATCCTCTCACTTACTCTTTTAAATAATTCCGCACTTGTAATATTTTCCTTTTGTAATTTCCTTTCCCTTTTGTAATATATAAGTTTGAAGTAAATAAAGCTTGGTTTGAAGTTACCTCAGGTATATTTTTTAATTTCTGTATTTAAATTTATGTTTATTATTGTTTAGCCTAATGACATGCTAAATCTTTTAATCATGTGTTGAGCCGTATATAACTATGTATCAGAAACCCCATGTGTTTTAATATAATTTTTGTACATGGGACATGAATAATATAAGAAGTTAGAATTATGGTTAGGAGAATATTTCTGGCATAAATAGTTCTGGAAATCTGTTAGTAAATATCCATGCCCCCTTCATGCCGTGTGATGGCATTTTTGGGCTTTTAATATTGAACATGAATTTATTCAAGATTATTTCTTGACGGATTTGTTTTCTTGTAAAACTTATTCCAATATAGTTCTAATTATTATATTATGAGTGTACCTGGGCAGAGAATTGTATCAGTATTATAGCTTATTATTTAGTTAGGTAGAGTTATAATTTGAGTAAGTAATTATATATCTTTCTAGTTTAGATATGTAGGAAAGTTTAATTATAGTTTAATTTGCTTGAACTAGGTTTCTTGTATCCATAAATATTATAATTAATGAATGACCAAACGTAGCCTTACTTCTTCTTTATGCTCCACAAATCCATCTTTTAACACTGAAAATGGATCAATTAGGCCTTTGAGTTTGGAGAATTGTAAGGTTGATGAACCAAACTTATTAATTTTTCCCAGAATTTTGGGCCTGTTTGTTTGGCGTTTGGGAAAGTAGTTTGGGAAAATAGTGGAGGTTTGTGAAATAATCTCGATTTGCATAATGTTGTTTGTTTGGGTTTTGAGAGAGTGGTTTGAGAAATAAAGTAGGTGTAAGTTTTTTTGGAAGAGTTGAGTTGTAGGTGTAAGATATGTAAGACTTTATGTCAAATCATGTTTGTTATGTGAGATAAATTGTGTAAGAGATATGTTACTTTATGTCAAATCAAAGTAGAGTTTGTATAAGTTTTGTTTATGGATAAGAAAATTGTTGTTTGTTTGGCTTTTGAGAGAGTAGTTTGAAAAAATTAATAGATGAAAAATTTATTTCTGAAAATAGAAAATATGTTTGTTTGACATTTTCCAAACACAAAAAAATTCTGGGAAAAGCCAAACAAACAGGCCCAATATTTCTCAAACCAATAAACTTTTTTCAAATCACCCAATTTTCTCAAACCACTCTAGAAAAAACGAAAAACAAACAGACCCTAAATAGCTGTCCCAATCAATACAATTCCTCGATCTTCGCGGTGGCTTTGTTTGACCACGGCAAATAGCAACTTTATAAATAAACAAATCATTCCTCTAATGACATAATCAAATCAAATGACTAAACTTCAAAAATATCCCGTAACTTTGGAATTCTTTTCAAAAATAGTCCTATAACTATAGTGAATACTCCATTTACTCCTTTAACTTTTACTCAATTTTAATTTTAGTCCTGTGCATAACAAATTAGGTCCTCTAATTTGCAATAAATTTCAATTTTTGTCATGCAATTACAATTTGATCCTATTAACGCAAAAAACTTTGTAATTGCTAGGACTGTCAATTGGGTCGGGCCTATCCGAAGCCCGATAGCTCGATCCGATTAAAACTGGTCCGAGCTAGAATATTTGTGAGTCGGGCTGAGTTTGAGTCATTATATTAAATCCGATGAATTTATGAGTTGAGTTTGAGCCTAATACGGCTTAGGCCAAATAAAGCCCGAAATATATAATTGTTTTAAATATTATGATTAATTATTTGTATTGTAGTTATATTATTAATTACTGACTTTATTTGAAACAAAAAAACTTTGTAAAAAGTTATAGTGTAACCCCATATATGTTAGTATATCAATTACGTACTGAAGGCCACAACTGAAAGGAAAAAAATTTAACAAAAAAAAAAAGCAAAAGTTAATACAAAAGGTTATTGGGACTTTAAAACTCTATTGTTAGTTCATATAGATCAAACTTATCTTAAAAATGTGGGCAAATGACTCAATCTATCAGTCTAAACATTATTTAATATTTTATATTATGAAGTACATGTATGGAATTTATATATATACTCGTATATTAAGTAATAGTAATCTATTCATATATGTGTTTCGGTAATATTAACTTTTTATATGTCGAGCTAAATTTGCTTATATTAACAAATCCGATATATGCCCGAAACCCGAAAAGTTACATGGACCAAGTTTGAGCCAAAAAAATCAGAAAATTTATGAGCCGAGTTTGAGCCTATGGCTATGAAGCCCGACAATATTTGAGTTCGAGTCATTTAAAGCTTGGCTCACAAGACCCTATTGACAGTCTTAGTAATTGCATGACAATATTTAAAACCTATTGAAAGTTAGAGAACAAAAGTTGTAACTGCAGAACTTAATTTGAAACTTACGGAAAGTTAGATGACGAAATTTGTTTTGTAAATGACTAAAACTAAAATTGAATGAAAGTTACAGGACTAAATGTATGTTCAATATAGTTAGATGACTATTTTTGAAAGAATCTCAAAGTTACGTAACTATTTCGAAATTTTGTCAAATCAAATTAAATAAGATAGTCATTGAATGAACTCATTTTCTTCCTTCTACGAAAGTCTTCGTTCACACACATACTATGTGAGAATATATTTATAAATTGAATATTCATTTCATTTTTCCAAAGAAAAGAAAGGATTCAGATTTTCTTGGTGCGTGTTTGTGTGTGTGATTCATTTCTTTCTTTCATCATCCCACATCGAACACAATGGTGTGGGAGCGTGGAACAACAAATAATTACCCAAATACCCTTCTTCCATCATCCCACATCGAACATAATCATTCTTCTAATGACGACACAGGACATGCTCGTTTAAATGAGCTTGGTTACAAACAAGAACTCAAGCGTGACCTCTCGTACGTAATTAATAATCTTTCTTATCTTTAATTAATTTATTTATCTTTTTTGGGTTTATAATTAATTGGGAAATTATTAAATTAAATATGCAGGGTGTTGTCAAATTTCGCGTTTTCATTTTCGATAATTTCAGTTCTGACCGGTGTAACAACACTTTACAATACCGGGTTGACTTTTGGTGGGCCGGTTTCAATGGTATACGGGTGGGTCATTGCCGGGTTTTTTACAATGGGTGTTGGGTTGTCAATGGCTGAGATTTGTTCTTCTTATCCTACTTCTGGTGGGCTCTATTATTGGAGTGCTAAACTTGCTGGTCCTTCTTGGGCTCCTTTTGCTTCCTGGATTACTGGCTGGTATATTTTATTATTTATAATTAAATTCAGACTTTTTTATTTTATTTTCTGAAGTAATGTTAAATTGATTTTTTATTTTATTTTATTTTTTATGATAGATTTTGGGCTATTTATTTTTTAGTTTGGTAGTTCATGATCAAGAATTGATGTCATGTTTAGTAAATTGAGGAGTTCACTTGAAACTTGCTTATACTCCCTTCTTCTGATTTTTTTTTTCTATCCTTTTATTTTTTTGGCCTAGAGTTTTAGATAAAAGTTCTAAGGTTGAACTTTTAGGTATTTTTACATGCGAAAGGTTATTTTTTAGAATAATAATTTCATTTATAGAAAAAGAGTGTTATTTTGAGACATTCGAAAAAAGAAATAGTAATGAGAATTTAGGAGAGAGGAAGTATTATTAATTAAATTCAGAATTTTTATTTATCATATGAAGTAATGTAAAATTGATTTTTTTCTATGATAGATTTTTAGCTTTTTTTTAGTTAGGTAGTTCATGGTCAAGAATTGATGTCATGTGTACTTTTGAGGAGTTGACTTGAGACTTGCATATATGAACATGTTTGGTAGGGCTTGTTAGGTGGTATTTGGAAAAAAAAAACTGTAGTCCTTTAACTTTTAAGTTGTCGCAATTTTAGTGTTCTTATCCGCAATTTTAGTGTTCTTACCTACAATTTTAGTCCACAATTTGTCCAAATTAAAATTAGTGTCCTTAGATTGCTACGCAATCAAAGCAAATAGACTGGGGGGTTTTGTCCCTCTGGCTTCCACATGGTGTTAATCCACCACGTCACCTTGTCAAATTAACATAAATTGGAGGAAAGATTACTATTATTTTCCTCCATTCTTTCCATACCTATTAAATACTAGGGCAAAAATGTTATAATGTTCCAATTCATTTACTGTGGCAATTTATTTAATTTTAGTTTCGGTAAATTTAGGACTAAAATTGTGGGTATGAGGACTAAGATTGCGGCAACTTAAAATATAAATGATGTAAATTGCTTGCCGTAACTACATATGTCCCATTTTCACGTCCCTGCCACAGTTAAAAGGACTATTTTTGTTTCTTTAGCGGTGATATTGCATCTTATTGACTGTGTTAATATAGGCTAACACGGTGTTTGGTGCTCACATATCGGGTCCAATTTATTTTATCATTGCAATCCAATGTTGAGGGTCAATAACTTGAACTAAGATAGATTTGGTAGAGTAATATTTGTAACCTTACACTTGCAAATGAAATTACAAAATTGCCCTTTTTAATATACCATGCATAATCAAATCTTGTAATATCTAGTCCACTCCTATCTAAGAAAAGAGCTAATGTCAAATTATCCCATGTGAAATGTATAATGGTCAATTTATTCTCCTGTGATTTGAAAAAGAGCACTTTAATCTCTGTGAAAATCTTGAAGAAGTTTACCTCCTTTAGCCGAAGAGTGTAATTCATTTGCCGAAATTGAGAGTGGGCATGAACAATATTTTTATAACATAGGGAGGTAAATTGCCACATTTATCATAACACATGGATGTAAACTGCCACATTATTATAACATAGATATAAATACATTTGTTTGTGTGTATTTTTAATGTACAACTTAAATACAAATTCTGTGTTTTATATATAGTTGATACTAAATGATTTATCAATTCTGTTTTTGCAGGTTCAATATTGTTGGTCAGGTAATTTTAATCCCTCAAATTTTCATCTCAAAGAATAATTTGCTTGTTTCTGAATATACCACCTTCAGTAAAAAATTCATAACTTCATATCTATACTTTTATTTTCTGCAGTGGGCTGTTACAACCAGTGTAGATTTTTCACTAGCACAATTAATTCAAGTGATAATTCTCCTGAGCACGGGTGGAAAAAACGGAGGAGGATACGAGTCCTCCAAATACCTAGTTATTGCAATCCATGGCGGAATTCTACTCTTACACGCTATCTTAAACAGTTTCTCCATTTCATGGTTGTCTTTCTTCGGACAACTCGCTGCTGCATGGAACATACTCGGTACTATGAATCGATCCTTCTTAAATTTATCATTTATCACAGGAAGTATCTAACTTAGGATTTCTAAATGATTTTTTCAGGTGTTTTTGTTCTAATGATCCTTGTTCCAATGGTTGCAACCGAAAAAGCCAGCGCCAAGTTCGTTTTCACTCATTTCAATACGGATAATGGAGAAGGAATTCAAAGTAGATTGTATATATTTGTCATAGGTCTTCTTATGAGCCAGTATACACTTACCGGATACGATGCTTCTGCCCATATGGTGAGTTTTTCTGAGGTAAAAAAATAATATTAATTCCTCAATTTTTGCAAGGATGCAAAAATGGGATATTTGTAGTTCTGGGAAGCAATTTGAGTCATTTATGTTTTAAGTTTCCGCAATTTTAGTCATTTCACCTGCAATTTTAGTTCTAAACTAGCCAGAATTATAACTAGTGTCTTGAAATTGCCACCCAAAGGATTTTGATCCTTTGTTTGTCAAGCGACCGAAACTAGCCACGTCACCTTGCCAAATCAGCTTAAATTTGAGGGGGAATACCACCTTATTTCCATACATTTCTTCCCCTAAATGTTGAATATTAGGGCAAACAAATTAGAATCCCCCTTCATTTCTTCCTTCCCTTAAAACCGTGGCAATTTTAGGGCACTGATTTTAATTCCGAAGGGAGTGTAGGACTAAAACTGGCGGTAAGAGGACTAAATTGCAACAACTTAAAACATAAAGAGATGTAAAATGCTTGTCGGAATTACATGTGTCCAATTTTGGCGTCCCTGCAAAAGTTAATGGACTAATATTGCTTTTTTACTGTTTTGTTTTTCTGCTATTGTTGTAAAATGTCAGAAGTATCCGATCAAGTAGTTCTTGAATATAATTAACCATTTATGAGAATGTCTTTTAACCACAATGTAAACTCATTACTTGCAGACAGAGGAGACGAAGGATGCGGATAGGAATGGACCAAAGGGTATAATTAGTTCTATCGGCATATCTATAATAGTCGGATGGGGCTATATACTCGGTATCACTTTCGCAGTAACTAAAATTCCGAACCTTTTGAGCACCGATAATGATGCCGGTGGTTATGCTATTGCTCAAGTATTTTACGGAGTTTTCGAGAGTAGATACGGGAACGGTGTTGGTGGGATCGTTTGCTTGGGTATAGTAGCGGTCGCAATCTTTTTTTGTGGCATGAGTTCGATCACTAGCAACTCTAGGTACACAAACATATATCGAGCTTTTCCCAAATCCGTTATTAGTATTTTATCGATGAAGAAATTACGTACTAATTACAATGAAAATTTTGCAGGATGGTTTATGCTTTCTCGAGAGATGGTGCGATGCCATTGTCACCGTTTTGGCATAAAGTTAACAAGCAAGAGGTTCCCTTAAATGCAGTCTGGCTTTCGGCTCTTATAGCATTTTGTATGGCGTTAACGGTATGTCAATCGTCTCTAGCTTCTTACCTCTAAATATTTCATATTCATCTGGACTGTGAATGAGTCGGATTCAGATTGGATCATGACTCATTCGGATCCGATATTCATATAGGATTTGTTATTGAGTCTCTCGAATCCGAATCCAAAAAAAGTTAAGATCCCAAAATGGTTAAATCCAAATAAAACAACTATCTCCTATCTCTTGAATAGAATCCAAATTCAAAATATATCATTTTCAAAACAAAACTATACAAAGTACTAATCATCAATGCTACAAATTAAAGTTTACTAGAACACAATGCATGCTCTAGTTTTTCAATATAACATAAATACATTTGATCCATCATAATATGTCAAATAATTACATGAAGTATTACTATTTTTCATATTAATTTTACCAGACTTATAAAATTTCTATTAATACATAAAACATAAATATAAACTAGATTGATATTTTATTAAAAAATTACCATATTCAGATATATAATGAATCGGATCGGCCTAGATTTATATTTACTTCATACATTTCGAATTATGGATCTTTTTAATCAGACCTTTAATTGGTTGATATTTGCAGTCACTTGGGAGCATAGTAGCGTTTCAAGCAATGGTATCTATAGCTACTATTGGACTCTACATAGCTTATGCACTTCCAATCTTTTTCAGAGTAACTTTGGCTCGTAAATCTTTTTCTCCGGGACCTTTTAACTTGGGTCGATATGGGATTGTTGTTGGTTGGATTGCGGTTCTTTGGGTAGCAACAATTTCAGTTCTTTTCTCTTTACCGGTTGCCTATCCCGTTACCCAACAAACTCTAAACTATACTCCGGTTGCGGTTGGAGGTCTATTCCTCCTCGTAGTTTCTTCTTGGATCCTATATGCTAGACACTGGTTTAAAGGTCCTGTAACAAATATAAATAAGTGAATTATTTAGGGGACGTTCGGTTTGTCTAATGGGATTGAACTAAATAGTCAATTGAAATTCAATCTTGATCTGAGTGCTGGGTTTTAGGGGGAGTGGGGAGTAACCTTCCAAAATAAGGGGAGGTGACCCACTTTTTCGGGCCGGCCCAAAAAATAATCTGCCAAACCAAACATGTGATATAGGCATATATATTTTTGAATATTGATTTATTGTGCAAATCGAACGCACCCGAATTCTTTTAATTCTACCAATTTGAAGTATATAATAGGTATTCGTCATTTGTTGTATCCTTGAATCGTCTTTGTACGATATTGTTGGTTAAATTTACTACGTTTTTCGTGTAATTTGATTGTTTAAACAATTGTATTATAGATATCAGATGAGATATTGCGAATTATGTAGCAAAATAATGTTGTAGTGTATAACCAAATGGTATGAATTGCTTTTACATAACATTTGATTCTTTAACCCTCTCAAACATGTTATAAAATGGGCACGGGTCGTCTACTTGGGCTGACCCAGCCCTTTACCTTCAAGTTGCAACTTTAGTAAGACTTGAATTCACTAAGTGGAGCATTTGAAATTTGAAAATCAAATATTTTTGATATTGTGATTTGTTTATTTAGGAATTTCAGTGATTAAAGCGACAAGTAAAATGCAAATGAATGAATAATTATTTTCTTTAACGTTTTCCTCACTTAAATAAATAAAAAAGCAAACATAGCCTTAAGATCTTTCCAAAGCACGTAATCCAAAAATCTAACACTCATCTTATTCCATAATCACTTTTCCAAAACTCCAACAAGTAATATTTCTTAAACCAATAACTATTTTCAAACAACCCAGGTTTCTCAAACCACTCCAGAAAAAGTGAAACAAACAGACCCTAAAGAGTTGTCCCAATAAATTCAATTCCTCGATCTTCTCGCCTTCTCGGTGGCTTTGTTTGACCACGGCAAGTAGCAACTTTACAAATAAAAAATCATTCTTCTACTAACATAATCAAATCAAATGACAAAACTCCAAAAATATCCCGTAACTTTGGAATTTAAAAAAATGAAGTCCTATAACTCTAGTTAATATACATTTACTCCTTTAATTTTTTCTCAATTTCAATTTTACTCATATGTATAACAAATTAGGTCCTCTAATTTTCAATAAATTTTAATTTATGTCATGCAATTACAATTTGATTCTATTTACTCAAAAAACTTTGTAATTGCATGACAATATTTGAAACTTACTAAAAATTAGAGAAAAAAATTTATTATGCAGAGGACCAAAATAAAAAATTAATGAAATTTAAAGAACTAAATGTGAATTCGGTATAATTAGATGACCATTTTTGAAAGAATCTCAAATTTACCAGACTATTTTGAAATTTTGCCAAATCAAGTCTAATAACAGTCATTGGATGAACTCAATGAAAGTCTTCGTTCACACACATACTGTATGAAAATATATTTATAAATTGAATATTCATTTCATTCCAAAGAAAAGAAAGGATTCACATTTTCTTGGTGCGTGTAATTCATTTCTTTCTTTCATCATCCCACATCGAAGACAATGGTGTGGGATCGTGGAACAACAAAAAATTACCCAAATACCCTTCTTCCTTCATCCCACATCGAACATAATCATTCTTCTAATGACGACACAGGACATGCTCGTTTAAATGAGCTTGGTTACAAACAAGAACTCAAGCGTGACCTCTCGTACGTAATATTTAATCTTTTTTATCATTAATTTATTTATTTTATTATCTTTTTTGGGTTTAATTAATGGGGAAATTATTAAATTAAATATGCAGGGTGTTGTCAAATTTTGCGTTTTCATTTTCGATAATTTCAGTTCTGACCGGTGTAACAACACTTTACAATACCGGGTTGACTTTTGGTGGGCCGGTTTCAATGGTATACGGGTGGGTCATTGCCGGGTTTTTTACAATGGGTGTTGGGTTGTCAATGGCTGAGATTTGTTCTTCTTATCCTACTTCTGGTGGGCTCTATTATTGGAGTGCTAAACTTGCTGGTCCTTCTTGGGCTCCCTTTGCTTCCTGGATTACTGGCTGGTATATTTCTTATTTATAATTAAATTCAGACTTTCTTTTTTGTTATCTGAAATAATGTTAAATTGATTTTTTATTTTATTTTTATGATATATTTTTAGTTTTTATTAGTTATTTATTTATTAGGGTGATTCAACAGGGTTATTTATAATTACTGTTGAAATGTGAGATATTTTGTTTATGTTTCTAGAAAGTCTCACATGTAACAAGATATTTCATGTAGATTCAAATAAATCACATGGTAGTGGAATCTAGAAGAATATCAAATAATCCTAGGATATCTAAGATAAATATTGATAAATCTAGAGAATGTAGATTATACTAGAAAACATTGTTGGAACTGGAATCTCTAGAATATTTCATGACAAATATAAATATGAATGTACAACTCAAATGTAATGTAACAAAAAGGAAGTTAATGAATTGAATAAAAACTTCTCCTTCCAAAATAAGCATTCTCCAACTAACTACAAAAATAATTAACAAACAAATCATCAAGTTGATATCAATTTTAGAATTGATTCAACCCTCACATACCTAACAAGTGGTATCAGAGCTCATTGATCTCAAGAGATTGAGTTCAAAAAAATGGGTTCATCAAATATGCCGCTTCCAACACCACCGATTTTCAACGGTGAAGACTACGATTATTGGGCGGTAAGAATGAAGGATTTTCTCGTAGCAAATGAATTATGGGAAATGGTTGAAAACGGTTATAAGGAACCGGAACATGAAGATACTCTTACCGCACCTCAACAAAAGAAGAATAAATACGAGTATACAAGAACATGAAGGCTCTCTTGCATTCCTCCATCCACCGTAACTCAATAAATTTTCATTAGCATAGTCGCTGCAACTACCGCTAAAGAAGTATGGGAGATTCTCCGTGAAAAATATCACTGTACGGAAAAAATAAAATCAATCAAGTTATTAACTTTGCGAATGGAGTTTGAAAATCTACTAATGAAGGAAGGTGAGTCCATAAAAGAGTACTCTAGAGTTAAGGAAATTGTTAGCAAAATGAATCTACAAGGAGAAAAAATGGAAGATAAGAGGATATTGGAGAAAATACTTATAATCCTTCCTGATAAATTCGAATCAGTTGTAGCTGTCATTCAAGAATCTAAAGACCTCACTAAACTCTATGTTAATGAGCTGGTGGGATCTCTTCAAGCACACGAACAAAGAATCAACAAGAATGAGGAAAGTTCAACCGAAGAGGCCTTTCAATCAAGACACATAAACAATCATCCGATGCGAACGAAGAAATTAATTTTGTCAACAAAAGGCCTATCAACAATCAAGGAGGAGACAAAAGAATCAAGTTTCCATCATGTGGTGTGTGCAAGAAGACAAGCCATCTTGAAAAGGATTGTTGAAATAAGAAGACATGTGAGTTTTCTGGCAAGTTTGGGCATATTGCGAAAATTTGTTGGCTTAAACAAGAACACGAAACCAGAAAACACACAAACATGAGGCTAATTTCAGTGAGGACAAGGACGAGTCAGAAGGAGAACACCTTTTCATGGCTTGTCAACCTTCATCAAACGACAAGCACATTTGGTACATTGACAACGGTTGTACGAGTCATATGGTCTAACATGTGGAGATGTTTCAAGAGTTGTACACTGCGGTCAAAGTTCCAATAAAAATGGGAAATGGAGTTGTCCTCGATTCCGAAGGGAAGGGAACCGTGGCCATCCAAATAAAATCAGGTACTAAACTAATACAAAATGTTCTTTTAGTACCTAAACTTGATCAAAATTTATTGAGTGTGGCACAAATGATGATACATGGGTGTTTTATCATTTTTAAAAACAATTCATTCTTTATAATTGACAAAGAGGGAAGAGAAATTGCTAAAATAGTCATGAAGAACAATAGTTTCCCGTTAAGAATGCATGAATCACCTATAAAAGCATTAAGAGCTAAAGTAGATGACACAAATTTATGGCATATAAGACATGGTCACTACAACCTTAATGCACTTAAACGCATGCATCAACAAAATTTAGTGCGCTATGGTTCTGAAAGTATGTGTGAAGCATGCCACTTAGAAAAGCAAATTGATTGTGCTGATGGTTGCACCTCTGAAACTGCAACTGAGAATTTGGATAAAGATGTCAATATAAGAAAACCTGAAGCACCAATAATGCCTGAACTGCTGAAGTCAAAGAAACGTCCGAAAATTCCAACAATAAAGATAAAGAAATGTCCGAAGACTCCTTAAAGAGCACATCATTTTAATCTCCAAAAAAATTCAAATCCATTACGGATATTTATGCTAGTTGTCAAATGGCATTAACAGAGCCATGCAATTACGAAGAAAATTCTCAATACGAGAAATGGAGAGTTGCAATAAAGGAGGAGATAAAAATGTCCAACACAAAGCAAACATGGAAGCTGACGAAAAAACCTAATGACAAAAAGGTGTTCGGTGCAAAGTGGAGTTATAAGACTAAGGCAAATCTAAATGACAAAGTCATTAAGCACAAGACCAAGCCAGCTGCAAAAAGACATCCACAAGAAACGGGAGTGACTACAACAAGCCATTTGCACCTATGACACATTATAGTACAATCAATCAATTCCAAAATCCAAATTTGAGATACATAGATACATGCTTGGTGTATCAGGCAAAAATCTCAAGTACGAGTGTTGAAATGTGAGATATTTTGCCTAAGTTTCTAGAAAATCCTACATGTATCAAGATATATCAAGATATCTCATGTAAATTCAAAAGAATCACATGTAGAGGAGTCTAGAAGAATATCAAATAATCCTAGGATATCTAAGATAAATATTGATAATTTAGAGAATGTATATTGTACTAGAAAGTATAGTTGGAACTAGAGTCTCTAGACTATTCCATAGACAAGTATAAATATGAATGTACAATTTAAATGTAATGTAAGAAAAAGGAAGTTAATGAATTGAATAAAAACTTCTCCTTCAAAAATAATCATTTTCCTCCAACTAACTACAAAAACAATTAACAAACAAATCATCAAGTTGATATCAATTTTACAATAGATTCAACCCTCACAAATTCAACAATTACAATGAGACCCCCTCTGATTTAGACTATATATCAAACACCCCTTATAACTTCTACAATCTTTACAAGGACGCGCCCTATAACTTGAGAAAATGTTTACAAAAAAAGACTCCCTATAAGGGTTGTTCTTATAATTTTGAAACCACAGAGGGTTTTCCTATAATTAAAATAAACCTCAGGAGGTCTGATTGTAAATCACCATATTTAGTTTTGAGTTAATGACAATTTCTCCCATGTGGTATGCATAATGTTCATATTACTGTCCTTTGATTTAAAAAAGAGCGTTATACCCCCTATGATTTCACACTGCCTCCCCAAACTTAAAAAATATTCGAATTTACAAAACTACCCCTCTTATATGTGGTATTTTAACCCCTGTATTATGATAATTATTGCACTTTACCCCCTATTTTAAACATGTTGTATAAATGTTGCACTTTACCCCCAACATAATAATGTGCGTGTTTGGTTTCTTAAATATCAGCCAATGATTAGATGAATTTGACAAATTCATCCCTGTTTTAAACCCATAAATATTTAAACTTGTCACAAATTTCTTTCATTGACATATATACTATGCATAATATGGCAACAAACATTTTCTTATGCTTTTAATAATATAACTCACTACCCCAAAATTCGAGTACATAAAAAACGCCAATTTATTTTTAAATTAATTAAGTGGAGTATTACAATAGTATTTCACATGGAGTTAAATACGTTGGCCATGTATTCTTAATGTACAACTTATTCAATTCTGTTTTTGCAGGTTCAATATTGTTGGTCAGGTACTTTCAATCCCTCAAATTTTCATCTAAAATTTTCATAAGTAAAAATTAATAACTTCATGTATATATATACTTTTCTACAGTGGGCTGGTACAACCAGTGTAGATTTTTCACTAGCACAATTAATTCAAGTGATAATTCTCCTGAGCACGGGTGGAAAAAACGGAGGAGGATACGAGTCCTCCAAATACGTAGTTATCGCAATCCATGGCGGAATTCTATTCTTACACGCTCTCTTAAACAGTTTCTCCATTTCATGGTTGTCTTTCTTCGGACAATTTGCTGCTGCATGGAACATACTCGGTACTATGAATCGATCATTCTTAAATATATTAGTTATCATAGGCAATAAATATCAAACTTAGAATTTCTAAATGTTTTTTTTCAGGTGTTTTTGTTCTAATGATCCTTATTCCAATGGTTGCAACCGAAAAAGCTAGCGCCAAGTTCGTTTTCACTCACTTTAATTCGGATAATGGAGAAGGAATTCAAAGTAGGTTGTATATATTTGTTATAGGACTTCTTATGAGCCAGTATACACTTACCGGATACGATGCTTCTGCCCATATGGTGAGTTTTTCTGCTGTAAAAAAACAATATTTATTCTTTAATTGTTGCGGGGATGTAAAAATGGGATATCTATTGTTTCTGGAAGCAATTTACATCATTTATGTTTTAAGTTTCCGCAATTTTAGTCCTGAACTCGCGGGAATTAGAATTAGTGTCTTGAAATTGCCACACAAAGGATTTTGATCCTCTGTATGTCACGCGATCGTAATTCGCCACGACACCTTGCCAAATCAGCTTAAATTGGAGGGGGAATACCACCTTATTTCCATATATTTCTTCCCTGAATATTAGGGCAAACAAATAAGAATCCCCCTTCATTTCTTCCTTCTCGAGCAATCATGGCAATTTATGGGACTCGGTTTAATTCTGACGAATTTAGGACTAAATTTGGCGGTAGGAGGACTAAAATTGCAGCAACTTAAAACATAACGGATATCTGATATTACTTTTTTTCCATTTTTCTGCTATAGTCCTGTAAAATGTCAGAAATATCTGATCAAGTAGTTCTTGAATACAATTAACCATTTATGATTTCTTGATTATTAACAGTTTTTCGATATTTGAATTTATGAGAATGTCCTTTAAGCACAATGTAAACTCATTACTTGCAGACGGAAGAGACGAAGGGTGCAGATAAGAATGGACCAAAGGGTATAATTAGTTCTATCGGCATATCTATAATAGTTGGTTGGGGCTATATACTCGGTATCACTTTCGCAGTGACTAAAATTCCGAACCTTTTGAGCACTGATAATGATGCTGGTGGTTATGGAATTGCTCAAGTATTTTACGGAGTTTTTGAGAGTAGATACGGGAATGGAGTTGGAGGGATCGTTTGCTTGGGTATAGTTGCGGTAACAATCTTTTTTTGTGGCATGAGTTCGATCACTAGCAACTCTAGGTACGCAAACATATAACGAGCTTTTCCCAAATCGTTACTAGTATTTTATCCGCGAAGAAAAATTACGTACTAATTTAAATGAAAATTTTGCAGGATGGTTTATGCTTTCTCGAGAGACGGTGCGATGCCATTGTCACCGTTTTGGCATAAAGTGAACAAGCAAGAGGTTCCCTTAAATGCAGTCTGGCTTTCGGCTCTTATAGCATTTTGTATGGCGTTAACGGTATGTCAATCGTCTCTAGCTTGTTACCTCTAAATATTTCAAATTCATCTGGACTATGAATGGGTCGGATTCAGACTGGATCATGGTTGATTCGGATCCGGTAATCCTATAGGACTTGTTATTAGGTTTCCCAAATTCAAATCCGAAAAAAAGTTAAGATCCCGAAAAAGCTAAAATTATATCATTTTAAAAACATAACTATAGAAATAATGACCAATACTACAAAAGTTTATTAGAAATGATGTAGATTTTCAAAATAACATAAATACTTTTATCCATCATAATATGTCAAATAATTACATCAAGTCTTGGGGCCTGTTTGTTTGTCGTTTCCCAATTTTTTTTCGTGTTTGGGAAATGCCAAACATGTTTTTACTTTCTAAAATAAATTTTTCATCTCTCAATTTTATCAAACTACTCTCTCAAAAGTCAAACAAACAACAATTTTCTTATATCTAAACAAAACATATACAAAATCTACTCTGTTTTGACATAAAGTAATCTATCTCTTACGCAATTTATCTCACATAACAAACATGATTTGATATAAAGTCTTACACATCTTACACCTACAACATAACTCTTCCAAAAAATCCTACACCTACTTTATTTTTCAAAACACTATCTCAAAATCCAAACAAATAACATTACGTAAATTAAGATTATTTCACAAACTTCCACTACTTTCTCAAACTACTTTTCAAACACCAAACAAAGATGCACTTACTATTTTTCATCTTAATTTTACCAGTCTTTTAAAATTTCTGTTAATACATAAAACGTAAAAATAAATTATATTGATATTTTAAAAAAGATTACCATGTTCAAATATTAAATGAATCAGATCAGCCTAGATTCATATTACTTTAGAAATTTTGAATTATGGATCTTTTTAATCTGATCTTGATTGGTTTATATTTGCAGTCACTCGGGAGCCTAGTAGCGTTTCAAGCAATGGTATCGATATCTACTATTGGACTCTACATAGCTTATGCACTTCCAATCTTTTTCAGAGTGACTTTGGCTCGTAATTCTTTTACTCCGGGACCTTTTAACTTGGGACGATATGGGATCGTTGTTGGTTGGGTTGCAGTTCTTTGGGTAGCAACAATTTCAGTTCTTTTCTCTTTACCGATTGCCTATCCCGTTACCCAACAAACTCTAAACTATACTCCGGTTGCGATTGGAGGTTTACTTCTTCTCATTGTTTCTTCTTGGATCCTAAATGCTAGGCACTGGTTTAGAGGTCCTGTAACAAATATAAATAGGTGAATTATTTATGGGGCGTTTGGTTAGTCTAATGGGATTGAACTAAATAGTCAATTGCAATCAAATCTTGAACAAATTGTTGGGTCTCAGGAGGAGTGGTGCAATTGTTATCTGACCAAATAAGGGAGTAACTTTTCAAAATAAGAGGAGGTGACTCACTTTTTTTCGGATGGGCCTGGAAAATAATCTTTCAAACCAAACATGTGATATAGCGGAGCAGATTTCCTATAACATATTGATGTCACACATTTGTGTCACACCAATACGTAATTGAACTATGTATCAAAGCATTACACTTAATGGATATGAAAATCTATGTTATTTAAATAAAGAAATAATTGTTGAATAAACAAGGAAAGAAGAGCAAAAAAAATAAGGAACATAATCTTTGCATTTTTATGGCTGAAACCATGGCTTCTTCACCTTTCTTCACGAAATCTCAACCAAACTGTCATTGATTGATAATTTTCGTCATCCTTTGACTATGATTTGCATATGCCTTTTCTATGTATTTCAAGAGACTAAAATGCCATTAATGGATTATTGCAGATCATCAGAACCTTTAACTAACCTAGCTTGAATGATTTAATTGGAGACACGCAAAACACCAGTCGAGATCAAGTAAATTTACACTTTTTTTCACCTCAATGAGCTTCCCAATCGACCTAAAATTGAACTCCAAAAGCCATCAAAAGATAATTATTCAAATTTAATTTAATATATAAAAAAATCGAATTAAAAGGACTTTTACGTTCAAACTCAAACATAAACTATAGTAGTTTGATTTAATTTTTAGATTTTTTTATTCGTCTTTTACCAAAATTGTTATGTTACTGCACTTTCTCATATCTCCGGTTGCGGTTGGAGATCTATTCCTCCTCGTAGTTTCTTCTTGGATCCTATATGCTAGACACTGGTTTAAAGGTCCTGTAACAAATATAAATAGGTGAATTATTTAGGGACGTTCGGTTTGTCTAATGGGATTGAACTAAATAGTCAATTGAAATTCAATCTTGATCTGATTGTTGGGTTTTAGGGGGAGCGGTGAGTAACTTTCCAAAATAAGGGGAGGTGACCCACTTTTTCGGGGCCGGCCCAAAAAATAATCTTCCAAACCAAACATGTGATATAGGCATAAATAATTTTTGAATATTGATTTATTGTGCAAATCGAACGCACCCGAATTCTTTTAATTCTACCAAATTGAAGTATATAATAGGTATTCGTCATTTGTTGTATCCTTGAATCGTCTTTGTACGATATTGTTGGTTAATTTTACTCCGGTCTCGTGTAATTTGATTGTTTAAACAATTGTATTATAGATTATCAGACGAGATATTGCGAATTATGTAGCAAAATGATGTTGTAGTATAACCAAATGGTATGAATTGCTATTACATAATACTTGATTCTTAACTCTCTCATAGATGTTATAAAAATGGCTACGGGTCGTCTACTTGGGCTGACCCGATCCTTTATCTTCAAGTTGCAACTTTGGTAAGACTTAAATTCACAAGTTTGTTTTTGGATTTCAGTGAGTAAAACGACAAGTAAAATGCATCGTTTTACTCACTGAAATCCAAAAATCAAACATTGCCTTAAGATCTTTCTAAAGCAAGTTAGCACGGAATATATTAAGCACAAAAACAAGAGGTAAACATCATCGTTGATTAAATCAACTATGACATTAATGTAATCAATCCATTTTTTACATCCACAACATTTTTCTTCTTCAAATCTCCCAATCCGTTATCCGTTTCGATTGAGAGAAGCCATTTAGCACGAGTTTCATTGAATTTGTCCTCTTCTTCGTCAATCTTATCACTTTGTGATTCGATTTCTTGATCTCCATCGACTTTCAATTCTATGTATTTCCTCGTTCTGTATACGTGCTGCCATACGTTCTTGAGTTTCTTCGTAGAAATCGGTTTCTTGAGAAAGAAACAAGCACCCTTTTTCATGGCCTTTTTTACTACATCCTTCTTTAGTTCCGAAGATATACCTGAATTTATTGAAACTTTTGTAAGAAATGAAAATCATATGGGAATGTAAAAAAAAGAAAATGGTTTTTGTTATTAACTCTTCTTACATATGATGGGGAAGTTGTTGATTATAATCTGTACTTTTTCCATAAAATTGAAGAAGTCCATTTCTGGCATGTTGAAATCAGCTATGACAACATCGAAATGATCTTTGCGTTCTTTCAGAATGGAGAGTGCAACCTCAGCTAGCTCGGTTGTTGTAACTGTAAGAAAACAAGAATATATGGGAGAATTAAAATCCCTTTTATATGGATTGAAATGCAAAAACACCATATCTATTATGAGGTAATGTCAATTTACCCTCCTGTAATTTGAAAAAAAAACAATTTATCCCCATATGGAAATTTAAGAGAAACAATTTACCTCCTTCAGCCGAAGAGTGTAACTCACTTGCCAAAATTGCGAGTGGACGTAAAAAAAGTGTTTTTGTACATAGGGAGGTAAATTGTCACACTTGTCATAATACAGGGGGTAAATTGCTACATTAATCATAACACAGTGGGGTAAACTCTCACATTATCATAACACAGGGGATAAACTGCCACATATAAAAATGTCAGAGATGCGGTGTGAAACTTATATAAGATTAGAGGGTAAAGTGCTCTTTTTCAAAATAAACTGAACATTATGAGTATCACAGGGGGTAAATTGCCATTAATTCTATGTATTATTGCTAATTGGCATAAAACCTTTTGTGTTATTTTTATTAGCAAAAAACCTCATGTGTTTACAAGTGAAATACATTTACCTCCCTGCAAGGCCATATTGTATTTTACTCGCTCTAAGTGCTAGTATTTTTCATGATTAGTAAAGGAAGTGACAAATACATCAATTTTTTTTGTTTTTTTTTAAATAAAACGCAAAACCCCAATTTTAAAGAAAATTGGCAATGACTCCCCCTTAAATTTAAAAAGTACAATAACCTCCATGTACTCTTAAAATATCGACAATAATCCCTCTATGTACAACTCTTAAATTTCAAATGACTGCAATGATAAAATAGGGGTTCTTCCAATAAAATGTTAACACAAGGAGTTTTTTTTATAATAAAAATATTGCAATTTTTTTAACAATTAGAAATCATACATGGGTATTTTTGCATTTTGCTCTTTTTATATATATAATACATGTGTTACTCATTGCAATTAAAAAAAAAAAGAATCGGACTCTGAGTTATGTCATGTAATATGTTTTTTCTGGTAATTTTAGTCTTATTTTGACACGAAACTCGTAATTTCAATACATCAGGTCACATGCGGACTACATAACCCAAATTTAGGGATAGATATAAATAATCTCCCACCAAAATATAAGAAAATCGAATACATATTTCGATTATTACAACGTCTTAATGATTATTCGAGGAAACGAAAAACAATGTAGTACGTACCTCTGTAAGAATGATCTTCAAGTACAGATGCTATATGTAACAACGACGTCGTATCATTATCAACTAGTAACACCCGAAGGCCACGAAAAGGTTTTGGAATATTGGAAGTAATTTTTTTGAGTCATACTTTCATTATACATTATAAATTTAAGTTATTACGTACAATATATATATATATATATATATATATATATAGATGGACTAAGCTTGAAAGATAGAGCACAAAAATGGAAGCAATTTGCTGCATTATATAAATTGGAAACCAATTTTAAATTTTAATGAGTATCTTTCTATATGTTCATAAATCATGAGTACATTTAAAGCATGAAATCTGGGGGTCTTTACTCTTTATAAGGAAAGTAGTGTGGGTAATTCTTAGAAAAAACATTCCCAATTTTAGAGACATTTTTTTGATAATTTCCCATTTTAAGATAATTTTAAATTTTTCGTGGTTGTGGTAGAAAAATATCTAGGGGTTGAATCGGAGTTTTAGTTGTTTTTCTCGTAAATTTGAGTCTTTAGACCTAGTCTAAACACGAAAAACGATATGATTATATATTTTCTCGTGAATGTAAGAAGAGTATTTATATATGAGGGGCAATCTTCTTGCCCCGTAAATTTACATGAACGCCCACATGCCCATACATGGCTCAAATTGCGAGCTAATACTAATTTATCCTTCGTGAAATGTATAATGTTCAATTTATCCCCAATTTAATTTAAAAAAGAGCACTTTTTTCCCTGGTGAAAAACTTAGAAAAGCAATTTACCTTCTTCAGCCAAATAGTATGACTCACTCGTCGAAATGAGAGTGAACATGAAAAGTATTTTTGTAACATAGGGGGGGGGGGGGGGGGGATAAAGTGCACCAGTTATCATAAACATAGAGGTAAATTGTCATATTTATCATAATATAAGGGGATAAATTACCACATTATCATAACACAGGGGGTAAATTGTCACCTGTAAAAGGGGTAGTTTTATCAGTTCGTATTTTTTTAAGTTTAAAAATGTCAGGCAGGCAATGTAAAACTTTTATAAAATTACATGAGGATAAAGTGTTATTTTTCAAATCGTAGAGAGATAAATCGAACATTATGCGAATCACAGAGGGGTAAATTCACATTAACTCCTTAAATTGTATAGCTATTGTTCACATTTGCTACTTGCCAGCGGAAACAAACATTCAAAATGATATATGGCATTAATAATGAAAATTTAGAAAGAAAAAAAATCTAGGAGATTTTTATAATTATATGGATCGAGTACATTTGATAAACAGGGATAATCTAGCAAAAATCATTGAAATAAAAGATTGGATATAACTTTCTTTCCTAGCTTCCATTAATGCTCGTACTTAACATCTTTTCGGTTTATTTTCTCTCTGTATTTCTGATTAGGAAAGAAAGAGTAAACATAAGAAAAAAAAATATTATCATAAAGTATTAATGCAGGAATAAAGGAAACACAATTAATATATCATTCAAGTGGGATGATTAAATTTTTAGTCCCGAAGACTAGATTCTCAGCATTTTTTATTCCGTATTTTGTAAAAATGCACTTTTGATCCATATTATTAAAAATATTTTGCAACTTGGTCCTGTGAACCAAAAGTGCAGAAATGAGACTATCTCACGGATCAAGAATGTTGAATAGGGACTATTTTATGTAACCAAATATACAAAATATTTCAAAAGAATTGTGACTAAAAATACAATTATATAAAGTGCAGTGACCAAAAGTGCAAATAATTAGAAAAACTTCGGTCCAAGTGCAAATAGTTATATAGAATTGGAACCAACAGTACAATTCTATAATATACGGGACTAAAAGATTAAAAATATTTTGCAACTTGATCTCATCGCTTCATATGGAACCAAAAGTGCAAAACTGAGACAATCTCACGAGACCAAGAATGCTAAATAGGGACTATTTATGGAACAAAAAGTACAAAAAATTTGAGATCAAAAGTGCAATAATATAAAGTGCGAGAACAAAAGTACAAAATATTAGAAAAACTTCGGTTCAAGTGCAAATAAGTTCAAGGAATTGGAAACAAATATGCTTCTATAATATGCGGGACTAAAAGCTTCAAAATATTTTGCAACTTGGTCCCATCACATCATGTGAAATCAAAAGTGCAAAACTAAGACAATCTCACATGACCAAGAATGTTAAATAAAGACTACTTTATGAAATTAAAAGTACAAAAAACTTGGGACCAAAAGTGCAATAATATAAAGTGTTGGATAAAAAGTGCAAAACATTCGAAAAACTTATGTTCAAGTGCAAATAAGTTTAAAGAATTGGAATCAAAAGTACAATTCTAAAATATGCAGAATTAAAAGTTTAAAAATAATTTGCAGCTTAGTCCCATCCCATCGTGTGAAACTAAAAGTGCAAAACTGAGACAATCTCACGGGACCAAGAATGTTGAATATGGACTATTTTATGGAACCAAAAAGTACAAAGTATTTCAAAAGAATTGGGAATGAAAATGCAGTTATACAAAGTGCAGGATCAAAAGTGCAAAACATTAGAAAAACTTCGTGCAAATAATTTTAAAGTATTGGAACCAAAAGTGCTATTCTATAATATGCAGGACTAAAAAGTACAATAGAAACCTGCAAATGGCTTGAAACATGGCGAACTGTGACGTAATTAGGTGCATCCATCAGCTTTAGAACTTCCTTAGGATGAGACTCTGTATTGATCCCAAACAAAATAAATAAGTTAGAATCAATTAAAAAAAAAAGACACCAAGAATTTAATCAAAAAAAAAAAAAATCTTTAAAATTAAATTGGAATGTTAAATTATGCACAAATGTATATATATGTATACTTTGTAGACCCAATGTTCTTATAGCTTGTTCAAATTTGAGATGAAGATCATAAGTCCAACTCATTCGAGGCCTTTTTTGTGTATCTCTTGCATCAATATCCTCATTGTTCTTTACTGAATCACTTCCTGTCCAATTAATTTTATAAGTTAATGTACTAAGTAATAACTTTTTAAAAATAAATAAACTGCACTTTTAAATAGAGTGAAATGTAAAAAAAAAAAACACCCACATGCTTTGCCTAATTAGCAAAACAAATCATGTGTAATATAATATCAAACACCCCTTTGTGTTATTTTTTATTGGAAAAAAAAATCCTCCCAAGCTAGAATACATATATTTTATATAAAAAAATGATAATTATACCGCCACAAAAAATGCGAGAACGCCCCTCTTAACCTAAAAAATTATCTATAATTTCCCTGTTAACTTTAAAATTTGGCAATATAAAATAACCTCTCTATTGACTTATGAAGGAATTTCAATGGGATTTTTTGTTAATATAAAATAACACATGGGGATTTTTGCAAATTAAAATAACACATGAATTATTGTGCCAATTAAGCAAAACACAAGGGGAACTTTTGCATTTAGCACCTTTTAAATTTTATAGGACTAAATATTCAGCATTTAGTCACACTTTTTGGCGACAAGACTCACAACTTTTAATTTTACTTCAAATTTTGTCCTTTCCCCAATTTTGGTCCAATTTGGGATTTATCAAAGATGCAGAATAAAAACAATCTAAGGAATCAATAATGCAAAACATAGACTATTCTATTGAACCAAAAGTGTGAATTGGTGGAGGGGATGATGAAATATGCAATTGCTTTTAAAAGAAGGTTAGGACCAATAGTGCTAATTAAAGTGGATGCTAGTATTTTTTACAGCAAGAAATGTAACTTAAACAAAAATTATATTTACCTCCACAAGATTCCATTTTTGTGTTCATCTTATTTGTCATAATTTGGGGCTTCATTTTACGAAAGAAATGTTGCCAAACATTTATGAGATGTTGGGTTGGAATTGGCTTATGGAGAAAAAAGCATGCGCCTTCATTTAGAGCTTTCTTTGCTATGCCCATACTTCCATTAGAAGACATTACTGCAAGAGAAAAGAAAAAAAAAAAGGAGGAATTAAGAGAGAATATATAAAAGAAAATTCAATGTAGGTTATAATCAACGAGTTAATGGCAATTTCCCACATGTGATCTTATTAAAGTTTCACACTGTCTCCCTGATAAAATATACGAATTGACAAAACGAACCCTCTTATATGTGGCACTTTACCCCCCATGTATTATGACTCTGACACTCTGTGTTATGATAAATATCTCACTTTATTATTATGTTACAAAAATATTTTTCATGTCCACCCTTAATTTCGGGGAGTGTGTTACACTCTCTTATTGAATGAGGTAATTGCTCTTTTAATTTTTTTACATATATAAAATAAAATCCTCTTTTTCTTAATCACAAAAAATTAAATTAAAAATTATACAAATAACATGGATAAATTGACATTAGGTCTATATGAGTATATTCAACTCATATTTAGAGAACTCTCAAATAGTATCCGACAATTGGGCATACTATATTGAATTTGAAGGGGTCCAGGATGAATTGGGTCATAATCGAATCTAAGACTTCTTACTTTATAAAGTGTTATTTTCAACCCACCAAATTTAATATTGACCATCAAAATAAGATACATGGATTGGATCTGTGGATTTGATTGGCCCATAAATTGTACATGGCCAAATGGCCAATTTTACTTGTTCTCATCCAAATCTTTGATAATTTTTTATGGACCAAGTCCTTAAAGTCAGGATTAGTAGTTAAATAAACGGTAAAAAGTTCGAGTTCAATAATTTATTTTAGCTATGTGCAGCCAAGAAGCCAGCCTAACCCGACCCGATTAATTAGCCACTACATGATTGAGATTTTAAATTTTTTTCTCACTTATAAACATGATCGGTGTTAGCCCCTTTGTTATAGAAAAGGTATAATCAATTTATTTTTTAATTAAAAAATACTGATTAAATATTCACATATTATTTTTTAAATAGATACAACTTAACTTTTCAAAGATTCAAACGTGAATTTTTTTATATTTTATTTTGAAAATATTATTTTAGCCTAAGTAAATTTTACAAGTATATATACATCCTTAGCTCAATTTCATTCCTTTAAAAATATTATAATTGATTGCTTGACTATAAATAGGGATGGAGCTGGACGAATTTTATTGGGGGCGAGATTATTTTTTGCAATGTACTAATTAAAGAAAGTAATAAGCAGTAGAATCGTATTATAAAGAAAGAAAAAAACCGTATTTTTATTATAGTTATTAAGATTTTTTTTTAAAGTATTTATTAAGAAAAAAATTGACAAAAAATCATTGGGATTTGAACCCTAGACCTCGCACCCACTTATGAAGAGAAAGCCTAACCAAGTGGGTGAAGATATATGTTATGTACATAAAATTAAGGTAAAATTGCAGAAAACGTCCCAAACTAATTAGTGGATATGGGTTTTGGTCCCGAACTATATCACCTCACTGAATTTCGTCCCGTAATTTAATATTTTTTGAATATTGTCCCAAACTAATTTCTAATTTTGGTTTTTCGTCCCAAACTATATCAGCTCGTCGAATTTCGTCCCGTAATTTACCATTTTGCATATTAAAATTTTAATTTAATGGAAATGACGGTTCAATCTTGCAATTAGTTTGGGACGAATTCTACAATATTGTATAATTATTCATGCTAAATTTGCCACGTCATGACACATAAGCAGCCACGTGGCAATTAACGGACACATGCGCAATTTTCGTCTCATAATTAACGGTGGGACGATATTCCAAAAAAATATTAAATTACGGGACGCAATTTGGTGAAGTGATATAGTTTGGGACGAAAACCCAAAATCACTGATTAGTTTGTGACGTTTTTCTGCAATTTTGCCTAAAATTAATAAAAGCATAAATATATAATTCTTAAATTTTCCTAGCAGCCTATATATAAATTATGAGCCCCTCCAAACTGGGGGTCCTAGGCGTGCGTCGGTCCAAGTTGCCTATCACTTGAGCCGACCCTGCTTATGAACATAGTTATAGAGTAATTCATTCTAGATAGCTCAATAAAATTATCATATGAATATATTAATGTAGGAATCTCTATAAAATATTTTATTAGATCAAGTTGATATTCATTGCCTATTTGAGGAGATGGTTTACTATAATAAAGACAATGCCTCATTTATAAATTCTTCAAGTGAAGAGAGAGCAATGTAACCTTTTGAATGATGGTATGTAGGTAGTAGACAAATTTTAATCTTGATATTTAAGTTGGTGAAAACTATGATATTTTGTCACATATTAAATGATGGTATGTAGGTTGGTGATTCTTGATGCTTATGCCATTCGATGAGTTCTATCAAAATAATTTTATAGGAAAGACATTTCTATAGTTTATTTTAATTCTATTTTTTCTAGAATTAGTAGAACATAAAGGCTCAGTAAAATTGGTAATATGATTGACTAGAAAATCTAATTTCAGGACTTATGACATCCCTCTGTTTAAAAAGCAAGAATAAACGGCAACTTTTTTTTGAGCAAAAGACAAAAACACCCCCTATGTTTTGTCTAACTCCAAAAAAAACCCCTGTGTTATTTTAACTACCAAAAAACCCCTTGTGTTTGGTTTTAAATACCACAATCGACCCAAGTAGTATATACTTATAATTTTATTTTTTACTTTTGGTGGAATGACAAGATTACCTCTATGTCTTTTTTTTTTAAAATTTATTTATTCTTTTTGAAAAATTAAGACTTGGGTCGAGTGTGGTATTTAAAATAAAAAAAAGGGGATTTTAGGGAGTTAAAATGACACATGAAGGTTTTTTGGGAGTTAGACAAAGCATAGAGGGTGTTTTTGTCTTTCAATGTCAGGGGTAAAATTGTCATATCAAAAACAAAATGTGAACAAATACTTGCAATTTTGGCGTTTGAAACACACTCTTTTTTGGGGGTGTATTTGGCAATTATTTGAGATCATAGGGAGTTTTTTGGAAGTTAAAATAACACAGAGGGGATTTTTGGGAGTTAGACAAAGCATATGGGTGTTTTTGTCTTTTGCTCCTTTTTTGTTTAATTCAACAACTTCATTAAAAACAAGTGGAGCAATTAAGTGAAAGAAGGGATTGCATGCTTGTTCTCATAATATGTTCAAGCATACTATTATACTGTTGTAGCATTGTTTGTACTTTTTATTTGTGGCTTTTAATTTAGGCATGAGATTAATTAATGGAAGTCAATATCAATTAATTGATGTGATTAATTTTAAGGTTGATATGGTCCAACTATTGTCTAGTTCTGATGATAGATTGTTTGAACATGAATTGTTCGAAAATTTGATCTTATTTTATTAGTATTATTTGGTTATGATGATATGAGTTTTTGCTAACTTTATAATTGAAAGAAGAAAAAAAAGATTTGGAAAAATATAGAGATAGCTTTTTCTAAACTATAAAAAAAAAAAAAAAAAAAAAAAAAGGTGAATTTGGAGCTTACAAATAATGGGCATGTCTCTCTTAGGAAGAATTTGCTTGAGAAATGTAAGGCCATGCATTTCAGGCAACTCCATTTCCGTAATTACGACGTCGTATTTAATTTCTCCTTCTAGCATCATGGACAAAGCAATTGATGGATGTTCTGTGATTGTGACTGAGAAATCAAAATAATTCAATGTAAGCAAAATATATTAGGTCATGCCCTAAAAATTAAAATAAAAGGTATCTGAAAAATTATTATTATCACTTTTTAATTGATCAACTTAATTTGGGTAAAAGATAACGTTGGTGATCAAAATTTGTTCTACATGTTGATTAATTGTATTTGTTTTTCAAATTTGAACAACTTGATTGATTTGAACCTACACTTGTTACGTTTATCCTTTCCATGTTACTTAAGTGTTTAAAAGAATTAAAGGATTTTGAATTACATTATTCTCACTTTAATAATTAGTGGAGAAAATCTAAATATTTAGCAATGAGTTTTTTTGTTTTCCAAATTAAATAGAAAAAAATATTTACACTATGCGTATTTCTCTATCATATCACGCTAAGTTTTATTTAAAACGCGAAGAAAAGTACTCTTAACATTATTGAAATGAAATATTTACCTCTGTACGAGTGTTTTTCAAGAATAGATGTTATGTACATCAGAGAAGTTGTATCATGATCAACCAGAAGAACTCGAAGACCACGAAAACAACTAGGAACAAAATAATTTCCCGTATTTCTCAATTCCATTCTCAAGAATTCACAATTTTTTTTTTACTTTTTTTTTTTTTTAAGATTAGAAATTGAGTTATGTACTCCTTTTCAAGTCCTATGTATCAATTGTAATAATTAATTAATTTAAAGTGATATAAGAAACACGCAAACAAAAGAAAAGGAGAAATAAAACACCAATGAGTATAGTACATATGGTATATGTCAAATGCGTGACATACAATATTTTTTGACTTTCTTTTATACTTTGATATTAGGAAAAACTTAAGCACAAAGAAAAAGATTTGTTTGACTGGATTGACCCTAGGTCTAAAGTGGAAGGCATATTAATGAAGAAGTTATCAAAGTTACTTACTCTATACTTATCTCTATTGGTATGAGATTTGCCTTTTTTTTTTCTTTTTCTTTTTTAAATCGAACCTAATAATGTGTTTGTATTAGAATACAAAATTCGATTTCAAGATACGTGTATATAGGGTTGACCCTACACACTTTGGGGCTCTGGACTAAAGTAAAATCCGATGTTGTATGTTATTAACAGACGTGTATTAAATTTTTAATTTTTGTATTTTTGAAAATACAAAAGTATTGATCTTACCATTTTTAGATAGATAAAATGACAAGTACCTCTAATTTTTTGACATAGTTAGTCGTAAATATATTTTTATTAGTTTTTAATTTTGAAAATCTCTTTTTTCAACAAATAAATATTATAAGTGTGATAAATATGAATATAAGAGTATAACATATACACATCATGTAGATAGATAATGCATTTTCAGTTTTTCACTTGTGATAAAACTAAAAGTATTATATCAAGTTATACGAACTCAACTCATCAAGAACTTGCTACACTAGGTGAACGAGATGTTCATCAAGAGGTACTTTACGACCAGGTTCCTCCTCTCGGGATACTTAAATATATTTTATAATATTTTTATTTTTTTAAGTTTCGGCAAATAAAATAATTTTGATTCCATTGTAAGAAAGTTAATGAAATATGAAGTCCTCCCACCATACTTCGATCCTGGACCTGTCCCTGATAATCCGATCTACTCAGATAATAATACTTCTAGATTATAAATATCCGCAATTGAGGTACATTTAGACTCTAATCTCACTTTAAGTACGTCAGGCATTAAACTCGCTTATAGCTTTTCAAGTTCGAATCACTGATTTAAGCATCTGAATGACCGATGATGGAGTCGTCCCAACCTAGGTTCGGTATTCTTTTGCAGAAAATCTATATCAAACTTTGAATGTACCCAAATTTTCTAGCCCGCATCACTAGGTAATTTGCTGAAACGATGGCTTTACTTGAAGCTGCTAGCTTCTTGGGTCAATTTTCTCCATGGTTTTATTCCAGGATGCTATGCTGAATTGGGCCCCCAAAAACTCTTTGATTGAGATCAAAAAATTCTGGTTCAAGTGGCCCAAATGGAAGTTCAAATTTGTGTCTAGAAATTACAATTGGGCAGCCCATAACTTGTCTAAATGGGCTTGTCTTAACAACTTTTCCGGACTTTTTTCTTCTGCTTTACTTCCTCTTTCTGTTTTTTTGTGATGGGGTTATCCCCTTGTGATTTGCTTCTAGTTTTATGTTTTGGTAATTCATAAAAAAAGAAAAAGAAAATTGATAGTGCAAGAGACTTAACAACGGAAATTTAGATGCTACACACACCGTGTAATGCATGGGTTTATTCTACTAATGACACTTGTCTTTGTTATGAACTAGCATGGACACAGTTGATTTTTAAAATATAAAAAATAAAATAAAATTGAACATATGTCATTATGAAAATGCACCCGTGCATTGGAGTCCGTGTAGCATCTAAATTCCCTTAATTAACATAGACATACGACAAAGCTACAACTTTTGCAGTAATTTTCAACGCAATCAATTAACATTTACATCACCAAGGTAACTAAATCAAATGTTTATATAATTTGTGTCCATAAACAACTTCTTTTACAACATACTCCCTCCTTTTTATTTTTTTTATTTTGTCGTTTTGGAGAAATGGCCACGGATTAAAAAATGTAATTAATAGTTATTTTTTTGAGCAAAAAACCCCAAAACACCCTTTTAATCAAATAATCACAACATTAATTAGTTTTAATTACAAGCATTAACAAGAAGGGTAAAATTGATAGAAAATAATTAATTTTACATTGAATTCCTAAAACGACAAATAAAAGTAAACAAATTTTTTTTGCCAAAGCGAAAAAAGATAAAATGCAGGGAGTAATATTTTCGATCAACTAGTTCAACTCAACATCCAATTGATCGCAGCTTTGACAAATTTTAGAGTGGTACATTCTTTTTTCAATTTGATAAATGAAACCTGTATTGTAAATTTATTATTTTTAAATATGTTATCTTGAAAAAATAAATTAATAGATATGACATATACATTTACAAATATAAATCAATTATCTCTAGCTATTTTATTTTATTTGACCTCCAATTATATCTATTTATTTCGACAAAAAAAAAAAAAAAACCAACCTTTTTTTATATATAAAAGGTGGTGAAAGAAACCACGATTTATTAAGCCTTATAAAAAAATATGCATAAAAAATAGAAAAATCCCAAAAGAGACTCGCAAAGAGAAAATAAAAACAACTAGCTAAAAAAGAGAGCGCCCAAAACAGTGAGCGAAGCCATATACATAGGTCAGAGTCAAGTTACATATAAATTTCAAATACGTTCACAAACATACGTCTTCAGTATAAAGCAACATTTGTCTTTAAATAAGCACCAAATGTTAATTATTTAACATTTATTTAAATATATTAATAGTAATCACTTAGACCATATCCAATGACCAAATGTAGAAGTAGATTTGGATTAAGAGGGGAAAAAAATGAATAAAAATGAATAGTAATTATTATTCCAATTTTCTTTAATTAATTTTCCAGTGCAATCAAATTCAACCAAAATTAATTCTTTCTGATGGATGTTTAATGAGGCAGTGTGCACCAAATTTGAGCGATTTTCTTCCAGTGGAACATACTCCTAATTAATTACAAAAATCCCTTTATTTATTTTTTTGTTTTTATTTGTCTTATTTAATAAAAAAAATTTAAATTCCTTTATTTAAAAATTTAATTTCAGTTTTAAAAAAGGTAATTTTTATTTAAAAAACTTAAATTTAATTTAATTAATAAAAATTAAACTTTAAAAAAACTTAACTTTAATTTAAGAAATTTAACATTAATTGTGTGAAATTTAATAACATTGTAATAAACTCAAATTTAATTAATATTATTATTATAACATTGATTTGTTTTAATTTAGAATAATATATTTTAAAAGTTATTTTTAAAAAAATTTAATTTAGCACACTAAACGTACGAATATGAAATTAAATACTTTTTATGAAATCTTAAATATAATTTCTTAAATTAAATACAATATAACCCTAATATTTATAAAAACACTTGAAACATCAAAATAATAATAATTATTATTATTATGTAAAAGTGAAAAACAATGTTAAATGAAATGGAACGATTGAGTCACTATAAATCCAATAACTATGAAAAGTGGAAGCTTCACTTACACTCCCCTTGACATAGCTTATTACTTCTCTATATATGACTTAAGAGTGGGCCACTAAGAAATCTGATTATGTTTTGAATGATTAGACATTGCAAAATTGCATTAATTTCTCATACAAAACTACAGCATCAGTATTCTTGATCGTAGATCAAAGTTTTCATCTTTTCCGTCAAAAATATCGAAAAGTTTTATTTTTAATCAAACGAAACGAAAACAATATGTAATTTCAAAACTATTTATTTGCCTAACACTCTCTTATTTTTCTTAATTTAGTAATTTTTTTTTACAATTTTTCCTTAGTGTTTTCGAAATATTTTTGAAAAGTTTTGAATATTTAACTGACCAAAACATACACTCGAAACAAAGGTTTGATCCATGCTTTTAATCATGTAATTTATAAAATTAGTACTTTTTGATCAAGTACTTTATAAAATTGCACATTTGAAAAAGATTTTACACTTTCTGTTGCAGAGATTACAAAGTTAATTGCTCTTTTTGATCTTAATTTTTTTTCAAATATTTTGCACTCTTAATCACAAAGTATTTTATACTCGACACTTCTTATTATACATGATGTCTCAGTTTCGTACCTTTCATCCCAAGAACGAATGTTGTATAGTATTTTAAAGGGCTTTTGGAACTTTCCACCCTGA
Organism: Penstemon newberryi var. newberryi; assembly: GCA_030819805.1. Classification (NCBI taxonomy): domain Eukaryota; kingdom Viridiplantae; phylum Streptophyta; class Magnoliopsida; order Lamiales; family Plantaginaceae; genus Penstemon; species Penstemon newberryi. Next base: position 75,740,095 of record JAUALY010000001.1, on the reverse strand, counting down.
AATTATAGGGTTTTGGCACTTTGCACTCTAACTTAAAAGTTTTGGCACGGAAATACAATTTAGTTGGCACTTTGCACCATAGTGTGTGTTTTGAAGAAAAAATTCATTGATTGAAGGGTATAATAGTTATTTTCGAATATTTTTGGCACTTTGCACCCTAAAAGTATAGGTTTTCACACTTTGCACTTTGAAATATAGAATATTGGCACTTTGCACCCAAAAAATATAATTTTTGGCATTTTCAACCCCTACATAATATGATAATATAAATAATATAAATAGCATGCAATATAATAATATGTTAGATATGTAAACGTGTATTTTAGATATAAAGTAAATAATCTAGAGGATACTTGAAAACAAAATGAAGACAATGTCTTTTTTTTAATCTAAATTTTATTGAAAGAAAATGTTAAAATAAGTTATTATAAAATAAGATAAATTAAAAATAACATCTTTATGATTGTTGTGCATAGAAATGACCATTTTATCTCTACATCGCCGACATTCATGAGTTTTTTTTAAGGAAAATACATTAGGTGCAAAATATCATACAAATTATATTTTTAGGGTGCATAGTGACAAAAAAATTTAATTGGGGTGAAAAGCGCTAATATTTTATAATTTTAGGGTGCAAAATCTATATTGCCAAGATGCAAAATGAAAAAAAATGAAAAATGACTATTCTACCATTCTACCGATGAATTTTCTCACTAAAACACATACTAGGGTGCAAAGTGCCAAATAAATTATATTTTCAGGGTGCAAAGTATCAAAACTTTTAAGTCAGGGTGCAAAGTGCCAAAATTCTATAATTTCAGGGTTCAAAGTGCCAAAAACGCTATTTTAAATATTTGAGATAAAAAAAATAATGTTATAAAGTAAAGTACCAAAAATGTTGAGTCCAATAAACTAAAAATGCAAAGTTTCCAATTTTACATCAAATTAACTAGGTTGACTATTTGGAAAAGTCCATTCAAATCCAAACATAGTAGTATACTATATTTGCCAACAAACGACACCGTTTGAAATAAAACACTGACACTCGATACTTTCGAATTTAGATCTCCAAAAAGAAAAAAAATTCGAATTTTGCCCTAAACCCCTCCAATATAGTGCTTCGGCGGGACAATAACTCTTCTGTCTATACATACACGTCCATATATATATATATATAGATTTATAAATAAAGTGACAGAGGAAGAAAACTTCATCAATGGTAACGATTCTCATTCCTCCTTTTTTTTTTTTTTTTTTTTTGAGATTACGATTCTCATTCCCCTAAAGTTAGCTTTTTTATTCGATTATTGCTATAAACTTTTGACGAATTTTGTCCCGAATTTCACTAGGGTTTGATTTGCTATGTGTTATTTGTGTGGTATCAGTATGTGTGAAATTGACGTTGGTTTCAATTTTATAGGATGATTCTAATGAAGAATTCGAACCACTTTTTGACTATTCTCGCATTCAGCCATACGATGTCGTTCCTTTGGATGGTCAGCTTCCTTGTACAAAATTTTAACTATAGTTATAATTATATGTCTTGTGTTTTTTGTGAATTTTTTCCTAATTTAATGTCTATTTCATTGGATTGGCAGATGGTCTGGATGCGTCGCCAATATTGTACCCGAAGAAACGGAAAACTTCAGAGGCTGAGGTACAAATTTTTGTTTCCATGAAGAGATTTAATTTTTTTTAAAGCTATGTAATTGGTGAATAGCAATATTAAGTTGAAATAGGTTTTTCTATTTGGGAAATATATTAGGTAGAAAAGAAAGGGCAAGAGGGGAATGTGAAAGATGCAAAGGTCGTTAATTGCGATGATGATGAGGATGAAGAAGATTGGCTACCTCCACCACCGAAGAATTTAGATAATTCTAGTAAGATTCATGAGGAGGACTCCACTTTGAAAGCTCTAAGGTATACTCGGAAAATGTGAAGTATAATTTCGTATTAATGTTTTCTTTACCTTTGTTTCATCAAAGTTGAAAATGAGAGGTTCTAGTTACATATTGTTTTGGGATATTATTGGCATGCTTCTCTGAATAGTAACATTAATGGAAGTAAAATGGGATAATGATGTATGTGACTAGTAAAATTATAAAAAGTGAAAATGGTGGTTGGCAATGATTTATGTGACTGTTTTATATGTTGAAAGCATATCATAATTTTTTCAACAATTTTTTAAAGTCCAAATAAATTGGATGCATATTGCATTGTATGTTCACTTGTTTAGTTGGAGAGGAATTAGGAAGGAAGTATAAGTGGACACAAGAAACCCCTCTGAAGCCCATTTTCTCTTAGTTCAAAGTTGGGGGAAGAAGTGGACATAGTGCAAAAAGCAGAAATTAGATCTTAAGTACTCTGTTTCATTTCTATTTTACAGTATCCGTTCATGGAGAGTCCTGAGGAATTTGATAGTTATTTAGTCATATAATTAATTATTTGTCTTTGCATCGAGTTTCGCTTATATTTTTTTTCAGTTTGCATTTGTCCTGCATATGTTTTAAGTGTAATGTACAAGTAGGTTATCTGTAATTAAAATGGTTTATCTCTTGTACAGAACATGAAGGGGTGAATTTGCAAAAGTTAATATTTAATCATCGTTTTCCCCTTTAATTCATTGTACTTTACGAACGTAAGTGTTAAAAGATTACTTTTTCCATATTTTACCATACAACTTCAGGGAAATCAACTATACTTCCACTAGGTAAAACAAGTTCCCTTCACCCTTCACCTTCCCTTTGTCGAACCAAGCATAACCTAAAATTTCCATATAGTACGAGGATGGAGAAATATATGCTACTAGCATATTTTTATGCTTGCAATGTATTTTTGGGCATGGCAAAACTGTTTACCCTCGTTCTCTTGCTTGTGATTTCCTATTTTCCCATATTCTCTGAAATTGCTAAGGACTTATCTTCTACTCCGTGTTTTTTTTGTAGCCTCTATGTTGTTAAACCATTGAAATTATTCTGATTTAAGTGACAAAAGTCTAAAAAGTTTTATATGAATCGACTGCCTTGTAGCAACTGATGCTACACAATCATTGATGACATATTAGTGGAGGTTTAGGTCTTATTGTTTTGTATATAATGAGAAAATAAATTATGATATTCCACTTATCATGCTACGAAAAAGAGAGCCACAGACTTTTCCTTTATATTCTGAGTAAATGGTGTATCTTTTATTCTTACAATTCTTGCTCTCCATATTGGTTATTTATGTCTTTGTAAAATGGCAGATTCCTTGATTTTGTGTTTTGTTGGACTTAAGTCATGAAATATGATTTCTTCTTAGAGTCACTCTTATGTTACTCCAAAACTCTTAACCATTGTCCAAATAAAGAGTACTCTGTCAATGATTACACATTCTTTAGCAAGTAAATATCATAACAAACTGATGTAACTCTGTTTTCCTTTAAGTTTGTAATTTTTATTAAGTAAAAGTTTTTGAACTGCCCATTAACACGTTTCTAAAAATGCATTTTCATAGGTTAAAGAAGCAGGAATTGGCTTCTTTTGCGCAGTCAGCTGAGGATGTGGTGAGGGCTGTTGAAGAATCTGTAAGGAAAGATTTGATTGCATCATTACAATCTTCTCCAAATAGTGTTCCAATGCAGCCGCTGGAGCCTACTCATGAGAGGCAAAAACTTGTTATATCCATTCAGGATAAGAAGGATGGGCCTAAACAATTTCGTGTTTATATGGTATGTGCTTTCTGGTTTTACTTAGAGCAAACATGTACAATTTGAGTTTGTTTTTTATTTCTTATGCATCAATAACTTATCTTTTTTTGCTTTCAACTTGAGTTGTTTATGCTCTATAATAGTTGAAATTTATTACAATTCCTAATATAAGTGGCGTGCATTGTGCTATGTACTATAGCACGAGGATGCATTTGCGCTTTGGTGCGCATTGTGTTTTTAACATTTATGCATTGTTTTATTTCTGTGCATGTATTAATTGTTATTAAAGGAACTGGTCCTGATTATCACCATGTTTCTTTCCAGCGAAAACTCTCTGCAAGAATGTCTATGCTCGCCTCTTTTATTTGATTTAAAATTTTATTGTAAATAACTACTAGCTAGAAAATTTGGGGAAATTTATAATCACTTGTTTCTAAGCTAGTTCACAATTTCGCAGTTGCATGGGTGTAAGTGCTAAAAAATGATCTTATTTTCTATGACCCTTGAAATCAAAGTTTGTTTGCTTCAGTAACTAACAACCATGTCTTAATTGTGTAGGACGACAAATTTGAACGACTATTCAAGATGTATGCAGACAAAATAAAACTCGATGTGAAAAAATTAGTTTTTTGCTTCGACGGTGATAAAATTAGCCCCACAGCAACTCCTGGTAGCCTTGGAATGGAGGATGACGACATCATTGAAGTGCATGTGAAATCGAGTTGATCCCAGGTAAAAAGAAAAAAAGATCTTTCTTGATTTCTTATTCGGTTTAATACCTTTGCTAAGCATTTGCTTTCAAGTATATAATTACTTGATGTTACTTTCTTTAAAGATACATTGGTTTTCATTATTGAGCTTGAATGTTATATTCTCCATTTTCCTTTTGAGTAAATTCAGTTCCTTATTGCTGACTCTCGTTGCCTGATCTATATATTCAGGGCGTTTGATGGCCAACGGTGTTTAGTTTCAAGCGGACTTCTTTCTTGAAAGTTTTGAAGTCTTCTTCTTGATGACTTGTATGATATATGTCGTTTTTAATTTGCTATCGTTGATCATATAATTCCTGCAACAGGAAAGCGATACCATTTTGTGGTGAATAATGAGAAATCTAGTAAACCTCTTGTCTAATAATTTTGTGTAAGTAGAAGATTTCTCATTTTGTGTTCTTGTCCCCCCTTGCCTCTTTATTTTTCTTTTAGTTTTTTTGGGGGAAACTGAAGTCGGCTTGTTGAACATATTGGATGAATGATATGCATTTAATGATTTTGCTGCAAAATAGTTTGTACAGATTTTGTGTACTCATATTCAATGTGCTAATAATGTCTTGGGATAACTTATCTATGGTTCACCATGCCTCATCATAACTAGTTCCATTTCCTCGTTCTTGAAACCCGGATCTTTTTGATATCGAGAGAATTTCACTTTTAGTATCATAATTTACTCTACTTTAAGACTATGTTATCAAACCTTAAAAACCTGATACATTTCATAACAAGCTTTAATGGTTGTTAATACATTTGGTACTTTTGTCCAATAATTGATGAAGTTGCCGTTAACCTCCAATTTTGGAGGAAAAATATGCAAAATTGGTCCCATAATTGAAGCTCGTTGGCAAATTTGCTCTACATGTTTTCGGGCGGGTAAATTTATCTTACAATTTGCTCTACATGTTTTCAATCGAATTTTTCATTTCCAAAATTACAACAAAATATTTCAACTTGGAAGATTTTTACAATAAAATATGAAAAAATAAAATAAAAATGGAGATATTAAATATTAATATAAGGACGAAAATGAAACAAAATATTAACATGAGTCGTCGTTGATTTTCTTATTATCAAGATAAGCTTAATTTTCATGATTGTTTAACTATTAAAATTAATTTGATTTTATTTTAAAAAAATTATTATTATTATTATCATCATCATCATTATTATTATTATTATTAAAAATAAGTGAGAATGAGGAGAGTGGGGAAAGTGAGAGTGGGAAAAATTGTGAAATTGAATTAAATGGATGTTGATTGTCATTCGGTTGGAGATGAGTTTTTATTTACGCAAAAGGGCAATTGGGCAAGGACTTGGGCAAAAATGGGGTCAAAGTGCATTATCTAATTTTCAAGGAAATTTTTTATCAAAATCGGATTGATCGAACACAAAATAATTACATGACAAGTACAATATTATTGTTTTGGAATCTGGACAAAGAATTTTCCATATCCTCCACTAGAATGAAGCCACATTGAAGAAGACAAATATAAAGAATTCTAAAAGTACCCTAGCTAGCTACATGGCTACATAATAGTTTGTCCAAGAGAAATTTTAATCTTAATATATAGTTGGGGTAGTGATTGTACTATTTACATAATAAATGCAATAAACTTATTTTATAAATAATTAACATTTTTAAAAGAGTAAAATATTTTAGCCCTTCCGGTGTTAGTGTTAGGGCTTTGGTTGTTTCGAAAATCTTATCACACAAAAAGTATCATATATTAATTATACTTTATGATTTCTCAATCGAATACATTTTGTAGCGTAAAAATATAATATTCAACTATCAAATACACTCATATTATGGTTCAATTGGTGATGCCAACTATCAAGTCGGTTGTGAAAAATTCTAATATGAACATAGTTCAGACGTATTTCGTAAAATTTGTGCATTATTGAACAATATATCTAAGAGCATTATACATATATTAGTCTAAATGGAGATTCATATTTTCTCTAGAAAATTCAAATTCAAATTTTGACGCCCACAACCTTGTCACATGAGCTTTCGACTCTGCTAGGTCGGATTGATAGTCTTATATAGTTATATTCTTGTTTCTTAAATTCATGTAAATGTTTGTTGTGACGGAGGATCCCATTTTTTTTTATTATTTTGATACTATTAATTTTTTTGATAATTTATTTCAATACTATTATATGTTTTGGTCAAAAGAGCATAAATATATATGTACTTGCTACGTGATTGGAATATGTATTATGTCAAATTAAATTTAAATATTTTTTGCTAAATTTTGGTTGATGGTGCATCATATGATGGCCATATGATTTACTAAAGGCGAGTGAGTGGATATTCTTACCTTTATTGAAAAATATGAGTGTTTGCCAATTTAACCCCACTCAGATTAATAACAGCGGAAAAAGTTACCTATGATTCTATGAAACACCAACCAACCACCCACCCCCCCCGCCACCCACCCACACCCTACCCTACCTACGGGATCCAATGCATAGGCGTGCACTCTTAGCTGTTGCCACCCAATCTCGACTCGAGCTTTTGTGCATCTTTCATTTGCATTAAATTATTAATCAAACCATTTTTCCTTTTTGATTCTCAAAAAATTATATAAATAAATAAATCCTTTTTACTTTTCTTTTAGTTGGATGGATTCTCAGGTGAAATTAACATGATTTCTTTTTATATGGAAATATTCGGCCCAATTCGTGGATCTCGTGAAATTGGGTCAAAATTTTGTATGTGGAGTTCTGACAAAATTAGTGAGACTCATCCAAATTTGTTGAAATCTATGCCCAAACCTCTTGAAATCAAATGTCAAACATTTTGAAACTCGAGCATATAAAAGAATGATTTGACACATACCACCTATATTTTTTTTTATAGAGGACGTTGATTTGACGCTTACCACGTATTTTTTTCTTCAAATCTCAACATCCAAACTCAATATAAATAGAGTTTCAACTTTTCGAAACTACAAAACCCAACATCCAAATTCAATCCAAATGAAGTTTTAAAGGTTCACCAAAACCATCTAAACTATTTTTTCGAAACCAAGACTCGTGAAATTGAGCCAAGATTCTTCATTACATGCTCTTTGTTGTAGCTTAATTTTCATACTAATACTGCAAGATCATTTCGAATACATGAACAAACTAATTAGTTAGTTATAATTATAATTATTAACAACCTAGTAATAATTACTAACTAGCACTTGAGTTTGAGCCAAGCCTCAGAGGCATATCATTCATATATTATTATATTATTCATTCTTTGAATATTGTATTTTTTTTTTAAAAAACAAATTTTGAAAATCTATTGAGGTCATCTCATTTCTCTCTCTCCTTTTTTTTCTTTATACAAAGGGATTTTTGCACATTACCCCCTTTTTTATTTTTGTGGTTTCCCTCCTACAATTGAAAAAACTTGTATGTGCCCCCCTAGAAGTTCACAAAAGAGTTCACTTTACCCTCTGATCATTTTTCAGTAATTTTCAACGGGTAAAAGCGTCAGTCGGGGGGTTTAATGCAATAACTAAAAACTTTTGGTGAGTTAAGTGCATAAAATTTTACAATATCCAAATATGACTTGCAATTTTGAAAAAAAAATGAATATCTAGTTAAACGTTTGTACGAAAATTTAAATTTACAAGATTTTTAACGAAATTTTGATTAGTTCTAATTATTTTTTATTTATTCACAAATGAATCATCTTTATACTAAAAATATTTTAATCAAATCAAAGAAATTGAAAGTAAAACAATATCAATAAAAAAATATGTTACAAGACTAAAATTAAACTAACATGTAATTTAAATTTTAATAACTTAAATTAATATAATTTTGTGCACTTTGCGCGCCACACCTCCTCCCCCCTTTTCCCAAAGTTTCAAATTATTGCACTAAAGTCCGAAATTACATTGATACCCTTTGTAATCCAACAAAATATTGACCAGCTGCAAAGTGAACTCACTTATCAATTTTTAGGAGGCGCTATCATGTTGTTTCAATCATAGGGGAGAAAGTGCAATAAATTAATCTTTTTTGAGGGGTGATGTGCAAAAATCCATTATATAAATACCTTAGAAATGAAAAATCAAATGATGTAGTAGCTTTACATACTTCTTGATTATTAATTGAGATTAAATGTAATAAATTAGCTCTGCTATTGATTGATGCAAAAGTTATAATTATTAACAACAATATAAGCAAAAATTGTAAAAGTTATAATTATTAACAAAAATATAAGCAAAAACTCTAAATTATATAATAGCCCAAACGGCAAGTTAAGATTTATGACTATGCAGACCAACACCCATGACGATAACTGCAAGTCATCAAAATTTTACCGTCGCTAATAAATTTAAGTAGAATTCATTTATCTTGTATATTATCTCAAGAAACTTGTAATCACTCTATATATGCGGATACCATATTCTTTTTTTTGGTTGAGTGAGTATCCAAACAAATTTGAACTAAATTTAGAAATAAATCTAATAACAGACTAGTCCCGATTTAACCTAACGTCATTTCGAACGGGTCTATCCTTTTTGCAGCTGCATCGAAGCACTCCAAACAAATTTGAAATGAATTTAGAAATAAATCTAGTAATGGACTAGTCCCGATTTAACCTAACTTCAGCGTCCGATATTCGAACTGGTCTATCATTTTTGCAGTTGCTTCGAAGCACTCCAAACAAATTTGAACTAAATTTAGAAATAAATCTAGTAATGGACTAGTCCCGATTTAACCTAACGTCATCGTCCGTAATTCAAACGGGTCTATCCTTTTTGCAGCAGCTCCAAACAAATTTGAACTAAATTTAGAAATAAATCCAGTTACGGGCTAGTTTCGTCATCGTCCGTAATTCGAACGAGTCTATCCTTTTTTCAGCTGTTTTGAGGCTCTCCAAAAAAAATTAAACTAAATTTAGAAATAAATCTAGTAACAGACTAGTCCCAATTTAACCTAGCATCATCGCCCGTAATTCAAGCATGTCTATCCTTTTTGTAGCTGCTTCGAAACACTTCAAACAAATTTGAACAAAATTTAAAAATTAATCTAGTAACAGATTAATCCCGATTTACCCTAACATCATGTTCCACAATTCGAACGGGTCTATCCATTTTGTAGTTGCTTCAAAGCAGCTCCAAACAAATTTGAACTAAATTTAGAAATAAATCTAGCTAGTTACAGACTAGTCCCTATTTAACCTAACGTCAGCGTCTGTAATTCGAACGGGGCTATCCTTTTTGCAACTATTTCGAAACAACCTTATTTGTCACCGTTGGCTGCGGAAGTCCTCTATTTACTCCTAGCTTGCTCAGTTATCATTAAATGAAAAATTGACGAAGCGTGCATCGAAAATGATTAGCTTCAAGCTATTTTCGAAATCTCCAACAATAGGAATGCGCTAGATTTATCCGCTCGTGACTTAATTGAATAAATCAAGAAATTTTAAACTTATTGACCAAGTAAAAATTCAAAATTACGTCGAGAAATTCAATATTTACCGCTTACAATCTTGCGACTTTTGCCTTTAATTCCGTCTAGTCGAATTCATCGATTTGTATTCCTTTTAATTCCAACCATTATTTTAGTTTTGTGATAACGAGATCTTGATTAGAAATTGTGAAAGAGTGGCTTGAAACGGCTAAAATTGGGAGGTGGTGTAGTGGGCCCTCTATATTTTTGGAATTGGAATTGGAAATGGAAGAAGTGTCTCGAGGCTCACGCGCCGCTATCTGTCGACTAATGAGCGGACATTGAATAGACAGTTGAAAGAGCGCTTCTTTTCCGTATTTGGATTTTTCCAACCAGACATCAGGCCGTAGATTATGGCATTTGAGTATCTAATCATTGATTTTTTTATTTTCTTTTTTCCTTCACCAAATTTAAAGAGCTAAAGGTAAAATCACCCCTTATGCTTTGTTTAGTTCCCGAAAAATTCTCTGTGTTATTTTAACTCTAAAAAATTCTCTGTGTTTGGTTTTAATTACAACATTCAACTCAAGTAGAATTTTACTTTTGATTTTTGGTGGAATGACAAGATTACCCCTATGTGTTTTTTTTTTTTTAATTTATTTATTCTTTTTGAAAACCAAAGTATATATTACTTGGATTGAGTGTGATATTTAAAATCAAAGGGGGTTTTGGGGATTTAAAATGACACACGGGGTGATTTTTTGGGAATTAGACAAATTATAGAGGTTGTATTTTTCTTTCGATGTCAGGGGTAAAATTATCATATCAAAAGCAAAATGTGAACAAATACTTACAATTTTGGTGTTTGAATCACACTCTCTTTCATGAGGGTGTATTTGACACTTAATTGAGATCACGGGAGGGGGGGGGGGGGGGGGGAGTTAAAATAACATAGGAGAGTTTTTGGGAGTTAGACAAAACATAAAGGATGTTTTTGTTTTTGTCGTTTGCTCAAATTTAAATTTGGGTCTTTCCAAAATTAGAGTCACAAAATTTTTTTCTAGAGATATTTTGAGTTGTTACATGCATCGTTATCGCCTTGAGCCTATTGGAAATATTTAGATTAATAGCACTAATTATATAATCATTGAAATGATATTTTGTTTACATTAATTTGGCGAATTTGAAGTCGCTAGATGCTGAACAAATACATTCGGGGCCTTAGTCAAATCATGAACGGGACATGCATATGCTTGACAGACAGGGTCGGCCCTGAGTTTTCGGTTGCCCTAAGCCAACTTTAAAATTGTGGGTTATGGCCCTTAAATTTTTACAAGTAAATTATGTATATTAAGTATGATTTAATTATTTCACATGAAAAGGGGCGGTGATTTGCGGATAAAGTGGAAAAAAAATATCAAATTGGATCGAAATAGGACTAAAATTGTCAAAATATTTTGCTAGTGAACAGTAGTTACATGACCAATTCTGTAATTTTTCCATATCAGCAACGTAACCGGGTTTCATTTTCCACTTGGAAGGGTTGGGTGACATGGCAGACAAGGTAATGAAAAATTTCAAATCAGGCCCGAATAAGACTAAAATTGCCAAAATTTTCTAGTTACATGACTAAATTAATGTCATCCCAAAAAGTTACAAAAAAATTGTAGCCAATGAGCAATAATTACGGGATCAATTTTGCAATTTTTCCAAAAAATTGAAATGATTCTTATTTTTCTAAATATATTTATATCAATTTACATTACAAAAATTGAAGTACTACTTTATCTTAAATTATTTTTGGTCATTTTATTAAGTCAATTGAAAAAATATTGAAGTATATTGTTCCAAAAAAATCCATCCCAAAGAAAAATCGTTCAAGTTTGCCCCTTAATAGGGGAATAAACATATACAACCCCAAGTAGCCACATTCGTGCCTACCCCAAACAATACATTTATTTATCTCAAAAATAAAAAAATAATACATTCATTAATTTTAGAAACTCACCTAATCACTTTTTAGCATCTATCACTCATTTACTCAAAAGGTATTTGGTAGGCTTTGTTAATAGAATCTCGAACCAAAGGGGCTTTATAAATTATAGTAAATTTACTAAATTATAATGCATGCGCGCGCCACACATGCGTTTGAGAATATTAAACGCAATACATGTTCAATTTAGTTAGTGATGTATAAATGACGTAGTTATGATATCAAAAGATATTCCATGGAAATATTATAAAATAAAGGCCTTTTATTCAACACAAATGGAAGTTGAGCACTAAAGTGAAAGCAAGACTAACGAGGTAGCATATTAGGTCATGTTTGTTTCGTGTTTTTTAGAAGTCTCAGAAATAAGTTGAGATGTCTGAAAATGTCATTGTTTTCATACTGTTATTTGTTTGGGCTTTATGAAATTAAAGTGGTTCCAGAAATAAAACTATGCAGTTTATTAGAGACTGTTAAAAAACTAAAATAATGTAACATATAGGATATTTTAAGTCAAATGATTTGTTATGTGTGATAGTTGTGTAAAAGATATATTTTTATGTTAAATCAAAGTAAAGTTTGCGTAGATTTTTTTATAGGGATAAGAGAATTTCGTATGATGAGATTTGTTTGTGAAAATTGAGAGGATAAGTTTAGTTTTAAAAGCAAAAAATATCGTTGTTTGATTTATCAGAGAATACCAAAATACTTTATGCGAGATAAACAAACTCCCAAAGAAATTTTGTATTAGGGAAATGCCAAGTAAACATGTTTTTTATTTTCTGAAATAAATTTTTCATCTCTCAATTCTTTCAAACTACTTTCTCAAAAGCCAAACAAACAACAATTTTCTTAATTCTAAACAAAACATGTATAAACTCTACTATGATTTGACATAAAGTAACATATCTCTTACACAATTTATCTCACATAACAAATATGATTTGAAATAAAGTCTTACACATCTTACACCTACAACTTAACTCTTCCAAAAAAAAACCTACACCTACTTTATTTCTCAAACACTCTCTAAAACCCAAACAAACAATATTACGCAAATCGAGATTATTTCACAAGTCTCCACTACTTTCCCAAACACCAAACAAACAGGCCCTAGCATTTGAGAAATAGTTTCGTGTCATATATGCACACAATTTCTAATCAATTATTGATTAATTCGACAAAATACGGTTGAGATTTGATAATATATTTTTTATAGAAGCATATTTTATTTTATTTTTAGTTGTTAATATGGCCTTGTTAATATTTTATACGGACTCACATTCAAGTTTCAACTCATTTTTTTTTTCAATTCGGTTCAAACTAGTTATACATGTTTATTTGAGCTTTAATTACCTTATTATAGATTTACTCACACTAAATTCTCACTTGAAAATTACTCGAAACTAAAACACATTATGTCAGAATAACTCAAGTTTATACTCGACAAGCTGTTCGAACTTAACATAAATGGGGTCAACAAACTAGTGAGACCTACCGAACGAGAATTCAAGCTCAAGGAGCAATGTCACGGGATCAGGTTGCAAACAATAGACACCATATGATCTCGAACTAGTTCAAAATCTTTCACATATATAGATTTCGATCTAAATTATGGATTGGATCACCTTCTTAATTCATAATCAAATCAGGGGATAAAGTGCTATTTTTCAAATAATTGGAGAGTAAATTGAACATTATGCAAATCACGGGTGAATAAATTGCCAATAACTCATTAATGCTATTCACCCATCCATTTTTAATTTTATTTCTCTATTCTATGCTCAAAAGTCAGAACCATCGGATAATGTCCATATAACCTTTTTGAAATGATGATTGAAAAACTAGCACCATGCATTTGATTATATAAAACACGAGAGTTAGACTTTTGAGTATCGAAATGATGATTGTGAAATCATTTTTGACGTTTATAGGAAATTACATTGACATTGCTAAAAATGGTACCCACATGCTATGAGCTTATTGAAACTTATTCTATAATAACTTTTCATTTCTTGTCTTAAAAAAGTTCTTTTATCTCTAAAAGAAATATAAATAAACTCCATTTTGATTTGAGATAAATTAATTTATATTTTAGAAGTCATAATACTCATCTCACATACGAAATATGATTCGACATAAGGTATCATATTTCTTATTGCGTTTCACTTCTTTTCATAATCTCTGGAAAAAATCTGCTACTTCAAAAAAAAAAAATTCACTATTCAATTCATCACTAATTAAAAATTATAACAAATAATATTTTTCAAATACACGAAACCGAGAATATTCTACAGTCCTCCATATTTGTTCAACTACTCTCTGAGTAATCATTTTCTAGATTTTACTTGAACAAGTGAACTGTCCTATTTGGATAAGTTTTGACCCAATTTCGCTAGTCTCGCGAAACTGAGCCAATACTCTTCAAATTGAGTTTGATAAAACCTATTAAAGTCAGCACAAACCTATTCATAAACCTAGTCTCAACCTCTTGAAACCTATTATAAAACTTTGATTTGGATGGGTTTGGATGTTGGGGTTTGGGGAAAAAAGTAGATGGTAAGTGTCAAATAAATGTATTTTTTATAGAGTTTGTGGGGGGAAAAGTAGGTGGTAGGTGTCAAATTAAAGTTTTATAGGTTTCTATAGTTTGGGTGTGAGTTTCTGAATACGTTTGTGATGAGTTTCATGGGTCTAACGAAAACTCATTTGAAAGAATTTTTGTCCGGTCTAGCGAAATCGGACCAATATCCATCCACATAGGCCCTAAGTGTTTTTGCAGTCTAAAGTTTAATTTCAATTCTTTAATTGGTGTCTTAATTCCAAATTATCTTAACACGAGTGGTTTGCTATCCTTGTGCTTTGTGATTAAACCTTGCTTTAAGTAAGTCCATAGGGTTTAAAAAATAACAAGTCAGTAAAAGTGATTATATTCACACGTATAACAAACACGAAAGTAGTTTAAATAATAGATAAAAACTATTGAAAACTTTGTAACCGTTTATTGTTATTTCATAAATGATCAAAACATTTACAGTAAATTTCAGATGCAATTATCGACTTAGGTTGATGGAAAATTTTAGTTTAATTAATCTGATATAGCCGTATTTATAATTATATAAAATAAATGTATTGCCATTATTTTCTTGTTAGTTACGCACTATTACGTATTACTAAAATTCTCCATGTAGTTTAATACAATTACACAAGCAAATCACCCTCTTATTTAACCCATCAACTATACAAGAAAAAAGTTGTATATTTTGTGACAAAATATTAAAGATGAATGTAGTCACTTTTTGTACTTAATGATAAAAATATCAAATTTTTCATAATAATGGTGACAAGTAGAATAGTTAGAAACTATATTTTTAAGTTGTCACCGATAGTTATTAGTGACAAGTTTATGGTAATATAAGTTGTCATTGTTGATAATTAGTGGAGTTAATGGTAATTTACCTCATGTGATATTCATAATGTTCAATTTACCCCATGTAATTTAAAAAAGAGCAATTTATCCTCTGTTAAAATTTTAAAGAAGCAATTTACCCCATTCAGCTAGAGAGTGTAACTCACTTGCCGAATTTGAAAGTGGGCATGAAAAGTGTTTTGTAACATAGGGGGTAAAATTGTCACATTATTTATCATATTAAGGGGGGTGTAAAATGCCACATTTATCATAACACATGGGGTAAAGTACAACATTAACATAATACAGGGGGGGTAAAGTGCCACATATAAATGTCAGGGAGGCGGTGTTAAAGTTTTATAAAATTACAGGGGGTTAAAGTGTTTTTTTTAAACACAAGAAGATAAATTGAACATTATGAATATCGCAGGAGGATAAATTGCCATTAACTCTAATTAATGATACCCTTTTAGATTTATATAGTAATTTAGTGACAATTTGGTTGTTTCTAATATAAGTTGATTTTATTATAGAATAATTGCTTTTGGTAATAATTAAAATTATAGAATAATTAATTTTATTAAAATTGATTTTGGTAATAATTGATTATGTTAATAATTAATTATAGAATAATTGCTTTTGTATAATAGCTTTTGTAAAAGTAACACTTTAGTTGCTTCTAATATAAGTTGATTTTTTGTTTCTGAGAATTCCAAAAGTGATTATGATCTTGGGGGGCAAACACCATGAAAATCACGATTGAATAGAAGTAATTCTTATAATCGGGGCCAAACACTTCAAAAATCACAATAGAGATGTAAAAGTGATTTTAAGAGCTCCAATCGCTGGGCCAAACTCACCCTAAATGTTAATAGTGACTACTTTTTTACTATTCATTTATGTAACATGTTTATGAAAATTATTCCAGTTATAATATTGAAGTTATTGAAAGAGAAGTTTGACATTATCACTTACTCTGGTAGTGCCTGAGGTATTTGATTAATTGTATTTTCCCCTTACATCGTTAATTTCAAGATGCGCACGCCGACGTTATAAAAAAAAAATCGATGTGATTAAACAGATGAAATAAGTGAAAAAAATGCTTGAAATCAGATGAGAATTTTGTGATTTTTACATGGTACCCAAAGATATTTAATTATGGAACTCACTTTTTTTTTCCTAATGATATTAGGATGTTAACATATCTTAGAGATAATTTGAGTAACTTCTAAAAACTGGAAGATGATCATTAATTGTAATTACATAAAAAAAAATTCATAGGTAACTTGAGTTATTCTCCTTACATTTTTCAAACATGCTTTCGACGGAATTAAATCTAATTTTTGGGAGTAGAATATGCATTAAGTATTTTTATTTATTTAGGTTACTTGCTTTGGGGGAGAAACATAATCTGATAGATATAACGAGGAGATCTAGAGAGAGGAAAAAATAAGACATGAGAATCTTAATAGCTGACTTATGAAATGATTTCAGCTTTTGCATTTGCTTTTTCACTATAAAGTGATTTAACAACCCAATTTGGTGCCCTTAATTAATTTCTCTTTCCATTAGTCATATCAACTTTAGAAAGGGTTGTTTTTCAAAGACCAACTACTTTTCGTTTCACAAAAAAGTAAGTAGGCGATAATGGTCTGTTTAGGTTGATTTCACTTGATTTTGTTTTTGAAAAATTAATTAAGATACTATTTATTTGTGAAATTAAAATTTTGGTAGATAAATAAGTGGCAATGTATTGAATCAGTAACTTTATTAAAATATAATACTATATTGTGTTATGATTGAGCTGATAATTAAGTTATATTGTTATGCTTTTGTAGTAATATATCCAAGTTACGTGAAGTTTGAGTTTAAGTGATACAAGTTCCATTCCGCTCATATCGAATTTGACCCAATTAATAAAAATACAATTGCACAAATACATACACAATAATAATGTTTAATTTATTTCCCTATAATATGACAAATAATACTTTATCTCCCTATAATCTTATAAAAGTTTCACACCGCCTCCCTCATATATTTATATGTGGCACTTTACCCCCTGTAATGTGGCAGTTCATCTCATGTGTTATGATAAATGTAGCAAATTACACCCTATGTTATAAAAACACTTTAATGCCCACTCCTAATTTTAACAAGTGAGTTATACTCTCTGGTTGAGGGAGATAAAATGCTTCTTTAAAATTTTCACAGGGACGTAAAGTGCTCATTTTTAAATTACAGAGAAGTAAATTAACATTATGCAATTCACGTTGCGTAAATTGGCATTAGCTCAATAATAAGGTAATAAATCTCAAAAGGTGGTCATGCGGACTTTTGTTTTGTCTAGACATGAGAGCGATGGATTAGATACATAGCCAACAAATACGCAATAATAAAGTGAATCAATCTCTTATTCTCTTTCACATTTCACAGACAAACAAACCCTATCAAGTGCCACTTTTCTCCTCGTCCATGAGAATATTACTACTACGAAAACTCCAAAAACCTTGGAATTCGTGCTAGTGGAGTTTCATTTTCCTATTCCCCACAAACATGCCCTTAACCCTACTTGACTACAAATTCAACATTACCCATATAAGTACATTTAATTTTTTTATTAATTAAATGGTAGAAATATATAGATATAAGTCCATGTATCTATACCCATACACGCCTTTATATACACTAATTTATTCACTAATAATTTGCCATTTCCAAGTCATTTGGTTACCACACAATTTCTCTAGCTAGATAGTACATTTTGATATTTTGGACCCTTTTGGGTTAGTAAAGAATATATGTTGGGTGGCTCAAATAGTTGCTACGGCGGAGGAGGGCGGCGGCGGAGGAGGCGGAGGAGGAGGGTAGAAATGTAATTGCGGAAGCTCATGGCTTGACAACAACACCAAAGAAAATAGCTTTGCAATTTCGCTCTCCCGAATTTCTAGCCCTTTTAACTAGGGGCAGAATTGGGAGAGCGCTATTATTGCAATGCGGGGAATTGAGGGTAGCGGTCCGAATTTTAAATTAATGTTTAACTTTAGGTCTTGTAATTCCATCTTTAACCTCCAATTCTCACTCTCTTTTTTTTTTTTTTTTTAATTTTTTTTTTGGGTTTGGTTATTTATGTTATGAAAAACATGAGATGTAAGAGATGCATACAAGGTAGCTTCATGGGATGATGAGGTTGGATGATAGTCTTAAGGGTATTTTGGTAATATCGGTTGTAATATGTTGGAATGTTTTGTTATGCTGCTGGGCATGCATCTCTTACACCTATTATGTAATTTGTATTTTGTATTTCTTTTAATATAAAATTCAGAAATTAAAGTATTACCTTGCTTCTTCTCCTTTTTTTGCTTAATAAACAATTAAATTGGTTCATTTGAGTTATAATTTTGTCTATTTCTCAATTTGTGTGCTCACGTGACCATGCTTTTTTTTTTTTATATAAATTTATGCAATTTTATTGGCTTAAGGAGTTATATGTATATGATGGGAGTTTTATATTTAATTTATCTTGCTTTTCTTATATTTTCTTAACTAAATTTATATTAATGGTTTTATGAAAATATATGTGAGAATATTCAATGTCAAATATAGACACATATTTTCTTTAGTTCCCAATATTTCACGTCTCAAAATGGTAGCCGGTTTTGCAGTGCAACACGCTTTCACATCTTTTTAATTTAAATGTGTTGGGGAGAGAAAATGTCATTTTAAGTTATTTAGGAAAATAAAAACGAATAGGAAAATTAGGAGAGCTATCCAAGTACGTACTTTGTTTCTTGTTTTCATTTATCAATTAATTTTTCCACATTTAGTATATGAGGGAAAAACACTTTTGATACCAAATTTTATTTTAAAAAACATATTTGGTACCAAGCTTTTTCAAAAAACACATTTCATACCATGATTCACAAAATCTTGACACATTTAGTTTTGCCGTCAATTTTTGGACGAAATTCAACACGTGCTGCTCATGTGCCCGTTAAATTGACAATGGGATGAAGAATATGCACGGGTTTTAAAGACCCACACATGAACGACACGTGCTAAATTTCGTCTGAAAATTGACGGCAAAACTAAAAGTATCAAGATTGTGTGAATCATGGTATGTAATGTGTTTTTTTAAACCAAATGTGTTTTTTGGACTAAAGTTTGGTATCAAAAGTGTTTTTCCCTCTTTAGTATATATATATATACATTAACGAATTAACAAAGCTCAATTGAATTTATTGAATAGATTGAACATTTTAGGCCCACGTCTCGTGGTGAATTTAATTCAAACATAAGTAAAGTATTTTATTTCTCTTTGTAATTAATCACTCTACTAATAGTGTTATTCAATTTTAAAATAAGTGTATTGTATTTACTATATTAATACTTTAATTTAGGTCAAAGATAATTATCACTAGAATTACCCATATATATGTGGTACTATATATATAGATATATGGTACACTTTTTCTTTTTCTAGATGAACAATCATTACATATCAATACCACTGAATAAAAAAATCTATTGAATTATAAACAAATTACAACAAAGTTTAATAACCAAACATTTTAAACTAAGAGAAAAACTCAAGGATTAGTGTGAGTAGAACTTATACTAGCCTCAATTTTACCAATAGTCTATGACCCCATTAACGATATATAGTACAAATAGTCGTGCACATTATGTCAGAATTTGTGAATATAAAATAATAATTGGGCTTAATTAGGGTGCTACATAGAGATAACAAAGGACATTAACACTCACTGCAATATTCTTCTAAAATGGATTTGTTACAAACTATATTATTTCGAGTAAAATACAATAACACGTATCTTTTTATTGGCATAAACCTTTGTATATGTTATTTTTATTAATAAAAACTCATCTTGTCAATATTTCATTAACATAAAAACTTCTATCTTAATATTTTATTATTTCAATACATCCATTTTAAAATTAAAAGCTAAATGCGGGTGAGGGGTGGGAGGGGGGATACTATATAGATATATGGTACACTTTTTTTTTCTTCAGTGAAACGATCATTATATCAATAACACTGAATAAATGATTTATTGAATTATAATTAAATTACAAGAAAATTTATAATAACCAAACATGTTAAACTAAGAGAAAAACTCATAGATTAATGTGAGTACGCCCACGTGAATCACAATGCACCACGAAAGAGAGGTAAATGTCTATTAACATGTTAATACATGGAAAGTTTTGTTAATAAACATAACATAGAGTTTTCTTTTAATTAAAAAAAAAATAAAGTATTTTAGTATTTTATATTTTACTCGTATTATATTATTATGTGATATAGTTGATAAAAAGATAATTAATTCATGTATACAGTCCGGGTCAGAATTTGTATTGGTGTTAATTAGATGTGGGCTAAGGACAGAACAAAAATTTGTCCATCTTTAGGCAATATATAGCTGAGCCAGCAGTCACTGAATGATGGATGGTACACTGACACAGGCCAACAAAATTAATTAAGACTAATGTTTTAATTTAATTTAATTTTAATTTTAATTTAATCTACACTTAGAGCCGTGGGAAATTACTGATATGATATGATGGGACTTGCTATTATGCATGCAGCCTCAAATCTCCAGTTCATTTATTAACAAATCTAAATCAATGTATATGATTTCAAAAAAAATAAAATATAAATGTATATAAATTCAGTTTTAGTTTTGTAGGCAACGTACTATATGTAGAATTTTACATAAAAGATTAATAGTGACAGTTGTGAACGACTATTTCTTTTTCTTTTTATTTTTATTTTTTATTTTTATTTTTTGAATTTCTTATCCCAAATGTAAATGATCTCTATTATGAGCTATTGAGATTTTGCATCTCTAGAATATAGGGTCTATTTGGATGGGTTTTGGCTCGATTTCGTGAGTCTCGATTTTAAAAAAATGGTTTGAGTGATTTCAATGAAACCTTTGAGACCACATTTGAATGGGTTTTGGCTGTTGAGTTTTGTGGTTTGAATAAGTTGAAACCCCATTTGGATTGGTTTTGGATGTTGGGGTTTAGGGGAAAAAACAGGTGGTATGTGTCAAATCAATGTATTTTTTAGTGAGATTTGGAGGAAAAAGTAGGTTGTAGTGTCAAATCAATGTTTTATAGGTTTGAAGATTTTGAATTTGAGTTTCCAAATAGATTTTTGATGGTTTTATGGGTTTAGCGAAAACTCATTTGAAAGGGTTTTGGCTCGGTCTCGTGAAACCCGCGAGACCGGGCCAAAACCCATCCACATACACCCATATATTTTTGACATTTTAGATGATGAAATTGAAATTTTGATCATGAATTTTGATGATTACGACGAATAAGATGAAAATTTTGATCATGGATATCGCTAGCAATTTTATGTCTTCATAAATTGGTCCAAGCACTTTTTCAAGTCCATAATCCCTTTGATAACCAATAGACAATCTCCTTCGATGGTCACATTACTCCAGCCCATCTCAATACCAAATTCTATAGCCCGACAGTTTAGCATTTTTTTAATGATCGAAAACCATACAATTCGTTTGTCAATTTTAATTATTTTGAAGTACCAAAATTGAACTCGGCCTAAGATTAAATGCTTAGGTTTCTTACAAAATTATGAAAAAACTAATCCAATATAAAGTTGGGCCCTTAATATATCTATCAACTTATCCCCATATATATATAGTTGGGCTGGGCTTTTAACATTGTAATGGGCTTATATTGTATAAAAAGAAGCTTGCATAACTGAAATCAGACATTCGGTGACAAGTAAGAGTTTTCATTTCTTCTTTATCTTTTGATTTTATTTTTTATTATTTTCTTGGCAACGTAATGATGCCTTGGGTAATTTGCCGTCTTTGATTTCATTGTTTATAAGAAGCTTTTTTTGCCATAAAAAATCACTTGCGCGAATGTGTTCGGGAAAAGAAAAATTATATTTCTCTATAATGTTTGGTTATTGAGAAAAAATATTTATTTGAACATTTTTGTTGTCACCATTTTCCTATCATCAAATTTGAGAGAGATTATTTGGTTTATTCATTTATTTTGCAATGATGATATATATGGTGCAACAAACACATAAAATTTATTCCATTTTTTTTCTTCTGCATAGGTATAAACACATGCACGGTTGCACCTACACGTTACGCGCGGTGCAAATAATTAGAATGAACCACGCAATAGAATGTAATCATAAAGGCAACATCTCCTTAAATTTATGACCTAGATGCGATTTTCTCCATATGTAATAAATAAAGAATAAAACCGGTTACTAAAATTCCTATAAATAAAGACTAGTAGGGCTGTCAATGGGGCGGATTTCAATCCGGATCCGATTCGAATCCGGTCCGAATTATTAGGATAATTGGCCGATTAGCGATTTGATGGGCCTGATCCGATTAAGAAGATCCGTAATCCGAATTATATGGAGCGAATATGGATCTAGGCTGATCCGATCCGTTACATATCCGTATCCGATATATATATTACTATATGTTGTTCAAATATTATGTATTTAAACCAAAATAAAAATAAAACTATCTATGTTCCACTAAAATCTTTTACTATATTAAAAATAATCTTAAAAAGAAATGCACGAGAGATGTTGTTGGACTGTCCTGATAACTAATTGGACCTACAACATATTAGTTTATGCTATTTAATAAGAAAAATCAAAACCCTAACCATTCATCCTTCAATTTTTGTCTTCTCTTCCATTTCTCAATATTGAGTTTTCTTCTTCTTGATACCAGTTTATATCTTTTTTACTTATATTTTTGTTTACTCCTTTTGTTCTAATTTTAATCATTTATATTTGACCACCATATTCCATCTTCTACAATTTTCAGGCAATAGTTTTGATGAAATAAGTAAAATATTACATTTTTAATTCATGATTGTGGAATCTACAAGAGATTTGGAGGAAAACGAATAAAAAAAATTTATTGTTAAATGTGCTAAATGGATCCGGATAGAAGAAATGGAATTCTGACTCGGATCCGGATCTGCCCTGATCCGGTCCGAGTCCGGCCCATTGACAGCCCTAAAAACTACATTTGAAGAAAAAGGAAAAGGAATTATCCACGTGTACGTATTTTCTTAACAAAGGAGCCCAGGTAAAAAAATTGGACTAGCCCAAACTTGACTCGGATTACCAGCCCAAAAGAGTACAACCATAAATATGATTGGGCCGACAAAATTCCTAAAAATGTCGAATTAAATTACCAAAGCGATGTGCTCCGGTTCAAGTAGTGAATTGAAATGGAATTTCTTTTGTCACATGTTCTCGTTTTCCAATACTTATATTGATTGATTAAAATTTCTGATCTACTAAAACATCAATTCGAATTAAAATTCAAGCTCATCGACTCAAACCAAAATTCTAATTCACCAATTTTGACACAATGTACATTCCTTCGTTGAACTCAAATTGTTTATTTGATGTCAATCCTTTTCGTTCTTATAACTCCACATACTTGTCAGAGTTAACGATAATTTAACCCAATGTAATATGCATAATGTTCAATTTATCTTTTTCTAGTTTAAAAAAAAATATTTTACCTTTTATAATTTTATCAAAAGTTTCACACTGCTTTCCTGACATTTTTAAACTTTAAAAAAATATGAATTGACAAAACTACCACTCGTATATGTGGCACTTTACCCCATTTATTATAATAAATTTGGCACTTTATCCCCTGCGTTATTATAAATGCGACACTTTACCTCCCCCACCCCCCTCCCCTCCAACCCGTGTTATAATAGATGTTGCAGTTTACCCTCTATGTTACAAAAATGCTCTCCATGTTCACTCTCAATTTCGGCGAGTGAGACTCTCATGTTGAAGGAGGAAAACTGCTCCTTTAAACTTTTCATAGGGGGTAAAGTGTTTTTCCAAATCACATGGGAATAAATGGAAGGCCTGTTCTGTTCGGACACACCTCTAAAACCGAAGACTTCAAAACCAGTGTGAACCTCTCAGAATCGGCCCAGAATTGGAGAACTGGTGGATCGGTTTAGCTCACAGTTCTTAGTTTTTATTTTATTTTAATGTTAAAAATATTTTAATAAAATTTCTAGAGGAAGGGATTTGAACACCTGACCTCTTGGATTAAGGCATGATAGCCATATATTTTTACTACACCATTTTTGTTGATTTTTTAGGCTACACATTTATAAATTTTAGAATTCTTGTAACCTAATTTATTTATAGATTAGTTTATGATAATTAATTTCAAACTAACATCTTACACTTTATCAATGAAAATAATAGTTTTTAGTTTTAGGACACAAATTTTCATTAATTTTTTCTCTTTGAACCTATATATTTTGAGTATCAAATGAATTTTTGTTTATTTCTTTTTTTTTTCAACTATATTGTTAGGATAAAGAGTTGCAAAAATTTAAAGCCACATAAATATATTATGCAAATTTAATTTTTGAATATTTGACTTTATAATTAACGTATACATAATCATATCCTAAAATTATTAATCTATTAGTTTTTTGTATTTTTAACTTACATAAATATAATCATGATGTATTTATATGGACTTATTAATTAGTATCATATTTGCATTATCATTATGATAAACATAAGTTACATAACATATATCAACATGTAACTGGTTTAGTGGAAGAGACAAGTCACTACAAAGTAGCGAACTCAGGTTAGAATCTCTGTTGGGAGAGGTTTCCACTTAATGTATCCGACGCGCCTCGAAAGGAATTAAACCATTGGGAAATAAAAAAAATAAGTTACATAACATATTATATGATTTTAATCAGATATATCTAATTTTTTTTATATATTTTTTAATTGTGGGATATTATTTAAATTTTTATGTATATAACATATATTTTAAAATTAAAATATTAATTATATCATTGTGACGTTATATTGATTCAATAAGTGGTTCAACCGATCTGATCAGTAAAATCAGTGGTCAGTCAATTCATCGGTTCATTATCGGATCCGATTACGAAAACATTGCTCACAACTAAAACAATTGCGTCACAATCATCATGAAAAGTAGTAGTAGCAAATGAGAATATTTTCGTGTTCCTTGAAGCAACAAAAAGCTGCCCTTTTTCTTGAAGCTTGATTCCACCACTACTTTAGAAGTGGTCCACTTTTATTAACTGTACAAAAAATATAAAAATTCCCGTAGAAAAGCGAAGCATTGCTTTTGGTCTTTTCATTGCCTTTTCATTTCTGTCAACTATCTGTTTCAACTTGCGGCTCACGTATAATGTCAAAAAAAAAAAAATAATAAATAAACTTGCAGCACATATATTTTTTCCAGTTCAATTGTATGGTTTATTTTGACATGGCAAGTTATAAATAATAAAAGAAAAATTGAACTTATATACACATTGTATGGTAAAATGATTTTTTGAATATAAAAAAGACATTGAATAGTATATTAATTTGAGTTGTCGCATAAAAAATGAAGGAATTCTTGGTATGTCATAACGGTGCACATGGTTTTCAAAATCTATCTTAACTGCCCGGTACCGTTCCAAATTGTATCGAATTTATTCTAATATTCTCGAACACGATATTATTTATAACTTATATTATAATTTATCATTATTTTTTGTTTCTTCATCTCTCGCATTCAATTAAAAAAAGATATGCTCGAACCTAGCACAAATTTAATTTGTTATATGTTGAGAACCAAATATGCAAAAATTCTAGACAACAAATATCAAACAATAAGTTCCTCCACAAATTAAAAACAATGATCAAATAATTAACCATTAATTTTATTCAACTAAGCCACATTATGTTATCAGATTTATGAATTTTTTTTCGGTGAGTTAATTTATGTAAAATAATAATTTGTAAGATACTATGATATTGATTTTTTATAAAATTTTCAATAAAATAAAGAAATAACCTATATTGACAACTTATTTTTTAGGAAAATATCATTTTTGTCAACTAAGTAATTGTCTATATAAGAAAAATCACATGAAAAAAATTGTTAGAAAAAATCGCCAAATCATATCGAAATCGCACAAAACCGAGTGTACTGGTATGGTTTATAAAACTCTAGTTTGATTTTGAATATTTTAAAACTGCACTAATTAGTACGATACAAATTTTGTTAAAACAATAGCAAGAACGTGCCATGTGCACTCCTAGTACTATGTCATACAATACTCTAAATATAAATTGGTTAAACATTGAATGAAATTAGTCAACACAAATGAAATTCATGTCACCAAAATAACAATAATATTCTAGAATAGCCTTCTCTAAAAGGAATATTTTGTGGTGTATCAATATAATATATAGCTGTTAGTCGTTAGATAGAGGTTGATTTCCATTAATGGTCATCGTTAAATATTCTACTCATTTACCAAAAGAAAGTTCTAGTTGTGTACTTGTGTGAAGTGTGAACTATAATATAATATACTGTATATAGAGAAGTGTGAACTATAATATAATATATTGTATATAGAGCTAATGACAATTTATCCTAATTGAAATATATAATGTTCAATTTATTTTTTTATGATTTGAAAAAGAGCAATTTATCTTTCTAGTGAAAATTTTAAAAGAACAACTTATCTCCTTGAGCCGGAGTGTGTAACTCACTCTTCAAAATTAAGAGTGGGGATGCAAATTGTTTTTGTTACATAAGAGGGTAAATTTTCATATTTATTATAATACAGGGGTAAATTATCACATTTATCATAACACAGACATATATATGAATTATCACATGTATCATAAAACAATGGGGTAAATGCCACATACAAGAGGGATGGTATTGTTAATTTGTATTAATTTTTAAGTTAAAAATACCGGGGAGACGATGTGAAACTTTTATAAGATTATAGAGGGATATATTAAATATTATACAAATTAGAGGGGATAAATTGACATTAACTCACTATATATAACTATTCAATGTCACACGATGCGAATTTCAAATTAACACTTTATAAGAATTATCAAAAAAAAAAAAAAATAACACTTTAGAAAGAGTGTGAGATTTATAAAGACATGATTGATTTTTAACTTTTAATCATTACTTTAAAGTATGGCAACAACTTAAAATAAACATATTCCTTATTCGTCGTTTCTTATTGGTATAGCTTTGCCGGAAAAATAATAGTGAAAAAATATCAAAGATCAAAAGTTCTTAATTATATTTAGCTGAAATAGAGTTAATGGTAATTTAAACCCGTGTTATTCATAATGTTCAATTTACCTCCCTTTAATTTGAAAAAGAGCATTTTAGTTCCCTGTAATTTTATAAAATGTTCACACTACCTCCCTGATATTTTTATATGTGATATTTTATCTCCCTATATTATGATAATATGGCTTTTTTTTCCATTGTGTAATAATAAATGTGATAATTCACCCATTGTGTTATGATAAATGTGGCAGTTTACCCCTTATGTTATAAAACACTTTTTATGTCCAATTTTAATTTCGGCAAGTGAATACACTCTCCGACTCAAGGGGATCAAATATTTCTTTAAAATTTTCACAAAATAGTAAATCGTTCTTTTTCAAATCACAGAATAAATTAAAAATTATAAATATCACCGGATAATTTACCATTAACCCAGCTGAAATATATTGTATCATATCACAACATTTCGTTTGACATCATATAAGCAGTGAATGTTGACTGAGCCATGAATTAGGTGCACACATACCCCTCACAATTCCTTTTAAATACTTATGCTAATATCACAAAAATAAAAGTAGTACCCTTTTAGAATTATCAAAAAAAAAATGTAGTACCCCTTTTCTTAATAAAAATCATATACCAATAATATATAGTTGCAATATCATAACTGAAAGTAACATTAAAAGTGCCACGATAAAAGAAAATTATCACTAAATAATATGATAAAATTAATAATTTGTGCCATTTTTAAAAATATGCCTATATTAATTTTTTGTGACATTTTTTCTTAATTTCAATAAGCCAGCGTAACTAAAGACGATTTTTGTTGTACATTTTAAGAATACAGATCAACAATTAGGTCTTCTTCAATTAAAAATATTGTGATGCTCGAACACTCACATAAAATAAATATTTGTAGTGTCGAACACTTGTGGGACATGGATACGACCCCGACATGTGTTCGACTTGCCACATGGCATGTCAAAAAATTAAAATTAATTGAAAATGTTGACAAGGCGGGACACATTTCAGATACAGATGTATACGTCTCGAATACGGAATGGAAACGTCTAGGACATGGTTGAATGAATGAGTAACCGATACATTTCGGACACGACAAATTCTTTAATTATATGTATATATAGGACATATCGGAGTAACTTTATAATATTTTGATATTTAGTGCTATAAAGTTTTAAGATTAGAATATATAATAAAATGATATATGGAAATGTGAAATTTACATTAATTAAAATTAAATATATTTAATTAATATACACACTATTATACCGTGCAAAAATTAGTTTAAACTTGTGATCCCTATCCCTAACATATTGATTTCTATAATTTTCTCAAATTATCGTCGTTATATCAGTAACGTATCGTATAATTTTCTAAAATTCGTGTCGTTGTGTTAGTAACGTGTTGAATCTTCCTCACCATGCATCATTAATAATAAACATAAAAATAAAATATAGGTCCTCTTTTACCACACTGGAAAATAGAAGAACACCATTATGTACTATCAACTAGTATTCATTTTTATTTTTCTAACAAGGAGTAACTTTATCACATTTTTACAGCAGGGCAAAAGAGTTTCTAAAACTCTCTTGGAAAAAAAAAAAAAGAAAAAAGAAAAAAGAAAAAACTCCCCAAGAATCAACTTGGGGGAAAAAGATAAAACAAAAAAAAGTTCAAGGTCAAAACTTCTAGCAACCCTTCAGTACAAAGAAAGGATAAAACAGTAAAAAAAAAAAAAAAAAAAAAAAAAAAGAAAAAAGAGCCCCCATCCTTCATATAAGTCACGCGCCGCCGTGGGAGACGCTTCATTGAAATGGGAACGATGACAAAATATTCTCAGCCACGCGCTTCCGCGTGGCTTCCACGCGCTCATTTTCCACCAGCTGTGCACGGCACACAGGACAGCTAAAGTTGAGTTGGTCCATCCAGCCGTCCAAACAATCCTTATGGAACACGTGTCCGCATTGCAACTCCCTCACGCGGTCCCCTCCATTGAGCCGGTTCAAGCACACCACGCAATCCGGCCCGAACCGGCCAACACCGTCGTCTTGTTTAATGTAGGAGCAGGCCCGGTTCAGATTCAATTGCTCGCATAGGAGGACAATTCCGGCTAGACCCGACCCGACAACGTCGTAGAGTTGATTTTCCTCGAAATAGAGGAGATCCGGGTCGAACCGGGGGGTGTAGAGGCCGAGGGAGTGTAGGATAGTGGTGAAAAGGGAGTGGAGATAACGTACGCTCTTGGCGATGAGCACCACCGCGATGATTACGAATGATTCGGATGAGATGTCGGATAATTGGTTCTGTAAACCCATTTTTTTTCTTCAAGTATAAATGTGAGGTTTATTTCATGCAAGAAATAGGTTATGTATTTGTATATTTTTTTATGTATTAGCAAAATATATATATAGAGGGGTGTGTGTGTGTGTGTGTGTGTGTGTGTTTTGAAGAAAATAATGGAAACGATGGAGTGATGTAATGCTATTTTGAAGGGAAGGGAAAGAAGGCTTGGAGATTTTTCATTGGGAAAGGGGTAAAATTGTAAATGCCCATTTGTGATGGGTGGGCCCTCTTTCCGGAAATTAGTTATTATGCTATTTTAAGCATAAATTCAACTATTTTAGGCATAACTCTATCTTATCTTACTATAAGAAAAATAATTTTATAAGGTTAAATCACATATATTTTATCACAAGTTATTAAGTGAAACATTTTTTAACAAGCGAAATTGCGGAATTCGTCCAAATTAGATGTTTACTTTGATTTTTGTTCTATACGATTTCTATCGAATTGTCGTATAAGATTGTGAAGAAGAAGATAAATCGTATAAAAATCATGTAACCATATCGATTAAGTCGGGCTATATTCAGGTTGAGCCCCATTAAGCTCAAGTTCAACACATAATTTTGTGAGCCTCACACAAATGGCTCAAACTCTGTAAAACTCATTATTTAATTATGCTTCGTTAAAATTTAGTCAGATTGACCTATTTGGCTTCAGATAAGTTCGACTCAATTGACAATCTTATACGTGATGGATCCACCATGAATCTTAAGGATCATGTCTCCATATGAAATGTACTTGATCCAAATTGGACCCCAATTGAGTTTATTCTCGTGGATTTAACTCGTTTTCTCACCAATTTCATTGATTTAACCTGTTTTCACCGATTTCAACGATTTATTTCACTAATTTGAACCCCGTTTTCTTTTACGATCCCTATGATATTATTTCACTAATTTTAACGATTTAATCCATTAATATGTTTATTCATCGATTCACTGATTTCTCACTAGTTTCACCAATTTAACCATTTTTCATCAGTTTCACAAATTTTTTCACTAGTTTCAATGATTTAACCGTTTTTAATCTATTCAATCCATTTTCACCGATCTAATAGATTTTTCACATATTCCAATAATATAACCAGTTTTTACGAATTTCATTATTTTATAGCAAAAATAACCCCTTTTCATGGATTTCATCTATTTTTTCACTATTTTGACTGATTTAAACTTTTTGTCCTATTTTTTCACTAATTTCGTCGATTTAAATCCTTTTTAATCAATATAACTCTTTTTTAATTTTGTACCGATAAACTCGTGTTTGCCTCGATTTCGTCAATTTTCAATAATAAATTTTTAATCAATTTAACTCATTTTTTCATTGATTTCACCTATTATTCAGTAATTTCAACCTATTTTTAGTCAGTTTAGCCCGTTTTCCCCAAATGACTAGCAAATATAAGTAGTTAACGTATTAAGTATGTTAAAATTGATAAATTAAGTAAAATCGATGAAATTGGTAAACAACGGGTTAATTTGATTAAAATGGTTAAATCGGTGAAATTTGCAAAAGAAATTGTTGCAATTTGGTGGAAAAATGGTTGAAATGGGTAATATCGGTGAATAATTAGGTTAATTTGGTACTAAACTTTGGCTAAATCGGTTAAAAAAGGAGTAAAATACATATTAAATTGATGAAATCGGTGAATAGGGTTAAATTGATTGAAATCAGTATTAATCGGTGAAAAATTGGTTAAATCGGTTCAAAACATGTTAAATCGGTGAAATTAAGAAAATCAGACAGATGAGTTATATCTATTAAAAATGGATTTTAAACGATGAAAAACGAGTTTAATCGATTCATAACAAGTTATATCATTAAAATTAGTGAAAACTATTGATGAAAAAAAGGCTAAATAAGTTAAAAATGGGTTAAATAGTTAATATTAGTGAAAATATCGATGAAATCAGTAAAAAAAAATAGAGAAAGAAATAGGTTGATTCGATTAAAATGGCTTACATCGTTGCATCGATAAAATAAAACGAGTTAAATAGATTAAAAATAAGTTAAATCAATGAAAACTGGATAAAATCGGTGAAAATGAATATGATTGGGTCCAACTTGAATCAAGCCCAATTCAAATATCGTCCGATTTGGATCTGGATTCGGTCATGCAAGTAGAGTTGTTCAAGCAGGGGAAGACAGGTGGTGGTGGTTGTTTTTTTCCCCCAAATTCTTTCGGATATTAGCAATGAATCCATTGTTGGATCCACCACTCCCTTGTATGGATCCATATTTTAGATGTTTCAATCGTATTTGATCCAATAATTTTTTGGTGGATCCCTAATGGATCTGATCTTAATTGAATTCACGAATCCGATCCACCCCTATCCAATAGGAATGTCTGTTAATACCTATGACAAAGAATCGTTTCATGGAAGCTAAATGACCTTTGAGATCCCACTGATTACTACTTGTTGCGTATCAAGAGGTGTGTTCAAACAACATGAATCCAACAATTAGAAGGACGTTTGGAAGTTAAGGCAAGTGTGAAGGGTCACACTATGTAATAGAAAAATATAAGATATGATGTTCGATTTGGGGATCCAACCTTTGAAACATATTACAGTCACTCGCTCACAACGCACAATTTCAAATTAAGTTCAACCTCATAGCATAAGCCACCCACTCTTTGTTGACCTTAGCACGAGAATTGAAACTACGTGAGATAGGGGTTGCATAAGTCACTCACAACTCGCAAATTCAAATCCAAACTAATAATAGGGAAGTACAACCTAAAGCTCTTGAGAAGTAAAATATATATGGATAAGATGCACCACCGCAATGTGGCTTCGACAAGGAAGTGCACAAGTCTAATCATAGGTTGCATCCCTCCATCCGAGTTTGGATGAAAATATTTAGTGAAAATTTGAATTTCACGATAACTCAGAGTAAAATCAATTATACGGTTTCAGCCTTTAATACCTATTCACAATTCAATAATTAGCCCAGCGTGGAAGCTAATCCAGGACAACCCTTATGATTTATCCCATTAAAATGGGATGTCGATAGGTTGTAGCAATAGTCAAGTTCTTACATGTAAAACAACTCGTGATCTAATTTTGGAATTAAAAGTTGCAGCAAAATTTAGATTTCTTAAACACAAAATCTTCCCGTCAAAGGTCTTCCTAGATTGAAAATCGAGTTCTAGTTCTATCTCTAGGTCTATTATGGATCAACTTCTGACCGAAGAGATCCCGACCCTGACAAGTGGGCAGTCGACTTAAACTATTATTTAATTAAATAAGAAATGGACCATCATCATCAGCCTAACTGCTCGGCTGAAGATTGGAAACTTCATCGGGACTAATGATGTGGGAATATCCAAGTTCGAGCTTGAATACAACATGAAGTGTGCTATCATGGCCTAGGGATAAAGAATAGCCCGAGTCTAGTCAAAATCTTCTAAACATGGAAACTACGTAAAATATATGTTATTAAGGTCGTAAAATCAAATTGTCATTGAGATAATTATGAGATTAGTTAAAGAACATCTCTATCATGGCAGGAAATCCAAGAGAACCCCACATATCATGCCAATTGGTTTTTTGGGCTATAACCAAGCGAATGTATGACAAAATTCATCAAGTTTGTTCCTAAGAAAAAAATACACTGTGTTTTATGCTTTCAAGTACATATTTCTGGCTTAAGCGTAGAAATACTTTTGTCAGAGTTGCCCCGACCTAGTATTTCCTTATTTTCCATGTCCATTCTACCTAAAGGAAATGAAGAATCAAGTTCATTGATCGTGGGTTAGCATATTCGGACCCATACCCCGATCTGATAAAAAATATTCAAATCACTAGCCTTTGTCCTGATTTAATTTTTTTCGAGGCCCGATCCAATACATTAAGTGAATATGTATGGAAGATAAGTTCGAAACTTAATTCGCCACATTATGAAAATTAGTTTATTTCAATGTACCAACCCCTTTTGGTGACTAGTTCTATAGGAGTATTAACAATATTAAAGAGATTAAAAAAAGCATTTGGCCGGTGAAGATTAGGCAATTTGGAGAAGGACCATCTGACTAAAAAGATTTGCCAAGATCTTTTACAACTTGCAAAAATAATAAACTAAAGACAAGTACTTGTAAAATGATTTGACTCTTTAAGAACCAAGTGTTAATCAATATTAGAGTATTAAGAAGTGGATTAGTTATAAAGACTTTCAATTGCCAATCGGGAGGGGATTGAAATAGAAAATTGTTATAGCCAAATTCTTTGGCCTGAAGATTTGCATATCTACCGACAAACACTTATGTCCCAATTAATTTAAAAAAACCACTTGAAGCAAAATTCTTAAAAAAAACAAAAAACACAACAATTAGTATGTTATGATTAATTTATGGGCCCTCAACTCGATGCGAAATTCTTAAAAATGGATCAATTTGTAGGTTTTAATTTATTTACGGGCTTATTGGTGCCACCTAGACATTAGCAATTGCCAGGTGCTTCCTTTAATTCTTTCATTTTTCAACTATTTTTTTGAAAAGTGCTCATGACTTTGAGAATTCTTCAAGACCTATCATTGTCACGAAAAGGATCCACATTCATGGTATGATATACGTAGAGTTGGCAAAATGGGTTAAAGTTAAGTGGATTCATGGCCGATCCTAGATATTTTGGGACCCTACGCAAAATATGAAATGGGGTCCTTCATTATAAAAAAAAAAATTATTTCATATAAATTTTATTTTTATTACTTTAGTAGATGTAAAATTATTGATTAACTCTTTATATTTTAGCTTTTTTAAAATATCTTTTTTTTATAGATAAAATATTCAATTTTCTTAATCTTTCTTGTGACATACTTCCTCCGGTTTTTTTTATTTGTCGTTTTGGAGGATTGCACACGAATGAAATAATGTCATAAATAGCCACTTTTTTTAAGCAAAAATTCCAAAATACCCTTTTAATCAAATAATCTTAGCATTAATTAGCATCAATAACAAGTATTAGTAAGAAGGGTAAAACTGGTAAAAAAGCATTAATTTAATATTGAAATCCTAAAACGACAAATAAAAGTCAACAATTTTTTTTTCTTTTCCAAAACGACAAATAAAAAAAACGTAGTTGATTGTAAATTTATAGATTTTAATTTGGAAAATTTCTTTCAGCAAAAACAATTGTTACATGAATAGTATATATTATTCTATAGTTAATACACGTATATGAATAATAATCAAATGCTTTTATATGATTAAGAATATCAATCGACTTATATATATATGGACAGTCGTAACTTTTGATAAAGCTTTTAGTTCATAATATACATCGGAATCATATATTTCTGATATTAAATTATGTTTTAACGAATATTCAAGATTAACACAACATTCTTTCAAAGTTATTGTTTAAAGACTTCATTGAGACCCAACCTCATATCAACTTGTTCTATTTACTAGTTTGAATTGAATTTGTTGAATTGGGCTAAATTAGTTACAGTCAACTTGAGTTTAATCGGACCGACATGTCTAATAAATGTATAGCGTACATTTGATAAGACTCAACGTTTTAACGTTCAGTGGACCACATCGAAATATGACCTTAACCAAACCATTTCTGACACAATACAAAATAAATAGGCTCAACCCATCTTCAACAAATTTCTTATATGCTCAAATCCGAACAATTCCGACCAGATCGAGAGTTTCTCAACATTAATGGTCAAGGGAAATGTGCATGTAGAACTCTGCACATAGAACACTATATAGCTTGTTAATTTTGTTATAGAAAATATGAGTAAAATGCAAAAGCACCAGTCCATCTGTGTTTTTAACATATGCAGAAATTAAAATATTTTATGTTATTTTATTTATTAGAAAAATCATTCCGTCCTTTCCGGACACCTCAACATTTTAGTTATACATACATTGGTATTGATTATTTTCCTAAAAGTGTCAGAGTTGTAGGGGCGTTCGCTTAGGCAAATGAGATTGAACTAAATAATCAATTGCAATCATGGATCAAAATTTCCATTTTTTCCGTCGAAAACATCGAAAAGTTTCCGTTTTTGAGTCAACCGAAACGAATCCAAGATGCAATTCCGAAACTATTTGTTTGACTTAAACTCAGTTATTTTTCTAAATTTAGTAACTTTTTTTACAATTTTTCCTTAGTGTTTCCGAAACAATTCCGAAAAGTCTCGAAAAGTTTCCAATATTTAGCTGACCGAAACATATACTCGAAACGAAATTTTGATCCATGATTGCAATTCAATCTTGAGCATATTGTTGGGTCACGGACAATGTTATTAAAACCGGACCGGACCGGTCGGTCCGACCGGTTCGATCGCGAACCGGAGGTTGGTTCGGTTTACCCCCTAAAACTGCTTGACTCAAAAACCAGACTGAACCGGGTTGAACCGGTCCAAAACCGGTGGACCGGTTCAACCCAATTTTGAATTTTCCTTTTTTTTCGATTTTTTAAATTTTTTTAATGTTAAAAATTAGCTAAAATTTATTGTAGAAGGTGGGATTTGAACACCTAACCTTTTGCATGAAAAATAACTTTCTTACCATTTGAGCTACAACATTTAGTTGAACTTTTGGCATAAAAATTTATAAATTTTAGAAAACGTGTAGCCAAATTTATTTATAAATTAAATTATGATAATTAACTCAAATTAACATTTTACACATTATCAATGAAAATTAATACTCAAATAATAATTTTTTATTAAAATTTGTTCTGTAAGATATTTCTTTCCAATATTATTTTTAGGATAAAGAGTGTCAAATTTTGAAAGTCAAATCGGTATATTATGCAAGTTTGATTTTGAATATTATACTTTTATACATAATCATATTTTAAAATTTATTAATCTCTTAGTTTGTTGTATTTTTAACTTACATTTTTAAAATTTTATAAAGAAATAAAATCATATTATATTTATATGAGCTTACAAATTAATATCACATTACCGTTATGATATAAGTTAGATAATTATTATATGATTTAATTTAAATATAATCTAAGATTTTGTATATTTGAAATCAATTGTAGGATAATATTTAAATTTTATGCATATTACATATAATTTAAAATTAATTATATTTATTATATCATTATGGCGTCATTCGGTCCAACCAGCGGTTCGACCGGTTCGACCCGTAAAACCAGTGGCCAGTCTGTTCACCGGTTCACTTTCCGGTCCGGTTCTGAAAACATTGGTTACAGGGCGAGTGGTGCAATTATTATCTGACCAAATAAGGGAGTAACTTTCCAAAATAAGGGGAGGTGGTCCACTTTTTCGGATCGGCCCGAAAAATAATCAGTCAAACCAAACATGTAATATAGGCAAAATTAAGTTTTGAATCTTGATTTATTGTGCAAACTGAACACACCCGTAATATATTAACTTGTAAATAATTTGAGTATGACTAAACTTGATGTGAAATATAACATTCCATTATTGGTACAAGGAATTTAAAAGCTTGAAAGGGGCAGAACAACCTAATCTAGGGATTTTATTTTTTGCCCTCTAAAGTGGTTGCATTTTAAAATTGGTCATTTATTGTGGTACCTCGACAATATATGTCATTTATTGTGTCATCATCATCAATTTGGGTCCTTATCACCGACTTTTTTTTTTTTTTTAATTATCGCAAAACAATCATCAATTTATGTCATATTTGACCTATCACATGACTTGAATTTGCAAATTGTGGAGTCAGAATATGAAATTCTTAATCTTTAAGTGTCACTCGACAAATGATATTTTTTATTAAAATTAAAATTTTCGGTCATATTAGATATAAATTGGTGATTTTCGACAAAAAAATATTAATTTTCCAGTCAATTAGGACATAAATTGATGATTCCGGCGACAATTAAAATTTTCTGATAATAAGGACTGAAATTGATGATGATGACACAATAAAAAATGTATATTGTCGAGGTATCACAATAAATGGTCAATTTTGAAACGCAGTCACTTTAGAGGGCCAAAAATGAAATTTTGCCCTAATCTAGGTCAATTAATGTTTAATATTTCAAGATAAAATGGTTTCACAAAGCTAAGGGGTAACATCGATTAACATAATTAGAATGTTCTAGATTGGAAGTTTGTTACAAAAGTGGGAGGTAAAAAGATAGGCACAACTCTAGAGTGATTTTACCCTCTTTAATTTATGGTATTAATCCTCAGCCATTTGCACTAGTTTGAATAAATTTACATTCAATATTATCTTGAATATTTTTATAAGTAAAATATTAGAAATGAATGTAGAGCTTTTAAAATTATTTAATAATGACGATGATATTGATGTGTTTCAGCTAGGAAATGATTATGAATTTATGACTATACAAGGCCAAGCCATGAGGCCTTCACACTCCCCTCCACAATAAGAGATTAATTTATATGATATAATATAGTTACTTAAATTTTTATATAATATATATTGGGGCGAGTCAATGTATAATGTGTTATAACTGCATTACAAAAAAAAAAAAAAAAAAGGTTTCCGCAAACCAATGATGTTTTTCATACATAGTGTTATTAAACTTGGTACCACTAAATATATTTTTTGGTTAATACAAGAAAATCTAAGATATAAGATAAATCACATTTAAATCATCTAAAAAATGTTTTTTTTTCTCAGGTTAATTTCATATACCTCCTCTGTACTATTACATATCCTTCACATACTTCCCTTATACTATTTAAATCTTCACATAACTCCGTTGTACTATTTAAACTTTCACTTATCTCCCTTATATTATCGAAACTTGGGGATGTCTTAAATTAGTACATGTAGTGTTGGGTACACATAAGGAACCCCTCTCTTTGTCATTGGATTGAAAATGAGAAATGAGATTTCAATCTCAGCCTTTAAAAAATTGGACATGCTACCTATTAAGTAGGTGATTGAGTTGGGCAGATTTTCGATTTTTTTAAATTAACAAAAAATAACTAAGTTACACATTTACCCTTCCACTACTTCTTTAATGACACAATTACCTTTCTAGTTAAAAAAATTCGTTTTTTTTTGTCAAATAACTGAATGTATCAAATGACAAATCTATATTTTGTTAGTTAACCAGAAAAATAATATTTAAAGTTAAATTTGAAATTAGATTAAAAGCGTTACTATGTATATATGTATGTAGTAACTAAAATAAAGTATATCGAATCATCATAATTATATTTTAATTTAGTATAAATATATTTCAATATGAAATAAATACAAAATAATGTCCACTATGCTTATATATAATTTCCACCTTATAATAGCCGAAATGAGATTTTATAGACATTCTGTTGGTCCCAAAAGTGGTCAATGAGGTCTAGAGGGGGGGGGGGGGGGGGTGAATAGACCTCTGAAAACTTTAAAACTTTTTCTCTAACTTTTCTGTCAGCAGACTAAGCTGATCGAGATTTGTAAGACTACTAAGCTGATGCGCACAAGGCTTTTATCAGCAGAGTTGACCACTCATCTGATTTTCACTCAGCTGATTTCAGATGTTAAATCAGAGTTTTTAGAAACTAGTTGGCAGCGGATATTCAAAGTGTTTTTCACCAAGCTGTTCCTCTTTAAGTTTTCTCACTCAAAAGATTTTGTCCCCAGTTTTTACAACTCCTTTTAAAATCTTTTGATTAAATCGTATGTTTGAGTTCTTAAAAAAAAATATGCAATGTAAAGCAAACAGTAAATCAAACACACAGGATTTTTATAGTGGTTATATGGATAAAAATCTTTTAGTCCACTCTTCCAAGTCACGAAGATCTTGGGTTATACTAGAAAACACAAAGTAATCAAGTATACAATGCTTGCGCTGATCAACAAATGAAAAGCCACAAGTGCGCTGTAAGAAATCACACAGAAATCCTACACTCTGAAGCTAGATCACTCACTTAGATGGATCTACACTCCTCACGCTATTTTCAGTACAGAAGATCACTCAGAAATCCTATACTAGGAAGTTATATCACTCACAAAGATGGATATACACTCCTCTCTTTTACAGCTGAAAGTCACTCAGACAGACAACTAAGTTCTCTGTTCTTCAACGAAAAGCTTTGTCAACAAATGACTTCGGCTTGTGATCAGATGACTCAACTGATGGATCTTGCTCTTATGATATGATCTTGAGTTGTGCAAGCTCTCTTAGATCTTCAGTTTGTCTTCTATTTATACTCCTCGGATTTGAATTTCTGCCCGTTGAAGATGGCAGCAGAAATCTGCAGTCCTCGAGTTCTGGTCCTGAAAACGCGGAACGGCTCCCTGCAACTGTCGCACTGTACACTCTGCTGTACGGATGTCTACTTTATGTCAGTCGCATTTAATGCTCGTTGCGTTAATAAGCTTACTTGACCGTCTTCACTCTGCTGATGGAAATACTCTGCTGATGATCACTCTGCTGATCACTCGGCTGATGGCTTCTCGGCTGATTCAAGAATGAACACATCTATCTTGACTCGGCTGATAGTACCCATCTGATATTCCACTTCGCTGATTCGGTCACTTAGCTTCCAGACCATGAGATAGGTTTCACTAAGCTATCCAGTTCTTAGTTGATGACTTCCAGATTAGTCTTCTTGACTATTTTACCCTTTTTGTCATCTTCAAAACCTTCTCTAAATTATACCAACAATTTCCCCCTTTTTGATGATGACAAAACCTTCAACTAAGAACACATCTAAGTTTCTGATTTAGTCTTCATACTCTGAGATGGAAATTTATTGATCTGATACAACTTTTAAAAATTACCACTTGACGCGGTTCTTTTTCCCTTTCTGATCTTCTGTTTAAAGGTTCTTAGTTGCATCCTTTAATCTTCCCCCTTTTTGTCATCAACATCAATACTTAGTTGCATCTTTATCTTCCCCCTTTTTCTTCTTTTAATCCCTTTTTCCTTGGTGAAGATTGCAAGCTTAGTATGCTGAAGACAGGCAGGTAAATACTTGTCTGATCGAGGTAGTCTTCGTTGCTGTTTATCACTCCAGCTAGAAAATTCCCCCTAACTTCAAGAATTTATACCACTTGATACCATTTGTGGTCTGATTCCACTTGTAGTCTGATGCTACTTGTAGTCTGATACTACTTGTATGGATGCAAATCAGATTAGTCAGCTGATATCACTTGTCGATGTGATAACACTTGCTGATACCACTTGGTGTAGTACATTCTTGAATGTCACTTGGCTGTTGAGTTCTAGTCGGCTGATGAGAAGCAGTCTTCTGATAACTTCATTTGGACTTATTGAAAACTTCATCTTTATTTAGGAGTACCGCTAGTTGTACACGTTCCCCCTAAGTTCAAGAGTCTGTAGTCAAGTAGTCTGATGAGAATCAGTCTTGACATATACTCAGCCGTTGAATTCCAGTAAGCTGTTCTGGGTTAGTCTTCTGATTAGTTCCCCCTCAACTTATGAATCCAAAATCAACAAACCAATTTCTTTTGTCACATGGTTGACTGATACCACTTGAATAGTTGGTGATACCACTTGTTGTAATCAGTTGTTGGTCTCTAATACCACTTGGTCTCTGAAACCACTTGTTAATCTTCAACTTTTCAACAACTTGCGTTCCTTGAAATCTCCAGATGTAGAGTCTACCACTTGAATTATACTAATTGTTGATACCACTGATTTGATAACACCTGTTGGTACATGCTTGCTGGTAAGACCACTCGTTGAACTTGATGAAATTTGCAAGGCAGTCAACTCATCTTTGTCATCTCACATGGGCTTCACCTACAAAACAGATGACTGTTTTTGGTACCCCTTATTCACTGGGTCCAGCAGGATTAGTACACACATGTGATGATCTAGTGACTTATGTTTTATCATGATAATACCACTTGTTGTTTTACAACACTTGTTGGTCATAATAGTCATGATTAAAACATAGCTCATAAGCAAGGTAAGATGCATGAAATATGTGATAAGCATGCATTTTGAAATGAGGATGGCAATCAGTACAGTGAACATGATCATCATGATAATATGAATAAGCATAAAGCATGTCATAGAAATAATTATCATAATGTGATTCAAATTCTTTGCCAGATAATTCATTTTTAGCCTCAATTTCTTACCTGAGTTATTTAATAACTCTCCTTAGATTCAACAGACTTGATACCACTTTTAAATTTACTCCAATCAGCAGCCTATTTCAGCTTACTCGGCTGATGGGTTTTAGTAGTCTGATTTGTCTTAGGTAGCTTACTAGGTTTTCTAACCTAACGAGCATCAGTAGACTTCTTCTCTTAAGCCTCTGATTTCTTTTTAAAGAATGATGCAATTACTTCTTTTAAGTTCATTTATGCATTAAAACACATTGCATACTCAGCTTTTAGAGTTTCATTCTCATGCTCAAGCTTTTTGGTAGTCAGCTGATTCTTGTGGTTTTTCAACCTGAATTTTCAGTGAACTGATTTGCTCTTTTCAGCAGAGTCATCTCTTCATTAAGCTTGGCAAATGTACAAACAATATTTGAATTTGAAATTCAGCATTTATTCAATCGATTCAAATAGTACATTACATTAATCAGTAGAAGTTACCCCAATTTTCAGAATCATCAAATTCTATGGCAGTTAAGCATATTGTCTCAGGTACTTCTTCTAATTCTTTATCAGACGATTGACGGTCTAAATAAGATGTGCAGGAGTTTATTAGCTTTGCTGCATCAGCCAACTTTGATTTGCTCTTACTAAGCTTACGCTCCTTTTTAGCACTCTTCTCCTTTGTAGCAAACTTCTCAGATGATGAGGTTGGATGGTCTTTGATCAATAGCCCATACTCCTCTTCATGATAGTCTCCAAGTTTTGCTTTGGAGGAACCCCTGTTTTCATGAAAATGATCAGAAGAAGATGAAGTAGCATTTTTATATTTTAATTTCATTTTCTTCTTGTAGAACTTCTTGAAATCATTTAGCAGCAGGGTAACGTCGTCAGCAGTGTATCCTTTTTCTGAACTCAGCACAGTCTTCTTTTGACTTGTCTGCTGATTTTCTTGACTTGTCTGACGCCATTAGAGCAGCAGTAGGGTCTGAACTGGTTGACACTTCTAATCCCAATCTTGGCATATGATACTCATAAGCTTTGAGAGATGAGAACAGTTCGGAAAGAGAAATCTTCTCTAAATCCCTTGATTCTTCCATGGCTGTCACCTTCATGTTGAATTTAGGTGGCAAGGCCTTGAGAACCTTTGTTGTGATCTCCTTGTTCGAAAATTCTTTACCAAACCTTAGAACTTCATTCAGGGCTTTGGTAAATCTGGTATCCATCTGATCAATCGTTTCACCAGACTTCATTTTGAAATTTTCAAACTCCTCAAGAGCCACACTGAGCTTGTGTTCTTTGATAGCGTCGTTTCCTTCGCTTAGCCCGCAGACTTTATCCCACATCTCTTTGGCAGTTTTGAGATGCTTGATCTTTTGGAAATTGTCTTCGTCTACAGCTCTGAACATGATGAACTTCGCCTTTTTATCAAGATTTACCAACTTGTTTTCTCTAGGTGTTAGCTCATCCAGCTCTTTGTCAACTATCTGATCTGGTTGACCAGCAACCTTCACAGTCTTCTGGAATCTGAATGGTCCTTTTGTAATACATGTAAACATGTCATCATTATAAGCAACAAGAAAGATTTTCATTCTGATTTTCCAGTTTTCAAAGCTCATAAGACCAATGTGAGGAACATGGTTTATGGCATCCATTTTTCAAAAAGTTTTGATTTTCAAAATATGCTCTCTTTTTGAAAAATTTGAAAAACACACTTTGGATCAAGCTTGTTGATCAGGCAGCTGATTCAAAATAACCACCTACTCTGATGCTACTTGATGGTATCAGGTAAGTTACCAGAGCAACCTGAAATACCAGAGCTACCTGCTCTGATACCACTTGTTGGTCCCAAAAGTGGTCAATGAGGTCTAGAGGGGGGGGGGGGGGGGGGGGTGAATAGACCTCTGAAAACTTTAAAACTTTTTCTCTAACTTTTCTGTCAGCAGACTAAGCTGATCGAGATTTGTAAGACTACTAAGCTGATGCGCACAAGGCTTTTATCAGCAGAGTTGACCACTCATCTGATTTTCACTCAGCTGATTTCAGATGTTAAATCAGAGTTTTTAGAAACTAGTTGGCAGCGGATATTCAAAGTGTTTTTCACCAAGCTGTTCCTCTTTAAGTTTTCTCACTCAAAAGATTTTGTCCCCAGTTTTTACAACTCCTTTTAAAATCTTTTGATTAAATCGTATGTTTGAGTTCTTAAAAAAAAATATGCAATGTAAAGCAAACAGTAAATCAAACACACAGGATTTTTATAGTGGTTATATGGATAAAAATCCTTTAGTCCACTCTTCCAAGTCACGAAGATCTTGGGTTATACTAGAAAACACAAAGTAATCAAGTATACAATGCTTGCGCTGATCAACAAATGAAAAGCCACAAGTGCGCTGTAAGAAATCACACAGAAATCCTACACTCCGAAGCTAGATCACTCACTTAGATGGATCTACACTCCTCACGCTATTTTCAGTACAGAAGATCACTCAGAAATCCTATACTAGGAAGTTATATCACTCACAAAGTTGGATATACACTCCTCTCTTTTACAGCTGAAAGTCACTCAGACAAACAACTAAGTTCTCTGTTCTTCAACGAAAAGCTTTGTCAACAAATGACTTCGGCTTGTGATCAGATGACTCAACTGATGGATCTTGCTCTTATGATATGATCTTGAGTTGTGCAAGCTCTCTTAGATCTTCAGTTTGTCTTCTATTTATACTCCTCGGATTTGAATTTCTGCCCGTTGAAGATGGCAGCAGAAATCTGCAGTCCTCGAGTTCTGGTCCTGAAAACGCGAAACGGCTCCCTGCAACTGTCGCACTGTACACTTTGCTGTACGGATGTCTACTTTATGTCA
Source organism: Penstemon newberryi var. newberryi (assembly GCA_030819805.1). Classification (NCBI taxonomy): domain Eukaryota; kingdom Viridiplantae; phylum Streptophyta; class Magnoliopsida; order Lamiales; family Plantaginaceae; genus Penstemon; species Penstemon newberryi. The sequence goes on along the minus strand of JAUALY010000001.1, from coordinate 75,695,428 downwards.
GTCGCATTTAATGCTCGTTGCGTTAATAAGCTTACTTGACCGTCTTCACTCTGCTGATGGAAATACTCTGCTGATGATCACTCTGCTGATCACTCGGCTGATGGCTTCTCGGCTGATTCAAGAATGAACACATCTATCTTGACTCGGCTGATAGTACCCATCTGATATTCCACTTCGCTGATTCGGTCACTTAGCTTCCAGACCATGAGATAGGTTTCACTAAGCTATCCAGTTCTTAGTTGATGACTTCCAGATTAGTCTTCTTGACTATTTTACCCTTTTTGTCATCTTCAAAACCTTCTCTAAATTATACCAACACATTCATAAATTGATTATTTAGTATAGATATATGTATATGTATTTGGTACGAAATAATGTTAATATTTGTATCTTTCATCTTATAATAAACAAAAAATAAAATTTCATTAACCATCGTAAAGCTAACAATTGATTATTAAGTATAAGTATGTCGATTGTTAGGGCTCAATTGATATTCCAAATTAGACTAACTAAACTTTTTTTTTTTTAAAAAAAAAAAGAGGACTTAATAAACTCATATTTTAGAATTAGGGGTAAATTACTAGATAATAAAATTTCAAACAAGCCCTCAACACCACCACCATCTCCAGCCGCGGTCGGTGGCAGCGGGCCGGCGGCGACTGGAGTCGTGTCCAGTCACGACTGAAATGGTGGTGGTGGTGGTGGTGGTTGAAATGTCCAGTCACCTCAACATCAACTCAATATTCTCTTTCTAAATTAACGGAACTTATTAGAGTACCATTTTAACTTTGATATCTGTAAAATTTTTGTACATTTATAAATATTTTATCAATCTAAAGAACGATATAGTGAAATAATGAAATAAAAAAGGACAAGAAATTCTTTTGGAGTTGATGTTGAGGTGTATGAAATAAGTTAACAATATCAATTTCACAAGAATATGAAATGATGCAATTATTTTTTATTAAATATTTATTTTTCCACTATTCAATAATGTATAATTTAAACAAATTCAAAATTTCACTTTTTCTGTATTTAAGTTTGTATTGATGCATTTTGAAGATTAATTTTTTGAAGTTTTTAGTACTAAGATAATAAAAAAACCTATCAATTAATTTATAATGTTCTTTAGACTTTTATTGATATTTTACAAAATTCAAGGTTAAAATAACACGCTCATAAGCTCCTTTAATTTCAATAGAGATATTGAGTTGACCGTTAATCTCAGGGTACAAGGGAGGTAAGTGGATGTTTAAATAGTAGAAGGGATGTATGTGAATGTTTTAATAGTACCAGGGAGATAAGTGAAGGATATGTAATAGTAAAAGGGAGGTATCTGAAATTAACATTTTTTTTCCTATTATCTATACTATATACAAAAAGAGTGGTCATGTCATGCTACACCAATTTTATTATTTTTCTATTGAGGAAATTGCGTTTTTCATAATAAATTTTTACATACTTTAGACATTTGGTACCAAATCTTCAAAAAAGACACATTTAATACCAAAATTGAAAAACTTTTTTCACATGTCCTTTCTCCATCAATTTTTGGACGAAGACCGTCACGTGCCACGCACGTGGCCGTTAAGCCACCAAAATGGCACACTTTTTGCACGTGATGTGCTCGAGCAGTGGTATTCGAACCTAATCTTAATTTTGCCATAACTCTTTCGTTACAAGGTCAAATTCTATGTTCTTTAAATGACAGAAAAGCTCTTGACGAGAGCTTTGTAATTGTACAAGTTTCAGTTCATGAAACGCAATAAACAATGCGCAGAAAACTAACAAAATTGGGGATATATATTAATCAAAATTAACTCATATCTCATTATCTACAAGTAATCATGCTACATTAATTTCCAGATATTATATAAAACACAAAAGCATGGCTATGGTAAAAATTTGGGAGCATAATTTTAAGCTTACCAAAAATCACCATTTTTGTTTGAGCTTTAATGGTGATTTTTGGTATTCATAAAATTATGCTCAATTTGTTTTTTACCGTAGCATGCTTATGTGCTTTATATCATGTTTAAAAATTATTGTGGCATGATTCCTTGTAGATTATGATATATGATTTAATTTAGATTAATATTCCGAAACTTTGTTAATTTTTTGCAGATTTCTTTATTGTGTTTCATGAATTGAAACTTGTACCATTAGAAAGCTCTCATCAAGAGTTTCCAACCATATAAAGAACACGAAATTTGGCCTTACAACAAAGAAGTTATGACAAAATTAAGATTAGATTCAAATACCCATGTCCTAGCACATCACGTGCAAAAAGCGTGCTATTTTCCGTCCAAAAATTGACGAAAATATGAAAAAAGTCACCTTCAATTTGGGTATTAAATATGTCTTTTTAGAAAGTTTAGCACCAAATGTCTAAAGTAGATAAAAGTTTGATATGAAAAATGTAATTCTCCCTTTTTCTATTTTACCCTTTTAATTTAAAATTATTTAATTACGTAGCTTTTTAACTCCTTCACTTCTCACATTACATTCATTAATAAAATTTATTTTTCACTTTTTCTTTGGATCAATCCCAAAAAAAAAAAAATCCTTATTATATGTGGTTAAAAAGATAACGCAAGACGCGTGGTGAGGAGTGAGGACAACTAGTGAATGAATAATGCAATGTACTTTTGTAACTTAAGTTTCTTTTTCTTCTCATCGCTTGATTAAAAAATGTTCGAAGAAAACTAGGTAGAAACATCATAGTTCCTTTTCAATACCACCTCAGTTTAATATTTCTTCTCTCTAATATTTTTAATATTTGAAAACATTTAAATTTTGCAACATATCTGTAGTACCGAACCAAGAATAATTTAATTACTTACATAATAAGTATTAAATTAAGTTACTCATTTATTCTTATATGCATACGCATTATGGAAAAAAAAAAAAGGCTATAAAAGAAACTCTTCATTTGTTTCCTTAGAAGGCCGAATTGCATTTTTTTTTAGAAAGCATTCATCATCAATCATTAAATCAGAAATCATATCAATAAATGTTCAAATACAAAGAATTACAAGTATTAAACCACAACCAAACACTAATATGAAATTAGAGGAAAAACCAAGTTAGTGAGAATTGAACTTTGCAAGTTCTAAATACAAATAGCTAGATTGATGTTAAACAAAAAAAAAAAAAAAAAAATTTGATGGAGACGTAGGTCACTCTTGTCACATGGGTATATATACAAAAATGCATAAACTAATTAATGCTACAACAATTACATCATCTTCATGGACCCCTTAGCTTTTGGGCAAAAAAATATCTTTGGCAATCTTCTAAATTTAAAATAATCTGGCGCAACTTGTTCTATTATAATTCAATGTTGATGGTAAATAATATTGGCACTTTTCAACCACGATAATATTATTGACACATTTTTTATTTTAATCAAATTACTAGCTATTAGCGATTAGGTAAGAACTTTTTTCTTTTTTGTAATTTAATAAATTTAACATGCTAATTGGTAAATATTTTTGGATTTGTAGAGCATATCGTGTAGAAAATTTTAGGATCGATTACATGTGAGTTTTGTAGACACAATACAATATAATAATATGTTAGATTTTTAAACGTGTTTTTTAGGTATAATGTAAATAATATAGAGGATACTTGAAAACAAAATGAAGACAATTTTTTTTTTTTTATTAATCTAAATTTTACTGAGAGAAAATATTAAAATAAGTTATTAAAAAATAAAGTAAAATAAGAATAACATATTTATGATTGTTGTGCTTAGAAATGACCATTTCATGTCTCTATTGACGACATTAATGAGTTTTTTTCAAAAGAAAAACACATTAGGGTGCTAACTGCCATACACATTATATATCTAGGGTGCAGAGTGCCGAAATTTTTAAATCGTGGTGAAAAGTGCCAAAATGTTATATTTTCAAGGTGCAAAGTGCAAATATTTATATTTTCAGGATGAAAAGTGCCAAAACTTTTAAGTCAGGGTATAAAGTGCCAAAATCCTATAATTTCAGGGTGCAAAATGTAACGCCCCGACTAGAAATTACTTAATTAATATATACATATAAACTTAGTAAATTTACATAAGTTGGTTTTTACAAAATATAAGTTAATAGTAGCTATTTTACATATATATAAGCTTCAAAATTCTAGTTTAATGCCGACGAAATCCTCCTGGCTTCTACGCTATATCCGAGAATCTGAAAATAAGTAAAACACATTACGTAAGTTGACTTGCAACTTAGTGAGGTGGGTGTGCGTGATTCAAATAATTTCAAAGAAAAGAGTGACGAATGCCGTATAAAGTAAACAAAACAGGTATTAATGTACAGTATAAAAGGATACGTTTCGGTGTCCGCCAATTTCCAAGGCTTGCTCCCCAAACACACCTTATAACTCCTCCAATCACACATTTTGATTTTTCCCCATACACACCTTATGCATGACTAGTCAGTGCATTCAAAAACGACTTCGTATATCCAAGAGACCATGTTCTCTCGAATATACGAGCCAGGCCAGGGGCTCATGATCGAGTTAATAGCCCGTGCTATTCAACTTAATCACATAACCGCACAAGCCAAATGGGCCCAAAACAACAACATATAAATAATTCACATAATCAACTTTTTATCCGGGTGAGATAAAGTACTACACCCAGATAAATATCAATTCAACATAGAATTATTCCAATAGCAATCAACAAATAACACATTATCACATTCCAAATTTAAATTGCAAAATCAGCCCCTTCTAAATCACACGTCAATTACCATGCATCAAACCACCAAAATTTACATATAATAGCAATTTCCTACCATTTTAGTCATAGATGGACATTTTATACCAACCTTTTTATAAAGTTATGGAATTATCAACTACTTGATTAAAAGTTTATCAAAGTAGTAATTTTATTTGTTGAATTCTTAAAGTTTAAGAGAATTATTGTGACACTTAACGAATATAACTAAACTTTAACGCACTTAAATAACGATGAGTCGAGATTAACTCTTCGTTATTTAGACTCCCACGCTCACCTTTTTCACCGGAAACGTGGATTATCAAAAGCTTGAATTACTCCAAACGATCACCTTCACTTTCTCCCCAAGTTTCCTATTTTCCTCAACTTCTTTCTCACAATTCTCTTTCCTCTCTTTCACGTACACTACTTGGGTTGAATGTGTTATGTTAATTCAAGTTCAAGAATAAGTAGTATTTATAGTAGTAGCTAACCAATCAAATTAGGCCAACTTTGCATACATGTGGTAGTTTGCATGTTTCCACTAATATTTAGAAAGAAAATTGATAACCAAGTGTCCCATGAGTTGTCTCCATTAGAATTAACCACATTGTTAATTTATGGCGAAATTGCAAAAAGACCCCTGAAATTTTTGAAGTTTTCATTTTGACCCCGAAATATCACGAATTGTTCAATCAGGTCCCAATTAAAAATTCAATACTTAATTAAATTTTAGGCTTTGGGTTAAATCTTTAAAATTTTGAAAGTAATATTTTTGGGGTTTTTACAATCTCCCCCCCCCTAAATGAATTTGGTCCCCAAATTCGTACCTGGAACTTGGAACAGTTCTGGGTAATGTTTACGCATTTCTTCCTCTAGCTCCCATGTAGCTTCTTCGATGGCGTGACTTTTCCATAATATTTTTACCAAAGGTATCTTACGATTTCGAAGTTCTTGAAACTTTCGATCTAGTACACGTACGGGTCTTTCTTCATAGGTCAAATTTTCGTGAAGTTGTAACTGACGATAATCAAGTATATGAGATGGATCCAGATGGTATTTCTTCAGGAGAGACACGTGAAAAACGTCGTGAACCCTTCCCAAGTTTGGAGGTAAGTCAAGTTTGTAGGCGACAACCCCAACCCTTTCCAGGATTTCAAATGGTCCGACATATCGTGGACTAAGTTTTCCTCCTTTTCCATGTTTTATCAATCCTTTCTTTGGCGAGACTTTAAGGAAAACTTCATCTCCGACCTCAAACTCCAGAGGTTTTCTTCGACGATCTGCGTAGCTCTTTTGTCTGCTCTGGGCGACTAGCATTCGTTTTCTGACGGTCTGAATAACTTTCTTCGCTTCTTGGAGTAGATCTAAATTGACTTGAGTGGTCTCAGATGATCGTACTTGGCGTTCACCTAGGTCCCAGTGAATCGGGGATCTACATTTTCTTCCGTATAAAGCTTCAAATGGGGCCATCTGAATCGATGCTTGATAGCTGTTGTTATATGCGAACTCCACCATCGGCAGATGTCTGTCCCAACTGCCCTTGAAGTCTAGGACGCAAGCACGAAGCATATCTTCAAGCGTCTGGATGGTTCGTTCAGACTGGCCATCAGTTTGAGGGTGAGCGGTAGTGCTGAATTGTAACTGAGTTCCAAGAGCTTCCTGAAGTTTTCTCCATAAGCGTGATAGAAACCTCGGGTCTCGATCAGATGTGATATATTTTGGTACACCATGCAAGCGGATGATCTCGTCTTTATATAGTTCTGCTAGCTTATCCACCGTAAAATTAATGCTGATAGGTATGAAATGAGCCACTTTAGTAAGTCGATCGATGATGACCCATACTGCATCGTGTTTGGCTTGGCTCCGTGGTAGGCTGGTGACAAAATCCATGGTTACAGATTCCCACTTCCATTGTGGTATCGGCAAGGGTTGATGCAAACCTGATGGTCTTTGATGTTCAGCTTTTATTTGTTGGCATACTAGGCATCGTGAGATGTACTCAGCGATTTCTCTTTTCATATTATGCCACCAAAAGTGTTGCTTCAGATCTTGATACATTTTGGTACCTCCAGGATGGATGCTGTATCGTGATCGGTGAGCTTCTCCGAGGATGCGTTCTTTTAAGTTACGATTCTTTGGAACACATAGCCTTGTTTTGAATCTTAGTGTTCCAGTAGTATCCGTATGAAATGGTGAATCTGGTTTTTCAGGTAACGTTTGCTTTAACTTCTGAATTTCTTTGTCGCCATGTTGAGTTGCAACGATCTCTTCGAGAATACCAGGTTGGATTTGCAATCCATTAAAAAGTATGCCTATGCGTTCTTTCTCGGGTCTCCATTTGATTGCTTCTTCCAACATTTCCCATTCCTTTGACAAAAGGTGTGATACTTTAACTTTGCGGCTTAAAGCATCAGCTACTACGTTTGCCTTCCCAGGGTGATATTGTATTAAGCAGTCGTAATCGTCCAGGAACTCCATCCATCTTCTTTGGCGCATGTTTAATTCTTTCTGGGAGAATAAGTATTTCAAACTTTTGTGATCGGTAAAGATCACAAATTGTACTCCATAGAGATAGTGTCTCCACTTTCCCAGTGCGAAGACTACTGCTGCTAGCTCAAGATCATGTGTTGGGTAATTCTTTTCGTATGGTTTCAATTTACGAGATGCATAGGCGATGACCTTTCCATGTTGCATTAGTACACATCCCAAGCCGTCTTTTGATGCATCAGTGTAAACCACGAAGTTCTCTGTCCCTTCAGGTAAGGCTAATACCGGTGCTGTTGTTAATCTTTTCTTGAGTTCTTGAAAACTGCTATCACACTTTTCGTTCCATACGAAGGGGGTCTTCTTTTGCGTGAGTCCCGTTAATGGTGTCGCGATCTTTGAGAAGTCTTTGATGAATCTGCGGTAGTATCATGCTAAGCCTAAAAAGCTGCGTACTTCGGTCACCGTTTCAGGTCGCTTCCATTCAATAATAGCTTCCACTTTTGATGGATCCACCGCAATTCCTTTTCCTGATATTATATGTCCTAGGAAAGAGACATGGTCCAACCAAAACTCGCACTTGCTGAACTTAGCATATAGCTTATTTTCTCGAAGTACCTGTAAAACTTTTTGTAGGTGTTCCATGTGTTCCTCTTCCGATTTTGAGTAGATTAGAATATCATCGATGAATACTACCACAAACTTATCCAAGAATTGTTTGAACACTCGATGCATTAAATCCATGAAGGCGGTTGGCGCATTGGTCAGTCCAAAGGGCATGACCACAAATTCGAAATGCCCATACCTGGAGTTGAGTGCCGTCTTAGGTATATCTTCCTCTTTGATTTTTAATTGGTAATATCCTTGTCTTAAATCCAGTTTAGAGAAAACTCGGGAGCCTTGAAGTTGGTCAAATAGTTCTTCAATATGTGGCAACGGATATTTGTTCTTGATAGTCACATTGTTCAATCCTCTATAATCGATGCACATTCTCATCGTGCCATCTTTCTTCTTTACAAACAAGACTGGGGCTCCCCAGGGTGACGTGCTTGGCCTAATGAACCCTTGCTCCAATAATTCTTGTAGTTGTGTCTTAAGTTCCTTAAGCTCGGCTGGCGCCATTCGGTAAGGTGTTTTGGCGATAGGTGACGTTCCAGGAATAAGGTCGATTGTGAATTCCACTTCACGGTCTGGTGGTAGTGTAGTTAATGCTTCTGGGAAAACATCGGAGTATTCGGATACGATGGGTACCTCTTTTAGTTCACGTTTGTCTTTTGGCTGGTTAATTAGGTAAGCCAAAAAACCTTGCCCTCCCTGGGACATTATCCGTCGGGCCTGGGTAGCGGATAGTAGAGGTCCCTTCAAAAGTTTTTGGTTACCCCAAAAGCATACTTCAGATTGGCCGGGTATGCGCATTGTTACCGTCTTAAAGTGACAATCTACTTTCGCAAAGTATGTAGAAAGCCAATCCATCCCAAGGATTACGTCAAAGCCTTGGATGGGTAATGCGATTAAATTCGCGGGAAAATTGTTATTCTCAATATTAACACTACAATTTTTAAACACCGATCCCGTAACACATGAAATTCCCATAGGTGTGTTAACTTCTAAGTCGAAAGGCAAAGATTCCGGTGTAATTCTCAAATTCGACCCACTTTGGTGTCACAAAAGAATGAGATGCACCAGAGTCGAATAAAACTTTGCAAGGATAGTTGGAAATTAAAATTGTACCTTCTACCACGTCAGGGAGTTCTGGTCCAGTGATGATTTCTCCCTCTATTGCAAAGGCTCGTCCAGGTACTTTTGGTTTCCCCACTTGAGATTGGTTGTTATGAGACTTCTTATTTTCCATTGGTGTTGGTGGATTTGACATCACAGGACATTTGCTAACAAAGTGTTGACTACTCCCGCATCGAAAGCATTTCTTTGTTTTCTTCCAGCATCGATCTTCGGTATGTCCTTGTAAGTTGCAATAACTACATGTATGTTCTCGATAAGATCTTTCCCTTTTTCCCAAAGCTTGCCTTGGTTGTCCTCCATTCGGGCCCTGATTTCCTTTGAACGGTGGCGTCATTTTTGTACTTTCTCCCGGTTGTTTGTTTTGTTGCCAGCTAGAGGGTTGGGGATAGTTCTTCTTTGTAGCCATAAATTGATAGCTCATTTCTGCTAAGTCGCGTTCGATTCGTAAAGCTCTTTCTACTGCTTTCATGTACCTTTCGATATGATGCGACATTAGTCCTTGACGTATTTCTGGACGAAGTCCTCTAATGAATTTTCGTGTTCGCCTTGGCTCATCATTGTTCAAATGTGGAGCATACTTCACTAGTCGACAGAATTGTGCGTCGTACTGAGCGACCGTATTATTTCCTTGGCATAAGGCGTTACACTCGTCTTCCGTTGTTCCCGTATAAGAGGTGGGATGTACTTATCATTAAATTCTCTGACAAAATTTGTCCACGTCTTTTCTACGCCGTCTTGATCCCAAATGCGTCGTATAGATCTCCACCAATCTCGAGCTGCTCCTTCGAACCGAAATACTGCAAGAGAAACTTTTTTCTCTTCTGTATAGTCTAAAACTTCAAAGATATTTTCAATTTCTTCCAACCAGCTCTCCGCTTTCCGATCATCGGGATCCCCTTTAAATTTTGGTGGTTGGAAGTGAAGAAACCGATCAAGTAGTCGGTCTGAAGTTGCCGGGTTTTCTGGTATGGGGACAAGATTAGGAGTTGGATTTGTTTCTGGAGCTCGGGCTGGTTGTGAGGAACTTGCCGGAGCTGAAGTTGTGGCTTGTATGGTTTGAGCTAACATTCCTATAGCCGTAAGCATTTGATCTATCTTTTCATGGAGGGATATGTTCTCAGGGTTATTATTCAAATCCATAGTAAAGCAAATAAGTTAGCTTGCTGCATTGGAAACCAATTACACATTAAAAACTAGTAATTAAACATTTAGGCCAGTATTTAAACAAAACTTTGTGACTATGCCGTAAGTCTCAATTTTTCTAATTTAATATAGTTAAATACATCGAAATATATCTTTAGCCAAAATTTTGAGACTGTATCATAAGTTCCAATACTTCTATATACAAAAACAGCTGCTAAAGTATTCACATATTAGTACCTACACACTAGTATTTACACACATTAGCAAATGCACATATTCACAAGCAAAACATAGTTTTCTTTGTTACTAAGGTCTCGTAACAGATCCTGCTGAGGTTAGTTTATATTTATAATTCTCTATTTTATCAATTTTACTGTTCTTATATTGATGTCTAGTTTCGGGTCACTGTTGTGAGATACTATACTAATTCTAGAGCACAAAGCTTAGTTAGTATCACGTAGAAACATGTGTGCAAGTTATGCTCATTTTATTTACTAATTAAGCTACGTAAGTGATGTTATAAAAGTCCTAAGTTAAACTTTATCTTCTCCAATTTCATATTCTTATGTTTCTTAGGCCTTACAAGTTATATCCTATGCCGAGGACCATTTCCTGACTCGGAGCCTAAGCTCTGATACCATCTGTAACGCCCCGACTAGAAATTACTTAATTAATATATACATATAAACTTAGTAAATTTACATAAGTTGGTTTTTACAAAATATAAGTTAATAGTAGCTATTTTACATATATATAAGCTTCAAAATTCTAGTTTAATGCCGACGAAATCCTCCTGGCTTCTACGCTATATCCGAGAATCTGAAAATAAGTAAAACACATTACGTAAGTTGACTTGCAACTTAGTGAGGTGGGTGTGCGTGATTCAAATAATTTCAAAGAAAAGAGTGACGAATGCCGTATAAAGTAAACAAAACAGGTATTAATGTACAGTATAAAAGGATACGTTTCGGTGTCCGCCAATTTCCAAGGCTTGCTCCCCAAACACACCTTATAACTCCTCCAATCACACCTTTTGATTTTTCCCCATACACACCTTATGCATGACTAGTCAGTGCATTCCAAAACGACTTCGTATATCCAAGAGACCCTGTTCTCTCGAATATACGAGCCAGGCCAGGGGCTCATGATCGAGTTAATAGCCCGTGCTATTCAACTTAATCACATAACCGCACAAGCCAAATGGGCCCAAAACAACAACAGATAAATAATTCACATAATCAACTTTTTATCCGGGTGAGATAAAGTACTACACCCAGATAAATATCAATTCAACATAGAATTATTCCAATAGCAATCAACAAATAACACATTATCACATTCCAAATTTAAATTGCAAAATCAGCCCCTTCTAAATCACACGTCAATTACCATGCATCAAACCATCAAAATTTACATATAATAGCAATTTCCTACCATTTTAGTCATAGATGGACATTTTATACCAACCTTTTTATAAAGTTATGGAATTATCAACTACTTGATTAAAAGTTTATCAAAGTAGTAATTTTATTTGTTGAATTCTTAAAGTTTAAGAGAATTATTGTGACACTTAACGAATATAACTAAACTTTAACGCACTTAAATAACGATGAGTCGAGATTAACTCTTCGTTATTTAGACTCCCACGCTCACCTTTTTCACCGGAAACTTGGATTATCAAAAGCTTGAATTACTCCAAACGATCACCTTCACTTTCTCCCCAAGTTTCCTATTTTCCTCAACTTCTTTCTCACAATTTTCTTTCCTCTCTTTCACGTACACTACTTGGGTTGAATGTGTTATGTTAATTCAAGTTCAAGAATAAGTAGTATTTATAGTAGTAGCTAACCAATCAAATTAGGCCAACTTTGCATACATGTGGTAGTTTGCATGTTTCCACTAATATTTAGAAAGAAAATTGATAACCAAGTGTCCCATGAGTTGTCTCCATTAGAATTAACCACATTGTTAATTTATGGCGAAATTGCAAAAAGACCCCTAAAATTTTTGAAGTTTTCATTTTGACCCCGAAATATCACGAATTGTTCAATCAGGTCCCAATTAAAAATTCAATACTTAATTAAATTTTAGGCTTTGGGTTAAATCTTTAAAATTTTGAAAGTAATATTTTTGGGGTTTTTACACAAAATGCCAAAAATCTATTATAAATACTAATATTAAACTATATGAATACTCACACTAGTGGAGTTGAACCCATGACCTCTTGATCATGGAAGCTCAACCTTCGCCAATAAGCTACGGTCTCGTCGGTTAACCTATTCAAGTGTAAACAAACTAAAAGCACAAATCAGATTGTATAACTTCACATATTAAAACTGAAACCCAACTCAAATAAAAAAATAACGTGGATACATAATAAATTTAATAATATCGGTCCATATATTTCTTTTCTAAATGTCCCAAAACAAAACTCATTTTTCTCAATGGGAAATTTTTTTTTTTTTCAAAAAATATCCTGTTACATGATGTAATTAGAGTTTGAAAAGGACGTTAAACTGATTTAAGTAGCTGTACTTGTATAATTTCTCTTGGTTCGACAACTTTTGGTCTTCTTTTTTTTTTTTTTTTTTCCTTTAAGCTCATGTATAACACATAATGTTGGCTGCACAAAGAATAGTAGGTGTTTATTTTTTTCTTGATAAAACTGTGTATTTACGGCTCAGATCGGAGAGTGCAAAGGGTATATGTCCTCCCCAGTGTGAATAGTAAGTATTATATCCTTGTAATTCTTAATACTTTCGAAGTTTGATATGATTAATATAAAAGCATCTACCATAATTTTTGAAGTTTCTAATGGGATAGCACTAGTCTTATAGCATGTATAACAACCCAAGCCTATATTAAAAGAGTATGTGAGTTTTAAACAGTTCAATTTCTTTTGGTAATTAATAAAATTGACACTAAAATATTTATTCATTATTAAAAGTCCCCATACATATAATCTCTCTAAAATCATGATTCATTGTAACAGTTTTGTCAAATTACAGAACGTCATTTTCATCGTTAACTCATCTTTGTCCTTTGAACATCATAATCAAGAGGTGTTATAGTTTATTTTTTATTTTTTATTATATATAATTACAACCTTTAAATTTTTATAGATTTTTTCAATTGATCAGAGTTTCATTCAAGGCATTCAGAGCTTGTCATTAAAAAAGGAAGTGCCCCTATGAGAATCAAGTCTCCAAAGTTTACACTTATAGTATATTCAAAAAATTCCAAGTTGAGGTAGAAGAGATGGTTTCATGTTTCAATGTAAGCCAACACCATTATGAAGGGTCACTTACAACTTATATAGTTAGAGAACGGGTTTCTGATATGGAGAATATCAATTATATTTTGAGAGGATTTCATTTTTGATACTACAAAGTAACACTACTTTAAAGGTTACGATACCATAACTTTAAAAACATACACATTTGGTACCACATGTTAACTGTCCTCGACACATTTGGTACTTCCGTCAATTTTTTGACGGAAATTTCAATTTCGGACTGAAAGTTGATGAAAATTTGCATAATTAGTCTAATATTTATAGGCTGCTGCCAAAGTTTGTCCCACATATTTTCTGGGCGATAAATTTACCCCAAAGTTCACAAGTTTTATGAATTTTATATATTATTATTATTAAATTTCTTAAACTAATTAGATTATATATATAATATATATAAACTAAATTTTATATAAAATCTAATAAAATATAAATTAAATTTATAAGAATTTTTTAATTTGAAAAAAAATCTTTTAAACTAATTAGATTTTATATATATAATATATATAAACTAAATAATATTTTATATGAAACCTAATAAAATATAAATTAAATTTATTCAAATTTTTCTACTTTGAAAAATAATCTTTTAAACTAATTAGATTTTATATATAATATATAAATTAAATAATCTATAACTATAGGATCAATTTTGTAAATTTTCTATCAATTTTTCGTACAAAAATTGACGGAAGTACCAAATGTGTCGAGGGCAGTTAACATGTGGTATTAAATGTGTATATTTTTAAAGTTATGGTATCGTAACCTTAAAGTAGGATTACTTTTGGTACCAAAAGTGAAATTCTCTCATCATATTTTAGACTATGAGGTTGTGTATAACAAAGTAGAAGCAAATGTTAAAATATAAGTGAACTCAAATTTATTATTTAAGTTTTGTGGGGGTAAAAATTTTAATAGACACTTTGAAATCGGTTAAACAAGTTGTCCACGTTATTTCCACAAAGTAAAATTTTTTGAGTCAATTATAAGTGGACTCAAATTTATTATTTAAGATTTTTTAGGGTAAAAATTGCAGTAAACACACTAAAACCGGCCAAATCAGTTTCTCACGCTATTTCCACTATCCTAACTTTCTCCACTCAATTAAATATGGCTGTAAGTGAGTTGTACAAAAAAAAGCTGTCATATTGACATTTTCCTTTCAGCAAGCTGCAGTTTATGTTGTGGAACTGATTTTCAGAGTCTATATAAATTATAATGGTTTTATAGTCTATTTTGTAAGATAACTTGTAAAAGTAATATCTTCAATTGGTTTCAATAATGTCTAGACAATTATTATTTGTAAGAGGATATCTTACTAATTTTACGTTAAGTAATAGAAATTTAAACTCTAATGGTCTATTTGGATGGGTTTTGGCTCGGTTTTCGGGTCTCGGTAAAAAAAAAAAAAATTGGGTGATTTCGATGAAACATTTAAGACCTCATTTGGATGGGTTGATTGTTGGGTTTTATGGTTTGAATAAGTTGAAACTCCACTTGGATTGGGTTTGGATGTTGGGGTTTAGGGGAAAAAAGTAGATTGCAGGTGTCAAATCAATTTTTTTTTTTTTTTGTGAGATTTGGGGGAAAATTGGTGGTAGGTGTTAAATTAATATTTTATAGGTTTGAAGAGTCTGAGTGTGAGTTTCTGAATAAGTTTTTTATGGTTTTATGGGTTTGGCCAAAACTCATTTGAAAGAGTTTTGACTCGATCTTGCAAAACACGCGAGACCGGGCCAAAACCCATCCACATACACCCTAAATAATTTGTCGATCTAACATATCAATTAACAATCTAAATGAGAGAATTGCACTTGTGGTACCAAAATTTATATCGATTCTCACTTGTGGTACTATAAAAATTTAGGCCGACACATTTGGTACCATAATTTCACAAATCCACTCACATTTGGTATTGCCGTTAAAATCATCGTTAAGTTGGTGATGTGGCAGTTAAGTCAATTTTAATTATTGCAAAATTGATGCAATTACCTATGTTGACTACAAATCTAAACTATAACATTTTGAACTGGCAAAATAACCCCACATCTTCAAATTAATTGACAATTTTAGTCCACATTGTTGCCCAATTTCAAAATTGACTCGAATAAGACCACGTGCGCACCAATTTGGAGTTTTTACTTATTATATTTACATATTTATTTCACTAATTTGATTTTATAAACAATATTAATAAATTAAATAATACTTTATAAATCTGGAAAAAAAAACATATTTTTTTGAATCTAAAATTTATATAATAGTATTCTATTTAATATTTATCAAAATAAAAAATATATATTATTAATAAATAAATCAAATTTAAAAAAAAAAAAAACCCACCCATCCCCCGTAACCATGTACAAACAAAAATTGGCATGGAAACATCATGCATGATTTGAGCTAATTTATTAGGTCAAACTTAATTAGTCAAGTATTGTTGGGACAATTATTGACCTTAAGATATGCCGGACATGCATGGTCGGAACGTGACATTAAGCTAAATTTTATCTATCAAAATAACGTGAATCGAATATTGATTAAGTTTATTTGAGTTTTAGTCTAAGCATAGTTGTCTATGTTATGGTCACGAGGAGTATGAATATGCACACAATTCGATAAATTGATCAAATCGTATCGAAATCGAACGTTTGATTCATATTGAATACTGAATTTAAGTGTCAATTCGATATTTGATAAAAAGGTTAATTATCAAACATTATTCCTTTCCGATTTTAATATTGCAGGTCGATTTACAAACCGAACCGGTAATACCAAAATTATGAAATTTATTTTTGCTTGTAATTGTACACATTAAAAAATCTCTCAGTTGACATTTTGATTATCCGTGTACCCCCAAAAGAAAGTTCTATTTATCCTTCCTTGCCCCCGTTCTCTAATTTCTCTCGCTTGCTCTGAAGTTTGCACACGTGTCGCCCATCCGTCTCTTTCGGTTCTCCATCCCGGCCGTTCATTTAATCTCTTGGGAAGTAAGGATTCAATTCATCATCTCTTTTCTTATTTTCTTTCTTTTTCCTTAATGCTTTGTTTGTTTCGAACAACACTACACATTTTGTTGAAATTCTCTTTGTCTATGTTATGTATGCTCCATTTAGCTAATTGATGTCAAATGATAAAGAATATATGCCATTGATAGTATAATTGTTTCTATTTTATTGTATCTTAGTATTTTGTTAAAAAAAAAAAAATATGATTCTTGTAACTTTGCAACATTACATCAAATTCATGATTTGGAGACGTCAGAGTTATATGAAGGTGTCAAATTCTTTTTCTTTTTTCTTAATCGGCATATAAGATCAACTTAAAAATTAAGGTTGATATTTAACTTGATTCAATGAGTTTTGGTCAAACTACAAATTTCAAAAATTAATTTACATGACAAAAAAAAACCCAAAACTGCACTTTTTGGATTTTTGGTATCAAACTAAACCGAACCAAATTGTTCGGTTTGGCACACCGTACCAGTTCTGATATTACCAAACCAATCCAGATATCAAAAATGATACGACTTGATTCGATTTTAATGAAGAACCCCTCTTATAACATAATTACGAACATAAACATTCTACTTTTATGTTTTATCTATTCATAGATTTTTGATAAGTAAAGATTTAACTCTATTAATGTACATTAGTTGTATACTTATATTTCACAATACTATAATATTTGCTTTTTCAAAAATATTTGCTTTTTCAAATGAAGGATTTTAGATTATATTTAATAAAAATATATTAAGATTTGAAAAAGAAGTTGATTTGTCATTTTATTTATCTATAACAAATATGTTACAAAAAAACCATATAAATACTTAATAAATACTTTTACAATTTTAAAAGTACGAAAATAAATTTTAGTAATAAACTTTTTTTTTTTGTTAGCCCCGATTTTACATTTCGCCTAGAGCCCCCTAATACGTCGGGCCAAGCCAATCTTCGGGCCAAGCCAATCTTCCGTACGACTGACCAAACCCCTTTATGCACTGTTGCCAGTTGCCTTTGCTAAAGAGGTGAAACTGAACCTGCAAAAGAACCAACAAGTCACATACTAACCAGGACATTTGGTATATACCAAATAAATCAACTCGTAAAGATAAATACCTAATAACCGGCTTCTGAGTTTGCACGTTTGAGGTGTTCGACAGCCCATGAGTTGTTACAGGCAGTTCAAGCGGCTATATAATAAACGAAAAAAAAGGACAGAAATAAGTCTCTAAGCAAACAAAACGAAAAAATAATTCCTCTCGGATAGAAGCATAAAAAGTTAGTTGAAAGGACCTCGAGCTCCTCCAAGTCCCTGTTTGTTGGAATCGTGGAGCAAGAATCAGCTCCATTTCCGGCTGTTGCTACTCCTAGAGCTTGCTCCTCTTCTGTAGAGGACACGAATGGTTTAGTTCCTTTGGAGTCACCATTTTCCAGAGTTCCACTCTTCAATTGTACACCTTCTACGATGTCATCAGGTATTTTAGAAGCGCTTTGGTGACCCAAAGTTGGAGAAGAAGATAGCTCAATGACAGGCTTCTCCATTGCCAATGAACCCGGTGAAGCACCAAAGGTGGTTGATAGTCCAGGAATTTCAGTGCCATTACTAATGGTGCCACCAAGATTAGGTTCAAATGAAGTTGCATCACTACACATGGTTGTGCTTGAGGACTCGGTCAAGCTAAATCCTCTACTGTGGTCGTCATGTTTCCTTCTCTTCCTGATCATAGCAGCATCGGCTTGTGGGGAGTTGGACCGAAGTGATTTTTGAACGGAACGACCCTCAGAAGCACTTCGGGCGTAGTTAGGACGAACTCCACCAGGGAAGACAAAGACAGGTATGTCTTTCCGTTTCACGTGACAAACATGAATCCACATTGAGGGCTTCCAGAATGAGTATGCATAGACATCACGCTTAAAATCTTCAACTGTCATCCTTATATCAAATTGTTCACCTTCTTGAGGACTAGAGCCTTGTTTTCTCCGCAAACCCATAAAGTAACTATGGTGAAACGGCTTAGATTTATCGGAAAATTCACCAGGGTGAGGATGGCACTGAAGTACCCCATTCGTGTCCCTCTCAATCTGGATATATTGGAATAACCACGAAAATTAACCCAACAGAAAGGTAATTCAATGTGTAACACTATTAACATAGCGCGCTCCAAAAACAAAAACAAAAAAAGAGAACGATTATGTGCTAACCTTCAGAGTAAGCAGGCGTATTCTGGACTCAACCCAACCTTTCCAATTCATCAAGTCCTCATCAGTCTCTGCTGCTATGTCTATTTGCAGATAATTCTTGTATGCTTCAAAGAAAGCAAAAGGCTCAAAAAGAGCATCCCAACTAACCTTGTTTGCTTCTATTGCCTGCCACCATGTTAGCAGATGTAGCAGACAAGAAAGAGTAAGAAACCAGATATAAACAAGGAAGCACAAAGCGAGAAAGAATACTCAAAACAAGACGATATAACTACACAAGTTTATATTAAATTCAGAGTACTAAAAGTCTAAAACCAAATTTCAACAAGAATAACTAACACTCACGCACGAAGGAACTTCTTTCCAGAACACATAACCAGAAGAAATTATTGGTTGAATGAATTAAAGCTTAATACATGGATAGCAAGCTTTGTACTCGAAGAAGTATACGATTGAACATATAACCCTAGATAACATAGAATGCATCTACAGATCTACATTTGTGACTAATAATTGTTGAAATGAAACAAACTAAAAGAACTGTTGGCAAAATGTAATGGGTTAAATAGAAGCAGAAGACAAACACAAGTCCAATTTCAACTAGAAGAATTACTGACTGCAGAATGAAGTACCTCACAAATTTCGTTCCCCCTCTGAAATTCTTCCATCATGACACGCAATGTGCTTGTAGACACATTGTAGCTAGAGTTCATGCAAGGATATGCAGGAGTTATTATTGGCATCAAGTGTAACCTGTCCTTATAATTTCTTCTAGGATCCCAAAAGGAAAGTCCTAAAGAGTTTTCCTGTATTGGACATAACATAACAGGATTTGGCCAGCGCCACAGATTGTAGACCCTAAAAAAACGAGAAACCAACATGCTGGGTAGAGCATTGGGGTACAACTGGCAAATACGGGCAACAAGCAATGCCCAATTAATACCACCAAGGAAACCGGTAACCTGGCCATATGAAAAAGCGTCTATGAGTAAAGAGTCACTCATCTAAGAAAAAGGGAAGAATGGACTACAGTCTCAATTTCCTCACATTTGAATAAACTCCACGGCGCTTTGCCCACAACCTCATACATCGCAGAGTAGTACGGAAAGTCTAAAGAAGAGAAGAACAATGGAACTTATTAATCATATAAAGGACAAATAGTTTAGAACGTGAGTGTATAAGTACACACACCTGAATGTTTGGGACCAAACGCAATATTTGATCGGTCACTCTACAACCATTAAGACTACGTACAGTCTGGTCATCCACATTTTGCAGTAATGATTCTTGTGATATATCCAAGTCCTGAATACAAATAGACAACAATATGCAAGGAGAAAATTAGGGATTACTTCAAAGCAAAGACATAATATAGATGGTCAAACCATGCTAATGAAAAAGTACAAGCCTTCATCAAAAGGGAACAAATAAATTAGTGTATTAGTCTTGAAACTAAGGCTGAGGGCTAAAATAAAAATATTAATCTAAAAAAAGAAGACCAAAATAAAAGTGATGGGAAACACTTGAAAATTTTCACAATGTTAGTCTTCCAGATGAGGTTTGCTTCCAAAAGAAGCTAGGACCTCTTCCCAAAGTCGATTACGGAACGGAAAAGTTGATTAATATCCTGTATTAGTATGCAAAAGATGAACATCATTTCCCATTTATAAAACTATTTGCACTCATAATTCTCAAGAATTCTTCATAGAGAAGCTTCACCCAACTTTAATTGTCTTCAAAACTGTGGGGTGAAAACAACGCATAAAATATGATCAAACTGGTACCAGAGAGTTACTTAAACAAATAAAATAAACAACATGAAGAAATTCCAAAAGTAATTCCTACCTGCATAATTATAATTTGAATCACATTTTCATAGAAAACATAAGACCGAAAAATGGATGAATATATCATCTCCTCAGTCACAAGTATGCATGTACTTCTTACAACATCAGTAACCATGACACATTAAGTTGAAGAATATGCTACGTAAAACACAAATTGAATGCTATACCCACTAACTACATGTCAACTACAAGACAAAAGATCATACTTCAGGTATAAGCCAGAGGGACACATTTGCATAAAGTAGATCTACAGAAACACCACTGAGCTTGAACTTCATCACAGGAACATGAGCATCAGGTACAGAATGCAGCTCTTGTACTTCAGGCATCTCTAACAGCATTTTGTGAAGCTCGCCAAAGAAGTCTTCCTGTATATTACAGAGTCATTAAACAACACCATCAGATATACAAATCTCAAGGAAAAGCTGCCCGATATAAAGCTAGCAACCATACATTTCGACTAGCATGCTTTGGTCCAACGCACAAGGTATCAATATCAGCACCTGGACCGTGTACCTATTAAATATACGAAAGAAACCAAAAGTCACTCGCAGAGGGTTGTCCGGTAAATTTTAAAAAGTAATAAACAATTTCCACATTTATAACAAGGAGAAAATTTATATGCTGTAAAGTGTAAACAATCATCCTTTTCCCAGGTTAGTCATTCAATTTGGCTTTCAGCTCGCAGACCCTGTTTTGAATGTTTCCAAAGTTAAGCAACATTTTGTGAATGTAATCTAGAGAAAAGTTCATATGTTAAGCCTCAACTAAACCAAACTCAAAACTATATTATCATTCATGTCGAACCATTAACAAATAGTTCCTCCACAGAGTTCAAAAAAAGGACCACATCCAACACAAATAAGTAGAAAACAGCCTTTAGCTTTAGTTACTTTCTAAGCACAATAGTTAAAATCGGTACCTGAAACCATGTACCACAAGGAAAAAAAAAATTACTAATTGAGTAGCCTTTAGCCTATTGTTATAATAAAACAAATATTTAACTTAATCAAAGATAAAAGAGTTTTGGCATTGTTTTTATCAGCGCAACAAAATCATCCATATTTTAGGACTTCAATGCATAATTTGCTAACATGAAATATAAATTTACTATTTAACAGAATACCCAACTCATATGACCACGATAGACAAAACTCTTCTTGTTCTTATATGAACAGCCCAACTAATTCTCCTCTCCTCTAAATGGAACTTTTTTATGGCTCCTGTCTCTTCTAATATTAGCTATAAAAACTCAAAACAATGATTCTCCAACCTATTTTCAACAGTTGCATATGGTTTTGCAGTGCACTTCGTGTGATAATGGCCTCCAAACCATTGAAAGTTAGAGATCTTTGCATGTTAGGCAAGGCAATACCCCAACTCAGATGGCATTCTTTGTCTGATATGAATTGATATTATTTTTCAGAGCCCTAATGAATTAAATTATCATATTGCAGTATAAGTGATATTTATGTATGAGAAAACCAGCTCTAGCTTGTATTGTTAAAGCTCAAAAGCATGAGACAAAAGAAAGCAGTGTCCCAGCTATGAAAGTGGAAATAAAATATTGGTTCCAGAGACATTTCTAAGTCAAATATCAACTCAAATGTCATCACTCAGCCACTAACTAAAGAAAGTTTTAAAACTTCCAGCCTTGTAAGGACTACAAATATGTTTCTTTTCTATTTTTCCAGGTAAACCTCAAAAAAGGGTCAAAAATGGGCTAAGAGCAACACAATCGATTGAATTGTTTCTTATCACTGGTTGTCAATATAATGCAAAAACAATGATGTGAAGGAAGAAAGCATAGACTGAGAGTAACAGACAGATGATAACAATTAACAAATAATACGAGTCTAAAAATGGTTCTAAAAAATAATACGAGTCAAAATTCATACACCAAGCCGATAAGAACCAAAAGTGAAAATTTTTGCATTCGCTTCGTGAACCATTGCCTCATTATAACCTTTGGCACGGCTGACATTCTTCACCCACAACTTGACAGTCTGAGAAATAATCCAGGATCAGTAATTTGTACATCAAGTGGAGACCAGAACAATTATATAGTGCAAGACTAGAATATGTGACCTGGTCCAATCTCCCAAGAACTTCCTCCCTTTTAATAGCTTCTTCATGACTTTCATACAATCCTGCATCTGCAAGAAACTGATAGTCCATTCACAAGTAAGAGAAGTTACAAGTTATTTTCCACTCGATGATCAACTGGCTATGAAATTCTAAATGGTAAATTACAAGCTTAAGCAAATTTTAAGGACAAACAAAATAGATATCTCGTTCAGTTGGCAGTAGCACCTATAAGGAAAAGGAACTAAACGAAATTAAAATATTTAGCCAACATGAAATTGTAGTTGCAACGCAGTAATATCCGCTGATAAAAAATAAACATGTCTTTAAACCTATGGTCATAAACCAAAAACAAAGGCAATATTTTGGAAAGAAACTAAAGCAGCTAAGTGAGAAAATCAAACTCAATTAACACGCTGGTAGCCAAAATACTCAAAAGGTATTCAACTAAAGAAAGTTGCCATTATCTTCTTTAACACAACTCCTATGTCTGTATTACAAAGTTCCCGTTCCTTTTACCATAGGAAACAAACCAATTTTTCCCTTTCTTTTACAATTCCCTAAATCTCTAACAGTGAAAGCTATACGCGTCCACATGAAATATGCATCGTAGAACTAAAACTCATGAATATGCAATTCAATTTGCTTATATCTCATCATGGCCCTCGAATTTTTTGATAAACCAACCCATCCCCCAATAAGAACATAAAGGTTACATCATTTTCAAGCAAATATTCCACAAAGTATACAGCAAGCTCATCAAAAAATATAGAGAAGCAACCTTTTCCAACTCCCGAGTCTTTATAACATCGGATTCACAGGGTCCGCCAGTTGAAATTGGCTCAGACAATCCAACACGAGTTGCAGTAGCCAAATTACCAGAGCTACCCATCAACTATCCTCTTGTCGAAAGTAGCTTTATCTTTTTTTTTTTTTTTTTTTGCACAAGAAAAAAAAATCAAAAGTAAAGTAACAACATATATTTCTCTTTTTATTCCAATCACAGTTAACAATCAACTCTCAACGAACACAATCGTTACGATAATAACAATATAAAATAATTTTTATAATCAATCAACGAAAACATAAAAAATAAATATTACTCCTTGCTTTTTTTTCATTCAATTCCAGATAAGCTACTACAAAAGGTAAAAAAAAAAAGTACAATCAGAATCGGGAATAAAACCCTGATTTCATAAATTACTCAGAAAACCCTCTTTGTTTGTTTCTCCCTCTCTCTCTCTCTATTGAATTTCTCCCTCCACGTCAAAATTAGAAACCCTAAAAGTACATGTAAAGGCCCCCGGTCTCCATCAGGTGCTCGTCTTTTTCTTTCTTGATGATTTGTTCGAGTCTCTGAAAAACAATCGAAAACCCTAAAAATCAATCACAGCGCGGAATTATACATGAATAACCGACAATCAATCAATACATATTCAAATTCCTTCATAATTTCATATACATATACAAAATAAAATAATATATAATTAAGAGAGAGATTAAGGAGCGGGCTTACAGAAGGTGCGTCAGCGACCAAGGGAAGGCGGAGATGATCAGAAAAATAGAATATCATATAAGGTGAAGAAAAAACAAAGAGAGGACAAAAATAATAAATTTTATTATTAATTAATTTATATTAATAAAAGAAAGAAAAGGGAAATTATGACAATCTAGTCAAAAAAAAAATATTGGTTGGACTAATAAATAATTTCTTATTTTTGGTCGGTTGAGTAGACTTCAAAGTCCAAGCTTAACCACTAGGGCAAGTCCAACATCAATTTATCAAGAAAAAAAAGGGAACATTTTTATTTTATTTTTCATAATTAAAGCAATCATTAAAAGGGTATTTTTGATATTTTATCTTAGAAAAGTGATTAATTATTAAATTTCTTAATCTGTGTGAAAATGTTAAATGTGTCAATTAATTTATTTTTTTTTCTGATAACCCAGGTGTCCAAGCTTACACCAGACTAATCATGGACCCTCAGAACCCTTGCCCTAGAACCCTGAAGGATGTAAATCGCGGGATGTGCCTCCACCAAGCCTTGGAATCCCACCATACTGCTGTACACTCTGCGCACAAAGGGGTCTTGATAAAAAATGACCCTTAGACAGACTCATGATAATGCTTCCATCCAAGTTCCAAAGGAGATTCGAACCCCCACCCTTACCAATGCATAATTTTTCAGTTTTACCATTTTTTACTTCTAAGTTTATACAGTAAAGTAGAGTGCACAAATATCAATAATATTAATTAAAACAATTATTAAAAGGGTATTTTTGACATTTTTTTTATCTTAAAAATTGACTAATTATTAAATTTCTTAATTTATGTGTAAAGGCCAAATTTGCCTTTTTAATTTAAAAGGGAGGGAGTAACTTTTTTGCCCATAATTACGAGTGACACGATCTTTAGCCATCTTATGCAAAACAAAACTTCAGCCGACTTTTTATATATATTATTTAAGGAAAAAACAAGTAAATAACTTTCTATATTATTAGGGTAATCGGATTATTTTATTTTTATTTTTTTGGTTTCTCAAGAGTTTTAATCCCGTTCGAGGCGCGTCGGGCACATAAAGTGAAAATCTCTCCCAACAGGGATTCGAACCTGAATCCGCTACTTTGTAGTCAGCACATAAATTCAGATAATCGGATTATCTGAATTTTGTTTTGGTATGATGGGAACAAAGGTTTGAGGGTTAATTGATTGTCTTGAGTTAAGACTTAGATCAATGAAGAAAAACACTAGCCTCTCTATACTTGGGTAGATTGTCTATTAAATGATTCAAGAAACTCATTTTTAATCAAAATTTAAAATCATGGATCAAAGTTTCGTTTTTTATCAGCTGAATTATAGAAATTTTTCGAAAAAAATTCGGAAACGTTTTGGAAGAATTGGAAAAAATTATGAAAAAGTTACCAAATTAAGAACAAGAGAAAGTTTCAAGGAAAATATAGAGTTTTGGAAATATGTCACGTTGTGGGTTATATTCATATGTAGGACTGTCAATCGGACCTTGTGAACCGAGCTTTAAGTAGCTCAAACTTAAATAACATCGGGCTTCATAGCTATAGACTCAAATTCGACTCATAAATTTTCTAATTATTTTGGCTCAAACTCGAGTCATGTAAACTTTCGGGTTTCAAATTTATATCGGGCTTATATCGAGTTTGTTAATACTAGCAAAATTTACTCCATAAATTAAAAAAATTACGCATTACTGAAACACATATGAGTGATCAAATAGTATTAGATAAAAAAAATTCATCTTCCCTTAAATATGAGACACATTTTATTGCTCAAGACAAGTAGAATTTTTATTTTCTATTTGTGTAAGTGAATTTTGATGTACGTTTTATTGCTCCAGTCCTAAGACTCCAAAATTCCAAATTTTGACCATATTCTTTTATCTTTTTCCCTTTTTCTTATTTTAATTTTCCATTTGGCTACATGTACGTAATTGATATTTGTGTAGGTGAATTGATTTATAAAGTTATATGATGAGTGTTGGCATGCGTTGGAGGTAATTTTTGGTAAAATTTATTTCGTTTCAAAATTGTAATAAGTACACATAAGTTAAATATCAATAATTAACAGTAATATTTGAAATATTTTTTTATATTCGGGCTTTATTCGAATTAAGTTTTATTAGGCTCAATCTCAACTCATAAATTGATCGAATTTAAAATAAAGGCTCAAACTCAGCCCAACTCACATTTATTCGAGTTCGAATAAAAATTAATCGAGTTGAGCCATCAGACTTCGTGTAGGCCCGACTCACTTTACAGTCCTATTCATATCATCAATGAGTTTACCAATTCAAACCAACCAAGTCTTAGATCTATATATCACTTTGACTCATCCCCAATGTATCATCTTCTTTCTTCCTCGTCTCCCTCCAAAACATTTAAAATTGATTCAAAATCAACCGGTTTTTGGTACTTCGCACCCTAGAATTATAGGGTTTTGGCACTTTGCACCCTGAAAATATCAACTAATGTGTGTTTTGAAGAAAAAATTCATTGATGAAAAAATAGAGTAGTCATTTTAGAATAGTTTTGGCACTTATCACCCTAAAAGTATAGATTTTGACACTTTACACCCTGAAAATATAGTATTCTGGCACTTTGCACCAAAAATATTTTTTTTGACATTTTCAACCTCGACTCAATATGATAATCTAATCTAAATAATGTAAATAACATGCTAGATTTGTAAACGTGTATTTTAGATATAAAGTAAATAATCTAGAGGATACTTGAAAACAAAATGAAAACAATATCATTTTTTTAATCCAAAATTAACTGAGAAAAATTTTTAGAATAAATTATTATAAAGTAAAATAAATTAAGAATAACATGTTTATGATTATTGTGCATAGAAATGCCCATTTTATCTCTACATGGACGACATTCATAAGTTTTATTTTTAAGGAAACCACATGAGGGTGCAAAATGACATACAAATTATATTTTTAGGGTGCAAAGTGTCAAATATTTTAAATCAGGGTGAAAAGCACCAACATTTTATAATTTTAGGGTGCAAAATGCCAATATTCTATATTTTTAGGGTGTTGAATCTATATTTCCGGCGTGCAAAGTGCCAAAAAAAATCGAGACGGACTATTATACCCTTCTGCCAATGAATTTTCTCACCAAAACACACACTAGGGTGCAAAATGCCAAAACATTTAAGTCATGGTGCAAAGTGTCAAAACCCTATAATTTCAGAATGCAAAATACCAAAAACCCCAAAATCAAGTAAACAATCCAAAAACAAAAGAATTATTTATTAAAATACCAACTTCTCAAACTCGTTCATAAATAAATCAAATGAAATTCGAACACTATCTCAAACATGATTTAATCAAAAAAAAAAAAAAAAGAATAATATAATATCTCACGACGCCCTGGATGCAGCTCAGGCATTTCTTTAATAGGTGAACAACCCAACCCTTGAAACATACCTACAAGACTTTTACACTTATTCTAATAATCTAATTCAGATGCAGCAACTATCAATAATGTGGGATAATTACATCTTTGGGCTAATTATTATCCAATCCCATCGCAATTTCATAATTACATCCACCTCCCCTCACATTTAAAAAACCTTACAAACTAATGTAAAATGACCATATTGTCCTCGTTGGTGTTAATTAAAAAATAAAAATAAAAACATATTAACAAAATGTCCTATTTACCCTTGCAAGGGATAATTACATCGACCTCCCTGAGGTTTGGGCTAATTACTACCCAATCCCCGCGCAATTTCATAATTACATTCACTTTCCCCCACATTTAAAAAATCTTACAAAATGATGTGAAATGGTACACAAAATTACAATATTACCTACCCTTGCAAAAATTAATTTTATACATAAAAAAGACTCTAACCCCAACCCACACCCCACCTCCATCGTCCCAACCCCGCAAATATCCTCCCAGACCGTGTCGTCGGCCTGGTTCGAACCCTAGGCCTTCCAGGCCGACGGCGAGGCCTGGGAGGAGATTTGCGAGATTGGGGACGTCGGGTGAGGGGTTAGGGACCGGCGGGTGCGGGGTTGGGGGCTGGGTTGGGGTGTTAGGGATGGTGAGAGTTTTTTTTAAAAAAAAATAATTTATTGATTTATTAATATTAGTATTTTTATATAAATAAGATATGATTTTAATATTATTGTATTTAAGTAAGAGAAATCAAAAAAATATTTATGATTTTATAATAACTATTTTATTAGATCGAGTATTTTTATTTTTTGTAAAAAAATTATTAATTTTATAATAACTATTTTAGTTAAAAGTTTAAGAATTTTTTTAGTAAACATGTGAGCATTTTTATATCTAATATTTTTTGTTCAAGTTTTTTTTTTCTCATGACTAAACTTAATTCATTAATTTATCCTTAAAATTAAATAATGAAAAAAGTTGAAATTATTAAAATTATGGATTAAACGTTAAAGTTGAATGTATATAAATTTTTTATTTATGTTCTACAATGTTTTTTTTTCTTATAATTAACCATAATTTATTTACTTTTAATTGTAAAATCATTATGAAAAAAAATTGAAAAAAAAATTGATGTGTTATTATATTTTTATTTTAAAAATACATATACACTACTATTAAAATTCATTTATTATTTTAAACCTAATTCATTCATTTGTTCTTTTACTTTAATTAGGAGAAAAAATTGAAATTATTAAAATTACAGTTTAAATATGAAGTTGAATGTATTTACATTTTTATTTATATTCTACAAAGTTTTTTTTTTCTTATAATTAACCATAATTTATTTATTTTTCCTTGTATTTTAATTGTAAAAGCATTATGAAAAAAATGTTGATATGTTATTATATTTTTATTTGAACTCATACTTATACATATACATTGCAAAGAAACTTCTCCTATGTACCAAACATAACAAGGGTATAATTATCCAACAAAATAGCTACAGTAACCTCAAGGGTAAAATAGGAAGTTCAATAAAAATTCGTCAGATGACGTCATCAAAATGTAAGGTTTACGAAACGTCGGGAGAGGTGGATGTAATTACGAAATTGCGAGGGAATTGGACAACAATTACCCCAAACCTCAGAGGAGGTCCCTGTAATTATCCCTAATGTTCCAAAGTTCATTTTTAAAAAAAATAAATTAAAAAAGTAAAAATAACATTACAAAATTTGTAGTTTCTACCATTACCGATTAATCTCCGAAAAAAAGTTATCCTAGATCAGAAGCTCAATCAAAGAAATGATAACACGAGCCTTTAACTTGTAAGAACAATCATACGAAAAGATCAATAAATAATTATAATAATATGATCACTCTAAGTGAACCATTGTTCATTTCAGCAAATCAATTCCATCAACTTCACGGTTGGTTGGTTTTAATGTACATCTATGCTCAGGTTAAAGAACATACATCACCGCATCATTTTCACAGGCTACTAATAAAGAAGCTCGTTTCTTCATAGATGGTTTGACATAAACTACAAGATCGAGAAAGCAAAGACATTATGAGAAGCTCAAGCAGCAGTTTCCCCCTCTCTCTTTAACAGTTCCTGGAAAAGCCAACGAATTTCTTTTAGAATTTTCAAAAGATCGGTTTTTTTTTATGTATTTAGCATGCTTGGTCTAACTTTTAGATCTAGATTTTCAATGACAATGGGAGCTTCTTTTATTGATCCTAAGTTTATGACAGCAGTAGTCACTTTGCAACTTCATTACAAATTTCTACTTGTTATATGGCAAAATTGCATCTTTAGTCTCACAAGGCTGGATCTTCTGCACCTCTCACCCGTACCATATACAACTGCACTTTTGGTCCAATTTTAAATAAAAAAGTTGCACGTTTGGCTTGCGCTTTACATTGCACTCTTAGTCCCAATTTTTTAATATAATTAGCACTTTGGTCCCATAGATTAGTCTATGTTAAGCACTTTTGGTCCCATAGGACTGCTTAGGAGGCGATGAGACCAAAAATACAAAAGAATTTGATAGATTGGGACCAAAAACGCAATTCTCCAAAGTACTGGACCAAAAATTATGAGAGTCCAGTATAGTGGGACTAAAAATGAAATTTTGACTTGTTATTTAGTTACTTCCACAGTCAATAAATCTTGCAATAAATACTTTCCAATCCAGTAATGGCAATAATTGGTGTTGGCTTCCTTTTTATGGTAGTTCTTATAGATTATTTGTTCGAGGATGAGGAAATTGTGCAGTGAATAAAAACCAAAGAGTAGGATTGTAAGATGGATTAATGCAGAAGATTAGCGTACCAGTTTGATAGCAGCAACAGACTGACGCTGTCTTTCTTTCCTCTCACGTTGGCACTCTGTACAATAGCTGGAGAAATCTTTTTGATATTTCCTAAGCTCCCTAAAAACAGAACTGAAGGAAGAAGAAATCAGAATCCGAAACGGAGTAAAGTAAGTTTAGGTTTAAGATATATGAAGAAATCAATCATAACCCTAATATTATATATTAGGGGGTATATGAATTGCATGGGCTTAGATTGTTTGAATTCCATCGAAAAATTCAGAATATTTTGTAATCTCTAGTCGTGAACTTCAGATTGCACTAAATACTTTTTTTTGGCTATGTGCTTTATTTTTTCTCCAACTAAATTACCATGACAATCCTTTTTCTCTTTGCTTTTAAATATATTGTGTTACGTTCAAAAAAGCCAAACAGTGACGGATATATATGACAAAGGAAAGGATTATGGGTACCTTCTACACCATAGCAATAAGTTTATCCTATTTCCTGATATGGTCGCTCTAGCACCATGCCGATGACGACCACGATGAAGAACTGCACGCCCTGGAAGATGCGCGTAGTCAAAGACCTCCTGCAAAAGTGCCAATGAAAAATTCCATTATATGATTAAATGAAGCTACCAATCAGAACTCAGAAAGGTTCTAATCAGTCCCTAGAGCATGCTTGACAAGTTGATAAATGTGAAGATAATGAGTGGTTGTCAGTCCTTTAATTAGGAAGAGTCAATTCCAAGTTTGACATGGTGGTTGTTTTCAAGACTTGATTGACAAAACAATGTATAATGTGCAGCATGAAAAACTTTTACTTATATAATTATCAACTCAGTACAGAAAATCCCAAAATAATAAAATAATTGGCATAAAGAATGTAAGAACTTAGGGCCTCTTTGTTTGGGTTTTCTAGAGTCTTTAGAAATTACAGAACTTTTTGAGATGTCCTCGGCTTTCGCATAGTTAAAAAAAGTTGTTTGTTTGAGTTTTTAGATGAAATGAATTATATGTTTACTCTTTAGGAATCGGTATGTTTGTTTTAGAGATCTTGGAAATAAGAGAAGAACGGTAAGAGATGGGTTACTCTATGTCCAATCAAAGCTGTTATGTGAATGATTTAGGATAAGAGATAGGTTACTTCATGTC
This sequence comes from Penstemon newberryi var. newberryi, assembly GCA_030819805.1. Lineage (NCBI taxonomy): Eukaryota > Viridiplantae > Streptophyta > Magnoliopsida > Lamiales > Plantaginaceae > Penstemon > Penstemon newberryi. The sequence continues at coordinate 75,663,987 of JAUALY010000001.1, read as the reverse complement.
GAATTAAAGCAGAGTTTGTCTAGGTTTTTCTTAGAAAAAAGAGAGGATTTTATAAGATGCTATTGTTTTTGAAAATTGAGAAAAAACTTTTATGACAAGTCAATTCATGAAAAAAGAACTTAGTTGGCTAGAGCACTGAAATGCTTTCTGAAAAGCCAAACGAACATGCCCTTAGTTTGCATTGTATTATTTCTATACCGAGGGATTAAGCTTATGTTCAAGGGGATATAATTAAACCACAAATTCCCATGAAAATCAAACCGAGTGATAATTTTAAAGATAACTATTTCAAGGGAAATAATGAACAGACTGTAGTTTGAACCACTCACCTCTGACTGTGTTTCCGTATTTACATGTTTATCACACCGCACGCCACGAAAAAAAAGTTCACCACCAGAAAATTGTTTACCTAAGCAGACATTCAAGGTGACTTCTGAGTCATCCACATGGAAACCTACAGAGTTAAGAGGTAAACTTGTTGAGGTTTCAAGTGAAGAACATTTAGCAATAAGATGTCCAATGCTTGCAAGCAGCCTCCAAAAATGATTACAACATAATTATGGGGAGAGGGTGAGGGGGAGGGGTTGAACGAAGAGCATATGCAGTATTTCGTTGGTACAGAAGTAGGGATCAAAAGTGAATTTAGGTAGTTTATCAACAGATTTTAACACTTCAAAGAATAATTGACATTTGTATGGATATAGCATATAATAATATCACTGGTGGAGGGTAACATACATTTGATGGCATGGCAAGAACAAGAAGGGCAGTATGAGCTCCAAAGCATCTCCAGTTACATGATTAGTTTATACGTGGGGTATGTTTCTCACTAGAATAGTAATGTACATTCCAAAAGGTACTTTGACCATCTATTCACAATATTCAAACTAAAACGAAACTGTGCTCTCTATTTCTTTATATAGTTGATAAGTATGAGGAATAAAATGAAACAAAGCACTTTTTGCTCTATGCAGGCTCAAAGGCGTAACATAGTTAATTTCTCAGATTTTAGCCCTGATTATGGTATGTTATGACATCTTAGTTTACAAAAGAAACTGCATATATTAAGCTAAACATGATAGTCTTAAATCTTACATGTATCAAGTCACAAGCCTGTAAAAAGAAATATTGACTAAAAAAGAACAGAATTTCAAATAGTGCTGGAGTATCAACAAGTCATTTTCTGAGTTTGGAACTACACAATAATTTTTCATTATACATACATGCAGCTCTATACAGCTTTAATAATCAATAATTCTAACAGTTAGTAAGTTTTCACTTCCCAGAATTTTTTACTATGTTAGACGTTAAAGAGTCGGTAATGTCGTAAAAATCCAAAAGGAGATAAGTCAATGTCCCAAACTCACCAACTAAACAAAAATCACAGTTGTATCTGATGTTACATAAGTTACCCGATTAGAACACTTTTCATACTATGGATTAATAAATACTAATGGTCAGCTACACAAATGGGCCATGTACTTAAGAACCACACAAACAGTTCCCATAAATAATGTAGGATGAGATGGTAGAGTTCCAGACTAGGAAATAATAAATAATACTCCCTCCATCCTGCTTTGAATGTCCCATTTGAATGCACATGGAGCTATAGAAGAGAGCTAAAAGAATAAATATGAAGTGATTTCACCTTTTGGTCTTCAAAAGTGGTGTTTGGGAATTAGTGGTATCACATCATTACTTGAAGTGAGCATGATTTTAAATAAATTGTGGTTTTAGTAGATGGGAAATTATATGTCCACATCCGAACAAGGAAATAAGAGCATTCAATTGAGGGTGAGGGGGTATTAAGAAGCTGACTGAACTCAGAAGCACAAAAGAGATACAGAAGTGAGGAAGAAAAACTTTGACATAATCACTCACCCAGATCAACATCTCTATCCATCCCATACTCAAGAACAAAACCATGATGAGCATCCAGAGTCGATCCACCAACCTCAGGAAAGAAAACTGCGAAAGTTTTTTTTGCTGGAGATGATTAACAATGAAACCAATATTTACTCAGACGTGGTCATATGTGTGAGCAAAATGATCACCTTTTGATATCGGGCGTATAAAATCTTCCATGAGCTTATCAAGCATGGTTTCCATACCAAAATCATCAAGAACAGCCCCATACTTATTCATTGTATTTGGTCTCATGATTCTGAACTTTGTCTCATGGACCCACTTTTCAAAATTTTCTACCTGAGCAATCAGATCATGATAAGAGAACAATAAATCTAAACTACTAAGAGAAATTGAGTTAGAATAGAGAATTATCAATGAAAAGCAAGAAATCACCTCGGCCATCAACATTTCACAGAATCGTGGTTGCAGCATTTCAAATACAAAGACTCCTGGAGAGGCTTCCTTCATTATATTTCTAAAACCCTGTTCTGTATTCTCGTCAATTGCCTTGATGAATGATGGGACAAAGAAGTGTTCAGCCTGTATAGTGTAGAGCTCCGCATGTAGACGCTGAGAAGACAAAGCCAATTACGAGCACTTATTTTGTCAGTGTTCAGCATTTATTATGAGAGGGAGACAGAGACAGAGACAAAGAGAGTTCTCACTAAGCTGCATATATTGATCATACAAGGTAGATGAGGTGTCAACCACTTTTTTTTTCTCGGTGTCCAACCACCTGAACTGATGAGAGGATTTCCATCCTCTTTTGATCTTTTGACAAGCACTTGGCAAGCATTTTCTAAGTAAATAACAATATATATTATTCAACCCATCAATAAGTTTATTGTAGCCTAGTGCAGAGGCACAGATTGTATTTGTGTCTGGATTGATAGTGTAGCAAAGTTATGCAATAAAAGTGAATATACTCCTTGTATGCTGCTAAAATATTCATCACAACATCAAGATGAAGAAAAAATCAATATAACTTTAATGGGGCCATACAGAGTTCTATGAATTCTATACCCCCCCGCCCAAAGCAAATTAGATTCAGATTGAACTTTTTCTGATGAAATTTCTGGTACCATTAGGCAATTGCATTCACAGATATAAGCTTAATTGCAGATGGTCATTATAAAAAAGATATCACTAACTCATTATACACCATCAGAAATCAAAAGTTCCACGATAACCGTACCTGATAGTTAGATATAATCTTCTGTCTGTACTCTCTGTGCTTCTGAAGCTGTTTCAACACAATTGTTTTCAAATTCCGATTAACATTTATAAGTATGAGCTAGTTTAAATATTTGTGTACGTGTGTGTGTGTGTATGCATAAAGAGGATAATATTATTTCCAATAAACAAAATGCAAAGCATGCTATGGATGGATGCCTTAAATATAGCTTTTCATGATGCCTGACAAGGAGAAAATTTCACATTTTCAACATCACATGCACAATATGCTGCAAATTCTTATTTCCATCAGCTGGTCTATCACAATAAAAGAAAATCTCATCACGATCGAAAATAATGAATTTTGATGTTTTTACAGAATGATTTAGGTCTAGTTTGGACTATTGATTTTACTATTATAGTAAAGGGAAATGCTTTTTGTGCTTGATAGAACTTTGTGATTCGATTTCTGTTATTTCCGTTTTCCTTACATTTCCTAAATTCCATAAAATATCATCAATACTCTATATGATATTATAAAAACAGATTCTAAAATCAATTCTTAAAACAATTCCAAGCCCATATCCTTCAATCCAAACACATCCTTATCTTATTAAACTTTCCATATATGTTGAGTCCTCGCCTACATAACACAACCATGTACTCACATCAAACTAAAGATCAAAACAAATCATAAACACGATTCCTGTTAGAATCTCATGCAAGAGCGATAGAGGTGCAGCATTTACCAACTTACCCTCGCGCGCTCGCTTTGGGGATAGTACCGGAGAAGAATCTCACGCATGTAATTGACCTTCACATCGCGACCTTGGGAGAGGAGATTTGGCGGGAGATACCTCTCGAGCGAGCTGAACACCAACGGGTTGAAATCCAGGTCCAAATCCTCGTAATCGTCGGGCTTGTGATCCGAATTAGGGTTCAGCCTCAGCCTGTGAGTCAAGTACGGCGGAACCACCGCGACGGCGCCGTTTTTCTGCCCCCCAGCGTTGGACTGAGACCCATCCTGTGGCGCTTGTTTGGGTGCGCTGTCGAGAGACATACGGAGATGGAATGTGTGTGGGGGGCAGAGGGGTAATTTGGGAATTGGAATTGCACTTTTGTGCTGGATTAGGGTTTTTTTGGAGTGAGAGTGGAGAAGATGATAGTTATTAGGGTTTGAAAATGGCTTTGATTTTGATTTGCATTTGTTTTCTTATTTTAAGAATTTGAAGAATTTAACAATGGTACAATATCAATTTATTTAACAAAATGCGACATGCCACGTTCGTCGTAACTTATAAAAATGCGACGTCTACAATTACGTTGTATAGTATGTCGTAATATAAGACATTTATTATCAAAATGCGACATAATACGTTCGTCGTAAATATGATATATTAAAATGCAACGTCTACAATTTGAATATAAAGTATGTCGTAATATAGTACGTTCGTCGTAAATATGATCATGTGCGATTTCTACAATTAAAACATGTCCTTAGAAGGTAAATATGAAATACGGACGAATGATAAACATAACTACATAAGAATGTAAACTCTTACTCCATATCGGTAGAAGTAAATATGATATCAAAATGCGACTTAAATAAGTGAAGCCTTATGTACATAAACGATAAAAGTAAGAGTCTAATGGACAATTTACTTTCTTGTGATATGAAAATAAACAATTTAACTCCATGTAAATGAAATAATGAGTAATTTACCTCCATGTGATATGAAATAATGAACAATTTACCTATTTGCTAGTGGAGGTGTTGCACACAAACTCTATAATGCGACTGAGACTTTATTTTCATGTAAAAAATAACAAATTTAACCTTACATTTGACAACAAATTCACCTTATTTTACCCCAATGTGATATGCGTAAACAGGTAATTTAACTCCTTGTGATATTCGTAAATGGACACTTTAATTTCCTGTGAAATTGCACAATAAGCATTTTATCCCATTGTAAAAATGTAAAAAATCAAGAGAGAGGCAGTGTGCTTCTTTTATAAAAACACAGGGAAGTATTTTGCTCTTTTTTTTACAGGAAGCTAATTTGCTATTCACTCGTATTATTTACGCATTTATACAGATCATTCAACTCATCTCTGATTTATAAAAAATGTTTGATACTCATGATCCAATTTGTTGCTTAAGAGTATCAAACAAATTGCTTTCATTCAACATCTAATCATCAGACTTATTAATTTTTAGGGATTATTGCATTTTTTTATGCCATAACTATAGTCCACTGACGTTTCTATCCCGTAAATTTTCCGGCTGGCACATTTAATGTCACAACTTCAACATCAGTGACAACTTTGGTGCCAATTGAGGCACAATTTCAAAATTGGCCCGAAATTTTCCCCCATGTGCGGGCCATGTGACAAGGAAAATGAGGATTCTTTTTCATTTGAATCATATCACATCGGATAAATTGACATTAGCTCATTTTTTTTAATAATTGACAATACTCACTTGTCAGTTGCCAATGTCCACATTTGAATCCCTTTCTCACTGAAAAATATGATTATGGCTTGCTATATAAATTAGTCATATTCTGGATATATTTTCTATAGTCTTACCTTATTTTCTTAATTAGTGATCGCATGTAAATGTAATATCTTATGCTACATCTTTTCCAATTTTTCGCATTGCTTGTGTTATTCTTCCCTCACTTTCATCGCGCGCACACCGTTCATTGTCATCTACTCGATTGATCTCATACTATATAATTATACTACTATGTTAAGTCGGGTCAAAACAATTTTAAAGATGCAATTTATTTTCTTCATCCAGAAAGAGTAACTGCCGAAATTGAAACTGGGCATGAAAATTATTTTTATAACATTGGAGGGGGGGGGGGGGGGGGGGGTGATGAAGGGATTTTTCGTCAGAGTATTTGATTCAAATCTGAGGTGCCACGTAATTACTGATATCCGCTTCCACAGTATAGAATTCTTGTCGATCAAATCGAGCAGAAGTCCACTTCAAGGAACCCAACCCTGCGCTCAAAGAAACTCGTCAGGTTATGCCGGCGATTGATCCGGCGTAGACCCTTCGATGCTAAAGTCAGATCAGTTTGAGATAATAGCAGAGAAATAGTTATAATGGTTGTTGAGCAAAAACCTACCTTGAAGAGTAATAAATGTTGTCTATTTATAGTTTTTCAAAGCGGATATTTCGGGTCGGTCGGTCGAATCTTTTTGGGTCGGATCTCCACTGGTTTGACCCAATAGAGATATCCAGGTCGAAGAGCTACATCGATGGGTTGATGTAGCAAGTTCATGTGGAGTTTAATATCATAATCATTCAAAGTGAGCTAGATTACTTGTGTTCGACATATAGGGTATGTCGAACTTCATAAGGGCAAACAAATGGATCAGGATCAGGTCTGATCTATGTCGAAGAGAGGAAAAGAATAAGTCGAACAAGACAAAATAAGATTTGGCCTATATCGAATAGGACATAATTTAATCTTGATTTTGACTTTTAATTTGATGTGTAATGTGCCATGTCTTTGATTGAATATTTGGTATATCGGGGTGGGGGTGGTGTTGGGTTTAGATTGTCACATTTATCATAACACATGGGGTAAATTGTCATATTTATTATAACACAAAGGAGTAAACGGTCACATTAACATAAAACGGGGGTAAACTGTCACATATAAAAATATCAAGGAGGCGGTGTGAAACTTTTATAAGATTACAGGGGGATAAAGTGCTCTTTTTTCAAATCATAGGAAGATAAATTGAATATTATGAATGAGATAAATTAGCATTAACTAGGGGTGTTTAACGAAATCGCTAAACCGCCCCAACCGATCGACCCAATTCAAACCGATCGCAATTTACGGGTTGAAGGTTTGATGGGTTGATCTTGGGCATCTTGAAAAAAAGACCTCAAGTTGCAATCGGGTTTAATTTTATACTTTTTTAGATCGCATTCAACCGCACTTTATATAACTTATTATGTTTATATTTCTTATTGTATTATTTAATTTAGTCCTAAGATTAAGAAAATGATAAATATAATTTAAGTATATACTTTAACAAATTAGTGTTCCACAAAATATACTTTCTGAAAATGATTTGGTTTTATTTGGATTTGGGTTGTGGAGCGCGACTAATTTGTTTAAATCATGGTATTAAATGTATTTTTTCTTAAAATATGGTATTAAATGGTATTAAATGTGTTAAATGTGTTTTTTCAGAAAGTATACTTTGTAGGTTAAATGTGTCCGTAGGGGTATTAAATGGTATGAAAATGGTTTGGTATGGAAATTGGCGGTTCTGTAAATAGTATTAAATGTGTTTTTTCAGAAAGTATGGTACCAAATATATAAAGTAGGTGAAAGTTTAGTATGAAAAGTGCAATTTTCTCCCCAATTTTACATTATCTCCATTATATTTTCTATGAAAGTTTACGAAATTTATTAATAAAAATAAATTGTAATTAATTAATGCATTTACATTTAACTTATCAAATAACAAAAATACATTAAAGTTGAGAATGTCGAGACCTCAAAACCCGCCCCAAACCACTCCAACCCGAATGGACCACAGAGTGCAATCTCAAGACTTGTTGGGTTGGGTTTGGACTAGATATTGAAAAACTCGCAAATATTGAGTTGAATTTGGGAAAGTACAAGACCGCCCTAAACCGCACCGCGAACACCAGCATTCGCTCTTTGAAATAGACTATTGTGAAAAACATGGTTAAATTTTTTTGTAATATCAAAACAAGAGGTTCATTTATTCCTTAATTAATTTGCATATTTATTTATTTTTCACCAGAAGGTAGAATAATCAATAGGCATACTTTTCACAAAGGTCAATTGCTAGAAAAACCGTCACGTTGTACTTATTTTAATAACAAGAAGACATGCATCTTTGTAAATTAAGAACAATCAAAATCAATCTTATTTTATATCTATACTTAATCAATACATGTTTGACTAGGATTAAGCTGGCTTGACAATATTAAATTAATTAATTTGTAGCTAAGATCCTAACAGCACGAGTATCATACCTTTTATTCTCCAATTTCCCCCAAGGAAAAATACACATGCATTCTATTTGTGCTTATTATTAATTCCAATAAAAATGAAATGTTCTTGAAAACTTTTCAAAATTTTGAGATCTTTTTCTTCCATGTAGTCTTTCCTCTCAATATTTCTTCGTTTTTGGACTCCCCTTTAATTTGAAGCAAGTGAGTGTAGCTAAATGGCCCCTCATTTGAAGATCCCAAAATTCCATTTCCTCCAAGAATTTCAGATGACATTGAAAAGTTTCCATTCAAACCAATGTGATTATATTTTTGTTCTATTATTCCAATTTTTTGTTCATCTTCTTGAGGCTCACAAAGAGATTGCACTACATCTTGAATGCCACATTCTCTTCTATATTCAAGAATTATATTCGAAAGCTGATAATTCTCCAAGAATTCATCTGGAATTGGCTGAAATGAATCATTATTCTTTGATTAGTTAACATTATAGGACTATAAACAAGTTCGGAAAAATTGCATAATTTCTAGTTTCACATGATTAGACATTCAACACTTTTGTCCCGCACTTTACAAAATTACAAGTTATTCTTCGAATTTTTTAGATTATTTTGTACTTTTAGTCCCGTAGCATCTTGTGGGACCAAAATACAAAACTGGGACAATCCTATGGGACCAAATATTTATAAACTAATTTATGGGATTAATAATTTAAAAATTAGGATAAAACTGTAAATTTATAAAGTATAGGATGGGACAAAAAGTGCAAAATATTTTAAGAATTAGGTGTAACTCCAAACTAGTGGGAATAAAAATAGAGCTAATGCCAATTTACCCCCCTCCCCCTGTGATTTGCATAATATTCAATTTACTCATCTGTGATTTGAAAAAATACACTTTATTACCTGTGAAAATTTTAAAGGAGCAATTTACCTCCTTCAACGGAGAGTGTAATTCAATCGCTGAAATTGAGAATGGGCGTGAAAAATACTTTTGTAACATAATCATGAGTAGTTTTGTCAATTCGTATCTTTTTTAAATATAAAAATATAAGGGAGTCAGTATGAAACTTTTATATGATTGGGGGGGGGGGGGGGATTGGGTGGAAGAGGGGTAAAGTGCTTTTTTTATTTTAAATTATAGGGGGTAAATTGAACATTATGCATATCATATTGAGGTAAATTGCCATTAACTAACTAAAAATATGGGACCAATGGTGTCGAGGTCCAACTCCAATTAATCTAGAGGGACTAAAACGGAAATTTTGCAGTTTATACCTCATGCATCCATCTAAGATACATAACATTATTTACATGATGGTTCATGTCCAAATCACCTCTCGTCGGCTGCAAAATGAAAATTTAATTTATTAATTACATCAATTATAAGTAACTTTTCTTTTGATAAATAATTATAATTAACTTAATCACCTTCAAATCTGAACAAACATAGCGTGCGTTGTAATTATTTAAACGGTCGATTTTTTCAGGAAGTTTTTTGTTATCAAAATATGAATACGTAAAAGGAAAATTCTGAATTTAAATATAAGATAATCTGGACAGAAAGTAAACTACAATTATCAAAATGATCCAAACCGAGGCCTGTGTGAAAACACAGTGTCCTTAAGACAAATTCGCTCCCTCACCCTTCCGGTTCGTGCTTGAGGTTCTTCGAACGTTCGTCTCCCAGGATTCAACGGTGTAAGCAAATAAACTTCGCACCAAGCTATTTGCAGCAAACTGAAACACTTCTTGAACTCGGAAAAGAATGAGAGAAGATTGGTTTTGGTGTGTTAAACTGATAGAAAAGAGCCAGTATATATAGGATAGGAGTGAGGGTATAATCGGAATTAAATAAAATTAATGAGACAACCGTTTCGGGAGTTACGGTCCGTTACAGAAACGTTTCGTCCGTTTCATTTCGAGAGGGCCTTCCAGAAACTGGGCCTTCGAGATTTAATGGGCCAAAAAAAAAAGGCTTGAAGGGCCGAGTGTAAATCCGATCCAAGATTTGCAACCCCCCCCTGCGCGCAAGGAGGGAGCCTTCTAGTAATAATTTCTTAACCCTTATGGTTTAGAAATCATATATAAACCCAAGTTTTTCTTATCACACTTCCAATGTGGGATAAGTCCATTTCTTTCCAATTTTTTCCCATTACATATGTGAACTTTGAGCTTTAATTTCTCATTCACCTGTACTCCGATTTGGACGTACCATATGCCATTTTAATCTACTCACGGAGTAGAATATAATTCAGTCAAGACCCGACTCTTTTCTCAAAGTGGGTCCCACTTAAAATACGTCCAAAATAGTCCATTAACTTGCTTTTTTCCAACATTTTTCTTCTTTGATAGCTTGTTTCTCAATGAACCATGGTGAAAGCTCAGCCCTGACGTCATCTGGCATCTTTGAAAGACGCCCTGTTTGTTGGTTCATCATCACCATTGTGCTATTTCAAGAAATTGGAACAATTAAATCTCTAGTTAAAAAGAAAAAAATATAATTTTTTTTTAGTTAAATGTAAAAATACCCCAAAAACTGTGTTAATTTTATTAGCCAAAACCCCAATTTTTTCCGTCAAAAACCCATTTGAAATTCCTTCATAAATCATAGGGTGGTAATTATCAATTTTTAAGTGAATATGGGGGGTTATTGCAAATTTTTAAAATTATTAGGGGGGGTTATTGTCAATTTTTTAGGTGAATATGGGTGTTTCTGCATTATTTGGTGATGGTGTAATTGTTATTTTGGCTTGTGAGGGGTTTCTTGCTAATAACAAATAGCACAGGGAGGTTCTGGTAATAAAAATGACACGAGGGTTGGGGGGTGGAGTTTAATAATTAGGCAAAACATAGGAGATTTTTTTTTCACTACTTGTATTGAATGGATGGATTATATGAGGTTGTTTTTGTACCTGGTTGCGCGTGCAAATACAAGACCCGTGGCTTGGCCCCGGAGTAGCCAGTCTCTTCGCATCCCGTTTTTCCCCGATGCTCCGGCCCATGCATCTATTTCTATAACTTCACCCCTAGTGAAAAATCGAAATTTTGTTACGAAATATGGTCCATTTATATTTTTCCGGGTTTTATTTGGATCCTGATTCCTGACAATATTTTCAAAATTTCTAACCAAGTCTATTATTTTTTTATTAAAATTTGAATAAAATTCGAATTCGATTAAATATTCTTAATAGGAGATGAGAATTGAAATATAAAAATGAGATCATTTCATAAAAGTATTAACTCATGTTTTGTTAGACTAATTAATGAAACATAACATGTAATTTGAACTCAAATATATAAGTAAGATGTATATTAAAGATGTATTAATTTATTTTTATTATCATATTCAGATCTCTAATGGATCAAATTACAATGTCGATCTATTCATATCCACTTCACTTCATGCCTTCATATTTTTTATCCGATTAAATTTTCATATCTTAAATCGATTATACATGCTAATTAATCAATTGGATCAAATTAATTCAAAATTTTGAAGAATACTTATTTATACCAGATTGGATAATGATCAATTTGAACTTGCATTTTCGACACAACCCAAGTCAGATTATTTTTCATCATTCCATACGTCGCACCACATCCGTCGCTTAAAAGCCCCGACATCCACACATGATTCAATGCTGTTTCCTGCGTAAATATAATATAAAATCATTTCAGGGAAATGCAAAAATACCCCATATATTATGTCTAATTTGCAAAAAAGCACTATGTATTATTTTTATTAACAAAAAAAACCCTATGCTATTTTTCATTAGCAATTACAAAAATCTCTACCAAGCCGGAGTATATATTTTACAAGAAAAATGATAATTATATATAGCCCATCAAAAAATGTGAAAACACTTATATTCACCTAAAAGTTGGCAATGACCATTCTATTCAATTAAAAAATTGACAATAACTACCCTATTCACTTAAAAAGTTGGCAAGTAACATTTCTATTGATTTAAGAAGAAATTTCAAATGAGTTTTTGCTAATAAAAAAGAACACATAGGTGTTTTGCTAATAAAAATAACATCGAAGGTTTTTCGTCAATTAGACAAAGTAGAAGCGGTATTTTTACATTTAGCACTAAAATCATCACATTATTTGCAAAAAAAAAAACTAAATTTGATAAATTCTTTTAATTTCACCTGAAGCAAGTTAAGAATACTATCAATCGTCGCTGTTTTATCAGGACCGACTTCATAAGACCTTATAGTGACGGTTTGTCTGTATCCAATGCCTTCGTCATCAACGATGATTCCTTGTCGATAGGGATCGACTAGTTGTTTCTTTGTCGGTATATTTTGTTGATTCTTCATAGATACATTTTGATCAAAAGAATCAACATGAGTAGTGATTAATGCCTGTGAAATAGTACTCTTTGTCCCATTAGTTTTGACACAATGAAGTTTATAGTTGTTTGATTGTTGAGGATTAATGTTTGTGTTTGAGCATTGGATACAAAAAGACACATGGTTGGGGAAAGAAGCCATTTTGATCAAATTTTTTGTTTAGTTTGTGAAAAGGCAAAAAGTTTGAAGAAGTGTCTTGGTTGATCTCATGTTTTATAACATCTTTTTTTGGGCGGAAAGGACTAAAACGGAACTTTGTTGTTCTGAATTTGGATATTTCAAAAGTGTGTTTAATGTTTATAGATTTGATAGGTTTGGTAATGTCTTTGAAGGTTTTTTATGAGGTGTGGAATCTATGCTTAGCATTAATGGAGATTTTTAAAGAGGTGGGGAAATAGGATTACTTATGGATTTGGGATGTTTTTCTCGCGTTTTTTAGATCGGTCAGAACTCATTTGTATCTAGTCTCGTTTCATGTCAAGCTCAAACCCGATCACAATTTTCGACTGATCTCCTGAAACCTAATGAAATCTTGAACTTGTAAAAGACATTGGTTTGTCACTAAAAATAATTGATTAGACATCTATTACCTCACATTTCTATCACAAATTCCAACATTTAAACTTAGTCTATATCATTCTTATACGTACTTTCAAAACCCACAAAGTATATCTTTCATATCAAATTCAAATTGTTTCAAATGTTTTGCTTAAACCATCCAAATCAATTTTTTAAATCAAAATCAAGTGAATTCGGGGCAACACCGACCCTAAATTTCTTGATTTTCAATTTCTATCAAGAATGCTTTTTTTTTTTTTTTTGATAACACAGGTGCTCAAGCTTACACCAAACATATATTCTTATTTGCCCATTTTGCAGTAATTAATTATGATCATAAAAAACTTTTCTCTAAAAAAAAATTATGATTATGAAAAACAAATTCTTACAATAAAGTTGAGTTATGATCGTAATTAAACATTAGTAATCAAACGCCCCCAGTTTATAAGCCAAATCTATGGGTGAGATGAACAAGTGTGAAAAAAAATAGTCCTCAAATATCTTCTTCTAATGTCAAAATGAGATTTAATTTATGGTTGGAATTTTAACCTGAAATATTTAGTTTGGCCTAGAAGTTAGGTTTAACATTAAGTTTTGTTATTTGGTTGGCATGAAGCTGATAGGTAGAAATTTGATGCTTATATTAAAACAATTTTATATGAAAATCTGCTAATTAACTCCTAATGCAAAGTTGTGTAAGTAAATAAACTTCAATGCAATTAATAAAGTAAGTTACTTCTATAATATATTAATCGGTTTTTTTTAATAACCCAGGTGTCCAAGCTTATACCAGACTAATTAATATATTAATTAAGCCCAATGAGATGATAGCCTAGTGGTAATCACTGAAGCCATTATGGGTTCAACTCTTATTAATATGAGTTTTCCTCTAGTTTATATTAGTATTTGATAGTGATTTATTATTGATAATTTTTTGTATTTTGGCGGTTATTGATATGATTTCTGATGTAATGATTGATGATTAATGTATTTAAAAAAAATTATAATATATTAATCAATTTTATTTTAATTTTATTTTATCATGGTTGATACAACATTAAAATTTGATTTTTTTTAAAGAATTGGAACTTAATAGAATTGAATAAAAGTTAAGAAGTTTTATGACTTTTACTCGTAGTTAAGCTCAAACTGAAATCGAAAAACTATCGAATAATGTTGTTTTAAATTAGTTTACTCCTTTTGTTTTTTTTATTTGTCGTTTTGGCCAAAAAACAAAAAGTGTTTACTTTTATTTGTCGTTTTAGGAGTTCAATGCAATTTTTTTTTCTATCAATTTTACTCTTTTTGTTAATGCTTGTAATTGATGTTGTGATTATTTGATTAAAAGGGTATTTTGGAATTTTTACCTTCAAAAAATGACTATTTATTGTATTTATTAATCCGTGTGCATGCAATCCAAAATAACAAATAAAAAAAACGAAAAAAGTATATAATGGACCGAACTCAAATAATTCGTGTGCATGCAATCTTCCAAAATAACAAATAAAAAAAAAGGAGAAAGTATATAATGGACCGAACTCAAATAATCATTTATTCATACCACTTGAACTTTATATCAATTGAATTTTTCTAATTCAATGAATTAATTAATTGCATTAATTAGTCCTTCAGTCCATTCATTGCATTTATATTTGCTTTTATAATATATTTGCCATATGTTGTGTAGAATCGGTAGATAGCTGTAATACAATGTCGGGCTGCATATTAGGTAGGATAACGGCCGGAAAGGAAGATACGTAATCTGCATATATAATTTATGGGGACTTCTAAGGTGACGTCACGTTATGTGACGTCAATTTAATTTAAGGCATTGGATCATAATTATGTAATCACAACCACATAAATTTCATAATATAGAATAAAATTAACCTTAATTAATTATGAGTTACCTGTTTAACAGGTTAAAATATTATCTTATATTCTTTAATATCCTAAAGTTAGCTACCATAAATATTTCTACTTTCCTTCTTTTCTTTTTTTTACCCAAATTAATATCAAATCACCATAAAAATTGTATGTTTCCACATTGTATGGTACTAGTTCATATATAATAGTACAATACCACCAATGTGTATAATTCTTCACATTACATAGTATAATGTCTCACATGTAATAATATTGACTCCACATACTTAGTACGATCTCATATTAGTAATAATTAATCACATTACATAATATTACCATTAGTACTAACCAATTTACTAATAATTCTTCACATTACATAGTATATGTCTCACATGTAGTAGTATAGACTCACATAGCATAATATTGACTCCACAAATTTAGTACGGTCCCATATTAGTAGTAATTAGCCACATTATGAAGTATTATCATTAGTATTAACCAATGTGTATAATTCTTCACATTACATAGTATAATGTCTCACATGTAATACTATTGACTCCACATACTTAGTACAATCTCATATTAGTAATAATTAATCATATTATATAGTATTACCATTAATACTAACCAATTTACTAATAATTCTTCACATTACATGGTATATGTCTCACATGTAGTAGTATAGACTCATATAGCATAGTATTGACTCCACAAAATTAGTATGGGCCCATATTAGTAGTAATTAATCACATTATGAAATATTATCATTAGTACTAATCAATGTGTATAATTCTTCACATTACATAGTATAATTTCTCACATGTAATAGTATTGACTCCACATACTTAGTACGATCTCATATTAGTAATAATTAGTCACAATATAGTATTACCATTAGTACTAACCAATTTACTAATAATTCTTCACATTACATGGTATATGTCTCATATGTAGTAGTATAGACTCACATAACATAATATTGACTCCACAAACTTAGTTGGTCCCATATTAGTAGTAATTAGTCACATTATATAATATTTCCATTAGTCCTAACCAATGTGTATAATTTTTCACATTACATAGTATAATGTCTCACATGTAATAATATTGACTCCACATACTTAGTACTATCTCATATTAGTAGTAATTAGTCACATTATATAATATTACCATTAGTACTAATCAATTTACTGATAATTATTCACATTACATGATATATGTCTCACATGTAGTTGTATAGACTCACATAACACAGTATTGACTCCACATACTTAGTACTATCTCATATTAGTAGTAATTAGTCACATTATATAATATTACCATTAGTACTAATCAATTTACTGATAATTATTCACATTACATGATATATGTCTCACATGTAGTAGTATAAACTCACATAGCATAGTATTGACTCCACATACTTAATACGGTCTCATATTAGTAGTAATTAACCACATTATGAAGTATTACCATTAGTACTAACCAATGTGTATAATTCTTTACATTACATGGTATATGTCTCACATGTAGTAGTATAGACTCACATAGCACATTATTGACTCCACATACGTAGTAAAGTCCCATATTAGTAGTAATTAGCTACATTATGAAGTATTACAATTAGTACTATCCAATATGTATTAAAATATAAATTATGTGTATTAAAATATATTATGAATTTTTTTTCAAAGGTTAATATTAATTATTCAACACGAAATATTATATATCGTTATTATAAATCTTATTATACACAATTATTTATTTATTTCTATTATAATTTATTAGTTTGTAAATTACTATTAATGTGGTTAAATATTACAATGAATGTGATCAAATAATAGTATAGTACAACTACTTATGGTAATAGTATTATGACTTGTTAGTAACCTGTTAAGTAGGTAATTTATTAATGAGGTGTCATAATTCTATTGGTTATAGCTTACGTCATGTGACGTGACGTCACCTTAGAATTTTCCATAATTTATATTCAAATTGTAGATAGATTTAAAAGTTAAACTAAACCAATAAAATGAATTGGATTTGTTAAATAGTATAACAAACTTGTTTAATAGTATGACAAACTTGTTTGAATTCAAATTGGACCACTCTACCCCTCCTCCTTTCGAGATTAGATATGAATTCAAATTGGACCGGATCGATTTCATTTTTCGTCGATTTAACTCGTTTTTCATATATAAAATTAATCGAAAAATCGATGAAATTAATTGGAAAAAAAATAAGTGAGATCAGTGAAAAACGTGTAAATTGGTAATTAAAAGCGATTTAAATCATTGAAATTTAAAAAAAAAAATTATTGAGATCGGTGAAAAAACGGTTTAAATTGTTGGAATTAATGAAAAATCGATGAACATGTTAAGTTAATTAAAACGCATTAAATCGGTGGAAAATGAATCTGATCATATCCAATTTGGATCGAAATCCATTGAGGAAGTGTGGTCCGAGGGTATCGGCGTCGAGAGGGGGATGGGTGGGTGGGCATAAGTTGGGGTTGTGGGGTGGTGGGGTTTGGGAGGAGTGGTGATAGTAGAGAGATGACCCTTAGGATGCACGGTGGATCTATCATGGATTCATCAATGATTCATCGTGAATTCATATTAGTTGTCTAAGTTTGTCAACTGAATCGAATTTGGATGAGATTTATATAGGATATGGTAGATTCATTGGCCACTTCTATATTAAACTCAATATAAAATTCAAATCAAGTTTAAACATTATATTTTTCTTGTTGGTTCAGCTAGTTTATAAATAGGGATAGAAGAGAAAACAATAGCTAATTTTTTCTTGTCCATCATAATTTCTATTTCTCTCCCTCGAGGCAATTACTTATCATTGATTAAATTTTGTTGTATTTGTATGTTTGATAAATTAATAACTTCTCGCATTTTTTTCGAAATCATTCATAAGCCAATAAATATATTGAGGTAAAAACTAGTTTATATTCAATTGACCCAAAAAAAACGTGTACACGTTTTTTTGAATAGAAACATCTCTAAAGCATTTTAAAATACTGAAATAAAATCAGCATATTTCAATACATAATTCTCAAAGCAACAAAAGAATATTGTTCACATATGTCACAAAAAGAAAAACCCCTTTATTTGCTATATGATTATGGTTGAACAATATACAACAAAATTCTTCTTCTTGTATACAAAGAAAATATCTTGAGATTTTGTGAAGAATTTGACTGTCCTAATTCTTACAATTCCTCTAAATCTAGGCCGAAAGCACCCCATTTGCCCTGTGGCTGTCGCTCGGGCCAAGATAAGCAGTCCGCTTGACTCTAGGGCCTTTAACTGACTCGAATACGCTCTTCAAATTGAAAGCAAGAAAGGCCAAATACGAGCCCCTTGAAATTTATGGTTTCGGCAGTTTCTTTTCTTTCAAATCTGACCCTCGAATTCACCTATACATAACAATCCAACTAACAACAGTTAACTAACGGAGATGTGTTAGACTAACAACATTTCAAATCTGAACTTTCAAAGCAGCTATGAGTTAAACACACAGTAATATATTGCAAAACAAGACCTCAGACATTTGATTGAGTTAAATATGCATACTGCATTGACATTGTCCCAAATTTTGGACAATTGTCAATTAGACATCAAAAGTTTGATCTTTGGGAATTCTCGATTTCTGCAAAGTTTTTAGTTAAATGCTTCGAAACCCATCAATTTAAGTTGAAAAATACAGAGTTACCAAAAAAATTACTCAGATTCATTAGGAAATATTTAACTAATTTGTTCACTTTTGTGCCAAGTTAGTTGTATTGAACTTACCAGCTTCCGTGCACCCTTTAATTGATGAAGACACGAGGCTTGAAATGTTCAGCATCGGCAACAATATCCATGAACCTATTCCCTTTATCCCGTTTCCTGAGTTTATGAGAAGTAATCTTTGAAGAAAATATAGACATTTTGGTAGAAAGAACGATAAACATATAATAGAGCAAATGTGTAAGAAGACAAATATTGGGCACATAAGTTAGTATTAAACACTAAACTTGGCATCTCAATAATTTCCAAAAGATTCGCATAGCATTTTCAAAGTTATAACAAAAAAATTTAAGACACACATAGAAAATAATTAAATATTGCACATTATAATTTTTTTTATAGTTAATGCACATTATAAATGACAATTAACATGGAGATGTCCAAAAGTTAATAAGGTAGGATATATTTTCAATAGAAATTCAGATTTTACAACAGTAATCCTCAGACTTTTATTTTTATCAAGATTTTTCGAATAACCCGTAAAAATAAATAATAAAATGAACTTCAAGGTGCAAGGACATACATGAAGGAGGATGGCCTATGAATTACGTGCTCGCCACGAGGTGCAGTAGTGCGCTGCAATCAACCAAAGGAAGCTTTAGTTGATATTAAGTGGAGAAATTTGTATCACTAAAATAAAAAAAGACGACTCCTATTTCTATGATCCGAAATCTGTTTTCCTAGCTATGACATAAGGATCCACATGATGACCATATGTCATATAATATACCCATATGTCAAGAACACGGTACCAATATGTCATATAATGTAGATAAATTCCATTGAAATTCTTATCAAAAGTATCTATTATTAAATGACCAAGTCATTTAAAAGATAAACCATTATAGAGGAGATAAACTTAATATTTATTACTTCTTGTGTAGGTGGTAATTTTCTCCACTCAAGCCTAAAACATGGAACTATTCTCATAAAAAGATAGCAGAGATTCGAACACAAGACCTCATATTAAATGACCACCTCATTATTACTTCTACCAGTACCGTACATTTTCAACGAAATAAGTATGAATTGGGCTTTTGAGACATTAAAATTATTCCGAGAAGTAACATAAGGAAATCAAGGAATACAAATACAAGGAGAAATAGTTGTCATACCTGAGGGAAACAATTTAACTCAAACCACTTCAAAGATAACAAGCGTAAGTGTTAAACCTTGAGCATCTAAAACAAGAGTTATACAACAACGTGAGAAACATATATATATCATGACATCAAAATCACGTAATATTGTTCGTACCTACTGAAGCACCCAGGGAGAACAAAATCGGGACCCCTGGGAGAGCCACCACAATAATTTTTCAGCTTTGTCTCTATAGTCTAGATTATAGATTCAAGATCTCGAACTGCCAATGATATATAATCTTTTCTAAGATGTTTGAAAAGTGCACTATGAGTGCAAGAATCCGGTTGTATTCCTCTATCTAACATTTCTTTGTACAATCTCAAAACCTCCTCCCAATTGTCAAGATCCGAGTTCCCATTCATCATTATAGTGTAAGTGTATTTATTCGGAAATATCCCTTTCGATTGCATCTCGAAAAAAAATCTGTAAGCTTCATCGATTTTACCGAACTTACAAAGGCCATTTATGAGCACGTTGTAAGTTATCACATTTGGAAAAATACCCTTTTCCTGCATTTCCGAGAAATACATAAATGCCAACTCTAGCCTCCCTTTACCCGCGTGTGCATGAATCAATACCGTATATGTCACGACTGTTGGACACAAGCCTTCGCTCAGCATCTCATGAAACAACTCTCGAGCTTTCCTAAGCTTCCCGATTTCCAAATGAGCGTGAATAATGCTCGTATATGTTATTTGATCAGGCATAATTCCACCCCTAACCATCTTGTACAATAACTCACAAGCTTCTTCTAAATCACCCAATTTCGAAAACCCGTCTACAAAAATGTTATAGGTTATCACATCAGGTGGGAACCCCTTAGCTAGCATATGTTCTTGAAGTTTAAATACTGCAGAAAAGTCCCCGAGTTTCAGTTCACCAGCTATGCAAGTAGTGTAGGTTACACGATCAGGTTTTAACCCTTTAAACAACATCTCATTATAAAACTCTTTGGCCAATTTCAGATGTCCAGTCCTATAAGAACAATTTATGAGAATCGTATAAGTGAAAACATCGGGAAAAATCCCATGAGAGATCATTTCATTTTTTATCTTCCTTGACCCCTCTAAATCCCCCAGTCGACCAAACCCATCCATGATTGTATTATATGTAACTACCGTAGGCTTGATTTTCCTTTTGTTTATCTCACATAACAAGAAGAGAGCCTCGTTTATATCCCCCAACAGACAGTACCCATATATCAAAATGTTATACGATATTATATCCATCACTAAATTCTTCTTCAGCATAAGGGAAATCCATTGTCTAGCATAATTTGCCATTCCATGCTTGCAATATCCATGCATGAAAGCATTGTACGAGGATATGGTAGGTGAAGCTCCTCTTATTTCCATCTCTTTCCTAAGGCCAAGTGCTTCAACAAGCATTCCTTTTTGACAATACCCACTTATTAAAGAGTTATATGAATAAGCTGAAACCTTCAAGCCTTTATTTAACATTTCTGAAATTAAATCTTTTGCCTGCTCAAATTCACCTTTCTTCGACAACCCATTAATCAAAACATTATAAGTAACATCAGTCGCACAGCAACCCCTCCCCTGCATCTCAACTAAAAGGTCGACTGCCTGATCAAGATTCCCTTTTTTACAATACAAATCCAACAATGTGTTATAAGTAACAATAGTAGGCTTAATCCCAAATCGACCCATAGATCCATAAACTTCCCTCGCTTTTCCCACTAAATTTCTGTCCCTAAGTATCCTAAGAATCCTATTACAATTCTTCACATCCGGCAAAAACCCATTGGTCACCATCTTATTAAAAACGCCTAAACACCGCTCAACATCCGATTTTTTGACATACAACCACAACAACAAATCAAGTACCTTACACGAAACCTCGTTATTTAAATACCCACCAATCAAAACATCGGCAACATTATGCTTATTCACATCAATAACCCTCTCCACCACCCAATAAGCAGACCTCATAAAACCTTTTTGTACCAACACATCAAGAACACTACAAAAAACAAACTCTGAATGCTTAAAACCCTTTTGCACCTCAGCCCATCTGAAAAGCCTCAACACCGTTCTCGGTTGGTGGCGAATTGAATTTATAACACTTAGAAATAAATCAGAATCCATTAATAAATAAGCATTAATATAATCTGGATCGACCCAATGAACATCTCTAACAGCATCCGGATTTTCTTTTGAGGTTCTTAAGTTTAGATTTTGACAAACCCAATAAGAAGATTTAGTATTTCTGCTATTCGTGTCTACAATTTCATTGACGACAATGTTCTCTTCGGGCTTAATATAACAATTATTGTTACTATTGGTATTGGATTCTGAGGAACAATGAAAAAGCTGAGAAAATGAAGATAAGAAAGCATATCGTACCTTGAAATTTAAATCAATGTTGAGAGAACAGAAATAGTACAAAGAGGAGCTGAGATTTTTAGAGGAAGATATTACACATAAGGTCATTCTGCGATGAATTAAAGCTTTCATAAATAAAGAAAATTAAATTAAAAAAATTATCTGAATAGGGTTAATGGAAAAGAAGGTGGTGGTGGTAATGGTGGGAGAGTTGCAGTCTACCACCGTGCGGCGGATGAGTGTGGAGCGTGTTCGCAATACAAGAAATTTGGTTAGGAAATTCCTTTTCATTTACTTTTTGGGCTTTTCTTTTTTTTTTTTTTTAAAAAAAAAAAGGAAAAAATAAAAGAAAATGGGCAATAAACAAAAGTTAAGTAATTGGGTGATTTACTACTGGACCTACGAGGTTTAGTTGTTTTATCAGAAATCCCATGATGTTTCAGAAATCATTTTAAGACCCCTTCTGATTTAGACTATGTATCAAAACAATTCTTACATAATCAATAATTCTTACGAAGATACCTCCTATAACTTGGAAATTGTTTTACAAAAAATCATGTAAGGGATGTCCTTGTAATTTTTAAAATTATAGGGAGTTTTCTGTAATTATGATAAAACTCAGGGAGTTCGGATGTAAATCACCCTAAGTAATTTGAGTATTCATTTATGGATTTAAAGTCACACTTCAAGTGATAGATATTAAGTTTACTATGATTCAAAGTGAAATTAAGTTTGAGGCTTAGGAAAACATTTGAATTTAAGTACATATTGAGAAGGGATATCTGAGTTAGTATGAGATATGAGTCGAGTTAAATAAAAATATGAAATAGTATAATATATATATACAATGGAATCATAAAAATGAGGAAAATATATTTGGAATAAATCAAATTTGGGTTCAAATGAATACATTAGAAATTATACATTAGGATAAAATCAGAATATCTAAGTCTCGGGTATAGTTTTATAAACAAACTAGGGTAAATACCAACTTTTTACAGAGTGGTCCCTCTTGTATTTTTTTTTCTCACGTTAGTCTCCACTATGAATTATTTGTTTCACTTTGGTCATTTTCAGGTGGTCCAAGGTGAACTAAAATGCCAAAACAGTTTTATGGGGGACTAAATTGATAAAGAAATAATTTTATGAGGGACTAAATTGACACAAAACAAATTACAAGGGACTAAAGTGTAAAGTGAAACAAATAATTCATAGTGGGGACTAACGTTGGAAAAAAAACTTAAGAAGGACTACTCTGTAAAAAATTAATAATAAGGAGGACCATTAGTGATGTTTTAAACTTGTTACGAGGACCGTGATGCAATAAAAAAATGAAACATAAGTTTAAAATGAGTTTCTTGCTTACTTGAGTTTAGGTTTTAGCTCAATTTGCCTTCAAATCAATAAGCTCAAGAAAGAAAGAAAGAATGAATTTTTTTTTCTTTCTAAAAGTTGAAGAACAACTCATATAAAATTCATGTATGGGTAAATAACATTGATGGTCCTTCTTATTTATATTTTTTTACAGAGTTGTCCCTCTTATGTGTTTTTTTCCATGTCATAATAAACAGATGAAAATACCCGCAATAATATGCACGTGCTTGTCACATGACCTCGGTGTCGTCGTGGACTGGCTTAAAGGGACCAAAGTGAAACAAATAACTCGTAGTGGGGACTATCATGGTAAAAAAATACAAGAGGGACGGCTCTGTGAAAATATTATAGATAAGGAGGACTATCATTGTCATTGGCACGGGCGTACACGACGGATTGGCACGACGCACTCGATAGATGGCTCAACAGATTGCTCGACCATTGCAAGACCAGTGGCACGGGGGGCATATAGAATATGGCCGGGCACAAAGGAAGGTAATAGGCATGGGGAAAAGGTTGTTGGCTCGACTAAACATGGGCAGGATCATCTAATGGAAAATTTGTAAACTAGGGACGTATGTGGGGTTTTTCGCACTTTGCATCCCCGAAACATGGAAAATAGGCACTTTGCACCCTCAAAATATAAATTTAGCACTTTGCACCCCCGAAATATGAACAATTTAGCACTTTGCACCCTATTTTATTTTCCTCAAAAAACCTAGGGACAAAATAGATAATTCATTTTTGGATCTTTGGCAGTTTGCAACCCAAAACACGAGAAATTGACATTTTGCACCCCCCGCACTTGTCACCCTCGAATTAAAAACAACTCATCAACTTGCACCCCCAAAACACGAGAAATGGACCATTTGAACCCCCTAAATACAAAATTAGCACTTAGCACCACAGATTAAGAAAAACTCAACAACTAGCACCCCTCGTTTTTCCCGACAAAGTTGACTGCCGGGCAAAATAGTATTCATAATCGTATTTATCAAATTTTAAGGAAAAAAATTGAATTACCTATTTTGCCCCTATGTGTTTTAGACCCAGGTGGTCAACTTTGCCCAAAAAAAATGAGGGGCTGCTAGTTGTTGAGTTTTTCTTAATTTGAGGTGCTAAGTGCTAATTTTGTGTTTAGGGGGTTCAAACTGTCAATTTCTCGTGTTTTGGGGGTGCAAGTTGTTGAGTTGTTCTTAATTCGAAGGTGGTAAGTGTTAATTCTATTTCTGAGGTGCAAAATGCCCATTTCTTGTGTTTTGGGGGTGCAAAGTGCCAAAGATCCAAAAATGAATTATCTATTTTGTCCCTAGTTTTTTTGAGGAAAATAAAAGAGGGTGCAAAGTGCTGAATTATTCATATTTCGGGGGTGCATAATGCTAAATTTATGTTTCCAAGGTACAAAGTGCCTATTTTCCATGTTTTGGGGGTACAAAGTGCAAAAAATCCACGTATGTGTTACCCCATGATTCTCCCTACATGACTACTCTACGCGGAAAATTCTTGCATAGACCCGGTCAAGGGCGGATGGACATAGGGACGGGGGGTTGAGGGGGGGGGGGGGGGGGGGGGGGGGCTATAGCCCCCCTGAATTTTTTTTTTTTTTAATTAGTAGTGGTGTATTTTTTTTTTTTGAAAAAAAAAATTCAATAAATTAGTCCAATATGAAATTTTCAGTCCAAATATAATCTTAGTCCAATTAATATCACACAACTCATTCTAATAATAACTCACTCTACCCAATTTCTAAGCCCCAATGAAAAGTCCAATTTTTTTCTATATATATTTATGATATATGTTTGTGCAATTGTGCTTATGTAATAAACTAATAGTGTTATATATTCATTATTGATGTTTATATTCACTTCCCAAAATCAATTTTTAGATTCAAGTTTTATTTTTGTGCTTTAAAGCTTGTTAAGATTTTCATAAGTATTAGATTAAGATATGAGGATAACTATTATATTAAAATAATATGATGATTAAATCAAGATGCAATAGAGGTAATGATATTCATTTACATATCAAACACTAATCTTAGATGGTTAATAGTTTTTTTTTTTTTATTGAAATGTCAAACACTAATCTTATTTTCTTAATAGTTTTTTTATTAGCATCTATTGGCCTATTGTGATTCAACCTCTCTTGTTTTATCAAATGGGATGAAAAAATAAGTCTTGTCATTATTATGTCTCTATTATATTTAACTTCTACTTCTTGAGTATGTCATTATTCTTGAGATAGTTATGTTTTGTACATTTTATGGTATTAGAAATATGGAGAGATACTTTAATGCTACACCTACACCTCACGAGGAGTCTTCAAGTAACGTTCACATTCAAAGTGACCCGCATGAGCTTCCAAACTTTCATATTGAAACGAACTTGCCCGAGCTTTCGAGTGATCCCGGTCTACGACCTCATATAACTATATATGATTCTAACATTCGAGAGAGAGTTCGTAGAGCACAATTGCTCAAAGGTCCATGTGAACCACGCAACTTTGAGTTTCGGCAAACGTTAATGGGAGGTCAATAGCTAAATGATAGTTTAGTTGTCTTTATAGAGAGAGAGACATATTTAGTAGTATTTCAAACGATGCTATCATGGACCGATTTTAAAAGATGAAAAACCGTCGTGGTCAATTATTAAAGTAAATATGAAGATATTTTAGGTTCTTTTGAGACTATAACGGGTTATCATATGTAATTAAAATATCTCGTGGGGTTTATTTTTGTCAAACTCCACCTTCTCATTTTTGTATTGCGTCATATATTTTATCGTGAATAATATAAACTTTAAGTTTAACTGTTTGATATATTTTTTTTTTGGTATAAGTTTAGCCCCCTATGACCAAAAATCCTGAATCCGCCCCAGGACCCGGTCTTTCATAGACCTTAATGAATGCATTGATTTTGTTCATGGTCTATGACCAGATCTACACAAGAATTTTCCACTCTATGCCTAGGATGTACTGGATAACATTGTATCTGCAGAGTTATCAATAATTCAATATTTAATTAATCGAGCAAAAATGTTGGAAAGAAAAAAGCATTTGCGAACTTCAAGTATTTCCATCATACTCCTATTTTTCTTTTTGGGAGTAGTCCAAAATAAGAGTCTTATTCCTAAATTAAATTATTTATCTAAAAGTTTGCCTTTGAAATAAAATAAAACACTAATTTTTAATAATTACTTTTAAGACATATGTGTTAAAGGTTAAATGGAAATTTTCTTTTTTGGTACTACATAATATGTCATCTTGCAACTTTGGTATCATTGGACACGAAATTGCAAATTTGATACTACAGTTTAAGTTTTCATTGCAACTTCCATACCAAACCCAATTTTTCTTCGGAATTAATGGCCATTATCCCCTATAATATTCATAATGTTCAATTTACCTCCTTGTGATTTGAAAAAGAGCATTTTACCCATGTAATTTTATAAAAGTTTCACACTGCCTTTACCCCCTGTGTTATGATAAATGTGGCAATTTACCTCCTTATGTTACAAAACACTTTTCATGTCCAGTCTCAATTTCAGTAAGTGAGTTATACTCTCCGGCGGAAAGGAGTAAATTTCTTCTTTAAAATTTTCTAAAATTTTCACATAGGGTAAATTGCTCCTTTTCAAATCATAGGGGATAAATTGAGCATTATGCATTTCATAGTGGGTAAAATTGACATTAACTCCAGAAAAAAATTGGGTTTGGCATGAAAGTTGCAATAAAAACTTAAGCTGTGGTACCAAATTTATATTTTCATGTCCAATAAAATCAAAATTGCAAGATAGTATACCTTGTGGTACCAAAAAAGCAAATTTTGCAATGATTAAATGTAAAAAAAAAGAGACCAACTATTATTGTTAATTCAATAAAACCAAGGCCACCAGCCATCCAGAGCGCACAATAGAAAATACATGCGCTACGCACTAATATACGCCACTATCCAGCACCCAATAAATCTATCACCAAGTCCACAGGGGCCAACCATACATTTCTGCTGCAAAGCCCCAAAATCAGAAACGAATTCAAACACACACAACACACACACCGAAATTAGCAATGGGAAGCACAGGAGCTCTCATCAATAACACCCTTTGTTTCAAATGCTTAAAGTCAAGCACTTTACTGCCTAAAACTATATTAAACGTCAATCATAGAAAACCCAATTTCTCAAACAAGAAATTCAGCAGAATAGTTCGATCTGCTGTTGAAGATTTCCCTCAAAAGCCGCGAGAAATCAGTACAAGCAGTAGTATTAATGGAGCTGGCCCAACCGTTGAAGATAGAATCGGTATTAATTTATATACTGCGTTTATTATGTTCAAGAACTATGCTTTTAGTAAATCAATCGATCTGGGTAGTTTTATTTTTAGGTTTTCTGAAATGGGTTGGTTGAAAATTGCTGATGTTGAGTTTAATTTGGATTATACGTGTTGATTTAGGTGTGTTGTGGTATGAATAGTTAATATGTGAAATTGGTGTATAAATTTGAAGTTTAATTGGAGCTAAATATCTAGTGATTGAATCTGAAATAGAAATTAAAATATGTTTCTTGATTTTGTTGCAGATTCGAGTGATGGGGCAATCGAAAATCCTTTTGAGAACAATGAGGTTGATGATGGAGGAAATTCTATTTACAATTTCCTTTATCCAAGTAAAGAGCTCCTCCCAGATGATAAGGAAATGAGTATTTATGACCATTTAGAGGAATTGAGAGACAGAATCTTTATATCAGTTTTGGCTGTTGGAGGTGCTATGGCTGGTTGTTTTGCATTTTCAAAGGACCTAATTATGTTTCTTGAAGCTCCTGTTAGAGAACAAGGTGTTCGTTTTTTGCAGCTAGCACCTGGTGAATTTTTCTTCACATCCCTGAAGGTAAAAAGGCCTGTCCTAATTTATTCCTGCAGTAATTAATTTAGTTCTTCAATCAATACTTCTTATTTCCATCTAACTTGCACATATTATAGTTTTAATTGTCTAGGAATTAGTGAAGATTGTCGAAATTATGGTAAACTGAAATTGCCAATTTGATCTCTATGTGCAACTACAA
The DNA here is from genome assembly GCA_030819805.1 of Penstemon newberryi var. newberryi. Lineage (NCBI taxonomy): Eukaryota > Viridiplantae > Streptophyta > Magnoliopsida > Lamiales > Plantaginaceae > Penstemon > Penstemon newberryi. The sequence goes on along the minus strand of JAUALY010000001.1, from coordinate 75,635,386 downwards.
TATATGGGTGAATCTTGTAATTATTTTTGCCCGCGTCCTCATGGTTCAGGCTCCTTTTTAACCTATGGATTTTGTGCATTAAGATTTCCACATAATCTTTTTATTAACTTATGCCCATTTTGAGTATTTTTTGGTATTTGAGGTAGTGCACATGGTATTTGCTAATTCGAAACTTCAATAACTGCAAACTCATACTCCCTTTTATCCTTGGAATGGAATTTTAGATAAGAGTCGAAAGAGTAAAACTTTTTAGGTATTTTCAGATTTTTGCCCTAAAGTAGTGGTTGAGAATTAATGGTATTACATCATTACTCTAAGTGAGCAGGTAATTTTGAGAAGAAATTTACGTCCACGGAAAATGAGTCTTGTTTTGGACCTCCAATTGGGAATAGGTTCAAAAAAATTGGGATGTCATATCATTTTTCTTAATTGATCTTAAGACATCAAATTTTATTAACCGTTCTTAAGGTTTAAAAGAAGTAAATATTTTCTTGTCGAGAAGATACTATCACATTTGATTTCTACGACTGCACAGTTTATCTTCTACTGTTAAATCATGTAAAAGTTGAAGTTTTTAAGTACTATTCTTAGAATGCTTTCTTGTTTTAGTTCATCCATGAAAACTGATGTCTTATTATATTAAAAGTTTAGCCATTATAATATAGTCGGAGCCAACTAGGATCAAAATATTTGCTTCTTTATTGCCTCCTTTAAAGCTGAATTTACTTCTTAATATTTATTTTAAGATGGTTTCTTAAAGAATTTGTGGAGTTAAAATAATTATTTCGTTTGTGCAGGTATCGGGTTACTGTGGCCTTCTGGTAGGAAGCCCAGTAATCCTTTATGAGATCATAGCTTTTATTCTTCCAGGTTTAACACAATCCGAGAGAAGATTTTTGGGTCCAATTGTTTTTGGGTCCTCTATCCTTTTCTATGCTGGCATCACATTCTCTTACTATGTTCTTACACCAGCTGCCTTGACATTCTTTGTCAATTATGCTGAAGGGGTAGTTGAGTCATTGTGGTCGATCGATCAATACTTTGAGTTTATCCTCGTGCTCATGTTTAGCACTGGTTTGTCTTTCCAGGTAAATTATATTCTTTATCGTTCATACTTTCCATGCCTTCAACAGTATGTGAATTATAATTTGCACACCATATTATAAGGACGAGCATACCTTGAATTTCCCATGTGCTATTTCGTTTTTTTGTATCTTTTTCATGTACAGAAATTTTTCACTTAAAATGCTAATTGCTAAGTTCTTTCTTTTTGTTAGTCCTCGAGTCTAGTAAAAGCTAAGATATGTTTATCTTGTAGACTAGTCTACTATATCATGTAAAAGATTAGAAAGTTTTTCATATCATGTATTTTTTACATCTTTTTCTTTTTCTTTTTCTTTTTTCTGGAAGGAATGAGACATTCAATGTATCAAAACTCCGAGGAGTTAAGAACCCATTTAAGCTACCTTTAATGCTTGAGGTCTTTTTTCAGCTCTGTATTAGAGTTAGTAAAATTAAACCACATGAATGTGAGTTTCTTACGGCATCAACCCTTATATGTATATACTTTCCCTATTCTTCGCCGTCAATGGATTTAGTACTAGTGGAAGTATTCTATGCCATGTTTTTAATCTACTCTTGCAATTTCCTTTTGCGAAGTTTCTTACGGTTTACCCCCCTTTGATACATTAAAGGGCAAGATACCCTTTGTGTTTTCTCAAAAGAAGCACACTGCCTCCCTCTTGGTTTTTGCATTTTCACAAGGGGATAGAGTGCCAATTAGGCAATATCACAGGGGGGGTAAAGTGTCAATTAGGCAATATCATGGGGGAGTAAATTGCCAGTTAGTTTTTGTCAATAAAGGGTTAAATTGGTCATGTTTCGCATAAAAAAAAAAGTCTCAGTCGCATTTTGGAGCGTGTGTGCAACAACTCTGTGTAAACGCTCATTATTATATATAATAGGGAGGTGATATGCTGATTTTCATATCACGGGGGTGGGGGGTGTAAATTCCCCATTAAACATATCACAGGGAGGTAACTTGCAAAAAAATTCCCGAAATGTATATGCATTCAGTTCAATGAGTTCTATTGTAATTGTAATTGTAATTGTAATTGTAATTGTATTGAATCCTCGTGGCAGGTTCCAGTAGTACAGCTGCTTCTTGGACAAACTGGTTTGGTATCATCAGAACAAATGCTGTCGATATGGAGATATGTGGTGGTAGGGGCTGTAGTTGCAGCAGCTATACTCACACCATCAACCGATCCTCTTACACAAATGCTCCTTGCGGGCCCCCTTATGGGTCTTTATTTGGGTGGTGCCGGTATGGTCAAGCTTCTTGGCCGCTAATGATTTTAAACACACTCACCCGATACCCAACCAACAATTACATACGTAAATAGGAGGTTAAAGAACGAGGCCAATGTGTGTTTTACGAATGCCAGTGTATTACATGTTTAAGCTCATATTTGCATCGTCTAGTTTACACGTGATTATCGTGCATAAAAGTAAAATGAGGCCCAAGTGGCTGCTAAGGAACATGTATACTTCTACTTAAGAGTTATTGAGCAATAAATTAAAATAATGATGTATTTGATTTTGATTGTAGCTTTGGTGTAAGGACATGGCCAAGTGTTTGTTTTTGGGTCTATTGATGGTTTATACCAAGGAGATACTTGTATCTTCCTTTTTTTTTTTTTTTTTTTTTTTTTTTTTTTTTTTTTTTTTTTTTATGGATAAGAACACATTAAAACCTCGTAAAAGAAATTAAGTTTGAACAATGTTGATAACAAAATACATGAAATTTATCAAAATACTTGTTAGTTTAATTAAAGTTTGATTAGTTTAAAAATCAAACAAAATCAAATTGAAATCAAGAAGGGTGAAGTTTGTTTAGCCCCATATTGTCGATGCCTACATTCTTTTCCTCTTCCTCGACTATCTATTGCATCAGTTTAATCCCTTCAACTATTTTCGGTGTATATTTTACACCTTTAATTATTTATTACATTATGTTTCCCTTTAGGTTGCTGATAGAGCCAGAGCAATAATCATAATGCCAGAGCAAATATGCAGTGATTGACATATTTGCCCTTCTACCCGATCAACAGATGGAAAACAAAATTAAAAGAAGCAGCTTCTCCTTCCATCATCCTACCCCCAACTGTCATAATGTTGATCCAAGTCTTTGATAAAAAAAAATAAAAAATTATACATATAATCAAGTATGCAATGTTAGTTTTTGAATGAGTTAATGGCAATTTATCCCGCTTGATATTCATAATGTTCAGTTTATCTCCTTGTGATTTGAAAAAGAGCATTTTATCCCCTTGTAATTTTATAAAAGTTTTACACCGTCTCCCTGATATTTTTATATGTGTCACTTTTCCCCCTGTGTTATGATAATGTGTCGGTTTACCTCCATGTGTTATGATAAATATGGTAATTTCCCACTTTGTTATGATAAATGTGACAATTTACCCCCCTATGTTACAAAACACTTTTTATGCACACTCCCAATTTCGACAAGTGAGTTACACTCTCCGGCTGAAGGGGGTAAATTGCTTCTTTAAAATTTTCTACTCTTTTTTAAATTATAGAGGGTAAATTGTCATTAACTCATTGTTGAATAAATCATCAATTATCATCTTATACTCCACAAAATACCAAGTCTTATTGTTTAAATGAACATTGTTTTTGGCTTTCTTGCAACAATTCTTATTGTTTCTTTGACACCATTCTCATATGTATCAGATCCCAACCATCTGCAGGATTTCTGTGTCACAGGTTAATGACTCTGCCGCGGCTGGTAATTAAATACAAATCCAATTTCTCTTTAGAAAATTTAGTTTAATTACAAGATAAAGTTGAATTATATATATATATATTGGATGGTTTTGTGATGAACTAAGTTATGTATTGCATTGGGGGCTGAGGTGATAATCTTAGCATGGATCTGGTGAATTTATTTATAGAGAACATAATGTAAAATAGTCATCTCCTAATCTTTCACAAATATAATTATTTTATTTTATCAAGACATGGGAAGAGTTCATCAAAGACTTGGTATTTTGTGGAGTATACGATGCTAATTGATGATTTATTCAACAATTAACGAGTTAAATGATAATTTACTCCCCTGTGATATTCATAATATTCAATTTACCCCTTGTGATTTGAAAAAGAGCATTTTACCTCTTTGTAAAAAATTTAAAGAAGCAATTTACCCCTTCAGTCGGAGAGTGTAACTTACTTTCCGAAATTGAGAGCGGGCATGAAAACTGTTTTGTAACATAGGGGGATAAATTGTCACACTTATCATAACACAAGGAAGTAAAGTGCCACTTTTATCATAACACAGAGGGAGGGGGGGGGGGGGGGGGGGGGGTTAAACCTCCACATATCATAACACAGGGGGTAAAGTGTCACATATAAAAATATTAGGGAGGCGGTGTGAAACTTTTATAAAATTACAGGGGGTAACATGCTCTTTTTCAAATCACGGGGAGGTAAATTGAGCATTATAAATATCAAGGGGAGTAACTTGGTAACTTGCCATTATCAGGTTTAAATAAGCCTGAAAATACATCAAACGCGGTTGGATCAAGGGTCACTGCCATAAATGTAAACCAACTACCAGGACTCAACACTCTAGGCATATTTGCAGTTCGTATAGACTATGCACCATACGGTCTCAACCCGCCCCATACACACCCCCGTGCAACAGAGATACTCGTAGTATTGAAAGGCACTCTATATGTTGGATTTGTGATCTCAAATCTCGCGAATCCCGCCTTGAAAAATAATTTTTTACCAAATACTTATACTCAGGAGACGTGTTTGTGTTCCCAAAAGGCTTGATTCACTTTCAATTTAATGTTGAAAAAACCAATGAGGTCGCATTTGCTGGTCTAAGCAGCCAAAATCCAGGATTCATCCAAATATTTTGACCAAGGCATTCCAAGTTGATAAGAATGTGATTGACTCCCTTCAAGCACAATTTTGGTCCAACATTGGTTAAAACAAAAACACTCTTTATTTATTTAAATAAATGCTTGGTATTTATGTTTAATTTCTTCTTCATATGATATCAAATAAATGCTTGTGCTCCCCCATTTTTTTCTTTATGAATAATTTTATCCCGATATAAGAATTCAGTGAAAACCGTCTTGTTTTTTATATCAAAATTTGAAAAAAAAAAAAAAATCCATTAGAAATTAGGCACGCGCGCTAGCACAGATGAAACATCATATTGAATTAGTTTCACCACAATTGTTGAGAAATTTATAGCTTGCTTAAGAAACTAATTAATTATTCCAATTAAAAGTATTCATAATAAATCACAAAACTATCAATCTGATACAAATATAATTATTATAATATAACAAAACAAAATTATACAATGTTATATTATAGTGATATACCTAGTCTACGTACATCGTAATATTTTACATATCAAATAAGTTTGAATAACAATATTCATAGTTTGATATCTTTTGAAACTTGGTCGAGCTCGAATCATAAGCTAAAATTGATAAAATTTAATTAAAAATATCAACTTCTCGAGCTCATCGATCTTGTACAGCTAGACTAAAGATCGACTTCATCTTGGTTCGTTGAAAAACCAAATCAAGTTGTAACATTATCCAAAGTCTGATAAGAAATTGCAAAATTGAATTTCATACTGTTTGACTAAACTTAACATGTATTAATGCACCTTTGTAGAAAAATTATTTGAGAGAGAAAAGACAGCTCGAATCAGGCAGACAAAAAAATGTCAATATGGTTGAGAACCAAAATGATTATGTAATAACATGTAGATAAACTTCCATAGTTCAAATTCATCTACTTTTCAAGATCCATCAAATCCAAAAATTTCAGAAAAAATCTCTAATTACTTACAACAAGATTGTCAAGTTTTGGAACAAGATCGCCCGCGCAAACACAACCTAGTTCAGTTTCCAATAGCCTCAAAGAATTCATCAAACCAATGCAAGCTTTACTAAAATCATCCGAAAAACCATCTAACTTCCGTAGCTCGATTTCCATTTCATTAATAAAGCTCGTAATCTTTTCCAAAGCAACTTTAATGGCAGAGATTTCTTGCGGTGGATAAAGACAAGCTCCAAGTTCATCAACTTGTACTCCAATTCCTTGGCTTAGCTTCAAAAGTTTCTCCAAAGAATCTACTGAAATCGAACCACCATCTGAACTTTCCTTCTGAAGCAAGCCTGTAATGGATCGAACTAGTTCCTTAATCACCACAAGTGTTTCGGACACGAGTGTAATAGTTAGCTGCACGACTTTCATCTCTTCGGGTGATAAGTCGTTACCCAATTCACCATCAAATGAATCATCATCATCACAGTCGTTGGATATATCTTCGGGTTTTTGGGACGCGTCGTCAGAAGCTGGTTTAAGTTCTTTAATTTCTCGAAGAACATCTTTCATGGAAACTGCGACTTTTGTCATAGCTCGACCAATAGCAGTTACGTTTGTGGCGGGACTCTTTTTAAGGGCCGAACAAGCGTTCCATACTGTACCTACTAGCTGGGGTATTGTGAGTTCTTGAGCTTTCTTTGGTGATCCTGCAGATTTATTAGGGATAAAAAACTTATGTAATTTAGATATGCAATCATCATTCAATTGCTAAATACTAGTTGAGCATAGACTACGGAAAAACTAAGATATCTATGTTGATAACTCTACACTATTCAATATAGCAGCATATTTATGAACATGTACCCATATAAAAATGAATGTTAGGTCCCACGGAACTGGACACTCAACACTCTTAGTCCCGCGCTTTCCAAGATAGTACTTTTAGTCCCAGTTTCTCTTTACTTTTCTTTATGCAAATTTGGGACCAAAAGTGCAAAACAGAGATAGTCCTATGTGACCAAAAGTGCAAAACAGAGACCGTTCCATGGACCAAAAGTGGATGAAAGGCGGAATCGGGAGAAATGTGTAAGGAATTAAAAATGTAGGGACTAAAATTGTAATTTTTTATTAAAAGTATCGAGTGTCCAGTTCTGTGGGACTAAAAGTGCAATTTTTCCCATATAAAGTCAATTTTCTTCCAGTTAACTATTGGTACATAAAATGGTCCAGCTAATGGGATTGAATAAGCAATCATAATCAATAACAATATTCCATACAATACAAATTCATTATTCATAATGAGATTTTCAGCAATATTACTTAAACTTCAATTTTCTTTGTTTTGAAGTGATCAAGCCTTCAATAGCATTCATTATTAGCATTAGAACAATATCGGTATTCCACAGACAGAGATAGAAGGGGGTACCATATGAAGAGACTGCCTCCTGTAATAACTTGAAACTGCAGTCAACAACTTGCTTTACAGAGGCATCAATACACGAAGAAAGTGTTGGTCCTGCACCCATTGAACTTCCATGGGAGAGTAAAAGGAACCCTTGTAACAAATTAAAATATGCGCTCATATTTTCCTCAAGGGCTTTAACTCCTGGAGTATCTCCGGTGTAAAGCATTCCAACTACATTAAAAACAAAAACCTCTATCAATCGCAAAATAATAGTAATATATAAGAAGATACCAAGTCATATTAACAAGAATCAATATATTATCCAGTTAAACATGGAAAATAAATTATTCTACTTCATTTACTCACTCAATTAAAAGCTCCAAAATGCTTTAGTAGCATCAAAAAGATAGTTACCCATCAAATGATAATGAAAAGTCGATTATAACTACCAAATATTCGGTAGGAATACTTTTCAAAGAACATCAGATTATTAGGACTTCCTACACTCTCCATATTTAATCTCACTATTAACTAAGTCCAAAAATCACTTACACAATACAAGAAAATATATTGCACTTTTAGGAGATGCATTATGTTACATTTAAACATACTATATTCAATTTCTGCTGGAAACAAAATCCTCACAGCTTCAAGAAAACCAAGAGTAGTAACTTAAACTAAATAAACTAAGAATAACAATAGTAATTGGTAGCTTTCATTCATTTAAAGAAAACATTATTCAAAACCCTAAAGTTACTGTACAAGTAGAAAAAAGGGGGGAAAAGAGAGAAAGACCTGTTGTGGCTTGTTTGGATATTTGTTCACCCATCTGAATCACCTCTTTCCAACTAATTTTCTCAAGTGATGAAGCTGGTGTTTGATCCAAAAGCTGCATTGTATTCAAACATTAACTGATTAAAGTATAATCGCCAGAAAAAAGAAAACTCGTTAAAACTCATGATTAAATTTTCAAAAATTGAGGTGATTTGTAGAAAACCTGAAAGGTTTCATGGATGGTGTTGAGGTGTTCGTTCAAAGCTCGTCTCAGTTGCTCTCGCGCTGCTTTCCCCATTTTGAGTCGCACACACTGTCTGTGTGAAATGAGCGGTATGAAAATGAAGATATCGTTTTCTTGGATCCAGTTTTACAGGGCTAACCGATTGGGCCTTGATAGGCCCAGATAATATTATTTGGGCCTTGGGCCATAAATCTGTATATTAGATCAAAATTTGAAATGGGTCCTTGGTTAACCCATTGATTATTTTAGTTATTCAGTTTATTTTTTTTTTTTATACAATTTTAGTTATTCTGTTAGACTAGTAAAATGATAAGTAAAATACAAATAAATAAGAAATGAAGTTCAATCTTGCGTCATTAATGGATAAAAAAAAATGATTCTCCTGAAATTTATTCACTGAAATTCAAAAATCAAACATATCATAATGTAGATTGAGAATTGTAGGACTTGTAATTTCGTAAATAGGGCAATTGATTTCTCAAAAAAAAAAAAAAACTAAGATAAAATTGGGGCAATTTTTTTTTGGAGATTGACGTAAGTTTGACACAAATCCTTATTATATATCGACTAGGGGTGGACATGATTACATAATTTCAAAGTCGTGTTATATTGTATCAGATTGTACCTAATATAATCAAAGCTTAATTCTTTTGGGGGAAAAATGCATGTTTCGATATAGACGAAAGTCGTACTGAATATTTGATAGGTTAAAGGTTTCAAGATCTTATAGTGCAAAATATTGTGTTGTGTCGTAATTGAATATAAATATGAATAAATTATTTAAAGATTAACTTATACTATCAAATCAATAACCATGTTACCCCAAGAGTTTATGTTCAAATATTTTTCAAAATGGAGTGCACTCATCTTATAGAAGCTTAGCAATTAAAATTGATTAGACCAAAAAGTAATTCTTTTTTCCACCAATAATAAAACAAGTTTATTTTACATAAATAAACTACACACAAATTAATCGTCTATTTCTAAACATTTCAAGGATTGTTGGAGCCAAGGTTTTTTTTTTCTTTTTGTACTATTACATAACTTTCTTCGAATGGAATTGTATATTGAGGCATGTGTTTCTTATTTGTACCTTTCCACTTTAGTTTTGTTTCTTGAAAATGTATATTGACGTTCTAGTTTTCTTGATCATCAAGTTAGTTATTTTACTACGTTTGACTTTGACATCACAACTCAAACATCAATTTTATTTTATTTTTTGGTGGTTGAGTTATTCAAGCTAAAATCCTATACGAAGATGTTATGTCCTTTTTTTTTAAGATTTTACATCATCACATTAATATCATCAAAAAATCTATTCGAATAAAATCAAATTACAAAGAAAATAACTACCATTAAGTTAATATTAAACTAGAATTAAGAAAACACACATTATTGAAGATTGAAACCAATACCTCCTACTCCAGGGTTCTGGCCTTACAAACGGACGACGATCTCATTAACGGCGATGTTATGAATACAATACTCAACATAAAACAGAAAATGCTGGTGTTTCATATTATGTATAGAAGAAAAATAATCTGAGACGAACTTATTATAAAGTAAAGTCGTACCATACAATATGAAAACCATATCAAACCGATTATAATGATATGATATTCAAAAACCCAATTTGATCTTGACCATTTTAAAACCGTACTAATTTGTATGACACAAATTTAATTAAAAATCGTAAATCGTTAACAAACATGACATCTTGTAATATACCCATTTGAATGTTATCTGCAGTCTTCAAATGTGGGCTGCATAAACAGCCAAAGGCACGACGAAGTGTTAAAGTGATAATAATAATATAAAGTTTTCGATGATGTCACAAATCAATTTCAAATTTATAAGATAATGTTAAGAATTTTCTTTTCAAATTTCATTGTTGAAAATTATGGCAGTGTTACAATCAAGTGATAATATAAGTTTTGAAAATCACATAGAACAAATTAAATTTCCATTTTCACTGTATTTTTTTCCATTAATTATAAACAGCGGCAACTAAAACACTATTTTCTCTATTAACACTGTTGTTATAAAAATAAATAAAACTAAACAAAATATTTTTATATGTGGATATTCTTCGAGTGAGTCTGGTCGTCTAGATATATTTGGACCAAATTAGTATTGATATCAAAATGTAAATAAGATATTATTAAATTAGTATGATCATTAGTTTAAATTGATTAAGATGAGCTCCCGAAATCATCAATTTTCTATGCATGTCGTACCGTCTCGTGATGCAAATCATTAGATCGAATTACCAAATAAATTGGTTTTTGCTTTGTTCGTTTGACGAGTCAAATTAGAGCTCAGCAATTTTTAAGAGCTTACGTCTATGCTTTTTTTTTATTTTGGGAGAAAAGAGATCTCGTCTATTATTTTTTAGATGATGAATATATCGTTACATCAAACACTATATCAAATTGAATTTATACATTGATATCAAAGTAAACTAATTACAAATGCTAGCATTAAACCAGAGAAAGTATCCACATTCGTGGGAGTTGAACCCAAAACCTTGACTTGAGTTCAATTTGAGCTTGTTTATTCTTCAGTCACCCAATTTAATCTCATAAGTTTATAACTTTCTAATTTTAGCCAATAAAAATGACTGACCGGACCGAGTACAATTAATTTTCCGCGGAAAATTGGAAACACGATGTATTAGGCACAAACTCTAACTCGAAGTTACGAGCACCAACACGATGTATTGGACGACACTCTTATACTTTATGGGGCGAACCCGGGGAAGCATCATGTATAAAAAAGAATTTTGGATGTCTATGAAAAAGCTTCGGGGCAAGATATAAATCTCCAAAAGTCGAGCATTGTTTTTAGTAGAAATGTTAAAAACAAAGATATGGAGGCCATTCATGAGGTGCTACCAATTAGGGTGGAAGAAAGGCACGAAAAATACAGGGATGGAACGAAAAACTATTGTCAAAAGCTGGAAAAGAAGTACTTATAAAAGCGATAATTCAAGCAATCCCACCATACGTTATGAATTGTTTCAAATTGCCAAAAAATCTCATTAGTGATTTGGAATGAAATTTCATTGTTGACAATTATGGCAAGTTACAATCAAGGATAATATAAATTTTGAAAATCACATAGAATATTTGGACCAAATTAGTATTATATCAAAATGTAAATAAGCTATTATTAAATGAGGAAAAAACACTTTAAATATCAAACTTTAGTTCAAAACACACATTTGATACCAAGTTTTTCGGAAATATACATTTCATGTCATGATTCACACCCTCTTGACACATTTAGTTCTGCCGTCAATTTTCGGACGAAATTCAGCACGTGCCCGTTAAGTTGACAATGGGAGGGAAAACATACACGAGTTTTAAAGACCCATCATTGTTAACTTAACAGGCACGTGAACTGCATGTGCTAAATTACGTCCTAAATTGATGGCAAAACTAAATATGTCGTCAAGAAGGTGTGAATCATGGTATGAAATATGTTTTTTCGAAAAGTTTGATATCAAAAATATTTTTTGAACTAAAGTTTAGTATCAAAAGTGTTTTCCCTTATTATTAAATTACTATGATCATTAGTTTAAATTGATTAAGATGAGCTCCCAAAATCATCAATTTTCTATGCATGTCGTACCGTCTAGTGATGCAAATCATTAGATCGAATTACCAAATAAATTGGTTTTCGCTTTGTTCGGTTTGACGAGTCAAATTAGAGCTCAGCAATTTTTAAGAGCTTACGTCTATTTTTATTTTTTTTTGGAGAAAAGAGCTTACTTCTATTATGTTCCATAACCTTGACTTGAGAGTTCAATTTGAGCTTCTTTATTCGGGGTAAATAGATACCATTCATGAGGTGCTACCAATTAGGGCGGAAGAAAGGCACGAAAAATACAGGGATGGAACGGAAAACTATTGTCAAAAGCTGGAAAAGAAGTACTTATAAAAGCAATAATTCAAGCAATCCCATCATAAGTTATGACTTGTTTCAAATTGCCAAAAAATCTCATTAGTGATTTGGAATCAATGATAATAGGATTTTGGTGGAATGATAAGTGGTTGAAGAAAATACATTGGATAAATTGGCAAACATTATGCTCGAAGCTTCAAAATAGCCCTACTCGTGAAGCAAGCGTGGAGAATAGTACAAAAACCGGAAAACCTATTGAGCCGAATTTGGAAAAAAAAGAAAAAAAAAAGGTGATACTAGCGCAAACATTTAAGAAAAAAAATATAAGTTACATAATTCTTGAAATTAACTTAAATAGAGCCAAGTACATTATAAGCTTAAGAAAATATGAGTAGAACATTATAAGCATAAAACATCACAATTCAAGCTATATAGTGCTTGCTAGAAACAATTAATTGAACAATACCAACTGATATAAGGGTAAAGTTAAATAAAGTTAGAGTTCATGTAGATTAGTTTTGACCTGATTTCACCAGGCTTTGTTTTCACAATATTGATTTCAACGAGTTTTTGGTTTCAGAATATTGGTTTGAATAGTTTGGACAAAACCTTTGAAACGTAATTTGCATTGAGTTTGAATATTAGGGTTTTGAAAATTTAAAATGTAATTTGAATGTCATTATAATTTCAAGTTTGTGATAAAACTTGATATGAATTAAAAGAAGAAGTTGATTCTTGAAGAAGAATAAAAGAGCGAAGAACAGAGAGAAGAAAATATAGTTTTTATTATATTGAAAAGTAGTTCTGTACAAGGTTCGAACCCATATATATAGGGGAAGAAAAATACAACCAAAAAAGAAAAAGGAAAAAGGAAAAAAAAAAATGCAGTACACAACTAAAACCCTAAACACGCTTTACAACATAAAGTTATATATATAAAGTGATAAATTTAAATAAAATCCCCAAATCAATTTCTTCTTCTTCTGTCTTCAAAATTCAATCCCTAATTTAGATTTCTTTTCTTTCTGCGCAGATTGCTTGCTGGAGGAAAATAGCTGAATTTTGATTGAGCTCCAATACCCCTACCCCCCCCCCCCCCCCTAAAGATGGACCGAAGATGTTAATAAGAGCCATCTTAGATAAGAGAGCCAAAAAACGAGGTAACATCAAAGCCTTTGTAAAAACATCTGCTATCTGATTTTCTGTTTGAACTGGCATTAGACGTATAAAACCTTTAGTTACTTGCTCACGAATAAAATGACAATCAATCTCTATGTGCTTTGTGCGCTCATGAAAAATTGGATTATTTGCTATATGTATAGCAGATTGATTATCACAGAAAAGTAATGTGTTTGATTCTGTATTGATGCCAAAGTTCTGCAAAATCTGTTGTAGCCAAATTAGTTCACTAGAAACAATAGCTAGAGCTCTATACTCTGCTTCAGTAGAAGATCTTGACACAGTGACCTGTTTCTTTGATTTCCAAGAAATCAAAGAACTTCCTAGAAATATACAAAATCCTGTAGTGGACCTTCTTGTGTCCAAGCAAGAAGCCCAGTCTGCATCTGCATAAGCTTTAAGTTGAATAGGAGAATCTGCTGAAAAAAATAAACCTTGCCCTGGACAGGACTTAATATACCTCAAAATGTGATGAACAACTTGAAGATGAGGTGTCCTAGGTTTTGAAACAAACTGGCTAAGTTTATGCACTGCATAAGTTATATCAGGTCTAGTAATAGTAAGATAAAGCAATCTGCCTATCAGCCTTCTCTATTTTGAGACATCAGGAAGTATGTCTCCATCTTCAGAATTGAGCTTAGTTTTAGGATCCATAGGCAGATGTAGAGGCTTACAACCAATATATCCAGTTTCATCTAAAATTTGTAGTGCATATTGTCTTTGAGAAAGAATAATACCTTTGATGGATCTTGCAATTTCCAAACCAAGAAAGTATTTTAGAATACCCATGTCTCTTAACTTGAATTTGGCCTGTAAAAAATTCTTTAACAAATATATTTCATGTGTGCTAGGTCCTGCAATAACAATATCATCAACATACAATAATAAAGCTAAAAATGTAGAACCTGATCCCTTGGTAAACAAAGAATAATCACACTTAGACTGAGTAAAACCAAAATCAAGTAGGCAAGCTGTGAACTTTTCATTCCACTGTCTAGAAGCCTGTTTTAACCCATAAAGTGACTTATTTAACTTGCATACAAGTTTAGGAGATGAAACACTCTTTGGGTAACCCAATGGAAGATCCATAAAAATTTCCTCATGTAAATCTCCATTAAGAAATGCATTGTTGATGTCCAGCTGACATAGATCCCAACCTTTTGAAGCAGCTAAAGCCAAAAGAACCTTAACAGTGACCATTTTGGCAACTGGTGAAAAGGTTTCACTGTAGTATATTCCCTCTTTCTGTGTGTAACCTTTTGCCACTAATCTGGCCTTGTATTTGTCAATAGAACCATCTTGATTTCTCTTTATCTTGTATACCCATTTGCATCCAATGGAGTGTTTCCCAGTAGGTAAAGGAACTATATTCCAAGTATTAGTGTCTTCTAGAGCCTGTATTTCCTTATACATGGCTTCTCTCCATTTGGGATTACTCACAGCTTGATGATAAAATTGAGGCTCACTTTCAGATGAAACATTAAGTAAAAAAAATTTGTAGCCAGTGGAAACATTATTATACTGCAAAACATTAGAAAGAGGATATCTTCTGGACAAGATGTGTTAGAAGAAGAATTAACAAAAGAATTACAGTGATAATCATTTAGATAACTAGGTTTTCTAGAAATTCTAGAAGATTTTCTAGTAACATCTTGCTGTGAAACACTGTCATTAGTAAAATCAGGTAATTGAGACAATTCTGCTGGACTGTAATCCATATCAGCATTAGAATAAGTTGATGTAAAATCAGTATCAAGAAACTCTGTATTAGAAGAGTGTGGACTAAAATCAGTATCATGGAACTCTGTATTAGGAAAGATTTTATCATGAAAATCCGGAGAATGATCAAAAGGGATGGTGTGAAAAGGAAATGTTTCTTCATGAAAAATAACATCCCTTGAAATAAAAATTTCTTGAGATTGTATATCAAATAGTTTATAACCCTTTATTCCCATAGGGTAACCAATAAAAACACATATTTTTGCTCTAGGATCAAACTTGGACCTTCCCTTTTTCAAAGTGGAAGCAAAAGCCAGACACCCAAAAGTCTTAAAATTATTGTAATCAACAGGTGTGTTATATAATAGTTCAAAAGGAGTTTTATAGTTCAACACTTTAGATGATGTTCTGTTGATCAAAAAAGCAGCAGTAGAGATGCATTCAGTCCAAAGAGTTAATGGTAACTTGGACTCAAAATAAAGGGCTCTAGCAATATTCAATAGGTGTTGATGTTTTCTCTCCACAACAGAATTATGTTGTGGAGTTTCTACACAGGAATATTGATGGAGAATACCATTTTCTGTAAACAATTTTGTAAAGGCCAACTCAGGAGCATTATCACTCCTAAATGTTTTTATAGAACAATGAAACTGATTTTCAACCATAGAAATGAAACCAGGAATAACAGTTATTATGTCAGACTTATGCTTAAGCAAACAAATCCAAGTAAATCTGGAAAAATCATCAATAATAGTGGCAAAGTAATTGTGTCCAGTTTGAGATGTAACACTAAAGGGCCCCCAAATATCACAGTGAACTAATTCAAAAATACAATTAGAATGTGTAGAAGAAGTAGGAAAATAAAGTCTTTTCTGTTTAGCAAGAGGACAAATGTAACAAGGAGTAATATTGTGATTATTACAACTACTCAAATTATCTAAAGCTAATGCATGCTTTATTCTATTCATAGCCTTGAAAGGCATATGTCCTAGTCTTTTATGCCAAATCACACTAGAGACTTTATTGCAATGGGCAGCAGTATAATTTGTAGTTGTCTGATCATCCAGGACATATAAACCTTCTATCTTCCAACCCTCTCCAATCATCTTCTTGGTGTTGTCCTGGATTAGGAAAGAATTAGGTGTGAAATTTATAGTCAAGTTATCAGTATGTAACAACTCACTAACAGAAATCAAGTTGAATTTAAAATGAGGTATATAAAACATATTATGGAGTAAGAGAGTAGAACTTATTTGAATATCTCCAATTTCTTCAACTTGAAAACTACTATTGTCAGGCAAAATGACATTAGTACAGAAAGCAGGTCTAAGAGATATAAAAAGAGACTTAGTGTTGCATATGTGCTTAGTAGCACTAGAATCAATGATTCAACGATTATGTAAGGATATAAAATCAACATTATTTGCAGTAGAACAGATACCTGATACACAGGATATATGTGCAGAAGCTGTGGTATTGTTGTTTGCAGCATTGAAATTCATTTGTGCAGAAAAAAGATCCATCAATTGTTGACATTGTTATGGATTTAGACTTTGTAAAAGAGGAGTGATAGACTGCTGCACATTCTGAGTAGTAGAACCAGAATAACTTAGGCTTGGTAATGCAGAAGAATGCATAGGACTCTCATCAAATGAATTATTGATAGGGTTAGGTCTTGGTGCAGGTTTGTAACCAACAGGATATCCATGTAATTTGTAACACCTATCCACAGTATGTCCTTGCAAATGACAGTGGGTACAAACAGGTTTGTCCTTCTTTTTTAAAGTAGGATTAAAAGGAGGATTTGTAGAAGTATTTGGTTTCTGAAACTGATTATATGGCCTCTTTTGGGTGATTTGTTGGGAAGAAAACTGCTGAGATGATGAATTTCTTGTATTAAAGGCAAGAGAATTGGAAAGATCCAAAGAAGATTTTGTCCCAACCAATTTTTGTCTCTCCTCTTGAGTAGCACTAGAGAAAACTTTACTAATAGGAGGCAGTGGATCCATGAGTAATATCTGACTCCTAAGTTGATCAAAAGAATCATTTAATCCCATTAAAAATGCCATGACATATTCCTCTTGATTATGATCATGTACTTTTTGAGCATTGGTACATGTGCAAGAATCAAGAATTGGTCTGTAATTTACCAATTCATCCCAAATGGCCTTTAACTTGGTGAAGTAAACATTAACTGACTGGTTTTCTTGATAAAGATTGGCCAATTCCCTTCTCAGTTGAAGCTTGCGTGGACCATTACTTTGTTGAAAACGCACTCTTAATTCATCCCAAATTTCTTTAGCAGAAGTAGTATACATAATACTTGAATGATATTTTGGGAGACTGAATTTAGGATCCAAGAAACAACTACATCATTATTTCTTGACCATGCATTCTGTAAAACCGCATCCGTAGGTCCGGGATCTGAAATTGTGCCATTAATGAATCCAAGCTTGTTCTTGACATTAAGGGCTAGAGTCATAGAACGAGACCAAGTAGTGTAATTGTCCCCTAAAAGTGGTTTCTGAACAAGAAGTAACCCCGGGCCGTCAGATGGATGTAAAAAGAAAGGATTTGTGGGTTCATCCATGGGTGATCGAGTACGTAAAGTGTTGATGACAGTGTTTGTAGAAGAAGAGTCGGAACTCATATTGAAAAAAAATTCAAGAAAACAGAGTAAGCGAAGATCAATCCAATGATCAAAGAGAAAAAAGAATCGAAATCAGAAAAATTGATTTCGTGAATTAATGCGGAATTGTAAGTATCTCTACTGATACCATATTATAATTTCAAGTTTGTGATAAAACTTGATATGAATTAAAAGAAGAAGTTGATTCTTGAAAAAGAATAAAAGAGCGAAGAACAGAGAGAAGAAAATACAGTTTTTATTATATTGAAAAGTAGTTATGTACAAGGTTCGAACCCATATATATAGGGGAAGAAAAATACAACCAAAAAAGAAAAAGGAAAAAGGAAAAAAAAAAACGCAGTACACAACTAAAACCCTAAACACGCTTTACAACATAAAGTTATATATATAAAGTGATAAATTTAAATAAAATCCCCAAATCAATTTCTTCTTCTTCTGTCTTCAAAATTCAATCCCTAATTTAGATTTCTTTTCTTTCTGCGCAGATTGCTTGCTGGAGGAAAATAGCTGAATTTTGATTGAGCTCCAATAAATGTTGTGGCATGGGGAAAAAATAAGTAAGTATCAAATCAATGACTTTTAAAATCATAAGATAAAGGAAAAATAGATGTTATATGTAAAATAATTATTTTTTATGAACTTTAAGATAAGAAAAAATGAGTATTGGTTTTAATAGGTTGACTTAATTCTCAATCAAATGCAAGTTTGATTAATTATTATATATCCATGGATCAATGTTCTGTTTCGATCAACTGCATTGAATTTTTTTTCGAAAAATTTCGAAAAAGCTAGGAAAAATTATGAAAAAAGTTACTCAATTATGAAAAAAGAGAGTTTCAAGGACAAATGATACGCTTTTTTTTCGTTTTCATTGATACAAAAACATATACTTTTAAAATGATCCATGTTTTTATCTGGTTTCGTTGGAAACATAGTCATGACTCGTGTAACTAAGGAGCATTTATTTTCCAAATATTATTATTTGTCAATTGACCCTTTTCGTTCTTCTACATCTAAACCTGACATTTCTTGGAATTATTGTTTTTAATACAAAGTCACAAGATTCGGGTGAACTATAATTTATTTATAAAGTAGATCGACCATGGTTTTTAAGACAAAGTCACAAGATTCTAGGCTGCAACCTCTACTAGAAAATGCATGTTTCGATATAGACGAAATTTGTATTGAATATTCGGTACGATATATATTTCGACATCTTTTAGTGTAAAATATTGTGTCGTGTCGTGTCGTAATTGAATATAAATATGAATAAATTATTTAAAGTTTAACTTATTAGCTCAAATCAATAATCATGTTACCCCAAGAGTTTATGTTCAAATAGAATCCTAGCAATTAAAATTGATTAGACCAAAAAGTAATTCTTTTTCCACCAATGTCCAATAATACAATACTTTTCTTTTACATAAATAAACTACACACAAATTAATCGTCTATTTCTACCATCCGTAAACATTTCAAGGATCGTTGGAGCGAAGTTTTTTTCTTTCTTTTTTTTTTTTTTTTTTTTTTTTTTTTTTTTTTTGGGGGTTGGAGCCAAGTTTTCGTGCATTTTTTCAATACTTTGTGTTGGTTCTTATTTGTACCTTTCCAGTTTAGTTTTGTGTCTTGAAAATGTATTGTATTTTGAATTCCTAGTTTCCTTGATCATCAAGTTAGTTATTTTACTAAGTTTGACATTAACATCACAACTCACACATCATTTTAATTTATTTTATTTTATGGTCGTTGAGTTATTCAAGCTAAAATTAAATCATACTCCTATATGATGATGTTATATTATGTTAATTCTTATAAAATACAATATTCAACAAAAAACAAAATATGCTAGTATCTCCTTTCTCATATAATCCTATAGAAGAAAAATAATTTGTGATGAACTTATTATAAAGTAAAGTCGCACAGTACAAAATGACTATATTGAGCCGGTTATAATGATACTCCCTCCGTTGCATAATATATGTCGTTTTGAAAAGTTTTTCTTGTGCCATATTATCTGTCACTTTAGATTTTCAATAAAACATTAATTACTCTTTTTCCATTTTTGCCCTTTATGCTCATAAATTTTCTCAAACATTAGTGGAGGATAATTAATTAAAAGGGTATCTTAGTCTTTTTCATTTTTTCGCCCTTAGAATTCAGCTATATTCAATGATTTTCTTAATTTGTGTGCATACATGTGAAATGACAGATATTTTGAAACGGAAGGAGTATGATATTTAAAAGTCCAATTGAATCTTGATCATTTTAAAACCGTACTAATATTTATGATACAAATTTAATTAAAAATCGTAAATCGTACCATGTGCACCTCGACTATTTTACTAAACTATCATAACGCAAAGTCGTAGCTGGTAGAATGAAAACCGCATCGAACCGGTTATAATGGTTCAATTTCAAACCCAATTTGATATTGAATGTTTTAAAATTGTACTAACTTGTATGATACAAATTTTATTAAAATATCGTAAATCGTACTTCTACATCCTTACTATTTTACTAAACTGGCATAAGGGTTATATTGTAGGATTGATTTTGCAATTTAACTTATGTTTATTTGTTATTCATACAACTTTAAATTATGAACAAACATGACATCTTCTTCGAACTGCTAAAAGGATAACCACCAGCTCCACTTCATTTTACCCATTCAAATTGCAGTCTTCACACGTGGGCTGCATAAACAGACGAAGACATTGTACAAAAAGACAAAATATTAAAGTGATAATATAATTAAAGTTGTATATGATGTCACTATTCATAGTTTTCGTGAATACTTCATCCGTCCTAATTTTCTTTATCCCTTGATATAGTTGATAATTCAACTTGACTAAATTTATAAAAATTATTATAATAATTTAATTAATATATTTTACTAATAAATTGATATTATCATCTGAAACCATATATATTAATATTTAAAAGGTTTAATACACCATATATATGAATAACTTAATATGATAAGTCACTTAAAAGATTAAATTTTTTGATCAAGTACTGTAGCTAATAGAGTAAAAATAATGGGACGGAGGGAGTATAAGATAATATTAAAAATAAATATTTTTTATATTAAGATGTTGCATAAAAATGTTCAGGGCAAATGTGGAATTCTTGCCCTTCGATCTATAACAACATCACAACAATAAAATATGATTTGCACACAATATCCAGAGAATTCGACTCTGTATTAGATTTGTAATATCGAATCAGATAGATTTCTTTGGAAATAGATACCTATTCATAAGTCATTATTAGGGGTACAATGGTCTTTTTTAGAAAAGACGTTACAAGTAATAAATGTAAAGACGTTACAAACATTACAGATGTTACGCTTTTATGATAACTTATTAAAGCATATTTAATATAAAATGATAATTTCCAGAATTGCCCTTGTGCACAAAAAATTCACACTATCATATTTTAATGTTGCGTAAAAATGTCTTCATTCTAACACACATCACATATTTAAAAATAATATTGGTCCACACACAGATGAGAGAAAAATCGTGTTGTATATTATAATTGTGAATTGGTTACATTTCTTGCAAATAGGTGACCTATTTATAGGTCCATAATAGGGGTACACTTTTTAGGAAAAACGTTACAAGTAATAAATATAAAGACATTATCAACGTTACACTTTTATGATATTATAGCGTATTTAATATTAAAGTGATAATTTTCAGAATTGCTCTTGAGCACAAAAAATGCACACATCATATAATATATAAATTCAAATTTTCACATTATGGCACGTTACAATCAAGTGATAATACGAACTTTGATAACTTAGTTACAAATTTTCCATTGTCATTGTACTTTTTCATTAATTATAAACATGGACTACTTGAACATTGTTTTTCCTATTTACGCTATTGTTATAAAAATGAATATAATATAAACAAAAATATATTTCTATGTGAATATTTTCAAGCGAATTTGGTTATCTGGAAAAAGTCTGAATCCACGAAATAAACTTAGTAGGATGAGGGATCCCAACTATAACCTTTTGTATGGAGGAGAGAGTGTCCGAGGCATACCATGATTAATGTGACGGTTAAGGGCTTAAAATCAAATCAAGTTATTCGATACTTAATTCGAGCTTGTTCGATAAAAGCTCGTTTGAATTCGGTTCGTCATATTAATCAAATAAGCTTGAGCATCATTTTTTGTTCGATAACTTTTTAAGCTCGACTCGAGTTCGACCCGATAAGCTAAAAATTGATAATATACTTATAAAATATCAAGATACTCGATACTCCGCTCGAGCTCGTTCGAGCTTAGCTCTGTTAACAATCAAACCAAGCTCAAACACAAAATTTTAAGCTCAATAAAATTCAAACCAAACTTGAATAGTGTATCGTTCGACACTACTCGGCTCGATTACACCCGTATGAGGGTTACCTTAAATTTATAGTGTCTCATGTATTGCAAGTTGTGATTTTTTGTGTTTGATCCTATTCAAATATGGATTTGACCCTGACCCGAGGGATGCTAGCAGAGATTCAAACGGTTTGGCTAAGATTCTTGTTGAGGTAGATATTGGACCAATTGATGTAAACAACTTATAAGTAGATCATTAGTTATAATTGACAAAGACGAGCTCCTTAGATCATCAATTTTATATGCATGTCGTACCGTCTCGTGATGCAAAACATTAAAATTACCAAATAAATTGGTATTTGCTTTGTTTTGTTTGACGAGTCAAATTAGAGCTCAACAATTTTAAGAGCTTACGTCACCCAAATCGGATTCGACCGAATTCAAATTAACTATAAGGCAAGTGCAATACGTTATATATAACTTTCTAATTTTAGATAATAAAAATGATTGACCGGACAGTGTACAACTAATTTTCAGCGGAAAACTGAAAACACGTTATATTGGGCACTAACTCTAACTTAAGTTACGAGCACCAATATTTCTTTTTTCTTTTTAAAAAAAAATACAAGTTACATAATTCTTGAAATTAACCTAAATAGAGCCAAGTACATTATAAGCTTAAGAAAACATGAGTAGAACATTATAAGCATAAAACATCATAATTCGAGTTATATAGTGCTTGCTAGAAACAAGTAATTGAACCGTATCAACTGATATAAGGGTAAAGTTAAATAGAGTTAGGGGTCACGATTAGTTTTGGCTTGATTTCAACGAAATTTGGTTTGAATAGTTTGGACAAAACCTTTGAAATGTGATTTGTAACGGCCCGAGGCCGGCATCTGTTTGCTATGAATAAAATAATAATACGATAACCTTAATAAATTCCAATGAATGCAACACAATAAATTTCCCAACTATCTAATTACGTTAAACTTATTATTACATCCCGATATTCACCTGACAAATTCTAGAAACTCTATGGTAGGCTCCCTATTGAAACCCCTTACTGCGATGTTGTCTATCCTGCTCTTCGGTGAGATTCTGATAGAGTATTTTTTTGAAAGCGTAAGTTACAAAAACAACTTAGTGAGGCTAGTGCAGGGGTGCATTGAGTTTTATGCGGACAATCGATTTATAAAATTCATGAACTACTTAATCAATTGTAAGGTCAATAATATTTCACAACAATATATCAAGTATTATTATAACACATGCTATCTCACATTCGATTGCCCGTTAACACGGGCTAAACCACCACTCCACCTTAAATGAATACGGGACGATCAGAGGTGGGATTCAAACTCTTATCCCGGCGTTAGAAGTGGTGAGGAGCGACCTTACCCGATTAGTTAGTCCAGATGGCATTGACATGTTGTAGCTTAACGAGTGAATCACTCCCCAAGGGGCTCCAATCCTTGACCGGTGATTCCGGTCAATGATAGAGACCTGGTGCAATTCGGTAGACCTTAACTACCCAAATTTGACCAGCAGATACCATCAAACAGGAGCAAAGATGGCTCAAACTATCATGCACAACAATTGGTACGTAGGGTGAGATAAAATACTAAACCTTGGTACCACCAATCATTATGAGGTGAGGTAAAATACTACTCCTTCACATTCTATCAATTATCACTCTCGTATTGAGGTGAGATAAAGTACTATACCTCCACATTCTATCAATTATCACAATCATATTGAGGTGAGGTAAAATACTACACGTCCACATTCTATCAATTATCACAATCATAATGAGGTGAGATAAAGTACTACACCTTCACCTTCACATTCTATCAATTATCACAATCATAATGAGGTGAGATAAAGTACTACACCTTCACAGTCTATCAACTATCACATACTGCGAGCAGCGCATATAAATATAGGTTATCAGTTCTACTATGAACTGGTAGCACGTACTGCAAGCATCGCATAGAGTGTTTTAAAAATCGGACCGGACCGGACTGGCCGATTCAACCGGTAACCGGCTGCCAATCCGGTTCGATTAACCCTCCAGAACCAGCTTTGTTCCTGACCATTTTGAACCGGAAAAAACCTATCAAAAACCGATAAAACCAGTGAACCAGTGAACCGATTGAACCACTGCTTCACTTATAAAAATAAAAAGTTTACGCTACGGATTTTTACTTCTCTTTCGCGGCCTTTAAACTTCAACAATACTCTCACATCTCTTCTTCTATTTTTCACTTTGAATCAAACAAAATCAACAAGAAACAAAAAATCTTTTATATAATAAGTTATATAAATATATTTGAGCATCAATTTCATTATAAAAGTCATTTTTTTTCCTCAAATTTCAAGTATTGACAAAATTCGTCAATATTTTCTCTTTTTCATAGGTGATTAGCAATAATTTTTTATAATTTGAATTATTGCATTGATATCATGTTATCATACTTGTAATTGGTCATGAGATAAACATGCATTGATATCATGTTATCATACATGTGATTAGCAATATCATTCATTCTCAACTCAAGATTTGTAGGAAAAATAATTGGTCATGAGATAAACATTTAGTTTATGGAAATAAACTTGAAAAAAAAGATAATATTTTTTTTTTTAAATAGTTGATTACATACATTAAAACTTAAATTAAAAATATTATTTTGTAATGACGTCACACCGGTTGAACCAGTTGTTAAAACGGTTAAACCGATCTAACCAGTAACCAGTAAGGCTACCGGTTCGATATCCGGTCCGATTTTTAAAACATTGATCGCAGACAGTTACAAACATGTATATAACAATCCTAGTCATTTTATTAAGGCGCTCACTTTTCTCAGGCTGAATATGCTTATCCCTAGTAGACAATTGACCTCGTGACCTGTTATCGCTTGCACCAACTAGCTTGACTCAATAGAGGAATGACATTGCTTCAAATTCTTCCAAGTCTTGGCTCTCCAGTCGATCAATCACATACCGACTAATCTCGAATTATCTACGACAGGTGCCTCAGTAATATCAATATCCATTGTACGATCGATGATTTTTAATGTCACCTTTGCCGTTTTATTTCTTCTTTGTAGTCGATATCATGTTCATTACATTTTATTGAGTTATTTGTAGCCTAATTAAAATCCCACATTTATCCACATTCTTAACTTCATAATTGAAGTTATCGCACTAATGTTATCACTCTGCACCATGATCTACAGAAGAACTAACCTTTGTTACAAAAATTAAAAAAAAAAGATTAAAGTACAATAAACCATGTAGTCATTATCTTAATAAATTTGTTCCCAATGGATAATAATAATCTCAATTAATTGATTACTATTGGAGATAATTAATATTAGTGTATTCTATATATTAACCCCCATTAGGTGTTTACTAACTAGCAATTATTTACTCTAGTTTAAATATAAACTTCATTTATATTCAACAGTGAAACTTTAACCATTTTAATATTGAATGAATTAACTAAGGGTGAGTTTGGCCCAGCGGTGGGAGCTCTTAAAACACTTCTAGATCTTCATTGTGATTTTTGAAGCGTTTGGCCTCAATTATAAAAAAATTGATTTTAGTCAATTGTAATTTTAATGGTGTTTGACCCCCAATATAATAATCACTTTTGAGATCTTCAGAAGCTAAAAATCAATTTATTTTAGAAGCTACTAAAATGTTACTTTTGCAAAAGCTATTATCCAAAAATAATTATTTTATAATTGAATTTTATTATAATCAATTATTGCCAAAATCCATTTTAGTAAAATTAATTCTCCTATAATTGATATTTGAATCGCTAGGCCAAACTCACCCTAATTACTATCTCCTCCCAACTCATTGAATGAATTTACTCTCGTAGGTGATAGTTTAGTCCTCCTAATTTAACAAGGTTTAAGGTTGTAATTTAATCAAGTTATGCCCAACATAATAAGTTAAGCCCAAAACCAAAACTGAATTAGGAACTGGTTAACCAATATTTAGTTAGGACAAAACATTCTTTACAATTTTCTTATTTTACAATTGATTATAATCTTAATCTATTAGAACTAGAAGATATTTGACTTTAACCATTTTACCTATGATTTAATTTAATTATAGGTTCATGTTATGTTACTATTCATCATTTACTTTTAAATCATGGATTCCAATTATACAGTGTACTTATATATTCTCTATGTTTCTTTTGTGTACATTTTCACTAGTTAAGTTATCCTATTTATTTAGCTATAATATTAATTGATTTGCATAACCTAAATATCTAATTATTGATGTCAATGATTAAAGCTTGTACTAGCATTCATCTAAGTTTAGCTTCAATTTAATTATCAAAAAAAAAAAAAAAAAAAGTTTAGCTTCAATTTCTTCTTTAACAAACCCACTTCTCAATTATTTAAATTAGATAGTTCAAATTTAATTCTTAATAGCCCAAAGGACAATAAATAGCTAAATCAATACCAATAATTAAATTGGCTAAGTACAACATGACCCAATTAACTCACCTTCTACCCACTCTCCCACCGTTTCATTCATCTCCATCACCAATCAATATCATCTTCCTTAAATTTCCTTAAATTTGTATTTTATTGCAAATCGTGTGGGTAAGTGTAAGAATTTGTGATTTATGATGATATGTAGAGAATTATCCTAATTAGTACTTTCTAAACTTACACATTAGGCCTAATTTTAATGAATTAATTGATTAGGTCCCAATAAATTCAATTACGTCCAATGTTGTCCAACTTAATAAATTAAGTTTCTTGTTTAAGTTTATATTGGATTTAAAATCCATTTACTCTTATTTAAAAATGCGGGTATTACATTATTTGCATTGAATTTGAATGTAAGGATTTTGAAAACTTGATTTTTGATTTGGATGTTGTGGCTTGAGAAAAAAAAAATAGATATAATGCGTTAAATAAATGACTTTTATAGAAATTGAGATTAGGAAAAAAGTAGGTTATAAATTTCAATATGTTTGATTTGATTATGATTTAGGTTGTAATTGAGGCTCCACCATGTGCAAGTTTTCTTGCTTGATTTTGCGACTTGGCGAAACTAGACCGCAGCATATTCTAAAGGAGCCCGAATGTTTCAAATTTTGTTATTTGTAAAATGTACACTATATATCGAGCTAAATGCAAAAACATCTCACGTGCTTTACCTATTAAGAAAAAAAAAAAGACTATTATTTTTATTAGCGAAAATTCTCGTGTATACTTTTTCAGCAAAAATCCTCATTTTAAATTCTTTCATAAGTCAATGTGGAGGTTCTTGTTCAGTTTTTTAAATGAATAGAGGGGTTATTATCAATTTTCAAAGTTAAGAGGGGCACTATTGTTAATTTTTTTGGGTGAACACGGGTTCCATTTTATGGTAAGACCGTAAGGGTATACTCGGCTTGGGATGGTTTTTTTGTTAATAAAAAATAGCACACGAGGAATATTTATCAAAAGAAATAACACAGAGAGATTATTGATAAATGATCAAAGTATAGGGGGTATTTTTGCAATTCACTCTTATATACTCCATTTAATAAAATATTCTTTAATACCAAGAGGCGGCAACCTCTACAAGAAATATCAAGTCTACCACTGAGAGTGAGTCAATCAATCTGCAATATATTCCAAAATTCTCTAAACTTGAGAGAATTCATTAAAAAAAATAAAAAAATAAAAAAATTGAAAATAGAAAGTAATGGAGGAGGGTTTGTTATCGAAAGAGAGTAAAATATCTGCTGTGGAATGGAGGGTTATAGGGAAGGAGATGAAGAAGCTAGGTTATTTAGCCGGACCAATGGTCGCGGTGACATTATCACACTATTTACTTCAAGTAATTTCATTGATGATGGTTGGGCATTTAGATGAACTCTCTCTTTCCAGCACCGCCATAGCCATTTCTCTTGCCGGTGTCACCGGTTGGAGTCTTCTCGTATGTATCTCTTTTCAATCCAGCTTAATCGATTTTGTTTTTTGTGTTTGGTGTATAGTTATAGGATTTGATCCAATTTGATTTGATTTTTGGTTAATCGAGGTTGAGATTCGTTTGAACTCTGTTTTTAATCATGCATATCAATTTGAAATTTCTTATAATTACTTTGTCAATTTTAGCTTATTGATTAGAATTGAATTTTTCTTTTGGTGTACAGTTATAGCATTTGAATTGATTTTTTGTTAATCGAGGTTGAGATTCGTTTGGACTCTGTTTAATCAGGCATACCAATTTTTTGTCAATTTTGGCTTATATATTAGAATTAGGGGTGTAATCGAGCCGGGTAGTATCGAACGACACAGTGTTAAAGTTTGGTTTGAATTTTATCTGAGTTTGAAATTTTGTGTTTTAGTTTGGTTTGATTGTTAAGCGAGTCGAGCTCAAACAAGCTTTTATCGAACGAGCTTGAGCTGAGTATCGAGTAGCTTGACATGTATTTTAATGATTTTTAGCTTATCGAGTCGAGCTCGAGCCGAGCTTTAAAAGTAATCGAACGGAAAATGATGTTCAAACTTGTTTGATTAGTGCGACGAACCAAGCTCAAACGAGCTTTTATGGAACAAGCTCGAGTCGAGTATCGAGTATTGAATAATTTGGTTTGATATTCAACCCTATTTAGAATTGAAGTTCAAAAAACTATCACACGATCAATGTTGTTTAAGTTTGGTTTTATATGTGTAATTAATTTAAACGAATTTTTGTTGATGGAACTCTTTTAGGCCTAACAGTTAGTGTGTTGCTGCATATGTTTAATGCGAATTTACCCCCTTTTAAATGCATAATGTTCAATTTATCCCCCTGTGATTTGAAAAAAAATATTTTACCCCCTTGGGAAAATTTTAAAGAGGGAATTTACCTCCTTTAGCCGGAGAGTGTAACTCACTTGCCGAAATTGAGAATGGGCATGAACAATTTTTTGTAACATGGGGGGGGGGGGGTAAATTGCCACATTTATCATAATACAGGGGGTAAATTGCAACATTTATCATAACACAAGGGGGTAAACTGCCACATTTTCACAACACAAGGGGGTAAATTGCCACATATAAAAATGTCAGGGAGGCGATGTGAAACTTCTATAGGATTACAAAGGGGTAAAGTGCTCTTTTTCAAATCACGGGTAAGTAAATTGAACATTAAGAATATCACAGGGGGGTTAAACTGCCATTAAGTCGTTTGTTCTGAGAATATTAGTTACTGAATTGTGGATAAGAAGTGTGACTCATAATGTGTTTAGATTCTTTGGATTCAATCTTGAGATACTGATTTGAAGTAGGATGCCTAACTTTGGTGGTTCTGAGTTTTCATAAATTCATGCCTAATTTCCGTTCTAGTTATGTGCTATTACCACCTAGTACTCACAACTGTTATTCTTGATTTTTTTTGAGGTGATCCCAAGGGTTTTTGCATGCACCCCCAAAGCACGAGAAATAGGCACTTTGTACCCTCGAAACACATAATTAACACTTTGCACCCTCGAAACACATAATTAGCACTTTGCAATATTGCTTCTCACAAGTTACTACATCTGCATATATTTTTGGTAGTAAGTTACTTACAATTTCATCATTGGAGTGAGGGACACTATCAGGGTCTTGGTTGCTTTTGCTCTTCCAATAATATCTCACTATCTATCATGCATGTGTCTAATGGTATCAAACATTTGGATGGAAAAACTATATAATACAAGGATATAGCAAAAGAATGGCTTTGATACAGTTGAGGGCGAAAAACACTTTTATGAATTATGAATGATGAATCTCCAATTCGCATATAGTCACAAACAAATTTTGATGATCTGATGTAAGAGACCGAAAATTAACTTAAACTTCAAGTCTAAGAGCATATCAACCAAAACAAGTAACTTGCTAGAAAGTTGAGCCACTTATCCTCTATTTAAATTTCCCTTTAGTTTCTCTACTTCCACGAGTCGAACATCAAAGCAAAACTGACGGTGTTATATACCAAATATTTCTCATGAACATGTATATATACCAAATACTGGTGAGAAACTAACTTCATCTCCTTTGGAACACAGATGGGTATGGCAAGCGCTTTGGAAACTCTAAGCGGTCAAGCTTACGGTGCTCAACAATATGAAAAACTCGGAACTCAAACTTACACTGCTATTTTCTCTCTGTTCATTGTTTGTATTCCTGTATCCATTTCATGGATATACATGGGAAACTTACTCAAATTCATGGGCCAAGATCCTGAGATTTCACAAGAAGCTGGAAAATTCACAATGTGGCTTGTTCCTGCTCTATTTGCGTACGCAACACTTCAACCACTTATCCGATACTATCAAATGCAAAGCTTGATCCTTCCCATGCTCGTAACCTCGTGCATCACTATCTGTTTTCACATACCCGTATGTTGGGTCCTCGTTTTTAAGTCTGGATTGGAAAATCTTGGGGGTGCGGTTGCAATTGGTCTTTCGATGTGGTTAAATGTGGCGTTCCTTAGTATTTACATGAAGTACTCATCCACCTGTGCAAAAACCCGTGCTCCACTTTCTATGAAAATATTTGAAGGAATTAAAGAGTTTTTCAGCTTTGCAATTCCTTCTGCTGTGATGCTTTGGTAATCACTTTCTATTCGTCTTTCACTCAAACTCTCTAGCTACCTTTTGGAAAACTAAATCTCCTAATATTTTTTTTTTGGTGATTGTAGTCTTGAATGGTGGTCGTTTGAGCTACTGATCTTGCTATCGGGGCTTTTGCCTAATCCACAGCTTGAAACCTCGGTTCTGTCTGTTTGGTAGGTTCTTTTTTATTTACTTTTCTCTTTATAGTCAGGTTCTTAAGACAGGACATTAGGTTTTCTGAATATCTTTCTTCCGGCCTATGTTGCAAGAGATTGTTGAATTATAGATTAGTATACACTGACTTTATATGCCTCTTGTGAACAGCCTGAGTACCATATCTACACTTTATTCAATTCCATTTGGATTGGCTGCTGCTGCAAGGTATATTTAAAGCTCAGTTCTTTGTCTTATGACCAAAAAAATTATCTGTGCATCTGTTGAACGAATGAGAGTGACATGTAGAAATACCCCATGTGTTATTTTTATTAACCTCCCCTCTCTGCTATTTTTTATTAGTAAAAAAATCCCTCCGAAATTGGAGTACATATTTGCAGAATAGCAGGAAAAATGACAATTATACCCCCACTAAATATGCGAAAACACCCCTATTCACCTAAAATTTTGACGATAATCCCCTGTTACCTTTGAAAATTGGCAACCCCCCCCAACTCTTTCACTTAAAAAATTGACAATAACCTCTATTGATTTATGAAGGAATTTCAAATGGGGTTTATTGCTAATAAAAAAAACACGAGGGGAATTTTGCTAATAAAAATAAAACTGGCACAAGGGGTATTTTTGCATTTTGCTCCGAATGACATGGTGGAACACGCAAACAAGGGTTCATTATTTTCTAAATTTAAGATGGTACTCCAAACCTCATCCTCATCATATTTATCACCAGAAACTGAATTTGTTGCACCACGTCATATGCAAACGTTGCACGACAACATCTCTCCTTATGAAGTCTCGATAGCTAAACATTTTATGTTTTCAAAATTCAGTACTAGGATATCAAACGAACTAGGAGCAGGGAAACCAGATGGAGCTCGTGTAGCTGTTATTGCGGTGATGCTTCTTGCTGCCATTAATGCCGTCATTATAAGCACGAGCCTTTTTGCTAGTCGCAATGTTTTTGGCTACGTTTTCAGCAATGAGAAGGAAGTAGTGGACTATGTAAAAATCATGGCTCCTCTTGTTTGTTTGTCTGTTATAATTGACAGTATGCAAGGAGCCCTTTCAGGTTAGATTTATGGGTAATTTACGACCGGAACCCCTGAGGTTTAGTCGTCTCACATGAAACCCCCTGACGTTTCAGAAATACAAGGAGACCCCTTCTGGTTTAGACTATGTATCATAACACCCCTTACAGTTTAAACAATCCTTACAAGGACACCCCCTACAACTTCTGAAAATGTTTACAAAAACCCCCCTGTAAGGGGTGTCCATGTCATGTTTGTAACCACGGGGGGTTTCTATAATAACGGTAAAACTCAGGGGGTCTGAGTGTAAATCACCCTATTCCCCCTTTGATTGTTGTGTCTCTAATGAGCTAGTACGATTTATTGTTGAAGTTGCTTAATCTAACTGTGGTTTATGGCCGGCCAGGTGTGGCTAGGGGTACCGGCTGGCAGCACATTGGTGCTTATGTAAATCTTGCAGCGTTTTACCTTTTCGGAATTCCAATTGCAGCTACATTGGGTTTCTGGTTAAATTTTAGAGGCAAAGGTCTCTGGATTGGAATACTCTCGGGTGCGACATTACAGACGGTTTTGCTTTCGATCATAACAAGTTGCACAAACTGGGAGAAAGAGGTATGCCTCTTTTTCTTTTTCTTTTTCTTTTTCTTTTTTTTTTTTTCTTTTTTTTTTTTTCACTTTCATGATTTCATCAATAATCATAGTTTTCTTCACTTTTTTTTGTTCAGTATATCCTTCTGTACAATTTCATATGCTTTCACCGAGAATGAGACCGTTTGTTTTCCTAACTCGGTTGAAACTAAAAGGGAAAAAACACTTTTGTCCTTAACTAGTGTTTTTACACTTTCCCCCCTGAATTTCTTACATAGCACTTAACCCCCTCACCTATTCTAAAACTTGTAGATTGCCACCTTGGCCGATCAGCTGTCAATTTTCTATTGAAATTTCACTTTCAAATTTTCAGTGGTCGTTAATTAGTGTCAATATTTATCATCATTGTAGTAATCCAGTGTAATTTATAGTTTTGAAAAAGACTTTCTTGCTGTTAAATATAACCAACATTTCGCGAAATTCGTCTGTAGACCGAGGAAAGGTACGTGGCAATCTGCAATATTTAAAATAGGTGGGGAGGGTGGGTAAGTGCTAACTAAGAAAGGCTATGGGGGAAAGTGCAAAAACACTCGAAGTTTTAAAGGGGAAAGTACATTTTTGCCAAATTAAAACACACAATAGTTTTTAAATTGTTTGTGAACTTTTTTCTTCTAATTTTCCTACGAAATTAATCAGAACCGAAACTAGTATTTTTTTTCCCCCAACTAAACTAGTCATGAAATATAGTTTCTTTTAGTCACATACTATTATAAATGTTATTTAAATTTTTATGATAAAATAATGTAATATTGTTCTAAAGCATGTTAGCATTTATTTAATTCGAGATCGTGTATTGATGTATAATTGATTTCAAGTATCATATTATATTATTAGCTATAGCTCTGATGGATATCTCATCTCGGTTAATGACATTAAATTCTTTGAAGAAAATGTAATTGTAATAGTTTAGTTTATGTAATTTATCTGATATGAACATACTCAAATGAATATTTTGTTTCCTTTCTTTTCAATTTTTGCATGATTTCGTTGATTTTGGAATTTTTCCTGATATTTCTGAAAAAGAATTCGTAATTTTAGTAGTTCGAAATACATATATAAACCAAGGTGTAATCCATTTAAAAAAGAAGTAATCCATGTATGGATGATTTTTTTTTTCTTCCATTGAATAACTAATAAGTGTTATCTATCTTGCAGGCAGCTAAGGCAAGAGATAGGTTATTTGAGGAGAAGTCTTCATTACTTGATAATGATATGCTTACTTGAAGAAATGATGAGGGTTATTATATAATATTATCAACGAAATAATTTTTGGTAGGAAATTGTTTAACTCCTATTAAATGAATTGGTAGACATTTAGAACATTATAGAGGGAAAATCCCACTTTGCTCCCATAACCTTGAAACGTTTTTTTATTTTGCCCCCTAATATTTGCGAGTTTCCATTTAATCCCCTCAGCTATTGAATATATCTCAGACAACCCTCTAAGATTCAAAAAGTTAGAATCTAACAGAATATCCCGATCAAATTTAATGACATGACTTTGAAGTTTTTTCATTTGCCATCTAACTTTGGAACATTCTCGCACTTTCTCAATAAATTTCGCCGGCGATCGTCCAAAGGTATCTGGGACATTTTTTAAAGTTAAGGGTTTAAGTGAGAACTTATAAAGGATGGGGGGGAGTTTAAGTTCATAGCTACAAACTACAATCCATGACCACAATGTGTTCAACCCGTCTCGAAATGGATTAAACCCTTGAGAAATAAAAAAAAAAAAGATAAAATTGTGATCCCTGCATTCTACGTGAAATAATAGAGATATTAAAACTTAAGCAAATAGGCTTTCCAAAATGAAGAACTAAGTAAAATCAAGAATGGCTTACTACACTGGCAAGAACATCCCGTAACCATTAGGTTGCATCTTTCAAGGTTAATGCCAATTTACTCCACTGTGAAATACATAATGATAAATTTATCTTTATGTGATTTGAAAAAAAACATATTACCCTAGTGAAAATTTTAAAGAAGTAATTTATCGAGTATAACTTATTTGCCGAAATTGAGAATGGATATAAAACATGTTTTTTTAACTAGGAAGATAAATTGCCACATTATCATAACAAATGGGGTAAGCTGCCACATTATCAAGACACAATGGAGTAAAGTGCCACATAAAAATGTCAAGGAGACTGTATGAAACTCTTATAAAATTATAGGAGATAAATTACATGAAGGTATATTAAACATTATGAATATCACAAGGGGTAAATTGTAATTAACTCGCATCTTTCAATTTAAAACAGAATTCAGCAAACAAATTCATGATAGTACACTTGCCAAATGTTTAATGAAGATATCATTAGTTGAAGGAGACTTGTATTAAGAAAACGAAAATAACAACTAATACATTACTACAAAAAGAATTTCTTTGAAAAGACATTAAATTTAAAGTAGATATCATTTCAAGATAACATAACTGTAAACTCGATATATATCTGAAGTTCAAGAGCACTCGAGACCAGATTGGTTGGAGGAAGGCAGCTCGTCTTCTTGCACGATGATCTCTTCCGGCTGGTCCTCGTTATCATTGTTCTCGGGATGGAAATTAATCGGAAACTTTGTTACCCGGGGTTTGTCGGATAAAATATTTCTTTGTACCTTATCAATCAAAACCTTTTGAGGAGGCTCTTCTCGTAGTTGCTCGTCCTCATAATCATTATTTACGTAGTATCCTATCCGAACAAACTCTTGTCCCTGATAAGAGCAAGTCAAGAGGAGCACCGTGACTCCAATAATATCTTCTTCTCGGATTCTTAATGGGTCTGGAGGATCCGCCTGAAAATTTTCGAGCAAGAGCAAGAATAATTACTTCATCATTCAATTCACTTATACAAAAAGGCATTTATACAAGCATAACCAAATACCCGAGTTTTTGTCAACAAACACCCCCTTGTGTTCATAAAAAGTGCAGCAAGAAGACCTTTCTACGCTGTAAAAGTCACATATTGTTTTCTCCCCCCTCAATTTTGTGAAACATTGAAATAAAAGAAGATTGATACTTATAGATGGATAATTGCATATTCATTTACGTAATATTAACATGTGTTGAGGAGTATATTGCTAAATATTTATGAACACAAAATATATTTGCTAATAAAAGTGAGTTAATGGCAATTTACCCCTATGATATTCATAATGTTCAATTTACCTCTCTGTTATTTGAAAAAGAGAACTTTACCCCCTGTAATTTTATAAAAGTTTTATACTGTCTCCCTGACATTTTTATATGTGACAGTTTACCCCGTGTTATGATAATCATATGGACAATAAGATTTTTACATGTGGAGAATATTGACAATATCAAAGAATATTTAACAAAAAAAAAATCAAACAAGCATTACCTGAAAAACGAAACGGTAATTACCAATATTGACAGGGCCAACAAAAACACTATCTAATACTTGGTCATAAGTTTCATCTTCTGCCGATCCCACATATGTTAGTTTCCATTCCAAATCTGCTCACAACCAAACACAGTATTATAACATATATATATATATACAGGGGGCAAATTTAATAACACAATAAATAACAAAAAGGAAAAACAATTGAACTGGATTAGTCATTTTCCATATAGATTTAAATCGAATAAATTGAATTAATAAAAACGAAATATAACACCAAATGGCTTTTGAAAATTACAAATTTAAATTAATTATAATCTTTTCCGTAATTAACAACTAAGATCATAGCTCAAAATATTTTTAAATCAGTCAAATTCTTATTAGGAAACCTAAAACTTAAGGTAATTAAAATTTCAGCATTGTTAACATGGTAAGAAGAAAGAAATTGATATACAGGGGCTAAATTACACAGTAAATATAACAAAAGGGCAAAATAATTGAACTGGAGAAGATATGATAACAAATTCATTTATCAGAAATTTAATTAGTCATCTTTCATGAAGATTTACATGAAAAAATCGAGTTTATTGAATTAATAAATTAAAACGAAATTAAGCACCTAAATTACTTATAATACTTTCGGTAATCAACAACTAAGATTCACACCTCAAAATATTATTAAATCAGTTTAATTCTTATTAGAACACCTAAATCATAAGCTAAATTGATTTCAGAAATTGAGTATATACGAAAAATACGAGAAAATGATTGATGCCGTACCGTCTTTAAGCGGATCCAAGCATTCATAAGAGATCTCGAATTGGAAGGGATCGACAAACGGCGCCGGATTGCACAAAACCGTGACATCTTTTATATTGACAGCACTCATCGTTTTCTCAATTGAAACCCTAGAAATGGAGAATTAGCACAAGGAAGGGGTTATTATACAGAATTTGTAGTTTGGCGGGAGAGATTTTAGCAAACCCGCGAAAAAGTTCCAAAGGCAAAAACGCTATTATTAGCTTTTTGGGATAGAAAAGCGATTGCAGCTCGAATGGGATATAACCGGAAAGAAAGGAACCGGAGGGGAACCGCTCTACAAAGTAAAAAAGAGTTAATGGCATTTTAGCCCTTGTAATATTCATAATTTTCTCCATGTAATTTTAAAAAGAATATTTTACCTTCCCCAATATATTCTCTTAAAAAGATTGACAATGTCTCTCTCTCATATTTTTAAACCTTATGAGAATATGAATTAACAAAAACACTATTACTAAATATATTTAGATTTATTTAAACCTGAGAAAATGGAGCAATGCTTTAGTCGAGTACACAATTGAATCATTATCGATGTCTAAGCCATGATTGTAACTTGGACTTTTAAGTCCAATTCAAAGGTTCTATGGTTCATTCATGAAGCGTGGTAAACATAGCCCAAAATTGTTAAACTAGAACATAATCGTTCTAATTGAGATTTAAAATGTTTAATTAAAGGTTTTAAGTTAAGTTATTACTTTCAAGTAACTTTATATTTCTAAAGTATCCAAACAATATTTTATTTTCAAATTTAGAAATTAAGTTTATTTGAAATTATTTTCTTTTACAAAAAATCATTATTAATTTTATTTCAAAAAATAAAATTAATCATTTAACATCTTTATGTTATTTAATATAATTATTTAAATTCATTTTTAGAAAATTATTATAATTTATTGAGTCCTCTTTTCAAAATTAATCTTTATTTGAAATTATCATTTTCAAAAACTTGTATTTATTATAAATTTTATTTTATGAAAATAATTATTCAAATTATTTTATTTTACTTTCGGAATTAGTTATTTTCATGAAATACTCAATTTATTTCATAAATTTTAATTAGGTCAATCTTATATTCATTGTTATAATTATAATTATTATACTTTAAAATAATATTAAAACTACTTTTAAAATTTTCAGATTCATTTTTGGAATTTACTGTATATTTTCATAATATATTATACATATATATGTTTATTTTTATTTTTTTTAAGTGGGCTGGCAGAACGCCAGCCCAAAACCCAAAATAATATTATATTTTTTTTTTTTTTGTGTTTGTGGTCTGGCCCAAAAGGCCAGCCCACAAACAGGGGTCTGTTGCATTTGCTACAGCCCAAAGGTCTGTTGCAAATGCAACAGACTTGCTGTGCTGTGTGCAGCATGCCGATGCTGCACCAGCAGCGGCTGGGTGGCTCGCCGGTGATGGTGCGGCTCCTGCCACCCCACCGAAAAAGTTCATTATGAACCTCCTACTTTACAGATTTGCACAAATAGTCCCCAAACAAAATAGATCAAGTTTTTGACACTAAAACTTCATAAATTTCAAAATTTTAATACCCAAATATTTTATAAAATCGAAATATTGCATGAAAAAATCTATAGATCTACAAAAAAAATATCTAAAAATATGAACACATAGGTATTAACATGCTTTCTTAGTGACACTCTTAACTTTATTTAACCATAAAAAAAAAATTATAAAAGTAATTTCTTTCTCACTCAAACTTCTACATATAAATTTAAAACAAGAACACCTCAAAATTCTCAAATCTTTTAACTTATAGAAATCTGAAAATTTTGAACATAATACATTTAACTAAAGTACTCCCTCCGTTTCAAAATATCTGTCATTTCACATGTATGCACACAAATTAAGAAAATCATTGAATATATTTGAATTCTAAGGGAAAAAAATGAAAAAGACTAAGATACCCCTTTAATTAATTATTCTTCACTCGTGTTTGAGAAAATTTATGAGCATAAAGGGCAAAAATGGAAAAAGAATAATTAATGCTTTATTGGAAATCTAAAGTGACAAATAATATGGCAC
Organism: Penstemon newberryi var. newberryi; assembly: GCA_030819805.1. Classification (NCBI taxonomy): domain Eukaryota; kingdom Viridiplantae; phylum Streptophyta; class Magnoliopsida; order Lamiales; family Plantaginaceae; genus Penstemon; species Penstemon newberryi. The sequence goes on along the minus strand of JAUALY010000001.1, from coordinate 75,596,602 downwards.
AAGAAAAACTTTTCAAAGCTACAGATATTATGAAATGGAGGGAGTATTAAAATATCTCATTGGTTTTCAAAACATTAAAAAAAGGGTTTTAAAGATTGCTCCAAAAATCCAAGTAAAAGAGGTGGTTAAGAGGGTTTTTACCCAAAATCGAAAAGGATGAGTGCTTCTTCTTTCTTCACTCTCTATCCTCTATCTCCGGCGAAGATGTGGCTGCAGCGGCTCAACGGTGGTGGCTCCTCCTTCTTCTTCAAGATTCACTCAATTATCTCATTAAAATTATGTTCTCTCTTTTAAGTGTTTTTATGTTAGTAAAGTAAAGAGGAGTAAATATTAATGAGTGGGTGTATATATATATATATAATCCTAAAATCGGATGCATATACATCTATATCTACAACATGGGACAGAGAAAAATTATCATTACTTTCTTCTTCCACCAATGTTTGGATTGCTTGTGTGGTGTAGTTTCCTTCTCCCACGAGGAAATATGGCAGCACTTAGAGTTTCAAGGAAGGGGTAATTATTACATTGCTGCAGAATTTAAAAAGATTGGGGCAAATTTGCACTTTGCCCCCTAAAGCTTTGGGAAAGTGCATTTTTGCCCCATAAATATAAAATTTTGCGCACTTAGGTCCAAAATAAATTGCAAATAGACCCCATCATTATAAAAGGTAATTAAATCTTTTTTTTCTTCGAAATTACGTCGAAGCCCCTATTGACATAATAAGTAAGCCACGACCTTGTCATAAACTCATCACTTTTAATTGTAATGGTGCATTATCTAATATATTAGTATTATAAAAAGAAAGGTCATTTTCCTCTCTAAATTGGCGTTTAAGATGTATAAAATGTGCATAAAAAGAAAGACTATTTCTTTCTCTAAAATGGCTTTTTAGATGCATAAGCAACAACATTATCACAAATTTGTCATGATTTTCTAGAATCTATATTCCAAAAAAATATATATGAATATCATGTATAAAATATGTAATTATCAATAAGTTGTAAGAAAAATGACACTATCTTAGTATTTTTACAGTCACATTACCGATTTATTAATCTTCCAAACGTGACCTAAAAACTTGTGTACTTTAGGTTTCGACAACAAAAAACTAAAGGATAAAACTATAAAATGACAATATGCCATGTCTGCACTGTCCCCGCTACGCATATCTCCATCCTCGACCTCTCTCTCTTCTGATGTGATATTATTTATCAATAAAGTTCTGATGTGATCTTAATCACCTTAATTTCTGTTTTTTTTTTCTTAAGACATTTTCCCTCTCCAAAGAATAAATTAAATGAACAACATATCCGAAATCTTATAATATATGTGCATGCCAAAGATTTTACTAACACAAACATGTGGATATGTGTGTTACTTTTTTGAATGGATTGATGGCAATTTCCTAGTTCGTGGGCTAATATTTGTAAATTATAACATATGGACCAACTATTTAATTAAGGCCCAACATCGACTTAAGTGATATGATGGAATATCAAGGGTTTTGATATTTTATTCATTTATAATTATGTGGGTTTAATGTGTTGAAAGCTTAAATGTTTAATATGTTATTATTGATGAGTCAGACTCATATTAGACAATAAATGTATTGGAAGAGCAATGGTCCTAAGAAGAGGATAAATATATGTGATTATTTCTCAATCCCCATCAGAAAATAATCAGACGTACATTGATTTGTCTATTGGTGAATATCCAACCATGACATCAGCGAAATCAGGTTCAATTATATTTTTTTATATATCATATTCAAGCAATAACATGTGATCCTGTTATAGATAGAATATATTGTGGGTGTTCTTGAGATTATACTTTATTTCAGTGATTTAGTATTAAAGATAAATATTTCTTGTTGTTTGGTTAATTTCCTACATGGATTGGTTACCTTCAAATTTTAATTATATAAAAAAAAAGTTACCTTCAAATTTTAGTTACTTTTGGTGCTTTGTTTTTTGTTTGGCGATGTTTTTGTACTTTGTTTGGATGGTCAACTGAGATTTTCTTTTTGGAGGTTTAGATGCAATTGAGATTGGATCAATGTTTTCAAAATCGAACCGATAATGAACCGGTGAACCGCCGGTGGTATGATATTATTATTATGTAATGTTAATATGTAATCTTAATATTTATACTATGTACAAAAAAAATGAAACAATATTTCTACAATACTTACAAAAACTTAAAATTTAGTCTATATGTTTCAAGTTATCATATAATATTATTAACTTATGTTATCATAATAATAATTTAAATAAAAAACTAATTAATAAAATATTACAAATATAAAAATAACAATATTTAAAATAAAGTAAAAAATAGATTAATAATTTTACAATAAACTTTTGCGATATACAAAATATAAAATCTAATCTCTTAAAAATTGAATTTGCATAATATATAATTATGAATTTAAAATTTTGCCTCTTTTATCCTAATATTATAGTTTGAAAAAAAAAAAAAAAGACAAACAAATTTTATATTAAAAAAAATATATCACTTGAAAGAGATTAATACTCATATTTACAAAAGACAAATATTTCATTTGATGAACTAGTGAAATATTAGGTATTTAACATTAATTATCACAAACTATCTATAATTCCATTAGCTTGCAAATGTTTCAGTAGTATATGTAAATTTTTTTAGAGATAATTTCATAAAAATGTGAGGTCACAATCTTGGCCGTGACCAATTCGGCCATAACAGCCGCAATTTGCGATTGTTCTCACCACAATTGATATCGACCAGAGGGTCGCGGCCAATCGCGGCCTTATCAACGGCCGCCCACTGGACACGGCTGGTGCGGCTGACGATAAGGGGGATGGGGAAGAAGGAATTAGAAAATAAATTAGGGTTTGTGGTTGAGAAATTTTGGAGAGATAACAAATGGGTACATGAAAATAAAAAAGGGCAAAAGTGAAACTTTGGACCATATTTCACAACTTGTCTATGAGGTAGCACATAAAAAAAAATTCACATGTCAACCTTAAAATGTAGAATTACAGGGAAGTTTTCCAAATCACAACTCCCGGTAGACAAATCGTTTGGAGTTTGTAGTTTGAGATGAATAATATTTTGATTTCTTTGGTTGACTTATAGGGAACAAGGCACATTGACAACATTATTTTATTTTTCTTTTATCTCAAATTAGTGTAACCAATCTTGCATTTTTTATGCATAAAAAATTTGCATTTTTTGAACTTTTTGCCATTTTAAAATTGATTTTAAGTTAACATAGGACCAAGTTACAAGCACAGTAATAAGGAAGGGGTAAAAGGTAAATTCACATGATCTCCGATCTCGACTGAGTCACTGCTCTCTCACTCTATATTATAAAAAAAAAAACTATTTAAAGAAACCCTAGCCAGCCTTCACTCATTTCTCCCATTCTTTCTCTCTCTAAACAACAAATCATCAAACATCAAATTCCATTCGCCATGGCTTCACGGAGGCTTCTAGCCTCATTCCTCCGCTCCTCCGCCGCCCGACGCCCCAGATCCCCTTTTGCTTCAGCTCCCAAACCCTCTCCTCGCCCCTCTCCCGCCGGTCATTTCCTCCACCGCTTCGCCGCACAATACTCCACCTCTGCTGCCGCAGCCCCTACTACTACTCCATCGAAATCGCCGAGTAGTACAGGCGCAGGGAAGATCACGGATGAATTTACTGGTCAAGGTGCGATCGGTAAAGTTTGCCAGGTCATCGGAGCCGTCGTTGACGTGAGGTTCGAAGAGGGTTTACCTCCGATTTTGACTGCTCTGGAGGTGTTGGATAATCAGATCAGGCTTGTGTTGGAGGTGGCGCAGCATTTGGGTGAGAGTGTCGTGAGATGTATTGCTATGGATGGTACTGAAGGATTGGTTAGAGGACAGCGCGTGCTTAACACTGGCTCTCCTATTACTGTAAGCTTTTGAAATAAAAAAATTAAGAAGCTTAATTGACTGTTGAATTTATTTGGAAATTATTTTGGAGAATTTCTAGCTCTGATTCGTGCACACCCGACTAATCACATGAAATCTATATTTACACATTTTTTGATTGGTCAAATAACCAATCAGAGTATTATACCATTCTCTGAGCTGTAATTTTGTTATTCGATCTGGAATTTGTTGTTCGATCTGGAATTTGTTGTGTTTTGAGCTGGTTATGTAGATTGATTTTTGGGAATTGTATGCTGCCAGATCTGGGGTACTTTGTGTGAAATTTAAAATTAATTAACTGATTGGAGTATTGGAATTTTGGAATTTTGGTTGGTTTGATTTTTGTTTTGTTTTTGTGTGTGAGCGTTTGAAGCTTATACTTTAGGTCATTAAAAAATGTTAGATGCATCATTCTTTTAATTAAATTGAATTTTATTTGTAGGAATGGTAAATTTAGTCTTTTGTCAAAATTTTGCTAAAAATTCCCTAAATGCTTCCATTTGAAGCTTATACTTTGGGTCATTCAAAATTTAGATGCTTCATTCTTCTAATTAGATTAAATTCTACTTATACGAATAGTGAAATAAGTCTTTCGTCAAAGTTAGCTTAAAAGCTCCCTAAATGCTTCAATTTTAGTTTGAGAATTGATTGGATGTGCATTTTCTTTCCATTGATTTGAAATTGCAATTTTGTTTTTAAATTGAGTGAGTGGCATGTCTCTATTAGAGTTTTTGGGATTACAGGACCTAATGCTGGTGCCTTGGCCATCCCTGACTGCTGCAAAATACCTTTTTTAACTAGTTTAACATGAGTGTTATTTGGCATGTGATATTGACTTTGCACCTCTTGTTTCAATTGTAGGTGCCTGTTGGTAGAGCCACTCTAGGTCGTATCATTAATGTCATCGGAGAGCCTATTGACCATAGAGGCGATCTTAGTAAGTGTTGTTGCTGTTTCGTAACTATGTATAGAGTGACTGAATAAATGGTGTAGCCTTTACTAAACAAACAATTGATTCTGCAGGCACCGAGCACTTTTTACCAATTCATCGTGAAGCTCCTGCCTTTGTGGAGCAAGCTACAGAACAACAAATTCTTGTAACTGGTATCAAGGTACTTAAAATATATGAATAAGATTCTGTTGGATTGACTTGCTCTTCACCAGATGATTATTATTTGAGTTACATGTAGAATGCAAAATTATTGTGTTTTTTATTCTCTGCCAGGTTGTTGATCTTCTTGCCCCATACCAAAGAGGTGGAAAGATTGGGCTGTTCGGTGGTGCTGGTGTAGGAAAGACTGTACTTATCATGGAACTGATTAACAATGTTGCTAAAGCTCATGGTTAGTTCCTGTTTTCATGCATTACATATTGTGGAGCTCTACTGTGCTGAAGTCTCTGACATCTCACTACTTCTCAATTTCGCTGTCAGGTGGTTTCTCTGTATTTGCTGGTGTTGGAGAACGTACCCGTGAGGGTAATGATTTGTACCGAGAAATGATTGAGAGTGGTGTTATTAAGCTAGGTGAAAAGCAGGTTGCTATCTGTGAACTATTTATTGCATATTAGTTTATATCTTGTTTGATGTTTCTGTTAGCTTACACGTTTTTCATTTATTCATTACCAGGCTGAGAGTAAATGCGCTCTAGTCTACGGGCAAATGAATGAACCCCCTGGTGCTCGTGCTCGTGTTGGACTCACTGGGTTGACGGTGGCCGAGCACTTCCGTGATGCAGAAGGACAGGATGTGCTTCTCTTCATTGACAACATTTTCCGTTTTACCCAGGTAAGCTTGTAGTTATCATCATTCTTGAATGAGTATATCTGTCCAGCGAAGTGTTGCTAATTTTTATTCTTTTTTTAAACTATCTCAGGCTAACTCAGAAGTGTCTGCTTTGCTTGGACGTATTCCATCTGCTGTCGGCTATCAACCTACTTTGGCTACAGATCTTGGAGGTCTTCAAGAACGTATTACTACAACCAAGAAAGGTTCCATTACATCCGTCCAAGCCATTTACGTGCCAGCTGATGACTTGACAGATCCAGCCCCTGCAACTACCTTTGCTCATCTGGACGCCACAACTGTGTTATCTCGACAGGTAAATTGATTGTTATTACTGGGAGGAATTCAGGCCCAGTTTTGATGCATATTAGTTTGTTTCGAGTCTTCAAGTTTTCAAAAATCTAAAAATTCACATGCCCACATGTGAATACCCAACATTCTATGCACATTAGACACTTTATATTCTTAAAAACCTCTAATAGCCCCAGATGTTTTAAGATACCCAACATTGGAAACACACATATTCACGCAAACCAACCATCAATTAGCCCCACATATTTCCCGTATTTCTACATTTCTATTTTATCATCCAAACTATGTTTTCACTACAAAACTAGGAAACCACAAATCTGCCACATATGATTTAAATTCTGCTGTTCTTATTACTCTGAGCAGATTTCGGAGCTTGGTATTTATCCTGCGGTCGACCCTCTTGACTCCACATCTCGTATGCTTTCCCCTCACATCTTGGGAGAGGATCACTACAATACGGCCCGTGGTGTACAAAAAGTACTTCAGAACTACAAGAATCTTCAAGATATTATTGCCATTCTTGGAATGGATGAGCTCAGTGAAGATGACAAAATGACTGTTGCACGTGCTCGTAAAATTCAAAAATTTTTGAGCCAGCCTTTCCATGTGGCAGAAGTTTTCACCGGTGCACCCGGCAAGTATGTTGAGTTGAAGGAGAGCGTTGCCAGCTTCCAGGTAAAATATTTTCTTATGGTGCTCAATCTTGATTATTTCCTCTTTTTGTTCACGTTTATAATAATTTCATCTTTACTTGCAAATTTATATAAACAATATATATTTTTTTATGGGATGTACTTAATTGTTTTGTAACAGGGAGTATTGGATGGAAAATACGATGACCTTTCAGAACATTCATTTTACATGGTTGGAGGAATTGACGAGGTCATTGCTAAGGCTGAGAAGATTGCCAGGGAATCAGGTGCCTAGATAGTTTAAATGGTTCACTCTTGTTACCGTTTTTACTGATAATTGCGAAAATAATTTAGTTTGTTGCAATTCCAGCATCAAATCAACAAGAGTTTTCTTTATATTTTTCTGGGACCAATTTTGCAAGTTATTTTTGTTCCTGTTTATATGTACTACGGGGAATGATACAGATGTGGTGCCCAGTAGCCCCTATTTGTTTTATTGGGTGATGATATAATAAGGGGGTAAAAATGGCCTGACCAGACTTGTACATTTTTTGCATGAATCTATTTTCAGAATATTTGACGCATCATGCTGTGAGAAGCTTTTTTTGGTTTTTCCGACACCCCGGTTTATGGATCTTATTTCACAAATTGTTGGCAGAAATTTGCTTTACTGTCTTGGTATGATGTGTTTTGATGCTGTTAAATTTTGTGCTCACTTTTTGAGATTAAGCGCCATATGTTTTTTTTATAGTGTCAAAACAGTATTTACATGCCTTTGGCAATTGTTGGTAGCATAGTTTATTACATATATTTATGAAGTTTGGGTAACTTGGGCTACATAGATTCAGAGTCGAGTCGAGTCGAACTTTTACTTGCTAATGAACTGATATTTTTTGTTTTTCATAATCTGCTTAGCCTGGTAATTATGTTCACAGTATCTATAAAATTATTGATTTGACATTGATTATTTATTTTTTCAACTTTCGACAATCAAAAGTCAAGTTAAATCATATCTCAATTGGACTCGCTAACTATTCTTTTATATTTTACATTCTTAATATTTTATTGAATTATTGAAGTTATATTGCCCTATTAGGGTTAAAAGTTTCGTCGAAATCTAAGTTATTTTCGAGAATCAAATTGAAACAAATCGAAGCCAAAACTTTCGGACACATGGAAGAATATTAGGAAATAAAGCCTATTTATCATACCAAATTGGATGTTGAAACTACTGGTCTGTCTATTACTTTATTATATCATATTTCAATTTTTTATAGAAACAAAATCATGCATTAATAGAATCAAATAAGTTTGTTACAGAAATTAGAGGAGAGATTTCATAACAAAAAATATTTTGAGGAAGAGAATTAAGTGCAACATGACAATTCCAATTAATCATTCTACTCCATTTAGCGAGATTGTGAGCCGTTTTGTTATCAAGACATGGAATCTTCCTAGTTTTTCATTTTGGCCAAGAGGTTGCAATGTTACGGGCAAAAAGTGAGTCTGCTTGGCTCGACCATTCAAAAGAGGGATTCGGGTTGGAGATTATGAAAACGGCATTGAGAGAATTACTTTCAAAGTTTGGACTTTAATAGAATCCATGATGATAAATGCATGTTTCAGGGTTGTCGTTTCCGCACTTGTAGGATCGGAGAAAATATCTAAGGTAAACGATGCAAAGACAATTGAGCCATGAGACTTACGAACAAGCATTGAGAGGGATCCGGCACCGTCTTTAAAAAAAACATCGACATTGACTTTAAGTCAATCATTTGGAGGAGGAGACCATATAATCTTGACTACGAGGTGTGGCTTTGACTTTGATGAGCTTTGAGATTTGTCCTTGAGCATGTGAAGCCGCCCGTGAAGAAGCAAGAGAAGCCAATTGAAGAGCATTAAGTGAACTTTATGATGAAGAAGAGCATTACTTTTGTTCCAAACAAGACCAAGGGCAATAACACGAATTTTTTAAACTCCAATTATGTGTTTTGGCATTTGAAAATCAGGGGGTCCAAAGTAATGATGATTTGAATCCAACTTGTGAGAGTCTAAGAGGCAAACGGGAAAGGCTGAAAATTCCATTTCAACAAAAAGAAAACTTGTTCGATGAAAGGACTATGGAGAAAGAGGTGGTCGGTTGTTTCGTTTAAAAGGGTTATGTCGAATGAGGCATGAGCGGTCTTCAATCGGGAAAATGGTTGAAAGGCAATGTTTTGAACCACTTTCCATAGGAATTTTTTTTGCCACTCATGGATATGTGCATTCCAAATATCTTTCCCTAGGAAATCGATCAAAGGAAGAGAGGGGGAGTAATGAGTTGATTGGTCGATTAAATATGTGGATTTAACCGAGAAGTCATCTTTCTTCGAGTGAACCCAAACTTTTTCTTTTTGATTTTGAGGATTTCGTAGATGGAGGGGCAAAAAAGCGCTTTGAGGGTTTGAAGGTTCCAAAGGGGGGTACGAGGGAGCATTGTATCTCTTACGTAAACACATAGGGGGGCGGGGGAGAGGGAAAGGGTGTGGGGGGTTTCGGGATTAGGCCGAGGGGTGAAGCCTTTGACCGAGGGTATCCAAGGTTCATCCTAAATGTGGATGAGAGAGTTTTGAGCAATATGGTAGCACGTTCCCTTTTTGAGAATAAAAGAGCAAGAATGGATTCCTTTTCAAATTCAAGAAGAGTTCGGAGGAGGTGAGTGGTATGGAGGTATTTTTTGGCAAGCGTGGATGACCAAAGATGGAAGGAGGGATGAGATTCCAAGAGAGCTTAGAGATGAGAGATTTTTTCATGTCATGAGTACGCCTAAGGCAAATACCACCCGCCCACTTGGGATTGCAAAGAGTGTCCCAATATTTCAAAGAGAGATAGTGTGATTTATTGCAAGTGTTCCACCAAAATTTGCGGATGTGAGAGTCAATCTCGTGGCAAATCGACCGAGGAAGGAGAAGTTAACTTCATTATAATAGTATATCTCAATTTAACACATCGTGTATGATATGGTATAAAAAGTAGGATAAATACTTATTCACCTCCATAATTAGCATTTTGTTTTTCCCAAAAATATTTTTCTAATATTCCATACACTGTTGAAAAAGAATAAAAATAATTTGGATGGACAGAATAATAATTATTTTATTCATTAAATTTATAAATTAATTTATCCAATAAATTATGCAAATACCCCCTTCCTCGAACCTTCCGTCCTCTTAATCCTAATAAAGTAGTAAAAGAAAAAGTTTATTTCTTCATTTACCAAAACCAAATTCCACAGCTACCCTCCGCTCTCATGCACCCATCCGCAGCCAATCATTCCTCCACCAACCCATGATCCTCTCCAAACTCCACCTCCTCCGCCACTACCGTAGCCTCGCCGTCTCCGTAGCCGTTCGACAAGAAACCACCACCACCATCTGGACTCCCACCCCGCTCCTCAAAATCTCCCCCGCCGCCGAATCGCTCTTCCACGTCACCGTCGACGTTTCCGATTCCCCACAACTCGCCGCTTCTTACACCAAAGCCGGTCAGTATTTGCAGATCCGCGTTCAGAATCCGAACGCCAGACCAACTTTCCTCGCCATCGCGTCGCCGCCAAACGTCGCCGTTTCGAGAGGCGTGTTCGAATTTCTAGTGAAATCCGTCGCCGGCTCCACTGCCGAGCTTCTGTGTGGATTACGGAAAGGTGATGTTGTGGAATTGAGTCCGGCCATTGGTAAGGGTTTCCAAATTGATCGAATCTCACCTCCGGGGAGCTATCAGACGGTCCTCATTTTCGCCACGGGATCTGGAATTAGGTTTCTCTTATCATTTTCAGTTTAATTTTATTTTTGTTTATCATTTTTTTGAGAAATCAATTTAGCTAATTCAATTATCATTTTGCAGCCCAATTAGGTCATTGATTGAGGAAGGCTTCGATGCGGAGAAGAGATCGGATGTTAGACTCTATTATGGTGCTAGAAACCTTAAAAGGATGGCGTATCAGGTGTTGTATAATTGAGGACTTCTGTTTCCTCTTAGCTTTACAATTTAAAACAAGCAATTTGTTACTAATTTATTTACTTATAGGAGAGATTTAAAGACTGGAAAGCTTCTGGAGTTGATATTGTGCCGGTGCTTTCTCGACCGGATGATAGTTGGATAGGCGAACGAGGTTTTGTGCAGGTGCTTAGCATACTATTCTTTCAGGCATTGTGTGTTGTCTCATATATTTTGTAAAAACTTACACAATTGCTTTTTGCAGGCTGCATTTTCAAGAGCGAAAAGAATCTTGAGTCCTCAGTCTACCGGTGTAGTGCTCTGTGGCCAAAGGAAAATGGCTGAGGTTCGTACTTCTTGTTGACATGAAATATACGTGGAATTGCTCGCCTTTTGGAAAATTTAATTTTTTTTGTTTCCTGTTTGAATCATGTGAAATAGTTCCTACCGTGCAATCTGATTGTGAGTTCATATTGGATATGTTACTTTTGTGCTTGGTTACGTGTTGCATCATTCTGTCACCTTTATTATTTATCTCATATTATGAGGCCGTTTTAGATACTTTGCTGTCAATTTATCTTTACTTAGGTCTTGTAATCTGGCTTGTTAATTAAGAGGTTCTCATTGAGAGATTTCCAAACATATCTCGCACACGAAAAATGGTTGAGAAACGAGTACTACTTTATCTTCAAACAGACATATATAGTATTTGAAGAAACTTAACATTACACCATTGAAAGGGAGTCCACAGGACCAGCTATAGTGTATAATTATCGGCCTTGAAGGTTGGAATTTAATATATTTATAAGTTCTGGAAGAGGTAATAAAGAAATTTGAACGACAGTTCCTTGAAATGAATAATTTCATTTATTTGAAAAATTGGAACAAACTGATATGCTCTGTAATTCAATTATGCATATAGGGGATTTTTTAGCAGTTGATGTGTCATTGCACCCTTCCTCCTTCGTATTTGCTTGCTCTTCATATATTCTCCCAGGAATTGTATTTGACCGAATTGAAGTGCTTGTTGGGAACAAAGAATAATAAACAATATATCTTCCACTTGATATTTATATCTTTCCATTTACCCAACGTCGTACAAATAGTATCTCGTCAATTCTTGAATAATTTTTAATAAAAGCAAACATGGTCTTTCGATCGAATAACCTTTTAGCTAAAAGCTCATTGTAACTAACTCCTTGCTAATGCCTCTGTTTGAGAAGTGAGTTCTACATAGACTACAAGATGTAACTAGCTACTACATGGGGACTTTCCGTGTAGTAACAAGGTTACAATTAGATGCACTAACGCGCAACTGGGTCTTGAGACTAAAGCACAAGATGAGTGCTTCATCAAAGTAAAGTGCATGAATAGATTGTTTTTAGTACTGTATATAACAACATATCCTTCACAAAATTCAGCATTTTAATGAAAAAATTAGAACTTATCTATGTCTAAAGTACAATTATGTAATTGATGTATCATGACAGCCAACACGTAAGTGAGATAATCTGTTGTATTTCTTTCTTTATTGATTATAGATAATTGAATTCTTGTATATTTCATATATTCCTAGAAAAGATGACGTATAAATTTTCATGATGAATTTATGACGGATACATTTCCACGATATCTTGGTTCTCGCAGGAGGTTACTTCTATCCTTGTAGCTGATGGAGTATCAAGTGAAAAGATATTAAAGAACTTCTGAGAACCATCAAGTTTGGATGTCGCCGTGTTGTATGTAATGTATTAATTGTACTGAATTCTACATCTTCATTCATTTTTACCAGCTGAAGTCACAGAATAAATCAGTTTTGGTCAAATCATAGTATAGTCATACTGATGCAAGCTATACTCCCATTAAAGCGGATACGAGGCCCGAAATGGAAGACAATGCCGATGCATTCAATTAAATAGTTGATGCCGACGCCGACGCCGATACTGGCTGTGGTGAGTGGCAATTTCTTGAAATGAATCATTTTTATTTATTTGAAATATTGGAACAAATTGTCATGCTTTGAAATTTTAATTTTAGCAACTAATTATTATGCATATAGTGGATTTTTTTGACTGGATTGAAGAGCTTGTTGTAAGTTGTAACAAAGAATTATAAACAAAATTTTAAATTTTAGAACTAAGCAATTACGAAAATTGATGAATCTTCACAGCCAACGCGTGAATTAATATACTTCTACTATCTGCATTATTTCTTCCTACGGGTGTAAACGAGTCGAGTAGTATCAAACGACACATTGTTCAAGTTTGGTTTGAATTTTATCGAGCTTGAAATTTTGTGTTTGAGTTTGGTTTGATTTCTTAACGAACCAAGCTCAAACGAGCTTTTATCGAATGAGCTCGAGCCGAGTATCGAGTAGCTTGGTATTATTTACATGTATTTTTTCAATATTTAGCTTATCGAGTCAAACTCTGAGCTTTAAAACTTATCAAACAAGAATCATGTTCAAACTTATTTGATTTGCTTGATGAATCGAACTCAAACGAACTTTTATCATATGAACTCGAGCCGAGTATAAAGTAGTTTTGTTTGATTTTCAACTCTATAAATCTTCCCTATACCCACAAGGCCACAAGGGCCACAACACATAAAAGGCCCAATATCCAATAATATAATATTATAAAGAAAAGTTTTAGAAGTTTTTGATGTATGTACCTAAAGCAAATGTTTTCTTATTATAATCTAGTGTTTTCTTTCCAGGTAAAACTAGTTACCAATTCGAATCATGTTTGAAAGAAACAAAATCATCTTTTTGTTTTCGTTCTATTTTTGACAATTTATTTTCATTATCCTTAATTTTTTTCTTTTCTTTTTAGTGAACTAAAATATTATCCTTAACAAACTGATTTGAGATTTTTTTCATTGTGTTCCCACTACATCCTTTAGTAAATTATTATGCCACGATATATACTATGTTGAACGAATATGGATACGGTGATACGAACGAATACGATCCGGATACGGCGATACGGATTTTTAAAATTTATAGAATATGATCCGGTTAAAATACGTGTGTGTATATTTAAAAATATATTATAATAAAAAATCATTGTTTTAAAAATGTATAATAAAAATGATGTAATATATATTTGGTTCACTTTTTATTTCATTTTAAAATGAACAATGCTATCTCCATCTTATGTAGATCACTTTGATAATATACATAATCTAGAAATTATTTGTAGAAATACATGCTCTTAAGTATTCTGGGTGTTTCCGATACGCCTTCCTGTGTATCCGATACGGTATCCTTTTTAATTTTTATTTTCTTATTATTGAAAACGCCACGATGGAGTATTTCACATGTGTCGTATGAGTATCTAAGTATTCGAGTATCCAATACGCATACGACACTGCACGGTGTATAATTTCGGAGTATCCGTGCAACCTAGGGTATATATAAACAATGAGAGATTTTCATTTTTGGTACCACAAGTAACACTACTTTAAGGTCACGGTACCATAACTTTAAAAACATACACATTTGGTATCACATGTTAACTGCCCTAGACACATTAAGTACTTCCGTCAAGTTTTGGACGGAAAATTCAATTTTGGACTGAAAATTGATGAAAAATTTGTAGAATTGGTCATATAGTAATAGATTGCTACCAAACTTTGCCCTATATATTTTCTGGCCGAAAAATTTACCCCATAATTCACAAGTTTGAAGCACTTCAGTCCCAATTGCAAATAAAATTAATTATAAATCCTATTTATGAATTTTATATATTATAATTATTAAATCTCTTACACTAATCAGATTTTATATATAATATATATAAACTAAATAATATTTTAAATAAAAGATACAAAAAAAAAATTAATTAAATTTCGAAAAAATCTTGTAAACTAATTAGATTTTACATATAACACATATAAATTAAATAATATTTATAAAATATGAAAAATAAATATCAATTAAACTTATTAAATTTTTTAAATTGAAAAAATAATCACTAATTAGATTTTACATATAATATATACCAATTAAATAATATTTATTATAAAATCTGAAAAATAATTTTTTAAAAATTATATAAATAATAATAATTTTATTTATTAAATTTATTATAATTAAAAAAAACAAAGAAAAACAAAAAAACCCTAAATCCCTCACCCAACCCACCCACCCTAAACCACCCCCCTCCAAACAACCAAGGCCGTCGACAACCTGAGTTCGCTGGTCCGAAGCCACCGGCGGTCTGGGATCGGCCAACCCAAGCCGACGGCAGCCTAGGTTAGCAATTTGGGGGGGGGGGGGGGGGGATTTATTAAATAGAATTATTATTAATTATGTAATTTTAAAAAGATTTTTCCTGATTTTATAATAAATGTTATTTAATTTGTATTTAAAAGATTTTTTTTTAAATTTTTTAAAATTTAATAAGTATATATATTTTCAGATTTTATATAAGATATTATTTAATTTATATATATATATATTATTTATAAAATCTAATTAGTTTAAAAGATTTATTTCGAAATTTAAAAATTCTAATAAATTTAATTGATCTTTTTTCAGATTGTATATATAATATTATTTAGTTTATATATAGTATCTAATTAGTTTAATAATATATAAAATTTATAAATAGGATTTATAATTTTATTTTATTTGCAATTGGGACTGAAATGCTTCAACTTGTGAATGGTGGGGTAAATTTATTGGCCATAAAATATATGGGATAAAGTTTGGCAGTAATCTATAATTATAGGACCAATTTTGCAAATTTTCCATCAATTTTTCGTTCAAAACTTGACGGAAGTACCAAATGTGTCGAGGGCAGTTAACACGTGATAAATTTGATGTATGTTTTTAAAGTTATGGTACCGAAACCTTAAAATACGATCACTTGTAGTGCCAAAAGTGAAATTTTCTCTATAAACAATGGTGGGTAAATTTGATGTCATGAAAAAAAGGTAGATCACGGTTTATGTTGTATAATTAATTAAATTAAGTTATTGATTAACTTCAGTTAGTGCCACATATAAGTACCATTTTCTTTCAAATGGTAGATTTTCTCATACATTCAAAATACCTTTTTATAGGGTATTTAATTCGTATACCTAATTTAATTCATTTTGAGACGCATCAAACATATTATGTGAAATTCGAATATAAATTGGTCACATAATGAAAACTACTCTCTAAAACTAGACTAATCGTTCATTTATACATAATTTTCTAATTACCTTAGATACGAAACTTTATCTGGGTATAAACTATTTAAATATGTAAAAATGATAAATTCTTAAGAACTCAACTCGCCCCATTGTTTCGTTTGTGGCTCTGGCCCTGTTTCAAAGGATTAAGGGTCGGTTTGTTTGGTCTTTCCCAAAATTATCTTGTGTCTCGGAGAAGCGAAATAAACTACTCACCCAAAACTCAAACAAACATTCCATAAATTGAGATTATTTCATAAATGTTCACCACTTTCCCAAACTACTATCCGACATGCCAAACAAACAGGCCCTAACCCTCTATTACATTACTTTTTATTTTTTTGGTTTTCCAAGGGTTTAATCCCTTTCGAGGCGCATCGGGCACATAAAGTGGGAACCTCTCCTAACAGGGATTCGAACCTGAGTCAATTACTTTGTAGTGACTAGTTTCTTCCACTAGACCAATCACTTGTTGATCTCTATTACATTACTTGGTTACATATAAAGTTACACTTAACAGATTATCTTAACGTGTGTAGGTCCATCATATTGGCATAAGCAGCATCACAACAAATATTTCTTAATTAAATAAATATAACTTTTCATATTAAGGCTGATTAGGCCAGATCGATTTCATGTTTTGTTGATTAGTTTTATTAGCGGGTCAGGCCAATGTAAATTAACATTGTTCCTTTTTTTTTTTTTTTTTTTTCAACTGTAAGAGGGTTAAAGTAGATATAGAAATCTTCAATGGTAGTGTAAATTAAATAATTTTTAAGTTCAACTGTAAGTTAGCTAAAGTTGATCAAATAATCTTCTATGGCTGTGTAAATTACATATTTTTAATAAACCAACCTCAATTGAAACACATGATTGTTGAGTTAATGGCAACTTATCTCATATTCATAATGTTCAATTTACTTTCTTGTAATTTGAAAAATAACATTTTATCTCCAATAATCTTATAAAAGTTTCACATCACCTCTCTTAAATTTTTATATATGGCATTTTATCCCCTTTATTATGATAATATGGCAATTAATTCCCTATGTTATAAAAACACTTTTCATGCTTATTCTGAATTTTAGCAAGTGGGTTACGTTCTCCGGCTGAATAAGGTAAATGTGTCTTTAAACTTTTCGTAGGTGGAGTAAAAAGCTCATTTTCAAATCATAGGGAATAAATTAAACATTATGCATTTCGTAAAGAAATAAATTGACATTAGCTCTCATACACACAAATTTCGAGTGAATAGCAAATTAACTCCCTGTGTTATTCTAAATAGGTAATTTAACTCCCTGTGATAAATAAAAGGGCAAAATACCTCCCTGTGATATTCTAAATAGGCAATTTAATTCCATGTGATAAGAAAAATAGCAAGATACCTCCCTGTGTTTTTATAAAAGAAGCACATTGCCTCCCTCTAAATTGCTCATTAATTCATATCATAGGGAATTGCTCATTATTTCATTTCATAGGGAGGTAAATTGCCTATTTTTATATCACAAGGAGGTAAATTGCTCATTATTTCATTTCACAGGGAGTTAAATTGCCTATTTTTATTTTACAGGGAGATAAATTGCTCATTAGACATATCACAGGGAGTTAACTTGCAAAAACCCCCACAAATTAATTTCAAAAGAAAAAGAACACTCGTATAAACGTAAAATCTCGTTTGCGCAATTTCAAGAACTGTACAAAACTTATCTAGGGACACGTTAACATCAGCAAAAAAATAGCAAATTTTATCACTAGTAATAAAATTGAGTTGATGATAATTTACTCCCTATTCAATTTATCTCCCTGTGATTTAAAAAAGAGCATTATATTATTTTTTAATTTTATAAAAGTTTCACACTGCCTCCCTGATATTTTTATATGTTGCACTATCCTTTGTGGTATGATAAATGTGGCAATTTACCCCTTATGTTATGATAAATGTGGTACATAACACTTTTCATGTCCACTCTCAATTTCGGCAAGTGAGTTATACTCTCCGATTAAATGTGGTAAATTGCTTCTTAAAATTTTAACAGGGAGTAAATTGCTCTATTTCAAATAACAGGGGAGTAAATTGGACATCGTGCACTTCACAGGGGTAAATTGAAATTAGCTTATGCCACAAAAATTTCAATTTATCTAGGGACACGTTAACATCAGCAAAAAAAATAGCAAATTTTATCACTACTAATAAAATTTAGTTAATGGCAATTTACCCCCTATGATATTCATAATGTGTAATTTACATCCCTGTGATTTGAAAAATAGCACTTTACCACCCTGTAATTTTATATAAATTTCACATTACCTCCTTGACATTTTTATATGTGACACTTTACCTCCATGTGTTATGATAATGAGGCATTTTTTCCCCTGCCTTATGAAAAATACGGCAATTTACTCTCGTGCTATGATAAATGTGGCAATTTACCCCCAGTGTTACAAAACACTTTTCATTCCCACTCTCAATTTCGGCAAGTGAGTTACACTCTCCGGCTCAAGGGGGTAAATTGCTTCTTTAAAATTTACGCTCTCCGGTAAGTGAGTTACACTCTCCGGTTAATGAAAAATTACCTTCCCGTGATATTCATATTGTTCAATTTACCCCCTTGTTATTTGAAAAATAGAAATTTTGCCCATCTGTGAAAATTTTAGAGAAACAATTTACCCCTTGAGCCGGAGAGTGTAACTCACTTCCCGAAATTGAGAGTGGGCATGAAAAGTGTTTTGTAGCATAGGGGGTAAATTGCCACATTTATTATTTATTATAACACAGGGAGGTAATTGCCACATTTATCATTGCACATGGGGTAAATTGCCGCATTATCATATTGACACAGAGAGGTAAATTGCCACATATAAAAATATTAGGGAGGCAGTGTGATTTTTTTATAAAATTATAGGGGGGGTAAAGTGCTCTTTTTCAAATCATAGAAATATAAATTGAACATTATGAATATGATAGAAGGTAAATTGCAATTAACTCAATAAAAAGGCATTAATATAAGCAAGGTACCTAGCTATTTTGTTCAAAAGCTTCCAAGAACATCTACAACATTGTCCACAATCTCATGTTGATTTAGACTTTATCACATCTTTTTGAGCAAGTTAACTTCATATCACCTAACATATATTTAATAGCTAACGGGTTAAGTGGAAACTCATAAATGTTAGAGGGTAAAATGGGAAAATGTTTAAAAGTTAGGGTAAAAATGGAATTTCCCAATATAATATTATAAAGACAAGTTTTAGAAGTTTTTCATGTATGTACCTAAAGCAAATGTTTTCTTATTATAATCTAGTGTTTTATTTCCAGGTAAAACTAGTTACCAATTCGAATCATGTTTGAAAGAAACAAAATCATCTTTTTGTTTTCGTTCTATTTTTGACAATTTATTTTCATTATCCTTAATTCTTTTTTCTTTTTTGTGAATTCAAATATTATCCTTAATTAACAAACTGATTTGAGATTTTTTTCATTGTGTTCCCACTACGTCCTTAACTCGTAAGTAACTTATTATGACACGATATACAAAAACAATGGTGAGTAAATTTGTCGTCATGAAGAAAAGATAGATTACGGTTTATGTTGTATAATTAATGAAATTAAATTATTGATTAACTTAAGTTAGTGCCATATATAAGTACCATTGTTTTAAAATGGTAGATTTTCTCATATATTCAAAATGCTAAAAATTGCAAGTTCAAACTGTATGATGGCTAAAGTTAATCAAATAATACTCAATGGCTGTGTAACACACTAAGGCTGCGTTCGGTTGGAGGAATTGGGCCCCAATATTTTGTTCGGTTGGGGGGATAATATCACGGGCTGCCCGTCTTAGTCTCTCCGATTTGTGGGCCAGCCCACATTATTTACCCGATTGAAATTGGACCTCTCCCCCAACAATTACAATTTAATGGCCCAGACTAAATTTCCAAAGACCATTGTGCCATTCAACTTGAAAGAAATTACGAAATAACCATAGCTAATTTACAAAAAAACCAGGTGAGATGGAATTAAACATGGTAGCAGACATTTATTTTTCATTCCCCTCCATTTTCTGTCGCGGCCAAAATCAAAAGAAGAGGGAAGAACCCTAGGTTGCCGCCGTGAAGAATTGAGGCTGGGGAGCTTGGTTGCTGCTGAAATTGAGAGGTAATTTTCCTTAGAGAACGTTAGTGTATCTCCCATTTCTTTAATTTTTGAACCCAACCCGTAGAGTATGCTTCCATAGATTTCCTAGTTTGAGCTTGTTTTTTTTTTGTCGATTTAAACAGTTTTGGTCAGCGAGAAGTGGAGCTCTACGGAATTCTTGACATTGTGGATAACAATTTCCACTTTTTATTTGATTGTGTTATATACCGTATGCCATATATAGAAATTTGAATATTAGAGCTGAAATAATTTGAATTTTATGTATAGATACGAAGAATCAAGACGGAGGAGGTCCCTGTATTGTTTTTTCACTTCGTAGGAAGTTTTAGCTGAGGTAAATTTTTCCAGTTGATGTTTTAGAAGCTGCATTTTTAATATTTTGTACAACAATGTGTGTTTGATCCCTATGGAAATTTTGTTGTATATTTGGGTTTTTTGAGAAAACGGAATATTATATTTTTTTTTTCACAGTAATCTTGTTATGTTCAAGTAGTGATTGCTTGTCTATCATATTTTAATAAGTTTTTCATTCTGTCCATTGGCCAATTCTTAAGTTTTTCATTCTGTCCATTGGCCAATTATTATATTATGAATTGAATTAATATTTTTCACACAATATTGTAACGGGTTGCAACGGATTTCCTAGGTTGAGTGTTAAGCCACACATTTTGTTTGTTTTATTTTAGGCTATACAAATGGATCAACGGAAGAAACTCTTGATATTGTTAATGTTTCATCGGTTTTTTTGGATGGGCATTTTCCTTATATGGTTTCGTGCTAAACAAAGCCGCACTCGATCTAGGAACTGACCCATACGATATAGCCTTATCCGTAGGAAACGCAAATGGATGGAAAACCTAGAATATATTACCTTTGAATGCACAGTAAGATGTAAGAATAACATACGTCTTAATATTGCGTCATTTGATAAGTTATGTTGTTTCCTACATAACGTTGGGGGTTTAAACGACACTAAGTACGTCTCCGTTAGAGAACAAGTTGCCATGTTTTTAACGGTATTTGCGCATCACAAAAAGAATCGTATTGTTGCCACCGATTACCGTCGATCCGGTGACACTGTTAGCAAATGTTTTTACCGTGTATTGACATGTTTGATGAAACTCCACCCAATATTACTATCTCAACCGGATCCAATACCAGCTGATTACGATGACGATAGGTGGAGTTGTTTTCCGGTAAGGAAATATGTTTAGATTCCTATTTCAATTGGGTGTTATTCTTGTTGTGTATTACAATAGAGCATTTTGCGTATGTATAGGGTTGCATCGGGGCCCTGGATGGAACATATGCCTATGTTCACGTTCCATTGGTTGATAAACCACGTTATAGGTCCCGAAAAGGTGACATTTCTACCAATGTACTTGCTGCTTGTGATATTAACGGAGTGTTCACCTATGCACTCGTCGGTTGGGAGGGGTCCGCCGCGGATGGGCGCGTATTAAGAGATGCAATTAATCGGCCAAATGGATTGAGAGTGCCTACGGGTACACAATAAATTTACGAATATAATTGTACAATTGGGCTTTTAGGCTATGCACTCATTATTTGCTATTTACAAATTGTAGGAACGTACTACTTGTGTGATAATGGATATACTAATGGCCCCGGGTTTCTTACGCCGTATAGGGGAGTGCGATACCATCTAGAAATGTGATTGAGCGCAGTTTTGATCAACTAAAGAAGCGTTGGGCAATATTGAGGAGTCCTGCTTTCTACCCGTTACAAACGCAGAATAGGATGATCATGGCATTGTTGTTGATTCATAACTTCTTGCTTAAAACATCTCCCGATGATAAAGCAGATGAATTTGTAAATCCGTATATTGAGTCAAGTGATTCGAGTGATGATGACAATGACAATGACCCGGTTGAACAAGGTTATGTTGAAGGGGTTGAAACGTCACACGCGTGGAATAATTTCCGTGATAACTTAGCCCGTGAAATGTTCATGAAATGGAATTCGGATCGCGAATGATTTCTTATATTATTTGTAATTTGACTATGTGTTTTCCAAATTGTTGAGGACTTGTATCATATTCTTAAAGTGTGAGAATTTGTACCCTATAATGAAGTTTAATGGCGTACCAATCCCTTATGGGACTATATCTTAATGTTATGCTTGAATTTGATTACGAGGGTGTACAAATGTATATTGGCCTATTATGTGTATTTTTTATTTATCTATTTCATTGTGTAGGCATATATCAAGTGAGATGTCTTCAATTCCACGTTATGGTGATACGGCTTCAAGCCAAAGAAGGACCCAGGGTACCCGGAGGTCGTTGAATGCAGTCGAGGAAGCCCAGTTGATAGATTGTTTAAAGTACATAGTTTTAATAAGCCAACATCAATTGTAATTTGTAACAAATGATTGTTGAGTTAATGGCGACTTATCCTCTCATATCCATAATATTCAATTTACCTTTTTGTGATTTGAAAAATAGTATTTTATCCCATTGTAATTTTATAAAAGTTTCACAGCCACAACGTCTTCCTGAAATTTTTGAATGTGACATTTTAACCCCCTGTATTATGACAAATGTGACAATTTACCTTATTTGTTACAAAAATATTTTACATGTCCACTCTCAATTTCGACAAGTGAGTTATACACTCCGTCTAAATAAAGTAAATTGCTTCTTTAAATTTTGTACATGAAGATAAAATGTTGTTCTTTATATCACATAAAAGTAAATTCGACATTCACTAAGGGTAAATTGACATTAACTCTCATGCCACACAAATTTCAAAAGAAAAAGAACACCTATATAAATGTAAAATCTCACGTGCGCAATTTCAAGAATTGTACAAACTTCATCTAGGGACACGTTAACATCAGCAGAAAACAGCAAATTTTATCACTAGTAATAAAATTGAGTTATGATAATTTACTCCCTATAATATTTATAATATTCAATTTATCTCTTTATACTTCAAAAAAAAGCACTTTACCCCCATATAATTTATAAAATTTTCACATCGTCTCTCTGATATTTTTATATGTTGATCTTTATCCCACTGTGTTACGATAATGCGACAGTTTATCCCCCTGTGATATGATTAATGTAGGAATTTATCCCTATGTTACAAAACACTTTTCATGCTCATTCTTAATTTTAACAAGTGAGTTACACTTTTCAATTAAATGGGGTAGATTGCTCCTTTTCAAATTACGGAGGAGTGAATTGAATATTATGAACATCACAGGGGGTAAATTATCATTAACTCTAAATTTTTATCTAAAACCAGGGTGATTTTGACAAAGCAATATTATTTTATATATACATTAACGATTTTCTCTGTTTATTTTTACTATTACATATTTTGATTTCTCTCTTTTCTCTCATTTCCTAATTTAATTTTCCATGTTCCCTTTCCCGCATAATCCAGAACCCAGTGCCCCACCGTATTACGGTGAGGCCTCTTCCGCCAATGGCCGCCCACCATCACCAGATCACGCCACAATTTTTCAGAGATATTTAGACAAAGAAATTTCTCTCCACGAGCTTCTCCAAAAAAAGGATTGGAATGATGAGAGTACACCGTAGTATTCAGATTCAAACAACAACGGGAAGAAATGGGTGAAAAACACAAAGTTGTGCGTGAAACGAAGAATTAGAGTGAAGCCGCTGAAGAACAGAGTCACACTGAAATCCACCACCACCACCACCACCACGACGGAAACCGTCGTCGATAAATCCACCGGCATTGCAACGGAGAAGCAAGTAATCGTGATTGTTGTGGAGAAGAAGCACAAACTTGGAATTTACTTTTAATTATAAAAAATCATGAAATTGATACATACTTAGATTGTAATTATTCATATACATGTACATAATAGAAAGTACTCTTATATATTTAATGAATTGTAATTATTGAATGTTAATTTGTTATTTGGATTAATTAATTGTAATTATGCTTTGCTTTGTATGTCTTTTATTAAGGTTTATATTTTTGGATAATTGGAACTTTTTTTTTTTTTTTAATCAAGTTATTAATAGTGCAATAAAAATTACTGGGGAGTATTTCACTTTTTGTTTAATCTGCAATTAAATATAACGACGCCGTCTTCTCGGGAAAAATACACAGTGCCTTCTTCAGAGCCAATTTTAAAAAGGCCATATCTAAATGTTTTATTTTCAAAAAAGCCATTAAAAAGTTAAAAATTTCACAAAGGCCATAGGATTAATTAACCAACTTAACTAATTTAATTAACTCTTCCTAATTAAACTAAACTTTAAGAAATATACCCCTAAATTTTAAAAATTCAAAATCAACCCCATTTCTCTCCCAAAATCAACCCCATTCAAAACCCTAACCCAATTCTCTCTCAAAATTGATATTTTTCACACACATTTCACTCAAATCAAGGAAGAAAATGAATAAGAACAACATAAAAGGTTAGCAATTGCAAGTTACTTGAATTTTTGATGTATTTTTGAGTGATTTAGTTCGCAAAATGGAGAAATATTTCTGCTGCAAATTTTGCATTTTTGTGGTGTTTGGCGTTTTGTTATGAACAAACGCCAAACGCCAAACGCCATGCTTTCCTTCATGGCATTTGGTATGTTCAAACGCCAAACGCACGTTTGTATACCCAAACGCCACAAACGCCATGCATATCTTCATGGTATTTGGAATTTAGAAACGCCACAAACGCCATGCATATCTTCATGGCGTTTGGAATTTAGAAACGCCAAACGCCATAAAAATGCCAAATGCCAGAATTCAAATTCGAGAATGCATTTTTTATTTAGATAGTTTGTGTATTAATTTTTGTTTTTACTTATAGGAATGGACAAAATTATAATATATCTTCGGTATGGCGGTGATTTTACACGCCAAACGGATGGAAAATGGTATTGGAGTGGTGGCAAAAATTTTGTGCAAACAATATTGGTGGATAGGAGAATTCCGTTTGAGGATGCGAAAAGTTGAATTTAGATCGGTATATTAATAATATTCAGATATATCGCAAATGTGGTGAGAACGAAATAGTGATCATATCAAATGAATCAGATTGGGAGATAACAAAGTACTATGTCCATAATGCTATTGATTTAAATTTGTTCGTGATTTGTTCTCCGAGAGAAGAAATTTTGAGGATAGAGGCGACTCCGGGAAAAAAAGAGAATTCGAAGAAACTTATGACCCGGGGTAAATGAAAAAAATTTTGTGACAAAGTTAGTTTCAATAATAACCTTGATGGATGTGATATAGAAGGATCAAGTGCACAAGGTGATGTTGATGAGGAGATCATTGCCTCTAATCCAACTTTACATACAGTGGAGGAAGATGAACCTAGATGTCATACTCCTCTATTTAGTCAATGGTCTCCGTATGACAACGAAGGTGGTAATGTTGGTTATGACCACCGTAACTTTGACAATGAAGGTGGTTATGGTGGTGCTGATGTAAGTTGTGAACACCGTAACTTTGACAACGAATGTGTTATAGTGGTGGTGATGTAGGTGGTGATGTTGGTGGTGGTGATATAGGTGGTGGTTATGGTCAAGCGCCATAATTTTACGAACCACCTATGAAGGCTTTGATAACGTTGATGATGTTGCAAGAAATTATTCGGGATCAAATTCCAGTCAGGGGAGGAGTGATCGAGGTTGGACAATTGGTCAACGGTTTAAAAACAAAAAAGATTTCATGGATGCACTTGATTCAACTGCTGTAGGTAAAAAATTTGAAGTTAGATCGTATAAGTCTGATCCTGATAGGAAGATAGCTCGGTGTATCACAAAGGATTGTCCATGGCGAATATATGCGACTAAGGAAGTGAACGGTGATGAATTTGTTATTCGGACATATAGAGACGTTCACACTTGTAGGCTAACGAATAGAGGTGCCGATCATAGACAAGCATCAAGTCGTATGGTTGGTTTACGGACGAAGGATTATTTCTGAATCCCAATGAACCCCCAAAACCGGATGCACTGAGAAACTTCATGCGTACCGAAGAAAATATATCCATTAGCTATCAAAAAGCTTGGAGGGCGAAATAAGTTGCTCAAGATCTTGTTATGGGTACATTCGAAGAAAAATTTGCCAAGCTACCCTCCTATGCTTACATGATTGAGTAAAAGAATCCTGGCACGTACACTCGCATCCATACGGACTACGAAAATAGGTTTAAATATTTCTTCATGGCTTTAGGAGCGGCTATTCGAGAATTCCATTTCCCTAGAAATGTAATCATTATTGATGCAACATTTATGGGGCATAAATATAAATGAACCGTTCTAATTGCATAGGGGGTAGCTGATGGCTCCGAGGACGGGGCGTCTTGGACTTGGTTCCTAGAGCGCTTGAGAGAGGTTATACTAGACAGAGACGATCTGGTTATTGTTTCAGACAGGGGCAAAGCGATTATAAAAGCGGTAAAAGATATTTACCCTTTAGCAGATCATGGGGCATGTTACTGGCACCTCAAAACGAACTTGGAATCAAAGTTTTTGTAAGATGGGGTAACCGGGTATTTTTACAAAGCTGCTTTCGCTTACAATGAGAATGAGTTCCAAAAATTTTTTGGTTACTTGAAAACCAAGAGTCCAGGATGTGCAAATTGGCTACAGAACGAGGTGACGTTTGAGAAATGGTCGAGGGTCCACCATTGCGTGAACATATATGAGGTAATGACGTCTAACACTGTTGAGGTCCTTAATAATCGGATCAGAGATGCAAAAAATTATCCCATATGTTACTTCCTCAAATTTATTATTGATTTGATGGGAAAGTGGTTTAAAGAGCGTCGTGAGGACTCTGCGAAATGGTTTTCTGAACTTACCGCATCGAAGGAGGATCTGATACATCAGCGATATGAAAATGCATCCAGGTGGCGCAAATGGGCATTAGGGTATGAAACATGGAAAGTGGAATCTACTGAGTGGTCTGGAATTGTGGATTTAGCGGAAAGAATGTGTTCATGTGGCGTCTTTCATATTGACCAAATACCGTGTGAGCACACAATTGCAGCTGCCATGGACTCACGACCAAAAGATAGTGGGAAGTATGTGTATGAGCTTGTTAGCAAATACTACAGTACCGCGTTCACGCGTCAAGCATATTTTGAGCTCATAGAACCCGTTCCATCTGAAGAACAATGGATGAACATTCCCGATAATGTTATGGTGAGAGTAGTGTTACCTCCAAACGCCGTTCTAACCCGTGGAAGGCCTAAACTGTCACGTTTTACTTCTCCCCTTGAAAATTTGAAGAAAAAATACAAGTGTTCGATTTGCAAAAATACCGGTCACAACGCATCGAAATGTCCTCAACGCGGCCAGAGTTCGGGCAAAAACGAAAGTCAACCTTAGATCTTTGTTTATTGACCATTCTTGTAATAATTGATGTTTAGTGAACAATATTTGTTGTAATTGATGTTTAGTGAACAATGTTTGTTGTAATTGATGTTTATTGTCATGTACTTGTTGTGATAAATATTATAATTTGTTGTTAAAAATACAACATTTGGCGTTTTGTAAAATTGCCCAAATATACGGCTTTTGGCGTTGGAGGTCAAACGCCAAATGTCAATGAACTTGGCTTTTGACGTTTGATAACTATAAACTCCAAATGCCATGTT
Source organism: Penstemon newberryi var. newberryi (assembly GCA_030819805.1). Taxonomy (NCBI): domain Eukaryota; kingdom Viridiplantae; phylum Streptophyta; class Magnoliopsida; order Lamiales; family Plantaginaceae; genus Penstemon; species Penstemon newberryi. Next base: position 75,569,007 of record JAUALY010000001.1, on the reverse strand, counting down.
CATTGACATTTGGCGTTTGACCTCAAACGCCATACGCCATATAAACCCTAAACCCTAACCCTAACTTCGTAAATATTAGCCAATTTTGTAAGATTTGATCAAGTTATCACCCGAATGGAGAAGTAACACTTACAGTAACATTATATCCTCCGTAAATCATAACTTCGTAAATATTGGCCAATTTTGTAAGAATTGATCAAGTTATCACCCGAATGGAGAAGTAACACTTACAGTAACATTATATCCTCCGTAAATCATAACTTCGTAAATATTGGCCAATTTTGTAAGATTTGATCAAGTTATCACCCGAATGGAGAAGTAACACTTACAGTAACATTATATCCTCCGTAAATCATAACTTCGTAAATATTAGCCAATTTTGTAAGATTTGATCAAGTTATCACCCGAGTGGAGAAGTAACACTTACAGTAACATTATATCCTCCGTAAATCATAACTTCGTAAATATTAGCCAATTTATTGAAATTACAATTTGACCCCATATTTTCAAAAGAATAGTTAAATTGACCAAATATTTTTAGAAATTGCAATTTAACCCCATATTGTGACATATCGTGCTCACCGCGTTGAGATTTAACCTCACCGCGGTGAGTACTAGGCAGAGAGTTCTTAGAATTACAATTTTTATTTTGGTCCCTCACTTTTCAAAAATTACAATTTGACCCCAGAATTTACAAAAAATCCATAACTGCAATTCAATCCATTAGTTGCTCAAAATTAAAATGTTCATTCAGTAGGAATTCACATGTAACCCAAATTTGTCGGCGCACAGGGGCAGGAGCAGGAGCAGGGACATCAGGGGCATCATCATCAGGATTCTTGGCTGGGTGGCCGGTTGAGGCATTCGGGATTTTCCCCATCATCCCGAACAACCATATAAACCCTCTTTGAAATACTCAGTCAGTAGACGATAACTTGGAATGCGGTTATTCGGCCTAACACTATCGGAAAAATCTTTCGTTAACCTATAATAGGCCATCATCGACTCCATGTTATCCGGCATTAGCCGTGGGATCACAGCCTGGAAAAATAAAAAGACACAAATTATTTAAAATAAATACTTCAAGTGATATGTCGGAAAAAATTTAGTAATAATTACGATTAACATACCTGAACCTCACCAAAGAACTTGTCCATGTCATCACAGTTGGGCCAATTACCGGCCCCAATATCCCAACGTAACATTCTTGGATATCTCGGAACATTTGGATCGTGCCTTCGAGAACAATTGGCCGCATCGGGCAGGCCTTCAATGGCTTCCAACATCCAAAACTGTTCACATTCAAAACATATTCAAAATATCCAAAATTTACGAAAAAATAACTAAAAAAATATATGGAAATCAAGAATTGATTTTACAAACATACCAGTATAATGCGTGGGAATCCGCCCGCATTCCATCTATGGATGTTGTCATCGGAGGTCATATGGTGGTCGGAGCATATATGTGTCATAAGCTCATCTACAGTAGCCTTCCATATCTTGTTTCCCCAAGGATACCTCTCGCAAACCTCGAGATTATCACATACCTTCAATATAAACAAATTTATTTTTAAAACTTTAAAGAAATAATAAAATTAAAATTAAAGTTTACTTACCGCGAAAATATAGTTTTCAACCACTTTGCTGGGCCGTGTAGGTAACAACAATGCTGATAGCACCCAAACGAAGAATAACTTGCATATATCCTCAGGATTCGCATTGTGATTCAACATCGCAATAATCTTCGTTCTGAGATGTGCAACAGTAACCTTCGTTTCCCCCTAATGACCAAAGTATCTATTCTTCAAGTTCCCCCTTCAACGATAGTTTGGGCGTCATCATCACTCGGTTTACCAAATCTGACTGGCTTTCCACGTATAAAAAATCAGTATTCGTACTTACTCAGTCTTACATCCCTTCGTACGCATATTCGGAGCATCAGATTGTGCAAGACCGATGCCTTAAATTTGCCCCTTCCGGTTAGGCGTAGAAAGCTCCCAATCTGGGGGTGAGCATCTAATATCGCCAGATGTTCTGCTCTTAGCATATCTTTCATGCCCGCAAGGTCACTCCATGCCGATTGTTGTGTCACCCTTCCAATGCGGACCACAATTTGGTAATGAAAAGGAGGTTATTGTGGCAGGGCCGACGTGGGTAAGGAAACGTATCCCTACAAAACAAACAACACAAAAATGTCAAATAAAAGTTTTCACTCTGTTTTGGCGTTTGGCGTTTGGCGTTTGTAATTTTTCAAACGCAAACATAGGGCGTTTGGTTTACCAAACTCCAATGCAATTGTCCAAACGCCACATAAGGTGGCGTTTGCACTCCAACCGCCTAAGTACATGACGTTTGGCGTTTGGAAGAACCAAACGCCATGAACAGATTGAAGATGTTCAAGGCGATTGTTGTTCCCAAATGCCAAACGCCATGAACAAGACTCAAACGCCTTGAAGATGTTCATGGCGTTTGGCGTTTGGGAACAACAAACGCCATGAACATCTTCAAACGTCTTGAAGATGTTCATGGCATTTGGCGTTTGGAAGCCCTATTCGCCAAATGCCATGAACTGTGCGTAAAAAACCGAATCAAAATTGGAGAAGAAGGCTCGAAACTTTACCCCAAACGGCCATTCTTTATCGTTTCTCTGAGCCTCATTGATTTCCATTACGTTTGCCATCTCCAATTTGCAAGAATTTCTCGGAATTGGATTTTGAATTTGAGAGAGGTTTGAGAGAGTTTGAGTTTGGGAGGGAGTTGTTTTTTTGTTTTGTATTTTGATTAAAGGGTGTTTTTGTTTTGTTAAAGAATAGGGGGGGGGTAAGTTGCAATTATTAATATGTTAAGAGTTATTAATAATTTTTCTTTATTTTTTATATAAATAATAAAGAGAAATGAAATGATATGGCCCTTTTGTAATTTCAATTTTTCATTATGGCCTTTCTGAAAATTCCCTCCTTTTGCTAATGTTTACTGTTTGAAAAACTTTTACCACTTGCTTTCTCAATTAATAAAGCGACATCGGCTGAAAATGTTTTTCTAGCTTCCCAAAATATTCTCATCAATGATTCTCTTTCCCCAACACTATAATGGATGCGGCCTACCGTCGCCGTCGCCGCCGCCGCCGACGCAACAGAGTCGCAGTGGGATACTTGTAACACCGGTAATTGTTTATTGTTAATTTTTAATGTTACTTAGTTTATTTTCAATACCTAATCCTAAACTGGTTATTTGGTTTTCGTTTACTGAAAACTCAGTATGATTTTTTGATTTCCTTTTTTTAGCTGATAAGATAAGGTTAGGTAAATATATTTCCATTATATTTTTGTGTTTTGTTTATTAAATATGACAAAATAATCTTATGTCTAGTTACTTTCCCCAAATTGAATATGGATTTCAAAGGTTTTGATCTTGTTCTTTTGCAATGTAGTAATTGTTAGGCATGATGCTCTTAAAGCATGTAGTTGACATTCTTTAAATGAAATAAATAAATAAATTTGAAATTTATTTTTCATATAATCATTTAGATTATGCATTTATTGCATAATATAAACATCAGAAAATTCCAAGTCTATTAAAGAGGCTATGACTTAAGTATATATGTTATACTGGAGGATTAAAGTTATATCTAATAGACTAAAAAGTCCGTAGTGAGTTAAAGTTGGGATCTTTAACTAAACACTACTAGTACGGTCCACAGAACATTTACAATGTAGTAATCTTGATCCGAATTACTGATGTAGAGACATCGAAGGTGGAGGTACTTTGTGTAATTCGATTACATAGGACTGGACCAGACATGATCTAGAATCCTAAATAAGATACCGTTGATATTATGGTTCTAGAACATGTCAACTGATGATCATATGCGAATTGATCTAAATCCTGAGTAGGCATAAACTCCTGTTTATGTTAACGAGTTCTTTTGACTCATATGTAATGGCCCGTAACCATGACGAGCCTAAAACTTATGTCTTGAAGATCCGTTGAGATAAATGGCTGGGAATGTGTTTTACAGATATGGAATCCAACCCTTCTTGCGAGAAGCTGGAATATTGATTCCCTTAAGTGTTAGTTCTGGAACTGAACAATAGAGCGCTCTGATTTATGAATAAGTTCATAAATCAAACTGTTTACTAGTGAAATAATGGAACTTAAGGATAAAGAAGTAATTAGAGGTGCAAAACGGTAATTACGCCTAGCTCTAGTTACGAATCAATTATTGGAGGATCAAATTGCATGTAGTGATTATATCAATGGACTATCTTGATCTTTTGAGTAAAATATATTGTAATGACAAGAGTGCAATTCCAAGTCATTAGTGGAGTCACTTGGAATTAATAGATCGAATTAATTATATTAAAGAGTTTGATAAATTATTCGATTTATTGGAGCTTGAAGTTACATGTCCATAGGTCCTCAACCACGGCTCCTGTTAATCTACATTTGAACTTAAGAAATTAGAACGAATTCATTCACGTTGCATTTTGGAAATAGTTTCCCAAAATAGAAACTCCGAACTAATTAGATGATATTTAATTAACTAATTTAGAATTAGTTAATTAGAAAAAATCATGATTAGTTACATTAGATTTAATTATTGAATTGAATCTAATGGAAATTGAATACTAGATTCAAGAAAAAGGAAACATTGGCATTTATGGAATTTCTAATTGTAGAAATTCATTATTTACTATGTAAATATATATGATATATTTATATAATAAATAAAAGGAAAAACTATATATTTTTATATGTAATTTTCGAAATTATATATATAAATATATTTATGTATGTTTTAATTACTTACAAGAGTTGTATTTAATTAATAACTCTCTTAAGGTAAGAGAAATAAGAGTTCTTTTCCTAGTAGGAAACTTTGAGTGAGTTATGGTAGGAGTTTAACTCCTCCCATATCTATAAATATACATATGAGATATAGATCTTTGGGAAGATAATCATTGATTTATGAAATCATTAAGATTACACTCAAAAGAAGAAAAAGTTCTTCAACCCTAAACATACAAAAGCCACCTCTTGTTTTGATCTCTACAACGTTAATGAAAAGTTCGATTCTCTTAAGTTGGTGCCCACACACCTAGTAGAAGGAGAACGTGGTTGATATCAATGGTGAAAAAGATCAAAGACGTTTGTTCATCAAACTCAAGAAAAGCATGAAGCCAAAAGTTCAACCAAAAGAACGAAGGACGGGAAGCTTTCTGTAAGTTTTCTATTTCTTTCTTATGCATAATTAAAATAATTATCGTTTATGGGATCCTCGTTTTCATGTTAGTTATTTTTGAAATATACTGGGAACATAAATCCCACCAAATTCCGCAATTGGGTCGAATTAGTTCGATCCTGTTTACTCGTTGGGTCGAATCGTTCGGATCCGATTGGGTAAAACTCCAACAGTAATTTGGCAGATCCTTAAGGTTTCTACTAGACATAGTTACATCATTTATGGTTTGAAACTCTTTTGAGGGCTCGATTATTGAAAATAACATTTTTTGCAGGTTTGACTATTGAGTTTGTTCCCAGATAAATCCATTCCTTATGTTACAGATGAGATGAAGTAGGAACCTCCGGTATTAGAAAGGTGAATCTTTTGATCAATCAAATTTTGAAAACGATACACGATTTAGATTGTTTAGTACCATTTCTGTCAATGAAACAATTTCATGTGAAAAGTTAATGGTATGAACTTACATTATATGCCCAGTTCATGTTCTGATGTGGTGTTTTTCTCGTAAGACTAATGTTAAAAAAATATAGAAGTATTGCCATGGTCTTATATTTCTCCGTGATAACAATTTGCTTATTTGTAAAACATTTTCTTGAAACAATTTCATTTTCATCGAAATAATGAAAGTGAATTGCTATCTGATATTTATAAAGAACTTTTTTCAGAGGTTGCCTGAAGTAATATTTGACACATCCCATCCTAAACTTTTAAGAAGGTTGCTCCAAGGCTTTACAAACGAAAGCATTGCATAGGGTTCAATGTTCTTGGATGATGTTGCTGCTCATGAAGTTGATCATGAGTGTTCTTGAAGAAAGGCCTTCCGTTAAGGTAAGAGCCCAAACCACCGCAATTTCATTAAGTTGCAGAGCATTGCATGAATGATTGTTTTGCTTAATTATGTCCCTGGTAAATTACCAATATAATCCCGATTTCTTAGTGAGAGGTAAGCAATTTAGTTGATACTTGATTGCTATGGTTCTGATATAACTTTTAATTGCTTTGCCTGGATCATAAGTTCACTTTTGACAACTGTAGAAACCCAAGTGCTGAATATGCAACATAAAACTTATTATGTTAACTGTATTACTTTTTTCATGCTTTTCTGGGTCATCTTGGCATTTATGTTGGGTAGCTCCCTTTTATGTTTGGTGCTTCTTGTTTTCCCGACTATTGTTATACAATGAGTTATTTAGTTTTGGTTGTTTAAGAACAGATTAATTGGCCTTGTCGAGGCAATCAAATGGTGTGATTAGTTCGGGAAGTGTCACAAGCTGAGGTTATGCTCGATTGTTTACGATTTGTTAGTCTTCTGCTAACTAAGAATAGATTTGTCCAATTATTCACATTATTATCGTATTAAGACATTAGAACTATCATTTGAGTTTCATTAGTTTTATTTTAATGTGAAGGTTGCTTTGTGTGTTAAAAGGGTTCTGAACAATGACAAAGAGGCATTTGCTCAAACTACTTGTTTTAGAACTGAAATATGATAAATAAAAATAATCTTGATAAACTAAAGGAGCTTATGATCGAATAAGATAGAGCGTCTCAATTCAGAGTATGCCTTAGATTTCTTGATGATTTTAACTTGAAATATTGTTTGTTTCAATATTGGCGGGAATATCGCCTTTGTTTGCCTTGCTCCTTTTGTAGCTTTCAGTTTTTTTCTAATAATTCATGAACTCATTATCTTTAAAATGCACTACTGCAGGATAAGATTGTAATGAAGATTTGGGAGTTTTTGCCGGAAACTACAAAGGATGCTAAGTGCAGCGTCTGTTAGAATCTGATGGTGCAAAGTGCCAAATTTTAGATTGGAGGGTGCAAAGTGCATATTCCACCTATTTAAACGGTGCAAACTGCCAATGACCCATTTGGCCAGAAAAAATAACCTTTTTGCCTGCTTGCTTGTTACTGTTAGGTGCAATCTTATGTGTATTGATGGTATCTAATTTTCTCTCTGAGTAATTGATTTAATAGAACTAATAATGTGTAAATATATTCAAAATCCATTTTTCGTCAAAAGTGACGGAAAGTGTACACTACTAAAAAAAACTAAAATTGCAACCGAAATTGCAACCGAAAATGGGTCAAAATCGGTTGGAAAATTGAATTTCCAACCGATTTTGCAACCGAAAATATCGGTTGGAAAAACCTCCGTTGGAATTGGGTTTGCAACCGAAATTCCAACCGAATTTATTTGCAACCGAATTTCGAACCGGTTGGAGAAATATTCCAACCGAAAACCTTCGGTTGGAATATTTTTCCAACCGATTATGTTCGGTTGGAAAGTATTGCAACCGAAATAATCGGTTGGAAAATTCCAACCGATTATTTCGGTTGCAATACTTTCCAACCGAACATAATCGGTTGAAAATTTTCCAACCTAAAATTTCCAACCGATTATTTTCGGTTGGAATTTCTCCCCTTTTTTTTTCCCACCATTTTTGCAATTTAAACCCTAAACATCAAATAAACACAATCTAAAATCAATAAATACATTTCGATTTTCATAAACATAATCCAAAATTCATCAACACATTTCAATTTTCATAAACACAATCCACGATCCAATTCATAAACATATTTCATAATCCAAAAACTACATTCATAAAAATATTTCATAATCCAAAAACCACACCATCAAATAACTCTCAATCAATAACTACACCACTAATCCAAAAGTACCTAAGTACTTGAAATACAATTCAATCATCATTTTGATGCTCCGATTGATTCTCTTGGGACGATGCATGATTTGGATGTTGCGGGGGCCTGGGGTGATCTATATTTGGCAAATTATAGTACTGAGGAATATTACCCGGCTGATCAGAGATACCCGTAAAATTGAGATTTGAAATACCTTGGGATGCCTGGCTAACGATGTGGGAAATTCCCCCGAGAGACATGCCAGCTGCTTGGGAATATATCCCGGGCTGAGTAGAGTGGGAGGGCTGAGACGGACCGACATTAAGGTTTATACCCATTTGTTCGAGCCTAGGTAATATAGCATTGAATAAGCCTTGAAATTGCGTCAACTGAGCGGAAAATATGTTCATTTGAGAAAAATATTGGTCCGCTCGTTGTGCTTCCACATCCCTTTGCCTCATATACTGACTTATTTGCTCCTCCCGGGCTGCGTCCCTAGCCCTCTGTTCTTGCAACTCTGCTTCTAATATGCTTATTCTTTCATTAGATTCTGGATCGATTCGAGAATTTGATGGTAATGTCGAACGAGTAGGGCGTACATGAACTGCGTCACCACCGAGACCGTATACAGTGCCCTTCTTCGATACACCTTGGATCTGTGTCCACACCTGTAGAAAAAAAAAACAATGTCACAAACAAGATCAAATCGTTTGTTAAAGTCAATCAAATTTCATACCTTCAACTGAACCTCTTTGGGCGGCGGCTGTGTATCCTCACCGTCATCTGTTGAAACTTCGCTTGCAATTCTTTCCATGTAATCATTCTACAAAAAAAGAACACAAGTTTATAGAATCCGTTAATTTAAGTTTAAAAACTTAAGTAAATGTACAATTCTTCTACTTACTAATGCAATTTCTGAACGCCCACACCCCCACTCTCGTTCCCCATTCTCCAATTTTCGTGAATTCATTATTTCGAAAATTTCATCTTGTCTTGGGTCACAACCATATTTTTCCCTCTGCATTACATAACATAATGAAATTAATATTATATGGGAGTAAAAAATATATTACAAATACTACTTACAAATTCTTTGGAATATGTCACACGTGACTTGCTCCCACCAAGGTTTATTGGGTAACCCCTTCCATCGCAATCTGATGCACGATTAGCTTTATTTCTTAAGCTTTTAGCAATCCACTCAGCACTCTTCCATGTATTGTTCACTGCATTATAACCATTCACCCCCATCCATTGTGCTCGTCTTTTCTTCCTCCGAATATTAGACATTTTATACTTATAAGATTTTGCGCCTTTATGTTCAAAAACTTTCCTAACAAGTGTCTCGTCCTCCTCATTCCATCGAAACTTATCCTGCAATTCATAATTATCTCATTTAAGTTCTTAATAAAACCGTTGGCAACTTAAACAATTATTCATGATACCTTAAATGCATTAAATAGAAAATCTCTTGTTTCCATTGACAACTTAGTCCAACTCACGGCAATATCTTTACACCTATTCATTATGATTGCGCCGATATCTTTACACATACATACACCCACATATATTTGAATTAGACCATTTAGAACATAATTAACCAGACTAATTGTGGGTCCTTTGGTTTCTTCCTTGAATTCACCAAGGAATTCACAGAAAATTTACATATTTAAAAAAAATCTCAAATAGTTCATAACCTCTGCCAGCTATAAATACACATTAAACCTTGCACTAGAAAAACACCATCAAGCTTAAGAGATATATATATATATACACACATATATTTATAACAATTCCATTGAATATACATATAGCATTAATCGATCATCACATTATATATATATATATATATATATATATATATATATATATATATATATATATTCAGAAATTAAAGAGCAAGAACTTGGAATTGAAATGCATAATCTGTTACGAGTTGCCCTCAGCTTCAATTAATTAACCCTAATTCAATTAATCTTTTCAAACCCTAAAATACTTAAGCCCTAATTAATCAAACCCTAAATTAACTACTAATTCCAAGGTATTACATACCTCTAAATTTGTAGAAGGCCGGGGTGGTGGTGGTGCGGCCATGGGGCTGGTGCGCAGAGGTGGTGGTGCAGCCGTGGAGCTGTTGCACAGTGGTGGTGGTGCGGCCGCGCGGGGTGTGTTGCGGTGGTGGTGCGCAAGGTGTGTTGCGGTGGTGGTGCGTAGGGTATGTTGCGGTGTCGGTGTGGCGGTGGTGTGGCGGTGTCGGCGCGCGTGCTGGTGGTGAGAGGGTACAGTGGAGATTGTTTCTTTCAAAATGTTGCAATCTATCTGCAGAGAGAGATATATGGAGTAGTAATTTTTTTTTTAATTACAAGAAATTGCAACCGAAGTTCTAATCGGTTGCAATTTTTGCAACCAAATTTTAATTCGGTTGCAATTTCACCCAAATATTGCAACCGATTTTAGATCGGTTGCAAATAATACCCATATTTTGCCATTTCAACCCCAATTCCAATCGATATTATTTCGGTTGCAATTTTACCCATATTTCCAACCGATTTAATTTGGTTGCAAAATTTCGGTTGCAATTTTTAATTTTTCTAGTAATATAACCAATTAGAATTTTTAAAAAATAATTAAAAAAATTCAAATTTCAAAAGAATTCAGAATTTGAATATGATTACTATAAAAAACAGTTATGCTATAATATGTAATTTAGATTGGTTTGCAATAATTATTGATGTTGCATAAAAATGTCCTTCGATCTATAATTAATAATAATGGGTACGGTTGCACACAAATATTGAGAGACATCAACTTGTAGTCGATTTGCAATTTGAGAGAGTTACAATCCTGTGGAATGAACCATACATTTATAGTGTTGATCTGTAAATGAAAAGACATTACAAAACATAATTAAAAAAGACATTACGAGATATAAATGATAAGAATATTACGATTCTCTCATTTATTATATTTATATATTCCCTCTGTCCCAAATTATTTGTCCTTTTAGAGAATTTTTTTGTCCCAAATTATTTGTCGCTTTAGGATTTTAATACAGTATTAATTACATGTTTCTCCTATTTTGCCCTTAAGAGAGAGAATGTGTAAAACTTGAATAATGTGTAAATAGTTAATGCTGAGATAAATAGAGAATAATGGTATTTTAGGTATATAATTTATTTTTCCCTAAAATTGATGCTATTTATTAATTATATTAATATATGTTAAAACATGTAAAACGACAGATAATTTGGAACAGAGGGAGTAATATAAATGTGTAATTCCCAAATTACCCTTAGCCACAAATTTACGCACACCAATTAATAGGACTGTCAATCGGGCCTTGTGAGCCGAGCTTTAAATGGCTCGAACTCAAATATTGTCGGGCTTCATAGCTATAGGCTCAAACTCGGCTCATAAATTTTCTGATTTCTCTGGCTCAAACTCGGCCCATGTAACTTTTCGGGTTTCGGGCCTATATCGGGCTCATATCGGGTTTGTTAATATAAACAAATTTAGCTCGACATATAAAAAGTTAAGATTACCGAAACACATATGAATAGACTACTATTACTTGATACACGGTTATATATAATTCCATACATGTACTTCATAATATAAAACATTAAATAATGCTTAAACTGAAAGATCGAGTCATTTGCGCATATTTTTTAAGATACGTTTGATCTATATGAATAAACAATAGAGTTTTAAAGTCCCAAGACTTCGATATATTGATATTTTGTGTTAAATTTTGGCTTTTTTTTTGTTGAACTTTTTTCTTTGAGCTTTGGCCTTCAATACATAATTGATATATTAACATATATGTGGGTTTACATTGTAACTTTTTACAAAGTTTTCTTGTTTCAAAATAATATAGCTACAATATAAATAATTAATTGAAATATTTAAAACAATTCTATATTCGGGCTTTGTTCGGGTTGAGCCGTATTAGGCTCAAGCTCAGCTCATAAATTGATCGGGTTTAATATAATGGCTCAAACTCGGCCCGGCTCACAAATATTCGGGTTCGGGCCAAATTTTAATCGGGACGAGCCATCGGGCTTCGGGTAGGCCCGGCTCAATTGACAGTCCTACCAATTAACACAAAACTTTGAACAAGTCATCAGGTTCTAGCATAATTAACATCATATATTATAAACTATAAAGTGCATGCGTTGAGATCTATATACTATATCTCAACATCTATAATTTATTCATATTTTTTTTCATAAAATATTTCAACTTAGATACCAAAGGATCATTTATTCTACTTCTTAGGAAAAGTTCTAATTATTTTATCATCTTCAATTTTGGTAATCCTGTTCTTTGTAATATTCTTGATGCCTCATAGAGGGACGTTGATATATCAAATTTTCTACCACGACGAAAACATTTTTGTGATTTTCCATCATTATACATTAAATACCTCTCGAAATTTGCTTGTACGTTGAGACTTTTGGTACAAAAAAGATACGGAAACGTTTTCTCAACCTTAACATCGACCCTGTCTAATTCCCTTATCCCCGGAGCATCGACTGTGTAGATGTAAGACTCAGCAGTTTCCTGAAAATGAAATTTAAGGGGTTGATCAATTGGAGGTCGAGGAGGGCAAGGCGACGATTCGACAATATCGGAAGAGGGAGGAAATTCAATTCGAGGAGTTATTGAATTTTGAACTTGCATATCTAGTATTTTTTCATCTCGCAAGAATAATATGGAGTTGGAATCAATTTTGACGACTTATATAGAGATATTATGTGGATGGCATGCAATTATTATTGCTTTAAAGAAAAATATATAGGGGCTTTAATTTTAGATTATGACCATCAATCAATTCGTGGGTGTTGACTCCAGTTAAAAGTTTTGACTAAATACACATTTTTTTAGAATTTAGAATTTTTTTGGATGAAGAAAAAATCAGTTGCTAATTATGTTATATTGACTCGATTTCAATAGATAATGAAAGTTTCTCATAATATTAGGTTAATTAGCTTAAATACAGAAGAAGATCAGAAAAAAACAATTATTAATTTTGAGTTATTTTATTAAAGAAAAATTGATAGATAATTATGTCGTTTTTATAGATTATGTAACTCTTACACAAGATTAGGAAAATTTGCTTAAAAAAAGAAAGAGTGAATAGTATTTTTGGTCCTCTTATGGACCAAATTTTGCACTTTCGTCCCTTTTAAATTTTTTGTAGCAGATTCGTCCCTCTTATCAATGTAGTGTAAGACATTCGTTCCTCTTAAATTTTTCATATCAGATTCATCCCTCTTATCAATGTAGTGTAACACATTCGTCACTCTTAAATCTAAAATACATTAATTTTCGTCAATTTGAGGATATATTTTAATTTTAAGTGATGTTACACTACATTGATAAGAGGGACGAATCTGCTATGAAAAATTTAAGAGAGATAAATGTGTTACACTAGATTGTTAAAAGGGACAAATATATTACACTAAATTGATAAGAGAGATGAATGTATTACACGTATTTGAACGGTTCTTGGACACTTGAAACTATGACTTTCCAAAGCTAATTCCTTCAAATGGAGGAGAATAATTTCACAAATTCATAAGTCTCATTTGGGCCACCAAATGGCCCAATAAAGAGTTCACATTATTAATAGGGGCAATATCGTAATTCTTGTTGTTTAGAGTAGGGACTAAGCAAACAAGGAGTCACAATTTTTCATTCCAATTTAACCCAAAAAATAAATAACGTGGGTAAAAGCGCGTTACTTCTCACACCATTGACTAAAATCTTCATCAAACTCCTATACTCGAAAGATTTCATTCATTGATTCAGGTTTTGATCCAATTTAATTTAATTTAAATTTCATGGCGTCGCCGTCGTCCACCGCCACCACCAACATCATGCTCGCGATCTTCGAGAAGAAAACAAACTCTCTCGACCTCTACAGGCCGCTCCGCAACTTTATTGTCATCAATTATTCCGAGCGCGAGGCGCAGAATTTAGAGGACGATCTCCAGACTCTGAAGCAGCTCCGCTCCGACATCGAGCGCGGCGGCACCGGAGCCGATTCTCCGCAGGCGCGCCGTGACGTCCTGCAGAATTACTATAAAGCCCTTTGTGCGGTGGAATCTAGGTTCCCGATCTCGCCGGACAAGGATCACGTCAATACGTTGACGTTTACGTGGTTTGATGCTTTTAAGAATAAGTTGAAGGCTTCTCAACAGAATATTCATTTAGGTAAGTAATTTTTATTAGGGAGAATTGCAGCTGCAGAAGCGTGTGGTTCTTATACTTGCTTTCCTTGTTAAAATAATCATCGAGATTGAATTTTTGGCTTTTGTTTGATGCTTTTTACTTCTATCCTCGATTTAGCTGTTTGAACATTGCAGTACAGAACGCCAAACCTTTGGTTGGATCAATTCAACTCCGAAAAAGAGAGAAAGAGAAAAAAAGATTGATATTTTTTAATTGAGTCTCTAGTTTGCTCGACACAAAAAGAATTAGTAGTATAGTTGATCATTATCCTGATGATATAAGGAATGCCTATTTCCTAACCCCCCCAAAAGAAAAGAAAAAAGAGAAGAAAGTATTTTAAGAAGTTTCTCAACTCAATATAGAAGTTTACTTGCACAGAAAATTCAGTTTCTTGTTTGCCTAAGAATCGCTACTTTGTTCTGTTAAATGACATTTACTAATGTTCCTAAAATTTAAATCTGTGTAGAAAAAGCTGCGGTGTTGTTTAATTTGGGATCTGTGCACAGTCAAATTGGCTTGAGTTCTGATCGATCCACTGTGGAGGGAAGAAGGCAGGCTTCACATTCGTTTATTGCAGCTGCGGGGGCATTTGCGTTTTTGAGGGATAATGTAGCAATGAAGGCATCAGTGGGAAACTCAACCACCGTGGATGTGTCGGTGGAGTGTGTGGGGATGTTGGAGAGACTGATGTTGGCTCAGGCACAGGAATGTGTATATGAGAATACCATAGCTAAGGGTAGCAGTCCTGGAGTCTGTGCAAAGATTTCAAGACAGGTCTTTTTGCAAACTGAATATTTCCAGTTTTTTTCTTTTACTTATTGATTGATGAATGGAGAATTGATTCTGTTATGTTATTAGGTTAGTATTAACTTTGCCGTAGGATCATTGCTTGGTTTAGAGCAATAACTTCCACATTTAACTGCATCCTTAGTTATGTTTAAGAATTCATTATGCTGTTAGGAAACTGATTGTATAGCTTAATAAGCTGTATGATAGTAGTTTGATGAAAAAAATAAAAGAAATTGTGATATGAAAAGTTTATTTTGATGGGGAACTGTCATTTTCTCGGGTTGTAGGAACTGCTGGCCAAAGTTTACAAGAGCTACTGTTTGCCAAAAATAACTATGATGTTAGAGTTTTCCCTTGTATAAATTAAAATACATTTATAAATGTCAGAGATTAGATGATCATGACTCAAGAGTCTCATACTTAGCAGGTTGGATAATTCCTAGAATATAACTGAACAAAAATCATCGTTGATTCACAACTTCAAATTAGGAGCACTTAAGGTATTTTAGATGGAATATTGGAATTCAGTTTTCTCAACATGGGTTGCTATTTCAGATATCTGCCATAACTATAGACAAGGCAGCATGTTTCTTAGCAGCCAGTCAGCCACTATTTACTTTTTCAAATTTTCACGAGTCCTTCCAATATTTTTGAATCATGCTACTTGTTTATATGAAATCCTATACTGAATTGTCAAATTCAAAAATCAGAAATGGCATTCTTGTCAAATTGTGGCTTCCTGTGGTTAATATCGGTATGTACTGAAATGGATAACATGATTATGTTGATTTACTTGTCGAATCACCTATGACACACAAAGAAATATATAATTCAGTTGAGATGGAATTATGTCTCTCATTTCATAGTTTACGGTCTAGTTCTAGGTTATAATTCTTGTCTCATTCTTCGTAATAAACATACTTTTACTAAATATCCGCAATCGAATGATTGTATTAGCTATAATAGTGGAAAAGTAAAGTACAAGATGCATGTCCATTGATTATCGAATTCCATATGGTGAATGTGATCTTAATATTTGAACTGTAAAAACCAAATTCCACTTCTTGGTATCCCAATTTTTATTTCTTTGTTTTGGGTGCTTATATGTGACATTAATTTTGAGAAAGTAACTTAATACAACATTTATTGCAGGCTGGACTGTTCTATGAGGAAGCTTTGGCAGCATTAACTGTTGCCCCTTTGAACCAGCACTTTGACAAGGCCTGGATCGCACATGTTCAGCTAAAGGCAGCTTTATTCTATGCAGAAGCCTGCTATAGATATAGTTTAGAGCTACACGAGAAAGAAGAGATTGCGGAGGAAATTGCACGTTTAAAAAGTGGGACTACTGCTTTGTCTGAGGCAAAAAAGACGTCTCCTAAAGGGGCAGCTCACCAGCTCCTGGATGCAATTAATAAACTAGAAAGTAACTTAACTCGTAACCTGGAGAGGGCCATGAAGGAGAATGACAGAGTGTATTTAATGAGGGTTCCTCCTTCCAGTTCTTTACCACCACTTCCCACTTTTTCCATGGTTAAGCCCATGCCAATGAATGAGGTCTTAGATGCCAGCAGGGAGAAGATGTTTGCGAGTCTTGTTCCTGATAGTAGTGCAAAAGCCCTATCTAGGTACACTGAAATGGTTGATGACATCATTAGGACTCAGGCTGAGAAATTGCAACAGGGAAGTGAACTAGCTCGGGTAAGACTGAAGGAAATGGATTTGCCTGATTCGATTCTTGCATTGGAAGGGAATATGACCCTACCAACAGATCTGAAAGAAGATATTGAGGCAGTACAGATCTGTGGGGGCCCTGCCGGTTTGGAAGGTGAGCTCCAGCAACTTAAAGATTTAAGGAGGGTAAACCAGGAGTTGTTGGTCCAGACAGAGGAGCAGTTGCAGAAAGAGGCAACAGAGGATGCACAGTTCAGAAACCAATTTGGAACTCGTTGGACAAGGCCACAATCCAGTACCTTAACAAAGAACTTACAGGATAGGTTAAATAGGTTTGCAGCAAATTTAAAGCAAGCTGCAGAAAGTGATGCTCGGATTGAGAGATCTGTCAGAGAACATTCAGCACTTATGTCGATCCTTGACTGCCGCCCAGTAAGCTTTTGAACTTTTAGGTTGTCAAATTTCATCTGGTTTAGTGATGCTAATTTTTATTGGAGTCAACGAGCATGTGTTGGCCTTTGTGAGTTGGTAACATCTTTGTGAAGGGATGAATTATCTGGATACATTAGATAAGTGACATTTTATACTCTACTTTGGTTCTGTATGCACATCCTTTAGACGGTCAATTGTAGAATAGTTATGGACCTTACGGCAAATCTTTTGGGTGTTTCACGCTACTACATATAAATTATTGTCTACTATCTCTCTAACCTGGAAAAGACTGCAAGACCTGATACTTTTTCGGCCACACTATAAACATAGTACTCTTTAATTTAGAATTAGATTTTTTTGGTTGACTCTCCAGGATATTATTTATCCCCCTAACCAAAAAAAAGACTAACCAGGCTATTGCCATGGATTTGATTTGTTCCTTTCATTTATGTCCATGAATATAATACAGTTATTATTTGGGCTATACTCCCTTAAATCTCCTTTTCTGGATTAATATCATGAAATACCAAAGTATCAAAGCAAAGGAAAATGAAAAACCATGGTCCTTCAATTGATTTGATTGCTTATTGATATTTCTGAAACATTAGCTTTCTGGCTTTGACAGAAGCCAATTCAAAATTGAAGCTCTTTTTTTTTGGTTGTTAAAAGAGAAAACTCAACTGTTGACTTTGTATATTCTCTGCCTTACTTGAAATCAATAAAACCATATTTCTTATGTTGTATACATTTTGCTTCTTAATAGATTGAAACTGCCCTACCAAGTCTTGCAAGGCCAATAATGTCTCTGGATGCCAATGAAGATGCTATAGTGGGAGGTCTGAAGCAGAGCTTGGTAATTTAATCTTACTGAGGCCACATGATTCATATGTGATCTACATCCTCAACAAAATTTAGTAATTTGCATTTTTGCTTATTTCTTCATGGTAACTTTTTTCAGGATAACTGAAACATAACAAAAGAAATAGAGGCCATGTCATGCATGAACACACTTTTTGTTGATTTAATGGTATTAATTAACATTAAAATTCTAGCAT
Source organism: Penstemon newberryi var. newberryi (assembly GCA_030819805.1). NCBI lineage: Eukaryota > Viridiplantae > Streptophyta > Magnoliopsida > Lamiales > Plantaginaceae > Penstemon > Penstemon newberryi. Next base: position 75,550,924 of record JAUALY010000001.1, on the reverse strand, counting down.
CATTACACTAATCCACTATGAAATTGATAATTATTTTTTCTTTAAGTGATTTAGAAACATGCTACAAAAATGAGCAGATTTTTTACATCGTAATGCAAAATCAAACAAGTTTAAGAGGGACTGATTTATATTACTTCTAATTGATGTCTCACATGTTTTAATTTTGTCGAACTACTCACTAGATATGTTTTAACCTGATGTCTATACCTTCTAATCAAGTATCAAATATCAGTAGTGTCAAAGGCATAGGAGAGGGTGAGGCTTTCCCATACTTGCTCTTAACTCTTTATATTCTTCGTTGATCCTGACTTCCATTCACAAAACCGTGAATAGAAGTGTTCATAGTTGAGACATGTTCGTAACAGTGTAAATGTTTCTCTGTTTCCTTCATGAAATTTTTATAAAAATGTTGTTTTAACTGTCTAATATCAAGTATATTATATTTTGAAATTTTCAAAAAAACTAAAATTTGCCATATTATTGTAAGCGACTTAGGGATAACTGTCCTGGTTAAATTATCATTTCAAAGAGATGAATCTGGCCCAACTTTTATACACTATCATTTGCAAATTAAGAAGGGGCTTCTGATTTGGTAATTAGTGTAGAGATTATATAGTTGGTTGGGACATTGTAGTTTATTGCCGAGCTCTCCTGAGAAATGTCATGGTCATGCTCTATCTGTTCCCGTAAATGACAACATGAATGTGTTGAAAGTATTTTTTGTTTGTTGGACTATGAAAACTTGAAACCGTAATCCATTTTTAATTGTTGGTATACAAATAAAAGATGGAAGTAAATTTGCTCAACATTTTCTTTCAATGACTTCTATTTTGGGGACCATGGTTAACCGACAACCTTGTTATTCGTTTTATATGTTTTCAGAGGCAATTGGAAACTCTTGGTGCTCAGAGGGCGGGTCTTGAAGACATGCTGAAAGAGATGAAGAGGAAGGTAAGAATGAGTTAGTCATATGGCATCTACGTATTTCTATAGTCTTAACATTCTGGCTAAGTTAATATATAGTGAGTGCTAATGCTTTTATAATTATCTCTAGCATAATGAATTGTATTTTATCCCTAATCTTGCTTCTTATCCATTGATTAAGATAACAAAATTCCTTGGAAGATATATCTAAGACATTCTGTGTGTGTCATCTGATATCTTTTATTGCTTTAGGCTGTAAATCTTTATGAACAAGTTTTATGCGACTTCTAAAGTTCAGCTCTTGAGTCATAGAGGGTTTATGCCAGTGAGAAGCAGCTAATATTATGTTTCGCAGGGCTGTTCATCATGCTAATTCCTAAGATTTGATTTCACCAGGGTTATTGCTATATCATGAACTATATTATGTTTTCAGTAACAATAGTACGATGGTTCAATTCCTTTTTTCTTCTTCTTGAAAATCAGGCCGAGTGTAGGACTAGAACCTTACAAACTAAAACAAGGGTGGTAGAGGATTATGAATTCCAAACCAAAACTCAAGTTATGATGCTAATTGCTGTTCTAATAAAGAAGAGATGTTATTGAATTCTTCAAAATGTGTACACAATGAGATAACGAAGTTGAGTTAATATGTACACTTAAACTGCATTGTTGTGATTCTAACATAATCTTATGCTCTATTTTTACTCAAAACTTTATTTATCTCGGATTACTCGCTTAGCTCTTCAAAGTTGTATTCTGGATCATGTTTAGATTTATGCTCGACTTATTGTGTTTATGTTATGCCTGGTTCAGGATGATATCCTACCCAAATTGATGACCTCTACTGGCTCTCATGAGGATCTTTTTAGAAAGGAGATATCAAAGTATGATCACATTTGTGAAGACATTGCTCAAAACCTCGATGCTCAAGGACAATTGTTGATGCATATTCAGGTATGTATTGTCATTTCTATGACCTTACTCTTCCTACATTTTTTCATACTAGAGAACTAGCATGATGAGCTTGTGCTATCTTCTAAGTTTATATCGTTGTATTCTGATAAATATCATGTTCGAAGTTGAAAGGGTATTTTCTGTGAGCAATTAACAATTATATGCAGCATCTTTCTCTCCCCCTCCCTCTTAGTCACACACACAAACACACACATTTGCATGAATTTTGTGAACACACGTACGGTCATGCGAGATTGGGGTAGACACTAGGCAGTATGTAATTGGAATATTTTGTTTTTGAAATATTAGAGTTGCATTAACAACACCCCCCCCCCCCCCCCCAGGATTAATAGTAGCCAAATTTTGCCTTAATTTGTATGTTTTAAGCTTCTGTGACAATCAGATTTCATATAATTATGTGCACTCTTTCATGTTGTCCATTTCAAGTATCTTCTTTTTCCCCCCTCATTTGATATTATGGATTTATGCTAGGAGCTGTACATGCCAGTTGAGGAATATTCATATTAACTATATATATCTCACGTACAGGCCCAAAATGATGAGTTTGCTGCTATCTTTAACCTCGAAGATTATAAAGGTATGGCTTGATAGACACGATTTTTTGCAATTGGGTGATACTTGAAAGTTAGTATATTTTTGGAATAGATTTAGCACGTGAAATGCCTATTTAAAACTCTTGTTTTTAGTGCATCTTTACTTCAAAAGAGTAATCTATATATGATCATTGTTCTTAATATTAAGATTTTGGTATCTGCTGCAATCACCTTTGTTGGTCAATGGATGTATCAAAGGATATGTTGAGTTGTTTAAAAGGCCTTCATGCATCTTTTGGCACGGCTAAGGTCTAAAAACCTCTTGCTTAATATTTAGTACCATCATGAGATTTTGTTGCAGTAATGATGCACTTTATCTACTAGAAGTTTTGATTTGTTCCTTTCCTACGCACTTCACTATAGTTATAGTTATGGGTTGTCATGAAGTGTTTAAACTAAAGTAATGAGTAATCAAATAACAAATAATTTCTGATGCACGTGAAAACATATATAGTCTGAAACATATTTTGCACTACGTTATTCACTTGAAATTGAATAATATAGCCCTTCACTTTCCAGTAATAATCTATGTGTTGATATTTATTTGTTGTTAATTCTTCAGCATCTCGTGAGAAGAGCTATAAACAGATTGAAGCTGCTATAGCTAAGTTCCGAGAAATTAAGGAGAACATCAATGAAGGACTGAAGTTTTATGTTACCCTTCAGGTACAACAATCATGTCATCGTTATAGGTTATTTCATTATTTTAGTTCAAAATTGATTGGTGAGAGAAGCTTATGTTAAATTCGCTGCTCAAAATAAGGATACCGTCTTTCTTTCCCATCCATCATTATCTTAGACTCTCTCATTTTTGCACATAATTTATCGTGAAAGATTGGATCATCTATAATAACATTTCTTTGTACAACAGGACGCTATTAACAATGTAAAGCAACAGTGCAGTGATTTTGTGATGACTAGAAATATCCAATGCCGAGAAATGATCGATGATGTTCAAAGGCAAGTATCCGGTCTTAGTTTCCAAGACGGGAAAAGTTCTTCTAGTTACTCTTATCCTTCAATGACTCAAAGAACCAATTCTCAGCCGCAACCAGACCCAAATAACATGCCCAACTCATCTCATTTCCAAACTCCGACTTATCAGCCACCTCAGCAGCCAACAATGCCTACATATACTCAAACTCCGCCACCTTACGGGCCCCCACAAGGGCCTCAACAGCCGCAGCCTCCTTATCATGCACCCGTTTCAAACTATCCATACCATCCACAACAGCAACAGCCTGCACCGAGCCATGAATACGGGCAACCTGCATATCCCGGTTGGCGGGGCCCGTATTATAATGCGCCACCTCAGCAACAAGGATCTGGGCCCCGCCCACCTTACACAGCTTCATCTCCATATCCTCCCCCTCACCAGAGTGGCTACTACAGACAATGATAGTTTGAGACCGTATTAACTATTAAGAAGGTATGCAGTTATTATCATATGTTAAATGACTGTTCTTTTTTTGTTTGTTCATTCGAATGGATCTGGTATAGTTAAATTCTTGACATAGCTCTCGATTGGTTCGAGTAGTGTGAAATGTACTCAATTTGCGGCTCGTAATTAGCAATCAGTGTGTACAGAGTGCCACTTCCCTGTTATTCCCATTTGGCTTCTGCACGGTATATAACTTTTATATGTTTTATGAAAAACATTGCAAAATATAATTATTGGTCTTGTTGTAATACGGTGCGTCATTAACTCATGAAGGAACATAATTATTGCCAGAATAAATTGTTTTTTGTTTGTTTGTTTGCTCTAAATCTAAATTTCTAAATAGTTTTATGCTTATGTTTTATGTTTCCTGCATTTGTTTGTGTCGATTTTCTAATTCAACTTAGCTGTTGTGTATTATACTTGTGGGAAATTTCTGAATTTTCTTAGTTGATTCTGAATTCGAACTGTGGTTGTTTTGAGTTGTTTTCTGTAAGAAACAAAGTTCTCTTTTGAGGTATATTTCGAAAACTTTTGAGAAATATCCGGAGAACTTTATAAACTAAAGATCCAATAATCATTCATATATTTCCTAATGATTCCACCCAAAATAATTTTTTGGGGCACAATAATAATTTTTATTCTCAACTCATATCAGAGGGGTTTCCATTTATTGTAGAAATTTCATTTTTCGTACTATTACTATCTTTTCTACAAGGGAAAAAAAGGAAAATAGTAAAATCTCAAAATTTACGATCAATTCATTCAGTATTTCACTCTTTAGATGATAGTTTTTCACATTTAATTTTTTTGTTAGATAAACTTGCTAATACCCCACCTTGTCCATCTATACTTCTGAACATTTTGAAAATATAAGTACAAGTTGATTCTTTCTACTTAACCAAACTAATTTGTTTTAATACCATAGAAGTTGCTATGTGAGATTGGATTATAAATTAAATTTTAATAACTGATACAGAAAACACATACATATATACAAAGAAAACGACGAAAATTCAGTTGCGTTCTGTTAAACTAAATCGACTCAAAATAACGACCAATAAGTTTGTCTACTGATGTGAACATAGCGTCACGGCGGCGACTGTTTGTGTGCAACCAACCATGTGGTGTGTTGGCATCGTCGACCCTTTTACGAGGAGCACATACGTGAGGAGCGGTAACACTAGACCACAGAAGTTGCTATGTGAGATTGGATTATAAATTGAATTTTAATAAATGATACAGAAAACACATACGTACATACAAAGAAAACAACAAAAAATTAGTTGGGTTCTCTTAAAATAAATCGACTCAAAACAACAACCAATAAGTTTGTCTACTGATGTGAACATAGCGTCCACGGCGGCCACCGTTTGTGTGCAGCCAACCATTTGGTGGGTTGGCATCGTCGACCCTCTTACGAGGCGGACATACGTGAGGAGTTGGAGAGGCCGAGGGCGGAGACTGTAAGGAATTGGTTCAACATTGAAAAGTATGGAGGGGGTAACAAGATTGTGTATTGTCCTAGTGTTTGTAGGGTTCAGTGTGAGGAGTTGGGTTTGTTTGTTGAGAGTAGGAGGATGTAACTTGGTTTGAATGGTGACCCCTATTTGGTTTTGTTCAAGAAAGTTGTATAATACTCATATTTGAGATTTAATAATAATAAAGTGATGAATCATGTGTAATTTGTTAATTAATGATTTGTTTTAGATATAAAAAAAAAAGGTTTTTAGTTAATAACTCATCTCAGTAATTATCCTTAGTACAAGAAGAAAGGTCAAAATAACTCTAACCTTCTAAAGTTTTGACTGTTTTGTTTTCCGGCAAAAAACAACTTGATTGTTACTCCCCAAAAAACAAAAAAAGAAAACAAAAGGTTGTGCTCTTTGCAAATGCTTCCACTAAGCAAATCTATAAGTCCATCAAAGTCCACTTAGTTGAGTTATCCAAGTTTAACTACTTCAACAACTGGTAAATGCAAAATATTCTCATGTGTTATGTTAAATTCGTACGAAATTATTCTGTAAAATCTTTATTGTGCAAAACCTTCTTGTACTTTCAGAAATCCTGCATAAAACACTCAATTTGTAAAAAAAGAGGTCATTTTGGATCGACAAATTTCAAGAAATTCTTGTTAAAATACTTCATGTTGATCCTTATAACTTCACGTGAAATTTTCATGCATGTTTCGCATGAAACTCCCCCTTCCCCCTCCGCTAAACCTCACCTCCGCCGCTTGGATCAACATAAATGATGCTGCAGTATCCCCAGGGGCATTAGCGGAGTGGTAAGGATTGAGGCGATGTGGGGAATCTTTTCTCCAACAACGCAGGTTCGAACCTCGTGTGGCACAAATTTCCATTGAAATATTGTGGAGTTTGTGTTAGGGTTGGTATCATGTTGACTCTTTTTCTCAGGACCTGTCATCCGTGCACATCCCTCGATTTACATCCTTTCTGGTCAAGAGACCTCTGACACAGGAGGGGGATTTCTCCTTCGGGTTAACCTTTTAGGTCAAAAGTTACAATATGCACTTTAACTCAAAAGTATTTCCTATAGTGTTCAAAAAACTTAGAAGTAAGATTTGATTGGCTAAGAGTAATGGCATATATCAGTTGTCCTAAACCTATGATTGTCTCTCTATGTACAGGTGCCGATTTCTGACCAAGACAAAACCCCGTTAGCTTTCGGTTAGGAATGCATTTCAACAATTAAAAATAAAATAAAATAAGAGAGGCTCTTAAAAATATGAAAATCCCAAGGCATATAAGTTCTTGTAGAAATGATGATTGTTGTATACAAGAAATTAATGGGCTCAATTATATCATTTAATAAATTGAATATAAAATATATAATCTGGAGTATTATTTATAAATCATGTCATTAAAGTTGTCATCATGAAGTAAAATTTGGGTTTTTTGCACTTTGCATCCCCAAAACATGGAAAATAGGCACTTTACACCCTCAAAACATAGATTTAACACTTTGCACCCCCGAAATATGAACAATTCAGCATTTTGCACCCTCTTTTATTTTCCTCAAAATTTCCTCAAAAAACCTAGGGACAAAATAGGTAATATATTTTTGGATCTTTGGCACTTTGCACCCCAAAACACGAGAAATGAGCATTTTGCACCCCTGAAATAGAATTAACGCTTAGCACCCTCGAATTAAGAACAAATCATCAACTTGCTCCCCCAAAACACGAGAAATTGATACTTTGAACCCCCTAACACAAAATGAACACTTAGCACCCCCCTCGTTTTTTTGGGCAAAGTTGACCACCGGGGGCAAAAAACCTAGGGACAAAAAACCTAGGGGCAAAATAGGTAATTCATTTTTTTTCCTTAAATTTGAAAATACGATTATGAATACTAGAATACTCATTTCTCTCTCCATCTTAAAATTTGTTTTTGAGACATGATTCAGTCAATTTTATGTATTTACTTTCTAGAAACTTTTCGAATTCTTTTGGATATTTTGAGGACATTTGAAAAAATTGGTATTTAAAGAAATATGTTAAAATAGATTTTGCAGATGAATATTCTAGTATTCATAATAGTACTTTGCAATTTTTAAGAAAAAAGAACATGAATTAACTATTTTGCCCCTAGGTTTTTTTTATCTCGGTGGTCAACTTTTTCGAAAAAAAACGAAGGGTGCTAGTTGTTGAGTTTTTCTTAATTTGAGGTGCTAATTGCTAATTTTGTGTTTAAGGGATCAAAGTGTCCAATTCTTGTGTTTCGGGGATGCTAGTTGCATGAGTTGTTCTTAATTCGAGGGTACTAAGTGTTAATTCTATTTCGGGGGTGCAAAATGCCCATTTCTCGTGTTTTGGGGGTGCAAAGTGCCAAATATCTAAAAATAAATTACTTATTATGTCCCTAGGTTTTTTGAGGAAGATAAAAGAGGATGCAATTTGTTGAATTGTTCATATTTCAGGGGTGTAAAGTGCTAAATTATGTTTTGAGGGTGCAAAGTGCCTATTTTCTATGTTTCGGGGGTGCAAAGTGCAAACCCCCCCCCCCCCCCTTTTTTTTTTGAAAACGATGAAAATTTCCATCTTTGATGACCATGAAGTATTCCAACGTTCATATACAATAAAGATGATGATACAAATATATATATATATATAATAATTAATTCGAAGCCACGATAATTATTGAAAATAAAACAAATTGACGAGAAAATTTAAAAAATTACTAACTACCAAGAATTCTCTTATCATTAGTTAGCCATCAAAGAGATCAACTTCAATTAGTACTAGTATATCCTCAGCACGCACTTCCGCGTGCATTAAATTTTTTAATCACAAAAAATAAGAATTTCTTTATGGGAAAAAGTAAAAGTAAATTTTATTTAAATGAGATAAGTAAGACCATCTCCAACAAGCCATTTCTAAACTCAAAATATAAGAAAAATTATAAGTTTTGACAAAAAAATGAGCTCCAACAGAGCTCTTATATTATAAGACCCAGCAAAAATTATAAGTTTGGCCTTATAAAGTTAATTTTTAAAAACTCATTTTGCATGGAAAGTTGTACTTTCCCTATTTTAAATAGTTATTCATATTATTTTTTCAAAATAATACTCCTATATTTTAATTTCATATTACTTTCACGAATCATTTAATTTAAATTCATAGAACATGATTATTTAATTTAAATTCATATTATTTTCTCGAAATTATGATATTTTAAAAAAGTAAATTTTATTAATATTATTTTATTAAATAAATAAATATTATATATATCACTAATATTTATATATAAATTATTATTACAAATAGTTTATTAAATATACATTAGATGTTGGAGTGAAGTGCTGGTGTTGTATAAAGTAGAATCTTAAAATATAAACTAGTTGTTGGAGTGCAGAGTAAAAAGTGAACATGTATAATACTGTTCACTCCTTAAATTTTAAGATAAGAGGCCAGAATTTAAGAGAACTGTTGGAGATGGTCTAAGGGCCTATTTGACTGAGTTTTGGCCCGATCTCGTGAAACTGAGTAAGAACTATTCCAAATGGAGTTTGACAAAACCAATGAAACTCATCACAAACCTATTTAGAAACTCACATACAAACTCTTGAAACCTATAAAATATTGATTTAACACATACCACCTACTTTCCCCCTCAAACTCTATAAGAAATACATTGATTTGACACCTACCACCTAATTTTTTCCCCAAACCCCAACGTTCAAACTCAATCCAAGTGGGGTTTCAGCTTTTTAAAACCACAAAACCCAACATTCAAAACCTAACCAAATGAGGTTTCAAAGGTTTCAATGAAACCACCCAAACCATTTTTTTGAAATCGAGACCCATGAAACCGAGCCAAAACCCTTCCAAATATATCCTAAAGAAGTTAAAGTTCAAAAATATAATTAATTAAAGCACTAAAGGCAAAATAGGAATACCAAAAAATTGATACACCATAACATGCCTTCTCTTTATAATAGTATAGATATCATTACATTAATATCTCGTAAATTAATTAACTAAACTCGTACTCATTTTATAGCAAATAATTGAAGGAAATTAAGAAGGGAACAAAAAAATTTGTTAAAACGAAGAGAGACGTGATTATAAATGTGAAGTAACGGAGATGGTTCCAAAGAGGGCTGTTTGGTCATGCATGCATTAAGCTCGTGTGTTTGTTTCAATATTTTGTCTTCTTATTTGAACTTTTCCTCATTTTATGATTTATAAGTACAAAAATCTCACACTAAATTATTGATTTCATAATGGAGAAAAAAATGTTCATCATTTTTCTCTATTTTAGCCTTTTATTTTGTGTAATTGGTGCAAGTAATGTTCCAGCAATTTTCATTTTTGGTGATTCAATTTTTGATGCTGGTAACAATCACTACAACATAAATTGCAGTGCACAAGCTGATTTTCCACCTTATGGATCAAATTTCTTTCACCATCCCACTGGAAGATTCACTAATGGTAGAACCGTAGCCGATTTTATCAGTAAGTATCACTCACGTGAATCAAAATTTTGTTTCTAGTGTATGTCTCAGTTACGTTAGTTAAATAATGGAAACTATTCGAAAACCTTTTGGAAATATCAGGAAAAATTGTGAATTTTTTTTGAGAAAAATAAGAGTTTCAAGACAAACAAAAAGTTTTGAGGCTATATTTTAATTTTGTTTCGATTGATTCAAAAATTAAAACATCTTCATGTATTCGACGGAGATGTTAAAAATTTGATCCATGTTTATACATGCGTTGGCATGTTTACGATCTTAATAGGAACTTAATAAAGTAATTTTTTTTTTTACTTTATGATATACGTAACAAATAAGATTTAGATTAATTACATTATAGGGAAATTAGTATAATATTGGTCACATTTTGGCCTGATTTATAGCCAATTGCATGTTTGTTAAAGTCTTTAAAGAACATTAGGATAGAACCCAAACCGTTTGGAACAAGATCCATGGATTCGGCCATCACGTTTGTTGGGCTTTTATAATTTTTAATATTTGGGCAGTTATTGAAATAATTTTTTGATGATTAAAATATTCTTAAAATAAAAAATTTTAAAAAGACGAGTTCCCATTCACTGGAATCTGAACAAATAAATAAATCATACTTTCTATGTCCCATTTTCTCTTGCTCTCTTTCGTATTGGAGCTGGGTTTAAAATAAAAATTAAAACTTTCAAATATTTTGGCAATTCTATACTCTTATAACACTTTGATCTTTAATCTCAAAAAAAAAAAAAAAAAAAAAAAAAAATCCTTTGATCATTGAATTATGAGTGATCTAATATATATTTCAATTCATGTACTTTTGAATAATTAATTAGTAACTGATTAATGGTAAATTAAATGACAGCTCAATTTATTGGCATTCCATTGCAAAAACCCTTCCTTGAGGCACAACTTGAGATTGTGAATGGAACTCAAAAGAATTTTCCATCGAATGGTCTAAACTTTGCAAGTGCAGGCAGCGGAGTTTTACTTGCAACAAACAATGATTCTGTAAGAAACTTTTGTTTTTAAATTTTTAATTAATGTTGGAGTATTTTCAAAATAAATTGACTCGTGAAAATTTGTCTCAAATTGGAAAGATAAAAAAAAATTGGAGATTTTATTAGTAATTATTTTCCTGAAATGTTCACTAAAGACAAAATGATCAAGTTATGTTAAATAGAAATTAGATATTTATATTTGCTAAATGAGTTATGCTAAATAGTATTATATATAGGGAAAAATCCATTTCGCCCCTAATCTTTGAACGTTTTACTATTTTTTTCCCTAACTTTTGTGAGTTCCCCACCTCAACTATTAAAAATATCTCAGATCATTACCTTTGGACGTTCTCTGGCGGAATATGTTCAAAGGTTGGATGACAAAGTCAAAAACGTTCAATGGTTGCGTGACAGTGAAAAAGCGTTCAAAGCCACATAATTAAAGTTGGACGGAATATTCTGTTAGATTCTAGTATTTTGCATATTACTGGGTTGCCTGAGATATATTTAATAGCTGAGGGGGTTAAGAGGGAACTTGCAAAGATTAGGGGGCAAAATGGAAAAATATTCAAAAATTAAGGGGCAAGGTGGGATTTTTCCTTCTATATATTTAGACCAGCTATTTTTGTTCACTATATGTGTTGTTAAATTAACATTTTTCAATATTGATGATAGGGAGTGACTCCAATCCAGGATCAACTAGAACAATTCCGAACCCTAGTCGAACAAAATCACATCGATAAAAAAATCATCGAAAAATCCCTTTTCTTATTTGAATCAGGATCAAACGACATCTTCAACTATTTCATCCCATTTGAAACTCCGACTCTCACGCCAGATGCTTATTTACAATCCATGTTGATAGAAGTCGCAAACTTTCTCGACATAATTTACAAGCTTGGTGCTCGAAAAATTTCTATTTTTGCGTTAGGCCCTGTCGGATGTGTTCCGGCCAGGGCACTTTTGAGTCCTAGTGCACCGGTTACTAAGTGTTATGGGAAAATGAATAAAATGGTGAAGAATTATAATATGGGATTGGAGAATTTAGTGAAAGGGATTCCTATAAAATATCATGGCGCAGTTGGGGTTTATGGAGCTATTTATGAAACTATTCAAACATTTCGAGTCAATCCGAAACGATATGGTGAGTCTCTTTACTATATATATATATATATAATTTGTCTATTTTAAAGTAGTTTTAATTATTTAGTTCATAAAGTGATTGTCCAAATTGACGAGTTGTTTTGAATTAAAGGTGAGTATGGTCCAACAATTGAAAAATTAAATTTACAAATAATGATTTTAATGAATTAATTCTACAATATTTGGTTTTTGAACAATAAAGAAGGCAAAATTGTTTGAATTCTCGATGCATTTTGTCCTTCAGTTTATAAAATTACTCTTCTTGTTCCATTTTAAAAAAAATATTATACACTTTTGGTGTGTTATTGTACAAAATTGTACTATTGAGGCCAATATTTGTAAAATATTTTCCTTATATGGAATTGTCTTCGTTTTGCACTTTGATCCAAAATTGGATGGAATTGAGTTGATTGGACCAAAAGTACAAAACATCGATTTAATAACTTGGACTAAAAATACAATTATCCTTCAATTTATAGAATCACACTTTTGTTCCTTTTCTGATAAAGTATTATACATTTTTTGTCCCTTACTGTACAAAATTGCTCTATCGTTCCCAATTTTCGTAAACTATTTTGCATTTTTGGTCTCATAGAACTGTCTTTGTTTTGCACTTTGATCCAAATTTGGATGGAACTGAGTTGATTGGACCAAAAGTAAAAAAAAAAATCTTTTTTCTTTTAAAAAAAGGGTCTAAAAATTCAATTATATGAAGTGTGGTACCAAAAGTGCTAAAGATTCACTCGTATGGATGTTTTTTGTTCTTTTCAGGCTTTGCCGATGTGGGAAATGCATGTTGCGGGTATGGAACTTTGGGGGGTGAATTGCAATGTGGGAAAGAAGGTTACACAATTTGCAATAATCCCAATGAATATTTGTTTTGGGATTTTTTCCACCCTTCTGAACGAACTTACAAGCTCATCTCTAAGGCTTTGTGGGCTGGAAAGCATTCTCGAATCCGACCATTCAATCTCATGACATTGACCAATATGACCCTATCCAAATTATGAAGAATTGAAGACATCATGTATTAGATTTAAATAAAAATAAATTGTAGCTTATTTGTAAGTGCAATTTGTTCTAGTCAGTAGTCACTAGTTCAAATTTACCATCCAACGCAATTGCAAAACATACATGACTCATGAGGGAATTAGTTTTAAATAGAGGATGAGGATGAATTTGAGAAAGAAAAATTACCACTACTCACTTGTCTCATTTTTTGTTTGACCCAAAGTTTTAGATAAGTCTTGAAATTTTTTTCCATATAGGATGAGGGAATTAGTTCAAATTATTTTTTCTACCAACTGGTGATTGGTACAGTGGAATGGACTAGTCACTGCAAAGCAGCGAACTCAAGTTCAAATTTCTGTTGGGAGAGGTTCCCATTTAATGTGTCCGACGCGACTCGAAAGGGATAAATCCCTTTAAAAACTAAAAACATATACTCCCTCTGTTTTTTTACCTGTCGTTTTAGAGTATTACGCACAAATAGTCATTTCTTTTAAGAAAAACCCCCCAAAACACCCTTTTAATTAAATTATCGTATTATTAACTAGCATTATTTACAAGCATTAACAAGAAGGGTAAATTTGATAGAAAATAATTACTTTTATATTGAATTTCTAAAATGACAAATAAAAGTAAATAATTATTTTTGTCAAAGCGACAAATAAAAAAAAACAGAGAGAGTATGTTTTTTTCTAAAATGGAGGTATGTGAGAGTACTTTATCCAGATAAGAGACGATTTAAAACCCAAGTCAGAAAGAGCTTAGAGGCTTCATTCGATCTAAGCAATTAAGCTCTACATGTACAAGAAAACATTTAAATGTGAACATTAATCCCGTCACTTTAAGGGTACTGAGTCATAAAATATTTTCACTGGGGTCATTATAAAATTAAAGATTACAATAAAATTTAAATGTTAATTAAAAATTAAAAAAAAATCAACCACGACATTGCAAAACTTTTTGATTGAGAGAGTTTGATATGAAATTAAAATGATTCCTAGTATTGGAAAGGTATCACAATCTTAAATTTTGTGATTTGTATTTTATTATGATTCAAATTATTGTAAAAAAAAATCAATTGGTATTTGAGTTGAAGCCAAATTTGTGGCATTTGACTTTGTTAGATTTTATTAGACATAAAAATATATAGTAATTTTATCCAATATTCAATTTCTTAATATTTTATAAGTAAATGAAAATGTAACTTTAAAATGTCACTCTAATTAAAGTATGGACCCCGTTAATATGCAGTTTAGAACTTTAATTAGTGAGGTGGGGTCATTTTGAAGCTAAACCAAAATTATACCAAGATTTCAATTCAAAAATTAAAACTAAACCTAACACTATACTTATTTTTTAAACAAGATGAAAAGTTCAGGGGTCCATTCACCCCTACTCACAACGTAGCTCCGCCATTAATTATGGCAGCAATTAAGCACATCCTAATCATGATAGAAAATTTAATTAAGGATTAAATTCTTGATTAAACGTCCACGACATGAAAAGTCCTAAAAAACTACCCTACCAATCCAAAATGGCCAATATATAAGGCAAAACTAAGGTATGAAAAAACGCTAAACTATAATATCTCTTTTAATTTGAAGTGATTTAACTTAAGTATCGCAGTGACTTCGTCGAAATATTATATGTCCACATCAGTCACATTATTATTTTAAGTGGAATGGTAATTGTGAAAAAAAGAAAGATTTTAAAAAAATAGGACTTGCTGTAGAAAGTCCTAATAAATGCAATTTTATTATCATGTAGATGCTCTTAAAATTCTTGAATATAAATATATATAAAAAAGGGTAATCACCACTTATGGTCATTCTTATCATTAACTTTTTTTTCCCATCGTTAGTCCTTACTAAGAGTTATTTATTTCACTTTGGCCCTTTTTCAGGTTGAACAAGGAGGTTCCGATATTCAATGATCTGCACGCGATGGTATTTTTGTCCATTATTTGCGATAGTGTTACACTTAAGTCCTCAATAAAAGCTGTATTGCAGTTCACGTGACATCGGATCCGCCATGCTCAACCTGAAAAAGACCAAAGTGAAACAAATAACTCTTAGTAGGAACTAATGTAAGGAAAAAAAACTTTAGAGAAATGACTTTATAAAAAATTAATGATAAGGAGGATCATAAGTGGTGTTTACCCTGTAAAAAAAATTACACAAATAAAATAGTATTAAAGGTAGTCTTACATTAAACTTTAATTTTAGGAGATATATATAAATTTGAGGAGTAATAAAATAACAAAATGAGCTGAGCAAATAGCATTTGGACAGGCAAAAGACTAAATCATAAGGTCCATAAAATGCTTTAAATAGGTGCCATGGGACCTAACGTTACTGTCCATTGTAACATAATCAAGCTTTTACCTATTCCAATTAGAAAGCCTACCACTAAGTATATATATTTCCTTTTATTTTCTGGTTAGAATTGACCTTAATCATGAAATATGCTATATCATCCGTGTACTAATAAAACAATAAATATGCCTTTTTTCTTTAAGGAAATATTAATTAATTTCTTCTTAAGTTTGACTCTTTTAATCTTAATTGCACCAATCTAACCCAACGGCTGACTATTCAAAGATCATCTTAGGGGAAAGTTTTATCATACATAAATATTAAAATTATGGATTAAAATTTTATTTTTATTGTATGTGTCGGTAAGCTGTATACTGATTTTTTTTAAATAAAAATAAATTAGAAATATATTGAAAACTCCCGTATAAAAAAAATTGCTAAACTTAGAAAAGTAAGAAATTATCGAAACAAACTAAGAGGGGGGCTTCTAAAAGCAGTTCACCTTGTGGAAAACTGCTGACAGTTTTCCACAAAAATGAACTGCTTTATTTTTTTAATAATAAAAATGTCACCTGCTGACCTGGTTGAATATAGCAGGTCACAATTGTTGAACTTACACATTTGCCCCTCCTTGTTAATAATATATATTAATAACATAAAATCTTTAATTCTTTTGACAATTAAAATTCTTCACGTGGTCTCTTCCGAAAGTGAATTATCTCTACGTCAAAATGATAAAGTGAATTTTGATTAAATGATCCATTTTATATATTATTAACAATTAAAATCCATTTTATAATAACAACCTGCTGCTATATTCTTCCGAAAGTGAAATTAAAAGAATATAAAATTGTCTCTACGAAATTGCAATTAAAAATCACATAAAATCTTTTGACAATTAAAATTCTTCACATAGAGACAATTGCTGCTCGTTTACTCTTCTCTAGGGCCTGGGTAGAGTGTTTCCGAAGTTAATTTCGCATTACATACACTAATTGAGCTGGAATTTAATTCGGGCCGTGAAGAACTTGAACGGGCCGTGAGATTTCTGTTCGATTTTGATTGGAAAACACTCCTAGAGTGTTTAATTGCTGTTTGCCGTGTTCATTTAAGTGATTCAGAGGTTCGGGCCCTCAAGAACTTAAACGGGCCGTTAATTCCATTCAAAATTGGTTCGGATCAGATTTTGGGTTCTTCGAATCTAGCGGTTTTTTGAGTGTTTTTGTTCTTGATTCTTGTTCTACATTGCTTGTTTTGGTTCGTAGTGTTTAATTTCAGGTGTTTTTTGCTTAAATTTGAAGATTGATTAATTGGCAGACTCCTCTGTTTTAAGAAGAAGGGAAGAAGAAGAAGGGAAGAAGAAGAAGAAGAGGGTATTGAAGTAATTTCGCATTTGGTGTAGTATAAATATATATCCGGTTATAGGTAAGTTGTTTGCCACATGGCAAACAATGTATGGTGAACTATGGGCAGTTTAGCCAAGGCTGAACTGCCCATAGCAAACCCGAACTAAGAGTTTCACCACACCTTAACACATTTTCTTTTATTAGTTAAGAAAGAATTTGAGACGTTCCGATGTTTACAATGAAAATAATGAAAATTTTGTTCAATGAATACAACTACAATTCGACAAGATATTATTCAATTCTTTAGTTGAGCATTCATAATGGGGTTTTTTGCAAGTTAACTCCTTGTGATATGTCTAATAGGCAATTTACCTCCCTGTGAAATAAAAATAGGCAATTTAACTCCCTGAGAAATGAAATAATGAGCAATTTACCTCCCTGTGAAATGAAATAATGAGCAATTTAACTCTCTGTGATATGAATGAATAAGCAATTTAGAGGGAGGCAATGTGCTTCTTTTATAAAAACACAAGAAGGTATTTTGTCATTTTTCTTATCACAGGGAGTTAAATTGTCTATTTAGGATATGACATGGAGGTATTTTGCCCTTTTATTTATCACATGGAGTTAAATTACCTATTTAAAATAACACAGGAAGTTAATTTGCTATTCACTCATTCATAATGCATGTGATAATAATAGTTAATTTAATTTCTATGATTAAAATAAACAACATGCAAGTCCTCACGGCAATTAATCTAATTTTTTGTTTTGTTTAGGCAATTAATCTAAAATTAATTTAATGATGAAGGCAATAACGTCGACGTTGTCCGTGACATAGAGAGTGGAAGCTTCCACGCATATTTTTGCCTAATTGAATCCGCGTAAGTAAACTCGTCAACTAAAACAGTCCACAACCGTCTTCCTAAACTATTGAAAAAAAAAAAAAACTACTTTTCATTCTTCATATGCGTGTGAACGTGGTCAATGCCACATTTTTTTTATGCATGTGTTCAATAGTGATAATGCCAGATCAATTTCCTTATAGCCAGAGCAATTTTGTTTATGACCCTATTATACCCCTCAATTATATCTTCTCGAGTATATTTTATTTTGTGCGAGTTGATAATATACGCGGTACAACACTAGTCACTAGCGATGATACATTTTTCATTAAATTTAGGAGTAGTGTTATCTTAAGATGTTCAATAATTTTTATAAGCAGTTGCTGCAAATATTAATTTATAATATTAGAGATAAAGTATGTGCAAAGTTATAATTACTCGTGTGATGAGAATCTCTCTAATGTAGTGTCCTACACCAAAATAATGGTGAATTTGTAAAATTTTAAATAAGAAAATTTTGTGCATTTTTTTTTTAATAATAATAATAACAATACTTGTTATAGTATTACATATTACTATATATTTGAATCATGTGCTTATGTTTCAAGACAATAACATAATGTAGATAGTTTCTGATGCACGAATGTTAAAAAATATTAATTTTTGCAGTTGCACAAGTTTATAGAGAGTACATTCATAAAAAGACTTTTTTTTAATTATTGAATTAGTGATATACTTTTATCTAAATATTCTCAAGAACTGTTATTGGAAAAATAGATCAATTGCACCTTATCGCTGCAGGAAAAAAATCCTCAAATAATAATAATGGCAAGTATCAAAATTCCAATACATTTTCACCAAAAACATCGAATCTGTTTTTGAGTCAAAGGAAAATTTAGAATAATTTCTACTTATCATACGTTTTTCAGTTTAAATTTTTTTCAAAAAATTCTAGAAAATTTCTAGAATGTTTTTAATATTTTTTAATATCTAACGGATAAAAACATACTCGGAAACGAACCTTTGATATATGAATAGAGGAAAGATATACTTTTCTCAAAAAAAAAAAAAAAAAAAAGAGTGAAGATTTACAAGGACATTATTGTCACTTCAATTTTTTTTGCTCTGGCTATAGAAAAAGTTGTTCTACCCCTTAATTACCGGTACCAAATTACATATGTGACCTTCACACACGCAAAACCTTGGCCAACGTGTCTTAACTGCCCAACCTTTTCTATATAAATTCTCCACTTATCGAGAAATCATTCACACGAATCACACCCATAACTCAAAAAATAAATTATTTACACATTTAATACCAAAACAATGGGAAATTTCATTTCGTGCACTTTTATATCTCCAAAATTAAAGTCTCCAAAATCAGCTAGAGTTATTCTTCCCGGCGGCGAAATCCAGCAGTTCCGACAACCGGTGAAAGCGGCGGAGCTGATGCTTGAATCGCCGAACTATTTCCTCGTAAACTCAAAATCGTTAAACATCGGGAGACGAATTTCGCCTTTGTTAGCGGACGAGGATCTGGAATTCGGAAATTTGTACGTTATGCTTCCGATGAGGAGATTGAATTCGATAGTTATGGCTGCTGACGTGGCGGTCTTTTTTATGGCGGCTAATTCGGCCCCGAAGCGGATATTAGGTGGTAGCGTTGTGAAAATATCGCCGGAGGCGGCGGCGGTTCAGGTGGAGGGTTTGAGTGAGAATGGACGGCGGAGATTGAATTTGGAAGGGGTAGATGAATGTAAGTATAGGGTAGCGGTATGTAGAACGAGGAAGCCAGCGTTGGATACAATTACTGAAGAGCCAGTTTTTGTGAGATGAAAAAAGTAATGTATTGTAGGGTATTATTGTAATTGGTAAATTAAAGTAATTTGCATAAATTAGCAATTTTGAATTTGTAATGCATGGTTTTGTTTCTGAGTTTGACATATTGTTGAATCCTTGTACCCAGTAAAGGGATTTTCAGGAAAAAAAAAAAAAATTAGCCAGTTAATTTTGGGAGAAATTAGAGGTAGGTTGGAGTAGCAGATTCGAGGTTGATAATTTTTTGTTCTAGTATTTTTTTTTTTTTTTGGTGAGATAAAAATTAAATTATTTTAGACAAAAATGTATTTGACGAGCTTGGATTCATAAAAGAACTTAAAAATGTATTTGACGAGCTTGGATTCATGCCGAAACATGGGAGGATACGTACACGGTACATCACAATATGAATCAGAAGAGATATTAAAACTAGTCCGAACTCGAATATTTGTGAGCCGGATCGAGTTTGAGCCATTATATTAAACCTGATCAATTTATGAGCTGAGCTTGAGCCTAATACGGCTCAACCCGAACAAAGCCCGAATATGGAATTGTTTTTAATATTTCAATTAATTATTTATATTGTAGCTATATTATTTTGAAACAAGAAAACTTTGTAAAAAGTTATAATGTAAACCCACATATATGTCAATATATCAATTATGTATTGAAGACCAAAGCTCAAAAAAAAAAGTTCAACAAAAAAAAAAAGCCAAAAGTTAACACAAAATATCAATAAATCGAAGTCTTGGGACTTTAAAACTCTATTGTTTGTTCATATAGATCAAACGTATCTTAAAAAATGTGTGCAAATGACTCGATCTTTCAGTTTAAGCATTATTTAATGTTTTATATTATGAAGTACATGTATGGAATTATATATACCCGTGTATCAAGTAATAGTAGTCTATTCATATGTGAGCCCGATATAGGCCCGAAACCCGAAAAGTTACATGGGCCGAGTTTGAGCCAGAGAAATCTGAAAATTTATGAGCCGAGTTTGAGCCTATAGCTATGAAGCCCGACAATATTTGAGTTCGAGCCATTTAAAATTCGGCTCATAAGGCCCGATTGACAGTCATAAAAGAATACAAGGTGATTTTTGCTAATAAAAATAATACAATGAGGTTTTTGGCAATTTAGCAAACATATAGGGTATTTAAATTTTGCATTAGCTCAAAACAAATGCCATAAATTGTCGTTAACAAGCCAGATTACTCGCACATTTCAGCAGTTTATCTTATAAGGGGCCGTTAGGGTGTATGGGATTAAGGTGGATTAGATCAGAGCCGGACTGAAAGCCATATTAAAAATACGTTTGGTAGATTTGATTGATTCATATTACAGTAAAGCAATAAACTGTAATATGTTTGGGGGAATTATGAGTTTAAGCATATATTAATATATTTTCACTTAATTGAACATATTATGTTAATTAAGATATATCAATTAATCGAAGCCAATTGTATAATTCGTATAAGAGTAAGAGTAGATTTTTAGTTCGAATGCCTCCATGTTAATTGTAAATTGATATAGATTTTAGTTTGTGATTTATTTATGTAGATTGTGTTTCCATTTTCAGAGATTTAAGAATAATTTATGATATTTAATGATATGTTAAAATAAGTAATACATAAATTTAATGGTATAAGTGACATTTCATCGAATCCATATTCACCAGGATTAACTAATCCACCCATGCCTGGGTGGATTATAATCGGGTCTTAATATATACCGGGTCATAAGGATTTAATCTATTTGACCCGGTATTAGAGCAATGCCACTAAACGTTGTATTATCCCATATTAACATATATAATTAGGTCTTACCAAACGGCCCTAAATAAACTATAGAGTACGTTGAATGAATAATCTAGCGCCTTTATTTATAATAATATTCAACAAATAATATATACGTACTTATTTGATATTTCAACTTAGATACCAACCCATATGGCCATATAATGATTTATATATATAATGAACCTATTTAATTGGGGAAGTTTACAGTTATGCGATCGTTACTATTAGAAACATTCTTTTTCTTTGTACTCTTTATGTTCTTATCTCTGATGCGGTAAAATTTCCAACGATTGTTTAACAATTAATTGAAATACCTCTTTTGATTAACCCTTATGTTGAGGATTATGTGACTTCGGAAATACGGAAATGTTCACTACAAGAAAATCGAGAAATTTCGACGGAAATTTTTCGACGGAAACAAATCCGTTGAAATTTTTGACGGAAAATTTTTCCGTCGAAAATAATCCGTCGAAATTTTATATTTTCGCGAAGAAATGAAAAAAAAAAAGAAAAACAAAAAACAATTTTGACGGAAATTAAAATCCGTCGAAATTTTAGAACGTTCTCTCAACCGTAACACGAAAATCATCTAATTATTCGTTAATTCCTGGGATAGGCGGATCTAGGAATTTAGGGTAGTGGGGCTAAAATTTTATAATAAATTTAAAATCGAAATACAAAAAATAAAATTCAATTAAACCGTCAAACTTAATTTTTTTACAGGGCTGAAGCGCTCTTTTTCAAATTATAAGAGGATAAAAATTAAATATTATGCATTTTACATGGGCTAAATTGACATTAGCTCTATTTGTTAGTTGTTGTTGAGAACAAATTGACATACTGCTCCCGATTTAGGAGACTTGGGTTTTTGGGAATGGATAAATGGACCAAAAGCTTAATTATATTTCTTATCAAATTTATATAATTATACATAAACGGCTCGTTTTGTAAAGTTTATAAATTCCTTCAATATCATTAAGGGTATTTGCCAAGTTCAAAAATTTTATAGGGTAAACACCATTAATGGTCATCTTTATCATTAATTTTCGTCTCTTAAGTTTTTTTCCTATGTTAGTCCCTATTAAGGAGTATTTGTTTTGCAGTGACTTTTTTCAGTCTAAACACAATGAATCCGATGTCACGTGACCTGCATGTGAGGATATTTAGTCCTTGACTTTTATGAGAAATAATAATTTTAAATAATAAAAAAAAATCCTTCAAAAAAATATCATTTAAATATGACTTTTTGCATTTTGCTGTTTTAAACAGGTATTGAATACATACATAGAGGTAGGGCTAAGCATTCAATAAAAACCGAACCGAACCGGATCGAACTTGGGTATTTTTTTGGTTCGATAATTTTTCGACCGTGGATCGTTTGCCGAACCGAAAATTTCGGTTCAGTTACGTAAAAAACCGAACGGTCCGGTTCGGTCCAAAAAAACCCAAAGTTCAATTCTTTTTTAAAAAAAAAAAAAATTCAATTTATTGCACAACATACAAAAAAAAATCTTATAACATGCAAACCATACAAAAAAGCTCCCCCCCCCCCCCCCCCCCCCCCCCCCCCCTTCTATTTATTGCACAACATTCAATATATCGTCAAAGTTCAAACAAAGATCCGACATAAATTATTTTCCGCTGACTTGAATGAACTAATTTTACAAAGTTACAAGAGGAATCCTTGGGAAAAAAAGTAGATATGCGAAAATGAGACACTTGTAGTTTCAGTAAGCAATTTACATCCCTTATGTTTTAAGTTGCTGTAATTTTGGCCCTCTTACCTGCAATTTTAGAGTTAAGTTCGCCTTAATTAAAATTAGTGTCCATAAATTTCTACATAAGCAAATAAATTAAGGATTATAAGATCTTCGCCCTAATAATTAGTAGGTAGGGAAATAAATGAAGGAAAATAAGGTATTATTTTCCTCCAATTTAAGTTATTTTGACACGATGATGTGGTGGGTTATCACCGCGTGGCAGCCAGAAGGACAAAACCCCGTAATATATTTGCTTGTGTAGCAATTTAAGGACACTAATTTGAATTTTGACGAATTTAGGACTAAAATTGCGGGTAAGAGGATTGAAATTGTGACAGCTTAAAACATTTTTTTTTTGAGGAAACAAGAAAGAGATAACACTCACGAAAAATCAGAGATTATAATGTTATGAATAACAGACTACAAATCAAAAGAACAAGAGAAGCCCGAGACAGCTAGTTTGGCAAGATTATGAGCTTGACATTAAAACGTAAGGGGTGTAAATTGCTTGTCAGAACTATATGTGTCCCATTTTGAAAATCTCTGTAAAAGTTAAAAGACTAAAATTTGTTTTTTTACCGGAATCCTTGTATATTTGAAGATACCACAAGAACAAACTCAAGAGAAGCAAGAAAAATAAAATAGAGAAGAGAAACCTAAACCATCCAACTTAACTGTACGATGGATCATATGTCTTTTATGGTCATTTTGGACTTGAGATAAGAGAAAATGGTCAAATGAGAAGGGTTTTAGTGAAGTTATTTGTTAAGAGTTGAAGGCAATTATCCCTTGTAATATTCATAATGTTCAATTTACACCTTTATGATTTGAAAAAGATCAATTTACCTCCTGTAATCTAATAAAAGTATCACACTGCCCCCCCTGACATTTTTATATGTGGCAATTTACCTCCTGGTGTTATGAAATTGTGGTAGACCCCCCCCCCCCCCCCCCCCCCCAAATATTATGATACATAAGGTAATTTTCCTCATGTGTTAGATAAATATGGAAATTTACCCCTATTATACAAAACATTTTTCATGCTCACTTTCAATTTCAGCAAGTTACACTCTCAAACTGAAGGAGATAAATTGCTTCTTTAAAATTTTTACAAGGGATAAAATACTAATTTTTAAATCATAAGGAGATAAATTTAACATTACACATTTCACATGAGCTAAATTGACATTAGATCTATTTGTTAATTGATGTTGAGAACAATTTCACATACTGCTCCCGATTTCGGAGACTTGAGTTTTTGGGAATGGATAAACGGACCAAAAGCTTAATTATCTTTCTTGTCAAATTTATATAATTATACATAAACGGCTCATTTTGTAAAGTTTATAAATTCCTTCAATAAATTTTATAGGGTAAACACCACTAATGCCATCTTTATCATTAATTTTCGTTTCCTAAGTTTTGTTTTTCTATGTTAGTCCTTATTAAGTTTTATTTGTTTCAAAGTGACCTTTTTAAGTCTAAGCAAGATGGATCCGATGTCATCTGACCTGCATGTGGGAGTATTTAGTCCCTGATTTTTATGAGAAATAATAATTTTAAATAACAAAAAAATATTCTTTAAATACGACTTTTATGAATCGAAAATCATTAATTAAAAAGAGTCCTAATAAAATATGGGTATTTTTGCATTTTGCTGTTTTAAATAGGTATTGAATGCATACATAAAGGTAAAATATACAATATAACTCATAATTTTGTAAAGTCACATATACTCGCGGGGAGAAATTGATATATATATATATATATTGTAAAAGTGGGGTAAAACGATTTATATCTAAAGTTAAAGGAGAAGACGAAATTTTACCCTTCAGAAAACGGAATTGGGGTAAAACGATTTATATCCAAAATTGAATTATTAGTATTATTTTTTCTTACGGAAGCATTTTTCTTCTGCAGAAAGTAAACTAAAGGAAGCATTTTTCTACTGCAGAAAGCTTATTCATTTTAAATTTATTTTAAAAAAAGCTTATTCATTTTCTTTTCCACTAAAACATCGTTCAGTTGTAAACGACCTGACCTACCTTCATTTTCCTTCCTCAATTATCAATGATCGATAATCTCAAAGCTGAATCTTAATTAGCTGGTAAGTAACGTCATTAACTCTTCCTTTCACCTACTAAATTAGCTTCTTTTTTTTACTAATTTTAGAGAATTAAAAGAAATAAACCTGCCAAACAAATAAATTACATGCAAATATTGGAGTAATTACTTGCCAGATTGAAGGAATTTTGTTGTTTCCCTATTCTTGCTTCAACGGTCTTTTTTTAGGGTTTCAGTTTAGCAGAAGATATTTGATTTACTTTTTTTATATTTCTCTTTATTTGTAAGTTTAAAAGTGTTAACGCTTCTATTCGTGTTTTAATTTTTAATTTTTTATGTTAGCGTGTTTTAAAGTGTTAACGCTTCTATTCGTGTTTCACGCTTCTATTATTCCTTTTTATTTAGTCAGTTATCTCTATTTGTTAATTATCGTGTTTAGTGTTTTAACGCTTTTATTATTCCCTTTTATTTAGTCAGTTATCTCTATTTGTTAGTTAGCGTGTTTCGAGTTTTAACGCTTTCTATTATTCCCTTTTATTTTAGTCAGTTAGGCCTTTTGTACATATATATAGCCTAGCTAGCGTTCGATCCCTCAATTGTACAGATACAATTTTACTGAACATACAAAGAAAACTTTCTTCAATCTTCTCATAATTCCTCAATATTTTTCATCTTAAATCTTTGTTTGATAAAATCAATATTATAACAGTAGTCGTTTTGCAACTACACTTGTTTGTAAAACAAATTTATACATACATATGTTCTGTTCACTGTTTCAAAACACTTGAGAATCTGATATTTAGTTTCTCTGCAGGTTTTATCCAAATTTTCCTATCTACTCAAGATGGCAAGTGGGGCAGTTACATTTGCGTTAAAAACTCTCGCCACCTTGATCGGAGATGAGGTTGGATTGCTTATGGGTGTGGACAAGGAAATGAAAAAGATTTCCAGCAATCTCAATGCTATTCAAGCGGTACTCGATGATGCAGAGATGCAGCAATTTAAAAGCAGGGCCGTACGAGATTGGCTGTGCAAACTCACCGATGTTGCCTACGAGATCGAGGACATCCTGGATGTATGTGCGACTCATGTCTCAATAGCAGAGAACGACAACAATAAAGTTAATCTTTCTAAATTGAAAGCAATTTTCTTTCGCCACAAAATCGGAAAGAGGATCAAGAAGGTATGTGAGAGCTTGGATGTGGTTAATGCCGAGCGTTCAAATTTTCATTTACGTGAAATGGCTGCTCCGAGATGGGATGAGCTTTCTGCCGTACGCGAGACGGGCTCCGTCTTAAACTACACTAATCATATTTTTGGAAGAGATGAAGAGAAAGAGAAGATAGTTGATGTCTTGGTGAACCAAGCGAAAGACCATCAAGAACTCTCCGTCCTTCCCATCATTGGTCTTGGGGGGCTTGGCAAGACAACTCTTGCTCAATTGGTATTCAATGATGGACGAATTGGTGAGCATTTTGAGATGAAGATTTGGGTTTGTGTTTCCGATAATTTTGATTTGAAGACATTGCTTAAGGCTATTATGCAATCTGCAACTAAGAGTGGAGATGATTCGGGTCTAGAAACGCTAGATGCCCTGCAAAATCGCGTTAAAGACTTGCTAAATCAAAAAAGATTCTTGCTAGTGTTAGACGATGTGTGGAACGATAATCAAGAGAAGTGGTGTATGCTCGAAAATGTTATAGCATGTGGATCGAGAGGCTCCTCAACAGTCGTCACCACACGTCTCGGAATGGTTGTTGATATCATGGGATCACTTCCAGCACATAAGTTGACAAATCTATCGGATGCTGATTGCTGGTTACTGTTCAAGGAGCGCGCATTCGGACAAGAGCAAGAGGAGAATCCAAACCTTGTGAACATAGGGAAGGAGATAGTGAAGAAGTGTAATGGTGTGCCTTTGGCTGCTAAGGCACTTGGAAGCCTCTTGCGATTTAAGAGGGAAGAGAGAGAATGGCTTCATGTTAAAGAAAGTGAACTCTGGAGTTTATCCTCAGAAGAAACTTCAATCTTACCAGCATTAAGATTGAGTTACCATAATCTTCCTCTAGAGTTGAGACAGTGTTTTACTTATTGTGCAGTTTTTCCTAAAGACACTAGGATAGATAAACATGAGCTAATCCTCTTATGGATGTCACATGGATATATCTCATCTAGTGGAACAATGGGAGCAGAGGATGTCGGTAATATAGTATGGGAGGAGTTAGTTATGCGCTCGCTTTTCCAAGATGTCTACACAGATGATTGGGGACGAATTACTTTCACCTTACACGATCTTATTCATGATCTTGCCCAGTCGATCACAGAGAACAGATTTATTGCAATAATACAAGCAAATAAAAGTAGCAGAAGCACCTCAAATAGCAGAATTCGTGAGGTGGAGGTGAAATCCTCATCTTCAAACTTGTCTCTTACTTTTACAAATTTCAACCGTTTGAGAGTTTTACAAAGATGTGGATACTTCTTGAAATATGTGCCATCTTCAATAGGAAACTTGACTCACTTGAGATACGTAAATCTTTCTATGACAAATATTCGCAACATTCCCACGACAATATGTTCTCTTTGGAATCTTCAGACTCTAGTTCTTGATTATTGTATATATCTTCGAAGTCTACCCAAGCACACAAGAAAACTTAAAAATCTGAGATATCTTCTCCTCGGCAACTGTAAATCATTGAGTCATATGCCCCCTAACATGGGGAAAATGACGTCACTTAAGATGTTAAGTCAGTTCGTTGTGGGTAAGGGGAAATATAGTCGACTTAGTGAGCTGCAATTTTTGAGTCTTGAAAGAGAGCTTTGTATCGACCATCTTGAGAGAGTAAAGAACCATATTGATGCTGAGAGAGCAAACTTAAAAGGGAAGCAGAAACTTCATGCATTGTTTTTAAAGTGGCATTTCAAAGAGGCATCTACGAGTCATGAAAGTATTGATCATGAAAAGGTGTTTGAAGCCCTCGAACCCCATTCAGGTCTAAAAAATCTGCATATAATTGGTTTCAGAGGTATGCAATTTCCACTTTGGATGAGAAAGTCAACTCTGGAAAATGTCATGCAGATTCGCATTAGCGACTGTCGAAACTGCTACCGTCTTCCTCAGCTGGGAGATCTACCTCATCTTAAATTCCTAGATTTAGAAAGGCTTCCAGTGAAATACATAATACCTGATGATTTCCAAGTCGCAAGTTTCCCCTCTCTAGAAGAACTCACTTTGACAAATCTTCCTCATCTGAGAGGGCTGTCAAGAAAGGAAGTAGGACAGGCGTCGTTTCCGTCACTGAAATGTCTGATGATAGAGGAATGCTCTTTATTGACATTGCCACCTCTCCCCTCTCTCAAGAAAGTGATTGCAAAATGTTGCAGCAGCTCAACTCTAAACTCATTTTCTAAACTTGACAATGTTATCTCTTTTGGTGTTTTTGGTGTTTTTGGTGTCATAAAGATTACAGAGGAATCATCACATGAGAAAGGACACAAGAAGATGATCTGTTCACTCGAGGATGCATTGCGAGGCATGAAATCTCTTACAACATTAAGGATAGAGTACTTGAAAGAATTGCCCGGTGATGGATTGAGAAACTTGACTGCTCTTGAGACAGTTTATTTATGTAACTGCTTTGGTCTTGTAGAGCTGCCTGATGAAATCAGATACCTTCAGTCCCTGAAATGTCTCCACCTTTCATGTTGTTACAAGTTGAAGTGCCTACCGGAAGCCTTACGGGATGT
The DNA here is from genome assembly GCA_030819805.1 of Penstemon newberryi var. newberryi. Classification (NCBI taxonomy): domain Eukaryota; kingdom Viridiplantae; phylum Streptophyta; class Magnoliopsida; order Lamiales; family Plantaginaceae; genus Penstemon; species Penstemon newberryi. Next base: position 75,522,160 of record JAUALY010000001.1, on the reverse strand, counting down.
CACCACACTGCAATCTTTAAAGTTAACTTATCTACCTCTGCTGACAGCACTGCCCGACTGGTTGGGGGAATTTTCATCTCTTCAGGAGCTAGGAATCGATGAATGCATACACCTTACATCACTTCCAGCTACCATTCTGACAAATCTTCAAAGTCTCTCTATTAGATTTTGCCCAGAATTGGAAAGGCGATATGAGAAAGAAACTGGTGAGGATTGGCGCAAGATAGCTCACATTCCCCATCTGCGAATTGGATAAGAACCTTTTAAAGGACTCACAGTCATTCAATCTGGTACGTACGTATTCAAATGTTTTAAATAACACGGTAGGTATCTATATGAATTTGATGTTGTCTAACAGTCAGATCTTTGGTAGTTCAGCAGATTGCATGATCTTGTTAGTTACCAGTCAAGTAGTGCACTGATTTAGTCTGTTCTTGGTGTGAACATGTTACTTTATGTTATATGAAAATGGTGAATTCAAGTTTCTGCTGAATAAATGTGATGTAAACTAGCTTGTAATTTCAGCTGATTTCTTATAACTTTCAGTTATGTTGTCATGTAAATGTTTCTAAGTCATGAGTAGTATCAGAACTAACTTTGTTTGCATTATATTGGAAAAAGTTATGATTTTCAGTTATGTTGTCAGATAAATGCTTCTAAGTTCAATTTTCGGTTGTCTTAATTTGTCATTTTTTTTTTCAGGTCCTCTTTGTGCTTCTTGTTGTTAATGTAGAGATTTTCTGCAAGGACCTTTCTCTTACAGAGAGAGACAAGAAGGTAACAATAGTTAGGCTTGTGCTCAAGAAACTAGACAATTTTTTTGTATGTTGATACTCCTCTATTTTGATAGTTTTCAAGCAAACATTAGTCTCAAAATGATAATGGCATCTTAGCAAACATTAGAATATTATTGTTGTTAAGTTTCTAACACTTTTTTTTTTTTTTTTTTTGGTATTTTAGGAAGGCATTGACAAACCAAAACATCATTGGTTGGAGCGATAAACCACGCGTTATTTGAAGTTTAGCTTGATTAATATAAAGATACTTTGTTAATGTGATTTGTTAGGGAATGATAAATATTGTTGGTGCTTTGAATAGTTAGGATGATATACATTCTGTTTGTGTGGTTATGTTGCAATCTCTATTATGGCTTTAGTTTGTGCAAAAGAAAGTGTGTAATTTTGTTGACAGTGTGCTTTTGGAAGATATTGGAGCAGTTTATTACCTTGTTGATTAATTGCAGAACCATGAGTGAATTGTTATTTATGAATAGCAGCTCAATATTGATCAAATGTCAATAACCTCCTAAATTTGATCTACTACATAATTTAGAAGAACTGTATAAGACATATTGTATTATTTACACAGGGTGACACGAACACTTTCAACGTTGACGATAGTTCAATTGTTGAATAGAATGAGAGAGAACCATCTTCAATTATACTACAGGAGGAGCCCCTCTTTACAAAACCATGCATTTAAGGTCAAGCAGCTGTTGAGGCCACTAGATCGACTATGTTACTTTAACGCATTACCCTAGTCGGTTGGATGTATTGTTGGAGAAATGTTGCTTCTTGTTTTCTGCAGCCTGAAGAATTTATACAAAAGCGTCAGAAATCTCAAACAAAACTTTCCAGAACTGAATATGCACCTCCAAAGGTGGTAAAAAACCATGGAGTAAAACAAATTTGATTGTATCAAATGTTGAGCAGGGGACAAAAATGGATCTAGTGTAATAACGATGACCATTGAGTAAGTAGAGAACCAATAGTAACATGAGTTCTAAGCTAACTGCAAATGGTCACTAGGATGTAAATAAACTTATTTTCAAGTTACAATATTGAAATGATAACACACTAACAAGTTGATTAGTTTTGTTCATCAGCTCCTTAACAAACATTATATCATATCTTCACGAGCTAAATGCATGATTGGTGCTTGAAAATGCACTTAAATTGTTCTAAATTTCCAAATAAATCAAGTGTTAATTTAATATTTTCATGAAATTAATAGAAATTATTGTGATTAAAAAATACTGAGTTTTGATTTGTTTTTATAGGAAAATAAAATATGAACCCAGGAATATTTAGATTTCTCAAATTGTACAAGTATCAAAGGCATGATTTGAAGCAAGGAAAGATTCAAGGAAGTCAAGTAGTGCAAAAACAACAAATAAGGAATCTACCAGAAATATTGCTGCTCCTTCCAAGGACTATAGCTCTCGTAAGGAAACTCTTATGAAGCTGAATTTAATTTTGGATATGTTATATAGGAAGGAGTTAGATACGTTAAGGACTTTACGGATCTGGATTTGGAGTTCGGAGCGCAAAGATATGTCTTTTGCAAATATGTCGCGTAGAGCAGAATTTACTAGGCGGGAAAAGCGATTTTTGTCCTAAAGAGATTAGGAAACTTGCCTAAGTCCTTTCTATACGAGGATTGAGCCTCCCAACATCTTCCTACTCAATTTCTACCTCCTAAACATTCTCCTACTTGGATTAGGGCTCCTTAACACCTATATATAGTCCTAGAACTACACATCTTGGAAGACACAATTCTTAGTCTTAGTTACAATTCTCTCTCAAATCATTATCATATTTTTTCTCTATAACTTGTGATAATGATTAGCAAATTAGGCTAAGAGTTCTTTGGTGAGGTTAGAGATGAACTTATATGCGTAGTGATCTTATTTATATTCGATTCTTCAAGGTTTTGTAAGTTTTATAAATTTGAGTAATTTACTCTTCTTCAACTATTTTCATCAACTCTTGTGTTAATAAAATTGTTTTATAAATTTTCATATAAATCTAGTCAAGCTCTTTTTATGTGAGAATCTTTATGATATAATTATATTGATATAAGTCATTCGTTTTATGGGTAGTCTTTTAATGCAATATGCCTTGGTATATAGTATGTTTTCGATTTCTCATAAGATGATATTTTGTGCCAATTCTAAAAGCAAGAAAATTATTTACTCAAATACATTAGAAATCATATGTTTTTCAATTCTTTATCTTCGAATTGATTGTTTGGGATGTGAAACTTTCAGTTGAGTAATTTTATGAATCAATCCAAATAAGTGAACGAAGCATATAAGGGATTCTTGACATCTTACCGTTTTAATTATCGTATTTTTCAACAACCAAAAATTCACTTTTCTTTAAGTTTTCTTAAAATCAAATCGCTTCGTTAATTTGGTTTGTTTATTTATCTCTAAAGCTACTTTGTCTACTAACCTTTTTAGCTTGTTTTAGTCATCTCCTCGTGGATACGACCGCCCAATCTATTCTACATCGATCGCTTTGTTTCGACAAGTTTGGCGTAATCAATGCAAAAATACCCCCTGTGCTTTGCTTGATTGGCAGAAACCCCTCTTTGTTATTTTTATTAACAAAACCCCCCATATGTTCTTTTTTTATTAGCTAAAAACCCCATATGAAATTCCTTCATTTACGTGGGGTGGTTATTGCCAAATTTTTAAGTGAATAGGAGGGTCCTTGGATCGAGGGCAATATATCCTCCATCGGCAGGGAAGCACTATAAACATTGTTCTAAGCCCTCAGCTAACTAAGAGGGTTGATGTGGATGGAAATATATAGACTATAAAATCCTCCTAGCCATGAATATCATTAAGTGTCGATTTTTTTTTTTTGAGAATCTGAATCAGAATCTTGACATCAAAGTCCTATGTCATGCTTTCAGAATCTTGACACTGAATAATTACATATCACTAAACTCGATTCCAAATATTTGATTTGTTCAAATAACCTGTCGAATAGGTTTTTATTTTATTTGATTTTCATTTTCGAAAATCAGAGCTAGATCAATATTATTTTTAGGATAGAAACCGCATTACAAAAATTAAGTAATAAATAAAATTAAAATAAAACCGCATTATTTTTCAATTTCGAAAATCCATGATGAAGAAACCGTATTATAAAAATTAATTAAGAAATAAAATTAAAAAAAATTATTAAGATAGAACAAAAATCAAAGAACAATGATTAAAAAAAATTAAAAGAACAATGAAATTGTTAAGAAAGAACAATAAATCAAAAGAAAAATTGAACCTATAAATATTACTAGGCAACTTGGGCCGGCGCCTAGGGCCCCCAAAATTATATGTGTTATCAGTGGCCCACCATATAAATATTATTTATATATAAGTATTGTTATTTTATTTCCAAAATTCAAGCTAGCACACTAGGTAGCTATGATGTTATTTTTGGCTTTCAGCCTTATGCCACGGGTTCGATACTCTACTCGGACATCTCACTTTTTTATTATATCTTGTGTCTTTTTTCTTTCTCATTGAGAAGATTATTAATACATTTTAATCTATAAACTATTAATGTAATTTATCCAACAAAAAAAAAAAAAACCCTATATAGATGATTATACATATTAATATATTAACATTTAATATATATCAATAAGCATTTTTCTCGGTTATTTTATGCTTTTTTTTTAACAAATTCTTTCTTCCGATTTCAAGGATTTTTTTTACAAAACAAATATTTTATGTTATGATTTTCACTAAAAACAAATTTTATAACATAATCGAAAACAAATTTTATTTAGATTACAAGCTTCTATTTATTTTTTAAAAAGAATTGTTGATTCTTTTAGCACGGGCTCGATCATAGACCATTTGTATAGATCAACAAAACATTGTCGATACAATTTAAATGATAATATTTTTTTAAGATATTTATATTTTATCGTTTGTGGAACAGTTATTACTTTATTATGACTTTTGCTGTCATTTATTATTACTTGTTATACATAACTAATAACTGATCTTAATGAGAAAAAAATTAAAATTTAACGACGTACACTTGTTGTTGTGGAATTATATTTTCTTTTGTTAAAAGAGTATTTTTAAAATTAAATAATTATAAAAATATATTCACGAGTAATTCAATGAAAAAAGTTTAATTATGTACCTGGAATAATATCAATAATTAATAAGTATTTTTGCATTAAAAAAAATTAAGTATATTTTTTTATAATATAGGGCCCGATTTTATAATTCGCCTAGGGCCCCGGAATATCTAGGACCGACCCTGAGGAGAGGAACTCAAATCCGGGCTGCTCAACATGAAGAAAGCAGCTGATTCAAAGACTTTTGAGGATTGTTTGCTAATTTGCTGGAGCATTTGGTTCACTAGAAATAAGAAGGTTTTTGAATTCCAACAGCTATAGACTCAGCCAATTTTGCTAAGAAATATATGGAAGAGCTTCGTATAATGTGCTAGAGCCAGGGGCTGTTCAAAACAGAGGAATAATTAGATGGAGAAAAGTGAACTTTGATGTTCAAAACAGGGTTTCAAAACAGAGGAATAAACCGAAGGGAAGGCTATTGCGGGTTTGGGGCCATTGCACGGTCTCATTCGGGACAGTGTATGGGTTGGAAGTCGAGTAGATTGCAAGGTTCTTTGGATCCAGGTAGCGCCGAAGCTAAAGCAACTCTTATGGCTATGGAATTGGCCTGTGATCACCAGTGGGATAATTTTGTCTTAGAAGGAGATAGTAGCGTTATTATTGGGACTATAAATGATGCAGTGGCTTCTCGGGCGGAGTATGGAGTTATCATTGACGATATCAAACTCATGAAAGATCCTTTCAATTTTTCCGCGCTCAACATATCCATCGTAAAGGAAATAAAATAGCTCATGAGACAGCTAAAATTCCGTTGAGTAATTTTTTTGATGTATCAAATTTACCGTCTTTGATCCAAAACATTGTAACCGCTGAATTGAGTTCTTGAAAGAAAGTTCGTTTTCCCTCAAAAAAAAAAAAAAAAAAAAAAAGAATGAGTAGCTTTTTTCTTATGGACATAAATAAAAAAAAAAAAGGTTGGTAAAGACCAAGATATTTTTTTTTTGATAATTGCATATCCATTCTCATTTTAATTTTTCACTACAATATATATTAAGCCGGCCTTCACCCCTGCCGCCCATTAAATAATCTACTCTATACAAATTTCCTCCTTTAAATTTCTTAACATGAATCCATACACAACTAGTGCACCTCCATGTTATCTCTTTCCACCCCCAAATGAAACCCTTTATTTGGAGGCATTGATGACGCCACACTTTAATCACCCTACAATATTTGAAAAATACCTAGAGAAAGAAGTTTCTTTTTTCGATGTAAAAACAACGAAAGTTTGGAAGAAGAAGTACACTACAACAATTCATGCTATTCCCGGCGCTTATACGGGTATAAATTACAAAGCCGGCTTATTTTTTCCTATTCACAATACTTTTTATCCGCGGGGAAAAAATAGGCATTATCATTGCATTGATATACCCGGCGCTTTTTAATTTGCTGATAAAAAAATAAAACAAATCTTTCAATGTTAAGGCTCGAACTGGGTCCTTGGAATTGGCATTTATATTATAGTTCAACACTTAAACCATTCCAACAAATGTACAATAGTTACAAACTTTCACTAATAAAAATATTTGTATAGGATTGAAACCATCAATTTATTTCTTTTTATCTCTTATTCAGTAGAACCCTTAGGGTGTATGTGGATGGGTTTTGGCCTGGTCTCATGGGTTTCGCGAGATCGAGCCAAAATTCTTTTAAATGAGTTTCCGCCAAATTTATAAAATCATCAAAAATCTATTTAGAAACTCACAATGAAATTCTTCAAACCTATAAAATATTGATTTGACACCTACCACCTACTTTCTCCCCCAAATTTCACTAAAAATGACATTGATTTGACACATATCACCTATTTTTCTTCCTAAATCCCAACATTCAAATCCAATCCAAGTAGGGTTTCAACTTATTCAAACGAGAAAACTCAACAGAAAAAACCCGTCCAAATGAGGTCTCAAAAGTTTCATCGAATCCACCAAAACTATTTTTTTTAAACCGAGACCCGCGAAACCGAGGCAAAATCCATCCAAGTAGACCTTTAATCACACTAATTCAAAATTTACCAATGCCTATCACAAATTCTAAATTTCCTCTTCCACCTCTCTGCCTCAGCTCCCCGCCTTCTCTCATCGGTTCTCCAACGCCGCCGTCCACCTCTCCGCCTTCTCTCACGGTTCTCCAACGCCGCCGCTGCCTTTTGCAAATCAAATTCAGTTGTTGCTCTGCGGCCATCTCTATTAATCGCCTCCAAAACTTGCTTCACCATAATCTTCTTCCGAGTAGACGCCCGTGCAGCTCCACCTCCACGGTGGTTTCTTCTCCGAAATATTCACAAATATCTCCTCAATTTTTTTTGATTTTTTAATACATGATTTTCAGATTTTAGTTCTGTGTTGGACCTATTGTTGGATACTTGTTCCCAATAAAAGAATTTTTTTTGAAAAATAGCCAGTTAAATTTAGGAAAAATTAGAGGTAGGTAGTAGGACTTAGGAGTAGCATATTCGAGGTTGATGATTTTTTCTTCTAGTTTTCTTGTTTGACGAGAATGAAATCTGATTCTAGGAATTTGATTTTTAGGAATGTGATTACCAAGAATATAACTCCATTATACTGTTTGGGTAACACTCGGGATTTCATAAAGGAATGTAACAAATTCATTTTCAAATGTTTGGTAAACTTAAGGAATGAAATCTATTTTTACACATAAAAACAAAAATGTTCCGTTTATATATTATTATAAATGATTATGAGATTTTTTAATTAAAATTTAAATTTAACTTTTTTTTTACTCAACCAATAATCATTTAATATTTTTGACATTTAGCTTAATTTTATAGGTATAATGAAGTGGTAAAATATTTTATGTTAAGTTAATTTTTTTTTAAAGACTTCAAATCTTGTTTTGTAATTATTGAAACTTCCAAAGATGATCATGTAATTTCAAGGGGTGTAAGTAATTATTCTTAATTTTGATTAAATATATAATATACTTACCATACATCAAAATTTATAATTGATTTAATTTATGTTTATTTTATAGTAAATACAAATTAATTAAACATATATGTGTGTGTGAGTGTGAGTGAGTGAGAGAGAGAGAGAGTATATGGAAAATATTGTCTTTTTATTTTTTACCTTGAATTCCAATGGGAATGGAATTAGAATACCATAGAAAACTTGGGTTTCAGATTCCTAGTTTATGAAGACAAGATTCCTGATAATGGGGAATTTAATTCTTTTCCCAAAATACAGTAAATTAACCCAAACACAATTATATGATGTCTGGTAATCAGATTACCAAATTACATGCCATTCCCAGACAAACAAACGGGTCCTAAGAGATATAAGCATTAAATTATCTTAGAAACAAAACCGCACAAGTTCACATACTTTTCTTTAGTTACATTTGTAGTATTGATTTATTGAACACCCAAGAAAGGTTTTCACAAAACCAAATGAAAAAAATGGCAAGAGAAAGATAAATTTATAAGAAATATCAAATTAATATCAAATGTGTTTGGTGCCTTTATTTTCAATTCTGTAGAGGTGAATATGGTGGTGAATGCATTAAAACGTAATAGCACGATTAGCATGAACTCGTATTTTATGATATGAGTAGGGCTGTCAATGGGTTGGATTCTGGTCGGATCAGACTCTTCCAGATCCGACTGTATTTATATTGATTCGGATCATGTTGGATTCGGATATTGTTCGAATTGTGTTCGGATCTAGATTTCTTAAATCCAATGGATCTTGGTTGGATTTTGCCGGATATCAGATCTTTTTCGGATCCAATAAAATTTTCATATAAAAAATTAAATTAATATTTTTTCCTAAAACAAGTTTATGAACCTTTCAGTTTTATTAATTTAATTTTAGCACATGTTCAAATTTTCTTTACTATATTCATATTCGTAGATGAGAATATTGGTTTAAATAAATTAATAAGTGAGTTATAAATTACTATCTTCTTAAATTGACGGTGAAATATTATTAATGATACTTACTTTTATAAAACACTATGTATATATATCATTCTTTTTATTTATTGTCGAATACGGATCTTTAACGGACCAGATCGACCTAAATCCATATACGCTCCATGTGTTTCGAATTACGGATCTTTATAATCGGATCAGGTCCATCGAATCTTCAATCAGATAAATATCCTAATAAATCGGACCGAATTCGGAAGAATCCGGATTGAAATCCATCCCATTGACAAACCTAGTTATGAGTATTGATTTTTTGGTTTGTTATGGTGAGCTTGGATTCTTTAAGCGTGTTTGGACTAAGGAAGTTAAATTTTAAAAAGAGTTTAAAATCCTTTGGACTTGTATGCTTGTTAATAAAAGAAAATTCAATGAAATTAGAATATATTGTAAATTCTTTTTTTAAGATATTGAGGAGAACAAATTATTTTTCGCTGACTTGAATGAACTAATTTTACAAAGTTACAAGAGGAATCCTTGGGGAAAAAAGCAATAATAGTCCTTTAACTTTGACAGAGATGCGGAAAGGGACACTTGTAGTTTCGGTAAGAAATTTACATCCTTTATGTTTTAAGTTGTTGTAATTTAGTCCTCTTGCCCTCAATTTTAGTCCTAAGTTTGCCGGAATTAAAATTAGTGTACATAAATTTCTACATTAGCAAATAAATTGATCGAGGATTATAACATCTTTGTCCTAATTATTTATTTTCCTCCAATTTAAGTTATTTTGACACGGTGAAGTGATATATTATCACCGCGTGGCATTCAAAAGGACAAAATTCCATAATTTATTTGTTTGTGTAGCAATTTAAGAACATTAGTTTAAATTCTGATGAATTTATGACTACATTTCGGGTAAAAGGACCAAAATTGCGACCGCTTAAAATATAAGGAATGTAAATTGCTTGTCGGAACTATACATGTTAAAGGATTAAAATTGTTTTTTTACCAGAATCCTTGGATATTTGAAGATACCAAGAACAAACTCAAGAGAAGCAAGATATTTAAGAGAGTATCATTTTGGACTTGAGATAAGAAAAAATGGTCAAATGAGAAGGGTTTTAGTGAAGATATTTTTAAGAGTTAATACCAATTTAATCTAATGATATTTATAATATTCAATTTATCTTCATGTGATTTGGAAAAGAACTCTTTATCCTCCTGTAATCTTACAAAAGTTTCACAGTACCGTCTCCCTGATATTTTTATATGAGGCAATTTATCCCCTTGTGTTATAAAAATGTGGCAGTTTATCCCATATATTATGATAAGTGTGGCAATTTACCCATTATGTTATGATAAATGTAAAAATTTACCCCCTATGTTGTAAAATACTTTTTATGTCCACTCTCAATTTCGGCAAGTGGGTTACACTCTGCGACTGAATGAGGTAAATTGCTTTTTTAAAATTTTATAGAGGGAAAGTGCTCTTTTTCAAATTATAGGGGGTAGATTGAATATTATGCATTTGAGATTGGTTAAATTGGCATTAGCTCTACTTGTTAATTGATGTTGAGAACAAATTGACATACTGCTCCCGATTTAGGAGACTTGGGTTTTTGGGAATGGATCAGCGGACCAAAAGCTTAATTATCTTTCTTGTCAATTTATATAATTATTCATAAACGGTTCGTTTTGTAAAATTTATCAATTCCTACGATAAAATTTATAGGGTAAACATCACTAATGGTCATCTTTATCATTAATTTTCGTTTTTTAAGTATTTTTTTTTATGTTAGTCCCTATTAAGGGTTATTTATTTCACTTTGATCTTTTTCAGGCTAAGCATGACGAATTCGATGTCACATGACATGCATGTAAGGGTATTTAGTCCCTGACTTTTATGAGAAATAATAATTTCAAATAAAAAAAAAATATCTTTTAAACACTTTTATGAATCAAAAATCATTTAAAATGAATCATAATAAAATATGGGTATTTTTGCATTTTGCTGTAAAACAGGAATTCAAGGCATACATAAAAGTACAATTGCATTTTAATGAGATGCACTTAACATTCAAAGACATGCATTAGTAGTGTCCCGGGATTTTTTTTTGCAAAGGGGGTATTTGCAAATACCCAAAATATAATCAATTTTGAGGTTACATGGTTTGAAGAGTCATGATTGTCACGTGTTTATGCAACGTTTGATGCCAACTGCAGTCCGTATACTGCCACAACATGTGTGGAAACCCTTAACAGAACTAGGAATGTTCTTTAGGGATTTGTGCTCGACTGAATTACGAATTGAAAAGTTGCAACAAATGGAGAAAGATATCCCTCTTATTAGTTGCAAACTTGAACGAATATTTCCACCATGATTCTTAATTCGATAGAGCACTTGCCAATCCACTTACCATATGAAGCCATTATGTGCGGGCCAGTTCAATACAGATGGATGTATCCTTTTGAGAGGTAGTTAACCATTCAATATAATTCTCTTTAAAAATTAAGGTATAATATATGTTTAATCTAAAAATTTATCCGATGCCTTTTCAATTAGGTTTTTACATGACTTGAAAGAAATGGTGGGAAATAGAGCTAGAGTTGAGGGTTCAATTTGTGAAGCATACCTAGCCCAAGAAGCCTCATATTTTACTTCCTTACATTTTAAGCCTAACATTGAAACAAGAAATACGAGAATTAGAAGAAACGAAATTAATGGACGTCTCGATCAAACTCCACGTAATTTTTCGATATTTAATCAAACAGGCCCTCCTAAAGGTATGTCTTATTCAAAGGAATTAAATGTGGCAGATAGCAGAAGCTCGCCTTCATGTCCTAAAAAATTGCGATGAAGTGATACCGTTTTTGGAGTAAGTTAATATAAATTCTATACTTATTAAAATTCTTTAAATATATTAGGAGTAAAAAATGTGAGAGTTAATATATGTCAACATACAAATTGTCTAAGCATTTCATATGGTTGGTTCTACGAGATTGCGAAACTGTGAATGAGGCGGTTATCGAAAACTCAATTGAAGAATACTTAGTAAAATGGTTCCACGAATATGTGAGTATAGAAAGTCACATGTTCATACATTCATATTAATTAATATCTTCCGAACAATAAATTCATATAATATTTTATGATTGATCAAATTGTATAGGTATATCATCCTTCAAACAATGTACAAAATCAACACCTACAAAATTTATCATGGAGTCCTTGTATAAATGTGAAGAAATGACGAAAATGTGTTGTTAATGATACACGTTCCATACACATGATCTGGCCGCGAATTAAAAAACTTATAATGCGGGTGTATGTGTAAAGGGTGAGGAGTCAACAAAATTTTATGGTATACTTGAAGATATAATTGAATTACAGTTTCCAGGTGGCGACCAAAACAAAGTTTTACTGTTTCAATGCATGTGGTATGACTCAGTTACTCCAAGAGGAATTAAGATACACCCGCAATATGGAATTGTTGAGATCAATATACGTCGAAGATATCCTAAATTTGACCCTTTCATACTTGCTCGATGTGCATCTCAAGTATACTTTGTCCCCTACCCGGGAAAGAAGAAAGATAAGATTAATTGGCGTGTTGTAATAAATACGAGACCAAGAAGTAGAGTGGATGATAGTTATAATGTACAAGAAGAAGCTTTGCAAGAACCACCTACCATGCTAAATTCAGTTGTTGATACCGAATTAGCAATGGATTTATATGCTGCTGAAGAAGGTGAAGGAAAAGGAGCAGAGAACGAAGAGAATATGGAGGTAGAGGCCGAGGAGGAGGAGGGGAAGGAAGAGGAAGACGAAGACGAAGAAGAAGAAGACGAAGAATGATATTTTTTTTTCAATGTAGAATTTGTTGTAGGATTATTTGTTGTATTCACATATAATTATAAATGTTGAAATTCTTGATAATTTTATCTAAGTTATGAATTTGTTGTATTATATTGTGTTGCAATTTTTTTTGTATGTAGATGACAAGCAAGAAGAAAAAGAGAGCTAGAGATGTACGCACTGGCCGCCAGTCATATCTACCTTCATTCAACCATGCTGCCACTATCACTACGACTCCCACTTTCACACCCTCCCCTAGTCCCACTCTCATTCTTACCCCTAGTTCCTCTACCACCCCCATCCCCCCTGGTTATCCAGGCCTAAATAATTTTTCAGTGGGTCCTAGCCATGTTGGTGCTAGTTCGAGTGTTGTTGTTTCGAGTACTAATGTCGGTGTTGGTCCTAGTACAGGGCATGATGATATGAGGCCGTGGATTCTCCCTCTTTTACCTATAAAAATGAGTATGTACTTATTTTAATTAATTTATAAATGTTAATTTAGTATACAATTTTTTTTAATGTGGACAATGTTTGGACGTAGATTTCAAGAAAAAAGTTTCAAAGTCGTTCGAGTGATCAGTGAGACAATCTGTAAACATTGGGAATGAGGATATCACTCGTACAAGAATGTTCCTCAAAGACTTAGAGACAAATATTTTCGAGAGTTTTAGGTATTGAACTAAATTATAATTATGTATATATTAGTGCTAATTACTTGTAGTTCAATAATTCATGTTTTGTTTTTTTATTTGTAACATGTTCTAATCACTTGCAGCTCCTTTATCGTTGGGCGCCTGATCATGAGTATATGATTAGAATTTTTTTAATCATGTCGGCTCAACATCAATCAGTGACAAATTCAGGTACTATCGAGAAATAAATCAAAAACCCTATTTCGTAAATGATGAAGAATACAAGGAATTTAAAAGCATATTGGTTTAGTCCCGAGTTTATAAACAAAAGTATAAAAAACAAAAAGAATCGGGCATCCGACTGTGGTGGCGAGGGACCGGCAAACCACACGGGTGGTAGTATTCCGCGTTCAGAGCACGATCGTAGAATGGTGAGTTTGTCTAAGAAATGTTTTAATGTGATGGTCAACTAAGAAATGCTTTTGTCAATCCACTATTTTGTTTGACTCGTTTAATACGATATTTTTATGACGTTTTTTTTTTTATTTTTTTTTTATTTTAGGCCGACGCAGGAGATGTAGTAACTCAAGCAAATCTATTATGCGTATGCATTCGCAATATGATGTAAACGGACAAATGATTAAGTGGGTCGATGAACGTTCAAGGAGAACATATTTAAGTCAAATAACCCATAAATTAGTTGAATGATATGTGTTGTGCTTTATTAACTAACTTATAATATTCGTGTATGTTAGAATAAGTTTGCGGATAAATTGGTTTCTGCCCAAACCTCGGAAACCGGTGAAACAATTCCAATCTCGCCAGATGTTGAGTTGAAGGTAACATAAAGGGTTAACAAATAATAATTTAATTTCTGTAAATAAAATTTATGTATTTAAAATTAATTTATAATCTATTTTTTTTGTCTTTTGTTATTTAACATGGACAGAGACCGTAGGTATTGGAAAGAAGGGCAATATTTATGGTTTAGGTTCTGAGGCTGCTCGGGTTAGGCCTATTTCATCGTCACATTATTCCATACCTAGTTCATCAGTCGATGCAGAGCTTGCGTTGAGAATTCAAACTCTCGAACAAACCGTACAGGAAAAAATACAAGTAGAGCAAAGCCAGAAGGAGGACCACGAGCAAATCAAAGAAAAATTGGCCATAACTGAAGAACAATTTGCCAAATCTCAAGAACAATTGGCCAAATCTCAAGAAATGATAGAAAGCATTGAGCGTTTGGTCGAAGGACTTGTAAAGAAAATAAAAAAATCGAGACCGCACATGTACCTGACCAAGAAACAACTGTTGTCTGAACCTAAATCTGAATCTGATGATGACGAGGGCGAGGAGGATGATGAGGAATCGTCAGATTGAAATTTGTTGAATGTTGTGATATTTTACTACAATGTTTGAATACTTAATGATTTTTGGACAGTTTATGTTTCAAATGTTTAGAGACTTCTTAATTTCTAACTATGATTAGAACTTATTTAATTTTGGGATGATGATTGAATTGTAAAATATTTTATGATTCTCAATAGATTAAGTTTTTAATTAGCAGGTCCCATTTTTTTGGGAATTTTTAATTTTTTTTCATTTTTTCCGACCAAACAATTCCGTGGGAAAATAAAAGAAAATAAAAAAATATTTATAATTTCCAACGGAATAATTCCGTCGGAAATAAAAATAACATTATTTAAAAGTTATTTCCGACGGAATAATTCCATCGAAAATTCAATTAACGACGGAAAAGTTCCGTCGAAAAATACAAGTTTCGACGGAATAATTATGTCGGAAAATCTGTCGGAATATGTCAGTTGGAAAGTTTTCCTACGCCACTTTTTCCGACGGATTTTCTGGCGGGCTAAATCCGTCGAAAAATCAATTTTCCTCAAAATTCGTCGGAAAATCAATCGGAAAAACCTGTTTTTCTTGTAGTGAGTTGACTCCGAGATTTATAGGCCCTTTTGAGATAGGCTCGTCGGCTTACCGATTGGTTCTACCACCATCAATCACCGGAGTACATGATGTTTTCCATGTTTCTATATTGCGGAGGTATATATTTGATCCGTCACATGTCTTGAACTATGAGCTACTTGAGGTTCAGCCCGACGTATCAGCATCCAGTTCGAGTTCTTGACACGAAAGACTGAGTATTGCGATATAAGTATAATTTTCGTAAAGGTTCTTTGGAAACATCATGGTATAGAGGAAGCTACATGGGAAACGGAAGCTGACATGAGATTGAACTACCCCCATTTGTTCGACGATCTAGGCATCGAGTAAATCTTCATCGATAACGTATCCTAATTTCATGTTATATGCTTTACAACGTGCCCGTACGTATATAGCTTGTTAATTGACTTGTATATGACTTGATTTATGATATATGGAGTTATAAATGTTATTTTGGATTAATTGTTATAATTGTATAACTCTCCCACATGCTTGCATCACTGTATCACTTACTAAGTCTTTCGACTTACCCCGTTTACTTTGTTTTCCTTAGATCACAGTACCACCGACGGTAGGCCTGAGTGAGGATCGGGGTTCGACATCGAGTAGCTTTGGGTAGATTGTTGTATATAGTTTTGGTAAGGCCGTTGTATATCGTGGTGAGGCATTTTGCACATGTATGGATCATTTAGATCCTTGAGTCTCTTTTGTTGTATATTTTGTACTTATGGTTATCTTGGTTGTAACACAGTATTAGACACGTAGTTTGTACCGTTTCAGTTGAGGATATGACATTTGTTTACAGCGGGGTTTGTTTATATGATTGCGACAATATCGTGGTCTATTTATGTTGGTCCCAAGTGGTCAAAATGACGTCTAGAGGGGGTGGGGGGTGGGGGTGAATAGACCTTTTTACCTTTTAAAATTCTCTAACTTTTCTTATTAGCAGAGTAAGCTGATCTTACTCGTGAGACTACTATGCTGATTTTGCACTTAGCTTATTCAGCAAAAGTTGACCACTAGTTTGATTTTACTTATCTGTTTCAAATATAAATCAGAGTTTGAAACTTGTATACAGAGGATTTATGTCAAATGTTTTTCAAACAAGTTTTTCTTTACTTAAAGATTTTATCCCCAGTTTTAAAACTCTTTTTAAAATCTTTAGCTTTCAAAGTGTTTGTTTGCTTATGAAAATATGCAAGTAATCAAACACATGAATTTTTGTAGTGGTTATATAGACAAGAATGTCTTTTAGTCCACTCTTCTAAATCACGAAGATTTAGGCTATACTACGAACACTAAGTAAATAGTACACTCTGCTTGCGTTTTTACAACAAATAATAAAGCCACAAGTGCGTAATAGGAAATCACAAAGAAGACCTATCCTCTGAAGTTATATCACTCACTAAGATGGATATACACCTTTCACAACACTCACAATTATAGAATTCACTCAGATTTGTGTGTTTAACTTGTTTCTTCAACTCGGCTTCGTCAACAGATGACTCGGCTGGTAATGTTCTGTTCTTGAGTTTTTGAGACTTAGAAAATTTTGATCGTTGAATGCTCTCTCAAAATGTCGTGTTGTCTCTAACTCTTGAATCTCGAACTATTTATACTTGAGGTTTGGATTCTGCCCATTGAAGTGAGACAGATTTCAGATCTTTCTCGAGTACTGGTCCCTGTTTCGGAACGGCTCTCTGCAACTATTCATTGTACAGTTCTACTGTACTTTCTGTCAATCGCATTAAATGCACCTTGCTGATCCGATGTTTCTCTTCAATCATTTGTCATTAATACCCTTCTCTTACAATATTTATTACCGTTGGAATGACTTTCCAATCAATTCTACTCTGCTGATCGAATCCACTATGCTGATTCAAATCGAACTCATCTGATTTGACTCTGCTGAAATCCACCAGTCTGATTCCGTACTCAGCATCAGATCAGTAGTCTTCTGGACCAAAATTCAATCTTCTGATTTTACTTGTCTTCTCGATTGAACTATTTCAGAGGTTAACTAAGCTTCCATTACTTAGCTGATGACTTTTGAAAATCATCAAAACCTCCCTTCGCTTCTTCATCTTTATCCAACAATTTATATACTTTTGTTGGTGCCACATTTGGTGGTTTGATTATTTGTGCATGTTGTTTATTTTTGTTATGCTATAGTATAGTAGGAATAATGTCCGATTATTTTGTAAAACTTTTACGAGTTCGGCGAAATTTTTATATCCATCCATTTATCACTTGTTATGTTACATGTTTTATTAAGGAATTATATGTCACATGATATGGTTTTGTTTACAACATGACATGTACTTGATATGATATGCTTGACATGCACGTCACTTTTCCGTGCTCGGGACTTACCTGGGACGGGGGTGTGACATCTTTGTTGAAATCTAGACTTCAAATCACCCCAAATTTCCTTTGCACTGTTGGTGTATATGATACTAGAATGAATCTCTGAAGAAACAGAGTTTAGAATCCAAGAAACAACAATATCGTTGTTTCTGGACCAAGCATCTTGTAAAATTTCAACATCATGACCAGGATCTGTTATAGTTTCATTAATGAAACCAATCTTGTGTTTGACATTCAGGGACAAAGACATTGATCAAGCCCATGCAACATAATTGTTACCAGTGAGTTTGTTTTGAACAAGAAGAAGACCTGGGCCATCAGAGGGGTGAAGAAAGTAAGGGATGGAGGGATCTTCCATGGGTAATCTTGAACAAGATCTCCCAGTCATAGAAGAATTCTAAGCATAAGAACTTGCAGACGGATTAACACCAGATTCAGTTGTCATGGTGAAGAAGAAAAACAAGAAAAAAAGATAAAGAAAGAATTGCAGAATTGAATGCAGTTTTATGAACAAAAAATTAGTATAAACTCGTCAATAGCAACGGAAATATATGTATTCAAACTGATACCATGTTAGAATCTGTAATTAATCATAGATTGTGAAAGGAATTATTTATTAAATCTGGAAGAATTGATTTGAAATTGAAGAACAATGTGAAAGAAACAAACAAAAATTTACAGGAAAAGGAAAAATCTTTCATTGAGAACAAAACTTGATTTACAGAATTTGAATTACAATAAAGGGAAAAGTGTACTGAACAAACAACATACCACCTATACTTATAAGCAACTAAGGCGGCTTAATCAAGGAAAATATCAAAATTAATCCCTATATTAATAACAAATACAAAAAGGCCCTATATACAAACTATAATGTCTAATATGCCCCCGCAAGCTGGACATTAAGTTCCCTTAATGGACAGCTTGGAAAAAACGAACCAAACGACGACTGAGATAAAATCGGCAACAAGTGTAGAGATGAATCTTGAATAGTATGAAATCGGATACGAACCATATAAATTTCATGAATCTAGATAGATGAGCTGATGATCGAAGAAGACAAATCCGAAGAAACCGATATTGAAAATCGGATTATCATAAAGATTGGAGCAATTGCATGAACATAATTGCTGAAAAGAGATTGATATATGAAAGAAACCTTGATTAATATCAGGATATGATATGAATTGAAAATAAACATTGATATATGAAAATCTGGGATTTTGAATAAACCAGAGATGATTTTCGAATCTAATTGTGGAAATCAAACCAAATCTTGAAAGAGTTGATAATGGAGACAAAATCTCGAAGAAGACAAACACAATGAATATACGAAAAATATAGCATCGGATATTAATGAAACAATAATAGAAAAAAATTGAGAATTAATGTGAAGGATGATGAACCAGATATGATGAAAGTGATTTTGGTTAAGGAGACATATGAAGTAAGGGCTTCTTGGATCATCTAAGTTGGTAATTGATCTGGCCATGGTTGTGGTGGATTGATTTGCAGGTTCCGTGGACATATTGCAGAACGTAAATGATATAGATATGAAGACTGGAACATAATTTATGAATCTTAATGAAAATGAATGAATGTTTAAGAGTGGTGCAGAAAATAGAAAATCAGAATTCTTGGATCAAGAGACAATTCATCGAACAGATTATGTGCGAACAACTTGAATATGAAATATCACAATTTTGTGAAATTTGAACTTAAAATTGCAGAGGAACATAAACGGAATTGGAAATGGAATTGGGAATAGAAACCGTGATGAAATCACAACTGAATAGTTTGTGATGATCATAAATCTTGCAGAGTATAAAGATGAAGATACATGCAAGATTCAGAGAAAAATTGAAAGCATGAATCAGAGAGATTGGAGACGAATATGAATTGTGGAAATAAATCTTGTACTCCGAATGATGAAAATTGAATTGAATTTATGAATGTACAGCAGATGTATTGATTGAAATTTTCTACTGAAATTGGTGTTGAATCACCATGAATGAGTGAGGAAGAACTTGAAAAAAATCAACAGAGGACAAGAGAGAAAATTCAAGGGAATAAAAAAAGTAATTTGAAGATGAAGTACACGGACTGAATTGATGAAGATGATCAAGAATCAGAGTTTGATCACAACAGAATTTTAATATGCTCTGATACCATATTAAATCTGAAGGAATTGATTTGAAATTGAAGAACAATGTGAAAGAAACAAAGAAAAATTTACAGGAAAAGGAAAAATCTTTCATTGAGAACAAAACTTGATTGCCAGAATTTGAATTACAATAAAGGGAAAAGTGTATTGAACAAACAACATACCACCTATACTTATAAGCAACTAAGGCGGCTTAATCAAGGAAATCAGAATTAATCCCTATATTAATAACAAATACAAAAAGGCCCTATATACATACTATAATGTCTAATATTATTTGATTATATGGTGTGTGTAGTGCGTGTTCTTGGAGAAAAGGATGAAGAAGAAAATAAATTTTATTATTGTGAAAAGCTTACATGACAAGGATCGAACCCTAGTATGTATACAAGACTCAAGACGGTGAAAATAAACTAACTAACAATTAAATAACCTAACTATAAAGCGTGAAGAGCTTCTACTAAATAAGATACAAATAAAAATAAAAATAAAAGTAATTAAATTATAATCCCTAATACACTAATTCCAGATTCAATATCTCCAATACTCTTTGTCTAGTAAATCCTCCAATTCTATCGAAAGACTCTTCTCATAGACTTTTCAATAAGCTCTTAAATGAACTTCCTGAAGTTTATTAATATTTTGCCTTAACTTATTAATTCTCTTCTCATACATAAGAATAAATTTTGCTCAAGGTCAAATAACCACTCCTAAGGGAACCAATGAACATTGATCCACACCCTTAATTAAAGAATACGAGCATCACTGTCATCCTATAACTTAGCATCCAGAGCAATATCCACACAGTTTGTAATTGAAGAAAATTAGAAATGATAAATATATCAAAACTGTAGTAGAAAAATGCACGTATTTTGCACGTGAGTAACTCATTCAATACTTTAATTGTAAGAACTGTTAAATATGTTATTGTTGTATTTTGAGTTGTTTATAAATTAATGTTATTGTATAATGTTACTTAAAACTAAAAAATCATGTTTAACACAATACCCACTAATAGTAATCAATTTAGCATGATAATTGATCCTCGACTTCAGAATCAGTACTCACTCGATTCTGCAAGGAGAATCGCAAAATTGGTTGATAGTTGTTTGAACAAGAATCCGAAAGATCGGCCATCTATGAGTAAAATGGTGGAGATTGAAGCAAGCTACCAAAGAATAACAAGTAACTTAATCAGATGTGAGAAGTTCTGATCATGCTTCATCAAATAAACCTTTTAGCAAAGAAGAAGGCAATACTTCTAGACAGATATCCTACATGGCTTAGGCAAGTAGTTCTTGATTTAGGATGCGTACGTTGTGTATATTAATTATTATAGCCAATTTAATCATATATGAGGTTAGGTGAAACCGTGAAATTACACTTAACAAATGACCCATGTTACGCATGAAGTGGTTGCACCTTCACAAAAATACCATGACTTAAAATTGATAAAATAATTCAACCCAAACTTTTAAATCAAACAATAAAAAAAAATCCACTTCATAAAAAACGATATAAACCATTAAAAAACCCTATCAATCCAATTAAAAAATTAAGATTCATCCAATATACTTCTATGTACATGTAAATATTTCCTTTCTAAAGTAGTTTAATTACATCAAATATAAATAATTACTATCCATAACTTATACATGTATATCATATATATAAATTTCATTAATTTACTCTTTGTTTGCGCTTCACCATTTTGCTAAAAGATTATTGCGGTCCTCTAGCTAATTTGTAATTTTTTCTTGGGTTTTTATAAGTTTACATCATAGTTGTTAGGCCAAATGAAACAACCAAATTAAATTCTTGTACGAACAATAGTTAATGTTATATGGTAATAATTTTTATTTTTAGCTACTAGTGCACTGAATATGTGTATTTAATAAAAAAAAGTACATATATAAAGGAGCAATTAAACAAAGGCGAGCCAATCGGATAAAAAAGTGTATGTCATCCTTGTGCTTCGCATCCACTTCAATCAAAATGATTTGTTTTTCCATTGTGATTCTGGTGGATTTATCGATGAAGGTTTCCGTCGTGTTGGTGGTGGTGGTGGTTTTTAGTGTCACTCTAGTATATATCCAAATTGTACCTCAAACTTAAAAGCAAAATATAAATAACCCAAAGAAATTTTAACACACCAAAATATAATAACAATTCATTAATTCTATTAATCCAAATAATCATTAAATACATTCAACAAATATATTCTTCTTCCAATCCCCTGTTTTTTGCAACTCATACAGAGATGCTTGGGTGATCGGGTGGTGGGGGGCTATTGGCTGGGGAAGAGGGCTCACCGTAATAGGGTGGGGCACTAGGTGCGTAGTTGAGATTCATTTTCTGGTGGTGGAAGGGTGCGGGGAATGAGAAGATTGAAGAAGATGATGGCATGTACTATTACGATATATATATTGGTAAAGACTAAGACAAATGAGAAAAAAGAGCATGCTCATGTTAAACTCAACACGAATAACATGTATGTAGTTTTCTTCGTTATTACGAAAATATAAAGAACATCAATAAAGATTTAGTTTCAAAGGGCACAAAATTAAAAAGTTACAGTAAACAAAATCTTAAAAACATATAGCAAACTACTAACCTAATGAAAATAAAGATTGATCCGACAAGATACCATAAATATATATGAGCAACTAACAGAACCTAGTTTAAGCAACTAACAAAACCTAATGTAAGCAACTAACAAGAAATAAACTCTCAAACAAATGTAGATAACTTGACAAACCAAAATCTACAATGCACAAAATTAGAGATTTATTGAATTAGAAATAAAAGTTGTTTGCTTAAGTTTATGTGATGTTAAGCAAGAAATTTTAGAAAAAAATATAAGAATCTATATACTTACTTCATTCTGAGTGAGTTCATAAAAAATGACGGGATGCTTCTTACACAAGGTATTACGCAATAAACATTGTTGAAAAACACCCACAAACCAAGGTCTTCTCCTTATCTGTATCAGCTATTCATTCTCAAGTTGGTCTTTTGAACATAGGGAAACAGATAGTGAAAAATGTACCCTTGGCTGCTAAGACACTTGGTAGCCTCTTTAATTTCAAGTAGTTTCACTTTCATCCAAAATAGGAAGTTAATTCCATGTAACAATAAGAAGATTTTTTATTGTTTATTTTTACTAGAAATTTGCACGTTTTTTGCACGTGACTAACTTATTTCACACATTAATTGCAAGGACTTTTATATATGTTCTTGTTTTTTTTTTAGACTTTTTAATGAATTAATATTCTTGTACAATTTTATTTAAAATTTGAAAACCATGTTTGATATTTTATGTTATATTATTGTCTCAAAATAACACATATAGTTTTGACTAAATAACTTAATTGTTAAGTTGAAACCAAGGAATCAAATTTGAGATTATAGATATCTAATACAAAACTTGAAAAATTAAAATCGAACTATAATTACTAAGAATTTCCAAAACTAGGGGCCATTATTGAGGCCCCTAAATGATGGGTCTATCTAATTATTGTTCTAAAATTACCATAAGATCCTCTTTGTCTAGCAAATTCTCCAATTTCATGGAAAGACTCTTCTCTTAAACTTTTGAATAAAGTCTTATGACCTTTTCGAAGTTTATTAATCTTTTGCCTTGACTTCTCGATTCTCTTATCTACATTTCCAAAAGTAAAACTTCTCCATGACCTAAGGCCTGAGGAGAATGATAGCTGATATCTTGGTGAACCATGTGAAAGACCATCAAGAACTCTATGACATTCCCATAATTGTCTTGGGGGACTTGACAAGACAATGTTTGTTGAATTGGTCTTCATGAATAGTTGAGCATTTTGAGATGAAAATTTGAGTTTGTTTTACTGAATTTTGATTTGAGAACATTGCTTAAGGCAATTATGAAATCCAATCTAAGAGTGGAGATGATTTGGATATCGAGAAGTTAGATGCATTGCAAAATCGCGTTGAAGAGTTGCTAAATAAATAAATAAAAGATTCTTATTAGTGTTGGATGATGTGCTTGATTGATAATCAAGAGAAGTGACACATTCTTAAAAATATTTTAGCATGTGGACACATTGAAGGTTTTTGTGATTTCAGTTGATTTACAGTGTGGGTTCCTGTGTGGTGGTGGAAACACGATTTTTCAACGGCTTCACTGTGAAACCTCTTTTCACTTTCATGTTTTTTCCCCATTTTGTCCCTTTGTCATTTGAATCCGAGTAATGGGGTGATACCCAATTTCTACATAAGAGGGGGGGGGGGGGGGGGGGTTGAATTAGGTTTATAAATCTTTCTCAAAGTTTATGTGTTTAGTTTTGTTCCAGAAAATAAATAAGTTTGAAATGATAAAAATAAATGTGAAAAAGTAAATAGACAAAGTCACCGTTTTATAGAGGTTCATGCCCAAATGGCCTACTTCCACTTTTCCAGCACCCTTGAAAAATTCACTAATGGCTTGCAGGATGAATCTTCGCCATACGGGATTACAAGTTACAAACTTACTCTCGATTTTATCCGAGCTTACTAGAACTCTTGTCCTATCGCACTTCACACACGTGCTTACTAGAACTCTCGGGCACTAAACAAGCATACAAGTTTACAACTTTCGCTCAAGTAAATATAAATGTTTTTTTATTACAATATAATGCTCCTAAGTGAACTGATTTTGCAACAGAATAACACTCTTCTTTTTCTTCTAATCACTCAAAGTTTCAAAGTTTAAAGAGCAAGAAGAAAAGATTTTGAACTTTTGAAAAAACCGATTTTTGCAAGTGTAGAAATGGACTAAAAAATTTGGCTTATGAAATGATTTTGCAAATGAAATTCATAATTCTTGTGTTGTAAAAATCGATGGGAGTGACTCCCTATTTATAGGTGAGTGATGATTTTCACAAATGGGAAAGATTTTTTGTTCACAAAATATTTTGTCACTTTAAAAGATATTTTACAAGATTATTTCACATGTGACAAGTCGTCAAATAAGTGGATTAATGTGGACATATTTTAGTTCAAGTTTGAAGACAAATTCTTTCCTTTGAAAAAGATATGTAGAATATTTGCAAGAGATCATTTTGAAATGGTAAGATTTAGCTAGGAAACTTTTAGAGAAAAAATTACTTGCTAGCTAAGATAAAATCTTGAGAAATCTTTCCTTGTAAAATATATTTTATAATAGCTTATAGGAACGTACATTTTATTTGACAACTTAGGATAAAATAATTTCAGAAAATTTGGCTTAATTTAAAATGAAATTTTCGGCTCATTTGAGAAAAGAGGGAAAATTAATTTTATTCAAAATATTTATTAAGAGACCGAAAATATATGGGCCAAATACATTGAAAAAATTATTTTGGGCTAAGGAAGTTCTTGCTCTTTTCACAATCGAAATTACTTACGAGTTTACAACTATTTTCTTGAATAAAAAATTGGGCCCTTCAGGGGTGCTAGGGGCTTTGAGCTTGTTCATCCATCATAGCCGACCTTCTTACATAAATGAGCTTCTTATGAGTTATTTTCCAATTATGTGCAAGCCTTTATTTAATAACGAATCTTCCTTCATTGTTGGGCCTTCTCTTATGCAAATGAGTTGGTCTTTTTAATTTAATAACCTGTTAATATCATAAGACTCAAGAGAAAGTTCGTTTGTTAATCATCAACTTTTCGGCTAACAATCTCCCCCTTGATTGACAAACAACTTTTGATGCAATAAATTGATTTTTAAGGGAACTCCCCTAACTTTTTGCGTTTTTTAAAATTTCAAACTCCCCATCAATGGGGCAATTTTTGAGAAAAATATTTCTTGGGAAATTATACGAGTTCTTAGCATTAATTGTTAAGTCTCTTTGACCAATGAATTTTTGAAAAACATTTTTATGCGATTTTTTAAAAAGTTATGCAATGCAATGAGCAGTTTAAGCCACGACAAAAAATATAGCAATTTATATTCATAAACTCATATAGAGTATCTAAGTCTAAACTCATATCCAAGTCATAAAGCATAATAAACTAATATAATATCCAAGTTACATAGGCAACAAGCATAATAACAAATAGTAAATTCAGCAAGCATATAATCATCAAAAACAACTTCTTTCTCCCCATTTTTTCAATCAATCAGTTTCCTCGGACTCATTTCCTTCATACTTAGATTCTTCATCTTAATCCTTATATTTCTTTTTGAATGGATTTTCATTCACATAAGATGATGTTTTCTCTTAATAAATAACTTATGTTCACTCTTAAGTTAGGCAATATTCGCAAGAAGGGAATAAGATCAGAGTTTCAAGAATAATTAGGCGGAAGCATAAAAACTTACTAATATTTGAGAAAAATCATTTTAGAGGAAGCATGTTTCGGCAAATTATAGTGTCAAGTTCCGGTAAATTCCAGTATCATGTTCCGAATCTTCAAATCTCATTGACTTTTAATACCCAAATTTTTCCTCTTTTAGCAAAATTGATCCTTTGCAACAGCC
Organism: Penstemon newberryi var. newberryi; assembly: GCA_030819805.1. Lineage (NCBI taxonomy): Eukaryota > Viridiplantae > Streptophyta > Magnoliopsida > Lamiales > Plantaginaceae > Penstemon > Penstemon newberryi. The sequence goes on along the minus strand of JAUALY010000001.1, from coordinate 75,495,871 downwards.
TTAGTGAAAATATCCGCAAGTTGATTTTCGGAGTTCACAAAATTAATACATATATTTCCTTTTATTATAAATACGATAGGCTTTACTAGTCAAATAATATCCAGCAAACATGCCTTCATCAACCTTATGATCAAATTTAGTAAGATAATCATGATCATTAAGAATATAACATTTGCAACCAAAAACTTTAAAGTAAGCAATATTAGGTGTTTTCCCATTCCAAAGTTCATATGGAGTTTTATTTAAAATAGATCTAAGAAAAACGTGATTAGAAACATGACATGTAGTGCTAACGGCTTCAGCCCATAATGATTTAGGTACACTATATTCATGTAAAAAAGTTCTTGCCATTTCTTATAAAACATGATTCTTTCTTTCAACTACCCTATTTTGTTGAGGGGTCTTAGGTGCAGAGAAATGATGAGAATAACCATTATCATCACAAAAAGAAGCAAAGTATTTAGAGTCAAATTCAGTACCATGATCAATTCTAATTGAATTAATGAGATAACCTTTTTTTTATTTTGCAATTTCTTTGTTAAAGTAATAAATGCATTCAAAATTTAGAACCCAAAGTACAATTTAGTGCATGGGATCAAAAGTACTCACTGTCTTCTTAATTGTCCTTATGCAAGGCAGGTATGGGCTCTTTCCGAGATATCTTACGCGACCTATAGCTATGATGCCCAAGACGGGGTAAAATGGTTCAAATCTGTTCATTCGAAATCAGACTCAAATGAATTCGGGCTTTTCATTACTTACTGCTGGTGGATCTGGTTTAGTAGAAACAAATTCATATGGGAGTCTTCCGAAATTCGAACTAATACGCTTTGCACTTTTGCCGGTGATTATTACAGAAGATATGAACAATCTACTCGCCGTTTCACTGCACCAAAACCGAACAGAACACTTGGAACATGTTTGAATGAAAATTATTGGTATTGGTTTAATTGCAATCAACATGGATGTGAGTTTAATGGTATTGGTTTAATTGCAAGAAAGTGGGATGGAGAATGTGTTGGCTGAAAATATATTAACATGAAACTTCCTTTTCGGGCTACTGAATTTGGTAAAGTGAAAGGTTCGAGAGACTTGTTAATCGAAGGTGATTGCCTATCTGTTATTCAAGGTATAAAAGATTCAAGGAGCTCGAATGGAATGCTCGGACCAATCTACGAAGACATCAAGTTGCTAGCAAAACAATTTACTTCTTTTGATGCTTTACATGTTTTTAGAGAATGTACTAAGGCAGTCCATTGTCTGGCTATGCTCGCCTCCATAGGCTTTTCTTTTTCCCCGTTTCTCCCTAGTTCGATCACTAAGATTGTATTATTTGAATCCTTGTAATGATATTTTCACGTTTGTCTCAAAAAGAAAAAAAATGTAATTTTCCCATTTTTTTCTGTTCTATCATCAATTTTTCATTTATATACTTTATTTTGTAATACTCATAATAATTAGAGAAGATTTGTTATTTTCAAGTTGAAAGATGTTTCAATAATTAAAAAGATTCTCATGTGACAACTATGGACTTTACATTAGACGATTGGTCTAATTGGTAGGTTTTACGGTCAAGAATTGTTGGGCTTTGGGTTCCTTTGCACACTTGTGGCAATTTCATTTTTTTGATATATTTTTGGGAAATAATTGAATCCGCTCGAGGTTCAAGAGGACCTAACTTATGAAGAATTTCCGATTTGTATCATTGATCGTAAAGAACAAGCTTTGAGACATCGAACAATTCCGTTAGTAAAGGTTCAATGGTCAAACCATTCACTTCGTGAAGCTACTTGGGAACTGGAAGAAGACATGCGGGAAAAATCTCCTAGTCTATTCATCGAAGAAGGTATGAATCGCTAAGTTCCAAGTTTCGAGGACGAAACTTTTATAAGGGGGGTAGGATGTAATAACCCTATATTAATTTCGCATAATAGGCTAAAGTGAGTTTCGTACATATTGCTATTAAGAAGTAATGTATGTATAAGTTTAGAGATTAAATTTCAATAACATAATAACCAAAGTGTAAACTTATAAATCAGGGGGGGTAATATTGCAATTTTATAAAAAAAAGGATTTTAAAAGCATTCAAAGCACTACATAGGTTAAAATAATCAAGTCTTGTGGTTTCTCCTGATAATAGCGCCGCCACCGCTCTGGTTAGCATTTTTTACTTCAATCTTTCTTTGTCTAAGTAATTGTATTATGTGATAGTGAGATGTATGAGATGAGATATCTAGTAATTCATTTAGTATTGCAAATTGAGGAAGGATATATGGGATTGCATATCACGATTTCAATGGAAAGGTCCACATATATTTTATTGTATGTATGTAATCTAATGTCATAATTAATTATGGAAGGTACTATTATTTAATTTGACATGAATCTCACTGCCGAACTAAGGTGTGGATGCAAAATTAATTAATAGCAAGTGTTGGATTACATGGGAATTGGGTTAAGTATTGAACAATTTCAACTTTATAGCATTAATTCGTCAGGGGTTTTTAGACTCAGATTTCAGTTTTCCTAGTCAATTAATCTTCCGATTTGGATAGCTTATATTGTGTTTTATTATGTTTAGATTTTAGGGATCAAGCTTAGTCGAGATTTTGTGGTGCTCAAGATAGTGTGACGTTAATTTATTTGAGGTAAGGGGTTTTTGGCACTTTCTACTCTTATCCCTTGTGAATATTATGCTTAAGCCTGTTATCTTGAAATCTCATTGTCCTTAGTAAAATACTTTTTATTAAAACAGATTTTTGGGACAATGTTTTCATCTTTGAATAACAGATCCGGTGTGCAAATTGATAGTGATTCATTGATCACGTATTTGAACTATATGGGCCATTGTTTGATTACATGGAGATACCGCATTTATTTCTTATTTAATCTCTCAGATTTGCCTATGAATTGTTTGGGCCCCTTCGGGGGATTGTCGGCTTAGGAGCTAGTTCCGCCCATTGTATTGCATTAAAATTTGAGTCTGGTTACCCTTCAGAACCAGTTTCGACCATTTGTATTTGTATTTGATAAGTCGACGTCCTTGTCACGGGATTAATGGTGGCCATAGTGTTAATTTGTGAGTTGAAATGAATGTTTGTCTCCTACATATTTCGGTTCATGAAAGTGTCACGTTGTCTGTTTGCATTATTATTGAGTATTATATGTGCATGGATTTGACAGAGGTGCCTTAAACTTCTTATTGAGTGAGCAACTCACCCCTTGCTTGATATTTTTCAGATCGTTAGACAGCTCGAAGTTGGAAGGTTTAGATTTCAGAGTCTATCCAGTAATAGGAACCCACTAGTTAATTGTGCTTTGTTAATTTCTCTTTGAGTTTTAGGCTTTCTTACTTTGAGGCTTCGTTGGTTGTGACTGACTTCAACTTAGTATTATACAAATTGTTCCTGGTGAAAACCTTTGGATACTTTATTCCGACAGTTCGAACAAATCGTTGAGAAATTATTTTCGTTTTATTTTGTTGTTATTTTTGGAAATGAGTTTAAATTCGAAGGCTTCGCGTCGGCACGATCGTAATGACGACGCGGCCATCACGCCGGTAAAGTAGTATAAAAATAAATAAATATATAAAATTGGGGCGTGACAACTTGTAAAGACCTTGATCCACTTCTGGCCTTGTCAACATTGTTGAGCTCTAGTCCACTAGCCCAAAATGCTTAAGCCAATGTTGACAAGTAGAAGTGGATTAAGTCTTTATTAATCATTCAAACAATTCATCCATAATCAATGTGGGATTGGGGTGTTACAATCTCCCCAACTCAAATACTCGACGTCCTCGTCGAGTCCAGAACAATAGCCCAAGACCGCCCTCATGGATAACAACACGAAGTTGGCTCTGATACCATTTGTAAAGACCTTGATCCACTTCTGGCCTTGTCAACATTGTTGAGCTCTAGTCCACTAGCCCAAAATGCTTAAGCCAATGTTGACAAGTAGAAGTGGATTAAGTCTTTATTAACCATTCAAACAATTCATCCACAATCAATGTGGGATTGGGGTGTTACAATTATTGTAACACCCCAATCCCACATTGATTGTAGATGAATTGTTTGAATGGTTAATAAAAACTTGATCCGCTTCTACTTGTCAACATGGGCTTAAGCATTTTGGGCTAGTAGACTAGAGCCCAATAATGTTGACAAGGCTAGAAATGGATCAGGGTATAAATAAAAATTATTGTATATAAACTTTCGTTTATTTATCTATTCTACATCTATACTAATACTAATTACTATTACTTATACTAATATACTAATAATAATAATAATAATAATAATAATAATAATACTAAAAGTGTGAATAATTTAAGTTTTTTTCTTTTTTTGTGAAGACAAAAATACCCCCTTCCCATCAAATTGGTATTAGACATAAATTTTCCTTGAATTTTTCCATCAAATTGGTAGGAAAATATTTCCTTTTTTGTGAAGACAAAAATGTCGTTTTCCCATCAAATTGGTAAATATAATTTAGACATGATTTTTTCCATCAAATTGATAGGAAAATATTTTCTACTCTACAGGAAACTGAAGGAAAAATTGTAACTTCCTTTCATACTAACCAAACAACATATGGGAAAATAAAAACTACATCTGATAACTAAATAAGCTTATTTACTTATTAGAAAACATTGAATCTTATTTCACTAACAAGCTACATTTAGAAAATATTGAATTTAGAACGTACTTCAATTTAAAATGGTTATGCATCAAATATTGAATACAAAATCATGTATTAGTACCTCTGTTGGAAACTTACCAAAAAATCTTATATAAATGGACCAAGGTTCAAGAATGTTGTGTAAGGGTTATGTATTCAAATGACAAATAGATGTTAAAATTAGCAGAAGAATTTCGTTATGGCATTTGATATATATGGAAAACTCTTTGCCATCCCGAAGCTTTTGTTATTGGCCGACAAATATTTATAAATTACTTTTTGAAAATTTACTCTTATGTATTAAAGTAAAAAAGAAAATATTATTTGTATTATTTAAAGATTTAATACAACATAAGTCAAAAACATTCTCAGAAACACAAAAAAAAAAAAAAAAAATTGAATCACATCTTAACTATGTATGGACAAATAATACTTATGACATAGCTACATACGTAATTTTACTTTGTCTAGAGAAACAAAATATATAGAAAATCCAATAATATTAAGACATGCATAACATTGAATTTTCATGGGATTTTCTTCTTTCTGAAAACGGATAAAATCAATGAAAAATCCATTACATCGTTGAAAACATGTGAAATCGATGGTGAAATTAGTGAAGTTGGTGAAAAGATGCTCATGAATTGGTAAAAATATATGTGAAATCAATGAAAATTCGGCTGAAGTTTGTGAAAAATGGATGAAACTGGTGAAACGGTGCAATCAATGATAAACGGTTGAAATTGATGAAAACGGATCAAAATCGGTGGAAAATGGTAAAGTTGCTAAAAACATGTGAAGTCTATGAAAATTCATCTGAACTTAGTGAAAACATATGTGAAATAAGTTAAAAAAAATGTTAAATAGATGAAAACGGTAGACAAATGGTTTAAACCGAAATAAAAAAAGAAATCGACAAAAACGAGAAAAACAAACAAAACAAGTGGAATTCGTGAAAAAATGGTGAAATCATTGCCAAAATTGTAAAGTCCTAAACATGTGAAATCAATGAAAATTCATGCGAAATTGGTGAAAAAACAGGTGAAATAAGTGAAAATGGTTAAACTGTTAAAAAGGAATGGAATCAGTTAAAAAATGTTTAACCAAAAAAGGGTGAAACCGGTAGAAGAATGTATAAACCGGGAAAAAAAACTGACCGAAAAACGATTTAAAAACAATGAAAATAGGCTAAAACCAATATAAAAAAGGATAAATTGGTAGTAAAATATATTAAATCGATAAAAATGAATGAAATCAGCAAAGGGGTTCAATTTGTGAAAAATGGATTGAAGTAATGAATAAATATTTGAAAAACAACTTAGGTAGGTAAAGAATGCATTCCAAATGACATGGTAACAAAGATTGAAATATACTTAATTGGTGAAACCAATGACATAATCTATGAAATCGGTTTGAATTCGATGAAAATACAGTTGAAATTGGTGAACATTGGTGAAGTTGGTGAAAAAATGGATGAAATCGAAAAAAAAAAGTGTCTAAAATCGGTAAAACGTGTGAAATAGATGAAACGGATTAAAATATTAAAAACGAGTGAAATCAGTAAAGAAAAGAGTTTAACTAGCAAAAATAGGGTAAAACAGGTAGAAAAATAGTTTAAACCGGTATAAATAAAAATAATAGACAAAAACATGAAAACAGTGAATATGTTATTACCGAAAAAAAATGAGGAAATCGGTGAAATAAATATGAAACCGATAAAAATGAATGAAATCTGCAAAAAGAGGGGTTAAACCTGGTGAAAAACATATTAAACTAATGAATACATATATGAGAACGACATAGATAGGTAAATAAATGAATTTCAAATAAGAGGGTAAGGGGAAAATTTAGAAATCTACTTAAAAATGGACCTAAATCCATTTGATCATAAATTAGTATTTCATTATAAATTTTTGTGGTCAAACAATGCAAAAGATTTGAACTAAATATTTCAAATCCATCAAGTCATCCACTCATCTAGATGGACCCGTAGTATGTAAATCAACATAATTGTCTTTGTTGTATCATACGTGTCACAAATTGTGATTGATAAATACTTTTGTATTTGACAAATACGAGAACAAATGATATTAATCCTTGTGTAAGAAATTAAAAAACGTATAATGATATGTAGTAAAACAAATAACTAGAACTCTTAAAATGAAAATTTATACTAATGAACTAAATAATTTCTTATGATCTTATTTTAGATCAAATTTTATAAGATCTCATGACAAAATCGAAAGTCATTTTATATTTAATTACAATCCTTTAAAGTTATCATTATTTTTCATAAAAAGTAAATTAAATATCAGTAATTGAATTGTACTAATGACATAATAAAGTTAATTTTACTCTAATTTATAAAATTTATCCATGAAATTAACTAGACACGTACAACGTACGTGCATTTTTCTAGTTAACTTAAAAACGAAAACATTTCGGTGTTAAATGCATGTCCTCATCCATCTTGATGTAGTCACACCTAAACATTTTTCCCCCCTGATTTGGAGAATGCAAAACCCCTAATAACAGCTTGTATTTAGTCACACCAAACTTACAACAAATTAATTATGTGATTAATTTATGTATTCATTAAATCAAGTGATGGGTTATGTGGATTCTCATTTTGCATGTGAGCATCGTATTGGTGGATTGCACCACATGTAGTTGATGACGTGATGCAGCGATTGTCATAAATAATCTCTTATTCCTCTATCAAGATGAAATGTGATGTTTAAAATGAGTATTCAATAGATTATATTTCAATTTAGTATCATATATTCATGTCATTATACGTGGACCGTGGGCAAATATTTTTTCGTGGAAATGCATATTAAAAATTAAAAGTTTGGGGGTAACTACCATATAGCAATAGTTCAAGGAGTGCAAGTGAAAATAACCCATAATTAAGTTCAAATAACGTTATTATATAATTAATATTAAAAAGTTACTTATTATCTTATAGTCCTTATTAATCAATTTTAATTAATCATTTTTTATTTGTAAACGAGTTTAATTATATTCAGGGCTCCAACTTCAAGCAATTCACGTCTATGTTAGAGTTTGACTTTTCCTATTCAAGTATTGGAAAATGCTAGAGATATTTGACAATGCATCAATTGTTGTTGTAAGATCAAATTAATATAATACCAAAATGTTGATTTTTATTTGTCTGTTTCCTTTTTCTGATTAAGTACAGTAATTAATGAATTTATGCAAGGACTCTTTTCAGCCATTTGTTCGTCCCCACGGACGTTAGCCATCCAAATCTTCCACCAAAATCGGTCACACCAACATAAACCAGAAAACAAAACAGTAAAATGATTGTTCTTTTTTATATAAAAAATCTCTCTTTTGTTCTATACTCATTTTTGAATGAAATTTTTTATAGATGTACTGTTGTGCCAGGTAGACCGGTTTGTGCAGGATCAATTCTCGGCCCACAACCCAGCCCACGACCCATCTTCGGAGGCCTCGGGCTGGCCCAATGTACTGTTGTTCGAAATGACGTGATCCGAGTATTGTAAACTCGTGATCGAAAAATGTCCATAAAGCTTGTAGATGTTGTATTATTCGGGATATGTGAAATACCCCTCACGGATAAAAATGGCAGTTAGGTCATCTCCAACATCCCTCTTAAATTATGGTCTCTTTTCTTAAAATTTAAGGGCCGAACAGTATTATATATTTCCACTTTTTACTCAGCAATACAACAACTAGTTTATATTTTAAGATTCTACTTTTAAACAACACCTCCACTTCACTACAACATCTAATTTATATTTAATAAAATATTCTAGATAATAATTTATATAGAATTTATAGTGACATATATAATATTTATTTAATACTAATACTAATAACAATTAACTTTGGCCTTTTATATTTAAAAATATTGTTTTAGTTTTCTGCAGGGAAAATACAACTTCCCATGCAAAATGAGTTTTTAACAATTAACTTTGGCCTTTTATATTTAAAAATATTGTTTTAGTTTTCTGCAGGGAAAATACAACTTCCCATGCAAAATGAGTTTTTAACAATTAACTTTGGCCTTTTATATTTAAGAGGCCAAACTTATAATTTTTGTTGGGGTCTTATAATATAAGAGGTCCCTTGGAGCTTAATTTTTTGAAAAAACTTATAAATTTTCTTATAATTTGAGTTATAAAGGCTCCCTTGTAGATGTCCTTAAGATAATTAAATATGAATGACATAATAGGTAATTGATAACTTTTGCTCTGACAATAACAATTGTTTGTCCTGATAATATTGATAGCCTTTGGAAAACCAACTTTTTACTCTTACTTTTACTGTGCATAATAATTAATTACACGTGAAATGGAGAAAATCGCCTCATTGAAGAAATTATGTAATGTACACCTAAGTCCTAAGATAGACAGAGAGCTCAACTATAGAAGAATTTTCCTACACGTCTACTACCAAATAATATAATTTCACTTCATATATATCATATTCTGGTTCATGTTTCCGGTTTTTGATACTTTACACCTCCCCCTTCCCCCAAATAGGAAAAATGGGCACTTAATAACACTTCGTACCCTCGAATTAAGAAAAATAAGTTGCACCCTCTCATTTTTTATCCAACAAAATTGACCATTAAAGTCAACAAACCAGAGATGAAATATGTAACTAAATTTTAATTTTTACCTAAAATCAGCATAATATATTTAAAACCATAAGATGATCTGTAACGCTCCAAAAATTTCGAACCCTTTTGATTGAATTTTTAATCCATATTTATGTGCTACTTTTTATTTTCAAAGTAAAGCATTATTTGAACTAAAATATACAATTTAATTAAATCTTGTGACCTTATGAGCTTTGAAATAATTTAAAAACATATAAGTTACTTTAATTTTATAATAAAACCTTTTTGAAATTTTTCGGGCTTGGATGCACAAATTTTTTATTTTAAGGGCTAAAATGTAAGTTTTCAAAACTTCGGGGGGCAAAGTAAAAAATTGCCCCAAGTTGCAGATTTTCTGCAGGAGAGTAATTATTTTCTCTCCTAGCACACTCTTTAGGCTGCAAAGCATGGTCTTGAGTGGAAAAATTGTTCTACCCAATGTATACATACATTGGTGGATTTAAAAAATTAAGCATGATGTTTCCCTCTCTTCCCAATGTCCCGAAGTGTATCGACAATCGTTAGAAGTAGGTGAAAAGTAAGGACTTGAGGGCTTTTGTTATGAACTACCACCAGAGCTGCCACCACTGCCACCGGAACCGCTACCATCACCTTCGGAGGTCTGAAAATGAAGAGAGCTTTATCCCTTCATTGATTTGGGTAAAGATCCGCCTATGCTTGTGTTCTTAACTGATTGGATTTTATTTTGTTCTCCTTTAAAGTGTTCTTTTAAAGAAAGAAAATAGAGAAAAACATAAATTCTTGTTGGGATTCAGTAAGAAAAACGACCCTTAGCCAAAAACAAAAACTTTTAAGGGTCTCTTAATTGAATCTTGCCAGAATACAATCTAGATGTATATATATAAATATTAAAACGATACATAAACTTTATATATAAAGTTGTACATATCTCCTTGCAAATCCAAGCTCGGCAAAAGACGTAGATGCACTTTCTCCTTTCCTTTTGCACTTTTGATCCCAAGCATTATTTAGCGTCCCACGTGTTGCGCCTCTATAAGTTGATACACCACAATATCACGAAAACCTTGATAATTCTAATAGAACATAGATATAATCAAGATCTAAACTAGAGAACAAAAGGGAGCAAAAATCGAAAATCTCTTTCTAGAGAGAGAGGTCGCGCGAGAGAGAGAGAGAGGGGAGAGAGAGAGTTTTCAAGACTTGTGTAAGATGTGTATCTTAGTCTCTTATATTTGTTATGTTATATTAGATATGATATATATTCTCATATATATATCTCTCCTAATCCTATTAGCTATAGGATTCCAACTATTCTCTTTTCCTACATGGGCTAGGGCCCCTTTAATTGGAAGACTAAGTCTTCTAATTAATTAATGGCCCATTCTTTTTAATTAATTATGGCCCTATTTGATTTTCCAATTAAATAGTCCAATTAATTAATTAATCTCTAATTTAATTAAATTAGACTCTAAGTCTATTTAATTAAACATTTCTATAATTAATTAAATCTAATTTAATTAATTGACATACAAATTAAATTCCAATTTAATTTATAATCTTGATCCAATCCATTGGATCTCGCCCTGCTCCAATTGGGTCGACCTATTCGATCCGCTCATTCTTTGTTTCCTTGTTTTCGCTTCATGTGTATTGCGTATGCCCCCGTAGGTTCACCACATAATTGGCTGTGGGTTATAATTAAATATTCATTTAATTATGCGAGCATTAAATACTCTTAATCAATCGAACACTATGTCGACTGATCATTCCAAAATTAGCACCCCTGCCAATTTGGGAATTCTTCCACACTCCACAGTCGATGTCTGGCCACAAGCCCGTGGAGCCCAATCACTGGTGAATTAATTCAATGGACCTTTCTAAACATTTACAATTGCCATATACGACATGATCTCTCCATTAGTCGATCTCCCAGTCGAGACTTAAGGGCTTGGACTCTTCATCGGTTCTCTTTCTCCGTCTTGACCTTATGTATTCTGATCTCGAAACTATTGTCTTTGACTTAATCTTTATGAGCTACTTTCATAAATCCGTCAGATACATCGGCCGAGGGTTTCACCAGAATATGTTTCTCACAGAGATTCATAGGAGAATTTCTCAACCTATCAAGTCGGGTTAATGGATCACTTTTTGATGATATGAACCTGCATACGAGTTCCCCTATGACCAACGTGAATCCACAGAGACCTTCTGGTAATCTAAGTCGGTCGGAACTCACATCAAAGCACCGACGTTCTCGCACCAGATAAGCCCTATCACCTCAAGTATTAGGGATCGTTCCTTGTATACTATTGCAAATAGGAATAACTTCGACCCCGATATGCGACTACCGCTTCCATGGTGAGTTATTTCCTAATTGGAGTATTTAGTGCACTTGTCATCCCAGCAAGTCACCCACTTCTGTGCACTCTTGAATAAGTTCTAGATCAAGGCCTTGGAGATCAGTCTATGGGTTGTCCCATAGCCCTGTGATCTAAGGACTTCTATCCTTATGTTCGGATAATTATTACATAAGATAAAGATGACCATTTATTAATAAGGTGCATTTATTAATCTAAATTGAATAGTTCCTTATTTATTACAATAAATAGCAGCCATACAGTTGGCTTGCCGGACACTATTTCTATCAATTCTTTCAAGGATAAATTGGATCTATGTTATTATAGTGTAAAGTAAACTTTACTTTCAGATTTGTTATGGATTTTCAAGTGATTTATTTAAAGAATTCAAATTTTGTGTGCTTTTGCACAAAACTTGAATATTGAAGAACTTTTGTTTATCCATTGTAGCTTTTGTGAAATGTTGTTGAGTTTATATTTAATATGAGATATTTAATGTGACTTTGCATTGGTTTTGTTTAAATATTGCTTATATGTTTGGATCTTGATTTATTTTTGTAAGAAAGTTAATGTTTTTAAATTTCAAGACTTTGGGGGATGTTTTTAAAAGGTTTTAAAAGTAGAAGGGTTTAGGCTGCGATTTTTGGAGTAAAAAAAAGGACTTTAAATCTCAGTTTTTGTTTGATATTTGGTGTTAGGCTAATTAAAAATGATTTGTTTTAAAGTTTGCTTCGAGTTTTTGAAACATTTGGGGTTATTTTCATAAATCTAAAAATAAGAAGGGCAAAGGTTCTATTTTGTGCTGTTTTTACATTGTTACTTTTATAATCATTTGATTAATTTATTTGAAGTAGTGCTTCGTTCACTTTGTTTTAAGATTAAAAATTTGTAAATTTTTTCGAAGAAATTTATGATTAAAGAACTTTTTGTTTCTCCTTGTTAGTGGAAAGTTATTAAAACTTGTTTTTAATCTCAGTTTTATAGTGAAATTCTACTTAAATATATTTGGATCTTGAAATATTTTTGCAAGAAAGTTCATTTTCTTAAGTTTTCAAAACTTTGAGGGTGTTTTTGAATGTTTTAAAACTTGTGGGATTTTTATAACTTTGATTTTTTGAGTAACAAGATACCTAATACTCAGTTTTTATTTTTTATTTTTTTATATGAGTTTTGTTAAAAATCATTTGATTTAAAGTTTGTTCCAATTTTTCGCAAAAAATGAAGTTTTTAGAAAGTTTAAGGGCTATTTTTGTAAATCTGAAAAATGAGGGAAAAATTTGCTGTTTTATGTAATTAGTATTTTGAGTTTTGAAAATAATTACTCTTAATTGAAGTTGATGTCGTAAGCTCTAAGCATTTTTGTGCGATGTGTAAGTTTAGAAAATCCTTGTGTAGGATTTTCATTAGTTATGTTTAAGTAAGGTTATTAGATAAATTATAAGTCGTATACGTACTTGCTCAAGTTTCTGATACTCTTCATTTGTGAAAGTTTCGTCGTTATAATAAGCGACAAAGGTGAGCGTTGTGTTTTTAATTTGTGTGTCGGTCCAATGTGCTAGTAGATCGAGTCCAAACATGTACTTAGGCTCTTAATAATCAAAGCATATGTTATATTCTAAATTTTCTTGCATGTTTTCACGAATATGTTGACTTATTAGGTCGACATTACTCACATGAAATCACTTAGCACTTCAACATGATTATCCCAATGCATGCTACATCCTAATATACTTGTTGCGAATGTATTTTACTAAATTATCATGATACCAAAATGATATTCCATAAATTGTTAAATGTTGATAATATGTTAAATCTATTTGATATGTTATGATTTCGATTGTTTCCGAATCTGTGTTTTCGTTTGTTTTCGATTCTGTGTGGGCCCTTTTTGATTGGTATATGGACTTGATGCCAACCTGGATGGCAAGGGCCGACGGGATTGTCACGGTTACCCATAAACCTGGCTTTACAATCCAAGTGGGGAGGAACACTTGGGGAGCAAGGACGAACTTAGGCAAAGACATGTCGATGTACTTTAGATAGTAAGGTCGCTCCTTACATGGTGAGCTTGGATGGACATTAGACTGAGGATGGAGGGTAAGTAAAGGACGGCATCAACAATTCTTGGTTATGTGAACTATATGTTTCTTTCGTCTTAAAAATATATGCTTAATGTGTTCAACCTTTATAATATGCTGCATCCATGCAAATTTGCATCACAGTCTCACTAAGTTAGATGATCAATTTATGCGTTCCGTGTTTCACTCTTTTCAGTTTCAAGTGTTCAGGAAAACAATAGTCGGTTGATGTTAGGTCATCACGGTTGCAGTCCCACCCTTGTATTTGGGAAAGTAGTTATATTTTGTTGTCGATTTATGTACTTTTTTGATTTTATTTAAAACCTTGCTTAGAATATTTGAATCGCTAAAGTTGATTTATATTTCCATATAAGCGACAAGATTTTTATAAATTACTTATTTATCTCTCTCGGTTGATTTTGTTCAAATATTATGATATGTTGTGATTAAATGCATACTATGAAAATTGAATTTATTTTTTTATCAAAAACTTAGTAATTTAAATTGTTCTTATTTTGTTTTAAACCGCTTTCGTTTAAAACTTTTAATTGTCAATTTTAATTTATCGTTTCTGTTAAACAAAAATCGGTAACTCTTTTTCAAAATAAGTCAGTATTTTAATATTTTTCTTAAATAAAAATTTAACCGAGTTTATCCAATGGACCCGCGGAGTCAGGTCGTCACATGATCATTCATAAATTTGGTGGATTGATTATGAGTGTCTAACATTCCATAAATCTAATAAGTTTTTTCTAACTTATTTAACATTGTTTTTTTTTCGAACTTATTTAACATTATTAATAACCCATAAATTTATATATATTTAATAAAATAAACTTTACACAATTCATCTTTTTTTTTTTTACAATATAGGGGCTAGGGCCCTGGTATTAGATTTTGCTAGACCCCCAAAAATTCTATGGTTGTCTCAATTTGATTCTGATGGACTGTTTTTTCATTTCAACAACCTTGATCAAACGACTGTCAATATCTCTGAGTTTGGTGGTGGACTTCAAAAAAGACCATTTTTCAATGACAGCAATGATGCTGTGATTCTTTTATTTAGCATACGCTTTTAAGATAAAAGAAAACTTTAAAATTAGAGTGAAATTAGAAGCGATAGAAGGGTTGCTGTGATTCTTTTATTTAGCATACGCTTTTAGGATAAAAGAAAACTCTAAAATTAGAGTGAAATTAGAAGCGATAGAAGGGTTGCTGTGATTTTTTTATTTAGCATACGCTTTTAAGATAAAAGAAAACTCTAAAATTAGAGTGAAATTAGAAGCGATAGAAGGGTTACTGTGATTCTTTTATTTAGCATATGCGTTTAGGATAAAAGAAAACTCTAAAATTAGAGTGAAATTAGAAGCGATAGAAGGGTTGCTGTGATTCTTTTGTTTAGCATACGCTTTTAAGATAAAAGAAAACTCTAAAATTTGAGTAAAATTAGAAGCGATAGAAGGGTTGTAAGTGGTGATGAAAGTGTTTGGCATAGCATCACATGAATACATAAACAAATTGATTAAATATTAATAACAAATGTAATAGCATAACATGTTTCAAAGCATCCATGTGGTATTTAAAAGATTGCTAGAAATTACTTGCTACATACAACTTGTTGAATGCAAATGACAAATGAAGGAACCTATTTATATTTGTGATCTTCTAAAATGAATGAACAAGATCTATTTGATCTAAAGGCTACGATTATTTCTTGAGAAATCTATATTACCTAGATTATTTAACATAAATTATAGAAATATCTTACATTAATGTCCTACATTATCCTATTTGATTTTAAGGCTATGCTTATTCTCTAGAGAAATCTAGATTATTCAACATACATTATAGAAATGTCTTTACATTAATGTCCTACGTTATCTATAATTCACGTGGGGAATTTTGTCCCAAACAATAGTGGCCATGGGGAAATGGATAAAATGCGATAATTGAAGACAATCTCATTAGTGGGTGTGGTGAAAGGGAAGGGGAGATATGAGGATCTTTTTATATAAAATTTGATCAAAATATAAATTAAGTCAGATTAATTTAGAAATACAATGGTTTAATAGGTTCCATGGTTAATTTATGGGTGTGGACATGTTTCATAATATGCTAATAGATTCATCAACGAGTTTAACACGAGATGTTATACCATTGTGTAATGGAAAAAAATCAATTTTCATACCATAAAATAGGCCAAAGTCCATTTTTCATACCAATCGAACGAAAATCATACTGTAGAATAAACGGACATTTCAAAATCATACTTCTGTTAATTTTTTTAACGGAAGTGCCACGTGGTCCGTTAAGTCGCCTTGAGCGAGAAAAAAACTCACTTGCGAGGCACGTGTGGTATTAAAAATGAAAAATTTCATGTTCTATGGTATGAAAAATAAATTTTTGCCTATTACATTTTATTTAATAATTAGACACACACACACACACACATATATATATATATATATATATATATATATATATATTCATTCAATTTCTTTTATTAACAACTCAAAATTTGTTGTCCAATCTCACCAAGTAAAATTATTTGATTGAGAAAGATTTTTCTATTTTTTTTGGATAGAAAAGTTAAGGATAATTTGACTTGAATTACAAACCGACCCAATTTGAAATAAGGTATTTCACCTCCTATAATGGTATCAAATATACAATTCAAATTACTCAACTACTCCTGTGTTACACTTTTAATATTATCCAACATAAACATTGAAAGGTCTTTGCTAGGATCAACTTCGACGAGCTCTAATATATATTTTTTTTCCTAGTACACCCATTTGTTAGCTAGAAATGTTGATTGATTTCATTGATCAAAACTCTATTCTAATGTGAGACCTACATATAAAAGTTCATTGATGATTATCTACTTCTGATAAGAATACAAAGTGTCAAGTTTTTATGCATTATTATTTACTATTTGATATTTATTTGACACCAAACCACACTTATTATTCTTATATTTCGATCTAGGATGCAATTGGAGGTATTAAGTGCAAATGTAGCTAAATAGACAATTTCTTGGCAGTTTTGACACAACTTCGTATTATGGGCGTAAAATTCCCATACGATATCCAAATGAGATGATTCAAGATTTATAGATCGGCAAAGGATGTCTACAACTTTTATCTTTGGGGATTCCAAGATTCCGATGGGATCCTAGACGAAATCGGATTTAAAGTCGTTGTACCCTGTTTTATGGAAAGTTTCCTAAATATCAAGTCTAATGTATTGACTTGATATATTGACTTGATATTGGGACAATCCTTGATGGACAAATTTGGAAATATGATATCAACACTCTCCTATTTAGATTGAGATACTATTCTAATTTTTATATTATTCTTACAATATAAAGTTTGGATATCAATTTTAAAATTTTTTTTAGGGATGTGTTGGCTTCTTTTATGAATAGGACCTTAGAAGACTACCTCCTTTCTTCTTCTCTCGGACTTCTACTTAGAGTTATTAATAACCTTACGTTGCTAAATCTTTGTTATTGGTCAAAGAAAACTGAAGATTTGGAAACAATAAAATTGTGAGATTTAATTGGTTTTATTATAATTTTATGTTTTGGATATCGATTGCGCTTCTGTATTATTGTTTGGTTTAATTACTAGGAGGCCTACTAGTATATATTATTCTTTTCAATCTACTGCTTGATTAGATTTCAAATCCGTAATTGTTTGATCCATCTAATTTTGTGAAGAATCTAAGATTAAAAAATTTGCTGCATAAGAAATTATTAATCTTAAGAAGACAAGTCGACTAAATTAAATCCAACCCCTTGTGTTTGAATTGTTTAGTTTCATTGATCTCTCTAATTCTTAAAGCATCTACTATATTAAATCTTTAGTACTTATCTTGGGTTATTTAGTAGTTAGGATTAATTGGATCACTTTTTCATGATTAACTAAACTAAGAAGAGATAGGAGATTGGTTCCAACGGTGAATATTCAAAGTGTGAATTGCTATATATTTGCATCGATGATCAGTTATATGATTCCAACAGTGGATGTTGACTTAGATCAATATTTATTGAGAGAATTGCATTTTTTGTACTGAGCTTTATATGTCTAACATATTTGATACAACGGTTTAATAAATTGTGACACATTTGGTATAGAAGTTAAAAACTGCCGTTAAGAGATGACGTGGTTGTTATGTCTAATTGCAAATTTGATGCCATTACTTATGTTGACTGACAATTTTACCTCATAACATTTCATGCTACCAAAAAAGCCCCACATCTCCAAATTTAGTGACGATTTTAGTCCACATTTTTGTCAAATTTCAAAATTGATTCGAATAAGACCACGTGCAGACAAATTTAAAAATTTTACTAATTTTATTTAATAACCAATGTGATTTATAAACAATAGTAATAAATTAAATAATATTTTAACATAAATATCACCAAAATTAAAAAAATATTCTTTTTAAATATAAGATTTATATAATAGTATTAATCTATTTAATATTTGTTAAAATAATAAATTATATAAGTAAAAACTATGTAATATTTATTAAAATAATACATAATAAATAATTTAAATTTAAAAAAAAAAAATCCCACCCCACCCAACCCCTTTACCCGATCACCCCTCCCCTACACCCTATCCCCCACACTTCATAGGTCGGCGGTGGCCTGGGACCGAAGATCCAGGCCGACCGGCCTGGGAAGTGTGTTGGGGTGGGGTGGGGTGGGGTGGGGTGGGCGGTCTGGGATTTTTTTTTTAAATTAAAATTATTTATTATTTATTATTTTAATAACTATTAAATAGTTTTTAATTATATAATATATTATTTTAATAAATATTAAATAATTTATTATTTTAATAAATATTAAATAGATTAATACTATTATATAAATCTTATATCAAAAAAGAATATGTTTTTAATTTTTGAGATATTTATGTTAAAGTATTATTTAATTTATTAATATTGATTATAAATCAAATTAGTTATTTTAATAGAATAAGTAAAATTTTCAAGTTGGTCTGCATGTGGTCTTATTCGAGTCAATTTTGAAATTTTGCAACAATGTAGACTAAAAGCATCACTAAATTTGGAGATGTGGGGCTTTTTTGGTAGTCTGAAATATTATGGGGTAAAATTATCAGTCAATATAAGTAATGGCATCAACTTTGCAATTAGACTATGTCACCAGATAACGGCAATTTTTAACTACTGTAACAAACGTGTCACAATTTGTTAAAGCGTTGTACCAAATGTGTTGGACACATAAATCTCAGTACCAAAAGTGGGAATTAACCTAAAGCTTAGTATAAAAAATGCAATTCTCTCAATATTTATTACTTTCATTAAATTTAATTTTCATTAATCCATAATTATTGAAATCCGTCACATTCAAACCCTCCTTTGTTTTTATCCATTTAGCATCAAATTAGACTACATACTCTCTGTGTGATCGACCCTTACTAACTCTACTACATTATTAGAGGGATATAGGTTTTATTTTTTAATGCGTACGATAGCAAACCAATTTCCATGAAGTAATCCATCATTAATGTTGGATATAGACCCTAATTAGTAACTATGAGCACAACCTATATAGTTATACTCGAATTTAATTAAATATACCAAACGGAGTAAAGTTGTGCAGATCCTTGTATGACCTTAAATATATAACTATGCAACATTATTTTAGTAGATAAACAAAATTACCCAAAATTATTTTAAGGTATTGGAGAAGTAGTTGTGTTTTTCAGCTAGTGCTTGAAATATTTCATTATGGTATTTGCTGAAACTTGTTTGAAGTATAATAACTAGTTTGAAAAATTGAATAAGTATATTGTTAATATTCGATTTATCAAATTGCTTATGTCAAAAACGCAATATTTTTTTGTTTTCAATGATTTGCAAATACAACTTTTTACATAAATAAAATAATATTTTGTCATTTTTATTTTAGTTTAAGCATAAACAAAAAAATTATAAGCTCCAATAAATATCGTTTGATTCTATTTGTTAAAAAACTTTGGAGGACAAGCTTAGAAGCGTGTAGTCTGCATCATGGAGTCGTTCCGAATTAAAATCCGTCGATCCCTATACTTACCGGACTATTTTGATATTAAAAGTAAAATATAATGCCTACTAAAGGTCGTCTGTCCATTTGGTTAATATACATTGCATTATTTGTTTAGATGAACTTGAATGGTCAACAACAAACAAATTAAAGTTGATTATGGTTAAAATTGAAAGTGAGACAAAAATTCAATTTTCATATCATAGAATAAGCCAAAGTCCATTTTTCATACCAATTGAACGAAAATCATACTTCTGTTGGGCACCCAAACTGTGTGTGCGGGTGACAGCAATTGTCCAGTGACATCCAAACTGAGTGTGCGGGTGGCACCCAAACTGAGTGTGCGGGTGGAGTCACAATCGAATATCGTGGGCGCTTGAATGAATGCACTATAAGGGAAGGGTATGCGCATCTCCTAACACCAATTGGTTTTGGGGCAACTGGTAGCGCCTGAGGTCCTACAAGTGGTATCAGAGCCAAGGTCACGTGTTCGATTCCCAGCTGGAGCAATTGCTGAGGGGGAGATTGTTGGGCACCCAAACTGTGTGTGCGGGTGACAGCAATTGTCCAGTGACATCCAAACTGAGTGTGCGGATGGCACCCAAACTGAGTGTGCGGGTGGAGTCACAATCGAATATCGTGGGCGTTTGAATGAATGCACTATAAGGGAAGGGTATGCGCATTTCCTAACACCAATTGGTTTTTGGGCAACTGGTAGCGCCTGAGGTCCTACAACTTCCGTTTTAGGTCAACTTAACGAATACGTGGCACTTCCACTAAAAATCTGACGGAAGTGTGGCTTGGTATGATTTTCGTTCGACTGATATGAAAAATAAACTTTGACCTATTATATGGTATGAAAATTGAATTTTTGCCATTGTGTAACACAGGATCTTGAGCCTTCAATTGACGACCTAATGACTAAAGTACACTTAATTTGTTGTCCACAGACTCCACTCTGCTAAATAAAATGAGTAATAATTATAAAATGAAAATGAATAAAATGAGTAAAATACTTTTGCGAGGGGTTAATGTCTTTGACTTATTAATAAAGAGTATCTTGTGTTTTCCAATAACCCAACTCACTACTGTTATAATTGATAGAAATAGTGTCCTGCAAGCTAAATATTTGGCTGCAATTATTGTAATAATTAAGGAACTATTTATTTATGATTAATAAATGCACTTACTTTATTATGGTTGTCTTTAGCTAATTTATAAATGTCTAACTTTAAGGTATCCGACATCTTTATGAAAGTAATTCATAAAGACTAAGTCAAAGGAAATAGTTTCGAGATCATAATACATATAGTTGAGACGAATAAGGGAATCGATGAAAGTCCGTTCCCTTAGTCTCGACTGTGAGACCAACTATTGGAAGAATTAAGTCGTACATGGTATTTTTAAATGAGAAGAAATGTTCACTGAATTAATTCACCAGTGATTGGACTCTACGAGCTTGTGGCTAGACATTGACTGTAGAGTGTGGGAGAATTCCCAAATTAGCAGGGGGTGCTAATTTAGGAATGATCAAATAACAGTGTTTTCAATGGAGTTAAAGAGTAAGTATTTTCTCGACTAATTAAATGAATATTTAATTATAAATCACGATCAATTATTTGGTGGACCTACATGGACATATACAATACACATAAAGCGAAAACAATGAAGCGAAGAAATGGAGCTCGACTGGGTCGACTCGTTTTGGGGTGAGATCCGATCCATTGGATCGTGATGTCAAAAATTAAATAATTTTTTAATATAAAGGAAGGAATTGATTAAAATTGGATTTTAATTAATTGAAGAGATAAGATTTAATTAATGGACTTGAAGTTCGATTTAGTTAAATAAAGATTAATAGAAATTAATCAAATAGATTTGAAGTCTAATTTAATTAAATAAACTAAATGAATATTAATTAATTTGGTCAATTAACTTTAAGATTATTTGAGGCGGCCCAATATTAACTAATAAGAGAAGGCCCAAGATTAAGTGAAAGAATAAGTCTTGCATTAAAAGGGCCTAACCCATTTAGGAGTTTTGGTTATAATTGGAAACATAGTTGATTTAGGATTAAGGAAATCTGTAACTGAGTCCCAATAAGTCTTGAAAATAGTTAGAAGGAAAAAAGTACACATTTACACTCTTGACTTAACCAGCAAAAAAGAAAAATCCTAGCCTCTATTCTCTTCCAAAACCGCCGCCCCCTTTGTTCTAGCAGATCAGAGATATTAAGGTTTTTGTGTCCATATGGTGTACTATATCGTAGAGACGCAATACGCGGGATATTTTGTAAAGCTTGGGATCAAAAGTATAAAGGGTCGATTTCTACAGATTCAGATTTAGCTTGGAGGTGCTAGGAAACATGTATAAAACATATTTGCTTTTTTTTTTTTATTGTTTTCTTATATTAATTTGAATATACCCAGATTTGTATTTTGGCAAGATTCCCAAGGGGACCCTAAGTTTTATATTCCGCTGCGTGAGGCTCTTTTTCCTGTAAGAATTCCAACAATAGTATATTGGCACGAAGAGCCTTAGAAAAGAAGTATTTCATTACTCAAATGTGTGAAAAAGTTCATATGACTATTTTCCAAAATAGTCTGAAAACAACCTTACCATCGTTACTAAAGGTGAAAATCAAATCAAAGTACTTAACACTCAAGTCGAGTTCAACAAATAAAAGTTTTTTCTCTTACAAATCTCAAGTTAAACTTCAACAACATTGTCTCGGTTCGAAATAATCTATGTAAGTTAAAAATAACAAAAGTATAAAACTAATAAGCTATTGGAGCTCGACTATTATTTAAGCTCGATTGGTTCAAATTCATAAACCAACTCCAATAATGGATTTTTCATTTCTAATCGAGTCATTTACATCCGAAACTGGAAACTAGATAACTAACTAGTTAAGATTAAATTTACTTTCTCAGAAAGTAGCTTTAACACACAAAATATTCACTCTCAAATTGATATTGTATAACTTGGGTTGGGCCCGAGAGACATTCTTGTTTTACTAAGAAAGAAGTAAAAACAGGTGTATAATTAGTAGCTTTTTGTAGTGGCTTGAACTAAGAATTTGATGTAGTGGGGTTAATATTTTACGATGAATTTAATAATCGAAATACAAGAAAAAAAATTTCAATCAAACAGTGAAACTTAAAATTATATATCATTCACGAGAAAATACATGAGAAGATACAAAAAAAAAAAAAATTGATGTTTGAAAAAAATATTCCCGCAAATTACTTTAATTACATATGATACCCTATTATGACCTCAAAAGAACCCAAATCATCTACATATCTTAATTACAATATCAAATAACATCAATTACATTAACAATTGACCGCAACAATTTTTTAACTTTTTAAATTGGTCCATGACACCATCATTTGAAATACCACTAAATATGTCTTTCTATATGAGGGTGACTAGACTATCATTTAGCCATTCATCGCCCATTTGATTACGAAATCGATTCTTAATCTTCAAAGCCGAAAATCCTCATTCTTTTAATGTACTTACAATAGGTAGAATAATTGTCAATGTCACGAGTTTGTAAATTACCAACGAGGACATATCTTATAGTTGTAACCAATATTCTTAGCAAGATCACCAATTTCTTTCAAATTAGAAAAGTCATCACTTGATCTAACATCCCTAATATAATTTTCAAGTTGATCGGGCAAGGTTGAGAACTCAAGTGAAGAGAAGTCCTTAGAATAAATTCGATCGGTAAGACGAACAAATTTTCCTTTGTCAAATGCCTCAAATAGATCGAATGAGTATAAGCATGTAACACAAAGAAGGAACTCCATGTTTATATCATTGAAACGGTTGTTAAACTTTTGTATTTGCCTTTCTATAACCGAATTAAATCTCTCAACTTTGTCCTGGTGTTCGATGGCCACTTGCTAAAACCTATACATTGGCCTCCATATGGATCATAGACATTACTCATAGAATGAATTTCAATTTATGCTTAGAACAAAGGGAAGTAACTTCCTCCAACAAAAGTCATCATCCATGATTTCTTATCTCTTGAAGTCAATCCTTAGATAATTTGACTAATCTCATATCCTAATTGCATGTAATTTTAGTTTGGGCTTGTATTTTGGACCCAATTAACTGTGATTATTTGATAGGCTTATAATACTTAGATTAGTTTAAATTTTTGGGTGTAATACTGCTACTAAAAAATAAAATAAAAAACCCCTCAAAATTACTCAAACTAGTCACCAAAATGGCAAGTTTGTGCAGAACTAAAAGAAGGCAGTGTGATCTTATGATAACGAATCTTTTTAGGTTGGAAAACGGGGAAGTAGTATTGAAACTTGGGGGGTTTTTATTGAAATATATAGAAAATTTCAGGATGTGAATTCGGAAATTTTTGGGGGGGTTTTGTTGCAATAATTACACAATTTTAGGATGTGAATTTGTAAGATAATATTTAATCAAAATAATCAAACATGTGCACGTAAACAAAGTATTTTTTTTTTTTAATCATGATGTGAGATCATTGTATATAGATGACAGGTTTTGAAGGGAAATTCTTATATTTTTCTCAAAAAAATGACCACTAATCTTGGTTACATGCATCTCAAATGTCAATTTTGCCTTAAAATTTAAAAATTCCCAATATTAAGAGTCATGTGTTGGGCGCATGACATTTTCCGGCGAAATTAAAGAATTCTGACCAAAGAGGACTAAATTGACAATGGTATAAACATAAATGATGTAAAATGGAGGGGTACCATATTAGATGACGGATTTTAAAATGAAGAGATAGGATAATTTAATCTAAGATATAATTTCGAAACTATTTGTTTACCTTGAGACTCAATTATTTTTCTTAATTTAGTAAACTTTTTTCACAATTTTTTCTAGTGTTTCAAAACTTTTTCGATAAATTCTCGAAAAGGTTCTAATATTTAACTAACCAAAACATGCACTCGAAACAAAATTTTGATCTTGAGTTCAACTTCTACTAATGTGGATATTTGTTTTAGTTTATTACTAGAAATTGATAGTTATTTATTATTTATAATTATTTGTACTTGAACAATTATTGAAATGATTTCTGATTTATTGATTGATGATGATGTATTCTAAAAAAAAAAAAAAACTAATACACTCGTAACAAATCCGTGAATATAATTAAATTAAATGTAGAGGGAAATGAGTTAATTATACAACTCATCCCATTAACTATAACATTGTATTTTTCAATCGAATCCGTTGGTTTTATACAACATATATGCTTCAAATCCAAAATTTAAAGCATAATAAATAAGGATCGTACTTGATTAAGCTAACCAGTGGTTGAATCACGAAACCTTTCAACGGAATTTTCATTGTCTCCAAATACTCTTGGTCGATCTCCAATCACGAATGGAGGGGAAATACAGTTCACATCCTAAGAACCTCGGGACTTTGACCATCAATTTGATTTACACCCCCACAAAATAACGTATTTTCTTTATCTCTCTTTCTCTTTTCTCTCAATTTTCTTTTTGTAGAAAAATATATCGTTCTATGTATTTTAATTTGGTGTTTTTATAAATAAAAGAACATGTCTTTTATTTATCTGACCAATTGGATCCTAAATCCGGACCGGGTACTGTGGAGCAGAATTGATAAATTGTGGTCGAGGTATGGTGTATGAGGTGGTCTTGATGTGAAATTTGGGAATGGTCTGTTTGATGGAGAATGGGTATTAGTAGGTGTGGGTTTGAAGGCAAAAGTCATGGAGTTTTTGGGATCCAAACCAGGAGAGGGTGATTGAAGAGACCTTTGTTTCTTTTATTGAATAATCTAAGTTGGAGATTTGCTAACTGTAGGTAAGGATTTCATTAGTAGAATTTGACTCCGTGTATGTGAAAATGTATCAACCAATCCCATTAAAAATATATATTAAAAGTGAATACACCACAAAAGTGAATAATTTAACATGATAACTCACTTAAATGATTGAAAATTTTGATCGAATACTGTAGCAAATGGAATAAAAATAATGGGACGGAGGGAGTATCAAACTAACTTCATTTGTAAATTAATTCTTTATTAACTCGAGTTAATTTTTATTTAAAATACGTACAATTAGGGGTGTTCATAAACCCGTCCCACCTGACCCACCCGCCAGACCCGCTCCAATCCGCCCGCAACCCGTCGGTTTTGTTTTTAAAATAATCAAGTACGTACGGGTTGGTAATTTGTAAACCCGTACGTTATGGGTCGGGTGACGGGTTTGATGGTTAAAAAACCGACCCACCCGCAACCCGCACTTAATCATCCTTGATGTACTTTTTATTCATTGTTTAATAAAAGTGTGAAATAAATTACATTTATTAACAAATGAATAAGAACAAATAAACAAACTTTCTTAAAGTTT
Source organism: Penstemon newberryi var. newberryi (assembly GCA_030819805.1). Lineage (NCBI taxonomy): Eukaryota > Viridiplantae > Streptophyta > Magnoliopsida > Lamiales > Plantaginaceae > Penstemon > Penstemon newberryi. The sequence goes on along the minus strand of JAUALY010000001.1, from coordinate 75,469,668 downwards.
CTTGTTTATATTAATGTTAATGGTACAAATATGTTAGCACATTATTTCCTAAAGAGTTTGTTGTTGAAAAATTGAGAAGAAACTTCACTAATTTGTTATTGTTTGTAATGTGTGAGTGATGATTTGTAATGAATTTTTTTGTGGGGATTTGTAATATTCTTTTTTGTGGAGACTATTGATTTAATTAGTAAGAAATCGTGGATTATATTATAATTTTGTATTTTTTGCTTTTTGGATTTAATTTTAAAATTAACAGTGAACACATTTGACACATTTTATTTGTTGTTTGAAGAACTTAAGATTATATGATTTTTGGATGTCAAGATTTTATGACATTGTTTCCGTTCAACCCGCCAACCCGACCGCCACCCGCCCGCACCCATTCCACCCGAACCGGACGGTTTATGGAAATAACAACGTGGGTGTGGTTTAAAAAATTGGCAACCCGCACGTGTTGGGTCGGGTTGATTTTTTCATGCAAACCCGCCCAATCCCGACCGCGTTCACCCCTACGTACAATAATTAAATTATTGTTGGTTATTGTGGACCTATAGCCCAATTGGGCATAAAGTATACAAATGGGTGTGAATAAAATTGAAGCATAGAAATCTTCATCGGAGTAGAAAAAAAGAGTCCAGCTTACTATGCTAAACTGTGAGATAACGACGAGATCCGGTTGGGTACTCAAGTTTTCTGCAGGGGAAAATCTAGGTGAATGGTTCGCCACACACGTCAGTCTGGCCGGACAAAAAGAGATTATTTGGTGCAATGGTTCCCATCACGACACTCGTGACATGTGAAGTAATAATTCATATCACCCTATTCTCGGCTATGTTCCTAAAAAAATAGTATTCTAAAAAATGTGTTCACATTGCCAGAACATGCATGGGGTGATGTGGATTATCACTTCACACGTCACAAGTACATTGGTGGGCTGTACCATGTATATTTGATGACTTGATGCAGCGATTGTACTATATAATTTCTCCCCGACAAGGCTTGGCCTTCAAAAGAATTTGATTTTGTGGAGAAATTTTAATTAACTTTTGGCCCAGATATAAAAATCCGACACTTTAATTGATACCAAACAGGTGCCGCATGACATATTCAATTTACCGAACGTGATCCACGCGGCTGATCCGAATACCTGAATAGGGTCTGCGTTTTTTTCCCATTTGACTGAATCAATGTGTTTTCGTTTGTTTAAACTTGAACCGAATGGATGCCACCTTTTGGGACCGAATTAGTGCTATTGATCAAATTCGAACACGTGTCTCTCCAAAATAGTCATTCTGCTACTACAGGTAGAGAAGAAATGGAAAATTCTTATATAGACCAGGTTTAAGAGCTTAGTGGTAGACTTTGTGATTATAAATGCACCACATAATACATTTTGATGATGTCATGCTCTCACAATGTATGATGTGGTGCATTTACAATCACAAGGTCTATGAAAAGCTCATAGACCAGGTCTATGCAAGAATATTCCAGAAGAATTTGATCAATTTTTCATCCCATTTTCTAGCATTCAAGCAAAATATAGGGTAAATTATGAATACTCCCCTCAGGTAAGCTCTAATTACAAAAATCATCCTCACGTGTTGAGTATTACAGAAATCTCCCTTTGTCACCTTCTTACAATTAACCCCTTGCTCCTAAAATGTTCCAATTTTACCCTTGGGTATTATTTGTATTGTTTGTAATGTCTTATAAGTGTTAAAACTTGGGTGATAATTATTATATATTATAAATTAGAAAAGAGATAATTATATATTTACTACCAAAATAATTGATAAAATTTATAATTGCCCATAAGTTTAATAAATATTGCAAAAAAAAAAGGTATTTATATATTTATTAGCAATTTAAATTGTAAAATATTAAATTAAATAGAATTTTATAAATATGAACAAATTGTTTACACATTAGTTAAATGAATTTATTTTATAAATTAATATATTTAATAAAATTATATTGTATTATAAATAAGATATTCTAATTTGTTAAAGTTTATATTGTATTATAAATTGAAATATTTATTGAAATTTATGTGCAATTATAAATTATAATAATTATTTTGGTGGTAAATATATGATTATTATTTTTATAATTTACAAGATATAACAGTTAACACCCAAATTTTAAAATTTATAACATATTATAAACATTACAAATAACTTTCAAGGGAAAAATTGGAACATTTTAGGGACAACGATTTAATTGTAAGAAGGTGACAAACTTGAGGGGGATTTTTGCAATTCCCAATACGTGAGGGAGATTTTTGTAAATAAGGCTTACCTGAGGGAGGTATTCGTAATTTACCCCAAAATATATTTTCTCTCTCTCTTCTTCAGTGATAGTAATTTTTTGTCAAAACATCAATTTGTTAAAGTTCGTTGTGAACTTGTTCTTTGAGGAGATTGCACTTTTCATTTTAAAGTTTCACCTACTTTATACATTTGGTACCATGCTTTCTGAAAAAATAAATTTAATACCATGATTTCACTTCCATTTACACATTTCCTTTCTCTGTCAATTTCGGACGAAAATTGAAATCAAGTCACACGCTTTTGGCTCGTGATGTGCTCGACAGTGGGTATTCGCTAATTTTGTCTTAACTCCTTCGTTGCGAGGCCAAATTTTTTTTTTTAATATGGGTGGAAAGCTCTTCACGAGAGCTTTCTAACGGCACAAGTTTCAGTTTATGAAAGGGAATAAACAATCAGTAGAAAATTAACAAATTTTTGGGATATTGATCAAGATTAAATCATATCCCATAATCTACAAGGAATTATGCCACAATGATTTTCAAATATGATATAGGGCAAATAAGCATGCTATAGTAAAATTTTCGGAGCATAACTTTTTGCTGAGATTTTGGCCTTTTGCACCCTGGAATTATAGGGTTTTGGCCCTTTGCACCTTGACTAAAAAGTTTTGGCATTTTGCACCCTGAAAATATAATTTATTTGGCACTTTGCACCCTAGTGTGTGTTTTGGTGAGAAAATTCATTGGTAGAAGGGTAGAATAGTCCTTTTAGATTTTTTTGGCACTTTGCACCCTGGTTATATAGATTCTGGACCCTGAAAATATAGAATGTTGGCATTTTGCACCCTAAAATTATAAAATGATGGAGCTTTCACCCCGATTTTAATTTTTGTTGGCAATCTGCACCATAAAAATATAATTTGTATGACATTTTGCACCCTAATGTGTTTTCCTTAAAAAAACTCATGAATGTCGTCAATGTAAAGATAAAATGGTCATATTCTATAATATTAACAAATTTTGGACGAAAATCGCAATCAAGTCACACGCTTTTTGCTCGTGATGTGCTCGACAGTGGGTATTTGCTAATTATGTCATAACTCCTTCGTTGCGAGGCCAAATTTTTTTTTTATATGGCTGGAAAGCTCTTCACGACAGCTTTCTAACGGCACAAGTTTCAGTTTATGAAAGGGAATAAACAATCAGTAGAAAATTAACAAATTTTTGGGATATTGATCAAGATTAAATCATATCCCATAATATACAAGGAATTATGCATGCCACAATGATTTTCAAATATGATATAGGGCAAATAAGCATGCTATAGTAAAATTTTCGGAGCATAACTTTAAGCTGAGTTTTTGGCCTTTTGCACCCTGGAATTATAGGGTTTTGGCCCTTTGCACCCTGACTAAAAACTTTTGGCATTTTGCACCCTGAAAATATAATTTATTTGGCACTTTGCACCCTAGTGTGTGTTTTGGTGAGAAAATTCATTGGTAGAAGGGTAGAATAGTCCTTTTAGATTTTTTTGCCACTTTGCACCCTGGTTATATAGATTCTGGACCCTGAAAATATAGAATGTTGGCATTTTGCACCCTAAAATTATAAAATGATGGAGCTTTCACCCTGATTTTAATTTTTGTTGGCAATCTGCACCATAAAAATATAATTTGTATGACATTTTGCACCCTAATGTGTTTTCCTTAAAAAAACTCATGAATGTCGTCAATGTAAAGATAAAATGGTCATATGCACAACAATCATAAACATGTTATTCTTAATTTATTTTACTTTCTAATAACTTATTTTAATATTTTCTCTCAGTAAAGGTTAGATTAAAAAAAAGACATTGTCTTCATTTTATTTTCAAGTATTCTCTAGATTGTTTACTTTATATATCTAAAATACACGTTTACATATTGCATATTATTTACATTATTTAGATTATCATATTAAATCGAGGTTTAAGCGTTCCCTCTTCCAATTCTTCCCCTAATTCCGTGTCAAAGACTTTTGCTCTTGTGCAAGAAAATTTTTATTGGCCTCGAATGGAGAGAGATATTGCTCGATATATCGAAAGGTGTAAAACATGTCATCTTGCAAAGACTCATTCACAAAATAGTGGAGTTTATACTCCTTTACCTGTCCCAACAACCCCTTGGGAGGACGTAAGCATTGACTTTGTTTTGGGTTTGCCTAGAACTCCAAGAAACAAAGACTCGGTGATGGTGGTGGTTGATCGATTTTCGAAAATGGCACATTTCGTACCTTGTACAAAAACTTTGGATGCCTCTCATGTAGCTGGTCTTTACTTTCAAGAAATTGTGAAGCTTCACGGCATTCCAAAAACAATTACTTTCGGATCGTGATGTCAAGTTTACAAGTCATTATTAGAATTCACCACATGGATTGGGCTAAGTCCACTTACATGGCTTGGGCCTAACTCAACCTCAAAAGCTAGCTTGTAAGGTGAGGATTGCCCAAGACCTTATAAAGTGGACTTAACTATGATTTTCAACCAATGTGGGACATTTAGTCTCAATACTCCCCCTTCACGTGTGGGCGGGCTGAATGTGTGGGAGAAACAAGCCCAACATGTGACATATGAAAGCCCAACCTTGTGAATTTGCGACATGTGGGTGAAGACCCAACACACGAATAAAGACACTCCGGGCCTTTGTTAACCGGAGGAATAATGAATCTCCAAGCCTTGAATAACTGGAGGAATAATGACAATCCAGGCCTTTGTTATCTGGGTGAAGTGTGTGGGCAGATATTGAAGCCCATCATGCGTACAAGGAGGAGCCCATCACGGAAGGAGGTGGCCCACTTTTAACTCGGGGCTCTGATACCATATTAGAATTCACCACATGGATTGGGCTAAGTCCACTTACATGGCTTGGGCCTAACTCAACCTCAAAAGCTAGCTTGTAAGGTGAGGATTGCCCAAGACCTTATAAAGTGGACTTAACTATGATTTTCAACCAATGTGGGACATTTAGTCTCAATAGTCATTTTTGGCATACACTATGGCGAAAAATGGGGACCACTCTTCAATTAGTACTTCTTATCATCCTCAAACCAATGGGCAAGTAGAGGTTGTTAATCGAAGCTTGGGGAATTTGTTAATATGTCGTCTTGAAGCTGGACTTGGGAGAAGTGATATTAGAAATCTCAAGAATTGAATACCAAGCACAATATGTTCGTAAGTTCCCTAATCAGTAGCATGATAATTTGCATCACAGGTTTTATATGCCAAGGATATACAAATTAAACAAGTAAGAGACTTGTGATTTTTGTTCTAATTATTTACTAGTAGGATGTAATTTTATTGCATAATATGTTTTTATACCAAGGAAATGAAGTTTCTAACTGCATGATGATACTCCCTCGTCTTATACTAATAAGTAGAGACTCGTGATTTTGTTGAAGCAACTGGAGATTTTTCTTAGTTCAGTTCTTGTTCGGATTATTATAGCTAATTCCCACTAGTTTAACACTACCAAATCTTGCGATAAGTTATATATAGTGTTGCAGATTCGTACATGCCTAGCCAGCTAAGCTGCAGCAACACAGAAATCTATGGCTACGTTGTTAGCAGACCATTTATGACAATCTAACTATTAAAGATGTTATCATAGTTATATTTTGGATATTTGATGTTTATTTTGATTTTGATTTAGGTCTATGTTTTGGATGTATGGTGGTTATTTTGGAGTTTGTTGTCTTATTATTGAATATTGATGTGATAATTCTTTCTTTTTTTATATATATAATTATGTGATCATTCTTGTTTGAACATGTTATGATGGATTTAGAATTGCATAACTACTTGTGTTTGTTTCTTTTTAGCTACTTTGAAATGATTTCTTTGTCTACTAGTTGTGATATATGAGATAGTATTTAGTTTATAATTAAAAATAACTTGAACAAGTTTGGATAAATTTTTTTTTTTTTTAAATGTTTGATTACATACATTAAACTTAAGCTAAATTATTATTTCGTAATGACGTCAGGTTGAACCACTGCAACCAATAAGGCTACCGGTTCGATGTTCGATCCGGTTTTTAAAACATTGGCCGTGACAACAAATGTCAGGTTTAGTGGAAAGAATAATGTGCGAATTCAAGTTCAAATTCTTATTGTGAGAGATTCTCATATAATGTATTTGACTATGTCTTTCAAAAGGAATTAATTCAAATTTAGGACCTAGATAGCCTTGAAAATCTGGAGAGAGAGAAAATGATGAGGTCCAATGCACATGACACCTAATATTTTAAAATCTTACTCAATTTTGAGTTTGGATCAAAATATCAAAAATAAATTCATAAAAGGATCACTATAGTGTCCCAATCGAGAAATTATATAGTATGATTGATGCTCCACGTAATCAAGCACATGTGGTGCAATCGACCAATATAGTTATTACATGTGGAGTGGAATCCCACATCACCTCATGTTCTCCTAAAATATAGGATTTTAAAATTATGTTCACATTGCCCAGAATATGAGGTGAGATACAAATTAACTAATTACAAATACTAGTATTAAACTAGAAAAAATATCCACATTTGTGAGAGTTGAAACTTTAATATTATCCATGCAATATAATAAAGTGCCACAAATTAATCAAATAGCTTTTATAGTGTGGAAATCATGAAACTTTAATTTATAATTGATTATAAAAAATTTCTTCAAACCTGCGGAAGAATTTCCAAGTGCAACGGATGAGATTGGATTCGTTTGATTCATTTCAATTGGAGAACACAGAAAAAACCACGTGAAGCTTATGCGCGTGCCATGTGAATATGCAGCATGGAGGAAACGTTGTGGGCCTGTTTGTTTGGCGTTTCCCAGATTTTTTTTGTGTTTGGGAAATGCCAAACAAACATGTTTTCTATTTTCCGAAATAAATTTTTCATCCATTAATTTTCTCAAACTACTCTCTCAAAAGTCAAACAAACAACAATTTTATTATTTCTAAACAAAACATATACAAATTCTACATTGATTTGACATAAAGTAATCTATCTCTTACACAATTTATCTCACATAATAAACATGATTTGACATAAAGTCTTACACATCTTACACCTACAAGTCTTAATTGAACACTGTAAATATTGTATTGCACTATAGTTTATTTGGACTTATATGGAGAAATATTTTTATATATATGGACGAATGTAATTGTTGTCATCACAATATGATTTGACAATTAGATAGCATGTCCTTAAATTTTAATTAGATTGGTATACTATATTATATTAGTTACCTTAAATATCTTTTATTTCATTCTCCCACCTTAAGTATTCCTCCAATTTCAAGCTCGTAATATTTATAACTCGACAAATATTCAGAGCATAAATTTATGAACACATATGATTAAATATCTTTTAAACTTCACGAGTTAATGTTAGTTCAAAAATCAAAAAATTGTTTAAATGTTTTTTAAATCTTCTCAAGTACTTTGAAGTATTTCTCGATCCAATTTTGACGATTTAAGTCAACACTAAATCTATTCTCCATGATTAAAATTACGAAATTCTAGATTTTGGTTTCAAATATCTCTTGCATTATTGATTTTTTTTAAAAAGATTCTATAGAATTTTTTTGTGATATGTTAATGTATTAAAGTTTTATTTTCGTGGTATGTTTCAGTTAGTTAAATACTGAAAATTTATGTTTTTCATTTTGGTTGAGCGAAAAACAAAAGCTTAATTTTTTGATACTTATCGGTGAAAATGTATCAAAATATACCCAAATTTGATCAATGAATACATTTTACTTTATTTATATGCTACATTATTTGTTTTAAAATCGATTTTTTTTTTTCTGTCCATGAGGCCCATGACTAGGCCTATCAATCGGGCCCTGTGAGCCGAGCCTTTAATTGCTCAAATTCAAATACCGTCGGGCTTCATGTCTATAGGCTCAAACTCAAATTCCATTGGGCTTCACATCTATGAGCTCAAACTCGGCTCATGTAATTTTTCGGGTTTCGGGTTTATATCGGGTTTGCTCACTCTAGCAAATTTTACTTAACAAATAAAAAACTACGCATTCTTTAAATGCAATATATAGACAGTTTTATTTAATTCACAAGAATATACAAATTTTATACTCGTAATCAATAACATAGAGCATTAAATATAATTGTAAAGTGCCAAGACTCCCATTTTTTTACCATTTATTTTTATTTTTCCGTTTTTTCTTTTTGTTTATTACGTTCCCTTTGACATTCGGAAACTTTAGTTATAATTCATATATGTGGTGGATTATTTGTAGTAATTAGTATACTTATAACAATAGTACCAATAATTTATAGTAGTAATATTTAAGATAATAATATATTCGGTCTTATTCGGGTTGAGCCTTGTAAGGCTCAAGCTCGGATCATAAATTAATTGGTTTTAGTATAATGGCTCAAACTCAGCCCGGCTCACAATTATTCGGGTTCTGGTCAAATTTAATCGGACCGAGCCATCGAGCTTCGGATAGGCCCGGCTCAATTGACAGTCCTACCCATGACATGGGAGATACAGCATTTCAACCAAATTGTTGGGCTTTCTTAGTGGACTATGTCTTAAAGTTCTACATAATTACATGTCTGTCTCAAATCCCAAGAGCTTTATTTTTTAAGATTCAACTTAGGCTTTGAAATAAATTAAGGACCTTTTGAGTTAAATTATTCACCCCATTATTATAATTCTCTTATTCTAGATTTTTGCATTCCAGGAGCTAGCTATGGAATCATCAACTATTTTGCTACATGAAAATTAATGATTCAAAACTTAAATATGCAGTACTTTTTTTTTTCCTCTTAATTATAAACAGTAAAGAACAAATTGATGTGCAAACAAGAAAACACAAAAAATAATACATAATTTTTGTATTATCCTAATTATCATGTAAGATATTGTTTACTTACAAAATATTAACACACATAAGTTTAATTAAAAGTGTACAATCCATTACATAGGCAAGCCCATAAAGAAAAGAAAATTCTAACAACTTAATTTAGTCTAGTAGAGCGGGCCGGATAACAGACAGACCGAACTTTAGTTGGTTTTTTCCGGATCAAATAAGTTATAATTAATTATAATTTTTCTTTTTTGAGCAGAATTATTTATAAATATATTATGTGTAAAAGTGTTTAATTTGTTTGTAGACTAAATATCTGTAATTAAATGTGCCTATGATTTCATAAAATTCAGTCGTAATATGTTATTGCATACCTTATTATTCTAATGTTTTTAATTAATTATTAATTACAAAAATACATATAAATGCATTTTCTTAAATGTAAAAAAATAAAAAATAAAATAGCACAAGCTCTGTAAAATGTGTAATTATGAAAAAATATCATATTATGCTTTCGTTGAGAGTTGAACTCAAGACCTCCCGCTTACTAAACGGGTGCTCTAACCAACTGAGCTACGAAAGCTGATGCGTTATAAATCCGGAAATTACTCTATTTAAATTATTATAACCGGTATATAATTCGGCAGCTGAGTTGTTCTCTTTTATTTATTATCCAAGGGATCGTGCGTCTTGTTTACTTTATACTACCATGACCATAAAGGACCAATTGCATCACAATTAATTGATCACCATTATTTTTCTTTATCTTGAGAGTGTGAATTTTTTGTATCATATTATTACACATATTGGATTCAATAAAAATAAAAATAAAAATAAAAATGTCAACTAATACGCTACAAACTCCATCAAAAATTCATTATTCATTCACCTTCACACTCAAGAACTAACATATATGTATAGCACAGCCACATTGAATATAATTTTCAGTTTCATTGAATAGTTTTCCAAAAAATATCAATATTTATATATGGAGTCGTCAAAAACCTGCAGTACTCCCACGTAGAAAAATATATTTTTCTATATTTTGTGAATGCAATTAAAAGCTTTCTAATGGCATATTAATTCGTGAAAATTAAGCTATAAAATAGCTTATTTATCTTGTTTAAGTTCATTTTTTTTTCAATCAATTCACGTAACTATATACATGATGCAAAGTAGCTAGTATTTTGATACCAAGTCCTCTAATTTATTGAGTTTGGAATTTAGGGTATATGTTGATGGGTTTTGGCCCGGTCTCGCGGGTTTCGCGAGACCGAGCCAAAACCCTTCCAAATGAGTTTTCACCAAACTCATAAAACCATAAAAAACCTATTCAAAATCTCACACTCAAACTTTTCAAACCTATAAAACATTGATTTGACATCTATCACCTACTTCTTCCCCCAAATCTCACTAAAAAAAACATTAATTTAACACCTACCACCTACTTTTTCCCCTAAACTCCAACATCCAAACTCAATCCAAGTGGGGTTTCAACTTATTCAAACTACAAAACCCAACAGTCAAAACCCATCCAAACGAGGTCTCAAAGGTTTCATCGAAACTACCCAAATCATTTTTTTCAAACTAAGACCCGCGAAACCGAACCAAAATCCACCCAAATTAGTGTTACGGTTGGATTGAGTTGAGTTGGGTTGACGATGAATATTGATGGGAGATGAAAAACAAAGGGACAAAATTCTGAAGCACGTGGCTTGGAACAGCACACGTGTGGCGCTTTACTCAAACTATTCCCAAAGTTTTCTATGCTGCCCCACTTGATTCTTTTGACATTTCCACTGTTTTAATTAAATTTCCGAAACAATAGCCGTATATAAAGAAAAAATAGTACTCCGTATAAGTTAAATAAATAATAAATTATAATAAGTAACTAAGAAAAATGAGTAGTCGGACACTCGCACGAGCGAAAATCGAATTGTCAATTCACATCTAAGAGACTATCTAGTAGGAGCATAAATTAATGCTGCAGGAAGATATATAATTTAGCATTGAGAAATATCTCTTTAGACTGATAGTATATATAGAATTACTGTTCTTCCTAACAAAATTATATATTATGTATATAAAGTTTTTAAATTATGAAATAAACATTAAAATTATCTTATATATATTTTTACTTACATGATTTATCAATAATACAAAGTAAAAATATTTAAGTTAACTCAAATTTCAATAATATTATTGAATCATGTTTTAGAATAATTGATGTAGTCTAGTTTCAAGGACAAATTAACGCACCCTCGTCGAGAATACAAATCTCAAGTATATCGAGAACGCGCTCTTCTCGCGCTATCTTAGGACATAACAAAATTCTTCTTCTATGAAGGTCGATGCGGGTCACAACCTGTTTAAAGGCAGAATCCAGCAAATTCCTAACATTAAGGACAAAAGCTCATGCATGGATCCCTGATTTTAGAGTTTCAAACACAAAAAAAGCATTTAACAAGTCCAAGGCTAAAAAACAATGACTATAAAAAGTGCACTTAGAGATTACTAAACCTTAATCTCCTCGTACTTAATTACTTAATCCATTTTCGCTTGAGATTATTTCAAAGCATACGTCCATTATAAAAAAATAAGTATAAATGTCTGAGTTAGGCATCAGAGTGGTTTTGTCAGAATTGTCCCAACCTAGTTTACTTTTTTTTTGTAAGATATTCTTGTTTGGGTTACATAAAAAATATCATTAGTATTTGTGATTGACCAACCCACCGAAAAAACATCAACATCAATAATTGAACTAATAATACAAATAAAGTAAAATTTAGTGTTTTAATTTAGCTTTTTATCATATGTAATAAACTTCATTAATTGGATTGAGTTCGGAATAATATAATTATACTGCATCAAAAGAAAATATATTGTACAAACTCATAGGGCCTGTTTGTTTGGCGTTTGAGAAAGTAGTTTGGGAGAGTAGTGGAGGTTTGTGAAATAATCTCGATTTGCGTAATGTTGTTTGTTTGGGTTTTGATAGAGTGGTTTGAGAAATAAAGTAGGTGTAGGTTTTTTTGGAAGAGTTGGGTTGTAGGTGTAAGATGTGTAAGACTTTATGTCAAATCATGTTTGTTATGTGAGATAAATTGTGTAAGAGATATGTTACTTTATGTCAAATCAAAGTAGAGTTTATATAGGTTTTGTTTAGAGATAAGAAAATTGTTGTTTGTTTAGCTTTTGATAGAGTAGTCTGAGAAAATTAATGGATGAAAAGTTTATTTCGGAAATTAGAAAACATGTTTGTTTGGCATTTTCCAAATACGAAATTTTTTTGGGAAAATAGATAAGACATGTTCTCCTTATTTGTTTCACATTATATATTGTCATGAAATTAAATTAATATAGATTAAATTTCTTAATTAGCATTTGAATCCATATACAAATTTAGAATCCCTTCGTTTGTACCATATTATATCTTTAATAAAGTTAAAATTACAAAATTTAATTGATTACTTTTTCAACTAATAAGCGGATAAAATTCATATTTTACGTGTGAAATAAAATGTAGAATTCGACCCTATGCTACAGCCTACACGAACCTCGAGTCGAAACCATATGAAAGCTCATATAATGGGCTTTTGTGCCGCATTGGGCCTTCACAGCCCACTACAAAAAGCTCATATTTTACATTTCAAATTTACACCACCACAAACAACATAATCAGAGAGTTTTTTTCTCCATTTATACTAAAACTCACAACCAAGACTATCAAAAATACTAACCTTCAGCTCTTCACATAATCAAGACCAAAATTTTCTCATCCATTAAAACATCTTCCTGTTCTCGACATTAATCGAACAAATTTAACGTTGGACAATTCAAATCGAGTCCTTGATGAGGGTAACTTTCATATATTAATTGTTTATTGTTAGTGTCCAGGTGCCAAGTCAAATACGACTCATCAATAGGAGGATAAGCAGGTCAATCAAGCTTCTCCTCTAAAGTTTTAGGGATCTTAACCTGAAATCAAAGATAACTATGTTAGGTTAATACCGGTGGTGACCCGGTGATAACCCTCCGAAGCTTAAGTCAGTCTTAAGGATAAGAGATATGGTTTTAGTTATTTATCCAGATTGTGCGTACCTATTCTCATTAAAGAGGGGTATTTATAGTTTTAGATTCCAACTACCGGGTCGGGTTGTGACAAGACGTATGAGTTCGGATATGGGTACGGAATATTCGACTTGACCCAGTGGTGCTAGGGTGTGAATTTTCTCAGGATGTCGACAATCGATATCCTAATCGATTGCGTATTTTCAGTAGTCGACACGCTTATGAAATACCTATATTTAAGGCCACGTCAGCATTTATATATATTTTAGGCATACGTGGAATGCCACGTCAGGGGACGAAGACTTGGTATATCAAGAGTCCCCCAAGTTCATGAGTTCGAGTGTAGCTTGAAGTTATGAAGTTATTAGTTGGAAAAATTCTATGGATTGCCAAGCGTAGTATATCGAGAGATCGAGACTTGGTATATGGTGGTCCCCCAAGTTCATGAGTTTGAGTGTGGCTTGAAGTCATGAAGTTTTGGCGCGCCGTTTGTGAGGGTGTGTTTTCAAAAATTGGACCGAATGCGAATCGTCGCAATGCTTCGGGGGGCAATATGCAATTTTCCGGTGCGGTTATTTTGTGGTCCTATAAATAGGTCCCACGACTGTATAGCGGATTTATTCTGTAGTAAATAATTTGGCATACTCGGAACAAAATTCGTTCAAACTGTTTATATTACGCGAAGTAAGTCGTCGAGCGGTACGGAAAGGGATTTCGATGATGTTGACAGGGAAGCTCTACGAGATGTAGTGGGCTTCGTGGAATCTCGAGAGGGGTCTGGTGATGCTGAAGGGGCAGGTGGGTCTCGGCGAATTTTTACCGAGACTATGTATCATGAATTCGTGGCTGGAGATTATAGGCGGACCCTAGCCGACATGCTAGACGCGTTCTCGATTCCGACTGGTTGGACGTTAAGTACCCCAAGTCCCAACCAGAGGATGCATAAGCCTCCAGGTTCTGGAATGGCAATTCATGAGGCTAGCTTAGAAGGTGGGTTTCAGTTTCTGATTCCCCCTGAGGTGGCAGGGATTATCAATGCATTAGGCGTTCGCCCAACTCAGATATTGCCAAATGGCATGTCGACCATTATCGCCTTCTGTGTGGTTATGAAGGTTCTCGGGCAAGCTGCTTCTTTCGGCAACTTCTGGGCTCTTTTTAAGGTTTCTGAATCCCCGAAGTCAAACGAAGGATTTTACCAAGTAAAATCTCGGGGAAACAACAATCGATTTCTGTGCTCATCCAAAAGCTCCCATGGTAAAGGCTGAAAATCGAGATATATTTATGTATATCCCCCGAAGGGCTACAAATGGAACGTCAACTGTCCATGGCGGGTAGGCTCAATCAATCCGAAGAATGTTCCTAAGCCTTCCTGGCATGAAGGCTTCGTCGAGAATCTCCTACGATATAATCTCGACGTGCAGAAGTTGATCGAGGAACCGCAACTTCGTGCTTGTGGGTTATCGTCGTCGCGGAGGAGGCCTGGTGACCCCGAAGACCCGAGCTCGGAGGAAGTACTTCGTGGGGCTATGGTTGTTCCAAAGGGGAAAAAACTAAACGACTTGCAACAGCAGAATGCAACATTTTGGAGTCGTGCCTCTACCTCGAGAGTTCCTGCGTCGATTTCGAGACCAACTAGCAATGTAGGTCAAACGCTAAATTCCGATCGCATCATAACTCGTGAGGAGCGTCATCGGGGAAAAAGACCGCGAGTTGAAGAGTATGATGATATTGAGGGAAACGTCGATCAAGAGGGCCAAGTAAGCGATAGAGTCTCCGACGAGGAGAGACTGGAGTTCGATTGGAGCTTATCAAGCTGGATGTCGGCTGAACTGACACATCCAGGAGGTTTGGGTCCCGATATGTCGGTGCTTAATTCAGAGTCCTATGATTCTGCATTCTCGACATTTATACATGGTATTTTCAAATCCGACCAGATGTCGTTGTTGAAGAAGTCGGTACAGATGAACTTGCATACTGCTGGTCGGTTCGGCGTTGGCGTACGTACTCTGCTCTTTAACATATCATGTTGTATCTTTGACTTGTTTATTCTTACATACAAGGTTTGTTCATGCAGATGTTACAATATCTCTTTCACGGGTATTATCGGGCCGAGTTGGCCGAAGAGGAGTTAAAGAAACAAAAGAGGGAGGCTGAGGCAGCCCTTCGTGCGAAGGACGAGTAGCTGATCGAGCAGAAGAAAGAGTCGGAGGAGGCTCTTCGGGGCAAGGAAGAGCAGCTTAACGAAGCTGTTAAACAACTAAGCCTATTATCGATGGGGAATGATAGGATGAAGGCCAGTGACCCTCGTCAAGAAGGAATCGTTTCTCCGGCTCAGAGGTTGGCTATTGCCAAGGAGTTTCTCGAGTCCCCTGTTTATGAGTATATATCCGATGTGAAGATGGGTGCCGAGCTGTTCAAGATGTATGAGAAAGCAATTAGTCAATGTGCACATAAGGGTTTTCTAACCCCGAATTTCGATCGTACTGCGATCAGCCCATTTTGGGATGAGGAATGCCGGGTCGAGACCCTCGAGGGGGAGGATGAGGAGGAAGCAATCGCGCGAGGCCACGAGTTTGGTAGTTTGATACCTCCCCCCCCTGAAAATTGATAAATAATAGTTGATCGTAGGTTTGTAAGTAGCTAGGCCTTTGTAAGTTTTTGGTGGAAATTTTAATGAAAACTTGCTTGTCGTATTTCTTATCGATAGTCGAGTAGGTTGTTAGGTCGATTAATTGGGCTTTTTGGGCCGTTTTATGAATAAAAGAGGATGGGCCGCTATCCAATCATCGCGACTGTTCTAAATGCTTTTTCAAAAGGATGGTGTGACCGGTCAGTTTCGCGCGTTTTGAGATTTGGACTTCTTATAAATAGGCGTCCGTTATTGTACTGTTCATACCATTCTCAGAAAATTTAATTTTTACTAGTCGGAGCCAGGTTGTCAGAGCTAGAAGCGAGCGGTTTTAGGCAAGTATTTTTCTTGTCGAAGTCTTCTTTCCAAAGTTTCTAGGTATTCTTTTCTCTCTCTTTATTCTATGGCTAGTCGATCTATATCCGTCGGGGACGATTCGGTTGGGGAGGGGGAGGGGTTGTCAGTAGAATCTATAATGTCGCATTTGACATTTCGATATCCCTTTCGAAGGGAAACTACATAGCCCTTTATCAGCTGAGTTGTTGAGTGTAGTTGGTTCAGGGTCGAAGAGTGTAGTGCGATCGTTACCTATGTCGGATCGACATCGAACTATAGATCATTTTAGTAATATAAGGGCAAGTCGTCTACGGCTTTCGGCTGAAACAATAGCGTCTAAGTATCGATTTCCGACGGGTTGGTCCGTCGCTCTTCCCTCCCCTGATCAGAGGATGAATAACCCGCCTGCTAGGTGCAGGACCTTTCACATCGACACCCTGGAGAACGGGCTTCGTTTTCCACTAGCCGATGAATTTGTCGATATCATAAGAGGTCTTGGAATATGTCCGTCCCAATTAGTTCCTAACACTATAGGGTATATCATAGGGTTTTGCCTCGTCATGAAATCGTTGGGCCAACCGGCTTCTTTGGCCAATTTTTGTGCTCTGTTTAAAGTGAGCGAGTTCCCTAAGTTGAATGAGGGTTTTTATTTTATTAAATCGAAACCCAATGTTAGATTTCTCGGGGATTTAAAGTCTTCCCACGGGAAGGGTTGGAAAACCAAATTCATTTACATTCGTGCTCCCGAGAACTATGTATGGAGGACGACACGCGAATGGAGGTCGGGTCCCATCTTGTTAGAGGATGTACCCGAGCCTTAATGGGGACCCAACTTTCCTTCGCAGTTGTCGGAGTCTACATACGATACCAACTTACTTCTGCGGGAGCCGATCTTGAGTTTGGGAGGGGTGTCGATGCTCCATTATCTATCGACAGTCCTTCTCTAGGTAGTTTCCATACTTCGTAATTTATTAAGTAATTTTTCCCTCTGCTTCCATTAATTTTATGTTGATGTTGGCAGAATCGGCTGTAGCTGCTACCATGAGTCGTGCATTGAAATCCTTGTCGAAAGCGACGAAGCTAGCTAATGTCCCTGGTCGTCCTGTCGCGACAGACAAACCTTCGATTCCGAAGCCGTCGGGCACGGCCACGTCGAGCACTCTGCCTCCGCCTCCTGGAGCCAAACGTCCGGCCGAGGTGTCTTCGAGTCCGGACAAGGGAAAAGGGGTTGTTTCCAGTAATGGGGCACGGACCGAGGGGCCGGTTTCGAAGAAGTCCAAGTCGACCAAAGAAGCTACACCCGTCGAACGTGGTAAGAATGTGGCGAAGGAGTCTCTCGAATCTATTATCGAGAAGATGAAGCAACGCACTGGGGGCCAAGCCCCTAATTCTCACATGATGAATCCCATTCTTCTGAGTTCTCCACCCAGTTCCGAGGTGTGGGAAAAATTTTGCTCCACTATTTCTGTCCTGGACCAGGTTGCTATGGGACCCACGGATATGAGCGATCTTATGCGAGTGGGATCTGGTCTCTTGCTCGGGGTAAGTTAGAATTTGCTTTTCCTTGGCTTTATATGTATATATAAGTCAATTGTTAACTTTTACTGTTTCCCATGTTTGCAGCTCAACCAAGTACTTTTTCAAGCCGGTTATCGAGTGGAGTCCTTGCGTAAGCGAGCTGATAGGTACAGATCCCTTGGGAAGGAGAAGGAGAAGGAGCTCAAAGAGGTTCATAAGACATCTTCTGATCTCGAGAAGAAAGCCTTGTTGGCTGAGGCCGAGATGTTGAAGAAAGACGAGAGAATTTCTTCTCTCGAGGCGGAACTGGCCCTTTTAAAAGAAAGTTTTGAGTCTGAGGTTGCTAGAAAGGCGACTGAGAGCTTTGAGAGGGGTCAGCGAGAGGCGTTAGCCCTCCGCCGTGATATCTCGTCTGAAGAAAGGAAGAGCATTGTCCTCGAATTCTTCAATAGCATCGTCTTCCAGGAGCTCGTCGATCGCCAGTCAGGGGTTGAGCTGCACAAAATGTTTGAGAAAGGCTGGAAGCAGTGTCGAGCGTTCGATTTCCTCAACGATAGCTTTGACGCAGGTCGGCTCAATTCTTTTTATGACGAGAATGGATTACTCATAGAAGAGGATCAGTCCGACGAAGAGGGTCAGGCGGAGGTTCATGAATTTGGGTTCCTGCTCGGAGTTCAAGCCGAGAAAGATCGTGAGGCAGCCACGGCTCAACAGGAGGCTCAGGATAAGTCCAAGTCGTCATCTCACATTGATCAACTTATGCATGAAGGAGAGTTTGGTCCTTCCAAGGATTGATGTCTTGAATTTTGGCCTGCTGACCTACTCTGATTATTTTGTTTAGGTTAGGTTAGCTTTTGTAGTCGATTCACGTCTGGCTGGCGATCCAATTGTAATTTCTTTTTATTCAATGAATCGATTTCTTATACCGGATATATTGACTTGTATTTAAAGACGTAATTTATTTTGATTCGACGTCTTGTTTTACACACCTGTCATTCCTTAAGTTCCTATGTTATCGAGAAAACGAGGGGGTCCCTCTGTCATCCATTATTACATGTCAGGTGCAGATCTCGAGGGAGCTTGTCGTCTTTGGGCCGTTGGATTAGATTCAAGTTTTCTATATATATTATAGGTCGCTCGCATATTTGTTTTTGTACAAAGAAAAGTTTTCTTAACCATGGTTCTGCTTTTGCTCTCTAGTAGATTTTTCATTTGGGGTTTTTTATGGTTGTCTGAAATTATACTTGGCACATCTTGGTATGGGAGAAATTGGAAAGTTTTCATCTTATCGACGTGCATCGTTATCAATCGATTTTTCTTTTCGTCTCGACTTGCCTTGAGTGATAGTCGATCTTGTTGCAAAATTGCGCTATCATTCCAGCTTTAACATGAAAAACCATTTCAGGTCGACGCATTAGGCAAGTTTCATGGTAACGATGCAACTAGTCGATAGTGGTTGTTCAATTGGCGGGAATCAGTTGCGTAGTTTGAGCAGTCAGCGCCTTTAATGCGGTCAACCCGAGCCGTCCGTTCGCGATGCTTAAGGACCATTGGAACTGGTCTACGTTGCCTTCCTTGGTAAGCGCAACGGTCACCTCATTCAATGCGCTTGCCATGAGCCGTTGATCAGGATTATTCTGGATCGTCCGATCGGATGGTTCATGCCTATAAAAAGGGGAAGGGGGTACCCACTTCATTCCGTACCAAAGTATCCAAACATGTATCCTCCGATAGGTTTCCCCATAGATGTTCCCCTAAACTATATCTTTATTAAATCGTCGAGGAGTGCTTTCTTTATCTTCGCACCCCCTCGATCTACTCGACCTCCTACGTGGAGAAGGATCTGTTGTTTGTTTTGGATTGGGTGGTATCGGTAAAGGGGGTTCCCCGTTGCGTTGGCCTCTCCTTTCGATTGGGTGGGATCGATAACAAAGGAGAGGTGAACGTCGGTGCTTCTCGTGATTTCCCCATAGATGTGAATACTTTGTTGTAAACCTTGATCAGAGGAGTGCTACTTAAGTAATTTCAAATTCCTCGACAACCGAAATTTCAAAACGATAGATGCCTCTTCGGCTGTCGAGGAATTTGAAATTACTTAAGCTTATTAATAGCTTGCATCTCGATGCCTCTTCGGCTGTCGAGGAATTTGAAATTACTTAAGCTTATTAATAGCTTGCATCTCGATGCCTCTTCGGCTGTCGAGGAATTTGAAATTTCCTAAGCTTATTAATAGCTTGCATCTCGATGCTCCTTTCTTTATATTAGATACAAAATAGGTAGATATTCACATGATAATTGAATTATCAAACAACAAAACGAGATCTTCAAGCGTAAAATTTTCTAAGGTTCCTTCCAATCCAGGTTCGATCTACGGGTTTCCTTCCATTCCAGGTTCGATCTACGGGTTTTCCCTCCATGGTGGATAATCGATAAGCTCCCTTCTTTCCTATCTCAGTTACTTTAAAAGGTCCTTCCTAGTTAGCGTCGAGTTTTCCTTTGTTCTTTGACACGTCGACTCTTTTAAGTACGTAGTCTCCTACCTGGAAGAATTTAAGCCTCACATTCTTATCATATGCTTTCGCCATCGTAGTTTTGTAGGCTTGTATCCTTGCCGAGGCCCTTTCTCTTTTAGCTTCCGTTTGGTCGAGTTCATAGTTCCTTTTCTCCGTATTTTCGGTTTCATTATATAGCTCGACTCTTGGAGAAGGAATTTCGAGTTCAGCTGGGGCGACGGCTTCGGACCCATAGACTAGACTAAAAGGTGTTTCCCCTGTCGCCCCTGTCGCTGTCTTTTCCTTGGTCCTATTTGCCCAAACCACCCAAGGCAACTCGTCCAGCCAAGCTCCACTAGCCTCTGTCAATCTTTTCTTTAGGAGTCTGACAATCTCTCTGTTAGTGACTTCAGTCTGGCCGTTGGTTTGAGGACATCCGACAGAAGTAAAGCGTTGTGTAATTCTGTGTTTTGCACACCAATCCTTTACTCTTTTACCGACGAACTGCCCCCCATTATCCGAGATGATAGTCCTTGGTAGACCAAACCTACAAATTATCGACCAGTAGAAGTTGATGATTTGCGTTTGAGTAATTTTCTGTAAGGGTACCACTTCAATCCATTTGCTGAAATATTCGACGGCCACAAGGAGGAACCGTTTCTGTCCTCTTGCTATCGGGAGCGGTCCGACCAAATCAACGCCCCACTGATCAAAAGGCCATGCAATCGAGATTGACTCCATTTTTTGAACTGGTTGATGAGGCATGTTCGCATGGTATTGACATCGAGCGCCACACCTTGCATAATCATTAGCATCCTTACTCAAAGTCGGCCAATAGTATCCTAGTCCAGATACCCTGACTGCCAGTGACCTTCCCCCGGAATGGCTTCCACAGGAACCTTCATGAACCTCCTTAAGTACTTTCATCGTCTGCGGTGTCGAGATGCACCTAAGCAGTACTCCTGATACAGATCGACGATATAATTCATCGTTAAGGATAACGTATCGAGGTGCTCTGTACTTGATTCTTCTTGCTTCATTGTTGTCGACATGCAGTGTTCCTTTGGATAAATACTCCAGCAAGCTAGTTTTCCAGCTAAGCTCCATATCATCGAGATTCAACACTTCAAGGCAAAAAGTTTCAATTTGGGTGTCGATGGTTGGTTTAGTGGAGACCAGAAGCGTTATTTTCCTCGTTGTGATACCTTCGATTAGGTTCCCAAATTTGGATAATGCATCCGCTCTCGTGTTCTCAGTTCTTCTTATGTATTCCAGTTGGAAGCTTCGAAATTTGGATGCTTGAATTTTGATAAGCTTTAAGTACTTGATCATGGAATCTTCCTTGGCTTCAAACAACCCCTTGAACTGTTTTTCCACTAGCTGGGAATCGATATATGCGATCAAGTCCTGAATCCCTGCTTCCTTGGCCATCCTGAGGCCTGCTAGTAATGCTTCATATTCTGCTTCGTTATTGTAGACTTGAAAATCTAGTTTCAGGGCGAACTCCAATTCTTCTTCTTTTGGTCCTTGGAAAAAGATGCCTGCGCCTCCTCCTGTTGAAGTTGAAGATCCATCGACATGTAGCATCCACAACTCTATTTTCGCTTCTTCCAGCTGTGTGTTTTCTAGTACGAAATCGGCCAAGACTTGGGCTTTAATGGAAGTTCTCGGCATATAGTCGATGTCATACTCACCCAACTCGATCGCCCATTTGATCAGTCTTCCAGAGGCGTTTGGTTTCGAAAGAGTTTGTCTTAGAGGTTGATTTGTGAGGATGACGATTCTGTGCGATTGGAAATAAGGACGCAGCTTTCTGGCCGTCGTCACAATGGCTAGGGCGAATTTCTCGATCTCCGAGTAATTTTTCTCCGGTCCTTGTAGGACCCTGCTCACGTAATATATTGGATGACTGATTTTTGCCTCCAATCTGACCAAAACTGAGCTAATTGTTTGTTCGGAAACAGCTATGTACAGGTATAAACTTTCGCCCTCTTGAGGTTTGGCTAAGAGGGGCGGCGATATTAAGTAAGCTTTGAGTTGTTCGAAGGCTTGATCGCAGTCCTTCGACCATTCGAATTTTTTAGCGTTTCTCATAATCTTGAAGAACGGAAAGCTTTTGTCAGCGGATCGTGATATGAACCTATTTAGAGCTGTAATTTTTCCGACCAATTTCTGTACCTCATTCAGGTTGCGCGGGGCCCTGAGATCTAAGATCGCTTGGATCTTCTCTGGGTTGGCTTCGATTCCCCTCTCGTTTACTAAATACCCAAGGAACTTTCCCGACCTAACTCCGAAAGTACACTTTGCGGGATTCAATTTCATTCCATATTTCCTCATTATGTCGAAAGCCTGTTTGATGTGTTCTAGATGGTCTTTTTCGTCAAGGCTTTTGACTAGCATATCGTCGACATAGACCTCCATGGACTTTCCTAGAAGTGTCTCAAACATCTTGTTGACCAATCGTTGGTAAGTAGCTCCTGCGTTTCTAAGCCCGAAGGGCATTACTTTGAAGAAGTAGACGCCAAACTCGGTGATGAATGCAGTTTTCTCTTGGTCTTCGAGGGCCATGAAGATTTGATAGAAGCCCTGGAAGGCATCCATCATACTAAGAATCGCGCATCCCGCCGTCGAGTCGACCAGGGAATCGATTCTTGGGAGTGGGTAGGGATCTCGTGGACATAATTTGTTCAAGTCTGTGAAATCATTGCACATTCTCCATTTCCCTTCACCTTTGGAAACTAAGACTACTGTTGGTCCCAAAAGTGGACAATGAGGTCTAGAGGGGGGGGGGGGGGGGGGGAGGGTGAATAGACCTCTAAACTTTAAAACTTTTTCTCTAACTTTTCTATCAGCAGACTCAGCTGATCTGATTTGTAAGACTACTAAGCTGATTGCGCACAAAGCTTTATCAGCAGAGTTGACCACTCATCTGATTTCACTAATCTGATTCAGATAACTCAGAGTTTCAAAACTTGTATGCTGCGGATTTATCAAGTATGTTTTTCAAACAAGTTTATCTTTCAAAGTTTAACCCCTGTTTTATAAATTTCTCAACTTAAGATTGTTCTTTCAAAACAGTTTGTTTACTTATGAAGATATGCAAGATGAAACAAGTAATCAAACACAAGGAATTTTTATAGTGGTTATATGGATGAAAATCCTTTAGTCCACTCTTCCAAGTCACACAGATCTTGGGTTATATTAGAAAACACTAAGTTAACAGTATATAATGCTTGCGCAATTCAACAAATGAAAAGCCACAAGTGCGTTGTAAGAAATCACAAAGAAATCCTACTCTCTGAAGCTAGATCACTCACTTAGACGGATCTACACTCCTCACGCTCTTTTCAGTATAGGAGATCACTCAAAAAACCTACACTAAGAAGTTATATCACTTCACACAGATGGATATACACTCCTTCTATTCTCAGTTGACAATCACTTAGACAGGCAACGTTTGATCTCTGTTCTTCAACAAAAAGCTTCGTCAACAAATGACTTTGCTTATGATCAGACGACTCAACTGATGGATCTTGCTCTATAGATGTGATCTTGATTTGTGTAAGTCTCTCTTCAGATCTTCAGTTAGTCTTCTATTTATACTCCTCGGATTTGAATTTCTGTCCGTTGAAGATGCAGCAGAAATCTACAGTCCTCGGGTACTGGTCCTTAAATTACGGAACGGCTCCCTGTAACTGTTGCTCTGTACACTCTGCTGTACGGATGTTTACTTTATGTCAGTTGCATTTAATGCACTCAGCTCTCAGCACGTTACCGTTGAGCTTTCTGACCGTCTTCACTCTGCTGATGGAAATACTCTGCTGATGATCACTCTGATGATCACTCGGCTGATGGCTTCTCGGCTAATTCAAGAATGAACACATCTATCTTGACTCGGCTGATAATACCCATCTGATATTCCCACTTTGCTGATTCGGTCACATAGCTTCCAGACCATGAGATAGGTTTCACTAAGCTTTTCAGTTCTTAGTTGATGACTTCCAAAATAGCCTTCTTGACTATTATACCCTTTTTGTCATCTTCAAAACCTTCTCCAAATAACACCAACAACTACGTTGCAAAGCCAGTCCGTGAACTGTACTTCGGCTATGTAGTCTGCATCGAGGAGTTTTTCTACTTCCTCTTTAATTATCCTGTTCCTCTCTGGCCCAAAGTTTCTTTTCTTCTGCCTTGCAGGTCTCGCAGCCGGGTCGATATTTAACCTGTGTACGATGACCTGAGGGTCAATTCCTTGCAGGTCAGTGGTCGACCATGCAAAGACATCGACATTCTGCCTTAGAAAATCGATCAGCTGGGTTTCTAATCCTTCAGAGAGTTGGTTTCCCACTCTTGTTGTCTTTGATGATTCTCCAGGGATCAGCTCAATAGTTTTGTGGCCTTCCGAGGGTTCTATTCTTTCGAACTTCCTTTTTCTAGCGTTTAACTCCTCTAGTTTTTCCTTCGACTTTTCTGTCGAATCTTCGATGATTACACAGTCTACGAAGATTGGGGTGACAGGTTTGGTTTGAGTCTCCTTATGAGGTTTTTTGGCTGTCAAGAAAGTGGGCGGTACTTCTCTTATGCGCTTGT
Organism: Penstemon newberryi var. newberryi; assembly: GCA_030819805.1. Classification (NCBI taxonomy): domain Eukaryota; kingdom Viridiplantae; phylum Streptophyta; class Magnoliopsida; order Lamiales; family Plantaginaceae; genus Penstemon; species Penstemon newberryi. The sequence continues at coordinate 75,444,896 of JAUALY010000001.1, read as the reverse complement.
TTAGAGCCACCGTATAACAATCCCAAGCTTCTTTCAAATTTCCCCGCACCTCGCCTACTCCTTTGGAGGTCGGGAACTTCAATTTTTGATGATACGTCGAAATGATTGCTTGAAAGTTGTTCAAAGCCGGTCTTCCTAATATCACATTATAAGCGCACGGAGCATCGACAACGAGAAATTTTATCATTCTAATTTTAGAATTATCTTCGTCCCCCATCAATAGCGATAAGGACAGAGTTCCCAAGGGGACGACCTGTGCTCCCCCAAACCCGACCAGGGGCGTAGCTATGGGATCAAATGGCGTGTGGCCGAGATCCATCCTTCTCAATGCATCAAGGAAAAGGATATTAGCTGAGCTACCAGAATCGATCAGTATCCGTTTGACAGTTGCACTGGCTATCTGGGCCGTTATTACCATTGGACAATCGGGCACATCACTTTCGTCATAGGGGATATATCCTTGCAGCAGGTCTGAGTCGTCGAACCCGATAATCTTACCCGGGGATGAAGATTTTATCGAGAAGATTTCTTTTCGATTGCTTCTCCTCCTTTCCTCGAGAGCTCTAGATACTAATCTTCTAGAGTTCTTACTGTCTCCCCCGGCGGGTCCTCCGGAGATCATGTTGACAACCGTTCCGGGTTGAGCTCTCCTCATCTGATTGTCTCGATTTCCTGGATGTTGATCTTTCCTCTTTCCTAGGGATTTTGATGGTGATCGATCATTCCTTATCCCTGGCCCTGCTCGGCCACCTTTTTTGATTTTAACATATCCTGCCAAATGTCCTTCGGCGATCAACCTCTCAATTTCCTCTTTCAATTGGTAGCAATCTTCGGTATCATGACCTCTTTGTCTATGAAATCTGCAATATCTTTTCGAGTTTGGGGGCTCCCTCTGCTGGGAAGGTCGTCTTAAGAGGTTTTTGTCTTGTATAGCGAATAAGATTTCAGATCTAAGTTTCTTAAGTGGGGTATAGTGGTCATTATATCTTCGAGGCGATCTCCCAGTTTTTTGCCTTCTTGGATCGAAATTCCTTTCTTTCTCGCGAAACTCCCTTTTGTTCCTCTTTTCGACGTACCTGTCGACTGGAACCCTATCGACCAGAGGTTCTTTTTCTTCCATTTTGCTCAAACCAAAAAACGTTCCTCTTAATTTCGTCATCTCCTCCTCGACCATGTACTGGTTGGCCATTTCCATGAACTTTTCATACGTCGATGAGTTTTCCCTTACGATTGCACTGGCGAAACCTCGATTCAACGTACTTTGGAATAGGACAGTTATTAAGAAGTCTACTCTCGGCATCTCGACTTTTAATAATTCATTATTAAACCTTCCCATGAAGGTTCTAAATGATTCCTCTGGCAACTGTACTATTGAGTACAAATGGTTCGCCGGTGGTCTTACCGCTTTCTTACTTCCAAATTGGCTCATAAATTTATCACATAATTGATCAAAATCGAAGATCGATTTCTCCTCCAGTCTACCAAACCAAGATTGGGCCATACCCGCGAGCGTCGTGGAGAAAGCCTTTGCTGCGACATTATCAGAGATCCCATGTAGCTGCATTTGTAGATTGAATGAGGCTAAATGTTCCTCGGGATCTTCCGTGCCAAAGTATCTTGGTAATTGAGTTGGTAACCTTTTATCTGACGGCAGCCTCTCGAAGAAGATTTGGTCACAAAAAGGAGACTTTCTGAGACGAGAGTTCGAGACTGGCACTTCATTCTTCTTCTCATGCCGATCCAGTTTTTGGTGGAGTGATCTTACTTCGGAAGCTAACTTATTAACTTCCCTTACTGAGTGCTCCCCCACGTCGTCCCTTTCAACGTGTCTTTCCAGGCCTTCGCGAGCCCTACTAACGGCCTCATTCATTTCTCCCCTGATTCCTACGCCAGGCGCTGCCGTAGGTGGGAGTTCTCGAGGTAGAGTCATCCCCTCTTTCCCAATCTCAGCAGCCCACTCTCTTCTGGCCTCATCCAAAAGGTTTTCAGGTCCTCCCTAGTGAGTTGGAAGACGACGGGAGCTGCTGGCCTCGAGATCCAGTTTCTTCGATGGGGGGTGAGATCGGATTTCGTCGAGGGATATTATCACCTTGTCCTTCCCCGTTTTGATCTCTGTTGTCCTCTCGATCACGTGCGAGTGCGGCCTTCGATCTAGTAGTCATCTCCTTTTGATTCGTGGTTAAAGTGTTCCCACAGACGGCGCCAATTGATGAGGGTAACTTTCGTATATTAATTGTTTATTGTTAGTGTCCAGGTGCCAAGTCAAATACGATTCATCAATAGGAGGATAAGCAGGTCAATCAAGCTTCTCCTCTAAAGTTTTAGGGATCTTAACCTGAAATAAAAGATAACTACGTTAGGTTAATACCGGTGGTGACCCGGTGATAACCCTCCGAAGCTTAAGTCAGTCTTAAGGATAAGAGATATGGTTTTAGTTATTTATCAAGATTGTGCGTACCTATTCTCATTAAAGAGGGGTATTTATAGTTTTAGATTCCAACTACCGGGTCGGGTTGTGACAAGACATATGAGTTCGGATATGGGTACGGAATATTCGACTTGACCCAGTGGTGCTAGGGTGTGAATTTTATCAAGCTTCTCCTCTACTTTGATTTGACATAAAGTAATTTATCTCTTACGCAATTTATCTCACATAACAAACATGATTTGACATAAAGTCTTACACATCTTACACCTACAACCCAACTCTTCCAAAAAAACCTACACCTACTTTATTTCTCAAACCACTCTCTCAAAACCCAAACAAACAACATTACGCAAATCGAGATTATTTTACAAACCTCCACTACTCTCCCAAACTACTTTCCCAAACGCCAAACAAACAGGCCCTCTATGTTTATTGATTTCTTAAATCTATAGTTGAATATGTAATAATTTTAGTTGTGTTGGTTTATGATATTTATAATAGTATTTCAACTTTTTAAGTAAATACATGCATCTTTTTGTAATATTGGACACATGAAATTAGTTTCTGATTTTTTTTTTTTTTTTGCAAAATGTTCAATCATCACAGGCGTGAAATTAGTTTATGAAGTGATAAAATTTAGATTTATACATGATTTTGCAATTTCTATAGAAAGCTTGTCACGGCTATTTCTAGTGTGTTGACTTGTACACATGCGTAATTGGGGTTGTCAAATTATATTTAGTATATTGGGATAAAATTTTATTTGCATCAGAGATGTAGGGAAATGGAAAGTTGGAATCAAGTTTTGTTCGATTAAAATTCAAGCTCCAATAATTTGTATTAGCGTTATTAAACTAATGGATTTGATAAAGTTTACATAAATGAACCAACTTTAGTTTACCTCAAAAACTAATTCAAGTGTTAATGATTACATACAACCATATGAGAATCAATTAGTCTTGATATTCAAATAATGTAGGACTTTTTTTTTGTTTTGTTTTGTTTTTATCTTTGAGGAAACATGTAGGTAAATTCATTAAATAGGAATAGCATCAATTACAAGATCATAGATAAATCTAGATGGCTCAATAAACGGTGGAGAAAGAGTAAAAGCTACTCTAGAAAGGGCATGAGCAATCGAGTTATTCTCTCTAAAAACATGAAAGCAACTAAAAGTTTCAAATCTTCTGGCCATAGCTTTAAGATCATCAAATAAATGACCCAATGGATGGACGCTTGGTTGGATCTCTTTTATTCCGTCGATGATTGTCGTGCAATCCCCTTCCAAAATGATCAACAATAGTAACACAATCCCTTTCAATCGATGATTTCTTAAGATATAGGTCTAAATTTTTTCACAATCTTAAAAGTGTAACCAAGCTAATCCAAGAAACATATTATAAGATAATTTGATATTTTTATCAAATTTAAGATTATTAGTGCAATTGTGGATTTTTAGACTTACAATGTTTAGAATTCGATAAACTTGATTTTAACATGTGCTTGTATCAATTTTGAGCTTATCAAATCGAGTTTACCCAATCAAATTTAAAATATATCTTTCAAGTTTGGTTGGATATGTATACTGAGCATGGCTCAACTTTTATTTGACCAAATATGAGAAAAATCTCATCTTAGTCTAGCACTTGATATTTTAAGTCTTGACTGTATCGCTCGATCTGGGATAGTCCAAACTTCATAGAAATACAAGTATACAAGACAATCTATTAACAAATCATATTAAATGCTAAAGTAAGGAAAATAAAAAATTCTTGTCCATATATTCGATATCTTTCAAGAAATTTTGAAGCAAATGTTCAAAGTTCAAAGCATTACAAATTGCACTCTAATACACTGTACATCACACATTCCCTATGTGCTAAATCAAATGACATATACCGAACAACATAAAGTAGTACAGTACTTGTATTGTGTCATTCAAGTCAAGTTGATCTAAGAAAAATAAAAGGAGAAAAAACCTAACTTTGAGTGCTAAATTACCAAAGCAGGACAATGTGACAAAATAAAGAGCAACACAATATTTTTATCATCATTATATTGGGCATAATATATACATATAATATAAAGATATGTGCAGTGACCTGCTGCTTCTCCAAAAATATTAGGAATCATAAATTGAAAAACAGAAAAGAGAATTTACCCTGAAGACATTATTACCCTGAAGATATGTGTTTCAACATCAATTGGCCCCACTACCCCCCACTACCTACAACATACTCCCTTTTCAGCCTACGTTTTTCAGCCTTAAGCCTATTAACAGCCTTTCAGCCTTAAGCCTACAGAGAAAACTCTACGTAATTATTACATTCATTTTCAGCCTCAAGCCTACAGAGAACCTTTTCATACAGAGAAAACCAATGTCCGGAAGAAGTGGAAGTGGCCGCGGCGGTGGCGGTGGCGGTGCTCCTCCGGCTCCTAAACCGCCACTTGCTTCACTGCCAACGAATGAGGTGAAGCTTTGTCGGAGGCCCGGTCTCGGAAACATGGGGATGAAAATTATTATTACAGCCAATCATTTCAAGGTGAATGTTGCAGATAGAGATTTGAACCACTACCATGTAAGTTAAATTTATTCTTATAGTTTGATCGGTGCAAAAATAAACAAAAAAATTGTTGTCCTTCACTGGTTTAATTAAATTTAATTTACAATCTATTTTGGTATTCCTTACTAAAGAATGTACTTAAAAGTCACAACCATGAAACTAGGAGAGTTAGTATCATCTTGCCTTTAAATGTCTGTTCAAATATGAATAACATTTTTTGATACAGTTTTACATTTCTGACAAAGATAAGAGGAATTGTCCTACAAGAGTTTTACAACGTTTTCATAGTCTCCTCCCTTATTTTATTTCTGAAAATACTTTATGTATTAAAATTCAATTCGAACATATTATTTACCATTTTTTTTATAATCTTCTCATTTCTTCTGTTTTATTCCGTCGATGATTGTCGCGCAATCCCGTTCCAAAATGATCAACAATAGTAACACAATCCCTTTCAATCGATGATTTCTTAAGATATAGGTCTAAATTTTTTCACAATCTTAAAAGTGTAAACAAGCTAATCCAAGAAACATATTATAAGATAATTTGATATTTTTATCAAATTTAAGATTATTAGTGCAATTGTGGATTTTTAGTCTTACAATGTTTAGAATTCGATAAACTTGATTTTAACATGTGTTTGTATCAATTTTGAGCTTATCAAATCGAGTTTACCCAATCAAATTTAAAATATATCTTTCAAGTTTGGTTGGATATGTATAATGAGCATGGCTCAACTTTTATTTGACCAAATATGAGAAAAATCTCATCTTAGTCTAGCACTTGATATTTTAAGTCTTGACTGTATCGCTCGATCTGGGATAGTCCAAACTTCATAGAAATACAAGTATACAAGACAATCTATTAACAAATCATATTAAATGCTAATGTAAGGAAAATAAAAAATTCTTGTCCATATATTCGATATCTTTCAAGAAATTTTGAAGCAAATGTTCAAAGTTCAAAGCATTACAAATTACACTCTATTACACTGTACATCACACATTCCCTATGTGCTAAATCAAATGACATATACCGAACAACATAAAGTAGTACAGTACTTGTATTGTGTCATTCAAGTCAAGTTGATCTAAGAAAAATAAAAGGAGAAAAAGCCTAACTTTGAGTGCTAAATTACCAAAGCAGGACAATGTGACAAAATAAAGAGCAACACAATATTTTTATCAACATTATATTGGGCATAATATATACATATAATATAAAGATATGTGCAGTGACCTGCTGCTTCTCCAAAAATATTAGGAATCATAAATTGAAAAACAGAAAAGAGAATTTACCCTGAAGACATTATTACCCTGAAGATATGTGTTTCAACATCAATTGGCCCCACTACCCCCCACTACCTACAACATACTCCCTTTTCAGCCTACGTTTTTCAGCCTTAAGCCTATTAACAGCCTTTCAGCCTTAAGCCTACAGAGAAAACACTACGTAATTATTACATTCCTTTTCAGCCTCAAGCCTACAGAGAACCTTTTCATACAGAGAAAACCAATGTCCGGAAGAAGAGGAAGTGGCCGCGGCGGTGGCGGTGGCGGTGCTCCTCCGGCTCCTAAACCGCCACTTGCTTCACTGCCAACGAATGAGGTGAAGCTTTGTCGGAGGCCCGGTCTCGGAAACATGGGGATGAAAATTATTATTACAGCCAATCATTTCAAGGTGAATGTTGCAGATAGAGATTTGAACCACTACCATGTAAGTTAAATTTATTCTTATAGTTTGATCGGTGCAAAAACAAACAAAAAAATTGTTGTCCTTCACTGGTTTACTTAAATTTAATTTACAATCTATTTTGGTATTCCTTACTAAAGAATGTACTTAAAAGTCACAACCATGAAACTAGGAGATTTAGTATCATCTTGCCTTTAAATGTCTGTTCAAATATGAATAACATTTTATGATACAGTTTTACATTTCTGACAAAGATAAGAGGAATTGTCCTACAAGAGTTTTACAGCGTTTACATAGTCTCCTCCCTTATTTTATTTCTGAAAATACTTTATGTATTAAAATTCAATTCGAACATATTATTTACCATTTTTTTTATAATCTTCTCATTTCTTCTGTTTTATTCCGTCGATGATTGTCGTGCAATCCCATTCCAAAATGATCAACAATAGTAACACAATCCCTTTCAATCGATGATTTCTTAAGATATAGGTCTAAATTTTTTCACAATCTTAAAAGTGTAAACATGCTAATCCAAGAAACATATTATAAGATAATTTGATATTTTTATCAAATTTAAGATTATTAGTGCAATTGTGGATTTTTAGTCTTACAATGTTTAGAATTCGATAAACTTGATTTTAACAGGTGTTTGTATCAATTTTGAGCTTATCAAATCGAGTTTACCCAATCAAATTTAAAATATATCTTTCAAGTTTGGTTGGATATGTATAATGAGCATGGCTCAACTTTTATTTGACCAAATATGAGAAAAATCTCATCTTAGTCTAGCACTTGATATTTTAAGTCTTGACTGTATCGCTCGATCTGGGATAGTCCAAACTTCATAGAAATACAAGTATTCAAGACAATCTATTAACAAATCATATTAAATGCTAAAGTAAGGAAAATAAAAAATTCTTGTCCATATATTCGATATCTTTCAAGAAATTTTGAAGCAAATGTTCAAAGTTCAAAGCATTACAAATTGCACTCTATTACACTGTACATCACACATTCCCTATGTGCTAAATCAAATGACATATACCGAACAACATAAAGTAGTACAGTACTTGTATTGTGTCATTCAAGTCAAGTAGATCTAAGAAAAATAAAAGGAGAAAAAGCCTAACTTTGAGTGCGAAATTACCAAAGCAGGACAATGTGACAAAATAAAGATTAACACAATATTTTTATCAACATTATATTGGGCATAATATATACATATAAGATAAAGATATGTGCAGTGACCTGCTGCTTCTCCAAAAATATTAGGAATCATAAATTGAAAAACAGAAAAGAGAATTTACCCTGAAGACATTATTACCTTGAAGATATGTGTTTCAACATCAATTGTCCCCACTACCCCCCACTACCTACAACATACTCCCTTTTCAGCCTACGTTTTTCAGCCTTAAGCCTATTAACAGCCTTTCAGCCTTAAGCCTACAGAGAAAACACTAAGTAATTATTACATTCCTTTTCAGCCTCAAGCCTACAGGGAACCTTTTCATACAGAGAAAACCAATGTCCGGAAGAAGTGGAAGTGGCCGCGGCGGTGGCGGTGGCGGTGCTCCTCCGGCTCCTAAACCGCCACTTGCTTCACTGCCAACGAATGAGGTGAAGCTTTGTCGGAGGCCCAGTCTCGGAAACATGGGGATGAAAATTATTATTACAGCCAATCATTTCAAGGTGAATGTTGCAGATAGAGATTTGAACCACTACCATGTAAGTTAAATTTATTCTTATAGTTTGATCGGTGCAAAAACATACAAAAAATTTGTTGTCCTTCACTGGTTTAGTTAAATTTAATTTACAATCTATTTTGGTATTCCTTACTAAAGAATGTACTTAAAAGTCACAACCATGAAACTAGGAGAGTTAGTATCATCTTGCCTTTAAATGTCTGTTCATATATGAATAACATTTTATGATACAGTTTTACATTTCTGACAAAGATAAGAGGAATTGTCCTACAAGAGTTTTACAGCGTTTTCATAGTCTCCTCCCTTATTTTATTTCTGAAAATACTTTATGTATTAAAATTCAATTCGAACATATTATTTACCATTTTTTTTATAATCTTCTCATTTCTTCTGTTTTATTCCGTCGATGATTGTCGTGCAATCCCCTTCCAAATTGATCAACAATAGTAACACAATCCCTTTCAATCGATGATTTCTTAAGATATAGGTCTAAATTTTTTCACAATCTTAAAAGTGTAAACAAGCTAATCCAAGAAACATATTATAAGATAATTTAATATTTTTATCAAATTTAATATTATTAGTGCAATTGTGGATTTTTAGTCTTACAATGTTTAGAATTCGATAAACTTGATTTTAACATGTGTTTGTATCAATTTTGAGCTTATCAAATCGAGTTTACCCAATCAAATTTAAAATATATTTTTCAAGTTTGGTTGGATATGTATAATGAGCATGGCTCAACTTTTATTTGACCAAATATGAGAAAAATCTCATCTTAGTCTAGCACTTGATATTTTAAGTCTTGACTGTATCGCTCGATCTGGGATAGTCCAAACTTCATAGAAATACAAGTATACAAGACAATCTATTGACAAATCATATTAAATGCTAAAGTAAGGAAAATAAAAAATTCTTGTCCATATATTCGATATCTTTCAAGAAATTTTGAAGCAAATGTTCAAAGTTCAAAGCATTACAAATTGCACTCTATTACACTGTACATCACACATTCCCTATGTACTAAATCAAATGACATATACCGAACAACATAAAGTAGTACAGTACTTGTATTGTGTCATTCAAGTCAAGTTGATCTAAGAAAAATAAAAGGAGAAAAAGCCTAACTTTGAGTGCTAAATTACCAAAGCAGGACAATGTGACAAAATAAAGAGCAACACAATATTTTTATCAACATTATATTGGGCATAATATATACATATAATATAAAGATATGTGCAGTGACCTGCTGCTTCTCCAAAAATATTAGGAATCATAAATTGAAAAACAGAAAAGAGAATTTACCCTGAAGACATTATTACCCTGAAGATATGTGTTTCAACATCAATTGGCCCCACTACCACCCACTACCTACAACATACTCCCTTTTCAGCCTACGTTTTTCAGCCTTAAGCCTATTAACAGCCTTTCAGCCTTAAGCCTACAGAGAAAACACTACGTAATTATTACATTCCTTTTCAGCCTCAAGCCTACAGAGAACCTTTTCATACAGAGAAAACCAATGTCCGGAAGAAGTGGAAGTGGCCGCGGCGGTGGCGGTGGCGGTGCTCCTCCGGCTCCTAAACCGCCACTTGCTTCACTGCCAACGAATGAGGTGAAGCTTTGTCGGAGGCCCGGTCTAGGAAACATGGGGATGAAAATTATTATTACAGCCAATCATTTCAAGGTGAATGTTGCTGATAGAGATTAGAACCACTACCATGTAAGTTAAATTTATTCTTATAGTTTGATCGGTGCAAAAACATACAAAAAATTTGTTGTCCTTCACTGGTTTAGTTAAATTTAATTTACAATCTATTTTGGTATTCCTTACTAAAGAATGTACTTAAAAGTCACAACCATGAAACTAGGAGAGTTAGTATCATCTTGCCTTTAAATGTCTGTTCATATATGAATAACATTTTATGATACAGTTTTACATTTCTGACAAAGATAAGAGGAATTGTCCTACAAGAGTTTTACAGCGTTTTCATAGTCTCCTCCCTTATTTTATTTCTGAAAATACTTTATGTATTAAAATTCAATTCGAACATATTATTTACCATTTTTTTTATAATCTTCTCATTTCTTCTGTTTTATTCCGTCGATGATTGTCGTGCAATCCCCTTCCAAATTGATCAACAATAGTAACACAATCCCTTTCAATCAACGATTTCTTAAGATATAGGTCTAAATTTTTTCACAATCTTAAAAGTGTAAACAAGCTAATCCAAGAAACATATTATAAGATAATTTAATATTTTTATCAAATTTAATATTATTAGTGCAATTGTGGATTTTTAGTCTTACAATGTTTAGAATTCGATAAACTTGATTTTAACATGTGCTTGTATTAATTTTGAGCTTATCAAATCGAGTTTACCCAATCAAATTTAAAATATATCTTTCAAGTTTGGTTGGATATGTATAATGAGCATGGCTCAACTTTTATGTGACCAAATATGAGAAAAATCTCATCTTTGTCTAGCACTTGATATTTTAAGTCTTGACTGTATCGCTCGATCTGGGATAGTCCAAACTTCATAGAAATACAAGTATACAAGACAATCTATTAACAAATCATATTAAATGCTAAAGTAAGGAAAATAAAAAATTCTTGTCCATATATTCGATATCTTTCAAGAAATTTTGAAGCAAATGTTCAAAGTTCAAAGCATTACAAATTGCACTCTATTACACTGTACATCACACATTCCCTATGTACTAAATCAAATGACATATACCGAACAACATAAAGTAGTACAGTACTTGTATTGTGTCATTCAAGTCAAGTTGATCTAAGAAAAATAAAAGGAGAAAAAGCCTAACTTTGAGTGCTAAATTACCAAAGCAGGACAATGTGACAAAATAAAGAGCAACACAATATTTTTATCAACATTATATTGGGCATAATATATACATATAATATAAAGATATGTGCAGTGACCTGCTGCTTCTCCAAAAATATTAGGAATCATAAATTGAAAACAGAAAAGAGAATTTACCCTGAAGACATTATTACCCTGAAGATATGTGTTTCAACATCAATTGCCCCCCCCCCCCCCCCCCCCCCCACTACCTACAACATACTCCCTTTTCAGCCTACGTTTTTCAGCCTTAAGCCTATTAACAGCCTTTCAGCCTTAAGCCTACAGAGAAAACACTACGTAATTATTACATTCCTTTTCAGCCTCAAGCCTACAGAGAACCTTTTCATACAGAGAAAACCAATGTCCGGAAGAAGTGGAAGTGGCCGCGGCGGTGGCGGTGGCGGTGCTCCTCCGGCTCCTCAACCGCCACTTGCTTCACTGCCAACGAATGAGGTGAAGCTTTGTCGGAGGCCCGGTCTCGGAAACATGGGGATGAAAATTATTATTACAGCCAATCATTTCAAGGTGAATGTTGCAGATAGAGATTTGAACCACTACCATGTAAGTTAAATTTATTCTTATAGTTTGATCGGTGCAAAAACAAACAAAAAAATTGTTGTCCTTCACTGGTTTAATTAAATTTCATTTACAATCTATTTTGGTATTCCTTACTAAAGAATGTACTTAAAAGTCACAACCATGAAACTAGGAGAGTTAGTATCATCTTGCCTTTAAATGTCTGTTCAAATATGAATAACATTTTATGATACAGTTTTACATTTCTGACAAAGATAAGAGGAATTGTCCTACAAGAGTTTTACAGCGTTTTCATAGTCTCCTCCCTTATTTTATTTCTGAAAATACTTTATGTATTAAAATTCAATTCGAACATATTATTTACCATTTTTTTTATAATCTTCTCATTTCTTCTGTTTTGTTCCGTCGATGATTGTCGTGCAATCCCGTTCCAAAATGATCAACAATAGTAACACAATCCCTTTCAATCGATGATTTCTTAAGATATAGGTCTAAATTTTTTCACAATCTTAAAAGTGTAAACAAGCTAATCCAAGAAACATATTATAAGATAATTTGATATTTTTATCAAATTTAAGATTATTAGTGCAATTGTGGATTTTTAGTCTTACAATGTTTAGAATTCGATAAACTTGATTTTAACATTTGTTTGTATCAATTTTGAGCTTATCAAATCGAGTTTACCCAATCAAATTTAAAATATATCTTTCAAGTTTGGTTGGATATGTATAATGAGCATGGCTCAACTTTTATTTGACCAAATATGAGAAAAATCTCATCTTAGTCTAGCATTTGATATTTTAAGTCTTGACTGTATCGCTCGATCTGGGATAGTCCAAAATTCATAGAAATACAAGTATACAAGACAATCTATTAACAAATCATATTAAATGCTAAAGTAAGGAAACTAAAAAATTCTTGTCCATATATTCGATATCTTTCAAGAAATTTTGAAGCAAATGTTCAAAGTTCAAAGCATTACAAATTGCACTCTATTACACTGTACATCACACATTCCCTATGTGCTAAATCAAATGACATATACCGAACAACATAAAGTAGTACAGTACTTGTATTGTGTCATTCAAGTTTTCAAGTTGATCTAAGAAAAATAAAAGGAGAAAAAGCCTAACTTTGAGTGCTAAATTACCAAAGCAGGACAATGTGAAAAAATAAAGAGCAACACAATATTTTTATCAACATTATATTGGGCATAATATATACATATAATATAAAGATATGTGCAGTGACCTGCTGCTTCTCCAAAAATATTAGGAATCATAAATTGAAAAACAGAAAAGAGAATTTACCCTGAAGACATTATTACCCTGAAGATATGTGTTTCAACATCAATTGGCCCCACTACCCCCCACTACCTACAACATACTCCCTTTTCAGCCTACGTTTTTCAGCCTTAAGCCTATTAACAGCCTTTTAGCCTTAAGCCTACAGAGAAAACACTACGTAATTATTACATTCCTTTTCAGCCTCAAGCCTACAGAGAACCTTTTCATACAGAGAAAACCAATGTCCGGAAGAAGTGGAAGTGGGCGCGGCGGTGGCGGTGGCGGTGCTCCTCCGGCTCCTCAACCGCCACTTGCTTCACTGCCAACGAATGAGGTGAAGCTTTGTCGGAGGCCCGGTCTCGGAAACATGGGGATGAAAATTATTATTACAGCCAATCATTTCAAGGTGAATGTTGCAGATAGAGATTTGAACCACTACCATGTAAGTTAAATTTATTCTTATAGTTTGATCGGTGCAAAAACATACAAAAAAATTGTTGTCCTTCACTGGTTTGGTTAAATTTAATTTACAATCTATTTTGGTATTCCTTACTAAAGAATGTACTTAAAAGTCACAACCATGAAACTAGGAGAATTAGTATCATCTTGCCTTTAAATGTCTGTTCAAATATGAATAACATTTTATGATACAGTTTTACATTTCTGACAAAGATAAGAGGAATTGTCCTACAAGAGTTTTACAGCGTTTTCATAGTCTCCTCCCTTATTTTATTTCTGAAAATACTTTATGTATTAAAATTCAATTCGAACATATTATTTACCATTTTTTTTATAATCTTCTCATTTCTTCTGTTTTATTCCGTCGATGATTGTCGTGCAATCCCCTTCCAAATTGATCAACAATAGTAACACAATCCCTTTCAATCGATGATTTCTTAAGATATAGGTCTAAATTTTTTCACAATCTTAAAAGTGTAAACAAGCTAATCCAAGAAACATATTATAAGATAATTTAATATTTTTATCAAATTTAATATTATTAGTGCAATTGTGGATTTTTAGTCTTACAATGTTTAGAATTCGATAAACTTGATTTTAACATGTGCTTGTATTAATTTTGAGCTTATCAAATCGAGTTTACCCAATCAAATTTAAAATATATCTTTCAAGTTTGGTTGGATATGTATAATGAGCATGGCTCAACTTTTATGTGACCAAATATGAGAAAAATCTCATCTTAGTCTAGCACTTGATATTTTAAGTCTTGACTGTATCGCTCGATCTGGGATAGTCCAAACTTCATAGAAATACAAGTATACAAGACAATCTATTAACAAATCATATTAAATGCTAAAGTAAGGAAAATAAAAAATTCTTGTCCATATATTCGATATCTTTCAAGAAATTTTGAAGCAAATGTTCAAAGTTCAAAGCAATACAAATTGCACTCTATTACACTGTACATCACACATTCCCTATGTGCTAAATCACATGACATATACCGAACAAAATAAAGTAGTACAATACTTGTATTGTGTCATTCAAGTCAAGTTGATCTAAGAAAAATAAAAGGAGAAAAAGCTTAACTTTGAGTGCTAAATTACCAAAGCAGGACAATGTGACAAAATAAAGAGCAACACAATATTTTTATCAACATTATATTGGGCATAATATATACATATAATATAAAGATATGTGCAGTGACCTGCTGCTTATCCAAAAATATTAGGAATCATAAATTGAAAAACAGAAAAGAGAATTTACCCTGAAGACATTATTACCCTGAAGATATGTGTTTCAACATCAATTGGCCCCACTACCCCCCACTACCTACAACATACTCCCTTTTCAGCCTACGTTTTTCAGCCTTAAGCCTATTAACAGCCTTTCAGCCTTAAGCCTACAGAGAAAACTCTACGTAATTATTACATTCGTTTTCAGCCTCAAGCCTACAGAGAACCTTTTCATACAGAGAAAACCAATGTCCGGAAGAAGTGGAAGTGGCCGCGGCGGTGGCGGTGGCGGTGCTCCTCCGGCTCCTAAACCGCCACTTGCTTCACTGCCAACGAATGAGGTGAAGCTTTGTCGAAGGCCCGGTCTCGGAAACATGGGGATGAAAATTATTATTACAGCCAATCATTTCAAGGTGAATGTTGCAGATAGAGATTTGAACCACTACCATGTAAGTTAAATTTATTCTTATAGTTTGATCGGTGCAAAAACATACAAAAAAATTGTTGTCCTTCACTGGTTTAGTTAAATTTAATTTACAATCTATTTTGGTATTCCTTACTAAAGAATGTACTTAAAAGTCACAACCATGAAACTAGGAGAGTTAGTATCATCTTGCCTTTAAATGTCTGTTCAAATATGAATAACATTTTATGATACAGTTTTACATTTCTGACAAAGATAAGAGGAATTGTCCTACAAGAGTTTTACAGCGTTTTCATAGTCTCCTCCCTTATTTTATTTCTGAAAATACTTTATGTATTAAAATTCAATTCGAACATATTATTTACCATTTTTTTTATAATCTTCTCATTTCTTCTATTTTATTCCGTCGATGATTGTCGTGCAATCCCCTTCCAAATTGATCAACAATAGTAACACAATCCCTTTCAATCGATGATTTCTTAAGATATTGGTCTAAATTTTTTCACAATCTTAAAAGTGTAAAGAAGCTAATCCAAGAAACATTTTATAAGATAATTTGATATTTTTATCAAATTTAATATTATTAGTGCAATTGTGGATTTTTAGTCTTACAATGTTTAGAATTCGATAAACTTGATTTTAACATGTGCTTGTATTAAGTTTGAGCTTATCAAATCGAGTTTACCCAATCAAATTTAAAATATATCTTTCAAGTTTGGTTGGATATGTATAATGAGCATGGCTCAACTTTTATGTGACCAAATATGAGAAAAATCTCATCTTAGTCTAGCACTTGATATTTTAAGTCTTGACTGTATCGCTCGATCTGGGATAGTCCAAACTTCATAGAAATACAAGTATACAAGACAATCTATTAACAAATCATATTAAATGCTAAAGTAAGGAAAATAAAAAATTCTTGTCCATATATTCGATATCTTTCAAGAAATTTTGAAGCAAATGTTCAAAGTTCAAAGCATTACAAATTGCACTCTATTACACTGTACATCACACATTCCCTATGTGCTAAATCACATGACATATTCCGAACAACATAAAGTAGTACAGTACTTGTATTGTGTCATTCAAGTCAAGTTGATCTAAGAAAAATAAAAGGAGAAAAAGCCTAACTTTGAGTGCTAAATTACCAAAGCAGGACAATGTGACAAAATAAAGAGCAACACAATATTTTTATCAACATTATATTGGGCATAATATATACATATAATATAAAGATATGTGCAGTGACCTGCTGCTTATCCAAAAATATTAGGAATCATAAATTGAAAAACAGAAAAGAGAATTTACCCCGAAGACATTATTACCCTGAAGATATGTGTTTCAACATCAATTGGCCCCACTACCCCCCACTACCTACAACATACTCCCTTTTCAGCCTACGTTTTTCAGCCTTAAGCCTATTAACAGCCTTTCAGCCTTAAGCCTACAGAGAAAACACTACGTAATTATTACATTCCTTTTCAGCCTCAAGCCTACAGAGAACCTTTTCATACTGAGAAAACCAATGTCCGGAAAAAGTGGAAGTGGTCGCGGCGGTGGCGGTGCTCCTCCGGCTCCTAAACCGCCACTTGCTTCACTGCCAACGAATGAGGTGAAGCTTTGTCGGAGGCCCGGTCTCGGAAACATGGGGATGAAAATTATTATTACAGCCAATCATTTCAAGGTGAATGTTGCAGATAGAGATTTGAACCACTACCATGTAAGTTAAATTTATTCTTATAGTTTGATCGGTGCAAAAACAAACAAAAAAATTGTTGTGCTTCACTGGTTTAATTAAATTTAATTTACAATCTATTTTGGTATTCCTTACTAAAGAATGTACTTAAAAGTCACAACCATGAAACTAGGAGAGTTAGTATCATCTTGCCTTTAAATGTCTGTTCAAATATGAATAGCATTTTATGATACAGTTTTACATTTCTGACAAAGATAAGAGGAATTGTCCTACAAGAGTTTTACAGCGTTTTCATAGTCTCCTCCCTTATTTTATTTCTGAAAATACTTTATGTATTAAAATTCAATTCGAACATATTATTTACCATTTTTTTTATAATCTTCTCATTTCTTCTATTTTATTCCGTCGATGATTGTCGTGCAATCCCCTTCCAAATTGATCAACAATAGTAACACAATCCCTTTCAATCGATGATTTCTTAAGATATTGGTCTAAATTTTTTCACAATCTTAAAAGTGTAAAGAAGCTAATCCAAGAAACATTTTATAAGATAATTTGATATTTTTATCAAATTTAATATTATTAGTGCAATTGTGGATTTTTAGTCTTACAATGTTTAGAATTCGATAAACTTGATTTTAACATGTGCTTGTATTAATTTTGAGCTTATCAAATCGAGTTTACCCAATCAAATTTAAAATATATCTTTCAAGTTTGGTTGGATATGTATAATGAGCATGGCTCAACTTTTATGTGACCAAATATGAGGAAAATCTCATCTTAGTCTAGCACTTGATATTTTAAGTCTTGACTGTATCGCTCGATCTGGGATAGTCCAAACTTCATAGAAATACAAGTATACAAGACAATCTATTAACAAATCATATTAAATGCTAAAGTAAGGAAAATAAAAAATTCTTGTCCATATATTCGATATCTTTCAAGAAATTTTGAAGCAAATGTTCAAAGTTCAAAGCATTACAAATTGCACTCTATTACACTGTACATCACACATTCCCTATGTGCTAAATCACATGACATATACCGAACAACATAAAGTAGTACAGTACTTGTATTGTGTCATTCAAGTCAAGTTGATCTAAGAAAAATAAAAGGAGAAAAAGCCTAACTTTGAGTGCTAAATTACCAAAGCAGGACAATGTGACAAAATAAAGAGCAACACAATATTTTTATCAACATTATATTGGGCATAATATATACATATAATATAAAGATATGTGCAGTAACCTGCTGCTTATCCAAAAATATTAGGAATCATAAATTGAAAAACAGAAAAGAGAATTTACCCTGAAGACATTATTACCCTGAAGATATGTGTTTCAACATCAATTGGCCCCACTACCCCCCACTACCTACAACATACTCCCTTTTCAGCCTACGCTTTTCAGCCTTAAGCCTATTAACAGCCTTTCAGCCTTAAGCCTACAGAGAAAACACTACGTAATTATTACATTCCTTTTCAGCCTCAAGCCTACAGAGAACCTTTTCAAACTGAGAAAACCAATGTCCGGAAAAAGTGGAAGTGGCCGCGGCGGTGGCGGTGCTCCTCCGGCTCCTAAACCGCCACTTGCTTCACTGCCAACGAATGAGGTGAAGCTTTGTCGGAGGCCCGGTCTCGGAAACATGGGGATGAAAATTATTATTACAGCCAATCATTTCAAGGTGAATGTTGCAGATAGAGATTTGAACCACTACCATGTAAGTTAAATTTATTCTTATAGTTTGATCGGTGCAAAAACAAACAAAAAAATTGTTGTGCTTCACTGGTTTAATTAAATTTAATTTACAATCTATTTTGGTATTCCTTACTAAAGAATGTACTTAAAAGTCACAACCATGAAACTAGGAGAGTTAGTATCATCTTGCCTTTAAATGTCTGTTCAAATATGAATAACATTTTATGATACAGTTTTACATTTCTGACAAAGATAAGAGGAATTGTCCTACAAGAGTTTTACAGCGTTTTCATAGTCTCCTCCCTTATTTTATTTCTGAAAATACTTTATGTATTAAAATTCAATTCGAACATATTATTTACCATTTTTTTTATAATCTTCTCATTTCTTCTGTTTTATTCCGTCGATGATTGTCGTGCAATCCCGTTCCAAAATGATCAACTATAGTAACACAATCCATTTCAATCGATGATTTCTTAAGATATAGGTCTAAATTTTTTCACAATCTTAAAAGTGTAAACAAGCTAATCCAAGAAACATATTATAAGATAATTTGATATTTTTATCAAATTTAAGATTATTAGTGCAATTGTGGATTTTTAGTCTTACAATGTTTAGAATTCGATAAACTTGATTTTAACATGTGTTTGTATCAATTTTTAGCTTATCAAATCGAGTTTACCCAATCAAATTTAAAATATATCTTTCAAGTTTGGTTGGATATGTATAATGAGCATGGCTCAACTTTTATTTGACCAAATATGAGAAAAATCTCATCTTAGTCTAGCACTTGATATTTTAAGTCTTGACTGTATCGCTCGATCTGGGATAGTCCAAACTTCATAGAAATACAAGTATACAAGACAATCTATTAACAAATCATATTAAATGCTAAAGTAAGGAAAATAAAAAATTCTTGTCCATATATTCGATATCTTTCAAGAAATTTTGAAGCAAATGTTCAAAGTTCAAAGCATTACAAATTGCACTCTATTACACTGTACATCACACATTCCCTATGTACTAAATCAAATGACATATACCGAACAACATAAAGTAGTACAGTACTTGTATTGTGTCATTCAAGTCAAGTTGATCTAAGAAAAATAAAAGGAGAAAAAGCCTAACTTTGAGTGCTAAATTACCAAAGCAGGACAATGTGACAAAATAAAGAGCAACACAATATTTTTATCAACATTATATTGGGCAAAATATATACATATAATATAAAGATATGTGCAGTGACCTGCTGCTTCTCCAAAAATATTAGGAATCACAAATTGAAAAACAGAAAAGAGAATTTACCCTGAAGACATTATTACCCTGAAGATATGTGTTTCAACATCAATTGCCCCCCCCCCCCCCCCCCCCCCCCCCAACTACCTACAACATACTCCCTTTTCAGCCTACGTTTTTCAGCCTTAAGCCTACAGAGAAAACACTACGTAATTATTACATTCCTTTTCAGCCTCAAGCCTACAGAGAACCTTTTCATACAGAGAAAACCAATGTCCGGAAGAAGTGGAAGTGGCCGCAGCGGTGGCGGTGGCGGTGCTCCTCCGGCTCCTCAACCGCCACTTGCTTCACTGCCAACGAATGAGGTGAAGCTTTGTCGGAGGCCCGGTCTCGGAAACATGGGGATGAAAATTATTATTACAGCCAATCATTTCAAGGTGAATGTTGCAGATAGAGATTTGAACCACTACCATGTAAGTTAAATTTATTCTTATAGATTGATCGGTGCAAAAACATACAAAAAAATTGTTGTCCTTCACTGGTTTGGTTAAATTTAATTTACAATCTATTTTGGTATTCCTTACTAAAGAATGTACTTAAAAGTCACAACCATGAAACTAGGAGAATTAGTATCATCTTGCCTTTAAATGTCTGTTCAAATATGAATAACATTTTATGATACAGTTTTACATTTCTGACAAAGATAAGAGGAATTGTCCTACAAGAGTTTTACAGCGTTTTCATAGTCTCCTCCCTTATTTTATTTCTGAAAATACTTTATGTATTAAAATTCAATTCGAACATATTATTTACCATTTTTTTTATAATCTTCTCATTTCTTCTATTTTATTCCGCCGATGATTGTCGTGCAATCCCCTTCCAAATTGATCAACAATAGTAACACAATCCCTTTCAATCGATGATTTCTTAAGATATAGGTCTAAATTTTTTCACAATCTTAAAAGTGTAAACAAGCTAATCGAAGAAACATATTATAAGATAATTTAATATTTTTATCAAATTTAATATTATTAGTGCAATTGTGGATTTTTAGTCTTACAATGTTTAGAATTCGATAAACTTGATTTTAACATGTGCTTGTATTAATTTTGAGCTTATCAAATCGAGTTTACCCAATCAAATTTAAAATATATCTTTCAAGTTTGGTTGGATATGTATAATGAGCATGGCTCAACTTTTATGTGACCAAATATGAGAAAAATCTCATCTTAGTCTAGCACTTGATATTTTAAGTCTTGACTGTATCGCTCGATCTGGGATAGTCCAAACTTCATAGAAATACAAGTATACAAAACAATCTATTAACAAATCATATTAAATGCTAAAGTAAGGAAAATAAAAAATTGTTGTCCATATATTCGATATCTATCAAGAAATTTTGAAGCAAATGTTCAAAGTTCAAAGCATTACAAATTGCACTCTATTACACTGTACATCACACATTCCCTATGTGCTAAATCAAATGACATATACCGAACAACCTAAAGTAGTACAGTACTTGTATTGTGTCATTCAAGTCAAGTTGATCTAGGAAAAATAAAAGGAGAAAAAGCCTAACTTTGAGTGCTAAATTACCAAAGCAGGACAATGTGACAAAATAAAGAGCAACACAATATTTTTATCAACATTATATTGGGCATAATATATACATATAATATAAAGATATGGGCAGTGACCTGCTGCTTCTCCAAAAATATTAGGAATCATAAATTGAAAAACAGAAAAGAGAATTTACCCTGAAGACATTATTACCCTGAAGATATGGGTTTCAACATCAATTGGCCCCACTACCCCCCACTACCTACAACATACTCCCTTTTCAGCCTACGTTTTTCAGCCTTAAGCCTATTAACAGCCTTTCAGCCTTAAGCCTACAGAGAAAACACTACGTAATTATTACATTCATTTTGAGCCTCAAGCCTACAGAGAACCTTTTCATACAGAGAAAACCAATGTCCGGAAGAAGTGGAAGTGGCCGCGGCGGTGGCGGTGCTCCTCCGGCTCCTAAACCGCCACTTGCTTCACTGCCAACGAATGAGGTGAAGCTTTGTCGGAGGCCCGGTCTCGGAAACATGGGGATGAAAATTATTATTACAACCAATCATTTCAAGGTGAATGCTGCAGATAGAGATTTGAACCACTACCATGTAAGTTAAATTTATTCTTATAGTTGGATCGGTGCAAAAACAAACAAAAAAATTGTTGTCCTTCACAGGTTTAGTTAAATTTAATTTACAATCTATTTTGGTATTCCTTACTAAAGAATGTACTTAAAAGTCACAACCATGAAACTAGGAGAGTTAGTATCATCTTGCCTTTAAATGTCTGTTCAAATATGAAAAACATTTTATGATACAGTTTTACATTTCTGACAAAGATAAGAGGAATTGTCCTACAAGAGTTTTACAGCGTTTTCATAGTCTCCTCCCTTATTTTATTTATGAAAATACTTTATGTATTAAAATTCAATTCGAACATATTATTTACCATTTTTTTTATAATCTACTCATTTTTTCTGTTTTATTCCGTCGATGATTGTCGTGCAATCCCGTTCCAAAATGATCAACAATAGTAACACAATCCCTTTCAATCGATGATTTCTTAAGATATAGGTCTAAATTTTTTCACAATCTTAAAAGTGTAAACAAGCTAATCCAAGAAACATATTATAAGATAATTTGATATTTTTATCAAATTTAAGATTATTAGTGCAATTGTGGATTTTTAGTCTTACAATGTTTAGAATTCGATAAACTTGATTTTAACATGTGTTTGTATCAATTTTGAGCTTATCAAATTGAGTTTACCCAATCAAATTTAAAATATATCTTTCAAGTTTGGTTGGATATGTAGAATGAGCATGGCTCAACTTTTATTTGACCAAATATGAGAAAAATCTCATCTTAGTCTATCACTTGATATTTTAAGTCTTGACTGTATCGCTCGATCTGGGATAGTCCAAACTTCATAGAAATACAAGTATACAAAACAATCTATTAACAAATCATATTAAATGCTAAAGTAAGGAAAATAAAAAATTCTTGTCCATATATTCGATATCTTTCAAGAAATTTTGAAGCAAATGTTCAAAGTTCAAAGCATTACAAATTGCACTCTAATACACTGTACATCACACATTCCCTATGTGCTAAATCAAATGACATATACCGAACAACATAAAGTAGTACAGTACTTGTATTGTGTCATTCAAGTCAAGTTGATCTAAGAAAAATAAAAGGAGAAAAAGCTTAACTTTGAGTGCTAAATTACCAAAGCAGGACAATGTGACAAAATAAAGAGCAACACAATATTTTTATCAACATTATATTGGGCATAATATATACATATAATATAAAGATATGTGCAGTGACCTGCTGCTTCTCCAAAAATATTAGGAATCATAAATTGAAAAACAGAAAAGAGAATTTACCCTGAAGACATTATTACCCTGAAGATATTTGTTTCAACATCAATTGGCCCCACTACCCCCCACTACCTACAACATACTCCCTTTTCAGCCTACGTTTTTCAGCCTTAAGCCTATTAACAGCCTTTCAGCCTTAAGCCTACAAAGAAGACAGTACGTAATTATTACATTCATTTTCAGCCTCAAGCCTACAGAGAACCTTTTCATACAGAGAAAACCAATGTCCGGAAGAAGTGGAAGTGGCCGCG
Source organism: Penstemon newberryi var. newberryi (assembly GCA_030819805.1). Lineage (NCBI taxonomy): Eukaryota > Viridiplantae > Streptophyta > Magnoliopsida > Lamiales > Plantaginaceae > Penstemon > Penstemon newberryi. Next base: position 75,421,373 of record JAUALY010000001.1, on the reverse strand, counting down.
GCGGTGGCGGTGGCGGTGCTCCTCCGGCTCCTAAACCGCCACTTGCTTCACTGCCAACGAATGAGGTGAAGCTTTGTCGGAGGCCCGGTCTCGGAAACATGGGGATGAAAATTATTATTAGAGCCAATCATTTCAAGGTGAATGTTGCAGATAGAGATTTGAACCACTACCATGTAATTAAATTTATTCTTATAGTTTGATCGGTGCAAAAACAAACAAAAAAATTGTTGTCCTTCACTGGTTTAGTTAAATTTAATTTACAATCTATTTTGGTATTCCTTACTAAAGAATGTACTTAAAAGTCACAACCATGAAACTAGGAGAGTTAGTATCATCTTGCCATTAAATGTCTGTTCAAATATGAATAACATTTTATGATACAGTTTTACATTTCTGACAAAGATAAGAGGAATTGTCCTACAAGAGTTTTACAGCGTTTTCATAGTCTCCTCCCTTATTTTATTTCTGAAAATACTTTATGTATTAAAATTCAATTCGAACATATTATTTACCATTTTTTTTATAATCTTCTCATTTCTTCTGTTTTATTCCGTCGATGATTGTCGTGCAATCCCGTTCCAAAATGATCAACAATAGTAACACAATCCCTTTCAATCGATGATTTCTTAAGATATAGGTCTAAATTTTTTCACAATCTTAAAAGTGTAAACAAGCTAATCCAAGAAACATATTATAAGATAATTTGATATTTTTATCAAATTTAAGATTATTAGTGCAATTGTGGATTTTTAGTCTTACAATGTTTAGAATTCGATAAACTTGATTTTAACATGTGCTTGTATCAATTTTGAGCTTATCAAATTGAGTTTACCCAATCAAATTTAAAATATATCTTTCAAGTTTGGTTGGATATGTATAATGAGCATGGCTCAACTTTTATTTGACCAAATATGAGAAAAATCTCATCTTAGTCTAGCACTTGATATTTTAAGTCTTGACTGTATCGCTCGATCTGGGATAGTCCAAACTTCATAGAAATACAAGTATACAAAACAATCTATTAACAAATCATATTAAATGCTAAAGTAAGGAAAATAAAAAATTGTTGTCCATATATTCGATATCTTTCAAGAAATTTTGAAGCAAATGTTCAAAGTTCAAAGCATTACAAATTGCACTCTATTACACTGTACATCACACATTCCCTATGTGCTAAATCAAATGACATATACCGAACAACCTAAAGTAGTACAGTACTTGTATTGTGTCATTCAAGTCAAGTTGATCTAAGAAAAATAAAAGGAGAAAAAGCCTAACTTTGAGTGCTAAATTACCAAAGCAGGACAATGTGACAAAATAAAGAGCAACACAATATTTTTATCAACATTATATTGGGCATAATATATACATATAATATAAAGATATGGGCAGTGACCTGCTGCTTCTCCAAAAATATTAGGAATCATAAATTGAAAAACAGAAAAGAGAATTTACCCTGAAGACATTATTACCCTGAAGATATGGGTTTCAACATCAATTGGCCCCACTACCCCCCACTACCTACAACATACTCCCTTTTCAGCCTACGTTTTTCAGCCTTAAGCCTATTAACAGCCTTTCAGCCTTAAGCCTACAGAGAAAACACTACGTAATTATTACATTCATTTTGAGCCTCAAGCCTACAGAGAACCTTTTCATACAGAGAAAACCAATGTCCGGAAGAAGTGGAAGTGGCCGCGGCCGTGGCGGTGGCGGTGCTCCTCCGGCTCCTAAACCGCCACTTGCTTCACTGCCAACGAATGAGGTGAAGCTTTGTCGGAGGCCCGGTCTCGGAAACATGGGGATGAAAATTATTATTACAGCCAATCATTTCAAGGTGAATGCTGCAGATAGAGATTTGAACCACTACCATGTAAGTTAAATTTATTCTTATAGTTTGATCGGTGCAAAAACAAACAAAAAAATTGTTGTCCTTCACAGGTTTAGTTAAATTTAATTTACAATCTATTTTGGTATTCCTTACTAAAGAATGTACTTAAAAGTCACAACCATGAAACTAGGAGAGTTAGTATCATCTTGCCTTTAAATGTCTGTTCAAATATGAATAACATTTTATGATACAGTTTTACATTTCTGACAAAGATAAGAGGAATTGTCCTACAAGAGTTTTACAGCGTTTTCATAGTCTCCTCCCTTATTTTATTTATGAAAATACTTTATGTATTAAAATTCAATTCGAACATATTATTTACCATTTTTTTTATAATCTTCTCATTTTTTCTGTTTTATTCCGTCGATGATTGTCGTGCAATCCCGTTCCAAAATGATCAACAATAGTAACACAATCCCTTTCAATCGATGATTTCTTAAGATATAGGTCTAAATTTTTTCACAATCTTAAAAGTGTAAACAAGCTAATCCAAGAAACATATTATAAGATAATTTGATATTTTTATCAAATTTAAGATTATTAGTGCAATTGTGGATTTTTAGTCTTACAATGTTTAGAATTCGATAAACTTGATTTTAACATGTGTTTGTATCAATTTTGAGCTTATCAAATTGAGTTTACCCAATCAAATTTAAAATATATCTTTCAAGTTTGGTTGGATATGTATAATGAGCATGGCTCAACTTTTATTTGACCAAATATGAGAAAAATCTCATCTTAGTCTATCACTTGATATTTTAAGTCTTGACTGTATCGCTCGATCTGGGATAGTCCAAACTTCATAGAAATACAAGTATACAAAACAATCTATTAACAAATCATATTAAATGCTAAAGTAAGGAAAATAAAAAATTCTTGTCCATATATTCGATATCTTTCAAGAAATTTTGAAGCAAATGTTCAAAGTTCAAAGCATTACAAATTGCACTCTATTACACTGTACATCACACATTCCCTATGTGCTAAATCAAATGATATATACCGAACAACCTAAAGTAGTACAGTACTTGTATTGTGTCATTCAAGTCAAGTTGATCTAAGAAAAATAAAAGGAGAAAAAGCCTAACTTTGAGTGCTAAATTACCAAAGCAGGACAATGTGACAAAATAAAGAGCAACACAATATTTTTATCAACATTATATTGGGCATAATATATACATATAATATAAAGATATGTGCAGTGACCTGCTGCTTCTCCAAAAATATTAGGAATCATAAATTGAAAAACAGAAAAGAGAATTTACCCTGAAGACATTATTACCCTGAAGATATATGTTTCAACATCAATTGGCCCCACTACCCCCCACTACCTACAACATACTCCCTTTTCAGCCTACGTTTTTCAGCCTTAAGCCTATTAACAGCCTTTCAGCCTTAAGCCTACAAAGAAAACACTACGTAATTATTACATTCCTTTTCAGCCTCAAGCCTACAGAGAACCTTTTCATACAGAGAAAACCAATGTCCGGAAGAAGTGGAAGTGGCCGCGGCGGTGGCGGTGGCGGTGCTCCTCCGGCTCCCAAACCGCCACTTGCTTCACTGCCAACGAATGAGGTGAAGCTTTGTCGGATGCCCGGTCTCGGAAACATGGGGATGAAAATTATTATTACAGCCAATCATTTCAAGGTGAATGTTGCAGATAGAGATTTGAACCACTACCATGTAAGTTAAATTTATTCTTATAGTTTGATCGGTGCAAAAACATACAAAAAAATTGTTGTCCTTCACTGGTTTAGTTAAATTTAATTTACAATCTATTTTGGTATTCCTTACTAAAGAATGTACTTAAAAGTCACAACCATGAAACTAGGAGAGTTAGTATCATCTTGCCTTTAAATGTCTGTTCAAATATGAATAACATTTTATGATACAGTTTTACATTTCTCACAAAGATAAGAGGAATTGTCCTACAAGAGTTTTACAGCGTTTTCATAGTCTCCTCCCTTATTTTATTTCTGAAAATACTTTATGTATTAAAATTCAATTCGAACATATTATTTACCATTTTTTTTATAATCTTCTCATTTCTTCTGTTTTATTCCGTCGATGATTGTCGTGCAATCCCCTTCCAAATTGATCAACAATAGTAACACAATCCCTTTCAATCGATGATTTCTTAAGATATAGGTCTAAATTTTTTCACAATCTTAAAAGTGTAAACAAGCTAATCCAAGAAACATATTATAAGATAATTTGATATTTTTATCAAATTTAATATTATTAGTGCAATTGTGGATTTTTAGTCTTACAATGTTTAGAATTCGATAAACTTGATTTTAACATGTGCTTGTATTAATTTTGAGCTTATCAAATCGAGTTTACCCAATCAAATTTAAAATATATCTTTCAAGTTTGGTTGGATATGTATAATGAGCATGGCTCAACTTTTATTTGACCAAATATGAGAAAAATCTCAACTTAGTCTAGCACTTGATATTTTAAGTCTTGACTGTATCGCTCGATCTGGGATAGTCCAAACTTCATAGAAATACAAGTATACAAGACAATCTATTAACAAATCATATTAAATGCTAAAGTAAGGAAAATAAAAAATTCTTGTCCATATATTCGATATCTTTCAAGAAATTTTGAAGCAAATGTTCAAAGTTCAAAGCATTACAAATTGCACTCTAATACACTGTACATCACACATTCCCTATGTGCTAAATCAAATGACATATACCGAACAACATAAAGTAGTACATTACTTGTATTGTGTCATTCAAGTCAAGTTGATCTAAGAAAAATAAAAGGAGAAAAAGCCTAACTTTGAGTGCTAAATTACCAAAGCAGGACAATGTGACAAAATAAAGAGCAACACAATATTTTTATCAACATTATATTGGGCATAATATATACATATAATATAAAGATATGTGCAGTGACCTGCTGCTTATCCAAAAATATTAGGAATCATAAATTGAAAAACAGAAAAGAGAATTTACCCTGAAGACATTATTACCCTGAAGATATGTGTTTCAACATCAATTGGCCCCACTACCCCCCACTACCTACAACATACTCCCTTTTCAGCCTACGTTTTTCAGCCTTAAGCCTATGAACAGCCTTTCAGCCTTAAGCCTACAGAGAAAACTCTACGTAATTATTACATTCGTTTTCAGCCTCAAGCCTACAGAGAACCTTTTCATACAGAGAAAACCAATGTCCGGAAGAAGTGGAAGTGGCCGCGGCGGTGGCGGTGGCGGTGGCGGTGCTCCTCCGGCTCCTAAACCGCCACTTGCTTCACTGCCAACGAATGAGGTGAAGCTTTGTCGGAGGCCCGGTCTCGGAAACATGGGGATGAAAATTATTATTACAGCCAATCATTTCAAGATGAATGTTGCAGATAAAGATTTGAACCACTACCATGTAAGTTAAATTTATTCTTATAGTTTGATCGGTGCAAAAACATACAAAAAAATTGTTGTCCTTCACTGGTTTAGTTAAATTTAATTTACAATCTATTTTGGTATTCCTTACTAAAGAATGTACTTAAAAGTCACAACCATGAAACTAGGAGAGTTAGTATCATCTTGCCTTTAAATGTCTGTTCAAATATGAATAACATTTTATGATACAGTTTTACATTTCTGACAAAGATAAGAGGAATTGTCCTACAAGAGTTTTACAGCGTTTTCATAGTCTCCTCCCTTATTTTATTTCTGAAAATACTTTATGTATTAAAATTCAATTCGAACATATTATTTACCATTTTTTTTATAATCTTCTCATTTCTTCTGTTTTATTCCGTCGATGATTGTCGTGCAATCCCGTTCCAAAATGATCAACAATAGTAACACAATCCCTTTCAATCGATGATTTCTTAAGATATAGGTCTAAATTTTTTCACAATCTTAAAAGTGTAAACAAGCTAATCCAAGAAACATATTATAAGATAATTTGATATTTTTATCAAATTTAAGATTATTAGTGCAATTGTGGATTTTTAGTCTTACAATGTTTAGAATTCGATAAACTTGATTTTAACATGTGTTTGTATCAATTTTGAGCTTATCAAATTGAGTTTACCCAATTAAATTTAAAATATATCTTTCAAGTTTGGTTGGATATGTATAATGAGCATGGCTCAACTTTTATTTGACCAAATATGAGAAAAATCTCATCTTAGTCTAGCACTTGATATTTTAAGTCTTGACTGTATCGCTCGATCTGGGATAGTCCAAACTTCATAGAAATACAAGTATACAAGACAATCTATTAACAAATCATATTAAATGCTAAAGTAAGGAAAATAAAAAATTCTTGTCCATATATTCGATATCTTTCAAGAAATTTTGAAGCAAATGTTCAAAGTTCAAAGCATTACAAATTGCACTCTATTACACTGTACATCACACATTCCCTATGTGCTAAATCAAATGACATATACCGAACAACCTAAAGTAGTACAGTACTTGTATTGTGTCATTCAAGTCAAGTTGATCTAAGAAAAATAAAAGGAGAAAAAGCCTAACTTTGAGTGCTAAATTACCAAAGCAGGACAATGTGACAAAATAAAGAGCAACACAATATTTTTATCAACATTATATTGGGCATAATATATACATATAATATAAAGATATGTGCAGTGACCTGCTGCTTCTCCAAAAATATTAGGAATCATAAATTGAAAAACAGAAAAGAGAATTTACCCTGAAGACATTATTACCCTGAAGATATGTGTTTCAACATCAATTGGCCCCACTACCCCCCACTACCTACAACATACTCCCTTTTCAGCCTACGTTTTTCAGCCTTAAGCCTATGAACAGCCTTTCAGCCTTAAGCCTACAGAGAAAACTCTACGTAATTATTACATTCGTTTTCAGCCTCAAGCCTACAGAGAACCTTTTCATACAGAGAAAACCAATGTCCGGAAGAAGTGGAAGTGGCCGCGGCGGTGGCGGTGGCGGTGGCGGTGCTCCTCCGGCTCCTAAACCGCCACTTGCTTCACTGCCAACGAATGAGGTGAAGCTTTGTCGGAGGCCCGGTCTCGGAAACATGGGGATGAAAATTATTATTACAGCCAATCATTTCAAGATGAATGTTGCAGATAAAGATTTGAACCACTACCATGTAAGTTAAATTTATTCTTATAGTTTGATCGGTGCAAAAACATACAAAAAAATTGTTGTCCTTCACTGGTTTAGTTAAATTTAATTTACAATCTATTTTGGTATTCCTTACTAAAGAATGTACTTAAAAGTCACAACCATGAAACTAGGAGAGTTAGTATCATCTTGCCTTTAAATGTCTGTTCAAATATGAATAACATTTTATGATACAGTTTTACATTTCTGACAAAGATAAGAGGAATTGTCCTACAAGAGTTTTACAGCGTTTTCATAGTCTCCTCCCTTATTTTATTTCTGAAAATACTTTATGTATTAAAATTCAATTCGAACATATTATTTACCATTTTTTTTATAATCTTCTCATTTCTTCTGTTTTATTCCGTCGATGATTGTCGTGCAATCCCGTTCCAAAATGATCAACAATAGTAACACAATCCCTTTCAATCGATGATTTCTTAAGATATAGGTCTAAATTTTTTCACAATCTTAAAAGTGTAAACAAGCTAATCCAAGAAACATATTATAAGATAATTTGATATTTTTATCAAATTTAAGATTATTAGTGCAATTGTGGATTTTTAGTCTTACAATGTTTAGAATTCGATAAACTTGATTTTAACATGTGTTTGTATCAATTTTGAGCTTATCAAATTGAGTTTACCCAATTAAATTTAAAATATATCTTTCAAGTTTGGTTGGATATGTATAATGAGCATGGCTCAACTTTTATTTGACCAAATATGAGAAAAATCTCATCTTAGTCTAGCACTTGATATTTTAAGTCTTGACTGTATCGCTCGATCTGGGATAGTCCAAACTTCATAGAAATACAAGTATACAAGACAATCTATTAACAAATCATATTAAATGCTAAAGTAAGGAAAATAAAAAATTCTTGTCCATATATTCGATATCTTTCAAGAAATTTTGAAGCAAATGTTCAAAGTTCAAAGCATTACAAATTGCACTCTATTACACTGTACATCACACATTCCCTATGTGCTAAATCAAATGACATATACCGAACAACCTAAAGTAGTACAGTACTTGTATTGTGTCATTCAAGTCAAGTTGATCTAAGAAAAATAAAAGGAGAAAAAGCCTAACTTTGAGTGCTAAATTACCAAAGCAGGACAATGTGACAAAATAAAGAGCAACACAATATTTTTATCAACATTATATTGGGCATAATATATACATATAATATAAAGATATGTGCAGTGACCTGCTGCTTCTCCAAAAATATTAGGAATCATAAATTGAAAAACAGAAAAGAGAATTTACCCTGAAGACATTATTACCCTGAAGATATATGTTTCAACATCAATTGGCCCCACTACCCCCCACTACCTACAACATACTCCCTTTTCACCCTACGTTTTTCAGCCTTAAGCCTATTAACAGCCTTTCAGCCTTAAGCCTACAAAGAAAACACTACGTAATTATTACATTCCTTTTCAGCCTCAAGCCTACAGAGAACCTTTTCATACAGAGAAAACCAATGTCCGGAAGAAGTGGAAGTGGCCGCGGCGGTGGCGGTGGCAGTGCTCCTCCGGCTCCTAAACCGCCACTTGCTTCACTGCCAACGAATGAGGTGAAGCTTTGTCGGAGGCCCGGTCTCGGAAACATGGGGATGAAAATTATTATTACAGCCAATCATTTCAAGGTGAATGTTGCAGATAGAGATTTGAACCACTACCATGTAAGTTAAATTTATTCTTATAGTTTGATCGGTGCAAAAATATACAAAAAAATTGTTGTCCTTCACTGGTTTAGTTAAATTTAATTTACAATCTATTTTGGGATTCCTTACTAAAGAATGTACTTAAAAGTCACAACCATGAAACTAGGAGAGTTAGTATCATCTTGCCTTTAAATGTCTGTTCAAATATGAATAACATTTTATGATACAGTTTTACATTTCTGACAAAGATAAGAGGAATTGTCCTACAAGAGTTTTACAGCGTTTTCATAGTCTCCTCCCTTATTTTATTTCTGAAAATACTTTATGTATTAAAATTCAATTCGAACATATTATTTACCATTTTTTTTATAATCTTCTCATTTCTTCTGTTTTATTCCGTCGATGATTGTCGTGCAATCCCCCTTCCAAATTGATCAACAATAGTAAACCAATCCCTTTCAATCGATGATTTCTTAAGATATAGGTCTAAATTTTTTCACAATCTTAAAAGTGTAAACAAGCTAATCCAAGAAACATATTATAAGATAATTTGATATTTTTATCAAATTTAATATTATTAGTGCAATTGTGGATTTTTAGTCTTACAATGTTTAGAATTCGATAAACTTGATTTTAACATGTGCTTGTATTAATTTTGAGCTTATCAAATCGAGTTTACCCAATCAAATTTAAAATATATCTTTCAAGTTTGGTTGGATATGTATAATGAGCATGGCTCAACTTTTATTTGACCAAATATGAGAAAAATCTCAACTTAGTCTAGCACTTGATATTTTAAGTCTTGACTGTATCGCTCGATCTGGGATAGTCCAAACTTCATAGAAATACAAGTATACAAGACAATCTATTAACAAATCATATTAAATGCTAAAGTAAGGAAAATAAAAAATTCTTGTCCATATATTCGATATCTTTCAAGAAATTTTGAAGCAAATGTTCAAAGTTCAAAGCATTACAAATTGCACTCTAATACACTGTACATCACACATTCCCTATGTGCTAAATCAAATGACATATACCGAACAACATAAAGTAGTACAGTACTTGTATTGTGTCATTCAAGTCAAGTTGATCTAAGAAAATAAAAGGAGAAAAAGCCTAACTTTGAGTGCTAAATTACCAAAGCAGGACAATGTGACAAAATAAAGAGCAACACAATATTTTTATCAACATTATATTGGGCATAATATATACATATAATATAAAGATATGTGCAGTGACCTACTGCTTCTCCAAAAATATTAGGAATCATAAATTGAAAAACAGAAAAGAGAATTTACCCTGAAGACATTATTACCCTGAAGATATGTGTTTCAACATCAATTGGCCCCACTACCCCCCACTACCTATAACATACTCCCTTTTCAGCCTACGTTTTTCAGCCTTAAGCCTATTAACAGCCTTTCAGCCTTAAGCCTACAAAGAAAACACTACGTAATTATTACATTCCTTTTCAGCCTCAAGCCTACAGAGAACCTTTTCATACAGAGAAAACCAATGTCCGGAAGAAGTGGAAGTGGCCGCGGCGGTGGCGGTGGCGGTGCTCCTCCGGCTACTAAACCGCCACTTGCTTCACTGCCAACGAATGAGGTGAAGCTTTGTCGGAGGCCCGGTCTCGGAAACATGGGGATGAAAATTATTATTATAGCCAATCATTTCAAGGTGAATGTTGCAGATAGAGATTTGAACCACTACCATTTAAGTTAAATTTATTCTTATAGTTTGATCGGTGCAAAAACAAACAAAAAAAATTGTTTTCCTTCACTGGTTTAGTTAAATTTAATTTACAATCTATTTTGGTATTCCTTACTAAAGAATGTACTTAAAAGTCACAACCATTAAACTAGGAGAGTTAGTATCATCTTGCCTTTAAATGTCTGTTCAAATATGAATAATATTTTATGATACAGTTTTACATTTCTGACAAAGATAAGAGGAATTGTCCTACAAGAATTTTACAGCGTTTTCATAGTCTCTTCCCTTATTTTATTTCTGAAAATACTTTATGTATTAAAATTCAATTCGAACATATTATTTACCATTTTTTTTATAATCTTCTCATTTCTTCTATTTTATTCCGTCGATGATTGTCGTGCAATCCCCTTCCAAATTGACCAACAATAGTAACACAATCCCTTTCAATCGATGATTTCTTAAGATATAGGTCCACATTTTTTCACAATCTTAAAAGTGTAAACAAGCTAATCCAAGAAACATATTATAAGATAATTTGATATTTTTATCAAATTTAATATTATTAGTGCAATTGTGGATTTTTAGTCTTACAATGTTTAGAATTCGATAAACTTGATTTTAACATGTGCTTGTATTAATTTTGAGCTTATCAAATCGAGTTTACCCAATCAAATTCAAAATATATCTTTCAAGTTTGGTTGGATATGTATAATGAGCATGGCTCAACTTTTATTTGACCAAATATGAGAAAAATCTCATCTTAGTCTAGCACTTGATATTTTAAGTCTTGACTGTATCGCTCGATCTGGGATAGTCCAAACTTCATAGAAATACAAGTATACAAGACAATCTATTAACAAATCTTATTAAACGCTAAAGTAAGGAAAATAAAAAATTCTTGTCCATATATTCGATATCTTTCAAGAAATTTTGAAGCAAATGTTCAAAGTTCAAAGCATTACAAATTGCACTCTATTACACTGTACATCACACATTCCCTATGTGCTAAATCAAATGACATATACCGAACAACATAAAGTAGTACAGTACTTGTATTGTGTCATTCAAGTCAAGTTGATCTAAGAAAAATAAAAGGAGAAAAAGCCTAACTTTGAGTGCTAAATTACCAAAGCAGGACAATGTGACAAAATAAAGAGCAACACAATATTTTTATCAACATTATATTGGGCATAATATATACATATACTATAAAGATATGTGCAGTGACCTGCTGCTTCTCCAAAAATATTACGAATCATAAATTGAAAAACAGAAAAGACAATTTACCCTGAAGACATTATTACCCTGAAGATATGTGTTTCAACATCAATTGGCCCCACTACCCCCCACTACCTACAACATACTCCCTTTTCAGCCTACGTTTTTCAGCCTTAAGCCTATTAACAGTCTTTTAGCCTTAAGCCTACAGAGAAAACTCTACGTAATTATTACATTCATTTTCAGCCTCAAGCCTACAGAGAACCTTTTCATACAGAGAAAACCAATGTCCGGAAGAAGTGGAAGTGGCCGCGGCGGTGGCGGTGGCGGTGCTCCTCCGGCTCCTAAACCGCCACTTGCTTCACTGCCAACGAATGAGGTGAAGCTTTGTCGGAGGCCCGGTCTCGGAAACATGGGGATGAAAATTATTATTACAGCCAATCATTTCAAGGTGAATGTTGCAGATAGAGATTTGAACCACTACAAAAACATACAAAAAAATTGTTTTCCTTCACTGGTTTAGTTAAATTTAATTTACAATCTATTTTGGTATTCCTTACTAAAGAATGCACTTAAAAGTCACAACCATGAAACTAGGAGACTTAGTATCATCTTGCCTTTAAATGTATGTTCAAATATGAATAACATTTTATGATACAGTTTTACATTTCTGACAAAGATAAGAGGAATTGTCCTACAAGAGTTTTACAGCGTTTTCATAGTCTCCTCCATTATTTTATTTCTGAAAATACTTTATGTATTAAAATTCAATTCGAACATATTATTTACCATTTTTTTTATAATCTTCTCATTTCTTCTGTTTTATTCCGTCGATGATTGTCGTGCAATCCCGTTCCAAAATTATCAACAATAGTAACACAATCCCTTTCAATCGATGATTTCTTAAGATATAGGTCTAAATTTTTTCACAATCTTAAAAGTGTAAACAAGCTAATCCAAGAAACATATTATAAGATAATTTGATATTTTTATCAAATTTAAGATTATTAGTGCAATTGTGGATTTTTAGTCTTACAATGTTTAGAATTCGATAAACTTGATTTTAACATGTGTTTGTATCAATTTTGAGCTTATCAAATCGAGTTTACCCAATCAAATTTAAAATATATCTTTCAAGTTTGGTTGGATATGTATAATGAGCATGGCTCAACTTTTATTTGACCAAATATGAGAAAAATCTCATCTTAGTCTAGCACTTGATATTTTAAGTCTTGACTGTATCGCTCGATCTGGGATAGTCCAAACTTCATAGAAATACAAGTATACAAGACAATCTATTAACAAATCATATTAAATGCTAAAGTAAGGAAAATAAAAAATTCTTGTCCATATATTCGATATCTTTCAAGAAATTTTGAAGCAAATGTTCAAAGTTCAAAGCATTACAAATTGCACTCTATTACACTGTACATCACACATTCCCTATGTGCTAAATAAAATGACATATACCGAACAACATAAAGTAGTACAGTACTTGTATTGTGTCATTCAAGTCAAGTTGATCTAAGAAAAATAAAAGGAGAAAAAGCCTAACTTTGAGTGCTAAATTACCAAAGCAAGGACAATGTGACAAAATAAAGAGCAACACAATATTTTTATCAACATTATATTGGGCATAATATATACATATAATATAAAGATATGTGCAGTGACCTGCTGCTTCTCCAAAAATATTACGAATCATAAATTGAAAAACAGAAAAGAGAATTTACCCTGAAGACATTATTACCCTGAAGATATGTGTTTCAACATCAATTGGCCCCACTACCCCCCACTACCTACAACATACTCCCTTTTCAGCCTACGTTTTTCAGCCTTAAGCCTATTAACAGCCTTTCAGCCTTAAGCCTACAGAGAAAACACTACGTAATTATTACATTCATTTTCAGCCTCAAGCCTACAGAGAACCTTTTCGTACAGAGAAAACCAATGTCCGGAAGAAGTGGAAGTGGCCGCGGCGGTGGCGGTGGCGGTGCTCCTCCGGCTCCTAAACCGCCACTTGCTTCACTGCCAACGAATGAGGTGAAGCTTTGTCGGAGGCCCGGTCTCGGAAACATGGGGATGAAAATTATTATTACAGCCAATCATTTCAAGGTGAATGTTGCAGATAGAGATTTGAACCACTACCATCTAAGTTAAATTTATTCTTATAGTTTGATCGGTGCAAAAACATACAAAAAAATTGTTGTCCTTCACTGGTTTAGTTAAATTTAATTTACAATCTATTTTGGTATTCCTTACTAAAGAATGTACTTAAAAGTCACAACCATGAAACTAGGAGAGTTAGTATCATCTTGCCTTTAAATGTCTGTTCAAATATGAATAACATTTTATGATACAATTTTACATTTCTGACAAAGATAAGAGGAATTGTCCTACAAGAGTTTTACAGCGTTTTCATAGTCTCCTACCTTATTTTATTTCTGAAAATACTTTATGTATTAAAATTCAATTCGAACATATTATTTACCATTTTTTTTATAATCTTCTCATTTCTTCTGTTTTATTCCGTCGATGATTGTCGTGCAATCCCCTTCCAAATTGATCAACAATAGTAACACAATCCCTTTCAATCGATGATTTCTTAAGATATAGGTCTAAATTTTTTCACAATCTTAAAAGTTTAAACAAGCTAATCCAAGAAACATATTATAAGATAATTTGATATTTTTATCAAATTTAATATTATTAGTGCAATTGTGGATTTTTCGTCTTACAATGTTTAGAATTCGATAAACTTGATTTTAACATGTGCTTGTATTAATTTTGAGCTTATCAAATCGAGTTTACCCAATCAAATTTAAAATATATCTTTCAAGTTTGGTTGGATATGTATAATGAGCATGGCTCAACTTTTATGTGACCAAATATGAGAAAAATCTCATCTTAGTCTAGCACTTGATATTTTAAGTCTTGACTGTATCGCTCGATCTGGGATAGTCCAAACTTCATAGAAATACAAGTATACAAGACAATCTATTAACAAATCATATTAAATGCTAAAGTAAGGAAAATAAAAAATTCTTGTCCATATATTCGATATCTTTCAAGAAATTTTGAAGCAAATGTTCAAAGTTCAAAGCATTACAAATTGCACTCTAATACACTGTACATCACACATTCCCTATGTGCTAAATGAAATGACATATACCGAACAACATAAAGTAGTACAGTACTTGTATTGTGTCATTCAAGTCAAGTTGATCTAAGAAAAATAAAAGGAGAAAAAGCCTAACTTTGAGTGCTAAATTACCAAAGCAGGACAATGTGACAAAATAAAGAGCAACACAATATTTTTATCAACATTATATTGGGCATAATATATACATATAATATAAAGATATGTGCATTGACCTGCTGCTTCTCCAAAAATATTAGGAATCATAAATTGAAAAACAGAAAAGAGAATTTACCCTGAAGACATTATTACCCTGAAGATATGTGTTTCAACATCAATTGGCCCCACTACCCCCCACTACCTACAACATACTCCCTTTTCAGCCTACGTTTTTCAGCCTTAAGCCTATTAACAGCCTTTCAGCCTTAAGCCTACAGAGAAAACACTACGTAATTATTACATTCCTTTTCAGCATCAAGCCTACAGAGAACCTTTTCATATAGAGAAAACCAATGTCCGGAAGAAGTGGAAGTGGCCGCGGCGGTGGCGTTGCTCCTCCGGCTCCTAAACCGCCACTTGCTTCACTGCCAACGAATGAGGTGAAGCTTTGTCGGAGGCCCGGTCTCGGAAACATGGGGATGAAAATTATTATTACAGCCAATCATTTCAAGGTGAATGTTGCAGATAGAGATTTGAACCACTACCATGTAAGTTAAATTTATTCTTATAGTTTGATCGGTGCAAAAACAAACAAAAAAATTGTTGTTCTTCACTGGTTTAGTTAAATTTAATTTACAATCTATTTTGGTATTCCTTACTAAAGAATGTACTTAAAAGTCACAACCATGAAACTAGGAGAGTTAGTATCATCTTGCCTTTAAATGTCTGTTCAAATATGAATAACATTTTATGATACAGTTTTACATTTCTGACAAAGATAAGAGGAATTGTCCTACAAGAGTTTTACAGCGTTTTCATAGTCTCCTCCCTTATTTTATTTCTGAAAATACTTTATGTATTAAAATTCAATTCGAAGATATTATTTACCATTTTTTTTATAACTTCTCATTTCTTCTGTTCCTGGAAATACTTTCTATCTGTTCGATTCTGTCAAGTTTAGTGGTTCAAATAGACCACGATTAAAATTCGGAAACATGTCTGGATCACTGACACCAGAAAAGAAAACCATCATATCTGTTAAGAATATTATCACTGGCCATTGATTTTAAAAATCAAAATGAATAGGTTTGAAATTTGGATGCTCAATTCACTTTTAGAAATTAATGGATTAGCTATTAGAATATAAAAAGACACACAATCCTACCAGATCGATTCTGCATACAAGTACTAAATTAAAATAGTAGTAGTTAAATTTTCCTTGTGAACATTTGTTATCGGGCCTTTGGGATAGGAACCATCAGTCGTCGCTTGTTTTTACGAATGGGATGAATGTAACCAAAGGAAATTTCCTCAATTCTCAAAGAAATTTCATGTTAAACACAAATTGAAGTGTGTATCATTTACTAAATTTACTAAAGAACATTTGCACGATTAAAGTCAAAGCACTACAAGGATACTGCAGTAGTCTTTTTCATTTTTTTGTTCCCTTCTCAAAACTAATGCATTGTTGAAAATTTCCTTGTTATTCATGGTGCCATCACCTCTGCTTTTTCTTTCTTTGAATTTTTGGAATATCCTCATTCATAGATCCGAAGTTGTGCCACATCTTTGTTCTACCTTCCCTTTCTCACTCTTATCTATGAAATCTAAAATGTTCATTGGCATTTGTATTTCAAAATGCTGGAATACTTAATAAGAGCTCCTACTATAACAACAACTTCCCTTTTTTTTTTTGGTTCTTTGAGGAAACAGGATTACTCTATCCACATCACATAATAAGAATCTTGAAAAAAGTTTGGTATAGCCCTAGTTGAGTCCTTTAAGTTCTCTTAGCTTCCAATTCAAGTTCTGCTTAGGAATGCATTATTGGATATATATTCAAATGTTAAATTGATCACACTCCCATTTTTTTTATGTAGGTGTCTATCACTCCCAAGGTAACCTCAAAGAAAGTACGTAGAGATATTATAAAGCAGCTTGTCGACTCTAACAAGGCAGAACATTTGGAAAACCGAATGCTAGCATATGATGGAAGTCAGAGCGTGTACACTGCGGGACCACTGCCATTCTCTTC
Source organism: Penstemon newberryi var. newberryi (assembly GCA_030819805.1). Lineage (NCBI taxonomy): Eukaryota > Viridiplantae > Streptophyta > Magnoliopsida > Lamiales > Plantaginaceae > Penstemon > Penstemon newberryi. The sequence continues at coordinate 75,404,435 of JAUALY010000001.1, read as the reverse complement.
CATGGACTTTGTTGTCAAGCTTGTTGACAGATATGGTGCCAGGTTAATATTTCTTAAATTTATATATGTTAAGATGTGTAGTATTTCACAATTTTTAAAAATAATAGTGATATAACTAGAATGTTTGTCATACAGGATGGAACGGGAATTTAAGGTCTCAATCAAATTTGCATCTAAAGGTGACCTTCATCACCTTAAACAATTTATGCAGGATCCACATCTTAATCTCCCGAAAAAGACTTTACAATTTCTTGATGTGGTTCTTGGAGAAAAATCATCTAACTGGTGAGCATTCCATCTGCATGTCTTGCTCACATATGCACATACACATACATATTTATAAGTAATCATATTGCTTTTGTACCATTTATCTAATATATGCTTTGCATTTTCTTTTTTGCTTATTATATTGGCAGCTATGATGTTGTTGGAAGATATTTCTGTTCTCCCAGTTTGGGGGAGATAGGGATGCTTAGCGATGGTGTAGAATACTGGAAAGGATTCTTTCAGAGTCTTCGTCTAACTCAAATGGGTCTCTCCCTTAATATTGGTATGGTTAGTTTAATATCTTATTTTATATTTGATTCACATTTTCCTTGTTGCTGAAATTGCCTTATTTATCTATCATTTATCAGTTGGGTAGATGTCTACTACAAAGTAGGTAATCTCTCAGTTGTTTAATTCTTCAATTTCATCTTGCAGATGTGTCAGCGGGAGCTTACTTTGAACAAATTCTCGTTCATCAATATCTTAGTAAATTCTTGAAGAAAGATCTGACAAGGGTGCGTTTGACCAATGAAGACCGCATTAAGGTAGTCCCTATTAGCCAAACTAGTGCAGCGGAAAATATAAAATTACTTTCTTCAAGTCCAATACTTAGTAAACTTGGAAAGAAGTGTGTTGGTTGACTTCAATTCAATATTTGCTTGGACTATCTTACTATATTCTTTATTTAATTGTTGTTTTGGTGTGTCCATATTTAGGTTGAAAGGAATTTGAAAGGTGTTAGAGTGCAGACACATTATGATGGCATCAGAAGCTACAAGATCTCTGGCTTGTCAACTGAAACAACTGAACAATTAATGTAAGCTCATCTCATGTTTGAGAAACTAGTTTACAATTTTGTTTTGATATATGACAAGTAAGCCATGTTTTTTCTAAATTTTTGGCTTTCTGTCTTGTTGAGATATCAGGTATTATGTTTACTTTGTCTAGTTATGTTTTTTGGTCCACTGTTGAGAAGCTTGAACTCTTCCAAGCTTGAATAATACAACTGATTATTTGTTGATGATGTTCTTTAGCTTTATGATGGAGTCATAATGGGTTGGGTTTTGAGGTAATTTCTCCTTTTCTGCCTGCTTGCTCATTCTCTTTTCTGTTTCTTCTAGTCATCAAACATTTCTCAAGTTAACCCTATGCGATTGTCTGTGATGTCAGGTTTTTTGTGATTGAATAACTTTAACGTTTCCTTTTTTATATGGAGCAGGTTTTCCCAGAATATAACTGGTGAAACAATATCAATTGCGCAATTCTTCTTTGATAAGTACAAACTTGAGCTAAGGTATCTGCATTTACCTGCTGTTCAGGCTGGAAGTGACACTAGGCCAGTTTGTCTTTGTTGTGATGAAAATTTTCGACAAAAACAACATGATATTTCGTCACAAAAGTCTGTTCTGACAAATATTTTCGTCGCAAGTTTCGCAGTAACATCCTTGTCGTAACAGAGCTCTTACGACGAAAACTAGTGATCATATTAACAATAATAACCAATTAAATACTACATTGATTTCAAAATATTATATATCCAAACCAACACAAATAATGCAATTACATTAATATCAAAATATCCATCCAAGTCAACTAACAAAATACATCTTCGTCCAACAACTTCCATCCGAACCAACAAAAGTTGCACAAACACACACATCCAAACCAACAAAAGCTATTTTCAAATCCGCATATACATAGACAGTTACTTAAATCCAAACCAACAAAAGAAAGGGTATTTTACAACAGTTACTTAAATCCATACATTCAAATCCGCATATACATAGACAAAGAACAACTACTGTAGTACCGTGTCCAAAATGATCAAAAGATTGTGTCCACACATCTTCTCAACCAAACTAACATCATGCACATACATACATCCAAAACAACTATCAGATGATAAAGTATATCAAGCATACAAATATCACTATCATGCTAGACAATATAATTTGCTCCAAGTTTATTTACAACAAAGAAAAATTATTATGTGATGATTAGTTAAAAGTTCTTACCGAGAAGAAATATTTTCATTGTTGTTGGCTTGCATCTTTAATTGAATGTATAACCACATAACAACTAATCAGAATCATCGCTCTCATCCGAGTCAGTTGAGTTGATCTCTTCAGAGTCATTTTCATTTTCCCCATTGTCATCTTCGAAATCAGTATCTTCAATCTCTTCATTGTGCCTATTTTTATCTTCTCGATTTTTGAAACTTCTAAGCTTAAAAAACAAATCCTTATCCACCTCCTCGGGTTCCAAGTCATCCCTTGCTAGTTGACTTCCAAGATCTTGATCATCTGCATCATCTACTTGTCTAACTCCATTTGAACTATATTGCTGCAAACCATCTACCATTTGAAATTGGTCATCACTATAAGTCTCATTTAGTTTATTTTCAACCTCCAACTCGGGAAGATCCCATAAATGTCTATGTTGGACTCTTTGGACAATTTGCCAATGTTTACCCAACTTGGTGTCATTTATATAAAATACTTGTTGCACTTGGACAGGTAATACAAAATGATCATCCTTATACCATCGTGATCTTACATCGATGCTAATGAAATGCTTATCATTTTGCACCGTTTTCCTGCTTCCCATGTCAAACCACTCACATCGAAAAAAAATTACTTTATAGCCACCAAGATAGGTCAATTCAACAACCTTATTTAAGAAGCCAAAAAACTCTATGAATTTATCTTTGTGTTTTCCTTCAACAACCAACCCATTATTTTGAGTTTTACGTAGTTGATCCCGGTCCCTTGTTCAAAATCTAACCTCATTCACAATACATCCTGTATAACACTTTGTATCTAATTTCACAGGACCATTTGCTAAAGCCCACATCTCATCAGTAGCTTCTTCAGACTTCTGGTGGTGCAATAAATTCATCTACGAGTAAAGAAATGTTAGTTAAAACCATGTAATATAATACTACAAATTTATGCATATATGTGTGGTATATGTTCACAACTTACATGTTCTTTAAACCAATGCAGAAATCTTTCTTCTTGTCTTAAATCATGTTCTTCTAAATCACCAACTTCACTTAAACTTACGCCTAGCAACTCAGCTTTGTGCATTCTACGAAGACATAAACAAGAAATGTGTATAACCACAAATAATACAAATTTTAATAAGAAATTCAGCAAATTTGTAAAAATGAAATATTTGTATGCTAAAAATTTACTTACTTTATATATGACTCAACTTCTTCACAATTAGTCAAAATATGCCAATGAGCCTTCTTTAATTCTTCTTCTGATAATAAATGGCCCGATCTAATATCCCCAAATGGACGACATTTCATTGAAAATACTGAAAGTCTCCCCCCTTGATCATGGATCCCATCATAATTTCGTTTTCGACAATTAAATTTAGTTTCCATATCAGGAAGATACAATGACAAAAACGTTAAGCTTTCATGCACAATATATATGCTTCAACAATTGAACCTTCTGGGCGTGCTCTATTACGAACGAAACCTTTAAGAAATCCCAAAAATCTGAAAATACCAAATTGCAATAAGTACAAGACGATAACATATGTACTAGTATTGAAAAGCAACTAGATAAATGATGAAAAGAAAAAAAAATATTACCTTTCGATTGGGTACATCCACCGAAATTGCACTGGTCCAGCAATCCTAGCCTCTTGAGGCAAGTGAACAGCCAAATGTACCATTATCGTGAAAAAGTAAGGTGGGAATATATTTTCCAACTTGCACAATATTATAGGTATATTTTTTTCCAATCTTTCTACGTTCTCATCCTTCAATGTTTTTGAACACAACTCCTTGAAAAAATCTCTTAATTCATACAATGCTTCATTAACTTCTTTTGTCAAATAACCACGAATTCCAGTTGGAATCAGTCTCTGAAGTAGAACATGACAATCATGCGACTTTAAACCTGTTATTCTATTATCCTTCACACATTTTGATATATTTGCAGCATAGCCATCAGGAAACTTGACCGACTTCAGAAATTGATAGAATCCATTCTTCTAGGTTGATGATAATGTAAAACTTGCATGTGGTTTTATAGGTTTATTGTCACTTGCTCATACACGCATATGCAATTCTTCCCTAATTCCCAAATCCCGTAAATCTTCTCTTGCAGTAACCGTGTCTTTAGTTTTTCCCTTAATATCAAGCAATGTTCCAAGAATATTATCACAAATATTTTTTTCTATGTGCATCACATCTAGATTTTGCCTAATCAACAATTTATGCCAGTATGGTAGCTAAAAAAAAATACTCTTTTGTCACCCAATTCACTAGATTCGGACTACGTTTTCTTTTTCCATTTATTAAATGTTTCCCTGGTTTTTCAAACAAATGACCCAAGCTTTCAAGCCAATGTAGCACATCGTCACCAGATAATACCCTAGGTTTTCCCCGATTCTCTTCTTTTCCATTAAAGTCTTTTTACGAAATGAATGGTTTTTGTGGAGGTAGCGTCGATGCCCAGGGAAACATGTCTTAGTTCTTAATTGCTCGTAATATGTTTCGTCATAACAACATGGACATTATGGTCACCCAACCAGATAAAATACTATAACCAGGTAAGTCACTAATAGTCCACAACACTGCAGCACGCATTTGAAACTTTTTCTTACTACATATATCATATGTTTCAACACCTATGCCCCATAACTCATTTAATTCATCTATCAAATGTCTCAAATATATATCAATATCATTTTCAGGAGAGTTTGGGCCTGGAATAAGTAGTGGCACCATGAGTGATGAATCACGCATACATTCATAAGGTGGTAAATTATAAACCACAAGTATGACAGGCCACATGCTATATGCACTGCCCAAGTTTGACCATGGAGTAAAACCATCACTTGCTAAACCCAATCTCACATTCCTCGCGTCTTCAGAAAAACCAGGGTATTTTTGGTCAAGATGAATCCATGCCAAAGAATCTGCAGGATGTCTCGCACTACCAACCTCATCCACTCGCTTGTTTTTGTGCCAAGTCATATTTGAAGCTTTTTTCTTTGACATAAATAATCTTGTAGCCTAGGCTTCACTGGGAAGTATCTCAGTGTTTATGTGGAACTTGTTTACTCTTACTATCATTGTACTTCCACCTCGATTCTTTGCATGTTGGACATTTTTCTTCCTTTTCGTTTTCTTTCCAAAATAATGCACAATCATTTTTGCAGGCATCAATCTCCTAATATCCTAGCCCAATTTCCACATCCTAGCCCAATTTCCACTAAAACCTTCCTAGTTGCATAAAGTGATGATGGGAGTGTGACTCCTTGGGGTAATATATCTTTTAGAAACTCAAGCAACACGTTGAATGATTTATTACTCCATTTTCCCAAAACATCTTGCAACCCAGGTATAATTCACGTTGATTATCCAATAACAACTTTCTAAAACTTTCAGTTTCCACATCACAATCATTATTTGATTTGTGTGTCTCCGCCATTTTAGCTATCAATTCATCGCCTAGATCATCGGGATCCATTGCATTGTTGCCTAAGTCATCCACACTATTATCTACTACATATTCTCTTTCCCCATGGAATATCCATTTTGTATAAGTATATGAGAATCCATTGATGTGCAAGTCAACTTCTACGTCACTAGTAGTTTTGCGTATTACATTATTGCATTTAACACATGGGCAAAGAATAAAATTATCCATTCCGATGTTTTGCTTTGCTAAGGTAAGAAATGATTGGACACCATTAATATATGAAGCACTAAACCTGTTATTATCTCTAATCCAACTTTTGTCCATATTAGTACTTCCTACAAAATGAAGGTGCTATAAAAAACTGTAATATAAAAGTAAGGTAATTTCATAAGAATGGTTTAACAAACTGGAATTCAGATTCCCATAAAAATTGAAACCAAAATAATTAGTTATATAAGAATTGCATTTTTAGTCCCATACAAATTGGAATTCAGATCCTATTTTCAATTTTTCTAAAAAATAAAGCAAGCATTTCTCCATCATACAAGTGATAATAAACTATACATAGATTCCCTCAATTGTAAACTACACATTACATAGGAAAAAATTTATCTCATACCAACAAGATGTTGATAACAAAATTTGAACCAAGTTAAATGAACAAGTCAAGACTAGGCATAAAAAACATATGTAAAATATTGAGGGGAACAAAAGAAAAACCATTTAATGAACATGCTAACACCAAAAATTGCAGAAACTATAGAGTCCTAACAATTAATTATTAAAATTAACCCAAAAGAAATTAAGATAATAGATAGCTAAACACGAGAAAGTCAAACATGGGATAGGTTTTCATTCATTTCCGTCTAAATGGTACCAAAGTTGCAATGAAATTCTGGCCCGGTCTCGCGAAACTGAGCCAGAACTCTTCCAAATGGAGTTTCACAAATCTATTATGAAACCAAAATCCAAACTCTTGAAACCTATAAAACATTGATTTCACACATACCACCTATTTTCCTCCTCAAACTCAATAAAAAAGACATTGACTTGACACCTACCACCTACTTTTCCCCCCAAACCCCAACATTCAAACTCATTCCAAGTGGGGTTTCAACTTTTTTAAAACCACAAAACCCAACATTAAAACCTAACCAAATGAGGTTTCAAAAGTTTCACCAAAACCACCAAAACCATTTTTTTGAAACCGAGTCAAAACCCTTCCAAATAGGCCCTATCACGTGGCACCAAATTTGTATTTTTGGATCCAATTATTAATTCATGTATTAATTTAAAAATCATAAAGAAATAAGAATATTATTTTAAAGAGAAGTTGAGTTGTCAAGTTAACTCCGTTGTTCTTTTTTTTTAATACAAAATTAATATTATATTATAGTATAATGTACCAAGAACAGATTTTGATTAATAAATTAATATTATAGTATAGTATTAACTTTTCAGAAAAAATTGAAAAAATTTAGAATTAATCAAATATGTTGAAGTATAAGTTACTCAATATTTTTGTTTCGATTGATAAAATAGTATAGTTTCGATGTGTTCAATATAACCATATGAAAAATTGGATCCATGTAAATCTTTTGATTAAGATGGTTCCAGCTTCGTAACAATATTAAGCATCGGTCTGATTGAGATATAGCTCAATTGACTACTAACGCATAGAAGAATTCAACTTTTTGAATGCAAATTATCATGGTTTTTTTCAATAAATGGTAAGATGATTACATGACTTGTGTACAGGGAACACAATGTAGTGTAGACCCAATTAATCTCATAAATTATAGCTTAGTCAAGATCAATGTAGTGTAGACCCAATTAATCTCATAAATTAAAGCTAAGTTATATAAATTACTAAAGAAAATGAAAATTTCCAACAGTTAATGCAATCCATACAAAAGATAATATTCAAATTTGCATTTGAAATACTAGTACTAGTAAATAAAAGAACTTCTAGAGATATATTCTTCAATATGTGAAAGCCTATATCTTCCACTATTAATTCCGACAATTCACCATCAAAACATTGTCTATTGTAGTATCTAGTCCAAAAAATATCAAAATATTCCCTGCACACATCTTCTCCTCATCAAAACTAACATCACGACATCCTGCATATACATACACCAAGATCAACTATCAAATAGTAAAATAAAACTATCACACTTTTCAATACCATGTGCACCAGGTTTAACAACAAAGAAAGATTATTAATTGACATTAATTAAAAGTTCTTACCTTACCTAGACGAAACATTTCCAGTGTTCCACCATTTCAGATTCCAACCAATTCATTTTTCTCTACAGTTAAAAGTCAAGAAAATTAGTGCTAGAAAGTTGGCCCACTTAAAGGTAGTCAATCCAAAATAGTTACACACGTAAGAAATAGAAATGAAACATCTTACATAAGTCATTTCGGCTTGAGAGTTCACAAATTCACCATTCTTCCTTACATGTGTCTCCCTCCACAAGTCAATCTTACTAGGATTAACCTATACATATGAAAACAAAATCTTGTTATCATAAAGTCCATCTCTAATCAAATTGATAAAATGTAAAATAGTGATCTCTAATCTAAAAGAGATAAAACAAACCATTTTTCTATAACGAGTAAGGGCTCGAATTTTCCCTGAAGTATGACTGAAAGGTGCACGCCGTCGATTTGTTAAATTGATCATTGATTGAACCTGTATTAAGTACAACACCGGTTTCCCAAATTGATCAATGATATATATAGGAAATATAATATTAGATATAGATGTACTATTCAAAATTTATGGTTTTTTTTTTCACCTTAAATTTTGTACTTCCAAAAAAATCACAAATTGCTTTCCAGTTATCAATGTCCACCTCCAATCGTGGACTACGAAGTCGTGGATCTTGTCCATTCTTTACAAATTTCTTGTACTCAGTGTGCAATGTGTTCCTCCATTGTCTATAGCTCTTCTGAAATTGTTTATCAATGAGAGTTTGGACGCGCTCTGTGGTCCAATCCTCAATCTCAAACTAGTGCTACAAACATGCATTGCTCACATTTAGAATATATAATCATAAGATAAAAAATCATGTCCTAAAAAACTAAAAAGAAAATGAATTTACCAGTAATCTTCGATGACATGTTTCTTTGTTTTCTTGAGAAATTTCCCTCCACATGGATACATTTTCAAGTGGTGCATGTGCTCTAATAGCAATCCCAATTCCCTCAGAGAATTCCCAAACATTTTTTGCTGGAATTTTCTCGCCAAGTTGAATGAAATCTTTATCTTTCTAGTCTACAATATAATTCAACTTTAAACACTAATCTAACAAAAGTTTAAATAGGGATGTAGTATTTTACCGTTCTCACTATCTTATCCAGATTAAGGCCTTTGTTTGGACCACGTAGAGTTCTTGTATCAATGGACCCTAGATATGAGAAAATACGCATATTTGATTAATCGAAAAGAATAGAAGATACGTAGTGAAATTCAGAAAGATAAAAGATAGTAAATCATGTTCTTTAGAAGAATGAATTATATAAATATACCCGATGCTGATGTAGGACTACCAAGTACATCTCCCGATTCAGTATTTGTTGCAGGTACAAAAGATGTAGTAGTGTTCAATGGATTAATAGGTGCTGATTCAAATGAATCTGGAGAATTTGATACTGATGCATGAGAAGCTGATGATGTGGAGTTCACGTTCACAAAATGACGAATTCCATTAGTTATACTTCTATTTGAACACAAAACAAAATATATTAACACAAAAGAATCTATTAACACAAAACAAAGAAACATGAATTCAGATCCTATTTTTCAAAAAGACCGAAGACAGATATTTTTCATTTTCTAATATAGAAAGAAAAGATTACTCCATCATACAACTTTTATAGCATCAAAATATATAGCTAAACAAGAAAGTCAAAGAATTGCCCAAAAAGAAAGAACCCATCAACCAACTTTTATAGCATGAAAACATATTCAACATAAACTGAAATGAAAACTAGAAATTAATTCCAGAAATCAATCACAAAATTTTCAATCAATACCCATACAAAAACAGGGGCTAGGGCGGAAAAACAAAAAAAAAATAGGAAAAGAGAAGAGGAATCCTTGCCAATGGAGGAATGGAAGAGGTGGACGAAGTTGGCTCTCGTTTGAACTTCAGCGGCAAAGTTGTGAGAGAAATCAAGAAGTAGGAGCTCAATTGATTTGTGAAAATATCATAATTGGAAAGTGACGTTTTGTTTTAACAAAAGCCCTAATTAATTTTTTTTATCTTTTTATATAAAAAAAAGGTGAGAAACACCAATTTTTCTTAATAGAGGGAAACCAACATTGTATTAAGTTTAAGATGGAATTAAAAATAATGAGGGAAAAAATGAGGGAAACGAAATAAAAAAATTAGAATAGAGGGAAACCAAATAGTATATCAAATTCAGGATGAAATTAAAGATTTTATAAAAAGAAAAAAAGTTATTATTAGGTGTGGACATTGGGTTAGTATAAGGGGGTGTGCATTCGGTATTTTCAAATCGTACAATAGTTTAGTGTATCTTTGTGTAAGTGATGCTTTTTTAAGTGAATGTTGCTGCATTTACTTCTTGTGTTTTCTGATTTTTAACATGTTGGTAATGTAATGTAAGTGTTGCATATTCTGGTAAATGTATTAGACTTGACTTGTATCAAAACAACAAATGACATGTATTTATTCAACATACACTAACACTATAAAGAAACCTATTCAACATACACTAACACTATAAAGAAACCGTGCACAAAATATACTTCAAAAAAAACTTAAATCCATTAGATATCTTCATAAATACCAATATCACCATTCAATATCCCATCATCCAAAATTCACAAAATATACCATTCAATATCACCCTAAGTCATAGTGCCCTTAAGGATTACATAAAAAATTTACAAACTATAAATACCACAAATATTTGCCTTAAGCCACAGTTTTAGCTCAAAATATACCAAAATATTCACATCCCATCAAAACAAACATTCACTTCAGATTATTGGCACTCTTCAATGTTTTGCATGCAGCAGGTAGGTTAGCCAGAGTGACATACTTCTTCCCATCAATTATGGTCACTGGAAATGGAGGAGGTGCACCAGTATTTGGTTGGAAACTAGTTGGAGCATGACCTCTAATATTAAGTCTTGGAGCAATAGGATTGCAAGAGGGTGGCAAGGGAAAACTTGGAGTTATAAAATCAGGTTGAGATTGAACCTATGCAAATCAAGTTTAAATAAGTCCAACACTGTCATTATATAAGCAAAAAAATAAACAATTCAAGTGTAAAAACTTACTTGAGAATGCAATGGAGCATCATCGTCTACATTCATTTCTGTAGGTGCACTTGATGGATCATTGGCACCATTTGATTTGTTCCTCTTAATTACCTATGACAAAATAATATTAGCATCATTATATAAGCAAAAAAAACCATTATATAAGCAAAAAAAAACTCAGAGAATGACACACAAAAGCAAATAACTAACCTTTTTTGATCCACTGGCTTCATTATATTTTTTCTCTTATTTACCAATGCAATATTATAAGTTAATAAGTTATCAAAAAAAAAATATTAAATTACTAAAATTCTCTGTTGACTTTGTTCTTGATTATTTGGAGTATCACTAAAATTCTCTGTTGGGGCTCCTGAAAAAAAAATAAAAAAAAAGTTGAATCGAGGCTCCATTTCTAAAAGTATCTTCAGATTTCAGAGTTGAATGAAATTGCATTTGTTCTCCTAATCCTCTTCCCATATTAGATTTCACATCGAATAGACCAAGTCCGTACATAATTTGAGTTTAGCTCAAATCAAAAGTTACCCCTTATCACGTGAATGTGGTCTTGTTATCCATTAATCTAAATGAGACATTTAGTCTCTGCAATTTTTATAATTTCGTTGTGTTTTTAACTCTAATATTTTGTTCCTAATACCATTCAACAAATTTTTCCCTATTAATATTTCATCATCTTAATATAAATATGATAAAATAATTCGAAATACATTCTTCCTGGTTCAAATTTGCTCAGGAGTAATTATTGGATTATTATATATATTTATGAGATTTGGATTTTCTTATATAAGTGTCTAGGAACTACATGTAATATTTTAACACTCGTAAGCCACTGAGATTAATGCCTTGTGTTAGAATTCACCACATGTATTAGACTAAGTCCATTTACATGGTTTGAGCCTAACTCAACCTCGAAAGCTAGCTTGTAAGGGGACGATTGCCCGAGACCTTATAAGGTGGACTTAACTATTATTTTCAACCAATGTGAGACATTTAATCTCAATACCATGCTGCATTTTGATTTTAGGACAATATAATAATATGATTTGGAAAATTACAGTTAGTTTTAATTATTGAAAATATTTTGCAATTTTGGTTGTATATGGCCTTCACTAAAACTAATAATGCAAAAGGATAAAAAATACTGTAAAATACACCATAAGTGTGTGACTACAAACAAATATTAATCTTACATGACCAAAAGTTACAAGGGCCAAATTATATATACGAAACTAAATTTGCAGTTTCACCGTATAAGATGTTGGCAGCCTTTACAATTAATAATTTTACCTAAAATAATGGTCCAAAATGTATGGTTTTTTTTAGATGGTCAATACATTGTTATATTAAACACTATATCGAATTGAATTTGTTACATTAATTGATCATGACCTCTTGAACGTAAAGTCTCATCCTTAAACAATTGGCTAAGGCCTTATCTGCATACAAAATGAATGTCATACATGAATGTTTGTGGCCAATCAAATTCAAATGTTTTGTATAAAAAAGTTCTAGTTTATCTCATTTTATACACACGTTTCCTCATTCACATGCATATATGTGTCCGTCAAATGTACATACTTAATTTCAAAATTTCAAATACTTTAATTTTGACTAATAAAAAAATCACGACAATGTGGGATTTGTTTAAAATATTTTCTCTGTTAATTATATGAGATCAGAAAAGGTCAAATTTGACACAATTTTCATTCCAAAAATACTCATATCGGAAACAATACAACTAGCTAGAACATTTTTTTTTTTTGTTAAAATACAACTAGAACACGGAAAATATATAAATCACGAAAACAAAAGCTTTTTTGACATTAAGAGATATAAGATATGAAACTCCATTTGACAATAATTAAATTAATTTGTTTTATCCACGATCTTGAATTTTTGATGAACCATCCGAAATCAGCTCTTGATGAATAGAATAAGTGATCGGGAATGGTTTGGTGAAACCTGTCTAATGTTTAAAGATGACTCAATTGACTAATTGGAAAAAGGTAAAATAATAAAAACAATCAAGTAATTTTGGGTTCAACTCCATGACCAAGAGGTCATGGGTTCAACTCCCACTAATGTGGGTATTTTCTCTAGTTTAATACTAGCATTTGTGATTAGTTTACTTTGATATCAATATAATAGATTCGACTCGATATAATGTTTGATGTAATGATGTATTCACCATCTAAAAAAAAAGTCAAGTAATTTTGGGATTTTTAAGAAATAAGCATGTACTTACATGAGACGCACATTAAGTTAATATTTAACTTTCATTCTATTTCCGTTTTAGTCACTTAATACTTGTTTTTATTTTAATTTCAATTCCATGAATAAAAAATTTCATCATTTAACTTCCAATAGACGAAAATTGAAATTTACGGAAAGTTATAGGACAAAATTTGTTATGCAATAAGACTTAAATTGAAATAGGATAACAATTAAATGACTAAATGCATATCTATTTTGATTATATGACCATTTCTGAAAGGATCCCAAATTTACAGGACTGTTTATGCAATTTTTCAATTTTGAAAACAAAAGTTGAGTCGGAAATTGAAAATTTGAGGATTTAGGGTTCTTGACCTAGACGAAGACCAAAATCCTACATACACGTGGGGCTCAAGACATTTACCCCTAGTGTTGTACAATAATTTGACACGGCATGTAAAGACAACGTACCGAATTTTTTTTATTTTTTAAAAATATATTCATTATCAATTAATACATCATAAATTATTTCAATAATTATTTAAGTATATAAAAAATTACAAATAACAAATCACTACCATATGTGTCAAAACTCGAGGAATTCTTCATGTCAACATCACGTGACAAGACCAGGATCTGTTAAAATCAGTGTGGACGTAACAATATTGGTGGTATTTATAGTTTGTAAATTTTTTATGTAAACCTTAAGGGCACTATGACTTAGGGTGATATTGAATGGTATATTTTGTGAATTTTGGATGATGGGATATTGAATGGTGATATTGGTATTTATGAAGATATCTAATGGATTTAAGTTTTTTTTGAAGTATATTTTGTGCACGGTTTCTTTATAGTGTTAGTGTATGTTGAATAGGTTTCTTTATAGTGTTAGTGTATGTTGAATAAATACATGTCATTTGTTGTTTTGATACAAGTCAAGTCTAATACATTTACCAGAATATGCTTCAAAGTTGATTTCATCATTCGTGACCACCTTGGCAACTGCTTGGATTGGAAGTCTACTAGGTACGATTTTCTTCTTGAACCTGAATCTGCGGAAGCTACGACTATGCTGCATGGATTGGAATTTGGCATTGCAAAGGGTTGGAGACATATTGTTTTGGAAGGGGACTGCAAATCAGGTGTTAACGGACTTTCGGGTCATTAGGAGAACACTTTATTTCATCCTTTGGGGAATACTTTTGAAGACATTAAGCAGCTAGCTAGGAGTTTAGACTCATTTTATTGCTCTCATGTGTTTAGGAAAAATAATTTTGTGGCTCATGCTTTAGCGGCTTAGCCAAAGTAACTTTTAGTATTTCCCCTAATTTTGTTGAGCTCCCTAGCTTTATACGTGAGTTTGTAATTCGTGACATTAATCATTAATGAATTCCCCCTAGGTTCCTCAAAAAAAAAAGGGGGTAAATTATAGAAACCTCCATGAGGTAAAGTCTAATTACAAAAATCCTCTTCAGGTTTGTCACCTTCTTACCATTCACACCTTGCCCCTAAAAAGTTCCAATTTAATCCTTGGGGGTTATTTGTAATGTTTAATATATCTTATAAATTTTAAAACATGTGTTAATTGTTATATCTTATAAATTATAAAAGTGATAATTATATATTTACTACCAAAATAATTGATAAAAAAAATTAAATTGCCCATAAGTTTCAATAAATATTGCCAAAAAAAAAACTTACTACCATATTTATTAACAATTTAAATTGTATAACAATACATTAAATAGAATTTTAATTAAAACATCTTATAAATATATAAAAAAAAATTGTTTTACACATTTAGTTAAATGAACTAATTTTTCTATATTAGTAATAAATATGTAAATAAATGTAAATAATTAAATTATTAATAAATATGTATAAAAATGATTATTATTTTTTGCAATATTTATTGACACTTATGAGCAATTATAAATTTTATCAATTATTTTGGTAGTAGATATATAATTATCACTGTTATAGTTTATAAGATATAACAATATGCACCCAACTTTTAAATTTTACAAAATATTACAAACATTACAAATAACCAACAGGGGTAAAATTGGAACTTTTTAGTAGTAAGGGGTTAATTATAAAAAGGTAACAAAATTGAGGGGGATTTTCGTAATACCCAATACCTGAGGGGGTGTTTGTAATTACGCCTTAACTTAGGGGGCTATCCGTAATTTACCCAAAAAAATAGAGGAAAACTAATATTTCTAGGTTGGTATGTTGGGTACATGGTATGATCCGAGCTAGGTTGTGCCTCTAATTGGCTATGATGTGCAGAATGTGATGATTCTAATTTGGGTACCCACTTTCGTTATTCAAGTTTTATTTGAATCTATTTTCCATTATTACATCATGACTATGTATCATTAAGAAAAGATTAGTGAGAATCTATCTCTCAATTAAATTATCGATTAAATTATGTACGTTGTCAACTTAACATTCCTTGAATCAAACATTGCGTGTACCAACAACAAACTGGGCAAACATTAAGATGATATTTAGATATATATCTAACTTTAATGCAAAGTCAATTTGACATAACTTGTACTTTTCTTCTTCATCAAACAAAAGTCTAACTCTTACATCTTTAACTATTCAAATTTGCACCACCAAAAGTCCAAAATATACCAATCAACAAGCTAGCATTGAAAATATTTGTTCTATAAATACCCTAACATAGCAATTGCAAATATCTACTAATTAAGCATAAGCAAAGATATCAAGAAAGACCAAAAGTTACTTATAAAGATGTCTACTGAATGTCAAGGTAATTTAAGTTCGTTTTATGTTGACGGGGTATTTCATAATTGTATTATTGTTGATGTATATATTCAATTAGAAATTTGGTAATTATAAAGTTCAATGACTTGAGTTTCCTATTATTTTCTTGTAGTTAATTATTATAATATAGTTATTGTTATTGATTTAGTTTAATTTATTTTTTGTGGTCTATGTAGGTAAGGATTCATGGCCTGAGCTCGTAGGGGCGCCAGGAAATGTGGCGGTAACAACTATTGAAAGAGAGAATCCTTTGGTCACGGCCATTATTTTGCCACCAGACTCATCTCATACTCCTGATTTTCGTTGCGACCGAGTTTGGGTTTATGTTGATGAAAATGGCAATGTTAATGAGGTTCCAGTTATTGGTTAAGGTTCGCATTTGAGGTTTCCAATAGAATGTTCAGTGATCTAGTCAAATTAGTATGTTATTTTCTCTTAATGTTCTTTCAATAATGTTCATTATTGTCTATGTCTTGTATTAAATAGATACTTCTCATGTCAATAAATATCATTAGTGTTTTCTTTCAGTTATCCACTTATCTTTTATAAATAGTGAAATTTTATAGGTGTATGTCTATTTTGTATACATTAAATTGGTACTATTCAAATGTTGTCTTAGGAGATTTATCATTAGAATATATATCAACACATTTGGTCAACATATTTTTATATTTTAAGGATAAAATTATATTTTTGTACCATACATAGTGGGGATCAACGTTATTGAGATCTAATATTTGACACCATAATTTAACACTAAATTCAATTTTAGTACCTATGTTAAATTTTCAGAAGGAAAAGACCATGTATGACGCACAACACAACCATATCCACCATCCAATCAAGTTTGAGATAATTTCATTTTTGGTACCACAAGTAACCCTACTTTAAGGTCACGGTATCATAACTTTAAAAATATACACATTTGATACCATATATTAACTGCCCTCGACACATTTGATACTTCCGTCAATTTTGATAAGGAAAATTCAATTTTAGATGGCAAATTGATGGAAATTTACAGAATTGGACCTATAGTTATATATAGATTGTTGCCAAACTTTGCCACACATATTTTATGGCCGGCAAATTTACCCCACAATTTACAAATTTAAAGCATTTCAGTCCCAATGGCAAATATAATTAATTATAAATTCTATTTATAAATTTTATATATTATAATTATTAAATCTCTTACACTAATTAGATTTTATATATTATATATATAAACTATATAATATTTTAATTAAAATAAAAAAAATATATATATCAATTAAATTGATTGTTTAGATTTAAAAAATCTTTTAAACTAATTAGATTTTACATGTAACACATATAAATTAAATAATATTTTATATAAAATTCGAAAAATAAATATCAATTAAACTTATTAAATTTTTTTAAATTGAAAAAAAAATCTTTTAAACTAATTAGATAATAATATATTCAAATTAAATAATATTTATTATAAAAACTGAAAAAAATCTTTTTAAAATTATATAAATAATAATATTTCTAATTATTAAATTTATTGCAATTAAAAATTAAAGAAAAGAAAAAAAATTAAACCCTAAATCTAATTATTTAAAAGTTTTTTTGTAAAAATTTAAAAAAAAATTAATAAATATATTTATTTTTCAGATTTTATATAAAATATTATTTAATTTATATATATTATATATATAATCTAATTAGTTTAAAAGATTATTTTTAGAAATTAAAAAATTCTAATATAATTAATCTATATTTTATTAAATTTTATATAAAATATTATTTAGTTTATATATAATATATATAATCTAATTAGTTTAAGAAATTTAATAATAATAATATAAAAAACTTGTGAACTTTAGGGTAAATTTATCAGCTATAAATTATATGGGGACAAACTTTGACAGTAATCTATAACTATAGGACTAATTATGCAAATTTTTCATCAACTTTCAGTCCGAAATTGAATTTTTCGTCCAAAAATTGACGAAAATACCAAATGTATCCAGGGCAGTTAAAATGCAGTACCAAATGTGTATGTTTTTTAAGTTATGATACCATTACCTTAAAGCAAAGTTACTTATGGTATAAAGTGAAATTCTCCGTTCTTTATTATGAAATATTTAGTTTGATTTTTAATTTTTGTCGTCTTCAATTAAGAATTTGATCTACAGCCATATCCACCATTCAGTATTTTATGTAGTTATACCACGTATAAATTTAAGTAATTCTCAATATTTTGTATTATGGGCCAATATATATACGTGTTAGGTTTGTTTCACGAAATTGGGCCACAATTCTGTCCATATACACGCATAGGATTTCCATAAGATCGAAGCGCAGTAGCGAAACGCGACTCTACCATATATCTTTGTTAATGGATTACTTTTATTATACATTTTATAAACAATAGTTTTTTATTTTTTTAAATACACATGTATCTTGACAGTATCGTATTCTATAAATTTTGAAAATCCGTATGATCATATTCTCATTGTATCTGTTCGTATGACTGTATTCGTATCAGAACAACATATTGTAGCAGACATTTTATCAGCTTCTTGGATCTGTTTGATCATTTTAGGAAATATTAATCGCAACTTCATAAAAAAAAAAAAAAAAAAAAAAAAGCAGATATCCTTACATTTGAGTACTACAGGATATTTTACTATAATTAGGACTGTCAATTGGGCCTTTTGAGCTGAGCTTTAAATAGCTCGAACTCAAATATTGTCGGGCTTCATAGTTATAGGCTCAAACTCGGCTCATAAATTTTTTAATTTCTCTGGTTCAAACTCGGCCCATTTAATTTTTCGGATTTCGGGTCTATATCAGGCTTATATTGGGTTTGTTAATATAAGCAAAAATAGCTTTACATATTTTTCCTTTGGGTTTTGGCCTTAAGTATGCAATTGATATGCTAACATATATGTGAGTTTACTATAACTTTTTTGTAAAGTTTACTTATTTCAAAATAAAAACAGTAATTAGTGAATATAACTACAATACAAATAATTAATCGTAATATTTAAAATAATTATTATATGTTCGGGATTTATTCGGGTTGAGCTGTGTTAGGCTAATGTTCAGCTCATAAATTGATCGGGTTAAATATAATGGCTCAAACTCGATCCAGCTCACAAATATTCGAGTTCGAGCCAATTTTAATCGGCTCAAGCCATCGGGCTTCGGGTAGGCCAAGCTCAATTGACAGTTGTAACTCTAATGCGTGGAGGTGCTAATTATCAAGCTAGGCATATCAGTATATATGGCTACTAAAAGAACTTGAAATCATTTTTAATCTACTTGGATTTGGACAAGATTAAAATTCAAGTTAAATTTTATAATCTCGTGTATAACAAGAGGATCACATATTTAATATATGTAGGCGTAGGTTACAAATGGGACGAGATCAAATGATAGATCATATGCCAGATAAGATATTATTTTGTACATTAGGTGCATAAAAGATGTTATACAACAAATCAATGAAATATGTTTAAATAATTTTTTGTGTATTAATACATAGTAGAAATTAAATAAGATCGATCACGTAGTCAATTTTTAATTTAAATTATCGACTGAGTTGCAATCTCTACCTTATGTGTAACATGTCATCGTTCAACAAATGTACCCACACTAATTGTAGTCAAATTCATAATTAAACTAAACATAATTTAATAATTTTGAAAACAATTTAACTAAAAACAAAAAGAAAAAACTATGTCAACACGGAAATTGATTTTTTTTTTTTTGAGACAACACGGAAATTGATTGTGGCAATTTGATCGACACATGCAGGTCATTAGACACATGATGCATGCACCCATCTCTTCGTATTACGGAAAACTATTACTCCCTCCGGTTCATATTAGTTGGCACATTTGCCAAATTTTTATGTTTCATATTAATTGGCACATTTGGGTTCTCAATGCAATATTTTTCAATTTTGCCCTTCTTTTACATCTAGGTTGGGAAGCCCAAGAGTCACTAGGAATGATATTTTTGACATTTTACCATGTAAAAGTGATTAATCATGAAGTTTCTTAATCTGTGTGAAAAGTAACAATGTGCCAATTAATATGAACCGGAGGGAGTACTATTCCGAGAAAATAAATTGTTTTGAGGTATCCAATATTAATGATTAGTCTCTATATATAATGAACAATTATGTTAAATTAATCATATCATCATATTCTTAAATATTAAACCAAAAAGAATTTAATAACATAATTATGTCTAGCAAAGTTACTGGCAATAGTGGTGGATCAGTTAGTGGAGGCAAAGCCAGTACTGGTGGCGGTGGTTCATCCGGTGGTGGAGCTGTTGGAAATGGAGGTGGCAGTGGTGGTTCGGGATCAATGAAGGCTCCTGGAGGCGGAGGAGCCTACATATCCAGGTCTGGATTTGAAAGCAATCCCAAAGGGTACTTTTCGGGTTTGCACGGAAATCAAAAGGGTAAATAAGTAATATTTGGGAACTATATATATGTTTTGTTAAGTTAAAATTAATGGGAGGCTACCCCTATTGTGTAGTCAATGGTATTAATTAATATCATTATTATTATGAATAAAATGTTGGCATAAAATCTTTGCAGTTTTATTTAAATTGTATGTTTCTTTTGTCGGGGTTGACATTGGTGAAATCATAATTTTAGATGGCTATTTTGTGTGTTGGAATTGATCAAATAATTGGGCCATCTAACAAATTAAGATTTAGTGTATTTGCGTTCGGTTAAAAGATGTTTGGTTTAATCAAGCTTTTTATGCTAATTAAATTTGGGGCTTTTTTAAGGTTAGTACCTCTTGTGCTAACAAACCATTAAGTCCCCCTTCAATTATCATTGGATCATAATCATTTTGATCTTGACCATTTAATATCAACTTGTACAGTTGGTTATTGTACTTAATATATTTTAATCTTTATGATCTTGACCATTTAATATTTTGAATTACAACTTGTACAGTAGGTTAGTGTACTTAATATATTTTCAATCTTTAGAAATGTTAAAAGACTAAAATTACTTGTATACCCTTCAATTAAATTAACTTCAAATAAATTTTATTTTATACTGATCGGATTACTTTGTTTTGATTATAATAAAGTGAAAATTAGTGCAAGAGCATCTCGGTTCGAGTCCCAGTGGCAGCATGTGATTTCCTAAAAAAGCAAATGGAACTTATAATAAAAATAAATTTAATTCCCAATTTATAATTAATTAAGGGACTCCTCTTAAAAATAAAAAAAAATTATGATAGTTTCAACCTTAGAGCATATATTATCGCTTATAGTAAAAGAGAAATTTATAAATTATCAATAATTGTTATTTGCTCAAAGAATCTTCAATACCTCAACAACTCCTCCTGTTTGTGATAGGTCACGGCCACAACCGCCGGAGATTTGGTGGTTGGGGTGACATGGTGGGTAGAGTATGCATTGAAACTTTTGATTGATTTTACGAAAGTACTTCAAAAATATTTGAAAAATCTAATAAATTAAAAAAATTGTTGAATGAAAAATATTTTTGCATTCTATTGTGACTAATTCATGAACATAAATTTTTCTGTAGTTTTCGATTAAGACGTAATAATATTGCATCCATGATCTTATCCTTCAACAAGCATATATACATCTTCTCCTAAGTTAGATAAATTTTCTTATATAATAAAATCGGACAAAAAAAAAATGAGGGAAAAACATTTTTGATACCAAACTTTAGTTCAAAAAACACATTTGGTACCATGCTTTTTGAAAAAACACATTTCATACCATGATTCACACAATCTTGACACATTTAGTTTTGCCGTCAATTTCGGACGAAATTCAACACGTGTCGCTCATGTGCCCGTTAAATTGATAATGGGAGAGAAAACATGCACGGGTTTTAAAGACCCACAATTGATGGCACGTGCTGAATTCCGTCCGAAAATTGACGGCAAAAGTAAATGTGTCAAGATTGTGTTAATCATGGTATGAAATGTGTTTTTCAAAAAAGTTTGGTATCAGATGGGTTTTTTGGACTAAAGTTTGGTATCAAAAGTATTTTTCCATAAAAAAAAATTCATATGATAAAATGCCAGGAAAAGGAGGTGGCAGCGCCGGAGGAAAAGGCGGACGGGGTGTGGCATGTACAAGTGGTGGTGGTTGTGTGGAGCAAAAGGTGGTAGAAGGGATATTTTTGTAATCATCACTCACCAATTTTTGGTTTGAAAATTATCCCTTCTTAATTCTTATGTCAAATTTAGAAATTATTCTCTTTGCATGCTTTTACTATAAGTTATGCCCTTAATTTTTTTTCCCTGGTCTATTTTAAATCTAATTTAACATGATATTAAGCATAATATATTAGGATAATTAATTTTTACTTCAGAGGCATCCAAATTATTTATGCATGTTTTGTGAGTGTACAATACTTTTTATTTTTTAAGAAGAGTGATTTAATAATAATTTAGATAAAACATATTTATTTAAATAGCATAAGAACTCCATATTAGGATTATTATACAATAAGGGGCCTAAACCTTGGCTAAGATTTTCAGTAAATTAGGCATTCAAAGTTGAAAAGACGTGAGTATTAGAGATTGACAATGATATCTTATCAGATACACATGAATTGGACTAAGATTCATAAGACACTTGAGTTCCACTAGCTAATCACCTCGATTCATATATATTTGAGATCCAAACTCTTGACACCCTTAAGGGGACTATATATGTCAAATGCGTGTCGTGTTGTACTCTTTATTGCATGACACTTACAATTAATAAACTCAATTGCACTGCAAAATGAAATCCGATTGACATCTCTTGCCAAAGTTTTGATTTTTTTCTGTTAATAAAAATTAGGGAAATTTATCTAGACACAATCTACCTATATGTCTAACTACAGGAACATACCAACCTTATAAAAAATTACGAAGACACCCCTTGCGGCGTGTCAGACGTTAAATGATGATGTCATCTAATTTTTTTAATGTTTTTCCAAATTTACCCTTAGTGAACTTTGTAATATAATTTATGATACAATGGGTGTATTTGTAAAGTTTATTCCACCACCCATTTTCATTCGGCCGCCCTTTTTCGGTGTCTATTCGCCAAAATTAAGTTGAGACATTTGTTCCTCTCATCAAGATGAGTTCATAGTTACCAACCTTGTCAAAATTCATCGAGTAATTTGGGTGAAATGGTTGTTCAAAGTTTGGTTAGCGAAGAACCTTATATTCGAAATTTCAAACTCGACCGTCATTTTTCGGCAGTTATTTGCCCAAATTAAGTTGGGGCTTTTGTTCCTCTCATCAAGACAAGTTTATAGTCACCAAGCTTGTCGAATTCCATCGAGTAGTTTGGGAGAAATCGTCGTTCAAAGTTGATTCACGAAGAACCCTAAATCCAAAATTTTAAACTTCAATTTTTCTCTCATTTCTCAACCAAACTTAGTGATTCTTGTTGCAATAGATTCCTGTGTTTAAGGGCTACAAGTTCCATGGGTTAATTTTATCATCTGCGGCCGCCTGAACTCCACCGAAATTATATAAACTTAGTCTTTGTAATTGGATGAGTTCCACCAAGTACGATTTAAACTAGAACTTTTCTATCTTAAATAGCAATATTGAAGTAAACCTAAAAAAATCAATTAGCAAAAAAAAGCTCGATTAAACCAAAATCTTTTGACCGAACGCAAATACACTAAACATTTTTTTGTTAGTTGGCCCAATTTTTGGATCGATTCCAACACACAAAATGACCATCTAGAGTTATGATTTCACCGATGGCAACCTCAACCAAAGTAACATACGATTTAAATAAAAGTACAAAGATTTTATCATTTTATGCTTGAATTCACTGGGGAAAACATTTTATTCATAATAAAAGTACAATAGAGTTAGCTAGCCTCCATTAATTCTAACTTAACAAAACATATAGTACACAAACATTACTTATTTACCCTTCTGATTTCCGTGCAAACCCGTAAAGTACCCTTTGGGATTGCTTTCAAATCCAGGCCTGGATATGTAGGCTCCTCCACCTCCAGGAGCCTTCATCGATCCCGAACGACCACCGCCACCCCCATTTCCGGCAGCTCCACCACCAGAAGAACCACCGCCACCACTTGCTTTGCCTCCGCCAACAGATCCACCGCTGTTGCCACCTTTGCTACCTTTGCTACCTTTGCTAGACATAATTATGTTATTAAGCTATATGTTTTCTTTCTTTTTGGTTTAATATTTAAGAATATGATGATGTGATTAATTTAACATAATTGTTCAATATATATAGAGACTAATTTTAGAATATGTGCCTTTCTTAATTGATTAATTTATGAAATTCGTTTAGCAATTTGTGAAAGGACAATTGATGTGAATTAGCGGACCCATAACCAGCACGATTATGCTTATCTTCATTATGGACCCGTTTGTTTATCTGGGAATCGCATGCAATTTGGTAATCTGATTAATTGACATCACATAATTGTGTTTGGGATGATTTATTATATTTTTGGAAAGGAATTAAATTCCCCAAAACTAGGAATCTGGCCTTCATAAACCAGGAATATGAAACCCAAGTTTTCTATAGTATTCTAATTCCATTCCCTATGGAATTCACAGTAAAATTTTTTTCACGTAGACTATCTCTCTCACTCAAACACACATACTTAATTTGTTATTTACTATACAAAATACATAAATTAAATCGATTATAAATTTTGATGTATCATAAGTATATTATATATTTAATCAATATTAAGAATAATTAGTTACACCCGTTGAAGTTATGTGAAATTACATGACCATCATTCAAAGATTCAATAATTCCAAAAACAACATTTGAAGTCTTTAAAAATATTAACTTAACATAAAATATTTTTTATCCTTCATTATACATATAATTAAAATTAAGATAATGAAATTACAATACTGGTAATCACATTCCTAAAAATCAAATTTTCAGAATTCTATTCCATTCATTTCAATCAAACGGATCCTATATGTATTATTGTAACTTTATAAGTGGGGGCATATTTTGTTGGTAATTGTGTAATTGAAATATCCGACACGTGTCATATTTTTTATTTAATTTTATATGTTAATTTTTTAATAGACAAAGTTACCCTTATGAAATTCACTAATTTTCATTCAAATCCTAACCCACTTCTCATTACTTTTTCTTTTTCTCTTTCTCTCTCTACAGATATAGATATGGATATGGCTGAGTATTCTTGAAAATTGCTTCAATTGAATGTTACAATAAATTTACATATGTTATTTCACAGCCTTTGGACATATGAAAAATAAATTGCATTAATTGCTTCAATTGTTCCCTGCCCTACAGATCCAATAATCTAAAAAAAGAAAAGAACTGCCCTACAGATCTAATATTTACATAAGAACATTGTTATTCAATTTATTTTATATGTTTTGGACCGGAGTTTCTGTTCCATTGCCTTCTTTGGAGCCAAAGATACAAAGTGTAATTTTATAAAATACGGTATCAAAACATTGCTAAATATTTCAAAAGTTTGGGTTGAAAGTATAATTTAATATTCTAAATGGTCAAAAGTAACGATGGTCGAATCCTGTAGGACTAAATTTGCAATTTCGCCATATATATAAAATGATGGCAGCCTCTAGAATTAATTGTCTATGAAAAAGTGGTCCAAAATGTATGTCATACAGTCATACGGGAACACTCACATAATCATTCCCTAGGGGCTGAAGTGATTGAAAAGGGTGCCTGCATTAATTAGTGCACCACTAAAAAGTGTGATTATGATGATAATGTACGTATAAAATACTCTCTTCGATTAATATTAATTGGTACATTGTTACTTTTCACACAGATTAAAAAATCTCATAAATAATCATTTCTATACGTTAAAATGTCAAAAATACCCTTTCTAGTGACTCTTAAACTTCCCAACCTAGATGTAAGAGAAGAGTAAAATTGGAAAAAATTGTATTGGAAACCCAAATGTGCCAATTAACATGAAACATAAAAATTTGACAAATATACCAACTAATATGAACCAGAGGGAGTATCAAACAGTGAAACAGAATCTTTCAATTTTCATAAATAATATTTTATTTTTTAAATTATCTCATGTCGAGAAAATCTAAATAAATCTTACATTGATTTAGCATAAAAATACCATACCTGGGTCATTCATATAAATACTTTGATAGGATATAATATCTCTTACATCGCTCCTTTTGTCTCCATAACATATTAAATGTTTGTACTAAATTTCTTAAAATCGGACCCTCTTGCATAGACCTGGTCTATGAGCTTTTCATAGACCTTGTGGTTGTAAATGCACCACATCATACATTGTGAGAGCATAACATCATCAAAATGTATGATGTGGTTGTAAATTATATTTTTATCAATAAATTAAAAAGCGACGGGTTTATCTATACCCGGCGCTTTTAAAGTGCCGGCAAAGCGACGGGAATACCTAATTTTTCCCGGCGCATAAAAAGTAATGGGAATAGACAAAACAGCGCCGGGTATGGCCGGTATACCCGACGGTCACAAAATCGCCGGGAATAAAGCGCCGGGAAAAGCACGAATTGTTGTAGTATCTACCACTAAACTCATAGATCTGATCTATGTAAGAATTTTCCACCTAGTAGACCTATTGTCCATTTAGAAATTTTAAAACTCAAACAAACAACTTTTTCAAATACACGAAAATTAAGGGCATCTTAAAAGTGTCTTTGAATCTCTAAAACACTCTCGGAGGACTCAAGGAAACAAATGTGTACGTACTATTGAGAATATTCAGCATTATCATTGACAAAACATATCTACGTCTTAACATAAGTTCCGAGACACTGTTTACATTTGGTATTGATGGATTAAGGCATTTTGATGAACCAGTGTCCATTTAATTTCATCTGCCGAAAATGAATTCTTGACAATTTGTATAATCAAAATATTGTTTAACCAGACTTAATTTGGATGGCCTCTTTTGAAATCATACTTCTCTTTCCTTTTCACAATTTGTATTTCATTAATAAATATTACTACTACTTATAAATTTGAGTAATATATGCCTGAACCTCCTCAGGGTATACTTTAATTAGTAACCAACAACCCTTATTCTTTCAAATATTACAAGAGCACCCCTTATAATTTAGCCTATTTAAAATAACACCCCTTATGTCATGAAATTAAAAGAGGTGTTCTTGTAGGGGGTATTGAGACCATAAGGGTATTTTGGTAAACACTCTAATTAAGGGGATTCTTATATTTTCGAAACAGTAGTAGGGGTAACGAGCGTAATAATGATTTACCTGAATGGTAGCGAACATAAATTACCCTATTATAAATTATAATAATTTTATACAGTATATTTTTTGTTGAATTGTGTTGAATTCAATTATGAGACTCAATTCTTTGATAAAGTTGATAAGTGGAGAACAATAATTGCATATAGTGTGGCCCTACGAAACAAAAGATGACATATAAATATATCCAATCTTTGTCTTAGTTTCCGTACTATGATAGGAACTTAAGGTATCTTCATTATCCACTTCAATCATTGTTGGAAATGATCCTACAGAAATACCAAGTTTCTAGTATTTCTTTATTATTAATAATGTGTGCACTGGACAAGTTGCTAACCTTTTTGATGTGGGTTGTTGCTAATAAAAAATGTGTTAAAAATATCAAGTCGAAGTGGAAAATGCTAAAAAAAAATTATTTTTAGGGTGTATAGTGTCAATATTCTATATTTTCATGGTGCAAAGTGCCAAAATTTTCAAAAATGACTATTCTACCATTTCATTAACGAATTTTTTCTTCAAAATACACACTAGACCTATATAGAGACTAATTTAAGAATATGTGCCTTTCTTAATTGATTAATTTATGAAATTCGTTAGCAATTTGTGAAAGGACAATTGATGTGAATAAAGCGGCCCCAAAACCAGCATGATTCCAAGTGGTCCTTTAACTTGCGACAGACACGTGTCTACGTAAATCTCTCTTTTTCGACAACCAAATAATACATTAGTGCTCTGTTTATAAATGTTGTTGGCTTTTAATTTGTCTCTGTTCCATTTAGATTGGCTTGCTTGTGTGCTCCCATCTATCAAAAAACACAAGCAATGTCTTTATCAAAAGTTACAATTGATTAAATTCTTCTCTAAAGTTAAAACACATTCTCCTATATTGGCTAAAAAAGTAGTTCATATATTTATATTCCTGTTGGTACACAAATATCTTGTAATATACAACACTTTAAACTTATGGTGTGAATGATTGAGAACATATTTACACTAAGTGGTGGGCCCGGGCCGGGTAACTCTTACAAAACCTGCTTAGCTAAAATATTTAGCTCATTCATGTCGACTGAGTAATCTCAAAATTCTGACACACACCAAAATATCCGCTTAAATGAAATATTTTTGTCTCTTGCATAATTGAGAAACAGGCTTCAAAACAATGTTATTAAAACCGGACCAGACCGGCCAGTCCGACCGGTTCGACAGCGAACCCGAGAATGGTCCGGTCAAACCAGTTGACTTAAAAACCAACCTGAACCGGGTTGAACCGGCGAACCGGTTTGGGCCTGTTCAACCCTATTTTGAATTTCCTTTTTTTTTTCTTTTTTTTTTTTCGATTTTTTAAATTTTATTAATTTTAAAAATAAACTAAAAATTCTTGTAGAAGTTGGGATTTGAACACCTAACATCTTGCATGCAACATAACTTCCTTATCATTTGACCTACATCATTTTTGTTGAATTTATAGTACAAAACAATTTATAAAATACAGAAAACCTGTAGCCAAATTTGTTTATAAATTAGATTATGATAACTCAAATTAACATTTTACACATTATCAATGAAAATTAATACTAAAATAATAATTTTTTATTAAAATTTGTTCTATAAGATATTTCTTTCCAATATTATTTTAGGATAAAGAGTGTCAAATTTTGAAAATCAAATTGATATATTATGCAAGTTTGATTTTGAATATTAGACTTTTATACATAATCATATTTTAAAATTATTAATATCTTAGTTTGTTGTATTTTTAACTTACACTTTTACATGTTTATAAAGAAATATAGTCATATTAAATTTATATGAGCTTACAAATTAGTATCATATTACAATTATGATATAAGTTATGTAAATATTATGTGATTTAATTTAAATATATTCTAAGATTTTATATATTTTTAATCAATTGTAGGATAATGTTTAAATTTTATGCATATTATATATACTTTAAAATTTGTATATATTTATTATATCATTATGACGTCATCCCGTCCGACCAGCGGTCCGACCGGTTCGACCAGTTCCGGTTCTGAAAACATTGCTTCAAAAGTACCCTGCCTAGGCCTAACTGTGGTTAACCAGGGTTAAAGAAAGAGAAGGGAAACTGAATTTAAAAATAAGTTAAAAAATAATAATGGACAGGTGTTTAAAAGCTGAAGAAAAAAAAGAAAAAAAATTTTAAAAAAATTCATGAAATTAACTAAACGTACAACGTACCTGTACTTTTCTAGTAAGTTATAAGTGGGGGCATATTTTGGGTTTCTTCGATGCTGGGTGGTCTGCACCCCACTTTACTCGACACTTGTTCACTGCAACATTTGTACAGTTTTTTATTTTTGCTTTTTCTCTCCCTCCATTAGATATTGACACGTTTCTTGAAAATTTTATTTACCACATTTCTTAACAAACCTTGGTTAAAAAAATACTAACCTTGGTTAACAAAAAGTTTGGCTGCTAAGTTGCACAGATACGGATACGGAGATACGAATGGGTACGATGTGAAATATTTAAAATTTTCAAAATTTATAAAATACGATACGGCTAAAATACGTATGTGCATATTTAAAAATACATTATAATAAGAAACCATAGTTTTAAAAATATATAATAAAAGTTATGTAAAATATAATTAGTTCATTTTTTATTCTATTTTAAAATGAACATGTTATCTTCCTCTCATATAAATGTTCAAGTAAAACCGTAGTATTAATACCTTATGCAAAGTCTTTGGCCCTTTGAAAAATTCAAGTGTTTCATGCAAATCACTTTGTTAATATACATAATCTTTTTTAAGAAATACGTGTTATCAAGTATTTTTGGGTGATTTTTTTTTAAGAAATACATGGTATCTTTTCTATTTTTTATTTTCTTATTATTGGAAACGGTTACGTATATCGAATGAGTGTCTGAATATTCGAGTATATGATACTGCACGATGTATAATTTTGAAGTATATTTGCAACCTAGTTTGGCTGCAAAAGATACGGAGATATTTTCTCTTTCTCATTCCATTAGTCCCTACCATTGTTGAGGTTTCTCTGCAATTAATAATTTTGCTGCTTCCGACTCTTCCCCACCGCAAGTTACGGCCGCTGCCATTTAGATCTAAACTCCATTTTACCCATTCCATTCTATTAACATTCATTCAATAACTTTTATCTTGTTTTGTAGGGACAAGGTAACATAAATTGGAGGCCGCATGATTGATTGAATTTGCTTCTACCGGCAGTAATTGACATGTTATATTTTTGGTTAAATATTTAATTGTCTAGAGACACAAAGAGGTGTAAGAACATGGACGCAGGGGCGAATCCAGGATTTTTGGTCAGGGGGCTTATACCAAAAAAAAAAAATCTATCAAACAGTTAAACTTAAAGTTTATACTATTCACGAGAAAATATATGACGCAATACAAAAATGGGGAGGTGGAGTTTGACAAAATTTAACCCCACGAGATATTTTAATTACATATGATGTAATCCGTAATAGTCCCAAAAGAACCCAAAATATCTTCATATTTACTTTAATAATTGACCACGACGGTTTTTCATCGTTTGAAATCGGTCCATGATAGTATCTCTCCATATTTCTAACACCATAAAATGTATAAAACATAACTATCTCAAGAATAATGACATACTCAAGAAGTAGAAGTTAAATATAATAATGACATTCAATAACTTTTATCTTGTTTTGTAGGGACAAGGTAACATAAATTGGAGGCCGCATGATTGATTGAATTTGCTTCTACCGGCAGTAATTGACATGTTATATTTTTGGTTAAATATTTAATTGTCTAGAGACACAAAGAGGTGTAAGAACATGGACGCAGGTGCGAATCCAGGATTTTTGGTCAGGGGGCTTATACCAAAAAAAAAAAATCTATCAAACAGTTAAACTTAAAGTTTATACTATTCACGAGAAAATATATGACGCAATACAAAAATGGGGAGGTGGAGTTTGACAAAATTTAACCCCACGAGATATTTTAATTACATATGATGTAATCCGTAATAGTCCCAAAAGAACCCAAAATATCTTCATATTTACTTTAATAATTGACCACGACGGTTTTTCATCGTTTGAAATCGGTCCATGATAGTATCTCTCCATATTTCTAACACCATAAAATGTATAAAACATAACTATCTCAAGAATAATGACATACTCAAGAAGTAGAAGTTAAATATAATAGAGACATAATAATGACAAGACTTATTTTTCATTCCATTTGATAAAACAAGAGAGGTTGAATCCCAATAGGCCAATAAATACTAATAAAAGACTATTAAGAATATAAGATTAGTGTTTGACATTTCAATAAAAAATAACTATTAACCATCTAAGATTAGTGTTTGATATGTAAATGAATATTATTAACTCTATTGCATCTTGATTTAATCATCATATTATTTTAATATAATAGTTATCCTCATATCTTAATCTAATACTTATGAAAATCTTAACAAGTATATAACTTTAAGCACAGAAATGAAGCTTGAATCTAAAAATTAATTTTGGGAAGTGAATATAAACATCAATAATGAATATATAACACTATTAGTTTATTACATAAGCACAATTGCACAAACATATATCATAAATATATATAGAAAAAATTACTAACATTCACAATTGGGGCTTAGAAATTGGGTAGAGTGAGTTATTATTAGAGTGGGTTATGTGATATTAATTGGACTAAGATTATATTTGGGCTGGAAATTTCATATTGAGCTAATTTAATGAACTTTTTTTTTTTCAAAATAAAAAATACACCACTACTATATTAAAAAAAAAAAAATCAGGGGTAGCACCCCCTTGTCCCCGTGTCCGTCCGCCCTTGCATGGACGTGGGATTGAAGCAAGGTGTAGGAAGCTTCATACATGTTAGAACAAGAAACATACTTTCTCTTTCTCTGTCCCTAATTTTTTACTTCTATTTTTTTTGTTGGAACGTCTAAAAATAAGACTCTCTTTCTATGAATGAAATTATTTTTCTCAAAAATACTCTCTCACATAAAGTAATGATTTGACACCACTAATTCTCAACCACTACTTTTGAGGGTATAAAAGTAAAAATACCCAAAAATTTCACTTTTTCAACTCTAGCCCAAAACTCCGTGCAAAAAGTGAAGGGAGTAAAAAATAACGAACGGAGGTAGTACTATGATATTACATTCTCAACTTCATGACTGATAATGTTTAACATTTCAAGAAATCGGAAATGTTGTGCTAGCCATAAGACTATCTGTTTTGATCAATTGTCACGGGTCAATGACTTGATGGTGTCCAAGTCACCTGGATAAAAATATATAAGGGGAAAAAACCGTCAATAGTTGGGCAAAATAATGGTGGATGAAAGGAGACGAAAAATCACGTGTTTTTCTCAATTTTTTCATAACGTACCTGTTTGACCGGTTCGACCGGTTCAACCACTCGTTGAACCGGTGATGATGTCATAAGTATTATTTATTTTCTAAAATTATTTCATACTTGTTATTTATAATACAAACTAGAAGAAAAAATATTGTGATATATCGTATCACTTTAACTGATTTACTTTCACCAAAATACTAATTTAATTAATAAGTGTTAGTGGAGTGAGTCATTGGTGTTTAAATTTTTATTTTTTTTTATCCTTTTGGAATTGGAAGTTCAACATAAGATGTGCTTAACGTTTGGTTTTTACTTTTTATTGTAGATGACGAAAGAGTGAAAAAGTGAAGTATAAATCATCACATGAAAAAATGCGTACGTGAATAAGTGAGCTAAAGAAGAAGAGTCATTGCATACGACTATAATATTATGTACTCTATATATTTTGATTTTGGATTTGTTGTATTCAAATAAGTGATTAAGGAAATTGTTGGGCATAAATCTTCAATAAGGGTTCTAATTTGTTGAATTTTTGCATAAATTGTTTAATTATCAAATGGATTGTACGTTTGTAAAAATATATTTTGTAACACCCGTGCATAGCACGGGGTATATTATAGTAATATTTATATAGGATCCAAATTAAACAGAACTCATGAGCACACACAAAAGATTGTAAATAAAAGAATTTGAATACTAGACTTTTGATCTCCTAATACATTGCACACAAAAATGGGATATTTGGCTCAATAGTCTTTTCCATTTGCAAAAGTAGCCTTTTCTTTTTTCATTTTCTTTTTTCTTGATTTTAATAACAATTAAATTTTATTAAACTCAATTAAGTCTAATTAATCAATTAACCTAATAATAATAATACAAAACATTCATAAAAATTCATTTTCACTCTCAAATCAGATTTATCTCACTACAAAAAATTCTCCAAAAATCTCATCTCAAATTTTTGTCACTTGTCACTTGGGCGCCCAAGCGACGCGACGGCATTGTTGTCGCCGGGTCACTTGGGCGCGCGACATTTTCAGTTTTTTTTTTTTTTTTATAATTTTTCATTTAATTTAAAGTTAATTAATAGCCTAATTTAAGTAAGGCTAGTTTTTCAAATAAAAATTTGAATAAGCTAGTTTTACAAATTAAACTTTTCATATGGCTATATATGCAAATGACTCAAAAAAAAAAGTAAATTTTGTGCTTGGCATTTTTCATTTCATTTGAAAATGCAACAATTGACAACATTTATTGTCATTTTTAAATAACACAAAAGTATAATATCCTGTCATTTTAAAATGCAACCACTTAAATTTATTGTGGTTACAAAATGTTGGAAAGCTAATTTTATTGGCATTTTATTATGTCAATTTATTCATTTCGAGTGACATTCCATAATGTCATAGTACTTCAATAGATGTGGCATTTTACTATGTCAGTTTATTCATTTCGTGTGGCATTCCATAATGTCATAGTACTTCAATTGCAATGGCATTTTATTTATGCAACTAAATAGACAATTTTGTGACATTATACTTTTAGCTACATCGCTGTAAATGGCACTTATAAAAAACGCCATTATATTTGAAAATGCCACCAATATATATTTTGTATGACATTTTCTAATGCCTCTAAAGTGCATATTTGTTGTAGTGCAATACCCTTTGTTGTTGTCATACAAACTGGACCAAAGTGAGCCAACCAATCAACTTACATAAGTCTAATGTTTCTCGAAATAGTAGTCAAATTTAGTTGTGCTTAATTAATTGGGTTTTTGGCACTTTGCATCCTGATTTAAAAATTCTGACACTCTGCATCTTAAAAATACAATTTATTTGGCACTTTTCACCTTAGTGTAGGGGTGTTCATTAACCCGATGGACCCGCCCGACCCGCTCAACCTGACCCTACCCAACCCGAACCCGACGGTTTTTGTTCTTATAAAACTAGCAACGGGTTAAAATTGTGACCACCCGAAAGTTATGGGTCGGATTGCGGTTTTAGTGGTTAAAAACCGCCCCTAACCCGACCCATCCAAATATTACATGTTTTCTCTACCCAACACCACTTACCAAACAAAACATTGAAAAAGAATTAGGGCTTTCTATCTCTAAACTTCACGCCTGCTCCACTCTCCAGTTCTCTTCTCCATCGCGTCTCTCCTCAAAAATCAAGATTCAAAATCAATTCTCAATTTTCATCACTCATAAGTCACACCAAGCCATACATGCGAGCCAAGAGTAGGAAATTTGAGCGATCAAGAGGAAAGAGGAACATCAAAGGTTTCAAAGTTTGAGTTATTCATAGTTATTAATCAAGTACCAAATTCCGTAAAAGATCTTGCAACACCTACCTTATTTTATGTGCTCTGTAGTTCCCTTTCATTTGCAGTACCTAAAAAGAGTTTGGAGAACATTTGAGTTTAGAATATTTAAATCATTTTTTTTTTATTTCTATAAATAAAATGAGTACTGTAACTTATGCATCAATTAATTAATTATTTTTTTTGTTATTTTTTGCACTTTATGTACGTAGTTTCTTCTTATAAAATAACCGCAGGAATTGATCCTACCCATAAAGATCACTCTACCCGTGATTAATTTTGTTTACCAAACCGGATTAGAGAATTTTCTAGCTTGGAATTATAGTTGCGTTTGGCAAAATGGACCATTAACCATAAGTTTGTCCAATCTTATTTTATTTTTATTCTTTCCAGTCAGATTGAATTTTATGTAGTATAAATTAGTTGAATATACTATATAACAAAAAGACTTAAGCATTAAATAAATTCAATGGTTCAACCCGCCAACCCGCCTGCCAAACCGCCCGCACCCGCCTCACCCGAACCGTACGGTTTATGAACTTAAAAATGCGGGTGCGGTTTGAAATTTTGGCAACCCGCATATATCGGGTCGGGTTGATTTTTTCATTGTCACCCGCCAAAACCCGACCGCTTTCACCCCTACCCTAGTGTGTGTTTTGATGAAAAAATTCGTTAATGAAATGGTAGAATAGTCATTTTTGAAAATTTTGGCACTTTGCACCATGAAAATATAGAATGTTGGCACTTTACACCCTAAAAATATATTTTTTTAGCATTTTCCACCTCGACTTGATATTTTTAGCACATTTTTTATTAGCAACAACCCACATAAAAAAGGTTAGCAACTTGTCCAGTGCACACATTATTAATAATAAAGAAATACTAGAAACTTGGTATTTCTGTAGGATTATTTCCAACAATGATTGAAGTGGATAAAGAAGATACTTTAAGTTCCTATCATAGTACGAAAACTCCGACAAAGATTGGATATATTTATATGTCATCTTTTGTTTCGTAGGGCCGCACTATATGCAATTATTGTTCTCCACTTATCAACTTTATCAAAGAATTGAGTCTCATAATTAAATTCTAATTAAATCTAACCCAATTCAACAAAAAATATACTGTATAAAATTATTATAATTTATAATAGGGTAATTTATGTTCGCTACCATTCAGGTAAATCATTATAACGCTCGCTACCCCTACTACTGTTTCGAAAATTATAAGAATCCCCTTAATTAGAGTGTTTACCAAAATACCCCTTATGGTCTCAATACCCCCTACAAGAACACCTCTTTTAATTTCATGACATAAGGGGTGTTATTTTAAATAGGCTAAATTATAAGGGGTGTTCTTGTAATATTTGGAAGAATAAGGGTTGTTGGTTACTAAAGTATACCCTGAGGGGGTTCAGGCATATATTACTCAAATTTATAAGTAGTAGTAATATTTATTAATGAAATACACCTCCGAGAAAACAGATTTAAGTTGTCTGGTCCAATCACCCGAAGTCCGAATGTTCTTGTAAACATTTTTCTTTTTACATAAGGAAGAAAGAAAACTACATTTGGAGGACAATCAACACACGATTCATTTATCCACTTTTCCTTTTCACAATAAATTGGATAAACTCAGAACAACAAAAAAATAGCATTGAAATCCATTTTTCTTGACCAATCTGAACTGTCTCCCAGGGTCTATAATTGCCTCAAAAAGTCCAATATATATACATCTTTTGAACAAGAGTCAAGAAAAGATCTGATGAAAATTGAACAGTTTCACCTCAAAGATGTAAAACAGATATTGGGCATTCTACAAAAACATTTCGCAATTGATTTACAAAAAAAGAAGTTTTAAATCTATTGCTATTAGATTTTTTTTTGTCTTTTTTTATTATATTATAATTAATTTTAATTAAGATTAAGATGAAAATAGGTTTTCAATATGTAGCACAATTCATATATTCAAAAGAAATTCTGAATTTAATTGAATAGATGTATCTAAGGATAATTCGCTTTGAAACGACTATTTTCTAGATACACACGTCGTGTTATTTCACAATTGAATCAAGTAAAAAAAGACCTAAAGTTAGGGATTTATCAATAGGTAATGTTGCACCAATACCCAACCAAAGAGCGACTGAAGTACCAATCAAAAAGACGATTGTTGCCACTGGATGGCGAAATGGATTTTGGAATTTATTAACATTCTCTAAAAAATGTAAATTAATAATTCAAAGTCCGAATGTGAACACTCACACAGGGGCAGACCCAGTTAGGGGCTTGTGGAGTCTATAGCCCCCACTCAAATAATTTATATATATTAGTAACAATTAGTTTTCTTTACAAATTATATTTATAAGCTCACTGGATGGAGTGTATCTTGATTTCCACAAGGCGTGTTGAATCCTGTGAGTTACTTTTACCTTTTTTTTAAAATTAAAACTTAGTTTGTTCCACAGGGCACTCTCGAACCCAGCCTCATAATTCTTCACTAATTTTCCTAACCAAACTGGCAAAGGGACATAATAATCTTATCCTCTATAAGAGGATTTAAATATATTATTCTATATACTGATATACATATCAAGTCTTTAATTTATTTATTTTCTTAATATTTTTTCTTTGATTTTTTCTATTTCTTAATAACTATCAAGAGAATTCAAAGTATTTTTTATAGTACGGTTTCTTCATATTAGTTTTTTTATTTAATACATTACTACACAATTATTTTGTCCCCACCCCAATATAAAAATATTGATATAACTCCGCCCCGCCTATTATAGACAGATTTAAAAAAAAAAAAAAAAATCGACACGGTCAATTGTGAATGTAATTAGTGTCATTTGAAATTATAATTACATAGATGTTTTGAGTTCTTTTGGTATCATATGTAATTAGAGATTATTTTTGTCAAACTTCACCTCCTCTTTTTTGTATCTCCTCATACATTTTCTCGTGAATGAAGTATGAATTTTAAGTTGGACTATTTTATTGGTTTTTTTTTTTTTTTGTGTATTTCGATTATTTAGCATATATCATAAATATATATAGAAAACTAGGCTTCACCTATGACAGATTCTGTTGGTGAAGCCTTGATTTTCGTTGGTATTCATGCGTAGCGACGAATATTTTCCGTTAGTTGATTCGTAGGTGAAGGCCCCGTAGGTAAATGCAGCAACGGATTTTTTTTCTGTTGGTAAATGTTGCGACGGTTCATTTTTGTTGGTAATTTTGTTGGAAAAAGCGTCGGATGAACGATCGGGCCCGAATATCTTTGCGACAAATTTTGTTGTTGGAAATGCGTAGGAAAATTACTAACTGATTTTCAACGGCATAAATTTGTTGGTGTTATGTCGCCAATCCGTTGGAAACATTGTGACGGAATATATCATCACAAATATTCCGTTAGCTAAAATCTGTCGGTATTTTGTCGCTAATCGGTTGGAATCATTCCGACGGATTTAGCATCAAAATATTTCCGTTAGCTTATTTTTGTCACTAATTTGTAAGAAATCAGTTGGAATCTAGTGACAACTTTTTTGTTGCTGATTCCGTTACTAGCAATCGGGTAGGAGCAAAAAATTGAACCTCGACTTAGCATTGACTCAGTCGTTCCTGGGCGCGCCTGAGCCTCTGACCCGGGCGCCCAGGTCTCGCCTGGGCTTGGTTGAGGGGCCTAGGCCATGCTTGGTTTTTGTTGCTGATTCCGTTACTAGCAATCGGGTCGGAGCAAAAATTGAACCTCAACTTAGCATTGACTGAGTCGTTCCTGGGCGCGCCTGAGCCTGACTCGGGCGCCTAGGTCTCGCCTGGGCTTGGCTGAGGCGCCTAGGCCATGCTTGGTTCTGGCCAAGGCGCCCGGGCCACTCATGGAACTGCCTTGGTATCGCCTGGGCTTGGCCTAGGCGCCAATGCCACTCTTGGTTCTGGCCCGGGCGCCCGGGCCACTCATGGGGCTGCCTCGGGCTCGCCTGGGCTTGGCCTAGGCCTTGCCTGGGTCTTGCCTGGGCCACTCATAGAACTGCCTCGGGTGCCTAGGTCTCGCCTGGGCTTGGTCTAGGCAGTGTGCGCCCGGGCGACTAGGCAATGTATTTTTAATTAACTTGTTGGATGTGGGATTTGAACCCTTGACCTCATATATAATATACATTTTAAAGGATCAAACCAGTTGAGCTGGACAACTTTGTTGTATTTTCATTAAACAATTATATATATGAGTCACCTAATAGTTTATTTCATCAATTTTTTCAATGATTTAACTCATTTTTCATTAGTTTTATCGATTTAAATCATTTTAAACTTTCCCCAAAGTTTTCATCAATTTTTTTCACTAATTTCGTTGATTTAAACCTTTTTTTACCTATCTAACATGTTTACTCACCGTTTTCACCAGTTTAACCCTTTTTTGACCAATCTCACATATTTTTCCCTAATTTAATAAATTTAAGCTATTTTTTACCGGTTCAACTCATTTTTCACCATTTTCATCGATTTAAACCGTTTCTGACTGAGGTATCCGATTATTCACCGATATCATTTGTCCTTGCGCTAATTTCATCGAATTAAAATATTATTGATCGATTTAACCCATTTTTTCACTATTTTTCATCGAGTTATATGATTATGATTGATTTAACATAATTTTCATCGATTTCATCTTTTTTTTTTCAATAATTTCATCAAGTTGCATTGTTTTGATCGATTTAAATTATTTTCACCTATTTTTCATCGATTTAAACCATTTTTAATCGTTTGACCCATTTCCCTCCGATTTCATCTGTTTTTTCATTAATTTCATCGATTGTAAATATTTTTTTGATTGATTTAATCCGTTTTGTTCACAAATTTCAGCGATTTAAACTGTTTTGGACCAATTTAACTCGTTTTTTCACCAATCTCATAAGTTTTTTTTCAATTTCATGATTGAACCCATTTTTCCATTGATTTCACCAATTCATTGATTTAATTTTTTTATCGATATAACTATTTTTCCCTTAATTTCATCAATTTAAATCATTTTGACCAATTTAACTAGTTTTTCCACTGTTTGTCCGTTTCCATCCTCTTTATACTAGTTTTATCGATTTAAATTATTTTTGATCGATTTAACTCGTTTAATCATCGTTATCACTAGTTTCATCGACTTAACCAATATTTTTTTAATTATCACTAGTTTTTCTAACTAATTTCATCAGTTTATATCATTGTTTTGCCAATTTGACTCATCGATCTAAACATATTTTGACCGATTCAACCTATTTTATCATCAATTTCACCGATTTAAAACGGTATGGTCTGATTTAACTCAATTTTTCGTCAATCTCACATGCTTTTAACTAATTTCATCAATTTACCCATTTTTTCATCGATTTCACCCATTTTTCATCAATTTTATCGATTTAAAATATTTTGACCAATACAACCCTTTTTCATCGTTTTCACCCATTTTCATCGATTTTCGCCATTTTCGTCAATTGCTTTTTTTTTCCACAAATTCTATCAACTTGATTTGTTTGACCAATTTGACCGTATTCACCCATTTTTCACCGACTTCACTTGTTTTTAACTAAGTTAGCTGATTCAACATGTTTCAAAACAATTAAAGTCTTTTTTTTTTTACCGATTTCATTCGTTTTTACGAATACTTCACCAGTTTCATCAGTTTTACATGTTCTTGATAGGTTAAACCCATTTTAAATCGAATTCACCAATTTTTTTCTTCAATATAATAAAATCATCTGTTTTCGATGACTTAAACAATCTTCACCATTTTTTCCACCAATTTACAGATTTACACATTTTTTCACCGAATAACTTATTTTTTCACTAATTTTAGTGAACTGTAAAATAAGTGAAAATATATGAAATTTATGAATTGAGAAAATTTTGGTTAATCCATTGGAAAAGGAATTTAATCAATGAAAAATCTGGTTAAATCGATTGAGATCGAGTTTTATAGGTGAACGAGTGAAAACATCGGTGTTATAAAATCGGTTAAAAGTGTTATAAAACGATGAAATTAGTTAGAAAATTGATGAAATCGGTGAAAATTAAAAAAAAACAAGTTAAATCCATAAAAAATCGATGAAACTGGTGAAAAAATATGTAAACTGATTAAAACGAATATACCTGATAAAATTAGTGAAGAAAATCAGTGAAGTCGGTAAAAATGAGTTAAATTGGTTAAAAATTCGATGAATAACGTGTTAGTTAAAAATGGTTAAACTAGTGAAATTGGTGAAATAATCGATGAAATCAAAGTAAAAACGGGTTAAACTGCTTAAAAATGAGGAAATCGATAATATCGGTTAAAAATGGGATATACCGGTGAAATTGGTAAAAAAAAGTTAAAACGAAGAAAAAATGGGTCAAAATTAACGTGAGTTTGATTGGGTCCAATTTGAATATGGATCCAACACATAAGGGTGATCCGTGTGGAGGGTGGTTGGTGCCCGGGTGTGGGGATGGTTGGGAGGTGGCGGAGGATGGGGGTGGTGGAAGGGTGGGGATGGGGGAGATTGGACAATTGAAGTTTACAAATATTTTCTTTTTTAAGTTGATCCAGTATGTTTCCACAATTTTCATTTATGGATCCATAGTGGATCGAATCCAACAGATTTGATCATGTTGAAAATTTAGTGGATCCCATATGGATCGGATCCAGCAGATCGATCCATATTACCACCTCTATGCCGAGCTGATTTATCAATGATCTTAGTTACAATGTAATTGCATTTACTCTACGTTCCTAGAAATTTGATTAGTTGGACATAATTATTATATTTGTATTGGGGAGAACTATCTTACTTCAAGAAAATCTAATTTATCGGTTCTTGTTTCATAGTGCTTAGATATAAAATCACTTAACTTTTGTGTGTTATGAAAGAGAAGTAGTGACGTATTTTTTTTCACCGAAATGATTTCACTACTATTGATCACATTTCCCGACAATTTAATAACAAATGTCAAACATAGAATATTTTTTATTTCAAAATGTCTTTGGTAATTTGTTGTTATTATTCGTGAAACATATTTCTATTATTGGTTTTGTTGCTGTTCAGTTACACATTTGTTACTAGAGCTAAATAGCAACGGAAATTTTCCGTTGGAACAATTTCATCGCTATGGATAATTTTTTCCTACAAATTAACAACGGAATTCCTATGGAAAATATTTTTTCCCAATATTTTGTTGGTATTTTGTCGTTATTATTGGCGGAACAAATTTGTGTTGATGGTTCCGTCGCTGTTCAGTTACTTAAATCTAAATAGCGACATATAATTTTCCGTTGGAATGATTTCGTCGCTATGGATAACTTTTCCCTACAACTTAACAACCGAATTCCAACAAAAAATATTTTTTTTCGACATTCCGTCAGTAATTTGTCGCTGTTATTGAAGGTAGATTTTTTAATTGAAATTATGTTGGTATTTGGTTACTAATCCGTCACTAATAGCGACAAATTTATTTTCGTTGGAATCAGGTCGTAGGTGAAGCCCCTTTTTTTTGTAGTGTACACGTACAACGTACCTGTACTTTTCTAGTAAGTTATAAGTGGGGGCATATTTTGGGTTTCTTCGATGCTGGGTGGTCTGCAACCCACTTTACTCGACACTTGTTCACTGCAACATTTGTACAGTTTTTTATTTTTGCTTTTTCTCTCCCTCCATTAGATATTGACACGTTTCTTTAAAATTTTATTTACCACATTTCTTAACAAACCTTG
Organism: Penstemon newberryi var. newberryi; assembly: GCA_030819805.1. Taxonomy (NCBI): domain Eukaryota; kingdom Viridiplantae; phylum Streptophyta; class Magnoliopsida; order Lamiales; family Plantaginaceae; genus Penstemon; species Penstemon newberryi. Next base: position 75,361,671 of record JAUALY010000001.1, on the reverse strand, counting down.
GTTAAAAAAATACTAACCTTGGTTAACAAAAAGTTTGGCTGCTAAGTTGCACAGATACGGATACGGCGATACGAATGGGTACGATGTGAAATATTTAAAATTTTCAAAATTTATAAAATACGATACGGCTAAAATACGTATGTGCATATTTAAAAATACATTATAATAAGAAACCATAGTTTTAAAAATATATAATAAAAGTTATGTAAAATATAATTAGTTCATTTTTTATTCTATTTTAAAATGAACATGTTATCTTCCTCTCATATAAATGTTCAAGTAAAACCGTAGTATTAATACCTTATGCAAAGTCTTTGGCCCTTTGAAAAATTCAAGTGTTTCATGCAAATCACTTTGTTAATATACATAATCTAGAATTTTTTTTAAGAAATACGTGTTATCAAGTATTTTTGGGTGATTTTTTTTTAAGAAATACATGGTATCTTTTCTATTTTTTATTTTCTTATTATTGGAAACGGTTACGTATATCGAATGAGTGTCTTAATATTCGAGTATATGATACTGCACGATGTATAATTTTGAAGTATATTTGCAACCTAGTTTGGCTGCAAAAGATACGGAGATATTTTCTCTTTCTCATTCCATTAGTCCCTACCATTGTTGAGGTTTCTCTGCAATTAATAATTTTGCTGCTTCCGACTCTTCCCCACCGCAAGTTACGGCCGCTGCCATTTAGATCTAAACTCCATTTTACCCATTCCATTCTATTAACATTCATTCAATAACTTTTATCTTGTTTTGTAGGGACAAGGTAACATAAATTGGAGGCCGCATGATTGATTGAATTTGCTTCTACCGGCAGTAATTGACATGTTATATTTTTGGTTAAATATTTAATTGTCTAGAGACACAAAGAGGTGTAAGAACATGGACGCAGGGGCGGATTCAGGATTTTTGGTCAGGGGGCTTATACCAAAAAAAAAAAAATCTATCAAGCAGTTAAACTTAAAGTTTATACTATTCACGAGAAAATATATGACGCAATACAAAAATGGGGAGGTGGAGTTTGACAAAATTTAACCCCACGAGATATTTTAATTACATATGATGTAATCCGTAATAGTCCCAAAAGAACCCAAAATATCTTCATATTTACTTTAATAATTGACCACGACGGTTTTTCATCGTTTGAAATCGGTCCATGATAGTATCTCTCCATATTTCTAACACCATAAAATGTATAAAACATAACTATCTCAAGAATAATGACATACTCAAGAAGTAGAAGTTAAATATAATAGAGACATAATAATGACAAGACTTAATTTTCATTCCATTTGATAAAACAAGAGAGGTTGAATCCCAATAGGCCAATAAATACTAATAAAAGACTATTAAGAATATAAGATTAGTGTTTGACATTTCAATAAAAAATAACTATTAACCATCTAAGATTAGTGTTTGATATGTAAATGAATATTATTAACTCTATTGCATCTTGATTTAATCATCATATTATTTTAATATAATAGTTATCCTCATATCTTAATCTAATACTTATGAAAATCTTAACAATTATATAACTTTAAGCACAAAAATGAAGCTTGAATCTAAAAATTAATTTTGGGAAGTGAATATAAACATCAATAATGAATATATAACACTATTAGTTTATTACATAAGCACAATTGCACAAACATATATCATAAATATATATAGAAAAAATTACTAACATTCACAATTGGGGCTTAGAAATTGGGTAGAGTGAGTTATTATTAGAGTGGGTTATGTGATATTAATTGGACTAAGATTATATTTGGGCTGGAAATTTCATATTGAGCTAATTTAATGAACTTTTTTTTTTCGAAATAAAAAATACACCACTACTATATTAAAAAAAAAATAAAAATCAGGGGTAGCACCCCCTTGTCCCCGTGTCCGTCCGCCCTTGCATGGACGTGGGATTGAAGCAAGGTGTAGGAAGCTTCATACATGTTAGAACAAGAAACATACTTTCTCTTTCTCTGTCCCTAATTTTTTACTTCTATTTTTTTTGTTGGAACGTCTCAAAATAAGACTCTCTTTCTATGAATGAAATTATTTTTCTCAAAAATATTCTCTCACATAAAGTAATGATTTGACACCACTAATTCTCAACCACTACTTTTGAGGGTATAAAAGTAAAAATACCCAAAAATTTCACTTTTTCAACTCTAGCCCAAAACTCCGTGCAAAAAGTGAAGGGAGTAAAAAATAACGAACGGAGGTAGTACTATGATATTACATTCTCAACTTCATGACTGATAATATTTAACATTTCAAGAAATCGGAAATGTTGTGCTAGCCATAAGACTATCTGTTTTGATCAATTGTCACGGGTCAATGACTTGATGGTGTCCAAGTCACCTGGATAAAAATATATAAGGGGAAAAAACCGTCAATAGTTGGGCAAAATAATGGTGGATGAAAGGAGACGAAAAATCACGTGTTTTTCTCAATTTTTTCATAACGTACCTGTTTGACCGGTTCGACCAGTTCAACCACTCGTTGAACCGGTGATGATGTCATAAGTATTATTTATTTTCTAAAATTATTTCATACTTGTTATTTATAATACAAACTAGAAGAAAAAATATTGTGATATATCGTATCACTTTAACTGATTTACTTTCACCAAAATACTAATTTAATTAATAAGTGTTAGTGGAGTGAGTCATTGGTGTTTAAATTTTTATTTTTTTTTATCCTTTTGGAATTGGAAGTTCAACATAAGATGTGCTTAACGTTTGGTTTTTACTTTTTATTGTAGATGACGAAAGAGTGAAAAAGTGGAGTATAAATCATCACATGAAAAAATGCGTACGTGAATAAGTCACTACAAGAAAAACAGGATTTTCCGACGGATTTTCCGACGGATTTCAAGCAAAATCCGTCGGAAAATGGGTTTTCCGACGGATTTTGCCCGTCGGAAAATCCGTCGGAAAAAGTGGCGTCGGAAAATTTCCGACGGATTTTCCGATGGATTTTCCGACGGACAAAATCCGTCGGAAAATCTGTCGGAAAACTTTCCGACGGACAAATTCCGACGATTTTTCCCACGGAATAATTCCATCGGAAATTTTATTTTCCGACGGAATTATTCCGTGGGAAAAAACTTTTTAATAATTTTTTTTATTTCCGACGGAATTATTCCGTCGGAAATTATAAATATTTTTTGTTTTTCTTCAATTTTCCCACGGAATATTTCCATCGGAAAAAATGAAAAAAAAAATCAAATTAAAAATTCCCAAAAATAATCAAACCTGCTAATAAAAAACTTAATCGATTGAGAATCATAAAATATTTTACAATTCAATCATCATCCCAAAATTAAATAAGTTTAATCATAGTAAGAATTAATAAGTCTCAAAACATTAGAAACATAAACCATCAAAAAATCACTAAGTATTCAAATATTGCAACACAATATAATACAACAAATCCATAACTTAGATAAAATTATCAAGAATTTCAACATTTATAATTATATGTGAATACAACAAATAGTCCTAACAAGTTCTACATTGGAAAAAAATATCATTCTTCGTCGTTGTCTTCTTCATCTTCTTCACCATGGTCTTCTTCTTCGTCTTCGTCTTCTTCACCATGGTAAAATTACACTTTTCGTTCTAAATATGTGATATTCATATTTAAAAAGTTAATGTCATTACACAATGTGATACAAGATATGATATTCATAATTAAAAAATAACCATCATAATTAAGAATATTTAAATTTTTAGACATTAGAACCAAATACACCATATTTAAAAATTGTACAATGAAAACTTAACCCGTGGGACCAAAAACCAATCTAGAATTAGAAAATCAAGACCAAACTATATCATTGGTGAAATTGTAAACAACGTTTCTTTTTTTCTAACATAAATATTTAGATGATCAAGCGTTTAACAACACATCTCACATAGACAAAACAAGTAAATAATACTTTTGAAAAGACTTCCTATATATTCCTTGAAGCCTATGAAGCCTAAAAGTGATTAATTTAAACTAGGAAACTAAAAGTGATTAATTTAAACTAGGAAATAAAAAGAGAGCTGTATACATATATTCCCCATCTAATTAATTAATGTGATTAAAATACAGTATAGAACTATATAGATCTTTATCAAATATATATGTAAGCACAAAGTATTTATGTATCTTCATATTTATAAATTATCACTAAATTAAAAGTTGATGCTGATTAATTAGAATCAAAAGCTAGCATTTTTGGCATTTCGATCGCCTGTATTTTTATGATTAGCTAAGGTAAAATTGGAATGGATTCCAATATATATGAAGAATATGATACCAAACAATTTGGGGCAGAACTACTCGTCGAATCCTTGAATAATACAGCTCATATATATCAACATAATACACTATATTAAAGGCGAAAAACGGAGTAAAAGTAGAGAATTACATCTACAATGTACAATAGATCTAGGAAAAATGCACAAAGGCAATTACCTCTACAATGTATTGTATTTCGGGCTGGGCTGGGCGGCGTGAACAGGGGCCGTCACGGGGTCTGGGCAGCAGGTTCGGCAGCGGCGGCGTGAGCAGGGGAACTCACGCGGGTCTGGGCAGCGGGTTCGGGCAGCGGCTGCGTGAGCAGGGGAACTCACGCGGGTCTGGGCAGCGGCGGCGTGAGCAGGTGGGGACACGCAGGTCTGGGCAGCGAGTGTCTTGGCAGTCAGGGGCTTGGAGAGTTCAGTGACGATGACCGAATCAACCACCTTGTCTTCATTCTTACGAATCTCAGGGTAGAGCGCGAATGGCTACGGTACGATGGACGCGCGGGCTGCTGCGGAAATTGTAGGATGGGGTCGGGTTGGGGAGTGGGTCGAGCAAGGAGATGGGTTCAGTTGGGGCGGCGGTAGAATTGTAGAGGAGAGGAGAGGATAGTGGGTTTGAGGAGGAGGAGCGGCGGGTATGAGAAAGGGGAAAGAGAGTGTGATAAGTTAGGGTTTACCACAACCCTAACTTATCTGTAAATTTTTTTTTTCAAAAAAATTATGTTATTTTTATTACAAAATTAATTAGTTCATGAAATTTTTAGAAAATGTATATTATTGTTTTTATTCGTATCTAGACATGCCCAGTTTGGATTCGGTTAAATTTGGTTGAAACGGGTGAAAAATAATGAAAAACATAAGAAAAAATGGTTGAATCGATCAATAACAGGTTAAGTCGGAGAATTGTTAGTGAAAAACGAGTTCAATTGAGGTTATTCGATATCAAATCGATATTTGGCTCGAAATTAATTAATTAGTCACTAATTTAAAATTGTTGACTATATGGTTAGGTACATTGAAGTTATTCTCAATCAGATCGATCAGTTCTCGATTTGTAACGTTAATTGACAAAGTCAACATTGTTGACCATATGGTTATGTACATTGAGGTTATGAGAAATCAAATCGATACTTTGCTCGGAATTATTTAATTAGTCACTAATTCAAAATTATTGACTATATGATTATGTACATAGAGGTTATTCGCAATCAAATGTCATGACTTGGCTTGAAATTAATTAATTAGACACTAAACCGAAATTGGTGACTATATGGTTATGTACATTGAGGTTATTCGCAATCAGATCAATCGATTCTCGATTTGTAACATTATTTGATCAAAGTCAACATTGTTGACCTCGAGGTTATGTACATTGAGGTTATTCGCAATCAGATCAATCGATTCTCAATTTGTAACGTTAATTGATCAAAGTCAACATTGTTGACCTCAGGGTTATGTACATCGAGGTTATTCGAAATCAAACTGTGACTTGGCTCGTTATTAATCAATTAGTCACTAAATCAAAATTGTTGACTATGTGGTTATATACATTGAAGTTATTCGCAATCAAATCGATCGATTTGTTACGTTAATTGACCAAAGTCAACATTGTTGACCTTAGGATTATGAACATTTAGGTTATTCGAAATCAAATTGATAGTTCGATCTAAATTAATTAATTAGTCATTAATTCAATTTTTTTTACTATATGGTTATGTAAAAACGAGTTAAGTCGATAAAAAAGATTTAAATTAATCAAATTATTGCAAAAAGTTGTTTAAATCAATCAAAATTGATGGAAAACGAGTCAAGTCAATGAAATTTGCAAAAATATGGATCAAAATATTTAATTTTCCCGATTATATATTTCAATTTATTATTTTTTATAGACGAAAATAATTTAAATTTTATTTTTTTCTATTATGTTCTGACGGAATTTTTCCGTTGGAAAATATTTAATATTTTTTAAATCAAAGAAAGTTAGTGAAAACGACCGAGAACAATATAATTAAATTAATCAATTATTTCAAAAATAGATTAAATTAGAAAAAAAGGGTTTAAATCGATGATCAAGATATGGTGGAAAATGAGTTACATCAATTAATAAGGGTTAAGTCGATGAAATTTGTGAAAATACTGGTTAAGTCGAAGAAAGTTAGTGAAAATTTAGTTAATTAGATTAAGAACGGTTTAAATTAATCAAATAATTGCAAAAAATGGATTAAATTAGAGAAAAATGTTTAAATAAATGAAAATGGGTGGATAACGAGTTAAATAAATCAATAAGGATTTTAAATCGGTGAATTTTGTGAAAATATGAGTTAAATTAGTGAAAAAATGGTTAAATGGATCAAGAATGGTCTAAATTAATCGAATTAGGAAAAAATTAAGCCGAAAAATAATTTATATTTTTTAATTATTTCCGACGGAATTATTCCGTCGGAAATAATTTTTTTTTTATTTTTTTTATTTTCTAAAATACTTTCCGACGGATTAAATCCGTCGGAAAATAATAGAAAATTTTTCTATTATTTTCCGACGGATTTAATCCATCGGAAATATATAATAAATTTTTTATTTAGTTTTAATTATTTTTCGACGGATTTTTTCCGTCGGAAAATAATTAAACTTTTTTTTGCTTTTTTTAAATTATTTTCCGACGGATTAATTCCGTCGGAAAATAATTAAACATTTTCTTTTTTTTTAAAATTATTTTCCGACGGATTAGTTCCGTCGGAAAATAGTTAAAACTGTTTTTGTTTTTTTAAATTATTTTCCGACGGATTAAATCCGTGGGAAACTAATTAAACAATTTTTTTGTTTTTTTTAATTATTTTCCGACGGATTTCATCCGTCGGAAAATGTAATTATTTTATTTTTTATTAAATTTTAATACAATTTCCGACGGAGCTATACCTCCGTCGGAAAATCCGTCGGAAATTTCCGACGGATTTTGGCCCGTCGGAAAATTCGTCGGAATTTCCCACGGATTTTGACCCGTCGGAAAATCCGTCGGAAATTTCCGACGGATTCTAGTCCGTCGGAAATTTTCCGTCGGAAAATCCTGCTTTTCTTGTAGTGAGTGAGCTAAAGAAGAAGAGTCATTGCATACGACTATAATATTATGTACTCTATATATTTTGATTTTGGATTTGTTGTATTCAAATAAGTGATTAAGGAAATTGTTGGGCATAAATCTTCAATAAGGGTTCTAATTTGTTGAATTTTTGCATAAATTATTTAATTATCAAATGGATTGTACGTTTGTAAAAATATATTTTGTAACACCCGTGCATAGCACGGGGTATATTATAGTAATATTTATATAGGATCCAAATTAAACAGAACTCATGAGCACACACAAAAGATTGTAAATAAAAGAATTTGAATACTAGACTTTTGATCTCCTAATACATTGCACACAAAAATGGGATATTTGGCTCAATAGTCTTTTCCATTTGCAAAAGTAGCCTTTTCTTTTTTCATTTTCTTTTTTCTTGATTTTAATAACAATTAAATTTAATTAAACTCAATTAAGTCTAATTAATCAATTAACCTAATAATAATAATACAAAACATTCATGAAAATTCATTTTCACTCTCAAATCAGATTTATCTCACTACAAAAAATTCTCCAAAAATCTCATCTCAAATTTTTGTCACTTGTCACTTGGGCGCCCAAGCGACGCGACGGCATTGTTGCCGCTGGGTCGCTTGCGGGTCACTTGGGCGCCCAAGTGACCGGTCGACATTTTCAGTTTTTTTTTTTTTTTTTATAATTTTTCATTTAATTTAAAGTTAATTAATAGCCTAATTTAAGTAAGGCTAGTTTTTCAAATAAAAATTTGAATAAGCTAGTTTTACAAATTAAACTTTTCATATGGCTATATATGCAAATGACTCAAAAAAAAATTAAATTTTGTGCTTGGCATTTTTCATTTCATTTGAAAATGCAACAATTGACAACATTTATTGTCATTTTTAAATAACACAAAAGTATAATATCCTGTCATTTTAAAATGCAACCACTTAAATTTATTTTGTGGTTACAAAATGTTGGAAAGCTAATTTTATTTGGCATTTTATTATGTCAATTTATTCATTTCGTGTGACATTCCATAATGTCATAGTACTTCAATAGATGTGGCATTTTACTATGTCAGTTTATTCATTTCGTGTGGCATTCCATAATGTCATAGTACTTCAATTGCAATGGCATTTTATTTATGCAACAAAACAGACAATTTTGTGACATTATACTTTTAGCTACATCGCTGTAAATGGCAATTATAAAAAACGCCATTATATTTGAAAATGCCACCAATATATATTTTGTATGACATTTTCTAATGCCTCTAAAGTGCATATTTGTTGTAGTGCAATACCCTTTGTTGTTGTCATACTTCAACCAAACTCTCTAAAAATTGTAATTGATAAAGACAATTTCTACATTTTTAAAGGAACAAACTGGACCAAAGTGAGCCAACCAATCAACTTACATAAGTCTAATGTTTCTCGAAATAGTAGTCAAATTTAGTTGTGCTTAATTAATTGGGTTTTGGCACTTTGCATCCTGATTTAAAAATTTCTGACACTCTGCATCTTAAAAATACAACTTATTTGGCACTTTTCACCTTAGTGTAGGGGTGTTCATTAACCCGATGGACCCGCCCGACCCGCTCAACCTGACCCTACCCAACCCGAACCCGACGGTTTTTGTTCTTATAAAACTAGCAACGGGTTAAAATTGTGACCACCCGAAAGTTATGGGTCGGATTGCGGTTTTAGTGGTTAAAAACCGCCCCTAACCCGACCCATCCAAATATTACATGTTTTCTCTACCCAACACCACTTACCAAACAAAACATTGAAAAAGAATTATGGCTTTCTATCTCTAAACTTCACGCCTGCTCCACTCTCCAGTTCTCTTCTCCATCGCGTCTCTCCTCAAAAATCAAGATTCAAAATCAATTCTCAATTTTCATCACTCATAAGTCACACCAAGCCATACATGCGAGCCAAGAGTAGGAAATTTGAGCGATCAAGAGGAAAGAGGAACATCAAAGGTTTCAAAGTTTGAGTTATTCATAGTTATTAATCAAGTACCAAATTCCGTAAAAGATCTTGCAACACCTACCTTATTTTATGTGCTCTGTAGTTCCCTTTCATTTGCAGTACCTAAAAAGAGTTTGGAGAACATTTGAGTTTAGAATATTTAAATCATTTTTTTTTTATTTCTATAAATAAAATGAGTACTGTAACTTATGCATCAATTAATTAATTATTTTTTTTGTTATTTTTTGCACTTTATGTACGTAGTTTCTTCTTATAAAATAACCGCAGGAATTGATCCTACCCATAAAGATCACTCTACCCGTGATTAATTTTGTTTACCAAACCGGATTAGAGAATTTTCTAGCTTGGAATTATAGTTGCGTTTGGCAAAATGGACCATTAACCATAAGTTTGTCCAATCTTATTTTATTTTTATTCTTCCAGTCAGATTGAATTTTATGTAGTATAAATTAGTTGAATATACTATATAACAAAAAGACTTAAGCATTAAATAAATTCAATGGTTCAACCCGCCAACCCGCCTGCCAAACCGCCCGCACCCGCCTCACCCGAACCGTACGGTTTATGAACTTAAAAATGCGGGTGCGGTTTGAAATTTTGGCAACCCGCATATATCGGGTCGGGTTGATTTTTTCATTGTCACCCGCCAAAACCCGACCGCTTTCACCCCTACCCTAGTGTGTGTTTTGATGAAAAAATTCGTTAATGAAATGGTAGAATAGTCATTTTTGAAAATTTTGGCACTTTGCACCATGAAAATATAGAATGTTGGCACTTTACACCCTAAAAATATATTTTTTTAGCATTTTCCACCTCGACTTGATATTTTTAGCACATTTTTTATTAGCAACAACCCACATGAAAACGGTTAGCAACTTGTCCAGTGCACACATTATTAATAATAAAGAAATACTAGAAACTTGGTATTTCTGTAGGATAATTATTTCCAACAATGATTGAAGTGGATAATGAAGATACCTTAAGTTCCTATCATAGTACGGAAACTAAGACAAAGATTGGATATATTTATATGTCATCTTTTGTTTCGTAGGGCCACACTATATGCAATTATTGTTCTCCACTTATCAACTTTATTAAAGAATTGAGTCTCATAATTAAATTCTAATTAAATCCAATCCAATTCAACAAAAAATATACTGTATAAAATTATTATAATTTATAATAGGGTAATTTATGTTCGCTACCATTCAGGTAAATCATTATTACGCTCGCTACCCCTACTACTGTTTCGAAAATTATAAGAATCCCCTTAATTAGAGTGTTTACCAAAATACCCCTTATGGTCTCAATACCCCCTACAAGAACACCTCTTTTAATTTCATGACATAAGGGGTGTTATTTTAAATAGGCTAAATTATAAGGGGTGTTCTTGTAATATTTGGAAGAGTAAGGGTTGTTGGTTACTAAAGTATACCCTGAGGGGTTTCAGGCATATATTACTCAAATTTATTAGTAGTAATATTTATTAATGAAATACACCTCCGAGAAAACAGATTTAAGTTGTCTGGTCCAATCACCCAAAGTCCGAATGTTTTTGTAAACATTTTTCTTTTTACATAAGGAAGAAAGAAAACTACCTTTAGAGGACAATCAACACACGATTCATTTATCCGCTTTTCCTTTTCACAATAAATTGGAACTCAGAAAAAATAAAAAATTAGCATTGAAATCCATTTTTCTTGACCAATCCGAATTGTCTCCCAGGATCTATAATTGCCTCAAAAAGTCCAATATATATACATCTTTTGAACAAGAGTCAAGAAAAGATCTGATGAAAATTGAACAGTTTCACCTCAAAGATGTAAAACAGATATTGGGCATTCTACAAAAACATTTCGCAATTGATTTACAAAAAAAGAAATTTTAAATCTATTGCTATTAGATTTTTTTGTCTTTTTTTTATTATATTATGATTAATTTTAATTAAGATTAAGATGAAAATAGGTTTTCAATCTGTAGCACAATTCATATATTCAAAAGAAATTCTGAATTTAATTGAATAGATGTATCTAAGGAGAATTCGCTTTGAAACGACTATTTTCTAGATACACACATCGTGTTATTTCACAATTGAATCAAGTTAAAAAAGACCTAAAGTTAGGGATTTATCAATAGGTAATGTTGTACCAATACCCAACCAAAGAGCGACTGTGGTACCAATCAAAAAGACGGTTGTTGCCACTGGACGGCGAAATGAATTTTGGAATTTATTAACATTCTCTAAAAATGTACATTAATAATCCAAAGTCCGAATGTGAACACTCACTTAGGCGGACCCAGGTAGGGGTTTGTGGGGTCTATAGCCCTCAGCCCCCCACTCAAATAATTTAGGGTAAATTACGAATACCCCCTCAGGTAAGCTCTAATTACAAAAATCACCCTCACGTATTGGATATTACAAAAATCCCCCTCAGGTTTGTCACATTTTTACAATTAACCCCTTGCCCATAAAATATTCCAATTTTGCCCTTGGATGTTATTTGTATTGTTTGTAATGTCTTATAAATGTTAAAACTTGGGATCTAATTATTATATCTTTTTAATTAGAAAAGAGATAATTATATAGGGTAAATTACGAATACCCCCCTCAGGTAAGGCCTAATTACAAAAATCCCCCTCACGTATTGGGTATTACAAAAATCCCCCTCAGGTTTGTCACATTCTTACAATTAACCCCTTGTCCCTAAAATGTTCCAATTTTGCCCTTGGAAGTTATTTGTAATGTTTATAATATGTTATAAATTTTAAAAATTGGGTGTTAATTGATTTATCTTGTAAATATAAAAATAATAATCATATATTTAGCACCAAAATAATTGATATAATTTATAATTTCGCATAAATTTCAATAAATATTTTAATTTATAATACAATATAAACTTTAATAAATTAAAATATCTTATTTATAATACAATATAATTTATTAAATTTACTAATTTAAAAAATAAATTCATTTAACTAATGTGTAAACAATTCATATTTATAAAATATATTATTAAAATTCTATTTAATTTAATATTTTACAATTTAAATTGCTAATAAATATATAAATACCTTTTCTTTTGCAATATTTATTAAAACTTATGGACAATTATAAATTTTATCAATTATTCTGGTAGTAAATACATAATACTCAACATAAAACAAAAAATGCTGGTTTCTTAATTAGATTATGTATAGAAGAAAAATAATCTAAGATGAACTTATGGGTAAATTACGAATACCCCCCTCAGGTAAGCCTTAATTACAAAAATCACCCTCACGTATTGGATATTACAAAAATCCCCCTCAGGTTTGTCACTTTCTTACAATTAACCCCTTGCCCATAAAATATTTCAATTGTTCCCTTGGATGTTATTTGTATTGTTTGTAATGTCTTATAAATGTTAAAACTTGGGATCTAATTATTATATCTTATTAATTAGAAAAGAGATAATTATATATTTGCTACCAGAATAATTGATAAAATTTATAATTGTCCATAAGTTTTAATAAATATTGCAAAAGAAAAGGTATTTATATATTTATTAGCAATTTAAATTGTAAAATATTAAATTAAATAGAATTTTAATAATATATTTTATAAATATGAATTGTTTACACATTAGTTAAATGAATTTATTTTTTAAATTAGTAAATTTAATAAATTATATTGTATTATAAATAAGATATTTTAATTTATTAAAGTTTATATTGTATTATAAATTAAAATATTTATTGAAATTTATGCGAAATTATAAATTATATCAATTATTTTGGTGCTAAATATATGATTATTATTTTTATATTTACAAGATAAATCAATTAACACCCAATTTTTAAAATTTATAACATATTATAAACATTACAAATAACTTCCAAGGGCAAAATTGGAACATTTTAGGGACAAGGGGTTAATTGTAAGAATGTGACAAACCTGAGGGGGATTTTTGTAATATCCAATACGTGAGGGGGATTTTTGTAATTAGACCTTATCCGAGGGGGTATTCGTAATTTACCCAATAATTTATATATATTAGTAACAGTTAATTTTCTTTACAAATTATATTTATTAGCTCACTAGATGGAGTGTATCTTGATTTCCACAAGGCGCGCAGGTGTTCTAATTCTGTGAGTTACTTTTTCGTGTGAGTTACTTTTACCTTTTATTGAAAATTAAAATTTAGTTTGTTCCACAGGGCATTCGAACCCAGCCTCTCAATTCTTCACTAATTGTCCTAACCAAACTGGCAAAGGGACAAAATTATCTTATCCTCTAGGAGAATTTAAATTATTACTCTATATACTGATATACATATCAAGTCTTTAATTTATTTATTTTCTTAATATTTTTTCTTTGATTTTTTCTATCTTAATAACTATCAAGAGAATTCAAAGTATTTTTTATAGTACGGTTTCTTCATATTAGTTTTTTATTTAATATATTACTACACAATTATTTTGTCCCCACCCCAATATAAAAATATTGATATAACTCCGCCCCGCCTATTATAGACAGATTTAAAAAAAAAAAAAAAAAATCGACACGGTCAATTGTGAATGTAATTAGTGTCATTTAAAATTATAATTACATAGATGTTTTGAGTTCTTTTGGTGTCATAATCGGGTATCATATGTAATTAGAGATTATTTTTGTCAAACTTCACCTCCTCTTTTTTGTATCTCCTCATACATTTTCTCGTGAATAAAGTATGAATTTTAAGCTGGACTATTTTATTGGTTTTTTTTTTTTTTTTGTTTATTTCAATTATTTAGCATATAATTTTAGCCTCCATGGACCGAAATCCTGGATCCGCCCCAGCACTCACTGATCATCCCTAGAGGCTGAAGTGATTGAAAATGTGTGCCTGCATTAATAAGTGCACCACTAAAAAGTGTGATTATGCTGTTTTGTGATGATAATATATAAAATTTCAAAATTGATAACAATAGTGTTGGTGGTGTCATTTTAATTGTACCCCTACCATTCTGTGGAAGGATATCATTCGTACAACAAAAAGTTGGTAGGTTAGAACAGTGACCGGCTAGGGCAGTATCTGCCAAAAATATTCTCTATTATTCAGTCATCACTTATTAGTTCAAATGATGAACTAATAATGAAATGTATAACATATAGACATTTTAATATAAATGGCATGTTGTGACTTTTAACATTTGGATGACCTATTTATATGATATGCTTTTATTTTTAAGTTTATTTGTTTCTTGTTTATTAAAATATACCTTCATCTTCATGTGTAGTAATATTCTCCCTGGATGATGGAACGGAATTTATAGTAGAAATTTCATTATTCTCTCAAACAAAAATTTATATGTTAGAATATGAGATGGAGCATCATGAATGGAATTAAGCAATAATTATTATTGTTTAAACAGATGAAAAGGAATTGAAATAAAGCAAAACAAATGATTAACCTTCTTGTTAATAGGCATCATCTATGCTTTTGTCCCTCGTGAAGGTGGACTGAACAAATTGATTGTCATTGGTGCAACTTTTTTTGATATTTTGGTGCCATCCCGTCTCACCTCTTGGAAATAGAATTGTATATTGCAATGGTTCATAGCATCCATAATAATGTTTTATTCTATGTGTATTGCCCGAACGTGCGTGGACAATAATATCTATGTGATACGGTATATTATCATTATTTTCGTCAACCCATATAGCTGCAACTTGATCAGTAGTTGGATGATTATATACTCGTTGATCTAAATTCAAACATCTTTTGAGAGATGGAGTAGAACATCTTCCATTGATGGATAATCTTTTAATCGTCTAAAGACCTTGGCGTACGGATTGATTTCTAGAATTTTCATTAACTTTTTTACAATAACTTCAAATAAAGATGAATTCTCGAGTATTTTGAATATATCCTCAGCTTCATTTTCATTATCAACAAAGTACAATTGGAAATATGATGGCTCATTTTCATTCGTAATTAATCCTGAAAGAGTATGGTAGACCATTCCTTGTGCTCGAAAAGTATAAACCCTGCTCTTTGCATTTGCAAGCTCTTTATCATACTTCACACAAAATGAGGTAAAAGAGAATATGCAATTCAAATGACGAATATTTTCGAAAGTTCATAGCCTCTTCTGATTGTGAAGTGAACAACTCGAACAACTCATCTGGAATCTCAATAGGTGCTAGTATAACTTATCCATTACCACAACAAAAAGTGTGGGGCTCATATTCAAATCTTTCAACACCACAATGAATGCATTTAGACACTTTTTTCAATTTATGGATTTCCGACCATACAGGATCATAAAATGTTAACCCTATAAAAATGATAAATTAATGATAACACTTCTAGTAGATATCTTAGAACTTAAGAACACAAACTTAATTATTTTTACTAAACATTTGATTCATATGAGATCATTTTAGCTCTAAGAAGCCACTCTCTTTGGACAGATGTTGGACACTCGATATGCACTTTAACCTTTTGAATAAGTGTCGCCTTATTGCCAGCCAATCCTAGCCCATGTTTCTTCAGATAAATCTTGCGTTGATCCACTTTCAATTTTTCAACTTGACCATCTACCACATTCAAGAAAAAAAAGACTAATATAAACACAACACAAAAAATTATTCACAACATTCAAATACACTTTCAATTTTTCAACCTGACTAAACACAACACAAAAAATTATTCTCAACATTCATAGATTATGAAACAAACATTGAATGATTTTCTAAATAGTTTCGTAATTTTTTTGATTTTGTTCATTAATCGACTCTTGCTCGTTCCTGAACCTGAGACCACTTAACTTTTTCAATATATTTTTGTTTCTCTAGAGGACATTGGCTAGCATACTTTCTTTTCATTTGATCCAAATATTGTTGTCGTATTACATCTGTCATACACAAAATATAAAATAGATTATCGAGAGGCATAGTTTAATAAATTATTAATTTTTGAAAAATCAAACTTGACTTTATATGTAATAACAAACCTGACTTTATATTTAATAGAGTGAGGGGGGAATCTCACAATTTATTTAACCCCCAAAAATCCGAAGGGACCAACCCCAGAAAGCAAAAAGCGGAAAAGCCAACATACTGAAAATTGTCTTCGTAGGGACCCAACCACAAATGAATCCCGCAAAAAATAGGTACAGAGGCTAATTTACCATAAACAAACTTGCCTTTATATGTAACAACTGATTTCGTGGTAGTGTTAATGTAGAAGTATGTTTCTTCAAGTTTTTTCCTATTTAGGGTGAGTTATTAATAATAAAATTTAAGTAGGAGTATATTAGTCTTCACAAAAAATTCAAGAAATTCTATTTTTTGTACTCGTACTTTTCTATAGGGAAAGGATCCCTAAGATATAATAATAATTGTAGATACATGAAATTTAAGCTCAATTAAATAATGACACTTATAAATAATTTATTAGTTATCAATTAATTTTTTATTTTGGGATTTTCTTATATTTAATCCCGAAAGTAAATAATGATATTAATTGATTTCTAATATTTATTTATTGGCCAATTATATCAAGCCATGTGTCAAAATGATATATTTAAAGCCAATCAAATTATATTTTGGCCTTATAAGTAAGTGGCCACTCAAAATGCGCCACATGTCAAGATGGGGTATTTTGGCCAATTAAATGAAGTTTTCCATTCCAAGGAAGTAAAGGCCAATTAAATCATGACACATCATCAAGCTGCTGTGAATAAGACTCTCCAAATCATATATAAAGGAGTTTTGTGAACATATACAAGCATATATACATACACATACACCTATACACACAAATATTCTCATCAAGCTTTGAAGATCTGCCAAGCTCTTCAAGTCCGTGACTCCATTCG
The DNA here is from genome assembly GCA_030819805.1 of Penstemon newberryi var. newberryi. NCBI lineage: Eukaryota > Viridiplantae > Streptophyta > Magnoliopsida > Lamiales > Plantaginaceae > Penstemon > Penstemon newberryi. The sequence goes on along the minus strand of JAUALY010000001.1, from coordinate 75,344,446 downwards.
CAAATCTTGGAGAAAGTCGCACCATACGATTCAAGAACAAGCCTAGTGCCCTTGAATCCATATATCTACCGAAGAGAAGAATCAGAGGATTTATATATAGAGATTTGTTGTAATCATTTTTAATTATATCAAATATATTGTTATTTTGTTACACTTGTTTTATTGTCCATTTAAGCTTTTTGCAGACACTTAAAATTTGTTGTAAACAATAATAAAAATAATAATAATAATAATAATAATAATAATAATAAATATATAGATATAGTTGTATGTTTCTTTTGTGGGGGTTGACTAGGTGGCTATTTTGTGTGTGGGAATCGATCAAAAAATTGGGCCAGCTAACAAATTAAGGTTTAGTGTATTTGTTCGGTAAAAAAAAATTGGTTTAATCGAGCTTTCTTATGCTAATTAATTTTTTAAATTTAATTATATTACTTTGATATTGCTATTTAAGATAGAAAAGTTCTAGTTAAAATCGTATTTGTGGAACTCATTCAATTACAAGAATAAGTTTATATAATTTTCGCTCAGTAATTAATGTGACACTTGGATCATATACTAAGTCGAGTTTATGATTGAGCAAGTATGGTCATGATTAGGGCTGTCAATGGGGAGGATTTCAATCCGGATCTGATTCGAATTCGGTCCGATTTATTAGGATAATTATTCAATTAGTGATCTAATGGACGTAATTCGATTAAGACAATCCGTGATTCGAATTATATGGAGCGAATATAAATATAAGTTGATCCGATCCGCTAAAGATATGCGTCCGATTAATATTTAATATAATAATATATACATTTAACTTTGATGTTTCATAAAATTATTTCTACTGTTCAATTTTTTTTCGGTAATTTATTATGTTGACTTGAAATTATAGTATGATATCTACAAGTGAAAAGGAACGGTATTTTACTTAACTCTGATTTATAATTAAGAAAATAAGGAAAAAGACTACTACTATAAATTGTAGTTATGATAAAATTATGTTATTATGTTACCAATTAAACATGTTCATGTACCAAGTTAGTATTACCAACAAGCTAACCTCCATTCGATTATAAGTAATGGTGTTTAATATTTTACCATTTATTATAGAACTTGTAAACTTGGTATTATGATACCTACAATAATTTTCATTCCTCTTTAGCTTTTATAATTTTTTGAATTAGATAATTCATAAATTTTTTTTTTTTGGATTAGATAACTCATAAATTTTTATTTTTTTTTTATTTTTTTTTATTTATTTATTTTTTTTTTTTTTTAAGTAAAAACATACATAAAAATATTTGTTATTTGGATTTGGATCTTTGTGCCGGATATTGGATTTTTTTGGGATTCGGTAGCACTTTTTAAAAACCGATAGAATCTTGGATCGAATCCGGATACACTTTTTGATTTTTGAATTAGGATTCGGATCCACTCTGATCCGCTCCAAGTCCACCCCATTGACAGCCCTAGTCGGGATTGACACATCACTAAATCCGTTTTTAATTTTGAAAGCTATTGATCACGTACTTACCAAAATTGTTGCTCTTGCATTTGTTCCAAATTGTAAATAATTTTTAATTTTTTGTCCCAATTGTTTTAAACTAAATGTGAACTTGATAGTTTTCATTTGCGAAATACAATAGTTTAATACTATTAGCTAATTGTTAATTACTTATTTATTGTAAGATGTTTTACCTAGTTATTATGTTGATGTAAATAATCCAAACTGTACATTAACTTACAAATTAATTTTTATTGTCCCAAAAAATCAAAACTATGGCAAGAGATGTCAATCGGATTTCAGTTTGCAGTGCATCCATGGCTCGTAATTCAAGTAGATCGATCTTATCCACACATCAAAAAAATCTGGTATATTTCCATTGGTAATATATTAGAAACTTTTGAAGGATTTTTCAAAAGTATTTCAAATTAAAATATTCGAAAAAAAAATTAGAAAAAAATATGTTGAATATATTTTGTATTCTATATTAATTGATTCAAAAACATTATATTTTTGGGATTTCTGTCACTTTGCATCACAAAATAGGAAAAATGGGCATTTTGCACCCTCAAAATTAAAAAATAGCACTTAACATTATCGAATTAAGAATAACTCAACAATTTGCACCATTCATATTTTTTTAGCACAATTGATTAACCTAGTCAACAAAGTTAGGGGCAAAGTAGGTAACTGAATTTTCTTTCTTCTCTACAATGTAAAAATAAGATGATGAAAAAAGGAAAATGAAATAGACAGGGCCGGCACTGAGTTTTTAGTGGCCCTAAGCAAACTTTAAAATTGTGGCCCTTAAATTTTCATGTACAATTAATTATGTTAATAACTAATAAATTTTTTCTAAATTAACATACTAAACTAAAAACAAAACTATTAATTAGAAAAATAAGAAACAATAGTGAATAATGAATCAAATATAATCTCGCTTTGTAAGAAACATTGGTAATACGAGACACAATTTTATTTAATAAGAAAATGATTGCATTCGTTAATGTAACATAAACACATAAACTCTTAGTAATATATTACTTAAATATTACTCTCCTAGCATTTTAAAGCAAAATCACTAATTACACTTGCATAATCAACCTTCTTTACTATATATTTTTCAATCGACTATATGGCTAACTGATTCAATATCTCTTGTGACAATAGTTGATCAGAGGTAAGACTCAATCAACTTTAACTTCGAAAATGTTCTCTCTGCAGTTGCAACTGTAATGGATATAGTTAACAATATTCTATAAGTAATCTATCTATTTGAGAAATGCAATTCAAGTCTTTTAGTTCTTTTGGTAAATTACATCTCAAGACTCTCAACTCGGAAGATAAGTCCATCTCATCTATATTATAAGTGTTATTCTTCAAATACTATCTTACCTCACATAGTCTATAAAAAAAGGGGTTCCGTTGAATTAATTGTGAATATATTGGGCCTAATTTCTTTAATAATGCCTTTGGATTATACTAAAATCTTAGCTCCATAAACACAAATAACAAAAAACAAAAAAAAAATTTAAATAGTATATGGAGATGCAAAGAATCGAACCACTTACTTCACACTAACTGCATGAGAGCTTTACCATCTGTACCACATGCTCTATTGATACAATTCACACACATATATATAAATATATATATACGTAATATTTTTTTTCGGAGGCCCTCATACATTGGTGCCCCTAAGCGGCCGCATGTGCGGTTTACGCTCAGGGCCGGCCCTGGAAATAGAGATTTGAGCTAAATACAAAGATCATCTATCCACCCACCAGACAAATATTTCACTTTCTTGTTCGGAATCCACAAGATGATGAACTTCAATACAAATAATATCAAAATTTTAACTAAAATGAAAGTAGTCTTTAATAAATTCACTTACCATAAATATATTATGCACTTAATATCTAACTTTAGTCCAGACCTTTGTTAATTGCTGGTTCAGAGTTATCATTTATATATTATTGTCAAGATTTATCTGTACACATGAATGAAATCAGAGATAAAAATTGGGATGGAGTAATGAAGTTGGAGAAGCAAATCCCATTTTTTTTATGTTAATTAGGTTTTATGCTTTGATTTTAGAGAAGAATGAAAATTGAGTTAGCTAATTTGTCTCCGACCTTGTTGAATAGGTTAATAAATAAAAACTCAAAAATGAGAGAATTTAACTTTTGATACCATAATTTATCTTACTTTAAGAATTTGGTATCACAATTATTTCATCCAAAACATTTGGTACCATTATTTGACGGAAAGTTACACATTTCATACTTCCGTCAAATTAATAACGGAATTGAACATGTGAGGAGCACGTGCCCGTAAAATTTTACGGAATTGATGAAAAAATTATACAATTGGTCATATAATTAAAGATTGCTGCCAAAGTTTGCCCCATATATATATCTGGTCGATAAATTTACGCCACAATTCACTAATTTGAAGTATTTCAGTCACAATTGCAAAAATAGTTAAACTAAAAATCCTATTTAATAAATTTTATATATTATTATTAAATTTCTTAAAATAATAAGATTATATATATATATATATATTATTATTATTACATATATATAAGAGGCTACGGCCAAATGAACAGTGGCAGCATGTCGTCCGTCTCCTACCTGCTTTCTCAAAATAATTTTTTTTAAGGCCTGGAACAAAACGACGTCGTTTTGTGATGGTGGCCGGCAAGCCTTGCTTGTACATTTTGCATTGTTTGTTGGACTTGAATTTTTAACAATAGGTGGAATTGAGACAATGTAAGCAAGTGGGCCCTGTGGCCTCTTTTTTTTTTTCTGAACTCTTGCAGGCTTCACACCTACTATTTCTTTTGTAGTGCAGGTTTACATTAATTGATTTTTTTTCTTACTGAAAGCATTAATATCTTCTCCCATCTCTTATCATCCTTTTTTCTTTTCCCCTCCATTCAAGTTTAATCTTCATATGTAGAACCCTAGAAAATCTACATCACCTATTTCGCCAAAACTTGTAGCCGCCCCTCCTCGTCCCATTAATTATTTCCTTTTTTTCCCTCTATGCTAACGAATATTACATGACATAAATATACAGGGCAACCAACACCGCGCATAGCGCGGTGCAGGCACCCTAGTATATATATATATATATATATATATATATATATATATATATATATATATATATATATATATATATATATATTAAACATCTTAAACTAATTAGATTTTATATAATAATATATAAATTAAATAATATTTTATATAAAATTTGGAAAAAAATCTTTTTAAAATTATATAAATATTATTAATCTTATTTAATAAATTTTACGTATCATTATTATAACAACAAAAATTAAATAATATTTACACAGAAAAATAATATTAATCAAATTTTATTTTATTAACGATATATATATATATATTATATAAAATGTTTAAGATATATAATAATAGTATATAAAATTTATTAAATATAATATTTAAATAATTTTAAAATGATTTAAAAAAATCTTCAGATTTTATATAAAATATTATTTAATTTATATATTATTATATAAAATCAAATTAGTTTAAGATATTTAAGTGCTATATTTGAGTTTCGAGGGTGCAGGTGTCCATTTTACCTATTTAAGAGGTGCAAAGTGCAGAAACCACATTTTTTTTGTGTTATTGATGAAAACGTATTCTTGCTCCAAACTCCCGACATAGCTGGTATTTAATTTTTTTAAATGTACTTTTTATCCAGCAAAAGTAGAATAGTCTTTGATTATCATTTTTTATCCGATTATTAAAATCAATTGGGACAAAAATGAAAAATTATTTACAAAATGGAATTAATGCAAGCGCAACAATTTTGGAATTCGATTATGTCGAAGTTAAAACTGCAATTTAATTTCGCATATTGAAAACTCTAGTTATCAATAGCTTTCCAAATTCAAAACGGATTTAGTGATGTGTCAATTCGGACCTTACTAGCTCAAACTCGATTTAACATGATCCAAGTGACAAATTAATTAGTGATAGTAAATTATATAAACTTACTTTTGTAATTAGATGAGTTCAACCAAATTCGATTTAAACTAGAACTTTTCTATTTTAAATAGAATTATTAAAGTAAACCTAATAAAATTAATTAGCATAAAAAAATTTGATTAAATCAAAAATCTTTTGACCGAACGCAAATACGCTAAGGCTCAGTTCGGTGGCCTTGATTAGGCCTTGATTATCACAATTGGGCCTTTCAATCGGGTTAAATTTTCCGTTCGCTTGGGCCGATCATTTCACGGGCAGCCCGTAATAATCTTGGTTTTTGTGGGCCAGCCTCCTCAATTGGTCCGATTACAATATCTGCCCAACCCATATATTATATAGTCAGGCCCAAATTAACAAATTTCGAGACAATTATGCCCTGAAAGTTGATCAATTTTACTGTCCTTTGCCATCAATTAAGTTGTTGGTCTGATTATTATGTTGGCCCAAATTGACAATTGGGCCAATAACTAATCAAGGTCACCGAACTGAGCCTAAACGTTTTTTTGATTGCTGACCAAAATTTTTGATCGATTCCAACACACAAAATGGACATCTAGAGTTATGATTTCACCAATGTCAACACCCCCAAAAGAAACATACAATTTAAAAAAAAGTGCAAAGATTTTATTTCTGGATTCACTGGGGAAAATATTTTATTCATAATAAAAGTACATTTTTTATTTTCAAGTTTTGGTTTTATGTATTCATGATACCAACTTTAAATTATTGGTAACAACATAGTAATAATTAAAGTGATTTAGTCAAAAAAATTATGTGGTGTGTCATTAAGACCATAATTCGATATAAAAATATTATATGATTCAACTAACTTAGGAAACTAGTTAATCATGTCTAATTTAAATAAAAGTGCAAAGATTTTATGCCTGAAGTCACTGGGGAAAACATTTTATTCATAATAAAAGTACAATAAGGGTAGCTAGCCTTCGTTAATTTTAACTTAACAAAACATATAGTACCCAAACATTACTTATTTACCCTTCTGATTTCCGCGCAATCCAGAAAAGTATCCTTTGGGATTGCTTTCAAATCCAGACCTGGATATGTAGGCTCCTCCACCTCCGGGAGCCTTCATCGATCCCGAACCACCACCTCCACCTCCACCTCCAGGAGCCTTCATCGATCCCGAACCACCACATCCACCTCCACCACAGGATGAACCACCACCACCACTGGCTTTGCCTCCGGCATTTGATCCAGTACTATTGCCCATAATTATGTTATTAAGCTATATGATTTCTTTCGTTTTGGTTTAATATATAAGAATATGATGATGTGATTAATTTTAACATAATTGTTCAATATATATAGAGACTAATTTAAGAATATGTGCCTTTCTTAATTGATTAATTTATGAAATTCGTTAGCAATTTGTGAAAGGACAATTGATGTGAATAAGGCGGCCCTAAAACAAGCATGATTCCAAGTGATCCTTTAACTTGCGACAGACACGTGTCTACGTAAATCTCTCTTTTCCGACAACCAAATTACTGCTTTGTTTATAAATGTTGTTTGCTTTTAATTTGTACCTGTTCCATTTAGATTGGCTTGCTTGTGTGGTTTCATCTATCAGATGATTGTGCATTAAAGGTGTATGTTGATGGGTTTTGGCCCAGTCTCGCAGGTTTCGCGAGACAGAACAAAAACTCTTTCAAATGAATTTTCATCAAACCTATAAAACCATAAAAAACATATTCAGAAACTCACACTAAAACTCTTAAAATCCATAAAATATTGATTTGACGCCTACCACCTTTTTTTTTTCCCCCAAACCATCAAAACCATTTTTTTTAAACAGATACCCGTAAAACTAAGCCAAAATCCATTCAAATAGACCCTAAAAGATCCACTTGGTCCGTAATGGTTGTTTGTGTAGGAGATTTAGCTCCATTTTAGATTGCACATATATCTTTTTTATGCACTTGGTAAATAAGATTGACCATTTTAATCTAAATAAGAAACTTGTAATTAATAAGTACTTTCAAGTTTCAAAGGTGAGCAATGTCTTTATCAAAAGTTACAATTGATCAAATTCTTCTCTAAAGTTAAAACACATTTTCCTATATTGGCTAAAAAATTAGTTAATTATATATTTATATTCCTGTTGGTACACAAATATCTTGTAATATACAACACTTTAAACTTATGGTGTGAATTGATTGAGAACATATTTACACTAAGTGGTGGGCCCGGCCCGTGTAACTCATACAAAACCTGCTTTAGCTAAAACACATGAAGCAAGATATTTGTACTTTTGTTGCTAAAAAATTGTTTGAAGCACTAAGAAATCTTGAAGTTCCCATCAGCCTACACCCATTTAAACATAAATTGACTTCATTTAAGCATAAATTAAAATATAACAGCACTTTTAACATCTTTTTGCATATGCATCTAGGGTTCGTTTCTGGTCAGATTTATCTAGTTTTTTTTTTTTTTTTTTGGTTATAAAAATTTATCTAGTTGTTTAAATTAAAATGGAGAGAGAGAAATTTTAGATCTCATCCAAATATTGGAATTTAAAAATTTCATTAATCCGCTTAAATGAAATATTTTTGTCTCTTGCATAATTGAGAAACAGTCTTCAAAAGTACCCTGCCTAAGCCTAACCGTACGTGGTTAACCAGGGTTAAAGAAAGAGAAGAGAAACTGTATTTAAAAATAAGTTAAAAAATAATTATGGACAGGTGTTGAACTCTGAATCAATTTCAAGAAATCGGAAATGTTGCGCTAGCCATAATACTATTTGTCACGGGTGAATGACTTGATGGTATCTAAGTCACCTAGATAAAAAATATAAGGGGAAAAAATCGTCAATAGTAGGGCAAAATAATGGTGGATAAAAGGAGAGGAAAAATCACGTGTTTTCCTCAATGTTTTCATAACCGAACCGGAAATCGAACCAGTAACTCAATTTGTTATCGGTTCGACTGGTTCAATCATTGGTTGAACCGGTGATGATGTCATAAGTATTATATATTTCATTACTTGTTATTTATAATACAGACTAGAAGAAAAAATACTGTGATACATCATATAATATTTATAGAGGATCCAAATTAAACAAAACTCATGAGCACACACAAAAGATTGTAAATAAAAAAAATTTGAATACTAGACTTTTGACATTGCACAAAAAAAATTACATTGAGAAAAGAAAAAGAATTCAACAGACTTTTGATCTCCTTAATTATTTTCTTAAAAGACTAAAACCCATTTCCCCATTTAATTAGTGTCTTCCTTCCCATTTATCTTAGAAGCAACCAAACTTCCAATTCTTCCTTATTTTATAGCATTTTCATCTTTAAATTTATCCTCTTTTTCTGGACTTTAAGAATTAAAATACACACATCTTCACTAAGAGATAAACTTATTAAAATACTATAGAATTCTCTGTTGTTGGGTGAAGTTTGAAGTATCAACATTCTCAAATTAGCAGGAAGATTGACTAGAAAAAGAAGGATTTTGCAGAATTTGGGTTATAAAACCCTAATTTGTTTTAAAAAAAAAATAGAGAAAGTTGAGAACCGTGGGTCCGACCGGGCCACTGGTTCGCTGGTTTTTGACAGGTTATGAGCGGTTCGTACTGGTTCTGAAAGCATCCGGTTTTAGTGGATAGTCCGGAACGGAGGGGGCATCGGTTCATGGTCTAACCGGTCCGATTCGGTTTTAATAACATTGGTTTTTCTGCAGCAGACGGAGGAGAAAAAGAAAAAAAGAAAATGTATTAAAAAGGTAAGACACGTGTCAAACTAAAGGGGCCCAGCATCAAAGAAACCCATATTTTGTTGGTTATTGCGTAATTGAAATATTCCTTCAGGAAGCGACACGTGTCATATTTTTTATTTTATTTTTTTTAATAGACAAAGTTACCCTTCTGAAATTAACTAATTTTCATTCAAATCTTAACCCACTTCTCGTTACACTTTTTTCTTTTTCTCTTTCTCTCTCTACAGATAGAATTTTTTTTGTTTCCCAAGGGATTAATCCCTTTTGAGGCGCATCAGACACATTAAGTGAGAACTTCTCCCAACAGGGATTCGAACTTGCGTTCGCTACTTTGTAGTGATTAATCCCTTTCACTAGACCAATTGCTTGGATATGAATATGGCTGAGTATGCTTGGATGGAAATTGCTTCAATTGAATATTACAATAAATTTACATATGTTATTTTACAGCCTTTGTACATATGTAAAATAAATTGCTTTATTTGCTTCAATTGTTTCTTGCTCTACAAATCCAACAATCTAAAAAAAGAAAAGAACTGCTCTACAGATCTAATATTTACATAAGAACATTGTTATCTACTTATCTACTTATATATCTACTTATATATATATTTGAGATCAGTCTTTGACTTCAACTAAGTTCTCTTGACCAAATACTAATTTTACAAACTTTTGAATTATTTTAATTGATGTTGAGACTAAATGTCCCACATTGGTTGAAAACAATAGTTAAGTTCACCTTATAAGGTCTTGGGCAATCCTCACCTTATAAGTTAGCTTTTGAGGTTGAGTTAGGCCCAATCCGTGTAAGTGGACTTAGCCCAATCCATGTGGTGAATTCTAATATGGTATCAGAGCCCCAGGTTGAAGTGGGCCACCTCCTTCCGTGATGGGCTCCTCCTTGTTCGCATGATGGGATTATTCTTCACCCACACATTTTCCCCAGATAACAAAGGTCTGGGTTGTCATTCTTCGTCCAGTTAACAAAGTCCTGGACGGTCATTATTCGTGTGTTGGGGCCCACATGTCGCAATCCGCAAGGTTGGGCTTTAATATTTCACGTGTTGGGCTTGTTTCACCCACACATTCAGCCCGCCCACACGTGAAGGGGGAGTGTTGAGACTAAATGTCCCACATTGGTTGAAAACAATAGTTAAGTTCACCTTATAAGGTCTTGGGCAATCCTCACCTTATAAGCTAGCTTTTGAGGTTGAGTTAGGCCCAATCCGTGTAAGTGGACTTAGCCCAATCCATGTGGTGAATTCTAATAATTGATAAAAATTTCACCAGTTCAAAATTTTAACTTACTCCAAATCCCACCAAAATTCAAAAGAAAACTACCCCAAATCCCACCAAAATAACAACGTCCCTTTAACTCTCTAGGACTAGAACTATATCAACATCTCATTACCTTCCGCTATCTATTTTTCAATTTAAAAAAAAAAAAAAAGATATCTTTGCTTCAACTATGTGCTTCAGATGTTCGAAGATGCTCAACAGAGATGATGTAAGTTAGAATATAATCACAATTTGGATATTTTGTTATACAGTAGATGCAGTAGTAGAATGCGGTCCTCTGTTCATTTGCATTTATTTGTACTCATTTCAAATATCTTTTATTCTATTTGCATATTGAGCATCATAAATATATTGATTTTTATTGTAGTTCTATCATCCTAATTTATTTTGGAGTTCTCCAATTTAGTTTTTGTCCACATAGATGATATAGATTTGCCTCATAATGGTATACAAAATAAGGTATGAGTTCATCATGATAAAATTCAGTTCGTGGATTTATGCGGTTATATAGTCAAGTAGTTTGAAGTTCATTTACAAGCATGCTCATGTATACTTAGACTAGTTGATAGTTTAGTTGTCTTTATAGAGAGGGACATATTTAGTAGTATTTCAAAGGATGCTATCATGGACCGATTTCAAAAGATGAAAAATCGTTGTGGTCAATTATTAAAGTAAATACGTAGATATTTTGGGTTCTTTTGAGAATATAACGGGGAATCATATGTAATTAAAGTATCTCTTGAGTTTTATTTTTTTCAAACTCCACCTCCCCATTTTTGTATTGCGTCATATATATATATTCTCGTGAATAATATAAGCTTTAAGTCCAAATGTTTGATTATTTGCATTCTTTAACTAGGAATTATAGTTACTCAACTTTTTCTTAGCATAAAATGAATATATAAACAAATTGATTAAATATTAATAACAAATATAATAGCATAACATGTTTCAAAGCATCCATGTTGTATTTAGAAGATTGCTAGAAATTAGTTGCTACATACGACTTGCTGAATACAAATGACAAATGAAGGAAACTATTTATATTAGTGATCTTCCAAAATGAATGAACAAGATCTATTTGATTTAAAGGCTATGATTATTTCTTGAGAAATCTAGATTACCTAGATTATTTAACATAAATTATAGAAATTTCTTACATTAATTATAGAAATATCTTACAGGACTTTAAAATTTGAAATACGATTATGAATACTAGAATACTCATTTCTCTCTCCATCTTAAAATTTGTTTTTTGATATGATTCAGTCAATTTTATGTATTAACTGTCTAGAAACTTTTCGAATTCTTTTGAATATTTTGAGGACATTTGAAAAATTGATAATTAAGGAAATATGTTAAAATAGATTTTGCAGGTGAATATTCGAGTATTCATAATCGTATTTTGAAAATTTTAAGAAAAAAAGAAAATGAATTACCTATTTTTCCCCTAGGTTTTTTTTACCCCCGTGGTCAACTTTGAGAAAAAAACGAGAGGTATTAGTTGTTGAGTTTTTCTTAATTTGAGGTGCTAAGTGCTAATTTTGTGTTTAGGGGGTTCAAAGTGTCCATTTCTCATGTTCGGAGGTGCAAGTTGTTGAGTTGTTCTTAATCCGAGGGTGCTAAGTGCTAATTCTATTTCAGTGGTGCAAGATGCCCATTTATCGTGTTTCGGGGGTGCAAAGTGCCAAAGATCCAAAAATGAATTACATATTTTGTCCTTAGGTTTTTTGAGGAAAATAAAAGATGGTGCAAAGTGTTGAATTGTTCATATTTCGAGGGTGCAAAGTGATAAATTTATATTTTGAGGGTGAAAAGTGCCTATTTCCCATGTTTCGGGGGTGCAAAGTGCAAAAAATCCTATTGTTGTTTTAGAGAAATTAGTGATTAGATTTTTCTGAAAATGAAATCGCATTTGGATATGAAGTGGTTTTATCTTTCTTTTTTTTAAACTACTGCTAAGTGTTAGGGCTGTCAATGGGTCAGATCAGGCTTGTCCAGATCCGGCTTCATTTATATCGGATTGGATTCTTTCGGTTCGAATTGTGCTCGGATCTAGATTTTTTGAATCCAGTTGATCTTGGTCGGATTTGGCTGGATATCGATCCTTTTCGAATCCAATAAAATTTTCATTTAAAAAATTAAATAATATTTTTTCCTAAAACAAGTTTATTTACTTTTCAATTTTATATAATTTTAGCTCACATGTTCAATTTTTTTACTAATATTCATAATTGTAGATGAAAATATTGGTTTAAAAAAATTTATAAACGAGTTATAAATTACTATCTTCTTAAATTGACAGTGAAATATTATTAATGATACTTACATTTCTAAAACATTATGTATATATATATATATATATATATATATATCATTCTTTTTATTTAGTGTCGGATACGGATCTTTAATGGATTGGATCGACCTAAATCCATATTCGCTTCATGTGTTTCGGATTACGAATCTTTATAATCTAATCAGGTCCATCGAATCTCTAATCGCACAGTTATTCTAATAAATTGGATCGGATTCAGACGAATCTAATTCAAATCCGCCCCATTGATTAAAATTTAAGTTTAATTTTATAATCTCATGCATAACAAGAGGATCACATATTTAATATATGTAGGTGTAGGTTACAAATGTGCGGGTGCGGAGGTTAATTTTGGGTCAAATGCTACGAGATCAATTGATAGATCATATGCCAGATAAGATATTATTTTGGACATTCCCTTCGTAAAAGATGTGATACAACAAAACAATGAAATTTGTTTAAATAACTTTTTGTGTATTAATACATAGTAGAAATTAAAGAAGATCGATCACATAGTCAGTTTTTAATTTACCGGATGGTATAAGGTGAGTTGCAATCTCCACCTTATAGTACTATGTCTGTAACATGTCATCGTTCAACAAATGTACCGGATAATTTTTTTCTAGTAAGAAAATTTATGAACCCACACTAATTGCAGTCAAATTCATAATTAAACTAAACATAATTTAATAATTATGAAAACAATTTAACTAAAAACAAAAAGAAAAAACTATGTCAACACGGAAATTGATTGTGGCAATTTGATCGACACATGCAGGTCATTAGACTCATGATGCATGCACCCATCTCTTCGTATTACGGGAAACTATTACTATTCCGAGAAAATCAATTGTTGTGAGTTATCCAATATTAATGATTAGTCTCTATATATAATGAACAATTATGTTAAATTAATCACATCATCATATTCTTAAATATAAAACCAAAAAGAATATATAACATATTATGTCAAGCAAAGTTAATGGCAATAGTGGTGGATCAGTTAGTGGAGGCAATGATGAAGGGAATTTTCGTCTATGTGTCTGGTCCACGTCTAATGTGCCACGTAATGATGTTTTCCGCTCCACAGTATGGAATCCTAAGCCGGTCAGATCGAGCTGGACTCCACTTCAAGGTTCCTAACCCTGTGCTCAAAGAAACTCGTCAGGTTGTGCCGGTGGTTGACCCGGCGCTGACCCTCCGATGCCTAAGTCAGATCAATTCAAAGCATAGCAGAATATAGCAGAAAAGTAGTAGTTAAGTCGAGCAGAATCTACCTTAAAATGTAAGAAATACGGAGTATTTATAGGAGTGGAAAGCAGATCTTTCGGATCGGTCGGGTCTTTCGGGTCGGTCGGATCTTTCTTGGTTCGATCCAATTGAGATCTTATTGGTCGAATAAATGTGTTCATAGGTCGAATGGAATGATCGAAGGTACCAATATCAGTTTAGTTCGATCATATAGTGCAGACTTGATGTATGTCGAATAACATGGATCATATTCGATCATAATGGAGCAGATTTGATATATGTCTATGTCGAACTACATGAGGTCGATCATATGGGTATGTCGAACTACATGCGGTTGATCATATGGACCAGATTTGATCATAATGGAGCAGATTGGTGTATGTCGAATAGGTCCATTTTGGTGTATGTCGAATAGGTCCAGTCTGGTCTATGTCGAATAAGAGCAGATTATGGTCTATGTCGAATAAGAGCAGATTTTGGTCTTAGTTTGACTTTATTCTGACGTATAACTTGCCATGACTTTGATTAAATATTTGGTATATCAATAGTCCCCCAAGTTCAAGAGTTCGATTGTAAATCGAAGTTTTGAAGTTTGTAACTTTGAATTTTCGAATTCTTAGTATATAAATAGTCCCCCAAGTTCTAGAGTTCGATAGTAGATCGAAGTCTGGAAGTTATAATTTTGAATTTTATGATGCAATTGTCAATTCAATGGGTGTTCAATTTTACTTTCTTGATCGAGCATGTAATTGAGGCTCTCATTGGTAAAGAAGCTCGAGGCATTTATAGTACTTGGTGACCTTTTAGGTCGACCGAATTTTTGAAGTTGTCAATCGTATTTTTGGTCGGTGTTCGACCTATTCTTTGTCGATAATTGATGTCGACCTAATTTTGGTCGATGCTTTTAAAGCTATCGATCAGTCTTTCTGGTCGATGCTTTAATGTCGACCAGAATCTTCTTAACACTTTTATAGTATTTTTTGGTCGATGCTTTTTAAAGTTATTCGACCTAAATCTTTATGATCGATGCTTTGATGTCGACCAGATACTTCGCTAACACTTTTATAGTATTTTTGGTCGATGCTTTTAAAGCTACTCCTAAATTCTGGTCGATGCTTTGATGTCGACCAGATTCTTCATTAATACTTTTATAGTGTTTCTGGTCGATGCTTTTAAAGCTATTCGACCTAAATTCTGGTCGATGCTTTGAAGTAGACCAGATTCTTCATTAACACTTTTATAATATTTTTTGGTCGATGCTTTTTAAAGCTATTCGATCTAAATCTTTCTGATCGATGCTTTGAAGTAGACCAGATTCTTCATTAACACTTTTATAGTATTTTTTTGTCGATGTTTTTTAAAGCTATTCGATCTAAATCTTTCTGATCGATGCTTTGATGTCGACCAGATACTTCGTTAACACTTTTATAGTGTTTTTGGTCGATGCTTTTAAAGCTATTCGACCTAAATCTTTCTGGTCGATGCTTTGAAAGCTGTCGAAATGATTGATGCTTTGAAAGCTATCAACTGTTCAACTTATCACTTTTATAGTGTAAGAAATTGAAGCTTTGAATCTTTTGATTTCTCGACTTATCACTTTTATAGTGTAAGGATTCGATGCTTTGAAAGCTGTCGAAATGATTGATGCTTTGAAAGCTATCAACTGTTCAACTTATCACTTTTATAGTGTAACGAATTGAAGCTTCGAATCTTTTGATTTGTCGACTTATCACTTTTATAGTGTAAGGATTCGATGCTTTGAAAGCTATCGAAATGATTGATGCTTTGAAAGCTATCAACTGTTCAACTTATCACTTTTATAGTGTAAGTAATTGAAGCTTTGAAGCTTTTGATTTGTCGACTTATCACTTTTATAGTGTAAGGATTCGATGCTTTGAAAGCTATCCAGTGTTCAACTTATCACTTTTAT
Organism: Penstemon newberryi var. newberryi; assembly: GCA_030819805.1. NCBI lineage: Eukaryota > Viridiplantae > Streptophyta > Magnoliopsida > Lamiales > Plantaginaceae > Penstemon > Penstemon newberryi. The sequence continues at coordinate 75,328,388 of JAUALY010000001.1, read as the reverse complement.
AGTGTAAGGAATTGAAGCTTTGAAAGCTGTAGATCAGTTCATCTTAGTGTTTGTCGATGAAAGATTGATTCTCTTTTTCAATTATTGAGTGATGATCGATTTACTTTTTTCTTCTTTTTGCTATAGAATTAGTATTTCTAGAGAGTCTGTCAAATAAATAACTTGTAATTGCATTTCATCAACTCGTTTATCGATGTGGTTGATCGAAGTTTTCACAGTTGTCGATCACTTTTTGCTTTCTCGCCGAAGATTATTGTCGAGCTCTTCTAAGTATGTAGATCAGGGCTTTGAGGCAAATTATGACTGACATTTTGCTTATTGATCATCAAACTTGCAACTGATGATGTCGAACAACACCTCCATAGCATTTGATGAATATGATCATCGATGATGTCGAACAACACTTCATTCGCTCATGTCGAACAAGGCTTTGCTGATGAATTTGATCATCAATTTTGTCGTATAAGGCGTTTTGCTTTCTGATCATCAAGCTTGTCATTGATTTGATCATCGATGATGTCGAATCAAGGCATTTTAAGTCGAACAAGACATTTTGCTTCCTCATCATCAAGCTTGTCATTGATTTGATCATCGATGATGTCGAACAAGGTATTTTACGTCGAACAAGGCATTTATATCGAAGAAAGGCCTTTTTGGCAGCTGATTTTGATCATTGATAATGTCGAACAAGGCACTTATGTCGAAGAAAGCCTTTTTGGCAGATGATGACTTTTTGTTTTCCTCATCATCAAGCTTGTCATTGAATTGTTCATCGATGACGTCGAACAAGACTTCCTTCGATGATGTAGAACAATACCTCCATAGCAGCTGACGAATTTGATCATTAATGATGTCGAATATCACTTTCTTCGATGTAGTCGAACAACATCTTTATGGTCATTGATGTCGAACAAGACATTCAAAGTTGTTTGTGACTTTTTGCTCTCCTCTTCATTGATTTGATCATCGATGATGTCGAACAACACCTTTATGGTTGTTGATGTCGAAGAAGACTTTCAAATATGCTTTGATGTCGAACATGACTTTCAAAATCTGCTTGTGACATTTTGCTCCTCTTCATTGATTTGAGCAGTATTGTTGTTTATGTGAACAACATGACAGTTTCTCCTCTTTTTTTGATTTGATCATTATGATTGTTTATGTGAACAACAGGACAGTTTCTCCTCTTTGTTTGATTTGAGCATTATGATTGTTTACGTCGAACAACATGACAATATTGCTCCTCTTCCTTGATATGTCGAAGAAAATGATATTTTGCTCTTCTTCATTGGATTTGTTTATGTTGAATAACATGAAGTTTTGCTCCTCTTCCTTGATATGTTTAAGAACATGACTTTCTGTTCCACTCTTCATTGAATTTGTAAGTCGAAGAACATGAGATTTTGCTCCTCTTCTTTGATATGTCGAAGAACATGACTTTCTATTCCACTCTTCATTGAATTTGCAAGTCGAAGAACATGAGATTTTGCTCCTCTTCTTTGATATGTCGAAGAACATGACATTTTGCTCATCTTCATTGACTTGATCATTGATGGAGTCGATCGAATGCTTTTCAAAGATGCTTATGTCGAACAAGGCTTTAAAGCTGCTTGTGACATTTTGCTCTGCTCTTTATTGATTTGATCATCGATGATGTCGAACAATACCTTTATGGTCGTTGATGCCGAACAAGGCTTTCAAAGCTGTTTGTGACATTTTGCTCCTCTTCATTGATTTGATCATCGATGATGTCGAACAATAGATTTATGGTCGTTGATGTCGAACAAGGCTTTCAAAGCTGCTTGTAACATTTTGCTCTCTTCATCATCAAGCATTTTATTGATTTGTTCATCGATGATGTCGAACAAGGCGTTTATGTCGAACAACACATTTTACATCGAAGAAAGGCCCTTTTGACAGCTAATGACTTTTTGCTTTCTACATCATCAAGCTTGTTATTGATTTAATCATCGATGACGTCGAACAACACTTCTTTCGATGATGTCGAAGAAGGCTTCCATTGTATCTGATGAATTTGATCATCAATGATGTCGAACAAGGTCATTTACGTCGAACAATGCATGTCGAACAAGACCTCTTTTTATGTTGATGACATTTTGTTTGCTTCATCATCGAGCTCGCACATCGATGTGGTCGATCATGGCCTTGTTACTTGCTCATCCATTACCCATGGGTGTTATCGATGAGTTCCTTCAACTCTGCTCGAGTAACTTGATAAAGTCTCGTTTTGGTACTGAAGGTCTTTATATTTGGTTGTTCCTCATAGCATATGCTTATTCGATCAACTTATATGTTGTCTCCATACTCTAGCGTTGCTGCTACTATCCTTGATCTGATCATCGTTCTTGTTCGAGCGTTGGTTAGAGGTTCCCACAGACGGCGCCAACTGATGAAGGGAATTTTCATCTATGTGTCTGGTCCACGTCTAATGTGCCACGTAATGATGTTTTCCGCTCCACAGTATGGAATACTAAGCCGGTCAGATCGAGTTGGACTCCACTTCAAGGTTCCTAACCCTGTGCTCAAAGAAACTCGTCAGGTTGTGCCGGTGGTTGACCCGGCGCTGACCCTCCGATTCCTAAGTCAGATCAATTCAAAGCATAGCAGAATATAGCAGAAAAGTAGTAGTTAAGTCGAGCAGAATCTACCTTAAAATGTAAGAAATGCGGAGTATTTATAGAAGTGGAAAGCGGATCTTTCGGATCGGTCGGGTCTTTCGGGTCGGGTCGTGTAGGATCTTTATTGGTTCGATCCAATTGAGATCTTATTGGTCGAATAAATGTGTTCATAGGTCGAATGGAATGATCGAAGGTACCCATATCAGTTTAGTTCGATCATATAGTGCAGACTTGATGTATGTCGAATAACATGGATCATATTCGATCATAATGGAGCAGATTTGATATATGTCTATGTCGAACTACATTAGGTCGATCATATGGGTATGTCGAACTACATGCGGTTGATCATATGGACCAGATTTGATCATAATGGAGCAGATTGGTGTATGTCGAATAGGTCCATTTTGGTGTATGTCGAATAGGTCCAGTCTGGTCTATGTCGAATAGAAGCAGATTATGGTATATGTCGAATAAGAGCAGATTATGGTCTATGTCGAATAAGAGCAGATTTTGGTCTTAATTTGACTTTATTCTGACGTGTAACTTGCCATGTCTTTGATTAAATATTTGGTATATCAGGCAAAGCTAGTACTGGTGGCAGTGGTTCATCCGGTGGTGGAGTTGTCGGAAATGGAGGTGGCGGTGGTGGTTCGGGATCGATGAAGGCTCCTGGAGGTGGAGGAGCCTACATATCCAGGTCTGGATTTGAAAGCAATCCCAAAGGGTACTTTTCGGGTTTGCATGGAAATCAAAAGGGCAAATAAGTCATGTTTGGGAACTATATATGTGTTTTGTTAAGATAAAATTAATGGGAGGCTACCCCTATTGTGTAGTCAATGGTATTAATTAATATCATTATTATTATGAATAAAATGTTGGCATAAAATCTTTGCAATTTTATTTAAATTGTATGTTTCTTTTGTCGGGGTTGACATCGGTGAAATCACAATTTTAGATGGCTATTTTCTGTGTTGGAATCAATCAAAAAATTGGGCCATCTAACGAATTAAGATTTAGTATATTTGCGTTCGGTCAAAAGATGTTTGGTTTAATCAAGCTTTTTTTGCTAATTAAATTTAGGGCTTTTTTAAGGTTAGTACATCTTGTGCTAACAAACCATTAAGCCCCCTTCAATTATCATTGGATCAAAATGATTTTGATCTTGACCATTTTATATTTTGAATGGCAACTTGTACAGTACGTTATTGTACTTCATATATTTTCAATCTTTAAAAATGTTAAAAGACTAAAATTACTCGTATACCCTTCAGTTAAGATCTTATCAGATTTTAAATGATTAACAAAGACTATTCTATTTTAACAGGACCAAAAGTACATTTAAAAACATTCCAGGACGAAAATTGCAATCATGTAGAGGGAACTCAAATGCGAAATATTGCAGAGAATTAACTAAAAGTTGCAATTTTGTTGAGTATATGGGACTAAAAGTATAATTCAGGGTTTTGTTTTATGAAACCAAATGTGAACTTGCCAACATAGTTTTCATTTGCGAAATACAAAAGTTTAATACTATTAGCTAATTGCTAATTACTAATTACTTATTTATTGTAAGAACAAAAAAAAATACTTATTTATTGTGAGATGTTATACCTATTATAGCATATTAGTTATTATGTTGATGAAAATAATATAACGTTTAAAACAATATATTTTTAGGGAACTAAAAATGCGAATTTTTTTCATTTTCTAGTAATGCAATCCAAACTGTACTCTAACTTTCAAATTAATTTTTATTGACAGAAAAAATCAAAACTATGGCAAGAGATGTCAATCGGATTTCAATTTGCAGTGGTGAGTTTATTAATTGTATGTGTCATGCAATAAAGAGTACAACACGACACGCATGCATGCATTGATAATAAATCTTCAGATTTTATATAAAATATTATTTAATTTATATATTATTATGTAAAATCAAATTAATTTAAGATATTTAATATATATATATAATCTAATTATTTTAAGAGATTTTTAATAATTATATATAAAATTTATTAAATAGGATTAATAATTTAACTATTTTTGCAATTGTGACTGAAATGCTTCAAATTTGTGTATTGTGGGGTAAATTTGTCAACCAGAAAATATATAGGGCAAACTTTGGCAACAATCTTTAATTATATGACCAATTCTACAAATTTTTCATCAATTCCGTCAAATTTGACGGGTACGTGCTCCTCACATGTTCAATTCCATCATTAATTTGACGGAAGTATAAAATGTGTAACGTCCCATCAAATAATGGTACCAAATGTGTCGGACGAAATAAATGTGGCACCAAATCCTTAAAGTAAGGTAAATTGTGGTACCAAGAGTGAAATTCTCTAAAAAATGAGAGGATGCAAACTGTTGAGTTTTCTTAATTCAAGGTTGTTAAGTGCTATATTTGAGTTTCGATGGTGCAGGTGTCCATTTTACCTATTTCGGAGGTGCAAAGTGCAAAAACCACATTTTTTTTGTGTTATTGATGAAAACGTATTCTTGCTCCAAACTCCCGACATAGCTGGTATTTAATTTTTTTAAATGTACTTTTTATCCAGCAAAAGTAGAATAGTCTTTGTTTATCATTTTTTATCCGATAAGTATGCCTTAGTTTTCTACATACTTTTCGTCACAAACTATATTAAAATCAATTGGGACAAAAATGAAAAATTATTTACAAAATGGAATTAATGCAAGCGCAACAGTTTAGGAATTCGATTATGTCGAAGTTAAAACTGAAATTTAATTCAAAATGGATTTAGTGATGTGTCAATTCGGACCTTACTAGCTCAAACTCGATTTAACATGATCCAAGTGTCAAATTAATTAGTGAGAGTAAATTATATAAACTTAGTCTTGTAATTGGATGAGTTTCACCAAATTCGATTTAAACTAGAACTTTTCTATCTTAAATAGAATTATTAAAGTAAACCTAATAAAATTAATTAGCATAAAAAAGCTTGATTAAACCAAAAATCTTTTGACCGAATGCAAAGACACTAAACGTTTTTTTGATTGCTGACCAATTTTTTTGATCGATTCCAACACACAAAATGGACATCTAGAGTTATGACTTCACCGATGTCAACACCCACAAAAGAAACATACAATTTAAATAAAAGTGCAAAGATTTTATGTCTGAATTCACTGGGGAAAACATTTTATTCATAATAAAAGTACATTTTTTATTTTTAAGTTTTGGTTTATGTATTCATGATATAAACTTTAAATTCTTGATAACTGCATAGTAATAATTTAAGTGATTTAGTCAAAAAAATTATGTGGTGTGTCATTAAGACCATAATATGATAAAAAAAATAATATATGATTCAACTAACTTAGGAAATTAGTTAATCACGTGCAACGCACGTGTACTTTTCTAGTTTAAATAAAAGTTCAATGATTTTATGCCTGAATTAACTGGGGAAAACATTTTATTCATAATAAAAGTACAATAAGGGTAGCTAGCCTCCGTTAATTTTAACTTAACAAAACATATAGTACCCAAACATTACTTATTTACCCTTCTGATTTCCGCGCAATCCAGAAAAGTATCCTTTGGGATTGCTTTCAAATCCAGACCTGGATATGTAGGCTCCTCCACCCCCGGGAGCCTTCATCGATCCCGAACCACCACCGCCACCTCCACCTCCACCTCCACCTCCAGGAGCCTTCATCGATCCCGAACTACCACCGCCACCTCCACTTCCGGCAGCTCCACCACCACCACTGGCTTTGCCTCCGGCATCTGATCCAGCACTATTGCCCATAATTATGTTATTAAGCTATATGTTTTCTTTCTTTTTGTTTTAATATTTAAGAATATGATGATGTGATTAATTTTAACATAATTTTTCAATATATATAGAGACTAATTTAAGAATATGTGCCTTTCTTAATTGATTAATTTATGAAATTGGTTAGCAATTTGTGAAAGGACAATTGATGTGAATAAAGCGGCCCCAAAACCAGCATGATTCCAAATGGTCCTTTAACTTGCGACAGACACGTGTCTACGTAAATCTCTCTTTTCCGATAATCAAATAATATATTAGGGTCTATTTAGATGGGTTTTGACTCGATTTCGTGGGTCTCGGTTTAAAAAAAATGGTTTGGGGGGTTTCGATGAAACTTTTGAGATCTCATTTGGATGAGTTTTGGTTGTGGGATTTTGTGGTTTGAATAAGTTGAAACCCCACATGGATTGGGTTTGGATGTTGGGGTTTAGGGGAAAAAATAGGTGGTATGTGTCAAATCAATGTCTTTTTTGGTGAGATTTGGGAGAAAAAGTAGGTGGTAGGTGTCAAATCAATGTTTTATAGGTTTGAAGAGTTTGAGTGTGAGTTTTTGAATAGGTTTTTGATGGGTTTATGGGTTTTCACGAAAACTCATTTGAAAGGGTTTTGGCTCGATTTCGCAAAACCCGAAAGACCGGGCCAAAACCCATCTACATACAATCTTAGTGCTCTGTTTATAAATGTTGTTGGCTTTTAATTTGTCCCTGTTCCATTTAGATTGGCTTGCTTGTGTGGTTCCATCTATCAAAAAACACAAGCAATGTCTTTATCAAAAGTTACAATTGATTAAATTCTTCTCTAAAGTTAAAACACATTCTCCTATATAGGCTAAAAAAGTAGTTCATATATTTATATTCGTGTTGGTACACAAATATCTTGTAATATACAACACTTTAAACTTATGGTGTGAATGACTGAGAACATATTTACACTCAGTGGTGGGCCCGGGCCGGGTAACTCTTACAAAACCTGCTTAGCTAAAATATTTAGCTCATTCATGTCGACTGAGTAATCTCAAAATTCTGACACACAACAAAATATCCACTTAAATGAAATATTTTTGTCTCTTGCATAATTGAGAAACAGGCTTCAAAAGTACCCTGCCTAAGCCTAACCGTGGTTAACCAGGGTTAAAGAAAGAGAAGGGAAACTGAATTTAAAAATAAGTTAAAAAATAATTATGGACAGGTGTTTAAAAGCTGAAGAAAAAAAAAATTTAAAAAAATATTCATGGAATTAACTACACGTACAACGTACATGCACTTTTCTAGTATTTTATAAGTGGGGGTATATTTTGGGTTTCTTCGATGCTGGGTGGTCTGCACCCCACTTTACTCGACACTTGTTCACTGCAACATTTGTACAGTTTTTTATTTTTGTTTTTTCTCCCTCTATTAGATATTGACACGTTTCTTTAAAATTTTATTTACCACATTTCTTAACCAACCTTCGTTAAAAAAAATACTAACCTTGGTTAACAAAAAGTTTGGCTGCTATGTTGCATATATATGGATACGGCGATACAAACGGGTACGATATGAATATGGCGATAAGAATTTTCAAAATTTATAGAATACGATACGGCTAAAACATGTGTGTGCATATTTAAAAATACATTATATTAAGAAACCATGGTTTTAAAAATATATAATAAAAGTTATGTAAAATATATTAAGTTCATTTTTTATTCTATTTTAAAATGAACATGTTATCTTCCTCTCATATAAATGTTCAAGTAAAACCGTAGTATTAATACCTTATGCAAAGTCTTTGGCCCTTTGAAAAATTTCAAGTGTTTCATGCAAATCACTTTGTTAATATACATAAGCTAGATTTTTTTTTTAAGGAATACGTGTTATTAAGTATTTTGGGTGATTTTTTTTTTTTTTTAAAGAAATACATGGTATCTTTTCTATTTTTTATTTTCTTATTATTGGAAACGGTGACGTATATCGAATGAGTATCTGAATATTCGAGTATATGATACTGCACGGTATATAATTTTGAAGTATATTTGCAACCTAGTTTGGCTGCAAAAGATACAGAGATATTTTCTCTTACTCATTCCATTAGTCCCTACCATTGTTGAGGTTTCTCTGCAATTAATAATTTTGCTGCTTCCGACTCTTCCCCACCGCAAGTTACGGCCGCTGCCATTTAGATCTAAACTCCATTTTACCCATTCCATTCTATTAACATTCATTCAATAACTTTTATCTTGTTTTGTAGGGACAAGGTAACATAAATTGGAGGCCGCATGATTGATTGAATTTGCTTCTACCGGCAGTAATTGACATGTTATATTTTTTGTTACATATTTAATTGTCTAGAGACACAAAGAGGTGTAAGAACATGGAAGTGGGATTGAAGCAAGGTGTAGGAAGCTTCATACATGTTAGAACAAGAGACATACTTTCTCTTTCTCTGTCCCTAATTTTTTACTCCTATTTTTTTTTTTTTTTTTTTTTGACGTCCCAAAATAAGATTCTCTTTCTATGATTGAAATTATTTTTTCTCAAAAATATTCTCTCACATAAAATAATGATTTGATACCAGTAATTCTCAACCACTAACTTTGAGGGTATAAAAGTAAAAATACCCAAAAATTTTCACTTTTTCAACTCTTTTTTTTCCCAAGGGTTTAATCCCTTTCGAGGCGGGTTGGGCACATTAAGTGGGTACCTCTCCCAACAGGGATTCGAACCTAAATCCGCTACTTTCAACTCTTGCCTAAAACTCCGTGCAAAAAGTGAAGGGAGTAAAAAATAACGAACGAAGGTAGTACTATGATATTACATTCTCAACTTCATGACTGATAATGTTTAACATTTCAAGAAATCGGAAATGTTGTGCTAGCCATAAGACTATCTGTTTTGATCTATTGTCACGGGTCAATGACTTGATGGTGTCTAAGTCACCTGGATAAAAAATATAAGGAGAAAAAACCGTCAATAGTAGGGCAAAATAATGGTGGATGAAAGGAGAGGAAAAATCACGTGTTTTTCTCAATGTTTTCATAACCGGATCGGAAATCGAACCAGTAACTCAACTGGTTACCGGTTCGACCGGTGATGATGTCATAAGTATTATGTATTTCATTACTTGTTATTTATAATACAGACTAGAAGAAAAAATACTGTGATATATCATATAATATTTATATGGGATCCAAATTAAACAAAACTCATGAGCACACCCAAAAGATTGTAAATAAAAAAATTTGAATACTAGACTTTTGACATTGCACAAAAAAAATTTACATTGAGAAAAGAAAAAGAATTCAATAGACTTTTGATCTCCTTTATTATTTTCGACTAAAACCACATCCCCATTTATTTAATGTCTTCCTTCCCATTTATCTTAGAAGCAATTCAGCAACCAAATTTCCAATTCTTCCTTATTTTATAGCATTTTCATCTTTAAATTTTTCCTCTTTTCCTGGACTTCAAGAATCAAAATACACATATCTTCACAAAGAGATAAACTTATTAAAATACTATAGAATTCTCTGTTGTTGGGTGAAGTTTGAAGTATCAACATTCTCAAATTAGCAGGAAGATTGACTAGAAAAAGAAGGATTTTGCAGAATTTGGGTTATAAAACCCTTATTTTTTTATTTCTTTTAAAATAGAGAAAGTTGGGAACCGCGGGTCAGACCGGCTGACCGGGCCGTCGATTCGCTGGTTTTTTACCCGTTATGAGCAGTTCGTACTGGTTCTGAAAGCATCCAGACCGAAGAGGGCATCGGTTCATGGTCGAACCGGTCCGATTTTAATAACATTGGTTTTTCTACAGCAGACGGAGGAGAAAAAGAAAAAAAGAAAATGTATTAAAAAGGTAAGACACGTCGGACACATTAAGTGAAAACTTCTCCCACCAGGAATTCGAACTTGCGTTCGCTATTTTGTAGTGATTAGTCCCTTTCACTAGACCAATTACTTGGATATGAATATGGGTCAGTATGCTTGGATGGAAATTGCTTCAATTGAATATTACAATAAATTTACACATGATATTTTACAGCCTTTGTACATATGTAAAATAAATTGCTTCAATTGTCTACAAATCCAATAATCTAAAAAAAGAAAAGAACTGCTCTACAGATCTAATATTTACATAAGAACTTTGTTATCTACTTATCTACTTATATATCTACATATCTATATATATATATATATATATATATTTGAGATCAGTCTTTGACTTCAATTAAGTTCTCTTGACCAAATACTAATTTTACAAAATTTTGAATTATTTTAATTGATAAAAATTTCACCAGTTCAAAATTTTAAAAAATAACTAACTCCAAATCCCACCAAAATTCAAAAGAAAACTACCCCAAGTCCCACCAAAATAACCACGTCCCTTTAACTCTCTAGGACTAGAACTATATCAACATCTCATTAACTTCCGCTATCTATTTTTCAACTTCAAAAAAAAAAAAAAAAAAAAGATATCTTTGCTTCAACTATGTGCTTCAGATGTTCGAAGAAATGCTCAAGAGAGATGATGTAAGTTAGAATATAATCACAATTTGGATATTTTGTTATGCAGTACATGCAATAGTAGAATGCAGTCCTCTGTTCATTTGCATTTTTTTGTGCTCATTTCAAATATCTTTTATTCTATTTGCATATTGAGCATCATAAATATATTGATTTTTATTGTAGTTCTATCATCCTAATTTATTTTGGAGTTCTCCAATTTAGTTTTTGTCCACATGGATGATATAGATTTGCCTCATAATGGTATACAAAATAAGGTATGAGTTCATCATGATAAAATTCAGTTCGTGGATTTATGCGGTTATATAGTCAAGTAGTTTGGAGTTCATTTACAAGCATGCTCATGTACATACTTAGACTAATTGATAGTTCAGTTGTCTTTATAGAGAAGTACATATTTAGTAGTATTTCAAACGATGCTATCATGGACTGATTTCAAAAGATGAAAAATCGTCGTGGTCAATTTTTAAAGTAAATATGTAGATATTTTGGGTTCCTTTGGGAATATAACCGGGAATCATATGTAATTAAAGTATCTCTTGAGGTTTATTTTTGTCAAACTCCACCTCCCTATTTTTGTATTGCGTCATATATATATTTTCTCGTGAATAATATAAGCTTTAAGTTCAAATGTTTGATTATTTGCATTCTTTAACTAGGAATTATACTTACTCAACTTTTTCTTTGTTTTGTTTGTATTTTAAATTGGAAATCTTTTACGCTTACAACATTGAAGAACAACTTCTTTAGGTTTGACTGTCTTAAGTCTCACCATACCCTTCCTTAGTAATGATGTTGTTAAGCATATTTATTTAGTGATCAACGTGACTTTAAGCAATGTTTGATTTAGTTTTTAATGATTAATTTCAATTTCATTCAATCTTCTTGCATGTGGCTGTGATAGTAAAATTAAACAACCCTTATATTATCAAGTACGAGGATGCACGGAAGGAGAAGGTAAATTAGCATACTGCATTTTCTTTTCATATACTTCCTTTCACCAACAAATCTTGCATATTTCAACCCTTATGTTTGACTACAGAGTTGGAATTCTGATTTTTATGTCATTATTAACATTAACATCTTCTACTTGCTTTGAGAACCACAAGGTGTTTTAGAATATACATGGTGGCGGAGGATGGACTTGGGAGAGCGGTGAAAATAATTAGCGCCATATGACAAATCAAGCATCTCAATGATAGTGAAGATGGATAGAATTTTGGTACTAACAACGAACATGCAATTTTTCTTGATTTTTATGTATAGGTTGAATTTTATACTACAATAGTAGCACATGTTCTACATGTGAAGAGTTGTTATGTACATACATAAACTTATCTAATTACATGTAGCCTATTTTGTAATCAAAATATATTACAATCTAATATATTTCTGTAAGTTTTTATTTAGAAGATTAGTATGTTAAAAAAATGGTCTCACTTAAATTCAAGTAAGTTCTTTATATCAAAATTATTGAATATTTCAAATGTAAATATGAACATAATGAGGGCGTAAGATCTAACTCTTTCCGCATAGTTGCATATCTTCCCATGACCAAATAGTTTGTATTGAATTCATTCAATATCTTTAACTACTTAGTTCATATGTTGACACAAACAAATAATTTTTCTAATATTTCGTTAGACTATTGACCTTTGAGTTTTTTTATTTTTTTTAATGTAATTTCAAATTTTCAATAATTATTTTAAAATACCCCAATCATTATTATTCATATTTATATTATCTCATAAACTACAATATAGATATATTTAAAATAAATCCGTGCAAAGCACGGAGTGTATACTAGTTCAATTTATTTAATATGTAGGAGTTTATGTTCCATTGCCTTCTTTGTAACCAAAGATACAAAGTGTAATTTTATAAGATACGGGATCAAAACTTTGCTAAATATTTCAAAAGTTTTGGTCGAAAGAATAATTTAATATTGTACATGGTCAAAAGTAACGTTGGTCAAATCCTGCGGGACTAAATTTGCAATTCCACCATATAAATAAAATTTTGGCAGCCTCTAGAATTAATTGTCTATGAAAAAGTGGTCCAAAATGTATGTCATACGTGAAAGTTTGTAAGTCTGTTCACATCTTTCCAGTGAAATTCAAATGCATATATATAAAAAGTTTTAGTATTCTTCATACTAATACATATACTTATAATTAGATTTTTAGATTTTTGTTAAAGAATACATTTTTCATCAATTATTACATCAGAAATCATTTCAATAACTGCTCAAATAGACAAATACAAATAATTGTAGATAATATATAAATCACTATTAAACACTAATATAAACTAGAGGAAAATTCACAAGTGTAATGTGGTCTCAGTTTTGTCAGTGTTTGATGTAACGTATTCATCATCTTAAAAAGAAAGAAAGAAAACCTACTAAGCTACGGCTTCATTGACATAATTAGAAGATTTCGATGGCTCAAATTTGACTAATAAAAGAAATCACAACATGAGATTTGTTGACAATATTTAATTTGTTAATTATATGATTCAATAATGGTCAAATTTGACACAATTTCGAAACAAAAGAATACGTGATCGATGTCAATACTACTAGAACATAGAAAATACATAAATCACAAAAACAATATGACGATATGAGCTATTTTGACATTATAAAGAGATCTCACAAAATAGATAAAATCGTGGGAGCTTTGATGAGGTGAGGAGGTGGCTTATTCTTTTAGTTGTTGGGCTTTGACTCGCTTCCTGATCCTATCTGACGTGGATATAAGATATGAAACCCGAAAATTTTTGCTCAACTCAGGTTTGATTAAACTCATCCGACCAAAAAATAAGTGAAATACACCTGTTTTGTGATTGGTTGAGTTATATATATATATATATATATATATATATATATATATATATATATAGATAGATATATATATATATATAGATAGATATATATTTCATTTCAAAGCAAGTGTATTGCAATTTTTACGTTAATGTGTTGGGTTCAGCCAGACGACCCGGTTTAGGCAAGAACTACCCTATGAACCCTCCATTTGACAATGAATTACTTTTGTCCACGAATCTTGGTTAAACGGGTGCCGTGAAATTTTTACAAGTGTATATTGTGTGTACAATAATGTTAATAATATATTTTGTACTAGTGTGTATTGTATGTACAAATGTACAATAATGTTAATAATATCTTTTATACGATGAGTTTAAGGTTATTGTCATAATCTTAAGTACACGTAGGGCTCGAGACATTAATTTTCCCTAGTGTTGTATGATAGTTCTACACGACAAGTAATTATGACAATATATATCAACATGTGATTGGTTTAGTGAAACGGAGCAGTCACTACAAAGTAGTAAACTTAAGGTTGAATCCCTGTTTGGAAATGTTCTCATTTAATATTTTCGATACGCCTCGAAAAGGATTAAACCCTTGGAAAACAAAAAAAAGTAACGACAATATATTCCAGAGGTTGTCTTAATAAGACTTACACTAGATGGCTTTTATAAATGGAGTACATGTAGCTGCATGTGAGTTATATATGTACCCAGATAACATTCTGAGACTTGTTCATTTTCATTGTAAACCTTTGTATTAAATGATCGATTAAATTATGTATTGTCAAACTTAATATTCCTTGAACCAATCACTTCCAACTATAAGTAGTTTAAGATAAATATTTAATTTCTTATAGTCAAAACAATCATATTTTACTAGATATATATAGTCTTAGGCAGCCACCAAACATTGCGTGAAGAGATATATAATATCAACAATAAACTCCGCGCGCACATGCACATTAAGATAGTGAGATATCTAAATTAATTTGATGCCAAGTCATTTTGACATAGCAATCCAATCTTTAAAATCATTTTATATTTCCATTTAGTACTTTACCCAGAACCAAAAGTCCAAAAAATACCAATCAAAAAGCTAGCATTTAAAAAAATTGTTCTATAAATAGCCTGTCATAGCTATTTAACACATATCTACTAATCATAAGCAAAGAAAACAAGAAAGGCCAAAAGTTATTTTTAAGGATGTCTACCGAATGTCAAGGTAATTAATTAATTTAATATCGCTTTATGTATTGTATTATATATGTGATTTGGTAATTATAACAATGACGAGTTTCCTATTAGAATGATAAATCTTTGTTGATTTATTTTCTTGTAGTTCATTATTATAATATAAGTATTGTTACTAATTTAGTTTAAAATAACTTTTGTGGTCTATGTAGGTAAGGATTCGTGGCCTGAGCTTGTCGGGGCGCCAGGAAATGTGGCAGTAATGACTATTGAAAGGGAGAATCCTTTGGTCACGGCTATAATTTTGCCACCGGGAACATTACCTAGTACTGATTTTCGATGCGATCGAGTTTGGGTTTATGTCGATGAAAATGGCAATGTTAGTAGGGTTCCCATTATTGGTTAGGGTTCGAATTTGAGTTGCCATGTCTAAATAAAATCTATTGTTGATGTTTCCAATAGAATGTTCAATGCTCTTGTCAATTTAGTATGTTATTTTCTCCTAATGTTGTTTCAATAATGTTCCTCATCTTTGAGGTCTTGTACTAAATAGAAATTTTTCATGTCAATAAATGTTAATAATGTTTTCTTCCAGTTATTCAATTATCTTGTATAAATAATGAAATTATATAGGTGTCATTTTATTTTATATACTTTACCTTTTCTTTATATTTTTTATTTTATTTTTAAGATTCCGAACACTTTTTATGGATGGCAAAAAGGGCAAAATCCCTTTGGGTGATCCTTTACTGATTCGAACAAACCTAATCCAACCCATATATTTTCTATTGTTCATGGGTTGAGATTTATAAACATTTATATGGAATTTTAATAGGTTTATAAGCGGGTCATTAATGGGTCTACTGAAAAAAATACACAATTAGCTAAATTAGTTAACATTTAATGACTTAATTTTGACTCAACAATAATATTTTATATTTGTCTCCTAGATTCATGAAAATTTTAGTTACAATATTAAATTATTAAATATATTTAAGTTTCAAATAATATAAATATAAAATATTAAATTGCTTTAAAAAAAATCTTAAGTGTTATGAGTTTTTCTTAATCCATAAAATTTAAATAATACCATATTAATCTAATCTCACTTAGTGATATTTGAATAATATTTTCTTAACTATAATGCATTTATTTAATCTTAATTGTTAAAATACACACTATTACTATATTTAAACGGTTCGATGCATGACCCAACCCGAACAAACTCATTTGGACCTGACTCATTATCCCATATAAAGTGACTCGTTCCCCATTTTGACCCCTTTACTTTATATGACGAAATATGTGTTCGGGTTGTTTCACTAATTTGGGCTGGACCAAATCGTTTTTTGGCCCAAACCGGTCCATATACACCCATTGGTTTCCACAAGAATCGCTGGCGCTAAAACGCGACTCTACTATATATCTTGTTACCGGATTACTCTTCATATATCAAAAATCCCATCAATCTGAGACCATAAAACACTTATTCTCGCTCCAATACTACTTCACACAGGCATGTCTTTTTCTTCCCAATCCTTTTATTTCTGTTAAATATTATCTTTCTTGAAATATGCACATTTCTTTCATCTGGGTTTAACTTGGATTTGTTTTGAAATTCTGTAAAGATGTGTAATTTAGGATAAATTATGAAATTTATTTTATTCTGTTATAAAATCGTACGAATTTATTTGCAAGAATACATCATCATAATCCATAAGTTAATAATAATACTCTGTTATAATTATGTTAAAACTGAATTTCTTTGTAAGTTCAATAGTTTTTTATTGTTAATTGAATGAGCAGATTTATATATTTAGTTGCAATTATGTTATGAGTTAAGGTAAAATAAGTTGGGCTGTATAGTTAAATTTTGAGTGAATAACAAATTACCTCCCTATGTTATTCTTAATTGGTAGTTTTTCCTCCCCGTGTTTTTGTAAAAGAAGCACACGGTGTCAAGGTGCCCATTTACGCATATTACAGGTAAGTAAGTGAACCATTTTACGCATAATACAAGGGGTAAATTGAAGTGAATATGTTGTTAAGGTAGGGCTAAATTGATCATTTCTCACATGAGAATGAAGTCCAAGTCGCAATATAGAGCGTGTGTCCAACACTTTACACCACAAGGAAGGAGGCACATCGTTCATTATTTCATATCAGAGGGGGGTAAATTGCCTATTTTCATATCAGAGGGGGTAAATTGCCCATTAGGCATATCACAAAGAATTAACTTGACTTATATAATCTTATCAAACTTTTAGTGTGTTTATAATAAGTGATATGCTGTAATTTTGCAAAAACAGAAGCCAGTTATAAGTTAAAAATATTCACAACAATTGCGTCGAAATATTTTTCACGGTCGACGGCCTATGTGAGCTTTTGTTTCATGTTTTGGGGCCAAAATGTAAAATATGTCAATAGATTAATAATAAACCTATTTCAGCTTGTGTTCTCTTATAAGGTTTTGCTGATGATCTTATTCAAAAATATATGGAATATGTCTAAAGATCAACTGAATTGTGTATAATTATGTAATTATTTTGCTGATGTGGCATCAGGTCATTGGCGACTGCATGTAGCATAGTGGATTGACAATGTTGTCCTTCGCAAAAACATTCTCGACTTTTCCCTCTCGACTCCCCTGTTCTCTCCCACATCGATTGATTCACCCAATCATACTAACGAGAAGTAGTATTGACAATGGCAATGATACAGACACATCGCAGCCTGTCCAACCACCTATAATAACACCACCGGAGACGGTAGAAATACGGTTTAAAAGAGGCTCGAGAAGAAGAAGAAAGCAAGAGCAAGAGACGTCTAATATGCCGTTAAAGAAAAAGTCGCCTCCTAAAGAATGGGACTCGATGACTTTAACGGAGAAGGCTATAGAGCTTTATGTGGGTGAAAAGGGTTTATTGTTTTGGCTTAACAAATTTGCTTATGCTTCGATTTATATTATAATCGGAGGGTGGGTATTGTTCCGGTTCGTTGGTCCTGCACTTAACTTGTATCAGCTTGATACTCCTCCGTTGGCTCCGACCGATGTGTTCAAGGGGTAATGAAAGAAACTTCATAGGCAATTAAGGAAGGGTCTAAAATGTAATTTGATGAGGCATTTGCTCCCTTTTTTTTCTTTTCTTTTTTTTTTCCTCTTTGTTTTGCTAAATTTGCTATATGAAAGAGTTGTGAAATGATGGTATTTGTATTATATTTCTTAACTGATTAATCTTTTTTCAACTTCTTTAATTTATTGGTTCTTTTCCTAATGTTTGATATATTTGTTTGTTGATATAATGAAAGAAATTGAGTTATTGGGTCTTCTTTGGGGAAAATTCTTGTCTATATATGGTTTGGTCAAACCCATCAAATCACATGGCAAGTGTATTACACTTGCTTTGTGATTAGTCATTTTCTTAGGAGTTACATTAAATCATAAAACAAGTATATTACACTTGCTATGTAATTACTTTAGGTTCAATCGAATCCAATCTGAGTAATAATTTCCTGTTGTTTAGATTAAACAGATCAAATGTGTAGGGAGATGAAGAATCTACATATTTAAGTTAATGGGCTTGTTGGGCCATATCTTGGACCATAAAATGTAAAAATACATGCCGGGGTTAAGGCTCTCAACTCGGTCCGATTTTGATTGATTTATTAGGATATTAATTATTCAATAATTCATAAAAACTTTGAAGAAATCTTTTTGGTAGAACTCATACCAAAAATCTCAATAGTCTCAATTTACTACTTTCTTGGTCACTAAATTCTTTTCTCCTTTTATTTTTTTTGGGAAATGAAATTAAGTTCTCAAAAATACCCTTAAAGATTTGACATTATTTACTCTCAATTACTACTTTTAAATGTATAATTTTAAAATTATCTAAAACTTTCACCCTTTTAACTCTTTATATGAACTAAATATCTCATAGTGATCATCACAACATGTTTTGAATTTTTTTTTTGGATGAATTATCATATACGAGTATATAATAATTAATATCATTCTTTCATTTACTAAATTGCTATTTTGTTCAATAATTAGTCAATGAAACTTTTACTCTTTACTTTAATTTTAATAAATAAAATATACTTATTTAATTACAAGGCCCCAATTCATATTTGTAACTTGAAACTTGAAAGTATAAAGATTTGGCAAAATATTATCCTAATAGGAGTACAATTTGTTTTTATCAATTATACTGTATATTTACAACTCGGATTAAAGAGTGCATTACTTCTACAACTCGGATCAAAGAGTGCATCACTTCTACTAATTAATTTGCATCTGGTTCGATTCCGTTTAAATTAGATACTTGGGCAGCAACCAAAAATATGACACATCCAAGAATAGGGCTTCTTGGATGACTTTATAAGATTTATAAAATTTATTACACCTGAAGTCATTATATATATTTTTGTCAAATGTCCTGAAGTCATTATTATAAAATTCATTTTATTTTTGAGAACATATGATTAACTAACATGTGCACAAATAAATTGAGGTCATTATTTAAAAAAAAAAAAAGTTGTTAGTTCTTAATTCATTTTGCAGCATTGTTAGACACATTAATTAAACTTTTCTTCTGTCAAAAGGCAGTACAAAGTTCATCATATTGTGATAATTGTTCTTTACACTAGAAATAAGATATTTGTAAATAAGACACACTCAGTTTCTTACATTAACAATAATAATTTTCCACCATGCTAAAAAGTAATGTTTTCATGCACTATAAATTTCAGTGTCATAATTCAGAAAATATAAACACTCAAAACACAAAAGTTAATAAAAAATAAGTAAGATGGGAATTTTTTTTTCGTGTTTGGTTAGATTTTGACAATATTGGTGGTAAGTGGGAAATGTGAAAAAAATTAACCGTCCAGCAGTTCCCATGCGCTACTTAGAAAATTGCAAGGATTATTTGGTGCATAACTCGACATTGGAGAATCCAAGCAAAGAATGTTGTGTGAAAGGTGTTCAATATTTTTCACTAGTTGTTCCTCCATATGCAATGTGCGAGTGTTATAAGACTGAACAAATAAAGCAGTTGTCCTTTAAACCTGTTAAAACTAAAACGGCAACTCTTCAGAAAAATGTCACATGCCTTAGTTTTTTCAATATCTTTCTTGTATCGTGTAAGTAATTATTCCCATCATTTTTTTCCCCTTTTATGCCTTATTTAATTGAATAATAATACTCATTATTTTTTGTTTGTGAATGCAGGTATGATAAATAGAGCTTGAGGATGATGGACATTAGAAGAATTTTGCTTGTCTAAATTCTTTGTTCCTTGGTGTATTTTCTATTTTTAATTGCCCATTCTATCTTTAATAAAATAATGAATTATTATATCATGTCGCGGGATTTTTGATACATTCTTTGACATTCTTCTTGATTGAAGTTGTTACATTAAACTTTGAAACTAACATTTCCTTAATTCACTATGACAAATGTATAAATCACCTATATGATAAACCAAACAAACACTAATTACATAACTTAGTATATAAGTAGGGATGTCAATGAAGGGGATTTCAATTTGAATTGGATTCGAGTCTGACCTGATTTATCATAATTTAATCTGATTAGAAACTTGATAGATCAAACCCGATTATAAATAAAGATCCTTAATCCTAACTACATGGAGCGAATATGAATTTAGGTCGATCTGATCTGTCAAAGATTCATATATGACAATAAACAAATAAATAATACATACATTATAGTAACATTACTTGTAAGTTTGAACATATGAGCTGGATTACATAAAATAACAAAAGTTTTCTAGGAAAATATACGGGTGTAAATTTTGAAAGTAAATATTTTATTGGATCTTAAAAAGATTCGATATCCGACTGAATCTGTGGGACTCGAGAAATTCAGATTCGAGTAATATCCGATATGACATAAATGGAGTCGGATCTGGTTCGAGGAAAATTACTACTATCTCTTTCTCTTACTTTAATCAAAATTTAGTCCGAAATTTTTATTTGTTCAAGTTCGACGTGGGTTCATTATGTGTACAAATAATGAACAAAAGACTGTTGTATCTCGGGAGACTACCGGGAATCAAACTAAATGCACCATGACAACACCGAAAATATTGTCTTAAGATTATTGGTGTCTAACAATCTGTGTATTTAAATATTTCATAAAAACTATTTTTAACATAAATCTCAGCATAAATTAAATGTAGATAATCTAACATATATTAACTTTAATAAAATCAGATTATATAACAACATAAAAACAAATAAGAAACACTTACTTGGATCGAAATAAACGAAAGAACACTGCAATCAATACATGAAAACTAGGAAATTCGACTGAGGATTGGCGAAATAAATTTCCTTCAGAAAATATTTTCGAAGCTGTCACGGTGTATGCCGTTTGATTCTCGGTAGTCTCCTAAGATACTACAGTCTGTTGTTCATTATTTGTGTTTGCACAAATAATGAACCCACAGCGAACCGAAGCAAATAGAAAAAAATCGACATAATTTCAAAGTAAAGAGGAGAGTAATTTCTAATTATCTTCAAAAAAAGGATGCTTAATTGGCCAGATTAAGTTTCCTAATTAAAGACACGTAAATGTCTCAAGAGACACATTGCTTGGATTGCACTGTTTCGGTCCAAAGAATACCTCTTCAGATCGGTTAGACGGAACTCATTAATTACTCCCAACTAATTTTATTCACATAAAAATTATAAAATCCAACAATACCCCATGCAGTATAGTCTCCCAAGATACAACAGTATGTTGTTCATTATTTCCACACATAATGAACCCACGACGAACTTGAACAAACAGAAATTTCTGACTAAATATTGAAGAAAGTAAGAGAAAGAGATAGTAGTAATTTTCCTTTTAGTTACTACAAAACAAATTCAGATTGGCCAGATTATGTCTCATATTTATAGACACAAAATTGCCACTTGGAAAGGGAAACAATATATCGGTCCAAATGGTACTTTTTTTTAACCGACTAGACACATCTCTTACTATTATTTATTTCATTCACATAAAAAGACCCCCAACAACTAATACTAATTAAATAACTTAGTATATAAGTAGGGTTGTCAATGAAGCGGATTTCAATTTGAATCGGATTTGAACTCGACCTGATTACTATACCATGACATGACTTATCTTTATAACAGTACTATTATATCCTCAGCACGCGTTCCAGCGTGTTTTAATTCCTTATCATGCATTTTTGTGTGTATTAAAAACATTTAAGCACAAAAATAAGGAATTTTTTTATCAAAAAATGAAAGTAAATTTTATTTAAATGGAATAAGTAAAGAATCGTAAATTTTGAATAATTAAATTAATTAAAGCATCAAGGTGAAAAGTCACTTAATTAAATTAATTCAGATTAAAAAATTAAAAGATAAAAGTGTCATAGGGATTAGTGAAGAAGTTAAAAAGACACACAATTAAGTTAATTTAAATAAATTGGGCAGAATAGGAAAATAAAAAAAGTACTACACCATTCCATGACTTCTCTTTACAAATAGAATAGATATCTCTAAAAAAAAATTGATAGATAAATTAAATATATTTAATTACAAGGGGCCAATACGCATTTATAACTTGAAATCATAAAGAATGAGTACTTTTTGGTCCTAAGCTTGTGTTGGTTAATTTTAAGGCTGTCAATGGGGCATATATCAATCCGGATTCGATTCGAATTCGGTCTGATTTATTAGGATTATTGTCCGATTAGAGATTCAATGTACCTGATCCGATTATAGAGATCCGTAACCCGAAACACATGGAGCGAATATGTATTTAGGTCGATCTGATACGTTAAAGATCCGTATCCGACAATAAATAAAAAGAATGATATATATACACAATGATTTATAAAAGTAAGTAATATTAATAATATTTCACTGTCAATTTAAGATTATAGTAATTTATAACTCGTTTATAAATTTATTTAAGCGAATATTTTCATCTAAAAAGATGAATATTAGTAAAGAAAGTTTGAACATGTGATCTAAAATTAAATTAAATTGTAAAGTTAATAAACTTGTTTTAGGAAAAAAAATGTAATTTTTAAATGAAAATTTTATTGGATCAGGAAAAGATCCAATCCGACCAAATTCGACTAAGATCCATTGTATTCAAAAATTCTAGATTCGAGCACAATCCGAGTAAGATCCGAATTCGGCAGGATCCTATTCCATATAAATGGTGCCGGATCTCAATGAGTCAAATTCGACCAGAATCCGACCCATTGACAGCCTTAGACTTAATTTGCATCTAGGACGAGTCCGTTGGAATTAAAATTTGGGCCGCAACGGACAATAGGGCCGTGTTCGTACAATACAAGACCCGAAATTAATCAATATGGATAATTTATTAATTAGAATTCTAATAAATTTGTGAATGAGTTAGCAAATTACATTTTCTTAAATTATTGGTAAAATATTATTAATGATACAAATTTTAATAAAAAATTACATATATATTTAATTTTCCTATATATTGTCGGATATAAAATTTTAATGGATCTCATCGATTAAGATTCATCTTCGCTACATGTCTTTTGAATTATGAATTTTTATAATCCAATTATTTCCATAGAATATTTAATCGAATTAAAATCCTATTAAATCGAGCTGGATTCGGAGTAAAATCCGCCCAATTGACAACCTTAATGTGGCTATATGAGGGATGACACATTAATTTAATTCACATACCCATCAACAAGTGGAAGACCCTCTTCTTACAAGATATATAAAATTTATTACGCCTGAAGTCATTATATAT
Source organism: Penstemon newberryi var. newberryi (assembly GCA_030819805.1). Classification (NCBI taxonomy): domain Eukaryota; kingdom Viridiplantae; phylum Streptophyta; class Magnoliopsida; order Lamiales; family Plantaginaceae; genus Penstemon; species Penstemon newberryi. Next base: position 75,304,627 of record JAUALY010000001.1, on the reverse strand, counting down.
GTTTTTGTCAATTGTCCTGAAGTCATTATTATAAAATTACATTTTCCATTGATAACACATTTACATATGATTAACTAAGTAACACGTGCACAACAAGTAAATTGAGGTCATTATTTTCAAAAAACAAAAAAAAAATAAGTTATCAATTCTTAGCTTTTGCAACATTGTCAGACACATTAATTAAACTTTTCTTCTATCAAGAAGCGGGACATAAGTTCATCATATTGTGATAATTTTTCAATTACACTAGAAATAAGAAGGTAATATTTGTAAATTAATAAGACACACTCAGTTTCTTATATTAACAATAAACTTCCACAATGCTAAAAAGTAATGTTTTCATGCACTATAAATTTCAGTGTCATAATTCAAAAAGTATAAACACTCAAAACACAAAAATTAATAATAGTAAGTTAGATGGGAAAACATTTTTCGTGTTTGGTTTGATTTTGACAACCTTGGTGGTAAGTGGAAAATGTGAAAAAATTAACTGTCCAGAAGTTCCCATGCACTACTTAGAAAATTGCAAGGATTATTTGGTGCATAACTCGACATTAGAGAATCCAAGCAAAGAATGTTGTGTGAAAGGTGTTCAATATTTTTCGCTAGTTGTTCCTCCATATGTAATGTGCGAGTGTTATAAGACGGAACAAATAAAGCAGTTGTCCTTTAAACCTGATAAAACTAAAACGGCATCTCTTCCAGATAAATGTCACATGCCTCAGTTTTCTCAATATCTCCCTTGTATCGTGTAAGTAATTATTTCTACATTTTTTTTCTTTCTTTGCCTTAATTAATTGAATAATAATATTCATTGCTTTTTTGTTTGTGAATGCAGATATGATAAATAGAGCTTGAGGATGGACATTAGAAGAATTTTGCTTGACTAAATTCTTTGTTCCTTGGTGTATTTTTTATTTTTAATTGCCCATCAGATCTTTTTATCTTTAATAAAATAATGAATTATATCATGTTTGAAATTTTTCTAGATTGAAGTTTTAATTTAAACCTGGAAATTAACATTGCCTTAATTCACCATGACTAATATATAAATCATCTATAAATAGGATAACGGATAAGTTACAAACCAATCTATTGTTGGGGTCTTTTATGTGAATGAAATAAATAAGAGGAAGAGATGTGTCTATTCGGTTCAAAGAGGTATCGTTTGGACCAAAACATTATGTCCATTTCCAAGAGGCACTTTAGTTTCTATAAATATGAAACAAAATCTGGCCAAATCTGAATTAATTTTATGATAACTAAAAGGAAAATTACTACTCTCACTTTCTCTTACTTTAATCAAAATTTAGTCCAAAATTTTTATTTGTTCAAGTTCGACGTGGGTTCATTATGTGTACAAATAATGAACAAAAGACAGTTGTATCTCGGGAGACTACCGGGAATCAAACTATATGCACCATGACAACCTCGAAAATATTGTCTTAAGATTATTGGTGTCTAACAATCTGTGTATTTAAATATTTCATAAAAACTATTTTTAACATAAATCTCAGCATAAATTAAATGTAGATAATCTAACATATATTAACTTTAATAAAATCAGATTATAAAAACAAATAAGAAACACTTACTTGGATCGAAATAAACGAAAGAACACTTCAATCAATACATGAATACTAGGAAATTCGACTGAGGCTTGGCGAAATAAATTTCCTTAAGAAAATATTTTCGAAGCTGTCACGGTGTATGCCGTTTGATTCTCGGTAGTCTCCTAAGATACTACAGTCTTTTGTTCATTATTTGTGTTTGCACAAATAATGAACCCACAGCGAACCGAAGCAAATAGAAAAGAATCGACATAATTTCAAAGTAGAGAGGAGAGTAATTTCTAATTATCTTCAAAAAAAGGATGCTTAATTGGCCAGATTAAGTTTCCTAATTAAAGACACGTAAATGTCTCAAGAGACACATTGCTTGGATTGCACTGTTTCGGTCCAAAGAATAGCTCTTCAGATCGGTTAGACGCAACTCATTAATTACTCCCAACTAATTTTATTCACATAAAAATTATAAAATCCAACAATACCCCATGCAGTATAGTCTCCCAAGATACAACATTATGTTGTTCATTATTTCCACACATAATGAACCCACGACGAACTTGAACAAACAGAAATTTCTGACTAAATATTGAAGAAAGTAAGAGAAAGAGATAGTAGTAATTTTCCTTTTAGTTACTACAAAACAAATTCAGATTGGCCAGATTATGTCTCATATTTATAGACACAAAATTGCCACTTGGAAAGGGAAACAATATATCGGTCCAAATGGTACTTTTTTTTAACCGACTAGACACATCTCTTACTCTTATTTATTTCATTCACATATAAAGACCCCCAACAACTAATACTAATTAAATAACTTAGTATATAAGTAGGGTTGTCAATGAAGCGGATTTCAATTTGAATCGGATTTGAACTCGACCTGATTACTATACCATGACATGACTTATCTTTATAACAGAAATATTATATCCTCAGCACGCGTTCCAGCGTGTTTTAATTCCTTATCATGCATTTTTGTGTGTATTAAAAACATTTAAGCACTAAAATAAGGAATTTTTTATCAAAAAATGAAAGTAAATTTTATTTAAATGGAATAAGTAAAGAATCGTAAATTTTGAATAATTAAATTAATTAAAGCCCCAAGGTGAAAAGTCACTTAGTTATATTAATTCAGATTAAAAAATTAAAAGAATAAAAGTGTCATAGGGATTAGTGAAGAAGTTAAAAAGACACACAATTAAGTTAATTTAAATAAATTGGCTGTATAGGAAAATAAAAAAAGTACTACACCATTCCATGACTTCTCTTTACAAATAGAATAGATATCTCTAAAAAAAAATTGATAGATAAATTAAATATATTTAATTACAAGGGGCCAATACGCATTTATAACTTGAAATCATATAGAATGAGTACTTTTTGGTCCTAAGCTTGTGTTGGTTAATTTTAAGGCTGTCAATGGGGCATATATCAATCCGGATTCGATCCGAATTCGGTTTGATTTATTAGGATTATTGTCCGATTAGAGTTTCAATGTACCTGATCCGATTATAAGATCCGTAACCCGAAACACATGGAGCGAATATGGATTTAGGTCGATCTGATACGTTAAAGATCCGTATCCGAGAATAAATAAAAAGAATGATATATATACACAATGATTTATAAAAGTAAGTAACATTAATAATATTTCACTGTCAATTTAAGATTATAGTAATTTATAACTCGTTTATAAATTTATTTAAGCGAATATTTTCATCTAAAAAGATGAATATTAGTAAAGAATGTTTGAACATGTGATCCAAAATTAAATTAAATCGTAAAGTTAATAAACTTGTTTTAGGAAAAAAAAATGTAATTTTTAAATGAAAATTTTATTGGATCCGGAAAAGATCCAATCCGACCAAATTCGACTAAGATCCATTGTATTAAAAAATTCTAGATTCGAGCACAATCCGAGTAAGATCCGAATTCGGCAGGATCCTATTCCATATAAATGGTGCCGGATCTCAATGAGTCAAATTCGACCAGAATCTGAACCATAGACAGCCCTAGACTTAATTTGCATCTAGGACGAGTCCGTTGGAATTAAAATTTGGGCCGCAACGGACAATAGGGCCGTGTTCATACAATACAAGACCCGAAATTAATCAATATGGATAATTTATTAATTAGAATTCTAATAAATTTGTGAATGAGTTAGCAAATTACATTTTCTTAAATTATTGGTAAAATATTATTAATGATACAAATTTTAATAAAAAATTACATATATATTTGATTTTCCTATATATTGTCGGATACAAAATTTTAATGGATCTCATAGATTAAGATTCATCTTCGCTACATGTCTTTTGAATTATGAATTTTTATAATCCAATTATTTCCATAGAATATTTAATCGAATTAAAATCCTATTAAATCGAGCTGGATTCAGAGTAAAATCCGCCCAATTGACAACCTTAATGTGGCTATATGAGGGATGACACATTAATTTAATTCACATAACCATCAACAAGTGGAATACCCTCTTCTTACAAGATCTATAAAATTTATTACGCCTGAAGTCATTATATATGTTTTTGTCAATTGTCCTGAAGTCATTATTATAAAATTACATTTTCAATTGATAACACATTTACATATGATTAACTAAGTAACACGTGCACAACAAGTAAATTGAGGTCATTATTTTCAAAAAAAAAAAAAAAAAAAAATAAGTTTTCAATTCTTAGCTTTTGCAACATTGTCAAACACATTAATTAAACTTTTCTTCTATCAAGAAGCGGGACATAAGTTCATCATATTGTGATAATTTTTCAATTACACTAGAAATAAGAAGGTAATATTTGTAAATTAACAAGACACACTCAGTTTCTTATATTAACAATAAACTTCCACCATGCTAAAAAGTAATGTTTTCATATAAATTTCAGTGTCATAATTCAAAAAGTATAAACACTCAAAACACAAAAATTAATAATAGTAAGTTAGATGGGAAAAACATTTTTCGTGTTTGGTTTGATTTTGACAACCTTGGTGGTAAGTGGAAAATGTGAAAAAATTAACTGTCCAGAAGTTCCCATGCACTACTTAGAAAATTGCAAGGATTATTTGGTGCATAACTCGACATTAGAGAATCCAAGCAAAGAATGTTGTGTGAAAGGTGTTCAATATTTTTCGCTAGTTGTTCCTCCATATGTAATGTGCGAGTGTTATAAGACGGAACAAATAAACCAGTTGTCCTTTAAACCTGATAAAACTAAAACGGCATCTCTTCCAGATAAATGTCACATGCCTCAGTTTTCTCAATATCACCCTTGTATCGTGTAAGTAATTATTTCTACATTTTTTTTTCTTTCTTTGCCTTAATTAATTGAATAATAATATTCATTGCTTTTTTGTTTGTGAATGCAGATATGATAAATAGAGCATGAGGATGGACATTAGAAGAATTTTGCTTGACTAAATTCTTTGTTCCTTGGTGTATTTTTTATTTTTAATTGCCCATCAGATCTTTTTATCTTTAATAAAATAATGAATTATATCATGTTTGAAATTTTTCTAGATTGAAGTTTTAATTTAAACCTGGAAATTAACATTGCCTTAATTCACCATGACTAATATATAAATCATCTATAAATAGGATAACGGATAAGTGACAAACCAATCTATTGTTGGGGTCTTTTATGTGAATGAAATAAATAAGAGTAAGAGATGTGTCTATTCGGTTCAAAGAGGTATCATTTGGACCAAAACTTTATGTCCATTTCCAAGAGGCACTTTAGTTTCTATAAATATGAAACAAAAGCTGGCCAAATCTGAATTAATTTTATGATAACTAAAAGGAAAATTACTACTCTCACTTTCTCTTACTTTAATCAAAATTTAGTCCGAAATTTTTATTTGTTCAAGTTCGACGTGGGTTCATTATGTGTACAAATAATGAACAAATGACAGTTGTATCTCGGGAGACTACCGGGAATCAAACTATATGCACCATGACAATCTCGAAAATATTTTCTTAAGATTATTGGTGTCTAACAATCTGTGTATTTAAATATTTCATAAAAACTATTTTTAACATATATCTCAGCATAAATTAAATGTAGATAATCTAACATATATTAACTTTAATAAAATCAGATTATATAACAACATAAAAACAAATAAGAAACACTTACTTGGATCGAAATAAACGAAAGAACACTTCAATCAATACATGAATACTAGGAAATTCGACTGAGGCTTGGCGAAATAAATTTCCTTAAGAAAATATTTTCGAAGCTGTCACGGTGTATGCCGTTTGATTCTCGGTAGTCTCCTAAGATACTACAGTCTGTTGTTCATTATTTGTGTTTGCACAAATAATGAACCCACAGCGAACCGAAGCAAATAGAAAAAAATCGACATAATTTCAAAGTAGAGAGGAGAGTAATTTCTAATTATCTTCAAAAAAAGGATGCTTAATTGGCCAGATTAAGTTTCCTAATTAAAGACACGTAAATGTCTCAAGAGACACATTGCTTGGATTGCACTGTTTCGGTCCAAAGAATAGCTCTTCAGATCGGTTAGACGCAAATCATTAATTACTCCCAACTAATTTTATTCACATAAAAATTATAAAATCCAACAATACCCCATGCAGTATAGTCTCCCAAGACACAACATTATGTTGTTCATTATTTCCACACATAATGAACCCACGACGAACTTGAACAAACAGAAATTTCTGACTAAATATTGAAGAAAGTAAGAGAAAGAGATAGTAGTAATTTTCCTTTTAGTTACTACAAAACTAATTCAGATTGGCCAGATTATGTCTCATATTTATAGACACAAAAATGCCACTTGGAAAGGGAAACAATATATCGGTCCAAATGGTACTTTTTTTAACCGACTAGACACATCTCTTACTCTTATTGTCCGATTAGAGATTCAATGTACGTACCTGATCCGATTATAAAGATCCGTAACCCGAAACACATGGAGCGAATATGGATTTAGGTCGATCTGATACGTTAAAGATCCGTATCCGACAATAAATAAAAAGAATGATATATATACACAATGATTTATAAAAGTAAGTAACATTAATAATATTTCACTGTCAATTTAAGATTATAGTAATTTATAACTCGTTTATAAATTTATTTAAGCGAATATTTTCATCTAAAAAGATGAATATTAGTAAAGAAAGTTTGAACATGTGATCTAAAATTAAATTAAATTGTAAAGTTAATAAACTTGTTTTAGGAAAAAAAATGTAATTTTTAAATGAAAATTTTATTGGATCCGGAAAAGATCCAATCCGACCAAATTCGACTAAGATCCATTCTATTAAAAAATTCTAGATTCGAGCACAATCTGAGTAAGATCCGAATTCGGCAGGATCCTATTCCATATAAATGGTGCCGGATCTCAATGAGTCAAATTTGACCAGAATCCGACCCATTGACAGCCCTAGACTTAATTTGCATCTAGGACGAGTCCGTTGGAATTTAAATTTGGGCCACAACGGACAATAGGGCCGTGTTCATACAATACAAGACCCGAAATTAATCAATATGGATAATTTATTAATTAGAATTCTAATAAATTTGTGAATGAGTTAGCGAATTACATTTTCTTAAATTATTAGTAAAATATTATTAATGATACAAATTTTAATAAAAAATTACATATATATTTAATTTTCCTATATATTTTCGGATACAAAATTTTAATGGATCTCATCGATTAAGATTCATCTTCGCTACATGTCTTTTGAATTATGAATTTTTATAATCCAATTATATCCATAGAATATTTAATCGAATTAAAATCCTATTATATCGAGCTGGATTCGGAGTAAAATCCGCCCAATTGACAACCTTAATGTGGCTATATGAGGGATGACACATTAATTTAATTCACATACCCATCAACAAGTGGAAGACCCTCTTCTTACAAGATATATAAAATTTATTACGCCTGAAGTCATTATATATGTTTTTGTCAATTGTCCTGAAGTCATTATTATAAAATTACATTTTCCATTGACACATTTACATATGATTAACTAAGTAACACGTGCACAACAAGTAAATTGAGGTCATTATTTTCAAAAAACAAAAAAAAATAAGTTATCAATTCTTAGCTTTTGCAGCATTGTCAGACACATTAATTAAACTTTTCTTCTATCAAGAAGCGGGACATAAGTTCATCATATTGTGATAATTTTTCAATTACACTAGAAATAAGAAGGTAATATCTGTAAATTAATAAGACACACTTAGTTTCTTATATTAACAATAAACTTCCACCATGCTAAAAAGTAATGTTTTCATGCACTATAAATTTCAGTGTCATAATTCAAAAAATATAAACACTCAAAACACAAAAATTAATAATAGTAAGTTAGATGGGAAAAACATTTTTCGTGTTTGGTTTGATTTTGACAACATTGGTGGTAACTGGAAAATGTGAAAAAATTAACTGTCCAGAAGTTCCCATGCACTACTTAGAAAATTGCAAGGATTATTTGGTGCATAACTCGACATTAGAGAATCCAAGCAAAGAATGTTGTGTGAAAGGTGTTCAATATTTTTCGTTAGTTGTTCCTCCATATGTAATGTGCGAGTGTTATAAGACGGAACAAATAAAGCAGTTGTCCTTTAAACCTGATAAAACTAAAACGGCATCTCTTCCAGATAAATGTCACATGCCTCAGTTTTCTCAATATCTCCCTTGTATCGTGTAAGTAATTATTTCTACATTTTTTTTCTTTCTTTGCCTTAATTAATTGAATAATAATATTCATTGCTTTTTTGTTTGTGAATGCAGATATGATAAATAGAGCTTGAGGATGGACATTAGAAGAATTTTGCTTGACTAAATTCTTTGTTCCTTGGTGTATTTTTAAATTTTTAATTGCCCATCAGATCTTTTTATCTTTAATAAAATAATGAATTATATCATGTTTGAAATTTTTCTAGATTGAAGTTTTAATTTAAACCTGGAAATTAACATTGCCTTAATTCACCCTGACTAATATATAAATCATCTATAAATAGGATAACGGATAAGTGACAAACCAATCTATTGTTGGGGTCTTTTATGTGAATGAAATAAATAAGAGTAAGAGATGTGTCTATTCGGTTCAAAGAGGTATCATTTGGACCAAAACATTATGTCCATTTCCAAGAGGCACTTTAGTTTCTATAAATATGAAACAAAATCTGGCCAAATCTGAATTAATTTTATGATAACTAAAAGGAAAATTACTACTCTCACTTTCTCTTACTTTAATCAAAATTTAGTCCGAAATTTTTATTTGTTCAAGTTCGACGTGGGTTCATTATGTGTACAAATAATGAACAAAATACTGTTGTATCTCGGGAGACTACCGGGAATAAAACTATATGCACCATGATAACCTCGAAAATATTGTCTTAAGATTATTGGTGTCTAACAATCTGTGTATTTAAATATTTCATAAAAACTATTTTTAACATAAATCTCAGCATAAATTAAATGTAGATAATCTAACATATATTGACTTTAATAAAATCAGATTATATAACAACAAAAAAACAAATAAGAAACACTTACTTGGATCGAAATAAACGAAAGAACACTTCAATCAATACATGAAAACTAGGAAATTCGACTGAGGCTTGGCGAAATAAATTTCCTTAAGAAAATATTTTCGAAGCTGTCACGGTGTATGCCGTTTGATTCTCGGTAGTCTCTGTTAGGAAAAATCCACAACCAAATTTAATGAAATAACAAAAATAATGAACACAATATTTACGTGGTTCACCCAAAATAGGCTACATCCACGGGCTGTTGCAGATCTTTTAATAAAGGGAGATAATTACACAGTGTTTACAAATACTCACAACTCTCGACTCTCCAAAGAAAATTACTCACTTAATTTTCTGCCTAAACTAAGCTTGAGAGAATTGATAAAGAAAGTTGAATCTGATGGTGTAGTTTTTGAACTGAATGAGCATTGTATTTATAGGCTTCAAAGGGAACACTTCCTGCCAAATCAGTTGTGCAATTTGCAAAGAGCAATTATAACTTTGGCCAAATTCATGCACGAGAATTAATTCTGAAGATTTGCAGAGCAACTTGAACTAACAATTTGCAACTTGCAATTGCAAATTGTTCAAACACATCAAGTGATGGGCGCCACTTATTATTATAACAATCTCCCACTTGAAGACTGATTTCAATCTGTCTTCACATTTGATCAATGCAACAGCCGTTCCCGATCTTGTCAGTTTCGAAGTCCAACTGAAGTCGAGCATAACTTCAGTTTATCAACAGTTACAACCTTTGTTAGCATGTCTGCTGGATTCTTACTCCCTTGAATCTTCTCAAGTGTTAACACGTCATCCTCTAACAGAGATCTGATGAAGTGATAACGAAGCCCAATGTGTTTTGTTCTGGAGTGAAATGCAGAGTTCTTCGCCAAGTGTATTGCACTCTGACTATCACTGTATAGAACATTCTTCTTGTCTTTGAATCCCAGTTCATCTAACAAACCTTGAAGCCATATCATTTCTTTACTGGCTTCTGTCACTGCTACATACTCCGCTTCCGTCGTGGACAATGCAACAATCTTTTGTAACCGTGACATCCAACTGACTGCCGTTGATCCCACAGTGAACAAATAACCTGTGGTGCTTCTTCTATGATCAACTTCTCCGGCAAAATCTGCATCTACGTACCCCTGCACTTTGACTTCTCCTCTGCCAAAGTACAAGCACTTATTTGAAGTGCTTCGTAGATACCTCAAAATCCATTTGACTGCTTCCCAATGGACCTTACCCGGGTTTGACATAAACCTGCTAACAGCTCCCACTGCATAGCCAATGTCTGGTCTAGTACAGACCATTGCGTACATCAAACTCCCAATGGCTGAGGCGTAAAGAACCTTGGCCATTAAGTCTCTCTCTTCGTTAGTCTGAGGAGACTGACTTTTGGATAGCCGAAAGTGACTAGCCAATGGTGTATTGACTGGTTTACTGCTTCCCATATTAAACCTTTGCAAAATACGACTGATGTATTCTGCCTGAGATAACTGCAAAACCCCTTTTTGCTTATCTCTAGTGATTTGCATCCCAAGAATCTTCTTTGCTGGACCCAAATCTTTCATGTCAAACTCTTTTGACAATTGCTGCTTCAAACTTTTGATCTCGTTCATATCTGAACCAGCTACTAACATATCGTCAACATAAAGTAGCAAAATAATATAATTTGAGTTATACCTCTTGAAGTAGCAACAGTGGTCGGCATTGCACTTCTGGAAGCCTTCCTTGTGCATGAAGTTGTCAAACCTTTTGTACCACTGTCTTGGAGCTTGTTTCAAACCATACAAGCTCTTCTTGAGTCTACACACCATATTTTCTTTTTCTTTCTCTGAGAAACCTTCTGGCTGACACATGTAAATCTCTTCATCTAAGTCTCCGTGAAGAAACGCAGTCTTCACATCCAACTGTTCTAGGTAGAGATTTTCAATAGCAACAATACTTAATACAGTCCTGATAGTATTAAGTTTCACAACAGGAGAAAAGATCTCCGTGTAGTCAATTCCTTCTTTTTGCTGGAATCCTTTGACTACTAGTCTGGCTTTGTATCGTTTTGAGCCATCATGCTCTTCTTTCACACGATACACCCATTTGTTATGTAAGGCCTTCTTCCCTCTGGGTAACTCAGCAAGTTCCCATGTCTGGTTGGAGATCAAAGACTTCATCTCGTCTTTCATGGCAAGCTCCCACTCGCCGGCATCTCCGATCTGACAAGCCTCATCATAGCTCTCTGGTTCTCCTCCATCTGTCAGCAACACATAATCCATGTATCTCCTGTTAGGCACATGTGGCCTAGAAGACCTTCTCAATACAGGAGTTGGAGAATGGGGTTGATTTGCATTCTCCTGCTCAACACGTTCCTCTGGCTCAGGATTTTCCATTATTTGGTTTGTCACAGGACCGACTGGAACGTCGTCCACTTCTGCATATACTGGCTCAATCGCAATTGGGTCAGTGGCATTTGCCAAGGCCTATCTTTGTACATAACTCTTTCATTGAAGATTACGTCTCTGCTGCGGATTATCTTTCTATTTGCATCATCCCATATGCGATACCCGAACTCATCATCACCATATCCAAGAAAAGTACACTTCTTGGATTTTGGATCAAGCTTATTCCTGCCTTGATCACTGATATGCACATATGCTATACAACCAAAAACTTTGAGGTGTGATAATTTAACATCTTTACCACTCCATACCTCTTCTGGAATTTTATGCTCCAATGGTACCGATGGACCTCGATTAATCAAATAAGCTGCTGTGTTGACTGCTTCTGCCCAGAACATCTTGGGTAGGCCTGACTGCATACGCATTGTTCTGGCTCTCTCGGTCAACATTCGATTCATGCGTTCTGCTACACCGTTTTGTTGAGGTGTACCTGGCACGGTTCTTTCCATCCTAATCCCGTGCTCATAGCAGAACTTCTTAAATTTGGAGGCTTCATATTCTCCACCATTATCGGTTCTCAGCTTTTTGATTTGGAGACCTGTCTCATTTTCTACCATGGCTTTCCATTTTCTGAATGTGTCAAACACTTCAGATTTATGTCTCAAAAAGTAAACCCATACCTTTCGAGAGTGATCATCTATGAAAGTCACGAAGTAGCGTTTTCCACCGATCGATGAGACAGTCGTTGGACCCCAAACATCAGAATGGACAAGCTCCAACTTTTCCTTCTTTGGGGTTCTGCCACTTGTCTGAAAGCTGACTCTCTTATGCTTTCCAAGTATACAATCCTCGCACAGGTCGATGTCAATCGACTGTAGATTCGGTAGCTTTCCTTTGGAGTGCATGATCTTCATTCCTTTCTCACTCATGTGACCAAGTCTTTGGTGCCACAAGTTTGGATTTTGGTTGCTTGCTGCAACTGCAATTGAACAACACCCTTTTGCCGCCATGTAAAGGGTGCCGTTTTTCTTTTCTCGTGCAACCGCCATTGCACCCTTTGAAATCTTCCAGTCATCTCCATGGAAGATTGTAGTATAGCCTTCACTGGCTAACTGGCCCACATATATTAAGTTTTTTCTCAGATCGGGAATATGCCTGACATCCTTCAGCTTCCACTAAGACCCGTTCAACTTAATTTTCACTGTTCCTTTACCAACAATATCACAAGGTTGGTCATCGCCAAGATATACTTTACCGAGGTTTCCAGACACGTACTCCTTAAAGAGTCTTTTCTGCGAAGTAGCGTGAAATGATGCTCCGGAGTATATCAACACATCATATCTTGTGTTGATGTCGAGGCAACATTAGCTTCGATCTTCGCCGCATGATTCTTCGGTGCACTCTTGCACTGATTTTTGTAGTGTCCGATCTTTCCGCAATTCCAACACTCAACAGTCTTTGAGTTTCCGGAATTGCTGGGATTTCTCGATCTGGATCTCCCATTCTTTGATCTTCCTCGGTGGTTTGATCTTCCACGATTATTGTTTGTCGATCGAGCCCTCGACTCCGTCGACAAAGCAGAGGGGTTCGAAGTTTCGCCTGACTCTCTCCGCCGGATCTCTTCGTTTAGAACGAGATCACGTACATCGTTGAATTTTAACTTATTGCTTCCCGACGAGCTACTCACAGCTGTGACCGTAGCATTCCAACTTTCTGGAAGGGAGGACAAAAGTAACAACGCCTGTACTTCATCGTCAAACTCAATCTCGACCGAACTCAACTGGGTCGTGATTGTACTGAGCTCATTCAGATGTTGGGCCACCGATGCCCCTTCGGTCATCCGCAAATTAAATAACCGCCTCATTAAATGCACTTTATTTGAGGCCGAAGGTTTCTCGTACATATTTGAGAGTGCCTTCATAAGACCCGCCGTGGTCTTCTCCTTCGCTATGTTAAAAGCGACATTGCGAGATAACGTCAACCGGATAACTCCGAGAGCTTGTCTGTCATGGAGTTTCCATTCATCATCCTTCATGGATTATGGCTTCTCTTCTTGGAGAGGCAAGAATAAATTTTTCTGATACAAATAGTCCTCCATTTGCATCTTCCAGAATCCAAAGTCCGCACCATCGAACTTTTCGAGTTTCATTTTCCCTTTGTCTGCCGCCATTGCTTCCACTTAAATCTGGTTGGCCCGGAAAAAATATTCCTGAGCTCTGATACTAGTTGTTAGGAAAAATCCACAACCAGATTTAATGAAATAACAAAAATAATGAACACAATATTTACGTGGTTCACCCAAAATAGCCTACATCCACGGGCTGTTGCAGATCTTTTAATAAAGGGAGATAATTACACAGTGTTTACAAATACTCACAACTCTCGACTCTCCAAAGAAAATTACTCACTTAATTTTCACACAATATCTCTCACAGTTTAAGAAAACTCTATAAAATTTTGCGCTCAAAATTTCTGCCTAAACTAAGCTTGAGAGAATTGATAAAGAAAGTTGAATCTGATGGTGTAGTTTTTGAACTGAATGAGCATTGTATTTATAGGCTTCAAAGGGAACACTTCCTGCCAAATCAGTTGTGCAATTTGCAAAGAGCAATTATAACTTTGGCCAAATTCATGCACGAGAATTAATTCTGAAGATTTGCAGAGCAACTTGAACTAACAATTTGCAACTTGCAATTGCAAATTGTTCAAACACATCAAGTGATGGGCGCCACTTATTATTATAACAGTCTCCTAAGATACTACAGTCTGTTGTTCATTATTTGTATTTGCACAAATAATGAACCCACAGCGAACCGAAGCAAATAGAAAAAAATCGACATAATTTCAAAGTAGAGAGGAGAGTAATTTCTAATTATCTTCAAAAAAAGGATGCTTAATTGGCCAGATTAAGTTTCCTAATTAAAGACACGTAAATGTCTCAAGAGACACATTGCTTGGATTGCACTGTTTCGGTCCAAAGAATACCTCTTCAGATCGGTTAGACGCAACTCATTAATTACTCCCAACTAATTTTATTCACATAAAAATTATAAAATCCAACAATACCCCATGCAGTATAGTCTCCCAAGATACAACATTATGTTGTTCATTATTTCCACACATAATGAACCCACGACGAACTTGAACAAACAGAAATTTCTGACTAAATATTGAAGAAAGTAAGAGAAAGAGATAGTAGTAATTTTCCTTTTAGTTACTACAAAACTAATTCAGATTGGCCAGATTATGTCTCATATTTATAGACACAAAAATGCCACTTGGAACGGGAAACAATATATCGGTCCAAATGGTACTTTTTTTAACCGACTAGACACATCTCTTACTCTTATTTATTTCATTCACATAAAAAGACCCCCAACAACTAATACTAATTAAATAACTTAGTATATAAGTAGGGTTGTCAATGAAGCGGATTTCAATTTGAATCGGATTTGAACTCGACCTGATTACTATACCATGACATGACTTATCTTTATAACAGTACTATTATATCCTCAGCACGCGTTCCAGCGTGTTTTAATTCCTTATCATGCATTTTTGTGTGTATTATAAACATTTAAGCACAAAAATAAGGAATTTTTTATCAAAAAATTATAGTAAATTTTATTTAAATGGAATAAGTAAAGAATCGTAAATTTTGAATAATTAAATTAATTAAAGCACCAAGGTGAAAAGTCACTTAATTAAATTAATTCAGATTAAAAAATTAAAAGATAAAAGTGTCATAGGGATTAGTGAAGAAGTTAAAAAGACACAATTAAGTTAATTTAAATAAATTGGCAGAATAGGAAAATAAAAAAAGTACTACACCATTCCATGACTTCTCTTTACAAATAGAATAGATATCTCTAAAAAAGAATTGATAGATAAATTAAATATATTTAATTACATGGGGCCAATAGGCATTTATAACTTGAAATCATGAAGAATGAGTACTTTTTGGTCCTAAGCTTGTGTTGGTTAATTTTAAGGCTGTCAATGGGGCATATATCAATCTGGATTCGATCCGAATTCGGTCTGATTTATTAGGATTATTGTCCGATTAGAGATTCAATGTACGTACCTGATCCGATTATAAAGATCCGTAACCCGAAACACATGGAGCGAATATGGATTTAGGTCGATCTGATACGTTAAAGATCCGTATCCGACAATAAATAAAAAGAATGATATATATACACAATGATTTATAAAAGTAAGTAACATTAATAATATTTCACTGTCAATTTAAGATTATAGTAATTTATAACTCGTTTATAAATTTATTTAAGCGAATATTTTCATCTAAAAAGATGAATATTAGTAAAGAAAGTTTGAACATGTGATCTAAAATTAAATTAAATTGTAAAGTTAATAAACTTGTTTTAGGAAAAAAAATGTAATTTTTAAATGAAAATTTTATTGGATCCGGAAAAGATCCAATCCGACCAAATTCGACTAAGATCCATTGTATTCAAAAATTCTAGATTCGAGCACAATCTGAGTAAGATCCGAATTCGGCAGGATCCTATTCCATATAAATGGTGCCGGATCTCAATGAGTCAAATTTGACCAGAATCCGACCCATTGACAGCCCTAGACTTAATTTGCATCTAAAACGAGTCCGTTGGAATTAAAATTTGGGCCACAACGGACAATAGGGCCGTGTTCATACAATACAAGACCCGAAATTAATCAATATGGATAATTTATTAATTAGAATTCTAATAAATTTGTGAATGAGTTAGCGAATTACATTTTCTTAAATTATTGGTAAAATATTATTAATGATACAAATTTTAATAAAAAATTACATATATATTTAATTTTCCTATATATTGTCGGATACAAAATTTTAATGGATCTCATCGATTAAGATTCATCTTCGCTACATGTCTTTTGAATTATGAATTTTTATAATCCAATTATATCCATAGAATATTTAATCGAATTAAAATCCTATTATATCGAGCTGGATTCGGAGTAAAATCCGCCCAATTGACAACCTTAATGTGGCTATATGAGGGATGACACATTAATTTAATTCACATACCCATCAACAAGTGGAAGACCCTCTTCTTACAAGATATATAAAATTTATTACGCCTGAAGTCATTATATATGTTTTTGTCAATTGTCCTGAAGTCATTATTATAAAATTACATTTTCCATTGATAACACATTTACATATGATTAACTAAGTCACACGTGCACAACAAGTAAATTGAGGTCATTATTTTCAAAAAACAAAAAAAAAAATAAGTTATCAATTCTTAGCTTTTGCAGCATTGTCAGACACATTAATTAAACTTTTCTTCTATCAAGAAGCGGGACATAAGTTCATCATATTGTGATAATTTTTCAATTACACTAGAAATAAGAAGGTAATATCTGTAAATTAATAAGACACACTTAGTTTCTTATATTAACAATAAACTTCCACCATGCTAAAAAGTAATGTTTTCATGCACTATAAATTTCAGTGTCATAATTCAAAAAATATAAACACTCAAAACACAAAAATTAATAATAGTAAGTTAGATGGGAAAAACATTTTTCGTGTTTGGTTTGATTTTGACAACATTGGTGGTAACTGGAAAATGTGAAAAAATTAACTGTCCAGAAGTTCCCATGCACTACTTAGAAAATTGCAAGGATTATTTGGTGCATAACTCGACATTAGAGAATCCAAGCAAAGAATGTTGTGTGAAAGGTGTTCAATATTTTTCGCTAGTTGTTCCTCCATATGTAATGTGCGAGTGTTATAAGACGGAACAAATAAAGCAGTTGTCATTTAAACCTGATAAAACTAAAACGGCATCTCTTCCAGATAAATGTCACATGCCTCAGTTTTCTCAATATCTCCCTTGTATCGTGTAAGTAATTATTTCTACATTTTTTTTCTTTCTTTGCCTTAATTAATTGAATAATAATATTCATTGCTTTTTTGTTTGTGAATGCAGATATGATAAATAGAGCTTGAGGATGGACATTAGAAGAATTTTGCTTGACTAAATTCTTTGTTCCTTGGTGTATTTTTTAATTTTTAATTGCCCATCAGATCTTTTTATCTTTAATAAAATAATGAATTATATCATGTTTGAAATTTTTCTAGATTGAAGTTTTAATTTAAACCTGGAAATTAACATTGCCTTAATTCACCATGACTAATATATAAATCATCTATAAATAGGATAACGGATAAGTGACAAACCAATCTATTGTTGGGGTCTTTTATGTGAATGAAATAAATAAGAGTAAGAGATGTGTCTATTCGGTTCAAAGAGGTATCATTTGGACCAAAACATTATGTCCATTTCCAAGAGGCACTTTAGTTTCTATAAATATGAAACAAAATCTGGCCAAATCTGAATTAATTTTATGATAACTAAAAGGAAAATTACTACTCTCACTTTCTCTTACTTTAATCAAAATTTAGTCCGAAATTTTTATTTGTTCAAGTTCGACGTGGGTTCATTATGTGTACAAATAATGAACAAAATACTGTTGTATCTCGGGAGACTACCGGGAATAAAACTATATGCACCATGATAACCTCGAAAATATTGTCTTAAGATTATTGGTGTCTAACAATCTGTGTATTTAAATATTTCATAAAAACTATTTTTAACATAAATCTCAGCATAAATTAAATGTAGATAATCTAACATATATTGACTTTAATAAAATCAGATTATATAACAACAAAAAAACAAATAAGAAACACTTACTTGGATCGAAATAAACGAAAGAACACTTCAATCAATACATGAAAACTAGGAAATTCGACTGAGGCTTGGCGAAATAAATTTCCTTAAGAAAATATTTTCGAAGCTGTCACGGTGTATGCCGTTTGATTCTCGGTAGTCTCTGTTAGGAAAAATCCACAACCAGATTTATTGAAATAACAAAAATAATGAACACAATATTTACGTGGTTCACCCAAAATAGGCTACATCCACGGGCTGTTGCAGATCTTTTAATAAAGGGAGATAATTACACAGTGTTTACAAATACTCACAACTCTCGACTCTCCAAAGAAAATTACTCACTTAATTTTCACACAATATCTCTCACAGTTTAAGAAAACTCTATAAAATTTTGCGCTCAAAATTTCTGCCTAAACTAAGCTTGAGAGAATTGATAAAGAAAGTTGAATCTGATGGTGTAGTTTTTGAACTGAATGAGCATTGTATTTATAGGCTTCAAAGGGAACACTTCCTGCCAAATCAGTTGTGCAATTTGCAAAGAGCAATTATAACTTTGGCCAAATTCATGCACGAGAATTAATTCTGAAGATTTGCAGAGCAACTTGAACTAACAATTTGCAACTTGCAATTGCAAATTGTTCAAACACATCAAGTGATGGGCGCCACTTATTATTATAACAATCTCCCACTTGAAGACTGATTTCAATCTGTCTTCACATTTGATCAATGCAACAGCCGTTCCCGATCTTGTCAGTTTCGAAGTCCAACTGAAGTCGAGCATAACTTCAGTTTATCAACAG
This sequence comes from Penstemon newberryi var. newberryi, assembly GCA_030819805.1. Classification (NCBI taxonomy): domain Eukaryota; kingdom Viridiplantae; phylum Streptophyta; class Magnoliopsida; order Lamiales; family Plantaginaceae; genus Penstemon; species Penstemon newberryi. The sequence continues at coordinate 75,285,618 of JAUALY010000001.1, read as the reverse complement.
TTACAACCTTTGTTAGCATGTCTGCTGGATTCTTACTCCCTTGAATCTTCTCAAGTGTTAACACGTAATCCTCTAACAGAGATCTGATGAAGTGATAACGAAGCCCAATGTGTTTTGTTCTGGAGTGAAATGCAGAGTTCTTCGCCAAGTGTATTGCACTCTGACTATCACTGTATAGAACATTCTTCTTGTCTTTGAATCCCAGTTCATCTAACAAACCTTGAAGCCATATCATTTCTTTACTGGCTTCTGTCACTGCTACATACTCCGCTTCCGTCGTGGACAATGCAACAATCTTTTGTAACCGTGACATCCAACTGACTGTCGTTGATCCCACAGTGAACAAATAACCTGTGGTGCTTCTTCTATGATCAACTTCTCCGGCAAAATCTGCATCTACGTACCCCTGCACTTTGACTTCTCCTCTGCCAAAGTACAAGCACTTATTTGAAGTGCTTCGTAGATACCTCAAAATCCATTTGACTGCTTCCCAATGGACCTTACCCGAGTTTGACATAAACCTGCTAACAGCTCCCACTGCATAGCCAATGTCTGGTCTAGTACAGACCATTGCGTACATCAAACTCCCAATGGCTGAGGCGTAAGGAACCTTGGCCATTAAGTCTTTCTCTTCGTTAGTCTGAGGAGACTGACTTTTGGATAGCCGAAAGTGACTAGCCAATGGTGTATTGACTGGTTTACTGCTTCCCATATTAAACCTTTGCAAAATACGACTGATGTATTCTGCCTGAGATAACTGCAAAACCCCTTTTTGCTTATCTCTAGTGATTTGCATCCCAAGAATCTTCTTTGCTGGACCCAAATCTTTCATGTCAAACTCTTTTGACAATTGCTGCTTCAAACTTTTGATCTCGTTCATATCTGAACCAGCTACTAACATATCGTCAACATAAAGTAGCAAAATAATATAACTTGAGTTATACCTCTTGAAGTAGCAACAGTGGTCGGCATTGCACTTCTGGAAGCCTTCCTTGTGCATGAAGTTGTCAAACCTTTTGTACCACTGTCTTGGAGCTTGTTTCAAACCATACAAGCTCTTCTTGAGTCTACACACCATATTTTCTTTTTCTTTCTCTGAGAAACCTTCTGGCTGACACATGTAAATCTCTTCATCTAAGTCTCCGTGAAGAAACGCAGTCTTCACATCCAACTGTTCTAGGTAGAGATTTTCAATAGCAACAATACTTAATACAGTCCTGATAGTATTAAGTTTCACAACAGGAGAAAAGATCTCCGTGTAGTCAATTCCTTCTTTTTGCTGGAATCATTTGACTACTAGTCTGGCTTTGTATCGTTTTGAGCCATCATGCTCTTCTTTCACACGATACACCCATTTGTTATGTAAGGCCTTCTTCCCTCTGGGTAACTCAGCAAGTTCCCATGTCTGGTTGGAGATCAAAGACTTCATCTCGTCTTTCATGGCAAGCTCCCACTCGCCGGCATCTCCGATCTGACAAGCCTCATCATAGCTCTCTGGTTCTCCTCCATCTGTCAGCAACACATAATCCATGTATCTCCTGTTAGGCACATTATTTGGTTTGTCACAGGACCGACTGGAACGTCGTCCACTTCTGCATATACTGGCTCAATCGCAATTGGGTCAGTGGCATTTGCCAAGTGCCTATCTTTGTACATAACTCTTTCATTGAAGATTACGTCTCTGCTGTGGATTATCTTTCTATTTGCATCATCCCATATGCGATACCCGAACTCATCATCACCATATCCAAGAAAAGTACACTTCTTGGATTTTGGATCAAGCTTATTCCTGCCTTGATCACTGATATGCACATATGCTATACAACCAAAAACTTTGAGGTGTTATAATTTAACATCTTTACCACTCCATACCTCTTCTGGAATTTTATACTCCAATGGTACCGATGGACTAAGTAAAGAATCGTAAATTTTGAATAATTAAATTAATTAAATCACCAAGGTGAAAAGTCACTTAATTAAATTAATTTAGATTAAAAAAATTAAAAGATAAAAGTGTCATAAGGATTAGTGAAGAAGTTAAAAAGACACACGATTAAGTTAATTTAAATAAATTGGGCAAACTAGGAAAATAAAAAAAGTACTACACCATTCCATGACTTCTCTTTACAAATAGAATAGATACCTCTAAAAAAAATTTAATAGATAAATTAAATATATTTAATTACAAGGGCCCAATATGCATTTATAACTTGAAATCATAAAGAATGAGTACTTTTTGGTCCTAAGCTTGTGTTGGTTAATTTTAAGAATATCAATGGGGCATATATCAATCCGGATTCGATCCGAATTCGGTCTGATTTATTAGGATTATTGTCCGATTAGAGATTCAATGGACCTGATCCGATTATAAAGATCCGTAACCCGAAGCACATGGAGCGAATATGGATTTAGGTCGATCTGATACGTTAAATATCCGTATCTGACAATAAATAAAAAGAATGATATATATACATAATGATTTATAAAAGTAAGTAACATTAATAATATTTCACAGTCAATTTAAGATTATAGTAATTTATAACTCGTTTATAAATTTATTTAAGCGAATATTTTCATCTAAAAAGATGAATATTAGTAAAGAAAGTTTGAACATGTGATCTAAAATTAAATTAAATTGTAAAGTTAATAAACTTGTTTTAGGGAAAAAAATGTAATTTTTAAATGAAAATTTTATTGGATCCGGAAAAGATCCAATCCGACCAAATTCGACTAAGATCCATTGTATTCAAAAATTCTAGATTCGAGCACAATCCGAGTAAGATCCGAATTCAGCAGGATCCTATTCCATATGAATGGTGCCGGATCTCAATGAATCAAATTCGACCAGAATCCGACCCATTGACAGCCTAGACTTAATTTGCATCTAGGACGAGTCCGTTGGAATTAAAATTTGGGCCGCAACGGACAATAGGGCCGTGTTCATACAATACAAGACCCGAAATTAATCAATATGGATAATTTATTAATTAGAATTGTCATAAAATTGTGAATGAGTTAGCGAATTACATTTTCTTAAATTATTGGTAAAATATTATTAATGATACAAATTTTAATAAAACATTTATATTTAATTTTCCTATATATTGTCGGATACAAAATTTTAATGGATCTCATCAATTAAGATTCATCTTCGCTACATGTCTTTTGAATTATGAATTTTTATAATCCAATTATATCCATAGAATATTTAATCGAATTAAAATCCTATTAAATCGAGCTGGATTCGGAGTAAAATCCGCCCAATTGACAACCTAAATGTGGCTATATGAGGGATGACACATTAATTTAATTCACATACCCATCAACAAGTGGAAGACCCTCTTCTTACAAGATATATAAAATTTATTACGCCTGAAGTCATTATATATGTTTTTGTCAATTGTCCTGAAGTCATTATTATAAAATTACATTTTCCATTGATAACACATTTACATATGATTAACTAAGTAACACGTGCACAACAAGTAAATTGAGGTCATTATTTTCAAAAAAAAAAATAATAAGTTATCAATTCTTAGCTTTTGCAGCATTGTCAGACACATTAATTAAACTTTTCTTCTATTAAGAAGCGGGACATAAGTTCATCATATTGTGATAATTTTTCAATTACACTAGAAATAAGAAGGTAATATTTGTAAATTAATAAGACACACTCAGTTTCTTATATTAACAATAAACTTCCACCATGCTAAAAAGTAATGTTTTCATGCACTATAAATTTCAGTGTCATAATTCAAAAAATATAAACACTCAAAACACAAAAATTAATAATAGTAAGTTAGATGGGAAAAACATTTTTCGTGTTTGGTTTGATTTTGACAACATTGGTGGTAAGTGGAAAATGTGAAAAAATTAATTGTCCAGAAGTTCCCATGCACTACTTAGAAAATTGCAAGGATTATTTGGTGCATAACTCGATATTAGAGAATCCAAGAAAAGAATGTTGTGTGAAAGGTGTTCAATATTTTTCACTAGTTGTTCCTCCATATGTAATGTGCGAGTGTTATAAGACGGAACAAATAAAGCAGTTGTCCTTTAAACCTGATAAAACTAAAACGGCATCTATTCCAGATAAATGTCACATGCCTCAGTTTTCTCAATATCTCCCTTGTATCGTGTAAGTAATTATTTCTACATTCTTTTTTCTTTCTTTGCCTTAATTAAATGAATAATAATATTCATTGCTTTTTTGTTTGTGAATGCAGATATGATAAATAGAGTTTGAGGATGGACATTAGAAGAATTTTGCTTGACTAATTTCTTTGTACCTTGGTGTATTTTTTATTTTTAATTGCCAATCAGATTTTTTTATCTTTAATAAAATAATGAATTATGTCATGTTTGAAATTTTTCTAGGTTGAAGTTTTAATTTAAACCTGGAAATTAACATTGCCTTAATTCACCATGACTAATATATAAATCATCTATAAATAGGATAACGGATAAGTGACAAACCAATCCATTGTTGGGGTCTTTTATGTGAATGAAATAAATAAGAGTAAGAGATGTGTCTGTTCTTATAAATGCACCATGACAACACCGAAAATATTGTCTTAAGATTATTGGTGTCTAACAATCTGTGTATTTAAATATTTCATAAAAACTATTTTTAACATAAATCTCAGCATCTTTGAATACTTTGATCATTAATGTTATTCCTCTGTTGGGTTCTCAAAAAAAAAAACATAAATCTCAACATAAATTAAATGTAGATAATCTAACATATATTAACTTTAATACAATCAGATTATATAACAATATAAAAACAAGTAAGAAACACTTACTTGGATCGAAATAAACGAAAGAACACTTCAATCAATACACGAGAACTAGGAAATTCGACTGAGGCTTGGCGAAATAAATTTCCTTAAGAAAATATTTTCGAGGCTGTCACGATGTATGCCGTTTGATTCTCGCCGTCTCCTAAGATACTACAGTCTGTTGTTCATTATTTGTGTTTGCACAAATAATGACCCCACAGCGAACCGAAGCAAATAGAAAAAAATCGACATAATTTCAAAGTAGAGAGGAGAGTAATTTCTAATTATCTTCAAAAAAAGGATACTTAATTGGCCAGATTAAGTTTCCTAATTAAAGACACGTAAATATCTCAAGAGACACATTGCTTGGATTGCACTGTTTCGGTCTAAAGAATACCTCTTCAGATCGGTTAGACGCAACTCATTAATTACTCCCAACTAATTTTATTCACATAAAAATTATAAAATCCAACAATACCCCATGCAGTATAGTCTCCCAAGATACAACATTATGTTGTTAATTATTTCCACAGATAATGAACCCACGACGAACTTGAACAAACAGAAATTTCTGACTAAATATTGAAGAAAGTAAGAGAAAGAGATAGTAGTAATTTTCCTTTTAGTTACTACAAAACTAATTCAGATTGGCCAGATTATGTCTCATATTTATAGACACAAAAGTGCCACTTGGAAAGGGAAATAATATATCGGTCCAAATGGTACTTTTTTTAACCGACTAGACATATCTCTTACTCTTATTTATTTCATTCAACATTGGTAGCAATTTTAGTGTCAATTGAGGCCCTATTCCAAAATTGGCACTAAATACCCCACTTGCGGGCCAATTTTCATGTCACGTGGGGGATTTCGGGCCAATTTTGAAATTGTGCCTCAATTGATACAAAAATTGCCACCGATGTTGAAGTTGTGGCACCAAAAGTGCTAGCCTTTTATATGGGGTAGAAACACCAACGAGCTATAATTGTGGCACAAAAAATACAATAGTTCACATATTAATCTATATGACCATATTAATGTGTAGCAGCGTATATTAGAGCCAAACTAGCGCCCAACCTTTATTTTTTTCTTTTTGTTTGTCTACTTATTGTTGGGGTGATTTTTTTATTTTTTTTTAAATTAATCTACTTAAGTATGAAATGAGATTGATGTTATTTGTTAAGATTGATAACGTCATTGTTGACAGGGGCAGAACTAGAGAGTGTTGGTTGGAGGGGCAATATTTTTTCTAATAATTAACAAACCCGATAAATATTCAACTAGATGAGAATAAAGTAACATTGTATTTTTAGCCAATAAAAGGTGAAAAATAAACTAGTCAAAAAATGTTATCATATAGATTAACATAGGGATTATTGCATTTTTTGTGCCACAACTATAGCTCGCTGGCGTTTCTGCACCGTATCTTTTAGGACTAGCACATTAATTTGGTTCCACAACTTCAATATTGGTGGCAATTGAAACTCAATTCCAAAATTGGCATGAAATCCCCCATGTGCGGGCCACGTGACATGAAAATTGGCCCACAGATGATATGAAAATTGGCCACCTCAATTGATACCAAATGTGATAACCCGAAGATACGGGTAGAAGCGCCCGTGAGCTATAATTATGGCACCAAAAATGCAATAATCCCTTTTTTTATTATTCATCATTACTTCATTTCGAGTGATTATGTTCCCTCCATTGACTATTTCATGTCATTATTGTGATTTTTTTTAATAATGAAAAAGACAAAGAAAACTAGAAACCTAAGTTAGATCATCTAACTTACCTGCTCAGTTTATTAAACCATATAATCTCCTTAAAATAGATTTGTTCTTTAAAAATTGATCATCTCGTTATTAAGGAATCTTTAATGAACATTAATCTATAATTAGTGGTATGATTCTCCATGTACTGTACATGCAAAAAGTAGTGGTGGTTCACCCAAATTTATCGGATCTAGTTGCATTTATTAAAAAGTTCCAAGTCCCAAAATAAAACTAAAATCACAAACAAATTTTGGAATTTTTTTACTCGCAACTATTGGGAGTTCCAAAATGAAACTAAATTTGAAGTTTTAAAAAATAAAAATAAAAATAAAAAATTGAAGTTTTATACCAAAGCATGGGGGTTTAAGTTATGGTTTGCCCAAATTCAAGTGTTAATACACTTAACTCTCTAACTAAATAATCAAAAAAAATTGACCAACTAAAAGATATATCATATATGTAAAATTTGTGCATTGTTAGATTAATTCTATTGAATTAGAATTTTGACTGGATTTTTTTTAATTAACACATGCTATGTAAGATTTGTACTAAAGCGAAAAAATGTGAATTCTATTGAATTAGAATTTCGACTGGATTTTTTTTATCTTAACACATGCTATGTAAGATTTGTACTAAAGCGTAAAAATGTGAATTTTTTTTCTTAGTCGCTCTATGATATTGTTAGATTTGTTTTTTTTTTCCTTTTTTTTATGTTTAGTGAATTTTTTTCTTCATAATGACATGAATGAATTCAATAATATACAAAATGCATACGTACAACACAAATTAAAGTAAAAAATAAATGATATTCATAAAATGTGCAATCATGTCATGTACATCCTACGGATGAAGTCCAATATTTTGTACCGATACTACTGAGAGTTATACAATTGGATCAGCTTGTTTGGTATTTTCGAAAATTATATCAGTATGAATATAAAGCATCATCGTTAAATAAAAACACTACGTCTTGACATAATTATTCATTCACTTGTATAAAGAAGTATATTAAATCCTGCAAAATATTAGAACAAACCAAACTCTTTGGTACAAATTAATGAGACCAACAATCATAACAAACCATAAATTAAATAGGATTAGAGAAACTAAGTATTCTCATTAGTTTAATTAAGAAGTTTACCAACCAAACCAATGAAAAAGCAATACCCTTTGTTGTTGTCATACTTCAACCAAACTCTCTAAAAATTGTAATTGATAAAGACAATTTCTACATTTTTTAAGGAACAAATTGGACAAAAGTGAGCCAACCAATCAACTTACAAACGTCTAATGTTTCTTGAAATAGTTCGCAGTCAAACACTAATTAGAAGTCAAATATAGTTGTGCTTTATAAAAACTGAAAATAAAAAAATATGGCTGAAATTGGAAATTTGTCTCTCTTTTCATTTAGTTTTCTATTTTGTAGACCAGTGTAAGAGACCATGTCACCATGCATAATGGATTTAAACAAATCCACTACTTTTTATAAGCATAATTAAATTAGGCAGAATCACATATAGGTCAATTTATAAGGGAAGACTCGATCACAAAAAAAAAAAGAAAAAACCGAAACAGAAACAAAAACAATTTAGGCGGTTCAAAATGAACTCACCGTATATATATTATTACCACTTGATCAAATTATATTTTTAATTAACTTAATAACAGATGCCCAATGTTTAATTTTGTTTTGGCATATATATTAATTCAAAGTGATTTTTGAGGGAATATGCATGATGCTCCCTTGTGATATGTAAAACATGCACGAAATTTCTTTGTGAAATTTTTATTGCACCAAATTCTTTTGTACTAGCTTTCAGAAATCCTAAAAAAATGTTTTGTGCAAACGTTTAAAAGTACAACGGAATTTTGTGTAAACTTTCAAATATACAAGACTATTTGGTACAAGGTTCAGAGAGTATAAGGAGATTAAGTGTTAGTTTAGAAAGTACAAGGGTATTCCGTGTTAGGTTTGAAAGTACAAAGGGATTTCGTGGATTTTATTATTAAATGTGGGTAATGAATAAAGAGTATTATGGTCATTAAGGTTGAAAAAATTAGGCAAAAATAACAAAAATCGCATATTGTTCGTGTGGAACACATACGCATTAAAAATGGACAAAAGGGGACGAGTTGAGTGATTTATGCAAAATTTATGAAAATACAAGAGAATTTTTTGCAATAAAAATTTCACAAAGTAATTATGTACAGGTTCGCATAACACAGGTAAGTCATCCATTTTCCCCTATTTTTGAGGGCTTGAATAATGGTTAAATGAATTAAAACAATATTTGATAAGAGAACAAGCCTCGTTAAGATCAACTAGAGTCTAGAAATAGAATTTTTTAAACTACTTTTCCTTCTATTCGTAATTGTATCAGAAAGTTCTATAACAATTTGTAATTGTCAAAAACTTTTATTTCTAGAAAAATATTGTTTTTTCATAATTTGCACACGAAAAGTGCAAGTAACATTCATTTTGCAGCTAGAAAATAACTTTACATAGCACTAACTTTTTCAACATATTATGTTTTTATGTATGTGTGTTGGTATATTGACCAGTGTGTTGGTACATTGACCACTTTAATTTGACATTGATTTAGCATGGTCAACTAAGTGGTGCGGTGTGTTAATAAATAAAAATTAATAAATTTTCATTAGTCAAATATTTAAACAAATTTATGACAATTAAAAAGTTATATGGACAGAGATATCGGGGGAAAGTAAAATAATTTAAATAAAAAAGAAAACTGATTTTTTTTTTTTATTTATATAATAATTCTGAACTAAGTACGAAAAGACTGTGAATGAGGGCTGGTGGAGACACTTAGGGCCTGTTTGTTTGGCGTTTCCCAGAATTTTTTCGTGTTTGGGAAATGCCAAACAAACATGTTTTTTATTTTCCGAAATAAATTTTTCATCCATTAATTTTCTCAAACTACTCTCTCAAAAGCCAAACAAACAACAATTTTCTATCTCTAAACAAAACATATACAAACTCTACTTTGATTTGACATAAAGTAACATATCTCTTACACAATTTATCTCATATAACAAATATGATTTAACATAAAGTCTTACACATCTTACACCTACAACCCAACTCTTCCAAAAAAACCTACACCTACTTTATTTCTCAAACCACTCTCTCAAAACCCAAACAAACAACATTACGCAAATCGAAATTATTTCACAAACCTCCACTACTCTCCCAAACTACTTTCCCAAACGCCAAACAAACAGGCCCTTACTATTTCACAAAGGAGTTAATGGCAATTTATCTCCCTTGATATTCATAATGTTCAATTTACCTCCCTGTGATTTGAAAAAGAACACTTTATCCCGTAATCTTATAGAAGTTTTATACCGTCTCCCTGATATACTTATATGTGGCACTTATCCCCATGTGCCATGATAATTTCAAATTTTACCCCCATGTACTATGATAAATATGACAATTTACCTCTCTATATTATGATAAATGTAGCAATTTACCCCCTATATTACAATAATATTTTTCATGGCAAGGGAGTTACACTCTCTGGAGAAAGAGGTGAATTGCTTCTTTAAAATTTCATAAGAGGGTAAAATGATTTTTTCAAATTACAGGAGAGTAAATTGAACATTATGCATATTACAGGGAGAAATTGGCATTAGCTCTTTCACAATGACTATATATATGTGCTATTCTTAATTATATCCAACCTATGTTTTTTTTTAGGTATTTTTGTATTTATTTTTCTTTTCTGATAATATATGCTAATGTACGTATATGGTTAGAATATACTGATGAAGTTTTTTTTTTCTTTTTTTAAGTAAGATAATTACATTATTACTTATTAATATTGTTAAATTAGAAATTTATTAGTATATAATCAAATTACAAATGGTATTAACTATCAAACGTAATATTAAAATAGAATAACATCCAAATTAATGAGATTCCTACTCAAAATCACTTGAACACGTGCCTTAACTTCGCCACTTAACTTCGCCACTTGGCTACAACATCATCCGCCATATATGGTGATGAAGTTTGCTTGATATGATATAATAGTATTATCAAAAAAAAAAGATATAATAGTATTATTTCAATATTGAAATATACAAATGGTATATATTTTGTTGATTTACGTGTTATACAAAAATTGGATATGTTTTCTTTTTCAAGAAATATATACTAAAAGTGACCACGTGTTGCATTATTAAAGCTTCGAAAATCAGGTTTGACTTCTTAAAAGGTTGTACCTATCTTTGGGATGTTAGAAAAAATATTTTGTACCATGCCCGTTATGGATAAATTTTCCAATTTTAAGGGCACAATGTAAATTATTTATGCACCCACGGTAATTATAATACTTTAAGATTAAATCACTATAATTTATTGTATGTAAAATTGAGTTGATTGAATCATACCATATATAATATCTCATAAAATATTTGCATGACACTGTTACTTTAAGATTTGATTCCGAAAATTACTTAGTCTTAGTGAAATTAGGTTATACAAAATCTATTTATTAATAAATATAGAGATTTTGAATTGTAAGTTTTTCGAAATTATAGTATTATATTTACATTTGTGTAATAATGTTTAAAACCATATGTTTGATGATTATTCTTTTAATGCAATCATATAACTTTTAGTCTTTAATTATGTGTTTGTATATCGACTGAATGTGCCATAATACAATCAATTTAGTTATTATTTTACAATTGTTTTATTATTATATTATAAAGAATTATATATATCAATCCACGTCTTTTGTACAACGATTACACATACTAATATTTTATTCTTAATGTCATTTGTAACGTGAAAGTTCCATAAATTTAACTAATCCTACTTTAAGTAACCTCTCAATAATTAAAATCGAAAAACCATTTATTAACATCATTAGATGTTTAAACACAAAGCATGACCATTTGTAGTTGAACCTCATCTTAATTAACTAAGTTTAAAGTTTAAACTATAAATGATCTCATAAAATATGATTTCAATTTTCAACTAACTGAATTAGAAGAGTAATAGTCTCTTTTCCGCCGTTAAAATCGCCATAAATTTTGAAAATTAAAAACAAAAGAAAAAATTGCATATTTGGTACCATACAATAGAACACTTTGTAATCTTGGTATCACTGAATATGTAAATGCACATTTAGTACCCCAATTTAAAATTTGGTTGCAATGTTCATTCGACCGTCAAATAATTGGACGAATATGGACGGAATTGGCCAACCATTATCTCGTCATTTGGAGGGAAAATAATCATGTTTTTCTCACTTTTGGAGAAAAAATTATCACATTATTTAATCTTTTGGACGAAAAACTATAACGTTTCCATCAGGTGATGATTTCTACTATAAAAGACAAGATAACAGTCATGTGTTGTGCATGTGGCCTTTTTCATCCATTTCGGTTTAATTATTTGACGGTGATATAAACATTGCAACCAATATTTAAATTGTGATACTAAATATACATTTATGTATCCAATGTATTTATGTATCCAATGTATCAATATTGCAAAATGCTATATTGTATAATACCAAATTTACAGTTTTCTCAAAAAAATAAAAAAGAATCCTTTTACAGTTTTATTCTTAATGTCATTTGTAACGTGAAAGTTCCATAAATTTAACTAATCCTACTTTAAGTAACCTCTCAATAATTAAAATCGAAAAACCATTTATTAACATCATTAGATGTTTAAACATAAAGCATGACCATTTGTAGTTGAACCTCATCTTAATTAACTAAGTTTAAACTATAAATGATCTCATAAAATATGATTTCAATTTTCTACTAACTGAATTAGAAGAGTAATAGTCTCTTTGCCGTTAAAATCGCCATAAATTTTGAAAATTAAAAACAAAAGGAAAAATTGCATATTTGGTACCATACAATATAACACTTTGCAATATTGGTACCACTGAATACGTAAATGCACATTTAGTACCCAAATTTAAAATTTGGTATGTTCATACGACCGTCAAATAATTGGACGAATATGGACGGAATTGGTCAACCATTATCTCATTTGGAGGGAAAATAATCATGTTTCTCTCATTTTTGGAGAAAAAATTATTACATTATTTAATCTTTTGGAAGAAAAATTATAACGTTTCCCTCATATATTTGCGTTATCACGTGATGATTTCCACTATAAAAGACGAGATAACAGTCATGTGTTGTGCATGTGGCATTTTTCATCCATTTCGGTTTAATTATTTGACGATGATATAAACATTGCAACTAATATTTAAATTGTGATACATAATATACATTTATGTATCCAATGTATCAATACTGCAAAATGCTATATTGTATAATACCAAATTTACAGTTTTCTCAAAAAAATAAAAAAGAAACCTTTTGCATCAAAATTTAAAAGTAATGTTATTTTATTCTGGGACTATGACTCTGTTTGTCTTTTGAAATTTGAGAAAGCCTGATTCCGAATGTGTGTGTATATATATCTACACATATTGCATATTATAAGGTGAATATATTTGAAATTTGAATTGCAGAGCTGAAAATAAGGGCACTCAATCTCTTGCTTTTAAACAAGAAAAAAAGAAAGATTTCTTTAGCTTTAGTTTCAGATATCCGATCCCCTTCTTGTAAGTCTCTTTTCTTCACTTCTTTAGCTTTCTATGTATAATTTTATATCTAATGTTTCATTCTTTACATTTAATAACATTCTATTGAGATAAAGATCGGTTTTTCCATCTGGGTATGCTCAATTTCCTTCCTTTTGTATGTGTTTCTTAATTAAACAACCCAAAAAACAGAAAAAAAAAATTCTTCAAGCATATTCCTTTGTGTGTGTAATTTATTTTTTGTGTGTGTATTTTATTTTTGTTTTCTGTATCAAATATCACTTTATTTGCATCTTTTGAGTTTTGGGTTTGTTTGTTTAGGCGTATTGTGAAATGGGTATTTGTAATTTTTTGTAGATTTTGGATTCTTTAAGGAAGTTTTATTCTCAAAGGCTTTTAATTTCTCATACGGAAAGTAAAGCACTTTTGGAATTTTTGTTGTCAAGTTCAAATCTTTTTGTTTATCTTTAATTCCCTCTTTTTGTTGCTTATATGGTTTTGTTTCTAAATGATGTTTAAATAGTATTTTTTAAGTATAAACACCAATTTTATTTTAATATGCCCTCCCTTCTTTGAATTGAGATTGAATCATGTTCTTATCTGTGCTTTAATCATACCAATTGATTAAGTCTTTCATATTTCAATTAGATAACTCATTTCTGCTCATACAGTTGTTGTTATTCTCCAGCTTTTAACTCTATTAGTTATCCTGTAATATTCAACTTGTTTTAATGTACTCAGGTAATTGGCTCGTTTTGTAAAGCCTTCAATCGAGTAAAGGGTGTACTTCTAGTTTTTCGATAAAAAAAAATGGGGGATCACTTTGTGTTGCTGGTTGATCGATTGCTAACCGAGTCAACTTTAGAGGCTGCAATTGAAAGTAGAAACTTATTCAAACAAACAATAGATGATGATGATACAATAGTCGACTGTTCCTCGTATGAAGATTCCGAGTTTAGTTCATCTCCAAAGAAACTCGTAGAGTGTAGGATATGCCAAGATGAAGATTTCGATTCACGTATGGAAACTCCTTGCTCTTGCCGTGGAAGCTTAAAAGTTCGTTTCTTGTTAATCATATAATCTTTTCATTTATTAGTCTACTTTAAATTTAATATTGCGGTGTTACAGAAATCATTTCTAAAAATTAAAGCTCGTCCATCTTTTGAAATTGAATCCAACATCAATTGGTTCTGGATTTCAATAATTGCGAATGTTCTATCTTTCATTAATGATAGAATTTCCATTATTCATGATCCTATTTGATTTGCTCGCAGTATGCTCACCGTAAATGCGTACAGAGGTGGTGCAATGAGAAGGGTGACACCTTGTGTGAAATATGCCATCAGGTTGGCTGCTATTTTCTTGTATTCCTAGTGTTGGTGATATATATTAATATAGAGTCAAATGCAGAAACACCCCCTTGTGTCATTTTTATTAGCAAACCCCTCCTTGTGTTCTTTCTTATTAGAAAAACCCATATATCGATGTTTTATTAGCTGACTGCATCCATTTGAAATACCCTCATAAGTCAATAGGAGGGTTATTGTCAATTGTTTAAGTGAACAAGTGGGGTTACTGCCGATTTTCAAAGTAAACAATGGGGTTATTGTTAATTTATTAGGTGCATAGGGGTGCTTACTCATTTTATGGTGGGGGTATAATTGTCATTTCTACTGCAAAATATGTACTCCAGCCTTGGAGGGACTTTTTCGCTAATAAAAATAACACTAGGAGGTTTTTGCTGATAAAATAATACATGGGAGCTTTTGCCAATTAGGCCAAACATAGGGTGTATTTTTGCATTTCACTCTATTAACTCGATTCAATTTCGGAAACTTTCAGAAACTTTTTATATAGTTATACTTATTGACCGATGTTTGTATGTATGTGTAATCATATTGCAGCTATTTAAACCAGGATATACTGCACCACCCCCTATCTTTCGTTTTGGGGGCCTCCCGATGAATTTGAGGTAGCTCTCCTTTTTCGATTCTCTTTGTTGTCTTTCTTATGTACATAATATCTCATTTCTAAATGAGTTGGCTTTGATCAGGGGAAATTGGCAAATATCAACTAGTGAGTTGAACAATAATCCTCGTATCATTACAATGGTTTCAACTGATCCAAGTTTCATAGATTCAGACAATGACGACGACGACTATGCACTTTCACGAAGCATCTTTTGTTGTCGTTCAGCTGCCATTATAGTAACTCCCTCTAAATCTATTTCCGTCTCACTATATATACATATAATTTCAGGATTTTTATATTATCTCTTCTTTTGTTGCAGTTTATGTTTCTCTTAATTTTACGGCATACTCTTCCGATCATTGTGAGTCATGCAGGAAACTATTCTTTCCCACTGATCATGGTAAGATCCTTGTTTTACCAAAAACAAAAGTTTCGAGTATTTTAAACCTGCAGATTAAAAAAAAAAGAAAAAGATTGCTTATTTATAGGTCTTTATGACAGTTGTTGATGCTAAGAATTGCTGGGATTATAATCCCAATTTGCATAATACTGAAAGCAGTGACTTCTATCCTAAGGCGCCGTAGCCAACAGGTACACTCTTTCTCGCCCGTCTCTATATTTGTTATTTAAAAGTGAGCTAAATGCAAAAATATCCCCTGTGCAGCTGTGCTTTGTCTAATTAGCAAAAATCCTCCCGTGTTATTTTTATTAGCAAAAAAAACCTTGTATTCTTCTTTTATAATAAAAAAACCCCATTTGAAATTCCCACATAAATCATTTGGGAGGTTATTGCCAATTTTAAAGTTAACAGGGGGACTATTGTCAAAGTTTTAGGTGAATAGGGGTGTTTTTGCAATTTTTGGTGGGGTATAATTGTTATTTTTCTTGTAAAATATGTAAGAGGGTTTTTTTGCTAACACGGGGTTTTTTTTTGGTAATAAAAGTAACACAGTTTTTTTTGGCTAATTAGACAAAGCATAGGGGGTAATTTTGCATTCTAGTCTTTGCAAATTCAATTTTCATTCACTCCTGAAGTAAAGTAGAAACTAAATTATGGAGTATACGTTATAAGAGAATAGAATGTAGTGGAGTAGTGTTACTGCTGGTAAAATGTTGACGAAACTACAATGACTAAAATACCCTTAACCCGAACAATATAATTTTTGAAATTGCCGCAACTATGTTTTGTTTTACGTCCTCATTGGGTGGTCATTTTATACAAGACACTTCAATGACAAAGATACCCTTATGATGATTCTTTATTTACTTCCTCTTTGGTTGGTCATTACCAGGCAAATATATCATTGCCTCAATCTGATGAAGAAGCTGGTCCATTGCATCAGCCGCATGTTATCTCCGTGTAGTAAATATGTTGCAATTGAACTGATTCTGTGTCGATTTTCCATCGAAGTTGGTGTTTGGTTGCACACAATCTTCATTGCTGCTAAAAAAAGAGAAGAAAGCTTCATTTCGGGTGATAAATGAAGTTGTAGTTCTACTTAAAAACTTGTGTATATTTCTAAGTTTTATTACATAGAAGTGTAAATTTGAATTATGGAATAGTAAAAAAAAAAGTGAAAAATTTAGTGTGAAGGTGGGATATGTTTATGCACCTCTATAGAAGAATTTGTACATAATGTATATGGAAATCTACAAAGAATGAAAAGATGATTTCCAATTGGGAAAGGTAACTTGTTATGCTAATAGGCACATGATTTTGGTATTATGGTTTATGATTTTAGTTATGCAAATTAAGTATTATAGTTTCTTGATCTTGATTATGCAAATTAGGTATTTGGGTTTCTTGATCTTCTTTATGCAGCTTTGGTATGATTCCTTTAATTTGATATAGGTTAGTTACCTATTTTTCAAATTTCAATACATTTAGTAAGAGATTTAATACCGCAAATCTTAGAGTTAATGACAACTTACCCCCTTGTATGATTTGAAAAAGAGCATTTTATCCCTGTAATTTTATAAAAGTTTTACATTGCATTCCTGAAATTTTTATATGTGGCACTTTACCTCCTTGTGTTATGATTCTAACACTTTACCGTCGTGTGTTATGATAAATGTGACAATTTACCCCTTATGTTACAAAATACTTTTCATGTTCACTTTCAATTTTGGTTAGTGAGTTACACTCTCCGGCTCAAGGGGGTAAATTGCTTCTATAAAATTTTCACAAGATGTAAATTGCTCCTTTTTAAATTACAGAAGATAAATTGAATATTATGAATATAACAGGTAAATTGCCATTAACACTTATATATATTGAACATTTGAAAAATTGCTATCTAAAGGATATGCCCAAGATCTGAAGCATAATGTTGGAGCTTTCATCATTCCCAAGCCACATGAACTGTAAACATTTTTGGGGAGTTCCTTGCAATGATTGTTGAAGGTGCAAGGGGTGTTTTGTTACATAGTTTAAAACTTTAAATCATAGGGGGTCTCCTTGTAATTTATGAAATTTTAGGGGTGTATGTGGTTGGATTTTGGCCCGGTCTCGCGGGTTTCGCGAGACCGAGCCAAAACCCTTTCAAATGAGTTTTCGCCAAACTCATAAAACCACAAAACACCTATTAAGAAACTCAAACTCAAACTCTTCAAACCTACAAAACATTGATTTGACACCTATTACCTACTTTCCCCCCCAAATATCACTAAAAAAATATTGATTTGATACTTACCACTTACTTTTTTCCCTAAATCCCAACATTCAAACCCAATCCAAGTGGGGTTTTAACTTATTCAAACCACAAAATCCAACAGCCAAAACCCATCCAAATAAGGTCTCAAATGTTTCATCGGAACCACCCAAACTATTTTTTTCAAACCGAGACCCATGAAGCCGAGTCAAAACCCATCCAAATAGACCCATAGGGATTTCTCGTAAAACGACTAAATCTTAGGGGTCTTGGTTGTAAATCACCCAAAATATTTTGTTCCAACGGTTAACAACGCTTTTGATCGTGCAACAACTCATATTTTTTTTTTCTTTGTAAGGAAATTATAATGATATATACCATTTGTACATTTCAACTGTGCATCAAACACTAGCCATAATGAAAATTGGTGGATATCAATTGCTTATTAATCCAACTTTGCAATCAATCAGCTTTGAGTCTCATCAACAGAAAATAATTCTCTTTTCTTGCTTAGTGGTTCAACAGTTCAGTCACAAACTCAGAAGGTGGACCCAATAGATGCGTAGGATTATGGCTGTCAATAGGGCGGGTTTCATTTCGAATCCAGCTCGATTAATTAGGATCTCAATTCAATTGGAAATATGATGGATTTGATCCGATTATAAAAACTTGTAATTTAAAATACGTAGAGTGTATATGAGTTTAGATTTATACAATCCGTTAAAGATCTGTATTCGACAATAAATATCAAAATTATTTTTACATAATGTTTTATTAAACTTAAGTAACATTAATTATAATAATATTCTACTACCAATTTAAGAAGAGAGTAGGTAATAATTCGTTCATATTTTTATTTTTGTGCATATTTTCATCTAAAATGATGAATTTAAGTTAACAAAGTTTGAACATGTGAACTAACAATTATAAAATCGTAAAGTTAACAATCTTATTTTATAAAACAATATTAGTGTAAATTTTGAAAGTAAAAATTTTATTGGATCCGAAAAAGATCGGATATCCGATCGAATTCGGCCAAGATCCACTGTTTTCGAACTCGAATCCAATCCGACATATATGGAGTCATGTACGGGTCGAGCCTGATCCGACCATTTACCGCCCTATAAGGTAGTGCACAATAGAGAACTTATCATAATTGCATCACCACTAAGTATAATTCTTGATCTCAATTAACTATGAGTAGGCTTGAGTTTGAGCGATTGTATAAAACATGATCGATCAGTTTGTGAGTCGAGCTTTAATCTAATAAGGCTCAACTCGAATAAATAAAATATTTTAAATACTACTAATTATTGGTATTAAAGTTAGTAATATACTAATATTAGTTATCTAGAAACAAGAAGAAATAAAAATTTATGAAAAGCAAAAAACAAGATGTTCCAATTACAAATCAGTTATCAAATATTATTTAATGCTTATATTATGAGCCATTTTCAAAAATGCCAAATTTAAAAACAGAATTTACACAAAGGCCAAAGGCCTTTTTTCAGTTTAAAAAAAAAAAAAAAAACTTAATAATTCTTAATATCTAATAACAATTGCAACTTACCCCCTCTTTTTTCTTTAACAAAACAAAAACACCCAACCCTAAAAACAAAACCTAACAAAAACAAAAAAATCCCCCCTCTCTCTCACTCTCTACATTCAAACAAAACAAAACTCTCAAATTCAAAAAACACTCTCAAATTCAAGCAAATCGGAAATGGCAAACCACGGGATCATCGATGATGGTGACAGAAACGATCGGGAATGGCCATTTGGGGTAAGATCTGAGCCTTTCCTTCTCAATTCAGTTCGGGTTCTTGATTCGTGTGCGTTTGGCGTGTGGCGTGTGTTGTTCCCAACCGCCACACGCCATGAAAATGTACATGGCGTGTGGCGGTTGTGAAGAACACACGCCACACGCCATGAATTTGCTCATGGCGTGTGGCGTGTGTTAACCCCAACCGCCACACGCCATGAATTTACTCATGGCGTGTGGCGGTTGGGAAGAACACACGCCACACGCCATGAATTTACTCATGGCGTGTGGCGTGTGGCGTTCCCAACCGCCACATGCCAAACCTCGCGGCCGCGAGGAATAACCTCGCCGCCGCGAGGTTTGGCGTGTGGCGGTTGGGAACGCCACACGCCACACGCCACACGCCACCCACGAATTTGATCATGGCGTGTGGCGTGTGTTTTCCACACGCCACCCATGTTTTCCACACGCCACACGCTAGAACAGAACTTTTATTTTGACATTTTTTTGTTGTTTGTTTTGTAGGGATACGTTACCTTACCCACATCGGCCCTACCGGAATTACCCCGCTTTCACTATGATACTGTGGTCGTAAATGGATTGGTAACACAGCGCTGTGCTTGGAGCGAGATTCCGGAGATTGTAAGAATGCTAAGACCCGAGCATTGGCAGATTATAGATGAGTACCCCCAGATTGGGAGTTTTCTACACCTAACTGGGAACGGCAAATTCAAGTCATCGGTGTTGCACGGTATGATCCTCCGAGTATGCGAACGACTGCAGAAAAAAAGTAGATACGAATACTGGTTTTTGGTAAATGGAAAGCCAGTCAGATTCGGCGTAGAGGAATTTAGCCTCGTATCGGGGTTGCGATTTGGGAGAGTGAGTGATGCTGACTCCGAAAGTATCGACCAAGGGAGTAACTTGAAGAACCGATACTTTGCCAGGTGGGGGCAGCAGGAGGTTACTGTTCATGTTCTCAAAACGAGGATCATTGAAATGTTGGGTCGCAATAATGCGAATCCCGAGGCCGTATGCAAGTTAATCTTCGCCTGGGTGATATCGGCATTGTTGGTACCCCTTCGGCCCATGAAAGTGGTTGAAAACATAACATTCGCGGTAAGTAAACTTTAATTTTAATTTTTATTATTTCTTTAAAGTTTTAAAAATAACAAAACTGTAAATTTGTATATATTGAAGGTATGTGACGATCTCGCGATTTGCGAGAGATACCCTTGGGGAGAGAAGATATGGGCCAAAACTTTTGATGGTATTGTGACACATATGACCTGTGTCAATGACGACATCCGTAGATGGAATGCGGGCGGCTTCCCACACATTTTACTGGTATGTTTGTAAAATCAATTCTTGATTTCCATGTATTTTTTTTAGTTATTTTTTCGTAAATGTTGGATGTTTTGAATAATGTTTTGAATGTGAACAGTTTTGGATGTTGGAAGCCATTGAAGGCATGGTCGATGAGGGCAATTTTTCTCCAAGGCAAGGCCCAGCTATTCCGAGACATCCGCGAATGTTACGTTGAGATATCGGGGGCGGTAATTGGCCCAACTGTGTTGCCATAGACAAGTTCTTTGAGAATGTTCATGTATGTTAATCGTTTTTATTAATAATTTTTTCCGACATATCACTTGAAATATTTATTCTAAATAACTTGTATATTTTTATTTTTTCAGGCTGTGATCCCACGGCTACGGCCGGATGACACGGAGTTGGAGATGGAGTTGTGTTGGTCCCAAAAGTGGTCAATGAGGTCTAGAGGGGGGGGGGGGTGAATAGACCTCTGAAAACTTTAAAACTTTTTCTTTAACTTTTCAGATCAGCAGACTAAGCTGATTCAAGATTTGTAAGACTACTAAGCTGATGCGCACAAAGCTTTATCAGCAGAGTTGACCACTCATCTGATTTTCA
Source organism: Penstemon newberryi var. newberryi (assembly GCA_030819805.1). Lineage (NCBI taxonomy): Eukaryota > Viridiplantae > Streptophyta > Magnoliopsida > Lamiales > Plantaginaceae > Penstemon > Penstemon newberryi. The sequence continues at coordinate 75,264,147 of JAUALY010000001.1, read as the reverse complement.
CTCAGCTGATTTCAGATGTTAAATCAGAGTTTTTAGAAACTAGTTGGCAGCGGATTTGTCAAGTGTTTTTCAACCAATCTGTTCCTCTTTAAGTTTTCTCACTCAAAAGATTTTGTCCCCAGTTTTTACAACTCCTTTTAAAATCTTTTGGTTAAATCGTATGTTTGAGTTCTTTGATTAATATGCAAAGTATAACAGTAAATGATTCAAACACACAGGATTTTTATAGTGGTTATATGGATAAAAATCCTTTACTCCACTCTTCCAAGTCACACAGATCTTGGGTTATACTATAGTCACACAGATTACAGTATACTCTGCTTGCGCAATTCAACAAATGAAAAGCCACAAGTGCGCTGTAAGAAATCACACAGAAATCCTACACTCCGAAGCTAGATCACTCACTAAGATGGATCTACATTCCTCACGCTATTTTCAGTACAAGTAATCACTCAGAAAACCTATACTAAGAAGCTATATCACTCACAAAGATGGATATACACTCCTTCTATTCTCAGTTGAAAGTCACTAAGACAGACAACGTTTGATCTCTGTTTCTTCAACAAAAAGCTTCGTCAACAGATGACTTCGCTTACGATCAGACGACTCAACTGATGGATCTCGCTCTTAGGATATGTTCTTGAATAATGCAAGCCCCCTTTAAGATCTTCAGTTATGTCTTCTATTTATACTCTCAGATTTGAATTTTCTGCCCGTTGAAGGTTGACAGAAAGCTACAGTCCTCGAGTTCTGGTCCTGACACGCGGAACGGCTCCCTGCAACTGTTGCACTGTACACTCTGCTGTACGGATGTCTACTTTAGGTCAGTCGCATTTAATGCACTCAACTCTTAGCTGGTTCCCGTTGATAAGCTTACTTGACCGTCTTCACTCTGCTGGTGGAAGTACTCTGCTGATGATCACTCTGATGATCACTCGGCTGATGGCTTCTCGGCTGATTCAAGAATGAACATATCTATCTTGACTTGGCTGATAATACCCATCTGATATCCCACTTCCCTGATTCGGTCACATAGCTTTCAGACCATGAGATAGGTTTCACTAAGCTGTTCAGTTCTTAGTTGATGACTTCCAGATTACCCTTTTTGTCATCTTCAAAACCTTCTCCACTCCAATATTAACCAACAATTTCCCCCTTTTTGATGATGACAAAACCTTCAACTAAGAACACATCTTAGTTTCTGATTTAGTCTTCATACTCTGAGATGGAAATTATTGCTCTGATACAACTTAAAAAAAATTTACCACTTGATGGTTCTTTTTCCCTTTCTGATCTTCTGCTTAAAGGGTTCTTAGTTGCATCCATCTTCCCCCTTTTTGTCATCAACACCAAACTTTAGTTGCATCTTTTCTTCTCCATTTTATCCTTCCCCCCTTTTTAGGGTTTGTGATAGCTTCTTTTCCATAAGATTGCAAACTAGTATGCTGAAGACAGGTAGGTAAGCACTTGGCTGATCGAGGTAGTCTTCGTTGCCGTTTATCACTCCAGCTAGAAAGTTTCCCCCTAACTTCAAGAATTTCTACCACTTGTGGTCTGATTCCACTTGTAGGCTGATGCTACTTGTAGGCTGATGCTACTTGTATGGATACAAATCAGATTAGTATGATATCACTTGTTGATGTGATAGCACTTGCTGATACCACTTGGTGTAGTACATTCTTGAAAATCACTTGGCTGTTGAGTTTCAGTCAGCTGATAAGAAGCAGTCTTCTGATAGCTTCATTTTGACTTATTGACAACTTCATCTTTTATTTAGGAGTACCGCTAGTCGTACACGTTCCCCCTAAGTTCAAGAATTCGTGGTCAAGTAGTCTGATGAGAGTTTCTCTTCAAAGACACTCAACTGTTGAATTCCAGTAAGCTGTTCTGGGTTAGTCTTCTGATAAGTTCCCCCTCAACTTATGAATCCAAAATCAACAAACCAATTTCTGTTGTCACATGGTTGACTGATACCACTTGAACGGTGATACCACTTGTTGCAAACAGTTGATGGCCTCTAATGCCACTTGGTCTCTGAAACCACTTATTAATCTTTGATAATCTTCAACTTTTCAACAAACTCACGTTCCTTGAAATCTCCAAATGTAGAGTCTACCACTTGAATTATACCAATTGTTGATACCACTGATTTGATACCACTTGCTAGTATATGCATGTTGGTGAGACTACTTGTTGAACTTGATGAAATTTGCAAGGCAGTCAACTCATCTTTGTCATCTCACATGTGTTTCACCTGCAAAACAGATGACTGTTTTTGGTACCCCTTGTTTATTGGGTCCAGCATGGTTAGTGTAACCTTTAACATGTGATGATCTAGTGACTTATGTTTTATCATGATAATACCACTTGTTGGTACTTGATACCACTTGTTGGTTTTCAACATTTGTTGGTCATGCCTCATAAGCAAGGTAAGATGCATGAAATATGTGATAAGCATGCATATTGAAATGAGGATGGCAATCAGCACAGTGAACATGATCAGCATGATAATATGAATAAGCGTAGTGCATGTTATGGTAGCAATTATCATAATGTGATTCAAATTCTTGCCAGATAATTCATTTTTGCCTCAATTTCTTACCTAAGTTAAATAACTCTCCTTAGATTTAATAGACTTGATACCACTTTAAATTTACTCCAATCAGCAGCCTATTTCAGCTTACTCGGCTGATGGGTTTTAGTAGTCTGATTTGTCTTAGGTAGCTTACTAGGTTTTCTAACCTATTGAGCATCAGTAGACTTGTTCTCTTAAGCCTCTGATTTCTTTTTGTTTAGAGAATGATGCAACCACTTCTTTTAAGTTCATATATATTTTCAAAACAAATTGCATACTCAGCTTTTAGAGTTTCATTCTCATGCTCAAGCTTTTTGGTAGTCAGCTGATTCTTAAGGTTTTTCAGCCTAAAGTTTCAGTGATCTGATTTGCTCTTTTCAGCAGAGTCATCTCTTCATTAAGCTTGGCAAATGCACAAACAGTATTTGAATTTGTAATTCAGCATTTATTCAATCGATTCAAATAGTGCATTACATTAATCAGTAGAAGTTACCCCAATTTTTTAGAATCATCAAATTCTATGGCAGTTAAGCATATGGTTTCGGGTACTTCGTCAAATTCTTTATCAGACGACTGAAGGTCTGAATAAGATGTGCAGGAGTTTATTAGCTTTGCTGCATCAGCTAACTTTGATTTGCTCTTACTAAGCTTACGCTCTTTTTTAGCACGCTTTTCCTTTTCAGCAAACTTCTCAAATGATGAGGTTGAATGGTCTTTGATCAAGAGCCCATACTCCTCTTCATGGTAGTCTCTAAGTTTTGCTTTGTAGGAATCCCTGTTTTCCTGAAAATGATCAGAAGAAGATGAAGTATCATTTTTATATTTTAATTTCATTTTCTTCTTGTAGAACTTCTTGAAATCATTTAGCAGCAGGGTAACGTCGTCAGCAGTGTATCCCTTTTCTGAACTCAGCACAGTCTTCTGTTTTGACTTGTCTGCTGATTTTCTTGCCTTGTCTGACGCCATTAGAGCAGCAGTAGGGTCTGAACTGGTTGACACTTCTAATCCCAATCTTGACATATGATACTCATACGCTTTGAGAGATGAGAACAGTTCGGAAAGAGAAATCTTCTCTAAATCCCTTGATTCTTCCATGGCTGTCACCTTCATGTTGAATTTAGGTGGCAAGGCCTTGAGAACCTTTGTTGTGATCTCCTTGTTCGAAAATTCTTTACCAAACCTTAGAACTTCATTCAGGGCTTTGGTAAATCTGGTATCCATCTGATCAATCGTTTCACCAGACTTCATCTTGAAATTTTCAAACTCCTCAAGAGCCACACTGAGCTTGTGTTCTTTGATAGCGTTGTTTTCTTCGCTTAGCTCGCAGACTTTATCCCACATCTCTTTGGCAGTTTTGAGATGCTTGATCTTTTGGAAATTGTCTTCGTCTACAGCTATGAACATGATGAACTTCGCCTTTTTATCAAGATTTACTAACTTGTTTTCTTTAGGTGTCAGTTCATCCAGCTCTTTGTCAACTATCTGATCTGGTTGGCCAGCAACCTTCACAGTCTTCTGGAATCTGAATGGTCCTTTTGTAATACATGTAAACATGTCTTCATTATAAGCAGCAAGAAAGATTTCCATTCTGATTTTCCAGTTTTCAAAGCTCATAAGACCAATGTGAGGAACATGGTTTATGGCATCTATTTTTCAAAAAGTTTTGATTTTCAAAATATGCTCTCTTTTTGAAAAATTTGAAAAACACACTTTGGATCAAGCTCGTTGATCAGGCAGCTGATTCAAGATAAACCACCTACCCTGATGCTACTTGATGGTATCAGGTAAATTACCAGAGCAACCTGCTCTGATACCACTTGTTGGTCCCAAAAGTGGTCAATGAGGTCTAGAGGGGGGGGGGGGGGGGTGAATAGAACTCTGAAAACTTTAAAACTTTTTCTTTAACTTTTCAGATCAGCAGACTAAGCTGATTCAAGATTTGTAAGACTACTAAGCTGATGCGCACAAAGCTTTATCAGCAGAGTTGACCACTCATCTGATTTTCACTCAGCTGATTTCAGATGTTAAATCAGAGTTTTTAGAAACTAGTTGGCAGCGGATTTGTCAAGTGTTTTTCAACCAATCTGTTCCTCTTTAAGTTTTCTCACTCAAAAGATTTTGTCCCCAGTTTTTACAACTCCTTTTAAAATCTTTTGGTTAAATCGTATGTTTGAGTTCTTTGATTAATATGCAAAGTATAACAGTAAATGATTCAAACACACAGGATTTTTATAGTGGTTATATGGATAAAAATCCTTTACTCCACTCTTCCAAGTCACACAGATCTTGGGTTATACTATAGTCACACAGATTACAGTATACTCTGCTTGCGCAATTCAACAAATGAAAAGCCACAAGTGCGCTGTAAGAAATCACACAGAAATCCTACACTCCGAAGCTAGATCACTCACTAAGATGGATCTACACTCCTCACGCTATTTTCAGTACAAGTAATCACTCAGAAAACCTATACTAAGAAGCTATATCACTCACAAAGATGGATATACACTCCTTCTATTCTCAGTTGAAAGTCACTAAGACAGACAACGTTTGATCTCTGTTTCTTCAACAAAAAGCTTCGTCAACAGATGACTTCGCTTACGATCAGACGACTCAACTGATGGATCTCGCTCTTAGGATATGTTCTTGAATAATGCAAGCCCCCTTTAAGATCTTCAGTTATGTCTTCTATTTATACTCTCAGATTTGAATTTTCTGCCCGTTGAAGGTTAATAGAAAGCTACAGTCCTCGAGTTCTGGTCCTGACACGCGGAACGGCTCCCTGCAACTGTTGCACTGTACACTCTGCTGTACGGATGTCTACTTTATGTCAGTCGCATTTAATGCACTCAGCTCTTAGCTGGTTCCCGTTGATAAGCTTACTTGACCGTCTTCACTCTGCTCGTGGAAGTACTCTGCTGATGATCACTCGACTGATGGCTTCTCGGCTGATTCAAGAATGAACATATCTATCTTGACTCGGCTGATAATACCCATCTGATATCCCACTTCGCTGATTCGGTCACATAGCTTTCAGACCATGAGATAGGTTTCACTAAGCTGTTCAGTTCTTAGTTGATGACTTCCAGATTACCCTTTTTGTCATCTTCAAAACCTTCTCCACTCCAATATTAACCAACAAGTACTATGTATCAGCTAGAGAGTTATCCGATGGTGTTAGGCCGAATAGCCGCGTTCCAAGTTATTGCCGATTAACTGAGTTTTTCGGAGAGCTTTATGTGGTTGTTCGGGATGATGAGGGAGCTCCCCAATTCCCCAACCGGCCACCCGCCCTAACTGATTCTGCTCCCGCAGAAGGTGCTGCCCCAGATGCCGATGCTCCTGATTCTGCTCCTATGCGCCGACGTATGAAGCGTGTCCGAAGAAGCAAAGATGGTGCTTATACTTCTCAAGCTCAACCACAACCATCGTCTTCGGAACTAAGATATGAAGACGTTCCTGCCTGGGCACGTGATATGGAGCAGAGACTTACTGATCATCAGAACCAGATGATGCAGAGCCTCAGAGATCACATGAACGAGATGGTGCAGGGCCTCAGAGATCAGCAGAACGAGATAGATCAAAGACTTACTGGGCAGCTCGACTCTATGCAAATAACTCTGGAAACACTCCATCAAATGATGCTGGAAGACCGAGGAGCCTCAGATGATGATGATCAGGTTTAGTTGTTGTCTTGAATTTTATTTTTCTGGATTTTGTAGAGACATTATTGGAATTTATTGTTTATTAGATTGGTTTTGGTGTTGTATTTATCTAAATGATGGATTTGTGTTTATTAAATTGGTTTTGGATTTTGCACAAATTGGTTTTGGATTGTGTTGCACAAATTGGTTTTGGATAATGTTTGATATGAATTATTAATATACGCATTCTGAGGGTAATAATGCGGAAGATAATTGCCTTCATGGTGATCTCGAAGTCCATAGTAATGATAATTTGGGTAGGAGTGAACAAAGGCAAAAACGAAGAGAAGATAGGCTAAGATGGCCTAGTAGGCTTTTAAGATCTCCTTATGTCCCAAATGACAAGAACAAAAAATCTACTAAGTAATTAGTTTTTTTTTTTTTTTGTAATTTTTGAAAACATAGGGACTAAACTGCAAATTCGTGTTAAATGCAAGTTCGTAGTGAATGAACATGTTAATTTTGTACGACTAACGGATTGAATCGCAATAATGAATTTTTTAAAATTTTGGGGGTAAAATTGTAATTTTTGAAAAGTTAGGGACCAAACTGCAAATTCGTGTTAAATTCAAGTTCGTAGTGAATGAACATGTTAATTTTGTACGACTAACGGATTGAATCGCAATAATGAATTTTTTAAAATTTTGGGGGTAAAATTGTAATTTTTGAAAAGTTAGGGACCAAACTGTAAATTCGTGTTAAATTCAAGTTCGTAGTTAATGAACATGTTAATTTTGTGCAACTAACGGATTGAATCGCAATAATGAATTTTTTAAAATTTTGGGGGTAAAATTGTAATTTTTGAAAAGTTAGGGACTAAACTGCAAATTCGTGTTAAATGCAAGTTCGTAGTGAATGAACATGTTAATTTTGTACGACTAACGGATTGAATCGCAATAATGAATTTTTTAAAATTTTGGGGGTAAAATTGTAATTTTTGAAAAGTTAGGGACCAAACTGCAAATTCGTGTTAAATTCAAATTCGTAGTTATGATTTACGGAGTATATAATGTTACTGTAAGTGTTACTTCTCCTTTCGGGTGATAAATTGACCAAATCTTACAAAATTGACCAACATGTACGAAGTTATGATTTACGGAGGATATAATGTTACTGTAAGTGTTACTTCTCCTTTCGGGTGATAAATTGACCAAATCTTACAAAATTGACCAACATGTACGAAGTTATGATTTACGGAGTATATAATGTTACTGTAAGTGTTACTTCTCCTTTCGGGTGATAAATTGACCAAATCTTACAAAATTGACCAACATGTACGAAGTTATGATTTACGGAGGATATAATGTTACTGTAAGTGTTACTTCTCCTTTCGATGGAACGGGTTCTATGAGCTCATAGTATGCTTGACGCGTATTTCTGACCGTGTAGTATTGGCTAACAAGCTCATACACATACTGACCACTATCTCTTGGTCGCTTGTCCATGACAGCTGCAATTGTGTGCTCACACGGTATTTGCTCAATCTGAAAGACGCCACATGAACAAGTTCTTCCCGCTAAATCCACAATTCCAGACCACTCGGTAGAATCCACTTTCCATCTTTCATACCCTAATTCACATTTGCGCCACCCATATGCCTTTTCATATCGCTCATTTATCAACTTCTCATTCGATGGGGTAAGGATAGACACCCATTGCTCAGCCTCATCACGACGCTCTCTAAACCACTTTCCCATCAAATCAACAATAAATTTGAGGAAGTAACATATGGGATAATATTTGGCATCTTTGATCCGATTGTTAAGGACCTCAACATGGTTAGACGTCATTACCTCATATCTGGGCACGCGATGGTGGATTCTCGCCCATTTCTCAAACGTCACCTCGTTCTGTAGCCAATTTGCACATGCTGGGCTCTTGGTTTTCAAGTAACCAAAATATTTTTCGAACTCACTCTCAGTGTACGCGAAAGCAGCTTTGTAAAAATACCCGGCTACCCCATCTTTCCTAAACTTTTTTAGCAAGTTATCTTTGAGGTGGTAGTAACATGCCCCATGATCAGCTAAAGGGTAAACATCTTTTACCGCTTTAATAAGCCCTTTGCCCCTGTCTGAAACAATAACCAGATCGTCTCTGTCTGGTACACCCTCTCTCAAGCACTCTAGGAAATAAGTCCAACACGCTGCATCCTCGGTGCCATTAGTTACCCCCCATGCAATTGGATAACAACGATTTTCACTGTCCGTCGCACTTGCAATTAGAACGGTTCCTTTATATCTTTGCCCCATAAATGTTGCATCAATTACAATTACATTTCTTAGGAAATGGAATCCTCGAGTAGCCGCTCTTAAAGCCATGAAGAAATATTTAAACTTATTTTTGGAGTCCGTATGGATGCGAGTGCGCGTGCCAGGACTTTTTTGCTCAATCATGTAAGCATAGGAGGGTAGATTGGCAAAATTTTCTTCGAATGTACCCATAATTTGCGCTTGAGCAACTTGTTTCGCCCTCCAAGCTGTTTGATAGCTAATGTTAACATTTTCTTCTGCACGCATGAAGTTTATCAGTGCATCTGGTTTTGGGGCTTCATTGGCGTTCAGATATAATCCCGACGTCCGTAAACCAACCATACGACTTGTTGCTTGTCTATGACCGGCACCTCTATTCGATATCCCACAAGTGTGAAGGTTTCTATATGTTCGAATAACAAATTCATCACACTTCGCTTCCTTAGTCGCATATAAACGCCATGGACAACCAGTAGTCTTACATCGAGCTATCTTCCTATCAGAGTCAGGCTTATACGATATAACTTCCCATTTTTTATGTACAGCAACTTCATTAAGTGCATCTGTGAACTCTGTTTTGTTTCTAAACCGTTGACCAACTGTCCATCCTGATTCATCACTCCTCCCCTGACTGGAATTTGATCCCGGATAATTTCTTACAACATCATCAGCGTTATCAAAGCCTTCATGACTAGGTGGTTCGTAAAATTCTTCATGGCTAGGCGCTTCACCATAACCACCACCAACATCACCACCTACATCACCACCACCTACATCACCACCACCTAAATCATCACCCACATCACCACCCACATCACCACCCACATCACCACACTCGTTGTCAACGTTACGGTGTTCACCATTTACATCAGCACCACCATAATGACCTTCGCCGTCAAAGTTACGGCGGTCATAACGAACATTACGACCTTCGTTGTCATACGGAGACCACTGACTATATGCAGGAGAACAATGTAGTGGTTCAACTTCCTCCACTGTAGGTAAAGTTGGATTAGAGGCAATGATCTCCTCATCAACATCATCTTGTGCACTTGATCCTCCTATAACACATCCATCAAGTTGGTAACTGAAACTAACTTTGTCCATGATTTTTTTTCCTTTACCCTGGGTCATAAGTTTCTTCGATTTCTCTTTTCTCCCTGGAGTTGACTCTATCCTCATAATTTCTTCTCTCGGAGAAAAATCAAGTACAAATTTAAATCAATAGAACTATGGGCATAGTGCTTTGTTATCTCCCAATCTTCTTCATCTGATACTTTCACTATTTGGTTATCAACACATTTGCGCAGTATCTCAAAAATATCAGTATACCGATCTAAATTCAACTTCTCGCAAATTTTATCAACTAGTTCCTCAAACGAAATTCTCCTATCCACCATTATCGCTTTCACATAATTTCTATCACCATTCCAACACCATTTATCATCCATTTCGCGTGTAAAATCACCGCCATATCGAAGATATATTATAATTTTGTCCATTCCTACAAGTAAAAACAAAAATTAATACACAAACTATCTAAATAAAAAATGCATTCTAAAATTCGAATACTGCCATGTTGACGTGTGGCGTGTGGCATTTGCCAAATGCCACACGCCATGCTTTGGCGTGTGCCATTTGGCAACACGCCAAATGCCACACGCCATGTTTTGGCGTGTGGCGTGTGGCGTGTGGCATTTTCCAAATGCCACACGCCATGCTTTGGCGTGTGTGGCATTTGGCAACACGCCAAATGCCACACGCCATGCTTTGGCGTGTGGCGTGTGGCATTTGCCAAATGCCACACGCCATGTTTATCTTCATGGCGTGTGGAATTTGCCAAATGCCACACGCCACACGCCAAAAACGGGATTGTGCAGTCCGAAAAATTTCTTCATTTTTGCGAACTAAATCACTCAATAATACATCAAAAATTCAAGTAACTTGCAAATGCTTACCTTTTATGTTGTTCTTCTTCCTTTTCTTCCTTGATTTGAGTGAAATTTGTGTGAAATGGGTTAGGGTTTGAGGTTGATTTTGGGAGAAAAATTGAATTGATTTTGGGTGGGGTTGATTTTGAATTTTGAAAATTTTGGGGTATATTTGTTATAGTTTAGTTTAATTAGGAAGAGTTAATTAATTTAGTTTAGTTGGTTAATTAATCATATGTCTTTTATGAAATTTTTAAACATTTAATGGCCTTTGAGTAATTTCAATTTTTATTTGTGGCTTTTTAGAAAATTACTTGAGAAATTAGTATCAAAATTAATTCTAAGTTAAGGTAGTCACCATCCGCCATGTTAGGGGGATTTTAGGGACATTTTTTATGTAAAAGTGTCCATAAAAGGGACCTAACATGACAGATGGTGACTACCCAGAGGGTAGCCACGAATATTTCTAAAAATATATATAAAATCATTCATTAAGAAATTATTATTAATCTTTTATATGGGAGTAAAAATTCGAGGTCACGACGAGCTTCAACATACCACACTCATAAATTAAGTCTATGCTCGCAAGGATCAGTGCAAAGCATCACTATTGCGATCTTATTGATCTCTGAACTTTTACTCGAGGCTGCAATTTAAGGTAAAAGAATTGCACTGCATAATTTCTCGATATGAAGGGAATCGTTGCTTGATGCTTGATGCTTGATGCTTGATTCCCACAATCAGACAATTATGGAAATTCTAATATTTTTTGGCTGTTGATAATAGCCAGAGCAAATATCATATTTTCCAAAGCAACTTTTTGTTATTTTTTGTTTTGTCCTTTTCAAGTCAAGAGCTAGCTTATATACATTTGATTTTTTTAATTACCTACACGGTAATTATTTTGGAAATGTGAAAGAACCTTTCTCTTTCTTACTCATAAAATGGTAAGTTTTTTATTTACTGTCTTTATGAACACATAAATATCTCTCTCCAAAGAATAAAGGATAATCTATTGATTTTTTTTCCGCATAAGTTGATAAAAACTATTTAATGAACCAAAAGGCACATAAATGCATATTTAGGGGATGTTCTGTTGGCCTCTCATTTTTTAAGATGCATTTTTATCGGATTATTCAGAAAGTTGAATTCTTGCAAATTTGAGATTATGTTCTTTTGAATTTTTATTTTCTGAAATGTGAAGTTAAATTTTATAAGGTTAGGTTCTAACCATCATAAATCATTTTTTGATGTTTCGAAGAACAACTTAAGGTTAAAATCTAGTAAAGTGGGTGTTGGATTGTACCTCGTCACTTGAAGGAAAAAACATGTAAGTGGGTTTATCGATTGTCTCTCAAATTTAGAAGAAAAAGAAGAATTTGAGATGGATAAATATGATATTAGTGGAAGAAGAAAATTAAGAAAGATTCATAATTATTGTCTTAAATAAAAAAAGTAGAATTACTTTTTTTTTTGTGTTTTTCTCTGAAAATTTTCATCTCTAAAAAAACCTCTTGAGGTGTTTTCAGAAAATGATTAAATTGTCTCATAATTCTCTGAGATTTTTTCAAATATGTTTGTCAAAATAACATATTTTCAAGAGAAGGGTCTTTTTGTTTGGTGTTTGGGAAAGTAGTTTGGGAGAGTAGTGGAAGATTGTGAAATAATCTCGATTTGCGTAATGTTGTTTGTTTGAATTTTGAGTGAGTGGTTTGAGAAATAAAGTAGATGTAGATTTTTTTTGGGAAGAGTTAAGTTGTAGATGTAAGATTTGTAAAACTTAATGTCAAATCCTGTTTGTTATGTGAGATAAATTGTGTAAGAGATATGTTAATTTATGTCAAATCATAGTAGAGTTTGTATATGTTTTGTTTAGAAATAAGAAAATTGTTGTTTATTTGACTTTTGAAAAAGTAGTTAGAAAAAATTGAGAGATGAAAAATATATATCAGAAAAGAGAAAACATGTTTGTTTGACATTTTCAAAACACAAAATTTTTTTGGGGAACGCCAAACTAATAGGCCCTTTATCTCCCAAAACTCATTTTCAGAGAGTGAGAGGCCAAAAGAACGGACCCTTACTTTTCGAGAAATTTGAATAATAATCTTAGATATATCCATGGATGAAAGTCTCAATCATTTTCTTCAAAAATATCAAAATGTTTAAGTTTTTAAATGAAATGAAAATCAAAATAGGGTGTACTTTCAAAACTCTATATTTGCCTTAAAACTCTTATATTTCTTTATAATTTGGAAATTTCTTTACAATTTTTCTTGGAGTTTTCAAAATGTTTTCGAAAACTTTACAAAAAAATTTCAATAGTTGACCAAAACATACAACTCTCAAGATAATTTTGTATTTCTTATCCGAACTCATGTGTTCTTTTTCTAGAGTACAAATTTTGGTTTATAATTGATGATCCTTATTATGTATTAGGTATATTGAAATGATATTTCTATGGAAACTCCCCAATAACGACTTTTTCATGTTTATATAATTCCCTGATTTAAAGTAAACAACCATTTTAAGGAATTGTAACGTGAGTCGGATCTTTAACTTAGAAAGGGTAAAACATTAAATAACTAAAAATTGTTCTGGCAATATATATAATATTTGCTCTGGCTATATCACTTTTGATATTTTCCACCATATATAAAGCAAGACATATTTGATCGAAATACTTTATTTATCAAAGAATCTCACTATATAGTATTAGTATGGAAAGCAATTTTATGTACATTTTAGTAACTTACATGATGATTTTATTACTTTTAAAGTTAGGCGCACCCGATAACTCTAGTAATTTGCCCCCCGCCCCTTCTCTTTTTCGAGAATAAGCAATAAATTTCATTAAGTAGCATGTACAACTACGATATTACTTATGGACTCATGCAGTGATGCAGATCATGTAACATAGTGTCAAACGTTTATAGTAGGACAATAAGAGTAATTGTTTTGTTTGTTTTTCTTTTAACATTAATTGAACTTAAACTCAATCAATCAATGTAAAGTTGGAAAATGTATTACAATTAAAAATTTAAGTCAAACAATTTAAAATATTTATTTTTCGATAAAGCACATTGATTGATTTATTGATAAAGCACGTCCATTGATTTTGATTCCCAACAGGATGTATAGATATGAATTGATTTATCATATTTTTATATCATAAGGTTTGAGAAATACTTGCATTTTTTTATGAAAAAGATTAATATATTTAAAAAAAATAAATGTTAGCAATTAAAATTTGTTGTAGTAAAAGACCCGTCGCTAAAAGTGGTTTCGAGGAAACAGAATATCATGACGGGTGTATACAATATGTAATTTTTTTTTTTAAATTGTGATATGAAATGTGTAATTTTTAAATGAAGGGTACCGCTTTCGTATAGTTGATATAAGTATGGTATTAAATGTTTAATTCTATCATTATTTATTACCATGCTGCTCACATGAAGAGCAAGAGAGTTGGTGGCCTTGGTATTCGCACCACAAGAAGAGCTAATATTGCACTTCTTGCAAAGATTGGTTCGAAAACTATCAAAGGGGAAATGAAATTTGGGAAGACCCTTTTCGAAAAAAATACTTGAAACATGGGTCAATTCTTGATGATAAAACTAAAGGTGTGGATTCCTTCCTTTGGAAAGGGATCAGTAGAAGTATTCAAGCCGTTGGTTCTTGCTTTAGATGGAAGATCGGGAATGGTAGGAATACTTCACAGAATTTATATCACCACTCCAACACCATTTATCATCCATTTCGCGTGTAAAATTACCGCCATATCGAATATATATTATAATTTTGTCCATTCCTACAAGTAAAAACAAAAATTAATACACAAACTATCTAAATAAAAAATGCATTCTCGAATTCAAATACTGCCATGTTGGCGTGTGGCGTGTGGCATTTTGCCAAATGCCACACGCCATGCTTTGGCGTGTGGCATTTGGCAAGGAACAAATGCCACACGCCACACGCCAAAAAGGGGATTTTTTTGTCCGAAAAATTTCTCCATTTTTGTGAACTAAATCACTCAATAATACATCAAAAATTCAAGTAATTTGCAAATGCTTACCTTTTATGTTGTTCTTCTTCCTTTTCTTCCTTGATTTGAGTGAAATTTGTGTGAAATTTGTGTGAAATGGGTTAGGGTTTGGGGTTGATTTTGGGAGAGAAATTGAATTGATTTTGGGTGGGGTTGATTTTGAATTTTTAAAATTTTGGGGTATATTTGTTAAAGTTTAGTTTAATTAGGAAGAGTTAATTAATTTAGTTTAGTTGGTTAGTTAATCATATGGCTTTTATGAAATTTTTAAACATTTAATGGCCTTTGAGTAATTTCAATTTTTATTTGTGGCTTTTTAGAAAATGTCTTTTATATTATGGACTACAATTCTTGGTCATTTATAGCCTTATAGGTAATGTTTTATATTATGGAGTATAATTAAGTATGAACTATACACTTAAAACTAATGTTCCAATTGCAATTCAGTTGAACAGAAAGCAAACAATTGTTGTTTATGCAAGACATGGAAAAATTAAATGTGTCACTAATATATGTGTAATACAAAGGTAAAATTATATTTTCTACTTCTCTAACTATAGTATAATTTTGATACCATAATCCAAAATTTAATTATATCTACCATATATTCATAGTTTAATGAACTTGAAGCTTGAATAAATGTAAATTTCATGAGAAATGTTGATTACTATAGAAAGGAATGATCTTAAAAGTGAAATGAGAGAAAAAAATATGTCAAAACATCCAATTCTAATTAACTGAATTTTCATAAAAAGACAAAAGATATAGTACAATTAAGATGGGCCAAAATATGAAGAAAGAATATGAATTTCTACTAGACAAATTTTTTTTTGGTGCATTTGAGGATTCTTGGAATGTCTAACAAAAAATAACAACACATGGCCAACCGCAAAATTACTCTAATTTGGTTAATAGTTTAATGAACTTGAAACTTGAATAAATGTAAATTTCATGAGATATATTGATTACTATAGAAATGAATGAACTTAAAAGTGAAATGAAAGAAAAAAAACATCAAATTCTAGTTAATTGAATTTTCATAAAAAGATAAAAGATATCGTACAATTAAGTTAAGGGTAAAATACAGTTTTTCCCCTTAAAGTATGGGGTGGTATCAATTATCCCCCTAATGTATCAATCGTAACACTTACCCCCTCAGTTATAGTATTGAATATTTTATTCCAAAACTACCCCCGCCCCTTTTATAACAAATAAATTGTTTCTTTATTAATTTATCAAAAACTAAATCTTTATTAGTTATGAATTCATCCATCCACCAAATAATATTACGTTTCAATTTCTTCATTTCTTTTGTTTCCTTAGGTTTCATAGTCTCAAATTTTTTCTTTATTTTCATCAAATTTTTTTCTTTATTTTTGTTTCACTTTGTTTTCTTTATTTTATGTTTCAATTTTTTTTATTATTTTTATCTCAATTTTTTTCTTTATATTTTTCTGAGGTTTTATTTGGTGATAATTATCTCATTTATTTTTTGTACGAATTATTATTCAAAATGTTGAGTAATTATTCTTCAAATTCTTTCTCGATAAATTCAAGTTTTACACAAATAAATTTATGTTTTCTTTGTCAAAAAAAATCTTTATTAATTATGAATTCATCCATCCACCAAACAATATTATATTTCAATTTTTCTCATTTCTTTTGTTTCCTTCAGTTATAAAAAACTGAGATGAAAATGAAGAAAAAATTTGAGATCGAAAAAAGGAAGGTAAAAAAATAATGAAGAAATTAAAACATAATGTTGTTTGGTGGATGAATAGATTCATAATTAATGAAGAGACAATTTTTTTTGATAAATTTATTATTTATGAAAGGGGTGGGGGTATTTTTGGAATAAAAACTACAAAACTTTAACAGAAGGAGGTAAGTGTTACAATTGATACTTTACGGGGTAACTGATACCACCTTAATACTTTAAGGGGGGAAATTGTATTTCACCCTTAAGTTAAAGTGAAAGATGGGCCAAAATATGGTGAAAGAATATGAATTTCCATAAGACAATTATTTTTGGTGCATTTGAGGAGTGAACTTGGAATGTCTTAACAAAAAATAACAACACATGGCCAACCAGAAAATTACTCTAATTTGGTTAATCATGTATTCACAGTAAATATATTCAAATTAAGGCCAAAAAAAGAAAGAATTAAAAAAAAAAACAAAATTGAGTGCCCCAGAATTCGAACCCGGAACATCTAACACCTAGCTATTTAATCATCACCCCCACACAGTCTTATATATTGTAGTAAGGGCAAGTCCAATGGAGATATGCAAATGGAGATGCAAAAGCCTAACTACCATTATTCATTCCCAATTTACATTTTTTCTCATTCCAAAGGGAGCATGGAAAATAGTTTCTATTTTACAAATTGTACTTTAAGAATTCAAATTTACTTACTCTTGAAGAGAGAGAAACATGATATGTATGTGGTAGATGTTGAGAGGGAATGAATGTGATTGGATAAAAATATTTAGGAAATAATAAAAATATTAATAAAGTGACATAGAAACTCAATTTACATGCTCACCATTGGAATGAATCAATTTAAATGAGTATGCAAACAACTATTTGAGAATGTATAATGCATTTTACATCCCCAAATATACAAACTGTAGGACCTCAGGCGCTACCAGTTGCCCCAAAACCAATTGGTGTTAGGAAATGCGCATACCCTTCCCTTATAGTGCATTCATTCAAGCGCCCACGATATTCGATTGTGACTCCACCCGCACACTCAGTTTGGGTGCCACTGGACAATTGTTGTCACCCGCACACACAGTTTGGGTGCCCAACAATCTCCCCCTCAGCAATTGCTCCAGCTGGGAATCGAACACGTGACCTTGGCTCTGATACCACTTGTAGGACCTCAGGCGCTACCAGTTGCCCCAAAACCAATTGGTGTTAGGAAATGAACATACCCTTCTCTTATAGTGCATTCATTCAAGCGCCCACGATATTCGATTGTGACTCCACCCGCACACTCAGTTTGGGCGCCACTGGACAATTGTTGTCACCCGCACACACAGTTTGGGTGCCCAACACAAACTACCATTGGACTTGCCCTAACCATATCTAATATACATGTTTATTTTTTAGGGGGGCCATGGCCCCCGCCCTGAGCATGACATGGTGATTAAAGGGACGTTTGCAAATGCTTTTGAAAATTGAAAAGCAGTTGCATAAATAAAAAGTAAAAAATAGGTACTTTCATTCAAAAGCAAGAGTTGTGTTCAAATATGTAAAAAAACAGTTTTAATTATTATAAAAATGCCACCTAGAAGAAGCAATAGAAGAAGCACATCTTTAGCTGCTTCTTGTCAACCTGTTTTTAACTGTTTTTCAGTTGAAGAAACAATAGCAGAAGCACCTACTTGCAAACACTATCAAAGTGTTTTAAGCACACAAAAAACAAAAAAAAATATTTTTTAAAAGCATTTGCAAACACCCCTTAAATTTTTCAAAATATTTCTCACTTATATATATAGTTCTAGAGTAATTCATTTTAGATAGGTCCATAGATTTATCATATAAACATACTGTAAATGGAATAAAAACATATCCCATTCACATTGACAGTGGAATAAAACATTATATTTACTTGAAAATCCAATTATCTGCTGCAAAAGTGCATATCAAACACAAAAATAGATTGGATCACATATATCACCAATTCTAAATTTATTAACAAAAACTCCCATGATCAGTTCATTAGTCGCATGTATTGTATATGACTTCTACAAACTTAATTACTTTAGACGAAACTTTGAATTTACTATAGAAAAATGATTAAATTTTGCAACCCACATGCCATAAGAAGAACAATACAACTCTACATCTTTATATAATTAAAATAATATAATTATATATCCTAATTCTATTTTCAAATCTAATTCATCTAAACTCCATTAATCCCTGGAGTTGAACTTACTGATGATTTTATATTATCATCTCGTTTACGATTCGTCTTGCCTCTGCAACTACTACATCTTATTCTCTCGGAAAGCTTAGCAAACACTTCCTCCTCCATTTGGGGGCGGTTTGCGTAAAGTATCCATAAAGCAAGACTAAGCATTACACCTACTGAAATCAAAGCTAATCCTGCATTTACAATTCGAAGATATTGCTCTAACCGCGGACAATAGTTTGAGGTTATAATCTTGAATGTATCGCGTACAAAGTTACAGTTTTGGAGACTTAGAAGAGGTGGGGTGTAATATTCGAGAGCATAGCTTACATTTACGGCTGCCACAAGTTGTGTGTATATGTCGGGTGTCAACCTCCCGACACTACTGCATAGCCCGTGTGCAGAAACCGTGCACGTATAATTCTGCCATACCTGCATACATGAACATAGATTTTGGTTAACAGTTTTCCAAGTTCTAGGCAATAGGGAATACTCCATTAGATTCTTCCCTTTTAAGAGACAAAATTACTGGAAAAGTTTTAGATTCCTTAGGTTATTTGCAAAACGCATCCTTGTGCTAGTTTAGATATCCTTGAGGTAAAAATGTTTACAGTAAAAAGATCCGAGTGAAATGCAAAAAATACCCCATATGTTTTGTCTAATTAGTAAAAAATCCACTGTTATTTACATTGACAAAAATCTCCATGTGCTATTTTTTATAAGCGAATAACCCCCTCCCATGCTGGAGTACATATTTTGCAAGAAAAATGACAATTATACCCCCACTAAAATGCAAAAACACCTCTATTAACATAAAAATTTATCAATAACTCCCATGTTAACTTTGAAAATTGGCAATAACCCCACCTGTTCACTTAAAAACAATAATCTCTTTACTCCTTATGAAGGAATTTCAAATAGGGTTTTTTGCTAACAAGAAAAAAACACGGGTTTTTTTCTAATAAAAATAACATAGGGGTTTCTTTTGCCAATTAAGCAAAGAACAGGGGGTACTTTCGCATTTAGCTCAAAAAGATTCATCGGAGCAGTTGAATGTCCACAAGTGCGATTATTGTGACGGGTGGTTCATTTTGTTCCTACTATACCTCCATTCGGATATAGAACAAAAAGAAGTATGTCCTTCGCCCCTTCTCATAGTTAGCGATATACATGTGTTCGTTTTTTAGTTGACAAATATGCTCGTCATACATGTAATTGGGTAAGTACCCCCTTATATTCACAAGAAAGTAGCAAGATAAATAATAATGTTCTCAACATTGTGTGCAAAGCTTACCAGAGAAGCGTTTCCCATGGAAAGTTCTTGAGCTGAACACTGTCGATCTTGTAGTTGTGAGTCGTATGGATAACAGAGTTGAGGTATCATTGGACCAGATTGATTGTAATAACTCGAAGTGTCCCGAGGAGGTGAATTTGAGTTGGCAACAGAGATCACAAATCCATTGACTATGTTCACGATATCATTGATCACTTGTTTGCTTTTGAAAAGAGACTCGTTCGTGGTCCTTTGGTCGACGCAAGGAAGGATATTGCTAAGGGCAGTTTCGGCATGAGGATTCTCGACCCATTCCCCCATCGCCATGCATGTATCAGCAATTGCACTGAAAACAAAAAATTGGACTATTTTACCCTCCGACCAAAAGCGCTTGATATATAGGAAGTATAACACATTGAAATGCTTATCGACATCAAAATTACGTAACTTACTTGTTCAGAATAATGAAAACTCCACAAAGGATGAATGTGACTGCCACAAATAACCATCCACTGATGATGAATCTGCACACATTTGACAACTAGTGAGAAAATCGAAGAATTAATGAAAAAAAGAACCATCGACTTTATAAATAACAAAGTAAAATAAAACTCGAAACTCACATGTATATTGTTTGTTGATGGCCAAGAATAGACAGCACTGCAATGAAAAAGTACACACACACATTAACTAGAAAATTTTACAGCAAAATATCGTACACACATTCGGTCCTTTAACTTTCACCAAATTTCAATTTTAGTCCTATGCATAACAAATTTCGTCCTCTAGCTTCCAGTAAGTTTCAATTTCCGTCCTGCTATTACAAATTTGGTCCTATTATCGGAGAAAAAGTTTGTATTGCAGGACGGAAAATTAAAACTTATTAAAAGATAGAGGACGGAAATTGAAACTTTCTGAAAGTAAGAGAACCAAATTTGTTATGCATAGGACTAAAAATGAAATTGGGTGAAAGTTAAAGGACGAAATGTGTGTTCGATATACAACAATAAGTTCTTTAATAGAGGGAGGCAATGTGTTTGAAACTTTTAACAATACATACCAAGACCGAGAATAGATATGAGAAGCATTACTGCTGCAACAGTTATCAGCGATGATCTCCTGAAATAAGCAATTGATCATTAATACTATACGATATCTATATATACATACAAATATATGTATGCTACTATGATATAAATTCGTACTTACACTGCATTGAACACTTTCTGAATTTTGCTCGAGTTTTGGTTTGTATTCAGCTCCAATATATTCGATGCATTATTTAAGTCCACATTCAACCGGTCAATATCACGGATGACATCTGAAGGAAGGAAAATTTGGGCTACATTGACAGTTTTCGCTAGTGACAAATATTCCGTGACATTTCTCAGTGTTTCTACCGTGTAGTCGGATTGATTTACGACATAATTCAATGTATGTAATGCTTCTCCGTGAAACTCATCTTGTCCTACCGAAAGTAAAATACATCCAATCCTGATAATAGAGAAATCAAATCAAACGAGTACGAATGAAATGCAAAAACACCCCTTGTGCTTTGCCCAACTATCAAAAAAAACCCTTGTGCTTATTTTTTATTAGCAAAAGAAACTTTTCCAAGCCAAAATGACAATTATACCCCCAACAAAGGACGCAGAAACACCCCTCTTAACCTAAAAATTTACCAATAACCACCCTGTTAACTTTGAAAATTGGCAAAGAACCCCTCTGTTCACTTAAAAAATTGACAAAAACCTCCTCATTATTTATTAAGGAATCTCAAATGGGTTTTTTGCTAATAGAAAAAGAACACGGGGGCATTTTTGCATTTAGCTCAAGTGAGTGAAAATGAAAGCGACTATAGCATTCGTAAAAATATAATATGAAAGGATTCGAGTTAGGAAATTACGCTGCTGCACTTGTAAAGATGATAAGTAGTAAAAGACATATCCTTAATGACCAGCTTAATTCTTTGCCGTTGATGCTTATTTTCCATCCACATAAATGATGCACCAGAAGAGCCAATCCGAAAGAAATAAACCATAAAATAGCAAGAATGAAAGCTGCAGCACCTGTAAATCCAACAGACTGGGAAAAATAGTCAAATGCATAATATAAGTGCATACAATCATCATCTTTACTCGGAAAAAAGAAACTAAGATTTAGCCTTACTGCCCAGTAATGTTTATTGGCAATGTCCCATCCACCTCTATATTTATGAAAACTCGATAACATATCGGGCCTCTTTGTTCTGTTTTTCGCCAATACAAGCGTGCTCGCATCATTGGCGGGGCCCGGAGCTTGGGCCTCGGGACTTAATATTTCATCTTTCCAAGACCCCATATTTTGATCTTGTCCTACATTTCGACAATGAAGCCAAGGACATAATTCAGGCTTTGTTAAGTTCTTGGATATCGGTGAGTAAAACGTAAAAGGATAATGTTTTTCGTGCATCAAACGATAGAAGAGTGAAATGCTTAATACCCCTTATGATTTGCCTAATTAGCTAAAAACCCTGTGTTATTTTTATTACCAACCACACCCCCCAATTGTGCTAATTTTTATCACCAAAACATCTCCTCCCAAGCCAAAATGACAATAATACCCCCACCAAAAGATGTAAAAACACCCTTATTCACTTAAGAAATTATAATAATCCCCTTGTTAACTATGAGAATTGGCAATAACCTCTTGTTTACTTAAAAATTGACAATAACCAACCTCCAATTTATGAATGAATTTCAAATGGGATTTTTTTGCTAATAAAAAAATAACACAAGGGGGTTTCTGCCAATTAGGCAAAGCACATGGGGCATTTTTAAATTTAGCTCATCGATAGAACTTTGAGCTCAGTTTCTTGTTCATTTTCATTTTATTTTATCATTTTACAAGCTGATATTCAAGAACCAAACATATACTATCCTGTAAAATATAGATTCCCAGAAGTAAGATCACTCAGAAAAATTATAAATTTTCTGAAAATTTAAATAGAAATCCAAACACCCTATTCCACTTAAGAAACCTCATTAATTAATTAGATTTACTAAAAAAAAAATGGGAAATGCACACATAATATCAATAGCTTATTACTATTTACTACCATTAACTAATCTAAAATAAGAATAAAAACAAAAATCATGAAATTAAATAAAACCAACCTAAAATGGACTTGATCAGAGGATCTTTGGGGTGGCAAAGAACAAAACTTGAGTTGAAGAAAATGGAGAGAGCAATAAAAGTAAGAGCACCCTTCTTCTCCATTTCCTTGGCAGCAGCAATTCTCACTGCAGGAATTGCATATATAGCCACTGCAGAGACACATCAAGAATCACACTATGCGTGTTGTTTCATTTCTTGCTTATGACAAGCTACTCTAAAAGGGGCATTATTTTTTATTTTTTATTTGTCTTGTTTATAAAAGTAAGAAAATCCTAGTGATGATAAACAGAGATCTTGTAGTGTGTGTGTGTGTGTGTGTGTGGGTGGGTGGGGTGGGGTGGGGTGGGGGGGGGGGGGGGGAGGGGAGGGGTGGTTGGGTTCACATGGGATAAACTGAAGGACTCATGTTGCTTTTAGATTCTTGTTCTTTTCATGTCTCTGTTTATTACTTTATTTGATAACTCAATAATGGAGTAAATTCAGTTCTTCAATTTTACTAATTCAATATTTAATTTTCGAGTTCAATTTACATCTCTTTGATTTAAAAAAATAGCATTTTACTCCCTTAAGAAGTTTTTGAAGGAGCAATTTACCTCCTTTAACCGGAGAGTGTAAATCACTTGCCGAAATTGAGAGTGAATATGTAAAATGTTATTGTAACATAGGGGGTAAAATATCATACTTATCATAACACAGGAGTAAAGTGTCAAATATAATAGGGGTAGTTTTATCAGTTCGTATCTTATTCTAGTTTAAAACTATTGTGAGGGAAACGGTGTGAAATTTTTATAAGATCATAAGGAGTAAAACACTCATTTTCAAATTATATGGGGATAAACTGAATATCATGCATATTACATGGTAAATTGTCTTTTAACTCTTTAATTTTCATACTATTTTATAGTTGAGGAGGTCTCTTCAAATTATAAAATTAATGACATGGGAAATAATCTTAGGGCCAAATAAAAGCTAATTCATGTTGAATTAATGACATCATGCTCGGATATTGTTCCCCATTTCCTGGAATATTTGGAATTAAATGAAATGATGTATCATATTAGCCGAATAATTCATATGGTAGTTAAAAGAAAAGTGAGACAAAAAAATTTAAAATATAGCCCTTCTAAGTTCTATCAGGTCTAATTGACAAAGGTTGGTTTTGCACCGCACATTAATTACTTGAGGCATTAAAAAGAGAATGAAGAAAAGAAATATTAATTTAGTGATTATAACTGTATTTTTTTCAGATTTATAGCTGAATAAAACTAATATAACAAAAACATCATCGATTAAAGTTATTGTAAACCTTTTATGTTAAATACTATAAAATATAAAGCACTTTAATAAAGACTTTAATTATAAAATACAATATAAACTTTTAATATTGATATTGACCTAATTAATAAATTGTATATTATTTTCAATAGGCCTATAAGATTGGGAACTTCAGTTTAGTAGAAGTATCTTTGCGAAAAAGAGAAGCTGTTTTATGGGTCTAATATTAAAATGTTTAGTGTCATTAATCTTATATTAGCTTAACTTAATTACCTAATTTAACTAAAGAAACACGTATTAAGTGTGAGTAAAGAATTAAATGTGTTAGGTTCATCACGCGGAACTGGTCGGTCTGATTGCGGTCCCCTTCACGGAATCTAAGTATGATGAATCTGATTGTGATTATGAGTGCTAGGGGTAGGAGCGTAATTACCTATTATTGCGGTCATATACATTTTTTGGCATAGAGTCTATTGAATCTAAATAAGGGTGCAAGTAGTGTCGAACGATACACTGTTTAAACTTAATTTGAATTTTTTCGAGATTGTAATTTTGTGAGTCTGGTTTGATTGTTAAACGAGCCGAGCTCAAGCGAGCTTTTATCGAACAAGCTCGAGCCGAGTATCGGGTAACTTGATATTTTACATGTATATTATCAATTTTTAGTTAATCGAGTCAAGTTCGAGCCGAGCTTCTAAAGTTATCGAACGAAAAATGATATTCAAATTTGTTTGATCAGTGTGACGAACTGAGCTCAAATGAGTTTTTATCGAACGAGCTCGATCGAGTAGCATAGTTTGATTTTCAATCTTGAATCTAGGCAAAGAGATGGAGAGATTTTTTTCTTGCTTATTCTGTGTGCAAGAAAAATGAATTAACTTATTAAGATCTAGATCTCAATATATCTTTTAAGGGTGAAATATAGTTTCCCCCCTTAAAGTATTGGGGTGGTATCAGATACCCCCCTAAAGTATCACTTGTAACACTTACCCCCCTCTATTATAGTTTTGTAGTTTTTATTCCAAAAATAACCCCACCCTTTTCATAAATAATAAATTTCTTTATTAATTATGAATCAATTCATCCACCAAACAATATTATGTTTCAAAATTCTCATTTCTTTTCTATCCTCCTTCCTTTTTCGATCTCAAATTTTTTCTTTATTCATCTTATTTTTTTCTAACTGAAGGAAACAAAAGAAATGAAGAAATTACAACATACTGTACTATCATAATTAATACATTTTTTTTATAAAGAAATGAAGAAATTGAAACATAATATTGTTTGGTGTCAAACTTAAATTTTGCGAGAAAGAATTTAAAATTACTCAACATTTTGAATAATAATTCGTACCGAATGAGATAATCATCACCAAATAAAAACTCAAAAAAATATAAATAAAAAAATTTAGATAGAAAAAAACATTTAAAACATAAAATAAAGAAAAAATTTGAGACATAAAACCGAAGGAAACAAAAGAAATGAAGAAATTAAAACATAATATTGTTTGGTAGATGGATGGAAGAATTCATAATTAATAAATATATTTTTTTATTTTTGATAAATTAATAAAGAAATAATTTATTTGTTATAAAAGAGACGAGGGTAGTTTTGGAATAAAATGTTCAATACTATAATAGAGGGGGGTAAGTGTTACAATTGATACTTTAGGGGGGTAAATGATACCACCCCTATACTTTAAGGGGGTAAACTGTATTTCACCCTATCTTTTAATTAAGCAACAATTCTAATTTAAGAGAAAACTCTCATTTTCAATTAAAAGTTTTTTTCCATCTCAATCTCCTAGATCTAGCTTATTGATATAATTTGATCAGACCCCACTTAAATTGAAATACAATCCCGAAATTTCCATTTTTTTTTTTTGCCAAATTAAATTGGGAATCTGATTCCCAATTAATTTGATTGTACTCTCCTATTAAATTTTTCTTTCTTTTAATTAATTTAATAAAATAAATGACCAACTTAAACTAATTAAACTAATCATTTTTTACTCTAAGCCCAACTGCTACAGCTCTTGTGTAACATATGTGATGTTTTAGGTCCACTAATCAGCCGCATGTTCATAAATCATTTATGATTTAATTAACAAACAATTGAATAATCGTTCCAATAATTAAACAATTTTTTTTTCTGAGGCCTAATTATCTAGTGAATTAATTCATTGAATCATCCCCTTACATGTGTCATGTACATACGGAACTTCTATTGACTAATTTCTCGATCATGACCCAAGGCATGTGAAATGATCAGTATCCTAATTATCTAGATACTATGCTTTCCATTTATGGATGACGGTTCTCTTGGAATCAACTCATTTTTATATTGTCATGTGCCATGCTCATGGAATCCTTGGAATCGAACACCTTAGAATGCATAAGAAATTCTCACAACCTATTACGATGGGTCAATATACACGACTACATGAACTCAATCATGAATTCACTATGACCCACGCGATGAGGTTTGGAAGCATGTAAAAGTACACATACTAGTGTATCAGATTTCCACTAGCACGTCTGAGGAGTAAATCATACACTACTATAAGTTGGAGAAAAAATTCATCACCTATGTATTTTATGCGATTCCACTATGGGTATCTTTGAATCGCGAGTTTGATGCATTGATTTCCTATCAAATCACCCGCTCATATGTACTAGTATTGAGTACCTCGCTAACGGAACTCTACGATCTCATGAGGTTAAAATAAACGACCTAAGAATAAAGATGGCACTGCTATGCATTCCACCAACATGAGAGTGAAAACTTAGAATAGACTAATGATGTGAAAATATTCATGTCTAAGCTTGAGAATGTGGGGCCAAATATTGATGGACCTAGACTTGGGACCTCTTTTGGTGGGTTGAAACTTGAAAAGCTAGAGCAGTTCGTTATCGGACCAAGTCTTCAAGACCTATTAAAGGAAGATAATTATTTCTTGATTAAACACTACTAATGGTCCTCTTATCATTAATTTTTTACAGAGTGGTTCCTCTTGTATTTTTTTTTTCCACATTAGTCCCACTATAAATTATTTGTTTCACTTTGGTCATTTTCAGGTAGGGGTGCACATGGTACGGTATTGCGGTTTTATTAGTTAAATTCGTACCGTACCAATTGTTGCGGTTTTTAAATATTCAATACCAAACTTTACTTTTGAATACCATACCAATGCACCCGGTAGGTTCGGTTTTGGTACGATACAGTACGGTTTTGCAGTTCTAGAAATATTTTTTTGTGTCTTACTTTTTTCCTCTTATAGTCGATTGATAATTGAAAGAAATTTCTAATGGAATAAATTGGTGATGTTTTTCTTTTCTTTTTACATAATACTTTATAAATGAAAGAGTTAACTTATATGGAGTAGTATCCTATAAAATGAATGAGCCTGAAAAATAGTAGCTCACTAAAGAAATAATGACGATAATTTATTTGTCGTTTATTATTTCTTTTAAAGGTATAATTATTTACTAGTTAGTCGGTTATGCATCAAAAATTTATTTTTGGACTTTTTGTAAATGAATAATTTAATTCGAACACAATATATGTTCTACTTGAATAGTTGAGTATATTTTTTTGAGTTATAATAACTAATATTAAATTATGTGTCATAATTATAAGTTGGAAGATAATAAAGGTTAAATTTTAATTGCGTAAACTAGAAAATAAATAGTTATTTACAGTACGGTACGGTTTTTTGCAGTATCCAAGTTCCAAAACCTATACCATACCAAAAAAATCGGTACGATTTTTATACATACCGAAACCTACGGTTTTGAAAAAAAAAACTTAAACTTCGGTACGGTACGGTGCGTTGCGATACGGTCTTGAAAACCATATGCACCCCTATTTTCAGGTGGTCCAAGGTGAACTAAAGTGCCAAAACAGTTTTATTAGGGACTAAATTGATACAAAACTATTTTATGAGGGACTAAAGTGTAACACTATATATAAGTAAAAGACCTCTTATAAATGACCAAAGTGAAACAAATAATTCATAGTGGAAACTAACAGGAGAAAAAAAATACAAGATGAACCACTCTGTAAAAAATTAATGATAAGAGGGTCGCTAGTGGTATTTTTCTTTTTTAGTCTAAGCCCAACTGCTACAGCTCGGGTGTAACATATGTGATGTTTTAGGTCCACTAATCAGTCGCATGTTCATAAATAATTTATGATTCAATTAACAAACAATTGAATAATCGTTCCAATAATTAAACAATTTAACTGCCTACTTTTGAACTCATCTTGATCAATTCAAGAATACCAACACATCATGATTGATGTCTGAGGCCTAATCTTGTAGTGAATCAATTCATTGAATCATCCCCTTACGTATGTCATGTACATACGGAACTTCTACTGACTAATTTCTCGATCATGACCCAAGGCATGTGAATTGATCAGTATCCTAATTATCTAGATACTATGCTTTCCATTTATGGATGACGGTTATCTCGGAATCAACTCATTTTTATATTGTCATGTGCCATGCTCATGGACTCCTTGGAGTCGATCACCTTAGAATGCATAAGAAATTCTCACAACCTATTACGATGGGTCGATATACACGACTACATGAACTCAATCATGAATTCACTAAGACCCACATGATGAAGTTTGGAAGCATTTAAAAGTACACATACTAGTGTATCAGATTTCCACTAGCATCTCAAGTCTGAGGAGTAAATCATACACTACTGTAAGTTGGAGAAAATATTCATCACTTATGTATTTTACGCGATTCCACGATGGGTATCTCTAAATGGCGAGTTTGATGCATTGAATTTCCTATCAAATCACCCACTCATATGTACTAGTATTGAATACCTCGCTCACGGAACTCTACGATCTCATGAGGTTAAAATAAACGACCTAAGAATAAAGATCGCACTGCTATGCATTCCACCAACATGAGAGTGAAAACTTAGAATGGACTAATGATGTGGAAATATTCAAGTCTAAGCTTGAGAATATGGGGCCAAATATTGATGGACCTAGACTTGGGACCTCTTTTGGTGGGTTGAAACTTGAAAACCTAGAGCATCAAGTCTTCAAGACCTATTAAAGGAAGATAATTATTTCTAGGGTAAACATCACTAATGGTCCTTCTTATCATTAATTTTTTACAGAGTGGTCATTCTTGTATTATTTTTTTTCCACGTTAGTCCCCACTATAAATTATTTGTTTCACTTTGGTCATTTTCAGGAGGTCCAAGGTGAACCAAATGCCAAAACAGTTTTATGAGGGACTAAATTGATATAAAATAATTTTATGAGGGACTAAAGTGTAACACCATAAGTAAAAGACCCATTGTAAATTATCAAAGTGAAACAAATAATTCATAGTGAGGACTAACGTGGAAAAAAAAACACAAGATGGACCACCCTATAAAAAGTTAATGATAAGAGGACCATTAGTGGTATTTTTTGTAAGAACTCCTCGTCCTGCTTTTGTACTTCTTATATTATCTTTTATGACCTAAGCATCGGAGGAACTATGCTGGAATTTTTCCGACCTTGTTCGTCCTAATTATTTTGCAAGTTAATTGCTAACCGAGAAAGGTAGTTGGATCCATCGATAAATATTCACAATCACTAATCGATTTAGATCTAAACATCTACCCATCCGCTTGATTTACTCATTAGAAAAGGATTTCACAAGTCCTTAAATAACATGATGTATCACCTACCAAAACTTTTCAACCCAAACCCCCAATAATCATAATTGTGACTCATATATAACATTGAAATTACATCTCAAGTTTTAAACACAATAGTCTTTTTCTTTTAATACTATTTTAGATTTCCAAAATTTGAATAACGATAAAAAAAATAAAAAAAAAGGACCTAACATGAAATAATAGTAAACTAAATCATATGAAATTATAAAATAATTGTATAATGCTGTAGGTAAAGTGTATGTAGTTAATATCCCTTTTTATGGTGTTATAAGAACTCATTGTCAATAATTTCAAGAGTCTAATTTTTATTTTTTTTAAGGTTTGTAATGTTAGATTTTTTTTCAGAGTTATTTTAACGGGTAGTTTGTCAATTTTGCTAGCACATAAATCTAACATTACTATATTTTGGAGGGAATATGTGTTGACTTTTGAATGAAGTGACAAAAATACCCCTGATTTTTGGTTTAAAAATCACCTAGGGTGCAAAGTGAAAGAAAATACATATTTTGAGGGTTCAAAGTGAGATTATTATTTTTCTAGGGTGTAAAGTGCTACATTTATACATTTCCATGGTGTAAAGTGAGATTAAGCCATTAAGTCGTTTGAGTTTTTGTCGGGCTTCAAAGTTCATTATTTAGTGTGACTTTTCATCATATTGCAGTTCTGCTCTGCAATTAAAAATGTCTCAATCGAATTTTAGATTTTTTTTTTTTTTTGGATTCATTGTGATTTTAAATGAAGATTTCGGACGTATACTAGGTGAAGTGCCTCAAAAATTGGAATAACTTAGCCCTAGAAACGGCAGACTTTGAAAACCGTTACCTCTAGTTTTTGACTGCAACACATTTAGAGCAATTTCAAGATTACACATAGAATTTAAATTTTACGAGTTTTGTTAAATTTCACACAAAAATTGTCTTCCAAAATCACTTTTATAATTTATAGGTTGTCAAAAAAAATGAGTTTGGATTGTCAAATACCCAAGACCAAAGAGAAAGTGTATATGCAATTGTTCTAAAAAAAATGTACAAAAGTACAAAAGTTTGTGTACTTTCCTATGTAACATTAAAAAATTATGCATAAAGTTTAACCTTATCATTTGATATTTTGTCACAAAACTTCGATTTTGTTGTAGTGTATGTCCGTTGTAATAAAAACGTGGAAATATGTTTTTCCAAATAATAAAAATTAATATTTAAGAAAAACTATTTTTATTATGAAATTAAATAATTAAGTATTTTTTTATTAATATAATAAAATATCATTATTATTTATATAAATAATAATTAAAAATAATTTGTTAAAATATAAAGTAACTGTTGGAGTGAAATTGTGTGATTGTTAAAAAGTGGTCTCTTAAAATATAAACTAACTATTGGAGTGCAGAGTAAAAAGTGAAAGTGTAAAACACTATTCATTACTTAAATTTTGGGATAAAAGGCTGAAATTTAAGGGAGCTATTGAGTTTTAATTATAATTTACTTTTTATATTTTAGGTTCACTATCTTTAGTTTTTCTTAGATTCGATCCTAATCTAAGAGACTTATTGATCCTCTATTTTTTGCATTCACCAAATTGAGTCCTTACCCCAAATATTTAATCCATAATTTGACATTGAAGTCACTTTTAGACAATATTGATGTTGTTTTCCTAATTATGAAAAAAATATTTGCAGATAAACATTCAATTTACATGCCATGAATTTCGTTATTTAAAAAAAAAAAAACTTACGTGAAACTTAAATTCGATATTCTTCTAATTAAGACACATTTTTATTTGCAATCAAATAACTATTTTGACGATGAATACAAATATAGGTTACTAAAAATGTCAACAACAATAAATATAAGACTACTTGCTAAGTCTACATGACAAAATTAATTTTGAAAAATTAAAACCAATGAGCTGGCGATTCTAGTCCATATCCAGTTCGACTTGACTCAAAATAATTACATGGTACACATTATACATTTGCTTCGTAATTAAATAACACTTCAGCGTGTGACAAGTCGTTAAGAATTAAGGATAAAATTACGAAGTTGTATATATGAATTACAATTTTCCAAGAAAATTACTTTCATCGTGTATCAAACATTAACGGACTAAAAATTCAATTTTGCATTTGAATATTCTATCCATTCAGTCATGTCTCTCCTTTTGATTACACGGAAGTACAACGCCTTAATAAATCACAACTATCATATTCTTTTCCAAAAATTAACACAACTGATAAGACAAATATGGTCGGCCCTATTGCTAGGCAACTTGTGCCCTCGTCTATAGCTCCGACCATAGAGGGGTCTCAATTTTTTATATTGATGTAATTTAATTTTTTTAATTTGATAATGATATATTTTTGTTTTTATCAAAACATAAATTATTTATAAGATAATTAAATACATAAGTTGCACAAATCTAATAAGATTGTAAGAACTCTCGGGACCAAGACAACATAATTCTTGGAGAGATAAGAATATGAGTTGTGGAAGAAATTGTTATTAATCTAGTTAAATATCGGGTGGCAGGCGGCTACGCAAGATAGAAGATCGATATGATTTTGAGATTCATGTGATGCCAGAAAATTGGAAAGAGTGGGAAGTGATTAACCAATACAATTTATGATTCCTACATGTGTAAATGAGTTGAAGAGATTAACCCTCTTTATAATACAATATGTGATGCTTACAATAGTGTTATGATGCCAGAAATTAGGCGTTTTGCAGTGATTTAACTTTCTATAGAATACAATATGAGGATTTATATACTTACATTAGGTGTTGTGATGCCTTGTGAAATGATTTAACTTTTTATAGAAAAAAAAAAGTAAGAAGGCTGTAATACACTTCATGTTATTTAGCAAAGTTGAATAATTTAAAAATGAGATTTTGTCATATATATAACCACATCTCGAACGAACGGTGAATAAAAAATTGATATAATGACTAGAATAATGCTCTATAGAATTTGATTAAATATTTGTATAGACCTATCTAGAATTTATCGTTCTTAATATCTATAATTACCTACTAGAATTATCTATATGGAATTTTGATAATCTAGAACTATGTACAAGCAAAAAACTAGCCATAGAAACACCCATGCATATTTGAGCTTTAGACTTAATTGGTCAAGTCTTGTTGGGACTTGAGACAATTATTAATGCGTCATATGCAAGTTTAGTTGTTTTGAGCACTTGATTGGAACGTGACATTAAGATTGATCTTAACTTTGAAATTAACTTGAATCAAATAATGATTAATTTTATCTGAGTTTTAGTGTAAGCATAGATATCTAGTATACTGTTGGAAGTAAATTGTAATAGGTTATACAATTTGTAATTACATTTTGATGATAACAAAAATGAGCTAAGAAATTAACATCAGATTTCATAAGCCAAAAGATCTTAGAATGATATGAAGAGATTAGTAGACCTTATAGAGATTTGTTAAAGGAAAGAGACTTGTACATCAGTAGATTTCAAGTGAAAGATTTGTATCTCAAACACATTTGCACCTCAAGAGACTTCAAGATAGTAATCTCAAGAGACTTCAAGATATGAACTACAACATACTTGAAGAAACTTAGAATAGAGAAGTAATCTCAAGAGATAGTACTCTCAAGAGACAACAGACTTGAAGAAACTCATATCTCATTTGGCTTGTACATCAAGAGACTTCAAGATAAGGTACTTCAATAGATCAAATGAATGATAAATAGCAGTGTATGTGGGTAAACTGTATGGACAACGAATAAAAGGAATATAGCATTAAAATATTAAGATAAATAGTAAAGTCAATCGCATTTAATGCAAAGGCCAACTTAACAAGCAAAGTCAGGCTACAGTGAATATCAGTACAACAGGCGCCGCACATCAGACATGATTTATGCAGGGAGCCGTTTGAATTGAAGAGACTATTAAGGGTAAAATTGGAATGTTGTATTCAACGTACTCTTCTATCCCAATATAAATATGCCCTCACAATTGAAGGAAAAAAAAGAGAACAACAAGAAAGATGTGAGCCTACATATCGAAAAACGTTATCCATAGGAAAGACAATTCTTAAGCTGAACTAGTGTTAGGAATAAACACTTTCTCATTTGAAGAAGTTTTAGTATTATACTAGGGAGCAATTGTTTCCCAGCTTATCTGATAGAAAGCCATTGTTTTCCTCATCAACCTCTCTGCTTAGTGATCCGGGAGAAGAGGATTGCTTAGTGATCTGGCCTAGCTTGTGAGTGGCTTAATGTTCAAGGTCCAAACTTCTGAATACATTGTAAACTCAATGAAGTATTAGGAAGCCATTGTTTTCCTATGGCCTCCATTGTATGGCCAAAGATCAGCGTCAAGATCTGATCTTCCTTGTGACTGGCTTAGTGTTCAAGGTCCAAGCCACTGAGTACTATGTGTTTTCAGAAAAATATTCCCTGCTTAGTGATATGGGAAGAGTGGACTAGGAGAGTTACATCACCTCCGAACCACTACAAATCTTGTGTTTTTTACTTATCTGCTCATATAAACTATCATATTTATTGTTTATATATATCTTGTGGAGAAAAGAACCAAGTCTTTTATCAAGGGGGAAATAGTTTGAAAAGAATTTTTCAATAGTTATATATCCGCTGCATAAACTCGAACTCCTATGGGTCTGTCTAAAATGAGATTTGGTATGTAATTTAACATATGTTTATTTTTTCTAAATGTTCGATGCCATGTCATCATTGGACATTTTGATCAAAAATTGTGGTTCAGATTTATTGTTGACTTTTTAAAATGGTTGAGATGGGGCATCTCATGTACATCTATGTTCCATAAAATCTTATTTTAGAAAGACCCAACTCTTATTTGCCTAATATTTCAAGTTTTAAAGCTTTGAACTTAAAGAACATATTTGATGTCTTGAAGTCTGCTCACTCTAAAACTTGACTTCATAGAAAGAGACATCATCGAATATTTTGATTAAAAAGGCAAAAATTATATAAGGTTTATTCAACCGCCATAGAATTTCTCAATTATGATACAAGGTACTTATTAGATCGAATGTACTTATTCGATCTAATAGAATGATTTTATCGTATCCAGACTAATACCCCCCCCCCCCCTCTCCCCCCTTTCCTAGACCTTCTGACCACTTGGGACCAACATATACAGTGATGTAGAGTATGATTGTGCAAACAGTTCGATAATCGATCAAAGCGTAACGAAATCGAAGCTAATTATCAAACCTTATTACTTTTCGATTTCAGTATTAGCGGTTGATCTACGAAATGAATTCATAATACCGATTTTAGGATTCAGAGGAGAAGAAGAATTAACTGAGCA
Organism: Penstemon newberryi var. newberryi; assembly: GCA_030819805.1. NCBI lineage: Eukaryota > Viridiplantae > Streptophyta > Magnoliopsida > Lamiales > Plantaginaceae > Penstemon > Penstemon newberryi. The sequence goes on along the minus strand of JAUALY010000001.1, from coordinate 75,228,997 downwards.
TGGAGGTCCCAGTACTTGGGATCACTTTAAAAATTAGGTTTGAAATATAACTTGATTCCATGAGTTCAGGTCAAAAAATAATTTACTAGAGATTTACAATACAAGACTCAAAACTATACTTTTTTTTTATTATTTCTTTGATCAAGCTACGAATTGTTCAGTTTGGCATAGGATAAAATTTTCCGAAATTACCTAATAGTCTAGATATAAAAGATTGGTAGGACTCGGTTTGATTCTACTGACACACACCCTTAAGTAGGGGTGTTCTACGAAACCGCCCCAACTGATTGACCCAACCCAAATCGACCGCAATTTGCGGGCAAAAGTTCGATGGGTTGATCTTGGGCTTCTTGAAATAAAGACCGCAAATTGCAATCGAGTTTGATTTTGTACATTTTAAACCGCGTAACCTCATCCGACTGCACTATATATATAATTTTATTTTATTTAATTTAGTCCTACAATTTAAACAATGAGAAATATAATCCAGATATATACTTTAACTAACTATTCTCAATCAATAACCCAAAGCCCAACATCTACACTAAAGAAACCCCTACTGCCTTAACTTTTCCTCTGTCTCACGTTTTATGCTTGGGGATTTGTTATATATAATTTATCTTTATAGGTATAAGTTTGATATTTTTCAAGTCAAGTCAAGTCAAGATGCAAAATATGTCATGGAACGAGTTTCAGAATTCTTAGTTATAACGTGATTTTTCTAGCTATTTTGTAATGAAAACTCGTTAACCCAATGTTTGAGATTATTTTTAATTTTCTTTAAAATATATATTCATTGAAGACCTTATCTTGTTAGTTGATATTTTGCATTATGTCCATATATTTTCTACAAAATTTACAAAATTTATTATAAAAATAAAAAGTGATAATTATTTATTGCATTTACATTTAACTTATCAAATAACAAAAATACATTAAAGTTGAGAGTTTTGAGACCGCAAAACCCGCCCCAACCCATATGGACCGCAAAGCAATGTTTTCAGAACCGAACTGGATAGTGAACCGGTGAGCCGACTGGCCACTGGTTTTACTGGTCGAGTCGGTAGGACCGCTGGTCAGACCGGATGTCATCATAATGATATAACAAATATATTTAATTTTAAAGTATATGTAATATGCATAAAATTTAAACATTACGAGTTCGCTACTTTGTATCTAGTCGAAGGGTTTTAGACTTATCTATTCTAATTTAAAAGCATATTACGATTGAAATTTTAAATATAGTTCAGTTGATTTGTTATTTTATCTATCTATAACATATATGGTAGAAATAAATCATAATACTTATAAAATATTTTTAGAATTTAAAAGAAATAAAATAAATTTTAATAATATTTTTTTTTAGATCAGGAGCCCAAGTTGAAAATTTGTCTAGAACCCCCTAATATGTCTAGAACCCCCTAATATGTCGGGCCGGCTCTGAAGACAAATTGTCAAAGAAATACATTATTCTCCACAATATTTGTAAGACATTTTTCTTATGCCTAAAAACAATAAAAGTATACATACTAAATCAACAATAAAGTTTCACACACAAATATAAGCCGGAAAATAGTATCAACCAAATCAATCCTTAAAAGTTCAGACAATTATCTCTCTTGCACAATCAATAAGGAAAACAAAATAATTATTCCCAGTTCAAGCTCATTCCAAAAGACGTAACACACAGCAAAAGAACCAAAAATATCAAGTGTTCTACCTCTGTCCATATAAAGTAAAGGTTCTTTCTTGCTTCAAAACTTGTGTGTTGGGTCATTTATAGTGCTTGTGGCCATATGTATCATATGCAGAAACTCCGAGTCGGAGAATAGATTCAAAACACATACTCTCATAATTCTAACATCAATTATCAAAATTCTGCAACAAGAACCTTCAAACATAATTCCAGGACGTAAAAGTTAGAACATAGTATAGAGAACAATCAGAACCCAGATTAAGACTTCAAATTAGTAAGCTTTTCATTATGAAACTACTAACATATGCAACTCTTACATAGTAGAAAGACAAATAACAAAGGCAATCAAAACTCAATAACTTTATAACAACCATTTCATTAAATCAGGCATTGCGCCAATGACAATAACGAAAACTCCTTCAACAATCAATTCCATGAATTGATGCAAAAAGAGTACCTAAACTCTACCCTATTACATCAAAATAAATAATGGAAGACTCCCCTTTCTTCGGTAGACCTACTCAGTGAGTCCTAACATGTCAATGTAAACTAAAACCCATTCCTCAAATCATTGTAACAAAAAGAATCAACCTCCAAATCATCCCCTACTTTAGTCTTCACCGTAATCCCCTCAACGCCAGCAACAATCAAAGAGGTGGCCAATCCAATAAACATCCCGTGTTCAACTATACCGGGAAGCCTCAAAATCATGTCACTCGCCTCGTTCAAATCTCCAATATCCCTTTCAAAGTACAAATCAATTATATAGTTCCCATTATCGGTCACATAAGCCTTCCCATTATTTGCCGATTTCCTAAGCTCACCTACGCATCCGGAATCAGCAAACAAACTCACAAGCCTATCCAACGAATGGTTCCAACAAAAGGGAATAACTTCCACAGGCATAGCCAATTTACTACCCCCAATATGTTTCACCATTTTTGATTCATCAACAATTACAATAAATTTCTTACTCGCGGATTCAACCATTTTTTCTCTCAACAATGAACCCCCACGCCCTTTAACCAAATTCAAATTGGGATCAACCTCATCAGCCCCATCTATTGCTAAATCAATTACAGGGTGTGAATCAAGATCTGATAAAGGAATACCTAAAGAAACGGCTTGATTGTGGGTTATGCTTGAAGTGGGTATACCCACAATGTCTTTAAGTTTGCCCTGCTGCAAAAGATGTGCGATTCTATCAACGGCGTGTTTGGCTGTGGAACCGGTGCCGAGGCCTACAACCATGCCGGATTTTACATGCTCCACGGCTTTGTAAGCGGCGATCTTTTTCAAATCGTCTTGTGTGAGGGTGACGGAAGAGAAGGATGGAGGTGCGGCGGCGGCGGCGGCGGCGGCGGAGGAGGAGGAGGACACCATTAGTTGCGGTGGCTCAATCGTTGTGTGGCTGTCGGAGACCAGGAATTGTGCTACTGCCATCGCTGAAAAGCTGATAAATTCCTATTAAATAAATAAAATTAGATATTAAGAAAACCCTTTTGGGTAATTGAATTAGGGGAGGATAGAAATTGGTTGGCTACAAAATGTTGATAAAGAATAAATTAGGGTTAGAAAAAATGAAAAGTGTCGAAACAAATGAGGAATATTACGACATCAGGATTTGTGTGGTGAGGAATGGAGATATGGTGTTCGTTGAAATGTGTGAAAGAATATGAAATTAGGGTTTAGGTTATTTATAGAGAAAGGGGGGTGGGGATGGGGTAGGGGTGGGGGCGGAAACGCGGGGAAAGAGAAAAGAAGTGGGGGGTCAAAATAACAAATCCAATGAATTAGAATCCTATTTGCCAGCTTGATTTTACTGGCTGCATTTGAGTATTTGACCCATAAGAAATTCCTTCCTAAATAAAATTTTATGACCATTTTTTCAATCAGCCATTTATAACTTTTCTTTTAATGCAAAAAAACATTTTAGGTTCTTTAATTTTTACAGGTCCGCGGGACGCCAGGATCATGACACTTTATTTTTTAGCGAGCTTATTAAGTCATATATTTTTTTTACTCGCAATTTTAGTTTTTATTTCGCCGAAATTTATCACGATGTTTAGAAATTACCAACTATGCAAAAAAAGAAATTGCCCCTACATTATAAATGCAATAACCGTCATATGAACAAATTGTTTACACGGTTGGCAATTTTTTAACAACGATGTAATTTCGGGGAAATAGGGACTGAAATTACGGAAAAGTGGACTAAAATTGCTGTTACGAAAAAAGATAATGAATATACTTCGTTCGCTCAAAAACCAAGTATCCTGATCCAGCGTCCCTGAGAAAGTTAAGGGACGCAAAATACTTTTTTTGCCTTATTTTTACATAATATATTCACCTTCTAAATTCTCGCCATTTACTTTTATTGTTTAATTGATTCATTTATCAACTTCAAAATTACGGATATTGATTCTGCTTAAAATAAAAGATTCGGGTTTATTTAAGAGTTTAGCAGGTTGAGCCACATTACAAAGATTTATTTATTTATTTTATAGTTAATAATTTAATTCAGATACCTCCATTGTATTACATATTCATCGCGTACCTCTTTTATTCTACATAAACCTCCATATAGCTCCTTGTACTATTTAAACTTTCAGTTACCTCCCCTGTACTATTTAAAACACTCATTTATCCCTCGAGACTAAAGGTCAACTCAATATTCCACGTTAAAATTAAGAGAACTTACGAGAGTAGCATTTGGTATCTATAAAAATATCAATAACTTATGTACACATATATTTTTTTCTTCTTCAATTCCTACTTTCAAATTTGGTGTATTAGAATTTTATTATCAGTTGTTCTCTTCCCAACAAAAAAACTCTTCCTCAATTTCACTATTATTCTCTTCCCAATCAACAAAACCTTCCTCAATTAATGGCAAAAAAAAAAAAAAATTTGAAGAAATAAGTGAGGTACAAAGATTGGAGGCATAAAAAAAGCTAGTTAGAGATTCAATATTACAATAGAATCGTGAAGTTTAGGGAAGGACCATAAATAGAGCTAAATCCATTTTTGTAAAAAAGAGTCAATGAAAACACAAATAAAATAAAAATGAGCCAAAATAGAGAAAAACCTTAGCATATTTTTTTGTTCCAAACTTTGAGGGAGAGAATATGAAATGCCATAAAAATATTGGTTGTAAATAGAAACGGGGAATCAAATGAGGGCTTCTAGAAAGAGTGAAAAAAAAATACATAATTGAAAGCAAAATTACGATATATATATATATATATTTTTTTTTTCTAAATTACGATATATATTACAACAAAATAGTCATTTGGCTAGAGTCACATCGGAAAAAATTGGATGTCTTTGGAACAAAATGTAATATTGGGGTGGGGTGGGGTGGGTGGGGGCAAGGGGAGTAAGTGAAGGTTTAAATAGTAAAAGGAAAGTAAGTCAAAATTTAAATATTAAAAGTAAATAACTGATAGACAATAGCAAAATTTTATTTTTTGTCCTCTAAAGTGGTTGCGTTTTAAAATTAGTCATTTATTGTGGTACCTCGACAATATACGTCATTTATAGTGTCACCATCATCAATTCAGTCCTTATCACCGAATTTTTTTAGTTATCGCCGGAAATCATCAATTTATGTCTTATTTGACCGAAAAATTAAATTTTTTGGCAGAATATCACCGATTTATGTCCAATCTGATTTAAAAATTTACTTTCAGCCAAAAATATCATTTGTCGAGTGACAATTAAAAATTAAGAATTTCATATTCTGATTCAAAATTTGTAAATCCAAGTCATGTGATAGGTCTAGAACTTCAATTTTTGATGAAAAACGGTTAAACTTCGTTCCCCCCATAAATCGAAGATACCTATTTTTATTTATAAAGAAATAAATAGGTCAAATTCACATCACAAATTCCTCAAATTTATACAAATTTCATTGTACAATTCTAATCTAAAATAAAATTGAAGTTATAGACCTATCACTTGATTTGGACTTGCAAATTTTGGAGTCAGTATATGAAATTCTCAATTTTTAAGTGACACTTGACAAATGATATTTTTGGCTAAAAATGAAAATTTTCGGTCACATTGGACATAAATTGATGATTTCTACAAAAATTATTTTTTCGATCAAATTTGACATAAATTGATGATTTCAGGCGATAATTAAAATTTCCCGGTGATAAGGATTTAAATTGATGATGACGACCCAATAAATGATGTATATTGTCGAGGTACCACAATAAAGGACCAATTTTAAAATGCAGCCACTTTACAAAGCCAAAAATGAAATTTCGCCCATAGACAATAGTACCTGGAAGATATATGAAATTAACTTAATTGTGATTGTTTTACCATTTTAGTTTTTCTTTTTCTCTGGCATATTGGTGTAAATTAGTCAATTCATTAGTAATTGTAACAATCAAATAATTATTTGGATATAACTCGCCATATTTGTACATATTAATACAGATTAATTACAAGAGTGTTGATGTCGACCTCACCTCCCATTAAATTTTGTTGTATCATTATGAGTTGAAAATCCTTGTTAAATACAAAACTAATTAAATTATTCTGTCTACACTAATAGGTATTATACTTATTTCATGTAATTAAAATTTAATAATCAAGCATATATAATTTATTTTAAATTATGAGTTAGTTGCACGACTAAGAGCTACATCAGATGATGACATGATGTTACCCAAACGGCCTGAAACCTGCCGATCTTCAAAGAGTGGAATAGTTGTATTTTGGTCTTAAAGTAAAGATTATACCATATCAATATAAGAGAAAATCACACTTTCCCCCCAAATTTATAGTCAATTTGCACTTTTCTTCCTGAACTTTAATTTTTTGTACTATCCACCCTGAACTTACATTAGTGTTGTATTTTCCCCTCCTAAAATATTTTAGGACCACTTTTTCGGCCAATGAGTTCAATGGGAAACTGCAACACAAAAGTTCGCGGTGGAGTGCAACACGGGTGTAAGTTCAGGGGAAAAGTGCAACTCGAATATAAGTTCAGGAGGGAAAGCACAATTTTTTATTAGAAGTTTTATTTTTACTTCTTTAATTAATAAGTTCACCTCTTTATTCTTCAAATGATAATCATCATTTAGAAAATCTACGATTCAAATTGTTAAACTAATTTTTTTCTTACAATCTTTAACTACTTGAAATCTCAATTGAAGATTGTAATCCGAAACATACAAGATGAACTTAAACGATGGAAAAACATTTTTGATACCAAATTTTAGTCCAAAAAACACCTTTGGTACTAAGCTTTTCGAAAAGACACATTTCATACCATGATTTACACCCTCTTGACATTTTTAGTTTTGCCGTCAATTTTCGGACGAAATTCAACACGTGTCGCTCACGTGCCCATTAAGTTGATAATGGGAGGGAAAACAAATACGTGTTTTAAAGACCCACCATTGTTAACTTAACGGGAATCCCTCCGAAAATTGACGGCAAAAGTAAATGTGTCAAGAGGGTGTGAATCATGGTATGAAATGTATTTTTTTGAAAAGCTTGGTATCAAATGTGTTTTTTGGACTAAAATTTGGTATTAAAAGTGTTTTACCCTCGAACTTAAACATAAAATTATAATATATACTCTATTTTATACCTATTTCCCACTTTGTAATGTCTAAATAATATATTTATAGATATTTTATAGTTGTTATTTTGCACTAAAGTTTTTTTTTATTATTATATATTTTATTACAATTATACATAATGTTTAAATTGCCATTTTTTTTTCATTTTGAATTATAATTGGTTGCAAAAAAATAAGTTTTGCCCCCTAAATTTATATTAAAGTTGTATTTTTCACCTTAAACTTTGTGTTGCACTTTCCCCCATAAATTTTTTGGCCGGAAAAGTGGCTGAAAAAGAGTTTAATAGGGAAAGTGAAAGACAAATGTAAGTTCAGGGTGGATAATATAAGCAAATAAAAGGAAAAGTGCAATTTAACTATAAATTCAGGGGAAAGTGCGATTTTCTCTCAAAATAAATTGTCTCTCCTAAAAATGAACTTGTGACCGAATATTAATTATTACAGAATAGTAGTAATTTACAGAGAGTGACGTTCAATCACTTCTTTTAAATCATTTACAAATTTTGTTGGATTATTCTATTAACAAGTTCTATCCCATTCACAATAAAAGCAAGATTATATTCCAAATGTGCTGAACAAATAGAATTAGTATTATGCAGAGGCGGACCAAGGGCCGGCCCTACACATTTTAGGTGGGGGTGCATATGATTTTCCAGATCGTACCGTACCGTACCGAATCGTACCGTACCGTACCGAAGTTTATGTTTATTTTCTCAAAATTATAGGTTTCGGTACATATGAAAACCATACCGAATTTTTTGGTATGGTATAGGTCTTGAAAATTGGATACCGTAAAAAACCATATCGTACCGTAAAATAGAAATAAATTAATTATTTAATAGTTTATCCAATAAAATTTAAGATATATTATCTTACAACCTGCCATTATGACACATAGTCCAGTATTAATAATTATACCATTAAAAGAAATAACAAATGGCAAATAAATTATTTTAATTTTTTTTAATGACCTATTGTATTTAAGGCTAAGTCATTTAAAGGATATTATAAGTATCGAATCCATGTTTGAATACCTGTTGGGAGAGGTTCCCACTTAATATGTACGACACGCCTCGAAAATGATTAAAACCATTGAAAAACCAAAAAAAATTAGGATATTATTATGTAACTCATTCATTTATAAAGTATTATGCAAAAAAGGAAAAAAAATCACCAATTTATTACATTGTAATTTTATTTCTTTCAACTATTAGTCGACTATAAGATGGAAATAGTATGACGCAAAATATTTCTAAAATCGCAAAACCGTACCATACCGTACTAAAACCGAACCGTACCGGTGCATTAGTATGGTATTCAAAAGTGAAGTTTTGTTTTGAATAATAAGAAATCGCAACAATTGGTATTGTACGAATTTAGCTAATAAATCCGCAATACCGTACCATGTGCACCCCTAATTTTAGGGCCCTAGATGAAATTAAAATTTGGGGCCCTATATTATAAAAAAATTGTGTAAAAATTATTATTTTCTTATATTTTTTTTAAATGCAAAAGTATTGATTTATATATGTTTTAATTTTTACCAACTATCCTTTTTATATAGATAAAATGACAAATACTCTAAATTTTTTGATATAGTTAGTCGTAAATATGTTTTCATTAATCCTTAATTTTTAAAATCTTCTTTCAGCAAACAAATATCATAAGTGTGATAAATATAATTATAGGAGTATAACAAATGCACATTTATAGAAATAAATTTTTACTTGTAAAAAATCAATTAAAATATTGTTAAAATGTATTAAAATAAATTTTTTATACTCGTGTAACATTGCTACAAAATGTAGCTGACATAAACAACGTCAAAGTGGATAAACAATTCAAAATCTGATAAAATTAAACCAAATCACTTTATATTTGATTCAAGTTTGATCAATAAAAGGTGGTTTGAACCACATTTATTATACATATCAAACTTGAACTTTAATAGTCGTAGAAACTTTATTCGAGATCAACTCGATAAACTAAATATAAATATATGTAAAGTTACTTGGGCTTAAGTTATTTTAGACTCGATTAAAGCTCTTTTGAACTCGTCTTATTTAATTAAATACAATCTCAAACTCGAAAAGAAAATCAACCATTTTGAATAATACATTGTTCGATTCTTTTTTGTTCACTACATTCCTAAGTCCTTATATATCATATAACCATGTATGAAAAATAAATCACATTTCAATTATTAAATTAAAAACAAATATACATCATGTACCAAAAAAATTAGGGGTCCTAGGCAACCGCCTAAGTTGCCTAGTGGAAGGGCCGGCCCTGGGCGGACCGGGAGGTCACCAGTGCAGAGCTAGACGTTATTTGTTGGGGGGGGGGGGGGGGGGGGGGGGGGAGCGAGAATTTTTTGGTGTAATACACCAAAAATTTATACATTATAACGGCATAAAATAAGTTAAGGCTGGAGGAGTTTGAGATTTTATGATCATGCTTATAATACTATCAAAGAAAATCTTTAATGGATTATGTTAGGGCCCAAATCTTCTAAACAAAATTTTCATATTTTAGATATTATTTAATTGATTTACATAAATATTGTTTAAATATTTGTCATGCATGTTTTAATTTAAATAATTTCTTAACATTTACTTTACTACTAATTAACCATAAATATTTTTTTCATAAAATTGTTAATAAAAGTTCTTGCATAGCACGGGTATAGGCTAGTATATATACACTACACATGCATGTACAATATTCACGGAGTATATACATAAAGAAAAGGAGAAGATTGAAATTGGTGCAGAAATATAAAATTAAGCATAATCCAGGTTTCGAACCTAGGACATAAGACTGAAAAATCAGAGTGCTACACTCCCACTAGCTAGGTTAACAAGTTGGTTATTAAAAATTTTGCTAATGGTAATATTAATACAGTAACAAAATATTTTTCTTCAAGGTAGCTCCGCCACTAGCGGCCACCCCCAGAAAAATCTGCCTTCAATGTTTTTTTTATTTAAAAAAACGATCATTACATTAAATTAATAGAATTAGTTGAATTACAATTAAATTAGAAAGAAAATTAATCACCACTCACTCGTTGGTTTGAATTTTATTAAAATAGACTCTAGCTAGAACATTTTTTTATGTGCTTCTAAATATTATTTTAAGAAAAAAAATTGTTGCTCTTTTAGTAGACACACGACTATAGACCACTTATACGCGTCGATCACAGTTTAAATGATTCTATATTCTTAAGATATTTATACGTAAATGTTTATTGGATAAAATTATACTCCTATTACTGTATAGTGACTTATTTTTTAGTAGTATTAATTATTTACTAAGAAAATATTGAGTGCAATTGACAAGAAAATAACCAGCCCACTTTAAAAAGTTGTCCTAGTTCCGCCCTGATTACATAAGCATGTATTATGAGCCAAAATTGGGATGACCAAATACAAAATAAAATAATAACCCAAGATAGCTTTTTTATTTTATTTTATTTTATTTTATTTTAATAATTAATAACCTAAGATAGCTTGATAGACGAAAATGGCTACATACGCATGCCAATGTCCAAATCTGTCTTTTAAGATATGCCCATATGGATGGAATCATGGAGCACCATTATTTTAAAATCAAAGTGGCAAACAAAGCATTATTATATCTTGCTTTCTTTAACAATTCTCCGCATATTCTTATCACTAGAGGCCAGACTATTTTTTTTTGGGGGGGCCATAAATTATTCCAACGTATTAAGTAGTATTGTTTCAAAATGCTTTTTGATAAATATACAACTTTCTTGATTTATTTTCATTTGACTCTAAGGGCCTGTTTCACGGGGTTCTGGCTCTGTTTCGCGGGTGTCGGTTTTAAGAAAATGGTTTTCGTGGTTTGAGTGAAATCTTTGAAATCCCATTTGGTTAGGTTTTGGATGTTGGATTTTGGGGTTCTGAAAAAGTTGAAACTCTACTTGGATGGGTTTTGAATGTTGGGATTTGAGGAAAAAAATAGGTAATATGTGTCAAATCAATGTCTTTTTTTTAGAGAGTTTTGGGAAAAAATAGATAGTATGTGTCAAATCAATGTTTTATAGATTTCAAGAGTTTGAAGATAAACTTGTGAATAGGTTTATGATGAGCTTCATTGGTTTGACGAAAACTCATTTAAAGGGTTTTAGCTCGACCTGTTTCACGAGATCGGGCCAAAACTCATCCACATACACCCTAAATGTAAAAAATATTCTATAATTCTTATGCCCGAATAATTTTCTAGGGTGTATATTAAAACTCAAAAGGTTCCAAAACACAGATGTTGCTCTAGGCTTTGGCCCATTCTTGACTTTGCACACGGATCACACTTCTAGGCCAAGTTCTGGCCAAGTAAAATTGTGGTTAAAAAATTGCTACTGACAATTTCGATTTTTTTTTTAATTAATATTCAAATTTCATTAAATAAAAAACGAGCTACAGATGGAGGACTCCAAACATCACAAAATAACAAGTGGAACCAAAATTACGTTTGGTGGTAATGACCCAAAAAGACTCATAATATTGTGACAAAAAAAAAAAAAAAGAACAAGGGAGTTTGTTCTGAGAAATGAGATAGAAAATGGATGATAAAGTGATACTATTGTTACATTACATATCTAGAACAAAAATGTTGTATTTGATACCGATTCGAATGATTATTCATGAAACGGTTTCAATATATGGCAAATTGACTTGAACACTTGCAATGAAGTCCCCATTTAGTTAATATTTTTTAGTTTGAATTAATTTTGTTTAAACTTCAATCATGATGTGCTTAAATTTTTTCTTGAGTATTTTTTTTTTTTTGCATTAGTAGTTGAAGAATTATGTAATATCGGTATGAAATAATGTAATCTGTTGTTTCATAATGATCCGATGAAATTATATTCAGATGAATTCATTCATTGGATTTACAATTCTTAGCTAAAATTTTTTTATTCAAATGAAGCTCAAAATTATCCCTAGAAACCAATTAATCTATGCAAACCTAAGATATTATTTCATAAATGAAAATATTAAAACCTTATACATTATAGGAAATAATGGAGAAAGTCACCCAAACACTTTTAATAAAAGTTAATGTCAATTTATCGCCATGTGAAATGCATAATGTTCAATTTACCTTTATATGATTTGAAAAATAGCCCTTTACCCCATGTGAATATTTTAAAGAAGCAATGTACCTGTTTCAGCCAGAGAATATAACTCACTTGTCGAAATTGAGAGTGGATATGAAAAATGTTTGGTAACATACAGGGGAAATAAATTGCCACATTTATCATATACATGGGGTAAACTTCCATATTATCATAACACGGGAGGAGGGGGGCGGGGGGTTGTTAAACTGTCACATATAAAAATATCAGAGAGGCGATGTAAAACTTTATAAGATTACAGGGAGGATAAAATGCTCTTTTATAAATTACAGAAGATTAATTAAATATTATGAATATCACATGATAAATTGCCATTAACTCTTTTTAATACAAAGATATGAGAGAAAATAAAAAGGATAGATAGTTAAGATCTAAAAGTGTAATTATTTTTTAAAAAGATATCCAATTAATCTAATTAAGTCTGGGTAGTGGACCTGACCTGATCCGGACACAACTTGTAGTAAACCGGGCTGGTTTTGAATCTGGGTCAAGACCCAATAAATTCTTGTTCCAGGCCCAAATGATCACGAGTTATATTTGTGATCAACTAGTTCAAAAGTTTTAACGGGAAGAACCATGCATGTTTAAACTTATGAAGAAACCATACGGCATGTTTGGATTGGTTTTCGTCCAGAATTTTCGCCCACTAAATGGGCCAAACAACATCTCAATCAACTTTGGCTCAATATTTGGGCGAAACATGGTGGCCCAAATTAAAAATAAACGTAGAATAATTAATTTAACTATATATGCAATTTTTATTAATTATCTATACTATTATTACATTATTACAATTACAATTATATTATTATAATCATATTATCATTATTTATACAATATAATATCATAGTTATCTTATAAAGTCTTTGATTTGACATATATCATCAACTTTTTCCCCTCAAATCCCAACATCCAAAACTATTCCAAACCATATCTCATATTTTCAATACCCACTAACTATTATTTTACTAATATTTTATCATCATAATATTCCAACAAAAATCAATTCAAGTCGTATTTCAATTGTTTCGCGGAAAAACTATGAAACCAATTTGAAACACTGTAACAGAACCACACAGAGCCAAAACGGATCTAAACGGACCCTAAAAGTTTCAAATTATGACATTTTCTTTATTGTTTGTTGGATTTTATTGGATTAAATTAAAACTTACATGAGTCAAAAAGTGAGTTTTGTTGATATAGAAGTTTGTGAGTCAATAGAAAAAACATTGGGTCCGTTTGTTTGACGTTTTTCAAAATTATTTTATATTTGAAAAATATCAAACAAACATGTTTTCTACTTTCTGAAATAAATTTATAATCTCTCAATTTTCTTAAACTATTCTTTCAAAAACCAAACAAACAACAATTTCTTTAACTCTAAATAAAACATATACAAACTTTACTTTAATTTGACATAAAGTAACTTATCTCTTACACAACTTATCTTACATAGTAACAAACATGATTTGACATATACACATCTTACACCTACAATCTAATTCTTCCAAAAAAACCTACACCTACTTTATTTCCCAAACCATTTTCTCAAAACTCAAACAAACGATATTACGTAAATCAAGATTATTTCACAAACCTCCACTACTCTTTCAAACTATTTTCCCAAACACCAAACAAAGGCCCAATTAGATCTAGTTCTACTTCTAAACACACTTGATCCTCAATATATGTAAATCCTAGAACAAAAATATATATTCCTTGAATTTACGAAAATGCATTTTAATTTTACCAAATATACATATGTACTATTTATAGAGGTTTTGGATAATTAGTTCTTAAAATAATTTTATTTCTTTATATGTCAATTTTAAAGCATTCACAAACTTTAGAGAGCAGATCGATCCAGCCCAACTCAAACTCAAATTGATTTTGTTAAGAGACGTTTTCAACCGACTCATATAAAATTATCCATATTTCGAACCCAATAAAATTTAACTCAACCTGAATTTTTCCCGACCATTAACAAACCTTAAGTTCACATATCATACCATTAACAAACCTTAAGTTCACATATCATAACATAGCCTTAAAACGTTAAATATCATATTAAAATTAAGATGATGTCAATTTACCCCGTGATCGATTTGTATAATATTCAATTTACACCACTATAATTAAAAAATAACATTTTATTCCCCTGTGAAAATTTTAAAGGAGCAATTTATCTCCTTCTATCGGAGAGTGTAACTTACTTTCCGAAATTAAGAGTGGACATGAAAAATGTTTTTGTAACATAGGAAAGTAAAGTGCAATATTTATCATAAAACAGGGGATAAAGCCATCTCCAACCGGGAGGGGGGTCATCGCCCGGGGCATCTCCCTCCACCGGCGAGTTATCTTGCACGCCCCGGGGCATCATCTCCAACCGCCCGGGGGTCCTTCCCCAATTATTTAAAAAAAAAACTTCCCCACTCTCACATTTTATTAACAATAATAATAATAATAATAAAGCTACCCATGCTTAGACTACAATGTTTTTAAGTTAAATTTAAATATGAAAATTTAAATTTTAAATATTTATACATTTAGATTGAATTTTACTTTTGTAGACAAATTTAAAAATTAAAACTAATAATGTTACATCTTTAATATAAAACATAATATTATTAAATCTTACAGAAAAATTATAAATAAATTTGTCAATTTTTAGTTAATTTTTTTCAAAAAAAGTTTTTTTATTATTTAAATAAATAACTAATTAATTTGTTTTTAAGAAAATGCAGTAGATGACGCCAAGTGGCACCACGCGTGCCCTAGGGCGTAGACATTCCTGGGCACGTCCCAGGGGGGTGCTCCCTAGGGGCGTCTCCACCCACCCCCTATGGGTTGGAAATGTCCTAAAGTGCCACATTTATCATAACACAAATGAGTAAATTAAGTGTCGCATTTACCATAACACGGGTGACACGTATAAGTTGGTAGGTTTTGTCAATTCGTATATTTTTCAAGTTGAAAATTTCAGGAAGGCAGTGTAAGACTTTTATAAGATCATGGGGTTTGAAGCGCTCCTTTTCATATCACAGAGTGGTAATTTGAACATTATGCATATCTGATGGTGGTAAATTGACATTAACTCTATTAAAATTGTTACCGTGGATGTGTGTGAGATATTTACGCAAAGGAATTTAGTCATAAATCGTCCGACAAATGAGGAACCATCATAAGAGAAGGTGGTTCACATTAACATGAGATTCATGTATCACTAGATACATAAATCAAGTTAAATCTACCTAAAATAACTCATGAACCTAGCTCATCTAAAAGTTTAGTTCAAAATATAATTGTCCAAAACCATACAAAACATCCAATTAATATTATTATTCAATGTCATCTTCACAAAAAGGATTCGACCTTGAGCATGCTAAACCGTACGACTCTTGGCTTTATCGTTCTTTGCAAACCCATAATTGTCTCGGGCTCCTGTTTCTCCCTTGGTCTTAGCTCCAAACTTCGCACCTGGCTTGACCCGTGGGTTCCCTCGCTCCCAAATTTCATCCCTAACCCAAGTACTAACTGTTTGATTGACATCTCTCAGTTTAACCTTGTCAAAAGCTTAATGGTTCATGACATCAATAATTGGAACCTTGATGTCTTGCATTGTATCTTTGACTTGGATACTGTCCATGAAATCCTCAAAACCCCAATTGATGTTGAAAATGAACCAACAAAGCTTCTTTGGACACCTTCTAAGTCAGGTGTTTTTTCATCAAAAAGTGTTTATCTCTCCATCATCAAACCTCGTCTGCCGGCCTCGAACTATGCCCCCCTCTAGAAAAAAAAATTGGCAAGCCAAAATCCATGATAGGCACAAGATTTTTCTTTGGAAGCTTGCAAACTACTCCTTGCCCACTAAAAGCAGATTGGCAAAGGATTTCCCTATTGAAAACACCTCTTGTCGTTTCTATTTCATTGAACCCGAAACAATTGAGCACCTATTTTTCAGTTGTCATTTTGCTGGAAAAAAATTCTTTTGCTCTAATTGGAAGTTTAATTGTTCTCAATTTTTGCATCTTATTTTCACTGATTTGCTCTCTCTTGTCCTTGATTACAGGAACCAAATTTTCCAAACAATGGAAGTACGGGCAGAGTTCATTATCTTCTGCTCAGTGGCTTGGGATGCCATTTGGAGGCAGCGTAACAATATACTCCATTGCAAGAAGGCTTCAAGTTTTGACTATCTCCTCCGTCTGATCCATTCTACTACTGCCGACCACCTTCTTGCTCAATTCCGAAAAATCCATTAGTGCAAAATATGGGTTATTGTGCTCCTCTTGACAAAAACCAAAGCTTGGTTCCTTCAAAGATGGCTTTGCTTTTGGTGCTTTTGTGATGTGTGACTCCAATGGCTCTCTCATCCACGCTTTCACGTCACATTGCTACTGTTTGAATGTTGAAGCTGCAAAAGCTCGTGCTCTCCTTGATTCTGTGCGTTTTGCCAATACAAACAACGTTGGGAATGCCTTTTTTGAATCTGACAACTTGAACATCATTCAAATGCTCCTTTGGCCCAACCTTGCTATCGATTGGGCTTCGAAGCCCCTTGTCGACGAAATCAGAAAATTTTAGCACAAATGGCCCGAATGGCGCTTCAAAATGATCCAACGGAATACAAATCAATCGGCCCATAACCTTCATGTTCTGTATTCGGCCCTTTAAATTTACGTTTATTACTTTTATGTATTTTTTGTGATGGAGGTTCCCCTCTCATCAACCCTTGTTTAACTTAGTTTGTAATGCTCTTTCTCTTCAATAAAATGCTTTTTCATCAAAAAAAAAAAAAATGTCAAATACAGTTATTCAAGCATAATTTATAAGAAGTGTAACTCCTACGTTTCGATCTCTTGCCATTTTTCATCGGAGTTAATAAGGTACCTTACCCAAGCATGTGAAACTATGTTCATAGTTACGGCCTGAGTTGAGTCCAATTTATGAGAACTTTTATCTAATTAGAATTTCGATGAATCTGATTTAATAAGGAGATTCGTAATTCGAAATAAGTGGAGCAATTACGGATCTAGCTAAATCAACCCAAATCCGATAATAAAAAAGAAAAATGAAGTATTTAAGTAGTATCAATAATATTTACTATCAATCTAACCAGATAAGAGTCAATATTTCATTCATTTTTTCACTCTTATGGATTTTATCAATAAGTTGGGTTAGGTGAAAGGTTTAGCCCAATTTTAAAATTTTGAAATCTTTTAAACACCACCAAAAAAAAAAAGTTGAATTTGAATTAAATTTTACCGAAAGAAAATAGACTCAACATAGACATTTATCTTAATATTAACTGCCAGTAAGATCGTAGCCTAGTGACAATTATTGGCAAAGTGTTGAAACCTTATGACCAAGAGGTCATGACTCAATTCTCACGGATGTGAATTTTCCTCTAATTTAATTCTAGTTTGGTAGTTATTTATTATTTATAATTCTTTGTACTTGGACAATCACTATTTATTGAATCGTTTCTGATGTAATGATTGATGTATTCTCACAAAAAAAAAAAAACTTAATGTCAACTGAAAATAAACTTAACCTCTTTCAATTTTAAAGAATAATCTTATTTTAAAAAAATCTTCAAACCTTAAAATTAAGATAAACAAACACTGTTTTGATTTAACATAAATAATATTTCTCTTACAATTACATATCTCAAATAACAAATATAATTTGACGTAAAATTATTTATCTCTTACATTATTTCTCTAGTTTACATAATCTCAAAAAAAAAAAAAAAAAAAAAAAACACTTTCATTTTTCTGAAAAAATAAACGTGCTATTCATTTCATCTCTAAAATTACAAAATAAACAACGTTTTTAATTACCCGAAAATCAATAATATATAAAAAAAAATCTCCATTTTTTCTAAAAAAATCTCAATAAAGCAAAACAAATAGGCCCGAGAGTTTATAAATCAAACCACATGAATTAGTCAATACAATATTTCTTGTCACAATAAAAGCTCTTGCACTTACATATTAATATTTTTTTTAATGAAACATATGTAGAAACTAAATACATTCTCCGATCTTCGAATGAGATTGGCTTGCAACTCTTCTAACGTGGGTACTGGAAGCTCTCCTTGTATCCTCCACTGTATAATATGTCCAATCCAATGTTTGATAAATCTTTTTATACAATATTGACACCTACATGCACAAGAAAAACATGGAATTAGCAAACGTGTTTATATAATTAATTTTAAAGCATGGAATCCAATTTACATTTCTGCATTGTATACAAAATATACATAATTATATTATTAATTAAGGCCTTAGGAAAATAGTAAATGACTGAAAACAATGGAACACTAATTAATTAATTAATTAATAATGTGATACACAAAAAAGAATGCTAGGGAAAAATAATTCTAAACCAAAATAAAATATAGTAGACGATGAAATTATAGGACTGATTCAGAATTTAATTAATTTAACCAAACAACTCGGAGTACGTAGAAATTATAAGTACTAGCTAATACATGTTAGAGACTTAATATTGTTATGGATATGTAATGTTCTTTTATTGAAACAATTAAATATATAAGTTCAAGTGAAAAAAAGAAAATAAGGTCAAGATTAAATAAAAAAATTTAGAAGAAAACCAAGAGATAGTGGAATAATAGGGAGCTCCCTTCAGTCCAAGACGCGACAGTAAAAACCGAACACAGCTCCTGCATCGTTGGATCAGGAACACATCTAACCCTAATTCAAAATCATCGACGAGTTCATGAACCAACGAGTCAGCAGCTGAGTTTCCAGCTCTCAACCTGCCTCGGACTGGACTGAAGGAAGCTCCTTTTCTCCAAAAACCCTAACAATCACAACACTGCTAAAAATTAAAAATAAAAATAAAATAACTTCTCTTTAAGGAAACAAAAATAAGCTTTGAAGAATTAGTTTCAGAAAATTGAAGGTCTATATATATATATATATATATATATATATATACATGCAAGTAATGAATACAATAAAGGACACATGAAAATCTATGATGGGCTGAGAAATGGATTTGAGTGCAGACTATAACGCCATAATAGAATACTGCATAATATGTAGTACTTGTGATGATTTTAGGTCTGAAAATTGGACAATACCTTTTTTTTTTTTTTTTAAAAAAAATGAAAAATATACTAGTACACTTTCTTTCACATCTAATCAAACAGCTGTATGACTCACCATAAAGTGATAAGGGTGGGTACTATTTAGACATTACACATCGGGGGCACGAAATCATAGTACTCCCTATTTGGTAAAAAGGATTAAAAGCAATTATGGAAATGTCTTGGCACTATTACATTTAAGGTTTGAAGTTGAACACTACCAAAAATAATTGTTGAGACAAAATGTTCATAATAGATTGAAAATCAATAATAAGTTCATATTATAAGGTATTAGACAATTCTTATATCTTGAGCTAGTTTTTGAAGTGAGTTAGACTCAAGTCATGTAAATGGACTTGACTCAATTCATGTGGTGAATTCTATTATGATATCAGAGTCTATGTTTAAGTGGACCACATCCTCCTGTGATGGGCTCCTCCTTGTACACATGATTGCCTTAAATATTTTCCCACACACTTCGCTTAGATAACAAATGTTGGGTTGTATTTATTCCTTCAGTTAACAAGGTCTGAAGTGTCATTAATCATCCGATTAACAAGGCCCAGATTGTCATTATTCGTGTGTTGGACCTTCACCCACGTGTCGTAATTCGTAAAGTTGGACTTTTATATTTACGTGTCGGGTTTGTTTCACCTACACACCAGTCCGGCCACACGTGAAGGTAGAGTGTTGAGACAAAATGTCCCCCATTCAGTCCAGATAACAAAGGTTGGGTTGTAACTCTTCCTCCACTTAACAAGATCCGGAGTGTTAATAATCCTCATTTTCACAAAGGCCCGGAGTTTTATTATTTTTGTGTTGGACATTCACCCACATGTCGCAATTCGCAAGGTTGGCTTTCATATGTCCCTTGTTGGGTTTGTTTCACCCACATATTCAGTCCGACCACACGTGAAGGGAGAATATTGAGACAAAATGTCTCACATGGATTGAAAATCAATAATAGGAACACCTTATAAGATGTTGATCAATCCTCACCTCTTTAACTAGCTTTTGGGATAACTTAGACCAAATTATATAAATGTATTTGATCCAATTCATGTGGTAAATTCTATTAGTTATCCTATGAATGAATTAACTCCTCAAACTTTTTTTTCTTTGTTTTATGAAAGAACCCTTGAGTTAATAAGTTCAAGATATTTATTATTGAAACAATTTAATAGTATATAAGTTCAAGTGAAAAAAAAAAAATAAGGTCAAGATTAATATTATTAATTTTTTTGAAGAAAAACAAGAGATAGTGGAATAATAGGGAGCTCTCTACAGTCCAAGATGCTACAGTAAAAATCGAACACAGCTCCTACATCGTTGGATCAAGAACACATCAAACCCTAATTCAAAATTATTCGACGAGTTTATGAACCAACGAGTCAACAACTGGGTTTCCAGCTCTCTGCCCCTGGACTGAAGGGAGCTCCTTCCTCCACAAATCCTAACAATTACATCACTCAAAAAGATATATAATAATTGTACCCAAAAAAAAAAAATATATATATATATATATAATAATAATAATAATAATAATAATAACTTAGGGAACACAAATAAGCTATGAAGAATGACTTTCACAAAATTGAGGGTCTACATATATATATACACATGCAAGTAATCATGAAAACAACGAGGGGACATGAAAATCTGAGATGGGCTGAGAAATGGATTTTAGTGCAGACTACAACGCCATAAAAGAAAAGTGAGAAGTTTTCAGTTAGTACTGAATATTTAACACTTGTGATGATTTTCTTTTTGGAAAAAAAAAAAATCTTAGTACACTTTCTTTCACATCTAATCAAACAGCTGTATGACTCACCATAAAGAGATAAGGGTAACTAACATTAGGCCATCTTCAATAGCGGGGGGACAGAAATGCCCCCTTACCTCTTCTCGCTCCCGCTCCTGCTCCCCCTCTCTCTCTATAGTCGTCTTCAATAGTTAGGGGCATATTTATGTTTTTATTTTTCACCATCACTCTCACCATAATAATAATAATAACAATGATAATAATAATGATAATAATAATAATAATAATAATAGAGATGTGATAATTAATAATAATAAAATAGAATTACAATTAACAATAAAAAATAAAAATTAATTTAAAAAAAATTACACAATCACACCAATACTAATATAACAAAGACTTAATTTACACAATAAATTCAAATAGGTAAAAAAAATTAAAAAAATCTAATCTAAAATATAAATTTATTAAATCATACACAAAATTTAAAAATCATTTTTTTCCATTCTAAGTTTAATTTAATAAAAAAATTCCATTTTTATATTAATTTAAAAATATTTTATAAGAAAAAAATGATTATTTGAATTAAAATTATTTATAAGAAAATGTTTTTAAAGAATGTTTTTATTAAGGTTTTCTTTTAAATAATTTATTAATTATAAAATTAACTAAAATTTAAAATAATTTAATTTGGGTTGATTATTTTATGAATAAGAATAACTAGATAAATACTACTTTTAATTGTTATTACATTTTACAAATAAAAAATTTGCATACTTGATATAAAAGAAGAATAAAAAGAAATGAAAAAAAAAAAGAATTGGAACAAAAATGTGGCGTCACCTGCTTGGCTGCCAGGTCGCGTGCAGCAAGTGACAAATGAGGGGAGAAGAAAGGGCAAGCTCCCCTCCCACTTTCCCTCCTCTCCCCTCCCCTCCCCTCCCCAACCCACCCCACCCCATTCTCCCCATTATTGAAGATTATTTTTTCCCCCTCCCCCTAACTATTAGAGATGGCCTTAAATCATAGGGTTTATTTGTTATATGTTTGTGAAATAATCATGATTTGTGTAATATTGTTGGTTTATATTTTGGGAGAGTGATTTGAGAAATAAGGTGGATGTAATTTTTTTAGAAGAGTTTAGATTGTAGGTGTAAAATATGTAAGACTTTATTTCAAATCGTATTTATTATGTGAGATAAATTTTGCAAGAGATGAGTTACTTTATGTCAAATTAATCAAAATATAGTTTGTATATGTTTATTTAAGATATAAAATACTTGTTTATTTGGTTTTTGAGAGAGTAGTTTGAGAAAATTGAGAGATAATAAATTTATTTCAGAAAATAGAAATAGTGTTTGTCAGGGGCGGATCTACATATATAGGCCCCCCCAAGATTTTGATTTTTTCTTAATCTACAAATTTGATTTATTATTTGTATTGATTCCTTTATAAGCTAATAAAATCTATCATACAAATAATATATTTATCAAATGGGTGTCTTCTTGATATGGTGTTATTTTGCAAGCAACTTACTAGATTTAAATAATTAAAAACTTGACACAATCATATAAAATCAAACAAAAATGACTCAACATACCATTAATTTCTTCAAAATTAACGCTGATTTGTTTTCTAATTTTTTTTTGTCAAATATAAGTTGCATTTTGCCTCTCAATTATATACGACCCATGCATGCCTTTATTGTCTCTAATCTCTTAACATAATTAATCATATTGATAATTCCTTTAGTTAAATACTTTTATACTGAATATGTGTTAGTTTATTAGATGTATTTTATTGCAATTTATTGTTCTCAACTATATAAAATTTTATTTTAGTATCGGAGTTATATGAATAAAATAGAACAAGTGTTATTGTAAAAAAAATATTGTTAATAAAGTTTGGCCCCCTCGACTCCTAGATCGTGAATCCGCCCCTGATGTTTGTCTCGTTTTTTCCCAAACATAATTTTTTTTGGGGAGAAGTCAAACAAACATGCACACAGTATTCCCTAATTGGTAGAAAGCATTAAAAATCAATTATGGAAATGTCTTGGCTCTATTGCATTCAAGGGTTGAACACCACAAAAAATTGTTCATGTAGTAGCCTATGAATGAAGTGCTCTCTAACTCATTTTATTTTTTATAGAAAGAACCTTAGCGTTTATAATAAGTTAAAGATATTTACTACTTAAGTACAAGTATTTTTTATGATGCGCATGAAAATGATAATAATTAATTTTATTGATAACACTGAGAATACGTATTTTTTATATACAACAAAAATTTTATTTGTCGTCTTAATTAAACGATGTGAAAATTACTCAGAAAATTGTTTGTTGAATTGGACAATTAATAATAATATGGAAATGTGAATTAAATTATAAAAAAAAATATGGAAATGTGAAATACGTACATTAAAGTTTGGGTTTTTTGTATTTAATTTGCACCCTTGAAACATATATTTAGCACTTTGCACCCTGTAATAGGACAATTTAGAACTTTACACCCTCTCTTATTTTCGGTAAAGTTAACCACCAGAGTAAAAAAAAATCTAGGGGCAAAACAGGTAATTCATTTTTGGATATTTGACACTTTGCACCCCCGAAACATGAGAAATTGGCACTTTGCACCCCCAAAACAGATTTTGCACTTAACACCCTCGAATTAAGAACAACTCCGCAAGTTGCACTCCCGAAACACAAAATTAACACTTACGCACCCTAAAATTAAGAAAAACTCAGTAACTAGCACCCCTTATTTTTCCGATAGAGTTGACCACCGGGGTCAAAAAAATCTAGTGGCAAGAAAAATTACCAAAGATTCAAAAATGAATTACCTATTTTGCTCCTACATTTTTCTGACCCAGGTGGGTCAACTCTGCCGGAAAAAACGAGGGGGTGCTAATTACTGAATTTTTCTTAATTTGAGGGTGCTAAGTGTTAATTTTATGTTTCTTGGGTGCTAAGTGTTAATTCTGTTTCGGGGGTGCCAAGTGCCAATTTCTCGTGTTTTAGGGGTGCGAAGTGCCAAAAATCTAAAAATGAATTACCTATTTTGCCCTAGGTTTTTTTATTCTAGTGGTCAACTTTGCCCAAAAATAAGAGGGGGTGCAAAGTGTTAAATTGTTCCTATTTTGAGGGTGTAAAGTGTTGTATCTATATTTCAAGGATGCAAAGTGTCTATTTCCTATATTTTGGGAATGCAAAGTGCAAAAAAGCCTTAAAGTTTGTAAGAATTCCTATTCAAACCCCATTGATGATCGTCCTTTTAGTACAGAAAATATTCCCTGTTTGGGGGGAAGCTTTGGTTTCTTCCTTTAGTCATATATTGTTGGGATGACTCATTGAAGGAGCTCATTGAATGGTCATTTCATTTGTCAACTCATTTAACCCTTTCTTATTTGCTATTTACTCTTCTTCAATATTCACTGTCAAATTAAATTAATGTTTGTGAATATATGGTCTTCAATAATGTCTAGTATAAAATTCTTTCTTTTTCTCATTGAAGTAACTTTTATTTCTTTCTTACTAATATATTGCGGGTATTAATTTCTACAAAATATATATATATATATATATTGCGGGTATTTGGATCAGATCAATCTAGATTAAAAACAAAAGTATTTTTTGTAACTGAATTCATATATTATCTGAATCGGTTTCGGATTAAGTTTGTTGGATCCTAGTAATAGAATTTTGAAAACACTGAAATCTCCATCACAATAAAATTCCAAAAAAAATTCCAAAAAGAAAAAATACATTGAAAATCAACAACCAAATATTTAAAAATTCATATAATTTGAACTTGAATCCAGTACCTCTTAGTTCTAGAACATTAGTTTTATCAATAAAATACGACCTCAATAGCACTTTACCACCAAATTTATTCAAAAATATTCACGTAACATGATAGTTTCCCTTTTCAGGTAAATATTAATCAGAAGACTATTTTGTCGTGTCAAAAATATAAAATATTTGTAATAGCGCTTTAACCAAAGTTTGTTTTTTCATGTTACATACTGTTAAAGTTTATCTTTAGTTAATGGTTATCTCTTTCTTGTATGTTAATAGAGTTAAACTCTTAGTCATTATCTTTTACAGTAGTTTAGATAGATATATTTTCTTAGTCTTTATCTTGTAAAAAATTGATAGAGTCAAACTATTTGTCATTATCTACTTTGTAATCTGCCTATAAATACAAGGCATGTTAATTGATACAAACACAATAATATTTTCTCATTCTCTTTGTGCTCTCTAATTCTTACATGGTATCAGTGAAATATTTTTTAGTTACAAATTTTCATCTCTAATCTCCACCATGTCATCATCAAAATCACTCAAAATCTATCATTATGCATTCATCACTCAGATAGTCCATCTGATGAACATTATAACCAAATTCATGATTTTTCAGATAAACAGGTGAAGAGATCAGAGCCACCAACATCCACTTCCGCTACTTGTTCCAGTCATTTGGCAAGCATGGCTCTCACTTGTCTACCCACTAGTTGGACAATCGATTCAGGAGCTTCTAATCATATATGTACATCTCTTTTATTTTTTTCATCATATTCTATTGTCCATAAAAGTGTATCAGTTCAATTACCTGATGGTTCTCAAGCGCTTGTGACACACATAGGCTCTGTTCAATGTTCATCTTCACTTACACTAACGAATGTATTCCACATCCGTCATTTAAATTCAATTTGTTATCTATCTCACAATTAATAAAATCAATTAATTGTGATGTAATTTTTTCATCTTTTGAATGTATATTTCAAGACCGAGCAACAAAGAAGAATTTTTCTAGTTGTAATGATATTTTGATACATTTGAATTTTATTGTTAAGTATCAAAATATCATTACAACTAAAAATCATTTTTGTAATGTATGTCCGCAGGCTAAACAATCGCGTCTCTCATTTCCTCAAAGAATGTCTTGTACTTCTCATTGTAATACAATGTTATAAGTATAATTAAACAAATTTGTAGTACAATTTAATCAAGTGATTAATATTTTTTTTGAAAGACTTTTCGGTCGAAATAGACATAATTAAGCAATATTAAGTTTGAGATTATCATTTTCTCTGAAGTCTCAATCAAATAATCAATATATCGAAATTAGTTGGGCCAAGTTTTCACGTAAAAGTTGAGCCCATTTAAAGCCAACTTATTTGAGATGTTTAACTGGAAAAGCCCTGAGTTTTACACATAGCCCACCTACCTAATTGATGGTCCTTTTCACTCCTTCCAATTTAGGACTGGTTAATTTAATGACTCATTGGGTCTAGACCCAAGCCCAATTAAAAGGAATAGGCCCGAAATTATTTGAATTTAACAAATCGAACATATAACTTCCTCCGTCCCATTTATTTTGCTCCATTTACTATAGTATTCGGCTAAACTTTTCAATCTTTTAAGTGACTTATCATGTTAAATTATTTACATTTTTTGTGTATTAAACCTTTTAAATATTAATATATATGGTGTCATATGATATTATCAACTTACTAGTGAAATATATTAATTGAATTATTTAATATAAATTTTATAAATTTAGTAAAGTTGACCGATCAATTGTACCAAGTGAGCAAAATAAATGGGAAAGAGGAAGTATTATTAATCACAAGAACCAAAAATATATTATGGACTTAGAGAGAAATATATACTATGAGACAACTTCATATTAGACAAGAAACGAATTTAAAAATACAATTTTGTACATTGAATCTACAAATCAATCAAATAATAGTCAACCTTCAAATCCTACATCCCTCCAAAAAATAAATAAATAAATGAGTGCTAATAGAAAAACTTTCTTTGATGATCTAGCCCAGATGAATCCCACTTAAAACAACATTGCTTATCTCCAACAAATTGAACATAACCACTGCAGTTGAAATTGGCACACTCAATGTAATTAGTGCAATCATGCCCAATGCCAAACTTGGCCTAGTCTCCATAAAAAAAGACTGCAATACCCTCATTGCATCACATACAATCGAATCGTAACTTGTGTAAATTTGCTTCTCCCATTTCATCCATTCCACAGGAGCCTCGTAATTCCTCTCAATCATCTTCATTTCGTGAATTCTCTTGCGAAGAACGATTAAGTCTTTGTCCACGAGCTTCCCACTAAAGTTTTGATCGTGTGTTTCTCTGCTGACTACGTACGTTTTTGTAAATTTTCTCGTGTTACGATTTATTCTACTTGTTCTGAGCTTTGGAATCGGTTCAAATAGAAGACAATTAGTACAATTTCGATTTGGTTTGATCGTTCGAATACTTGGAATTGGTTCGAAAATGAGATTTTTTGAACAAAGGGGAGAATTTGATGCCATATTTTGCTTGAAGAAGTAAGTTAATGATAATGGAATGATTAAAATGGGTTTAGGTCCTAAGATTGGATTGTGTATTTATAGCAATCACAAGCTTAGGGAACAAGTCGTTGGTGGGCCATGTTGCTTCTTGGAGAATAAACGTAAACGTGTGTTTCATGTGACACGAGCCGCCCATGTAGCAGCCAAAGCGCGTTTTTAATATTATTATATTAGTGAAATGTGGAGAAAGTGTCACTTGTTACGTTGAGACCGACATGTGCTATGCTGCGGAGAAGGAATCACATTTGTGTGCGTTGTAAATATTTTTAGTACTTAATTTTGTCAAAATTTGTGGTCACGTGTATTATGAGTTAACGGTCATATTTTTCTCTAATTAATTAATCCTCTTTCTTTATGTTAACACCATCTTAGGTGACGATTAATTGAGGTGTGTGCAAACTCTAGCAAATAAGTTGAAATGGAAGATTATGAATTAATAGTGTATTTGCAAAATCTTTTGCAAAACAACTTATCATCTTTTTTATATCGAACGCGGAAATTTGGTGTTTGGAAAATTAGTGACAGCTTCAACTTCTATCAAAATAAGTTATTTTGAGCTTATAAATTGTAAGTTTCTCTTGAGATGTTTATGATTATACTGAACTTAACTCACAATCTTTAGCTTTAAGTTATTTGCTATAGTTTGCAAACACACCCTAAATTTAGTATAATCAGAACAATATCGAGAGAAGCTTACAACTTTTCAGCTTAAATAGTATATTAAACACCAAATTGTTGTATTCGAGGGAAGAAAAACTAATAAGTTATTTGCAAACACATCCTTGCTTCTTGCTCTATATGCCCAATTATCCATTTCTTTGGTTGGCCAAGACCAATTTATGTTTAAGTTATTTAATCAATGTAAATTACTTAATTAGACTAGAATGATATCCTATTTTTCAATAAACTATGATTTTATATAAATTTGCTCTACAGTTAGCTTTGGACTTTTACTTTATTTAACTAGGTCTTACGAAATAATGAAATATATTAGTAATAATTTAGGTTTACATTGTTGATCTTAATTAGCCCATATACCAGGATATATAGATTAGCTGTTACATGTATCTAAAATTATGCAGGATCTTAATTAATTAATCCATTTGGCGGTTTGGATGTATTCGACTTTCTTTTGGACGGTGAATTGTTTAGTCGGATGTTGTCTTAGTTCTTGAATCTTAACTCATAATTAATATTGTAATATTATTTTCTTGATTGCAATCTCAGGTAGCTTCACGTAATGGAAACGTAAGAGCAAATAGATGCATTGCTTCTTAATTAAGGAAACATTAGTATTTCCGTTATTTAAATAGGGAAGGTTAAAACTAACTTAGAACTATATTATTTGAAATCATAATATAAATTAATTTAAGAAATTGTTTTGTGTTAAAAAGGACGAGTATTGTTGGAAAAATTCTGATGTAATGATGATGTATTTGCCGTCCAAAAAATATACACATAAGGAACCTTTACATAAAATTTTAATAGGCAGTTTAACTCCATGTGAAATATTAAATAGGTAATTTAACTCCCTGTAAAATAAAATAGGCACATTGGCTCCCTATGAAAATAAAAATGGAAATTTTACCTCCTTCATCAATCCGGTGTTGAACATGCGCTTTCTATTGCAATTGGGGCTTCGATTTGATGCGTACAATGACCAATTAATCCCTTACCTTGATATGTTAGTGAATATTTAACTCTATGTATATGTTTAAATAAGCAATTTACCTCCATGTGATATGTTTAATAGACACTTTATGCTATTAAGTTTAAGTATATAAATGAGGGTGGTATTGTCTTTGATACATTTACTAAAGTGCAATTTAAATTATCACGGGGGATTAAAGTGTCTTTTAACAAGAACACAAGAAGTTAAATTGCTATTCACTTTCTCTTAATCCTCGCGCCCACCCGAACCACATTCCCCCTAATATGTCCCAAGCTTCAACATTCTACGTAGCACATCAAAAGCCGATGAGACAGTAGTCTATTAGCTAAAAATGAGGCTCTATGACCAGGAGATCATGGGTTCAACTCCCACTAGTGTGGATATTTCTTTAGTTGAATACTAGGCTTTGTAATGAGTTTAACTTTGTATTTTGATATCAATGAAATATATTTGAATTGATTTTCTGATATAATAATTGATGTAATGATGTATTCACCGTTCTAAAAAAAATACATGTCACATCAAAGTACACTAAATTTAATGGACCATACAATTGGGGATGTGATATATGATTAAGTTTGGTGTATCAAATTGGAAAAAAAAATACACTAAATTAAAAAATTATAGGTCATAAAAAGTTATTGTTGACTTTTGGATTCTTAAATTGATTTCAGGAGATTTAGGTACCACAATGTCAATATTCATGTATTACCCAATATCTGATGAAAGGTACGCGAATTAGCTGTGAACTTTCCATTGGCTTAACTTTATTTAAAGCGGCTCTAATCTTTGGGTGGCAAAGCTGAATTATTCTATTACTTTGATTGTGCACACAAGCTATATGGGCCTGTTTGTTTGGCGTTTCCCAGAATTTTTTCGTGTTTGGGAAATGCCAAACAAACATGTTTTCTATTTTCCGAAATAAATTTTTCATTCATTAATTTTCTCAAACTACTCTCTCAAAAGCCAAACAAACAACAATTTTCTTATCTCTAAACAAAACCTATACAAACTCTACTTTGATTTGACATAAAGTAATCTATCTCTTACACAATTTATCTCACATAACAAACATGATTCGACATAAAGTCTTACACATCTTACACCTACAACCCAACTCTTCCAAAAAAACCTATACATACTTTATTTCTCAAACCACTCTCTCAAAACCCAAACAAACAACATTACGCAAATCGATATTATTTCACAAACCTCTACTACTCTCCCAAACTACTTTCCCATATATCTCGGGTACATCCATGCAACTTTTAAGAAATTGAAAAAGCATATTATATATAGAGAAAATCCCACTTTACCCCCTAATTTTTTGATGTTTTCTTATTTTGCCCCCTTATCTTTGTGAGTTCCTACTTAACCCCCTCAATTATTAATAATGTTCAAGATCACTACCTATGGACGTTCATCGGCAGAATTTGTTCAAAGATTGGGTGCCAAAATGCGAAATGTTCAAGATTAGATGATGAAGTGGGAAAACGTTCAAAGGTTGAATGACAAAATGAGGAAACGTTCAAAGATTGGGTGGTAAAATGAGAAAACGTTCAAAGCCACATCATTAAAGCTGGACGGAATATTCTGTTAGATTCTAGGTTTTTGCATCTTAGGGGTTGTCTGAGATATATTTAATAACTAAGGGGGTTAAATAAAAATCCCTAAAGATTAGGGGTAAAATGGAAAAACGTTCAAAAGTCAGGTGAAAAAATGTCCACTTTTCATCTCCCGCTATTTGAAAATTAATTTTAATAAAAATATTTGGTAAACCCAGTTAACAATCTTAGGATATTTTTTTTTAATAATCCATTAATTCTTACCATGTTTAGAACCACAACAAAAAATTTGGGCACTTGTGACAGTTTGGTCCTTCAAGTTTAAAAAGTCTCAGTATGGTCCCTCCGGTGATTATTTGTCCGCTAACCATCATTTCCAAAGAATCTTGATATTAGATTTTAAGGGTTATATCCATCAATTCATTATATTGCATATTCCAATTGTTTTGCTAAACACTTTAGTCATCTTACAACTATTTTTATTACAGTTTAGTCCTTGAACATTTTCAGACATGAAATAATAGTTTTTTTCCCTCCATAATTATTTCCTTCCCCACTATATATACTATTTTAACTACCATTTTTATTCACCTTGCTCAAGAAAACTATTAAAGAATTTAAATGGTGTAACATGTTTTTGAGTTGAATAAATTCATTGCACTTATATTGGTTAAAATGTAATTAATCTAATATAAAATTCAGTAATGAGAATTATCCCCAATTTCTCCATCAATTAATAACTTATGAATTACTTGTAGGCCTCCTTTCTTAAATTATTGACATGTTGAACCAAAAAAATTGGAGTAAGTCAATCGTAACATCGAGAATTCGATACTAGATGGCAGAGATTAATCTCATGGTTGAGTTTAAAATTTTTGGAGTATCTAAATTAGTAGACAAAATTGACTGTCCTGCAACTATGTTTTCTTTGTACTTAATTATTGTGAAAAAATGCTTTGCAAAACAATTGAAATCTGCAATAGAAGATGAATTGACGGATTTATCTTTAAATTGTATCGAGATTCCCTGAATAAACAAGTTTTTTTTTTCTCCTTTTGCAGATAGATTACTCCTCTCTATTTTCATTCTTCTTTTCTTTTCATAATTTGCTAAAAGAAAAAATTCAAATAAAAAATTTAATTTGATGTAAATTAACATATACCTTACATATTAATCTTCTTTCTACAACTTTTATAAGGAACCTATTAATATTCCAAAACCTAAACATAACTATTCACTTCATTTCTAAAAACTCAAATAAACATTTTTCTCTAACACACAAAACCAACATCTAAAAGAATCCTTCAAATTTCTTAATTCACTCAAAAAAACTGAAACATTCCAATATTCCATTGGACTTGTAATTTGTCCTTGGCAATTGCATCTTTGAAGTTAGGTTTTTCTCAATTAGACAAAACTATCCAAGATAAAACTCGTTTCGAGTTTAACCAATTGTATATAACACATTAAATTAGAACAACATTTATACTATATACCATTGAATTTCGATGAGTATAAAGATACTCTATTTGTCCCATAAGTCTTTACCACTTAGTATGATTGACCCGTTAACGTACTAATAGTTTCGATAAAAGCTAACCGGGAAAAATAAGTACAAAACTGTATGTATTCACTGATATATCTAATGCATCAATAACAAGGCATCCAAAACGAGTGCATCGACTTTGATGAGTTCTCAGAATACACAAACCAAAAATTCCACTGGCATTAAATTCTCAAAGATTAGTTATTACCAGTTTTAAGTGGACAATATACGTCCTTTATTGCACAGGCATCTCCTTCGAATTAGCACCTGTATGAGATAAATAATAGCAAGATGGTACATCTCATATTAAATTATCGACTGCCCAAGAATTCAGAAACCTTCTAGGTCAAACAGATTAAGTGGTTCAGAGGAAGGAGATTCAAATTCAAGTGGCTCGTTGGGTTTACCTTGTTCGGAAAGGGGAGATTCAGGTGGCTGGTATTGTTCCTCGGGTTCGCTTTCAAGAAGCTCAATCGTGATTGGTGTTTGTATTTGATCAGGAGGTGGCGGCTCAAGTTGTTGGTACTTTGGTTTATTCTTCTCCAGGAGAAGATAAGTAGTGTAATACCAAAATAATAGGATTCTACTTTGAGCTATCACTGTATCTTTAATTCGACTGCCTCCGAAGGAAAGTCGTTCAAGTGCCTGCAAATAGGAAGAAAACGGAAAGTATAGAAAGTCTTGTTATAAAGAGCAATTTTCATTTCCGTTAATAAAATAATATTCTTAAACCAAAATAAACCCAAGAATTCATTTTAATTAGAATAATGATGGTATTCACTCACTTGTTCACCAGACTGAACGTCAAACGAATTCTGATGATCAAACTGAAGGCCACTAAATTCATTGATGCAAAGACCTTGGAAAGCCCTGGAAGTAAACGCCAACCCAATAAAGACTGTGTTCATGCAGAAGGGAATAGACAAAAGAGAAAGAAACAGAAAGTACAAATACAAGTACCATCTGATGAGAGAAATACGAGGAATCCAACGAAAGATGATTGGTGTGTTCTCAGCATTTACGTAGTAACCTCCAAATACAATGAACACTGTCATAAGTGACGGCCCTAAAGCCAA
The DNA here is from genome assembly GCA_030819805.1 of Penstemon newberryi var. newberryi. Classification (NCBI taxonomy): domain Eukaryota; kingdom Viridiplantae; phylum Streptophyta; class Magnoliopsida; order Lamiales; family Plantaginaceae; genus Penstemon; species Penstemon newberryi. The sequence goes on along the minus strand of JAUALY010000001.1, from coordinate 75,195,413 downwards.
AGCTGCTTCAGTGGTTGGAACCATAGCCCCGACAGTCAGGCCCATTGCAGATGCGGCAAAGGACTCGGTGGTTACTATTCCACAGAACTTCCCAAATCTAAAGAGAAAAAGTCCAATTTAGTCACCTACTCCAAACTGTTGGCACAAATTGTACACAAAAACAAAATAAAGATCAATGTTTCTTGGAAAAATGAACAATTTAATATGTCCTGAATCAAAAGCTCAAATCATAAAATCACAACTCAATCTGCATGTTATCATAATGAGGAATTTTTTTTTACTTGTTTTTCATTTACAAATATCCGTTGATCAGAAAAGCATAAGATGGTGCAATTGTTTGATTTCTCATTAACTTTAGTTTTTCTACTCATAAACAATGTCTCAACAAAATTCGACATGTAACATGAATATTCTGGCTCATAATTAACACAAAAAGGATACATGTCTTCTGGTGAATCATATGTAAATGACTAATTTATTGCTGATGTTTTGTAACCATAAGAATCTCCCAATAGAAAACTAAACAAGCTACTCCTTGATTATAGTTCCCTATCTCTCACACTCTTGATTATAGTTCATCTTATAAGGACTACAGATATCAGATTGATTTTACAGCACTGAGTAATACACTATTATCATCAGCTCCAAACACTCACCTAGATATTGTCGGATGAAGACGTGACATGGGGTACAAAATAGTACCAAAGAGCAAAGGAAATGCAGCCCCAACAGGAATCTCAGCTAACAGTTTTGATAGTAAATATGGCCCAAGTGAATAGGACCCTTTGGCTCTCTCTCTATCGACAATTGCACGTTCCTTAGGGAAGACACCCGCTGTTTTTGTGAGTGCAGCCATTGCAGTGTTTATGGCAGCAACCTGAGAAGAAAGGCTAGAGTGAGAGTGTTCAAATTACAATATCTTGGAGAAGATAGAAGATACATTAAGCAAGAAACTATTTAACAAAGCATATTCACAAAGTCACATTGCCCTGGCTATTGTGAAGTTTCCTCCCAGTACTTCTACACTAAAATTTGTTTTCTACTTGAGAGAGTGATAAAGGGATACTAAATGGTATTGCGTTAGATGAGAATCATATTCTGTCACTGAATAAAAAATGATTTTAGGTCGTATATATTAAAGAGACAAATCACATTCTACAGTTAAAATTTAGCGGTGATGGAAAAATTAACCAGTACCTTCTCATTGTTAGTATTGTGTTAATTAAGTTTCTAATTGTGCCAATGGGTTATGATCTTTTACATGAGCATGTGTATACAAGAGAGGAGAGAGAGCATGCCTGTGAATGTCTATAACAGAGAGAAACCAAAAAACTAAGCCTTTAACAAATTGAGATTTATCCAGCTGTTTAATATAATATTGATTGGGATGACTAGTCCTCTTTCTATGATGAAAGTAGAATAGATTGATATATGGACGTGGTTAATCCTCTTCATAATTACCTTAAAAACTAGTTTCTGAAACACACAATGTACATTGCTATATATCTATTTGAAAGATAAGCATGAATCAACAAAATCAATCAAGTTAGAAACCTGAAGCAACCCCATTCTATCTTGTATTGATGTCTGTGATCTTCCCATCCTCCAGAAGACAGAACCAAATATGAGAGCTGATGCAACAGACATCCTTGTTCTAACTTTGTTCGTTGGGCCATCACGAGAAGCCTTTTTGTCAATTGACATGCATAGACCATAAAATAAAATATAAGACAAGAGACATAAAGGTAATCATAAGTTCCAAGGATCTGCTAAGACATGTACTGCGAATAAATCTAAAACTAGGTCTGAATTTTGGTTAATGGCGTAGCCTTCAGGATTAGGATAGAAGATAAACTACATATATTGATGTTTGAAATCCATAACTTGACCACCATCTCGCAGTAGGTGGGAAAGAACCAATTTAAGTGGAGACAATGTTAATAACAAAAACAATAGAGTGAAATTATACAGGTTCATTGTCTATAGCATCTTGTTTGTTTCTTAAGTTAACATTCATTATTACCGTACAAAATAAATCCAGCTTATATTATACTTTACTTATGTTAATCATTTTATAGCAGACCAGAATTGCAAATCTACTTTTCAATTGTCTTAGTATGAATTGCCCTGCTCATCTCAGTCCACTAAATGAATATTAGCTTCTTCTTGTCTCTATGGTCACAAATTCGAACAAGTTATAGCATCAAGTTCCTCAATTTTTTTAACTCAAATTCATACTACTATGCAAAAAGCTATCGTTTTTACCTGCATCCATGCGCGTCTCAAGAGCAACCTGAATTGCCTCCAGAAACCACCTTTACTTTTTGTAATGTTTTTCTTCCTTAAGTTTGTAGTAATTTTAGTGGTAAGTGAAGTTGCATATAGAGTTGATGACATCTGCTCGGCAAACGACTCAACAAGACCATCGATTCTTTTTTTAGAAGCATACACACTCTCAGCAGAACTATAGTCCACTGAAATTAGATCAGCCAAAAACTCTGCAGGATTCACATGATCTGGACAAACATACCTGCAAGTTATTCACCAATTCGATCAGAAATTAATTAGTAGCATGCAGTACCACCTAGTTCTAACAGCAAATGGCATACTTAACTACGTGCAGATCATCCAAAGTCAAACCTTTATCAATGAAAGTTTGTGAGAAAAATAAAACTCTCAACACATTGTAAGCTTACAAGGTGGCTAAAAAGTTACGTTAACATTTCGCCTGCACGAGGTACAGGTTACATTGAGTATTAGATGATTGTAATGTCAACCAAAAAAACTCATGATAATTATGAAACATATCCCTGTTGCATCTGATAATAATATAACATTAGCTTCAATAACATGTGGATGCATTTTCTTAGTGTTGCATAGATTGGTGTCCTCCATATATAGCATTTTCTTATATTATAAGAGATTTAAGAACATTGTTTATCTTTGTCATGTCACCTTAATTAATGACCCAGATGAATATTGAAATCCATAATTTTATCAAATCCAAAAAGTGAATCAATCCACTACATTATAGAAAATTGTGTAACTAGCAGATTTTGATAACAATATCATAACAAATACTGCAAAGACTTCCTCCATATTTAGGAAGTCAGTAGGAGATATGTTGGTCAAGAGAAAGGTCGTGTTTGAAAGGAATCTGTACAGAATCTCGAAAACAGGACTGTTCGAGTAGTTGTGGGATTTACAAGGAAATGAAGCACCTAATTATGTGCTAAATGACACATTCAATCAAGATGAGGAAAGTGAAATGACAAGTATTTGAGCCAGACTGCAACTCTCTTATCATATTTTACATAATTTATATCAAGCCGCACCATTACATCATCTCATGCAGTTCTGGAAGAAACATAATCTTTATGTGGTGAGAAGTAATCCCAAGACTGAAAGATTTATTACTATCCCATTGGAGCTAATTTGCATGTAAGAAAAGAACTCAAAAGTATGATCAATGGGTAAAGTTAGTCATAAGATCTCAGCAAAGACATGAAGCTGATTATTACTTGCTTCTGGGATAAAACATTACGTTAGTGGCTCAAAAATCTGTGTACTTTCTCTTGATCCTCTATTGTAAAAAAAAAAAATTATATGTTATTATATATTGTAGTATTATTATTATTTCTAACTATTAGAGTAATCTATTTAGGAGACCTTCCTTACATAGGATTCCTAGATTGTGTATATATATGAGTTGTAGATGTATCTTTATTTTATTCAGAAATATATGAAATTCAGTTCCCACATTTGTTAACATGGTATCCAGAGCCTTAGGGTTTTGTTAGGTCTGAAAATTTCGTGTGGGCAAATTAGGGTTCTTTAAAATCAGAAAATTAGGGTTCTTCAAAATAACAAAATTAGGGTTTATCTTGGGTCACTATCCACAGTGCCTGTTTGTTATCACCGCCGCTACAGGAAGATTACCCACTGTCCAGCCGTCGTTTCCCCAGATTCCGGCAACCAGATTCGCCGTGCGTGAACCTCACGCGCCAGATTTTGATTTCGTCGTCCGTCCACGCGCCGACACGTGAAGGTGCGTCCGTACAGCACGTCTCCGCGCCTGTTTGTGGTAAATCACTTTGGATTTGTTCCTTTTTGTTTCGTTTTGGTTGGATCTGGTTCTTTTTTATTGGGTTTGGTCCTTTTTGGTTGGATTTAGAATTTTTTAGTATATTGCTCTTTGGTATTATGGGTGATAAGAAAGTTGTTTTGCCAGATGTGGTTCCTGTTATGTCCAAAATCACGGAACATAAGCTTAATGGCTCCAATTTTTTGGATTGGAGTAAATCTGTGCGACTATATTTACGGAGTATTGACATGGACAGTCATCTAGTTGATGATCCCCCTAAGGATGAGTCGAAACAAAAATGGATGAGGGAGGATGCTCGATTATTTCTGCAAATACGAAACTCCATTGACAGTGAGGTAATTCGTATGATCACTCACTGTGAATTTGTTAAAGAATTGATGGACTATTTGGATTTTTTTATACTCAGGAAAAAATAATGTTTCTCGTATTTTTGAGGTGTGCAAAGCTTTTTATCGAGCTGAAAAACATGACAAGACTCTCACGAACTACTTTATGGATTTTAAGAGAACTTATGAGGAGCTTAATATTTTGTTGCCATTTAGTCCAGATGTGAAGGTTCAACAACAACAACGAGAGAAGATGGCTATCATGAGTTTTCTTGGTGGTCTTCCTTCTGAATTTGAGACCGCAAAGTCACAAATTCTATCGAGTTCTGAAATCTCCTCCTTACAGGAGGTCTTTAGTAGGGTACTTCGTACAGAAAGTACTCCATCTGTTGAGTTTAGTGGTGCCCTTGTGAGCCGTAATACTAATGACTTTGGGCGATCACCTTTCAAAAATAACAACACAGGGGGGGGATCAAACAATAATTTTGAACCTCGTGCACAGGATTCAGGAGTGATTGTGTGTCATTATTGCCATAAGCCAGGACATATTAAAAGTCAGTGCAGAAAGCTTCGTTTTAGAAATCAGAAAAATCCCTCGGCTAATGTTGCATCCACTAACATTGCATCTGATACATCAGTTATGATCTCTGCCGATGAATTTGCTAAGTTTTCTCAGTACCAAGAATCACTGAAGTCTTTATCAACCTCTGTTACCGCTGTCGCTGATTCAGGTAAATCAAATACGTGTCTTATTTCCTCATCCTCCAAATGGGTCATTGATTCTGGAGCCACAGATCATATGACAGGTAATTCTAGTCTATTCTCTAATTTTCAGTCAAACACATCATCCCCTACTGTTACTTTAGCCGATGGATCACAATCTTGTGTTCTTGGGTCTGGCACAATTACCCCCGACTCCTCTGCTTCCTTTGTCCTCTGTCCTACATTTACCTCAGTTATCCTTTAATTTAATTTATGTAAGCCAACTAACTCGCAATCTTAATTGTTGTATCTCATTTTTTCCTGATTATTGCTTATTTCAGGATCTTATGACGAAGAAGATTATTGGTAGAGGACATGAGTCTGGAGGTCTCTACATTCTTGACACACATATACCTAGACCTGTTGCCTGTTCTAGTATGACGTCCCCTTTTAAAGAACATTGCCGGTTGGGCCATCCATCTCTTCCGCTACTTAAGAAACTTTGTCCACACTTTAGTAAATTGTCTTCATTAGATTGTGAGTCATGTCAGTTGGCTAAACACCATCGTCTTAGTACTAGTCCTAGATTAAATAAAAGAGCCAATTTTCCCTTTGAATTAGTTCATTCTGATGTATGGGGTCCTTGTCCTGTTCCGTCCAAAACTGGATTTAAGTACTTTGTTACTTTTGTTGATGACTATTCTCGTGTTACTTGGTTATATCTAATGAAAAATCGTTCTGAAGTGTTTTCTCATTTTTGTGCATTTTGTGCTGAGATTAAAACGCATTTTAATGTTTCTGTTAATACATTACGAAGTGATAATGCCAAAGAATATTTGTCAGCACCTTTCCAAACTTATATGATTCAAAATGGAATTCTTCATCAAACTTCTTGTGTTGATACACCTTCTCAAAATGGAGTGGCAGAGCGAAAAAATAGACACCTTCTAGAAACTGCACGAACCTTATTATTCCAAATGAATGTTCCTAAAACCTTTTGGGCTACTGCAGTTTCAACTGCATGTTTTTTAATTAATCGTATGCCTTCGTCTGTTCTTCATGGTGGAACTCCTTATGGTACCATTTTTCCCAATAAGTCGTTGTTTCCTATTGAGCCTAGGATATTTGGTAGTACCTGCTTTGTTAGGGATCATCGTCCACGTGTTACTAAATTAGATCCAAAATCTTTGAAGTGTATCTTCCTTGGTTATTCTCGCCTTCAGAAAGGTTATAGATGTTATTGTCCTAATCTCAATAAGTATCTCGTTTCAGCAGATGTTACCTTCTTGGAAGAAACACCATACTTTCCATCTTCTACTACAGAACGTCAGGGGGAGGATGATGATTTGCTAGTCTATACTATCACTTCATCTGAACCAGTTTTGGAACCGCCTCCTGACAAGCCTCCTATTCTTCAGGTATACTCCAGACGTCGACTCTCTCCCGACTCATGCCCTGCACCAGTTCCTTCGGCATCAGATTCCGTTTCGAGTGATAAGTCTTCTTATTGCTTTGCGTAAAGGTAAACGTCAGTGTACTTATCCTGTTTCTTCTTTTGTTTCCTATAACCACTTGTCACCCTCATCCTGTTCATTTATTGCATCTCTTGATTCTATCTCTATCCCTAAAACTGTTCATGAAGCCATATCTCATCCTGGGTGGCGTACAGCCATGATAGAGGAAATGAATGCTTTAGATGATAATGGTACTTGGAACTTGGTGGATTTACCTTCAGGGAAACGGGCTATTGGATGTAAATGGGTTTTCACAGTTAAGGTAAATCCTGATGGGTCAGTTGCTCGATTGAAAGCCCGTCTTGTTGCTAAGGGATATGCTCAAACCTATGGAGTGGATTATTCAGATACTTTTTCCCCTGTTGCTAAATTGACGTCTGTTAGATTGTTTATTTCTATGGCAGCGACTCATAATTGGCCTTTGTATCAGCTAGATATCAAGAATGCTTTTCTTCATGGTGATCTTCGGGAGGAAGTTTATATGGAGCAACCTCCTGGTTTTGTTGCTCAGGGGGAGTATGGGAAAGTTTGTCGTCTTCGAAAATCTTTGTATGGCTTGAAGCAGAGCCCTCGTGCTTGGTTTGGCAAGTTTAGTCAGTCGGTTCAGAGTTTTGGTATGATTAAATGTAAGTCTGATCACTCTGTTTTCTATAAACAATCTGAATCTGGCATCATCCTTTTAGTTGTATATGTGGATGATATTGTCATTACTGGGAGTGATACTACTGGGATCTCATCCCTTAAGTCTTTTCTTCATACTCAGTTTCACACCAAAGACTTAGGGGTGCTAAAATATTTCTTGGGTGTTGAAGTAATTAGGAGTAAGAAAGGCATCTTCCTATCTCAGAGGAAATATGTGCTTGATTTATTGACCGAAACAGGAAAATTGGGGGCAAAGCCGAGTAGTGCTCCGATGATTCCGAATTTGCAACTTACATCAGATGGAGAATTGTTTGGAGATCCTGAGAGGTATAGACGATTGGTAGGAAAACTAAATTATCTTACAGTGACTCGTCCAGATATTGCTTACTCTGTCAGTGTTGTGAGTCAGTTTATGTCGTCCCCAACAGTTCATCATTGGGCGGCTTTAGAGCAAATTCTATGTTACTTGAAAAGAGCACCTGGACGTGGTATCTTGTATGCGAATCATGGACACACTCATATTGAAGGTTACTCAGATTCAGATTGGGCAGGATGCAAAGTGAGTAGAAGATCCACTTCAGGCTATTGTGTTTTTGTTGGAGGGAATTTGGTCTCTTGGAAAAGTAAGAAGCAAAATGTTGTGTCACGATCGTCTGCAGAATCAGAATATAGGGCTATGGCACAATCTGTGTGTGAAATAATGTGGATATATCACCTCTTGAATGAAGTAGGTCTTAAAACTTCAATACCTGCGAAGTTATGGTGTGATAACCAAGCAGCTCTTTATATTGCATCCGAGCCCGTGTTTCACGAACGAACTAAGCACATAGAGATCGATTGTCATTTTATCCGTGAGAAGATACAACAAGGGTTGATTTCCACGGGATTTGTGAAAACTGGAGAACAATTGGGAGATATTTTCACGAAAGCTCTAAATGGGGTTCGGGTTGATTATCTTTGTAACAAGTTGGGCATGATTAATATCTATGCTCCAACTTGAGGGGGAGTATTATATATTGTAGTATTATTATTATTTCTAACTATTAGAGTAATCTATTTAGGAGACCTTCCTTACATAGGATTCCTAGATTGTGTATATATATGAGTTGTACATGTATCTTTATTTTATTCAGAAATATATGAAATTCAGTTCCCACATTTGTTAACATATGTTCAGAAAAGAAAATATGATGAAGATTTAAAATCATATATCCCAATCATATCGAGCATCCAGGGATGAAGGTAGATCTTCTTCTGACTTTTTCTCATATATAAAAAATTACATAGGAAATTGAGGAAAACACAAACAAACATAAGATAGCACACACATAACCATATATGATTCATGTAACTTAAACCTGAAACTGGTACCTACAGGCTACAGGTGAGAATAATGATTAACTCATTATCTCTCTGAAAAATATCTCAATACGAAATATTTGCTTAGGAAGTCTAGGACAACATTGACTTTGATCAAGAAACATAGAAAGCTTGTATTGTATCTTGCATGAAGATACATCAATAAATACACCATAACATTATCAGATTGCATTTACTTTAAGAGATTCAAGCACCTACCCAAATTTTGAGAAGTAAGCAATTGATTCATCACGTGCAGGGCCCGCATAAACAAGTGAACCTTCTGTCAGCAACACAATGTCGTCAAATTTGGCATATACTGAACCCCTTGGCTGGTGTATCGAACATATGACAGTATGTCCATCCTGGGCAAGTTGTCTTAATGTTTCCATCACTTTCTCAGCCTGGAAGGCATCAAGTCCTGAAGACATCATTTCAAGTAATAAACACCACAAAAGATATCCATATTATAAGTCCAATAATGACTGGAGAAATTAGGCAATAGCTAAGTGCAACGTTTAGGGAAAAGAAAAGGAAAAGGCTGCAAATGGGAGGAAACAGCAGCCATTACAATGAAGCCACGTTAAAATAACAATGTTGGACTAGAGATTTAACCAAAGGCTCGAGTTCGATAGGTAAACCTCGTTTGCTCTCGATTCATTATACATAAAATCAAGTTCAATAACATTTGTGGTTCAATAACTCCTGAAGTTAGACTCAATAAGGCATTAAGCTTTTATAAATGAGAAAAATATACAACAATACCAAGCTACTCGTCAAATCACCTTAAACTTGATTAGACATTGTTTTAGCTCAGTTTATTCAACAATCAAACATTCAAACCAAACAAAAATATAATCTAAATCATACAGAACTAAAACAATTTTGTTCAACTCAACTCGTTTACTCACAAGTATGAGAGGATTTAGGAGCACGGTAAAAACCAACCAATAAAATGTAATAGGAAATTTAAGTATATCTAATGTTAATCTCATTTCAGAGGATTTGGACAAAGTAGTAAGGGTGGGCAGTTTATCTGGATCTTTAATAACCGAACAATATGGGAAAATAGAAAAAGAGGGAACCAAATACAAACATAACTGAATTATTACTATCTATTTCACCTAAGGACGCGAGATAGAGTGGAGCATAGCGGGAGATGAGTGTTAACTATTAAAGCAGAAATTTTAGAATAACAAAATAAGATTCAAGTTTTTTAGATAATTGTCATGATTCAGCCAAATATGTTATCCATCTATGTGTATTTGTCACTTTCGGTTCTTCCTAATAGTCCTCAAACTTTTATCAGACGTCTAGAGTTATCTAAGGCTGTATGGTCGCTCTCCTTAAAAATTAAGAAAAAAAGATACAGAAATCACATTTCACATTTTTTTTCTTCATGTTTTCATGGTTGGAACTTGTCAACAAAGATCATTCTGCTATAATATTATTACTTGGTAGCTTAACCTAAACATTCTACCTGAATGCATACCAGTTCCCTTTTGGGGATTCAACCCAATGTATAAAGAATAGACTTGAGTTGTGTTAGTGAAGTTGCTATGCAGTTGCTAGACAAGTTCCACTAAAGGGTATGCAAGAGTTGTATGTGACAATCAGACGTACTTACATGATTTGTATGATGCAAGAGAGTTTAGGACTTCTCAAGAGAATACAAGATATACAAGAAAATGAAAGGTAAGAAGTAACCTAAATAGCTAGATATACTAATGAAAAAGAAAAGACAACTACCCTTGTACAGGAATGTACTCTTAACAGTATGAACTTTTATTTTTGTTGCGAGAAACAAAGATCTGTGGGAAATTGTTAAAGGAAATAACATGATGCTCCAGCCAATACACCAGAAAATGATGGTGCACCTGCGATGTTGAAATTAAATGAAACATATCATACTCAACTCAAAAAACAATATTTGACAAAGATCAAGCTCACTGCAGTACACAATACTTGAGCTTCAAACACAAATCTTATTTCATTAAGTTTCTGATTGATTAGTAGACTCATCCCAGTTCAGTCTTTGTTCATATAGTCCCTAGATGGTAATGTCGTAAAGGTACTTTTAAAGTAAAAAATTTCCCTGCAAACAACCACTACTTTGAGCTGGTAAAGAAATACCTCATATCAATCAAATTGATAAGTTATTATGAAAATTGTGAAAGCAGAAATGACCGTGCCTGTTGTAGGTTCATCAGCAAAAATGACAGATGGACTAGCTATTAGCTCACATGCCAGTGATAATCTTTTCTTTTCTCCACCACTAATCCCTCGGACTTTGGCATCCCCAACACGTGAATCAGCACAACCGACCTTTTTAGGAATATCACAAAAATGCAAATTAAGATAGAATCAGCTTAATATTGCTACAAACAATAATTGCAGTCTTACCAGTCCAAGTTTCAATAGAAGGTCATTCACATACTCATCTCTCTCTTCCACTGAAAACAAATCTTGCAGCTGGAGTTCAGCAGCAATAGAGAGTGTTTCTCGAACAGTCAACTGTGAGAAAAAAAGATCCTCCTGCCGGACAAAGGCAAACCTGTAATAGTATTTAGCCCATCAACTAAATAAGTCCACAATAAGTAAAATCTAGAAGTCTTTTTAACAGTATAAAGAGAGTTAAACATACTTGTAAGCTTTATTTGAGAATGGCTGTTCATTAACCTCCAAAAGGCCAGACAAATGTAATCTAGGTGATGCTACTATCTGACCTGCCAAAACATTGAGCAGGGTAGTTTTCCCTGATCCAGATGGACCCATTAATGCAAGTAATCTACCAGGTTTTGCCTCTCCACTAACGCTTCTCAGCAAAAACCGAACCTAACAATTGAAACAACGACTGATGTTTTATTAGACTCATCAAATTACTCAATCAGAAGAGAAGTCTACTTACAAAGGCTAAGACTGAAATGTGCAATTAATATTAAAATTTAAAAATAAAAGAAAACCTAATAACACCAGTAGCACAAGAGCTTGCTCAATGAACTAAAACGCGTCGATAAATGATCTTTTACAAAGCAAATCCATCTATGATACATGCATAAAGTTAATGTCGACCACATGATCATTCTAATTGTCTCAATTTCAGATTACAACAATAGAACACATAACATCATTAAACAACTCCTATTCGAGTAAGTTTTTATCATATAATGCTCCAATTCGTCTCAATTTCAATTATTTAGTTCATTCATTTAATGACTAAATTATCATTAAAACATGTTTAGTAAATCAATCCACATCAATTACTTCGACAAGTTAAGCTTCAAAAACTAATTAAAATACTCCACAATCCACACATACACACTCACAACACATATTGCATGCAGAGATGAGAAGCTCACTGAATTGGAGGATTTGTCTGAAAGTGAGCAATTTATATTAGTCCACTTGATAGTGACTGGCGACACTTTTCCTTTCACCGAAACGTCGCCGTTTGTTTCCTCATCCTCGGGTTCAGGCTCGGGCAGCAGAGCGGGGCCCGGGGCGGAGAAAAGACGGAGGAGAAGCGCCGCCGAAACCGCAGCGAGGAGCTGGCCTAATCCACCGGCAATTTTCAGCATTTTAGGTTTGGTTTAGGTTTTGAGTATTCTGACTGTGTACTGTGTGTTTTTGTAGGAGAAGAGATTTTGTGAGCATGGATTGAATGGGATGATAACGGTGTCGTTTCGAAGGGGTGTGATTTTTACTTGCTCTGTCCAGAAACACGTGTCCCGTGGTGGAGGATAAGATGCTGCCATGAAAATGAATTTTTGCCTCTAAAAGGATTTTGTCTTATCTGTTTCATAATTTGTTTCATATTTTCAGGAAGGATCAATGGATAGATTTAGTTTAATATTGAGTTTTTGAACAACATTTAAAAATATAAAAATATATAAAATAAAAAAATCATTAAAGCTAGTGGTTGGTTAAGGTAAAAAAAAGTGTAAATAATTTTTTGCTTCAGAGCCCATTATATATTGAAAGCTTTAATTGTGGGAGATTGTAAAATTAAAGAAATATAACAAAAACAATACACAATAAGAAATAATTTATTTTTTATTTGAATGTCCCTGCAAGTTTTTTACTATGTAGATTTTTGGAAAAATAAAAAAAAAAAACGTTACCTGGAAAAGTTAAAACTCGTAGACCTTGTTTGGTTTGCTTTCTGGAGAACGTATTTACACTTTTTTTTTAAAAAAAAACTAATTTTAATTCAAAATTTATGTCTCTTCAGTCTTCACTCATTCTCTTGTTCATCTATAATCAATAAAACTATATTTTGTTTAAAATAACGAAATTGCACTTAAAATAGCATAGAAGTATAAACCTGCTACAAACATATTATAGAAAAAGAAATTACATAATTATTATTTTCATATTCTCTGACATGACAATAATATCCCCAAATTTCCTAGAAAACAAAACCAAACACATATGAATGAAAACCTAAAAGAAATTCATCACAGTATCTGAAAATGAACATAAAGGTCATTTCATAATCATTTTAGCTGCAATATTTTATTTTTCAAGCGATTCAAGCGAAACCCCTTTCTTTTTAAGTTCCCCAAGAAATGCATTTATCTTACATCATCTAAAATTTACAAACAAATTATAACTGGCAATTAATTTCAATGTACTAAATTTGTGAAACCCAATTTGAGTTTGATGTTTCTTAGAATAAAAAATAGAGTTGCAACCAAAACAAATTTGGGAAAAGAAAGTTAAAATCTCATGGCACAAAGTTCATTTTAATAGATCCAAAATCCTAAATTTAAACTAGACCACCTTAGCTCCACCTTCTTCGATCTTCTTCCTCGTCAACCGGAGTATACCATGACGGCCGACGCTTCAAATTACTCAACCTATAGTTCAAAAGCACCTCTTCATCACAAATCTCTCTAGTTGCCACAAGAATGAGACTCTTGAGAATTGGAACATCCGATACTACATTCCTCGATCTCCAAGATTTGAACCAAAAAGTACCAAACTTTCTCATACTCGCCTCTTCTCCATTTCCAAACGAGATATTCGGTATATAACTTCTCATATTCCTCTCACTTAACGGAAAGTCATACGGACAAACCATAACATTCGGGTCCATATCCTTCCCTGGATGGTTCGCGAAATGAGCAAAGGCTAAAGGATTTCTCCTCTCTAAAACTTCTCCTTTTCTTCCCAATTTCGAACTATCTAAAGGTTTACTAAGCAACTTCCACACTCTATCCGAACCATTTTCACCACTTTTAGAATTTAAATTAGGTTCTTGGAAACTCGACCCATCCCATATTTCAAGATTTTCACCCCCGGAACCCCAAGGCTGAGCATTAATCACGGTTCCATCATACCTTGTGATTAAATATGGGTTTTGTAAATCGACTCTTGGGTATCCAGGAATGTAGCGGTAATATGCAGGTGAATATGTGACGCCAGGGTATATAGCTAATACAGAACCCACGTTAGCTTCACCATTTAAGTATAAACCTTGGCCGGCGTCCTTGTGTGGGATTTGAGAGGGCTTGATTTCAAGAGTGTATCCAATGACATCTTTTAGTTTTTGTGATAGTTCAGATCGCTTTAATGGCTTTGTTCTCGGCACAGCTGCACTGAAGTATATCATTCATCAAAATCCCAAAGGTAAATGATATAGATCATCACTTAGAATACATCATAGAAAGGAATTGAAAACCACAAATTGCACTAGCAAGTATGCAGTCATGTGGACTTCTAAGATCACTTGCTTGTATCTCTTAAAACTAAACCATTTTACTAATCATTATTACTTTGACGCTCAACCAATGAAATGAAACAAAATAAAGAAAATAAAGTACTAAAGTATATCTGACGAAAAAAAGATGGGCTATTCACTCCATCATATCATTCATGTAGCTATTTGACACATAACTTTGGTCTAACATCTACTTAAGAATAAAGAAAGGTCATTTTATTTAGTCCTTTTTAGTCTTTACACTACTTCTGGGCACAGTTTCACAGGAAAAAAGGAAGGTCAAATAATTAATGCAGAAAATGACTGCATTTTCTATACGTAATTCCTTCCTTTTTCTCCTTCTTTAACCGGGACTCAGAAAGAAGGAATTACGTATAGAAAATGCAGTCATAAAATGCAGAAAATATTCATAGCTAAGCATGTTTATATTTTACTGGCTTCATAGAAAAAAATTAGCTTTTTCCCTTATGCTGCAAGAAATCATCACACATACCAAATAAGATAAAAAAAAAAAAAAAAAAGCTATGTGGACATGTAAGAAGCTGCACAATTTATAGTTCAAAACTGCTAAATCTCATCGATATTTGATAAGAATTACCAATGTTACTCACCAGAATTTTCATAGAAGGGAGCACTCTTGCCAATAGCAAGACCTAGACCACTGCGTCGAGGAGCGTTACTTCCTTCTGAAGGTGAATCAGGTCTTTCATCAGCTGTCTTTGGATCAGGAAGAAGAATGTCATCCATACATGTGCAGAAGTTGTTGATTTGGGCATGAATATTTTCTTGAACGACTTTCTGCTGCTCCTCTAGAGATGCCTTACTAGCCATGTCAATGATCTCGTCTGCATCTGCTTCATCAGCATTCTTCCCCAACCGATTGTAGCTGACAGTAGAGTTTTTTTGTGAGAAAATGAACCGCTTAGGCGTAAAAAGAGTAGAAGCCAAATTCAATTTTTAGTAATAAGATTCAAGTGAAAGTACATCTTAGCTTTGGGGATAATTGGTACTGCTGAATCGACACATAATTTTAAAAAGCATTACTATTAACAATAGAATAATAGGTGAGGAGCTAGTGTACCAAAATCAGTTTTATTTTGGCTGACCATTCAAACAATAAATATTTGACTTTTCAGTTAAAACCCAATTTCTATTTTACATCTATGATTGGTGGTAGATCTACGAGACTATGACATCGCCACCATAGAGAGTATTATTGATTATATACAATTTCAACATTTCATTATATCATATCGAGTGTAGAACTTTCAACAATAACTCATCTTTTCAATGTTTTGCGGCTAAAGGACCACATGACTCTTTAAGACATTACTAAGATCCTTGTTGGAATTACGTATCTCTTTTTTCTATATACTACTAATAAATATTATGTGAGTCTGAATTATTACAAAGATTGGTAAAAGCTCCAATAAGTTCACATATAGATTCATATGACCTGTTCAAGAAATTTTGAGAAGAATTTTATCACTGTAGTGATACCTTGACAAACTTTAAAATTTGTGTAAACTCAATAAATCTACTCAAACTTAATAAAATATTTAATAAATAATATCAAAGGAAGCTATATTTAGTTTGTGATTTTAACATGCAGAGAGCACAGGAGATTAGAGATACTTTGTTCAGTTATTATCAACATAAAATGCTACTATGGGTCAGACAACTAGCACACACCACTTTACAATGAAAGGCATCCGACCTAAAAGTAAGAGTGAATAACGAGGAATAAAAGGAAAACTAGATGACTAGCAATGAGTCAATGACAAAGATTAAACCTAAGCAAAGGCATCCACCTCTGATATAAAATTCTCTCACAAAAAATATCCAATTCCTTATAGATTCATATGACCTGTTCCGGAAATTTTGAGAAAAAATTTATTCCTGTAGTGAAACCTTGACAAACCGTAAAATTTGTGTAAACTCAATAAATCTACTCAAACTTAATAAAATATCTGATAGAGAATATCAAAGGAAGCTATATTTAGTTTTTTATATTAACCTGTGGAGGGCTCAAGAGATTAGAGATAAACCATTGGTCACGACTAGCACACACCTCTTTATACTGAACAATTTTACTAATTTCTTCATTGAGAGTTCCAACCTAAAAAAAAGGAAAACTAGATGACTAGCAAATTAGCAATGTCAAAGATTTAACCTATGACTTCATTATGCAAAGGCATCCACCTCTGATACAAATTTCTCTCACAAAAATATCCAATGCTTTGAATGACTATTGGTTTCTTCAAGTTCAAGAAGAAGTCATAACCTTACACACCCCTTCACAAAATAGAATTATTAGGAAGATGGTTCATGAAATTCACATCACTGGGTTGTCCAATCTTAAGGATCAAAATTTAATTGCAGGACATAAGGGATGCCCCCCCTCCCTTCTCTATTATAGCTACCTCTACCGAAGCTTATCCCAAGCCAAAATATAAATCCACACAACCTTAATACTCATCTCCAATTTCTTTTTAATCAAATCCAATAAAAACCACCAAATTTAATGTCACCATAACCATACCTTATTTACATATGACCAATTTCATCATAATGTGAAGCAAACTGTACAGGGTAGGTAAATACAAAAAAGTATGAGAATCAAAATCTATCAAATGACAAGAACAACACTACCAAATAATAGATTGAAAAGCATCTCAATATTTGGGTTTGGGCGAACCAAAACATCTAAATGGCAAATGCAATACACCTGTTTTGGGATTAGAAAACACGTCTAGTAAAGCAATTAATCAAAAGGCATATGTATCACAATTGGCAAATTAAACTTTGAGGAGAAGTCCAACTCATATGCAACAAGGGACATGAAAATTCAATCCGTAAATTCCACTTATATTATGAGTAGAATAGGTTTAATCAAACCAGGTCTGAACTAAAATCAGCATATGTTATTCACGAAATAATTCAAATAAAAGTATTAGAAATTAAATAAAAAATGTCGACTCAAAATAAGAAACGCCATTGACCTGGTGTATAGGAAAAGGCGATTCATATCGGCTTGAAACTGAAGGTGTCTTCCATCTTTAGCAAATGTCGGACTTTTCGCAAGCACTTTCACGCCCTAATTAGGAAAAAAAATATATAATCAATGGATTTTAATTTTAAGCAATTTCTTGAAGTAATAGAGCTGAATACGTAAGATCAGAAATTACCTCTTGGAATTTCCGGAAGAGGAATGCCATGACTGAGAAATGATTGCAGAAATTCGAGTCTCAGTTTCTTTCTATTAATTTTTGCTGGCCTGAACTGAAATCTGATGTATACTGAGAAATGCAAATAAGAATAAACTTGCGGGACTCGTGGGTAAATACTGCAATTCTGGGGTTTATGCAATTCCGTTCCTTTATTCTTTTATTACGGCTGCCAGAGCATAAAACTTTTAATTGACTATTTTACCCTTCAATCAATGGAAAGAGGAATTGGTGCCAATAAAATACAAGCTGGGGGGGTAAACGGGGAAACTCTACAAGGTGAAGGTGCCATCTTTTCATATTTTTTTAAATATTTTTCATATTTGATATTTGACTTGAGTTTAATTATAGTACAAAAATTCGTTGGAGCTCGTTCGGAGATGTTACATCGATTTTGCAATAACTACCTCTTCAAAATACAGTTGCCCAAAAAAATAAGAAAAAAAAATTCGTAGCGAACATGACACGTCATTCTAATGAGTAACCAACATATACCAAGTCGATTATCATATAAGAAATCAATAACAACCCGTAACGACAAAATTCATGTAAAAATATCAATTCAAACTCCATGCATCTTCAGTTTGACTAAAACTCACTTCATTTAGAAATCAAACTAGGTGAAAAAAAAATCAAAATCAATCTAAGTTCAACCGCAATCTCAAGCTCAACAAGAAAAAACAAATCAAATTTGAGCAATTGATTATTTGACTCAACTAGACTTTTATACACCAAATCACCAATATGTTTTCTAAAGTCTAAATGGTATATATATCAAAAACATAACAATTGGTAATCTTTCTTCTGTCAATAATATAGAGATGAAACTTGAGCAGTAACATCACAGAAAACAGATGTACTCCAAGAAACAAAATTCACAACATTAAATAAGTTGCATTATCTTAACCAACTAATGAATTATTCCTTAACTTCTCAATCTTATTCGCGAATATAATGATAATATCTTCTCGTCCCTCGTTCAAAAGAGCTCGTTTAATACGCTTAAACAATCCATCCGGTGGCCTCATACCCAAATCCACCATCTCCTGAAGATAATTACAAGCACAATTTAAATTATTATCATCGCAAAGACCATTAATCAAAGCCGAAAACATATGCATTCCGGGTAATACACCTCTCGCCTTCATAAGATCCCAAACTCTTAACGCCATATCCAAACGCCTCTCATTAACAAACATCCTCACCATAATCTCGTACGTACTAACCGTCGGGTCACAACCCGACTCATCTCTCATTTTCTCAAAAACACTATATGCCTCTTGTGTTTTACCAAGCTTTATAAGATGATGTAATATTATATCATATGTTCGTGTATTAGGCCCGACCCCACATTTCTTCATTTCTTCGACTATTGTGTAAGCATCGTGCATTTTTACCGACCAACAATAAGCACCCACCATAGCATTATAAGTAGGAGCTTCAATAACACAATTGCTAGCCTTACATAACTCGAAAAACTTGATAGCTTCTTTTAACCTCTTCTCCGACCCTAAACCGTTGATTAATGTACAATATATATGAGGTGTTGCCTTAATATTCTTCCTTTCCATTTCTTGGTAAAACTCTATTGCTTCATCGTATTTTTTCGATTTACAATAAGCATTGATCAATATCCCATAACTCACAACATCTAGCTCAAATCCATCTTCTTTCATCTCGCGATAAACCTCATTCAACATAAGGAAATTACTTTCTTGACCCCACCCTTCTAACAATATAGTATAAGTTTTAATGTCGGGTGTGAATCTTCGATTCTTCCATTTATCAAACACCTCTTGAGCTTTTTGAACAAGCCTAGACTTGGTTAAAGTATCAAGCAACCTATTATAATCTTGCAGCTCGGGTTTCAACCCGTATTTCTTCTCCATCCTCTCAAATGCCTCTATAGCTTCTTTCACCTTTTTTGCCCTCGCATATCTTCGTGAAACGAGGGCAAAAGTGTCTTTACATAGAAGACCCTTTAACTTCATCTCGTCCACCAAAAACCACACCATTTTGAACTGTTTGATTTTCCCCAATGATTCAATGAGAGCATTGTAGCACTCTGGAGTATGTTGAACACCATTTCTCTTCTCAGCCCAACGGAAAAACGACAGCGCCATAATTCCGGCATTGTTGAGCCTCTTTAACACTTCAAGAACCAAAGTTGGGGATAAACAATCAACGAAATTAGCAGAATTAAAAGCAGATTCAAGATTGCTTGAATTGCCAATCTTGGACACCATTTCGCAGATTATTTCAACCTCTTGGGAAGTTTTAACATCAGGGCTTAAGCTCTTGTCGGCATTTTCACAAACAGTTTCAGTCCTCAAAGAAACATCAGAAAGATTTGATTTTTGAATCCTATAGGCAGTGAATTTGAGTAGGAATTGTGGTTTGAATTGAGGATTTGAGGAAAACCAAGTTGGATTTTGGTGATAAAGTGCTGATGCGTAGCTTCTTATCGGATTTAATGAGTTGTAATTGATGGAATGAAGGGATAAATTAGAATGTTTTTGAAGGATTTTTGGTAAATCTCCGAGGATTTTAGTGAGACCCATATAGGAAAAACAGAGTAGAAGTCTGAAATTGAGAGTGGCGGGAATATCAGGAATATGAAGAATAAAAAGATGGAGGATTTTTCTTTGATATGAATAAGAACTCCGTAAGGGTCTGTTTGGCAGTGTGTATTTTGTATTGAAGTTTACAAACACATATTTGGAGATTTTTCTAATGGGATAGTTAAATAAGCAATGGACTTTCTTTTTTTTTTTGGTACAATCAATGGCCATTTTTAAATACGTATAACCTATGATACACGGATACTTCGAAAAAATTCAAAGTATTGTATCGGATACATGGATAATATGGATACGCGTAGGATATGTGTGGGATACATATCCGGTTGGTAATAAAAATTAAAATAGATATGCATCGAATACACTAGTTTCGACATCAGGACACTTCGGGGGGGCTTTTTATGTAATATTAAGGGTCAAATTTAAATTATAATAAAATGATAAAGTCTCTAGGACTAAACATAAACAACTAGTACTACTATTCAATCTCTTATTCAAGTCTCTCTCCTAGGTCATGAAATCTCAAAGATGAATTTATTCTATTGTTGCGATATGTTAAGAATGAATTATGTTTGATTTTGTAGTTATATAACTTTTGTTTATGTTAAATTGGATTATCTTTTTTGCTAGAGTTCGAATTGAAAGATCTAGTTGCTATTGTATAAATTTACATTATATTTTTACATCCTTATCCATATCTTATCGTATTCAATAAATTTCAAAAATTTGTATCGCCGTATCCGTATCGTATCGTACTGTATAAGTATCTCCGTATTTATATCCGTGCAACATAGCGTATGACTGATCGTTTTATATTGGATTGTTAATAGGATAAATTACTAACATCCCCTGAGATAAGACTTAATTACGAAAATCCCCCTATGGTTTATCACTATCTTACAATTGACCCCCTATATCTGAAAAGTTATAACTTTACCCTTAGAGGGTTATTTGTAATGTTTGTAAACTACAACGGAATTATTCGGGCAGGTTTCGCAAAACAATTAAGTACTTGTTACCTTGTTTTGTTTAAGTTTGAGGTGTAAGTATTTAACTCCATATTTTACAACAAAAGAAAAGTCTCCATTGATTTATAGGCATCGGCAAGGCCTAAATCCAATTCCTTTGCAATATACGATGGAAATTGTGAAGGAAGTAAATTTAACTAAATATCCATCTTGAAAATTCATGTTGCCAAATATGGTAATATTTCCAAATACAATCACACGCATGAATTTTCTGGTCCTAAATCTACTAGGAAATATAACCTTGAAACCTTAATTAGTGTATATATAATTATAATAGTGCTCCTATTTTTTTTACTTAGAAGCCATAATAATATATATAAGTACGCTCTTCACATCTTTAATTCTCAATATTTCTTCTCTTTTTCTAAGAAACTTTTGTCTCAACTATGTCGTTACACAGAGACCAACTACTGGAAATCTTATCATGGTTACCCGCAAAAAACATATACAAGTTTTCGTATGTTTGTAAATTAACCAAAGAGGTGTTGTTTGACGATTGCTTCATCAGGAAACAATTCAAGAACATGCAAATTGTTGGGGACACGGATTTCTTCATCAACAATAGTAAAAAATTGGAATTGCACGAAATATACTCCACCAAGTCCAACGCATCGACTTGCAATTTGTCTCATGAATCTCTTGAATTCTTGGTGAAAAAGGGTAAAATCTTGACTTCTAGCAATGGTATGATTTGTTGTAAAAACAAGATCACTAATGATTTGTTTTTATTAAACCCAACAACTAAGAGTTATTTACCAATTCCACACCCCGATGAAAGGATAGGAGACTATGATATGATGGACATAAAAATAGTTCATCATATTATTGGAGTCAAATTCTCAACATGCACGTTAAAGACATGGTACCCCAATGTTCTAAATGTGTGAAGGCCTTTACTATTATAAATGGGAGTGTTTTGTTATTCGCGACTAAAAAAAAGGTTTATCGTTATGACTTGACGAGGAACAACGCAAAGCTTGAGGAAATATGCAAACATAAATATGGCGGATATGTTCACGTTCATTCTTCTTTTTCCAGTACTCTTCGTCCATGTGGGCCAGGAGCAATTTCTTTTGCCTAAATTCTGAAATTTGAGTAATTTGTTTTGTATGATTTAGAAATTTTTGTATATTAACTATTATACTTTATTAGTTATAATTTTCTTTCTATTGGAAGAGGTAGATAGATGAAACGAGAAATATATATATCGTATGATTTATTTTCTTTTAAGTACTCTTACGGTTTTGTTTTGGTACATCTCCGACATATAAATGCGTTGAATTAGTTATTGATTTTGGTTGGTTGAATAAAAATATAAAGCGAATATATAAAACATTAGTGTACATGGAAAGTTGTAAATAGAAAGTCGTTTAAATATGAGTAATTGGCACTCTGCACCACATAAATACATCACTTTGACACTTTGCACCCAAAAATTGAACCTCTGGTCATTTTGCACACTCGAAGTGGGGTGCATTTTGCCAAAGAATATGTACCTCAAGGGTGCAAAGTGCTAAAGTTTCAATTTCAAGGTGCAAAGTTCCAAAATGATATATTTTTGAAATGCAGAATGTCAATTACTCGCTAAATTTCAACTAGAAAGTTTGTTTGCACCAGAAAATCGAAACCAATTCATTAAAGCTTCATTTGGATTGAGGGATTTGGAACTAATGATTTCAAATCCCTAACACTCACTATTTGGGATCATTTAACTTTTGTTTGAATTTCAAATCGATTCCTAGGTATTTGTTTTGTATTTATAACCAAAATGATAACTTCGAAATCCACCCACTATTGGAGTCATTTGAGATAATTCTCTAAATCCTTCTTCAAATCCACATCCTTCAATCCAAATGAAGCCTTATTAGACACTGCTAGAATTATTTTGTAATCTTCGTGGAAGCTCCATTTCCTTAAAAAACCCTCCCTATTTTATTTTTATTAGCCAAAAAAAAAACCACCCTATTTTTTTATTGGCAAAAAACCACTCTCATGCCAGACTACATATTTTGCAGAAAAATGACATTTAATTTATGGGGAAAATGCAAGATACTCCCCTGTGTTATGCTAAACCTGCAAGAAACTACCCTGTGAAATTTTTATTGTGCCAAACTTCCTTGTGTTTTTAAAAACCCTGCAAGAAACACCCAATTTATAAAAAATAGGTCGTTTTGGATCGACATATTTCAAAAAACCATTTTTAAAATACTTCAAGTTGGTCCCTACAACCTCACGTGATATATTTTCAAAATTATTTCTTGAAATATGTCAATCCAAAACGACCTATTTTTTACAAATTGGGTGTTTTTTGCAGAGTTTTTGAAAACACAAAGAAGTTTGGCGCAATAAAAATTTCACAGGGTAGTTTCTTGCAGGTTTAGCATAACACAGGGGAGTATTTTGCATTTACCCCTTAATTTATACCCTACAAAAAATGCAAAAACATCCATGGGTTTATAAATAAAATACAAAAATATATATAATTATAAATAATACATTATAATGATGCAATAATCTTGCATGTACTCATACCATTTAGTATATATCAAATCATTATTATTAACAAAGGTAAATCATCACGTACAAACAAAACACATTAAAAATATCTCAAAATTATAATGATCGATTTAGTACGACACTACTAGAAAAATCAAGAATTTCCGTCGAAAAATTCCAACCAAAAGTTAATATTGTATTAAAAGGAGTAAAACTAAGATACACTAAAGTCTAAATATTCCAACGATTTACATTACTAGCGTTAATTTAACGGTACCACCACAAGTTTAGCTTGATCATCCATGTTATACTTGTTAACCAAATAGTCTATCAACAAGTTATTTTTAAGTACTCTTGACCAATATTATTTTATATTGGATTGTTAATATGAAGATATTAGTTTAAAGAGTGAAATCTTGATGCATATTTATGTCATTAAAAGTGGTGATAGAAAATTAGCAGTATCAATTTATTATTTTATATGAAAGTGTTATTTTAAGAAAATCATTTCCACGTTAGAAAATTGAATGTTTGTTTAGTACCAAAAAGAAAAATAGAATCAGAAATAAAAGTACAAATAAAGTACTCCACTAAAACAACTTAGAAGAGCACAACGAGGGGAACCCAATTTATCAAAAGATATAGTCTACTCCGTGAGTTTAAATCGGAGTACGGGGTAAATGAGAAATTAAAACTCAAAGATCATCATTTGAAATCGAAGAAAAGAAATGGAATTTTTTTTATCCTAAATGGGAAGATTAGTAAAGAATTTTGAGGTTTATTTATGATTTGTCAACCAAGAGGTGTAATAACTTAGTTACCAAAAGCACTACAAGGAAAAAGCTCTTAAGTGACAACACAAGTTGTCACATTAGCATGAGATGTTGTCACTGATGAGAATTATTGACAAAAATATTTTGTCACTGCGTTGTCACTAATTCTGTGTCGCTAATTCTCATTAGTGACAACTTTGAGGGCATTGTCACTTTAGAACCTATTTTGTGTGACAACTTAAATGGTGTCACTTATTTGAAAGAGATATAGTGACAACTTGTAAGTTGTCACTGAATTAAAAGAGGTATATTGACAACTTGAAAGTTGTCACTCATTTACTTTCCATTAGTGTTTCCTCTTTTTCCCCTGTCTTCCCTAATACACTCAATATTTATCATCCAATTAAGAATAGTACTAAAAAATATAAAAGAACAATATTCAATACCATTTATTGCCAAAAATATCACAAAAAAGAGTACATGAATTTTCCTCTAAACAACACATAATCCAATATTTTTTTCTAAGAAACATCTAATTCGAAATTTAACAACACTATTCGTTATATCTTTACAAAGCAATCCAAAAAACTTATTTTCTTCATATCTTTATTACCTGCAAATATCAGTCGCCACTATTCTACCTGCTAGAGAATAATAGAAATGAGATAGATAAGTAAATACATATACAAAAATACTAATATTAACAATATAGAATTCTAATAACTCAACAACCGTACATGTCTAAAATTTAAATTCAAAAATCCAGATAACACTATGTCGCAAATCAATCATCAGCATATAAACAGAAACAAATGTAATTATCATGAACAGGAATCATCTTATTTAACAAGTTAGCTTTTTTTTTACATGGTTTATTTCTACCTCTGGTACTTTGAGGTGGTATTATTTCCTCTGGTACATATATTTCCAAAAGAAGAGTGCTTTTTTGCTTGGAGGATCAATAAATGAGCTGACAAAAGCCTTGTAATTAAGTTCTATCCTATAAAGTCCTGCCCCCATCCCAGTTCCAGACAAACCAAAGTTGAGAGTGAAAGGCTTCAGCCAATTTGTTTTTACATATATGCATGCAGCAAATACCCCCCCACCACTGACCACCCCCTTGTTCTGATCTTTATAGGCAGACAGAAAAGAGAATGTAGATAGAGTAAAGTATTGCAATTTGCATGGATCCTTAATTTCCAGAGCTTTCTAAGTTAATAAAAAATA
This sequence comes from Penstemon newberryi var. newberryi, assembly GCA_030819805.1. Lineage (NCBI taxonomy): Eukaryota > Viridiplantae > Streptophyta > Magnoliopsida > Lamiales > Plantaginaceae > Penstemon > Penstemon newberryi. Next base: position 75,169,713 of record JAUALY010000001.1, on the reverse strand, counting down.
TGAGGAGTTCCTGATGGCTTAGCTGTAAATCTGTGATAGCCTTCATACCCATAAATGTTTGTCTCTTTCCCCATTAAAATATACCAACCAATTAATAAACCATCTCTTTATATCTCTGAGCTTAATATATATATATTTATTCAAACACAAAAAGCACGTACACAAGAGAAGAAGTGAGAAAGAATGAAGATCCAGTGTGATGTTTGTAGCAAAGAAGAAGCATATGTTTTTTGCACCTCTGATGATGTTTTAGTTAGCATAAGATGGAACTGGATAAACCAATAAAATCAGAAAAAGAGTTATCTTTAAAAAATTTGAGGAATTCAAGTGAGTCTATTATTAAGCACTCGCATGGACTTAAACACCATTCCTTGATTTTCAACATACACTACTATTGGCTTGTAGAATTACTTCTTACACAGTCTAATAAGGTACATTTTAGCTCGTTTCTATATGGCTACAATCTAAAAATGACTTCATCCAAAACACGAGACCTTCAACAAACAACATTAGATTTTCCAAGATTCATTCTAAAGAAACACCAAAGCAAAAGTAAATAAAACACGAGTTGAACTTCAAGGTTAAATTATACATCACCATCTTATTCGTTTTACAACACAACATAGGAAGAAAAAATAAGCCGATCGACCTAATGAACTGACTAAGTTACTACACAAACTCGCCAATAAATCACATATCCACATAACCAACAAGCCATTAATTGAACAAGCTAAACATGCAGTCAAGTGTCATAATCTTCACCAATACCATATAAGCAAAAATACCTGAAATGTGGATTATCAACTCCTCTATCGTTGAAATGGAGCATATATTGGGTACCTGCTCACTTCATGAATTAATTCCCGTAGCCCTGGTTCACCTGAAAGTCTGAACAAAAGAACAAAATAGAAGGAAAAAATTAGATAAAGTAATGATACTGAAGTATTGAAATTGAAGGCATAAAAAGAAGCATACTCATCAGATTCAGTGTTCGAGTTTTGAATATTTTGTGAAGAATATCCATGCATGAATCCTTGCATGCTATGGTGAGCATAATTCGGAGGTGTTGGGAACCTAAAGTATTACAATAATGGTTAAATAGTTGAGAAAAATTCAAAGGATGCAACAAAGTAAGAAAGTATTGCGTACCATTGAGACATAGCTGAAAATTGATTTGTTGGACGAAATTGACCAAAAACTGACATCATCTCTGCCGTTGACTTATGACTTTCCGCCATTGCTTTTTGGGTTGCAGCTAAGCCTTCTTTCAAATCTTGAATGACTGATTGTTGCTTTTCCAATTGCTCAAAGAATACAGTAAGTTGTTGCTCAGCTTTCTCAGCTCTTTCATGAGCTAACTTGGCATGTTTATTGGCCTCTTCTAGCTCTTTTCCATAATTACGATGTGGCAACGATCGATTTGGTTTTGGACCAGCCCCTCTACCACGAATGTAACCTGATTTGAATCCTAAAACTTCACCGCAGATTTGCTCTTCATCCACTTCAACTTCACCTTCATCAATTTTTTGGTTCCTAATCTCCAACATTCTGTACTGAAGTTAAATATAATTTTAAGTACATTTGGAACTAATAAATAAAGTGTCTCAATTTTACTTTAAAGAAATAATAGGAAACCTTACATAATTCTCCTTCGCAGCTTCATTAACCCAACAGCCTTCCTCAGACTCATCATCGAATCTACAATGAGTTATCTTATACAACTCAATCTGTTTCACTACATCCATCTTCTTCTCTTCCTGCAAAAAAGAAAACAAATAAGTGTCATTGTTATATTTCAGTTTTTGGCTGAAAAAGAAATTCAATACTTACCCTCTCCCTACAAATTCGAGCGAATGATCTTGTACCAGCTATATGTTTTGCATCATCCTTAGCTTTTGCTCGGTTTTCGGTGTTGCGCCTACTCATTGCCTGCACCATAAGTAATAGAAAAAAATTACTCATTGTAGAATCATCTAACATTTTTGGACTTCATATCATAAAATGTGTACTTGCCATTGATATTAACCACTTAAAGTCCTAATTCAGATTTGTAATTTTAAGTGTAAACACATGTAACTAGAAATATATGTTTAATGATACTGCAAATGATTAAACATTTATTGAAGATTTTATCATACGTTTGAGGAGGAAGAAGAAATACCTGATATTCATCCGAGCCAAAATAATCGGTGAGGTATTCCCAATCTTATTTTTCCACGTTTGGTGGAACTACACCCTTCAAGAAGTAGTTTTTGTAAAGTTTGTGGCGGTAATTCCTGTATTGAATGTTCATTTGAGCAAAAATTGTGTTCTCACAACGTTGACTTTCTCCATAACTGAAAGAAGACTGCAATATCAAATAAAATAGTTTTTGTAAACCTTTGTTTAGTATGAGGTGGAAAGGGGAGATGTAATTTTAAATAACGGCACAAATAAAACTCATCATAGATGGAGAAAATGGGAGAACCTACTTTGAAATCTCTCAGCAAACCTAGCTTTTTATTCTCATCAATTTTGGCCCATTTGGTCATCTGAAGTGGTGCGTTTTTTCGCGTCAAACAACCTGATTCTGTTATAGCATACTGGCTGTTCACTCCCACAATTCTGTTGACCTCTTCTGGTATATCAATTATGAGTTTTTCATTTGCATTTTTCTTCTTGTAGAGTCCCAAGTTACGCGTTTTTCCTCGTTTCGTCTTTACGGGTAAACCTGCACTTTTCAGGTTTTTCAATTAGCAAATTAAACTCAAGAAGAAACTCATGGGACCAATAATGCAATTTCCAATTATAATAATTTTACCAACACCCCTGGACGCAACTGCAACTGGAGCATTGGGAGCCATGGCAGAAAGCTCTGCTCTTGAGGGCACGGCAGTGGCTCGGCCCAAGATCTCCTCTTTCCGCTGCCTTTCCTTCTCCTCCAATTCCCTCTCTTGTTGCCTATGCTCTTCGGCAATTTCATCCAGCTTTGCCTTTCTTTCAACTTCCTCTTTCTTCCGCCTCTCCATCTCTGCAAAATCCAATAGTTAAAGACATTATTTCTAAATGCTATTTTAATGAACCAATGATCCATAGACATTTAAATTCAAATTGACTACTTTCGTATTGGATAAATTACCAAATAAAATAAATATAGCATAAGCATATATTACTAGCATTCAACTTACCAAGTTTGGTAGTCTTTGAATTATATGGAACTGTCTCTTCAGCTCCTTCAATATTTCTAGTGTTCTTAGTAACACGAAACTCGCGTGAATGCACATGTCCACTGCTATAGCCATGTGACAATGATGACTCACCTTTTTCTACACTACTTTTTTTCCCTGGTCCTCCCATATGTTTAAATCAATAACCTCCATAAGACCAATGTTAGCCCAAACGAAAAGATGATACAAACAATGCATTGAAGAAAAATATTGTAGATATGACCGGTTATCTCATACCAAAAGAAGAACAAAATAACAATGAAAGAATCCACATTAATTAGCTACGATTAAAATAAAGTGTTAATCATCAACCATAAAATATGTATTCTTACTATTAATGTGAAAAATAAAAATAAAAATTACCTTCTATAGTCTTCAATCTCTTAACAATTCTTCAACACAAAAATGTGAACTTTTTCCAAATCAGAATCACTTAATTCTGTATATTTCACCCCTCCAAACGGACGACCTTTACATGCAAAAATTGAGAAACTTCCCAACTGCTCTCTTTTTTCATAATTTCTCTCTATGCGGTTGAACTTTGTCTCAATATTATGCAAATAACTTAGTTACCAAAAGCTAGGTTCTTCCCGCGTGCGCATCATGGATCAAAGTCACACCTAGGACTTTCAAAACTTGTGCGAGCTCGCGACATGCGGACACGAAAAGTCCAACTCGGGTAGGCCCAATTTTGTCATTTCTTTTATTTGTATGAGTTTTAAATTAAAACTAATTACAATTTTTACATAATATTATTATAAATTTGACATCATTAACTTTCAAACAATGTGGATTAAAATCGTCAATACATTTAAAGATATGGGGCTATTTTGCTAGCCTGAAATATTGTGGGGTATAATTGTCGGTCAACATAACTAAATGCATCAGTTTTGCAGTACGACTTAACTGTCGTGTCACCACTTAACGGAACGGCGGTACTAAATGTGAGTGAATTTTTTAAATCATGATATCAAATGTGTTGACCTGAATTTTAATTATACCACGTGAGAATTGATATAAAGTTTGATCACTAAAATAAACTACAAAAACTATATTTTAATTTGAGACATGCCCAAAGTTATCCTCACTTTCTACTAGTGACGCATTCAATCATGTAACATATGTGGGTACAGACAAACAGTATATTTCCGTGTTGAAATTTAGCTTAATAATTCTACAATATTAGATTATACTTTCAATCCCTTTCCCTACAAAATGTTACTGTACCTTTGACAAATTTATCTCAAATAATGTACATTGGATAAGAACTTTAAATTCGTATAAAATTCAATATGAAAAGTAAAATAAACCTCCCACCAACCCCAGCTCTTGGATCACCGCCATTCTCAATCATGATTCCTCACCGCCATTCTCAATCATGATTCCTCTTTCTTCCCGCCTCCCGAACACTCTCTTGAATTCCTTAACTTTTGTGTTGTCATATTGGAACAGGTTTGGAAAGCTCGAAACTTTTGTTTGCATAATCCAGATGCTACGGCTCCAAGTCCCATTTCTTTGGCGAACAGGTGTTGCAAAATCTCTCTTGATCACTCCATTGCTCAAGCAAACTTGTTGATTACTTCCGCTGCCCCTCACCTTAGCTATGATTGGGCTCCACCTCCTAGCAATTGGATTAAAGTCAATGTTGATGCCGCTTTCTGCGACGGCAAAGCTACACTCTCCATCCTTGCTCGTGATTCCAATGGCTCGGTTCTGTTCGCTTTTGTTTCCTCGGGTTCCTTTTTTGATGCTACGAGTGCTGAGACTGCTGCAATCTTGAAAGCTTTTATTTTCCTTGCTCATGCTAAATGTAATCTTGTTATTTTTGAAAGTGATTCACTCAATTCTATTCTTATGATTACTAGTCAGTCCCCTGTTTTTGATTGGACCAGCGAAGCCGATGCAACTCATGCTAGGAAATTTCTTATATCTTGGCCCAAGTGGAAAGTTAAGAAGATTCCAAGACTCGGCAACAAGGCCGCTCACAACCTCGCAAAATGGGGAAAACTTTGTAATTGGGAGGGTTCTATCCCTCTCTCCCTCATCCTCCCCCCCCCCCCCCCCCCCCCCCCGTTGTTTTTGTTGATTTTTGTTTTCCCGAACATCCTAGGATTTCTGTAACAAACTTATTTTCGTGTTTTAATGGTTAATCATTTGCTTATCAAAAAAAAAAACCCTACTTCCCCTACACGCCACCCAAGAAAATAAAAGATAAAACATAAATAATTCATCAAAATAGAAGAAAAGAAGTAGTGGATTATGCGCATAACAAAACTATATTTTATTTTCTCTGTTAAATTGTGCATTTACAGCTCAGATCGAATAATACATTTGGTATATATTCTCCCCAATATAATGTCTTCAGTAATATTTGAACTTGAAGTTTGTCTCAAGGATCGTAAATCTTAGCTAAAACTCAATCTCAAAATGAAAGATACTCGTCACTACAACAAGTAATTGATTTAGTAAAAATGACTCAATAATATAGCGAACCCAAGTCAGGGCCCCAAACATTCGGAGCCTCCAACCCATAATCCATATATGTAGTACCCAAAAAAAGAATTTAGTTGCAGCCCCATTTAATTCATTTCCTGAGCTGCTTTTCCACTTCTATGGGCCCTCATTCCAAGCCCAATACTCCAACCCACTCTCTTACCTACCTTTGCTTGTCTTTTACATTAAAGAGAAGAATTTTTTTTACATCATGTTACAAACTTACAGTCTAGCCTTTAGAATATTCTAAAGAGCAAAAGACAAAAACACCTCATTTGCTTTGTCTAACTCTCAAAAATTTCCTTGTGTTATTTTAACTCTAAAAAAATCCCTTGTGTTATTTTAACTCCCAAAAACCCCTCTATATTTAGTTTTAAATACCATACTCGACCCAAGTAGTATATACTTATAATTTTATTTTTGACTTTTGGTGGAATGACAAGATTACCCCTATGTGTTTGTTTTTTTTTAAATTTATTTATTCTTTTTGAAAAATTAAGTATATACTACTTGGGTCGAGTGTGGCATTTAAAATCAAACATAGGGAGGTTCTGGGGATTTAAAATGACACATGGGAGGTTTTTGGGAGTTAGACAAAGCATAGGGGGTGTTTTTGTCTTTCGATGTCAAGGGTAAAATTGTCATATCAAAAGCAAAATGTGAACAAATACTTGCAATTTTGGTGTTTGAAACACACTCTCTTTTTTGGGGGTGTATTTGACACTTATTTGAGATCACAGGGGGTTTTTTGGAAGTTAAAATAATATAGGGGAATTTTTGGGAGTTAGACAAAGCATAGGGGGTGTTTTGGTCTTTTGCTCTATTCTAAAAAAAGAGAAAAAGCCTTGAGGAGTATTAAGAGAGAGTCTATTATCTCTTCTTTTCCCCCCGAAAAGTTAAATTATTTTCTTTACTCAATTTCTTAGTTCTCTTAATCAAATTTTGGATATTCAATCTATTATCACAATTATTATCTTTCATTGCTCACTTTCTCTCTATGAAATTAGATATGCCTGTATTCAAGATTTGTAATTTTTAATATAATTATATTTGATTTCAAATTGGCTTTCTCCTAGTTCATTAAAAAAAAAAAAAATAGAATTATTTTTATTTTGATCTCGTGAGGAGACCAACAAGAATCAAGCCAATCAAACTAAATTTTGTTTTATTACTGTTTTGTTATTCTGATTTTTTTATGTTAGACAAACTCAATTTCTTGAGATATATCATTTTTATTGGTTGTTGAATTGCTATTTGTGTCAGGTTATATTTGATTGATTTTGAATTATTATGTCAACTAGAAAATACCTATATGGATGTAAAATCCCAAGGAACAAAAAAGACAGAAAAATTAAATAATTCTTAAAAAAGAGCTTTAGATAAATTTATTAATAATAGGAAAAAGATATGTGGGATTTTTTTTCAATTATAAATAATTATTAATAATATACTATTTTATTATTTTATTAAATATTAAATATATAATTAATACTAATATATAAATTTTAGATTTTAAAAAAATATAATTTTATAATTTTTTGTCGGATTTATATTAAAATATTATTTGATCTATTAATATTGTTTATAAAATCAAATTAGTTAAATAGGTATGTAAATATAATGAGTAAATCTCCAAATTGGTCCGCATGTGTCTTATTCTAGACAAATTTGAAATTGAGCAACTATGTGGGTTAAAATCGTTAATAAATTTGAAGATGTGGGATTATTTTGCCAATTGAAATGTTATGGGGTAGAATTGTCAATCAACATAAGTAATTGCATCAAATTTTGCAATAAGACTTAACTGTCACGTCACCACTTAACGGTGATTTTTAATGGCGATATCAAAAGTGATTTAATTTCTTAAATTGTGATATCAAATGTATCGGCCTCAATTTTTATGGTACCATAAATAAGATACGATATATAGTTTGGTACCACAAGTGCAAATCTCTCTTTAATGGACTTCTTTGTTTTTAGGGTACATAAATATGTATGATGACTGATCGCTTTAGAGCATTTCCCATGCTTATCTCCATTTTTTCACCAAATCCTATATTTGGTGTAATGGAGATTAGTTGATCTCCCAAGTGACAACCGAGGAGGGGAAGGGGAGGGGGGGGGGGGGGGGGTGGGGTTCAAAATACCTAATATGTAAGAGGGATTTTCGTAATTAGGTCTTACTCTGGGGTATTCGTAATTTGCCCTTTTCAATAATAAGTATTACTTCCTTTGAGGCTTTTGATGTTGCGTAATTTCCTAGTATGCCATATATAGTTAGAGGGAATTGCATTTTTCATACTAAACTTTTACCTACTTTGTACATTTGGTACCAAACCTTTGAAAAAGACACATTTAATACCAAAATTGAAGGATTTTTTTCACATTTGCTTGAGTTTTTTGGTATGTTTAAAATTAAGCTCCAAAATTTTTACCATAGCATGCTTATGTGCCCTATATCATATTTGGAAATTATTGTGCCATGATTCCTTGTAGAATATGACATATGATTTAATTTTGATTAATATCCCGAAATTTTGTTAATTTTTTGCGGATTATTTATTGCGTTTCATGAACTGAAACTTATACCATTAGAAAGCTCTCGTCAAGAGCTTTCCAGCCATATAAAGAACATAAAATTTGGCCTTGTAAATTGACGGAGAAAGAAAATGTGCAAAAAGTCCTTCAATTTTGGTATTAAATGTGTATTTTTCAAAGGTTTGGTACCAAATGTATAAAGTAGGTAAAAGTTTGGTATGAAAAATGCAATTCCCTCTATATAGTTATATACTTATTTAAAAAATGGTCCCAATTGTTTTGCTTTAGTATCCTGAAGGCATCTTTTATAATGTCAAGATCAAAACTTTGATTGGGTAGTTTTAGCGCTATAATTTGAATAATTATCTTCACCAGTTAAACCCTTTATGGGAATTAAAATTAGTAAAGACAATGTCTTTTTGTTATTAGCTACATACACTTTAACTTCTAATATTTAACCTCCAAAAATAAAAACTGTGTCTCATAAGATTGATTTATATTAGAAAGTTTATTTTATTAATTCTTACACCAAAATTCGTTTTATGTAAAATACAAGGGAATTCTATGCAAAAAAAAAAAAAAAAGCATAGAAGAGTTTCGGGCAGGTTTCGCAAAACAATTAAGTCCTTATTACCTTGTTTTGTTTAAATTTGAGGTGTAAGTATTTAACTCCATATTTTACAACAAAAGAAAAGTCTCCATAGATATATAGGCATCGACAAGGCCTAAATCCAATTCTTTTGCAATATACGATGCAAATAAATTATAACTAAATATCCATCTTGAAAATTCATGTTGCCAAATACAATCACACGCATGAATTTTCTAGTCCTAAATTTACTAGGAAACAGAACCTTGAAACCTTAATTACACGCATGAATTTAATTTCTAGTCCTAAATCTACTAGGAAACAGAACCTTGGAACCTTAATTAGTGTATATATAATTATAATAATGCTCCTATTTTTTTACAAGAACAACATCAGAAGCCATAATAATATATTTATACGTACGCTCTTCACATATTTAATTTATTTTATTAGATGAGTTTTGTGCGCGATAAAATCAATTACCACTATGTCGTTCAACGGAGATCAACTACTGGAAATCTTATCATGGTTACCCGCAAAACACATATACAAGTTTTCGTCAATTTGTAAATTATCCAAGGAGTTGTTGTCTGATGATTTCTTCATCAGGAAACAATTCAAGAACATGCAAATTGTCGGGGACACGGATTTCTTCATTACCAATAGTAAAAAATTGGAATTGCACGAAATATACTCGACCAACGCATCGACTTGCAATTTGTCTCGTGAATCTCTTGAATTCTTGGTGAAAAAGGGTAATATCTTGGCTTCTAGCAATGGTATTATTTGTGGTAAAAACATGATCAATAATGATTTGTTTTTATTAAACCCAACAACTAAGAGTTATTTACCAATTCCAGTTTACCACCCTGTAGAAAGGAAAGAAAACTATCATCATATGATCATTTTCAGTTGCGAAGAAGAATATGAAGATAATTTTGATTACTTGCTCCTTATTCTAACTGAACCTATTGAGTGGGGTGGAAAATTTCACTCCAAGATTTATTCCCCAGAAGAAAAAATATGGAAAGATGGGGGAATGATAGATCTTGGAGTAAGAGATATGTTTTCGGAGATTCCTATCTATCTTAACGGAGTGGTTTACATGATGTCGGACAGTTATAAGTATATTCGCAAAGGTTGTCCTTTCTATTGGCCGTACGTCGCTGCATATGATATCAAGAATTCAAGTACTGAGTTTTTTAAAATACCTAAAATCGCGAGGCAAGGCCAAGAAAAATCAATATTTGGTATTTTCAAGTGGGAAAAGAAACGCGATTACTTCAAAACAATATGTCTGGCTAAATTTTTCAATGATACTTTTTATGTGTGGAAGCTGATTATTAATGATCGACATGATAAAAGTAGTTTATCATATAAATGGAGTCAAGTTCTCAAGATGCACGTTAAAGACATTGGACTCGAATGTTGTGAACGTGTGAAGATGGTTGCCTTTACTATTATAAATGGGAGTGTTTTGTTATTCGCGACTGAAGAAAAGGTTTATCGTTATGACTTGGCGAGGAACAACGCAAAGCTTGAGGAAATATGCAAACATAAATATGGAGGATATGTTCGCTTTCATTCATTTTCCAGTACTCTTCGTCCATGTGGGCCTGGAGCAATTTGAGTAATTTGTTTTGTCAAATTCTTTTTAGTCTTTACCCTACCCCTTTCTCCTTATTTAACCGGGACTCAGAAGGAACGAATTACGTATAGAAAATGCAGAAAACATTCATAGCTAAGCATCTTTATATTTTACTGCTAAATCTCATCGATATTTGATAAGAATTACCAATTTTACTCACCAGAATTTTCATAGACGGTAGCATTACTTATTTCTGAAGGTGAATCGGGTCTTTCATCAGCTGTCGACTTTTGATCAGGAAGAAGAATGTCATCCATACATGTGCACAAGACATGTGCACAAGTTATTGTACTTTATAAACATGGCAAAATTGCAAAAAAATCCCAAATTAATTGGTGATTTTGGATTTGTCCCAAGCTATATCACTTAATCAAATTCGTCCCATAATTTTATATTATTTTGGAATATCGTCCCACTTGCCACATGGATGCTTACGTGTCTCGACGTGACAAATTTTAGCATAAATAATTATACAAGATTGCAGAATTCATCCCAAACTAATTACAAATTTTGATTTTTCGTCCCAAACTATATCAACACGCCAACTTCCATCCCGTAATTGAAATGACTTTTTTCCAAACTAATTATAAATATTTATTATTTATTAATACAAAAAAAATGCACAATTTTTTCCTAATGAAATGAGATGGGATTTTTTTTCTCAAAAGTGCACGGGAATTTCGAAAAATCATACTATTTTTCTCTTAATAAATAGTTAATGACAATTTACTTCCCTGTGATATTCATAATATTCAATTTACCTCTCTGTATTATGATAATGTGATAGTTTACCCCCTGTGTTGTGATTAATGAGGCAATTTACCTCCTATATTATAATAAATGTAGCAATTTAACCCCTATGATGTCCAGTTGTCCACTCTCAATTTCGACAAGTGAGTTACACTCTCCGGTTCAAGGGGATAAATATAATTTTTAAATTTTTACAGGGGGGGTAAATTGCTCTTTTACCAATCACAGGGGTAAATTAAACATTAAGAATATCACATGGGGTAAATTGTCATTAGTCCCTTAAAAAAGTAAAAGACGAATCGTCATTTCCATTAAATTAGAAATTTAATAATGGACTAACATGCAAAATGACAAATTGTGTTGACGAAATTCTGTGAGTTAATATAGTTTGGGACTAATTTTTATTATAAATAATTTCTCAATCACTAAACTTAATTCATCTAGGTGTATGTGAGTTTTTTTTCCTTTTGTTTTGTCCTTATAAGTAAATTCGTCATAGTTCAATGGGTCATTTTCGCAGCCCAGCTTAATCGCTTCAGGCCGAAATCTTATAAAGAAGAGCAAAAGATAAAAACACCCCCATTCCTTGTTTAACTCCAAAAAGCCCCCCAGTATTATTTTAACTTTCAAAAAACCCTCTGTGATCTCAAATAAGTGCCAAATACACCAAAAAAAAAAAAAAAAAAGTGTGTTTCAAACGTTAAAATTGCAAGTATTTGTTCATATTTTGCTTTTGATATGGCAATTTTACCCCTGACATCGAAAGACAAAAACACCCCCTATGCTTTGTCTAACTCCCAAAAAAAAAACCATGTGTCATTTTAAATCCTCAAAACCCCCATGTGTTTGATTTTAAATACCACACTCGATCCAAATAGTATATACTTAATTTTTCAAAAAGAATAAATAAATTTACAAAAAAACAAACACATAGGGGAATCTTGTCATTCCGCCAAAAGTCAAAAATAAAATTATAAGTATATACTATTTGGGTCGAGTGTGGTATTTAAAACCAAATATAGGGGGATTTTTGGGAGTTAAAATAAGACAGGGAGATTTTGGGGAATTAGACAAAGCATAGGGGTGTTTTTGTCTTTTGCTCTATAAAGAATCCTATTATTCCTAAATGTAGAATTAAATCAGATTATTCGAAAATCAGTTTGGGTCGAGTGATAAAACATTGTGTAAAGTACGATGTAGTTCAACTCGATAAATTATAAGGATAATATTTAGAAATTAAATCAAGCTTTTAAAGTTTTACTCTTGTTCGGCTCAATTAACTTTGTTCAAAATGGGTTCATTCTAAAATGAAGCCATTTAAATCACAATCTTAAGTTATCAAAAAAAAAAAAAAAAATGAAATCGAAACCCTTAGTAAGAGATATAAAAACAAATTATATTTTTGCTATTTAACTTGAGTTCACCTACGAAAACCTTTCGGGTCAGATTCACTATATATAGCACCTTTTTTTTAATATTACACTGCTTCATCATTGACTACCTCCTCATATGACAAGTGCCCGTAAATCGATAATAACCCAATCTTAAATCAACATTTTATTGTTTGATATCTTTTGAAAAGAAAATTTAAATTCTTACATAGATCAGGTCAAAGAGTTTAGTGGTAAACTTTGTGATTGTAAATGCACCACATAATACATTTTAATGATGTCATGCTCTCACAATGTATGATATGGTGCATTTACAATCACAAGGTCTATGAAAAGCTCATAGATCAGGTCTATGCAAGAATTTTCCCTTTTAAAACTTGGTTTGAACTGAACTAGAAAGCTATAATGATAAATTTATGTAAAATTGTCAATTCTGACTCCATTCATGTTCAATTCGACTAAAACTCATTCACAATCACTTCATTTAGAAATCAAAACAACTTCAAATGTAATCTCAAGCTCAACAAAAAAAAAAATCCTTTAACTTCTAATAATCAAAACAACTTCAAACGTTCAATTTACTCCTCTATAATTTGAAAAAAAAAATTAATTTACCCCTGTAAATTTTTTAATAAAGCAATTTACCCCCTTCAGCCGAAGAGTGTAACTCACTTTTCGAAATTGAGAGTAGGCATGCAAACTATTTTATAACATAAGGGGATAAATTGCCACATTTATCATAACATAGGGGGTAAAATGTCACATTATCATAATAAAAGTGGATAAAGTGCCGCCTATAAAAATATCAGGGAGGCGATGTGAAACTTTTACAAAATTTCAGGGGGTAAAATGCTCTTTTTTAAACCACAAGGGGGTAAATTGAATATTATGTATTTCTTAGGGGGTAAATTATCATTAACTTTGGGGAAATTTTGGGTTTGGTACCAAAGTTGCAATGAAAATCTATCCTATCGTACCAAATTTGCATTTTCGTATCCAATGGTACCAAAATTGCAAGTAGGTCTATCCTATGGTACTAAAAAAGCAATTTTCCCAATAAGAAATTAAAATAGGGTAAATTTGTCTTTAAGTAAAATAAATTATTTAAATTTAAATTTTAGAGAGACATGTGTCACTAAGAGTAATGCTATCTCATGTGTTCCTCATCCTTCAAAATCTCATTTTAGTCAGACCCAAGAAATATACCCGAAAAATTGAATATTTACTACAAATTAGTAAGAATACTTTTTTGAAATGAGAATCAATTAACCTTGATTCAGTGGCCTCACAAATTTAACGATCCTTAAATGTCCAAACTCAGTCACAAATTTAATCATTTAACATAGTAGCTTCTTATCGGAATTTAAGAACAACTCCGTAAGGGTCTGTTTGGCAGTGTGTATTATGTATTGAAAGATATAAACAGATTAAGGAGTTTTTTCTAAATGGGAAAGTTACAAAGAGATAAGCAATGGACATTATTAAGTACTCATGACCAATATTATTTTATATTGGATTGTTAATATGAAGATAATAGTTTAAAGAGTGAAATCTTGATGCATATTTATGTGTATGTCTTTAGAAGTGGTGATAGAAGATACAAAACTATTAGTATCAAATTAATATGATGCATATTTATGTGTATGTCTTTAGAAGTGATGATAGAAGATATAAAACTATTAGTATCAAATTAATATTTTACGTGAAAGTGTATTTTTGAAAAAATTAATTCCACTTTAAAAAAGTGAATGCTTGTTTAGTACTTCACAAAAAAAAAAGGAAGGTACAAAAGGGTGGGTGAAAATCATGGATCAAAGTCACAACTAGGACCTTTAAAATTTGTGCTAGCACACGACCTGCATACACGAAAAGTCCAATTTAGACAGACCCAATTTTGTCATTAATTTTATTTGTATGAATTTTAATTTAAAACTAGTTACAATTTTTAAACAATATTATTATAAATTTGACATCACTTACTCTCAAACAATGTGGATTAAAATCGTCAATAAATTTGAAGATGTGGGGCTATTTTGTTAGTTTGAAATATTATGGGGTAGAATTATCAATAAAACTTAACTGCCATGTCACCACTTAACGGTGATTTTTTAACAATGATACCAAATGTGAGTGAATTTATTAAATTATGGTACCAAATATATTGGTCTGAATTTTTATGATAGTACAAGTAATAATCGATATAATTAAAACTACAAAAACTATATTTTAATTTGAGACAAACATGCCCAAAGTTATCCTCACTTTCTACTAGTGTGACGTATTCAATCATGTAACAATTATGTGGGTACACAGACAAACAGTGTATTTCCCGTGGTTGAAATTTAGCTTAATTAATTCTACAATATTAGATATTTTTTTTTTGATAAATCTACAATATTAAATTATACTATCAAGTCCTTTTCCTACAAAATATTACTGTACCTTTCACAAATTTATCTCATATACTGTACATTGGATAAGATCTTAAATTCTTCTCTACAGTATCATACTCTTTGAGGTATAAAATTTAATGTTCAATATGGTAAAAAAAATAAACTCCCACCAACCCTTCTTCCCCTACACGCCACCCAAGAAAATAAAAGATAAAACATCATTAACTCATAGAATGGAAGAAAAGAAGTAGTGGATTATGCATTGGATAACAAAATTACATTTATGTATTTATTTACTAAGCTATTTATTTACGGTTCAGATCGAATAGTATATTGAGTATATGCCATTCTCAATGTGATATCATCGGTAGAATTCGAAGTTGAATTTTATCTCCAGGTTTGCAAGTCGCTACCACTTGGCTCAACCTGCCAACCACCTTGAATATTTCAAAGAAAAAACAAGACCTCATTTTTCTTAGTTTAGTAACTTTTTCTTAGTTTTTTCGGAAATTTTTCAAAAAGTTTGTAATTTTCAGCTGACCGAAATATACATAAAAAATGATAATTTAATTCATGTGTTTAAGTTTCATGTAACACATAAGAGTTTGTTTAGTCTACTCCAATTTTACAAACAAATGTCAAAAAAAACATTGGGCCTATTTAACCAGGTCTCGCGAAACTGAGTCATAACTCTTCAAAATGAAGTTTGACAAAATCCATGAAACTCATTAAGACCATTTTCAACAGACCTCTTCAATTCAGACATCTTATCTTAAAATTTAAGGGATGAACAATTTATACATTCTCACTTTTTACTCTGCACTCCAACAATTTGTTAATATTTTAAGATTCTACTTTGGGTAAATACCACTTTTGGTCCCTCTTATCATTAATTTTTTACAGAGTGGTTCCTCTTATGTTTTTTTCCCGCTTTAGTCCCTACTATGAATTATGTGTTTCACTTTAGTCCTTATCAGGTGGTTCCGATAACACGTGACATGTATATGAATATTTTTTAGGGCATTTTCATCCGTTCACTATTGAGACTATTTGAGATATTGTTTAATTGATGAGCAATATTTGGTGTTTGAAGAAGATTTTGGGAGAAAACTTAAGTTTGGAACGAAATGGACGATTAAGTTGGATTGGAATGAAAGCCTATTTGGAAGAGATTAAATATTTTTTTTAAAATTAGAAAGACGAAAATATCCCTGTTAGTTTACTTGAAATGAAGAAATTACCCTCATGTGCATATCACATGTTACCAGAACCACCTTGGATCACTTGAAAGGGACTAAACTGAGACAAATAATTCATAGTAGGAACTAAAGTGGAGAAAAAAAACATAAGAGGGACCACTCTGTAAAAAGTTAATGATAAGAGGGACCAAAAGTGGTGTTTACCCTTCTACTTTTAAATAATCACACCACACCACTTCACTCCAACTTTAAACTACTTTGACTTTTAAAGTTTTACTTTGGACTCTCAAATATGAGAGTCCAAACTTATAGTGCCTGTTTGTTTGGCGTTTGGGAAAGTAGTTTGGGAGAGTAGTGGAGGTTTGTGAAATAATCTCGATTGGCGCAATGTTGTTTGTTTGAGTTTTGAGAAAGTGGTTTGAGAAATAAAGTAGGTGTAGGTTTTTTTGGAAGAGTTGGGTTGTAGGTGTAAGATGTGTAAGACTTTATGTCAAATCATGTTTGTTATGTGAGATAAATTGTGTAAGAGATATGTTACTTTATGTCAAATTAAAGTAGAGTTTGTATAGGTTTTCTTTAGAGATAAGAAAATTGTTGTTTGTTTGGCTTTTGAGAGAGTAGTTTGAGAAAATTAATGGATGACAAATTTATTTCGGAAAATAGAAAACATGTTTGTTTGGCATTTTCCAAACACGAAAAAATTCTGGAAAATGACAAACAAACAGGCCCATAAAATTTTGGTAGTCTTATTTTTTAAAGACTCTCTTGAAGTATATTTTTTGTACAATTCTTATAATTTGGTATATAGAGACTCTCTTGGAGATGGTCTTACAAACTTATTCAGAAATACACATCCAAACTCTTGAAACCTATAAAACTTTAATTTGATACATACCTATTTTTTTACACCCAAAATCTATAAAAAAAATATTAATTTGACACACACCACTTATCTTTTTCCCAAACCCAACATCTATACTCAAACCAAGTAACGTATCAGTTTTTTCAAAATCACAAAATTCAATATAAAAAGACTAACCAAATGAGATTTTAAAGGTTTCATTGAAACCATTCAAACTACTCCCTCCATTTCATATTATTTGTTGCTTTGACAAAAAAATATTGTTTCACATTATTTGTCGATTTAGAAATTCAATGCAAAATCAATTCATTTTTTTCAGATTTATCCTTTTATCATAATTGTTTTAACATCTAATTAAGAAAGGAGAGAAAAAAATAATTATTACTCAAATGAGGGTATTTTTTGATTAATCTTCAAATGATAATTATTTAATAAATTTCTTAATTTTTGTGTCACTATCCAAAATAATAAATAATATGAAACAAATGAAAAAAAAATTTAAACTGAAACCCACAAAATCAATTCTAAGCTATTTGGAGGCCATTAATTTTTGAACTAATTATTCATGCTAATAAATTAATGCTCCCAAGAAGTTAAATAAATGTACTAGTACAGCTAAAGCACGTGACAACAAATAGGACAGGGATAGAAGTCGGGTTGTCAAGTCGCTGTTGTTCTTTTTTCTCAATTTCTCAGTATTTAACGTTAAATCACATCATTTCAGATTTCACACCAAAACACACACTCAACTTTACTACCTACACCTCCCCACACCCCTACAACCTCTATAATATCGGGTTATTTGCATTTACACCCACTGAATTATTGCTATTTAGCAGTCCTCCCATATATTTTCAATTTTTGGTAATCACACCCCTTATGTTAAGAATTTTTTTACTCAACCATGAAAAACTAATTAAATATCCATTTTACTCTCCCATACCCGTTACTTGGTTAATAATATGAACTTTGGACATTGAATATTGCTTTAACAATTCATGCTTCCAAGATTCCAAAAATTCAAACAATTATGTTACCAGAACATACATTATATACAATAAAACCATGCTTAATACTTCTAAATACATAAACATTCCAAACCAAATGATGTTGTCGTATATTTGTTTTGGAATGTTTTTTAACCATGGTGTTATTGCATATAATGGCTTTAATTTTGATGTACGTACTGATTACAATTTTTGTACATAAACTTTTCAATACTACTATGAATTTTTAGGTTAGAACTTAGAAGCATGGAATAAACAAACTTATATTTTGTGTAATTCTTTTAGGCAATAAATGTAGCAACACTTAATTTTAGAAAGTTCATATTATTATTCAATTCCAGAGGAGGGTAATAAAATGGACATTTAATAATTTTTTTGACGTTGAAATAGATGGTTTCTAAACAGAAGGGATGTGATCGTCAAAAAATTTGAAGTTTTGGGGATGATTGCGAAATAGCAATAGTTGAGAGGTGTAAGTTAAATAACCCTATAATAACCCCCCCAACCCCCACACCCCACCCCACCCAATTTCTCACTCCTTCAACTTCTGACTTACTTCCATTATATGTTGGTCTTCACTTTCACCTCTCTCTTCCTCCTACATTCTCATATCCATGTATGTTTTTTCTCTACATTTTGTCTTGGCATTTATATTTTCTATTTTTTATTTTAATTTAACTTACCTAACAATTTTAAATGCTTTAAATCTCTCCTTCAAGTTCCATGTGCTTGCATTTACATTTACAAATTGTTCTTGTTCTTTATAAAGTTTCTTTGTGTTTCCTTTTGTAGCAAATTTTCAATTACAAAAAGCAACCAAGAAATGACTAAAGATGAAGACTTTAAGCTCCTAAAGATCCAGGTATTTTTTTTTCTTTTCTCCAATAGAACATTCTGTTTGTCTTTAAGCCCAATGTTTTTTTTCTATTTTCTTTAGGAAATTTAAAAGAAAATAGAAATCTTTCCTGCTTTTTATTGTTTGTATTTTTAATTAAATATTTTGTTCTTTTTTGTGTTTTGTTTTTTGTTTCTTGTTGCAGACTTGTGTTCTCAGGGTGAACATACACTGTGATGGGTGTAAGGAGAAAGTGAAGAAACTTCTTCAAAAAATTGAAGGTGATTTTACCCTTTTACCCTTTTATCCTTTTGCTATGTTATTTAATTAGATGTTCATATTGTTTAATTTTTTTTTGGATTTAACTTATTTTTTATTAGGTGTAGAGATCTTGAGTAAAATGCAAACATACCCACTCAGCTTTCCCTTAATTGACAAAAATTCTTCATGTTATGCTAATTATAATAATTAACAAGGAAGTTGTTTGTCAATTAACAAAAAATTAATGGAAAATTGTAAACAATACTTTAATACAAGGGTTTTAACTCTAGATTTTTTCAATCAAGAAATGTTGTGAATATTTACAAGATTCATGAGTCTATTAACAGAAAATGAAGTTTTTTGCAGCATTAGAATTGTAGTATTTTATTTTTGGGTAATTGTAGTATTTATTTCATTTTTTCTCCCTATTTATAATCTCAGGAGTTTACCAAGTAAACATAGACACAGAACAACAAAAGGTCACAGTTTCAGGAAATGTAGATTCTTCAACTTTAATCAAGAAATTAATCAAAGCTGGTAAACACACTGAGCTTTGGTCACAAAAAACTAATCAAAACCAAAACCAAAACCAAAAACAACAAAAACAGAATCTCGCTTTCGTCAAAGACGACAAGAAAAACCACAACAAGAACAACAACAACAACAACAAAGGGCAAAAGCAAGTTGCGATCAAGAACATTGAACCCGTAAAAAACAAGCAGAAATACCCTCTCGTTTCCGAAGAAGATGACGTTTGTTTTGATGACGATGATGACGATGACGAAGACGAGGATTACGATGAAGAGGAAATGCAATTTATACGGGCGAAAATAAATCAACTAGCTATGCTTAAACAACAAGCTGAAGCAGCAAATGCAAATGCGAAGAAAGGCTCGATATCGAACAACATTGCTCCAAATGCGAACAACAACAACAATAACAACGGAGGAAAGAAAGCGAACCCGAATCAAAACATGGGATTTAAGCCAAACCCAGGGGTGAAAATGTCCGAGGGTAAAAGGGGAAATGACATCAACTCTATGATGAATCTTGCCGGTTTTCACGGAAATGGAGCTGCTAGTACTATTAATCCAAATGGAAATGGATTTCAAGTCCAACCGAACAACGTTTATCCGGGATTAGCTTCAGGGCATAATAGTAATAATCCGATGATGAATATGAACGGGTTTCAACAGTATAATAATGCGATGAATTCGCAGAATCGACAACCTCAGATGATGTACAATAGATCTCCATTTGTGCCTCCGAGTACCGGGTATTATTACAACTATGGACATGGACAGGTGCTTCCATATTCTTACAATGATCCTGGACATGGTTATGGTGATCATACTGCTTCTCACATGTTCAGTGATGAGAATCCAAGTAGCTGTTCTGTTATGTAAAAGTTGGAATGAATTTGGGTACTATTTATCTATTTTGTTTAGTGTTTTTATTCCCTTTTTTTGTTGCCTATTATTATTATTGTTATTATCTAGATGTGGGATTTGTAAAATTTCCTGTTCCCTTTGTTTTTCAGGACAGACTTGATCTTAAGATTGTTGTTCTGTATTTTGTAATATCAGAAAAAAAAAAGAAAAAAAGTAATTAGTTGATAATTGTAGTGGGTATTTTACTATGGCTTTGGAGTGAGGAAGATGGTCAAATTTTATTTATTTATTTATTTATAATGTTGGCAGACAAGGTGTGGCATTGGTTGGTGCAACTGTAGAGATGTGTCATAAAATGTTGCAGAGGTTAGGTTAAGGACTTAGGAGGAAGGAATAGTTGTTTTGACACGGTATCACATACTCCTATACAAATTAAAAGGTAAAATTGCACATTTTGAATTGGGTAAAAATCTTATTATTATGTGTATAAGTTGAATAGTAAAAGATATTAACTAAATCAACAATAGAAATCCTGATACAACCTATGAGTCTTATTACAAAGTAGAGACTGATCAAACTATCTAGATCCAATACAAATCCATGTCTAAACAAGTAGCTAAATCGATCTTTGTAGCTCTGAGCTAATCTACATCAAGTAGCTAAATCGATCTTTGTAGCTCTGAGCTAATCTGCCTTGAATCACGTGCCCTCTTCATTAAATGCCGACCGTATTTATAGGAGGACTATTCATCAGGGTCAGTTGGGGTATTTTGGGTCGGGTCGTATGGAAATGTGTTGGAGTTCGTACAAAAATAAAGTCGGTGAGAGGGACATGTTGTACAATCATGACCGTCAGATCATTTGGGAAATTTCGTACGAGAAGAGTGTAGATTGGGGGTACCTTGGCTCTAAGATTGTCCTAGTTTGTGTAGTAGATCGGACAGGAGCTCGATTTAGAGATCCGATCGATCAGGAGATTGGATTGGTTATTCGACCTCGGCATAGCTCGGGTTAGCCTATTTTGACTTGGTTGGCTGCCACATAGATGCCACGTAAATGTACAAAGTATGGTAAATCACATTTAGTCTTTTAACTTTTAATGGACAGCAATTTTGGGATAGTTTTTGCTCAAGCAAGTAGTTCCGATCCTTTTAACTTTAGCGTTTGGAGTTTTAGGACATCTAGATGCAATTTTAGTTCTTAAGATTATTTATTTTGCCATTTTAGAACATTTGGTTGTAATTTTGTTCCTTTTAACTTTTTGAATTATGTGAGCAATGAATCAGAATTACATTAAAATGTCTTCAAAATAGAAAACACTAAAAAGTGAAAAGCCAAACATTTCCAGTCAATTGTCCTAAATTGTATATTTAAAAAGTTAAAGGATCGAAACTGTTTATCACAGAAAGAACTGTTCAAAATTCACCACGTAGTAAAAGTTAAAGTATTAAAAATACATTTATATCTTAATTTATATATATATATATTATATGTTAGGTAGATGAGCACGAGGGTAGCACGTGCAAATTGTCTAATCTATGTTGATCTTTTAGGACCACCAAAGGTACATACAAGCTAGTCAAGTGTTAAAATATGCAGCAAAACAATTGAAGCAAGTTTGTAAAATGGATATAATAAATGACAGAGTTGAGTTGTTTGGCGTTTGTATAGTCTTTAGAGTATAAAAAAATAGTTTGGACTATAAGGGTAACAATACAAGTAGGGCTGTTGGTGGGTCGGATTTGGGTCGGATCAGGCTCGTTCCGATCCATCTTTATTTATATCGGATCGGATCCTGTCGGATAAGGATCTTGTTTAGATTGTGCTCGGATCTTGATTTTTTGAATTCAATGTATCTTGATAGGATTTACATTAATATTTTTTCTTAAAGTAAGGTTATTAACTTTATAATTTTAGTTCACATGTTCAAACATCCTTTACTAATATTCATATTTTTAGATGAAAGTATTGGTTTAAATAAATTTATAAACGAGTTATAAATTAATATCTTCTTAAATTGACAGTGAAATATTATTAATGATACATACTTATATAAAATATTATATATATCGTTCTTTTTATTTTTTATCGGATACGGATCTTTAACGGATCGGATCGATCTAAATCCATATTTGCTCCATGTGTTTCAGATTATGAATCTTTATAATCGGATCAGGTCCATCGAATCTCCAATTGGACAATTATCCTAATAAATCGGACCGGATTCGGACAGACCCAGATTGAAATCTGCCCCATTGACAGCCCTAAATACAAGGGTTATTTCTACTAACGTTTGGACTAATTTGATGAGTTTTTTGGCAAGTTAACTCTCTTAGATATGTCGAATTGGCAATTTACTTCCATATGATATAAAAATAGACAATTTACCTCCCTATGATATGAAATAATGAGCAATTTACATCCTTCTTAGTGGAGGTGTTGAAACACGCTCTATAATGCGACTGATACTTTATTTTCATGTGAAAAATAACCAATTTAAGTCAATTTGACAACATATTCATTTCACTTTATCCGATGTGATATGTGTAAATAAACAATTTACCTCCATGTGGTATTCGTAAATGTGCACTTTAACTCCCTCTGATATTACATAATTGGAATTTTACCTCCTTGTAAAAATATAAAAATCTAGAGGAAGACAATGTGTTTCCAACTGCCTATTTAAAATAGCAAGGAGAGTTAATTTGCTATTTACTCCTTGATTGACTAGTGTGTTTATGTTTCATATTCTATTTTCACTATTTCATTTCATTGAGAATGGGCATTTGTTTGTTATTAGTCCTATGATTTTTTTATATTTGAAGATGCACTGTAACATTTCCATTTTTATAATTGATCTCAAAGCTTACTACCCATTTGCATAAGTTTGAGATTAGAATGAAAAGGAAAGTCAAATAACAGTGTAAAGGTTCATCAACAAAACTATCAAAAAAAAAGAAAAAAAGGTTCATCAACAAACTAACTTCTCTCTAGAATATTTAGAAAGTGACCACATAGATTGACTTTTCCTTCAACCGCTATAATTGAACCTCGAGCAAAAGACAAAATCACCTCCTATGCTTTGTCTAACTCTCAAAAAATTTTCAGTGTTATTTTAACTCTAAAAAAATCCCCTATGATCTCAAATAAGTGCCAAATACACCCCTAAAAAAGAGATTGTGTTTTAAACGCCAAAATTGCAAGTATTTGTTCACATTTTGCTTTTGATATGACAATTTTACCCCTCACATCGAAAGACAAAACACCCCCTATGTTTTGTCTAACTCCCAAAAAAAACCCCATGTGTCATTTTAAATACCCAAAACCCCCCTGTGTTTGATTTTAAATACCACACTCGACCCAAGTAGTATATACTTAATTTTTCAAAAAGAATAAATAAATTTAAAAAAAAACAAACACATAGGGGTAAATCTTGTCATTCCACCAAAAGTCAAAAATAAAATTATAAGTATATACTACTTGGGTCAAGTGTGGTATTTAAAACCAAACACAAGGGGATTTTTAGGAGTTAAAATAACACAGAGGGGTGTTTGGGAGTTAGACAAAACATAGAGAATGTTTTTGTCTTTTGCTCATTGAACCTCATCTGTTAAGAGTTTATGCACCACAGTTATATAATCTAACAACCTTTCATTCATAGCTTTTACTTATGGATTAAAATACTTCATGTTAGTCCCTATAATTTTACGTGAAATTTTTTAAAATTAGTTTCATGAAATAAATCGAGAAAAGACCTATTTTAACTTGAATTACTTCATGTTAGTCCTTCCTTGCTATTGAAAAGTAAGCTATATTGACTAATTCTATTTCCAATATTATAGAACTTCTTATCAATCATCAAAGCCAGGAGAGTTGAAATAGGAGTAGCCCAACTAGGCTAACTATTGTTCGTGAGTGTAGATTGATCATGTAATGAAGTTCACCCGTATCAATCACAACAATATCACTTGATTAGAAAAATGGGTAAAATTTAAAAAATGGTCCTATAACTTTGGAACCCTTTCAAAAATAGTCATGTAACTATGCTAAATACATATTTCATCCTCTAACTTTCACCAAATTTCAATTTTAGTCATATTCATAACAAATTTCGTCCTCTAATCTTCAATAAGTTTCAAATTTCGTCCCACAAGTACAAATCAGATCTACTACCATATTAAAAATTTGTAATTGCAGGATGAAAAATGAAACTTATTGAAAGCTAGAGGACAAAATTTGTAAATACAGGATAAAAATTGAAACTTGTTGAAAGTTAAAATACGAAATTTGTAATGCGTAGAACCAAAATTATAACAAAGAGAAAGTTAAAAGACTAAATTTGTACAATATAGTTACATTACAGATTATATTGAAAATAATCCAAAGTTACATGACTATTTTTAATTTTTGCCCCGAAAAACATGTGGTTTCCCAAATTAATATTGTAATAAAACCACGAATTTCAAGGGTACTAAGAGAATTATTAGACAAGTCCAATTCCATAGCAATTAAAAGATTATTAGTATTCACAACCAGTACATTGTTATGTATGCGCATATGTAGTTTAATCATGGATAAAAATTTTGTTTCGAGTGTGTGTTTCGGTCAGCCAAATACTGGAAATTTTTTGAAAATGTTTTGGAAAACTAAAGAAAAGTTGTAAAAAAAGTTACTAAATTTAGAAAAATAACAGAGTTTAAGGCAAGCAAATAGTTTCGGAATTACATCTTGTTTTCGTTTTACTTTATTCATAAACGGAAACTTTTCGATATTTTTGATGGAAAAGATTGAAATTTTGATCCATGAGTTTAATATGAACTACATGAAGAAATTCAACAAAGATTTGCATAATTCTAACAGCAAAAATGAACTATAATAGAGTAGCTTCCATTGATTTGACTATAGAGAAACTAGTCCTTATAAATTATAGGACCCATAAACAAATCCTTCATGATCTCTAACCACTACAACAAAAGTGTTTTTTAGTGACACTCTGGTGTTGGCATTTTCTTCAAAATGCCACAACAATTTAATAAGACAACATCCTTAATAGATGCCACGATAGTTAACTCATTGGTGGCATTAACCTGCTAATATTGATGACCTTTGAAATGATAATGTCATGCTAATTTTATAAGATGATATATCTAAAAAATGTCATATTAGTTGGTCATTTAGTGGCATTAACTAAAGACTTTAGTGATATTTTCTATGAAACGTCATAATTTCAAAAAGCTATACGTGGCATTTAGGCTTAAAATGTCATTACTAGATATTTTTAGAAAAACGTCACTTGACCTGGTTATATTAGCTTCATAATTTTAGTAATGTCACCCTATTGGATGATCTAGTGACATTAACTAAAGAATTTATGGTATTTTCTGAAATATAAAACTATTATCTGAATTTATATGATTCTATCGTAGAGGAAGGTGGCCTGAATGGTCATCCTTCATACTTTTTAATGTTATATAGATTAGTAGAGTAAATAATGACATATGCTTATGTTTTTTATCAGATTGGAGATGCAGTTTGTTCGAAAAACATAATAAATTTAAACAGTAGAAACAATTGCTATTGGAATACTGAAAACAGTACAAGATTATTGGAGAAGCAGATAGGATTACATTGCATGGTGAAATAGTTTGTGGTAAGTAACCATTTTAATATATAACACGTTAATATTACTACTTCAAATACAATAGAATATTTTTTGTGGTAGTAATGTGTTTATTCTTGTGCTATACATGTAGATGTCGAAGGAAATTGATTCTCATCTTTATGGATGATCACTAGGATTCTTTGGAGGATGCATTATTGGAAGACTTTGGGTATTGATGACACATATGGTTTCAAAAGATAAACTTTCTTAATGATTAGCAATTTAGTTGGAAATGTATAGTGTCATTTTTTTTTTACTTTACACGACATTTGAATATTGTTATTATGAATGAGAATTTCTTGTATTATATTTGTTATAGTGATTAGATTTGAATTTATAAATTGGCTATGATTATTTTACTTCATATTTTGAGATTTTTATTTATATTTTAAATTTTAAATTATTGTATGCGGATTAAATATAAATTATTATATATTATGATTTGGGATTTCACTTTATTAATAAGGTTTAAGTGACACTGTAAAATGTCTTTTAAATATTATTTTGTGGCATTGTACAAGGTCATTATTAACAATGTAAATGACATTGTTAAAGTATCATTTGAGGTCATTAATAACATTATAAGTGGAGTTTTAAAATGTCTATGAATTATCCTTCTATGTCATTAAGAAATGCAACAATTGACAGCATCTACTGTCATTTTGAAGTAACACAAAACTATTCTATTCTCACATTTTCAAATGCAACAACTTATACTTATTGTGTTGATATAAAATGTCAGAAAATTAACATTTTATGGCATTTTATGATGTCAATTCATTCAATTACAATGGCGTCTTACAATGTCATGTTATTTTAACTTATGTGGCATTTTATTTATGCAACTAAAGAGACAATATAATGACATTATACTTTTAGCTACATCGATGTAAATGGCACTTACTAAAACTACCATTATATATGAAAATGTCACCACAATATCTTTTGTATGACATTTTTTAATGTCTGTAAAGCACATGTTTGTTGTAGTGAACTATAGTAAATAAATTTGTACATAATATACCATATTTTACTATGATTATGTGGACATGACCTGGACTTAGGAAAGATGAAAAAGAGTTTGAACATAATATTATTCGGCTGTGAAAAACGACCTAGGGAGCCAGATCCGATCTAAGAGAGTACTTCATCGACCTAACTGGTCGAATGGCCTATACAAGCCTCTGGAGGAGCCGATCTCGATCTGAAGATGTACGAACCTCAACCTCATCAAGGCATCCAACAGCCACAACATAACTATATTTGTTCTGGATAGCAACATCCTTGTGTATGATTCCTGACACCTTTCCGTACAACCCGAACCGAATATTCGGCTTAACACGGAGAATTACTCCTTCTATAAATACGACAATCATTAAATGAAGAAGGCATGTGATCCCATGCATTGATTTCGTTCCTACTTTAAGCGAGCTAGTTATGCCATCTCCATTGGTAGGGCAGGGCCAGGGCTCCGGAGCCTTGGGGCTGCCCCTAGCCCTGCCTGATCGTCTCCAATGGCAGGGCTCCGAGCCCCATTTAATTCCATCTTTTTTCTTCCTCAATTTCACTATTATAATAATAGTTTTAATTTTATTTTTAATATTAATATTAATAATACTAATAACTATTTTAATAATATAATTAAATTATTAATAGTATTAAAATAGTAAAATTAAAGAGAGTAGATAATCATAAAATTAAATTTGTGGTTTCATTTTACTTCATTATTTCATTTCCGTTAGTTTAATTTCTTTTGCTTCTATATCGATATGTTCTTATCTTTTAGATATATCATCCTTCTATTCTTAGATTCTATAATCTATCAACAATTTCAATGAAAACAAAGGGAGGAAGCAAAACCTGAATTCTCAAATGCTATGTTTAGAAGGTTAATCGGACCCGGATCTTGCACTCGGATATCGGACGTCCAGCGGACTCGGATCCATATTCACTTTTCATTAATCCAGAGCGAATATGGACATACCTTACGGAATTTGGATCCGTATTCGGGTCGACTCCGATCCGGTCCAAATCCGATCCAATTGACAGGCCTAATTGTAACAATAGTAAGTTGAGACTATTATGTGGACCAAAAGAGCAAATAAATATTTTAAAAAATGGGACAAAAATATCAATTTTATAGAATGTAGAATTGAAAGTACAGAGTATTTTAAATTTGCAATTCCTTGGATTTTAAAATGCAAATTTGCCTTTGGTGAACCACGTACATGTGATTTTAATTATTTGAATAGTAAACTCCTAATAATTTTCTTTTGCTTAGTTAGCATATTGTTGTTTTGCTTAATTTTAGTTGATTAATTTGATTGGGGTTGTGTTTGAATAACATGTCGAAGAACAAGAGGAAATGGAAATGGCTATCATTTCCAAAATATAAAATAGAAATATATGTGAAAGCCAAATGCAGTTTTTTTGCATTGTAAATTTCATTATATGAAGAATACATGATTCTATTTTGTACTTACATTACGACTATTTTCAATAAGATATACTCATGTTTATTGTTATAAACATATAAAAGTATTTGTAATTATTTATTATACATGGGTTTGTGCATAGCACGAGAATAAGCTAGTAAAGTGTATATGGAACGATCATCTTGTCCCAATGAGTTTTAATTTCATAAACTCGATTTGAATTGCGTTTTAATGTTTGATTTTAGTGGTTTTGAAAACCTAAAATGTGCTTTG
The DNA here is from genome assembly GCA_030819805.1 of Penstemon newberryi var. newberryi. NCBI lineage: Eukaryota > Viridiplantae > Streptophyta > Magnoliopsida > Lamiales > Plantaginaceae > Penstemon > Penstemon newberryi. The sequence goes on along the minus strand of JAUALY010000001.1, from coordinate 75,140,780 downwards.
AACGTTGAGGTTTGAGGAAAAAACAAAGTAATCAAATCAATGATGGAAATGTACTAAAGTTAAGTTACTGTATGATGGAATTTATAAACCTGAATTTAAGTTTCCCTAAAAAAAAAAAAAAAAGGGATCGGATTTTTTGACGCTGATATTTTACGGATCTGTGCCGGGTTTGGACCCTGTGCTTCTGAACTGGTATTATGCTGGGCCGGGTAAAATCCCACCCATTGAGGCCATCTCCAAGAGTACTTCTAAAACTCAAATTTTAAGAGTTTTGTTAAATTTCACACAAATATTGTTCTCCAAGAGCACTCTTATATTTTATGGGTCCTTAAAAATTTTGGGTTTGGAAGGCCAAATACCCATGGCCAAATTCAAAGTGTATATCTCAAATGTTCTACATGAAAGTACAATTTTGTACTTTCTTGCACAATATTTAAGAATTATGCAAATATATGATTATTATTTAATAAAATAATACTTAGAAGTAATTTGTTAAAATATAAACTAGCTGTTGGAATGAAGTTGTGTGTTTGTTTAAAAGTAGTCTTTTAAAATATAAACTAGCTGTTGGACTGCAGAGTAAAAATTGAAAGTGTATAATACTGTTCACTGCTTATATTTTATGATAAAATGTTGAAATTTAAGAGATCTGTTGGAGATGGCCTGACAGGCCTAAGCCCAATATAAGAAATATTTGGTCCCAATTTAGTTAAAATAAAAATGAAACCCTAGCCCTAGGGCAAAAGGATCTTAAAAGCCAATCTTCCCCTAGCTTTAATTTTCACGCCTTAATTCTCTTGCCCGTAGCTATGGCTGGAGCTGACAGGCCCAGGGGTAAGAATGGAGCTGTCTGGGGTAAGATCCCTCACACCTACCTCTACGTATAGTTTCAAGATTGTTGTTTAGGCTGAAAATTCAATTCTAGATTTGTATTTAGCTTTATTCAATCAATTTTACATATATATATTTCATGTGCGAATGTCTAGTTTGTTTGTGTTTTAGGTATTGATGTAAAACCTGGAACCCCATTCATTCTTTCTCCTGATATTGAAGGACGAAGGGTCAAGATTTTTGAGGTTTTGTAACTGAATCTTGTTTGGCCTTTTACTTATTTGAATGATGATTATGTTGTATTTCAATCAATCAATCAATCTTTTCTGGTTAGGCTGTACTCGGAAAGGGCGAAGAAACTAGCACCAACAAAAGTGTGTTGTTACAGTGTCAAGTGGGTAATACAAGTCCAGTATTCCTCTGTTCTTTGCTGCCTAACACAATGGAGTTGTGCCGGTTAAGAGTGGAACTCGAGGAGGAAGAAGATGTGATTTTTTCTGTTATTGGCCCAAGAACTGTCCACCTTAAGTGTCATTATGTCCAACCTTGTTTTGCGTATCCTTTTTCGAATTCCAATTTAACAAAATATTACTACTAGTAAATCTTTATTTAGTTTAGATGTTGTTGAATGAATCATACATACATACACTTCCTTTACTTTGATTTAATAGTGAGCGAGAATTCAAGGAAGAACTTGAATACTTCACCTCATGGAGAAATTACATTGAGATCATTGAACCTCAAGCTGTTTCAAATAGTAAAGGTATATGTTTTGCACTCTCTAGATGGATCTTTCTAATATTTTTGATATTTGTTGCCTACCCATCCAATCTTTTAATTGTTGCTATATATGTGGATTGGTTGATTATCATTTTTATGAGAAGCTTTATTTATTTATCTAACTATTTGATCATGTGTATTTACTTATATTGAAGATTTAACAAAACACTTGTAGAAGAAATCTACATCTTGGACACATTTACTAAATTTCTTGTGTTCCTCTCTGCAGATAATAAACCATGAGCACCTCCCTCCTTTCCAAAACGTATTGTGGTGGGTTGAGATTGCCAGTTTATTTAAAAGTTATAATTATGATAGTAGTAATATCAGTTAGAAATTTTCTATTGCTTTGAGATTGTTGTTACTCTGTTTCTTGTTTTGATCCGAATCCATTGTACAAACGTGCAGTCGAATTTTATTCAAGTTTTTGAAAGTGGTTGTCAATGTTAAAATTATGTTGTTTGGCACGGATGAGATGTACATAATGGTGGGGGTTATTGGATTCTTTTAATTGAGAAAAGTCATCCATTCGAATTTTTATGAGCATTGAAAATAAGAATGTCTTGGTTGTTGGGAGTGGAAATTCTTCTGGTGGGTAAATTGCTTTTGATTTGTCTAATTGGGGTGCTAAGACTTTTATAAATATTTGCACGGCTAGTGTTATTGCCAGAACAACAATTGTAATTGTTGCTGCCAGAGCAAATTTTCAAAAATTCTTAACATACCCTTAATGTTCAAAACTCATTAATTACTATCTTTGATTTAGGAAACTTGTTTTTTCTTCTCTTGAAGCCATTTTTCTTTTTCCAGAACTTACACTAGCATTCTTCTTCTTTTTCATTCGAGATTAATGATTAAAGTTTCGTTTCTTTCCAAAGATTGTTGACGATAAGTTGGTTTTAGCATTCTTGAACAATATATTCATTTTAATTGCAATACTTTTCCATTGTGATGCTTTTATCTCACTGAAAATACAATGCGATAAAATTACTGGTAAGTTTGTATCTCTTTAAGTGGAACAATTTTTCCTTTATTTCTTCTTTAATCACTCTTTACAGTGAATATTGTAACTAACAAATTGTATTGTTCAATATGAATTTCGATTTTAATTAGGACTAAAAGCTTAATTTGGACAATTTAGTTTTGGGGAGGGAAAAGATGCAATTAAGAAATTATAATTTTCTATATAAATTGTAATTGCGAAAGGAAAGAAGAACCAATTGAAATCTTAGTATTAAAAAATGCTTTTGATTTGTCTAATTCGGGTGCTAAGCCTTTTATAATCATTTGCAGTAACAAAAAAAATCATGATTTAGTAATATAATAAATAAATATTAATAGAGTTAATAAAAACTGAAATACCCTCCATATTTTGTTAGCTTCAGTAAGATACAGCTGGACGTGTAATGTTCTTGAAAATATGAAAATTCCGAATTAACTACCAAGTTAAAACATGGATTAAATAAATTTGGCTTCCCAAATAACAGTTATAATTAGTTTTAAAAAATTTGCTTTTGATTTGTCCATTTGGGGTGCTAAGTACACCCGGGAATTAATCCACCATGCCGAGTAGTGTACTAAAAAACATCATTGTTTTGGCTCGAGCCGAGCTTGATCTCTTACTTGTTCGATACGTGCAAGCTCGTTTTCAGCCCTATCCATTACCTTTCAATATCATTATCAATATATATATATTTGCAATATGCGTTGAATAATAATAAATATGTTTAGGTTATGCACATGGGTAAATTATAAAAGAAAAAGTTATGCTGGGTTTGTAGTAAGATATTTCTCAAAACCCTAATCCAAATTAAATGAATTATTCTTATATGTAAAGTAAGATTAAGTCGCATAAAAATTGCGAGATTAAAATGATAATTCAACAATTTATCTACTATTGTAAACCATAAATGATAATTCAACAATCTTGATTATAACAAGATTCTTAAAGCATTAGCAAAATCTAATAAGATACTAGTGTAACTTATCAAATGCACTAGTATAACATTTCCTCAATATTTTCTCTCAATGTGACCTTTTCATCAAATGAACTGGGTAAACCCGCAACTGCTTTATTTCCTGCAGAAATGAACACAAGAATACAACACAATCCGTTAAATATATATATCGACAAGATGTAAATTTGTACTCCCTCCGTCCTTTAATTTTTTATCCTATTTTCTTTAATTTTTTATCATATTTATTTTTTGAGATGTCCCAAGACAACACTCTCTGTCCTTGTCAAAAATACCCTCTTACTTAAAGTAATGATTTGACCTCTCCACAACTTTTAAGGACATAAATGTCAAAATACCTTAACCTAAAAACCCAAGGGAGGAAAAAATAAGGACGGAGCGAGTAGTATTTAGTTGATTATAAAAGAAATGAAAATGCACATCAAGAACATAGTAAAAGAAGTGAAAGTCAAAAGAGAAATTGCCCACCGGTTTTGGAACATTTCATCGACATCCAATCATCCCAGTTCTCCTCGGTGATACCATCTGCAAAGTAGTATGAACTTTCAAGGAAAAATTCATTATAACAGGACATATAATCAACTTTTAATATCAGCCCTTTTAGCAATTTTGTTGTAATGCCCCAACCCTCGATCGATATATAGCTTGTTGGAGTATTTTTCATATCCATTAATTGCTTAGATAAAAATACACATTCAAAAACCTCAAAATACTTTATAAGACATATATACATGGAGATAAAGGAATATAATATATGTATATGAGTGCAAAACATACATACATTTTATCCCGCGATAATTGATCAATTCATCATCATCATCATAGTCACAATCATCATCATCATCATCATCATAATCATCGCTTGTATCATCATGAGGAAAGTAATAGAAATGATTACTAAATCAAAGTTAAGGAAGCTGATGATTACGAGATTTAATACCATAATTACATTTTGAGGAGTTATAGTAATAAATAGATTGGTCTCGTCTCTAACTCATCAACAAAATAAAAGGATACGGACCACTGTGGCAATCTAGCCATAGTTATGGGCAGAGGCGTGAAAATTTTCAACAGCAATTTAGCAAAGCTCGGGAATTTATATGTCAGTATCCTTTTGCCGTAGGGCTAGGGTTTATTCCCATAGCTTGCATGTGATTTTTTTAATTAATTCTCATTAGTTTTCTAGTCTTTTTTCCTATTTAATTAACTATTGTTCTCTTAACTTTTTTTTTTTCTTAACAATTATTCTATTAATTTCTATTTTTGTTTCTTAATAATTATATAAATTTTATTTCTTTCTTAATAACTACAAATAGAATTCAATTTTTTCCTCTTTAGTCTTTTTTCTTTCTCAATTATCATTTATTCTTTTTATTTATTTTCTTTCTTAACAATTGTTCTTTTAATTTCTTTTTCTTTCTTAACAATTATTTTATTAATTTTTTTCTTTCTTAATAACTATCAATATAATTCAATTTTTTATAATAATTCTTGTTATCTTTTTATTTAATATATTACTACACAAAATTTCGTTCCCCAAATAATATTGATCTAGCTCAAATGAACAATTGACGCGATCAATTGTGAATGTAATTTGTGTGATTTGAAATTGTAATTAAGATATATACATAAATGTTTGGTGTTCTTTTGGGGTCAGTATTATGTAATTAAAGCAATTTGTGGAGGTTATTTTTGTCAAATTTCACCTCCTTATTTTGTGTATCCTCATATATATTTTTGTGATCAAAATATAATTTTCAAGTTTGACTGTTTGATTGATTTATTTTTATATATTTCGATTATAAAAATTAATCGTAGAATCTCGGCCCCCACTACACTGAATTCCTGGATCTGTCCTTGTATAGATGGTGTTTCGTATTCGAAAGTGTATTTTAAAAGATAATATTTAATGTGTTTTTCTGTGGATAATGCTTATCCTTTCAGCGATATATGAGGTATGGTGACAACACCTGGACCGGACAGGCCGGTCCGACCAGTTCGACCTCGAACCGGAGGCCTGTTCGGTCCGGTTAACCCCCTAAAACCAGTAAGGTTAAAAATCAGTCTGAACCGGGTTGAACCGGTCCAAAACGGCAAACCGGTTTGGACCGGTTTCAATTCGGTTCTGATTTTCTTTTTTTTTTTCTTCTTTTTTTTTTGATTTTTTAATATTAAAAATTAATTGAATATTTTTGTAGAATGAGGGATTTGAACACCTAGGGCCTGTTTGTCTCGCATCTGGGAAAATTATTTCCCACTTCCGAGATGCGAGACAAACAGCCCACATGATTTCCGAAAATTTCGCCCACAGCCCAATATTTCCGAAACCAGTTTCCCAAAATTGGGCTCCAGCTTACTTTGACCCAAAAAACCCTACACCTAACACTACTCTACTCCCTCTCTCTCTCTCCTCTCTCTCAATTCCGCGGCGCTTCTCTCTTCTCTCAATCTCTCTGTAAAATCACGGACTAAACAATGGTTCCTCTGAATTTTTTACAGGAATCACGTGGCCTTTATTTTCGACTCTTCACTTCAATCACTTCTTCCAACACCCCCTTCCCCCGTGATACTTGGTCGTGGTTTGTGTCTATATATGTGTGTTAGATTTGTGCTTGAAATTTTCTGAAACACTAGTTTGTATAGTATTGAGTAGCAAATAAATTAGGGCTTTTTAATTGCACACGAGCACGACGGCGGGAGAAAACGGATCTGTGTGTGACTCAAGCGAGTGGCCGTTGTCACCACCAACATGAAAACTGAAGGTACTCTTCCGTTTTTGGTGTTCTATTTTTTGAAAATTGATTTGGTGCTCTGTAAAATTGTGGGTTGAAATTGTTTTTGCCGTTTCATTTTTTCAATTGTTGGGCTGAAATTTGGTAATTTTTGGAGTTGTTGCCGATTTTTGCTTGGAAATATTGTTTATGAATGTTAACTTTTGCTAGCTACCTGAGAATATTTGTGTAAAATTGTGGGCTGAAATTGGTTTTGCCGTTTCATTTTTTCAATTGTTGGGCTAATTGATGCTGCTTGTTTTATTTGACTACTGTAACTGTTACACTATTTATTCATTCTTCGATTTTTTTCTCTTAGAATTTCCAGTGTACATGTTAATAACTCACAGGGTAGCCTTCTGAGATTCCTTTTTAAGCTTACATTCTTCAATTGATCACCTGAAAGAGTTTTTATGTTTTTCAAGATATCCATGATATAGTATCCCAAGCCATTACGACCTTTCCCTTAACATTTCTGTAAAAAAACTGTTAAAATTATTCTTGATTTTCTAGTTGGATTACTGACTCTTATGGTATTATGAAAATAATAGTTTATTATCCCGGAAAGTATATTTGATTGATTATTTGATTTAAATCCCTTTTTTAGTCTTTGTTTTTGTTTTTAAGAGAAATTTAAGATTTGTAAATTTACTTCACCTAGATAATGTTTTATAACATGAAGCTGATAGTAAACAGATAGCTTTGAAGACATCTAGAATCACTATCTAAGAAATTGAAACTAAGGAAGGGTTTTAAATCATTTTGCTTTTGAGGCCTTCTGAAATGGGATTATTACTTTAGGCTAAAGTTAATGACAAGCAGACAATTATGTGAACTTAGATGCCATAGAGTCACCTCCCACTTTCCTGAATATGCATTTGTTTGTCCTTTTGTTTAGCACTTAGGTTGGTTGTAATGCTATGCTCTAATATGTGATGTAATTGTTCAAATGTAATTGTTGAAATACATGACTATTTTTTAAGAGACTCAAAGTTGAATGATCATTTTTGAAATTTTGCTATGCATGCATACAAATGAATCTACTTACTTGCACGTGACAAATATGCTTCCGTAATTGCTTACATCAAATCCTTGATGACAAAGAAACTACAGATATACATTAAATTAGGGTCACTATTTTCTGGAAATTATTTGGTGCCGATTCGCAAATTTTTTGATATTGTTTCATTTTTATAGTAGGATATTACATAGATTACTGCCATGATTGGGGTTTACTCAACAAGATTGAGTAAGTAAGTCATTCCCCCATGGCCGTATTAGATTTTCATAGTTCTTCTTTGTTTTAGTTTCGAAATGCAATTGAACATGATATCATGTGATAAGTGGGTCGGTATTTAAGGTGCTCACACCATGTCTATTTAAAATATTTTTGTTACATATGTGTTTGTTTTTATGTTAGATATATTTATTTCCTATTTATTGAGTGTGTTTGTTTATATGTTATCCAAGGTTATGATATGTGATATAGTTGAATAGATATGCTATAGTTTCTCATTTGCACACGATCACATTGTTAAATTAGACTTTGTGTGAGCAACCTCATATTAATTTGATATGCATTAACCTTGGTGAAATTTATTTTCCAATGGTTTATGAAACATATCATACATTATTTTATAAAAATAATTACAAGGTCTATGTTCTTAAACATGTATTGTGATTGTATACAAGCCCATTACTTTGTTAAAGTGTAGTATTTTATATTGGTTTTTCTGTTACAACTTTGATCATCAGTGGAGTATAGGTTGTTGTATAATATGTGAGAATTTTGAATTCGAATTCAAATTATTAGAATTTTAATTTGTTACGTTTTATTCTTACTGTTTTATTTATGTTACTTTATTGCATTTTACATAAATTCGCAATCTTTTAAATTATAATTATAGAGTTAGTTCAATCGATAAATAATATGAGAAAAAATAACATGAACATTGTCTTACTTTGGTATAGTGTATTGAAATGAATGTTCATTAATCTAAAATCATATTTATGTAAAATTACGTTGTTAAATAGGTTTGAGTAGGATTTTGAATGGGCGGATTTTAATCGGAATTAGGTCCATACGAGATATCATTTAGTATTAATTGTCGCTCTCAGCCAATATTTAAGGAATAATATTCATAATCCAATTTTATTAAATTGGGAAAGTATTTACCGTGAAGGGAAGTGTTAACAACTTTTTAGCAATTTTGCCAATTCAAATAAGGACCTTTGTTTTATCAAAAATAAATTAGAGACCTTTGCCTTCTATTTTTTTAAAATCAACGTTTCTAATAATTGCTCAATACCAAAAGGGTGTTTGCTAAGGCTAATTAAGAGGTATTAACTCGGATTGACTAAGTCTGGTTCACTCTAAAATTAAACTTGACCAACAGCAAAGCGGAGCAAACAAGTTGAACAACTCAACAGGAAAACGAAACTACATAAACATTGCATCACATGACAATACTCTAATCACCTAATCATGCTCCTTAAATATATAATCATACTAATAAATTATATCTTAAACTTTTATCCCATTAATATATTTTTCTATCTATTAAGTTCCTCATATCTAATTTTTTCCACTAATATATTAATACAAATTCAGATGAGTTCGAACACTAGGATTAACAAACGCACTAGGGAACACTGCACATTCTGGCCATACGAGACTGAGAAGATTTTTGTGAGTCTGATGTATGGGGAGTTTGTAGATGACCAATTACTTGGAACAACATTTACTCCAAGTATTTGGGCTGACATATGTCTCGCCTTGAATGGAAGACAACATGGTATGACATATACCGTTGATCAATGCAAGGGCAAAATGGGGCGTATGAAGTTGATTTGGCGCAAGCTTGTCAAACTGAGGGAGAAAACTGGGTTTGGCTATGACGCGGCTTCTGGGAAATTGACAGCTGAGCAGGAGAGATGGGATCGATTGGCTTTGGTATATTACTTACCATCTTTTGCCAATAATTAATTTTTCTTTGACACAATTCAATGTAGTTTAATTCATTTAACAAAATGAATTAAATTACAGGAAGATCCTGATCTCTTCAGTTGCAAGGATGTTAAATTGCCCAATATGGACATGTTGACTGAAATGTGGGCATCGAGGGTGGCTACCGGAGCCAATGCTAGACCCTCAACACAGTTGCCGAGGGAAACTTCCTTGGGATCATCTACTCGCGAGGATGGAGGTTCTCCCAGCGTGCCTGGTCCTACTCGTGAGGCTGCCGGACCATCTCGACCAACTTCGATCCGCAGGTCAATGACATCTCGAAGGAGTGGTAGGTCTAGCGGACGCATTGACAAGCTTGATGAGATGGTGGACTCCATCACATCAGCTAACTCAGAGAAATCACAGCGCCGTACAATGACTAATGCGGAGATTGATCAGGTGTATGACTCCTTAAAGGCCCTTGGTGTTCCGATGACCCATTTTACTGCTGCAATCAATTCCCTCCAAACCCATGAAATGCGATATTTTTTTCTCAAGATGAGCGATCCCGAGAAACTAGCATGGGTCATGGGTCTTCTTTGAGTACTTGGAATTGATTGGTACTACGGCTACTGTATTTGGCTCTTTTTCCTATGACTGAACACTTTATTATTCTGTTTATTTTATTTTGTATTTGGGTATGTACTTGATATTTTACATTTTTCTACTATGTCTGTACGAGATTATTATGTTTAATTAACTTTTTTAGTATTTGCATGATTAACTATATGTCATTTTAGTTTTTTTTTTCAATAATTATTAAGTATATTATATATATTGCATATTATTAAATTAATTATTTTCTCTTTCTCAAAAGAAATATGTCTAGATGGGGTCAAACATCAAATCCTAGACGCAATGTACCGGTCAATCCTCGACGCAATTTACCTGTCAACCCTCAAGTTAACGGACAGGGAGATGAGTCGGATTCCAATTCTAGCGACGATGGAATGGCATCCATAACCGCTATGATGGAAATATTTCCAAGATATTTTCGCCCACCTATTCCGCGTCACGATTCCCGACAACAAGGTGCTGATTGGTTTGCCGAGATGACACATGCACACGATGATCGATTCTATGATGCTTTTCGAATGGATAAGGATTGTTTCTTCCGTCTTCATTCTGAACTATCTACTAGGGGTTTAGTAGATGATCATGATCGGACTCGTGTTGGATCACAAGAAGCATTGGCACTGTTTCTTCAAGTAATTGGACTTGACCATAGGTATCGAGACTCTTGCGAGCGTTTCCAACACTCTTCGGAAACAATTTCTAATCAGTTTCATCGTGTGCTGCATGCCATAAATCACCTCGCACCAGAAATAATTTGCCCTCAGAACATGGAATTGATTCCAACACAAATTATGGAGAATGACCAGTTCTATCCATATTTTCAGGCAAATAACTTAACTTAATCTATTTTGCAATATTTATTAATTTTCAACAAATTATTTTCATTTAAACTTAAAATATTTTGTACTTTTAAAATTTTGTAGGACTGTGTCGGTGCAATTGATGGCACATATATATCCGCAAATGTTCCTTTTGAGGATCAATTACGCTACTACAGCAGGAAAGGCCACCTATCTCAAAATGTGATGGCCATATGTGATTTCGATTGTTGTTTCACGTATGTCTATCCTGGTTGGGAGGGCAGTGCAAATGATGCACGTGTTTTGTTAGATGCTGTCCAAAATGATCCAAAATTTCCCGTTCCACCACCAGGTCATTTACACAAATTAAAAAAAAAAATAACATTAAATTAAATATAAAAGTATGTATATATATGCGATATGTTCTAAACTATTACAACATCATAAATCAATATTTACAGGCAAGTATTATCTCGTGGATTCTTGCTATACAAATTTTCGATGGTTCATGTCCCCCTACCGCAGCCAAAGGTACCACTTGGAAGAATTTCGTCAACGCGAACCAAATGGAGAACAAGAATTGTTTAACCAAATGCATGCCAAACTTCGTAATGCAATTGAACGGAGCTTTGGTATATTGAAAATGAGATTTCCAATATTGCGCGGTCCAATGCCACAATTTTCGTTGACTACGCAAATCGATATTGTAATCGCGTGTTGTGCGATCCACAACTTTATTCGCAAATTTGCCGTGGATGATGAGCTTTTCTGTTATCATGACGATGATCTTGAATTAGAAATGGGGTTAACCGGAGAAAGTCGGTTAAATGCGACTAATGATGAAATACAGCTAATGGGTGATATAAGAGATGGAATAGCGGAAGCCATGTGGAATGATTATACCGCTTAGATTTATTTGGATGAATCATTTTGTCTATTTTAAATTTTGAATGTATCATTTATATTTTGAATTATGGTAATCTGTCGAACATGCACTTTAATTTCAATTGATTAATTTTGCGTAATCTACTTTATGGAGATTATGTCGTAAATTATAAGAATTAATATTACATATATTTAAAATCATAAATTATTCTTACTAATAACTGTAACAGAAATGGCACCAAGGCAGAGAACAATCCCCGAAGCAATCGCCAATGAACCATGGACTATTCGCCATGAGTTTCGCGTGTTTTTCGGGCTTCGAGAGTATATTGCGGCTGGCCTACCGATGACGCGAGCGGCACACGATGACATTATCGAATATGTCTTCGTGTTTATGGGAAGTTTTGACGGAAGCCCAATACTCAAGTCGTCCCTACGTACATGTTTTGATGACCTTGTGAATCGTTTTAACACATTTACAAAGTTGCGAAACTATGAAGGCATCATAGACATGGATTGGCCTGAAATGGTCATCGTCCCCTATCATATTCGCCCATCTGCTGCCGCGGTAAGTAACAATAGCCAAAATATTTTCGTAATTATAATGTTACTATTATAATATGTCGGTATGTATCTAACTTGTGTATTTATGTGCAGGATATTCCTGGATGTGAGCGTTATTTTAGCTCTTCTGAGGAGCACTATGAAAGGATGAAAAATGTCTTTGGTGGTACTGAGTATGATGACACTGTCGTCATAGAGCTCTCCGAAAGTTTGAACCCGGATCCTCCTGTTCTTCATCGTCGTATCCCGCGAGGAGCAATAATTCATGACGTCTCGAGCCAGACATCATATTCCAACGATGCGCAAACCATAAATCAAAACTCGATGCCTAGAAATTCCATTAGTGATGCTTCATCACATATTGGTCCCGTTGACAACTGGGAGCGTGCAGCGTTGTTGGCTCGGAGGCGGTTGGCCCGCCGTGGAGGGAATAATAGTCATGATTGGTCGGATAACAGATGGGGTCCATTCCCACCTTCGTGGAATTAGTGACATTCATTGTAAAATTGCCGTTAATTTTTATTATGCTAGACAATATGAAGACAACTTAATATGTTATTTCCCGTTCGTAGATTAATCTGGATATTGTGTAATAACTATTAGGTTAATATTTTAAGGATATTGTGTAATTCCTGACATATTTAATATGTCATTTGAATGAATTCGTCGGTGAGATAAAATAATTAAAAGGATTTTATTATAATATTTTATATAAAAAAATTCGAAAAAATGAAAATTAATCTACTTTATTTTTTATTATTTTAGAAAGCACAATTAATTAATTATAAAATATTATTTACCACATATATTACATATAATATATACACCAATAAATTAATTATATATAGCTAATTGATGTGACATAAAGTCTTACACTATCTTACACCTAATTAACTAACTCAAACCTACCAAAAAAACCTACACCTATTTTTTTTCCCAAACCACTCTCCCAAAACCCAAACAAACAACATTACGCAAATCGAGATTATTTCTCAAACCTCTACCACTTTCCCAAACCACTCTCCCGAAGGCCAAACAAACAGGCCCCTAACCTCTTAAACAAAACATAACATCCTTACCATTTGAGTTACATTATTTTTGTTGAACTTTTAGTATAGAAATTTATACATTATAAAAAACTTGTAACCAAATCTATTTATAAATTAGATTATGATAATTAACTCAAATTAAAATATTTTACACATTATCAATGAAGATTAAAATTAAATTTATTTTTATGACATAATTTCTTATTAAAAGTTTTTCTATAAGATATTTCTTTTCAACTATATATTTTTAGAATAAAGAGTGTCAAAGTTTGAAAGTCAAATATATATATTATGCAAATTTGATTTTAAATATTAGACTTGTATACATAATCATATTTTAAAATATATTAATCTCTTAGTTTGTTGTATTTTTAACTTATATTTTTATATTTTTAATTAAATAAATATAATCATATTATATTTATATGAGCTTATAATTACTAATTAGTATCATATTACCATTATGATATAAGTTAGATAAATATTATATAGTTTAGTTTAAATATATTCTAAGTTTTGTATATTTTTTATCAGTTGTAGGATAATGTTTAAATTTTATGCATATTGTATATACTTTAAAATTAAATATATTTATTATATCATTATGACGTTATTCGGTCCGATCAACGGTCCGATCGATTCGACCAGTAAAATCAGTGGCCAGTTGGCTCACCGGTTCATTGTCCGGTCCGGTTCTGAAAACATTGATGGTGACCCCAAGACATTGTTCCAGGCAGTAGACAATTCGTCACTATTCAATTTTAGTAAGTTATCTCTTATATTTATCTATTTTTTTATATATTCATATTGTTTGAGAAATTCAAGAAAAAGGTCATGAAAATCCTGATTTTTTGCACGTTGCACCCCCGAAACATGGGAAATAGACACTTTGCACCCCCGAAACTTAGATTTAGCACTTTGCACCCTCAAAATATAAAAAATACAGCACTTTGCACCCTCTTTTATTTTCATGCAAAAACTTAACGGCAAAATAGGTAATTCAATTGTAAATCTTTGGCACTTTGCACCCTCAAAACTTGAGAATTTGGCACTTTGCACCCCCAAAATTAAATTAGCACTTAACATCCTCTAATTAAGAACAAATCAGCAACTTGCACCCCTGAAACAAATCTAAGAATATTCCGGGGTCCATATTTTATTTTCCTATAAAAAACAAATCAAAACTCAATATTTTCTAATCACAATATTTTCTATTAATTTCATACAAAATATCAAATTAACACTTGATTTATTTAGAAAATAAGAACAACTCAAGTGCATTTTCAAGCACTAATCAAGTCTTTGTAATGAAGTTCACCGGTATCAATCACCACAATATCATGATCAGAAAAATTGGTAACATAGAAAACTTCATCGACACATATTTATGATTGACTACTCTTCTATGTTTTTAATTATCGTGTTGTCATAAATAGTAGATCTTTGGAATTTTCTAATGGTATAACCTGAAAATGTCCATCTTCTTATGGTTATTTAGTTTATGTTAACTCAAGTTTTGGCTGATTTCTGAATTGAATTGAGTAAGCACTATATAAGAAAGTAGTAATTCATGTATCATATGATAAAAAATCCATGTTTATATATTGTTAAGTTTTATTTATGTTTTTTTTTTTGGTTTAATCCAAAGCGAGACGCGCCCAACATATTATACGAGAACCTCTTCCAACAAAGATTTCAGTGAAGCACAATAATCCAGACCCTAATAAATATTGAGAAATATTTTGCATCAAAAAAAATATAAAAGAAACATAATTTAACAATATAAATCATGCAATTAAGACTTTATTAAAATATGGTGTTGAGTTATAGACAACTCATTATTTATAATTTTTTTTGAAATTTAGGTAATTTATGATAATTATTTAATTTGGGCCCTGTCTACCCAATTCTTGGGGGGAACAAACAAAGTTTACTATTATCGTCAAGGAAAAGATACACACGGTTGCAGCAGGAGCTACGGTCTATGAACGAATGTTGGCTTACAATTACGACAGTAACATATGGATTGTCTCGTTCTATTGTAGCCTTGCATTGTGGGCCATCAAGCCCAACTAGCTCAGGCCACACAGTTTTGAACCCTGCAATTTATATATATATATTTTTTTCTGAATTTTCATATTAAAAACGAACTACAAAAAAGGGAATAGAAAGAAGGACAAATGATTCTTAACCACTCAAAAAGTTCTTAATTTTTACACTTAACCACATAGTCTTGATATAAAATAAGAATACTCATGAAATTGTTAAACCCTTCCATGAAATTGTCGATGGAAAATAGTCACATGATGAGCAAACAATCAATCATATTATTCATTGTAATACTTAGCTCCCCAAAATAAATATTCTTTTGCATTTAACCCCAAAATAATAAAAATTGTGTATCAAGTTAGTGCATAAATAATCCATTAGATTGAGGGGTAAATGGAAAATACTCTCCTGTATTATGCTAAATTTGTAAAAAAAACTACCGTGTAAAATTTTTATTGCGCCAAATTTCCTTGTACTTTCAAAAATCCTGAAAAAAATACCCAATTTATAAAAAATAGGTTATTTTGGATCGACATATTTCAAGAAAATAGGGACCAACTTGAATTATTTTTAAAACGATTTCTTAAAAATGTCAATCCAAAACAATCTATTTTTACAAATTGGGTGTTTCTTGCAGGGTTCTTGAAACTACAAGAAAGTCTGGTGCAATAAAAATTTCACAGGGTAGTTTCCTACATGTTTAACATAACACATGAGAGTATCTTGCATTTTCCTCTAAGATCGATTAATTTTAGCAAGTTTATCTTATTAATTTCTACAACAAAATCGATTTCTTTTTTCTTTCCCAACATTAAAGACAACACGATTAAAGAATTCCAAATCAACATTTGGGGCGATTTCTTTTCTCCTATCAGATTTGTTTTGCCATTTTGTTTTACAAAATTGAATTGTATAGCACTAATGAAACCCTATTTCTTTGTAATAGTGTTGAGAAAGATTCAAATAAAAAACAGTTGACCTAAAATATCTTTTAAGCAGGAAAATCCGAATTGTCAATTTTACCCTTTTAAAAATAAGCGTGTTGCACATGTGACTATTTTTGGTGGATTTTCCACTGGAAATTCCATGGGGGGTTTAAGTGTAACGATTTAGCAGTTTCAAGGTTACTCTCGTTTTATATCAGATGTAATTGGTTAAGTGTGAAAATTAAGAACTTCTAAGGGATTAAGTGTCATTTGTCCTAGAAAGAATCAATGTAAATTGTTAGAAATCCCAAGAGGTGATTGATTTAGTGGAAGAGATATTAACTAGCGAACTCAGATTCGAATCCCTGTTAAGAGATGCAGCTACATTAATATGCCTAACCCGCCTCGAAAGGGATTTAACCCTTCGAAAAACAAAAAAAAAATTGGGCTGAATGAAAGAACACCCTCTTAAATTTTTGTTAAACACATCACCCATGTTAGTGACTCGATTTTGTTGGATTTTAGGTAAATTACCTCAATAATAGAATTCATTTACATATATAATTAAAAATATAGACATAAATTACCAATTTATATATAAAAAAAATGCAAATAAGTGAATGCAGAGAGAGAGAGAGAGTTCACCATGATAGTTGCAAACTTGAACACAAGGTGGATAGGGAATTAGTGACGGCCGAGACATGTCTTTCTATACTGTTAAATAATTTTATTTTTTTCAATGTAAATGAGCATACATGTGACATGTTATATACTTTTTTTTAGGGGGAAAAATTTCACTTTGCCTCCCTATTTTTGAACTTTTTTTACTTTACCCCCTAAATTTTATGAGTTTTCACTTACCCCTCAACTATAAAAAATGTCCAAGATTATTATATTTGGATGTTCGTCGGCAGAATTTGTTTAAAGGTTGGGTGTCAAAGTGCGAAAATGTTCGAAAGTTAGGTGGCAAAGTAAAGAGTGTTCAAATATTGGGTGACAAAATGAAAAAACTTTCAGCGTCACATCATTTAAGCTCGTCGAAATATTCTGTTAGAGTTTAGGTTTTTATATCTTTAAGGGGCTTTCTGAGATATACTTAATAGTTGAGGGAGTTAAGTTGAAACTCGCAATGATTAGAAGATAAATGAGAAAATATTTAAAAGTTAAGGGGCAAAGTGAATTTTTTTTTTTTTCCCTGAAAAAACCCATAACGCTAGTGAGATAGAAGGTGGAGTTAATGTACTTTCCAAAATATGTATAATCTTTTCCTTATTTTATTAAATTGCTATAATCATTAAAGCAAAGACAGGTGTAATTTGCCAAAATATGTAAAATTCTTCCCGTGATTTTGTAAAATTGTTGTAATAACTTAACACGTTGTAATTTACTATATAAGGCAGTAAATCATTAATTGCATTCCCTGCTTAGAGTGGGACCACTTTGTCAAATATATTTATCAAATCTCAAATTGATTTTGTAATTCTAACATCCTATTCTACTGTGAATTTATTGCAATAGTTAAATTTAATGAAAAATTTAGGAATAGGATGTGACACATGTCTTCTGTCAAATGGTAGTTAACTTAGAAAGAAAAAAGAGAATATTGTTCCGAAATTAATTTTTACTTTCAACTTTTGATATGATTACATCAATTGGAACAATTAATTTATGTTCTATTAGTTTTTTCCCTATTCTTATTTTACTCAGACTGAGTAATGCCTTATTTAGATCAGGGTCGGAGCAAGGTGTCAATCCAAACTTCAATGCTCAATTTATTTTAGAGGGAAAAACACTTTTATGGGAAAATTGCTTTTTCTTATCATAGGTTAACTTGTACTTTTGGTACCGTTAGATATGAAAATGTAAATTTGGTACTATAGGATAGGTTTCATTGCAATTTTGGTATCAAATTCAATTTTTCTACAAAATTAATGGCAATTTACCTCCCCTATGAAACGCGTAATGTTCAATTTACCCACTATAATTTGGAAAAAAAATCAATTTACCCATTTAAATTTTTTAATGAAGCAATTTACCCCCCTTCAGCCGGAGATTGTAACTCACTTGCTAAAATTGAGAGTATGCATTCAAACTATTTTGTAACATAGGGTATAAATTGCCACATTATCATATCACAAGGGGTAAAATGTCATATTATGATAATAAAACTGGATATATTTGATACTATGATTTAGGCCCTCTTGACACATTTCATTTAGTCGTCAATTTTTAATAGAGTCCATCACGTGCGAGGGGTAAAATTTTGTTTTTGATACCAGACTTTTACCTACTTTACTCATTTGGTACCAAACATTCGAAAAAGACATATTTAATACCAAAATTGAAGGTTTCTACCTTTTGTGACGGCGAGGAGGAGGATTGAAAAATTATGTGTTGAATCACTGTTTTGTGAGAAAAATTGGGGAAAGCGGAGATTGAGTCCAAATAGAACATGGAGTCGGGTCCGGGTTTTCATTGGATCGGTTTTTAGTTAAACTAATTTCTAATTAATTTTTTGTTTTAATTATTTCCCAAGGGGATTGAAAAAATGATTTTTCATCCCAAAACATGGATTTTATAGTTAGGGAAGTATTTAGTCTTTATCATCCTATTGAGAGGATTGTTCAAATAAGTACAATATGCCATACGGGTTATGCTAAAAATGTTGAATTGAATGAATCCAGGTCTCGGAATCCCAAACCGCCATCTCTTTTGCTCGCACACAATGGATTCCAATTCATTAAATGCATTTTCCTAGTCTCATTTTCGTCCCATCAAAAGCTAGCCATCATTGACTCAACTTCTTTAGTTAAGTAGTGCGGTAGTTTGAAACAACCCATAAAACACGAAGGAATAGCATGAGTCACTGAATTAATGAGTGCCCCCTCACCCACCTTGATTTTTTTACCTCTCGAACTCTGTAACATGCTCCAAACACGTTCATACGTTTTTGCTTGCCACCTTCAAAGCTATTCTGTAATTTAGACGATTACTAATCAATTATTCTAACTTAATGGGAACAGGGAACATGCTGATGGAGTTATCATGGAATTCATATTTTGGGATATTAGGTATAGCCGACACTGGTGGATTCGTCTGAATTTCGGGTACAATCATGGCTTTTGGTTTAGTGAAGGTGTACGATCATGGGTTTAATGTGGGTAGATTTAGAGTTGAATATTGGCTTCGTCGAAGAATCATAAGACATAAACATTGTGTCAACATATGCTAAGCTCATCTTGTATCTTAAAAAAAAAGGTCCATAGTAATAAGTTCAAAGAGATAGGGTAGAGTTCTTGGAAAGTCTGTTAGCCGAATAGTTGATGATTAACAAACGAACTTTTTAACATATTGGTGCTCTTTAGTTTCATGATTTGAATAGGTATTTATTTATAAAAGAGCAAACCATTTGAATTTTGAGATAGTCCAAACAATGAAGAAGGACCAAGTTTGATATGAAAGGCTTATGCAAATTTTGAAGGAAGATCATGAGAAGCCCAATTTTAGCTAAAGGCTCGTTATAAATGAAGATCAAGATCGAAGCCCCTAGCACCCCTGAAGGGCCCAATTTTCGATTCAAGAAAATTGTGGTCAACTTAGTAAGTATTTTCAATTGATTAAAAGAGCAAGAAAATTCTTAGCCCAAAACTAATTTTTTAAAATATTTTGGCTCAAGTCTCTTCGGCCTTTTTTAAAATAATCTTTCAAAATAAGCCCACTTTCTTCACTTTTGAAATGTGCCGTAAACCTTGTTGTTCAAATAATGGCTGAGTATTATTTTATTAATTAAGCTTATAACTTCTAAAAATTTAATTAAACTTTGGCTATTAATTTGAATTATCTTTCAAGCCAACTTTTAATGGAAAGATTTTTTCAAGATCAATTAACTTAGCTAACAAGTAAATTTGTCTAGCTAAAATCTTACCTTGTTTATTTGATCCTTTAAAAATATTCTTCAAATCAATTCTTTTGGAAAGATTTTGTCTTCATCTATTTACTAAATCATGTCTACATTCATTGAAGACCTTGTCACATGTTTTAATCTTGCAAATCATTTTAAAAGTGGCAAAATATTTTTTGAATATCAAAATCTTTCCCTATTGAACCAACTCCACTCACCTATATATAGGGAGCCATACTCACGGCCAGAGACCATCAATTTCATTCTGAAAATCTCACTTGCTAAATCATTTCTTGAGTTGAAGTTTTTGAGTGCCCGTAATTTTTGCATAAATCATTTTCTCAAAAAATCTTTTAAAAACATTTTTTCTTCTTGCTCTTGAAATCTTGAATATACTCTAAGTAATAGAAGGAAAAAGAAGAGTGTTTAGTCTAGCAAAAATCAGCTCACTTTGGAGCATTTATTTGTAATCAAAATTTTACAATCGGTTTTTGAGCGAAAGTTTTTGTACTTGCAAGCTCGTAGTGCGATAGGACTAAGTGTTCTAGCAAGCACGTTTTTTGTGCGATAGATAGGAATCTAGCAAGCACGGTTTTTGTTGAGCGATAGGTTAGACCTAGCAAGCTCGTATCGAGAGTAAGAAAAGAAATCTTGTAATCTCGTGTGGCGGAGGTTCGTTCTGCAAGCCACGTATCTAGTGAATTACCCAGGGGTGCTGGAAGAGAGGAAGTAGGCCGTTTTGGGCGCGAACCTCTATAAATGGTGTTTGCATTCTTATTCTATTTTCTGCACTTTACTTTACTAGAATTTTGAAATTAATCATATCGATACTTTAAACTTGAAATTACTGGAACATTAAACTGATTGTCCTCTGGAACGAAACACATAAGAAAAAGTTATATACCTAATTCACCCCCCCTCTTAGGTATCAATTGGTACCAGAGCAGGTGCTCTTTAATTTCTCTTAACTGTGCGGGTTAACCCCCGAGAGCTAACGATATTATGTCTACCTTTAGCAATGATGTTTTCGCAGAAGGACAATCGCATAACAGGCCCCCACTATTTGATGGAACTGCGTACTCAATATGGAAAAATAGAATGGAGGATTTCATGATCTCCATTGATTGTGATCTATGGAGTGTAATTCTTGAATGACCATCCATACCAATGAAAACCAAAGGCGAGAAGCAAATCCCCAAAGCATGGAAGGAACTAACCGACACCGACAAGAAACTGGTGTCACTGAACTCAAAGGCCAAAAATCTACTAGCATGCGCCCTCACTAAATCCGAATACAATCGGGTATGTTCGTGCGCTACGGCAAAAGACATGTGGGATATATTACAAGTAACTCATGAGGGAACAAGTCAAGTCAAAGAACAACGAATCACCATTTTGGTTCATCAATACGAAATGTTCAACATGAAAGAGGATGAAAGCATAAGTCAAATGTATGCTCGATTCGTGGAGATCATTAATCCCATGACTGCACTTGGAAAAACGTACCCTCAAAGTGAGCAAGTCAAGAAGATTCTGAGATCTCTCCCACGAGAATGGACACCTAAAGTCACTGCCATACAAGAAGCCAAGGACCTCAACAAAATGACCATGACTGAACTCATAGGCTCACTCACATCACATGAACTCACCATCATGTCTAAAGATGAGGTAAGCACAATTAAAGATAGAAGAACTATTGCATTTAACTCAAATTCTTTGCAGGACGATAACAGTGACATTGAGGAACTAGACGAAGAGGAGCGAAATGAAGAGATAGCCATGCTTACCAAAAGGCTTAACCAACTCTCAAGAAACAGGTTCACAAAAAGATTCTCGAAAAACAATAAGAAGCCATTCAAAATCGAGAACAAAGTTAGATGCTACGAATGTCACGAAACGGGACACATACGTACTGAATGTCCACAATTAAAGAAATCCGAGAAATTATTCAAGAAAACCAAAAGCAAATGAATGATCGCGTCTTGGGATGAACCGGACTCCGAAGAAGAACAAACGGAAGACGAATCCGGAAATCTTTGCTTCATGACTCGAAATGAGGTACTACCTTCACACTATTTTGATGAATGCGATGATTTAGATAATGAAATAGATTGTGAAGATGAATGGACTTATATGATAAATGAATGCAAAAAGGATCTTAAAAATATTGCTTCTAAAAATGAAAAACTCAAGAAAAAGATAACTTTGCTAAATAAAGAAAGAGAAGAATTTGACACAAAAATGAAAGAAAGCCTTGAGAAAATTGAAAAACTTAAAAATGAAAATTTTCGTATTTCGAAAGAAAATGCTTTTCTTAAAGCCAAAGTTGTTGATCTAACTAGATGTCTAGAAAAATTCACTAAAGGAAAAGATAATCTAGATAGACTTCTAGGAATACAAAATGTGTCATTAAATAGAGCCGGAATTGGATATGAACACTCTTTTGACAAATTGAGCAAACTTGCAAAACATTCTTCTTTATCTTACCATACTTGCAATTTCTGTGGAAAAACCGGTCACAAATCTTTTAATTGCATCTACAAAAGAAACAACGCCAATAAACTTGTGTGGATGCCTAAAAATGTTGTGACTAACTCGCAAGAACCCAAAATCTGGGTACCTAAAGTGCAAACCTTATCTCATTGTTGAATAGGTACAAAAGACTCCTTCACGAAAAGACAAATGGTTTCTTGATAGCGGATGTTCTCGTCACATGACAGGAGATCTATCAAAATTTTGTGAAATTGATAAAAGTGAAGGAGGCTGCGTTACTTTTGCGGACAACACGAAAGGTAAAATGATTGGTCGTGGAAATGTTGGTAAGAATTCCTCTACTTGCATTAAAGACGTTTGGTTTGTCAAAGGATTAAAATATAATTTATTGAGTATTAGCCAATTCTGTGATAGCGGTTATGAAGTTTATTTTGAAACATCCAAATGCATTGTTAAAAAGGATGGAAAAATTGTTTTTGAAGCTTTAAGAGATGGTAATACTTATTGTATTGATTTTTCAGATCTTGCCAACCAAAATGTTAAATGCTTAGCTGTTAGTGATGAATCTGAATCTTTATGGCATAGACGACTTGGTCATATTAACACTGATCTAATATCAAAAATTGTTAAATCTGATCTTGTCAAGGGTATTCCTAAAATTACTTATCATAAGGAAAAATTATGCGATGCATGCCAAATGGGAAAACAAATAAAAAGTTCTTTTAAACTGAAAAAAAAGTCTCCACCACTAGACCTCTTGAACTACTTCATCTTGATCTTTTTGGTCCTATGAAAACTAGAACTTTAGCTGGTAAAAGATTTGTTTTTGTTATTGTGGATGATTACTCTCGTTTTACATGGGTTCTATTTCTTGCTCACAAAAATGAAGCCTTGGATGCATTTATTACTTTAACAAAGAAATTGGAAAATAAAAAGGGTTATCTCATTAATTCAATTAGAACAGATCATGGTACTGAATTTGACTCTAAATATTTTGTTTCTTTTTGTGATGATAATGGTTATTCTCATAATTTCTCTGCACCTAAGACCCCTCAACAAAATGGGGTAGTTGAAAGAAAAAATCGTGTCTTACAAGAGATGGCCAGAACCCTATTGCATGAATATGATGTACCTAAATCTTTTTGGGCTGAAGCCGTAAGTACTGCTTGTCATGTTTCCAATCGTGTTTTTCTTAGATCTATATTAAATAAAACTCCATATGAACTTTGGAATGGGAAAACACCTAATATTGCTTATTTTAAAGTCTTTGGATGCAAATGTTATATTCTTAATGATCGTGATTATCTTACTAAATTTGATCCTAAGGCCAATGAAGGCATGTTTGATGGATATTATGTGACTAGTAAAGCTTATCGTATTTATAATAAAAGGAAAAGAACCATTCAAGAATCTATGCATGTTCGTTTTGATGAAACTAATCCGTTTGAGGCCAAGAAACCCTTGAGCAATAACATTTCAGGTGATGAAGATGAAGCTATAATAGAAAAACTGAATCTGTCGGAACCAGTACTGGAACCAGTAACTAAAACAGAGGAAAGTTCCAAAAGGATTTCGGAACATGATGCTGAAACAGGAACTGAAGAAGGAAGTTCCAGTAACATTGAAACTTTCAGAAACGAACCCGTCCAAAGAAGGTTTAAACACGCATCAAGCCACCCTACTACTCAAGTTATTGGTGACGTAAGAAGTGGGCTGCAAACTAGATCAACCGTGAGACAAAATCAAAATGCCAACTTCGTCCTACTCTCAATCACCGAACCAAAAGACGTTAATGAAGCACTAAATGATGAGTCTTGGGTTGCCGCTATGAAAGATGAGCTCGCACAATTCGATAAAAATCAGGTATGGACTCTAGTCGAAAGACCAAGTAAGCACACCATTATTGGAACAAAATGGGTATTTAGAAATAAACTCAATGAAGAAGGTGAAGTTACTCGAAACAAAGCGAGATTAGTCGCTAAAGGCTACAATCAACAAGAAGGTATCGATTTCGATGAAACTTATGCTCCTGTTGCTAGACTTGAATCTATTCGTATGTTACTTGCCTATGCCTCTTTTAGAAAATTTACTCTTTTTCAAATGGACGTTAAAAGTGCCTTTTTAAACGGTTTTCTAAATGAAGAAGTCTTTGTCGAGCAACCCCCGGGTTTTGAAAATGAAAAATTTCCTAACCATGTTTTCAAATTGTCAAAAGCTCTTTATGGATTAAAACAAGCCCCTAGGGCTTGGTACGAAATATTAAGTAAATTTCTTTTAGAAAATGGTTTTTCTATTGGAACAGTTGATACAACACTTTTTCTAAAAGCAAATGAAAATGATTTGTTAATTGTACAAATTTACGTTGATGATATAATATTTGGTGCTACTAACGATCTCCTTTGCCGAGATTTTGTTAAGTGTATGCAGGATGAATTTGAGATGAGTCTTATGGGTGAACTAACATATTTCCTTGGGCTTCAAATAAAACAAAATGAAAAGGGAATTTTTATTTGTCAAACGAAATACACAAAAGAACTCATCAAAAGATTTGGAATGGACGAGTGCAAAGAAATGGGTACTCCTATGAGTCCTACCACCAAACTTGATAAGGACGATAAAGGTAAACCCTTTGATGAAACAAGGTATCGAGGTATGATTGGAAGTCTTCTTTATTTAACTGCTAGTAGACCCGATATCATTTTTGCCACTTGTTATTGTGCTCGTTTTCAATTTGCACCTAAAGAGTCGCATTTTGTCGCTGTCAAAAGAATTTTTCGGTACTTAAAAGGAACCATAAATTTTGGTCTATGGTATCAAACTAGCAAAATTTTTAATCTCACTGGTTACTCTGATGCGGACTTAGCAGGATGCTTGCTAGACCGTAAAAGTACCAGTGGCACATGTCAACTCTTGGGAAAATGTCTTGTTGCATGGCATAGTAAAAAGCAAAATTCTGTTGCACTTTCAACCGCTGAAGCGGAATATGTTGCATTATCTAATTGTTGTGCTCAAATTATTTGGATGAAAAGATATTTGCGTGATTTTGGTTTATTATTTGAGAATGTGGAAATATTATGTGATAATTCTAGTGCTATTAGTATTACCAAGAATCCTGTCCAACATTCTCGTACTAAACATATAGATATTAAATATCATTTTATACGTGACAATGTGCAAAAAGGTAATATTTGTGTTAATTTTGTAAACTCTGAAAATCAACTTGCGGATATTTTTACAAAGGAAGTCGCTGAAGATCAATTTTGTTTGAATAGAAAAAATTTGGGCATTTTAAGTGAAAATGAGATTTGAAAAGATTATGCTTCCGCCTAATTATTCGTGAAACTCTGATCTTATTCCCATATTGCGAATATTGATTGATTGACAAAAGGGGGAGAAGAAGTCATTTGATGCTTTTCTATTTTATGCTGCTTGTCTATTTTGCTTACTGAAGATTCGGATTGCTTGCTGCTTTTTGAATTGTATTTTGCCTATTTTACTCACTGCCTTGGTCAAGTCATATATTGCGCATTTGGTTCTCTGATCATGGATTATTGACATTATGCCTTGGACTTTATTTGCTCATATATATATTGGCATTGCATGATTTTGAAAATTTGCATAAAAATGTTTTTTCAAAAATTCATTGGTCAAAGAGACTTAACAACTAATGTTAAGGCCTCTTATATTTCCCAAGAAACATTTTTTAAAATGCCTCAATTGAGGGGGAGTTTGAAATTCTCAAAATTGCATAAAGTTAGGGGGAGTTCCCTTAAAATCTTTTTCGCATCAAAAGTTGTTTGTCAATCAAGGGGGAGATTGTTAGCCGAATAGTTGATGATTAACAATCGAACTTTTTAACATATTGGTGCTCTTTAGTTTCATGATTTGAACAGGTATTTATTTATAAAAGAGCAACCCATTTGAATTTTGAGATAGTCCAAACAATGAAGAAGTACCAAGTTTGATATGAAAGGCTTATGCAAATTTTGAAGGAAGATCATGAGAAGCCCAATTTTAGCTAAAGGCTCGTTATAATTGAAGATCAAGATCGAAGCCCCTAGCACCCCTGAAGGGCCCAATTTTCAATTCAAGAAAATTGTGGTCAACTTAGTAAGTATTTTCAATTGATTAAAAGAGCAAGAAAATTCTTAGCCCAAAACTAATTTTTTAAAATATTTTGGCTCAAGTCTCTTCGGCCTTTTTTAAAATAATCTTTCAAAATAAGCCCACTTTCTTCACTTTTGAAATGTGCCGTAAACCTTGTTGTTCAAATAATGGCTGAGTATTATTTTATTAATTAAGCTTATAACTTCTAAAAATTTAATTAAACCTTGGCTATTAATTTGAATTATCTTTCAAGCCAACTTTTAATGGAAAGATTTTTTCAAGATCAATTAACTTAGCTAACAAGTAAATTTGTCTAGCTAAAATCTTACCTTGTTTATTTGATCCTTTGAAAATATTCTTCAAATCAATTCTTTTGGAAAGATTTTGTCTTCATCTATTTACTAAATCATGTCTACATTCATTGAAGACTTTATCACATGTTTTAATCTTGCAAATCATTTTAAAAGTGGCAAAATATTTTTTGAATATCAAAATCTTTCCCTATTGAACCAACTCCACTCACCCATATATAGGGAGCCATACTCACGGCCAGAGACCATCAATTTCATTCTGAAAATCTCACTTGCTAAATCATTTCTTGAGTTGAAGTTTTTGAGTGCCCGTAATTTTTGCATAAATCATTTTCTCAAAAAATCTTTTAAAAACATTTTTTTCTTCTTGCTCTTGAAATCTTGAATATACTCTAAGTAATAGAAGGAAAAAGAAGAGTGTTTAGTCTAGCAAAAATCAGCTCACTTTGGAGCATTTATTTGTAATCAAAATTTTACAATCGGTTTTTGAGCGAAAGTTTTTGTACTTGCAAGCTCGTAATGCGATAGGACTAAGTGTTCTAGCAAGCACGTTTTTTGTGCGATAGATAGGAATCTAGCAAGCACGGTTTTTGTTGAGCGATAGGTTAGGCCTAGCAAGCTCGTATCGAGAGTAAGAAAAGAAATCTTGTAATCTCGTGTGGCGGAGGTTCGTACTGCAAGCCACGTATCTAGTGAATTACCCAGGGGTGCTGGAAGAGAGGAAGTAGGCCGTTTTGGGCGCGAACCTCTACAAACGGTGTTTGCATTCTTATTCTATTTTCTGCACTTTACTTTACTAGTATTTTGAAATTAATCATATCGATACTTTAAACTTGAAATTACTGGAACATTAAACTGATTGTCCTCTGGAACGAAACACATAAGAAAAAGTTATATACCTAATTCACTCCCCCTCTTAGGTATCAAAGTCAATTTTCCTTAACCAAACACAAGAAACCCCCTACTAGATAGAGTAGAAAGACTATCTACTAGAGAGAAAATAAGCTATTTGACTTATTGATATTCTAATGAATAGTTTTGAAAGTTCACAGGCATATTTTGGTTGAATTTTGGATGATTGGATTAATTAGCACTCAATTTAATTGGATTCGGAAGCACTAACTTTATTAGAAAGATAATATATCAACACATATTTTTTATGATTGAGTACTCTTCTATGATTCTTATTATCATGTTGCAGTAAATTATTTAAATTCTTGAATTTTCTTACTAATGGTATAACATGAAATGTCCATCATCATAGGGTTATTCAATCTAGGGTTGTTCATGGTTCGAGTTAACCGACTGTACCAAACTGTAGTTCGGTGCAAACTGAACCGAATAATATTCGATTATGTTTTCGATTTTCAATTTTAAGTAAATTCGGTTTTTAGTTCAGTTTGCTTTTTTTATCCGATTAACCGACCCAAACCGAACCGATAAACGAATTATGAGCTTAGAGTTAAAATTTGGTCTGCCCATTCATATCAATCCAGTTCCAGCCCAATTTGGTTTTTACTCTAGTCAAAACAAAAGTCTCTTTCTTACCATTTCAATCTTTCATCGTTTCATGCCTCCATTCATCATTCACCTCCTCTTCTCCTCAGTCCTCACGGTCGTCATGACTGTCTATTTCACCGACTGCTTCACGGAATCACACATCTTCAGCCCGTCTCCGACTCTTCTTCATTTGTTCATCTTCTCTCATGTTGGTAAGTTTCAATTTTGCTTAAAATAATTGCCTAGCTATTTATATATTTATTTAATAATAAGAAAACTAAAGGCAAACAAGCTACTATGGCTGAGGAGAACATATTCACCCTACCTCTGAGGGTAAGCAAACAGTTTTCCCTCACCAGAGTGAATGAGTTTTGTAGCTGGTGCCCATTACTCTAAAACGGGATGTATCTTGATTGAACAAGTTGTCGCTGCCCCAAAAGATAGGGTGAATATTTTCTCCTCCGCCATAGTTTTATATAGAATGTGTTGAACATATACCTGAGGTGAAGTTGGTTCTAACTTGTACAATGATCTCGCTGTTCTTGTGAATTGAAAAATTATGAACTTCAGTTTTAATACGTCTGAGAAAATATGCCTTGTAGCAACTTTTGTTGTTAATAGATGTAAAAGAAATGTACATACAACAAGTAAAATTAGTTTATAATTGCAAGCCAATAAATCAAAACAAATAAAACAATTACATCATCCACAAACATATAATCACATACAGTGTCTTGACATGCATTGTCTTTGTTCCTTCTCCTTTTTTACCGAACAACTGAATGTCTCTAAAGTTTCGCCAATTACTTCGCGCCATGTTAAATGTCCTGAACAAAATGCATCGGTTCTATGAAAATGGAAATTGTAAAATATATCAAAGTCCGAATAGATAAATTTTTTGTCTAGTATATGAAAGTCATATGAAAACATGAAGTACAAAAATCAAGCTCCGTTTCTTCTTTATTATTATTAATATATATGCATAAAAAAGAAGATTAAAGAATTTTGCTGTACAACTCCAAAAATTAATATTTAATAATCATCAGATGATATAAATTAAACAACCAAAATTGATATGAAGTTAAAGTATTTTAAAATCCATAAACTGTACAAAAAATGTTAAATATTTGAAGCCAATAATTCGATTTTCGGTTCGGTTCGGTTCGGTTAACCGACCAAAAAAACGAATCGAACCGACAACCGAATTACCACAAATATCAAAATCGAAAACCAAACCGAATAACTTTGGTTCGGTTCGGTTTTCGCCGAAATATTTCGGTTCGTTTTGGTTCGGCCGATTAGCCGAACCGTGAACATCCCTATTCGTTGTTCTTGGGAATGGAAAAATTATGAATTTAAGTTTTAATACGTCTGAGAAAATATGTCTTGTAGTGATGTCAAAGAAATGTACATAGAACAAGTAAAATGAGTTTATAATTGCATACCAATGAATCAAAACAAATAATACAATTACATCATCCACAAACATATAATCACATACAATGTCTTGGTTATGGTTTAGAGAAATCCATGATTCGTCTTGATTCCTTTTTCTTTTTGACCAAACAATTGAATTCTTATAAAATTTCGCCAATAAGTTATGCATGGAGATATCTAGGACATTCTTTTAGCTTATACATGGTTTCATAGTATGGAGTAAAATATTCTACATAGGTTTATAGGAAAGTCTCTAGAGCATCATTTTAGCCACTAGATCAAGTTGATTTTCACCATTTGTTTGAGAATGTGGTTATACAAATAGGCTAATAACTCATTTGAAAATTATCCAAGTTTGTTGTATAGTCTTATATAGAATGTGTTGAAAATTTACGAGAATGTGATTATTATTTGATAAATCCATGCATCGTCTTGATTCCTTCTTCTTTTTGACCAGACAACTGAGTTTCTCTAAAATTTCACCAATTACTTTGCGCCATGTTAGATGTCGTGATTAAAATGCATCGGTTTTGTGAAAATGAAAATTTTAAAATATATCAAAATCCGAATAGATAAAGTTTTTGGCTAATAAATGAAAGTCATATGACATGAAGTACAAAATCAAGCTACATTTCTTCTTTGTTATTACTATATATGCATTAAAATAAGAGGTTGGAATGGAATAGTCCAACCATGAAAGCACAAATCTGAAAAAATAAATTACAATAACAAGGTCAACCATAAGTAATTCAAAATTAATTAAAAATCAAGGAATTGTCGTGTTTTTCCCAGTCTCATATCATAGCCAAGATACAATCAATTTTAAAGTAATGGGACACCAGCCACGAAAATCCTTCATTCTGGTGAGGGAACAAGTTTTCGCATGCCCCAAGGTGTTGGGTGAATATTTTCTCACCCGCCATAGTCTTATATAGAATGTGTTGAACATATACCTGATGTGAGTTTGATTCTAACTTATACAATGATCTCGTTGTTCTTGAGAATGAAAAATTTATGAACTTCGATTTTCATACGTCTGAGAAGATATGTCTTGTAGCAGGGGCGGATCCAGGATTGGAGATTAGGGAAGGCCGAACTTTTTTGTCCGTCAAATTTTATCGACCATAATATTGAAATTAATATTGTGCACAAACTCACAAATAATACTAAAAAAAATAGATTAACAATGAAAATTGTATCTAATTCAGAAGGAAACAATAATCTAATTAAAAAATATTATTTAAGTGTTACACAACGTTCTTTCATATCATAAAACTCATCTATGATAGAATCAATATCAAATTTCTCAGCAATTCGTCTTTCAATATAAGTAATCATACAGTCGGCAAGATATTGATCTTCCATCTTATTTCTGAGCTTATTTTTTATCAACTTCATTGCTGAAAATGAACGTTCAGTCGTAGCAGTGGTGACAGGAAGAGTCAGGATCAATCGAATCAAACGATCAATTAAAGGATACACCATCGGCTTTTTCGTACTCGTCAATCGTAGACATAGCTCAGATATTCTTGATAACTTTTGGAACTCTGGGTGATTGGGAACATCGAGCTGATAATGTTGTGCTTGTATTTTCATATGTAACATCTCTTGCTCAGTAAAATCATTAGGATAAAACTTAGTTTCAATTTGACAAATGTGATCAACATTAAATAACTTGTAATTACCACTAGGATCAAATGTTGAGCTTAATCTAAGAAGCTCTACACTATTTTCATTAAATCGACTATTTAACTCTTGCGATTGAGTATCAATAGCAGCAATGAAAAAATTAACCTGATAATGATGCTCCACTGAAATCGAATCTACTGGACGACGAGTTCGAGCCCCTCTAGGCTTACAAGGTATAGTCATACCAGGAATATCAATATCATGCTTTTCACAAAAGAATTTAACATCTTTTAAGAAATTTTCCCAACATGTTTCTCTCATCTTTTGAATCAAAGTCTTGGTGGTAGAAATCAAGGATAATGCATTTAAAATATCTTGACACTTAAGTTGCAAAGCTTGACTAAGATCATGGGATACTTCCAAAAGTGATAAAAATAAACTCAAAAGATATCATTGCTTCACACGCGGCATGTGCATCACCTTTTTTAGAATAATTATCATCATTCGTGATACTTTCAAGAACATAGTATGTAGCATCATACATTTTCAATAAGCTATTGAGTTCAAATGGGAGCTCCATCGCGTATCACCAGCTCGTTTCAAGCTCATTGTTTTCAATTAAATTGACAACATTGGAAGTCTGAGCATCTCTTAACTGATCATGTCATTTTGGAGAAGCACTAACAAGATTGACGATAAATGTCAATTTTGTGAAAAAATTATGTAATGGGTGAACTTCTCTTGCAGTGGCAACTAACGCCAATTGTAGTCAATGAGCAAAACAATGGATATAATAAGCAGAAGAACATTCGTTTAGAATAAAGCTTGTAATCCATTCCACTCACCTCACATATTACTTGCTCCATCATATCCTTGACCACGAATTTTATGAATATGAAGATTATTATGAGAAAGGACAGATGTTATCTCAGCTTTCAAAGTTGATGAGGTCGTATCTGAAACATGAACAAGATCGAAGAACCTTTCCTGAACTTGATCTTCTTTGTCTACATATCTCAAAACAATTGCCATTTGTTCTCGCTTGGATTCATCCCGAGCTTCATCAATAATAATACAATATTTTGCATCACCAATTTCTTCGCATATTACGGCTCGTACCTTTCTTGCAAAAAAATGTAGAATGTCTTTCTGAATAGTGGGAGAGATGTATTGAGCATTACCAAGAGCATTTTCTAGCACCACATTTTTCACATTTGAATTGTATGATGCAAGAAGTTTGACCAACTCAATGAAATTAGCTCGATTCAACGAGTAAATAGTCTCATCATGACCTCTAAAGGCACATCCTTGAAATGTAGTTTAATTTAAATATATTCTAAGTTTTGTATATTTTTTATCAGTTGTAGGATAATGTTTAAATTTTATGCATATTGTATATACTTTAAAATTAAATATATTTATTATATCATTATGACGTTATTCGGTCCGATCAACGGTCCCATCGATTCGACCAGTAAAACCAGTGGCCAATTGGCTCACCGGTTCATTGTCCGGTTCGGTTCTGCAAACATTGATGGTGACCCCAAGACATTGTTCCAGGCAGTAGACAATTCGTCACTATTCAATTTTAGTAAGTTATCTCTTATGTTTATCTATTTTTTTATATATTCATATTGTTTGAGAAATTCAAGAAAAAGGTCATGAAAATCCGGATTTTTTGCACTTTGCACCCCCGAAACATGGGAAATAGACACTTTGCACCCCCGAAACTTAGATTTAACACTTTGCACCCTCAAAATATAAAAAATACATCACTTTGCACCCTCTTTTATTTTCATGCAAAAACTCAAGGGCAAAATAGGTAATTCAATTGTAAATCTTTGGCACTTTGCACCCTCAAAACTTGAGAATTTGGCACTTTGCACCCCCAAAATTAAATTAGCACTTAACATCCTACAATTAAGAACAAATCAGCAACTTGCACCCCCGAAACAAATCTAAGAATATTTCGGGGTCCATATTTTATTTTCCTATAAAAAACAAATCAAAACTCAATATTTTCTAATCACAATATTTTTTATTAATTTCATAAAAAATATCAAATTAACACTTGATTTATTTAGAAAATAAGAACAACTCAAGTGCATTTTCAAGCACTAATCAAGTCTTTGTAATGAAGTTCACCGGCATCAATCACCACAATATCACTTGATCAGAAAAATTGGCAAAATTTAAAAAATGGTCCTTTAACTTTGGAACCCTTTCCAAAATAGTCATGTAACTATGCTAAACACATATTTCGTCCTCTAACTTTCACCAAATTTCTTTAGTCATATTCATAACAAAATTTTGTCCTCTAACTTTTTATAAATTTCAAATTCATTGCACAAGTACAAATCTGTACTATTACCATATTAAAAATTTGTAATTGTAGGACGAAAAATTAAACTTATTGAAAGCTAGAGGACAAAATTTGTAAATGCAGAATAAAATTGAAACTTATTGAAAGTTAAAGTACGAATTTCTAATGCTTAGAACTAAAATTAGAACTGAGAGAAAGTTAAAAGACTAAATTTGTACAATATAGTTACATTACAAGACTATTAATATTGGAAATAACCCTTACATGCCTATTTTTAAATTTTTGCCCCAAGAAAAATGTTGCGGTGGTTTCCCAAACTTTTATATTGTAATAAAACTATGAATTTGAAGATGGTACTAAGAGATATTATAAGACGACAAGCCCAATTCTATAGCAATTAAAACATTATTAGTATTCACAACCAGTACATTGTTATGTATGCGCATTTGTAGAGTTTAATATGAACTACACAAAGAAATTCAACACAGATTTGCATAATTCTAACTAAAAAGCATATAAATTTTCAATAACTGTTAAAAATGAAAATACAACAAGAAGAAAAAACCCTATTAAACTCAAACAAACAAGTGGAAACAAAATAATTATCTTTTAAAATAAAAAAAATTATCTAGTTTTCTTGTTCATATTATTCACAAGCTGTTTCATTTGGAATCTCCAAAACAAGAAATAAGCCAAACCCAAACCAATCAACACAAAAATCCAAACATTCTCTCCTTCACTTTCTTTTCCCGATTCCACTTCCACAATACTAAATTCCTCTCTTTCAACATTTCCCATTATACCCTCATCCACATGACCGTATAACACGTACACCCTATCCTCCGCTCCAACAGTCACAGCACTAGCCTGCTTCTCCTCCTCAAGGGCAGTTTCGTCAAACACTACCCCTTCGCTCCAGCTGTCATCACTCTTAATAAAATACAATTTATATCTCGAAACCACCAAAACGACGCCGTCGCTTCTAACGGCGATTCCGTCAGCCGCCGTTAAGTCCTTATTCAATAGAACCCTCCTCGCCGTTCCGTCATCCACGTCGACTTTAAACAACTTCCCCGTGTTTGACTGAGTCACTAATAAATAACCCTTGGAGTTGTAAACGACGCCGTTCAGGCCGCACTTGTGATAGAAAACGGTGGGGTCCACAGGGTAGGATTTGAACATCTTCGATTCGGAAAGGATCGACGCGACGCCGTTTTGGTCGACTTTGAAGATGACGTCATTGGCGGAGTCGGTGACGTAGGCGTTTCCGTGGTAATCCACTGCGACGTCGTTTGCGACGACTGGCGAGGGGAGTAGATCGTCGAGTGGGGTGAGGAAGAGTTGGCGGAAGGTGCGGAGATCGTAGGAGGCGAGGGCGTTGAAAGGGGGGTCACGGCGGTGGACGACGGCGAAGAGACGGGTGCGGTGGCGGGGTTCGAGGGCGAGGCCGAGGAAGGAGGAGTTTGGGGGAAGGGCGGAAGCGGCGGAGGAGAAGAGTGAGGAGGTGACTCCGGCGTCGGAGACGGAGATGAGGTTGTGGTGGTGGAGAGATCCGACTATGAAGTGATCGGAATTTGAGTCCCAGGTAAAGGATTCTGGGTAGAGGTTAGACCAACGGAAATTGATCTCGTGAAGGTTTCTACCATCTGTGACGGCGACGAGGAGGAAGAGGAGGAGGATTTGTTTGAACATTTTCAGGTAGTTTAGGATCTGAGGGTTATTGAAGAATTAATGGTTGAATCACAGTTTTGTGAGAAAAATTGGGGAAAGAGGAGACCAAATCCAAATAGAACATGGAGTCGGGTCTGGGTTTTCAACGGGTCGGGTTTTATTTATACTAATTTCTAATAATTTTTTTTAATGATTTTCAAAGGGGATTGAAAAAATGATTTTTTATCCCAAGATTGTTCGGAAAAGTAATAATACGCCAAGCGGGTTCGGCTAAAAATGTCGAATTGAATTGAATCTAGGTTTGGGAAGCCGAAACCGCCAATCTCTAATTGGACTTATTCATATTTTCTAATGAGTAGTTTTGAAAATTCATATGCATATTTTGGTTGAATAATTCGAGTGCTAACTCAATTTAATTGGAACTAGTATACGCTCCGTGCTATGCACGGAATTATCAAATTGTATTTTTAGTAAGAGGAATATACACGAATAAAAAATGTGAGAGAGACATACAAATTAAAAATATTTATTTACTTAAAATACATTGTGTAAGCATATTGTTAATATAGAAAATGGTAAAACCAATAATTTACCCTTAGAAAATACATGTAATGCACACATGTGAATTTCTTGGCAAAAAAATGGCTTATGACTGTTTTAGTGGGGATAGTGTAACTGATTCAAATATTTCAGGAAGTAAAGTGCTTACAATTTTTTGGAGATAAAAGTGTCAAACATGTAACTTTGAAGGGGGCATATTTATCCTTTTTTTTAGTAGAAATCATAGACGGTGGATATCCTAACATCTTCATTGGCAAAACGTGACAAAATAGTTTTATGGCATGCAGGAATTTCTTGATGAAATACATTTTATGACTACAAAATATTGAGACTAATATACGGACATGCATATACTTTTCTGTCTATGTAGTGTGTTACCTTTCATATAACATGCTAAATTAGTTTTAATGAATTTATCACACCAATTTGATATGAAATGCTAAAATGGGTCCGTATTGGATTTATCACAACTTTTTTAAAAAAAAAAATATCATTTCAATTCCATTAAAATATGGATGTTATATAGGTAAAAGATGATTTACAGTACAATTTAAGAAAATAAATCATAAGGAAAAGAAAACGTGTCAAGAATTAAATTGAACAACTGACATGATATATATTACAACAAACACTGTTGACAGTTTCAAATTTCAAGATACCGGTCAATTGGAGATCGGCGGTTAATCATTTCGATTAGATCCCCATTTGTAAGTCTGTTGCCTAAACCTTATCAGTCATGGACTCATGGCTTAGCGGCATGAAGAATATTCTTGATAATGGATTCATGGCGCTTTGTCCTGACTTCTTGGCTAAAATTCCCGTCGCCAAAAGTTTGAAGGGCTGCAAACATGAGGGAAAAGTAATGATATTAGATGATTTAAATAATTATGAAAATGTATTTGTTCCTAAAACATGTAGACGCCTAGTTTCACGAACAATTTCCGTTCGCTAGCGGTTACCATCATTCATCAGATCTTTTGTCAATAATATTAATTAAAAAGTTATAACCAAACAATAAACATCACTTATGAGCGATAAGAGGAAACCACCAAAATAAGAGTGATCCATTTAAAATCTAAAAAAGAACTCACCAAAGTGTCCAAAATTCTATCAAAATCAATCTCAAAAAACTGATACATTTAACAACAAAAAAACTCACCAGTTGAGACGACATTACATCCTTCGGATGGACAGTCAGTTGCAGATGGTGGCGGCTTCATACTGTTAACTTGCGTTTTGGGTAACTTTAATCTGCTTTAAGATATATAAGCAGTGTTATAGATAATGAAAAATAATACTAATAAAAATATTTGGCACATAAACAAACCTATAGAATGTATATACTTCTTACAAAAGGCTCATTCTATACAAAACAAATATTTGTGTGCTTTATGCTTTGGAAACATATGCAATTACCATTTACAACGGCCACCCTAAGATAACATCAAGAATAGGAGAATCTTACAATTGAAAATGAGAAAGAAAATTGCATGTATTAAGAGTAAACGGCATAATTATAAAACAGTACATGGACCAAAAGTGCTAGGATAAGAAACTGAAAAAGAGAGTTTAAGAATTGAAAACTAACCTTTAAGTATTAATTATGTGCTCCAAACAAACTCATATCCGCACTGAATTTATAACTGAAGTTCTAGTGAAACAAAAATAAATGACAGTGGTGAAGACATTAACGGGATAAACGATATAAATTCGAGACAATCAGCATTCATTGAGTCATCATGGTAGCAGAAAACTTATAAGAAGCCATTCATTCACTTGGTTTTTTATTGGGTTCTCGGTCTTGTACCACATACTCCTGCCAAAACAGAAAGCAGAGAACTTTATAAATGTATTCAGTTCAGTAAGTGGAAAAAACATGAAGATAGATCTAAAGCCTTAATCCTATCTTAGAGTTTCTAACCGATTACAATAATACTATCAATTTGTAAGTATCTCATGAATTATAAGTAGAAGTTAAATCGGTGTTTCTTTAAAGGAGCACGAAATCTTAAGACCATCCATACTCATATTCATTAAAAACCTAACCCCTTCAAGTCTATATCACAAACATAGATTTTTTTAAGAAAAAATGAGTTATTTACCCCTACTGCTTCAACGGACACCACATTTGCTTACCTGCAAACTATTATCATCGCCACTTAACAGTCAAAACAGTCCCATTTTCTTTTTCTGTAGAAAAAATAACCCAAATCGTGAAAGGCTATGGTTAAGACATTAACCAATAATTTTTTCCATGTAAAAAACAAAATATAAATCATTAGGTGCATTTCTAGATTTGTTAACGCATTTCAACTAAATCACTTTACCAATCTATTGAAGTGTGAAAATTAAGAAAGTTGAATTCATCAAAGTAAGCATGACAATCCTTCTAAAGAAAACTCCTAATTCAAATTATAAAATAGATAATCATAACACTGATAAATGACCGAAACATAAGAAAGCATGTTTGCACACACATGCACTTTGAATACATACAACTTGCAATCTCGTTGGGACATTTCTTCAAACACATGAAGTCCACTTTGAGATCTCAACACACTTTACAAAGCTGCGGAGTATAAATTCAAAGACAATAAATCTTATGGCAAGTCTGACCTTATAAGCATCATTTGCATATTAACTCCAAAGCATCCTAGCTGGAATGAAACAAATGAAATTGAAGTACACAGAGTGACCTCCTTCCATAAGTATGACATAACACGAATGCAATCCGAATGAAATCGTCTGCATTAGAAATAAAGAAAAGGGAAAACGAAAGTAGACCATTGTAATTTACAAATTATAAACAATTAATTTACAATAACTCAAGAAGGAAATCTAATTTCAGAAAAGTTACCCTACATAAAATTTTAGCCTATTTCCTATGCAAACAATAAAGATAAACTAATAACGGCACTGCACTCTTTTGACTCTTTTTTTGTTTCTCCCTCAGTTCTTCTATGATCCATATGTAGATAAAGTATATTATTAGTTTACAAAATAAAAAGGATAAAAAGGATAAAAAGGGTAGTAGAGTATATCAACAGGGAAGCAATCGAAAAATGTTGGTAAAAATAATTTGGGAGAGAGAACGGAATTGGTAAACTGTAAAAGTGGGAGAAATTTTGGGGGAAAATGCATATTACTACCATGTGATATCGAAAACCTGCAAAAAAACTACCCTGTGAATTTTTTTTTGCACCAGACTTTCCATTTGTGGGGAAGATGTTGCCGATAAATGGGGAGTTTAAAGTTTGGTTTTGAAATAGTAAGCAATTATCTTGTGCTTTTTTAATAAATAAAATTCTAAATTCTATAAAAATAGTATTCAGTCAAAATTAACATTTGACAGTTGAAAGACTGATCTCAAATATATTTATAAGTAGATAGATAAGTAGATTGGAAGCACTCACTTTATTAGAAAAATAATATATCGACACATATTTTATTATTAACTACTTTGGATGATTCTTATTATCGTGTTATAGTAAATAATTTAGATTTTAGAATTTTTTTAATGGTATAACGTGAAAATGTTCATCATCATAGTTATTCAGTCTATGTTTAATACCAACAATTCATCGAACTTTCAGGTTATGGTTGATTTCTGAATTGTATTGAGTAAGCACTGTATAAGAAAATAGTAATTCATATATCATAATCATATGATAAAATGTCTGTTTTTTTTATTTTTTTTATTTTTATTGTTAAGTTTTATTTATGTTATCGTTTTACTCCATTAAATCCAAATTGCAACATAACCAAACTATTTTTTTTTTTTTGGTTTAATTCTTTTCAAGCCGCGTCGAACATATTATATGGAAACCTTTTCCAACAAAGATCTGAACTTGGGTCGTCACTTTAGGTAATCAAGCTCAAATGAAACACGATAATCCAAATGCTAATAAATGTCGAGAAATATTTTGCATCAAAAAGTAAAATAAAAGAAACATAATTTAACAACGTAAACAATGCAATTAAGACTTTACTTTATTTAAATAGCTAGTCATTTCATGACTGTAGTGTTGAGTTATACACAACTCATTATTTATATTTATTGAAAACTTAGGTAACTTATGATAATTATTTAATTTGGGGCTTGTCTACCCAATTCTTGGGGGGAACAAACAAAGCTTACTATTATCGTCAAGAAAAAGATACACACGATTGCAGCAGGAGTCACGGTCTATGAACGAATGCTGGCTTACAATTACGACAGTAACATATGGATTGTCTCGCTCTATTGTAGCCTTGCATTGTGGGCCATCAAGCCCAACTAGCTCAGGCCACACAGTTTTGAACCCTGCAAATCGACACATTAAATTGTTATTTACAAATAACAAGCATATATATATATATATATATATATTTTCTGAATTTTCATATTAAAAAAATATAAAAAAGGGAATAGAAAGAAGGACAAATGACACTTAACCCCCAAAAGTTTTTAATTTTTACACTTAATCACCTAGACCTGATATAAAACAAGAGTACACTTGAAATTCTTAAATTCGTTACACTTAACCAACCCTTGAATTTCGATGGAAAATCCACTGGAAAATAGTCACATGATGCGCACTCTTAATTTCTAAAGGGCAAAACAGTCAATCATATTATTTATTGTAACACTTACCCAAAAGAAATATTCTTTTGCATTTAATCCCCAAAAAATAAAAACTGTGTATCAAGTTTGTGCATAAAGAATCCATAAGATTGATTGATTTTAGCAAGTTTATCTAATTAATTTCTACAACAAAATCCATTATTTTTTCCTTTCCAACATTTAAGACAACCCGATTTCAAATCAAAATGAAAAATAACATATGCTAACTTTTAATTTGGGGCGATTTCGTTTCTCCCCTCTCTAAATTTCCAACTCATTTTTTTTCTTAGTTATGATATTTGATTTGCCACTCGCCAATATGTATATTTGGAGGAGTTTTTGTTTTACAAAATTAAGAACTTTACAGAGGATTAAGTGTCATTTGTCCTTGAAAGAATCAATGCAAATTGTTAGAAATCAATTGGGATGAATGAAAGAAGACTCTCTTTATTTTTTTTGTTACACACATCACCCATGTTAGTTACTTGACTTTGTTGGATTTTTGGTAAATTACCTCAATAATAGAATTCATTTACATATATTCATATTGTAATTATAAATATGGACATAAATTATCATATTATTATTATAATATAAAAAGCAAATAAGTGACTGCACAGAGAGAGAGAGATTGTGTTCACCATGATAGTTGCAAACTTGAACACAAGGTGGATAGGGAATGAGTGACGGCCGAGACATGTCTTTCTCTACTGTTAAATATAATTTTATTTTTCGCAATGTAAATGACCATACATGTGACATGTTAAATACTTTTTTTTTGGGGAAATTCCCCTTTGCCCCCTATCTTTGAACATCTTTCCATTTTACCCCCTAAACTTTGTGAGTAACTACTTAACCCCCTCAACTATTAAAAATGTCCCAGACCACTATCTTCGGACGTTCGCCGACATAATTTATTCAAAGGTTTGGTGTCAAAGTGCAAAAATGTTCAAAGATTGGTTGGAAAAGTGCAAAAACGTTCAAAAGTTGGGTGACAAAGTGGAAAAACGTTCAAAGATGTAGCTACAAAATGAGAAAACCTTTGACTCCACATCATTAAAGCTGGATGGAATATTCGGTTAGATTTTTTAGTTTTTTACATCTTAGGGGGCTGCCTAAATATATTTACTAGCTAAGGGGGTTAAGTGGAAACTC
This sequence comes from Penstemon newberryi var. newberryi, assembly GCA_030819805.1. Classification (NCBI taxonomy): domain Eukaryota; kingdom Viridiplantae; phylum Streptophyta; class Magnoliopsida; order Lamiales; family Plantaginaceae; genus Penstemon; species Penstemon newberryi. Next base: position 75,098,875 of record JAUALY010000001.1, on the reverse strand, counting down.
GCAAAGGTTAAGGGATAAAATGAGAAAATGTTCAAAGGTTAGGATGCAAAGTGTAATTTTTCCTTTTTCTTATCCCTAAGAAAACATAACGCTAGTAAGATAGAAGGTGGAGTTAATCTACTTTCCAAAATATGTATAATCTTTTTCTTAAATTAAATTGCTATAATCACTAAAGTAAAGACAGGTGTAATTTGCCAAATATGTCAAATTCTTCCTGTGATTTATAAAATTGTTGCAATCACTTACACGTTGTAATTAATCATTAATTGTATTAAATATATCTGCAATTTACTATCCATTTATCAAATCTCAAATTGATTTTGTAATTCTAACATCCTATTTATGGAAAATTCTAGGGTGACGTCACGTCACATGAGCGTAAGCTATAATCAATAGAATTATGACACCTCATTAATAAATTACCTATTTAACAGGTTACTAACAAGTCATAATACTATTACCATAAATAGTTGTACTATATTATTATTTGACCACATTCATTGTAATATTTAACCACATCAATAGTAAATTACAAACTAATAAATTATTATAGATATAAATAAATAATTGTGTATAATAATATTTTATAATAAACGAGTTTATACTACTACATGTGAAACATATACCATGTAATGTGAATAATTATCAGTAATTTTGTTATGACTTATGATAATACTATATAGTGACTAATTACTACTAAGATGACACCATACTAGATATGTGGAGTCAATATTGTGTTATGTGAGTCTATACAACTACATGTGAGACATATATCATGTAATGTGAATAATTATCAGTAAATTGATTAGTACTAATGGTAATATTATATAATGTGACTAATTACTACTAATATGAGACCGTACTAAGTATGTGGAGTCAATATTATTACATGTGAGACATTATACTATATAATGTGAAGAATTATACAAATTGGTTAAGACTAATGGAAATACTATATGATGTGAATAATTACTACTAATATTAGACCGTACCAAGTATGTGGAGTCAAAACTTGCTATTAGGGTCTATACTACTACATGTGAGACATATACCATGTAATGTGAAGAATTATCAGTAAATTGGTTAGTACTAATGGTAATACTACATAATGTGACTAATTATTACTAATATGAGACTGTACTAAGTATGTGGAGTCAATACTATGACATGTGAGAAATTATACTAAGTAATGTCAAGAATTATACACATTGATTAGTACTAATGATAATACTTCATAATGTGGTTAATTACTACTAATATGGGACCGTACTAAGTTTGTGGAGTCAATACTATGCTATATGAGTCTATACTACTACATGTGAGACATATACTATGTAATGTGAAGAATTATTAGTAAATTGGTTAGTACTAATGGTAATACTATATAACATGATTAATTATTTTTAATATGAGACTAAGTATGTGGAGTCAATACTATTACATGTGAGACATTATACTATGAAATGTGGAGAATTATACACATTGGTTAATACTAATGATAATACTTCATAATGTGGTTAATTACTACTAATATGGGACCGTACTAAGTTTGTGGAGTCAATAATATGCTATGTGGGTTTATACTACTATATGTGAGACATATACCATGTAATGTGAATAATTATTAGTAAATTGGTTAGTACTAATGGTAATACTATATAATGTGATTAGTTATTACTAATATGAGACCGTACTAAGTATGTGAAGTCAATACTATTACATGTGAGACATTATACTATGTAATGTAAATAATTATACACATTGGTTAATACTACTGATAATACTCATAATGTGGCTAATTACTACTAATATGGATCGACCGTACTAACTTTGTGGAGTCAATACTATGCTATGTGAGTCTATACTACTACATGTGAGACATATCATGTAATGTGAAGAATTATCTGTAAATTGATTAGTATTAATGATAATACTATATAATGTGACTAATTACTACTAATATGAGACCGTATTAAGTATGTGGAGTCAATACTATTACATGTGAGACATTATACTATGTAATGTCAATAATTATACATATTGGTGGTATTATATATGAACTAGTACCATACAATGTGGAAACATACAATTTTTATGGTGATTTGATATTAATTTGGGTAGAAGAAAGAAAAGAAGGAAAGTAGAAATATTTATGGTAGCTAACTTTGGGATATTAAAGAATATAAGATAATATTTTAACCTGTTAAACAGGTAACTCATAATTAATTAAGGTTAATTTTATTCTATATTATGAAATTTATGTGATTGTGATTATATATTTATGATCTAATGCCTTAAATTAAATTGACGTCACATAATGTCACCTTAGAAGTCCCCTATTCTACTATGAATTTATTGCAATAGTTAAATGTTATGAAAATTTAGGAAGTTGTTAATAAGGTCATTAAATTAAGGTATTAAGATTAGTGTGACACTTGTCTTCTGTGCAATGATGTTAGTCAACAACTAACTAAAAATGAAAAAAAGAGAATATATTGTTCCGAAATTAATTTTACTTTCAACTTTTGATATGATTACATCAAATGGAGTAATTTATTTATGTTCTATTATTTTGAGCCATTACGCTTATTATGTATTTTTTTTTCCCTATTATGATTTTACTCAGACTGAGCAATGTCTTATTTGGATCAGGGTCGGAGCAAGGTGTCAATCCAGACTTCAATTCTCAATTTATTTTATTATTTATTTAGATTATTATAAATAACATAATAATATGGGTTATAAATTCATAATCACAATTGTTATACAACATAATATTATATTATGTCTCAAACACTATATAAAGTTACTAATTTTACTATCTACTATCTATTTTTCTCTCCCATATTGAATTAAATGCAAAAGTATCCCGTGTTTTCTCTAATTAGCATAAAGTCCACCCACATTTGTTAATGTTTGTGAGAAGAAATCTTTTATGTTAATATTTTATTAGCTAAATACACCAATTAAAAAATAAGAGTTGATCGCGTGATTTTTCCTTTTTGTTATATTATTAAGAGAACGTGAGGGTAATTGTAAGATTTTTTAGCTCATAGGGAGATTATTGCCAATTTTGTAAGGAGAGAATTTTACTTCTGGTACCATAATTGACCTTACTTTAAGGTTATGGTACCATAAGTTACAAAGTCCTCACATTTGGTATCAAAAGTTAATGGGGCTCGCCAACTTGGTACTTCAGTCAAATTTTTGATGGAACTTCCAATTCTGGACATAATTTGAGGGAAAATTTGCAGAGTGGTCCTATAATTAAAGATTGCTGGAAAAGTTTGCCCCACATATTTTCTGACCAATAAATTTACCCAACAATTAACAAGTTTGAAGTATTTCAGCCCCAATTGCAAAAATAGTTAAATTACTCACACTTTATAGCGAAATTGAACTTGTGTAGGTTTCTACCTTTTGTGACGGCGAGGAGGAGAAAAAGGATGAGGATTGAAAAATTAAGGGTTGAATCACTGTTTTGAGAGAAAAAATGGGGAAATAGGAGATCGAGTCCAAATAGAACATGGAGTCGGGTATGGGTTTTTATCGGGTTGGGTTTTATTTATACTAATTTCTAAGTAATTTTTAGTTTTAGTTATTTCCCAAGGGGATTGAAAAAATGATTTTACATCCCAAAATATGGATTTTATAGTTAGGGAAGTATTTAGCCTTTATCAACCTACTAAGATGATTGTTCAAAGAAGTAAAATACGCCAGGCAGGTTCAGCTAAAAATGTCGAATTGATTAAATCTAGGTCTCGGAAGCCCAAACTGCCATCTCTTTTGCTCGCACACAGTGAATTTCAATTCATTAAATGAATTTTACTAGTCTCATTTTCGTCCTATAGAAAGCTAACCATCATTGACTCAACTTCTTTAGTTAGGTAGTGTTGTAGTTTGAAACAACCTATAAAATACGAAGGGAATATCCTGAATCACTGTACTAATGAGCACCTCCTTACCCACCTTGAAATTTGTTTAACTCTCGAACTCTGTAATCTGCTCCAAACAGGTTCAAATGTTTTTGCTTGCCACTTTTTCGCTTCAAAGTTATTATCTAATCAGACGGTTACTAATCAATTCTTCTAACTTAATGGAGACAGGGAACAAGTTGATGGAGTTATCATGGACTTCAAATTTTGAGATATTAGGTACAATCAACACTGGTGGATTCATTTGAATTTCGGGGTACAGTCGTGGGTTTTGGTTTAGTGAAGGTGCATGATACGATCTCAAGGTAAACCAAATAATCCTTACGAAATGTAAGAAGAATTAAGCAAAAAATAATATCTGCATAATGAATGTCAAAAACAGAGTCCACTAACTAATACACCAAACCTAATCTTGGACTAGAGTCTCAAACTACTAAACTAATAGAATAAATAGAATAGTAAATACCAACTAAATTAACAGTAAATAAATAACAAACTAATAAGTAAACGGGAACTTGAGTCAGCCCATGTAGCGCGGGTTCGGTCTCAGTGCACGGGTGCTATGTCGGACCGTAACATTCCCCTTCTCTTCAAAACGAACCTTGTCCTCAAGGTTCATCTCCGGAAACCTCTTCATAAGCACCCCAACTGATTCCCAAGTCGCCTCCTCTTCCGGTATCGTTTTCCAATGGACTAGTACTTCCCGGACCCATCCTTCTTTCCCTGCTACTGTTGGTCCCAAGTGGTCAGATGAGGTTTAGAGGGGGGGGTGAATAAACCTCTTTAAAAATTTGCCTTTTAAAACTTCTAACTTTTCTGTTCAGCAGACTAAGCTGATCGAGAACAGTAAGCAGACTAAGCTGATCTAGCACTAAGCTTTGAACAGCAGAGTTGACCACTCTTCTGATTACACTCAGCTGATTTTATCAAAATCAGAGTTTAAAATAAACTAACTTGCAGCGGTTTTATCAAGTGTTTTTCACAAGTAGTTTTCTTTAACCTTGAAATAGTTTTAACCCCAGTTTTTAAATAAACTCCTTTATAAAACTTTTCAGCAGTTAACCTTTTAAGTGTTTTAAAACTGTTCTTTCAAATATGCAGAAAATAATGCAAGTTAAAAACACAAAGGATTTTTATAGTGGTTATATGGATGTAAATCCTTTAGTCCACTCTTCCAAGTCACTTAGACCTTGGGTTATACTAAATCACACAGATTACAGTATACAATGCTTACGCCAAACAACAAATGAAGTGGCCGTAAGTTCACAATAGGAAATCACAAAGAAACTCCTATTCTCAGAAGTGATATCGCTCACAAAGGTTGATATCTACTTCTCACAACACAATCCTAAACAAAATCACTCAGATTTTAAGTATATTCTGATTTCTCTCTTTTCTGCTTCGTCAACAGATGATTAGGCTGATGAGTGCTTTGTTCTTGAGTTTGAGACTTAGAAGAATTTTGCTTTAGATTTTTGCTCTCAATGCGTGTTGTCTCTGTGTTGTTCTTCTTCTTCAACTCACGAACTAAGCTATTTATACTTGGAGATTTGAAAATCTGCCCGTTGAGAGATCAGCAGCTGTCAAATCCTCGAGTACTGGTCCTTTTCTGCAGAACGGCTGTTGCGACTGAACACTGTACACTCTGCTGTACTTTCTGTCGCTTCGCATTAAATGCGCATTAAATGCACCAAGCTGATACGAGGTTTCTCTTCAATCATTTGTCATAAATACCCTTCCTCTTCAGCATTTATTACACCAAGTGCATTTATTACCGTTGTAATAACTTCTGATCCACTTCCACTCTGCTGATCGAAGTCACTAGTCTGATGTATACTCGGCTGATCCCAAACTTGAACTAATCTGATTTGAGTCGGCTGATAGTCCACCAGTCTGATTACTTCTTCAGCAACAGATCAGTAGTCTTCTGGACCATATTTGACTAGTCTGATGAACTTCTTCCTTAGTCAAATATCTTCTAAGGTTTGTACTAAGCTTCCACTTAGCTGATGACTTTGGAAATCATCAAAACCTCCCTTTACTTCAAAGTCTTCATCTTCATCCAACAATTTCCCCCTTTTTGATGATGACAAAACTTCAGCTAAGTACCTGTACCTAAACTAAAGTTGAGTCCTCAAAAATTTCTGAGATAGAAATGATATGTTGGAAGCTTGAACTTTTTTTATAGATTGATTTGAAAATTACAGTGCAAGTTACAAGAAAAAAGATTGACTTAAGTAAAAAAATACAACTGAAGTAAGCTGTTACAAAAGTTTAGCATATGGACTTAGTCTATTAACTAGTCTAGTCCTCAGCTTCTTCATCTTCTTCTTCTTCCTCTTCCTCTTCATCAACTTCTTCACTGCTCTCTTCATCTTCACCACTTGAGAAAACATCAGCAAGACCTTTTAATTTTTCTCTCCTTTCTTCAGCTTCGATTCTTTTTCTGATGTCTTCCATCCTCTTATACTTAACGTCTGGATTTAGCTGTTCTTCAGCAGAGTACTTAGAGGCAGCTAACTCCTTGTCAGTTTTAGCTACATCCTTGGGCTCTACTTTATCATCAGCTCCATCTTCAGCGTCCTCTTCAAGTACTTCATCTTCTTTTGGCTTTCCAGCAGCAGCCCGTTGGTCTCGTACTTGAATAGTTGCAGCAGTCTCAACAGCTAACTTAGCTGATTCCTCTTCCCCCTTTTTGTCAGCATCAGCAGGGTTGAGTTGATCAGGAGTTATGTTGACAGCAGCACAAAGCTTCTTGATGTTTGAATCCATGACTCTTTGCTCAGCACAGTGATGATTTAGAGTATTTTCCATGCGAAGTTGATTAGCTTTTAATTCACCAGAATGGTCATTCAGACAGTCAACATTCAGCTGAAGAGTTGACAGTTCAGTTTGTGCTTTGTCAGTGATGTTGGTAACTTCTTGCATTAAAGCAATGTTCTTCTCAGTTTCTGCTTCACTGACTTGTGTCATGACTCTAATAACTCTTGCGATGTCAGCTTCATTCCTTTGAAGAGTAGTGTGGAGATGACCTACATCAGCCTTCACATCTTCAAGACTTCTGCTCATATGCAATATGCTCTGAGTTAACATCAAGGAGTTATCTGGTGGTAGAGGAAAATCTTCAATGGCATCCTTGACCATTTTTGCAGTCTCTTCCTGCATTTGTTTAATCATCAGCTGATTTCTTGTCTCCATCTCCTTCATAGTGGTTTCAATCAACAGCTGGATGGATTCCATCAGCGAGGAATGCAAATCAGCAGTAGGAGCAGAGTGTGATGATTCAGCAGGATCCTCTTCTTGTGGAAGTTCAGCAGGTTCTTCCTCCTGTTGAACAGTTGCTTCATGAAGAGTAGGACTTTCTTCAGCTTTCCATTCCAAAGCTAAAGGAACTAAGTCCTTGACCATAATAGGCAGCTTCTTTGATGTATCTAAGTTGATTTCTTCAGCCTTCTGGTCTTTCTTTTGTTCTTCACTAGCTGGCTCATCAGCTATGTGAATGATCTCAGTACCATCAGTAGACACAACTGTCTTCTGACGAATCAAGTCAGCTGGCATGAAAGGTGATGTCGTCTGTTGGATCCTCAGCTTTTCTTGATAAGTACTGATATCAGAGCCATAAGCAATTTGTCTCAAACTTGGTAGACTAGGCGTTGAACTTGATGTTCCTGGTTCAAACCTTGATCTTTCAGCCCATTTCTCCAAGGTTGTGTAGACTGCTATCTTTACTGCTCTGTCAATTCTATCATCAGTAGGACTTGGCTTCTTTGAAATTGAGTTTTTAATAGTGGTCGCCTCCTGACTGACAATAACTCTTGCATAATCATGCAGTCTATCCCTCACAAAATCTGAGTCCAAAGCCTTGACAACAGAGGATGTTTGCAACCAGTTTAGAACCCAACGTCCCTCTGTAGCGAACTCCTTCCAGGCTTGGATTTCTTCTTCAGACTTGTTCAATCTATACTCTCTCCATTGATTGTATCTGATCTTTTCTGGGAGAAAAGTAGTCCTTGATTGAAACAGCTGGTTTAGTCTTTCCAACTCAGCTTCAAACTTTTTGAAGGCAGTAGAGTCACCTTGGACAATCTCTATTGCTCTCCTCACTTCCTTCTTTTTCTTCTTGATTGGTTCAGCCCTTGGTAGCACAAAATCACCTTCCTTAGGCTTTTTCTCCCCAATCACAATGCCTCCAGACCTCCTTGGTCCATAAGCATCCTTTTTGCTTTCCTCTAAGGCCTTTGCCAATTCAGCTTCTTCCTTGGCAGCCAGTTCAGCTTCTGTCAGGTTCTTGACATTAGCTTCTTTTTGACTTGCTTCAAGAGCTCTCTTTAGCTCAGCATCATCACGTTTTCGTTGTTCAGCTTCCTCACGCTTCTTCTTGTGATAAGCTGATACTTTTGCTTTGCCAGTTCTCTTCTTTCTGGCATTTCTTGACTCAACAACTGGTGCCGCAGCTGTTGTTTCTGGTAAAGCAACTGCTACCGGTGCAGCAGCAATTGGTTCGAGGATCTGCACTTCAGGATCCTCTTGAGGTTTGGCAACCTCAGCTGTTGGTGTAGGAATCTGTTTCACTTGGTCAGCTGACTTCTTCTCAGCAGATTCCTTCACTGATTCAACAGGCCTCTCAGCAGATTGAGGACTTCTTTTGGCTAACTCAGAAAGTTCAGTATCTTCATCAAGAAGTGTCAGCTTCTTTCTGGCAGTCCTTTTTGTGAAAGGTGGATTTGCAACGGTAGAAGTGGCAGTGTCCTTCATAGCACTTCTTGTTCTTTTAGCCACATTTTCAACCGGTAACTCAGCTGAAATTGTCTTGTCAGAGGATGTCCCAATAGACATCTCGTTGATCTCCTTGACTGTCTCATCAACAATCAAATCAGCAGCATCCTTCCTTTTAGAGACAACTGTTCTGGCTTCAACAGCAGGCTTTGCTGTTTGAACAGTCGACTTTCTTTTCTTGCCTTTGTCAGCAGGCTTTTCTGGCTCAGAAGCCTTTCTTTTCTTTTGCTTCAACTCTGTCACAACAGCAGGCTCCTTTGATCTCCCAGATTTTACTGGTTCATAAATCTTCAATTCTTTAGCCTTATGAATTTCCTTTCCGTTAGTCACACCACATCTCAAATTTACCAACAGATGACTAATGAAAATCCTGTGCAGAGTCAAACCACGGACTTTGTGATCAGCAATCACATACCAGATGAAGTTAGCCCAATTTACCTTCAACCCATAGTAAATGGCTATCATAGTATGAAACCTCTTCATTGGTACACTGTCCAAGGAGAATGTGCAGTTCTCGAGGACTTTGGCAACCAAATCTGCCATTCGCTGAAACTCGTCCTTCAGCTGATTCTTTTTGATACTTCCAGATAGCACTTGATTCTTCTTTGAGACCAGATTCCAGAAATCTGACTCAAAAGGTTCAGCTAGGTTTGCGATGTCAGTAGACCCTTCAATAGAAAGTCCGTACATTTCATTCAGCAATTTTGGGGTTACGCAGATAGCTTTGTCCCCAATTTTGGCTTTAATCTCCAGTTTGTCGAAGTCAACATCGTCTTTGGAACCATAAAATTCAAAGACCTCGTCTTTGAAAATCATGTCTTCATGGGCCTCCATGAATTTAACCAGCGTTGCCGCCTTGAATTTCTCCAGAATTTCTTTCATCAACGGGGTGCCAGTCGCGTGATACGTCAGGTAGTTCAAGAACATACCTTCAGCAGCAGCTTCCTTTGAATTAACCTTAGAACTCATTTTCCTGAAAGAGATTGAAGAAAGACTAGAGTAGATTTGCAGTTGAATGGATGCAAAAATGCTCTGAATGCTTTTGAAATATTTAGGGTGCGTAAAAGCTCAGTCAGCTGATCAGATCTGGATTTATAGATGTTAATTCTTGTCGGTTTCCGTGAAAAGTGGTAACCGTCAGATTAGTTACTGTAAAAGCAGATCGTGCGATCGAGATACGCGGATTTCAAAATAGCATTTAATATGTCAGATAGGCGGGAATTTGAAACGCCACTTGTCTGTTACTTATAAAAGCGTGCTTTTGATAAAACGTTTTTAATACAACACCTTAAATATAAGCAGACATAAATAGAAACAGATGAGTAAAGTACTTATCTGATTAACAACTTTTCTGATACAATATATCACTAGTGAGGGCCAATATCTAGTGATCTTCCTTTGCTGTTTGTCAATCCAGCAAGATAATTAATCTCCAAATCTTCAAGAGTTAAGAACAAATCTTCTGATTGAATCAACTTCAACTAACTGTCATTGAAGATTTCATCTTTAAAACAAGGGTACCGCTAGTCTTACACGTTCCCCCTGAATTCAAGAATTCATCAGTCAACTAGTCTGTTGAGAGTCAGTCTTCTTGAAGTGTAACGCTTGTTGATGTCAGATTAGTAAGCTGTTGAACCCAGTCTTCTGATAGGTTCCCCCTCAGCTTATGAATCCAATTTTAACAAGCCTAATTCCGCTCTTAGAGTGGAGAATCTAGCTTCATTCAGTGGTTTGGTGAAAATGTCAGCAATCTGGTTGTCTGTATGAACATACTCAATAATAACATTTCCCTTTTCAACATGGTCTCTGATGAAGTGATGTTTGATCTCAATATGTTTAGTCCTGGAATGACTAGTAGTATTCTGAGTAAGTGAGATTGCACTTGTATTATCACAGTAGATAGGGATTCCACTGATCTTAAGATTATAGTCTTCAAGTTGATGCTTCAACCAAAGTATTTGTGCACAACATGCTCCAGCAGCAATGTATTCAGCTTCAGCAGTAGATATGGATACTGAAGTCTGTTTCTTACTCATCCATGAGATCAGACGACTGCCTAAAAATTGACATGTACCTGTAGTACTCTTCCTATCAATTTTGCAGCCAGCAAGGTCAGAATCTGAATATCCAATAAGTTCAAATCCTGATTCCCTTGGGTACCACAATCCCAATTCTTGAGTGCCTTTGAGATACTTTAGTATTCTTTTAGCAGCTAAGAGATGAGATTCCTTAGGATCTGATTGAAATCTTGCACAGACCCCAACAGAATACATAATATCAGGTCTGCTAGCTGTTAAGTATAACAGTGACCCAATTATGCCTCTGTATTTGGTGATGTCAACTGATTTGCCACCTTCATCCTTGTCCAGACGAAGTCCAGTAGACATAGGAACAGTAACAGATGAGCTAGTTTCCATACCAAATTTCTTAAACAGATCTTTTGTGTACTTTGCTTGATTAATAAAAATACCATCAGGCAGCTGTTTGACTTGTAAACCAAGAAAGTAATTTAATTCTCCCATCATGCTCATTTCAAACTTGTTCTGCATCAGCTTAGAGAATCTTTCACACATCTGTTTGTTAGTTGAACCAAAAATAATATCGTCTACATATATTTGTACCAACAATATATGATTATCCCATTCAATAGTAAACAAGGTTTTATCTACTTTACCTTTGTGAAATCCTTTAATTAAAAGAAAATCAGATAAAGTATCATACCATGCTCTTGGAGCCTGTTTCAGTCCATAGAGAGCTTTCTTCAGACGATATACCTTATCTCCTTGTTGATAAACTTCAAATCCAGGAGGTTGTTCAACATACACTTCTTCTTGCAATTCTCCATTGAGAAAAGCAGACTTCACATCCATCTGAAAGACGGTGAAGTTCTTGTGAGCAGCATAGGCTAGGAACAATCTGATTGCTTCAAGCCTTGCAACTGGTGCGAATGTCTCATCAAAATCAATGCCTTCTTCTTGGCAGTAACCTTTGGCAACTAGTCTTGCTTTGTTTCTGGTAACCATACCATCTTCATTCATCTTATTTCTGAAAACCCACTTAGTGCCAATTACTCTTTGATGAGTAGGTCTGGGAACTAAGTACCAGACTTCATTCCTTTCAAATTGATTCAACTCTTCTTGCATAGCTTCAATCCAGTGAGAATCACCAAGAGCTTCATCAATTAATTTAGGCTCAATTTGTGAAAGAAAACTTACAAACATTGTTTCATTTGCAGTTGACCTTCTTGTTCTAACTCTATCCAAGGGATCACCAATCACTAATTCTGGTGGGTGATCTCTGAGCCATCTGAGATCAGGTTGCAAATCTGGATGTTGTCCTCTGGATTGATCTTGCAACACTACTGTTGGAGTCTCAGTAGTAGTCTGTTGAACAGTTGTGGTCTGTTGAACAGTCTCTGGTCTGTCAGCTGTTTGCAACTCCTCTGTTAGACAATCAGTAGACTGATTTTGAACAGCACTTGAGTTAACAGCTTGAGATAAGTTGGGTAGTATAATGGGTACATATTCTTCCTTTCTTTCCACATTCAATTTCTGAAAGTCAGCAGATATCTCAGGGTTTGCACTTTGATTCTTTTCAGATGATTGACTTGGTTCATCAAATACTACATGAATAGATTCTTCTACAAGCAAAGTTCTTTTGTTAAACACTCTGTAAGCTTTACTAACAGTAGAGTAACCTACAAAAACAGCTTCATCAGCCTTCTCTGCAAATGCAGTGAGGTGATTTTTCCCATTGTTCAAAACATAACATTTACAACCAAAAATCCTAAGATAATGTAAATTAGGCTTTCTGTTGTTCCATAACTCATAAGGTGTCTTGTTTTGACTTTTGTTGATCATACACCTATTCTGTGTATAACATGCTGTGTTTGTAGCTTCTGCCCAGAATCTTTGGGGCAGCTTTGCTTCAGCTATCATTGTCCTGGTAGCTTCTTTTAGAGTTCTGTTTCTCCTTTCAGCAACTCCATTTTGTTGAGGGGTTCTGGCAGCAGAGTACTCATGACTGATTCCTCTGGAATTACAGTACTCTTCAACAGTAGAGTTTGTAAACTCAGTCCCTCTATCTGATCTGATCTTCAAAATTCTTTGACTCTTCTCATTCTGGATCAGTTCCATCAGATTTGTAAGATGTTCCTTGGTTTCACTTTTCTTCTTCATGAAGATTACCCAAGTAAATCTTGAAAAATCATCCACAACAGCTAGGCAGTATTTCTTCCCACCATTGCTGATTGGATCAATAGGGCCAAACAAATCCATATGCAGTAGCTCCAAAATTCTGGTTGAAGATTGGTGCTTCTTGCTTTTGAAAGATGACTTCACTTGTTTACCCTTCTGACAGGCATCATAGAGCTTGTCTTTGCTCATGACTGTCTTTGGAATTCCTTCTACCAAATCATTCTTTATCAGTCTGTTGATGGTCTTGAAATTCAAATGATTCATTCTTTTGTGCCAAAGCCAACTGATTTCACTTGGTGTAGAAGCCACTAAGCAAACATTTGAATTCTTGTCCACAGAATTCCAGTCGACTACATAGATGTTTCCTTGTCTTCTTCCAGATAAAATAACCTTCTTTGTTCCAATTTGTTCAACATAACACTTATCTGATGAAAACACCACGGAAAATCCTTTGTCACAAAATTGACTTATGCTCAGCAGATTGTACTTCAGGCCACTAACATATGAGACGTCAGATATCTCTATGTTTCCTTTGATAAGCTTTCCAACAGCTACAACCTTGCCTTCTTTGCTGTCTCCAAAAGTAACTTTTGGACCATTTACAGCAACAGCATCTGCCAGTTCATGTATGTCTCCACACATGTGCCTTGAACATCCACTGTCCAAGTACCATTTCTTCGCTATTTTACTCCTACTCCTAATCCTAACCTACAAAACAAAATAAAAATGTTTTAGGTACCCTTTATTGAGAGGGTCCTGGCGGATTAGTATCACCTTTGACAACCCAAGATGTTGAAGTCTTAGGCTTCTTAGGCTTTGCAGTCTTAGCAGGAGCATGAGCAATTTCATTTACATCATAATCAGCAGGCATATTATGGTGATAATCATTATGATGATGATAAGGCTCATAAGCAGGATATGATGCATGATAAGTAGGGTAGGCATGCATTGTTTGATGAGCAGGATATGCAGCAAAATGAGGTGGATAATGAGGTGCAGCATAATATGGTGGATAAGCAGGTTGCACATAATAAGACTCATTTCCATAGTAAGCATTTTTGTTGAAATTTCTTTGCTTCTTAGGTCTGCTCTTTACTTGCTCTTTAACAGACGACTTAGCTTTACTAGTCTGATTGGTTTTACTCTTATCAGCAGACTTCTTGGGACTACTCTGCTGTTTGGTTTTACCAGTCTGTTTTTCAGTTTCAGGCTTTTTACCCTTCTTAGCCTTAGGAGTCTTTATCTCCTTTTTCTCAATCTCAGGTGAAATGGGTTTAGTAGTCTGAACATACAAGACAATATTACTATTATCAGCAGATATAAATTTTTCAGCTTTGTTCAGTTCTAAACTTTCTTTTACTAAGGGAGTACTCTGTTCAGTTGGTTTATCTATTGTCACAACAGACGACTTAGGAACAGACGACTTATTATGCAAAGATATTCTAGCTTCAAGTTCTTTAATTTGTCCCTTGTACATTTCACATTCAGCTCTCAGAGATTCACATTCATGCGAAAGCTTTTTATACATGGCTGATTCGTCAGGTTTTTCAACCTTAAGTTTCAGTTTAGCATTTTGCTTTTTCAGCAGAATCATCTCGTCCTTAAGCTTAGCAAGCTCATTAACAACATCTACTTTGTTGTTCATCATTTGCTCAAATGAGCTAAACAGTTCAAGCTCACTTTCAGAGAGCATTACCTCATTGTCAGAATCATCAGATTCCTTTGCCATGAGACACAGTAGTGCAGGTGTTTCGTCAAAAACAGAGTCATCACTTGAAGTGCCAGATTCTGTGTTTGATGAGTGGATGGCTGCCATCTTTTCAGCTTCAGCCAACAGCACCTTGCTCTTTTGGTATCTCTTCTCTCTTCTTTCTTTTCTTTGTTTCTTTTCCTCCTCTGTGTACTTCTCCGCTTTAGGATATGGGCAGTCCTTGATGAAGTGTCCCAATTTCCTGCAATTATAGCACATCATTTTGGATTTATAGTCATCCTTAATGTCATAAGTATTAGAGGCAGGTTTAGAAGTAGAAGCATTGTTATATTTGTTCTTCATTTTTCTCTTGTAGAACTTTTTGAACCCGTTCAATAACAACGCAACATCGTCAGCAGTATACTCCTTTTTGCTCAGTACTGGGGCCTCATCAGATGAGTCCTCTTCTCTGCTTTTTCCAGACGATCTTCTTGTTCTCTCTGCAGCAACCAGTGCAGCAGTGGGGCCAGAAGTTGAGGTCTCTTCTATTCCCATCCTTGGTATTTTATACTCGTACGCCTTGAGTACAGAAAACAACTCTGTTAGAGAGATCTTCCCCAGATCCCTAGATTCTTCCATAGCTGTGATCTTCATGTTGAACTTGGGTGGTAGCGCCTTCAAGACTTTGAGAGTGATCTCTTTGTCTGTGAATGTCTTACCCAGCTTTAACACGTTGTTCAGCACTTTGGTAAACCTTGAACTCATCTGTTCAATGGTTTCTCCAGGCTTCATTTTGAAGTTATCAAACTTCTCCATGGCAACACTTAGATTGTGTTCCTTGATGGCTTCATTTCCTTCACTCATATCCCTGACTTTGTCCCACATCTCTTTTGATGTTTTGCAGTGTTTGACATAGTCAAACCTTTCATTGTCCAGGGCTTTAGTCATGATGAAGATTCCAACTTTATCAAGATTTTTCAACTTGATTTCATCAGGTGACATCTCTTCTTCATCTTTATCAACAACAGTATCTACGCCATCGATTTTGATTGTCTTGGTAATCCTTATTGGACCTTTTGTTATGCATCTGTACATATTATCGTTGTAAGCAGCAAGGAAAATTTCCATGCGTATTTTCCAGTCCTCAAAGCTCATACCGCCTATGTGGGGAACAAGGCTAATACAATCCATTTTCAAAAAGTTTTGTTTTTCAAAAAGATGCTCTTTTGAAAACTTTTGAAAACCTTTGAAAAACACTTAAGGATCAAGCTCGTTGATCAGTCAGATGATTCAGATGAACCACCTGCTCTGATACCACTTGTTGGTCCCAAGTGGTCAGATGAGGTTTAGAGGGGGGGGTGAATAAACCTCTTTAAAAATTTGCCTTTTAAAACTTCTAACTTTTCTGTTCAGCAGACTAAGCTGATCGAGAACAGTAAGCAGACTAAGCTGATCTAGCACTAAGCTTTGAACAGCAGAGTTGACCACTCTTCTGATTACACTCAGCTGATTTTATCAAAATCAGAGTTTAAAATAAACTAACTTGCAGCGGTTTTATCAAGTGTTTTTCACAAGTAGTTTTCTTTAACCTTGAAATAGTTTTAACCCCAGTTTTTAAATAAACTCCTTTATAAAACTTTTCAGCAGTTAACCTTTTAAGTGTTTTAAAACTGTTCTTTCAAATATGCAGAAAATAATGCAAGTTAAAAACACAAAGGATTTTTATAGTGGTTATATGGATGTAAATCCTTTAGTCCACTCTTCCAAGTCACTTAGACCTTGGGTTATACTAAATCACACAGATTACAGTATACAATGCTTACGCCAAACAACAAATGAAGTGGCCGTAAGTTCACAATAGGAAATCACAAAGAAACTCCTATTCTCAGAAGTGATATCGCTCACAAAGGTTGATATCTACTTCTCACAACACAATCCTAAACAAAATCACTCAGATTTTAAGTATATTCTGATTTCTCTCTTTTCTGCTTCGTCAACAGATGACTAGGCTGATGAGTGCTTTGTTCTTGAGTTTGAGACTTAGAAGAATTTTGCTTTAGATTTTTGCTCTCAATGCGTGTTGTCTCTGTGTTGTTCTTCTTCTTCAACTCACGAACTAAGCTATTTATACTTGGAGATTTGAAAATCTGCCCGTTGAGAGATCGGCAGCTGTCAAATCCTCGAGTACTGGTCCTTTTCTGCAGAACGGCTGTTGCGACTGAACACTGTACACTCTGCTGTACTTTCTGTCGCTTCGCATTAAATGCGCATTAAATGCACCAAGCTGATACGAGGTTTCTCTTCAATCATTTGTCATAAATACCCTTCCTCTTCAGCATTTATTACACCAAGTGCATTTATTACCGTTGTAATAACTTCTGATCCACTTCCACTCTGCTGATCGAAGTCACTAGTCTGATGTATACTCGGCTGATCCCAAACTTGAACTAATCTGATTTGAGTCGGCTGATAGTCCACCAGTCTGATTACTTCTTCAGCAACAGATCAGTAGTCTTCTGGACCATATTTGACTAGTCTGATGAACTTCTTCCTTAGTCAAATATCTTCTAAGGTTTGTACTAAGCTTCCACTTAGCTGATGACTTTGGAAATCATCAAAACCTCCCTTTACTTCAAAGTCTTCATCTTCATCCAACAGCTACTGTCCTTGCCTCTAAAATTTTCTTCGGTTCAATCACTGGTTGTCCTTCGGCATCATAAGGGGGTAATGTAGAAGTTGTTGTCAATCGGGTCCCAAGCTTTCTACGAATCAGCGCAACGTGTTAGACGTCTCCGATACCAGTAGGCTACTTGTCCTACCTTCTCACTCACCTAAAACGGCCCATAAAAATTACTAGCAAGCTTTTGATAAACTCGTTTAAACACTGATTGTTGTTGATATGGTTGGATTCGAAGGTAAACCCAATCGCCGACCTCAAAACTATTCTCCCTTCGGTGCTTATCCGCCACCTGCTTCATTCGGTTTCTAGCTGCAACCAAATTATGCTTGAGTTCACCCAGTATTTCATCTCTAGATAGAAGCATTCGATCTACCTCTTGCACTGCTGCAGTTCCTTGTATATAATGGATTAGGGTGGGTGAAGGTCGCCCGTATACTGCTTCAAACGGCGACATACAAATCCATTGATGAAATGATGAGTTATACAAACACTCGGCCCAAGCCAAATCCTCCCAATGTCGCGGTTTAAGGCACACAAAACATCGTAGATACTGCTCTAAACTTCGATTTACTACCTCCATTTGTCCATCCGACTCAAGGTGATAGATAGAACTTGTCTTGAATTCTGTCACATGTAACCGAAATAACTCTCTCCAAAATTACTCAAGAACACACGGTCTCGGTCTGATACAATTGACTTTGGTAATCAATGCAATTTTACCACTCCCCGTTCAAAAACACTAGCCACATCTTTTGCCAAATAAGGATGTGTAAGAGTTAAGAAGTGAGCATATTTTTTGATAATCGGTCCAATACCACCAAGATCGTATCCTTACCACGGGACCTTGGTAACCCTTCGATGAAGTCCATACTAATATCTGATCATATAACACTCGGCATGAGAAATGGCTCAACCAGCCCTGCGGGCTTACGGTGGTCGACCTGATTCCTTTGAAAACATCACATTCCTGAATATATTTCTAAACATCGTTCTTAGCCCCAACCACGTGAATATTTGGGAAATCATCTTTCATGTCCTTAGCATACCTGAATGTCCCGCTGAAGGTGAACAATGAAATTCTTGTAGTAATTTTTCCCTCAATGGGATGACTACCGGAACCATCGCCCTTCCTATATACCACACACAACCATTTTTCAAATTGTGTCCCTCCAACCCGAGAGGGTCCTCTTCCATATTCAGACGTATTTCCGTAAGATATGGGTCCCCCAATGTGGCTCGAGCTAGCTCCTCCCACACAGCCCACATGTCGTGACAAAGCATCAGCTGCACAATTTTCTTTCCCCGGCTTGTAAACTATCTCGTAATCAAATCCTAGAAGTTTAGCTATCCATTTCTGCTGTTCCGGGGTAGTAATCCGTTGCTCCAACAAGCAATGCAAAATCTTATGATAGGTGCAAATTCTGAATTTCCTCCCAAGCAAATATGGTCGCCAACTCCGTACGGCTTCGAGTATAGCTAACATCTCCTTCTCATAGGTACACCAACCTTTCTTTTTATCACTAATTCCTTTACTAATGTAGGCTATCGGTCAGCCCTTCTGGCTCAATACTGCCCCAATGCCGTCCCCTGAGGCATCCGTCTCAATAACAAAGTCCTCCTCGAAATTCGAAATCGCTAACACCGGAGTGTTTTGTCATAGCTTGTCTCAGTGCTTCAAAAACACGTGTGTTGACTCATCCCACTCAAACTTTCCCTTTTTCAATAATCTCGTTAAGGGATCCGCTATCGCTCCATAGTCCCGTACAAATTTTCGATAATATACTGTCAACCCCAAAAAACCTCACAATGCACGCACTGTAGACGATTGTGGCCATTCAACCATTGCATGAACCTTCTGTTGGTCAACCTGAATTCCCTCATGTGAAATCCAATGGCCTAAATCTCCACTTGGGTCTTCTCAAAACTCCACTTACTCGGCTTGACATAAAAGTGGTCTTTTCTCAGTATTTGAATTGTGATCCGAAGATGCTCCAAGTGTTGATGTAAATCAGCATATCGTAAAAAAAAACTGAGAGAAATCAACACAATTAGGGATGGAGAATCTCATTCATCACTGCATGGAACGTCGACGGAGCGCTGCAGAGGCCGAATGGTACCAAGTACTCATTCGGGTGGACCCGAATCTAATGGTACCATGCTCTCAAGTCCAATTTACTAAAAAAATCAGTGCCATGTAACTCATCTAACATGTTGTCTACTGTAGGAATAGGAAACCGGTCTTTAATAGTTGCTTCATTCAAACTCCAATAATCAGTGCAAAAACGCCAAAAACCATCTTTCTTTCTTACTAACAAAACTGGAGACGAAAACAGGTTGTTATTGTGCCTAATTAATCCTGATTTAAACAACTTGTTCACATGTTTTTCAATCCCATTTTCCTGATAATGCGCGTATAGATATGGAGCAACATTCACAACCTTCGATTCATCTTGTAGAGGGATTCAGTGATCGAAAGATATCGGAGGTGGTAGTGTGCGCGGTTCATCCAAGACGTCCACAAACTCCGCTAATATCTTTTCAATATCGTCTCTTGTGTCGTTCAATTGCCTCTGCTCCAAACAATTACCCGAACCTACTGCCAAGAAGAATAACTCAACTTCTTCTTCCTATTTTGCTAAAATTGAATCCAAATATGATGGTTCAATCTCTATTCTGCCCTTACCTCGAAGTTCGTAGTCTTTCCCTCCCTGTTTGAATTTCATAGTCTTCGCATGATGATCGGTTAATACCGGTCCAAGACCCTCTAACCACGGCATGCCCAACACCACGTCTAACCCCATAATCGGTGAAGAAAACAATGTATTCTTGAACTCTTACCCCTGTAACGCCATCATAATTAGTTCATATTTTTTTCTCGACATTCCAACCTTTCTCCGTAAGTCACCCTTACATTGAATGGGTTGATTCGTGTAATTGGCATATGTAATCGTTGAGCTAATCTCAGATTAATGAAATTAAGACTGAACCCACTGTCGATAAGCATCTCAACTGGTGAGTTCCGAAGCACGCCCGTTATTCGCATTGTTGGAGTTGTGTTTCTCCTCCTAATGCATTGAGGGATATTTGTGCCTCCTCAAAGTCATAATTTATTTCGTTAATCCCCTCATCTATCTCAATCAATAGTGCTTGTGCTCGCTTACATTGATGACCCCTGACATATTTTTCATAGCAATTAAAACACATATTTTTCTCACGCCTTTGCTACATCTCGTCCCACGTCATCATACGTGGTTCCCTGTTTCCCACAACACAGTTGGTCAAACTAGTGTTCCCAATCGGTTGAATCGCTCGAGATGTCGAGCGCACCATTATCGCAACTCTCTTACCCAATAGTAATTGTTCATCCTTTTATTTGGCAAGTTTAATCACGGACTGGAGATCCGGTTGTTTGAACAGCCTAACGTCCAGAACAATATTCTCCTAGAGGCCTGCCATAAATGCACCCCACAACACCCCTTCCGACCACTCCGGCAAACAATTAATTAGTCGTTCGAATTCTCTCAAGAACTCTCAAAATCCTCCTTTTTGTCTCAACCTACATAGCGATTCATTCTGATACTCGTAATTCCCATGCCCAAAACGAATCAATAGTCCTTTCCCAAATATGGTCCACGGAATTTGTTGATGACGATTTGTCCGTTCGAACCATTGCCACCACTGGTTCGCTTAACGTAACTTTCTTTGATATGTGGATATCATTCACCACAAAAATTGTTTCGCGCGGTTCAGTCAAACCCTAGGTTCTTCCCCCACGAACTTTGAAAAATCCATTCGGATCTGGTTATTCCTCATCTCACGATCATGTTGTCCTCCTTGTCTTGATGAATGGCTTTTAACAGATGCGTTAGAAACGTCAGACCTCAAATCGTCATCCGACCCGAATAATACGCCGAAGTGCACCGACGAACGGATGTGTCGTCTTCCCCAGGGGTTTCGGTTGTCACGCCGTTCAGTTCTTCTGTCCATCAGTTGTTGGATGGAAACCCTCATCTCTGGCATCGAGATTTCCAAACCCTACAAACCGTTCTTTGTTAGATTCCACCATGATTTCAAGCGAATCGTCGATACTATCACAACCTGGCTCTGATACCAATTGATACGATCTCAAGGTAAACCAAATAATCTTTACAAACTGTAAGAAAAATTAATCTAAAAATAATATATGCATATGGAATGTAAAATACAGAGTCCACCAAAACTAATTTTGGAATAGAGTCCCAAACTACTAAACTAATAAACTAATAGAATAGATAGAATAATAAATACCAACTAAAGATACAGTAAATAAATGACAAACTAATAAGTAAACAGAGACTTGAGTTAGCCCTTGTAGTGCGGGTTTGGTCTCGGTGCACGGGTGTTGTGCTGGACCGTAACAGTGTACGATGATGGGGTTCATGTGGGTAGATGTAGATTTGATCAGTGATTCGATCAAGTAGAAGCTTCGTTGAAGAATCATAAGACAAAAACCCTCTTCAACATATGGTCAAACTCATCTTGTATCTAAAATCAAAAACAAAAATGTCCATAATAATAGGAATAAAGAGATAAGGTAGAGTTCTTGGACAATCAATTTTCCTCAGCCAAACACAAGAAACCCCTTATTAGATAGAGGAGATCTAGAGACTATATACTAGAGAGAAAATAAGCTACTTGACTTATTGATATCTTCTAATGAGTAGTTTTGAAAATTCATATGCATATTTTGGTTGAATTTTGAATGATGAGAATAATTAGCACTCAATTTATTAGAAAGATAATATATCGACACGTATTTTATGATTGAGTACCCTTCTATGATTCTTATTATCATGTTGTAGTAAATAATTTAGATCTTTTGAATTTTTCTAATTAATGGTATAACTTGAAATGTCCATCATCATAGGGTTATTTAGTCTAGGGCTGCTCATGGTTCGGTTAACCGACCGTACCGAACTGAAGTAGTCTGGTGCAAACCGTACTAAATAATATTCGATTCGGTTTTTGATTTTGAAATTTAAGTAAATTCGGTTATAGCTTCGGTTCGGTTTTTTTATCCGGTTTACGAATATAAACTATAACCGAATTTATGGGCTTAGAGTTCAAATTTGGTCAGCCCATTCATATCAATCCAGGTCCAACCCAATTTGTCTTTTTACCCTAGTAAAAACAAAAGGCTCCTTATCATTTCAATCTTTCACCGTTTCACGCCTCCACTCACCAATCACCTCCTCAGTTCTCATGGCCACCATGACTGTCAATTTCTCTGACTGCTTCACGGAATCATGCATCTTCATCCCTTTTCCGACTCTGCCTTCGTTTGTTCATCTTATCTCAAGTTGGTAAGTTTCAGTTTTGCTTCAAATAATTGCCTAGCTATTCAATATATTTCTTTAACAATAAGAAAATTAAAGGCAAACAAGCTACTATAGCGAGGAGAACATATTCACCCTACCTCTTGGGGTAAGCGACAACTTGTTCCCTCACCAGAGTGAAGGAATTTCGTGGCCGGTGTCCAATTACTCTAAAACTGTATGTAACTTGGTTGATGATATGGGATTGGGAAAACACGACATGTAACATAATGTGCACTTGCATTATTGTTATTGTAATTTATTTTTACAGATTTGTGTTTTCATGGCTGGATTCTTCCATTCCAACTTGGTTACGAGGGTTTTAGTTGTTTTACATCAAATGTCTGTAAAATTCGGATGGATGAGCTAAAAATTGTACATCTCTTTGACATGTCGAGAATGTATGCCATTCTCTTAAATTTTACTTGATCATTGATGTACTTTTCATGTGATGCATAACAATTAATTTAGGAACCTCTTCATTTTTATACAGACATAGTAATAACACAGTAGAAACGGAGCTTGATTTTGCACTTCAGGTTTTCACACGACTTTCATGTACTAGCCAAAAACTTTATCTATTTGGACTTTGATATATTTTACAATTTTATTTTTCACAGAATCGATGCATTTTCATCACGACATATAAATTGGTGTGAAGTAATTGGCGAAACTTTAGAAGCATCCATTTGTCCGGCCAGAAAGAAGATGGAATCAAGACGATGGATTTATCAAAATAATAATCATGACACTACATGTGATTATATGTTTGTGGATGATGTAAGTGTTTTATTTGTTTTGATTTATTAGCATGTAATTATCAAATGAGGTATTGACCTATTTATATAACCGCATTCTCAAACAGACGGAAAAAATCAACTTGATCTAGTGACTAAAACTGATGCTCTAAATATTTTTCGTATACCTATGTAGAATGTTTTACTCCATACTCTGGAACGATTTATAAGCTAAAAGAATGTCCTAGATATCTTCATGAATAATTTATTGGGCCAAACTTAATTGATCAAGTATTGTTGAGGCAAATATATTGATACTTGAATTAGTTTTATAACTGTATTCACGATACTTGAATTATCAATATATATAGATACACATACACGATACTTGCAGTATTTGATTTTGTTAAGAGAAATTTTTAAAATGAAATGTTATAAAAATATATTGCGATTTAATCTTAAAAAGACTAGTTAATTTGTCATTTTATTCATCAATTACTAATATGTTAGTAAATACTTAAAAATAATCTTATAATTTTAAAAGTAAGAAAATTAATTTTAAAACAATATATTATTTCTTGATAAAAGAGGGCCCCAATTTTAAATTTCGCCTAGGGCCCCTTAATATGTCGGGCCGACCCTGTCAACATAAAAAAGAAAAGGCATCAATCATTTTAAAAAAAACATGATTTATAAATAAATAGCTAAAAAATGCAGTATGCATATTACCATGATTACAGCAAATTGACAATTATTTTTTATCTTGTTATATGCTAAAGCTTCATAAGCTTGACGTTGTGTTCATGAATAATAATATTAGGTGTTCCCCAATAGACCTTTCTAAAACAAAAAGATGTTAACAACATAAGGTGTTAATAGATGTCAAAGAAACGTACATAGACATGATAAAACAAGGACAACTGGAAGAACTTATTTAATAGCAACCAAGATACTAAAATATGTAAATATATGATTATTGATTTATAGCTTTGCTGTAAAATAAATTAGAATAGTTATATCTTTAATGGCTATATTAAACGCTTAATCGATGAATTCAAATATCTTGAAACATAATTAACCTCAATTTGAACTTGGTAGAATATGAATTTGATGACTTTGGGTTAATATACATTTACCCAAAATTAATTAAAAATTGAGGAATTGAACAAACAATAATGCAAGTGCATTATGTTACTTGTCGTGTTTTTCCCAATCCTATATCATCAGCCAAGATACATCAAGTTTTAGAGTAATGGGACACCAGGCACGAAAGTCGGGATTGACAACGAGTTTATAATTGCATTGCAGTGATTCAGAACAAATAAAACACTTACATCATCCACAAACGTATAATCCCATACAATATCTTGATTATTATTTGATAAATCCATGCATCGTCTTGATTCCTTCTTATTTTTTACCAGACAAATGGATGTTTCTAAAGTTTCGCCAATTACTCCGCGCCACGTTATACGTCGTGATGAAAATGCATCGGTTTTGTGAAAAAGAAAACTGTAAAATATATCAAAGTATAAATAGATAAACTTTTTGGCTAATACATGAAAGTCGTGTGAAAACCTGAATACAAAATCAAGCTCCGTTTCTTCTCTGTTATTACTATATTTGCATAAAAAAGAAAAAAAAAGGTTCCAAAATTAATTGTTATGCATCATATGACAAGTCCATCAATGATCAAGTAAAATTTAAGAGAATGGCATACATTCTCGACTTGTCAAAGAGATGTACACTTTTTAGCTCAGCCATCTGAATTTTGCAGACATTGGACGTACAACAACTAAAACCCTCGTGTTGGAATGGAAGATTCCTGCCATGAAAATACAAATCTGAAAAAATAAATTACAATAAGGAGGTCAACCATAAGCAAAGTCAAAATTAATTAAAAATTAAGGAATGGAACAAACAATAATGCAAGTGCATTATGTTACTTGTCGTGTTTTCCCCAATCCTATATCATCAGCCAAGATACATCAAGTTTTAGAGTAATGGGACACTAGGCACGAAAGTTGGGATTGAAAACGAGTTTATAATTGCATTTCAGTGAATTAGAACAAATAAAACACTTACATAATCCACAAACGTATAATCCTATACAATATCTTGATTATTATTTGATAAATCCATGCATCGTCTTGATTCCTTCTTATTTTTTGCCAGACAAATGGATGTTACTAAAGTTTCGCCAATTACTCCGCGCCACGTTATATGTCGTGATGAAAATGCATCGGTTCTGTGAAAAAAAAAAACTGTAAAATATATCAAAGTCAAAATAAATAAACTTTTTGGCTAGTACATAAAAGTCGTGTGAAAACCAGAACTACAAAATCAAGCTCCGTTTCTTCTCTGTTATTACTATATTTGCATAAAAAAGAAAAAAAAAAGGTTCCTAAATTAATTGTTATGCATCATATGACAATTACATCAATGATCAAGTAAAATTTAAGAGAATGACATACATTCTCGACATGTCAAAGAGATGTACAATTTTTAGCTCACCCATCCAAATTTTGCAGACATTGGATGTACAACAACTAAAACCCTCGTAACTAAGTTGGAATGGAAGATTCCAGCCATGAAAATACAAATCTGAAAAAATAAATTACAATAAGGAGGTCAACCATAAGCAAAATCAAAATTAATTAAAAATTAAGGAATAGAACAAACAAAAATGCAAGTGCATTAGGTTAATTGTCGTGTTTTCCCCAATCCTATATCATCAGCCAAGATACATCAAGTTTTAGAGTAATGGGACACCAGACACGAAAGTTGGGATTAACAACGAGTTTATAATTGCATTCAGTGAATCAGAACAAATAAAACACTTACATCATCCACAAACGTATAATCCCATACAATATCTTGATTATTATTTGATAAATCCATGAATCGTCTTGATTCCTTCTTATTTTTTACCAGACAAATGGATGTTTCTAAAGTTTCACCAATTACTCCGCGCCACGTTATACGTCGTGATGAACGTGCATCGGTTCTTTGAAAAAGAAAACTGTAAAATATATCAAAGTCCAAATATATAAACTTTTTGGCTAGTACATAAAAGTCGTATGAAAACCAAAAATACAAAATAAAGCTCCGTTTCTTCTCTGTTATTACTATATTTGCATAAAAAAGAAAAAAAAAAGGTTCCTAAATTAATTGTTATGCATCATATGACAATTACATCATTGATCAAGTAAATTTAAGAGAATGACATACATTCTCGACATGTCAAAGAGATGTACAATTTTTAGCTCACCCATCCGAATTTTGCAGACATTGGACGTACAACAACTAAAACCCTCGTAACCAAGTTGGAATGGATGATTCCAGCCATTAAGATACAAATATGAAAAAATAAATTACAATAAGGAGGTCAACCATAAGCAAAGTCAAAATTAATTAAAAATTAAGGAATAGAACAAACAATAATGCAAGTGCATTATGTTACTTGTCGTGTTTTTCCCAATCCTATATCATCAGCCAAGATACATCAAGTTTTAGAATAATGGGATACTAGGCACGAAAGCTGGGATTGACAATGAGTTTATAATTGCATTTCAGTGAATCAGAACAAATAAAACACTTACATCATCCACAAACATATAATCCCATATAATATCTTAATTATTATTTGATAAATCCATGCATCGTCTTGATTCCTTCTTATTTTTTACCAGACAACTGGATGTTTCTAAAGTTTCGCCAATTTGTCCGCGCCACGTTATATGTCTTGATGAAAATGCATTGGTTCTGTGAAAAAAAAATTGTAGAATATATCAAAGTTCAAATAGATAAACTTTTTGGCTAGTACATGAAAGTCGTGTGAAAATCTGAAATACAAAATCAAGCTCCGTTTCTTCTCTGTTATTACCATATTTGCATAAAAAAGAAAAAAGGTTCCTAAATTAATTGTTATGCATCATATGACAAGTACATCAATAATCAAGTAAAATTTAATAGAATGGCATACATTCTCGACATGTTAAAGGGATGTATAATTTTTAGCTCAACCATCCGAATTTTACAGACATTGGACGTACAACAACTAAAACCCTCGTAACCAAGTTGGAATGGAAGATTCCAGCCATGAAAATACAAATCTGAAAAAAAAAATTATAATAAGGAGGTCAACCATAAGCAAAGTAAAAAATAATTAAAAATTAAGGAATTGAACAAACAATAATGCAAGTGCATTATGTTACTTGTCGTGTTTTTCCCAATCCTATATCATCACCCAAGATACATCAAGTTTTAGAGTAATGGGACACCAGGCACGAAAGTCGGGATTGACAACGAGTTTATAATTGCATTCTAGTGAATCAGAACAAATAAAGCACTTACATCATCGACAAACATATAATCTCATACAATATCTTGATTATTATTTGATAAATCCATGCATCGTCTTGATTCCTTCTTATTTTTTACCATACAACTGGATGTTTCTAAAGTTTCGACAATTACTCCGCGCCACGTTATACGTCGTGATGAAAATGCATCGGTTATGGGACACCAGGCACGAAAATTATTTTACAAGGGATTGACAGCGAGTTTATAATTACATGCCAATAAATCAAAACAAATAAAACACTTACATCATCCAAAAACATATAATCCCATGCAGTGTCTTGATTATTATTTTGATAAATCCATGCATCGTCTTGATTCCTTCTTTTTTCTGACCGGACAACTGGATGCTTCTAAAGTTTCGTCACTTACATCATCCAGACACATATTAGTAATTGATGGATAAAATGATAAATTAACTGATCTTTTTTAGATTCAATCGCAATATCTTTTTTTAACATTTCATTCTAAAACTTTCTCTTAACAAAAGCAAATACTGCAAGTATAATATGACTAGCCGTACCAAAAGTGTTAAAACATAACAAGAACATCTTCTGCTCAAAATTTAAACTGCTAAAGCGACATTAATGATAAGAATAATAATAATTATGGAATGGACATAAATCAAAGAATTAGACGTTTAATTTAAGAATAAACAATCATCTAGAAGAAATCAAAAGTCTATAAATAAATACGAATTCACGATATTATAACGTAACCATCAATAAATAATTCGATATCATCAATAAATCATCATCGATGTTAGAGTTCATGGTTTGGTCAGCCTCAAACTTATTGTTTTCACTGAATCACATTCCACTTTATGTTCTAATTTGTTGCCATGTTGGTCGACAAATTGATACTGTTTGTAATTATGGCGACACACTATAAAGTAATATCTAACATTTATTTTTCTTTTTATTTGTTTTGTATTAATGCATTTTTTTTTTGCAATGTAAAATCTAGTGTTGGATCATAATCATCAACTGAGAAGCATCAAATCCCAATAGTAAGTTCAATATATTATCTAAATAGTTGTATTATAATGTTATGTTGAGAAGTTATATTTCTTATATTGTATGTTTTATATTTTTTTTTTGCTTTAAAAACTCTTGTACTTAGATGTTATGTTTACAAGGCAATTGATCTATATATTTCTGAATTAGTTATCTTGATTTTGCATTAATGTAAGTAATATTGAAAATTGAATTTATGAAATTTTGGTTTATTGTATACAAGTTTAAAACTTTTAGTTTGTTAATTGATATGCTTTGAGTTCTTGTGAGTAAATGTAATGTTATAGTAAATTGTTGAACTGTAGAGTCTTTGTATTAATGCATTATTATATCTGAACTCTAGTTTAGATAGTAAAATTGTAGAAATATCTGAAATGTGGTTTGAGGTACTTTTGTCTTTAAGGGTCAGTTAGTTGTAGTATTGTACATTTTATTAACCTCATATAATTTTTGTAATTAATTGTGATCTTTATTTAAAATCTTGTTTTGCAGCAATTCAAATTTATGATGATTCTCATCTTGGCTTCAAAAAGTCAATTGTTCAAAAATCTAAGTTATTACTCCAAATGTGAACATTTTTATTCATTTATTAATTAAATTGGTTATTTATTTATTTAAATTTTGTAGATGTTTGCTACTAGAATGGGAGATAAAAGACAAGAAACCATTGAAGTTTCTATTAAAGCTTTTGGTTGTAATTTCAATCTTATTTTAGCACTATTTTAATTATTATTTGGTTTTGTATGTTCTTAATATTTTGTTCTTGGTTATGCATATGAAACAACCTTTATGGATCTGATTAGATATAAATATTGCATGGACCTGCAATGTAAAATAGTTTCGGATTTCATGGCTCTGCTTGCATTAGGTGATGAGTTACTTGTTCCTTCATGCCTTGATTATTGTTTTATAATGCTCTCGGCAATGTATATGGATAGTGATATTGCTCTTAAGTGTTTGGAAGTAGCTTCAAATCCTTCTGTTGATGATTTAGAGTTTACTAACTTATTTACGAATTCTGCCAAAGGCCAGCTCATATCTTACTTCAGAGATGTACACCGATAATTATTTTTGTTAATTTTTATGAATATTAAGATTAATTGCATTGTTCATTATTTTATAATACTATCTTTATCTTAAATTTATCTTTCCTATAGTATGTAAAATAAAATATTAGACCTTCCTCTAATTGGGTTGGAGGTGTTGCTGGAAAGTGAATTACTAATTGTAAACTCTGAAGATGCTTTACTTGGGATTGTGTTGAAGTGGGGGAGGAGTCATCCTGAACAAAGGTAAGATTTAATTTCTTGTCTCTTTCCCCTCATTCATATTCCTTTTTTGAGTCTAAGGTTTATGAATGAATTAATTACGAATGAGTTGCAAATTGATTTGAGTCTTAGGTTAGTGGCCTTTTTATGTAATAGCGTAGATCCCTTGGTTGGAACTCCTCTTATTGAGCAGAGTTGTTATAGGATACCTCCTATAAAGGTTGTTGAATTAGGTTATCCGCATTACCAAACTTTTGTTTTTCTTGATTTGAAATGGCCTATGCTTGAAACCATACATATGGCCGGGGAGCTGTTTACCCGTTCTTTCCCTTTCAATGATCAACAATTCCGATTGTACATTCGTTGTAAGCGTGATGGGAAGATTCATGCATTAGTTTTTTTCCTATGGAAACAGTCACATGGGGCTATAATATTTGATTGCGAGCTTTCTGTTAGAGTATCGCCTACGTGGAAGTTTGATAAAGGCATCAAACACACTGCAAATTCACTGGATGTGAAAGAGATGATGAAGATATTCAATATTGTTGTGGGATGAAATTTTTTTGTCAGGACCCTTGGAGTACCTTGGTTGAAGAGAATGGCCCGTATTATTGCAAATGCCATATTTGTCCGAAAGTTGACATGTTGTTATGTAGTTGATTTTCTTATATAGTATGTATGTGGTGGGCCATCTCTCTCTAAATGTTGATAGATGTTAATTAGTTGATATAGGTTGTTTGTTGTACCATATGTCTATTTAAAAGTTGATTCAATATGATGTAGTAAATACTATATGTTTGTAGAGTGTTTGTTATTAAACCCTGAACCATGCAAATATTATAATTGAATGTCTATTGTATTGAATTCTTCCCTTTTTATTTTATACGTTTGTTAAATGATTGGTAACACTATTAACTTTCACAGTCATTCACCGCAAATAATTGATTGATTACAGCACTGTTACAAGATACAATTATCATATTGTATTCCCAATTTGTAAATTTTATCCAATTCATAAATTTATTTAACTCTTTAATCTTCATTGATAAACATGTGTAATCAGTAATTAAGTATATGTAAACATAATTTTTTTAAATAAAGTTCCTAAAGTGTTTAAAGGTTAATTGTATAAATTAATATATAATAATAAATTAATATTTATGTTTAATTAGTAGAGAGGTATGAGAATTTTAAAATCCGCATCATACCAAAATACCCGATACGATTTTCATGTATACTAAAACCTTTAATTTTGAGTAGATAATCACAACTTAATTAATTAAGTATAGAATAGTATGGTGCGGTTTTAATATCAAGTGGATTGATCACCCATAGCTAGAATCAATTATTCTTCCAAAATTTACTATTCTAACTCCCAAGCCAATTCATTATGACAGGCCGTACCAAAAGTGTTAAAACATAACAATAATATCTTCTGCTCAAAATTTAAATTTCAAAAGCGACCTTAATGATAAGAACAATAACAATTATGGAATGAATATAAATCAAAGATATAGACGTTTAATTTAAGAATAAACAATCATCCAGAAGAAATCAAAAGACTATAAATAAATACGAATTCTCGATAATATAACGTAACCAACAATAAATAATTCGATATCATCAATAAATCATCATCGATGTTAGGGTTCATGGTTTGGTCCGCCTCAAACTTGTTGTTTTCACAGAATCAATTTGTAAGAGAATTGGAATAACATTGTGATAGGTGTTAAAAGGGCTTTGTAATCACATTCCGAGCAAAATCACAAACCATTCGAATCATCTCGTTCTTATCATCCGTGTCAATTGGTCACGTTGGTTCCAATACGAGAGACAATATGTCATGTGCGGCATAAGTGTAGAACAAGCAATCACGCAGAAGCCAAACATATTTTTTAATAATCTGGCCATCTACCACTCTCTGTTATAATTTGTTGCCTTGTTGGTCGACAAATTGATACCGTTTGTAATTCTGGCGACGAACTATAAAGTAAAACATGTTGGTGGGTGATGGAGCATTGATGACCTTTGGTACAATTTCTTCTCCAACCTGCTCAACTCCGAAGTTGACAATTGTATCTGGCAACATTGTGCGTTTCCAACTGATTATTGAAAGGAATATATATTTTATCAAGATTAGAATTAACTAATGTACCTATACCTATATGTGTTGCGAAATCAATTTATAATATATATATATATATATATATAGTTTATGTACTAGTTTTTCATGTTGAGTCCCAGTTGGATTGGGACCGAAGAAGAATGTCTGTCAAGTACAAGTAAACTATATAATTTTTGGAAGTTTAAGAATATTAGCTTATCTTATGAATTGTTACCTCCACAAGGGAAATAGTAGCTTATTTACATTTACATCAATTACTCATTCTGCGTTGAATATGAAACAATGATATCTATATTTATATATTATGAATTCTCATAAATTTTCAGATCTTTTTCGTGATTTCGAAGGTGTTCTTAACCCCAAATCAAAATTAATTTTGGTTGATCGTAATTTTTATACGGCATTTGACTCCAATGCCATAATCATTTTCAAGATCTCAAAAAAGTTAATTTCTACTTATTTTACAAGCCACTAAAGTATTGCTTTTGACATTGGTAAGAGAGATGTACAATTTTTAGCTCATCCATTTGAATTTTACAGACATTGGTCGTACAACAACTAAAACCCTTGTAACCAAGTTGGAATGGAAGAGTCCAGCCATGAAAATACAAATCTGAAAAAATAAATTACAATAAGGAGGTCAACCTTAAGCAAAGTCAAAATTAATTAAAAACTATGGAATTGAACAAACAATAATGCAAATGCATTATGTTACTTGTCGTGTTTTTCCCAATCCTATATCATCAGCCAAGATACATCCAGTTTTAGAGTAATTGGACACCAGCCACGAAAGTTGGGATTGACAACGAGTTTATAATTGCGTGCCAATAAATCAAAACAAATAAAACACTTAGATTATCCACAAACATATAATCCCATGCCGTGTCTTGATTATTATTTTAATAAATCTATGCATCGTCTTAATTCCTTCCTTTTTTTGACCAGATAACTGGATGCTTCTAAAGTTTCGCCATTTACATCATCCACACACATAATAGTAATTGATGGATAAAATGACAAATTAACGGATCTTTTTTATATTCAATCGCAATATCTTTTATAACATTTCATTCTAAAACTTTCTCTTAACAATAACAAATACTGCAAGTATCGTGTGTGTGTATCTATATATATTGATAATTCAAATATCGTGAATACAATTATAAAACTAATTCAAGTATAAACATATTTGCGTCAACAATATATTTGACTCAACAATACTTGATCAATTAAGTCTGGCCCAATAAATTATGTATGAAGATATATAGGACATTCTTTTAGCTTACAAATGGTTCTAGAGTATATAGTAAAACATTCTACATAGGTATATAGGAAAGTTATTTAGAGCATCAGCTTTAGCCACTATATCAAGTTGATTTTTACCGTTTGTTTGAGAATCTGGTTGTATAAATAGGGAAATACCTCGTTTAAAAATTATCGAGTTTATAATTGCATGCCAATAAATCAAAACAAATAAAACACTTTCATCATCCACAAACATATAATCCCATGCAGTGTCTTGATTATTATTTTGATAAATTAATGCATCGTCTTGATTCCTTCTTTGTTTTGACCAGAGATCTGGATGCTTCTAAAGTTTCACCAAGTACTCTGCACCACGTTATATGTCATGATGAAAATGCATCGGTTCTGTGAAAAAGAAAATTGTAAAATATATCAAATTCCAAATAGATAAAGTTTTTGGCTAGTACATGAAAGTCGTGTGAAAACCTAAAGTACATAATTAAGCTCCGTTTCTTCTCTGTTATTTCTATATCGGCATAAAAAAGAAAAGATTCCTAAATTAATTGTTATGCATCATATGACAAGTACATCAATGACTATGTAAAATTTAAGAGAATGGCATACATTCTCGACATGTCAGAGATATGTACAATTTTTAGCTTATCCATCCGAATTTTACAGACATTGGACGTACAACAACTAAAACTCTCATAACCAAGTTGGAATGGAAGAGCCCAACCATGAAAACAATGTTACTTGTCATGTTTTTCCCAATCACATATCATCGGCCATGATACATTCAGTTTTAGAGTAATGGGACACTATCCACGAAATTCTTTCACTCTGGTAAGGGAACAAGTAGTCGCTTACCCCGGTAGGGTGAATATGTTCTTCTCCGCCGTAGTAGCTTGTTAGCCTTTAATTTCTTATTATTAAAAAATATATTGAATAGCTAGACAATTATTTAAGCAAAATCGAAACTTACCAACTTCAGAGAAGATGAACAAACGAAGGGAGAGTCGGAGAAGGGCTGGAGGCGTGATTCCATGAAGCAGACATAAAATTTTGACAGTCTTGGCGGCCGTGAGGACTTAGGAGGCAAGGAGAAGAGGTGAATGGTGAGTGGAAGCTTGAAACGGTGAAAGATTGATATTGTAAGAAGTATACTTTTGTTTTGACTAGGGTGAATAACAAATTGGGCTGGAACTGGATTGATATGAATGGGCTTTTTTTTTTTAATTAAATTTTTTTAGGGTATAACGGTCAATTCACGATTTTCGTCCAAGTCCGTTAGTCCCCGTTAGAGGTTTTGTAATCAGTTTGAAACGTCAGGGGAGGTCCCTATAATTATGATAATCAGAGGGGATTGGACAGTAATTACACCTAACCTCAGGAGAGGTTCCTCTAATTATCCTCATAACATAATATTATAGTATGTCTCAAACACTACATAAAGTTACTAATTTGATAATCTACTATCTATATTCCTCTCCCATATTGAATTAAACGCAAATATATTTCATGTGTTTTGTCTAATTGGCATAAAGCCCCGTTTGTTATTTTTCTTAACAAAGACCCACATTTGTTAATCTTTGTGAGAATAAACCTTTCTATGTTAATATTTATTAACTAAATACACCGATTAAAAAATAAGAGTTGATCACGTGATTTTTTGAACAAAAGAAAAAAATTATTCTCTTGCGTTAAATTAATATTGTGGGTAAACACAATTAATGGTCCTTCTTGCCATTAATTTTTCACAGAGTGGCCCCTCTTGTATTTTTTTTTCCTCACGTTAGTCCCCATTATAAATTATTTATTTCACTTTGGTTATTTTAAGATGATCCGAAGTGAACTAAAGTGCCAAAATAATTTTATGAGGAAAATTGATAAATAAACAGTTTTATGAGGGACTAAATTGATACGAAATAATTTTATAAGGGATTAAAATATGACACTACAAGTAAAATACCCCTTCTAATGATCAAAGTAGAACAAATAATTCCAAAGTAACAACTTACATTATTTGAATAGCCAATCGTATAAAGACCATATAGTTGGCTACTACATATGTTGTGAAAATTCCATTAGTTTATGATAAAATTGGAAAAATCAAACCCAAATTTGTGTCACTTCCAATTTTATAATTATAAGATTCATTATGTTAAGAGTTATTTAATTCTAATTTGAATTTTTTATATCTATCAAGTGAATACTTTAAATTCGGTGAGGTGCCGAGAATATAAAATTAGCTACTCTCTAGTATCTTTCTAGAACAACCTATACCTTACCCACTACCCATCCTTTATTTTTACCCGTGATAATAAACCTGACTATTATTTATGTCAAAGCCACTGTAAATATTGGGAAGGAAAGAAGTGAGCGCCCCGGGCATTTCTCCAACTGACTCACAAACAATTCATAAGGCTTGCTCTAGCGGCAAGGGTGGGGGTTCAAATCTCGTTAGGAACTTGAATGGAAGCACTATCATGAGTTTGTGTAAGAGTTATTTGTGGTCAAGACCCCTTTGTGTACAACAGTATAGTGGGATCCCGAGACTTGATAGAGGCATATCTTTCGATTTACACCCTTTAGGGTTTTAGGGCAAGGATTCTGAGGGTCCACTAGTCTGGTGTAAGCTTGGACACTTGGGTTATTAAAAAAAAAAGGAAAAATCAACCAAATGTAAATTAAACATTTTACTTTTATTTAATTATAAATTTAGAATTCAATTATCAAATATAAATATGTGTAATTGGGCCAAAAGACTTTTGAAACATCATATATGTCAAATATACTAGGAATAGGAAGGGTAATAGTCAATTCATATTAATAGGGTGAACATAACTGCATATTAAGTAATTGGGCCAAAGTCCAATTAAAGTCTCTGATTAACTACCGAACGGTCTATAGAAAAGTTGGGTCAAATGAGATAATTACTCCAAATTCGATATTGGGCCAATTAGAATTGCAACAACCGAACTGAGCCTTGTTTAAATCGTGTCATAATAGGATTACGATTAGATTTAGAAGTCGTAATAAAATTAGGATTAAAATTAAAAGATTGAAGCAAACATTGTAGCCACTTTCTTCACTTACAATTCTCTTTATTAGTATATGCCCTATTTTCTTCACTATCAAATGTAAGAATACATATTGTGTACATAAATGCTAATTATCTTCTTTAAGAAATGTCAATCCAAAATCTGATAAATTTGTTTACTTCACAATCTGCATTACTATAATTCCGTTGTACCTTACAAGGTGGAATTTGGGTACCCAATGAAATGGATGTTGCATTTGATTTGCAAGTATTAGTGTTCATTACATTTAGAGTTACAAACATGGTTAATTTTTCTTTTTCTTTTCGATCTTGAAATTCTGTTTGAACTTGGTTTAATAGTTAAATGAGTTAGTTTTAATCAATTCCAACATAATCTCTTATTTCGTTCTATTCAGTTGTTAATTTAAATTGTATTGCGTCAAAGTTCAAATCAGCGTTTAAAAGTTATGCAACGAGAAATAGTTTCCAAGTCATGTTTGATATGTATTATGATAAATATTATTCATACGATTTCATATCGAATAAAACTATAATTTACCCAAAAGATAGGAGTCAGAAATTTGGGTTCTATGTTCTACTTTACAGAAGGCTTAGACATTGTTGAAGACTTTCACTTCAAAAAATAATTGGGCTAAATGAAAGAACACCCTCTATATTAAAATAAGGCTGTTGATAACTTGATATATATAGCCAGATGAATTTTCATAATGCCAGGGCAATTTTTTTCTTATTTCAACTATACCTCTACTAAATTAATAAACACTCTTTCTATTACTGATGTATTCTTAATTAATTTCTCTAATTTCCTTACAACTAGAACATTACCACAAAAATCCTTACTGCAGATTTTATAGTAACTTTGTTCATTGTAATGCATAAAATACTGTTTTTTATTTTTTTTATTTTTCAAAAGAATTATTTTAAAAATAATAAAAGTCTAAAATCACCAACATACCATGCCAATCCACAATTCATACAATTTGCAAAATTGTACACAAACTAAAATATCTGATCTAAATAATTGAACAACAAGAAACTTTGCAAGAAATAAATATTCCTTTAAAGACAATTAAATCCTCACCGATAAAAACTTACTTGAGCATCAAACTTTTATCTTAATTATAGTTTTTTATGTGTATTAATCATAATACTACCTTATTATATTAAATAATATAATAAATACTAATCTCCAACAAAAGAATGTATTTATAAAATAATTAAAAGCGGTGTTGTATTTCATAACCTGATATTTTGTTTTTTAATTTAATAAAAAAATATATGATAATTAAAACTCCTTGATTAAAGAAGGAAGAGACAAATTTATTCTCCTATGTACATATTGAGGAGAGAGAAAAATTGATACATTACATAAATAAGTAAGAATATGTTTCTTACCATTTAAAAAAAAAAATTCTCGATTTAAGAAAAGAACATCAATTTGGTAAGGGTAATATAGAGATTACCATAACAATTGCTCTGGCAATAGGAATATTGCTCTGTCTATATCAACAGCCTTAAAATAAACATGAACACGACCATATGTGTTTATTAAATTACTTGAGTTTTAGAGACCAATATGATAGAACACAGGGTGGATAAGGAATTAGTGACGGTCTGTCCTTATATTGTTAAGCAATTTAAATTTAAATGAACAAACATTTGACAGGTTAAATACATTTTTCATATAAAAAAAATAATACTTTTTTCCTCTTTACCCAGAAAAAAAAACATAACGTTAGAAAAATTATATACGGAGAGAATCCACATGTCAAAAATTGTATAATGTAATTTCATAGAAATTAATGTTGTAATCACTTAAGAAATACAGTTGTAATTTACCATAAAACTAATAAAGAACTTTATTCTTTATGAAGAGTAAATCACTTTGCCAAATATATTTGTAATTTACTATCTATTTATCAAATCTCAAATGACTTTCTAATTCAGCATCCTATATTTTTTTTTATCATGCATTTATTGCGATAATTAAACCATATGGAAACTAGCTTAGTAAGTTATTAATCAAATCAATTAAATGTTTTAAAGTTAGTAAGATATTTTTCTTTTTGAAATGAGAACATTAGAACAACAATCTATTTTGAAATGTTGCTTTAAGTTAATTTAATTTAATCTTCTATAATTGAGTGCCTTTAATTTTTCCAGGTAAATATTTATGAAGGCCTGGGCTAAATTAGATTAAGCCTTAACCGAAGATTAAGTGAGCTAGAGCTCATAAGTAGGGCTGTCAAAGGGTTGTATTTGGGTCGGATCAAGCTAGACCCAGATGCGGCTTCATTTTTATCGGATAGAATTCAACTCGGATTCGGATCTTGCTCGGATTCAATATTTTCGGGTTCAATAGGTCTTGGTCGAATTCGGTAGGATATATCTTTTTCTGATCCAATAAATTGCAAGTTTCAAAATTTACACCGTTTTTTTTCTTCCTGAAATTGACTTGTGGTTACAATTGTTAATTTTTAATTCTTTTTGGGATTTAATTTTTAATAACATTTGTGGTTAATTTTTTTTTAATAAGTAATTTTATTTTATTTTGATACAAGAAGATTCATATACTATTTTGATCAATTACATCTATTATATAATTTAAGCTCAAAAAGAGAAATAGTTTTGTTATGATAGATCACTCTTCCATCAGTGTTATTCAGTCATTAACCAATCACATACAAACAAAACACGATAATTCAATTCCTGTTAAACGTTGACAAAAATATTTTTGCACCTAATTAAAAAACCATATGCAATTAAACATTTTACTAGTTTATATGAATAGCCAATTATATAAAGATTGTACAGTTAGGTTACAAACAATCCATTATTATTTTTCTGAAAACTTAGGCAATTGATTACAATTATTTAATGTTTGCTTATCCAAATCGTGGGGGATAGTTAGAGATACAAACGATTGCAACAAAAGTAACGATCTATGAACCCATCCGGACGTACATATATGACAGTGACATATGGATTATCTACCTCTATTTGTAGCCTTGCATTTTGAAGCCTCAACCCCTACTAATTCAGGCCATAGGGTTTTGAATCCTACAATCAAATAAACATATTCGATTATATATAAATTAATTAATTACAAATCTCACTTAAAAACATAGATCCTAGTTCGAAGATTTAAAAATAAAAGGTTAATGTTCAATTTATCTCTCTATGGATTAAAAGAGCAATTTATCCCCTGTAATTTTAAAAATGATTCACACTGCCTCCCTGTAAATTGTAAACCTTCAGAAAAAATTGAATCGACAATAATACCCCCCCCCCACCCCCCTCCCTTTTTATGATGTAGGAGCTTTTCCATACATTACACTGTCCAACTAATCCAATAATTAATGTATGAAGTTGAAGAGTTAAGAAAGTCAACACAGAAACATCAGTTAATTTCAAATACATGTATCTCTCAATCTAGAAAGTCTTATAAAACGAGTATTATATGGATGGAAACCTATGGAAGTCTAGTTTCCAATGCAACAAATGTCATTTGGAGTTTTATTGAAGAAGTTATGACAATTCTTGTCAGAGGTGGCATAATAGTATCAAAAGAAGTTCACCTCCGAGTTCAATGAACTTTAGGTGGATTTTCTGAATATATCCACTAATTCTTAGTATTTCTAAAGTAATTTATAAGTATTAAGAGTATAATAATTTTTAGCAAGTTTCTAAGAAGTCTTTTAATTTATCTAAGTCTTATTTATTGTCTAAGTTGGAGGGTTGTTCCAACTCTATAAATAATGTATTGTAATGTTCATGTGAAACAAATTCATTTGAGTGGAATAATATTTGAGTCTAATTAAGACTTTGTTCTTACACACTTAACCATGTATCTCTTAGGTGGATTCCTTTGAGTGGTGAGCTAACATAAGGCCCTGTATCTCTAGGTGGATTCCTACGAGTGGTGAGCCTATAACTCGTTTCTTACTTGTGTTACCTTCTCCTATGAACCATTCCCGGCATCATTTTAGGCCTTTGAATTGAATGAGAATTTTTTATCTCTCTCAATATCTCTCTCAATTCAGAAAAAATTTATTGAAAAAAATGTTGCAATTCACCTCCCTATGTTTATAAATGTGAGAATTACCTACATGTGTTATTATAAATATGGCATTTTACCCACGTGTGTAATTTTATGTGGACCA
Organism: Penstemon newberryi var. newberryi; assembly: GCA_030819805.1. Classification (NCBI taxonomy): domain Eukaryota; kingdom Viridiplantae; phylum Streptophyta; class Magnoliopsida; order Lamiales; family Plantaginaceae; genus Penstemon; species Penstemon newberryi. Next base: position 75,058,264 of record JAUALY010000001.1, on the reverse strand, counting down.
TTTTACCAACCAACCCCCCCCCCCCCCCAAAGGGTAATTTCATCTTTTTGTACAATAAATTTCATTCCCACTTTCATATTTGAGCGAGTATGATACACTCTCCAACTCAAGGAGGTAAATTGTTCCTTTAAAAAAATCACTGGGGGGTAAGTTGTTCCTTTTCAAATCACATGGCGATAAATTGAATATTACGATAACCACATGGGCGCGCAAATTGTCATTAGCCGTTAAAAAAAACCTATCAAAAGTGAGTAAAATAATCTATGTTAAACTAATTAAATATGTCCACGAGGGTCATGTTTATGTACATGTAAAAATTATTTGCATTTCTTAATAAACTTAAGAAACAATAATTAAGGACATACAACAAAATTTTCATGGTTATAGAAATTCATATATATAGAGAGAGATTGATTGATTGTGTTCACCCTCATATTTGCAGGTATTATCCCTAGCACAAGGTGGATAGGGAATTAGAGACGGCCTTAGCAATTGTATACTTTTTAATTATGTAAAATGAACTTATATTTCACCAGGTTAAATACACATGTAGACAAGAATATAATGGTAGCAAAATAGATGTAATGTGAATCTTCATGTCAAGATATTTATAATTCTCTACGAGATTTTATAAATTGTTATAATCTACAAGCTATGCACTGTTGAATTAAGAATCGTGTTATGGGAGTGAATAGATTTTGTAAATATATTTGCAATTAATTATCTATTTGCAGAATCGCCAATTGGTTTTTGTATTTATATCCTATTTTTACCATCCAATTTCGCAATGATTAAACATTATCTCGCAATTTTGAACACAAATTGCGATTGAATCTGGTTCGATCGCAATTTGAGAGAAAATTGCGAGCGAATCTAATTCAATTGCTTTTCTTAGCGGAATTTCTCACGGATGCCTTTTGATTGCAAAAAATCGATGAAAAAATCCGATTTTTCTTGTAGTGGATTAATAGGCAAACTCTACATCTGGTTCTTTCTATATTTACATGTTCACGTGACTTAACAAATTTGTTAAAGATCTTTTGAGTATCAAGGGGTAGAGGGATCATAATATCGATAGATAAATAAATCAATGATGTGAACTTCTAAATTACTCAGATATGATCACTAGTAAACATGTTCTACTTATCGATAGGTAATTGGGAAATAAAAAAATAAAAATAAAAATAAAAATAAAAATAAAAATAAAAATGAGCTTGTACGTAAACGCAATTAAGTGCGCGTATCTCAACTAGTATTAAAACGGGAAGACTATGAAAAACCGAATCTCAACGAATAGGAACAAAATAATTAGATTAATTTAGTAATTCCATGTTATTTTTTTTTTTTTTTTGGTTTTTCAAGGTTTTAATCCCTTTCGAGACGGGTTGAACACATTAAGTGGGTACCTCTCCCAACAGGGATTCGAGCATGAGTCCGCTACTTTGTAGCGACTAGTCCCTTTTACTAGACCAATCACGTAAATTCGCACAAAAATAAACAATGATTTGATTTAACAATTAACACATTTTTTTTTACAATTAACTAAACCAAGCTAATTAATAGGAGTCATTCACAAAAAGATGAGATCTAGGTCTGCAATTCACTTAGGGAGATTACCTATGTGATACATGTATCAAATTTGTCTTTCGACCTCACATGATCCTATCAATCTATTCAAAATCTTTTTCAATGAATCACTCACGAGCCCCCTTGTCACTCACCACTTTAAGGTGTAAGAAAGGAGAGTTGTGGCATATATCAAATCTTTTAAAATTTGGGGATGGTGTTCTATTAACACAACACCCCCAAAAAATTTACAGCACCATTTTTTTTTTCAAAAAAAAAAAGTTTTATGTTTCAACTTTTTTTTTTTACATTATGATTTAGTCAATGTTTATTTAATAAAATCATTGATTAATTAGTTTCATCAAATAGAATCATTCTTAAATTTAATTACTTACAAAATTGGTAGCATATTTATTTAGAATTTTTGTCTCTCCATAAATTGGTAGATAATTTATTCCTGAATCGAATGTAATTATTATTATTATTTCAAAAGAAAAATTATATATATATATATATATATAAAGTATTAACATATGATTGATTTAATTGAAGGGATTAGTCATTACATTGGGTCTTATCAGATCTCTCACTACTACGAGGGCGCACATTGAGGATGCATTGGATCTTATAAATCAAGTTATTAGTTTATTGACGTCCTAATTTTTTTTTTTGATCTACTAGACTGTGTATTTACAGCTCGGACCGAAGAGTGCAAAGGGTATAGGTCCTCCCCAGTGTGATGTCTCCAGTAGGATTTGAACTTGAGTCTCGCCTCTGGGGTCGCAAGTCACTCCCACTTGACCCAACCACCTTGGGTATTGACGTCCTAATTATATCTTATATCTACCCTGGGTAGATAATTTGTATTAATTACACCATGTAACATTGAACTATGTATTTTTTGAATATATAAACTTTCTAGCTTACCCTACCCAAAAAACTAACTCTTAGGCCCACTGGCCTTTTTTCAGCTTAGAATAGGCTATTGAGCATGGCCTGAAATAGGAGTTTCAAACTGGGCCAGATATTCCTAGTCCAGACGTATATAATTTAATAATAATCAATTCAGTCAATCACTCATACTCAAGTAGAAAGATTAACTAATAACAATATTAATATTAAATTAAAAAAACACTCATGTTAATGAGAATTAAATCCAAAATCTCTAAGGTTTAAGACTCAACTTTGCCACTAGACTATTGTCCATTGACGCCTTTAAATCAATCTACAGTACAATAAAAATGGTCTAGAAAAGCGCACGTACGTTATACGTGTCTATTTAATTTTATGGTATTTGTTATAAATTAGAGTAAAACTAACTTCATTATGTCATACAATTAAATAACACATATTAATGATTCATATTCAATTTATGTTTTATAATTTTTTTATTAAAATTATTATTTTATATTAAAAAAATAATGGCTTTCAAATTGTAATCAAATATAAAATGATGAATGATTTAGTTACGAAATCTTGTAAAATTTGTTCTAAAATAATATCATAAGAAAATTATTTAGCTCATTCCATATTCCGTTTTAAGGAATATATATCATTGAACGTATTTAGTTTTTATATTTTACCAATATAAAATTAATATCATTTGTCTTTGTATCTGTCAAACACGAGAAATTTTTATCATCACAAATTATAATGTGAATGTGACATCAAGTTTGATACAATAAAACTAATTATGTTGATTTATATATTAAGAACCCATCAAAATATTTTGCATTGTTTGACAACAAAAATTGTGAAATCCTGTTTTTGATCAAATGAAATTGAGTCCATTTTTAAGTAGATTTATATTATTTCTCCTGCCCTATCATTTGAAATGCATCTCTTTACTGACCTAAGTCATTTTCACTTATTCAGTTCATTAGTTTAATTTATTTTTGACCCGTTTAATCCATATTTTTGCCGATTTCAATCATTTTGAGTAATAATATTATTTTTACCGGTTTTTTTATCGATTACAACCCATTTTTATTGTTTTCCACATTTAAATCGATTTTTATATGATAATTATTTAATTTGGGCCCTGTCTACCCAATTCTTGGGGGGAACAAACAAAGTTTACTATTATCGTTAAGGAAAAGATACACACGGTTGCAGCAGGAGCTACGGTCTATGAACGAATGTTGGCTTACAATTACGACAGTAACATATGGATTGTCTCGCTCTATTGTAGCCTTGCATTGTGGGCCATCAAGCCCAACTAGCTCAGGCCACACAGTTTTGAACCCTGCAATTTATATATATATATTTTTTCTGAATTTTCATATTAAAAACGAACTACAAAAAAGGGAATCGAAAGAAGGACAAATGATTCTTAACCACTCAAAAGTTCTAAATTTTTACACTTAACCACATAGTCTTGATATAAAATAAGAATACTCATGAAATTGTTAAACCCTTCCATGAAATTGTCGATGGAAAATAGTCACATGATGAGCAAACAATCAATCATATTATTCATTGTAATACTTAGCTCCCCAAAATAAATATTCTTTTGCATTTAACCCCAAAATAATAAAAATTGTGTATCAAGTTAGTGCATAAATAATCCATTAGATTGAGGGGTAAAAGGAAAATACTCTCCTGTATTATGCTAAATTTGTAAAAAAAACTACCGTGTAAAATTTTTATTGCGCCAAATTTCCTTGTACTTTCAAAAATCCTGAAAAAAATACCCAATTTATAAAAAATAGGTTATTTTGGATCAACATATTTCAAGAAAATAGGGACCAACTTAAATTATTTTTAAAACGATTTCTTAAAAATATCAATCCAAAACAATCTATTTTTACAAATTGGGTGTTTCTTGCAGGGTTCTTGAAACTACAAGAAAGTCTGGTGCAATAAAAATTTTACAGGGTAGTTTCCTATATGTTTAACATAACACATGAGAGTATCTTGCATTTTCCTCTAAGATCGATTACTTTTAGCAAGTTTATCTTATTAATTTCTACAACAAAATCGATTTCTTTTTTCTTTCCCAACATTAAAGACAACACGATTAAAGAATTCCAAATCAACATTTGGGGCGATTTCTTTTCTCCTATCAGATTTGTTTTGCCATTTTGTTTTACAAAATTGAATTGTATAGCACTAATGAAACCCTATTTCTTTGTAATAGTGTTGAGAAAGATTCAAATAAAAAACAGTTGACCTAAAATATCTTTTAAGCGGGAAAATCCGAATTGTCAATTTTACCCTTTTAAAAATAAGCTGTTGCACATGTGACTATTTTTGGTGGATTTTCCACTGGAAATTCCATGGGGGGTTTAAGTGTAACGATTTAGCAGTTTCAAGGTTACTCTCGTTTTATATCAGATCTAATTGGTTAAGTGTGAAAATTAAGAACTTCTAAGGGATTAAGTGTCATTTGTCCTAAAAAGAATCAATGTAAATTGTTAGAAATCCCAACAGGTGATTGATTGGAAGAGATATTAACTAGCGAACTCAGATTCGAATCCCTGTTAAGAGATGCAGCCACATTAATATGTCCAACCCGCCTCGAAAAACAAAAAAAAAATTGGGCTGAATGAAAGAACACCCTCTTAATTTTTTGTTAAACACATCACCCATGTTAGTGACTCGATTTTGTTGGATTTTAGGTAAATTACCTCAATAATAGAATTCATTTACATATATAATTAAAAATATAGACATAAATTACCAATTTATATATAAAAAAAAAAATGCAAATAAGTGAATGCAGAGAGAGAGAGAGACAGAGAGAGAGTTCACCATGATAGTTGCAAACTTGAGCACAAGGTGGATAGGGAATTAGTGACGGCCGAGACATGTCTTTCTATACTGTTAAATAATTTTATTTTTTTCAATGTAAATGAGCATACATGTGACATGTTATATACTTTTTTTTAGGGGGAAAAATTTCACTTTGCCTCCCTATTGTTGAACTTTTTTTACTTTACCCCCTAAATTTTATGAGTTTTCACTTACCCCTCAACTATAAAAAATGTCCAAGATTATTATATTTGGATGTTCGTCGGTAGAATTTGTTTAAAGGTTGGGTGTCAAAGTGCGAAAATGTTCGAAAGTTAGGTGGCAAAGTAAAAAGTGTTCAAATATTGGGTGACAATTGACAAAATGAAAAAACTTTCAGCGTCACATCATTTAAGCTCGTCGAAATATTCTGTTAGAGTTTAGGTTTTTATATCTTTAAGGGGCTTCCTGAGATAAACTTGATAGTTGAGGGAGTTAAGTTGAAACTCGCAATGATTAGAAGATAAATGAGAAAATATTTAAAAGTTAAGGGGCAAAGTGAATTTTTTTTTTTTTTTTTTTTCCTGAAAAAAACCATAACGCTAGTGAGATAGAAGGTGGAGTTAATCTACTTTCCAAAATATGTATAATCTTTTCCTTATTTTATTAAATTGCTATAATCATTAAAGCAAAGACAGGTGTAATTTGCCAAAATATGTAAAATTCTTCCCGTGATTTTGTAAAATTGTTGTAATCACTTAACACGTTGTAATTTACTATATAAGGCAGTAAATCATTAATTGCATTCCCTGCTTAGAGTGGGACCACTTTGTCAAATATATTTATCAAATCTCAAATTGATTTTGTAATTCTAACATCCTATTCTACTATGAATTTCTTGCAATAGTTAAATTTAATGAAAAATTTAGGAATAGGATGTGACACTTGTCTTCTGTCAAATGGTAGTTAACTTAGAAAGAAAAAAGAGAATATTGTTCCGAAATTAATTTTTACTTTCAACTTTTGATATGATTACATCAATTGGAACAATTAATTTATGTTCTAATATTTTTTTCCCTATTCTTATTTTACTCAGACTGAGTTATCATGGAATTCATATTTTGGGATATTAGGTATAGCCGACACTGGTGGATTCGTCTGAATTTCGGGTACAATCATGGGTTTTGGTTTAGTGAAGGTGTACGATCATGGGTTTAATGTGGGTAGATTTAGAGTTGAATATTGATGCGATCAGGTAGAAGCTTCGTCGAAGAATCATAAGACATAAACATTGTGTCAACATATGCTAAGCTCATCTTGTATCTAAAAAAAAATGTCCATAGTAATAAGTTCAAAGAGATAGGGTAGAGTTCTTGGAAAGTCAATTTTCCTCAACCAAACACAAGAAACCACCTACTAGATAGAGTAGAAAGACTATCTACTAGAGAGAAAATAAGCTATTTGACTTATTGATATTAATTGGATTCGGAAGCACTAACTTTATTGGAAAGATAATATATCAACGCATATTTTTTATGATTGAGTACTCTTCTATGATTCTTATTATCATGTTGCAGTAAATTATTTAAATTCTTGAATTTTCTTACTAATGGTATAACGTGAAACGTCCATCACCATAGGGTTATTCAATCTAGGGTTGTTCATGGTTCGAGTTAACCGACTGTACCAAACTGTAGTTCGGTGCAAACTGAACCGAATAATATTCGATTATGTTTTCGATTTTCAATTTTAAGTAAATTCGGTTTTTAGTTCAGTTTGGTTTTTTTATCCGATTAACCGACCCAAACCGAACCGATAAACGAATTATGATCTTAGTGTTAAAATTTGGTCTGCCCATTCATATCAATCCAGTTCCAGCCCAATTTGGTTTTTACTCTAGTCAAAACAAAAGTCTCTTTCTTGCCATTTCAATCTTTCATCGTTTCATGCCTCCATTCATCATTCACCTCCTCTTCTCCTCAGTCCTCACGGTCGTCATGACTGTCTATTTCACCGACTGCTTCACGGAATCACACATCTTCAGCCCGTCTCCGACTATTCTTCCTTTGTTCATCTTCTCTTATGTTGGTAAGTTTCAATTTTGCTTAAAATAATTGCCTAGCTATTTATATATTTATTTAATAATAAGAAAACTAAAGGCAAACAAGCTACTATGGCTGAGGAGAACATATTCACCCTACCTCTGAGGGTAAGCAAACAGTTTTCCCTCACCAGAGTGAATGAGTTTTGTGGCTGGTGCCCATTACTCTAAAACGGGATGTATCTTGATTGAACAAGTTGTCGCTGCCCATTTCTCCTCCGCCATAGTTTTATATAGAATGTGTTGAACATATACCTGAGGTGAAGTTGGTTCTAACTTGTACAATGATCTCGCTGTTCTTGTGAATTGAAAAATTATGAATTTCAGTTTTAATACGTCTGAGAAAATATGCCTTGTAGCAACTTTTGTTGTTAATAGATGTAAAAGAAATGTACATACAACAAGTAAAATTAGTTTATAATTGCAAGCCAATAAATCAAAACAAATAAAACAATTACATCGTCCACAAACATATAATCACATACAGTGTCTTGATTATTATTTTGACAAATCCATGCATTGTCTTTGTTATTTCTCCTTTTTTACCGAACAACTGAATGTCTCTAAAGTTTTGCCAATTACTTCGCGCCATGTTAAATGTCCTGAACAAAATGCATCGGTTCTATGAAAATGGAAATTGTAAAATATATCAAAGTCCGAATAGATAAAGTTTTTGTCTAGTATATGAAAGTTATATGAAAACATGAAGTACAAAAATCAAGCTCCGTTTCTTCTTTATTATTATTAATATATATGCATAAAAAAGAAGAGGTTCATAAATTAATTGTTATGAATCAAGTACATCAATGATTAAGTAAAATTTCAGATAATGGCATACATTTTAGACATGTCAGATAAATGTATTATTTTTTGCTCATCCATTCAAACTTTTACAGAAATTGGACATACAACAACTAAAACTCTCGTAACCAAGTTGGAGTGGAAGAATCCAGCCATGAAAGAACATATCTGAAAAAAAAGTTACAATAAGGTCAATCATAAGCAATTTAAAATAAAGGAATTGAACAAACAATATGGCAAATTCATTATGTTACCTGTCGTGTCTTTCCTAATCTCATATCATCAGCCAAGATACAACCAATTTTAAAGTAATGGGATGCCAACCACGAAACTCCTTCACTCTGGTGAGGGAACAAGTTGTCGCTGCCCCAAAAGGTAGGGTGGATATGTTCTCATCCGCCATAGCCTTATATAGAATGTGTTGAAAATATACCTGATGTGATGTTAGTTCTAATTTATACAATGATCTCGTTGTTAGGGCTCGATGAAAACCGAACCAAACCGAACCAGAATTTCGGTTATCCAAAATTTCGGTTCTTGATTTTTAAAACCGAAAACCTAACCGAACATCCTAATTCAATTTTTGATTTTTAACCGAAAATTTCCGGTTCGGTTTGGTTTGGTTCCGTGTTTTAACCGAAATTTATATGTATAATTTATTAAAAATTATATAATCAAATATTGTATCATCTATCATAAAAATATCAAATTAATAGGTAACTATAACATTAAACATCATTAAAAATTGCATAGAAGTAAATAATTTAGTAGTTAACATTTAACTCAAATGACATAAATTGAACAATTAGAATCAATATCCATAGATATAAAATTAAAGAATTTTGCTGTACAACTCCAAAAATTAATATTTAATAATCATCAGATGATATAAATTAAACAACCAAAATTGATATAAAGTTAAAGTATTTTAAAATCCATAAACTGTACAAAAAATGTTAAATATTTGAAGCCAATAATTCGGTTTTCGGTTCGGTTCGGTTCGGTTAACCGGCCAAAAAAATGAATCAAACCGACAACCGAATTACCACAAATATCAAAATCGAAAACCAAGCCGAATAACTTTGGTTCGGTTCGGTTTTCACTGAAATATTTCGGTTCTTTTTGGTTCGGCCGATTAGCCGAACCGTGAACATCCCTATTCGTTGTTCTTGGGAATGGAAAAATTATGAATTTAAGTTTTAATACGTCTGAGAAAATATGTCTTGTAGCGATGTCAAAGAAATGTACATAGAATAAGTAAAATGAGTTTATAATTGCATACCAATGAATCAAAACAAATAATACAATTACATCATCCACAAACATATAATCACATACAATGTCTTGATTATGGTTTAGAGAAATCCATGATTCGTCTTGATTCCTTTTTCTTTTTGACCAAACAATTGAATTCTTATAAAATTTCGCCAATAAATAATGCATGAAGATATCTAGGACATTCTTTTAGCTTATACATGGTTTCATAGTATGGAGTAAAATATTCTACATAGGTTTATAGGAAAGTCTCTAGAGCATCATTTTAGCCACTAGATCAAGTTGATTTTCACCGTTTGTTTGAGAATGTGGTTATACAAATAGGCTAATAACTCATTTGAAAATTATCCAAGTTTGTTGTATAGTCTTATATAGAATGTGTTGAAAATTTACGAGAATGTGATTATTATTTGATAAATCCATGCATCGTCTTGATTCCTTCTTCTTTTTGACCAGACAACTGAGTTTCTCTAAAATTTCACCAATTACTTTGCGCCATGTTAGATGTCGTGATTAAAATGCATCGGTTTTGTGAAAATGAAAATTTTAAAATATATCAAAATCCGAATAGATAAAGTTTTTGGCTAATACATGAAAGTCATATGACATGAAGTACAAAATCAAGCTACACTTCTTCTTTGTTATTACTATATATGCATTAAAAAAAGAGGTTGGAATGGAATAGTCCAACCATGAAAGCACAAATCTGAAAAAATAAATTACAATAACAAGGTCAACCATAAGTAATTCAAAATTAATTAAAAATCAAGGAATTGTCGTGTTTTTCCCAGTCTCATATCATAGCCAAGATACAACCAATTTTAAAGTAATGGGACACCAACCACGAAAATCCTTCATTCTGGTGAGGGAACAAGTTTTCGCATGCCCCAAGATGTTGGGTGAATATTTTCTCACCCGCCATAGTCTTATATAGAATGTGTTGAACATATACCTGATGTGAGTTTGATTCTAACTTATACAATGATCTCATTGTTCTTGAGAATGAAAAATTTATGAACTTCGATTTTCATACGTCTGAGAAGATATGTCTTGTAGCAGGGGCGGATCCAGGACTGGAGATTAGGGAAGGCCGAACTTTTTTGTCCGTCAAATTTTATCGACCATAATATTGAAATTACTATTGTGCACAAACTCACAAATAATATTAAAAAAAAATAGATTGACAATGAAAATTGTATCTAATTCAGAAGGAAACATTAATCTAATTAAAAAATATTAATTTAAGTGTTACACGACGTTCTTTCATATCATAAAACTCATCTATGAAAGAATCAATATCAAATTTCTCAGCAATTCGTCTTTCAATGTAAGTAATCATACAGTCGGCAAGATATTGATCTTCCATCTTATTTTTGAGCTTATTTTTCACCAACTTCATTGCTGAAAATGAACGTTCAGTCGTAGTAGTGGTGACAAGAAGAGTCAGGATCAATCGAATCAAACGATCAATTAAAGGATACACCATCGGCTTTTTCGTACTCGTCAATCGTAGACATAGCTCAGATATTCTTGATAACTTTTGGAACTCTGGGTGATTGGGAGCATCGAGCTGATAATGTTGTGCTTGTATTTTCATATGTAACATCTCTTGCTCAGTAAAATCATTAGGATAAAACTTAGTTGCAATTTGACAAATGTGATCAACATTAAATAACTTGTAATTACCACTAGGATCAAATGTTGAGCTTAATCTTAGAAGCTCTACACTATTTTCATTAAATCGACTATTTAACTCTTGCGATTGAGTATCAATAGCAGCAATGAACAAATTAACCTGATAATGATGCTCCACTGAAATCGAATCTACTTGACGACGAGTTCGAGCCCCTCTAGGCTTATAAGGTATAGTCATACCAGGAATATCAATATCATGCTTTTCACAAAAGAATTTAACATCTTTTAAGAAATTTTCCCAACATGTTTCTCTCATCTTTTGAATCAAAGTCTTGGTGGTAGAAATCAAGGATAATGCATTTAAAATATCTTGACACTTAAGTTGCAAAGCTTGACTAAGATCATGGGTTACTTCCAAAAGTGATAAAAATAAACTCAAAAGGTATCATTGCTTCACACGCGGCATGTGCATCACCTTTTTCAGAATAATTACCATCATTCGTGATACTTTCAAGAACATAGTATGTAGCATCATACATTTTCAATAAGCTATTGAGTTCAAATGGGAGCTCCATCGCGTATCACCAGCTCGTTTCAAGCTCATTGTTTTCAATTAAATTGACAACAGTGGAAGTCTGAGCATCTCTTAACTAATCATGTCATTTTGGAGAAGCACTAACAAGATTGACGATAAATGTCAATTTTGTGAAAAAATTATGTATTGGGTGAACTTCTCTTGCAGCGGCAACTAACGCCAATTGTAGTCAATGAGCAAAACAATGGATATAATAAGCAGAAGAACATTCGTTTAGAATAAAACTTGTAAACCATTCCACTCACCTCACATATTACTTGCTCCATCATATCCTTGACCATGAATTTTATGAATATGAAGATTATTATGAGAAAGGACATATGTTATCTCAGCTTTCAAAGTTAATGAGGTCGTATCTGAAACATGAACAAGATCGAAGAACCTTTCCTGAACTTGATCTTCTTTGTCTACATATCTCAAAACAATTGCTATTTGTTCTCGCTTGGATTCATCCCGAGCTTCATCAATAATAATACAATATTTTGCATCACCAATTTCTTCGCATATTACGGCTCGTACCTTTCTTGCAAAAAAATGTAGAATGTCTTTCTGAATAGTGGGAGAGATGTATTGAGCATTACCAGGAGCATTTTCTAGCACCACATTTTTCACATTTGAATTGTATGATGCAAGAAGTTTGACCAACTCAATGAAATTAGCTCGATTCAACGAGTAAATAGTCTCATCATGACCTCTAAAGGCACATCCTTGAAATGTGAGCCATCGAATAGCATCAATCGAAGCTTTCAACCGTAAACGATTTTCAAGAATCATTTTAGAAGTTTGTCTTTGCATAACTTTATCTATATGTTGAGATTGAGTCATCAATTCATCACATGTTCTAACACAAGTATTATGTGGTGAACTAGGATTTGTACCAATATGTTTAAAAAATGCACAATTATTTCCATCATTAAATTTTTTCCAGTTTCGAAGGCCAACTTCTATTAATGCATTTGTTCCAATACGAAAGCTTGATAAATTACTGAACACATAACATGGTAAACAAAATACTGCGCCCTTAGCCTTTGAGTACTCAAGCCAACTAGAAAATTTATCAAACCAAGACTCTTGAAATGTTCGAAGATTGTTAGCAGATCCTGAGAGAGGATATTTATCAAGTCTAGGTTGATATGGCCATGCCATTATATAAGCTCGTCTTATTTTATCACGTTGTTCGATTGGATACAATTCAATCGAATGACTTAATCCCGGATCCCGTTCTATAGAAGAAATATCAATTTCTTCTTTTTCAATCCTTCATACTTTATATGGCTGAGAAATAGAAGATGTTGGTGGACTACTTGGTGCTCTAATATTTGATGATGCAATTTGTGGTTCAGAATTTTCAACATTCTTTCTTTGAAAAATGCATCAATTTTAGACGATTTTCCCATATTTGAATTTCAATCAATAATTTATCTCCTAATATATAACAAGTAAAAAAATATATAAATAAACTAGAATACATATTATTATATCAATCAAAGTAACTATAAATGTATAAATTTACATACCTTATAATCGAAGACACAAAACGAATCGATTCACAATTATTAAAGTTTTTCAAGAATCGATGAAATTCGATGTTTTGAGAAGGAGATAATAGACAAATTCTCAAGAATCTTGTTTACGCAATTTCTTCAATTAAAGTACACAGATGAATTTATAAGTTTTACTATTAAATAAAAGAGACCAAATAGAATTATGATTAGGGATTAACTGTTATTCATAGAAAGAAAAGAAATAGTTGGGCTGGAATTGTATTTGTTGGGCCTTGAATAAAACAAATAAGTTACTTGTTGTAGTCCCGTAGCCGTAGAAACTTTAGTTACTTTGTAGCTTCAACTAACTTTTAATTAGGGCAAATTACCCAGACACCCCCCAGGTATAAGCCTAATTACAGGAACTTACCCTCCTGTTACAAATATTACCAAGACACCCCCTTGACTTAACGGCCGTTAGTCAAACTTAACAGAAACTGTAAAATGTCCGAAATGCCCTTAATTATTTTCAATATTTACACATTAAAAAAAAAAAAAAAAGAACTTCCTATTCCCTCTCCCCGTCTCACCCACCCTCCCGCTTCCCTCTCCCCTGCCGGCGTCATCTCCACTGCCAGAATCATCTCCCATGCCGGTGTCGTCTCCCCTGTCGGCGTCGTCTCCCCTGCCGGCTTCGTATCCCCTGCCGGCGTCGCTTCACTCCCAAAATCAATTTTCCCCCAAAACTTTAACTGGAACCCTAATCCCACACCATAATCTTCAATCTCAAATCCAGTCCATGAAATTCGAACGGAATATGCAAGATTTAGTCCCGCTTGAGTGAAGGTTTCAATCTTTTGGAATTAATTGGGTGAAAGTTTCAAGCTTTTGGAGCTTGTTGTGGGCGGCGGGAATGGGAAGACGCGTACGGCAGGTTGGTAGGGAAGATGGCAGGGTGGGGTGGGAGTGGGGGTGGGTGGATGGGGTGGGTATTGGGTTATTAATTTAAAAAAAAAATTCTAAAATTAATTTATAAATATTTTACTTATGTTAAAATAAATTTATTAAATTTTAAATTGATTTGTTTTATTTTTGTAAGAAAATATATGTTATTAAAACCATGGATTAAAATTTTGTTTTAAATGTATGTTCGGTCAGCTCAATAAAAGAATTTTTTCGATAAATTTCCGAAAATGTTTCGAAAAAACTAGGAAAAATCAAGAAATAAAAATCATGGATTAAAATTCAAGGCAAATATGAGTTTTGGGAATACATCTTATTTTCGTTTTGATTGATTCATAAACAGAAACTTTTTTATGTTTTCAATGGAAAAGTAGGGAATTTTGAACCATGATTAAAACATTATTTATCGTATTGTGTTATTATAAATAAATTTATTAAATTTTAAATTGGTTTGTTACTTTATTCACCAATTGTATTATTGTAAATAAATTTATTAAATCTTAAATTGGTTTGTTTTAATTTTAAAGTTTAATAAATTTATTTACAATATTTATTACACTGTTACAAAGACACCCCCTGTAACATAAAATATATTACAAATACACCCCTTGGGGGCAAAATTGGAAAAACATTAAAAAAAATGATGACGTCATCCTCCGCCGTCAAAATTTGACGCCGTAAGGGGTCTTGTTGTAATATTGTTTTGCCAGAGGGGGTGTCTTGGTAATATTTGTAACAGGAGGGTAAGTTCCTGTAATTAGGCTTATACCTGGGGGGTGTCTGGGTAATTTGCCCTTTTAATTATTAATGCTCTACTATTTTTTTTTGCCCCCCAATTCTATATGTACGTCCGCCCCTGTCTTGTAGCAACTTTTCAATTTCTAGTAACAAGATAAGTTTTTAATTTCAAAGAAATGAGTTTACAATTGCATGCCAATAAATCAAAACAAATAAAACAATTACATCATCCACAAACATATTATCACATACAGTGTCTTGATTATTATTTTGATAAATTCATGCATCGTCTTGTTTCTTTCTTTTTGTCCGGACAACTGAATGCTTCTAAAGTTTCGCCTATAATTCCGCGTCACGTTATATGTAGGGCCGGCCCGGCATATTAAGGGGCCCTAGCGAAATTTAAAATTGGAGCCCCCTTTTACAAAAAAAATAATGTATAATTTTAGAATTAATGTTATTACTTTTAAAATTGTAAGATAATTTTTAAGTATTTACTAACATATTAGTAATTGATGGATAAAATAACAAATTAACTGACCTATTTTAGATTCAATTGTGATATCATTTTATAACATTTCATTTTAAATCTTTCTCTTAACAATGCAAATATTACAAGTATCGTGAGTACAATTATAAAACTAAGGTACGTTAACAAATATTTCTTTTACTTGTCGACACAATAAATAGATAAAAATGTGAAAGTAGAATATCCCTGCTCTCGATACTATCTTAGCGGTGTGCAACCACACCAATTTTCAGTATATGGATGGGTGCGGTAATTTTGAAATTTGTACCGTATGCCAAACCAAACTATTCGGTTCGATTACCAAACAGTTCAGTCCGCTACCAAAAACCGAGACGTGTATGTAGTTTTGAATCGTCCTTTTAAAAAATTAGAATTAAAAATTGTAGCTTGACTCAAACTCATTGAATCTAAGTTACATTAACTGATAAACTTAATGTATTATTGCAAAACTGCAATATCATAAAAAAGAAATACTAGGATTCAATAAAACAGAAACGCTTTACTATCAATTAGCATATAATTTTTATTTGACACTAATAATATGAAATAATCACTTTACATAAATTAGCTCAATAGAGTTTACATAACAAACACAAGGAGGATTTCAACAGAATGTGTATTGTTAATCGAAAAGTTAATTGGATAGGATAAATCTAGTTTAATGTCGCGCTCCAATCATGTGTCCAATATATCTGAACCAATACATGACGTATTAATATCAATATTTGCCTCAACAATACTTGATCAATTAAGTATGGCCTAATTATGCATGAAGATATCTAGGACATTCTTTTAGCTTATACATGGTTCCAGTGTATGGAGTAAAAATATTCTAAACGTGTTTATAGGAAAATCTCTAGAGCATCATTTTTAGCCACTAGATCAAGTTGATTTTCACCGTTTGTTTGAGAATGTGGTTATACAAATAGGCCAAGAACTCATTTGAAAATTATCCAAGTTTGTTGTATTATTATGACTCAACTTTTTTCAACCTAAATCCTTAATTTCAAATATATAATTTATGTAAAAAAAAATTATAATTTATCAAATTGAAAAAACGAAGACACATATACATTTACAAAATAATTATTATTAGGCCCCTCTATAGTCGGGATACTAGGCAAGGGCCCAAATTGCCTAGCTATAGGGCCATCCATTGTTATACGTCGTGATCAAAATGAATTGGTTCTGTGAAGAAAAAATTGTAAAATATAACAAATTCCAAATAGATAAAGTTTTTGGCTAGTACATGAAAGTTTTGTGAAAACCTGAAGTACAAAATTAAGCTTCGTTTCTTCTTTGTTATTACTATTAAAAAAGAAGAGGTTCATAAATTAATTGTGATGCATCATATAACAATTACATCAATAATCAATTAAAATGTAAAAAAATGACATACATTCTCGACATGTCAGAGATATGTCAATTTTCTGGTTCATCTATCCAAACTTTTACAGACATTGGACGTGTACAACAACTAAAACCCTCGGAAGAGTCCTAGCCATGAAAGTTGAAATATAAAAAAATAAATTATAATAAGGAGGTCAACTATAAGCAAAGTCGAAATTAATTAAAAATTAAGGAATTGAACAAACAATAATGCAAATGCATTATGTTACCAGCCGTGTTTTTCCCAATCCCATATCATCAGCCAAGATACATCCAGTTTTAGAGTAATGGGACACCAGCCACAAAACTCCTTCACTCTAGTAAGGTAACAAGTTGTCGCTTACTCTAAGAGGTAGGATGAATATGTTCTCCTCCGCCGTAATAGCTAGTTTGCCTTTAATTTTCTTATTATTAAAGAAATATATTGAATAGATGCAATTATTTTAAGCAAAATAAAGTTACCAACTTGAGAGTATAATAAACAAACGAAGGGAGAGTCGGAGAAAGGCTGAAGAGGCGTGATTAATCCGTGAAGCAGTCGGAGAAATTGATAGTCATGGCGCCCGTGAGGACTGAGGAGGCGAGGAGAGTATGTGAATGGTGCGTGAATGAGTGAAACGGTGAAAGATTAAAATGGTAAGAAGAAGAATTTTATTTTGACTAGGGTAAAAAATAAACTGGTCTGTATCTGGATTGATATGAATGGTCTATTTTTGTTTAATTATAAGACTCAAGGGCATAACGGTCAATTCACGAATTCCATCCAAGTCCGTTAGTCCCCATTAGGATTTTGTAATCACTTTTAAATGTCGGGGGAGATCCCTATAATTATAATAGTCGGAGAAAATTTGGCAGTAATTACACTTAATCTCAGGAGAAGTCCCTATAATTATGTCTATAACGTAATATTATATTATGTCTCAAACACTATATAAAGTTATTAATTTGACAATCTACTATCTATTTTCTTCTCCCATATTGAATTAAATGCAAGTATATTTCCCGTGTTTTCTCTAATTTGCATAAAGTCCCGTGTGTTATTTTTATTAACAAAGACCCACATATGTTAACGTTTGTGAGAAGAAACTTCTATGTTAAGATTTTATTAACTAAATACGCCGATTAAAATATAAGAGTTGATCACGTGATTTTTTTAGCAAAAGAAAAAAATCAATTCTCTTGCATTTAATTAATATGGTTGTTAATTATCGTAACAGCAAATACAAATAAAACACTAAAATTTGGAACCGCGGAAGTATAAGTACAGAAATATTTTGAACAAAAGAAAAAAAATATGACTAGCAAACTTATATTAACAATGCAATTTAACAACTTTATAATCTATAAACCCATCTGGACGTACATATATGACAATGACATATGGATTGTCTCGCCCTATTGTCGCCTTGCATTGTGGAGCATCAATACCAACTATCATGCAAATAACACATTAAATATTTTCTTTTTTTGGGTAAAAAATAACATATTGTTATGAAATATGCATATTTTGTGGATGCCATTGGTAATTTACCATTCAAGATATAAGGTGGCTATACAAGATCCTTCCACTTGGTGAAACAAAGAAACAACACATAACACAATATGTGTCAAAGCAAGAATAAGTGTGGCAAGGCAAGAACAAATGGATGCTTCTAAGTATAGCCATGTATCACAATGCATGAGAAGCCACCCATCACTTTCCTTTGTAAGACATGTGTGAAGCCACCCATCACTCTTCTTTGTATAACATGTGTAATCTTGAACTCCTATAAATAGGTGAGTTCATCCCTCATTTTGTAAGAAGAACAAGAACAACTACATAATCTTATATCTCCCTTTACATATTACTTTGTTTACACAACAAGTTCATCCCTTTTATCCTAAGTTTTATAACACACATTAAATTAATTATATTTGTTTCTTAATTTTCCAATTGACACAAAAAAAAAAAAAACAAAAAAAAACAAACAAACAAACAAATTCTACCGAAAAGGGAATGAATGCAAATCATAAGAAAATAATAGGGCTAAAGGCAAGAACACCCTTTATATTAAAATAAGGATGTTGATATAGCCCGATCAATTTTAATAATGCCAGGACAATTTTTTTCTTATTTCAATTATACCCCTACTAAATTAATGAACACTCTTTCTATTATTGATTTATTCTTAATTCATTTCTCTAGTTTCACTACAACTAGAACATTACCACAGAAATCCTTAATGCAGATTTTATAATTTCGGGAAGGTTTCTATAAAACAGATATATAGTAACTTATGTTAATTGTAAAAACCTGAAATCTATGCCAATCCACAATTCATACAATTTGAAAAACTGTACACAAACTAAGAAATCTGATCTAAATAATTGAACAACAAGAAACTTTGCAAGAAATTAATTTGAGATAATATTTTAATAAATTAGAAAAAGGATATAACATAATAATATTATATTTAATTTTACATAAATATTTCTTTAAAGATAATTAAATCCTCACACTTAACAACTAACTTGAGCATCAAAATTTTATCTTAATTATAGTTTTCTATGTTTATTAATCATAATAATACCTTATTATATTAAATCATATAATAAATATTAATCTCCAACAAAAGAATATAATTATAAAATAATTAAAAGCGGTGTTGTATTTCGTAACCTGAAATTGTGTTTTTTAATTTAATAAAAAAATATATGATAATTAAAACTCCTTGATTAAAGAAAGAAGAGACAAATTTATTCTCCTATGTACATATTGAGGAGAGAGAAAACTTGACATTTTACATAATTAAACAAGAATATGTTTCTTACCAATTTAAAACATATTCTCGATTTAAGAAAAGAACATCAATTTTGTAAGGATAAAATAGAGATTACCATAACAATTGCTCTGGCAATAGGAATATTGCTATGTGTATATCAACAGCCTTAACATAAGCATGAGCAAGACCATAATGCATTTACATTTATCAAAATCACAAAACTCGATATCCTAAATCTAATCAAATGAGGTTTTAAAGGTTTTACCGAAATTATCTAAAAATTTTTTTTGAAAAAAAACTCACGAAATCGAGTCAAAACCTTCCAAATAGGCCATTAGAGATCCGGCTGCCTCGACTTAGATTCTAATTGGATAAAATTAGCTCGACTTAGATTCGGCTCCAATTTTGTCAATAATATTCAACTTGGATCCGGATCTTGCTCAGATCTATTTTTTTTTTTTGGGTTCAATAGGTATTGGTCGGATTCAGCCGGATATAGCTTTTTCGGATCCAATAAAATTGCAACTTTTGAAATTTAAACCAATATTTTTTTCCTAAAACCGATTTGTTAAATTTACGATTTTCTTTAATTTAGCTCACATGCTTAAACTTTAACTAGTGGTCATGTTTTTAGATAGAAATATGCAAAAATAAAATTGTGAATATTGACTTTTAACTTCTTAAACTGATCGGTAAAATATTATCAATTTTACTTATTTTAATAAAATATTATGTATATATATAGTTTTTCTTTTTATTTATTGTCGGATATAGATCTTTAACGAAACGAATCGACCTATACCCATATCTGCTCCATATATTCTGGATTAGGAGTAATCGAATCAGATCCACAGAAAAAAGTCCTTTCAAGTCGAGTCAGAGTCAAATTAAATTCGGTTAAAATCTCAAATCTCATAAAATGATCTAGTAAAGAAGCCCACTCTTTTAATGCCAAAAATGTGTCTCATTAGATTAAAATGATAAATCAGTAGTTATAATATTTCTGATAATTTAAAATTATATCTATACCAACCCCGATGTATAACACTTTGTAATAGTAAAAGACTAGCCTAAACCCGTGCTATGCACGGGATCATATTAGATATTTAGTACAATCGTTGATGTGACAAAAAAAATACAAATATTTATTATCTTAAAACAAAATTAAAACATAACAATGATGATGAAAATCTCATGTTCAATATTGCACTTTCATTGGTGAAGTGATATCTGCATAGAACACAAATGACAACTTATTAGCAACTCAATAATATTGTTATCATATTTTTATTAATAATCTTTAGTCGCAAAGCCAGTAACAATAATATGTTATTTAATAAAATGAATTGAAAAATGACTTACTTTTCTTAGCCTAGAATAAACAATCTATTTGGAAGATGTGCGCACTCTTCAGACCAGTCAACAGGTAAGACAAAATTTACAACATAACGAACATTCGGTCTTGTCCAAGTTGACGGTACAAAAATTACAATACAACACACCAGTTCGACAACACTACGTGATAGTATATAAGCAACTATAGTTGAGCTAATATTTGTATTGTACCTTTTCTTGAAGACTTTTGTAAAAATAGCTCTATTACGAAATATATACTCAGCTTGATCATGTAGCAGTTTTATGTCTATAGATCCAGTACTGTCAATTATTGTAGCATGGACACGAAACCTAAATAAAATATAGTTAATTTTAATTGTTAGTATATAAAGTAAACAATTAAAATAAATAAATTGATAATAAATATCTGATAATAGCATTGACCACATTGCAACATTTAATACAAATCATTTGTTCAAAGTGTGATATGCATTCAGTTTGGCAATATTGCACAATGATACCACATGTTGTCCACATCAACAGTTTGGAACTGTGCAATAAATGTATTCTTCGTCGCAGTCTAACGATCTTGAAATTTACTCGACGACTACACATACATATTGTTAAAATAACTTTACTTGAAAATTAGAAAATATATTGGGAATAAAAAATAGTAAGAAAGTTTATTTTATACCCTCCGCTTAAAATATGAAAGAACACCTATTCATTTTAAAAATACCAATAATCTCCCTATTAGGTTTGAAAAATGGCAATAATCTCTTTATTTAGTTAAAAAATGAGAGAATTGCAATTGTGGTATCAACTATATACCGATTCTCACTTGTGGTACCATAAAAATCGAGTTCGACACATTTGGTACCACAATTTAAGAAATTGAATCACTTTTGGTACCACCGTTAAAATTGGACGTGAACTGATGACGTGGCATTTAAGTTTTATTGCAAAATTGATACCATTACTTATGTTAACTGACAATTATACCCCTAACTTTTTAAGTTGTCAAAATAACCCCACATCTTCAAATTTACTAACAATTTTAGTCCACATTGTTGCCCAATTTCGAAATTGGCTCGAATAAGACACGTGCGGATCAATTTAGAGATTTTACTTATTATATTTACATATTTATTTAACTAATTTAATTTTATAAATAATATTAACAGACCAAATAATACTTTAACATAAATTCGATAAAATATTAATTAAATCTAATATTTATATAATAATATTAATATATTTAATATTTATTAAAAAATAAAGTTATATATTATTAATAAAATAATTATAATTTAAAAAAAAAATCCATCTCCTACCCCCCAATCCCATCCCCCACCTACCCCCCCCCCCCCCCCCCCCCACCACCCAAATCCCAGGCCGCCGGCGGCCTGGGATCGTCCGTCCTAGGCCGCTGCCGGCCTGGGATCGCCGGTCCCAGGCCGCGGTGGCCTGGGCTCCCCCCCCAAACCGCATCCAAGTCCCAGGCCAAACAAAAATGTGCCGCCCCTACGGTGGAGCTCAGGCAGCGAAGTAAGAGAATCAATCTGTGAAGATTGTAGCCCAGGTCTAGGGCGTTCTAATGGCGCAAGAATTTATCGATTTGGTTGAGTAACAATGGAGAAATCAAGATCTGAAAATCCGTAGATTTAGGGCTTCGCGATTCAAAAATTCAAACACAAAATTCCAACGATTCTTTCAACGGTTTGTGAAAATGTTTATATGTATGAGTTCGCAACGACGAGACGAACAAAACTCCCAAACTTATTCAATGAACAGCCACCGGAGAGTGTTGGCCGAACGTAAGGAAGAAGATGAAGGCTATGGGTGGGTGGGTGGGTCGGGGGTTTCAGTTTTATTTAATTAAATTATAGTAATAATATATAAACTTTATTGTTTTAATAAATTTTAAATAGGATTAATATTATGTAAATTTTACATAATTTAAAAAATATTTTTATTTTATTTTTTTAGATTTATATTAAAGTATTATTTAATTTATTAATATTGTTTATAAAATCAAATTGGTTTATGTAAATATAATAACTAAAAATTTCAAATTGGTGAGCACGTTGTCTTATTCGAGTCAATTTTAAAATTGGGCAACAATGTGGACTAAATCGTCAGTAAATTTGAAGATGTGAGGTTATTTTGCCAACATGAAATGTTATGGGATAGAATTGTCAGTCAACATAAGTAATGGTATCAATTTTGCAATAAAACTTAACTGCCACGTCATCAGTTAACGTCCAATTTTAACGTTGGTACCAAAAGTGATTCAATTTCTTAAATTGTGGTACCAAATGTGTCGGCCTCGATTTTTATGGTACCACAAGTGAGAATCGATATATAATTTGGTACCACAATTGCAATTCTCTCGTTAAAAAATAACAATGATCCTCCTATTGACTTATATGAGGGTATTTGAAATGAAAATAACACATTATTTTGCTAATATGTTACTTTTGCATTCAGATGACATTGAATATTAAATGGTATGAAGTTTTATTTGTGCGAAGGAACATCTATTTATTTTGAAAAATAATAATAATCCCCCCAAAAATGAACCCAAAAAATGAGGCGACAATGATTTTATTGGTAAGGAGCTCCAAAACAGACCAGGATGTGATCAAAATGCAAAACATTCTAAAAATTGAGACCAAAGTGCAATTCTGAAAAGCAAAAAATAAAAAATATTGAGGACCTACCCAACTAACAGTACGAAGCTAACATGTTATGAAGCCAAATCAAAATTATTTAATTAACTTCAATCCTCCACTTTCCACTATATCACAATAAATCCAATGCCGAAAAAGTAATACTCCTATGTATTTACTTAAGTGAAAAGGTAAGTAATTTGCTCCCTAATTTCATGTTTTTTTTTTGGTTTCACCTAATTTCATGTTTTAATCATTTAATTTAATTGGAATTAAGAACAACACAATTTACAAAGAAAAAAGCAGGCTATTAGAAGAACATATGAGGAAAATAAATAAGTTACATGAAAATAAGTAAAAAGTTGTTGCGAATTCTTTGAGAAAATCAATATTTGGACAGACCGCAAAATTTCAATACTAAACATCTGATTTTGACATGAACTAAAAAGATTACTTATCCGTGAAAAGAAAATACCTGAAAATGGGCTTGAGTAGATGTAAGTTTTGTCAATTTTTCCAGAAAGTCCATGTTCTAATGTTTCCAATGTAGCTTTTTGTATTCCGTGAAACCCATGTTTATAAGAATTTAGTGATTTTTGTCAAACCTCAAAGTAATGAAAATAAAATATGTATCATGGAATGAAAAAATTGAATGGATTTGATAAAAGATGAACTGTGATTAAAGTTTCATGAATTCCTCCGGAATGTAAAATTTAGAAAAAAAGATGTGATAGTTAAATGATGTTAAAAAAAATTAGAAAGCAAATATTTGATTAATGACACCAACCTAGGCGTTGAATATGAAGCTGAAAGTACACGGCCTAAACTATTTAATGTAAATTGGGTTAGAGCATAGTATTTGTTTATTTTTTTAAAATTTAGTTAATGTAACTTTAACTTTATGTAAGTTGATTGGGTTTAATTGGTGGATGATAGAAGTTCTAGCAGTTGAGTTCATGGAGACAAAGAGATAGTGGGTGCATGCATTTTTTCCATAATAAATTTTGTTTTTTCTTTTTAATTTTTTTTAATATGACCACAAACTATATTAGACGTAGGTCCACAAACTATATTAGACGTAGGTTATATATGTTGGAGACATGTAAGTGGAAGTTATTGCCAATTGTAAATCCTAGTTTTTTTTTAAAAAAAAATAATTGTAAATTCTAGGAAAAGAGAATTTGAGTCAAAATTAAGTATTTTGACCAAAAGGCACCCTTGAAATAATAGTAAGTAGGAGTAGGATAGGATAGGATAGGATAGGATATGATAAGTAGCTTTGAAAGTAACTTATTTAAATTCCCAACATTGTTGGCTTAATTGCCAATGCAAATTCATAAATAACATTTTCAAGTGAAATTTTAGTCAAAGTATTGTTTGGAAAGAATGATTTTCATAGACAAATATACAGAATGAATGTCTGGAAAGATAAAAGTGTGCTATTTTTTTCAAGTTTAATGTTTCAGTTTAGTTAATTTTTTGTTTTTCAAAAGCATCAATTTTATTAATATTTAACCACTTATTTATAAGAATACCATTACAGTTTTGGTTTATATAAATTTAAATAATTTTTTTAATACTTTTTTTTTTATATATATACAGGTAGATTCATATACTATTTCTCTTTTCGAGTTTAAAATATATAATAGGTGTAATTAAAAATTCACAATTTTTTTAAATATACCAATTGAGTGCAAGATAACTATCTTTGCAATTATAGAGACTTTACAATGCCATGGAATAGTGATTAACGCGTAATATTAGATACTAGTTGAAAAAAAACTTGTTAGATAATATTTTTAAAATATCCTTATAATTTCCATTGAAAAATATGGTCAAAGGTATTAGCGTCAAATCATATATATTATGTGTAAAATTGTATGCATATTTTGTTGTCAACAATCAACATGCATATATTTTTTGTGTCAATATTAGATGATTAGAAAATTCGAGTTAAACTCAATTTGACAGCACTCGTTCGATTACAAGAAAACATGTTCACACATATTTTATGATAGATCACTCTTTTAAGGATTGTGAATGTGTCCGTTCAATTAGTGTTATTCAGTCATTAATTCAATTCAATGCATGTTAAATGTTGAAAAATATTTTTGCTCCTAAAAAACGATATGCAATTAAAACATTATTATTCAATTATTATTTTTTCTGACAACTTAGGCAAATTGATTACAATTATTCAATATTTGCTTATCCAACTCTTGGGGGATAGTTACAAATTCTATGATCATCAAGGTAGAGATACACACGATTGCAACAAAAGTAATGATCTATGAACCCATCCGGACGTACATAAATGACAGTAACATATGGATTATCTGCCTCTATTGTAGCCTTGCATTTTGAAGCCTCAACTCCTACTAATTCAGGTCATAGGGTTTTGAATCCTGCAATCAAACAAAAATATTCGATTATATATAACTTAATTACAAATCTTACTTTGAAAACATAAATCTTAGTTCGGAGAATTAAAAAAAAAAAAAAATTAGTGGCAATTTACTCTCTGTAATTATCATAATGTTCAATTTAAAAGAGCAATTTACCCAGTCCCCTATGATTTTAAAAATGATTTGCATTGCCTCCCAAGAAATTTAAAGACTTCAGAAAAAATTGATCAATTGACAAAAAATGAATTGAAAAACATGTTGCAATTTGCCTCCCCGTGTTATTATAAATGTGGCAATTTACCTCCATGTGTTATTATAAATGTGGCATTTTACCACCATGTGTATTTTATGTGGACCATTTTACACTCCAAAAGGAAAATTTGGTCTTTTTACACAATACATTTCACACCGACATTCATATTTGAGCGAATGAAATACACTCTCCAACTCAATGAGGTAATTGCTCTTTTTTAAATCACAAGGTGTAAATTGCTCTTTTTCAAATTACTGGAAGGTGAATTGAATATTATGATAATCGCAGGGGTCCATAAATTTTCATCAGCCCTTAGAAAGAAAAAAAACCCTATCAAAAGTGTGTAAATTAATCTATGTTAAACTAATTAAATATATCCACAAGGGTCATGTTTATGTACATGTAAAAAGTATATTTATTTTCTCAATAAACTTAAGAAACAACAAGGACACACAATAAAAATTTCATAGTTATAGAAAGTCATATATATGTGGAAAGATTGATTGATTATGTTCACCCTCATATTTGCAGCTATTATCCCTAGCACAAGGTGGATAGGGAATTAGAGACGGCCGACCCGCATGTCTTTCTATTGTTTAGCAATTGTATACTTTTTAATTATGTAAAATGAACTTATATTTCACCAGGTTAAATATAAGTTGTTATAATCTACAAGCTATGCACTATTGTTTAGCAATATAGATGTAATTTGAATCTTCTTGTCAAGATATTTATAATTCTCTACGAGATTTTATAAATTGTTATAATCTACAAGCTATGCACTATTGAATTAAGAATCTTGTTATGGGAATGAATAGATTTTGCAAATATAATTGCAATTAATTATCTATTTGCAGAATCTCAAAATGACATTTGTAATTATATCCTATTTTTTCAATCCAATATTCGTAATGATTAAACATTGTCGAAAGAAATTTAGTAAGTTATATTAATCAAGTCACTATAGCGTGTTTTGATAAAGTTTTATGATGTGTGCTTCTTTGCTTTAAAAGATTTTGTATCCCTCGATGTATATCAATATGCATTTGAGCGTAAAAAATAACTTAAATAAAATTTGAATCAATTATAATTCAACACTTTGTCAAATTAAAACTAGGCAAACTCTACAATCTACATCTGGTTGGCAAAATTTCATTTTTTACCATGGTTGTGATACCTTGATAATATATGTCATTTATTATGTTATCGTCATCAATTTCAGTAGTAGTAGCCGGAAATTTTTCATTATCATCGAAGTCATCAATTTATATCTTATTTGACTGAAAATTTTATTTATTTTATCGAAAATCATCAATTTATGTCTCATCTGACAAAAAAAGTAATTTTGGTAAAAAATATCATGTCTAGTGACACTTAAAGTTGGAGATAGATTTTGACTCCAAAATTTCAAAGTTCAAGTCACGTGATGTGTTTATGACTTCAATTTTTGATGAAAAACAGTTAAAGTTCCCCCCAAAATCTAAATGTTATTGTTAATATTTTATTAATAAGTCCTATATGTTATTGTTTTATTAATAAAACCACAGTGCTACCATTTATATTTAAAAATTAAGAGTTGACAAAAAGTTATTGTCAATTTTTTAAGTGAATAATGTTATTTTCATATTTATTTCAGAAAAAAAAAAAGATATTTAATTATATGTTTATCACTTTCTCTGCAAATCATGAAAAGTATTTGTACTTTAATCGAGTAAAATACATTGCGTTCTCGGAAATAATAAATATATTTATTTGACTTGTTAACACACATAATATTTTTTGCTAATACAAAATCTTATGGATTTTATTTTTATTTATTTTTCAATTAAATAAGTGACATAGGTGATATTTTGCATTTTGAAAGTTAACTTCTTTAAACCTAATATATTATCGAAAAAGGAACTTCTTCTACCTAATGACAAGAATTTCGAACATAAAAGATAAGGTTTCCCATTACGATATAAAGTGAAAAGAGCCACATCATTTTGTCTAGGATATTGTTTGGATGTTTTAATTTTGACATAATTTCTCTTAAAAAAATTTATTTACCCTTTTGAACCACTTGTTACATTTGAATAAGACTTGCCAAGTATTCGCGAAAACTTGACCATCAATTTGTCATTAATCTCAATTTGTTAAATTTATAATAAAAATCAAAATTATACTTGCAGAAGTATTTCAATGTCCTATAGATTCTGTGAGCCTAAATTCAATCTATCAAATTAATTTAGGAAAAGCAAAATGTCAAACGGAGTCACGGACCTTAGCCAAATATGTGGCTCATTCGGAAGAATTCGAACAAAAATAAATGGAGTGGAAAATATCCACGTCTAGCTTTCAATTACCAATGCCATAAAATGTTTCCCGAGATGGCAATATATGGGAAAATTCTTACATAGACCAGGTCTATGAGCTTAGTGGTAGACCTTGTGGTTGTAAATGCACCACATCATACATTTTGATGATGTCATGCTCTCACAATGTATGATGTGGTGCATTTACAACCACAAGGTCTATGAAAAGCTCATAGACCAGGTCCATGCAAGAATTTTCCCAATATATGCCAATAGAATCAATCCTTTGATTAATCCACATGCGTTTCAAACTATTCCAAAATAAAAATAAAAATCCACTTATTTCATTATACTCCGTATTACAAAATTAAAATACATGTAGACTATAAGTCATGTTACACGGATATATATATAGTACGATACGGACACGGATACAGATTCTTGAAATTTATTGAATACTATATGGCATGAATGCGGATGAAAAGTATAATGTAAATTGATGCTTAAGCAACATATATTTCAATTCAAGCTCTAAAAGAAAATATAATCCAATTTAAGAACCTATGATATGTACATAACAACATTTAGTTTCGCTTCAAACCTCCAATGTATGATTTTTCTTCTCAACTAGATAAATAAGAAAGCAAAATAAGATTTTTTTTAAAGGGCCCGTTCAATGGGGTTAGATTTGATTGGGTTGATCGAGTCCTGGTCTAACAGAAAAACTATGAGAGGGTTTTGACAGGGTCCCTGTCCGGATCTAACAATTAACAACAATATAACAAGGTCTTGACAGGTTGTTGGTCGGATTCAGGTCTGAATCTAACAACAATCTGATAGGTTTAATCGGATTTGGATATATTAAAAAAAAAAAATTGCTACATAAATTTCCAACTCAAACAATTTGACCCCACACATATACCTAAAGTGAGTTTAGTTCAAACATATACCTAAAGTGAGTTTAGTTCAAACATATACAACGATCTCGTTATTCTTGGGAATGTAAAATTATGAACTCCAGTTTTCACGTCTGAGAAAGTGTGGTTTATAGCAACTTCTCATTTTCTATTAACAACATAAGATATTAATGGATGTCAAAGAAATGTACAAAGAACAAGTCAAATGAGTTTATAATTGCATGCCATTGACTCAAAACAAATAAAACAATTACATCATCCACAAACATATAATCTCAAGCAGTGTCTTGATTATTATATTGATAAATCCATCCATCGTCCTGATTCCTTCTTCTCTTTGTCCGGACAATTGAATGTTTCTAATGTTGCTCAAATTATTCTGCGCCACGTTATACGCGAGGCCGGTCCGAAATATTCAGGGCCCTAGGCGAAATTTAAAATTGGGGCCATCTTCTACAAAAAAAAAAAAAAAAAAAATAATGTATTATTTTAAAATTAATGTTCTTACTTTTAAAATTGTAAGATTATTTTTAGGTATTTACTAACACATTAGTAATTGATGGATAAAATACCAAATTAACCGATCCTTTTTAGATTCAATCGTGATATCATTTTATAACATTTCATTCTAAAACTTTCTCTTAACAAAAGTAAATTTTACAAGAATCGTGAATATATTTATAAAACTAAGGTACGTTACTTTTTACTTGTCGAAATCAACAGATAGATAAAATGTAAAAATAGAATATTCCTGCTCTCATTACTATTTTAGGGGTGTGCAACCGTACGAATTTTCAGTATATAGACTGGTGCCGTAATTTTGGAATTTGTACCGTATGCCAAACCAAACTATCCGGTTCGATTACCAAACAGTTCAGTCTGCTATCAAAATTCGAGACATGTATGTAGTTTCGAGTCGTCTTTGTAAAAAATTAGTAATAAAAATTGTAGCTTGACTCAAACTCGTTGAATCTAAGCTATATTAACTGTTGAATTTGATGTATTACTGCAAAACTAAAATATCATTAAAAAAAATCCCAAAGTACTAAGATTCAATAAAGCAGAAACAATTGTACTATCAATTAGCAAATAATCTTCATGATTTGACACCAATAATATGAAATAATCACTTTTACATCAATTAGCTCTACAGAGTTCACATAAATAAACACAAGGACGATTTCAATAGAATGTGTATTGTTAATCGAAAAGTTAATTTGATAGGATAAATCTAGTTTAATGCCGCGCTCCGATCATATGTCCTACACATCTAAACCAATACATGACACATTAATGTTAATATTTACCTCAACAATACTTGATCAACTACGTATGACCTAGTAAATTATGCATGAAGATATCCAGGACATTCTTTAGCTTATACAAGGTTCCAGATTATGGAGTATAACATTCTACATAGGTATATAGGAAAGTCTCTAGAGCATCAATTTTAGCCACTAGATCAAGTTGATTTTCACCGTTTATTTGAGAATGTGGTTATATAAATAGGGCAAGACCTCATTTGAAAATTATCCAAGTTTGATGTAGCAGACTCTCATTTTTTCAACCTAAATCCTTAATTTATAATATGTAATTTATGTACAACATAAGATGTTAATAGATAGCAAAGAAATATACATAGACATAATTAAACAATGACAAATGGAAGAACTTATTTAATAGCAACCAAGATACCATAAAATGTTAATATAGAATTATTGATTTATGGCTTTGATGTAAAATAAATTGAAATAGTTATATATTTAAGGACTACACTAAACACTTAATCGATGAATGCAAATATCATGAAACTTAGTTAACCTCAATTTGAATTGGGTAGAATATAAATTTGATGACTTTGGGTTAATATATATTTACCCAGAAGCCAAAGACTTTGTTGGTCCCAAGTAGTCAGTTGAGGTCGAGAGAGGGGGGGAATAGACCTCTAAAAATTTTGAGTAAATTTTAACTTTAAAACTTTTCAATTTGTCCGTCAGCAGACTAAGCTGGTATCGAACAGTAAGCTGACTAAGCTGATCGCGAACAAATCTTTGAGCAGCAGAGTTGACCACTAATCTGATAACTACTTAGCTGATTTCAGCTAAAATCAGTTTTAAAACCAGAATACTTGCAGCGGATGTTTTAAGTGTTTTTCACAAGTATACTTAGTTGTTTGAAAGATTTTGTCCCCAATTTTAACAAACTCCTTTAAAATCTTTTCAAACAGTTTTCAAGTGTTTTATGCAGTTTTATAAATATGCAAGAAAACTTATGCAGATGTAAAACACCAGAATTTTTATAGTGGTTATATGGATGTAAATCCTTTAGTCCACTCTTCCAAGTCACACAGATCTTGGGTTATACTATAAGCACAAAGTTTACAGTATACTCCACTTACGCCAGAACAACAAATGAAAAGGCCGTAAGCTCGCAATAGGGAATCACAAAGAAACACCTATTCTACAGAGTCTTATCACTCACAAAGACGGATAAGAACTCCTCACAACACTCTCTTTACACAGATTCACTCAGAAAATGTATTCGTTTTGCTTCAACTAGCTTCTGTCAACAAATGACTTCAGCAGATGAGTGAGCTGTTCTTGAGCTTCTTGAGACTTAGAAATATTCTGCTTCGTAAATAATCTCAGAGTTGTGTTGCTTCTTTTCGCTCTTTGAACTTAGCTCTATTTATACTCAGAATTCAAAATGTATCCGTTGAAGAAAGACACAGTTCAAATTCCTCGAGTACTGGTCCTGGTTTTCCGCGAACGGCTCTCTGCAACTGCTACAGTGCTGTCAACAGTACTTTTTGTCAGTCGCATTAAATGCACTAAGCTGATACGAGGATTTCTTCAATCATTTGCCATAAATACCCTCCTTCTTCAGCATTTATTACACCAGGTGCATTTATTACCGTTGGGGAGACTTCCTGATCGTCTTCACTCAGCTGATAAGTCTTCTCGTCTGATGATGTACTCAGCTGATCTCAATCTTGAACAAATATGATTTGAGCTGGCTAATTTTCCACCAAACTGAATTCTTCCTTCAGCAGATCAGTAGTCTTCTGGACCTTGAAGTTTTGACCCTTCTGATTTGTCTTCTTAACCGGTCAAAAATCTTCTAAGGGATTTACTAAGCATTCCTTACTTAGCTGATCTTGATGTTTTGGAAATCATCAAAACCTCCCTTATCTTCTTATCTTCATTGCACTCTATCTTCTCTCGACGTGTCAGAGAAATGTACAATTTTTAGCTCATCCATCTAAACTTTTACAGATATTGGATGTGCAACAATTAAAACCCTTGTAAACAAGTTGGAATGGAAGAGTCCAGCCATGAAAGTACAAATCTAAAAGAGTAAATTACAATAAGGAGGTCAACTATAAGCAAATAATGAGCTATTTCCATTTCTAGGGTTTGAAATTAGTTACATTGCCGGTTTTATAAGAAAGCTCGCTACGATGTTGAAGGAGGCCGATTAACCCTGTATTCTACAGGTGGGGCGGGGAGCTTTAATAGATTTGAGTGTTTTATAACAATTCCTATTGGAATTGATTACGGAAGAAAATATATTATGGGTGATGCTAACGTTTTGGAAATGTTAGAATCTCATAGATTAACTGAGAAGAAGTTAGATGAGAATTGCGACATCTTAGAGGAAATTGCTCGTCAAAACAAGGAAAACGCAGCTACATTGCATCAACTTGAGGCAATGATGAATGAAGATTGGTTGAGAAGACAGATTTTGAAGAGCTCAAAGAATTGGCCGAAGGATTTCAAGGACAAGGACTTCGGCAACAATGAATAGAGGTCTTAAAGATCAAATTCAACTTTGTAGGTTTTATTTTGTTTAAACAGAGTGTTGATTTCCTTATGGACTGTTAGGGCAAGTCCAATTTTGCATATCCAAAAAAAATTGTAATTCAATGCATGTGCATGCAAAATTAATACGGACTGTTAGTAGTCCGGATTTTAAAATCTCCAATTATTGATGACTTTTAGGAAAATTTTACGCATTAAAAGAAAAAACAAAAAACTATAAGCAAATTCCACTTTATAGGTCTTATGTTGTTTAAACAGAGTGCTGATTTCTTTATGGACTGTTAGGGCAAGTCCTGTTTTGCATATCCAAAAAAAATTGTAATTCAATGCATGTGCATGCAAAATTAATATGGACTGTTAGTAGTTCGGATTTTAAAATCTCCAATTATTGATGAATTTTAGGAAAATTTTACGCATTAAAAAAAAAAATCCTGTACCTAAACTAAAGTTTTAATCCTCAAAATTTCTGAGATAGAAATTGTATGTTGGAATAAAAACTTGAACTTTTTTAGATAACAGAATTGATTACAAGTTACAAGCTTTTATCAGATGAGATAACTGAAAAAATAAAGTAAACTGATACACAAATATTGCATGCTAAACTAGTCCTCAACTTCTTCACTAACTTCTTCTTCAACTTCCTCATACTCTGCATCGTTCATCAGTTTCTTCATCATCTTCAGCAGCATCTTCAGTCTCAGAAACAAGATTTTTGTTAGCAGCCTCCATTTTCCTTTGGCGATTTGCTTCATCAATCCTTCTCTTGAGATCTTCCATATTCTTGTACTTCACATAAGGATCAAGTTGCTCTTCTGGTTTGTCCTTGGTTGCAGCAATCTCTTTATCAGATTTTGTTGTTTCCTTGGGTTCTTCTTGTTCAGCAGCTTGTTTATCATCAGCTTCCTCCTCAGCAGCTTTTCCATCTCCTTCAGCTTTTTCTTCAAGTACTGGTTCTGATTTCTCTGGCTCTTCAGTTTGTTTCTCTTGAGCAGCA
The DNA here is from genome assembly GCA_030819805.1 of Penstemon newberryi var. newberryi. Taxonomy (NCBI): domain Eukaryota; kingdom Viridiplantae; phylum Streptophyta; class Magnoliopsida; order Lamiales; family Plantaginaceae; genus Penstemon; species Penstemon newberryi. Next base: position 75,024,003 of record JAUALY010000001.1, on the reverse strand, counting down.
GCAGAGTCTTCCTTCGCAGTAACTTGATCAGTTGGTTTTTTTTTTTTTGGTTTTCCAAGGTTTTAATCCCTTTCGAGGCGGGTTGAAGACATTAAGTGGGTACCTCTCCCAACAGGGATTCGAGCATGAGTCCGCTACTTTGTAGCGACTAGTCAATTTTACTAGACCAATCACGTAAATTCGCACAAAAATAAACAATGATTTGATTTAACAATTAACACATTTTTTTTTACAATTAACTAAACCAAGCTAATTAATAGGAGTGATTCACAAAAAGATGAGATCTAGGTTTGCAATTCACTTAGGGAGATTACCTATGTGATACATGTATCAAATTTGTCTTTCGACCTCACATGATCCTATCAATCTATTCAAAATCTTTTTCAATGAATCACTCACGAGTCCCCTTGTCACTCACCACTTTAAGGTGTAAGAAAGGAAAGTTGTGGCATATATCAAATCTTTTAAAATTTGGGGATGGTGTTCTATTAACACAACACCCCCAAAAAATTTACAGCACCATTTTTTTTTCAAAAAAAAATAAAGTTTTATGTTTCGACTTTTTCTTTTACATTATGATTTAGTCAATGTTTATTTAATAAAATCATTGATTAATTAGTTTCATCAAATAGAATCATTCTTAAATTTAATTACTTACAAAATTGGTAGCATATTTATTTAGAATTTTTGTCTCTCCATAAATTGGTAGATAATTTATTCATGAATCGAATGTAATTATTATTATTATTTCTTATATATATATATATATATATATATATATATATATATATATATATATATATATATAAAGTATTAACATATGATTGATTTAATTGAAGAGATTAGTCATTACATTATAACGAAATCCAAGTTTAAACTTTTGTTGAGAGAGGTTGCCATTTAAAGTGTCTGTTGTGCCTCGAAATGGATTAAATCAAGTATAAGACCTAATTCACAGTAGACCGTAGTACTATTTGTGTCCAAACTGACCTATTTAAGAAGTTATTAATTATAAAAAAATAAATAATTCCATTATAAAATGTTGATGAAAAGATAAAATTTTGCTTATATGTAGTACTAGGTATTCAATTTACAATAACTTTTAACTTGATTTTCAAGACCAGCAAATCAGGGTTTTAGTTTTAATTAAATGAAGAAACATGAAAATACGGCGAAGTAATAATAGGAATAGATAAAATAACTAGTAATATGTAAAACATCCTATCACTAAAAAAAACATGTAAAACATCCTATGCATTATTTCTAGCTGATTGAATGAATATCCATTTTTTTATTTTTACTAGTAAAAAATCCTATGCTCTAATGTTTTATTAATAAAACTCCATCAACAGGTGATTGGTCTAGTGGAAGGGACCAGTCACTACAAAGTAGCGGACTCAGGTTCAAATCTCTGTTGGGAGAGGTTCCCACTTTATATGATCGACGAGGCTGGAAAGGGATTAAACCCTTGGGAAACAAAAAGAAATTAATAAAACCCCAGTACTACCATTTTATTAGTTCGATGCACCTATCTGAAAATTAAGAGTTGCTCGGGGATTATTGCTACCATTTTAAGAGAACAAGAAGTTATTGACAAATTTTTTAAGTTAACAATGTTATTTTCACATTATTTCAGAACGGGATTATTGCATTTTTTGTGTCATAACTATAGCCCACTGGCATTTTTACCCCGTAACTTTTCGGGCTGGCAAATTTGTTGCCACAACTTCAACATCAGTGGCAATTTTGGTGCCAATTGAGGCCCAATTTTGAAATTGGCCCGAAATTCCCCCATGTACAGGCCATGTGACATGAAAATTGGGGATTTTTCAACACCTTTTTTATGAAAAAAAAAATTCCACCCACCAAAAACTAGGCTACTTGGATGTTTTTATTTGGGGAAGAATAAGAAAGCGGGTAACAATTTAATTAAGGGAATGTTTGGTGAATTTTATAGGAAAAGTTAGGATTTTAAATTTTGGTATTTTTTTTATTGAAAAAGACGTTGAATGGTCAATTTTGATATATTACTAAATCACATGGCCTGCATACCGGGGAATTTCGGGCTAATTTTGAAATTAGGCCTCAATTGGCATCAAAATTGCCACTGATATTGAAGTTGTGGCACCAAATGTGCCAGGCCGAAAAGTTATGGGATAGAAACGCCAGTAGGCTATAGTTGTGGCACCAAAAATGCATTAATCCCATTTCAGAACAAAATAGTATCTAGAGGTATATATATCAATTTCTCTACGAATCATGAAGAATATTGTACTTAGAGCCAGTAAAACTCATTGCGTTGTCGGAAATGATAAATATTGTTAACACACATAATTTTTTTTCTAACAAAAAAGATAGGATTTTTGTTTTCAATTAAATATATGACATAGGGGATATATTGCATTTTAAGAGTTAACTTCTTTAAACCTAATATATTAATATTATCGAAAAAGGAACTTCTTCTACCTAATGAAGTTTGCCCAAGTAACAACAAGAATTTCGAAGCATATAACCTAATTAGATTTTCCATTACGATATAAAGTGAATTGAAAAAGGCCCACATCATTGTGTCTAGGATATTGTTTAGAATTCTTTGACATAATTTATTTTTAAATTTTTTATTTACCGATTGAACCACTTGTTAAATTGAAATATGACCATCAAATTGACACGTTTGGTGAAACTCGAATGTCAAATTGTCATTAGATCTCGATTTCTTCGATTTATAATACAGACCAAAATTATACTTGCAGAAATATTTCAATGTCCTATAGATTATGTAGCCTAAAATCTATCTAATTAATTTAGGAAAAGCAAAATGTCAGACGGACCTTAGCCAAATTGGTGGCTCATTCGGAAGAATTCGAATAAAAATAAATGGTTTCGGTTCTTTGCTGCTTTTATGGAGTGGAAAATATCCACGTCTAGCTTTCTTTTCTTTTCTTTTTTTGGGTCCACGTCTAGCTTTCAATTACCAATGCCATAAAATGTTTCCCGTGATGGCAATATATGCCAATAGAATCAAACCTTTGCTTAATCCACATGCTTTACAAACAAACTATCCCAAAATAAAAATAAAAATCCACATATTTCATTATACTCCTAATTACAAAATTAAAATACATGTAGACTTTAAGAGAATATATTGTTATATTTTGTAATATGAGCCAGATTCATATCTTACAGTGACCATTGGATCTTGTTCGAATTTTGTCAGATATCAGATCTTTTTTAGATAAAAAAAAATCTTAACTTCTAAATTTTACACAAGTATTCTATTCTAAAATAAGTTTGTTAACTTTTTTCATTTAATTTCGGTCACGTATTCAAACTTTCTTAAATTTTTTTCATATTTTTAGATGAAGATAGGCGTAAAAATGAGATTATGTATGAATTACAACTAATATCTTCTTTTTTTTTTGTTTTTTGATCCACTTTTTTTTTTGTTGATCCAATATCTTCTTAAACTTATGGTAAAATATTATTAATATTACTTATTTAATAGTATATAATTTTATTTATTTATCATCGGGTACAGATTTTTAACGAATCAGATCGACCCATATTAATATGCACTTCACATAATTCGGATACAAATCTTCATAATATTGGATCTCTAATTGATAAAGATCATACAAATTAGATTGAATAAGGATCTTTATAATGGAATCTCCAATTCATAAAGATCCTAAAAAATTAGACCGTACACAAATCAGATTCACATTAATATTAGCCCCATTGGCAGCCCTAATTAGAATAGTGAATGATAGATGACCAAATATCTTAGTCAAATATACTGCACGAACTTATTAATATTTGAAGTATGATTGTGATTTGTGAAAAGAGATCAGATTAAGTTAATGTGAGATTCTTATCACAAGTGTGAGAGAAAATTTATCAACTTTACTGAGACTAAATGTCCAACATTGGTTGAAAACAATAGTTAAGTCCACCTTATAAGATCTTGGACAATCCTCACCTTACAAGCTAGCTTTTGAGGTTGAGTTATGCCCAATCCATGTAAGTGGACTTAGCTCAATCCATGTGGTGAATTCTAATATGGTATCAGAGCCCAGGTTAAAATGGGCTACCTCCTTTCGTGATGGACTCCTCCTTGTACGCATGATGGGCTTCAATATCTACCAACACACTTCACCCAGATAACAAAGGCCTGGGTTGTCATTATTCCTCCAGTTAATCAAGGCTTGGAGTGTCATTATTCATCCGGTTAACAAAGGCCCGAAGTGTCATTATTCGTTGGACTTTCATATATCACGTGTTGGGCTTGTTCACCCACACATTCAGCCCGTCCACACGTGAAGGGGGAGTATTGAGACTAAATGTCCCACATTGGTTGAAAAGGTCTTGGACAATCCTCACCTTACAAGCTAGCTTTTGAGGTTGAGTTAGGCCCAATCCATGTAAGTGGACTTAGCCCAATCCATGTGGTGAATTCTAATAAACTTTTAAGTTTAATTAAGAATTTATGATATGTACATAACAACATTTAGTTTCGTTTCAAACATCCAATGTATGCTTTTTCTTCTTAAATAGATAAGTAAGAAAGCAAAATAAGATTTTTTTTTAAAAGGGCCCATTCAAAGGGGTCGGGTCTGATCAGGTTTATCGAGTCTTGGTCTAGCAGAAAAACTATGAGAGGATTTTGACAGGGTCCGGGTCCGGATCTAACAATTAACAACAATATAACAAGTTCTTGACAGGTTGTTGATCGATTGGGCCTGGGTCTGGGTTCAGATCCGAATCTAACAACAATTTGATAGGGTCTTGGTAGGGTGTGAGTTGGATGCTCGTCCGGATCCGAACCCGACCCATGATAGACCCAACTCAACCACTACATGACTACAACATTGCAACAAGTTTAAATATGTAGTTCTTACAAGAATAGTGAGAGCTCCATTAAGATTTTATGCCATAGTAGATTGTTTCCACCATGACAATGAGGCAAGGTAAATGTTTCCAATCATAACATATGGAGCAAATCACATTGAAAAAATGTTCACAATAGGTTTGAAACGGAGTGGATGTTCCACGATGACTTGCACTACGGCTTTTTAACTGGATTTGGATATATCTTATTGTAAAAAGATAAATTTCTGGTACATAAATTTCCAACTCAAACAATTTGACCCCACACACTTAATTACAAGATTACTTACACCAAACTTGCAATTAGTGATTCTTGAAAAAAAATCTCATCATATAAGTGTTGTGTTCCTTCTTTCAAAAGTAGTTTGAATAGATAAAATCGAATTTAAGTTAATTTGTCTAGATCTTGTGGATTTTCAAAGAAAAATAAGGTCAACAAATGGACAAAACATGTCATAAAAGTATACTTTTCTGTGAACAAAAAAACAAAAAACAAAAAAATTCAATTTTATGCATGGCCAGAAATTCAAAAACTTTTTGAGGTCATATCTTTTTATCGGAGACATCGAAGCCCCACACCTACTCGATGCAAAAAAGGATTTTTTTTCTCATTATTACTTTCTTTGTCACTACCCATCAATACTCTTTTTGATATATACTTATATATAAAATCAATAATATTCCCTCATTTAAAAACACACACAATTTTCCTATATGAGATGTGTATAAAGTATTAACCAACACAAAATTGGTTTTCTTTTTAATTTCCATTTTTAAAAAGAAAAAAAAAATTAAATGGTGGGAATAGAGAAATTCTTGGTTTTTGAGTTGATTTCTTTAATTTTTGTGGGATTTTGGGTTTATGCATGGGGAGGAGATGGGTTGATAAGCCCATCCTTTTTGGAGAAATTTGTGGATGAACTTTCGGACATGCCAAGAGTCAAAGGTTTCGATGTTATCAATGGTGTTCATGTTCCCAATTCACTCAAAATCGGCATGTTTCACAAGAAATGGGTAAATATATATTCTTCTCCATTAAATTAAATTTTCCTATTCATTGTGTGTGTATGTATCTGGGTATATTTATTTATCTGTTCTTCGTGAACGAATTTTTGTGGAGAAATTTGTCTATCATTTTTGTATTGTTCTTCTTCCTTTATGTGTCCAATTCTTCAACATTTTGAGCAGGAAATTGGGTAGTTCTTGTTCAAATCGGGTTTGACCAAAACTAAAGTATTAGTGCAATTTTTTTTTTTTGGAATATATTTATCATTATTTGTTACATCATAAATCATTTCAATAAATTGTCCAAATACCAGTGGCAATCACAGGTAAAGTTGAGGCTCTGTACCAAGAAATCATGGGTTCAACTCCCACAAACATGAGTATTTCTTTAATTTATTTCTAGTCTTTGGTTGCAATATACTTATTTTCTATTGAAAAACACCTAGAAGAGTCGCTAAACATGAAACATCTGCAATTGCATTTTTAATTTTATTGGGATTGGGCTTTTAATACTTTTGGTTTTTTTTCTTTTGAGAACCAAAGGGTAATTTATAGGATTTGACTCGATTTAGCTTGATTTTAATTTTGATTTTGAAAAATGGTTTGTAAGGTTTAAGTGAAATCTTTGAAATGCGGTAAGGATTGAGTTTGAATGTTGTGTTTTGTGGTTCTTAAAAGTTGAAATATAATTTGAATTGTGCCTAGATTTTGGGATTTGAGAGGGGGAAAAATAAAGGAGATAGCTGTCAAATTTAATAGTTTATTAGAGAAAAAACGATATGTGCCAAATCAATATTTTTTTAGAATTTTGAGGTTTATTAGGTATATAGTTGAAACCTATTTTTATGCAACCTATACTCATACTTTGTTGGGAATGAGTTTGACCAAGTTTCGTGAAGCTGCAAGACTAAACCAAAATCTAACCAAATAGGCTTAAAGTTTTCAATACTTTTGGTTCGTTCAAACAAAATTGCATATATAATCCACATCTTGTAAAATATTTTGTATTTTTGGGCTTATCATTCTTTTAGATCCATTTCTTATTTACAATTTAGTCCCCACAAAATAATTTATGTTATGTGTTTTGGTCCCATACAAAATAGTCGCATTTTTGCATTCATTAAATCGAGTGATGGGTGATGTGAATTCTCACTTCACATATGAGCACTGTATTGGTAAGTTGCACCACGTGTACTTGATGAAGTGGTGCAGCAGTTGCACTAAATAATTTCTCATTTCTCAACTAAGATGAAATGTGATACTTAAAAAGAGTATTTAAAAAACCAAAAGAAAAAAAAAAGATTATATTTCAATTTAGTATCATATATTCATGTCATTATACGTGGACAAATATTTTTTCGTGGAAACACATCAATAAATAGATATTTGTGACACAAATATTACACTAATGGAGTAGAGCATCTATTGTAGCACACACTTTTCTCTTGAATAAATATGTTAACTAGGAGCTTTCACATACCTTTTCACCTTTGGCTTTTATTATCAACCTAATTTCTTAAATGTGCACCGTTCCAATTTTTAATATTGGAAAAGTTTATTTCTGCTTTTGGCTGTTAGGTTTTGTTTAACTAAATTAATTAAAGTTGCCTTTATTCAAAGAAAAATCCTGGCCAGCTTGACATTGAATTAGTTGTCAAAGCAAGTCTTTCTTTTTCGGTGTACGTTTGCCCCACAAATATTAGGATTGACAATTTTACCTCATTACTTGTACTAAAGCAATATTGGGATTATTTCGATCCAATTGCAAAAGTGAATCTCACTCGCAAGCCTGTTGAATTTAAATTGAAAAATTGCCAACCCGCGAATGACAACCCAAATACTTGTGGGACAAACTTATCAATTATCATTAGTTATGGGACTAGTTTTGACCATTAAAAGAAAACCCGGCCCATTAGTTTTTGTTTGCGGGAAGAAGCTTTAGAGATTTGATAAGCTCCTTGAGATTTTCTCCATTTTGTGTATTGAGAGAAAATAATAAATAATTTTTTTCATTTTTTTCTTAAGATAGTTTGGATTTTTCACACATCCTAAAATCCAAACAAACAACGCCTTATTTTGATCATTTTACACTTTGAATTGTCCAAACATTTAGAATAGATTGTGTTATTCAATTCTTCTAGGTAATTTCTTTGGTCCAGATAATGTACTCCACTAAATTATTTTCAACTTAAATTATTTTGCATTGGCTTACATGTCAGCATCACTTGTTTGTTGGTAGGATATCTTTTTAAATGCACAATCCTCAAACTTTCTCTAGAAATTCAACATTTCATAATTTTTTTAATTAACTTTATCGTATTTATCCGTGCTTTCGCTTATCTGCCCTCATAGTTAACATATTTTATGAGAGCTAGTTGCAAATATATTCTATGTGCTATGTGTTTAATTGGTAAAAATCCATATGTGCTATTTTTATTAGCAAAAACTATTGTATTATATATTTTTAGCAAAAAAAAACTTCTATTTGAAATTCCTTTATAAATCAATAGAGAGGTTATTGCCAATTCATTAGGTGAATAAGTGGGTTTTGTTAATTTTTAAAGTTAATAGAGGGATTATTGTCAATTATTTAGGTAAATATGGGTGTTTTCACATTTTTTTTTTGGGGCATATTTTTCATTTTTCCTACAAAATATGTACTCCATCATGGGAGGTTTTCTTTTTACTAATAAGAAGAAATAGCACAAAGCGGATTTTGGTAATAAAAATAACACGTACTGGCCAGGTTTACTAATTAGGTACTTTTGCATTTTACTCTATTTTCTGAATATGCGACAGTAGGAGAAATATGTTACAACAATGTTTAGGTAAATTAGGTTAACTAGGATGTAATTGAAATCAAACTTCTCCATACTTAGTTTGACTCGAGTTCGATTAAGAAAATTTTATTTGAATTTTAGTTCATTTTGCATAACAAATTAAGTTTGTACAATGTTTAGGGCTGGTTTGTTTGGTGTTTGGAAAAGTAGTGGATGTTTGTGAAATAATCTTGATTTGTGTAATGTTGTTTGTTCGGGTTTTGAGAAAGTGGTTTGAGAAATAAAGTAGCTGTAGGTTTTTTTTTTGGAAGAGTTAGGTTGTAGGTGTAAGATGTGTAAGATTTTATGTCAAATCATATTTGTTATGTGAGATTGTGTAAGATATAGGTTACTACTTTATGTCAAACCATAGTAGAGTTTGTATATGTTTTGTTTAGATAAAAGAAAACTGTTGTTTGTTTGACTTTTGAGAGAGTAGTTTGAGAAAATTGAGAGATGAAAAATTTATTTCAAAAAGTAGAAAACGTGTTTGTCTGGCATTTCTCAAACACGAAATAATTTTGGGAAACACCAAACAAACAGGCCTATTGTTTTGTAGCTTTTGAAGTTTGATTTGAGATAAGCTAAAAATGATGAATTATATCACGCTATTCAAGTTCGAATACAATCTTAATTATGTTAATATTAAATCAAATCAAGTTAAAAAAAAATGTGTTGTTCAACTTAACTCGACTAGTTGACTGATTTCAGGGGTTGCTCTTAAGTACATGACTCATGGGCATGTTTTTTTTTTTTATTATTTGAACATGTTATTAAGTTTCTTACTATGTAATTTATTGGGCAGAAATTTCATAGAGATCTCCCTCCAACCCCTGTGTTTGCATTTGGCACATCAAGAGAAGCTGCATCAATACCTGGCCCTACCATTGAAGCCCTTCATGGAGTTGACACTTATGTGAGCTGGAAAAACTATCTCCCCTCAAAGCATATATTGCCATGGGACCCAACTATCCCAACAGCCATACCTCACACAAAAAAGGGCATTCCTACTGTGGTTCATCTCCACGGCGGTATCGATGAACCGGAGAGCGACGGGCACTCGACCTCCTGGTTCACCGCCAAATTCAAAGAACGGGGACCCTCTTGGACAAAGAAGAATTATCACTACCACAATGTTCAACACCCGGGGACATTATGGTATCACGATCACGCGATGGGGTTGACTAGGGTCAACATTTTAGCTGGCTTGTGTGGGGCCTACATAATCCGAAACCCACAAATCGAGATGCCACTTGGACTTCCTTACGAAGAAGAATTTGATCGTCCATTGGTCGTATTTGATCGTAGCTTTCGTGTGGATGGTACGATATATATGAATTCTACGGGAAATAATCCATCGATACATCCGCAATGGCAACCAGAGTATTTTGGTGATGCGATCATAGTCAACGGAAAGGCATGGCCTTACATGATTGTTAAACGGAGAAAATACCGGTTTAGAATTATTAATGCTAGTAATGCCCGGTTCTTTAAATTCTATTTCAATAACGGTTTGGAATTTATCCACGTGGGGTCCGACTCAGCATACAACGAAAAGCCAATTATGATTAAGGAGATTCTATTAGCACCATCTGAAATTGTTGACGTGGTTGTTGACTTTTCAAAGTCAAACTCCGACGCGGTTGTTCTATCTAACAATGCACCGTATCCCTACCCTTCCGGAGATCCGGTAAATGAAGCAAATAGCGAAGTCATGAAATTCATCATAAAAGCCAACCATGTGGTGGATACATCAAAAATCCCACGTAAATTGATCAAATATTCGGCACCAAAATTATCTGATGCATCGGTCACAAGGTACATTGCTATGTACGAGTACACAAGCAACATTGATGAACCGACACATTTATACATTAACGGTAAATCATATGAAGCTCCGGTTACAGAGACACCTAAAGTAGGCGCAACGGAGATTTGGAATGTGATTAATTTGACCGAGGATAATCACCCTTTGCATATCCATTTGGGACTTTTTGTGGCCTTAGATCAAACGGAGTTGGTGAATTTGGATAAATTTAAAGAGTGTATGTTGAAAATGAACGATGCGATCAAATGCCAAGTTGGGAAATATGCACGTGGTAAGAAGATCGAAGTGCCAGCCCATGAGAAGGGATGGAAAAACGTGTACAAGATGATGCCCGGACATGTAACAAAAATACTAGTGAGGTTTTCGTATATTCATACGAATGAATCGTACCCTTTTGATGCAACCGCGGAGCCTGGATACGTCTATCATTGCCATGTGAGTGATATTTTCTTCCCTAAACCTGCATTCTTATAACTCTACAAATCATAGTTAAATGATGCAATAGTTACTAGATTTGATCTTTGGACAAGGCTGAAAACAAAATTGAGAAAATCAAGAATCTGGTGCTTGAGATTATATATAAGGTCTTTTCTAGTTAAAACTATTGTGGATAATATGTGTTTTGCACTTTACTAATTGCAGATTTTAGACCATGAAGACAATGCCATGATGAGGCCCTTGAAATTCATACATTGATTGGGCAATTGGAGGCGACTTGAGGTATATTCAATTGTTTGTGGTACTTTTATTAAACCTGAAGGCTATATAAAAATTGAAAAGGTTTGAATGTAATATTATAAAAGTGAGGATTTATCAAAATAACAAGGAAGGTGAAAGAGGATTTTATGGTCATTCAGCATATCACACAAAAATTACAATATTATCTCTGCTTATAATTATAAGTCTTTATAGTGTAAATTGTGATTGCTGAAAAAATTGTTAATGGCAAAATAATTTTCACAATTATACTACAAAACAGGTTACAAGAGATCAAAAATATATTGTGTGGACTAGAACCTTTACAAAACAAACTCCAAGTTTGCTTGACAAATGACAATCAACTTCATAATGTTGTTTGTTGGAATTTTTAAGATAAATTAAATAATAGGTATGTGTTCTAAAAAGAAGTAGATTTTCTTTGAAAATTATGAAAATAAGAGAAGTAATGCAATTAATAGGTTACTAATTTATATCATATTATATTCGTTATTATGTGAAATAAGTAGTATAAAAGATATGTTACATTTATGTCTTTATTATCAATTGCATCATCAATTGTGCCCCTACAACTATTCTCTATGCTTCAATATATTGGTACTAACCCATTAGTTTCGACGTGATTCCGGCCAAGAGGCCATTAGCAAAACGCCTCCAAATTTTCCTTTTGCTCTCATATTTGAAGGATGGTTAAATCGAGCTAAGCGTGTTTGGTAATTTGAGGTAATGATTTTTTGGCGGGAATATGCACTACTAGAAAAACTGTTTTTAGCGACGGAATTTAGTGGCGGATGAGAATTCCGTCGTTAATTTTCACTAAATTAGCGACGGAATAGATATTCCGTCGCTAAATTCCGTCGCTATATAATTCCGTCGCCAATTCCGTCGCTAAATCTGACCAAAATAGCGACGGAGTGTACATCTATCGCTAAATTCCGTCGCTAAAAATTTCCGTCCCTAGATCCCTCGCTAATTCCATCACTACGGAATGGTCTAATAAAAAAAATAAAAAAATAAAATATTAATTCAGCGACGGAAATATATTTCCGTCGCTAAATTTTAAATATTTTTAAGTTAGCGACGGAAATTTATTTCCATCGCTGAATTTCAAGAATTTAGCGACGGATATGTATTTCCGTCGCTGAATTAATATTTTTTTTTTTAATTGTTTAATTTAGCGACGGATTTAGTTCCGTCGCTAAGCATGAAAATATTTAAAGCTTAGCGACGGATTACTTAAATTCCGTAGCTAAGTTTTATGATTAGCGACGGAAAATAAATTTCCGTCGCTAAGATAAATAATTTTTTTATTTAAATATTAAGTAAATAATTTTTTTCCGACGAAATCAAATATAATTGCGAATAACCTCAATATACATATACATATATATATAATCAACAATTGAATTAGAGACTAATTAATTTATTCTGAGTATCAATTTGATTTCGAATAATTAACCTCTCAATAATGTACATAACCCGTAGCTAGATCAACAATTAGTTAATTAATGTTGCAATTCGAGAATCAAGTGTCGACTAATTAATTAATTTCGAGTCAAGTGTCGATTTGATTTCGAATAAGCTCAAATGTACATAATTAATTAACCATAAGGTCAACAATTGGTCAATTAACGTTAAAAATCGAGAATCAATTGATCTGATTGCGAGTAACCTAGCTCAATGTACATAACCATGAAATCAACAATTTTGAATTTTCGAGCCAAGTATGGATTTGATTTTGAATATCCTCAATGTACATATACCTTTAAGGTCAACAACTGGTCAATTAACGTTACAAATCGATAATCAATCGATCTGATTGCGAATAATCTCAATGTACACACATATATATAACCATATATAGTCATTAATAATTTTGAATTACGGACTAACTAATTAATTAATTTCGAGCAAGTAACGATTTGATTTCGAACAACCTCAATATACATAACATTAAGGTCACAAATTGGTCAATTAAACGTACAAAACTTAAAAATGATCAATGTGTTAAAATTAAACTAGGACAAAAAAAAAATTCAATTTAAACCCTTTAATAGCATTAATTATTTTTTAATTTCATCAAATTTGTACAATAACTTAATTAGTGAATTTAAAAAAATGTTAATAATAATAATAAATAATTAATGATTTAAGATAAACAAAAAGTAAAAAAAAGCAATTTTCCCATTTAAAATTAATTGACATGCCCTAATTTATCAAGAACCCCTCTTCTCACTCTATCTCCCGCAGCCGCAACCCTAGCTTCTTCTTTCTCCCGCAGCCGCATCCCTTCTTCTTTCTCCCACTGCCTAGCCCCTTCTTCTCTCTCCCACCCGCGCGACTCCGACCAGCTAGACCAGACCGCGCCGCCTCTGCAGCAGGCCCGAACCCGCGTGACTCCACCACGACCAGCCCAAACCGCAACCTAGCCCCTTCTTCTTTCTCCCACCCGCGCGACTCCGGCCAGCTAGACCAGACCGCGCCGCAATGCCAGCCACTACCAGCCAGACCGCGCCGCCCCTGCCGCAAGCCCGAACCCGCGTGACTCCAATCTTAGGGGTAGGTAACTCAACTATATTATTATTTCCTCTCATCCTTGTTTTACCGATCCTATATTAATTAAAACCATGATTTTGTTTAATTGATGTATTTTTTAAATGACACAGGTTATTGTTGCTTATAACAAGGATCAAAGTCCAGTTAAATTGAATATTTGAACTGAGGTGTCTGTTCTTTTTCCCCCTTCTTCAAAATTAAAATGTTTTGTTAATGAAATATTTGATCTGTATTTGATAAAAAAGAATGACAGGAAGGAAAACTACTTGATCTGTATTTGATCTATATTTTCTTGTTATTAATTATATAGTTCTCGGGTGAAAGAATATCTGGACTTGCGGATTTTAACAAATTGAGTGCCAAGCTCATTTTTGGACCTAACAGGTACTATAAAAATCAGCATTTATACTTTGATGAATTTTTTTAGATTAGATTCTCTGTTTATTTATTGATAAATATATAAAAAAATAGAGTGAAATACAAAAGCACTGCCATACTTTGCTGAATTTTCAAATAAAATGTTTTTATGCATTTTGATAGAAAGAAGTGGTAGACTAGTATGGATAGAGATGTGCCTATAATGCCTACAAGGGAAATGAGTAAGGGATTGAAGAATTTGTTATCATCTGATGCAATTGTTGGTGATGAAGTTCTGTTATGTTCTCTATTGATTTGTTCTTTGCAGTATAATGGCTTATATAAGAATGCATGTCAACTATTTTTAGTATATGAGTCTCTCATTTTTTTTTTTCTGATTAATTTATAATAAAAGGAATGAGTATTGCACTTGAAATACTTAATTTGCTTCAAATTCGTATATAGTTTGACCAATATTAAAAGACACATTCTTCTTTTGTAGGAAAATTAGCATAATTTGGTTTCAATTGGACTGCATAAATATTCACTTATGCATCATTGTATTAGTTGTCATTACTTATTATTGGGTTCCAAAAAAAGAAATAGCAAGAGTCGCAATAGTAATTGGCACTTAGGTCATATTAAAAATTATTCCTAAATATATGAATAATGATTGGATAATACTTCTAGAAATGTTAACATAATTTAGTCTACTTTGGCCCAATATGTATCTATGTATCTATGGCCCATAGATATATATAATGTGTTGAATAATGCTTTCTTGATTTGAGAAGAATGTTGAATAATGGTAGATGCACATTTGGTCTACTTTGTTTGTACATCTTAGTTATGTATACCCCATAAACTATTAGTACTTGTAATACTTTCAAATGTTAGTTTTTTCTATTTAATCCAAGCTTCTACTTAAGATAATGGTAGATGCACTATTTAGTCTACTTTGTTTGTACATTTATAAGTATTGATTTAGTTACGTATACCACATAAACTATTAGTACTTGTAATACTTTAAAATGTTAATTTTTTCTATTTAATCCAAGCTTCTACTTAAGATAATGGTAGATGCACTATTTAGTCTACTTTGTTTGTACATCTATAAGTATTGATTTAATTACGTATACCCCATAAACTATTAGTACTTGTAATACTTTCAAATGTTAATTTTTTGCTATTTAATCCAAGCTACTACTTAAGAAGAGGAAGAAGAAGATGATGAAGAAGAAGAAGAAGAAGAAGCGAAAATGAAGATGATGAAGAAGAAGAAGAAGAAGAAGAAGAAGTAAGAAGAAGATGAAGAATAATATATTATTTGTAGGTTTTTATGATTAGGAAAATGATATATTGAGTACTAATTTAGTTTATGTTTGGAATTTTTGGATTGATTGTGGTTGTGAATTTTTGGATTGTTGGATTGATTGTGGTAGTGAATTTTTGGATTAATTGTAGTAGTGAATTTTTGAATTAATTGTGGTAATAGGGTTATTTTGGAAAAAAATTAAAATTAATATTTATTTAAAAAAAATCGAAAACGTAGATACGGGTTAAATCCGTCCCTAAAATACATTTTCAGCGACGGATTTAAATCCATCGCTGAAATTCGATAATTTAGCGACGGACTGAAAATCCGTCGCTAAAACTGTCAAACAGCGACGGAAATCAAATCCGTCGCTATATTTCATTTCAGCGACGGAAAAATTCCGTCGCTAAAATAAAATATAGCGACGGATTTGATTTCCGTCGCTACAAAAACAGTGACGGAATAAATCCGTCGCTAAATCCGTCGCTGAAATTTCCGTCGCTAAATCCGTCGCTAATATTTAGCGACGAAGGTTTTAGCGACGGATTTTGGTCCCTCGCTAAATCCGTCGCTAAATCAATTAGCGACGGATTTTTCTTCAAAATCCGTCACTGATTCCGTCGCTATTTCGTCTGATTTTTGTAGTGATGTAAAAACTAACATTTTGGTGTTACATATTTGTGTCACATGATGAATCTACCCTACAAGTGTATGTTTGGGTCTACATAAATTATAAATGTGTACACTTATCAATAGATCTATATGAGTGACTTCAAAATGTGACACCAAAGTGTGATAGAAGATCCACCTCGGGAATAAAGTGATGCAATTGATAGTTGAGGGGCAAAGTGGAAACTAAAATAGTCGGAGGGTCAAAATGAAATCTAGCCTTATACGTATATTGCAAGGTTCTAATTTCACGTGGTACTTGGTAAAATTTGAAATTCATCCACTAATGATATTTTCTATTTTCTTTTTGTCGCAAACCAAAATGTTGAAAGAGCACAGGCATTACATAGACAACACATTGAAAATCAGGAGAAGCTATGACGGAAAACCTTTTTTTTTTTTTTTTTTAATACTCTATTACGTAATACTTAGTGATAAACTCCACAGAATCGCATGTAATATTAAGTGTGGTGCAAATTAATTAAATTTGTATAAATCATCAAATTGTAAAGAAAAAGATATGGACAATTGTTTTTTATGTTTTTATATCATTAGATCCGATTCGATACAGTATTTGATGTAACGATATATTTACCATCTAAAAAAAAAAAAAATGTGTTTTATATTTTTTTTTTTTTTTGAGATAAGTCATAGTTAAAGTTGCACATGATATAATATTGCGGTTTTATTACTTAAACTTGAGTCCTCTCAGTCAGAGTGGTTTTAAAATCTATAGTAGCAAATCAGGGTTTTGAATACCATACCAACAGGGGCGGACCTCAAGCGGGACGATGGCCCCCCCAGAAGAAAAATTGATATTTGTATTATATATATGGGTATATTCAAAAGAAATAATATTGAGTGAAGTGGTTAGGTACTAGTTGGATGGGTCGGAGGTCGGGAGTTCGACAGCTCAATGATTTTTTCATCTTTGTGGAGAATTAATTTGCCTTTTTTGGCTAGTGAATACTTTCTCCATTTTGGTCAAGTGGTAAATATTTTTTTCTCTGCAGATTATTTTTTTTCTACATTTTGGTCAAGCGGTAAATATATTTTTCTCTGTAGATTATTTTTTTTTTATGCAAATTTGATTAACATAAATTCATGTATTGATATATTTACTTCATAACACCTTCAAGTTCATTTAGCTTTCCATTTTAAAATGTTCATTAATTGACGTTTCTCATTAATTTTGCCTTTATGAAAGCTTCAAGTTACTAAATCCATACTAGATATAATTTTATTGAATCATAAGATCATAATTATACTATAATTACATAATTTGAAATATGATTTTAACCATATATTACGCATATTAGTTGGACATTCGATATTTACATGTTTTGGTTAAACAACATTTCTTTATTTTTCGGTCATAAATTTTTATTTTGAGTGCTTAAGAATCCGTATTATTTAAATATTGATAGTATATTTCTTTTTACTTTTTCAATAAAATCATAGTATTACTTAAACTTAAGATAATTTTTGTCATTTAATGAAAACATTGAGAAAGTATCGAAGTTTTGTTACCAAAAAATCTTCGGCCCCCCTTACAAAAAGCGTCTAGGTCCGCCCCTGCATACCAATATATTCGGTAAAGTACGATTTTTGTGATAAGGTACAATTTTTCGATTTTAATATCATATTTTTGTATCTAATAATAATTTAATTCTTATAGGTGATTGCATAGTTGAAAAATAAATACACAGTATTTCTAAAGAAATGAGTTGTTACTTTTTTTTGCTAAATATTTCTGTAAAAGAAAAAATTACACAGTAATATCATGTCAGATGATTGAGTTCATATCTAGTAGCTCTCTGACAATGAAAGAATTATAAAGAACGTTGGAATAAAAAATTGAATAAAACAATTCGTTTATTGTTTGCTTTCTCTTTTATAGTGGCTCTCTGACAATGGAAGAATTATAAAGAACTGTTTGGTTTTTGATTGTTTTGATTAATACTTTTGAGACTTTCTATAGACGAATGATTAAAATCGAACATGATTACATGTTTTACTTGATTATTATATTTTTGAGTTAACATTAATAATATAAAATAATATCAATATGTGATTGGTATAGTGAAATGGATTAGCTAGTCACTATATACATCTTGCGTAGCCATATTCGAATTTCTTATAAGAGATGTTTCCATTTAAATCTTTGGAAAACAAAAAAAACATAAAATAATTAGTAATAATGGACGTGTCTTAGACACTAGGTTGGAAAATAATAAATAATAATAGTAATATTTTTTTTTATTATATCAATCAACAAATCACTGATTTGTATTTTATTAATCACAATACGATTTTTTACAGTATGAAACTTTTTACAGTATGGAACTTTTAAAATCCATTCATAACACAATTTGTATTTTCTATTATATTCCGTTCAATCAACAAATCAATGGTTAGCGTAATTCACATTAATTATTTTGTTTCTAGTTTATATTCCTATCAGTGAAATAAAAGAATTTTTTCAGAAATATCTCAAAACAATAGAAAATATGTTTAGAGATAGCAACTCTGTAGCACATGTTTTAGCTAAATTAGCTCTAATTAGTTTAGATTCGCCTTTATTGGTGCTTCTCGCTTTTATTTCTGATTTTGTTCTTGACAATATTGATCATGAATGACAAATCTCTACCCGTCTTAGATTTCCTCAAAAAATATATATATATATATATATATATGAAGAAATTACTAAATTAAGAGAGAGATTCTCAAGACAAATTTTAAAATTACATCTTATTTTCATATCCATTTATTCGAAAATTAACACATTTCAGTACTTTCAAGAAAAAAGTAAAATTTACTCATTTACTAATTGTAATGAGTAAATGAAAAAGCACCCCAGTGTTATTTTTAATTGACCACAAGACACTCTATGTTATTTTTAGTAGTACCAATCTCCATGTATTAACATTTTATTAGTAAAAATATGTTCTTATTTTGTTAGCTCGCTATACCAATTTGATAATTTCGAGTTGACCAAATGGTAGGTTATTGTTAATATTTTAAGCGAATATGGAGCTTATTGCCAATTTTTAAAGGTTATATGAGGTTATTGCTATTTTTTTTTTAATTGAACATTGATGTTTTCATATTTTGTTCCAAAGGAAAAATAACATCATATTCAAGGGAAAATTTGTAATTTTCGCTACATTCATGATACTAGCACTAAGAGCAAGGAAAACACATTACGGCCTCGGCGGGGTAACTATTTTTGACTTATTAAAACAAGAGATTTTTTGCTAATAAAAATAACACAAGAGATTTTTTGCCAATGAAAACTAACAAAGGAGATGTGTTCTGCATTTTACTCTCCTTGTAATTTTAAAATCCATAATTTTCAATGTATATGTTTCCCTGACTTCTGCACGGCCCTCTTTAAATTCTAGACCCAGAAAAATAAATAGGCCCTATTTGGAAGAGTTTTTGTCCGGTTTCGCGGATTTCGATTTCATAAAAGTGGTTTCGGTGAAATATTTTCAAACCCATTTGGTTAAGTTTTAGATGTTGGGGTGTTGTGGTTATGGAAAAGTTAAAACCCCACTTGAATTGGGTTGGAATGTTGGGTTTAAGAACAAAAGTATGTTGTAGGTGTCAAATCAATGTATTTTTATAGAGTCTGAGGAAAAAAAAAAGTAGATGGTAGATGTCAAATCAAGATTTATAAATTTCAAGAGTTCGAGTAAGAGTTTATGAATAACTTTGTGATGAGTTTCACGAGTTTCGCTAAACTCCGTTTGGAAGAGTTTTGGCTTAGTTTCGCTAGACCAGCAAAAATGGTTTTTAATGGTATCGGTGAAATCTTTGAAACCCTATTTGGCTAAGTTCTCGATGTTGGGTTTTGTGGTTTCGGAAAAGTTGAAACCCCACTTGGATTGACTTTGGATGTTGGGGTCTAGGAAGAAAAATAGGTAGTAAATGTCAAATAAATATCTTTTTATTATAGAGTTTGGGGGAAAAAAGTAAATGGTAGATGTCAAATCATGATTTTATAGATTTCAAAAGTTTGATTGTTACTTTATGAATATGATATGTTTTTAATGAGTTTCGTGAAAATTCCATTTAATAGAGTTTTGATTCAATTTTACGAGCCGGTCAAAACTATTCCACACATACCCATAAAGCCCTTCATAGCTGTAAAAAAAAAAAACACACACACACAAAAGCCTTGATATAGAAATGCAAACACTGGGCATAACACGTGATGTGGGTCCATGTCCCACCTAATATATATTACACGTGTATGTATAGGTGGAAAACTAGTACTCTCTATTTTCCTAATTTTTTGTATTTTGGCCATTTTTTTTGTGTTCAAAATAAGACTCAATTTTTATATATGGAATTGTTTTTTCATACTTACCCTCTCATACAAAATGTGATGTGGATTATAACTTCACAAGTCACAAGCACATTGATGGGGTTGCACCACGTGTATTTGATGACGTGGTGCAGCGTTTGTACTATATAATTTCTCCCCAACAAGACTTGGGCTTCAAAGTAATTTGATTTTCTGGAGAAATTTTAGTTAACTTTTGGCCCAAAAATAAAAGTCCGACACTTTTATTCATACCAAAAAGGTGCCGCACGACATATTCAAATTATCGAACATGATCCACACGTTGATCCGAATACATGAATAGGGTCCGCATTTTTTCCCATTTGACTGAACCAGTGTGTGTTCGTTTGTTTAAATTTGAACCGAATAGATGATGCCTTTTCAGACCAAACTAGTGCTCTTGGTCAAATCCAAGCCAGTGTCTCTCCAAAAACAGTCATTTTGTTGCTACAAATAGAGAAGAATTTGGTCAATATCTCATCCCATTTTCTAGCATTCAAGCAAAAAAAAAAAATTTCTCTCTCTTCTTGAAGTAATAGTAAAAAAATTGTCCAAACTTCATCTAGTTAAAGTTCGTTGTGGACTTGTTCTTTAAGGGAATTGCACTTTTCATTCCAAATTTCCACCTATTTTATATATTTGGTATCATACTTTCTGAAAAAATAAATTTAATACCACGATTTCACCTCCCTCGACACATTTCCTTTCTCTGTCAATTTTTGGACTGAAACCGCAGTTATGTCACCAAAATTGCACGTTTTTTGCACGTGATATGCCCGAAAGGGGGGTATTGACCAATTTTGTCATAACTCATTCGTTACAAGGTAAAATTTTATGTTCTTTATATGCTGAAAAGTTGTTTCAGTTTATGAAAGGCAATAAATAATTTGCAGAAAATTAACAATTTTTTGCGCTATTAATCAAAATTAAATCATATATCATAATCTACAATGAATCATGCCACAATAATTTTCAGATATGGAACATAATTTTAAGCATATAAAGCTAAAGCAAGAACTCAAAAACGAGTTTCACAATTTTCCGTGATGTAACATTTTTACCGCTAATTCATATTAATTACTACTTTAAAAAGTATAATGAAAAGAGATCTAAAACTTTCACTTTTTTCAGTACTTACCTAAAAACCGACATCAAAACTGGAAAGAGCAAAAATAAGAATTATCATGATATGCCACTCAAATTTGTTTATTCTTAATTTTTCGCGGACATGAGAAATAAATATTTTTTTCTAAGATTTTGTTATGAATAAAATAGGTACTAGTCTTATCATTAAAGGCACAATTTAAACCTTGACCAATTCTTTTTATTAAATATATTTGAATCCAGAATTCAATATAGTTCTTATTAGTATCTTTTTGTGGACTTCCACAAGTAAAATTTAATTGAATTTTATTATCGGTGAGTTTTACTTATATATCAATTCGGCCCTACCAACTTTGGAAATATCTTAGATCCGCCCCTCCCTAGATGGAGGCGCACATGAGTACAAGATCAAGTATTCCACAGCCTTTCATTACGAGGAAACTAATGCATCCAATAAACTACTCCTCACACGTTGTCTCGTCATTTATGTTGAATCTATGTTAAAATGAATATTAAAATGAATCTACTAATGTAATAGTATTAGATAATTTTACAGGGTGGATCTATGTTGGATGCGTGTAACATATTATATTGGAGTATATTGGATTAGTCTTATAAGCTACTCCCTCCAATCCAAAATAATATTGTCGTTTTAGAGATTTGTATGTATTAAGGAAGTTAATAATTAGCCTTGAATTTAAGAAAAAGTTAGAGTTATACCTAAAGAGTCTATTTGGATGGGTTTTGGCTTGGCTTCGCGGGTCTCGGTTTAAAATAAATAGTTTGGGTGGTTTCGATAAAACCTTTGAAACCTCATTTGGATGGATTTTGGCTATTGGGTTTTGTGGTTTGAATAAGTTAAATCTCAATTGGATTGAGTTTGAATGTGGGGAAAAAGTAGGTGGTAGGTGTCAAATCAATTTTGTTTTAGTGAGACTTGGGGAAAAAAGTATTGGGTAGGTGTCAAATCAATGTTTTTTTTAGTGAGATTTGAGGGAAAAAGTAGGTGGTAGGCGTAAAATCAATGTTTTATAGGTTTGAAGAGTTTGAGTGTAAGTTTCTGAATAGGTTTTTGATAGTATTACGAGTTTGGCGAAAACTCATTTGAAAGGGTTTTGGCTCGGTCTCGCGAAACCAGTGAGACCGGGCCAAAACCCATCCACATACACCAAAAATGCACCTATTTATTTGGTTAGAAGAGTGAACAATTGGTTAAAGTAGAAGAGAGAGAGAGGATAAAACAAGGAGTAAATAAGGGTAAACTGGAAGATATGAAATTAATGTTGTATTGAAATCCTATGAAACAAAAAAAAATCTCTAAAGCGACAATTATTTTGGAATGGAGGGAGTATATATGATCTTATTAGATTGAGCTGGATTAGGACATGCAATTTCAAATAAGGTTTTCGTTGGCCACAAAAATGAATGTACAATCTTAGGGTTTATGTGGTATATGGGTTTTGGTCCGGTCTCGCAGGTTTCGCTACCGAGCCAAAACCCTTTCAAATGAGTTTTGTCAAACTAATAAAACCATCAAAAACCTATTCAGAAACTCACACTCAAACTTTTCAAACCTATAAAACATTGATTTGACACCTATCACATATTTTTTTCCCCAAATCTCATTAAAAAAGATATTGATTTGACACCTATCACCTATATTTTCCCTAAACCCCAACATCCAAACCCAATCCAAGTGAGGTTTCAACTTATTCAAATCACAAAACCCAACAGCCAAAACTCATCTAAATGAGGTCTCAAAAGTTTCATCAAAACCACTCAAATAATTTTTTTTAAATTGAGACCCGCGAAACCGAGACAAAACCCATCCAAATAGATCCTAATACAGTCTTTTTGAAGTGATAGGGTTTCCGGGACATTATTTATGACCAAGTCCAACCATGTACTCTATTCTTGAATAAACATTAGAATCAAATTAAATCCTAGCGACATAAACATTACTATAGCTATGCGACATACATCCAAGGTGGTTGGGCCAAATGGTAGTGACTTGCGACCCCCAGAGACGAGACTCAAGTTCGAATCCTACTTGAGACACCACACTGGGGAGGACCTATACCCTTTGCACTCTTCGGTCCGAGCTGTATATACACAGTCTAGTAGATAAAAAAAAAAAAGCTATGCGACATACAAAGTAAAAATATTGCTTATCTTTTTTTTATTATTATTATTTTTTTTTTATTAATAACTTCTAATTAGTTAACATTTATTGCAATTAACTGTCTATTACGTTGACGCAGGGAGTCATTGTAATTATTTCCACGCTATCATGCTGAACTCTTCGGACCAGCTTGGAAGTGTTTGCTCGGTTTTGCGGAATGGTTAGGGTGGTTTCTGTAAAACTTTTGAAACCTCGTTTGGTTGTGTTTTGTATGTTGAATTTTGTGGTTCTGAAATGCTTGAAACCCCACTTGGATTGGTTTTGGATGTTGGGGTGTGGTAAAAAAATTAATTGGTAGCAAGGTGTCAAATCAATATTTTTTTTACAGAGTTTGGGAAAAATAAATATATAGTATGTGCCAAATTAATATTTTATAGGTTTCAAGAGTTTATGTGTAGATTTGTGAATAGTTTTGTGATGAGTTTCATGTGTCTGGCGGAAACTCATTTGGAAGAGTTTTTGTCCGATCTCCCAAAACTAGCGAGACTGGTCGAAAACCCATCCACATAGATACTTCCTTCTTAATGTTCGAAGTTCTTTTAATTATGTAGCTAAATACATAATTAAATCAATCACTATATCATCTATTTGAATCTATTCATTTGTATCAATGGACATAAATTAATTATAATGAATATTGTTTATATTATATAGAGTAGTTATCACATTACTAAAAACAATAGTTGGTGCACCTGGTAGAGGTGATAACTGTGAAGTTTTCTGAACCATCAAAATATTTCCCTTTCTAACATTTTATACATTTTTTTTGGGGTTAATTACAGGGACCTCCCCTGAGGTTTGGTGTATTTCGCGTCCAATCCCCTCGGATAATCATAATTACAGAGACCTCCCCTGAGGTTTGCAAAACCTTACAAAACCCTAACGGAGACTAACGGAGGTGGATGGAATGCGTGAAATTACCCTCTTGTCCTCATCAATTTTAATTACTTCGACCTCCCCTGAGATTTACAAAACCTTACAAAAATTTATATTTGCATATTAGTCCCTAAACTTTAATAAAATTAAATTTACACATAAAAAAGAAAAGAAAAACTAACCCCACCCCGATGTATATTACATAGAAAAGAAAAAAAAATAGTTTATTAATTATGCAAAATAAGAACAAATTTTATAAAGTGTTATATATCATTCTCATATAATTTATTAATAGTAAAAAATAATTTAATAAATATTTAAATAAGATTTTATTTTTGTATTTTATAATAAAATATTATTTAATTGTATTGTATTTAAGTAGGACATAAATTTATGATTTTATTGATGAAAATATTAAACTCTTATATATATTTAAGTCTAAAACTGAAATAATTGCTTATCTTTTTTTTTTAGAAAAACCCATAAATTTAATTAATTACAAATACCTCATAGATAATTATTTTATAGAAGGGTATTTGAATGAGTATTTTTAAATTTTGTGAAAAAAATATTTATTATTTTTTTCAGTTAAATTTTTATAAAATGCATATTTCAATACTATATAATTTATCAATAGCGTAAAAAATAATTTATTAAATATGTAAACAAGGTTTATTTTAGTATTTTATAGTAAATATTATTTAATAATATTGGGTTTAAGTAAGAAATAAATAAATTAATAATTCTTATTTTATTAAATGGGTATTTGAATGAGTATAATTTAATTTTGTTAAAAAAATAATTGATTTTCTTAATTATTAATATTTTAGCATTTTTATAATGCTTTTTCTGTCCAAATTTTTCCTTGTTAATCGTAATTTTTATTTATTATCCTTGTAGTTAAATTTTAATAGAATTATTAAAACAAATTGAAATTATTGAAATTACGGTTTGGATATGAATAATTCTTAATATTTTTGCATTTTCATAATGATCTTTTTATTTTTCTTTAATTTTTCTTATGATTAACAATAATTTATTCACTTTTCTTTGTACTTCAATTTTAAAAACATTATGAAAAAATATTGAAATTAATATCTACATATTAATAAAATAATTTTAAGTTTTACATTTTCACTAATATTTATAACATTTACACCCAAAACAAACCACATCATTTCATTGAAACCCTTCACATGCAACAAACATAACAAGGGTATACTTGTCCATGAAAATAGCTACAGTAACCTTAAGGGTAAAATGGAATTTTCAATAAAATTCGGGTGATGACGTCAGCAAAAACTAACGGTGGACCGACGGATGTAAGGTTTTGCAAACGTTAGGGGAGGTCTTTGTAATTATGATTCTCCGAGGGGATTGGACGCGAAATACACCAAACCACAGGGGAGGTCCCTGTAATTAACCCTTTTTTTTTGTTCTCATTATAGGTCTTATTAATATAGATTATCATATCCCATTTTATGTTTTTGTTAACAAATTGTTTCTTCTAGTTTTTCAAGAATATATTCACGGAACAGGAACAAACATTTTATGTTGAAGTAAATCTCATAACATATTGAAAGTGAGTTTTAATTTTTTTTTTTTTTTTTATCGATTGTACACTTATATATTATACTTTTAAAAAAGAAAATGTTTACTATTAACACCGGACTTGAAGATAAATAATTTATATTTAATAAAAAATTGTCGATTACAGTTTTTTAAGATATTTATATTTTCAAAGTTTGGAGAATAATGTTGTATTACTTTATCTTATTTTTTGTCATTGTATTAAAATATTAAAAAAGTATTTAACAAAAAGATTTGGCCCCCCAAATAATTGTTCCTAGCTCCTCAGCTGGCTTCACGTCTAAAAAAAGTATGACTAAATCTGTTTTTATTGCTTTCACAGATCACAAGTATGACTAAATCGTAATACTATGATTTTTCTTAATATTTTTTTCTATAAAATCAATAATATTCACTCATTTAAACACACACACACAAACACACATACACACACAAGTTTTTTCTATATGAGGTGTGTATAAAGTATAAGCCCTCGTGTTGTATTCTACATTGGTTTATATTATACTACACACATACACAAAATTGGTTTTGTTTTTAATTTCCATTTTTACAAAGAAAAAAAATATTAAATGGTGGGAATAGAGAAATTCTTGGTTTTTGAGTTGATTTCTTTAATTTTTGTGGGATTTTGGGTTTATGCATGGGGAGGAGATGGTTTGATAAGCCCATCCTTTTTGGAGAAATTTGTGGATGAACTTTCGGACATGCCAAGAGTCAAAGGTTTCGATGTTATCAATGGTGTTCATGTTCCCAATTCACTCAAAATCGGCATGTTTCGCAAGAAATGGGTAAATATATATTCTTCTCCATTAAATTAAATTTTCCTATTCATTGTGTGTGTATGTATCTGGGTATATTTATTTATCTGTTCTTCATGAACGATTTTTTGTGGAGAAATTTGTCTATCATTTATGTATTGTTCTTCTTCCTTTATGTGTCCAATTCTTCAACATTTTGAGCAGGAAATTGGGTAATTCTTGCTCAAATCGGGTTTTGCCAAAACTAAAGTTTAATGCAATATACATTTTTACATCAGAAATCATTTCAGTAAATGTCCAAATACAAGTGACAATCACAGGTTAAGTTGAGACTCCAATACAAAGAGTTCACTATGAGCTTTCACCTTTTTCTTTTATTATCAACCTATTTTCTTAAATGAGCACCGTTCCAATTTTTAATATTGGAAAGGTTTCTTTCTGCTTTTGACTGTTAGGTTTTGTTTAACTAAAAAAATTAAAGTTGCCTTTATTCAAAGAAAAATCCTGGACATTGAATTAGTTGTCTTTGGTGGGAAGGCTACGTTTGCTCCACAAATATTTGAACCGACAATTAATTTTATCTCACAACTTATAAAAGTAAAGCAATTTTGAGATTTTTTCGACCCAATTACTAAAGTGAATCTTACTCGCAAGTCTGTTGAATTTAAACTGAAAAACTGCGAATCCGCTCTCAATTGACATCTCGAATATTTGTGGGGCAAACTTACCAATGATCATTAACTATGGGATCAATTTTGACCATTAAAAGAAATCTGGCCCATTAGTTTGGGTTTGCGGGAAGAAGCTTTGGTAAGTTGCCTAGAGAATTTCACATTTATTAGTGTATTTGAAAGAATTAATATAACAAAGATTTATTTTCTTCGGTCCAGATAATGTACATGTCAGCATCCCTTCTTTTGTTGGTAGGATGTCTTATTTAAATGAACAATCTTCAAACTTTCTCTAGAAATTCAACACTTCATAATTTCTTAATTAACTTTATTGTATGGTCCCCGTGCTTTCACTTATCTGCCCTCATAGTTAACATTTTTTATGAGAGCTAATTGCAAATATATTCTATGTGCTATGTTTATTTTTTAGCTTTGTCTAACTCTCAAAAACCTCCCTATATTATTTTAACTCTAAAAAAACCCCATGTGATCTCAAATAAGTGCCAAATACACCCCCCAAAAAGAAAGTGTGTTTCAAACGCCAAAATTGCAAGTATTTGTTCACATTTTGTTTTTGATATGACAATTTTACCCTGACATCGAAAGACAAAAACACCCTCTATACTTTTTCTAACTCCCAAAAGACCCCCCATGTGCCATTTTAAATCTCCAAAACCCCCCTTGTGTTTGATTTTAAATACCACACTCGACCCAAGTAGTATATACTTAATTTTTCGAAAAGAATAAATAAATTTTTTAAAAAAACAAACACATAGGGGTAATCTTGTCATTCCACCAAAAGTCAAAAATAAAATTATAAGTATATACTACTTGGGTCGAATGTGGTATTTAAAACCAAACAGAAGGGGATTTTTGGGAGTTAAAATAACACAGGGGGATTTTTGGGAGTTAGACAAAGCATAGGGGGTGTTTTTGTCTTATGCTCATTTTAAATTCCTCTGTGTTATTTTTATTAGTAAAAATTCCCTGTATTATATGTTTTTAGCTAAAAAACTCCATTTGAAAATTTCTTCATAAATTAAAAGGGAGGTTATTGTCAATTTTTTAGGTGAACAAGTGGATTATTGTCAATTATTTAGGTAAATAGGGGTGTTTTCTCATTTTTCTACGGCGCATATTTGTCATTTTTCCTGCAAAATGTATACTCCAGCTTAGGACATGTTGTTTTGCTAATAAAAAAATACCACAAGGGTAGTTTTGGTTATAAAAATAACACGGAGGGGTTTTTGCTAATTAGGCAAAGCATAGGCATTATTTTTGCACTTTACTCTATTTTTCGAACCTGCGACAACAAAAATAGAGAAATGTTATACAAATTAGGTAAATTAGGTTAACTAGGATGAAATTCAAATCAAACTCTCTATACTTGACATAATTTGACTCGAGTTCGATTGAGAAAATTTTATTTGAATTTTAGTTCATTTTGCATAACAAATTAAGTTTGTACAATGTTTACCCTTCCATAACTTTTGAAGTTTGATTCGAGATAAACTAAAAATGATGAAATAATATAAATACACCATTCAAGTTCGAAC
Organism: Penstemon newberryi var. newberryi; assembly: GCA_030819805.1. Lineage (NCBI taxonomy): Eukaryota > Viridiplantae > Streptophyta > Magnoliopsida > Lamiales > Plantaginaceae > Penstemon > Penstemon newberryi. The sequence continues at coordinate 74,994,762 of JAUALY010000001.1, read as the reverse complement.
ACAATCTCAATTATGTTAATAATAAATCAAACCAAGTTAAAAAAAATGTGTTATTCAACTTAACTCGACTGATTGACTAATTACAGGGGTTGCTATTAAGCACATGACTCATCACTACTAGAAAAATTTAAAATTACAACCGAATTTTTGCAACCGATTTAAATCGATTGAAAATTTGGGTAAAATTGCAACAGAAATAATATCGGTTGGAATTGGGATTGAAATGGCAAAATATGGATAATATTTGCAATTTTAGTTTTTTTTAGTAGTGCATGGCCATGTTTTTTTTTTTTTTTTTCTAAATGAACATTTTATCACATAACTTTGTTCTTGTGATATTTTGGGCAGAAATTTCATAGAGATCTCCCTCCAACCCCAGTGTTTGCATTTGGCACATCAAGAGAAGGTGCATCAATACCTGGCCCTACAATTGAAGCCCTACATGGAGTTGACACTTATGTAAAATGGAAAAACTATCTCCCCTCAAAGCATATATTGCCATGGGACCCAACTATCCCAACAGCCATACCTCACACAAAAAAGGGCATTCCTACTGTGGTTCATCTCCATGGCGGTATCGATGAACCGTCGAGCGACGGGCACTCGACTTCTTGGTTTACCGCCAAATTCAAAGAACGGGGACCCTCTTGGACAAAGAAGAATTATCACTACCACAATGTTCAACAACCGGGGACACTATGGTATCACGATCACGCGATGGGGTTGACTAGGGTCAACATTTTAGCTGGCTTGTGTGGGGCCTACATAATCCGACAGCCACAAATAGAGATGCCACTTGGACTCCCTTACGAAGAAGAATTCGATCGTCCATTGGTCGTATTTGATCGTAGCTTTCGTGTGGATGGTACGATATATATGAATTCTACGGGAAATAATCCATCGATACATCCACATTGGCAACCGGAGTATTTTGGTGATGCAATCATAGTCAATGGAAAGGCATGGCCATACATGATTGTTAAACGGAGAAAATACCGGTTTAGAATTATTAATGCTAGTAATGCCCGGTTCTTTAAATTCTATTTTGATAACGGATTGGGATTTATCCATGTGGGGTCCGACTCAGCATACAATGAGAAGCCAATTATGATTAAAGAAATTATATTAGCACCGTCAGAAATTGCTGACGTGGTTGTTGACTTTTCAAAGTCAAACTCCGATTCGGCTATTTTATCTAATGATGCACCATATCCCTACCCTTCCGGAGATCCGGTCAATGAAGCAAATAGTGAAGTCATGAAATTCATCATAAAAGCCAACCATGTGGTGGATACATCAAAAATCCCAAGTAAATTGATCAAATATCCGACACCAAAATTATCTGATGCATTAGTCACAAGGTACATTGCTTTGTACGAGTACACAAGCAACATTGGTGAACCGATACACTTGTACATTAACGCAAAATCATTTGAAGCTCCGGTTACTGAGACACCTAAAGTAGGCGCAACGGAGATTTGGAATGTGATTAATTTAACGGAGGATAATCACCCTTTGCATATACATTTGGGACTTTTTGTGGCCTTAGATCAAACGGAGTTGGTGAATTTGGATAAATTTAAAGAGTGTATGTTGAAAATGAATGATGCGATCAAATGCCAAATCGGGAAATATGCACGTGGTAAGAAGATAGAGGTGCTGGCCCATGAGAAGGGATGGAAAAACGTGTACAAGATGATGCCCGGACATGTAACAAAAATACTTGTGAGGTTTTCGTATATTCATACGAATGCATCGTACCCTTTCGATGCTACTGCAGAGCCCGGATATGTCTATCATTGTCATGTGAGTGACATTTTCTTCCCTAAATCTGCATAGTACTCATAGAAAACATTTTTTTTCTTCCAATTGATTAGTTAAATGATGCAATACTTACTAGATTTGATCTTTAGACAAGGCTGAAGACAAAATTGAGAAAATCAAGAATTTGGTGCTTGATATTATATATAAGGTCTTATCTAGTTAAAACTATTGTGGATAATATGTGTTTTGCACTTTACAAAATGCAGATTTTAGACCATGAAGACAATGTCATGATGAGGCCCTTGAAATTCATACATTGACGGGCAATTGGAGGCGACTTGAGGTATCTTAATTTTTTTTATTGTACATCAATTAAATCTGAAGGCTAAATTTTGTTTTGTCCTCTTCAATTATATTTTTGTTCACTTTTCCTCCCTCAATTATCAATTGCATCATTACTTGTGCCCCTACAACTATTCTCTATCCCTCAATTAGTTTCAACATGGTTCCGTCCAATAGGCCATTAAGAAAAACGCGTCCAAATTTTCTTTTTGCTCTCGTATTTGAAGGATGGTTAAATTAAAGGAAACAAAGTGTGTTTGGTAATTTGAGGTAATGATTTTTTGACGGGAATATATGTAGAAACTAACCGGCTGATGCAATTGAAGGGTGACGTATAGTCGAGAGAATAAATGACAAAAGATCATCTATTACATTTTGGTGTTACATTGTTGTGTGACAAAATGGATCGACCTTACAAGTCCATGTGTGGGTCCACATAAATTTTAACTTTATATACTTGATAAGAGATCTATACGTGTGACATCAAAATATGATAGAAGATCCACCTTGGGAATAAAGTGATGCAATTGATAGTTGAGGGGGCAAAGTGGACGCTAAAATAGTCGGAGGGGCAAAATAAAATTTAGCCAAATCTGAATTCTTACATTGCAAATTTGCAAATTTCTCGTGGTACTAAAGTAAAATTTGAAATTAATCCATGACATTTTTTATCTTTTTGTGACAAACCAAAATATTGAAAGAGCACAGTTGGCGTTACATAGACAACACTGAAAATCAGGAGAAGCTATTACGGAATATTTGGTGATAAATTCTACGGTATCGCATCTATTATTAAGTTTGGTGCAAATTTATTAAATGTGACAAATCTGAAAGTTGTAAAGAAAAAGATATGGACAGTTGTGTTTTATGTTTTTTTGTTTTTTGTTTGAGATAAGTTATAGTTAGGGTTGAATATGATACAATATTGCGGTTTTATTACTTAAATTTGTGCCATATCAATCAGAGTGGTTTAAAAAAATATATAACGGGTTTTTGAATATCATATCAATATATACGGTTTCGATATAATATATGATACGGTACAATTATGCGGTTTTAATATCATATTTTTGTATCTAATACTAATTTAATTCTTATAGGTGATTGCATAGTTGAAAAATAAATACTTAGTATTTCTAATGGAATAACTTTTACTTTTTGGCTAAATTATATTCCATAAAAGAAAAAATTACATAATAATATACTGTAATTTCTTTCATAGGTGGTTTACTGTTTGGTGTTTGATTGTTTGGAATATTACTTTTGAGACTTTCTATAGACGAATAATTAAATTCGATTTATATTACATGTTTTGCTTGATTATTATATTTTTAGTTACACATTAATAACATAAAATAATCATTAATAATGGACGTGTCTTAGACTTTAAGTTGGAAATTATAAATATTCAACGTAAAAAAAATTATTATCTCAATCAACAAATAAATTATTTGTATTATATTAATTACGAAATGATACGGTTTTTTGCGGTATGAACTTTTTAAAATTCTTATCATACCACAATACTCGGTACGGTTTATGTATATATTGAAATCTTTGGTTCGAATTTTTGGTACAATTCGACACGTTAGCAGTTTTAAAAATCATGTGCATCCGTTGTCATACGCATCCCTAAAGTTTTGATTGCATCAGCTGTGATATTCATACAAAATTATATAATAGATACAAGTTTTATTTTTTTTGTTTCAAAAAAAATTCTACACGACATACTCTACAAATCTATAATTATTATTTACTAGCATGTCAAATTTAGGAATTAGGAAGAAGAGTTCTTACCTAATTACTAATAGCTCAATAATTTTGTTAAAATAAAAAAAGTGCCAAAATTTTAAGTCGGGGTGGAAAGTGCAAAAAATTTATATTTTCAGGGTGCAAAGTACCAATATTTTATATTTGTAGGGTATAAAGTGCCAAAAATCTATATTTCTAGTGTGCAAAGATCCAAAAATTTATCAAAATTGACAATTATACCCTTTCACTAACACATTTTCTCACTAGAACACACACTAGGGTGCAAAGTGACAAATAAATTGTATTTTCAGGGTGCAAAGTGACAAAACTTTTAAGTCGGGGTGCAAAGTGTCAAAACTCTATATTTTCAGGGTGCAAAGTGCTTAAAATCCCATTTTAATGAGAAGACATCATGGGTTAATATGGAAGTAGTTTAGCTGGGTTTGGTCTCGGTTTGATCTCAATATGTGGTTTCTGAGGTTTCGGCGAAACCTTTGAAATTCGATTTTCAATGGAATATTGGGATTGTAAAATATTATTAAATAATATTAGTTGGTTTTGAAACTTTGAGATTTGATTTGGATTGATGTTTGGTTGTCGGAGTTTGTGAGAGAAAAGTGAGTGATAGATGTCAAATCAATAAAATTTATTGGGTTTGGGATTATATATTATATTATATTGTGTAATAATTAAGATGGTGAATTAATATTATATGGTGATGATGATTGAGAAGTGATTGTAATTATTTTATTGTGATTATTATAATTATTTATGTTCTTATAAATAGAATGTATAAGTAATGAGATAATTAATATATGAAATTATGTTGTAATATATACAATAATAAAATGAACTTAGTTTTTGCCAACTAAAATAATTGAATATATCATTGAAAATCGTAGTTCGATATTTTAATAACAATTGATAAATACAAAAACTGATAATGCAAAAATCAATCATATGATAAAAACTGATAATGTAAAAATTAATAATGTAATTGATACAATTGAAATATAAATTATATTATGGTGGCGTAGGGATAAAATAAATTCTAAAAAGAAACCATGGGGAGAAAATAAAAGGAAAAGAAAAGAAAACAGGAGAAAAGAAAAAGGGAAACAATTGCTGACAATTTGTCATCACCATGAGACCGCTGAAAGCCAATGAGGCCTGGATAGGTTTTGGCTTTGGGCCAAAACCAGGGTCTATGCCGAAACTCGTCCAAGCTTGTAGTGAAACAAGGTTTGGCCCAATTTGACTGAGATCAAACTGGGCCAAACCAGATCCACACACGGCCCATATTTTTCATTTTTAAAAAAAACTAAATACCAATTTTCATGATTACAAATTTTGACTTGCTCTTTCTTTAGATTCGAGAGATATAGTTTTGGGTTTCTCTACATGATTGGGCCATAAATTTTGTTACCTTTATAGAAATTGGGCTCTCCCACTATTACTTGGGCTCTTAATTCATTTCTTCTCTTGGACTTGTATTACTTTAATTTTTCGGATAAAACTTAACTGGGCTTATCAGTGGTAGACTTTAAGCTAAAAAAATTACTTATATCTCAGCTATCTTAAATGTAACTGCATAGTATGACTATGGATAATTTCGTTTCTAGTTTATTTCTGTCAGCAAAATAATAGAAATTTTTCAGAAACGTTTCAGAAACGCTTGGAATTTTTATAGAAATTATTAAATCAAGAAAAAAAATGGAATATTTTGAACTTACACCTTATTCTCATATCCAATGGTTCAAAAATTGAAACTTTTAATATTTTTAAGTGAACGGTATTTTTTCATATCTAAAGGTATCTTCTGCTACAAATCATGAAGAATACTATCACTTAGAGAGAGTAAAACACATTGCGGTCTCAGATTCGGTAAAAGTTTTTGACCTGTTAACACAAGGGGAATTTTGTTAATATAACTAACACGGGAATTTTTCTGCAATTAAAATAACACATGGGATGATTTTGCATTTTACTCTTCTTGTAATTTTTAAAATCCATAATTTTCAACGTTTTTTTTACTCTGGACGGCCCAGATGAAATCCTAGACCCAGAAAAATTTTGGGCGTAATGCATTCTCTGGGCCCATGGCCCACCTAGTATATATATACATGGATCAAAATTTTGACATTCGATTCAGTCCCAAACTAAATCATTGCGTTTATTCAGTCTGAATAAACATAACCTCTACATATGTGTCTACGTGGTTGGGCCACGTATCCGAGAAGGTTGGGCCAAGTGCTAACGGATTGCGATTCCTAGAGGCAAAGCTCAAGTTCGAATCCCACTGAAGACACCACACTGTGGAGAATCTACACCCAATACGTTCTTCGGTCTGAGTTGTAAATACATAATTTAATAAATTAACAAAAAAAAAAAAATTAATTTAATTCAGTTGCTCTATAGAAATTTTTTTGAGAAAATATATCGAACTACACAAATTGTGTTGCACAATAACATATATGCTTTTTTTGTTAAAGTATTAAAATTTACCACATAAATTGGATTAAGTCCACTTATAAAGTGGACTTAAATATTGTTTTCAACCTATGTGGGACATTTAGTCTAAATAATTAGATGAAACAAGAAAATTTCATGAAAATTATTACAGAGAGAATTCAAATCAAATAAAACATAATATATCATATACTAAGGTTCTATATATCTGATATGTCACTTGGTGTACAATATAATGAATATGCACAAACTATTTTGTAGGATCTCAGACGTTACCAGTTGTCTCAAAATTAATTGGTGTTAGGAAATGCACATGTCTTTCCCTTATAATGCATTCAGATAAGCGTCTACATTATTCGATTGTGACTCCACCCGCACACTTAGTTTGAATGTCACGAGACAAATTGTCACCGACACACTCAATTCAGGGTGTCCAACATACTTATAAAGAAAAATCTGTATAAACTAGAATTCTCCTACAAGAATAATTACAATACAATATAATTCCAAAAGAGTGAGGTAGATATTTTCTTACAACAAACAACTGAACAAGAGATTCGAATATTTTATGTATCGTTGTTGAAATTGTAATAAAAAGAATTGAGTGATACTTAATGAGTTATTTCAAGCCTAATTAAAAAATTGGATAGATATATTATTCACATGTCCCGCAATAAGGCGGGTACCCCACAAGTTCATTGAAATGAGTAAAATTGTTGGATAGAAAAGAGCTGTCACATTTCAACTTATAAGACAAAAAACAACGGGCATTTCTACTTGAAGACATAGAATAATTATTGAGTTATTCACGCGTCTCAAACTTGTGGGTGGAGATTCTCCTAATTCTTAAGACCTCAAAATAATTGAAATTTTAGGTTTGATTTTTTTTTTTTCAAGTAATTCTTATATGGGTTTGCACATTATTAGAAAGACACTCTGTATGCAGGAATTGGGCATATTGAAATTGGGTCAAATCCAATTAATCAAAGACTTTGAAGAGGTTTCAGTCAAATTTCAAGTTTCAGTCAAATCGAAACTTACACAACTTTACTTGAGATCTATAAATTCATTGATTTGACATATATCGTCTATTTTTTAGACATAAAATTATTGATTTGACATTTACTACCTATTTTTCTCCTCCAAACCACAACAAAACATCAATCTAAATTATATCTCAAAATTTCAAAACTCACAAACTATTATTTAATAATATTATACTATGTCAATTCCATTGAAAACGTTATCCAAATCAAGTTTCAAAAGTTTCACTAAAACTTCTAGACCATTTTTTGAGACCAAATCGAGATGAAAAATAGTCAAACTACTTCCATAATAAGCCTAAGTACTAAGGAGTTCTCAATTACCGATGGTTAATTGATGGAAGGAATTAAATACTTTGTGGTGGCAAACTCACCTTCGAATTCTCGCTAAAAGGGGGATTAAGTCAAGGTTTATCTGAATATCCTTAGAAAACCCCAAAATAGTTGAAAAATTATTGCAAAAAAAATATTGAATATTGTAGAAGAATAATAATAATTTACTTGGTACATTTTCTCAAAAGGTATATTTTCCAATTCTGATAAATTCTTGATTTTTACATTTAAGTAATCACAAAACAATTATAGTGATCTATCGATGTACCAACAATAACAAAAACTAGTTGTCAATTTTTTTTAAAATTATGGAAGACCAAACACATATTCAGCTTATTTAAGTAATCTGTTTTTGCTTTAACCAACACAAAGTGCACAACTTTATGTCTTTTATAAAGTCAAACATTTTATCATTTCATTTTTCAATTTTTATATGGTAAGGTTGTCAAGCGTTAAATTTATATCAGATCAATCTAATCTTATAATAGTATCAATTCGTTTTTATAGAACATGAATTCAGATTCGTAGCCTATTTGATTTTAAAAATTTCTTACCGTATCTGCATCCATAAGATAATAACATATTCAAATAAAAAGTTGGATTTGATGACATATTCAATATCAAAATTGTCACCACTAGTTTTGTTTGTAACAAGCCACAAAATCGTTCTATTCGATTACTAAGCTCCATCATGAAAAAAAAAATTAAAATATTTTGCCTTGAAAACTTATCAAATATCCCTTAAAACACAATGATAATATATCATTATTATTGCATGTTATTAGGCAACAAATGAAGTTTAAAATAGCTTAATGAATAATAATGTTAAATCATGCCTTACTATAATTGATGATAAAATATTGTTAGTGTTATTATGTAAAACAAATTAGTATTTGTGTAATACAAAGTATAATTTATATTAGTCAACGTCAAATTCAATATATATATCAGATGGTAAACTTTCGATCGGACTCAATCCATCAAATCTTTAGTTAATTAATTATTCTAATCAATTAGATTATATTGGATTGAATTCGATTCAAAATTAGCCACATTGGAAACTCAACTGTATGGCTTGTTGAATTGATAAACATTTCTTATACTTGAATTATGAAAAGCCATGATTAAGTCAAGGAATAAGAGGACAATTAATTAATTATTTTATAAAGAAAGAATAATTATCATTTAAGATACTTGCCTTGAGAGCAATGTTTGGATCGTAAATGAAGATTAACTCATTTAAAACTAGAAATACATTGTCCTAATTATTATAAAATAGCTAACCACAAACTCTATGGGCGATTCAACGTGCCATCCAATAAATTTTGCTTCACAAACGACTAGTTATTAGGAGTATTAATTTGTTATTACTATTTTTCACAATTGAAAGTGACAAATGACTAAATCATCGAAATTAAATGTCGATTTTTTTTTTGTTTTTTTGCTAAATTATTAGCTCACTAAAAGTCACCCATACCGGATTGACTTTGTGACATATCATATAAGATTGTTGTATAAAAAGAAAAAGAAAAAAAATGAATTATTGCCACTTAAATAATAGTATAGTAAATGATTGGTGACAGCCATTCACAATATTCTCCTTCCAACTGTATTCTTTTGTTTGTTATCAATCCAACATTTACCAGTTTTCCTTACATGGTTCCCAGAATCTTTGCCTTTTTCTTGCAATTGTTTTCTTTTTCTCCTTATTTATTTTATCCTACTTCATTTTACTTTTATAGCTAACTATAGACTATAAACTCCTCTTCAAAAAAAAAAAAAAACTATAGACTATAAACTATTAAAAAGGAAGTTGTGGTTCGTATTTTTTTTTTTAATTCCTTATCTCGATTTATTACATATTTATACTTTTAAATGCATTTTAGAGATTTTTTTTTTTTTTTTTTTTACTTTGATACGAAATTTAGAAATTATATGCAATATGTAAAACTCTAAGTCGTCTACACCAAACTCATTCATCCAAAATATATATGATCTACTCAAATGACCAAAAATTATTGTACTATAGAATATGGGAACACACCTAATTTATTCAATTACAAGGAAGAATGGATCCTTAATTGTTAGTTGTTAACTTCTTGTTTTTTTTTTTTTGTAATATATAATCATATAGATGTTGATTTTTAAGACCAAGTTTGGTAGTGGTGCACTATATTTTTGAAACTATAGATAAAGTATTAAAGACATATTCTCTTTTCTTTTCTTTTAAATAATTTGACTTTATAGACTATAGTCTTTTTGGTTCATTTTAAATATATCAATGAGAAAATAAATTGTAAAACTATTTATTTGCTGAGCAAAATTTAAAAGTTGCATGACCATATATTAGAGAAAAGAATCAATATTCATATACTAATATTATTTGTCCCAAAATAAAAAATAAATAGTAAAATTTCCCTTTACCACATTCAACTATTAATGTTTTACATCGAATAATATTCCGTTCTGTATAAAATCTGCATTCAACTTAGAGCAATAAATTTACTTTTTTACTTTAGACTTATTACATATCGGATAAGATCATTTAATTTTCTTTCAGTAATTTATTTATTCAATTAGCAATATGTACTAAAAATATTTAACACCGAAAAACACAATATTTGCATTTATCATATATACTTCCCATATCAATAGTAGTATTTTATTTTGGAGCTAATGCCAATTAACCCCTTGTGATTTGAAAAACAACACTTTATCTCCTTGCAAAAATTTTAAAGAAGCAATTTATCTCATTCAGTCGGAGAGTATAACTCACTTATCGAAATTGAGAACGGGCATAAAAAATGTGGTATCGTAACATAGGGAATAAACTGTTATATTTATCATAACACATGGGCTAAACTACCACAATTATCATGACACAGGGAGCCAACTGTCACATTATCATAACACATAGGATAAAGTGGCATATATAAAAATATGAGAGAGATGTTATGAAACTTTTAAGAAATTATAGGAGGGATAAATTGAACACTATGAATATCACATGGGTTAAATTGTCATTAATTTTTTATTTTGATTAAATTTCTCATAAAGTGAACAAATGCCAGCTGTATAACCTCTAAAGGTCGTCGCATTTCATTGTCCATTGTCCACATTAAAACAATGTGTTTTGCTGCACTTTGATTGTAATTAGAAACACACACACAAATACTCCCAGCTCAAAATGGCCGGCGAGGAATCCACGGTGGCGCCCCTCCGCCTAATCCACGACGTGGTTAGGATCTCCGCCGGCGGTTTCTCTGGTTTCTTCAAGAAAGATTGTTCGGATTTGAGCCGCAGGGTTTCACTCTTAGCTCATTTGCTTGAAGAAATTAGGGATTCTAAAATTCGAGGAAATGGTGAAGTGGGTTCTAATTTTTCATTTTCTGATCTAACTCATGCTCTTCAGGCTTCAAAGAGACTCGTTTTTGCTGCTAATAATTTTCACAATTCCAAGATTTCTTCTGTAAGTAACGATTTTTTTTCTTTCTGTTTTTACCTATACATTTTTTTGTTCTGCTGTTTTCTGTAGTGTAAGCTATTGAAATGGGATTATGAAAAGTTTTAGTATTTAGTAATGTGATAATGGTTTCGTTTATCTTGCTTCTGATCTGATCTGGGATTTTATTTGTATTAGGTATGTAATAATGTGATACTGGAATTTATATGTTTTTGCAATAGGGAATTTAAGATGAAGTTCCCTGTTTGTTTGGAGAATTGATTTGAGATCTCTCTCTTTCTATGTGTGTTTGTGTGTTGAGATTCTCTTCCTGGATATAGAAAATTTATCCGAGATTTATGGTTAAATAATCAAAATCGCCTTATATCCATTTAGGGGTGTAATCGAGTCGAGTAGGATCAAATGACACACTGTTCAAGCTTGATTTGAATTTTGTCGAGCTTGAAATTCGGTGTTTGAGCTTGGTTTGATTGTTAAACGAGCCGACCTCAAACAAGCTTTTATCGAACGAGCTTGAGCCAAGTATCTAGTAGTTTGATATTCTACATGTATCAAATTTTAGCTTATCGAGCCGAGCTTTAAAAGTTATCAAACGAAAAATGATATTCAAGCTTGTTTGATTTGTGTGACGAACCGAGCTCAGACGAACTTTTATCGAACGAACTCGAGTCGAGTATAGAGTAGTTTGGTTTGATTTTCAGTCCTATATCCACTTAGTCTCTTCTTTCACTATTTTTGGTTTCTTCATTAAAATGGGTATTCAAAGAGTTCCATAGCATTTGAGGAGAATCAAATCAATATAGAATTTGCAATAACTTCGTTTACATAAGCTTGCCAATTGTATAAAGTCTAATAGTTTTCAGTTTTTGCTTTTTACTACAACGAGTTGTTAGTTATCGGAAAGGGTTTTCCTTCTCGATAATAGTTTTTTTGTAAGGAATATAAACACAATCATCTTTACAGTGAAGGCACTATATAGGAATTCAAATAAATGCTCTATAATTTCTAAACTTTGCTTTTTCTTTGTTTAAAGGATGGAGTAACCAAGAAGTTTTACTTTCAATTTCAATGTGTGACGTGGAAATTGGAGAAAGCATTGGCTAACTTACCATACGATAACTTTGACATATCCGAGGAAGTACAAGAACAGGTTAGTTTCAAATTTAAACTCTCTAAAACATTTTTACTGTATTTTTTAAATTGGGTTCAAATTTGACATAATCCCTTTTCCAGGTTGATTTAGTCAGGGCACAGTTGAGAAGGGCCACTGAAAGATACGGTGGGCCTCTAAATTCAAGTTTATTACATAGAGCATTGTCTCAGCCTTTGGACAAAGAGATAGACCCATTTCTACCAAGAAACAGGTCAATTGGAACTCTACATATGGAAAATATCGGTAATATTGATGTTGAAGTTACACAAAAAGTTGAAGGTTTTATTGAAGGCAATGGGTCGGAAAATAAAGAAAGTTTAAAGAACTCTGAGGTAGGTTTCTCAAAAGATTCTGATAATGGAAGTATTAATAACTCTTCCTGCAAAAGTATGGAGGAGAACAAGAAGCCTGATTCTCCTGTGATTCCAGATGATTTTCTTTGTCCTATATCTCTTGAACTTATGCGGGATCCAGTAATTGTGGCCACTGGGCAGGTAACCAATTTGCCTTTTAGTCTATTTTGTTTTTATTGCACATAAACATATCTAAAATAAAGGAAGTAAGTTTTGGATGAATGTTAAAATGATCTACTTTAATGCATGATACTCACGCATTTAATCCATATGTTTCCACAGAAAACATGGAAATGTTTCTCTTTTTGACTTGATGGAAACTGAACCCTTAGATTTTTATGATTATATGTAAAAATAGCGTTTATTTCTTTCTTATGAATATTTTACTATCTATGATAGCGTCCATTTAGTTTGATCATGGATTCAAATTTCCACACATTTCCCTTGAAAACGCAGAAAAGTTTCTGTTTTTGGATAATGTCGTTTATACTTCAACATTATTCTTTGATTTATAACTGTTCCCGATGTTCTCGGGAAATTATCAAAAAGTTTCTGAGAAGTTCGAGAACTATATATAAATTTATTTTAACTGCTAAATTATTAGTATGCTTTAATAGATAATACTTTTCAATGATGACATTATATTGTTCTCATAATATTTATGAGTTTCGCTGAAAACTCTATCATATGATATAATTGACGAGCTAATGCCAATTTACCCATGTGATTTGAAAAAGAGCGCTTTACACCCCCAGTGAAAATTTTAAAGCAATTTACTCCTTCAACCGGAGAGGTAACTCACTCGCCAAAATTGAGAGTGGCATGAAAAGTGTTTAACATAGGGGGGTAAATTGCAACATTTATCATAACACCGGGGGGGGGGGGGGGGGGTGGTGTGTGTAAATTTCAACATTTATCATAACAAGGGGGTACACTTTTTCAAATTACAGATAGGTAAATTGAATATTATGTATATCATAGGGAGGTAAATTGTCATTAACTCAATAATTGACATGCTTGAATTCGACTAGTTTTTTTTTTCTTCATTTTTTCCAGATTTTCCTTTATGTTTCTTTCATGCATGGTTTTTTTCTAATGTTTCCAAAATGCTCTCAAAAACTTAGAAATTATATATGGTAGTACTGCTTCTAAATTAGTTATTCTTCACTCCTTCAGACCTATGAAAGATCTTACATACAACGATGGATAGACTGCGGCAACACAACATGCCCAAAAACCCAACAAAAGCTTAAACATCTCACTCTAACTCCAAATTACGTTCTTCGAAGTTTAGTATCTCAATGGTGTCTAAAACACAACATAGAGCAGCCAACGGCACTAATGAGCGGGAAAATAAAAAAATCTGATGGCTCATTTCGCGATGTCACAGACGACATCGCAGCCATTGAATCCCTCGTTCGTAAACTCTCTAGTCGGTCAATCGAAGAAATTCGGGCAGCAGTTTCCGAAATCCGGTCACTTTCCAAAAGAAGTACCGACAATCGAATCTTACTCGCAGAAGCCGGAGCCATTCCAATCCTAGTCAACTTGTTGACATCCGAGGATGTCCAAATCCAAGACAATTCAGTAACTTCCATTCTTAACCTCTCTATCTACGACAACAACAAGGGACTCATTATGCTTGCCAATGCAATTCCTTCTATAGTTCAAGTCCTTAGATCCGGAAGCTCTGAAGCAAAAGAAAATGCCGCAGCTACCCTTTTCAGCTTGTCATTAGCCGATGAAAATAAAATAATAATCGGGGCATCTGGGGCGATACCCGCTTTGGTAAATTTACTTAAAAACGGAAGCTCGAGAGGGAAAAAGGATGCAGCTACTGCTTTATTCAATCTTTGTATATATCAAGGAAACAAGGGAAGGGCAGTAAGGGCAGGGATTATTACAGCATTATTAAATATGCTTACGGATTCTAGTACTTGTATGGTGGATGAGGCTCTAACGATTCTTTCGGTTCTTGCTAGCCACCAAGAGGCAAAAGCGGCAATTGTGAGAGCTAGTACTATACCGGTTTTGATTGATCTTTTAAGGACAGGTTTGCCGAGAAATAAGGAAAACTCTGCTGCAATTTTACTTTCATTGTGTAAACGAGATAATGACAATCTTGCTTTTTTGAGTCGACTTGGTGCAGTGATACCTCTTTCCGAGGTTGCTAAAAACGGGACCGAAAGAGCAAAGAGGAAGGCTGTGTCACTTTTGGAGCACCTTCGGAAATCGCAACAGCACTGAGGACTCGGGTTTATTAACTCTGCAGAACTCGGTATTTGTTTTTGTTTTTTTCGGTCTGACAGTTGATATTTACACAAGTTTTAGGGTGTGAAGAAATTGAGGGATTTGAAGCATGAGAAAGAAAGAAGATCTCATGGCTTCTAATTCATTTGTATTTATTGATTTACTTTTAGTTTATTCTTGAGTGTGGAAAATGTTTAATTTTGTTCAGGCTCTGTTTGTTTATTTTTGTAATAAGTAATGACTAAGTAGATGTACTAATGATTTATTTGATACTTGGTGGGAGAAGATCATTGAACTAAAAGTAGTCTCTAAGGAGATGATCAGATGTATCAAATATTTGATGTAATATAATTTGTTGCTGACGTTTACTTTGTACATTTGTATGTTCATTTTCTGTTTTACTGTATGTGAAGGTGTATTGATCTGAGTTGATTTGTTTATAGGCTGATTCATCCATGTTACATTCGGGATGTTCGGTCAGTGCCAAGTCGAATATGAAAGGCTTGTTGAAAGAGGAACCAACAACAACCTTCTTGCAGGTTAGAACCGCATTGTGTTCATAATGCGTTCGTGACTTTGTGTTAGGTATATTCCTTCTAAAAAATGGAGGTGCCACATTAGCTTTTAGAATGATCTACGCTACGTTCCTAATCTTTTTCTAATTTTTGTTGCTCCATACCTTGGAGTTGTGCCAGGCGAACTTCGGTCCTTGGAAGTCGAGGTTCATTAGTCTTTAGGTATTGATCATTTCATTGAAACGGTTGGTTGCATCTAGGCGCATTTGGTCTTAATCCACAGGATAGTTTCTTGCAAGTTTCACAGAACACAAGGGAGTTTCTTGTATTTTCCCCAAAAAATAACATTTTTCATCCCTCTTCAATTCTCCCTTCTTTACTTTTTCCTAAGATATGCTTGGGCTCCTCGGGCGCCCAAGCACCCAGACAATCTGCTTGGGCTCCTGACGCCTGGGCAACCTGGGAGGCGCCGCCCCAACCATTTTTTGGAGTTTATTTTAATTAGTTTGTTTAGTAATTTAAATATGATTAATTAATTATACTTTAAACTAAATAATTAACCTATTAACTAATTAACTAAATAGGAGGTTATGTCTAAAATTAAAATTTTGATAAGGTCATTTTTTAAAATTAAACTTCGTCACTTTAAAAATTCACGCGAAAAAAGGGGAGAGGGTGTTGATGGTTGATGATCAAAATAAATAAATAAATGAAGCTATTCCAATAATTTACTACGACTCCAAAACAAATGTGTAATTGTATGCACTTGATTTCTCATGGATCAAAATTTTCATCTTTTCGGTCAACATCGAATTTTTTTTTATTTTTAATTAAAGCAACAAAAAAATGGTGCAATCGATAAAACAACTAGGTAAACCAGAAAAAATCGGTAAAAAAAATCAATATCTGGTAAAACTGGTGAAATCGATAAATAAAAAAGGAGTTAAACCTTTGAAAATTATTTAGATGAAAATATCAAGATCAAGAAATAAAAGAATTGATATTGTCCATTCGTTCAACTGGTAGGTTTAGAATAACATGTATCTAGACATGTAGTCTTAGGTTAGAAAAACTTAGTACTTATAGTTCGTTTTTAATTTTCAAGTTTTTGTTTTAGGTATTTATGATCTCAACTTTAATTTCTTGTTAACAACATAATAATTTAGTCAAAAATTTATGTATTATGTCATTAAGATGATTGTATGATGAAAAATCACTATATTTTATGATGCAATTATCGTAGAAAATTAGGTAGTCACGTGCAACGCACGTGCACTTTTCTAGTAGCATACAAAAATATAGTAGTACTACTTGACGTTAAGCATACAAAATTATAGTAGTACTACTTGACGTTAAGCAACATTAGTCTCCACTATGGGTTATTTGTTTTATTGTTTACTTTTTCAGATGTTCAACGGTGGTGCAGAACTCAGGTGAAATGCACGTGCATATTCTTCCATTACCCAAAAAAAAAAAAAAGCCATCACTTAAAAAAATATGAGATTTGTATCTAAACGCCTATCTTCTCATCCAACATAAGAGTTTTTATCAATTCTCCACTTACTATTTTATAAGAGAAAATTCTAGTTATATTTGGTCAAAACTAACAAATCCTTGTGTGATATTCGTGTGCGAGTCGTGCTAATAATTTGTGGTTATTTGAAATTTGTGAGCCTATTTAGGTATTTTGTGGATCTTTGAAGATTTTTTTATTTATAGCCCAACAGTGGGTCCCAACCCCATCCCCTTATATTTTTTGCATAGGCTAAATTGCCGCTTTCTCTTCAAGGGGCATATTAGGATTATATTTTTAGTTCCATTAGATTTCTTAAATTATGTATTATAATTATATGATCATGTTTTTGCTTGCTAGTTAGACTTAATTTTATTATATTCGGCCTTATTTTTGTACCAATCTGGATCTAGAAATTTGAAATACAATGAAAGAATAAAATGTCAAAAATGGAATGAGGATCTTGACACATTTATATGGCCCTTGAATCATGATTAATGTGAAAGGATGGATATACACAAACACCCTTCACCTTTTTCTTCCATATTGAATAAAAAATAATAAAAAATATTTTTTTCCCCAAAATATAAAAATTAACAAAATAACCAAAATAAAAAAAAATAATTTTTTTTTAAAAATTCTAATCAACGTAACAAGACAAGCTTCAATATAAACACTTGAAAATACGACACATATATAAATTTTTTCGTATCTTGTACTAATACTTTCAAATAGTACTACTATACTTTTGTATGCTACTAGAAAAGTGCAAGTGCGTTGCACGTGACATGATTTTTAATCAAACAATACCTAAATAGGCCCACAAATTTCAAATTGACAAATGTCATCCACGTTATCCAAATCTGCTTTTTTCCATTATAAAAATGTGCCCCCGCTTCGACTCTCATTATCACACTCACCTTATAGTATAGCTTAACTAGTACGTTCAATTCTAGCCTCCTCAAATAGGGAGGTAATTACCAAAACACCCCTCCACCCGCTCCTCCTAAAAAATAACGTATTTTCCATATCATTGCCACCCACTCCTTTCTCCGCCACCACCACCCCTCAATTCCCTACTCTTCCACTCATCTACTCCCCACCCATCCACATCCCTATTCTTCCATCCCTCTGGTCCCCTACTCTGCCGCCACCAACCATCCACCTCCCTACTTCACCACCACCAACCAATCACTCCCTACTCCTCCATTGACACCAACTATCCACTCCCTTACTCCTTCACCGTCACCACCCCTCCACTCACCTACTCCACCGCCACCAACACCAAAACTGCCACCACGGCTAAAACTTCAAAATCAAAATTGGGTGTCAAGTTCATCCTCCAAATATTGCCACACCAAAGTGAACGGACGAGGCCGTCGGATCTACATGTCGGCCCTCTGCGCCGCCCTTATCTTCCAATTGACCCTAGAACTCGGCCACCGCTCCAATCGAGAAACCATCAAATGGCTCATTTGTCAAGCCGAGCCAACCATCATCGCCGTTACCAGGACTGGGTCAACCCACGTTGCGCCCATCTCCGCCAGTTGTGGGACTCTTCAGTTGTCCTTCTCTTCTGCCACCGTCTATGCATCGGTAATGGGGATTGGATATGGAGATAGCATGTATATGGTGCCGGAAGGGAAAGACAACTGAAGAGTGCCATAGCTGTTGGAGATAGACCCAAGTGGGTAGACCTAGTCCCGGTGACGCCAATGATGGTTGGCTCTACTTGACGGATGAGCCATTCGATGGTTTCTCCAATAGAGCGGTGGTCGAGTTCTCGGGTCAGCTGGAAGACTCGGGCTGCGCGGAGAGCCGACATTGTGAATTACTTCAACACCTTGTACATTCTAAAAATCAAGTAATGAATATTTAATCAAGTAAAATTACCGTGAATTTGTGATTGTTCATGATGAGTTTCTGATTTGTAAGGAAAAAATTTCTAGAAAATTAATGTATTAAACTTCAACACTGCAATAAAGCAACTTAAAACTAAGAGTAAATTCGGTGTTATTGAAGTTAGTAAGAAATAAAGTTGTAAATAACAAGAAATAAAATTAAAAGTTAAAATAGAAATCATGTTCAAATCGTGTTATATGAGGTCTCTCTGAAGAGTTGCTAACAAATATGCTAGACTTGTCGCCTTGGTATTGACTCCACTTTAATATAATTTGAAGTTTTCTTAATAAGTTAAAATTTTGAAGGCACATACTTCCTCCGTTTCATAATATCTGTCGCTTTGAAGAGTTTTTCTTGTGTCATATTATCTGTCACTTTAGATTTCCAATAAAGCATTAATTACTCTTTTTTCATTTTTGCCCTTTATGCTCATAAATTTTCTCAAACATTAGTGGAGGATAATTAATTAAAAGGGTATTTTAGTCTTTTTCATTTTTTTCCTCTTAGAATTCAGCTATATTCAATGATTTTCTTAATTTGTGTGCATACATGTGAAAAGACAGATATTTTGAAACGGAGGGAGTATTAAAAATATTCAATGCATTCACACACACCTATGCACACGCGCGCTATATATATATATATATATATATATATATATATATATATATATATATATATATATAAATATATATATATATATATATATATATATATATATATTTGAAATGATGGGATTTGATTTCATTAATAGTGGTTGTTGAATTAAAATGTCGTATTACAAGTATTTGGTTAGTGGGAATTCTAAAGATTCCCGGGGGAAAAGGAAAAAAAATAGAAATTTCTCCTACGTTACACATAATATGTAGACGTAATGACGTAATTTCATTAAATCATGTTATGATTTAGACTGAGTCATTAATTATGTGAGGTTGTCGTGTTTTAAACGAAGAATAGTTAATGTAATTGTTCATACCATGTTGTTGATTTATAACCAAATATAATTCTTCAAGTTTGACTTTTCGTAAAGATTTATAGGAAACCAAATATAGGTTCTTAAATGGGTCAAATAAAATCTTAATGGATAAATTATTCAAACCTACAATTAAAAAATAATTATATTCAATCCCTATAGGTAAATTCATATATATCGATTTCACACGCTTTTACACTAAGTTTACCATTTCGTTTTTTGTTAATTTAACCTGTTATTTCACTGATTTCTCCCTTTTGTGGTTATTTCATTAGGAATTGATGATCTTATAACATTACCCTCGAAAATGTGACTAATTATGGAAATGTCCATGCAGTAGAAAAATTACGTCAATCTCATTTGTTAATCAATTCACTCACTCTCCCAGGTTTATTCTAAATTTAGTTTGGCACGAAGGTGGCATTTGTTTAGGTTCTTTAATAAGTGATAATTTATTAACTGCTATCCAAAGATATATCTACCTCACCTACTTTTATACTAAGTTTATCATTTTTTGTTATTTTAACCGTTCTTTCACCAGTTTCACTGGTTTTTGTGGTTTATCTCATTTATTAATTAAATCACATTCTCCCCGGTCTGACCCAATTTAGTCGAGTTTATCCAAATTTTTTAATCAATGCACCTATTATCTTCGGTTTAACATTTAAAAAAAGACCAAATATTAAAGATAGAGAAAAATTAATCTAAAAAAGTTTAAACCTGATTTTGTATTCAGTAATTGATGATCACCATATTATTTTCATGATTTCATTTAGATGTTTTAAATTTTTTTTTATTAATTCTATTTATACTTCTCTTGTCGTATTTATTGCCCTAATACTTTCAACGTCAGTTGTCCTAATTAAACTATACTTATAATTCAATGTTCTCTTTGGCGTGAATTTATATCTTATGTGTATATATGTGTCGTATTTTGAAGTGTTTATATTGAAGCTTGTCTTGTTATGTTGATTAGAAATAAAAAATTTATATTTTGGGGAAAAGATTGAATTTTATTATTTTTTATTTGATATGGAAGAAAAAGGTGAAGGGTGTTTGTGTATATACATCCTTTCACATGTCATATGAATGTGTCAAGATCTTCATTCCATTTTGACATTTTTTCTTTCATTGTATTTCAAATTTCTAGATCCAGATTGGTACAAAAATAAGGCTGAAAATAATGAAATTAAGTCTAACTACCATGCAAAAACATGATCCTATAATTATAATACATAATTTAAGAAATCTAATGGAACTAAAAATATAATACAAAAAATACATGGGGGTGGGGGTTGGGACCCACTGTGGGGCTATAATAAAAAAATCTTAAAAGGTCCAAAAAATACCTAAATATGCCCAAAAATATCAAATAATCACAAATTACTAGCACGACGCGCACACAAATATCACACAGGGATTTGTAATGTAACTAGGATTTTCTCTTATAAAATAGTAAGTGGAGAATTGATAAAAACTCTTATGTTGGATGAGAAGATAGGCAGTTTAGATGGAAAGCTCATATATTTTTAAGTGATGGCTTTTTTTTTTTTTTTTTGGTAATTTGAAACTTTTATTTTTAATAATAAAAATAAATTTTATGGGTAGTAAATGGAAGAATATGCACGTGCATTTCCCTTGAGTTCGGCACTGCCGTTGAACATCTGAAAAAGTAAACAATGAAACAAATAACCCATAGTGGAGAATAATATGGGTAAAAAAACACAACAAGGACGACTTTGTAAGAAATAAATAATAAGAAAGAACACAAGTTGTGTTTAGCCTATATCCATATATAATTCAAGTATTAATTTCAAATGTTGCTTAATATTTAAGTCAAATAGTACTACTATACTTTTGTATGCTACTAGAAAAGTGCACGTGCGTTGCACGTGACATGCTTTTTAATCATATAATACCAAAATGGGCCCACAAATTTCAAATTGACAAATGTCATCTACGTTATCCAAATCTGCTTTTTCCTATTATAAAAATGTGCCCCCGCTCCGACTCTCATTATTACACTCACCTTATAGTATAGCTTAACTAGTGGGTTCAATTCTAGCCTTCTCCAACAGAGAGGTAATTACCAAAACACCCCTCCACCCGCTCCTCCTAAAAAAACATATTTTCCATATCATTGCCACCCACTCCTTTCTCCGCCGCCACCACCCCTCAATTCCCTACTCCTCCAGTCCTCTACTCCCCATCCATCCACATCCCTACTCTTCCATCCCTCTGGTCCACTACTCTGCCGCCACCAACCATCCACCTCCCTACTTCACCACCACCAACCAATCACTCCCTACTCCTCCATTGACACCACCTATCCACTCCCTTACTCCTTCACCGTCACCACCACTCCACTCCCTTACTCCACCGCCACCAACACCAAAACCGCCACAACTGCTAAAACTTCAAAATCAAAATTGGTTGTCACAAAAAGTTTATCCTCCAAATATTTCCACATCAATGTGAATGGACGTGGCCGTCAGATCTGCATGTCGGCCCTCTGCGCCATCCTTATCTTCCAACTGACCCGAGAACTCGGCCACTGCTCCAGTCGAGAAACCATTGAATGGCTCATTTGTCAAGCCGAGCCAACCATCATTGCAATCACCCGGACTGGGTCGACCCACGTTGCTCCCATCCCCGCCAGTTGTGGGACTCTTCAGTTGTCCTTCACTTCTGCCATCGTTTATGCACCGGTAATGGGAATTGGATATGGAGGTAGCTTGTATATGGTGCCGCCAATTTCGGCGCCGCTGAGTATGATGGTTCCGCTATCGAACTATCATACTCGACGGCGCCGGAACCGACGGCACCATATACATGCAACATCCATATCCACTCCCCATTACCGGTGCATGAACTGTGGCGGAAGGGAAGGACAACTGAAGAGTGCCATAGCTGGTGGAGATGGACCCAAGTGGGTAGGCCTAGTCCCGGTGACGCCAATGATGGTTGGCTCGGCTTTACGGATGTGCCATTCGATGGTTTCTTCTTCGGAGCGGTGGTCAAGTTCTCGGGCTAGTTGGAAGACACGGGAGTCGCTGAGGGCCGACATTGTGAATTACTTCAACACCTAATACAATCTAAAAATGAAGTAACGAATAATTAATCAAGTAAAATTACCGTGAATTTGTGATTGTTCATGATGAGTTTCTGATTTGTAATGAAAAAAATTCTAGAAAATTAATGTATTAAACTTCAACACTGCAATAAAGCAACTTAAAACTAAGAGTAAATTCGGTGTTATTGAGTTAGTAAGAAATAAAGTTGTAAATAACATGAAATAAAATTGAAGGTTAAAATAGAAATCATGTTCAAATCGTGTTATATGAGGTCTCTCTGAAGAGTTGCTAACAAATATGCTAGACTTATCGCCTTGGTAGTGACTCCACTTTAATATAATTTGAAGTTTTCTTAATAAGTTAAAATATTGAAGGCACAAACGAAAAAAAATTAATGCATTCACACACACATATGCACACGCATGCGTGTGTGTATATATATATATATATATATATATATATGATGGGATTTGATTTCATTAATAGTGGTTGTTGAATTAAAATATCGTATTATAGGTATTTGGTCAGTGGGAATTCTAAAGATTTCCCGGTTGAAAAGGAAAAAAAAAATAGAAATGTCTCCTACGTTACACATAATATGTAGACGTATCGACTTAATTTCATTAAATCATGTTATGATTTGGACAGAGTCATTAATTATGTGAGGTTGTCGTGTTTTACACGAAGAATAGTTAATGTAATTGTTCATACCATGTTGTTGATTTATAACCAAATATAATTCTTCAAAATTGACTTTTCGTAAAGATTTATAGGAAACCAAATATAGGTTCTTAAATGGGACAAATAAAATCTTAATGGGTAAATTATTCAAACCTACAATTAAAAAATAATTATATTCAAACCCTATAGGTAAATTCATATATATCTATTTCACACGCTTTTACACTAGGTTTACCATTTCGTTTTTTCTTAATTTAACCTGTTACTTCACTTATTTATCCCTTTTGTGGTTATTTCATTAGGAATTGATGATCTCATAACATTACCTCCGAAGATGTGACTAATTATGGAAATGTCCATGCAGTAGAAAAATTACGTCAATCTCATTTGTTAATCAATTCATTCATTCTCCAATGTTTATTCTAAATTTAGTTTAGCACGAAGGTGGCATTTGTTTAGGTTCTTTAATAAGTGATAATTTATTAACTACTATCCAAAGATATATCGACCTCACCTACTTTTATACTAAGTTTATCATTTTTTTGTTATTTTAACCCGTTCTTTCACCAGTTTCAACAGTTTTTGTGGTTTATCTCATTTATTAATTAAATCATATTCTCCCCGGTCTGACCCAATTTAGTCGATTTTATCCAAATTTTTTAATCAATGCACCCATTATCTCCGGTTTGACATATTTAAAAAAAGACCAAATATTAAAGATGGAGAAAAATTAATCTAAATAAGTTAAAACCTGATTTTGTATTCAGTAATTGATGATCATGATATTGTTTTCATGATTTCATTTAGATGTTTAGATTTTTTTTTTAATTAATTCTATTTATACTTCTCTTGTCGTATTTATTGCCCTAATACTTTCAACGTCTATTGTCCTAATTAAATTATACTTATAATTCAACGTCCTCTTTGGGTTGAGTTTATATCTTATGTTATATATATGTCGTATTTTGAAGTGTTTATATCGAAGCTTGTCTTGTTATGTTGATTCCAAATAAACTTTTTATATTTTTTTAGTTTGATTATTTTGTAATTTTTTATATTTTGGGGAAAAAATTGTTTTTTATTATTTTTTATTTGATATGGAAGAAAAAGGTGAAGGGTGTTTGTGTATATACATCCTTTCACATGTCATATGAATGTGTCAAGATCTTCATTCCATTTTGACATTTTTTCTTTCATTGTATTTCAAATTTCTAGATCCAGATCGGCACAAAAATAAGGCTGAATATAATGAAATTAAGTCTAACTACCATGCAAAAACATGATCCTATAATTATAATACATAATTTAAGAAATCTAATGGAACTAAAAATATAATCCAACTACGCCCCCTGGAAAAAGAGCGGCGATTTAGCTTATGCTAAAAATACAAGGGGGAGGGGGTTGGGACCCACTGTGGGGCTATAATAAAAAAAATTTCAAAGGTCCACAAAATACCTAAATAAGCCCACAAATTACTAGCATGACTCGCACACGAATATCACACAGGGATTTGTTAGTTTTGACCAAATGTAACTAGGATTTTCTCTTATAAAATAGTAAGTGGAGAATTGATAAAAACTCTTATGTTGGATGAGAAGATAGGCAGTTTAGATGGGAAACTCATATTTTTTTAAGTGATGGCCTTTTCTTTTTTTTTTTTTTTTGATAATTTGAAACTATAATTTTTTATAATAAAAATAAATTTTATGGGTAGTAAATGGAAGAATATGCACGTGCATTTCACCCGAGTTCGGCACCGCCGTTGAAAATCTGAAAAAGTAAACAATGAAACAAACCCATAGTGGAGACTAATGTGGGTAAAAAAACACAAGGACCACAAGAAGTAAATAATAAGAAGGACCACAAGTGGTGTTTACTCTATATCCATATATAAGTCAAGTATTAATTTCAAATGTTGCTTAATATTTACGCCAAATATTACTACTATACTTTTGTATGCTACTAGAAAAAGGCACGTGCGTTGCACATGACATGCTTTTTAATCATACAATACCGAAATAGGCCCACAAATTTCAAATTGACAAATGTCATCTAAGTTATCCAAATCTGCTTTTTCTCAGTATAAAAATGTGCTCCCGCTTCGACTCTCATTATGACACTCACCTTATAGTATAGCTTAACTAGTGGGTTCAATTCTAGCCTTCTCCAACAGAGAGGTAATTACCAAAACACCCCTCCACCCGCTCCTCCTAAAAAATAACGTATTTTCCATATCATTGCCACCCACTCCTTTCTCTGCCGGCACCAACCCTCAATTCCCTACTCCTCTACTCCTCAACTCCCCACCCATCCACATCCCTACTCTTCCATCCCTCTGGTCCCCTACTCTGCCGCCACCAACCATCCACCTCCCTACTTCACCAACACCAACCAATCACTACCCTACTCCTCCATTGACACCACCTATACACTCCCCTACTCCTTCACCGTCAACACCACTCCACTCCCTTACTCCACCGACACCAACACCAAAACCGCCACCACTGCTAAAACTTCAAAATCAAAATTGGGTGTCACAAAAAATTCATCCTCCAAATATTTGCACACCAAATTGAACGGACGCGGCCGTCGGATCTGGATGTCGGTCCTCTGCGCCGCCCTTTTCTTCCAACTGACCCGAGAACTCGGCCACTGCTCCAATCGAGAAACCATCGAATGGCTCATTTGTCAAGCCGAGCCAACCATCATCGCCGTCACCAGGACTAGGTCGATCCACGTTGCTCCACCCAAGTGGGTATACCTAGTCCCGGTGACGCCAATGATGGTTGGCTCGGCTTGACGGATGAGCCATTCGATGGTTTCTCCATTGGAGCGGTGGTCAAGTTCTCGGGTCAGTTGGAAGACACGGGCGGCGCGGAGGGCCGACATTGTGAATTACTTCAACACCTAGTACATTCTAAAAATCAAGTAATGAATATTTAATCAAATAAAATTACCATGAATTTGTGATTGTTCATGATGAGTTTCTGATTTGTATATAAGGAAACAAATTCTAGAAAATTAATGTATTAAACTTCAACACTGCAATAAAGCAACTTAAAACTAAGAGTAAATTCGGTGTTATTGAAGTTAGTAAGAAATAAAGTTGTAAATAACATGAAATAAAATTGTTAATTTTTATATTTTGGGGAAAAAATTGTTTTTTATTATTTTTTATTCGATATGGAAGAAAAAGGTGATGGGTGTTTTTGCATATCCATCCTTTCACATTAATCATGATTCAAGGGTCATATAAATGTGTCAAGATCCTCATTCCATTTTGACCTTTTTTCTTTCATTGTTTTCCAAATTTCTAGATCCAGATTGGTACAAAAATAAGGCCGAATATAATGAAATTAAGTCTAACTACCATGAAAAACATGATCCTTTAATTATAATACATAATTAAAGAAATCAAATGGAACTAAAACTATAATCCAATTATGCCCTCTGAAGAAAGAGCGGCGATTTAGCTTAAAGGAAAAGATAAGATGAAAATACAGAAAATAAATGAGACCAGAAAACCAAATGAAACAAAAGACATAGTCGTATTGAGACATAATATTGTTTGGTAGATGGATGAATTCATAAATATTTTTCTTTTTCATTTTTGTTAAATTAATAAATAAACAATTTATTGTTTTAAAAGGGGCGGGAGTAATTTTGGAATAAAATGTTCAATATTATTTCAGAGGGGGGTAAGTGTTACAATTGATACTTTAGGAGAACAATTGATACCACCCCAATACTTTAAGGGGGGAAACTGTATTTCACCCTGAAAGAAATTAATCTTTTCATATTTCACCCTATTAAGGAGTTTTTTCAATTACTTTCCCCCTATTATATTTAGGACTATGCTAGCATCATAGCCCAACATCACATCCCATAATATAAAATTGCAAAAAAAAATATCATAACTAATCATCAAATAAAAATAAATCCTATTTATAAAATAAACCCTAAAACCCTAAACCCTAAGTAAAATCCTAAATTAAATATTATGTCATAAAATCTAAATTCTAGGCATTGCAAATACTTTTAAATTATGAGTTTATATTTTTATTGTAATTTTCGAGATATTTAATATTCAAATATTGATAAATGATAAATTAACATTTAAAAAATAATAAATTATTTTTTATATGAGTAATATCGTATAATTTAGGTGTTCTTCTATAATTTTTAAAAGTTGAGATATTTATATTCAAATATTGCTTCTGACGCCGAGCATGGTTGGGGTTAGAGTGAATTGCAGCAATAGGGGTTTGTTTATTTAATTTATATTTTATAGAATAATTAATATCTCAGTTTGAAATGCACATTTATATTTTATACTAATGAACTATTAATCTCAGTTTGAAATGCACATTTATATTTTATACTAATGAACTATTAAATGTCTTATATGCGCGTGAACAACTTTACAAGTCATAGGGGTCGTTTTGCCTATTTTTTGTTTTTATAGGGAGATAATTTGTTTATTATTTTATGAGTGAGTTAGAAAGTCAAATAAATTTTTATTCGATGTAGCATGCAAAAAACTTGACAATATCTAGTATAAAAGGTTGTACAATTTCGGAATCCAAAATTTAATGGAAATTAGAAGAGAATATTTTATGTAATTGGTTTAAAATTTTGTCTACATTTTTTTTAATGGTGTTTTGATGCAACTTTAATTAAATTTGCATTTTTTGATTTAAGCAATTCAATAGTTGCATCTCAAACCATTGTGGACTTATCTCAAACCATGTGGGTATCAGAGCAAAATATGACAAATAAGGTACTTTATCCTCAAATTAATGTTGCACTTTTACTCTCAATTTCGACGAATGAGTTAACTCTCTATTTGAACGAGGTAAATTGCTCCTTTTAAATTTTCGGAGGTGGGGGTAATGTGCTTATTTTAATTTATATGAAGATAAATTGAACATATACAAATCACAAGGAATAAATTGTCATTAGATCTTTATTAATTTTATGTAACAACATCTTGTAGCCGTTATTTTGCTCAAAAATTTCATCACAATTTATAACGGTTGGAAAATGCAGGAATTTTCATTAGATGAATCCTTTTAGTGGATATGTTACATCAAGTAATATATTTGAGGGTGAAGTGTCATTGGTTAAATTTAATTTTACTCTTAATTTGGGATGGTTATCAGTTTTTCTATATATTTTTTTTTAATGCCAGTTTACCCCCTATAAAATGTATATTATTTAATTTATCCACCTATGATTTGAAAAAAAAACACTTACCCTCCTATGAAAATTGTAAATAAGCAATTATCCCATTTATTCGGAGAGTGTAACTCACTTGTCAAAAATGAGAGTGGACATGAAATGTGCTTTGTAACATAGAATGGTAAATTACCACATGTATGATAACACAAGGAAGTAAATTGTCACATATATCATAATATACGAGGTAAACTGTGATATTATCATAACACAGGGTGGTAGACTTCCATATATAAAAATGTCAAAGAGGCGATGCGAAACTTTTATAAAATTAAAGGGAGTAAAGTGTTATTTTTCTATTCACAGAAATATAAATAATACATTATGAATAACAAGGGGTAAATTGTCATTAACCCTTTCATTTTTTAATCTAGAGTCAACTTAACTATATCACATAACTTAAAAATTGATTTAAATTTCATAGGAGATCTCTGAAAATCTCTACCAAAGCATATCTCTACCTAGCTTAATACAAAAGTAATTGAAGTCCATGATTTGAAAAATACTCAAAAATATATATGATTCTCGCATCTTGTCACACCACACAATGGACGCCAATTTTCTTGGTGAAGTAAGAGTAAGAGAAATATTTCCTCTAAACAAATTAAAAAGTGATATTTCACCTTTCACATGTTCACACATCTGCAATTGTGTCGAGAATTAGAATTTTGAAATTTAAATTTGTTTATAGTTGAACTGAAACATCAAATTTTTATTACAATTTTTTAAGCAATGTTATTTCTCTAATGTTAAGTAGAGAAGTCAGATTCATATCTCTGTTGTGAGAGATTCTCACTAAATGTGTCCGACGCGCCTCGATAGTTACTATAAACCCTTGTGAAACAAAAAAAAAAAAGTTTAGAATACTATACCGCACGGACGTGATATGTTCTTACTTGCAAAGAATCATATCCAACTTATAGCAAATCTCTCTAACATGTACACAATATCCACACAAATATTTAATTAAGGTTTCATTTTAAAGACAATCAATAATAAAGTATATGATAAAAAAAATACTGAAAAAACTTTTGAAGGTGTATAAATAGACAGGTAAGGAGGGAATTGCAAATATGGTACCAAACTATATATAGCGATTCTCACTTGTGGTATCACAAAAAATGAGGTCGATCAATTTGGTACCCCAATTTAAGAAATTTAACCAGATTTGATACCACCGTTAAATTGGACCCAAAATCACCGTCAATTGAACACGTGCTCCTCACCATGGGCTGTTAAGTCGCGAATGGAGGAAAAGTTTGGGGAGGGAATTGTATTTTTCATACCAAACCTTTGCCTACTTTATACATTTCATACCACACCTTTCAGAATGACACATTTCATACCAAAATCAATCAACCTTTTTCAATTTTCATACCACCGTTAAATTTTGGATGGAATCGGACACGTGCGGCGCACGTGTCCGTTAAGTCACAATTTTGAATTCTTAGGGGGGGATATTTGCAATTGGTCAGGGGGATTTTTGCAATTATTTTCCACCATCTCCACCACCTCCACCACCTCCACGTACTTTTCAATTTCCCGGTGACTCCGGCCACCATTAAACCTCTCCTTGGTGGCTACGGCTTCGTCTTGACCTCATCTACAAAGATCATACACTATTTCGTTGTTTCATATCGATCCCGTAGCTTGTATTTCAAATCTAAGAATTTTAGTGTTTTCGGTTTTTGCTCCGCCTCCGGCGGAGGAGGTCGACCCACCGTCTAACACTTAGTTCCGTTCATTCCCCTTGGTGTAACGGTTCTTTTGCCACCAACCTCATCCATTTTCATCAAGTATTGAAGAAATCCCCAATTTTTAAAATTTAGGTTACTATTCATCATCTTCCACATTAAGAAATCTGGTATTTTTTGACACTTGCGCCGCACGTGTCCGATTCCATCCAAAATTTAACGGTGGTATGAAAATTGAAAAAGGTTGATTGATTTTGGTATGAAATGTGTCATTCTGAAAGGTGTGGTATGAAATGTATAAACTAGGCAAATGTTTGGTATGAAAAATGCAATTCCCTCAAAGTTTGGGCACGTGAAATGCACGCGGCTGCCCAGATTTTGTTCTCTATGAGGGACGAGCAGTCCCTTTCTTCACCATCTTCACTCCACTTCTTCACCATCTTCACTCTACTTCTATTCTTCCATTTGTAGGGCACAAATTTTCTGCAAAAACCAAAGTTATCATCTTTGTCATGAAGAATGGCGACTTCCAGTGCAAGTTATAGTGCTAGGCGTGTTGTTAATTTATTAACAGTTAATATATACTTTGCATCTTACCCAGTTAATTTATTAACAGTCACTATATGAAAGAGTAAAAAGCTCCATGTTGTTAATTATGCAAAGTTGATTAATTCTAATTTCAAGAAGAAACCATGCTATCAAAAGTGCTTAAAGCAAAATAATCCGTGACAGTAATCGAGATTAAGTGCAAGAAATTAATATACAAAAAGGGTAATTAATCAAATTATAGTGAAATTGCTCACACAAAATCTTTAACTAAATCATTCTCATCAAATGCACAATTTTGAGACAGTAAAATATCCTAAAAGCAAATTAGTTAATTAGTCCTCTCCTACATAGCCACCTCTTCTTTCATTTGCAATTTAACAGCTGGAGGCTTCAAATCTCGGGTTTATAATTAATCATGTAATTATTTGGTTAAGAGGGTATTTTGGGGTTTTGGAATTTTTGCTTAAAAATGTGATTATTTAATACATTTATTAATATGTGTACAATCCACAAAAACAAAAAATTAAATAAAAAAAAGAACGCGGGAGTAACTAAAACTAGGAGAATTAGTTAAGTCAACTCAAGGCTCCAAGTCAAAAGATTTTGGATTCAACATTTTATTAATATGGAGTTTTCTCCTAATTTAATACTACTACTTTTTTGTTAATGATTTTATTTGTAAATTAATTTTAATTCAATAGATTTTTAATTCAGTGGTATTGATGTAATAACATTGATTTATGTATGTCAACTTCAATGAAAATATGCAAATGGCTTGTGAATAAATAACTGCTCATTTTCATCTCCACTGTATATTTTTCTTAATTTAAAGTAGGGACATACTGTCATGGGTTTATAGTTTATAGACCATGATTAATTGATAATTATTATAGATTGATTGAATAAGTTCCACTAATTAATTTTGTATTAGAAAATGTAAACCTTTTCGATGATATTTATTTTAATGCGATAGTTTAAAATAGTGAATAACAGAATGGACTCAAAAGTTTAATTTTGTTTAAATAATTGAAATTCACTAGTACTTTGCCTCATTATTGATAAAAACATGCACGGGTTTTAAAGACCCACAATTGACGATACGTGCTGAATTTTGTCCAAAAATTGACGACAAAAATAAATGTGTCAAGATGGTGTAAATCATGGTATGAAATGTATTTTTTCAAAAAGCATGATATCAAAAGTGTTATTCCCTCATTTATCATAACATAGGAAAAGGGGGTAAAATAACATATTTATAATAGCACATGGGACAAAATGCAATATTTATAATAACATAAGGGGTAAAATGTCACATTTATAAATTGACAGAGTTAAAGTATATATAGTATATAAAAGGGGTAGTTTTGTGTTGAAAAATATTACGGAAACAGTGAAATACTTTTATAAGATTATAATAGTTTAAATGTTATTTTCAAATTACATAAATAAAATTTATATTAATGCAAATCACGTGAGGGTAAATTGTCATTATCTCTATTCAAATATTACAACATGTTAAACAAAATTCAATAAATACTATTATTGCCTACTCCCTTAATATGAAATATCCAGTAGGGACGTATATCATACTTCTGATTTTTGTGATGCTACATACTATTGGGTTCGTAGTTTATACGCCATGATTAATTGATAATTATTATACATTGATTGAATGAGTTTCACTAATTAATTTTGTATGTAATTTAAATTAGAACATGTAAAGCTTTTCGATGAGATTTATTTAATGTACTTTTTTAAAATAGTGAATAATAATAGAAATTGACTCCAAACTTTGGTAAGAACAAATTTTATCTCAGCTTTGTAGATTTAATAAAGCTCTTCCATTCCCCTTGAAGCATTTTGCTTAGGTAGTAAATTGTAACTATCAAATAACTAGTATTGAAAATTGAACCAAGACTTTTAGTCCTGCGAACTGAGCCTTAGTACCTTACCAACGGGCTACGATCTTATTGGTTTTACCCCCTTTGTGATTTACATAATGTTCAATTTATCTTCGATAATTTGAAAAATAGTATTTTACCCTCATGTGATCTTATAAAAGTTTCACACCACCACCTTGACATTTTTAAACTTATATATATGAATTTATAAAATTATCCCTCTTATATGTGACACTTTACTCTCTCTATGTAATGACAAATTAATATTATATTTTACCCCCCCCCCCCCCCTCCCCACCCCCACCCCACCTATTTTACAAAAATACATTTTATGTCTACTCCCAATTTAAATTGCTCCTTTTAAATTTTCATAGGGGGTAAAATGCTCTTTTTCATATATAGGGAGGTGAATTGAACATATACAAATCCGGGGGAGGGGGGTAACTTGCTTGCCGAAATTGAGAATGATTATGAAATGTGTTTTGTAACATAGAGTGGTAAATTGCCACATTTATCTTAATACATGAGGATAAATTATCACATTTATCATAACACAAGAGGTAAAATGCCATATATAAAAATGTCATGGAGGCGGTGAAAACTTTTATAAGATAAAAGACGAATAAGGTGCTTTTTTCTTCCAAATAACAGATATATAATTTAAACATTATGAATATCACAGAGGATAAATTATCATTAAGTCTTTCTTTTATTTGATATAAAGAAGTAGTGCGCGCATGCTAATTTAACTTAACTTTTCGTAATTCTCAAATTAGATCAACAGAGCTTACAAAACAAACAAGGAGAATTTCAATAGAATGTGTAATGTTAATCGAAAAGTTAATTTGATAGGTTAAATCTATTTTAATGTCGCGATACGATCATTGACCAACGCATCTTAACCAATATATGACGCATTAATATTTTTTAATATGATGCATGTAAATGGGGCAGACATAGCAAAAATATATAGTAGTCCACAAAGATATCTAGAACATTCTTTTTGTATATACATGGTTCTAGATTATGAAGTAAAACGTTCTAGACAAATATATATGAAAAGCCTCTAGAGAATCACTTTCAGCCACTAGATCAAGTTGATTTTCACCCTCTGTTTAAGAATGTAGTTATATAAATAGGGCAATACCTTATTTTAAAATTTTAATTCTTATATCTTATTTGACCAAAACAGATCAAATAGAAAAAAACTGAGATACGTTTACATTAACAACAAAAAAAAAATTGAGGCCCCTCTATAGTCAGGGCCCTAGGCGAGGGCCTAAATTGCCTAGCTATAGAGCCGGCCCTGTTCGAAGCCCACCATACATGCCAGATGCATTTCGTCATTCCATAGAAATATTGTCTTCCTTGATGATGATTCTCCAACATCAGGTTTCTTTCCCTTTCCCGCTTTTGTCTTCCTCTTCCCTAGAGGGGTTTCAGCAACCGAACCCTTTCCCTTTTCCAGAGGGACCTCCTTTCCCAGGGTATCCTCCCCTTTCTCCTTCCAATTGTATAAACTGAGGACAACCCCCGCGTCCAAATTCTCTAGGGCTTCCTCGAGTAACATAATAGCAACTTGTGGCGGTTTTACAAGGTTGCGTAAAAGTGCGATGTCTGATTCAATCATTCTTCTGTACTCAAACACATGGTTGATTCGAGAGTGCATATCGTCAATTCCATTAATGTGCGCCAAAAACTCTTGCAGTTTCATCGCCATGGGAGAAAATGGGAACTGGGGATGCGGCGAAAAAGAAATTAGGTTTTGTAGTTGGGCCGGGCTTTGGGTTATAAAGATTAATTATTTGTTCTATTAAAGATTCATGTTGGATAATAAAATTAATTCCTTTTATATTTACATAATACTTTATTAAGATAAATCATAATAAATATTATACCATTATTTTAAAAATGTATTAATTAATAATTTTATTTTTATGCATATTATCATTTAAAAATATGAATATTAGATAAGATAATTTGAACACATGAGCTAAATTTTGTGAAATTGTAATGATAATTAACTTGTTTTTGAAACATAAAAATGCTGGTTTGAATTTTAAAATTGAAAATTCTATTAGACACGAAAACCTAGGAGAATGAGTGAATTGATTAACAAATGAGATTGACGTAATTTTTCTACTGCATGGACATTTCCATAATTAGTCACATTTTCGAGGGTAATGTTAAGAGATCATCAATTCCTAATGAAATAACCACAAAAGGGAAAAATCAGTGAAATAACAGGTTAAATTAACAAAAAACTAAATGGTAAACTTAATGTAAAAGCGTGTGAAATCGATATTTCTTTTGAAAATTCTTAAGAAATTGTTACTTATTAAAGACCCTAAAAAATATTATAGAACATCAAAAACTAAAATTATGCCACGTTCGTGTTATATGAATAAAATAAAGCTAGATTTAGATAACTTAAAAACTTATAAATGGCTCAAGCCAAAAAAAGTCAAAGCACAAAAATGGTTAAAACCGGTGAAAAGACGGGCAAAATTTGATTATAAAATATATGGTAAAAATGGTAAAATCAATGAAAAATGATTTAGATGGAAGTAAAATTTGAATAAATGAAAATGAAAATAAGGTGTAATCTCGTGACAATTTTATTTCCTTAAACACTGTTATATTCCTTAATTTAGCAACTCTTTTTCCACAATTTTTCTTAGTGTTTCCAAAATATTTTTGAAAAATTCTCGAAAAGTTTTCAGTATTTAACTGACCGAAACATACACTTCAAAATAAAATTTTGACGCATGGTTTTCTTCAAATTTTACTCATTTATTTAGTAATATATTGATTTCTAAAAAAAAGGGTAATATATATTGCAAGAGTCTAATTTTTAACAACTTTTAACTATGTGATTAAATTAAGATATTGGTGAATACATTAAAACTTTATAAATTTTCAAATGCTAATAAAGTATAAAGATAAATTAACTACAAACGCTAGTAAAATTTGGTGTTGTTCATATTTTACAATAGATGTTTACTTATAAATCTGTTCATTTTAGAGCGTGTCAATAAGTACTTGCTATTACGATAATTGGAGGAACTATATCTAAGGTTGAGGATGCTCCAAAATCGTTTTGATTACTCGTTCGAGAATTATGATATTTAGCTCTGAAACTGAATCATTTTCTTGTATCTGAGAAAAACTTCTAGATTAACATAAATGAAGCTTAATCCGAATGAATCATACATTTTCTTCCATGATCATGAAACCAGAACTTCATAATTTTTGGATATCAATTTTGTTACAAAGTTACGATCTCATCTACAACTTTCATAATTATGAATCAGTCTTGTAAACTAACGCGTAGCATTATAGATTTTTACAATGAGGGAATTGCGTTTTTCATATCAAACTTTTACCTACTTTAGACATTTGATATCAAACCTTCAAAAAATTCACATTAATAACCAAAAATGAAGGATTATTTTCATATATGCTTGAATTTTAATGGTGATTCTTTGTATGCTTAAGATTATGCTCCAAAACTTCTACCATATCATGTATATGTGCCCTATTATTGTGGCATGATTCTTTATAGATTATGAGATATGATTTAATTTTGATTAATATCCCTAAACTTTCTTAATTTTTTTCGAATTATTTATTGCATATTATAAACTGAAACTTATACCATTAGAAAGCTCTCGTCAAGAGTTTTTCAATCATATAAAGAACACAAAATTTTGTCCCCCAAAAATTGACATAAAAAGGAAATCCAAAAAAATCATTCAATTTTAATATAATTAAATGTATTTTCTTTAAGATTGAATACCAAATATACAAAATAAGTAAAATTTTAGTATTTTTTACAATTAGTCATTTGGGTTTTCATTGAAATTTGTAAATTGATAGAAAATAAATTTACAAAACCCTTTTTCTTTCCCCCAAAGTCTTTCTTTCTTTTTCTTCTCCTCAATACAAAAACCAGGCACACCCTCTTTCTTTCTTCCTCCTCCCTTCCTCCACATTATAGTAGATTAAATTGATTTGCTATTTTGCCTCATCAAATTTATACATACACGTATCTATTTTATATTTATATTTATATTTATATATATATAGATACGTTCAAGATGATGAAGGGAATTTTCGTCAGAGTGACTGGTCCACGTCCAATGTGCCACGTAATGATGTTTTTCTCTCCTCAGTATGGAATCCTAAGCCGGTCAGATCGAGTTGGACTCCACTTCAAGATTCCTAACCCCGTGCTCAAAGAAACTCGTCAGGTTGTGCCGGTGGATGACCCGGCGCTGACCCTTCGATGCCTAAGTCAGATCAATTCAAAGCATAGTAGAATATAGCAGAAAAGTAGTAGTTAAGTCGAGCAGAAAAAATGTACCTTTAAAAGAAACACATGCGGAGTATTTATAGGAGGGGAAAACGGATCTTTTCGGGTCTGTCGGATATTTTCGGGTCGGTCGAATCTTTATTCGTTCGATCCGATTGACATATACATGATCGAATGACTATGTTCGAATGGACTGGTCGAACAACATAAGATCATCTTGGTCGAATAACATAAGATCATTTTGGTCGAATCACATAAGATCATTTTGGTCGAACAACATAAGATCATCTTGGTCGAACAACATAAGATCATCTTGGTCGAACAACATATGATCATTTTGGTCGAATCACATAAGATCATTTTGGTCGAACAACATAAGATTTGATCATAAGGGAGCATACTGGTGTATGTCGAATAAGAGCATATTTTAGTCTTAGTTTGACTTTATTCTGACGTGTAACTTGCCATGTCATTGATTGAATATTTGGTATATCAATAGTTCCCCAAGTTCAAGTGTTTCGATATTGAAGATCGAAGCCTTGAATTTTGTAACTTGAATTTTCGAATTCTTAGTATATCAATCAATTTTACAGTGTTTTTGGTCGATGCTTTTAAAGCTATTCGACCTAAATTTTTTTGGTCGATGCTTTGAAAGCTATTCGACCTAAATCTTTCTAGTTGATGCTTTGATGTCTACCAGATTCTTCATTAACACTTTTACAGTGTTTTTGGTCGATTCTTTAAAGCTATTCGACCTAAATTTTTCTAGTCGATGATTTGAAGCGTTTCGACCTAAATTTTTCTGGTCGATGCTTTGAAAGCTATTCGACCTAAATATTTCTGGTCGATGCTTTGAAAGCTATTCGACCTAAATCTTTCCGGTCGATGCTTTGATGTCAACCAGATTCTTCATTAACACTTTTACAGTGTTTTTGGTCGATGCTTTAAAGCTATTCGACCTAAATTTTCTGGTCGATGCTTTGAAAGCTATTCGACCTAAATCTTTCTGGTCGATGCTTTGATGTCGACCAGATTCTTCATTAACACTTTTACAGTGTTTTTGGTCGATGCTTTAATGCTATTCGACCTAAATCTTTCTGGTCGATGCTTTGAAAGCTATTCGACCTAAATTTTTCTGGTCGATGCTTTGATGTCAACCAGATTCTTTAGTAACACTTTTCCAGTGTTTTTGGTCGATGCTTTAAAGCTATTCGACCTAAATTTTTCTGGTCGATGCTTTGATGTCGATCAGATTCTTCATTAACACTTTTACAGTGTTTTTACCTCGATGCCTCTTCAGCTATCGAGTTCTTCGTTGACAGCTATTATAGCTTTTACCTCGATGCCTCTTCAGCTATCGAGTTCTTCGTTTGACTTAGCTTTTATAGCTTTTACCTCGATGCCTCTTCAGCTATCGAGTTCTTCGTTGACTTAGCTTTTATAGCTTTTACCTCGATGCCTCTTCAGCTATCGAGTTCTTCGTTTGACTTAGCTTTTATAGCTTTTACCTCGATGCCTCTTCAGCTATCGAGTTCTTCTCGAACAACACTTCATTCGACAATGTCGAACAAATTTTTCTGGTCGATGCTTTGAAAGCTATTCGACCTAAATCTTTCTGGTCGATGCTTTGATGTCGACCAGATTCTTCATAACACTTTTATAGTGTTTTTACCTCGATGCCTCTTTGGCTATCGAGTTCTTCTTGAACAACACTTCGTTCGATAATGTCGAACAACACTTCTTTCGCTGATGTCGAAGAAAATGATATTTTGCTCTTCTTCATTGATTTTGTTTGAAGAACATGAGATTTTGCGAATCTTTATTGATATGTCGAAGAACATGTTTTTTCTCTTTCTTTTTTTTTTGTTGCCCCACTCTTCATTAAATTTGCTCGTTCATTGTAGTTGATCGAATGTTTCACAGTTGTCGATTTTTTGCTATCTCGTCGAAGATTATCGTCGAGCTTAAATTTTAAGTAGGTCGATCAAGGCTTTGAGGCAGCTGATGATCTTTTGCTTTCCTCTTCATTGCTTCGATCATCGATTATGTCGAACAATGCCATCTATCACGTCGAACAATGCCTTTTGCTATCCGTTTTATCAATTTGATCATCGATCATATCGAACAGGGATTTTACGTCGAACAATGCCTTGATCATGTCGAACAAGGCCTTTGCTATCCTCATCATCAAGAATTTTATTGAATTGTTCATCAATGATCTCGAACAAGGCCTCTTACGTCGAACAAAGCATTTTGCTTCCTCATCATCAAACATTTCATTGATGTGGTCGATCAAGGCATTTTATGTTGAACAAGGCATTTTGCGTCGAACAAATCATTTTGATTCCTCATCATCAAGCATTTCATTGATGAGGTCGACCAAGGCCTTTTACGTCGAACAAAGCATTTTGCTTCCTCATCATCAAGCATTTCATTGAGTTGTTCATCAATGATGTCGAACAAGGCTTCTACGTCGAACTAGGCCATCGATCACGTCGAACAAGGCCATCGATCATGTCGAACAAGGCTTTTACGTCGAACAAAGCCTTTTGCTATCCTCTTTATCAATTTGAACAGTATGGTTGTTTATGTGAACAACATGACAGTATTGCTCCTCTTCCTTGATATGTCGAAGAAAATGATATTTTGCTTTTCTTCATTGAATTTGTTTGAAGAACATGAGATTTTTACTCCTCTTCTTTGATATGTCGAAGAAAATGAGATTTTGCTTCACTCTTCATTGAATTTATCATCGATGAGGCTTTGAAGCTGCTTGTGACATTCTGCTCTGCTCTTCATTGATTTGATCATCGACGAAGTCGAATAAGGCATTTTTCGTCGAACAAGGCGTTTTACGTCGAACAAACAACTTGTGCTTTTCTTTTACGTCGAAGAAGCAAATTTGTGTTTTTTACTTTTACGTCGAACAAGCAACTTGTTCTTTTTTCTTTTACGTCAAACAAGCAACTTTGTGCTTTTTACTTTTTTACGTCGAACAACTTGTTTTTCTTTTACGTCGAACGAGCAACTTGCTCTCTTCTTTTACATCGAACAACTTGTTCTTCTTTTACGTCGAACAAGCAACTTGCTCTCTTCTTTTTCTTCGAACAAGCAACTTGCTCTCTTCTTTTTCGTCGAACAAGCAACTTGCTCTCTTCTTTTACGTCGAACAAGCAACTTGCTCTCTTCTTTTACGTCGAACAAGCAACTTGCTCTCTTCTTTTTCGTCGAACAAGCAACTTGCTCTCTTCTTTTTCGTCGAACAACTTGTTCTTCTTTTACGTCGAACAATGCATGTCGAACAAGAAATCTTTTTATGTTGATGACATTTTGTTTGCTTCATCATTGAGCTCATCCATCGACGTGGTCGATCAAGACCTTCATGGAAGCTGACGATCTTTTATGTTTGCTTCATCATAGAGCTCTACATCGATGTGTTCGATCAAGACCTTGGGATATCGATTTCGACTCCAGGAGTATTTTGCTTGCTCATCCATTATCTATGGGTGTTATCGATGAGTTCCTTCAACTCTGCTCGAGTAACTTGAAAAAGTCTCGTTCTGGTACTGAAGGTCTTATATTTGGTTGTTCCTCATCGCATATGCTTATTCGATCAACTTTTATGTTGTTTCAAAGCTGCTCATGTTCTAGCAATGATGCTGCTATCCTTGATCTGGTCATCGTTCTTGTTCGAGCATTGGTTAGAGGTTCCCACAGACGGCGCCAACTGATGAAGGGAATTTTCGTCAGAGTGACTGGTCCACGTCCAATGTGCCACGTAATGATGTTTTTCTCTCCTCAGTATGGAAACCTAAGCCGGTCAGATCGAGTTGGACTCCACTTCAAGATTCCTAACCCTGTGCTCAAAGAAACTCGTCAGGTTGTGCCGGTGGTTGACCCGGCGCTGACCCTCCGATGCCTAAGTCAGATCAATTCAAAGCATAGTAACATATAGCAGAAAAGTAGTAGTTAAGTCGAGCAGAAAAAATGTACCTTTAAAAGAAACACATGCGGAGTATTTATAGGAGGGGAAAACGGATCTTTTCGGGTCGGTCGAATCTTTATTCGTTCGATCCGATTGACATATACATGATCGAATGACTATGTTCGAATGGACTGGTCGAACAACATAAGATCATCTTGGTCGAATAACATAAGATCATTTTGGTCGAACAACATAAGATCATCTTGGTCGAATAACATAAGATCATCTTGGTCGAACAACATATGATCATTTTGGTCGAATCACATAAGATCATTTTAGTCGAACAACATAAGATCATTTTGGTCGAACAACATAAGATTTGATCATAAGGGAGTATACTGGTGTATGTCGAATAAGAGCATATGGAGGTAAGTTGAACATTATGAATATCACAGGAGGTAAATA
The DNA here is from genome assembly GCA_030819805.1 of Penstemon newberryi var. newberryi. Lineage (NCBI taxonomy): Eukaryota > Viridiplantae > Streptophyta > Magnoliopsida > Lamiales > Plantaginaceae > Penstemon > Penstemon newberryi. The sequence goes on along the minus strand of JAUALY010000001.1, from coordinate 74,953,095 downwards.
GCCATTAACTTATAATATAAATTAGGGTCTTTTCTGTAGCTCTTCCAATATTGAAGGGGTATGATATGTTACTTTTAGTTATAACGTAATTAGTATAAATTTGTATTGTAATTATTATAATACAATTTATAAAATGGTCATGTTTATACAATTAGGTGAAGCTCTTATACTTAACTTAAAAATTAATTAACATATCAGTAGTCCTTAGATATGACTTTCCTCTAGAACCCGAAGCTGCGCAGCTTTAGCTATGTTTTGCATGGCCTTGAATTTGGTATCATAAAACGATGGAGACATATTATTTTGGAAGGGGACTGCAAATTTGTTGTTAACGGCATCACGGGTCATAAAGTGTACAATTCATTTCAAGCAGCTAGTTAGGAGTTTAGATTCATATATTTGCGCTCACGGGGTTAGGAAAGTAATTACGTTGCTCTTGTTTTAGCTAAAGTAGTGATGAGTGTAACTTTCGTATATTAATTGTTTATTGTTAATGTCCAGGTATCAAGTCCAGTACGACTCGTCAATAGGAGGATAAGCAGGTCAATCAAGCTTCTCCTCTAAAGTTTTTAGGGATCTTAACCTGAAATCAAAGATAACTACGTTAGGCTAATACCGGTGGTGACCCGGTGATAACCCTGCGAAACTTAAGTCAGTCTTAAGGATAAGAGATATGGTATTAGTAATGTATTCAGATTGTGCGTACCTATTCTCATTAAAGAGGGGTATTTATAGTTTTAGATTCCAACTACCGGGTCGGGTTGTGACAAGACGTATGAGTTCGGATATGGATACGGAAGATTCGACTTGACCCTGTGGTGCTTGGTTGTGAATTTTCTCAGGATGTCGGCAATCGATATCCTTATCGATTGCGTATTTTCAGTGGTCGACACGCTTATGAAATACCTATATTTAAGGCCACGTCAACATTTATATATATATTTTAAGCATATGTGGAATGCCACGTCAGGAGACGAAGACTTGGTATATCAAGTAGCATTTAGTATTTCCCCGTTTTCTAATATGCTCCATAGTTTTATTTGAGACATTGTAATTCATGACATTGATCATTAATAAATCATCCGTGGATTCCTCAAAAAAAAAAAAAAAAAAAAAAGATAAAATATTTACTAAAATAATGTGAGGTTGTCTATTTTGACTCGTGGAGTAAGTCACCAACAATCCCAATGAGATTTGTTCACTTGGATAAAATACAACCGCATCTAATTCTGTAAAAGACCAATTGTAACCTTACCCTTTATTTTGTAAAAGACCCATTTGACTATCTCCAACCGAAGCCCTTACCCTCTTGCCTTCTTGACTCCACTCTTGCGCACTTGCCCTTGCACTCTTGACCCCCCTTTCGACCCACCTAGAAAGCCATATTCTGATGCAGGATTTGTAAAAGCAAGTATACGTAATCGCAACAAGTAATATAATAATAAGTAGAGTATTGTCTCCACAGGGAATTAATGAGCTAACTTAACTAATTACTAAAAGATCACTCTTGTTCTTATCCAAATTAAACGAATCTGTGATTTGATTATAACTAAGCAACAATGAAATTAAAATGAATTTAAAATTGACAAGATTAACTATGATGATAAAAACCTAGGATTACAACTTCCTTCAATGTCAAACTAATTGCTCTTATTTTCCCAACAATTTTGGTTCAATTAAGTTTCATTGCTAGTCTAGGGCACTTAAGTTTCTGCAATTTCTTTCCAGAATATTGTAAAACTAATTTAACCTAATTAAAGAGCTATATTCCTATGCCAATGAAGTTAGGCAAATTGAATCAAGAACAAGCCCTAATTGTGACTACCTAAGGCAATTAAGTATATTCCTATCTTAGTTGCTAAACAAATTACCCAATTCAATTTGGGTGTAATTCGTACAAAGGTTACCCAATCTTAACTTAAAACATAATTTCCTCTCCCGATTCAATTAGATTTGTGAAACAATAGTTCATCAGGCTATTGAAATTCAAGCACAAGAATGTGTATACAACAAATCTCAATAAAATAGAATAAGGAAAAATAAGTAACAATCAATTCAAACAAAGAATTCCATTGCATTCCTAGAAAAGTAAATTCAGTTCATAGTAAAAACAGAAATAAACTCAAAAATAATAATTGTCATGAGTAGAAGATCACAAAAGAGATAAGAAAAGAGAATAAGATATGTCTTCAAATCTTCAAAAATTGTGTTCTCCGATGTTTTTCATGCTCCTCAATGATATTTTCTTGTTCTTGGTTTCTCCTCTTGTCAAAAAGTGTCCCAAGATCCCTTTTCTCTCTCTTCCTCCACTTAGATATAAGTTTTCAAGTCAAATTAGGGCACTCTAATTAAAATCTGTGGAAATCACTGCCTCGGAGGAGAATTAGTTTCATCCCAGGGGAAACGTTGTTGTCCAGGATTTTTTGTCAGCATTGTGATTTCGCTCCAGCAGAGAGATTTTTCGCTCTAGGGAAGAGGCTTCTGTGTGCACTTCCAAAAATCAAGAGAAAATCTGAAATATTTGTAAGAAAATACCAAAATGAGTACGTGAATCACCAACGAGATAAACCAAGCTAAACCAAATGAAAACGATCCAAGAACTCAAGAAACTAATGTCATTCCCCGCATAAAGATATAGAAATTAACTCTATTGTGTACAGTTAACATCTTCTACCGAAGAACAATCAACATCCATTTAATTCAATTTTACAACTTTGCCCACTCTCACTTTAAAATAATAATAATAATAATAATCATGGTAATAATAATCGAAGATAATAATAATCGTAATATTAATTTTAAAATAAAACACGTGTCATCATCTCATTGTTTGTGCGAATTTAATTCAATTTTACGTCATTTTCCATTTAGAATTTAATAATGATAATAATAATATTAATAATAATCGAAGATAATAATAAAATCGGAGGAATTGCATTTTTCACACCAAACTTTTATCTACTCTAGATATTTTGTACTAAACCTTCAAAAAAGACACATTTAATACAAAAATTGATGAACCTTTTTCACATTTCCTTTCTCCGTCAATTTTAGGGAGCCAAATTGTGTGTTCTTTTTATGGCTGAAAGGCTCTTGACGAGAGTTTTCTAATAGTACAAGTTTCAATTCGCGAAACACAATAAATAATCCACATAAAATTAATAAAGTTTCGGGATATTAATTAAAATTAAATCATATCTCATAATCTATAAAGAATCATGCGACAATAATTTTCAGATATGATATAGTACACATAAGCATGCTATGACAAAAATTTGGAGCATAATTTTAATCAAACAAAAAATAACCATTAAAGCTCAAGCAAATGTGAAAAAAATATTTCAATTTTGGTATTAATTATGTCATTTTTTGAAGATTTGATACCAAATGTTTAAAGTAAGTAAAAGTTTTGTATGAAACTTATCAGATAAGATCCGAACAACCAACCACAATATGACACATCCGCAACACCCATCTAATAAAAATCTAAATGACAACAGCACTTAATATAGTAATCTAAGTCTAAAGTCATCTACTTTTCGAATTTAATATAGTAAAATCTCAACATATAAAATTAATTGATAACTAATAAATTATCTTACAAGTGTCATTATTTAATTAGGAATAAATTTTATGTATCTACAAATGCCCCTTCTTATTCACGAATAGGGGTGCACATGGTTTTTGAAACCGTACCGGACCGGACCAGACCGTACTGTACCGTACCGAAGTATCGGTTTTTTTCTTCAAAATTACAGGTCTTGGTATAGACGAAAACCGTACTGGATATTTTGGTATGGTATAGATTTTAAGGATTTTATACCGCAAAAAAACCGTACCGTACCAATAAAAATAAATATCTTTTATTTATTAATTTATGCATATATTTAGTGAACATATTTAAATATTATAGGCTCTGTATTTAGCCTTAAACAATTAGGACTCAAATTAAGCCCACTAATATCATAAAAGGCAAGTAACTAAAACCTAAGCATTATCCCTATCAAATCTTCTTCAAATTTGAGTTGTTTCTCCTTCCTCTAGCTAGCATCACAAGTAAATTCATGTAGGTACTTTTTTTTGTTTTATTGTAAAAGTAGATTACCCAAGCCTTGAGTTTTAAAATGGAAATAGTTTATATATTTAAATTGTGTAATGAATGAGATTGCAATATTTTTTGCATTTTTTTTACTGTATTTAATGTGATTCAATATATTTTGCTATTAAATTCATAAAAACTAAACTAAGATCAGAAGATTGAAGCCAAATATTTGGTTAGCATGATGTCCTAAAGTGTTAGCCTATTACAAATGCAAAGCTTAAACAAACAATCAAGCTTTTTTCATGTAAAAACGTACATTTTTTTGTATAATTAAAATAGTTTGAGATCTAAAAAGTTATTGTAAAATACCGTAAAATCGTACCGTACCGTACTAAAACCGCACCGTACCGTATATAATGGTATGGTATTCAAAATGTTAGTTTGGTACGTGACTTTTCAAAACCGCATTAATTGGTACGGTATTAATTTCATTAAAAAAACCGTAAAACCGTACCATGTGCACCCCTATTCACGAATAATGCTTCTGAAGCACACTCTGAAGTGAGTAAGTCGCGACTCCAACATAAAAGGAACTTGGAAAATATTGCGTCATGATAAATAATTTGGACAACCGCGAACTCAGATTTAATTTAAGTGGGCTTCATTTACTCTCACTACTAGAATAAAACGAAATTTCAACGGATTATTTTCAACAAATTTAAATCTGTTGAAATTGAGTATAAAATTTCTACTGAAAAAAAATTCGTTGAAAAATCCGTAAAAATTTCGACAGAATGTAAATCCTTCGAAATTTTTCACATTTTCGACAGAAAATTTTTGTCGAAATTTTTCAAAATTTCAACGGAAATTTTTCTTCCATATCTACTACCACCGCCGCACCGCCGCACCGCACACCCCCTTCGCGAACCAGCCGTCAAGCTCCGCCGCGGGTCAAGCTCTCCAGGTCCGTGCAACCCGCCTCCGGCCAGCTCTGACCGGCACCTACACCACTACAAGGTATAATTGCACTTTAATCCTTCAATTTCGTGTGCTTTATTATGTGCTTTATTTTGGTACTTCAATTTCGATTTTAATTGCACCCCCTTTGAAAACCAAAAGTTATATAGCTAGCTATACCGAAAACATTATATATAAATTAACTTGGTGAATGGTAGACCTTATTCCAATTTGTACACTTCTTAAGCATTACTGTACCCTGAATTTGTTCTTGGTTGATTTTAATTTTGAGTACAAGTTACTAACTCATCAATCAAGAAAACAAGTAGTGTGATGGCTGATTAATCGAGATAGTTAAACTTGCATTAGAATAAAATATATATAATCACTGTTTTCAAATTGTGATTTTATTGAAAGTGATCTTTAGACTTTAGAAATTGAAAGACCCGGCCCACTGAGATATACAAACTAAATGTACTGGTTCACCATGTCCAAAACTGGTGGTTGGGTTGCTGCTTTCTTCATTTTTGGTACTCAAATACACATTCCTGCAAATACAATTTCCAAGTGTTGTTTCGATTATTAAACATCTTATAAATCATGTGCTAAATGCAAAAACACCCCTTCTACTTTGCCTAATTGACTTATTGACAAAAACATAAACCTTGTGTTATTCTTATAAGCAAAAACGCCCCATATGTTTTTTTTTATTATTAGCAAACAACCACATTTAAAATATCTTCATAAGTCAACGGGTAGGTTATTGTCAAATTTTTAGGAGAATATGGGTGTTTTCGCATTTCATGGTAGGGATATACGAAATATTTGCTAATAAAAACTGCATGAACTAACAAATGTAATAAAATTTTAAAATAGGCGTTTCAGATCGAAATATTTTAAGAAACCATTTTTAAAATACTTTATGTTGATCCCTACAACTTCAAGTGAAATATTTTAAAAATAATTTCTTGAATATGTCAATTCAAAATGACCTATGTTCTACAGGTTGGGTGTTTTATGCAGAATTTTTAAAAGTACAAGTAGGTTTGGTGCAATAAAATTTTTACAGGATAATTTCTTGCAAGTTTCGCATAAGACAAGAGAGTACCTTGCATTTTACCCCAAAAAATAACATTATTAGTAAACTGAAAAAGCATCAAGGATGGACACAAGACTCACACTTGTCCTTCTATCAACTTCACACCCATCAACTCTATTCTCCCTCAGATATGCATAGACGCCGCCCCAAGCATATTTTGAATTTATTTTAATTAGTTTGTTTAGTAATTTAAATAAGATTAATTAATTAACTAAAGAGGAGGTCATTTCTAGAATAAAATTTTTTAGAAGGTCATTTTTTAAGATTAAACTTCCTATAAGGTCACTTATGCTCTTAATGAATTACCCGTAATTGTCCAAAACATTGTTATCTTTGATTTGGGTAATGAATGAAAGCAATATGTTTTCCTAAAAAAAATGAAGCTATTCTAAGAATTTACTACGACTTCAAAACAAATGTGCAATTGTATGCACTTTCTTTTCTCATTGATCAAAATTTTCATCTTTTTCGTTGACAACATCGAAAAATTTCCATTTTTTAATCAATGGAAACGAAAATAAGGTGTAATCCAATTTTTTTTTTTTTGCCTTCAACTCCGTTATTTTTCTTAATTTAACAATTCTTTTTACAATTTTTCTTAGTGTTTTCAAAACGTTTCCGGAAAATTATCGAAAAGTTTCCAGTATATAGCTGACCGAAACATACATTCGAAATGACATTTTGATCCAAGGTTGATGTTTTCTTCAAATTTTACTCATTTATTTAGTAATAATATATTGATTTAAAAAAAAAAAAAACGTAATATATATTGCAAGAGTCTAATTTCTACAACTTTTTAGTTGTCTATGTTCAAAGAATAGTGTAAACAACTCTAACTATGTGATCAAAATTTAAGATATTGGTGAATACATTAAAATATTGTAATTTTTCAAATGCTAATAAAGTATAAAGATAAAATTAACTACAAATACTAGTATAATTTGATGTTGCTCATATTTTATAAGAGATGCTTATAAATTTGATCATATTAGAGTGTGCCAAGAAGTACTTGCTACTACGATAATTAAAGGAACAATACCTAATGTTGAGGATGCTCCAAAATTGTTTCGATTGCTCGTTCGAGAACTACGATCTTCAGCTCAGGAACTACATCATTTTCCTGTATCAAAGAAAAACTTCTAGATTAATATGAAGGAAGCTTAATTGGAATAAATCATAAATTTTCTTCTATGATCATGAAATCAGAACCTCACGATTTTTGGGTATCAATTTTGTAACTAAGTTACGATCTCATCTACAAATTTCAGAATTGTGATTTCAATCTTGTAATTCAACTGACACGTAGCAGTAGAGATTTTTACAATGATGGAATTGCAAACTTTTATCTACTTTAAACATTTGATATCAAACCTTCAAACAAGACACATTTAATACAAAAAATGAAGGACTTTTTCTCACATTTGCTTGAGCTTTAATGGTGATTTTTGTTATGCTTAAAATTATGCTCTAAAACTTTTACCATAGCATGTATATGTGCCATATATCATATCTAAAAATTATTGTGGCATGATTCCTTGTAGATTATGAGATATGATTTGATTTTGATTAATTTCCCAAAACTTTGTTAATTTTCTGCGTATTATTTCATAAACTGAAACTTATACCATTAGAAAACTCTCGTTAACAGCTTTCCAGTCATATAAAGAACACAAAATTTGGCTCTAAAAATTGACGGAGAAAGAAAATGTGAAAAAAATATTTCAATTTTGGTGTCAAATATGCTTTTTTGAAAGTTTAGTACCAAATGTTTAAAGTAGTAAAAAATTAGTAGGAAAAATGTAATTTTATCTTTTTACGTCATTTGAATTTTCATTAAAATTTGTAAATTGATGAAAGATTAAATTACAAAACCCTTTTTCTTTCCCCTAAAGTCTTTCTTCTCCTCTTAATACAAAAACCAGACAAGTTGTGCAGTAATCTCTTAAGATTTTGATTCACCTTTAAGATTTTGATTCCCACCAGCTCTGAAAGCCTTGTGCAGTAATCTCTTCTCACTTCTCCTACGGATTGCCAGAGCAAAACCCAAATCTTCATCTTCCTCTTCCTCAATTCAAAATCCCACTGCGCCGCCGCACCACCCACCCCCACCGCGCCGCCGCACCGCCATCCTGCTCCTCGCCTCCGCCATCTCTCTCTCTCAGCCCAGATTTGTAATTTACAGAGGTACAGTCCAAATTTTAAATGCCCAATTTTGTTCCTTTTTTTTTTTTAATTTTCTCTTAATAAATTGGGTTCTAATTGCATTTAAAACCCCAAACTTGAATGATGCTAAAGTAATTTTTTTAGAGAATACTGAGGCTGGGTCTTTGTTGTATTCTTTATAATTTCTATTCAACTTCATTGGATTGTGAAAGTGGTAGGAAGCAGATTATTGTTTATATATGTATTCAAGACAAATTTTTTTTTTTCCAATAAATTTTCGGTTTTTTTGTACCGAATCAAACCGAATAGTACCGAATCGGTAATTTACCGAACCGAAATTTTCGGTTTGACAAACGGTACGAGATTTCAGAATACCGAACCAACCGGTATACCGAAATTCGGTACGGTTCGGTTCGATTTTACCGTTTGCACAGCCCTACAGACAACAAACACTTCCCCTCTTTCTTTCTTCCTCCACATTGTAGTAGATTAATTGATTTGCAATTTTTCGTCATCAATTTATACATACACGTATCTATTTATATTTATTTATATATATAGATACGTTCAAGGTTTTGCTATTGTGGCAGAAGAAGAGGTGCAGCTAGCAGTATTAGGGTTTCCATTCCGAACAGTGTGAAGAAGACGATCGACAATATAAAGGGGAACAGAGGGTTTAAGGGAGGTGCCCCGGTTAATTAGGGAAATCAGCTATTGATTTAAGTCCAAATCAGCTTATAATGATCCCTTGCAATCAGGTACGGTTATGGAAATAATTTTTCTCTTTATTTTCCTGCTATTTTTTTTCGAATACAGTACACATTTTATTCCTGCTATTTTTGTTCGAATACAGTACACATTTTATTGAAATTCTTTGTCTCTGTTATGTAAGCTCCTTTTAGCTACTTGGTGTTTCAAAACTGACTATTTCATGTTATTGCTGGCAATTAAACTTAATAAAAGCTATATATTTTTTTGAAGGAATTGGATTCGCAAGATAAAAGTGACCAAAAGCTAGTTCGGAATATTTGCATCCTTGCACATGTTGATCATGGCAAGACTACACTTGCTGATCATTTAATTGCATCTTATGGTGGGGGTGTGCTTCATCCAAAGCAAGCTGGTAAACTAAGATTTATGGATTACATGGATGAGGAACAACGGCGTGCGATAACCATGAAGAGCTCGTCAATTGCTCTCCATTACGGAGAGCATTCTATTAATTTAATAGACTCACCTGGACACATGGATTTCTGTAGTGAGGTATCTACTGCTGCGCGGTTGAGTGATGGTGCATTGGTATTAGTGGATGCTGTGGAGGGTGTTCATATTCAGACCCATGCTGTGTTGCGTCAAGCATGGATTGAGAAGTTGACACCTTGTTTAGTACTGAACAAGGTCGATCGGCTTATATGCGAGTTGAGATTGAGTCCGATGGAAGCATATACTAGGTTGTTGAGGATTATACATGAGGTCAATGGGATAGTTAGTGCCTATAAGTCTGAAAAGTACTTATCCGATGTGGATTCCTTGCTTTCAGTTCCTTCATCTGATGGTGTGGGTGAAGAAAATTATGAGTTAGTAGAAGATGATGAGGAGGATACTTTCCAACCTCAGAAAGGAAATGTTGTCTTTGCATGTGCCTTCGATGGTTGGGGATTTGGGATATGTAATTTTGCTGAGTTTTATGCTTCTAAGCTCGGGGCAAGCGCAGCCACGTTGCAAAAGGCACTATGGGGGCCACGATACTTCAATGCCAAGACTAAGATGATAGTGGGCAAGAAAGGAATTAGCAATGCAGCCAAGGCGAGGCCTATGTTTGTGCAGTTTATTCTGGAGCCACTTTGGCAAGTTTATCAGACCACATTGGAAGGACATGTGGACAGAGTAATGCTCGATAAGGTTGTTAAATCGTTTAATTTGTCCATTCCTTCACGCGAACTTCAAAACAAGGATCCTAAAGCTGTGCTGCAATCTGTCATGACACGTTGGCTTCCATTGTCAGATGCGATCTTGTCTATGGTGGTGAAATGCATACCCAACCCTGCTTCTGCTCAGTCATTTCGGGTATCAAGATTGCTGCCTAAAAGAGACAGTCTGGAAAATGATGAAAACTCTGATGTGCTTACTGAGGCAGAACTTGTAAGGAGTTCCGTTGAGGCTTGTGATCCCAGTCCTGATGCACCATGTGTTGTGTTTGTCTCTAAGATGTTTGCTGTTCCTGTGAAGATGCTTCCTCGTGGAGAGATTCAGAACAATTTCTCAGATGATGGAGATTCAGGAGAGTGCTTCCTTGCATTTGCTAGAATCTTTAGTGGGGTTATTTTTGCTGGACAGAGGCTTTTTGTGCTTTCTGCATTATATGATCCACTAAAAGTTGAATTAAAGCATAAGCATATCCAGGAAGCCCAGTTGCAGTCATTGTATCTAATGATGGGTCAAGGACTGACACCAGTTGTATCTGCAAAGGCGGGTAATATTGTCGCCATTCGAGGGCTTGGGCAGCATATATTGAAGAGTGCTACTCTTTCATCTACAATCAATTGCTGGCCTTTCTCGAGCATGGTGTTTCAAGTTGCGCCCACACTTAAAGTTGCAATCGAGCCTTCTGACCCTGCTGATATGGGTGCACTCAATAAAGGGTTGCGATTATTAAACCGTGCAGACCCTTTCGTTGAAGTAACTGTTTCTGCTAGAGGGGAGCATGTTCTTTCTGCTGCTGGAGAAGTTCATTTGGAGAGATGTGTTAAGGATCTGAAGGAGAGATTTGCAAAGGTGAGTTTGGAAGTCTCTCCTCCCCTCGTCTCTTATAAAGAAACCATTGAAGGCGAGACGGCAAATCCGTTGGAGAATCTTAAGTTATTTAGTGGAAGTGAATATGTGGAGAAAAGAACACCTAATGGCAGGTGTGTTGTTCGCGTACATGTCATGAAACTTCCGACTCCTCTCAGTAAGCTACTTGATGAGAGTTCTGAACTTCTGAGAGATATACTTGGAGGAAAATCTAGACAGGCTTTAAAAAACTTGGAAACGTCTAGAGGTAGTATTGTGGAAGATGAGAATCCCACTGAAGCACTTACGAAAAGGATGATGAATGCTGTGGAGAGTGATTTTTTCTCTGGCATTAGTGACATGGGAAGGGATTGGGTTGAGAAATCTAGTATGTTATGGAAACAACTCTTCAAAAGGATTTGGGCATTAGGCCCTGGGCAAGTTGGTCCAAATATTCTCTTTGCTCCACCAGCAGAAAAGAGCATAGAGGGTTCTGTTCTTATCAAAGGCAACCCTATTATATCTGATAATTTAGGCTTTCGGGATTTGACTGAAAATGATAACCCATCAACAGAATCATCATCTATAAGAGATGAAACCTTGTTAAGGGAAGCAGAGAGTCTAGAAAGCAGTGTTTTGTCTGGATTTCAATTAGCTACTTCAGCTGGTCCTTTATGTGATGAACCTATGTGGGGTTTAGCTTTTTTCATTGAAGCTCACTTATTTCCGGTCGAGACACAGTCAAATGAGGAGAACTCCTCTACCCATAAACCCGAGCAATATGGGATTTTGACAGGCCAAGTTATGAATGCAGTTAAGGAAGCTTGTAGAGCAGCTGTACTCCAAAGGAAACCGAGACTCGTTGAAGCATTATACTTTTGTGAATTGAACACCCCAACTGAGTATTTGGGATCCATGTATGCTGTACTTTCTCGAAGACGGGCTCGTGTGATAAAGGAAGAAATGCAAGAAGGGTCCTCATTATTCACTGTACATGCGTATGTTCCAGTTTCAGAGAGCTTTGGATTTGCAGATGAGTTGAGAAAATGGACATCTGGAGCATCTAGTGCCCTACTTGTTTTTAGTCACTGGGAAACACTTTCAGAGGATCCCTTTTTTGTGCCTAAAACAGAAGAGGAAATTGAGGAATTTGGAGATGGGTCGAGTGTGTTACAGAATACAGCGAGGAAGCTGATTGATGCTGTGAGGAGGAGGAAGGGTCTACCCATTGAGGAAAAAGTAGTCCAGCATGCAACCAAGCAAAGGACCTTGGCTCGTAAAGTGTAGCCTCTTGTATTATGAACCATATATAATGAACAAATTTTGTTGTACTCTTTTGACTTTTTTCCAACATTTCTATTCAACGAGAGGTTTTTGATTTTGCAGTTTTTGTTACACTTATATATGAATTGTGTACTTGAGGAGATATACTGGTTTCAAAGGAAATACTTCTTGTTGGTTTATGTTAACTACCTTTTCGTTAATGTTTCAGTTGTTGCATTGAAATCTCGATGAAAGGGATATGAGGTATGATTTCTGAATTGTTGAGGTCATATTATCATGTAGAAGTTCTACATTAGAACTAACAATGCATAATTGCATATTGTTATGTGTTCAAGAAGTTTGTTTAGATCGATGCTTCAAATGTTCTCAAGGTCTTGTTTGGCATTGTTTCAAGTAATTCCAGAATCATTGAGGTTTTTACCGATGATGAAGCTGTGGGACGTAGTTTCTCATTAAGTGTTTGGCATATCTGGTTGTTAAATTATAATGAAATTCTCATTTGCATTTTGTCCCAGATTGAACATTGCAATCGTTGTCCGTTGTGTTTGCCGGATATTGACTGAGGGTGCAAAGTGCTATAATTATTTCATTTTGAGGGTAAAAAGTGCTGAATTTACAATTGAAGGGTGCAGTTCATAGTTTTTTGTTTTAATTTCTAGTATGAACTACATTTCGTGTTTCAATTAACAAATTTCGTTTTCATTTCCTGTGTATTCATCCATACACATAAAAATAGATACATTGCAATTATAAAGAGGGAATCGTTTATTTAGAGTTAGCAAAAATGGCAGTTTCTCTGAGAAGTGTTGCTCTGTTTATGTTTCTGATCGTGATGCTGTTTGCAATGCAATTGCAACAAGCGAAAGGTAATTAATGGCATGAGCAAAAGATAAAAACACCCTCTATGCTTTGTCTAACTTATAAAAATCCCCATGTATTATTTTAACTCCCAAAAAATCCCCTGTAATCTCAAATAAGTGCCAAATATACCCCCAAAAAAGAGAGTGTGTTTTAAACGTCAAACGCCAAAATTGCAAGTATTTGTTCATATTTTGCTTTTAATATGACAATTTTACCCCTGACATCGAAAGACAAAAGCACTCCCTATGCTTTGTCTAACTCCCAAAAAATCCCCCATGTGTCATTTTAAATCCCCAAAACCCCCATGTGTTTGATTTTAAATACCACACTCGATCCAAGTAGTATATACTTAATTTTTCAAAAAGAATAAATAAATTTTAAAAAAACAAACACATAGGGGTAATCTTGTCATTCCATCAAAAATAAAAAAATAAAATTATAAGTATATACTACTTGGGTCGAGTGTGGTATTTAAAACCAAACACATGGGGGTTTTTAGGAGTTAAAATAAATTTTTGGAATTAGACAAAGCATATGAGGTGTTTTTGACTTTTGCTCTTAATGGCATTCTAATTTGATTAACTTTGTAGCCGAAGCTTGCTTTGCCGTTTTGTCTAATCAGTCACAGTCTTTTTTCTCAAAATTCCTCTATTTTACTTGAGACGAAACTCCTAAATTTATTCTCCGTTTTGTGAGTCTTTTTAGTACCGTGAATTGACGGTATCATTTCTGTAATTTGGTAAAAAGAAAAAGTAACGATCTTAAAAGCTGAATGTAGTACCCTTTTTATTGATTTTTTTATTTATTTTATTTTCTCGGCTTAAAAGCTTTTGAATATTTGTCCCTCTTGAATTTTTCGTAACAGATTCGTCGCTATTATCAAGGTAGTGTAACATATTCGTCCCTCTTAAATTTTTCGTTGCAAATGCGTCCCTCTAATTAATGTAGTGTAACACATTCGTCCATGTTAAATCCAAAATACTTCGTAAATTGATGTATTTTGGATTTAAGAGGGATGGATGTGATACACTAAATTGATGATAGAGACACATCTGCTATGAAAAATTTAAGAGAGACGAATGTGTTACACTACATTGATGAGAGGGACAATTCTGCTAAGAAAAATTTAATGGCTTAGATAGACGCAATGAATCTGATACCTCTCCACTATATATCACTTTCGGGATTTCTAACTAATGGCTTTTTTGTTTGTTTTAGTTTCTGCTTGATTTGATTTGATTAGTGATTTTAGCACATACTTGTTCATGTATTTCCGGATGTGAAGTTTTAACTTAGATTATTTTTCCTGTTTATTTTAGTCCATGCGCAATGTTATTTGAGTGACGATTAATTGTTGTTTTCTGGGGCAGGGTTTAGGAATTTAGTACAATGTGGGCTAAACTTCTACAATAAATTTAATAATCTCGAATTTCTGTTGGGAGAGGTATTCACTTAACGTGTCCAACCCACCTGAAAAACCCAAAAAAGAAAAAGAAGATAAATTCAATAATCAAAATACAAAAAAAATATTTTAATAAAATAGTTAAATTTAAAAAAAAATATTTCATTCACAAAAAATATATGAGATACCAAAAAAAAAAAAAAGCTGAAGTTTTATAAAATAACCAGCATAAGTTTCTTTAATTACATATGACACCTCGTTATAACCCTAAAAGAACCAAGAACATCTACGTATCTTAATTACAATTTCAAGCGACACTAATTATATTGACAATTGACTGTGACGTTTTTTTTATTTTCTGAAATCGGTTTGTAACAATATTATTTAAAATACAACTAAAATATACTAACAGATGATTGGTCTAGTGGAAGAGACTAGTCAATATAATGTAGCGAACTTAAGTTTGATCCTTGTTAGGAGAGGTTTCTATTTAATGTGTCCGACGCGCCTCTAAATGGATTAAGTTAGTCTAAGACCTGAATACCTTGGAAAACAAAAATAAAAGAATATACAACTAAATATGTCTCTATTTATAAGATAACTAGACTATCATTTAGTTATTGATCGTTCATTCGATTACGAAGCCAATTCTTTACTATCTTTTGAAAAAACTCTCTTTACTGTTGCAACGAGTATCTATATACATGTTTTCTATTATACTGAAACAAGTTCACATATCTTCGGTCCCATAATCTAATATAAATGAACTTATCATCTAGACTCAAACATACTCGTAATAACAGAAAGTTTATAGCGACTTTAATAATATTCAAATCAATTTGAAATTACACACAATACATTCTAAAAAGGAGAAAGATAACTCAATTTAAAAAAAAAATCAAAAAAACAAATTTGAGAAAATTGAGTGGGAGCTACAGCACCCACCAATCCCTTTATATCTAGATCCCTTTATTAAAGATAAAAGATACCATATATACTTCCACTTTTGCTTTTTCGTTTTGAAGTTAATTAATCGCAAGTTCGCAACTACATTAGACTCGTTTTGATATGTAAATAGAATTCAATGAAAATGTCTACATTCGTCCATGCATTTAAATTTAATTATTGCTTTCGGCTTCCATAGTAGATCAACTTTATCTAAGAACTAATTTTCCATGTGAAGAACATGATTTAATTTGTTAATCTCAGAGATTTAAGCTAGCTAGAGTTTTATTAAGATTAATTAATGTACTTAAAAGTTTCATATTGCATATAATGTAGAATAAAATAAATAAATCAGAATATGGGTCGACCCGAGTTTAAACTAATCCTTTTTTTTTTTGATCAACAGACTGTGTATTTACAGCTCGGACCGAAGAGTGCAAAGGGTACAGGTCCTCCCCAGTGTGATGTCTCCAGTAGGATTCGAACTCGAGTCTCGCCTCTGGGGTCGCAAGTCACTACCACTTGGCCCAACCACCTTGGGTTGTTTAAACTAATCCGACATATGAGTAAACCGCTATATTCTTGGAAATTATCAAAAAAAAAAAAAAAACCGCTATATTCTTGGAAATAGAACAAACAAATTGAAGATATTGTCTTTAAGAACGCTAGAGCTACAGATCGGCTACCCACAAAGA
Source organism: Penstemon newberryi var. newberryi (assembly GCA_030819805.1). Taxonomy (NCBI): domain Eukaryota; kingdom Viridiplantae; phylum Streptophyta; class Magnoliopsida; order Lamiales; family Plantaginaceae; genus Penstemon; species Penstemon newberryi. Next base: position 74,936,875 of record JAUALY010000001.1, on the reverse strand, counting down.
TATCATCACCAAATGCATAACTCGGCCTCAGAAAATTAGAATAATATCAAATTTAGTTATTAACAATCATGAGAACCGTTATTTTGAGTAGTAGGGAGACATTTCTCATGGTAACACGTGCTACCAAATTTTGGGTACATATCCAAGATCAATCATTCATATACAAAAGTACACATTGTAATTTGAGGGGCACACAATATACACTTTACTTTCAGTATTTTCCTCTTTTCCTTTAAGTTTAAGATCACATATTTACTTAAGCTAGCATCGGAGGGGCTTTGCCTGAATACGTTGGTGTCTAACCATCTGTGCACTTAAAACATCTAAAAGTTCACAATAATTGTACACGCTATTAAAACATGTAACCATACTTACTTGGTTGGAATAAAACCGAAGAACACTTCAACCAAAACACGAAAATATAGAAAATAGTAAGACTGGGGCTACGGATACAATTTCTTTAAAACTATATTTCTGAAGCTGCCTATGGTGCACACAGTAAGATATTCTAATATGACTGAAAAATGAGTCGGCCATACGTAAAATGCGATAATCAAGCGGTGATACACATAGCTCAACAAACTCTATGTAGAATGGTAAAGTCGCGACATATTCGTCATCGGCACAATACTGAGAGACATCTACAAATAGAGTGAACTTTTTGTGAAGTCAAAAGATAACCTTGATTTTGGATACTAAAGGTTTATCTAGAGAGTAGAATGTGCATCGAGGGAAATGAACTTAAAGCCTAAAATTGACTAAGTTACCTCGTACGAAAACCTAACCTGACGACTAGAGATCCCGCATACCAGGTTCAATAGGACAATCAATCTTGGCTAACTTAAAAGAATGCACTTAAGAGTCTGACTCTATCCCATTCTTATGATGCAATATGTGCAAGCCTACCGCGTTTATAATGTTAAGCAAATGCTTTTAATGACGTCTATACCTTGTCAAGAACAAGTAGAGTATGGTAGGATACTCTTGATAGATGTGGTCACCTATGTTAGTGTGAGATGGATCAGCTCCTTGAGAATTTCGTTATAGTTTGAACTCTCTAAAGCACTCGCAGAACCCAAATATGTTCATAACCAAAATGAACACAACCGAGAGTTTGGTAACAAATCGATTTAATATTGTGTTAAGTTTATTGTCTTGGTTTACACTAACAACTGACAGTTCAAGATGAAATATTTCACCGATTGGCTAAGTAAATCCAATAAGCTTTAACTACGAAAGATTCAAGATGAAACGATTTCATCTATCCCGATGCGGTATTATTCCTAAAGAACAGTTCGACATGCTATGTCTTATTTGTTGGGACTCGAACAACAATTTTATTCATGTGGGGGATTGTTGGTGTTTTTATGGGTGAATGAAATAAGTTGAGAGAATAGTTGTGTCTTTTCGGTCCAAAGATACCCTTTGGACCGACACATTGTGTCTTTTACGAAAATACATTTTTGCGTCTATAAATAGGAGAAGAATCTAGCCAGTTATGAATCCCATTTTTAGCAACATAAGCAGAAAATAAAATTTCACCTTCTTTAAATTATTATTTTATATTTTTTTAAATCAAAGTTTTGTTTGTTCTCGTCCGTGGCCTTTTTGTACGCGCAAACAACAAATGATCAGGATTATTGTATCTTGTGAGATTATCGGGGAAAACTTTGTGCATGTTAGGCAGCCTCGGGAATATTGTCTTAAGAAAATTGCATCCGCATCCTCATATTTACTATTTCCTATATTTTCGTGTTTTGGTTGAAGTGTTCTTCGGATTTATTCCGACCAAGTAAGTATGTTTACACGCTTTAATAACGTGTACAAATATTGTAAACTTTTAGATGTTTTAAGTTCACATATTGTAGTCTCAAGTTTCTAGTTTTTAGGAGCAAGGAAGGATACTTTCATGATTATGGGCTAGAGTCGATCGATACAATATTTTAAGTCTACATCAACACCCATTGGAATTAGTTTTCTAACTTCTTCATCTGAAAAAATATAATAGTAATTAAAATACTCATTATGCCTTTGATGTATTTTTGTCACGTTTGACCTTATGTTTGAACAAAAAATTATGAAAAACTCGAGTCAACAACATACCGGTCTTGGTGCTTGGGTTCTTTGGACCCCAGACCGACGGCAGCCTGGACTCAATGATGTTGCGATGGAGGTGAAACATGATTATTTTTTAAATTAAGAGATATTTAGGGTTATTTTGATAATTTAAAATAACTAAATAGCTGAAAATTGAGTCTTATTCTTACTTGAAGCGCGTGTACTTTCATAGAAAATTCAAAAGAATTCGACGAAGGAGAATTCTAATAACAAAAGAGGATTTCGTGCAATAAAATAATATAAAACATAGTAATTTCATAGAGATTTGATTTATCATAACATCGAGAGTCGTGTATAAAATTTAGTCATTTCATATATTGATTAAAATTCAAACTTGTGATTATGAAGTCTAGTCCTTGTGATTAGAATGAAAATTCAAAATTATAATATGAATATTCAAGTTTATGAATAGACCAAGACCAACACCCTTAACTAAGAATTATTTCACACTTATAAAGTTACTTGCTTGGTTGTTCGGTAGTGTCTCATACTTTATGTGATACATAAATAAAAGGGATAATTATATCCACATCCCCTAAGATTAAGTGAAATTACAAGAACCTCTAATTATGAGGTTTCAATAATAACAAACACTGCGGTGCTATTAACTTTCGTTAAAATTAATAAATATAATATATGTAATGTCTATCTTGACCCACGTCATTCTTTAAATAATGATTTTCCTAGAAAAAGTAAAAAATAGATAAAATATAAATAATAAAATAGCTTCAAATATTAAATAATATATAGGTGATAACATCATGCACTTTTTCAATTAATAATGTAATGGCAAGGGGCCTATATGTAAAGTAAAATTTGAAGTAGGGGACATATAGTTAATTTGCAACTATTGAAATCTTAGGGGAAATTTCATAATTTCACTTAACCTCAGGGGAAATGGACGTAAAAGTCCCTAAATAATATTGATTTTGATCATTGTCCAACCATAAAACAAGCGAGATTGATATAATAAGTCAATAGTCCCACATGCAAGATAATGGAATCTCTTACGCAATCTTTATTGGATCCACACCGTGATTAACGTAGCAATGTCACTTTCATTGAAAAAAGCAACATTTAATAAATTAAGACTGTGAAAAAAAAAAGGTGTAATCAACTAATCATATTTACCAAGTCACAAGCTTTTTGAAAATACATGTTAAAAAATTATTGTCTCTAACATGGTGTATAATTTTATCTTTAGGTGTCACAAAATAGTCTTTCATGGACAATGCTAAAAAGTCAATCTACACCACGTGCTTGTTTTACTTTTACCACTATTTAGAACCCGAAATTCAGAGCAAAATATTTTCTACATCATATTCGTGTTCATGTACAAATTTATAGAGTTAATGACAATTTAATCGTAATGATATGCACAATGTTCAATTTTTTCCCTCTATTTTAAAAAAATCACTTTATTATTCTATAATTCTATTAAAAAAAAAGAGCACCCTCCTAAATTTTATAAAAATACCTAAGGGTGTTCGCGTTGCGGTCTTGTACTCACCCAAACTCAATTCAATATTTGCGGGTTTTTAATACTCTAGTCCGAACCCAACTCAATAAGTCTTGAGATTGCACTTTGCGATCCATTCAGGTTGGGATGGTTTTTGCAGTTTTAACATTCTCAACTTTAATATTTTTTATTTTTTAATAAGTTAAATGTAAATGCACTAATTAATTAGTATTTTTTATATTTAATGAATAAATTTTGTAATTTTTCCATAGAAAATATAATGGAGATAATGCAAAATATCAACTAACGAAAAAGGATCATAAATGAATACATAATTTAGTGAAAAAACTAAAAACAATCACGGACACTAAGTTAACAAGTTTTCATTACAACATAAGCTAGAAATATCAGTTTAATCTTCAACTATTTTGCTTGATAAAATCCTTTTTTGTTTTTTGTTTCTTTACTTTTTGTTCTTTTGCATAATGTTTTTTAACCTTTTCTATTTTAGCTTTGAGTCTTTTAAGGGTTTTTTTTTTTTTTTTTTGCACTTGTAGTTGGCGGGTTACGTAAGACATTAGTTTTTTTTTTTTTTTTTTAAGTATAGTTAGGCTTTGGGCCGTAGAATGAGACTAATTTGTTAAATTATATTTCTAATTTTTTTAATTTTATGACTGAATTAAATAATAAAATAAAATATATAAAAAAATGATAATTTATATATAGTGCGGTCGAACTCGGTTATGCGATCTAAAAAAGTATAAAACCAAACTTGATTGCAACTTGCGGTCTTTTTTTCAAGATGTCCAGGATCAACCCATCAAACCTTCAATCCACAAATTCGGCTTGGGCTGGGGCGATTTAGCGGTTTCGTTGAACACCCCTAAAAATACCCTCCTATAATCTGATAACATTTTAAAGTTTATCTCCCTGATATTTTTAAACTTAAAAGATATGAATTCACAAAACTTTCCTCTTATAAGTGGCACTTTACCCCCGCACCCCCATTATGATAAATATGGACTTCATCCCCCTTTATTATGATAAATATGACATTTTACACCTCGTGTTATGATAAATGTTGCACTAATACTCCCTATATTACAAAAAAAAAAAAAAAAACCATGCTCACTTTCAATTCCGACAAGTGAATTACACTCTCCGGTTGATGGGATAAATTGCTCCTTTAAAAATATTCACATGGGGTAAAGTGCTCTTTTCCAAATCACATGAGGGTAAATTGAACATTGTGCATATCAAATGGGGTAATGCCCTAATTTTTACAATTGAGTAACAATTTAATGAAAATTAAAGTAATCCATGACATAACATTTCTAAATAAATAGGACTTGCATGTAAGTAGCAATCCAAGTCTACAATAGGTGCTCTCCTATTCGGACCAAGAAAGTAGAAGTCAATAATTCATTATCAATTCGAATAGATAATGTGGCCTCTAATTTTTGTTCTTGGAAATACTGTAAGTAGCAATTCAAGTCTAAGATAAGTGTAGAATTCTATCTTGGAATCATACATGAAAGAGTCACAGCAAAATTCCCTTTTTGTTCCTCTAACTTGGTTTTATTTTGAAATTCGTCATCAAATATGACACACTTCCACTTTATATAATTTATGCTTACACCATTATCAATTTTAATCCTTTTTTGTCAGAATTCTTTAATTTTGCCGAAAAATATCACGTGACAATTAAAACTGAGAATCTCTAGATTTTGGTGTTAAAATTGACATGTGAGATGCATATACCAAGACTCAAATTAAAAATAAATAAATAAATAACTGTCTTAAACTAACGTTCAGAAGACTCAACCAAATAAACCGTAACTCTAGGGGTGTTCAACAAAACCGCTAGACCGCCCCAACCAACGACCCAACCCAACCGACCGCAACTTGAGGGTTGAAGGTTTGATGGGTTGATCTTGGACATCTTAAAAAAAAGACCGCAAGTTGCAATCTGGTTCAGTTTTATACCTTTTTAGACCACATGCATTACTGCATTCGACGGCACTTTATATAAAATGTTTATATGTTTTTCATTATATTTTTTAATTTAGTCCTAAAAATAAGAAAATGAGAAATATAAATTAATCATATACTTTAATAAACTAGTCGCGTTCCACAACCCAAACCCCTATTACACAAGAAAAATCCTACCGCCTTACATAACCCTTCAAGTCTAAGTCCCAAATAAAAATCAAAATAGATCCAAAACTAGAACATAAATGTTATAAAGCATTCTGCAAAACAACAAGCAAAGCAACAAAAAACAAAGGATTTTATCATGCAAAATTTCATTGGGGGCATTAACCACCAAAATCAAGTTCAAATATTAAGGTACTTTTCTCTTATGTTTATTGTTTGAGAAAAGTTTTATACTTGTGTAATGAAAATTTGTTAACCTAGTGTTTGGGTTTGTTTTTAGCTTTCATTAAATTATGTATTAATTGAAGATCCTATTTCATTAGAGAGAATTGCATTTTGACACGCGCTTTAGGTCAATTCTCATTTTTGGTACATCGTTTTTTGTGTCTAACACATCTGGTACACCGTTTTAACAAATTTTGATACATTTGATACCGCCGTTAAAATCACGTTAAGTGGTGACGTGGCAGTTACGTTTTATTGTAAAGTTGATACCATTACTTATATTGACTGACATTTTTACCCCATAACATTTCAGGCTACCAAAATATCCACACATCTCCAAATTTAGTGACGATTTTAATCCACATAATTGTCAAATTTCAAATTTTATTCGAATAAGACTACGACCGGACCATTTGGAGATTTTACTTATTATATTTAAATAACTAATTTGATTTATAAATAATATTTTAACATAAATCTAAAAAAACTAAGAAAACATATTCTTTTCAAATTTAAGATTTATATAATAGTATTAATTTATTTAATATTTATTAAAATAATAAATTATATAATTAAAAAATATTATTTTTTATTAAAATAATAAATAATTATAATTTTAAAAAAATCTAAACACCGCCGCCCCCCCCCCCCCCCCCCCCAATTCCCAGGACGCCAGCGGCTTGGGAAATGGGGAGGGGGTGGGTTTTTATTTTATTTTTTGATTATAATTATTTATAAATATTAAATAATTTTTAATTATATAATTTATTATTTTAATAAAATATTAAATAGATTGATAATATCATATAAATAGTAGATTTGAAAAGAATTTTTTTATTAATACTTATATAAATATTAGATTCTAAAAGAATATTTTTTTTTCAGATTTATATTAATTTATAAATATTTTTCTATAAAATTAAATTAATTATGTAAATAGTATAAGTAAAATCTCAAAATTGGTATGGACGTGGTCTTATTCGAGTCAATTTTGAAATTTGACAACTATGTGGACTAAAATCGTCATTAAATTTGGAGATGTGGGGCTATTTTGGTAGCCTAAAATGTTATGGGGTAAAAATGTCAGTCAATATAAGTAATGACATCAACTTTGCAATAAACCTTAACTGATCACCACTTAACGGTGATTTTTTATGGAAGTATCAAATGTGTTACCATTTGTTAAAACGGTGTATCAAATGTGTAGGACAAAAAAAGCGGTGTACCAAATGTGGGAATTGACCTAAAGCGCGGTATCAAAAGTGCAATTCTCTCAATTTTATTAGTTAATATTTTACGTTATCTCCATTATATTTTCTATGAAAGTTTATGAAATTTATTAATAAAAATAAAAAGTTGTAATTAATTATTATATTTACATTTAACTTATCAAATAACAAATATATATTAAAGTTGAGAATGTTGAGACCTTAAAACTTGCCCCAAATCACCCCAACCCGAATGGACCTCATAATGCAATCTCAAGATTTGTTGGGTTGAGAATGGACTAAAAATTTAAAGATCCACAAATATTGAATTGGGTTTGAGCAAGTACAAAACCGCACAAAACCGCACCGAGAATACCCCTACCTAACTCTCCAAAACTCAAAATTCTCATCCAAATCAAATCAATTTCTCTTCTACAGATTCATGAATCTGAAAAACCTCTCTTCTAAATCCTTGCGATTCCAACTTTCCAGCCACACACATCAATTTCCAACTTAGACTAAAAAATGATGATGATTCGAATGCAAAAGAACAATTATTTGCCCCCACCAATGTATCAGTTCTCTATTAATATTAATATATGAATTTGTTGTATTGTGTAGTGTAAGAAATTTGTGTTTGAAAAATTATTATATTTTGTTAAGATATGAAGTTTGTCAATATTGATTGTGGTAGAGAAATATTGCATGCATATTAATGAAAAATTCTTGGAAAACAAACATAGAAGAGTTTGGCCCACAACCATTTGTGATGAGATTAAGTTAATCTTACATGAGAAAGTGAAGCACTCATCCAAAGGGAAAAAATAGCACAGAAAGGTATTGTAATAGTGTTTTGTGAGGTAAAACTAACTTTGTTCAATTTTTCAGTTGTTTTTAAAGGATAAAAGCATCATTTTAGAAGTTTAGTGCAACAATTGAAACCGTTTGGAGTGTTTTATTGCAATAAATAGAAAATTTGAGGATGGGAAATTAAATGTGAATTTGCAAAATAAAATTTAGTCAAAAAAATCAAACATGTGCATAACATTTTTTTGCACATGGTGTGAAAAAAATTGTATATAGATGACATATGTCGGAGGGAAATTAGTGTTGGAGGAAATCCCTGGATCACATGCATTTCTCATGACAATTTTGCCTTTAAAATCTAAAAATTCCCAATTTTAAGAGTTTCGTGACATTTTCGGGAGAAATTAAAAAAATTCGACCAAGAGGGACTAAAATTGGCAGTGGTATAAACATAAATCATGTAAAATTGAGGTGTACCATATTAGAGGACGAATATCAGAACGAGGCCACATTAGAGGACAATAATGAAATTTTGACATATTCCCTTTTCATTGTTTGATGATCTTTCATTGAGTTTAAATGGAAGACTGTCATTGATGGAATCTTAAAGTGGTCTTTCTCTTTTAATTTTCTTAACCTTTTTTTGTATTAGCAAATTTTAGAGTTGTAAATGTGTTTAAAGAGGGCAATAAGACAACTCATTTATTAGGTAAAAGAGCCTCTAGAAATTTGATAGTGTCTTTAGCTTCCGTATGACGTCATGATATTGTAACCTCTGAATTCATTCATTAATAAACTTTCTAGGTGTGTTTCAATAAAAAGATAAGTGCAATAAGTAGGGTATTTCTTATTTTTCAGTCCCTACATTACGTGAATCCAATGTGTGGTTGTTAGCATTCACATATACCTACAAATCTAATTAAATACAACAATGCAAATTTCTTAAAATATTATTATTAATTGAAATAAAAGGATGGCGAAATTGTCACAAATTTCAATTTTTTTGTCAAAGTAACACGACAATATTGGTAGGTATTCAAATAGCACCAAAATTTACCAATATAATATTGAAATACTATAACTAAACTAGATTGGTATAATGAATTCTTATGAGGTACATTATCACATCATATTGCCCAAAATTGCGCCAAGGCACATACATGATAATAATCAATCTTCAACAAGAAAATATTTAAAAAAATTCCTGATTATTTTATAACGATGACAAATGAATTGCAAAAAGGTCAACATTTTGTTCAAAAGTAGTTACATGTAATCTCAAAAATTACATCAAAACTTAATTTTGAGATGAAGATGAAGATTATTTTTTTTTGGTTTCTCAAGGGTTTAATCCCTTTCGAGGCGTGTTGGGCACAATAAGTGGGTACCTCTTCCAATAGAGATTCGAACCTGAGTCCGCTACCTTGTAGTGACTAGTCTCTTCCACTAGACCAATCACCTGTTGGTATGAAGATGAAGATTATGTTAGAACTTAATTGCATGTAATTTGAGTTACATGACTTATTGCCAAAATATATAAGTTCCAGGAACTTTTTGCCAATCTGAAAAGCTACAATGCTTTTTTGTCAGAAAGCAATAGTTGCGGGACAAATTTTGCAATTTTTTCACGTCAGCAAGGGCGGGTGACTTGGCTGACATGTCGACAATTCGGACTGAAATATGACTATATTGTCGAAATATATTAGTTACAAGATTTTTTTGCCCGCCCAAAAATTACAGAACTTTTTTGCCAGCGAGCAATAGTTATGGGAACAATTCTACACTTTTTCCATAAGTGGGGTATTAAACTATTAATTAGTTTCTTATTTATCAGTCCCTACATTACGTGAATCCATGTAATGGTTGTTACTTGTTAGCATTCACACATACGTACAAATCTAGTTAAATCTACCAACAAGATAATAATTATAGTACACTACATTACAAAATTTCTTAAAATATTATTATTAAAATAAAAGGATGGCCAAAGGGTCACAAATTTCAAAATAATTGTCAAAGTAACACCACAATCTTCAACATTTGCACTCTTTCTTTGACCCCCCATACTACTATATATCCATTAACTCCCTAACAAATAACAACCCTTCATAATAACAACCTTTAATTGCCTTTTCTTTTCTCCATATATATACAAAACCCATCACCTAATTATTTTCTAATAAACCCATTTCCAAATTAAACAATTACAAAAAAAAAAAAAAAAAAAAAAAAAAAAAAAAAAAATGGGGAATAGTTTGGGAGGAAAAAAGAGGGCCAAAGTAATGAAAATCGATGGCGAAACATTCAAGTTCAAGACACCGGTTCGGGCCGGTTCGATCGTGGATAACCATCCGGGTCACGTTTTACTCGAGTCGGAGTCCGTAAAGCATTACGGCGTCCGAGCCAAGCCGTTAGAGCCGCAAGAGGATTTGAAGCCAAAACGGCTCTATTTTCTTGTTGAGTTACCGAAAGTTGCCGAAGATAAGGGCGCGCGGAGGGTACGTTCGGGAATTCACATGAGCGCGAAGGACCGGCTCGAGAGCATGATGTTGGCTCGGCGTTCGGCTTCGGACTTGTCTATTATGAAGCCGCAACAAAGTTTTGTTGTTGAGGATAAGGGTAAAAATGTAATTTCATCATCAGGAGGAGTGAGGATGAAGATGAGGCTGCCGAAGGCGGAGGTGGAGAGGTTGATGGCGGAGAGTAAGGATGGGGCTGAGGTGGCGGAGAAGATTGTTAGTCTTTGTATGGCTTCCAGCGGCGGAGGTAGTGGCCGCGGCGCGGCGGAGGAGGTGGAGAATGTGCATTGGAAGAATGATCATGGATTGGCTAAACGATGCCCCAAATTACGAGAGGTTTGTTATTTTTTAATTATTTATTTAATTATCTGTTTATTTGTTTTTTTTGGAAAATTAACTCTACGTGATATGTTTAATGGGCAATTTATTTCCATATGATATGAAAATAGGCAATTTATCTCCCTGTAAAATGAAATAAAAAGTCATTTACCTCATTACTAGTGGAGATGTTGCACACACACTCTATAATGCGACTGAAATTTCACTTTTATGTAAAAATGAACAATTTAACCTTACATTTGATAACATATTCACCCCACTTTACCCCCTGTGATATGCGTAAATAGACAATTTACCTCCCTGTGATATGCGTAAATGAGCACTTTAACTCCCTGTGATATTGCATAATGGGCATTTTACCCACTTGTAAAACTGCAAAAATCAAGAGGGAGACGGTGTGCTTATTTTATAAAAACACAAGGAGGTATTTTACCCTTTTATTTATCACATAGAGTTAAACCGTCTAATTAAAATATCACGGGGAGTTAATTTGTTATTCACTCTTTGTTCAAATAATTGCTCCATTTTTCATGGCATTTTTATGGGGTTTTGGAGTATTTGAGACATAACTCCACTTTCCATGGCATGTTCTACTGTGTTGACCTTATTTTCATGTGCTAGTATAGTAATTAGAAAGTGACTATTGAGAAAATGGTTAATTAATTACTTGATAGAGAAATCTTGATTTACATTATGTAAATATGGAATAGTCAAACACTCCTAAGAAATAGGAATAGGCAAGTAAACTTTTTTTTAAGTAAAAATTACATGAAATCCTAATTCTATTATAGTCCAATCATATTATAAAGATTTTTTTTGCCTTTTTTTCTCAAGAGTTTAATTCATTTTGATGTGCGGCTGGCACATTAAGTGGGAACCTTTCACAACAGGGATTCGAACATGTGTTAGCTACTTTGTAGTGACAAGTTCCTTCCACTAGACCAATCGCATGTTGGTATATTATAAAGAAAAATAACTGTCAAACAACTAGTATTAAAACTAGAGGAAAATCCACAATAGTGAGAGTTGAATCCATGATCTCTTAGTCTTGGGGCCTCAGCCTTAGCGTCTTACCAATGGGTTACGACCTCAATGAAAAATAAACTTTAAAGGTAAAGTAAATTAATAATCCGGAAAACAATCCCCGAACTTGAAAAAATTATTTCATTTATCGCTGCGAGGATGACATGATGTGGACCAGATTATGTTTATTCAATAAATTCAAGGAGTATTGGACTTTTAGGTCTCATGTCAATCGTGTACTTATTAGAATCAGATAAATTTCATCAATATGTTTGATCAAGTCATCTGTGTAGCGGGTGTACCATGTTGACATGGATAATGTGTTCTTAGTCGATCCACTCATCCACATGTATAAATGTAATTGGACTGATGTATAACGTGTCATTAATGATGTGGTGCAACTTATACAATAAATAATTCTTCAATGTTTAAAAATAAAAATGTTTAAAATTTGAAACTTTTCAACTTATTTTTGATTATATATCCTAGAAAAACCTTTTGAAAAATATATCTATATTTGGCTCTTCATTTTCAATTTACTTATTTTCTCAGCTATGATTAAAGTTTCCTTAATTATTTGTAGATTTGCACAAAGCCAAAATCATGACCTAATATGTATGTGTATTAATTAATATTTTACATGTTTTTCTCTCGTTATTTGATATGTTTAAATCTCTTGTTTTATCATTATATGTTTACATTGCTTATATTCCTTACATATTCAAGAAATTCACATTTTCGCACTTGTGGAGAATCGGACAAATTAAGTGATCAGGATATATTATACTCCTTCACATATGAACTTGTTTAGAGTCAATTTATGTTGGCTACGTACAATATATTATGTTCCCAATTATAGTAAATGCTAAATAATATTAAATATTCCAGATTTCCAGGTTTCATCTATTCAAATCACCTCAAAATGATTTTGAATACCGGTACTTGGTTGATAATAGTAACTTAAATTTGACCAACCTCACCAAATCATAAAGTAGATGCATATATTTGAATATAAGTTAGATTAATTTAATCACTAATTCACTATTCAAGAGTGTTTTTTTTTTTTTTTGAGAATCAATATTCTAATTTCTAGAGTTATCACTACATGAAAATAAGCTTTTAGTGAACATAATAGTTGACAATGTTAATTTGTCACTATTAACATATATCAAATAATAAATATAATACACTTTGTTTGCCAAAATTCGTGAACATATTTTTCACAATAAGTGTAATCAAATTGTGACTATTGACAATTTATGATGTACGAAAAGTTGTAATCAAAGTATTGTCACTTAATCATTCTAACGATATTTATTTTCATTTGTCACAAATATGTGTTATTTGTAATTAGTAATAACAATTAAATTATCATTCACTTATCAATAAATATAAAAATACATTTTGTCACTATTATTGTGAATATTGACAATTTTTATACTAACACTTAATATTTTGTCGTTTATACATAAGTTTTTGGTAGTCTAGAAGCTGTATGTCATTTGTTTATTAATATTTTATTTATTACTTGTCATTTTTATGGTGTGATGAAATGATAAGATCGGCCCTATTGTATATCTTCTTTAATTTGGGGGTTTACTTTTAATTTTAATAATCGGTCAAACAATATTTTCAAATTAAGTGGACGTGACAGAAAGTTAGGCATTTCCTCTTTTCAGTTTTGGCCATTATTTTTACTTTATGCTTTTAGTTGATTAGAATTCTATCCATACAGGCTCGCGAATAAGATTCACTTTTGTAATTTGGCTGAAAAATTTTCAAAATTGCTTCAATTTTATAAGTTGTGGGATAAAATTGTCAGCCTGAATACTTGTAAGGCAAAAATACTTGTGGGGCAAACTTGCCGACAACCTTTAGTTATGAGACTATTTTTGTCTTTTTCTGTAATATATATCACCAAACCTTAGGAAAGTTGTAGGCAATTATTATATCTTTAGTTTATCTAAATCATTAACAAAATTAAGCAAATGCAATATATTTAACTTGTAAGTGGGTAAAACATTACATAAGCTACCAATAAAATATTTGCATTTTGTCTATTAAGTCCATTAAGTCAGCCAATTTTTTTAATTTATTTTTTCATTTGCAAAAGTTAATCTAAACTATTTGTTTGTTTTGCAGAAGCGAGTTGGATTTTTGCCGATTAGTGAAAGAGAGATTCAGCTTGCTGTGGCCTCTTAGCAAAGAAATTAATCACTTAATTAATATATATTCCTAAAGGACAAGTTCAAGTGATTAATTTCATAGCCAATAATTTTTGTCTATTCTCTCCGAATTCCCTAAAGAAAAATTCCTTTTATTAAAAATTTAGGCGAATTATGAGAGAGTGTGTAATGGTTAGGAACTTCTATTTGAATTTTCAGTGAGTTTAACTTTAATTTTGTTAATTACGTATAATACAGTCGTATTCTACACTTCGTACGCTTGTAGATACACTTCTAAAATGTCTTGTAATATAAATAAGGAATTTGTATTCAATGTTTTAATAAATTAGTACTATAAATTATCAACAAAAAAAAAGAAGAATAAATATAAATTATATCCCAAAAAATACATAATAATAAATTAAATATATACAAATTAAATAATATTTATTATAAAACCTTAAAAAAAAATTTAAAAGTAAATAAATAATAATAATTCTAATTATTAATTTTTATTTTAATTAAAAAATAAAATTAAAAACAAAAAACCCTATATGTAATTAGTTGAAAAGTTTTTTTATATTTAACAAAATAAATAAAATATTATTTAATTTATATATATTATATATAAAATCTAATTAGTTTAAATTAAAAGATTATTTTTCGAAATTAAAATATTCGAATACATTTAATTTATTTTTATAAAATTTTATATAAATTATTATTTAGTTTATGTATAATCTAATTAGTTTAAAAGATTATTTTATGAAATTAATTTTTTTTAATAAATTTAATTTATATTTTATTAGATTTTATATAAAATATTATTTAGTTTATATAATCTAATTAGTTTAAGAAATTTAATAATAATAATATATAAAATTCATAAAACTTGTGAACTTTGGGGTAAATTTATCGTCCAGAAAATATGTGGGACACAATTTTGCAGCAATCTATAACTATAGGACTAATGATGCAAATTTTCCATCAACTTTCCGTTCGAAATTGATTTTTCTATCAAAAAATTGACGGAAGTACTAAATGTGTCGAGGACAGTTAATATGTGGTACCAAATGTATATATTATTAAAATTATTGTACCGTAACCTTAAAGTATGGTTATTTGTGGGACTAAAAGTGAAATTCTTTCAATTATTTTAATCAAAGAAATTATATAGGTAATCGATTTATACATATTAATTAAAAGCTAGCTAACAACTACCACCAATAACATAACCTCCACATTTTCTGCAAAGTCAGATTATTTTCTTGTGATTGTTAATTAGACCATTAGTTTAGTCATTTTATTTAATAATGACCAGTTGCACATATAGTTAGTAGTAACATTATTATGCCTAATTAAATAATACAAAACTTAACTATCTGAAAGTCAATTTATCAGTCATATTAGACTGATCGTGGACCTCGTGCATGGTACATTATAATATATCAAGTATACTCTCTAATTTAGTTTCTACTTTAAATTTTTTTTTAAAAAAAAAGTTGCTGTCAGAAGATTTGTAATTTCCCCACGTTTCAGTAGTATATATTCAGTAATATATATACGATAAAATATCTTATTAAAATAAAAAGTTCATTATTTATATTTCTTTTTTGTTATTAAGCATGAGTCACATACATGGATGAAAATACTACCCGATTGCATTTCCTAAAAAAAAAAAAAAATTATGAGATAAACTCAACATCTTAAATCAAGGAATTTTAAAATTAGTCATGTATATGATGTGTTGAAATTACGAGTCGAATTAAAATAAAACTAAAATTGTTGGAAAAAATTAATTACATTGAAATAATTAGGCCATCTCCAATGGAGAGGGCCAGCCTCGTGGCTCCGGAGCCCCGAGCCAGCCCTGCCCCCCCCCCCCCCCCCCCCCCCCCCCCCCGAGCCCTGCCTGGTCGTCTCCAATGGCAGGGCTCCGGAATGGAATTAATTCCATTTTTTTTCTTTGCCCACTCTCACCTATTAATATTATAGTTTTAATTTTATTTTTAATATTAATACTAATAATTATTTGCATCTTGTAATTAAATTATTAATTATATTAAAATATTAAAAATTCACTTCGTCTCTTCAAGGCTTGTGCGAGCCCGCGACCTACGGACACGAATGCAGTCCAATTCTCTAGCTTTCGGGCAAGCCCAATTTTTATTATTTAGAACTTATTAAATGCAAAAAATTTATCTATATTATTAATGATTTTAATTTTTTAAAAAAATAAATTTTATTATATTAAATAATTCAATTCAAATTTGGTGACTACATATATTTATTAAATGCTATCACATTTTATTAAATAATTCAATTCTACAAATTTAATTTAATTAGGAGGAAATTTTAATTTTTTAAAAAATAACTTTAACTAATTAATTTTACATAAATAACAAAGAAATAAAATTGGGCGGCACCTGACTTAAAGAGGGGCGCGCGTTTAGACTACATATATTTATTAAATACTAACACATTTTATTAAATAATTCAATTCTACAAATTTAATTTAATTAGGAGGAAATTTTAATTTTATCAAAAATAACTTTAACTAATTATTTTACATAAATAACAAAGAAATAAAAAAAAAAAAAAAAACGAACCAGTCAGGTGCCGCCCACTTGGCGGCACCTGACTTAAAGATGGGCACGCGACCCCAGGGTTGAGCCCTGCGCCCAGCCCGTTCCGCCCCTGCAGCCGCCCCGCCCCGAGCCCAGCCCCCACTGGAGACGCCTCCTTTCCCGCAGCCCCACCCCGCCCCCAGCCCGGCCCTCTCCATTGGAGATGGCCTAAAGGACCCAAAATGTTAACGAGCTATACTTACAAGACTAATTTTGCAATTCTTGAAAATAAGTACGTACATGATTACTAGTTCATTTGCCGTTTATAGATACTACTTTTCAGGTCGGGCGCTACATTGAATTGAATGTCATAATTTAAAAATTGACTATCATGAAAAGGAAATAATAATTAAAATCACATAAAATAAAATTTCTCCACTTAATCATTATCTAACGAACTAGGGATGGTGACACTTCTTAAAAATGATATTATTATAAAAAAAAATGCCAAAACATTTCTTTTTATGTGACATGTTAGATGCCTTTAGGCCATTTCCAAGAGACTTTCTACATATATGTCAATTTTTTTTTTAAAATATAAGCTTTTCAAAAAATTCCACTTCTAAGGACGAGCTTTTCAAAAAATTACATATATGTCCTCCCAAATTTTGAGTTTGCTTTTTCAAATTTGAGAAGTCAAAATAAATGTACAAAAATGAAAAAGAGAAGTCAAAATAAAATGTTAAAAAACTCTTTTTGGGGGGGAATGTATAAATCCGGTGTACTTTCCCTGCACAAACTATTACTATTCCAAAATAATATATTTTAAAAAAATTAGAGTTTATTTTTATAATAAATATATAAATGTTAAATATATATATTATCATTTATATATAAATAATAATTAAAAAGTGATTCTTTAAAATATAAAGTAGCTTTTGGGACGAATTGTCGTGGTTTTTCAGAAGTAGTTTCTTAAAATATAATTAGTGTTAGAGTGCATAATAAATGGTTATGTATAACCTTCTACCCCTTATATTTTCAATAATGCAAGTTCAGCTATTTGAAAGAAAAAAATATCAATAAAACCCCAAACATCTCATTCTACTTTCAATTGTAATATGAAAAATATAAATTGTAGTATAAATCAAGCATAGCCTAAGTTTCTTTTCTCATTATCAATATTGTACAAATGAGGAAACAAAGAGAGAAGAAAATCATCTTCATCCTTCTTACAATTATTACAACAATGGTATATATAAACCTCCTAACAAAGCTAAATTATTACCCCACAAAAAAGGGAGAAATTAATACACATAATGTCAAAATAAATAAAAAATGAAAAAAAAATAGTAATATTAATTACTATTAGTTATGAAGACCATTGATCTGGTACAGTAAGAAAGTAATTTGTCATTGCTTTCCTAAATCTTTTCTTGTATTGTTTTGGAGAAATAATAGTTGGTGAAGCATTTTTTGGTCCACCAAGTATACCAGAAGCCTTAACCCATGTCTCCAAATGTTTGTCCCATGTATATTGTCTCATAAAATCAATAATCCCTAAAACAAGCTCTTTCCTCTCTTCATCAATTCCAACCAATAATGAATAATCCATTACATCCACAGACTGAAACAAAAAAAAAATATAAGAAAAAATCGAGCACGAATGCTAATTAAAACGAGTTCGTTCAATTTGTGGAAAGATGAACTTACTGCTAAAAACGATGTATCGTTCCAAACGGCTCTTTCGAGGATCCTTTTCGCTTTGCTTCCAAGAAATATTGGATTTGTTCGTAGTGTTTCAAGGAGATTCATGTCTAGGAGTACTTTGTTTGGTCCCGTCGTGTCTGCATTGTATCGGGATCGTGCGGAGCCTTTTAGATCATAGACTCTTGAAATGTTTCTTTTGTAGAAGAGATTCTCCATTACCATCAAATCCATTTTGATTTCCTTCCCACCTTTTGAGTGTTTCACTATGACCTATTTATATAACATGATTTAATTAGCATGTAAATATATTGAAGTACTCAAAAGAAGCAAGGGATGAGATCGATCGATCGAACCTGATATATACCGAGAACTTTAGCGAGGCAAGTGGGACTTCCGGAGCTAAGAGCACCCGTCAAATACTTGAAATACTCGGGGGCAAACTCATCAAACGACTCCAACTCAGTTCTCGTTACTTGTTTAATAATGAAACGTTCATCAAAGGACTTAGCGAAATAAACATTGCTCTTTCCCCCTTGAGCACTCCATCTCTTGCATCGACTCAATGAACGTATAAAGTCCACTTCACTAGGACAACATCGCCTCCTAAGAGCATCAAATTGCTTCGCGAAATAACAAGTAACCGAAAATTTCACTTTTCCACCACCATTTGAATCATCCTCAAATGATATTCTAACATGAGGTGAAGAACTCTTAGGAGTTGAAGAAGAATCTTCACGAGTGTTATAATTTCCATATTGCATGTAATCCAAATCGAGTGAACCAAACGATTGCCATGTTGAAAGGTCGGACGCTAGAGAGTTCACTTTGTGTATAAGACTCACATTTGAATTTGATCCTCCTCCTTCACTTGGCCTATCACAAATCCAATCATCGTATTCTTTGGAGCTAAGAGCGTACGATATAATGCTAGTCGGCTCATTATCATAAACGGCAATAACAATGTCGTTATGTGGGACCATAAATCTTGCTCCTTGGGGAAAAAGAGATATAGAAGAGATAAACGAATGAGAATCGCCAAACGAAAGATTTAGCTTTTCTACTTCACGATGTGATACTTGAGAGTGAGTTCTTTGTACATTTGAAATAGGATCTCTAATCATGTGACGAAAGTCTCCGGATGCATGAAAAGAACGAATTGTGGACAAAGAGGAAGGGGTCAATCCTTTCCTTACTCTATCTTGAAGCCTTTGAGCCGAGTCAAATGAATACACTCTTGTTGGTGACATCACTCTTCTGATAGAAGGATTTTCGGCATTTATTACATCGAGCAAGTGAGATTTTACAGTTGCTTGATCAGCACCAGACCATGCAGAATCGATTGTATCAGATAAGATTGATGCAGCCGATGGAAGTCGTTCTAAAGATGTACTATTGTTAGCATGATCCTCATCCGTACTATAATTTTCCTCATTGTTGGGGTACTCCTCGACATTTTGCCCGGAAATATTTTCTGTTTGACCAAGGTCAAAGGTACAATCTTTCGATTCAATAAGAGGTAAAGCATCATTTGGAGCCTTGGGACTAGAGCTTCTTTTAAGAAGGGAGTCGAGTAAATATAGCCTCCGATCCCAAACGTGTGAGCCCATTAGAAGAGAATGCCTCAAACGGTTTATTTCAAGAATGTCAACTTCCGGTTTATCTAAATCGGGAGTCTCTTGGAGCAAATCCTGATCATAAACAAAGTCATGTATCATGTATCATGTGCCATGTCACAAAATTAAATGAAGTAAAAACTACAACTCCAGAAGTACTCACTTCACAATAACTCTTTTCTTTATCAAGCATATCATTTAGCTCCAAGACATGATTATGCAACTCGTTTGCATCGGAGAATTCATGCATGCAAGATAAGCTTTTGTGCTTCATTTCTTGAAGAACACCAGATATCTCTCCATAAAGAGCTTCTGCTTTGCTCAGAAGCTAAGACAAGGAAATATAGTAATTAAGGAGACAGATTTTCCAAAAAAAGCAAAAATATAAAAAGATTTTTTGGGTTTTGCAAGAACCTCAGCTGCTTCTTTTCTGATCCAGATCTGTGAACCAGAATCATCGAACTCAAGCATCGAACGAGGCAGATGGACGTCAAGGATGTTAATAGGAGAATAGCGAAAAAAAGCTACCATACTTCCAAACCTGACAAAAAGAAAATGAGATAAATAAATAAAAAAAGGTGATTTACACTCAAACCCCTGAGGTTTACCGTAATTACAGAAAACCCCCTGTGGTTCCAGACATTACAAGGACACCTCTACAAGGTTTTTTTTGTAAACAATTTCAGAAGTTGTAGGGGTGTCCTTGTAAGGATTGTTGAAGTTGTAGGGGTGTTTTGGTACATAGTTCTAACCAAAGGGGGTCTCTTTGTAATTTCTGAAACGTCAAGGGGTTCCTTGTAAGACAACTAAACCTCAGAGGGCCCGGTCATAAATCACCAAAAACAAATGTTTTTTACCAATAAGAAAATGAAATTGGTAGCAGAAAACGACACCTACCCGTAAAATCTAAGGCAGTCCCTTTGTAGAGAATGACCGCAATTTGCAATACGATTTCCAGTGGCATGGTTTGAAAAACTAAGTTCGAGAAACTTTCCGAAAGAAAGTCCCCAAGCAGCATCGGACATAACTACCCTTGGTGTGGCTGGTGGAATACCTTCAATATGTGCACACCTAAGGCATCTATGCCACATCCATATCTTGCCATCTTGTTCTCCGGGAAGCTTAACTGAGGGCAAACGCCTCACGTTTATCGTAAGATTTCCATGCTGGTGCGTGTAACATACCACATGGGCTTCGGCTGATTCCTTGCATGATCCACACAGAGACGACTGGCAATACATACAATAAACATATAATTATATTCAAGGAAATTTTGTGTGCTGCACCACGTCATCCGTGCACCGAGTGTGTAAAATAATTTTTCTGTGAAATAATAAAAAGGGCGAATTACACTCGAACCCCCTCAAGTAAATCCTAATTACAGAATACCCCCTGTAGTTCAAGAAATTACAAGAACACCCTTACAGGGGGTTTTTGGTAAACATTTCCAGAAGTTGTAGGGGGTGTTCTTGTAAGGATTGTTGAAGTTGCAAGGGGTGTTTGGGTAAATAGCCTAAATCAGAAGGGGATCAGGGGTAGTCCGTCCGGTCGTAAAGCACCCTAATATAAAAGAAAAACAAAGTTTACCTGATCAAATAGATCGTCTCGGAGATACCTCCCTAGTGGTTTATCAGAAGGTCCGTAAAATTTCACACGAAGGAGCCTCGAGCGTTCACATACTGTTCCATTCAACATACAATGGCTAGAGAAAGAAACTAAAATGCTCTGATGGCTCTCATTACCCGAATAGTATTCCATAGACGCTTCACCTGATTCCGGCTCTAAGAGTGTCGTGTTCAATGCTAAATTCTCATCACATGCTTCCAATAGTGCATTTCTGTATCTAAACTCGTCTTGGATTAAAGCATCATCATAACTAGCTTCACCGAGCTCAGACAAAGATTCTTGCAATCCTAGCTCCAAATTGAGATCGGCAGGAACTATATCAATATTAGAAGCATCAATTTCTTCCTTATTATGTATTGTTTTCTCTGAAATGACGTGTGAGGATTTTGTTGACAGTTTAGGAAGAGAAGCACCCTCATCAGCAAGAAATGAGGTCTCTAGTGACAAATGATATGCCGCAAATATAGCATATTGGACCACATGTTTCACTTTCTTAAGTTCTTCACGGTATGAGCCTCGAAGTACAACCTATAAATAAGTTCCCATTTATTAGGAGTTCCCATTTTTTCTTTTTAAAATTAAAACTCATATTAATTCATGAAAGTTTGAAGATATTACCGTGCAACCCAAGCGCCTCGGACAACCTTCGAAAAACATTAAAGTTTTCGAAGGTTTTCTTTTGAATTGGTTTACGGACTCGTGGTCTTCTGATATTTTCTCCAAATGGAAGAGTTCACAGTGCCCCAACCTTGTTGTGGAAATAAGATCGGTAGACGGAGTTATAGTAGCACCAGTGCATCTTGCAATCCTCTCCAATAATGGTCTTTTAACATTTAAAACTAAAGAGATATCTTTAGCTAAAAGTTGCTCTTGAGCAAACGAAGATACACTCTTTTCCACTAGAAGAACATTAGGTCGATGGGCTTCTATCTTCAAAACAATTGTCTTAAGATGATCATTTTCCTGATGCAAAAACCATAAATATATTATATTGCAAATGATCTTGTAAGAAGTTGACTTGAGATAAATAAGAAAAACGGGAGAATATATACCTGCTGCAGTAATGTATTAAAAGATGCAAGCTGATTGGGAACTCTCTGGTATTCAAGTGATCCTCCTAAAAGAAGTAGTCTAGTGTTTTTGTATTGTGAGGTCATACGTTTGTGCTTTATATTCTTCGTACAAACTACTCCTTTGATAAGTTTGCTGCATTAAAAAGAAAAAGAAAAAAAGATTTAAACTCTCAACAACCATGAAACATGCCTTGTAATTGGTCGTGTTAACCAGTTACAGGATCAGTGTATTGTACTTGTCATGTAAAAATTTTGGTTCTTTCGAACCTTTTCAGGGCTAAAATGGTAAAAATGGAATGTGGGAATTCAAAATATTTTAACATCGAGCGGTATTTATTTACCTCTCAAGGGGAATTCCGGAAGCTACACATTTGACCTTTATATAGTCACAAGGGTCCATGCTGCCTCCTCTACTTGTATCCGGCTTTATAAAGTTTGCAGCTTGCCATGCTATTGCCGTTACTATATCAACCCAGCCAGCACATTTCTCTTTATTTTCGATTATGCCCTCACCCTGCAAAAGCTGAGAAACGAGGGCTCTAAAATGCCCTTCAATGGCAGCTCTTAGAGGCTCCTTGTTATCTGCTTGCTGTTTTTCCTTTGATAAAAACACGGTATCAGTACTAGAAGTCGGTGAAAAATCAGCCCCGGAATCTCCGATTTCATCGTCCTCGTCATCGTAAGTAAAGAAACTATTCTCCGTATCATCGTCCATGTCATCGGGCGGAGGAGGGAACCAAATGAGACCGTTCGTTTCAAAATCTAACGGTTTTGGTAGTTCTTGAATCCCTTTAGTAGGCTTTTCTAAAATAGCCTGTTCTTCGTCAGTTGGGCCCTCGGTTGGGGTTCCCGTTTGTACATAATGCCCGACTCTGTTGGAAGTAATATGGATCCTAGAGGGGCTGTCTGATGGGCTTGATCCAACAGACGTAAAACTATAAAGTTGTTCATGTCTAGCACTAATAATACTACTTGAATCTACATCAGAAGTATCACGATAGTATTCACTTGATGTGCCAAAGATTTGACTTGTCGACTCTTCTCCCTCATCTTCATCGCTCCTACAATTATAAACGTAGAAAATACAAATTAAACTCCTAGAATTTGAAAAATGTCACCAAAATTTAGCATCTTAAGCATTAAAAGACACCAATTAAAATACTAATCAAAATTCAAGGACTAGTCCATCTAGCAAAAGTTGGAAACCGGGTATAAATCTATATGTTACGTTAATAACATATTCACCTCTCCTACAACAATAACGCAGAAAATACAAATTTTTAACTCCAAGAATTAGCAAATATAGTAAAATGTCCCCGTAATTTAGCATCCTAGGCATTAGAAGACACCAATTACAAAATGTTCACCTAGCGAAGTTGGAAACCGGGTTTGAGTTTATTTTTTACGTTAATAACATATTCATGGAATTAGAATGAAGCAATTGATGATATCAGCATATGTTAAAAAGTAAGCTTTTTAGACATACACATGGTTGTTTAGTAGACATTAGAACTTAATAGTTATGACCGACAATTATATTGAGACCAAATATCCCACATGGATTAGAAATCATGATTAAGTTCACCTTATAAGGTCTTGGGCAATCTGAGATCCAAGAAACTATAAAGATCCAAATTTAATGAAGATCCAAATAGAACATGAAGACTATACCACCTAGCTAAGATGGAAATCGGGATTAAATATATTTTTTACCCGTTAACACATTTTGGAGTTAGAACATATCAATTCATGATATCGACATATGTTACCAACTAAATTCACCGGAAAACATTTATTTTTTCATGTTCGGATAAAGGTTAAAACTTTAAGAGTTGTTCTATCAGTTAAATATAAGGGTTACCAAAAAAATTTGTGTAAAGAGGTATCGTAAACATGTAGCAAAAGAATCGAAACTTTATACCTGCTTGGTGAACGATGAACGAAAGGCGAAGAGGGAGAATGAACACCAAATCTCTCACCACTAAAACTCGGTGAGGGTGGTTCCGGGCTATCTCGTGGATAAACTTTACCACTGCATCTTCGAGCACTATCACTAAGGGGGCTGAGTTCAAAACAAAGCTTGCATGATTTGATATTAAAAACGGACTCAACGGCAAAATTTGAATGACTCATTGTATCCACAGTGGCAAGGCTTTGAGCACAGTTTTCGCACAATAATCGCCCACAGCTTTCACAATGGTATTTGGTGCAAGAACTTAGTATGTTCTTTTCGCAATGAAAACAGTTCATCTCAACTCCAATGGATATTGAATTTTGATAATTATTTTTCCAAGAAATCCAAGATCTAAGTTTCTCTATTAATTCCAGAAGTGAACTATCCAGTCCCATAGACCAGTCAAACTGGCCTTAATGAGAAAAAAATGGTATACTCTTCCTTCTACAAATTATTAAACTTTATATGATTGATCACTAATAAAACTATAAAAACCCACAATAAAAAGATGGGTTTTTTTTTTTTTTCTATCCCCTGTATTTTTTTTTTTTTTTAGGACTATAACCAAGAAAGAGAACAGTAAAAGGGCAATTTCCCCCTAATAATCACAAAATTTATCAATCAGGGGAAACTAATTTGCCTCAAACCTAACTATATTTACAGAAAATTGGTATGAATGGAAGAAGGAAACATATTCAAAACACCCACAAACTCTTAACACTTGACTCAACCAATCCCAGAATCATCAACATTTAACTCCAAGATTGCCTCTTTCATAAAAACCAACCCAAGATCCAGAGCTTATCTCAAAAATACCTGAAAAATTAGATCAAATAATCAACCTTTCCTTAAATGGTCAAAAACAAGTCCAACCACCAATTACTTCAGTATACAAAAACTAACTCACCAATATTTAAGCAAAAAGAAAAAAACCCAGATCAGGAAAATCAAAGAAAAGATGTGGGTTTTTCAGATAAATGAAAAATAAAATATAAAAATCAAGTCTTGATGCTTAATTGACAAAAGGAAGAAAAGGGTTGCTGTATAAAATTAGTTTATGAAGAGGACTAGAATGAAAAGAAGGAAAAGGAAGAGTAGAGAGAAGTTTCCTTTTCTAATTGTTGAAGCACTAAAAATGGCTCTTGTTTCCATAACCATTTTTTGTTGCCTCTGCATCTTCAAAAATAACATGAACAATTGTTGTGATTTCTCTCTCTTACCCATCTTTCCCGGCATAACTTTCATTTTCACTCTTCAACTACTTTAAAATATTCATCCAATATACCCCATATACATACACATTCACATGTGTTCATGTACCTTTACTTTTTCTTTACACACCCCTCTTTTTCTCTCTCTGTGTGTGTGTATTAGGTGTATTATATATTCACGTAAATATATATCTATCAGCATGTATCACATCAAATCATGTTTTAATCTTTATTAGGATTCATGTAATTAAATAAATGAAATCCATGTATTTGATTTTCTTTTCTTTAATGGGGATTTTCGGGATAATGTATTTATTGCACGAATGACATGGTGTAATATTATGGAAAATATTTATTTAATTGTGTAATATTATGGAAAATATTTATTTAATTTTGGGGTTTTGTAGATAGAGATGAAACTTTTGACCCAACTATTTGTATTTAATGATTAAATTTTGCTTAATTCATTCCTAAATACATGTCGTTTAAAGTTGTTGTACAAAGATTACGGAAACTATTAATTACTTAAATTTTAATAGAATAAAAATCTTATGGTACAAAACTACCCTTCAAAATAAATAAAAAGATCTGCAACTTCTCATATCCATTTATATCTATTTCATTAGTGAAAATGGTAAAATTGTCAAAAAATAATTCTCAACTACTCTTTTTGTATTTAATGATTAAATTTTACTCACTTCATTCCTAAATGCATGGCGTTAAAGCTGTTACACAGCAATTAAGAAAACTGCCCTTAAAAATATCAAAAAATCTGCAACTTCCCGTATCCATTTCTCTCTATTTCATTAATGAGAAGGGTAAAATTGTTAAAAAATAATTTAAATCTCTCTTGAATTTCTAAAATAAAATGTATTTAAAAATATTTTATTTTTAATATAACGACATGTATTTAGGAATGAAGAAATTATCTCATCGGCTAATTGCGCTATGTTATTCGTATATTGGATTTAGGCATGGTGACATGGCGTTGAATAGGTAAGTGGTCCTTTCCTAGACAGCCATTGGTCAGCATGCTGATTTATTTAGTCATTAATTAAATTTGATTTATAAATAATTAAATATTGTTTGGTAGTTTTGTTCTTATTTTATTATTTTTTAATTCTGCAATGCTATTGGTCAGAAACAGTGTGATAATTAAAGTATTATGGCTGCTTAGTCAGCAGCTGTATTTAGATTTCAAAGATTTTGGGTATTTCCGTATTTATTATTGGACAATTGTAGCATGGACCAACCCAATCTCATGCTCAAATTGTCTGAGACAATGACTTTTGACATTTTGCTATTTTAAAAATATACTGTATTTTATTTATCAAGAAAAAAAAATTATGCTGTATTTTTTTAATTCAGAAATTATATTTCTAAAGTCTTTTATAAAAACATTTACAAAAATCAGTATTATTTTATTTTCAAGTCTCACGTTTAACATCCAACAACATATCTTTTGAAAAAAAAACCTTAATGATTACTATTCACGTATTTTGCTAAAAAAAAATTATAAATTTTATTTTTACAGTATTTTATAAAAGTCAGAATTACTCTATTTTCAAACCTCCCGTCCTATTAATTTAATATCTAATAACTATTTTAAAAAATGTATTGCTCTCGCTCTCATTTAAGTAATTGTAGTACTATGCATTTGTACGGGTTGCCGTAACAAATAATTTCTCTTTTTCCAAGAAATTTAAAAACAGATCTATTAAATCGAATTTATTATATTTAAAAGTACAGTACCACATAGAATATTGATAATACACAGACATTGTTTCAGGATAAGAATAGCAAAATAAAATACATTAAATTTTTATTCTTACAACTAATATTTAAAGTTTATTGGTGAAAGGATACATCACCAAACTTTAGTGGTTGGAGGAAAAAAGTTGCATCTTATTTTCTATTTTATAGTAAAAGTAAATTATGCGGTTAGGAATTAGTAAGGGTAAAAGCATAAGATACTATATTAGGGGTAAATGCACGATACTATCCTGAGTTATGTAAAATCTGCACAAAATTATTTTACGAATTTTTTTTTGTATTAAACTCCCTTGTACTTTCAAAAACTCTGAATAGAACATCCCATTCTCCGTCAGTTACTAACATCGTTAATTTTTAATTGAATTGCTTAAATTACCCCTAGATATAATTAAAGTACAAGGGGGTTTTGCGCAAACGTTCAAAAATATGAGTTTTGCGAAATGGTTCTAAAGCACAATGGAGTTTTGTGCTGAAAAAAATATTTAAAAAATAAATAAAAATCGCACATTCTTCCCGTGGAACACACGCGCGTTAAAAAATGGACAGAAGGAGACGGATTGGATGTTTTATGCAGGATTTTGAAAGTATAAGAGAGTTTGGTGCAAAAAATAATTCTTAGGTAATTTGATGCAAGTTTTGCATAACATAGGATAGTATCGGGCATTTTCCTTATATATTACTTACCTTAATGTGATGTGTTGTCTGTTGTGTGCTCTTTTTACTTTCCATTTTTATGGGTATTCTCTTTCTCTCTCATCTATTTTAAATTTGATTTGCAGTTGGCAGAATGTGCAAAAAACATCTCAGTTAAAATGATATAATAATTCTACCCTTTAGTAGAAGTCTAGAAGCCTATAAGGCCATCTCCAAGGGATTATGTATAACTCAAATTATTAGAAAAAATATAAGTTTTGCCAAAAAAAATTGAGCTCCAAGAGAGCTATTATATTTTAAGACCCACAAAAAATTATAAATTTGACCTCTTAAATATAAGAGGCCAAAGTTAATTGTTAAAAGCTCTTTTTGCATTGAAAGTACAAAACTTTTGTACTTTTCCCGTAGAAAATTAAAAATATTTTAAAATAGTAATTCATATTATTTTTTTAAAATAATAATATTTTAAATTTATATTACTTTCACGAAATATTTAATTTAAATTCATAGAACACAATTATTTAATTTAAATTATCGTTATTTTCTCAAAATAATAATAGTTTATTATTATATTAAATAAATAAATTATATATATATATATATATATATATCACTATTATTTATATATAAATCATAATTAAAAATAGTTTATTATATATAATCTAGATGTTGGAGTGAAATGTTGTTGTTGTATAAAAGTAAAATCTTAAAATATAAACTAGTTGTTTCTAATATCAAGGTGTTCATGCCAAAATTTGAATGTCATTTTTAATTTTCTAATTATCAATTAGTGGAAAAGCTTCTTTTTTCTTTTGGTAAGGATATATGGTAAACATCATTAGCTGACAAATCCATCCATTTGCACAACATGTATAACATGTAAATGTGACATTAAAATATGGAGGAAGATGCCTATGGCTATAATAATTCTGTCCACCCTACTTATTTATTTTGGTATATTTATTGTGATGCTAAGCAATGCAATAGTTTCTTACCATTTCCCTAATCACTAATTTTCTCCCATAAGTAGAAAATTCCTTAAAAAATTAGCAACCTAAAGGTTTGATCATTTTCAAAGGAATTGAATATCCTTTTAATTACTTTTTATTTAACCATAATCAGTATGTGAAGAGTTAACAAACAGTATTACTAGAAAAATAGAAAATTTCTATCCAACCGAATTAAAAACGGTGGGAATTTGCTTGAATTCCAACCAAAAAAGGTTTGGTCGGAATTTGTTAGTTTGGAATTTACAACTAACACTCATGTAAATTAAGGGTTTTTTTTTCCAGGGAAATTACTTCCCGTGTGTTATATATGTAATTGTCAAAATCTCATGAGTTATTTAATTAGTCGAACAATATTTATAACATTTCTTTTGTTTATAAAGGATATTCGCTTCTTAAACTTGATTTAATTAATCTCTTTCGAGATGAATCGAACATATTCATCATTTTGTTAGTAATTTATTCCACTAAATCAATCACTAGCTGATATTTTTATAACATGTAATCTTCATGAATCAATGCAAAAAACCGTACTAGTGATAAAAATAGGAGTATATTTTTACCATTTAATTACGGTTTTACCCCAACGTATAATTCCTGCAGTTCTCCATAAAAGGATCAAGGATATTTTTGTCTGAAAAAGTGCTCAAATTAAAAGTCAACATTGACCAAGTATAAAATGAGGCTTTTCAAATTGTATGATGGCGTTAGTCCTGCCATAACGATGATTAACGGAAGTGGAATATTTGTTAAGTAAAATTCAAAGTGGGATTTTATTGTTAATTTTTGCAACGTCATGGGTAAATAGGTAATTTCATCTAACTCCAAATATTTGTTCGAATTAGGGCTGGGCGTTTGGGTCGGGTAATTTGGGACCTGTCACGACCGCGTTGGGTATTTCCCGTTTGGAACGAAAAAACGAGTTTTTTGACATTTTCGGTTCGGGTACCTGAACCCAAAATATATTGTCGGGTTGGATTTTGGGTATTACATTTACACCGGAACGGGTATTTCGGGACCCGTTCGAGTTTTGAATAAAAATAAAATTGCCCAATTTGAAAGTCTTGAGACATTTGTGTTGTGTTTGTTTTGAAGTTATTCGTACAATTTAATGTTTTAATTCATTTATTTTACAATTTTACATACATGCATGTTAAAAAATAAGATTTCTTGTACATTTATATATATTTTTTTTTTAAATATGAAATTTCGGGTACTGAAAACCCGAAATACCCGAAGATTTTGGGTAACTGAAATTCGGGTACCCGCCTAAATGGGTCGGATTTATGTGTGAAAATTCAATACCCGACAGATTGAATACCCAACCCAAAATATCCAAAACCCGAAATACTTGACCCATGTCCAACCCTACTTAGAATTATCCCTAATAATTATTATATATAGTTAATTACTTATATATGTTTATAAAACATTATATGTACCATTAAAACATAATTAATGCAGTTTTATATGTATTACAGTATATCAATACATAAATTATGTAATTATATTATATATAAAGAATATATTGACAATAATTAATGTCTTTCGAATTCAAATCTTTAGTGTGGAAAAGAATA
The DNA here is from genome assembly GCA_030819805.1 of Penstemon newberryi var. newberryi. Classification (NCBI taxonomy): domain Eukaryota; kingdom Viridiplantae; phylum Streptophyta; class Magnoliopsida; order Lamiales; family Plantaginaceae; genus Penstemon; species Penstemon newberryi. The sequence goes on along the minus strand of JAUALY010000001.1, from coordinate 74,906,087 downwards.
AGGACATAATGAAAAGATTGGACTTTAGATTCTTAAAAATCAAACCAGAAAAATGGATTGATTTGATGTTGGACAATGGAATTGTCAAATTAATTATATGTCATTTTCGGGGAGAGAATTGCATTTTTTGTACTGAGCTTTATGTCAATTTTCACTTTTGGTACTGAGCCTTATGTGTCCAACACATTTGGTACAACACTTTAACAAATTATGACACATTTGGTACAGCCGTTAAAAATTGCCGTTAAGTCTAGTTGCAAAGTTGATGCCATTACTTATATTGACTAATAATTTTACCCCATAATATTTTAGGCTACCAAAAAAGCCCCACATCTCCAAATTTAGTGACAATTTTAGTCTACATTGTCGTCAAATTTCAAAATTGGTTCGAATAAGACCACGTGCAGACCAATTTGAAAATTTTACTTATTTTATTTAAATAACTAATTTGATTATAAACAATATTAATAAATTAAATAATACTTTAACATATATATCACCAAAATTAAGAAAACGTATTCTTTTTAAATATAAAATTTATATAATAGTATTAATCTATTTAATATTTATTAAAATAATAAATTATATAATTAAAAACTATTTAATATTTATTAAAATAATAAATAATGAATAATTTTAATTTAAAAAAATTTACATACGTTATACAAATTTTAGTGTAGCAAACTAGTTAAGATTTATTTTTTGAAGTAATGAATAGCACTCTATAAATTCATAATTTGAGCACCATCGTTTGTCATAAAATATATTAATTGATCGAGTACACAGACAGTGTCATAATGTTGAACAAAATTGTTACTCTATAACTTTTTTTTTTAAAACGGTGAATATATCATTATATCAAGAAATCTGCTCAAAGAGATCTATTTAATTGGTATGAAAGTACAAATATAAATTAATTATAAAGGCTAGTATTAAACTAAAGAAATTTATAGTGGAAGTTGAACCCATCTGCATTGTTACTCTATAATCCTACATGTCATTTTATTTTGAAAATTTTTAGACTTATGTGAAAGATATATTACACAAACCAATTAACTTTTTCTTAAAAATATTTCATGAAAAATAAGGTCATAGTTGTTTTATTTTTAGATCTTATATCTTGGTTTGTTACCCAATTTAAATACACTTTCTATTAATACATGTATTAATAGAAAGTGTATTTAAAATATGTTTTAAAAATAAAAATAAGTTTTTTTTCAAAAAAAAAGCTAATTTGAACGCATCACTCAAGTATTTGAGTGTATACATTTCACTAGTTGCAAGTTATCTCGATACCGTTCTTAACTCTTAAGCATGGGAAATGACGTAAAGCTTTCAATTCTTTCCCTTTTTCTTTCTTAATTGTTCGGCACAAAAGTAAATGAAACAATTACATTCACACCCCCTAAGATTTGGTAAAACTTAAATACACTCCCTAAAATTTCAATAATTACAAAAGACATTTCTTTCAAAAATTTTAAGACAATGATATATATTTTTCCTTGCTCATATCCTTAAAATTATTGTTTTAACTGTTGAAACTTAAAAATGCCATCAAATGTTTAAACTAATAAAATTAATCATAATTAATCCATCACGAGTATATTTAAATTTATGAGATGACATCACATTTGTTGTTAGAAAACTAATTGTAAGTTGTGTATCTTTGTCGAATCCACCGTGTCAAGGAGAGGTTGTACCACCTACATGGACTCAAGTCGATCCAGAAGGACTTTTTCTTCGAGCTATTTCCTTGTGGATTTAGTCATGAATCATTATATAATTCATTTCCATTTGGTAAAGGAACTTCATAGAGACTTGGGCCTCAACTCTTGAGTTTTATTTATCAAGTTTCATCAAAGTTGATGGTAGGTTTATGTCTTTTGATTTTATTGAAGTCATTAGTCACGTATTTGTTGTTTGTATCTTTTCGATTGGAATATAAATTTAACTTTACAAAAATAAAATAAAAAATGGCCCAAGGAATGTACTTATAAATTATATAAGGTTGTACCAAGGTGATAGATGCAATTATCCCTAAAGTAAAACACATGCATAAAAGCAGAAATAATTTTAGTCAATATAAATCAGCTGAGTACCACTGAATAATACTATGTCTCAATCACATGTGGTTCCTTAATTAAAACTTTTGACTTGATTGTTAGGTCAAACTTTACCAAAAATGTATCTAGTTTGTTCGTTGTTGTGAACAAGGATTTCTTTTATGAAATATTCAAACCAGTATTTAGATTCATAGTACCCAATATGTGATTGATATACTAAAAATAATTAGTCATTACAATGTAGTGAATTCAAGTTCAATTTTTTGTTGGGAAAGTATAAAATATAAATATATATACGTACCTTTTAAAACCATAGTAATAAATTAAGTAGCTTACATTATCAACACTATTTAATTTCTTAACAACATCAAATTGATTTTATTTTTTTATATATATAAGTAAGAACCTATATTCACAACTATGCTTAAATAGTTTATAAGTAATTTATCAAATTTTATAGGCCATGGTAAAATCTTCAGTTATGTATCACTATTTTGCTATAGATATATATGATATTTTTGATGAATGGGACTTTTGTCTAACTGATTGGTCCACGTCCAATGTGCCACTTAATGATGTTTCCCTCTCCTCAGTATGGAATCATAAACTGGTCAGATCGAGTTGGACTCTCATAACCCTGCGCTCAAAGAAACTAGTTAGGTTGTTCCGGTGATTGACCCGACGCTAACCCTCCGATGCCTAAGTCAGATCAATTCAGAGCATAGCAGAATATAACAGAATATAGCAGAAATGTAGTAGTTATGTTGACCAAAATTGTACCTTAAAGAGTAATAAATGTTGCCTATTTATAGTTTTTCAAAACGGATCGATCGGATCTTTTCGGGTCGAATTGAGACCACAAGGTCGAACAACTATGCTCGAAGGTCAAATTGACCTGAAGTTCGAACATCTATGCTCAAAGGTCAAATTGCTCATCAAAGTTGAGCAACTATGCTCGAAGGTCGAATTGCTCATCAAGGTCGAACAACTATGCTCGAAGGCTGAAGGGAATGATCGAATGGAGCAAATTTGATATATGTCGAATAAGAGCATATTTGATATATGTCGAATAACATGGATCAGATTTGATCGTAACGGAGCATACTGGTGTATGTCGAATAAGAACAGTCCAGTCTTAGTTTGACTTTAATATTACGTGTAATATGCCATGTCATTGATTGAATTTTTGGTATATCAATTTTTTTATTATAAATATTGACGCGGGTAATGGTAATAACAAGAAAGAGATAGTATGTAAGCATTTTCTACTTTTATAATCAGTGGAAAATCCCAACAAATTAAACTAATAGATATTCTAAAAATTCAATATTATAAAAAATTGACTTAATTGGGGTCAAAATATAACAATACTACGTTGTTTTAGATATATAGGCACGCGACTATGCTTCCAATTCCACAAAAAACACTAGAAATTGCTTTATTCTTTCTATATTACAACTTTAAAATTTTGTCTTGCAATACTTTTTGTGAAAAAGTATGTATTACAATATTAATATTTACTATTATATAGCATAAATCAAATAAGTTTTGGGTCATATAGTTGTTATGTATAAAATAATTTGTGTATATAAAATATATATTATAAATACTTTATATGGCTAAGTATTATAATTAAAAAACTATAGTAAATAATTCTCACGGAATAATTATTTATAATTAACTCTAATTATAAATCTTAGTATAGTTAATTTTCGCGGAACAAACAAAGTAATATTATTATATCACTTTAATCAGAATTTAATAACAACATACTTAATTACTAAAATAATTATGAACCGAAAATGATCGACTTAGGCTTGCTAATGCAATGTCCTTAAGACAATATTTCTGAGCTGTCAAAGGTGCAACAGTTCGTCCCAGTAGTCTCTCAAGATATAACATCTGGATATGTGTTTCTTTGCACAAAGAACAAGTCCACGTCGTAACAAACATGAATATTCAACAATTTAAAAGTGAAGAATAAAAAGAGAGAAGATAAGATTTTGCTTTCATTTCTAGAATTCGGGATGAGAGAATTGGCCAGATTCTCCTCCTATTTATAGGAAGAAGAAAGGTGTTTTCGGGAGGGACATGTCTGTTCGGATTTAACCAGTAGCACTGGATTGGTCCGAACATGTGCCACCCGTTCGGTTCAAAATTTGATCCGAACGGACACACACTGATTCAGTCATACGGGTCGACACGCAAACCTTATTCAGTCAGCCCCAAACTCATATCGTACCGTGCCGAGTCGGCCGATTGACGTCGCACGTGTATGTGGTGAACCCATGGGCATGTAGGCCATCCTCTTTTAAAACTTGGTACCCCAATGGGCCCAACCCTTAGTACAAGTTTTTGCTATATAAATAACTTAAAGTTTCTTCATTCTTCCCATGTGAGATGAACTCCATTGTCTCTATTTCAATTTCATTCATTTCTATTTCATGGGGTTAACACTAATTGGACTCAACCAATTGGGTTAATACCCATTGAAATCCAACACATAATTATATTTATTTTGGTGTTTGACTTCTAAACCAATTAGGGCCTGTTTGTTTGGCGTTTTTCAAAATTATTTTGTGTTTGGGAAATGTCAAACAAACATATTTTTTATTTTCTGAAATAAATTTTTCACCTTTCAATTTTCTCAAACTACTCTCTGAAAAGTCAAATAAACAACAATTTTCTTATATCTAAAAAAAATATGTACAAACTCTACTCTGATTTGACATAAAGTAACATGTCTCTTACACAATTTATCTCACATAATAAATATGATTTGACATAAAGTCTTACACATCTTACATTTACAACATAACTCTTCCAAAAAAACTACACCTACTTTATTTCTCAAACCACTTTTTCAAAACTCAAACAAACAACATTACGCAAATCGAAATTATTTTACAAACCTCCACTACTCTCCCAAACTACTTTCCTAAACACCAAACAAACATGCCCTAATTATTTAGTAAAAAAGTTACTAAAACTAATTTTACTAAGAGTGATTTATTCTTATATACTCCATATGTCCCAAATTCTTTACTCCTGTTTTTTTTTTTTTTTTTTTTTTGGGGATGTCCCAAAATAATATTCTCTTTCTTATAATAGAATTTCTTTTCTCAGAATTACACTCTTTCATGCAGTAATGATTTGACACCACTAATTCTCAACCACTACTTTTAAAGGTAAAATTGTAAAAACATCCAAAAATTTCATTTTTTTTACTCTCATCTATAATTCCGTGCAAAACCAAGAAAGAGTAAAAAATTTGGCACGGAGTGAGTATATAATTATGTTTTCAATCTTTTGAATTACCAAAAGATGATGAAGAACCTTTATAGAAAAATTAAAAAGCAACAAATAAATAATTAATTAAAGTGAGCCATCATCCGGAATATTGGATCAGTTGAAAGATGTTTTGATGTTTTTCTAATTTCAGTTTGTAATTTATATTTTTTTATTTATTAATCGGTTCTAGTTAGCTTTAGTTAGGATTTCTGGTATTTATAACCAAAAAAGAAAATTAGAAAAAAGTTGGGCTTTCTGTTTGGTGAAAGACATATATCTCTGTCTGTCTGTCAAGTGTCAAGGTATGTGTGCCGAAAGATGGGTCATATTTTTCAATATTTGAGCTGAACTTTATCTTCTTGGCCTTGTCTTAATTACCAAATTATAATGCTATAAATTTGGATAACACCTAATGTTTTGTATGACATAAATTGTCATTTCTTATTTAGCATTGGGTGCAACCAACTATCATCAAATTTATAATCCTACCTTTTTGGGATGTTAGATTGAGAAACTTTAACTCAAATCAACTTGATCAAATTTAAGTTATTTAAATGATGAATGTTAAGAACTTGTTATTCTTATGTAATTGTATAATTTTTTTTTTTTTTTAAAAACTGACATATTAGTAGATTTAGATAAGTATACTTATATTGTCATTGATTAGGTTTCAATATTTATATGACAAATACAATCCGTTTATATTTAACTGCACACATAAAGTTTTAAGAAGCTCAAAAATTATAAATATGTATTTATTTTTTGACTGAGCCCAATATAAACTACTCCCTCCTTTTTAAATTAATTGGCACATTTGCAAAATTTTCATGTTTTAAATTATTTATCATATTTAATTTTTCAATGCATCTCTTTTCAAGTTTACATTTTCTTACATCTAGATTTACACAATAAAGTAGAGTGTACATAGATCAATAAAATTAATTAAAACAATCATTAAAAGAATATTTTTTGTATTTTATCTTAATACAATAACTAACTATTAACGTGTGTAAAAAGGTTAAATGTGTCAATTAATTTAAAAAGGAGGGAGTAGAATATTTCATAATATAGTGTGAGCCTCACTATGCAATTTTTTTTCTTCTCCAATTATTATCATAGATTTATGAGTCACTCCATGTGAAGATATTGTCATTTGTGATTTAATTGGAGATTCCAATACCCTTTTCTTCTTACTTTATGCTTTCCCAATTAAGAGCTACACGTGGGGCCCATAAACTACTAATCCAATGTCCATAAAAAGGCCCTACTCATTTCTTGGTAAAGGCAAATCCCACACAATTGGGTTTCAGTTTTTTTTTTTTTTTTTTTTCTTTCAACTTTCAAGAAAAATGATAGAAGCGTTTTAATTACTTTGTTTTTTTCTTTCAACTTTATGAGGTATAGGCATGTTTCTTTGTTTTTTTTTTTTGGATTTTTTTTAACTATCTTCGATTTTCATGTATTTGATTAAAAGAAATAAAAAATTTGCATCTTCAAAGATATAATGAATAGCTGGTTTAATTTTTTGAAAATAAGTGGGATTCTTAGAGATTATAGATATAAAACAAAAAAATTGAAAGATGAGTAACTTTCTATCGAATCAAAGTTGTATGTGGGTGAATTATGACAAAAAAAATTATTTTATATCAAATTAAAGTATAGTTGGTTTATGTTATTTTTATAAATTATAGAAGATTTTTTAAAAAAAAATATTTTCTAATTATGATTATAGGATAACTTTTTTTTCTAAAAAGAAAAAAATTATTTGACTTTTCAAAAATAAAAAGGATTTTCATCATTTTATTGTTGAATGCTATACATTAAGGTAGTCCACTTTATGATGCAATTTGATAGGAATCCCAAAATTCGTCTCCATAGAATTCATTGCACTCAATTTCTCTTTGAAATCAAGAACTTTGACAAAAAGGTGGTTATTTGCCCTTACACCCCCTAAACTACTGTTATTTGATAGTTACCCTAAAATTTTTTCATTTTTTGACAATCACACCCTTTCGGTTAACAAACCATCCATTCCACTTAGTACACTTATTAAATGTCCATTTTACCCTTGCCCCCTTAACAATTACTTGAATTGATCTTTAGAACTATTTGAACTAATTTTGGTAATATGAACTTTAGAACATTAAATATAATTTTATTTATAATGCATTTTTTCTTTAAAAAATTACAAAATATAAGCTAGTTTCTTACAGGATTCAAACCCAAAAACTCAGACAATGATGTTGAAAACTCAATATATGAAAATTATAACCAGTGCATCAAAATAAAAATATCACATGCAATAACACAAGGCCTAATATTTCAAAATGATATTTTTTAAGGAAAATGTAACCAGAGCATCAAAATAGTAGCTCGGTGGGAATATTAAGCATGGTGCTATTACATATGATGTTTTTATTTTGATGCCCTGGTTACAATGTTCGAATACATTCTTTTCAACATTAACGTCTGAGTTTTTAAGTTAGAATAATGGAAGAACTAGCTTATGTTTTGTGTGATTAAGGGGTGTAAATGTAAATAACCCCAAAAAGAAGTATAGTATGAGGATAAAAAATATTAATCTAGAAGTAATCATTTGACCTTTTGACTAGATCAGCGGTAGAAACTAAAAGAAATATTGAATGGTTCGCTTAATTTTCTATTTAATTTAGAGTGAATGGCACAAAATGTCCTCGTATAATTTTTCATAGAGTCGTCTTTCTAAAGCTTTTTTTTTTTTCGACGTTAGCTCCTACCAAGAGTTGTTTATTTACTTTGACCATTTTAGGCTGAGCACAATGGTTCCGATGTCACATAACTTGCACATATATATTCTTAAGGGTAATTTTATCCGATCATTATGATAATGTTACACTTAAGTCCCCATAAAACTTGTTTATAAAAATTTAGTCCTTGATTTTTTTATGAAAAAAAATCATTTAAAAATAATCTTAATGAATTGAAAATCATTTATAAAGAATCAAAAATTAAAAAAGAAAATTCACCTTTTTGTATGTATATAAATTAGAAAATAATGAAAATAATCGGAACTTAAGAAACAACCTATTATTTCACATTTGCTAACCCAACTAAGCAATTTTTGGCATTATGTTATAGTATAAAATCTAATCAAAATACACAAATTATAATTATATAATTTTCACAAATATCTCAAAACAATATAAAAATACCTGATCAGAATCTGAAACTTCGAAATCAAACCAAAAGCATCCAAATGGCTAGATTTTCAAGTGAAATTTTATTGAGTTCAAATCAAATTTAAAATAATTTGATTGGAGCATATTCAACCTATTTATTATAAACTATTTGCTAGCTGTTTAGCCAACCCGTTTGTGACTCTCTTGAGTGTTATAAATAATTTATATAATAATAATTAATTACATTTTTATTTTTATTCTTATTATTGAAATATTTAAATTTAATTATACTTACCGAGGAATATTTTATAACATTTAAGAATGCAAGTTTGTTTTTGTTGGAGGTTTGTTATATTGGAATCGGGTTCTCAAATTTAAAAAATCAAAATCCAAATTTGACAAATTAATATATCAAATTATACACCCACGGGAGCATATGTTCCAACCTTTCAAACCAATAGAAAACAATATTGATATAACTCATGCCACCTATTTTTTCATATAAAAATTATTAATTTAACACATACCACCTATTAATTCCCGTCAAACGTCAATATCCAAATTTAATTTAAATCATATCTCAAATTTTAAAACCCACAAAACCAACAACCATACCAATTCAATTGTTTCAAAAATTCCACCAAAACTTTCCAAATTTTTTTTCTTTTCGAAATCAAAACCAAGTGAAACCCACCTACACCAATTCAAATGAAACCATTTTTTTTTTTTTTTTTTTGGGTTTTTATGGTGGTAAAAGTGTTAAAATTTGGCTTTAAAGTTTTAAGTAGTACCTTTTTTTTTTTTTTTTTTTTGAGAGGGTTTTAAGTAGTACTTCAACTTTAATAAAATCTAAAAAAAAAACTTTAATAAAATCTGGTTTTTCACCTTTTACTTTTATGGAAATTCACTTTTTCACCTATGACAAGACTTGTCCGATAATCCACTAACCTTTTGTCGGTTAATGTAATTTCTTTCATTGATTTATTTGGTAAATTTCACAATCAATGTGATGGATGCATTATCAAGGTTAATTTATACTGAATTATAAAAATAAAAAAGGTTAATTTTTACTGTATTATGATAATATTTTTGATTATCTATTCGCAACCAAAAGCCTTTAAAGACTGAAGAGATAAGATTAAGACTGAACCTGACTAATGCTCTTACTTTTCTTTTTTCTTTTTTCTTTTTTCTTTCTGATAATTATAAATCAAGCTTTCAGGTCATAAATCATGCGGATTTTGATTAAAATATGTTAGGCAGGATATGTACTATGTATGTATACATTACCTTATACAGTGATTTATTCTAGAAACAATCTTTGCCAATTTACCTACCTTTTCTTGAAAAATGAATCTAGCCAATATTAAAACCAAATTTGACTAATGTTTAAAAGCAAGAATAATTTTGAAATTAAGGATAAAATAAGAAGTAATTTTTCGAATAAAAAAGGATTTAAAATCAATTATATTTTTCGAAAAATAGCTAGGCAAAAATCTGAAAATTGAAAATATTTTAAAGAGGGAAGAGTGTATGTGGATGGGTTTTGGCCCGGTCTCGCGGGTTTCGCGAGACCGAGCCAAAACCCTTTCAAATGAGCTTTCGCCAAGCCCATAAAACCATCAAAAATCTATTCAGAAACTCACACTCAAATTCTTCAAACCTATAAAATATTGATTCGACATTTACCACCTATTTTTTCCTCCAAATCTCACTAAAAAAAACATTGATTTGACACCTACCACCTACTTTTTTCCCTAAACCCCAATATCAAAACTCAATCCAAGTGGGGTTTCAACTTATTCAAACCACAAAACCCGACAATTAAAACTCACCCAAATGAGATTTCAAAGGTTTTATCGAAACCACTCAAACTATTTTTTTAAAACTGAGACCCGCGAAACCGAATTAAAACCCATCCAAATAGACCCGAAATTTTGCTGTGAATAAGAATTTATCCATTAATGGGCCTATTGGACCACAATTTTCTTTCCTGGAAAATTGGGCTTTCACAAGGTGTTGGGCGGGGATGGTTGTATGAGACTTTGAGTCAGTATGATACCGTTGAGCACGGTCAAAGTTTCATTTTAAATATATGTTTCGGTTAATTAAATATTGAAAAAAATTAGGACACATTTAAAAAACACTAGAAAAATTACAAAAAAGATTACTAAATTTAAAAAAAAACATTCTAATGCAAATATAGAGTTTCGAAAATATACCTTGATTAAAAAGCGAAAACTTGTCGATGTCTTCCAAGGAAAAAATGAAAATTCATGTTGCTGAGGTGGCGGGTTTATCTCAGGTTACCTGGAATTACCATTCATGAAACTAAAAACCAAATCCATTTAGATAAATTTAAGGAAAATTGTTTTTTTGGTACCATAGGATAGGTTAACTTGCACTTTTGGTACCATTGGATATAAAAATGCAAATTTGGTACCATAGAATATGTTTTCATTGCAATTTTGGTACCAAATCCAATTTTTCTACAAAGTTAATGGCATTTTACCCCCTATGAAATGCATAATGTTCAATTTACCCCTCTATAATTTGAAAAAAAATCAATTTACCCCCTATAAATTTTTTAATGAAACAATTTACCCCCTTTAGCCGGAGAGTGCCGAAACTAAAAATAGGCATGCAAACTATTTTATAACATAGGGGGATAAATTGTCATATTTATCATAACACAGAGGGTAAAATGCCTCATTATCATAATAAAAGTGGATAAAGTGCCGCCTATTAAAATATCAGGGAGGCGATGTGAATTTTTCACAAAATTTTAGGGGTTATGTATTTCATAGGGGTTAAATTATCATTAACTTTGGGAAAAAATTGGGTTTGATACCAAAGTTGCAATGAAAACCTATCCTATGGTACCAAATTTGCATTTTCGTATCCATACCAAAATTGCAAGTAGGTCTATCCCATGATACCAAAAATCAATTTTCTCATGCACAATCTCTCCAACCAAATAGGGTCTTATTAAACTGATAATAATTTAGTAATTTTATTTTATATATGTGATTAATATTTAAAAATGTATTTTCTTAGAATTATATAAAGGTGCTTCTGAATGTTTAATTTCATAGAATATATATTTTCAGCAATCATTTAATTAGAAAAAGAAAATGGTCAACTTAGTCCAACACCGATCCAACTCGTTTAATTTATATTAGTTTTTGCCATTAGTTTATCTTTGTATTTAATTTTTTATGAGTAGTTTATCTTTATATTTTAATACCAATGAAACATATTTGAATTAATTTGATGATATAGTGATTGATGTAATGATTACTCATCATTTTAAAAAAACTAATTTTTACCTTATTTATTTCGACATTTCTTAACCTAAATAGATTGTTATTAGCTTAAAGTTAAATCACAACTCTGATAATTGCATGGTTGTACTATTATTGTCATCAGAGAATTGCAACTATCCTAAATATTAAAAAAAAAATATGAGAAAAGAGGAATTGAATTTGCAACTATTATATGACAAAATATAATCGCAAATGCAAATTCGGTAAACCTCGCCCCTTATATTTTGGGTACTACTACCCAAAATACATGAATATAAAGTTAATTACCATGGATCAAAATTTCCATCTTTTTCGTCGAAAACATCGAAAAGTTTCCGTTTTTGAAGCGAAACGAAAACAAGATGTAATTTCGAAAAACTCTCTTATTTTTCTTAATTAAGTAACTTTTTTTACTATTTTTCCTTGGTGTTTCCGAAAAGTCTCGAAAAGTTTTCAATATTTGACTGACCGAAACATACATTCGAAAAGAAATTTTGATCCATGTTAATTATTTCATTTTATCTGGCATTGTTTCATTAAATACTAAAACTCATGTTTCATCAACACAAATATTTAAAATAATAATTATACTGAAATTTTGAAGTTTGAAGATAGTTTATTTATTTATTTATTTTTGGTTGAAAAAAGAACCATTTTTATTGATAATTGTGTTTTGTGTATCCTTTACATGTACAGATGGAACCTTGAAGATACTTTGGAAATAATTCAATAACTAAAAACAAATTTCATCTTAAACTAGTGATGATTAACAATCTCAACGAGACTTAACACCTTCCTTATTAGGCAACAAAGTGTCATAGAAGATTAAATTAGTAAAGCATATCAACATTCTTAATTCTTTTCTTACATACTATCACACAATTTCTGAAAATTACCAGAAATTTCCATTTAAATGAAAAAAAAATCGTTTCTTTGCTGGGATTATTAGAACAATTAATTATTTGAACGTTGTGCTACTTCAGCTGTCCCTTCTCATTTGATCTATAGAACAAAGAATAAATGGACTCAGTCATACTTTGAAAAGATTGAAGGATCATTCATCATGCTCGTTTCGTACGCTTTCCGACTTCAAGTGCAAGCTCCGTATCGATTTTTAACGAAATATCAAGTGCTTTGACCGAATGAGTGAGAGCACCACTGCAAATTTAGCCGATTAAAATGTAACTTCATCATAGATCTAGAGGCTAAATTTATTTTTGCAATAATATCAATATTATACCAAAATTCAATATTGTAATATTAGGGTTGAGAAATTAGATGAGTATTCAACATGGCCTCTATCAAAGTAGAACACTTCCAATAATTTGCATTATAATGTATTGGAGTAGGGCTCTTTTGGGGACACAATACCAATCTTTTTATTATGTGATCTCTTAATATTTTTTCAGTATCTAATGGCAAGAGGGTATCTTGGTAAATATCGAAATATCGTAGAGTGAATTTATAATTTCACTTAACGTCGGGTGTGTCTAGGTTATAATCCCTTTTCTTAACAATAATTTGTAGATAAGGGCCCCTTAGATTTGTAAGTTTAATAATATAATGGAAGGAATTCTCCGACCCCCACCCCTACCACCACCTACCACACCCTCTAGGAAAAATGAGAGGAGCCATTAATTGACTTATCACATCTTGAAATTTAATGCAAGGTAAGAACTATGACAATGTAAAGCGAAAAGTACGAGTACCTAGATATGTATGTAACTCCGGATTGTCCAATCTTGTGTACGGTCTCAAGGGTGACATTTCCAGATGCCTGCCATAGAAACTTTATAAGATTACAGGAGGGCAAAGTGCTCTTTTTCAAATCACAGGGAGGTAAATTGAACATCATGAATATCACAGGGGGATAAATTGTCATTAACTCTAATAATTTATGTTATACAATTTTGGTCCCATAGGGCTGTCTCAGTTTTGCACTTTTGGTCCCAAATTGGATGTAATGTGGGCAATAGGACCAAAAGTTTATTCACTTCTAAGATTAGATACCGAAAGTACAATTTTGTAAAGAGCAGGATCAAAGAGCTCAGTCCTTTTGGGACTAAAACTGGAATTTCATCATATATAATTTGATCTACTCATTCACTGATCCATAAATGAGGGAACATGTGTGTACTGAGTTTATTTGATATATTAAAATGAACATTCTTTAAACGGTTTTCAATGGATAATCAACCTGAAAAATACAATGAAAGCATACCTCAGTCTCAAATCTCCCATTTATTAAATCAACAGCCTCTTTGAGCATCGATGTATCAACATTGGAATTAGACAGCGGGACAACCATATTGTCTAGCATTATTCTAGTTAAGGATGTCTTATTTGTAGATGCATAATTTAATACTTGGTTTACTTCCTCAAGTGTCCTAGTTTCAACCTGTTAGCATTAGAGAACTCATCAATCACAGAACATAATATGATGGGTCGTCTTCAAATTTAACGAACTACCTCGACACCCATTTGAAGATTATTTTGCTCTAAATAGAGATCCACTGATTTGAGGGCATTCTTGATCCCTCCAGCAATAGATATGTGATTATCTTTTATCATGATCATATCAAACAAACCCATTCTGTGATTCTGACCTCCGCCTATTAAGACCTGCAAATTTATTCGCTGAAAGATCAGAAAAAAAGGAAAATGGAAAAACAAATAATATATATTAAGATTGGAAAGAGAATGGAGAAAGTGATCTAGACCGCCCATTTATCCACCAAACGTAAACCTGGAGCAGTTTTCCTTGTCTCCAATATGTATGCCGGGCTTGCAGCATCTGCCATGGCCTGCGACGTGGTTCAATATCAATAAATGGAATTGATAGATAGATATTTAATGGATTAACAAATTAACAGTTTGGTTTTTCACAGATTTACTGGGCCCTCAACAATTTCTGGTCCCCGCTTTTTATAAAATTGCAGTTTTGATCTCAACTTTTTTAAATATTTTGCATCCCTTCCACCCAAATTGAGACCAAATGTGAAAAAGTGAAAATGGACCTGTGGGATTAAACGTGCAAAACATAACGATCCTATGAGACCAAAAGGGCAAAACCTAGATATGAAAGGGGGCGATAGGACCAAAAATGTTGAGGGTCCAATTGCTAAAAATGCAAATTTGCCATATCCGACTCCTATGACTAAGCATCAATTTGAGTTCATTTCAGTGAAGTTGAAAATTCATGTGCTTTAAGGCAATGTTCTTTTCCATATTGCTAAATTAACGTTAACTTTTGTTTTCTGTTAGCTAACTTAAAGATTGAGGTTCTGATGTTTGGTGAGATAAATAATTTATAAATGTTATAAAATAATTCAATGGTTTGTACCCAAGAACACACCTTAGTTAGAGTGGCTATTCCGCTCATTCTTTGCATAAAGTTAAGAACAACCCTTTCAGCCACAACAATACTGTGGGCTCTTCCTGCATATTATCATCGAACAAGATTAAACTCAAACTTCCACAAAAAAAAAAAAAAAAAAAAAAAAAAAACTGACTTTGCCAAGATTGCTTCTCACTTACCATGTACTTTACCAAATTGTAGACCTTTATGTACAATATCACCATCTTTTCTGTACCACTCCACCTGAAGAATACATAA
This sequence comes from Penstemon newberryi var. newberryi, assembly GCA_030819805.1. Classification (NCBI taxonomy): domain Eukaryota; kingdom Viridiplantae; phylum Streptophyta; class Magnoliopsida; order Lamiales; family Plantaginaceae; genus Penstemon; species Penstemon newberryi. Next base: position 74,890,654 of record JAUALY010000001.1, on the reverse strand, counting down.
TACGATACGATTGTCAAAATTATGTACCATTTTTCCATGTACATGTGTGTGTGTGTCGATTATCATAAAAATCCATGTGTTTACTTACCTTAAGTGAAGGATCAACCTCCTTAAAAACCATTTCAGCTAGAGCAATACCAGCCACAATTCCATCCTCCTTTGCCAAGAAATGAGCTTCCACTTCCATTTCAATTGGAATCGTTGCTTTACAAGTCACATCCCCTGTATTTCAATTAAAAACTTGCCTTTATTAGTAGTAAAAATAAGATACATCTTCCATTTACAACTTCCTATTCTTATCTAAGCTGTCGAACACAACCATATAATTATCAAAAAAAAAAAAAAAAAAAAAATGTAGCTCCTCAACAACATTGCTCTGTACCCCTCATGGACACACACATACTACCACTGCATCTTTGCATTTTTTGAATGAATTCTCATTCTCATAACCATATATTCTAAATGTAAACCTTATATAAAGATGGAAACCCCAGGTTAAATAGAGTGGTGTACCTTAGAAAACTTTCTCAATATGGTCAGTCAATCAACAAACTAACATCATATAACGAGAGTAAAGATTTTTTTTTTCAGTCGGGCCGTTCAGTAAACTATAATCACATAATGTGTACCTAACCAAACAAAATTCTTGTTGATCCATATACTATCACCGCATATGCATACATAAAGAACTAAATAATAGCATCCAATTTATATAGATAATGAAATTTCTCGCCCGGTTAATTAGTAAACAATTATCAAATCAAGAACAACACTCACCAAACAGCACAAAATACAATAAGGGAAAAAAAAAAAAACACATCCTCCCCAAATTAAATGCTCAATTTATTTTCCCAGATAATGTTTATCACCTCACTTGCAATCTTCCCTCCAAAACGACACAGTTTACTCTAACCATAGAGCTACAAAACTGTAAAAATATCCAAAAGCTTTGCACAATCAAAAAACGGATTTCTAACTGAATGGGCATAAATGAGAAACATAAATTTATAAACAGTGAATTTCACCTCGATCTCCGGCGTCTTCGGACAAGGCGAGCTGTATAACAGCCTTCAAGTCATAAGTTGGGTGTGCGGGAGGCTTTATAACGGTTTTTGTAGCTATTGCTGCCATTTTCACAATTAATCTGCAATAAAATTTCCCAATTATGAAACTCAATCGTTGTAAAGAACAAGAGAAAAAGGACCCAGAAGAGAAAAGAGTGTACAACCTTTTGTTAATGGGGTTGATGACTGAAAATGGGGAAAGTGAAAGGGCCCGAGACATACGTCGCCGTTTTGTGTTTGTATGTTAAATAATTTATAGGGATTTGTAGGAGTGAATTTGTTTCCTTTTCTGTGACTATCTACTTCAAATTGAATCCTTCATTTTTCAAAGGAACAGCTTACTATATACTCAGATTGCCCCTTTTTTTTCTCACTTAACAAGAAGTGTTAGATTTTTTTTCTTTTTTAGAATAAAAGAAGTGTTAGATTTAATGAGTTAGAAAAGTAAATAATTTCTTTGTTATATAAAAGTTAAAAATTAGTAGTTTCAATTTTAATAGTTTATACTATTTAAAAATATCATTTTTTTTAGACATTTGTTAAGAAACTAGTTGGAAATTTTTTTAGACTAATTATTTACTATTGTTGGGCCAATAAAAGAGATAACGGAAATTATATATTGATATAACAAATGAGTTAATGGCAATTTACTTATTGTGATATTTATAATGTTCAATTTACCTTTTTATGATTTGAAAAAAAAAATATTTTACCCCCTTGTAATTTTATAAAAGTTTCACACTGCCTCCCTGATATTTTAATATGTGGCACTTTACCCTCCTTGTGTTATGATAATGTGACAGTTTATCCCCTTGTGTTATGATAAATGTGGCAATTTACCCATGTGTTAACCACATTTTGCATGCCCACTCTCAATTTGGGCAAGTGAGTTACATTCTCCTATTAAAGGATGTAAATTACTTCTTTAAAATTTTCATAAGGGGGTAAATTGAATATTATGCATTTTACGGGGATAAATTTCCATTAGCTCTATAATTAATATTTCCTCTAATACAAAAATAAGTAAAGACATTTGAAATAAAAAATAAAAAAAATCAAGAAATCGATATATTTATATGAAGGTTTAGAAGCTTCAAACTTCAAAAATACAAGATTAAGCACCACTACCAAGTATCGACAGGGAATACCTAATTCAAAGGAATATGTTTTTGCATGTCGCCATTTTATTTGTAACCAAAAAAATAAATAAAAATATGTCACTATTTTATGTTTTCGGCCTGCAAAAGGATTATATGTAAAGACCTTGATCCACTTCTGGCCTTGTCAACATTGTTGAGCTCTAGTCCACTAGTCCAAAATGCTTAAGCCCATATTGACAAGTAGAAGTAGGTCAAGTCTTTATTAACCATTCAAACAATTCATCCACAATCAATGTGGGATTGGGGTGTTACAATCCCCCCAACTCAAATACTCGACATCCTCGTCGAGTCCAGATCAATAGCCCAAGACCGCTCTCATGGATAACACCACGAAGTCGGCTCTGATACCATTTGTAAAGACCTTGACCCACTTCTGGCCTTGTCAACATTGTTGAGCTCTAGTCCACTAGTCCAAAATGCTTAAGCCCATATTGACAAGTAGAAGTAGGTCAAGTCTTTATTAACCATTCAAACAATTCATCCACAATCAATGTGGGATTGGGGTGTTACATTATAAGTAAAAGTCGAACCAATTTTGCCTCTTAGTGTCTTACATATAATTCTACAACAAAAATAAGAAAAGAAGAAAAATAAACAAATTAAATTAACCCCAAACCAATCAATTACATATTTCAAATTGTTCAATGATCCAAAATGTGCATAGGGGTGCTAGGGCATGATGCATGGTAGAAGTTTGTTTTATGTGCCTGCTGATAATATGGATTTGGAGTTTGAAAAACATATGGATTGTATACTTGCAACTTCCATCCATTTGCTTCATCCAAATAATTTTCATAAGACCTATTGTTTCTTGAATCCATGCATGAAGTAGTACTAATTGAGGCTTCTAAAAGATCCTCCCAATCAAGACTTTTGCTATCAACTTCCCATTGTATCAATGGCTCCATTTCAACATCTTTCTTTACTTGATCAAACTTTGTCTTTGGTTGAATTATTCTTGAATCGCTAACTTCATCGGTTAAACTCAACGGAGATTGCACATTCGATGTCATTGTGGAAATATTTGACGAAGAGGATTGGTCTGTTAACTGCCACATTTCATTGAGAAATATTTCGAGTGCTTGAATATGAATTTCTGGAATTCGATCAATAAACGGGTATTCATAGTATCCACAATATCCCATTGATTTGCACCATTCATGGAACTCAGAGAGCTGATCGGATTGGATGGATGCTTTTTTGTAGATATTAAAGGCGGCCACACTACTACGATGCGGTATTTGAATGAGATTGTCTAAAACCATCATAATTTCTCTTCTAAAAGCAGTGTAATATGTAAAGCTATCGCGAATTATGTGTTTCATGACCGACCGAACTAAGAAGTTTATTGTAGCTACACCGGTTGGCCAACAATCCATGATACGGTCTATTAGGCTTTGGAATTGAGGCAATATTTCTATAATTCTTCCCATGTCTTCCATTTTGTGGGATAAGCTTCTTGTCTCTAGGCATGGGGTTTCTCGTTCTTCTACTTCAATGGGAGCACAATCAAGGGCTTCATCAAGTACGTGGGCGTACGATTTTATGAAAGCCGTGTAATCCTCTGAATCAGATGAGGAGTAGTCACGGAAGTTACATGGATAGAGAGAAAACAAGCCATTGGTTCGAGCCCATAAGAGTTCGGCCCTTAAGGAGCTATTGTCGGATAACGAACGAAGGAGACGATGGAGGAGAACTAAACACTTAAGTGCAACTCGCCATGATTTTGTCTTATCAAACCGACGAGTAAAGCTAAGAGTGAACGCTTTGTATGAGGATGGAGAGATTGAGAAAATCTTCAAGAACTCATGCACATACTTATCTAGCAGTGGTAAATCATCGGGAGAAGTTGCTTTCACAATCGTAAGATCAATGTCGCAAAACCCACTAATAGTTGCGATTTTCGCATAGCGAACGCATGTGTGTTCTCTTAGAGAGGTAAAGACTTGACGAATTCGCTTTTGCATTTTTTGAGTAAGCTTGAGATGAGACTTTAGTTGAGGTTGTTAAATGGTGCTTGTGTATGGAATTTGGGGTTGTCAAGCCTAAAGACTAACGATATGCATGAGTTGTACCTAAGTGGTTTTTTTGTTTTGTGTTTTATGACAATAATTGACAATCGGACCTTTGTAGATGACGGGAACTACAAGAAGAATTTTGTTGTTGGAAGGCGATTTAATTTGGCATGATGATTAAGAGTAGAATAACATATCGATTGCATATTATATACAATAATTATTGATTCACTTTAATTTTGGCGGCAGCCCATGGCCATAAGTCTTGGCTAAGTTAATTCACCAAAACATGTAATAGTTTTTCGGGAAACTTTTATTCAAATCGGGTTTGATCGAACTCAATGTAATTATATGAAAAGTACAGTATACTTACTTTGGGATTTGATGGATCTGGCCAAACTGACAAGAAGTTTCCTAGTTTTTCTCGTTAATGCTATTATTCTAGCTAAATTACATACAATATAATTTTACAACCTTTTAAAACGAATTTCGTACTATGTGGGACAAATATTATTAGTTGATTGTTCATTTGAAGATAAATGGTTTTTTCTTCAATACTTTATCAAAGTTGTGTTGTGAAATAAAGCCAATATGAAAAAGGTATGATGGGTTGTTAAAAAACAATCCTAGGCAAATTGGAACATTAAATAAATCAAATTATTTCTCAGGTAGTTCCCGGGGACATTTTGACTCGTTTATGAGTTCCGGGGGGTAAAATGGTACATAACCTATAGTTAGGGGGATTATGTGATTTTTCCCCTAAATGAATATTGATTAATATCGATACATAGCTACATTTATTCAGACTCTGATACCAACATCCAACATTTACTAAAAGTTGTTTCTCCAAAAAAAATGAAAAAAAAGGGGTAAAAGTAATAAGAACGACTAAAAAATTGATTTAATAATGTTCTAAATTAATAGGTCTTTTATGATACTAACAATTAACAATAAAAATAAACTAGCTAAGTTAAACTTTTATGTGGTCCCTCAATTATTTTGTAATTTAATTTTTCAAAATCATATACTATCAAGAAAATATTAATGTGAATCCACATTTGCCAGTGGCTATACAGTTCAATTTATATAATTGTTTTATCGTCGATATTTTGTACAATTTACAAAAGGAATTTTCAAAAGATCTTGAGTTGATTAAGTCACTCATAATTTTTTACTAGCTATTGGGCCTACTAATTTTTTTTCTGTCTTTAAATTAAAAACAGTAAAGGCCCATTAACTTGAAAAGAATAAGAGAGCCCAATTTCAAGAAATGGGAGTCTGAGAGACCCGAATAATTTCTGATCGGACGTATGAGGTACCATTAGGGATGTAAATGGATCGAATTCTGGTCGGATCAGACTCGTCCAGATCCGGCTCCATTTATATCGGATCGAATCATGTCGGATTCGGATCTTGTTTGGATTGTGCTTGGATCCAGATTTTTTGAATCCAACGGATCTTGGTAGGATTTGACTGGATATCGGATCTTTTTCGGATCCAATAAATTTTCATTTAAAAATTAAATTAATATTTTTTCCTAAAACAAGTTTATTAACTTTTCAATTTAACATAATTTTAACTCACATGTTCAAAGTTTCTTTACTATATTCATATTTTTAGAATGAAAATATTGGTTTAAATAAATTTATAAACGAGTTATAAATTACTATCTTCTTAAATTGACGGTGAAATATTATTAATGATACTTACTTTTATAAAATATTATGTATATATATATCTTTCTTTTTATTTATTGTCGGATACGGATCCATAACGGATCGGATCGACCTAAATCCATATTCGCTCCATGAGTTTCGGATTACGGATCTTTATAATCGGATAAGGGCCCTCGAATCTCTAATCGGATTATTATCCTAATAAATTGGACCGAATTCGGACGGATCCGGATTGAAATCCGCCCCATTGACAGCCCTAGGTACCATATGTTGCACGGATACGGATACGGCGATCCGAACGAATACGATACGACTACGGTGATATGGATTTTTAAAATTTATAGAATACGATATGGCTAAAATACGTGTGTGTATATTTAAGAATATATTATAATAAGAAACCATTGTTTTAAAAATATATAATAAAAATTATGTAATATATATTTAGTTCACTTTTTATTCCATTTTAAAATGAATAATGCTATCTCCCCCTTATATAAGTACTCAAGTAAAACCATAGTATTAATACCATATGCAAAGTCTTTGGCCCTTTACAGAATTTCAAGCGTTTTATGCAGATCACTTTGATAATATACATAATCTAGAAATTATTTGTAGAAATACATGCTCTTAAGTATTTTGGGTGTTTTCGATACGTCTTCATGTGTATCCGATACGGTATCCTTTTTATTTTTTATTTTCTTATTATTGAAAACGCCACGGTTGAGTATTTCACAGGTATCGTACGAATATCCAGTACGCATACGATACTGCACGGTGAATAATTTCGGAGTATCCGTGCAACCTAGGGTACCATCAATCATGTTCCTACACGTTGACGGGTCGAGAATACGTTAACCTTTTTTGGTAATAACAAGAAAATTGCTTTTTAGTGATTTTTTTTTTTGAGATGATGAGTACATTGTTACATCAAACACTATATCGAACCGAAACTATTACAATGATATCAAAGTAAACTAATTACCAGTATTAAACTAGAGAAAGACTTGTATGAAACTAGAGAAAATACCCACATTCGTGAGAGTTGAACCCATGATCTCCTGGTAGATCATGGAGCCTCATCATTAACCACTTGGAGTGACCTTATGTATGATATATTGAGTGACAATAACTTAAATATTGTCATTAAAATATTTTTCATAAATATATTAGTGACAAAAATATGTTAAAAAAAATGTTATTATTGTGATCAGTCTGAGAGCAATTTGGTCGCAGAGTCGCACCGGCACCATTGACGGGGGAAGAGGGGTTTCGGCAGGCGGTTGAAGGGGACGAGAGAGAAGGCGGGTGGGGGTCGGGGGTTAGGCTGATTTTTTTTTTCATTTTTTCACATTTTATGTAAATACTGAGGATATTGAAACATTTTATTACTTGTTAAGTAAAAACAAACAACCGTGAAGCTAAGAGAGTATTTTTATAAGTCTATAACAATAGGAGATTTTTGGTAATTAGGGTTTATTTGAGGGGTCTGAGCGTAAATTAAACTAATTTTAACTAGATTAGAAGAAGAAAGAGGAGAAAGCGACTAATTCAGAAAGATACAAACGTGAGAACAAATGTAGGATCGATAGTCAGAAATTTGAGATTAATCAAATTTTTGTAAAAAGATTATTTTCACGAATATTAGAGTGAGTGAATGACACTTTTAGTCCTCCTTATGAGTCAATTTTAGCATATTCATCCCTCTTAATTTTTTGATATCAGATTCGTAAATATGTCCCTCTTATCAATATAGTATAACATATTCGTCCCACTTAAATTCAAAATACATTTTAAAATGGACGAAAATAGATGTGTTTTGGATTTAAGAGGGACAAATATGTTACACTACATTGATAAGAGGGACCAATCTGCTTCGAAAAATTTAAGAGGAGCCAATGTGCAAAAATTAGTTCATAAGGAGGAGCAAAAGTGCGATTTACTCTATTAGAGTTAATGACAACCATTTTTTCTTCAATCAAAATTTCCATTAATTTTCTAACAACAAAACAAAACAGATCTATAACAGATTCGATAATAGAAAAAATAAAATAGACTATTATAGATACATTAATAAACTAGATTACAAATCGAGGACTTTTTACTTCCAATTACCCAAAAAGATTCCAACATGACAAATTGGCAACTTGCATTTATAATTTTAACAACTTTATAAGCTTGATATTTTTATGACTTGCAACTTAAAATATGATATTGTTGGCAACTTGCATTTATAATTTTTACATGACAAATTGCTTTCAATTGTGTCACTATCGAATCCAACATGATAAAAGGTTATGTTAGTGTTGAGTATATAGTTGGGTTGGTGGCTGTTTTGAAATTTCGTGGAGGTAGTTTAATTCAGTTTTATTATGATGATGCTTCCCCTTACAACTTATTTTAAAGGAATTTAATTGGAAAATTTTACAAATATGTCCACAAATAAATAGTAGTTGAAAATTAGTGGTGTTAAATTATCATATTATCTGTTTTTGAGGAAAAAAAGATTATTTGAGAAAAATAATTGTTATTTTGTGATATCCCAAAAAGAAAATTAATTACATATTATTTGTAAGTAAATTTATCTCATGAATGAATTCATGAGCAAATGGCTGATGAGGTCATATCCCGTGGCAAAAGTTAAGGCTCAAAAGGTTTTGAGTTCGCTTTTCATTAGTGTGTATTTCTCTAGCTACTTTTTTTTTTTAAAGAATACATTAACAGTCAATTATTACATCAAAAATCATTTTAACAATTGCCTAATTGCAACGAATTACAAATAATAAACCACTATCAAGAATTATAATTTTGTAATGATCGGAAAGATTCAAATAAATATTATAATTAATATATTAATAAGTTTAATGATGTATTCACCAGTTCATATATTAGAAAAAAAAAGTAAGTGCAAATAGACGAAAGTGGCTAGAATTTGTAGTGTGTTGTACTTTTGAGTATGAAGTAGGTTTGGAAGTTTGAGTTCGTTTCCTTTAACTTAATTTGTTTGGTAGGTGGTGTTCTTGGTCCTGGATTCTTGCATGTGCAATCGCTTTAAAAAATAATAATATCAGGATTAATTAATTTTTACACTAATAGTATGTACTTTTGCTCTGACGTGTACCTTGAGATGGTTAGGTTTATAATCAAATTTTACTTAGATTAGTAAGGAAATAATTAGGTCAATTCCCACTTTTGGTACTGAGATTTATGTGTCCAACATATTTTGTACAACGCTTTAACAAATTATGACACATTTGGTAAAACCGTTAAAAATTGCCGTTAAGTGGTGACGTGGCAGTTAAGTCTAATTGCAAAGTTAATGTTATTACTTATGTTGACTCATAACACTACAACAAAAATGATCATTGGTGGCATCATGCTTGATGGCATTTTGAAGTAAATATCACAAAAAATGAATATAGTTACATTTTTTAAATATGTCAAGAATTATAAATGTTAATCATGCCGTTTAGTGACATTTTTATATTATTATGACATTTTATAATGTTCCCTCTTGTTATGATAGTAACATTTCACTTTTAGCCACACCGCTACAAGTGGCAGTTTGAAAAATGTCGTTATATGTAAAATGTCACTAGCAAAATGCCACCTGTAGCGGTGTGGCTAAATGTATCAATGTCACAATTGTAGTTAAAAATAACATTATAAAATATCACTATAGTATAAAAATGTCACTAATCAGTCAAATTAACATTTATAGTTTGTGACATTTTTCAAAAGTATGACTATATTGATATTTTGTGATACTTTCTTCAAAATGCCATCAAGCATGGTGCCACCAAAAATCATTTTTGTTGTAGTGTAATTGTCCAAGTACAAAGAATAAATCACTACCAAACTAGAGGAAAACCAACGTAAGTGGAAGTTGAACCCATAACTTCTTGGTTTAAGACATCAATTTTACCAGTAATTATCATTATGCTATGACCTCATTGACGTCTAGTAGTCATTTTGGTCATACAATTTTAGATTAACTATTATTTCATATTATCTTTCTTTTCTATGTTATAAAATTCAACTTTTGTTCGTCTAATTGTCTGGACTCTAGCTAGACAACATTGATTATTAATTTATATTGAAATTTCAAGTATCGTGAATATAGTTATATAACAAATGTAAGTTAACAAATATAAATTTTTACTTGTTAAAATCAATAAATAGATAAAATATTAAAGTAGAATATGTCTGCTATCGCTACTATCTTAGCCTTAAGGGAGTATTTTTATAATTTATATAACTGTTGTAGATTTCTGGTAATTAGGGTTTATCTTAGGGGTCTGAGAGTAAATTAAACTAATTTTAAATAGTTTGGAGGAAAAAAAGGAGAAAGCGATGAATAAATATACACACTAGAGAACAAATGGAGGATAGTCAGAAGTTTGAGATTTTTCTATCAAATTTGTAAGATTAATTTAATAAAAAAATTATTTTCAAGAATTTAGAGTTAATGACAACCAACTTTTCTAGCATCATAATTTTCTTTTGTAAAAAAATTATTTTCAAGAATATTAGAGTTAACGACAACCAACTTTTCTTCCATCAAAATTTCCATTAATTTTCGAACAACAAAACTCAGTAATATTGATGGTTCAACTCCAATTAATGCGAGTTTTCTAATTTAGTAATATTTATGTAATGATCGTTTATCTAAAAAAATCAGACTATTTTAGATACATTAATAAACTAGATTACATATTGAGGATTTTTTCCTCCAACTACCCACAAAGATTCCCACAGCCAAGCTTGATATTTTTCAAGACTTATTACTGGCAACTTGCATTTATAATTTTTACTTACAAATTGCTTTCAATTGCATCATTGTCTAATCCAACATGATAATTATAAACCTAGTTTGTGTTGGATATATAGCGGGGTTGGTGGCTGTTTTGAACTTTCTTGGAGGCATTTTTAAGTTTTATTATGATGATGCTTCCCCTTACAACTTCTTTTAAAAGAATCCGGAAAATTTTACACAAATGGCCATAAATAAATAGTAGTTGAAATTAATGGTGTCAAACTATTATGTTATCTGATTGAATGTTTCTGAGAAAAATAATTATTATTTTGTGATATTCCAAAAAAAAAAATATGTTAGAATATAAAGACGAGAGAGTATAACATTTGTGATCAAGTATCACTTTATGAAAGTAACTAATAACTAGTAATATAAAAAATTAATTACATATCATATGAAAGTAAATTTATCTTAGGAATGAACGAGCACATGGTCGATGATGTCGTAGGTTAATGACAAAACTTAAGGCTCAAAATCAAGAGATTTTGAGTTCGTTTTACATTATTTTGAGTATTTTCTCTAGATTAATATTAGTTACTTGCAAATAGATGAAAGGGCCAAAAACTTGTACTATGTTGTACTTTTGCGTATTAAGTAGGTTTGGAAGTTTGAGTTCGTTTCCTTTTAACTTAATTTGTTTGGTAGGTGGTGTTCTTGGTCCTGGATTCTTGCGTATGCAATCTGCTTTAAAAAATAATAATTGCAAGATTGATTATTTGATTTCGAGAGAATTGTAATTGTGGTACCAAACTATATACCGATTCTCACTTATGGTACCATAAAAATCAAGCCCGACACATTTGGTACCACAATTTAAAAAATCAATCACTTTTGGTACCACCGTTAAAATTGGACGTTAACTGATGACGTGGCAGTTAAGTTTTATTGCAAAATTGATACCATTACTTATGTTGACTGACAATTATACCCCTAATATTTCAGGTTGTCAAAATAGCCCCACATTTTCAAATTTACTGACAATTTTAGTCCACATTGTTGCCAAATTTCAAAATTGGCTCGAATAAGACACGTGCAAACCAATTTAGAGATTTTACTTATTATATTTACATATTTATTTAACTTATTTAATTTTATAAATAATATTAACAAACCAAATAATACTTTAATATAAATCCTACAAAATATTAATTAAATCTAAAATTTATGTAATAATATTAGTATATTTAATATTTATTAAAAAATAAAGTTTTATATTATTAATAAAATAATTATAATTTTTGTTTTTTTTTTTAAAAAAAAAACCAAACCATTCCCTAACCCTGCCCCCACCCCAAACCCCAACCCCCCGTAAACCCCCCCCCCCTCCCACCCCATCCCAGGCCGGCGGCGGCCTGGGATCGTTCGTCCCAGGCCACCATGGCCTGGGATCTGTTGCAGATGTTCTTCGATCCCAGGCACCGGCGGCCTGGGACGAACGATCCCAGGCCGCCGCCGGCCTGGGATGGGGTGGGGGGGTGGTGGTTTATGGGGGGTTGGGGTTTGGGGTGGGGGGAAGGGGGGAGGGGTAGGGGATGGTTTGGTTTTTTTTTTCTAAAAAAAAAAAAATTATAATTATTTTATTAATAATATAAAACTTTATTTTTTAATAAATATTAAATATACTAATATTATTACATAAATTTTAGATTTAATTAATATTTTGTAGGATTTATATAAAAGTATTATTTGGTTTGTTAATATTATTTATAAAACTAAATAAGTTAAATAAATATGTAAATATAATAAGTAAAATCTCTAAATTGGTTCGCACGTGTCTTATTCGAGCCAATTGTGAAATTTGGCAACAATGTGGACTAAAATTGTCAGTAAATTTGAAAATGTGGGGCTATTTTGACAACCTGAAATATTAGGGGTATAATTGTCAGTCAACATAAGTAATGGTATCAATTTTGCAATAAAACTTAACTGCCACGTCATCAGTTAACGTAAAATTTTAACGGTGGTACCAAAAGTGATTGATTTCTTAAATTCTGGTACCAAATGTGTCGGCCTCGATTTTTATGGTACCACAAGTAAGAATCGGTATATAGTTTGGTACCACAATTGCAATTCTCTCATTTGATTTCTTACCCTAATAGTATGTACTTTTGCTTGACGTGTACCTTGAGATGGTTAGGTTTATAATCAAATTTTACTTAGATTAGTAAGGAGAGAATTGTATTTTTTTAACTAAGTTTTATGTCAATTTTCACTTTTGTTACTGAGTTTTATGTGTCTAACATATTCGGTACAATGCATTAACAAATTATGACACATTTGGTACAACCATTAAAAATTGTTGTTAAGTGTTGATGTGACAGTTAAGTCTAATTGTAAAATTAATATCATTACTTATGTTGACTCGTAATTGTCCAAGTACAAAGAATAAATCACAACCAAATTAAAGGAAAACCCACGTAAGTGGAAGTCGTACCCCAGAACTTCTTGGTTTAAGACATCAATTTTACCAGTGATTACCATTATGTTACGACCTCATTGACGTCTAGCATTCATTTTGGTCATACAATTTTAGATTAACTATTATTTCATATTATCTTTCTTTTATATATTATAAAATTCAACTTTTGAGAAAGTTAAATATTTCGGGGTCCATATTTTATTTTCCTACAAAAACAAATCAAAACTCAATATTTTCTAATCACAATAATTTCTATTAATTTCATGAAAATATCAAATTAACACTTGATTTAATTTATTTAGAAAATAAGAACAACTTAAGTGCATTTTCAAGCACTAATCACTAGACAATTGATTATTAATTTATTATTAATAAATTTAGTAGTAATTTTCATAATGGACACCTTTTACTTACTAATCGAGAGAATTGCATTTTTGGTACTGAGCTTTAGGTTAATTCTCACTTTTGGTACTAAGTTTTATGTGTCCAACGCATTTGGTATAACGCTTTAACAAATTGTGACACATTTGGTACAACCGTTAAAAATTGCCGTTAAGTGGTGACGTGGCAGTTAAGTGTAATTGCAAAGTTAATGTCATTACTTATGTCGACTGATAATTTTACCCCATAACATTTCAGGCTACCAAAAAGTCTCACATCTCCAAATTTAGTGATGATTTTAGTCTACATTGTTGTTAAATTTCAAAATTGACTCGAATAAGACTACGTACAGACCAATTTGAAAATTTTACTTATTTTATTTAAATAACTAATTTGATTTATAAACAATAGTAATAAATTAAATAATACTTTAACTTAAATATCACCAAATTAAGAAAACATATTCTTTTAAAATATAAGATTTATATAATAGTATTAATCTACTTAATATTTATTAAAATAATAAATTATATAATTAAAAACTATTTAATATTTATTAAAATAATAAATAATAAATAATTATAATTAAAAAAAAATAAAATCCCAACCCACCCACCCCAGCCCCCCTCCCCCCAAAATTCCCAGGCCGCCAGCGGCCATGGTCTTCGGTCCCAGGCCACCGTCAGCCTGGGTTCTGTAGCAGATTCACAGCTAAAAGAAATATCAAGTTTGCTTAAAAAAAAAAAAAAAAAAGGCAAACCAAACTTAACTTGACAATGTGTTGTTCCATCGATTCATTTAACATTTCTAATCTTCCAACATACCACCTATGCATAAAAAAATACCCAGAACTTATTTATTAATAAAAAAATATTACACGAACGTAAACAAATTCGAGGCCCCTCAATGATTGGGGTCCTACGCAGACCTAAAAAGCTTAGGCCTAGGGCCGGCCCTGAGGAGAGGGTGTATGCATTGGAGGGGTGGGGTTTATCCGGTGGAGGCATTGGAAGGTAAAGGACAATGATCGTTGGGGCTTTGGAGAGGGGTAGTTAAAGATATACTATTAAAAAAATAGTGCATAAACAAATATTATGTGATAATACAAATGTGTCAATATTTTGGTGCATTAAGTGATAAACATTTCTGTTTGGCTATAATAATGACCTTCACAACCACAATTATGAAATAGGGAAATGAAATAATAGTTTTTGAGTTGTAACTATTAATTATAATAACTATCGGTGTATTTTTTGAGGATTTTTTTAGTTTACAGCTTTTATTTCACTATTTATTGTTTCATGTTTAACAATTCAATGTGTACCTACTTTTGTGGTGTAAATATCTACTTTATCTTTCACGTGTCAAGTGCTTAATTTACTGATTAATTTATAGTCTTCATGCAGAAAATACTTTTCATATATTGGATATGTTTTTTATTAATTATTGAATATGGTGAACTATTAAGTCTGTTTGTTTGGCAATTTGAGAGTAGTTGTGAGAGTAGTGAGGGTTTGTGAAATAATTTTGATTTGCGTAGTGTTGTTTGTTTGGATTTTGGGAGATTGATTTGAGAAATAAGATGAGTGTAGTTTTTTTTTTGGAAGAGTTTCCGTTGTAGGTGTAAGATGTAAGATGTGTAAGACTTTATGTAAGATAAATTGTGTAAGAGATACATTTTTTTATGTAGTTTGTTTTTATAAGAAAACTGTTATTTACTTGACTTTTGGGAAAATAGTTCGAGAAAACTGAGAGATGATAAATTTATTTCGAAAAATAGAAATGATTTTTGTCTCGCTTTTTCCAAACATAAACTTTTTTGGGAGATGCCAAACAAACTTTGAAAGTCACGAATTAAAAGAAAATAAGTATATGTTATTATTCAAATCATCACATGTTCAAGAATTTTGAAGCTCAAGCTCAAGGGTATATCTTATTGTTTGATGCAATTCTTGAAATATACACTTGAATGTAGTTGTACTTGTACATATTGTTTAGGTTATAGGTGAAATACATAAACTATGAGTTAAATGGTACTTAATTATGATCGATTGAACTAAAATAGTGACAAAAATCATTGTCAGAACGATTGGGTTATCTGCATTTTATCTGATCCATATTCATGAATGTCTTTACGTGAGAAACTGTCTCTTCAGTATCATGTGCACATTTTCCAATTGATTATTTTACTATGAGACAAAATAAAAGTCAGAAGGCTGATCAAAAACTCATTTGTTGTAATAAAGTTAAGTTTTTATGACAATAATTGTGTTGGTGTGAAAATTTCATCAAGAAAACTAATGAATCTGTGACGATGTTAATTTGGTAACAAATTTTCGTGACGAACTAGACTTTGTCAACGAGGTCTTTCGTCGCCTGTTCTATGCAAGCATACTTGAGACATATTACCCTTTGCAAAAATTCTTGGTAAAACAGTTAAACCTGATTTAGTCAAACTCATGCAATCACATGATAAATGTACTGCACTTATCATATAATTACTTAGAGTTCGATCGAACCAATTTAGATAAAAATTTCCTTTGCCCTTGTGGTGAAATATAGGCTTTTGTGACAAATATTTCATCAAATAAGATGTTTGTTTATAATGCGACTTTTGTGTTTCTCTGCAAACTTAATTTAAAATTTATATTATTTTATAAAGAATTAATGAACTTATTTAATACAGCAACGACAACAAAGGAAATATCACAATAGTTTGGAGACAATTTTTTAGTTGTCACTACAATCTACTGTTAACAATTTCAGAATATTTGTTGCCCTTATTTATGTTTGTCAAAATTATTTTCGTGAATATAATAAGACTATAATAATATATAAGTACTAATAAATTTGATATGCTCATATGACGCATCATTGTATAAAAAATTAATTTCTAGAGTAACTCTTTTAAAAGGAAAATCTTTAAACTATTTTTTCATACTCCGTATTTCATATATATAAATTAATCATGTAACATGACTTGCTTTCAACTTCTTAAATTAAAAATTCAGAACACTTGATTTTTTATTTTTTTGGCTAACTTTTTAACCTACTACAAATGGTTGAAATGTTGTTGAAAAGAAAAACAAGTCACATGCAAATGGGGTTGGTGACTGTTTTGAGGAGGCACTTTTGTTATGTTGCTTCATGCTTATATATGATAGTTGACATTGTTTCATGTGCAACACAAGTTAGGATGTCTAAGTAAAATTTATTGACAATTTAGTTAAATTAAATTATGGCGGTGGCATTCACTCATATTTTTGAGCTATCATCATATATATATATTTCTAGATAAATCAAGGTCCTTATGCTAGGTGCCTAGATTATTTATATCAATCATTATTAAAGTTATCATTATAATATATACACATTTGCGTAACTTAGCAAAAAAATTGTAGATATATAAATAATTAATCTATAAAATGATATATACTTTTAGCATAATTATTAATATTTTAGTCTCGTCCCACTCCATTTTAAATCATGGGCCTATATCTGGAGCAAGCACTACAAGAAATTAGAGTATTGACTACTATGTATCCGTCACGATTAATTAGCTGTATGTGCAAAATAATTAAAAACCACGACTTAAAAACAGTGGTGAAAACATTCACCACAACTCACAGCCGTGGTGGATGTTGCCCCACCGTGACTAAAAGCCGTGGTGACTATTCAAACTATGGCTAAAAGTCGTGGTGAATATATTCGTTCCTTCTCCACAAACCACGCATGTAACCGTTGTAAAACCGTGATGGTTGTGTTTTGATAACAACTTTGAGTTATTCGCTACTACATTTTATGTGTTATTGATACTCCTATTTCTTGTACCGTAGCAGTATATTATCGAACACCATTAACTTTAATTCCAGTGCTATATTGTCATGTCATATATCTAAATTAATGGGATTCTAATTAAATTTCCCCAAATAAATACAAGATAATAGACACTGCATGTATGTGTGTCGCTTTGAAATTGGTTGTTGAGCCGTGCATTACAAGGAGCAGAAAAACTCACCAGTCAGTCAAAGACTTTTGTCACATGAGCACGACATACAACTACTTATGCACCACACGAGCCAAAAAGAACTCTTATCATATATATTTTATGGTGAAAATTGCATATTTGGTATCATATTATAGGACCCTTTGTAACATTGGTACTACTAGATACATAAACGCACATTTACTATATAATTTAAATGTTGATTGCAATATTTATTGGACAAAATGGACGAAATTGATCTCAAGCATCGCACATGACCATTTTCTCGTCTTTTGGAGGCAAGATTATCATGTTATAACCTGATAATGTGAGAGACGTTATCGTTTTCCCTCCAAAGATGAGGTAATGTGATAATTTTTCCCTCCAAAAAGTGAGGAATGCTTGATAACTTTTCTTTCAAAATGCGAGATAATGGCCACTTGCAACCGCACATGGCCAATTTCGTCCATTTCCATTAAATTATTTGACGATGGTATGAACATAACAACCAATATTTAAATAATGATACTAAATGCGCATTTACATATTCAGTGGTACCAAATTTACAAAGTGTCATATTGTATATGATACCAAATATGCAGATTTTTCATAATTTATGTGGGGTAAAAATGCAAAAACACATATTGTGTTATTTTTAATTGACAAAAAACTCGTGTAATATTGTTAACAAGTTAAAGGCATTTACTCTCCTCCAATATAATATTATGTTTTACTCGCTTTATGTTTGAGTAATCTTCATAATTTTCAGGGGAAGGGAAAACAAATATACCCTTAGTTGTTATTTTTTATTCAACTATTGTTTACTTAAAAAATTGAAAATAACCCCCTTTCCCTCTAATTTAAAAAAAAAATTGACAATAACACGCATGTTGTCAACTTCTATTTTTTCAAATGAGTGCAACTACTTTAAAAAATTATTACACCTGGGATTTTCCGTTAATAATAATATTATTATTATTTTTACAAAAGGCCTTAATAATTATGAATCCTAGGGGTATTTGCTATTAAAAATAACACATGGATTTTTTCGTCAATTAAAATTATCACAGGGGTGTTTTTGGCGTTTTACTCTTTCTTATGTATAACTAATCGTCTATATAAATCTGCTCAATAGTTTATCAAAAGGGCAGCAGCCCCTTCAGTTTATCTCTTAATTCTATAACCCTAAATTTCTTCTAAAATTTGTTTTTATTGAAGTTTTGTTCAATCAAAATTCAGAAATTGAATCGGTGAGTGATTTTCCTTGCTATTCTTGTGAAGCGAGCAGTCTTTGTCTACGGTGTACTTTTGATTCGTTGTCTGTTCGACCTGAATATCTGGACAAAATCCTAGGTAAGCTTGTCTAAAATTCATGCAATATATTTTTTATGAATCTTTCTACCGGTCGATATTAATAATATTTTGTAGCCTTTTTTTTTTCAAGTTAGAATAAATTGCATGATTAAATATTTAAAAGAAAAAAAAATTTAAATTTATCATCTTCGTCAACATCACCCTCACCTTCAACCCTACACAAGGGGGATTGAGGTTGGTTTTTTTTTTCTTTTCTTGAATTCGTAATTTGATGAATAATTAATTTATTATTTATCGAAATTATATTTATATATTATCTGATGAAGGTAATAATATTTATATGACGTGCATCATATTGAAGTCTACTCTAGAAGCCTTAATTCTATCTGTTTTTTGTTTTTATAGGATCGAGGTAATTCTTTTTGCATTTATATGACTGAGAGTTAGGTTGTCTAATAAATTTTACATGACACCTGGTAGCTGGTTAAAAACTCAATATGTGTATATTATTTTCTTTTTGATAATTCTCAATATATATTCTTTAGCCTTTGAAGTTAATTATTAGATTTTGTACATGTTGTTTTGGGTTTTTTGGTTGCACGAGATTTAATTTGGTTTATTAAATGAATAAGGGTGAGAAAAGATTGTTCTTACAAAAGAAGTACTACTAATCATGGATCAAAATTTCCTTATTTTCCATCGAAAACATTGAATTTTTTTTGTTTTTTAATCAATCAAAACGAAAATAAGGTGTATTTCTGAAACTCTATATTTGCCTTGGAACTTTTTCTTTTTCTTAATTTAGTAACTTTTTCATAATTTTTTTTTTAATTTTTTCAAAACGTTTCTAAAAAGCTTTCAAAAAGTTTCTTATATTCAGCTGACCGAATTATACATCGAAAAAGAAACATCGATCCATGTATTAACACATAAGTTGGCTGATTAAATTACTAGAGGTTAAATTGATAAATTTTCCTTGACTATCATCAATAATCTTATTGACCTAGAATGAAGGGCCTCAAATATAGTACTTCTAGGTATGAAGGTTGGATGTTTTCCCCATGCATGATTTTAGATAAGATAATTCTTAAGATTTTGTGGTAGTTGGCAACCAATCAATCAAAATAGTACATGTAATTATACAAAACAAGAAATAAGAAAACTATTTGTAATTGTTCATTGAGATTAATTTGTTGTATCACTACAACATAAGTTATTTTAATTGGCTGAAATCTTTATGGCTTTTTCAAAAAAATAAAGTATCATACAAAATTAATATAATCATAATTTTAGAAAAAGTCACAACTTATAAATACCAATTGTATTGTTTAATGATATTTTCCTATTTTTGTTGCGCTATATAATTCTCAAATTCTGATAGTTCCAAGTTTAGTGGTGACACTTTCATGAATAAAAACATTTTATGTGCGATATTTTTTCAAATTATGACTGTACTATTTTTTTTTTATGATATTTTGTTTATAGTGCCAATAAAATTTGTGTACTAATTAAAGTTGATTGTTGTTGTAGTGCACAAACATACATTTATATATGCATTCACATACATATGTTTAATTTATATTTTACGTTGTTAAAATCATAGTGCCTAGTTGGTTTCTCTAAAGGATTTGTTTTGAGATTTGGAAGATTTCTTTAGTTTTTTCTCATTTTCGTATATTTTTAAGAAGTGAGATTTGCTATTCTATTTTAAATTTTAGAAAGTGTTTTCACATTTCTAAAACTTCACACAATAAACTTTTTTGTTTCTCGAAATTGTGTCTAGCTAGTTACATTCACAAAAAATTCGAACAAACAACTTTTTGTGCAAATGGACCAAAACCGAGTACATCAATTTTTTTTTTCAAGTATCTGAAAATTGCTTCAATTTTATATGTTTGCAAGGTGAACAAATTAATGCATGATTAAAGTAAATATATATATTAGGAAACCAATAACTTTTATTAATCATCAGAACTGCAAGTTAAACTTCCACTAATGTGAATTTTCATCTGGCTAGTTTAATACTAGTATTTGATAGTGATTTATTATTTGTAATTATTTGTACACGTGCCGTTATTGAAATAATTTCTTATGTAATGATTGATGATGAATATATTCTGAAAAAAAAAATAGCATTTGAATATAAAACAATATTAAATACTGAATACTTAATTTTTTACTTCCTTGAAAATACATTTCATCTCACTTGATAAGTATAATTAACTAGGTATATATATATATATATATATATATATATATATAAAACAATATTAAATACTGAATACTTTTTTACTTCCTTGAAAATACATTTCATCTCACTTGATAAGTATAATTAACTAGGTATATATATATATATATATATATATTATCAAAATTGTGTTTTTAAAACATATTTTTGAGGTCGAAACGGCGACGAACCTAAGGTATTATAACAAGTAAAGACTGCTGGTTTACCAAGACTTTGCATGGAAATCAACACTTATTGGGTAGCTACAGATTCAACTTCCTTGATATGGAAAGATGTGGTAGGTTTGGGATCATGAATTTGAATTAGTTGGAAATATACAAAGAAGCACGAGCCTCAAACTATATGCAAGAAAAAATGGTAGGTGAAAAGAGTCGAATTATAATAGTTTTTTATTTTATTTTTTATTTTGTAACTTTTATTATTAAAGCTTATGTAACACTTCTACGTGCAAGTGAGGGACACTTTCTTCTGTGCTTGTCTCCTCACTTGGTAACTTGTGCATACATATTTGGATTGTTTAACGTTGTAGTTGGTATTTTATATGTTTTCAAGTTTCAAAGGGAAATAGAAAAAATTGGTCTAATAACTAAAAGTCGTTGGCCAAGTTATCCCACAAATAATATGGTTGACAATGTTATCCCGAAACTTATAAATATGAAGTAAATTTGAGATTTTTTTGGGTTAATTGCGAAAGTGAATCTCACTTGCGGGTTGAAGATTCTCGATTTAAATTCAGCTGACTCGCGAGTGAGGTTTACTTTTGCTATTGGGTTAAAAAAGTTCCAAAATTGTTTTTGTTTTAAAATTAACTGTTTAAAATTTGCGGTGCAGACTTGTCAACGACCATGATGACCAGTTTTATCTTTTATCAAAAGTTATATTTTTGACAATTTATTACATAATGAAGAGCGGAGTTCGGACTGAAAGCTAGGATATATTATGAAATTCTTTGTCATCTTATTCTTCATATGTTTCTAAAATATATTTTTAGTGACAAAATGTCATTTATCATATTAACTTAATCCTTTCTAACTAGGGTTGTCAACGGATTGGATCATGTTAGAACTAGATTCATATTCATTTATGCCGGAATTTTGCTCAAATCTAGAATTTTGGCATCCATATCTTGTTCGGATTCGGTTGGATCTAGAATTTTTTGGATTCAATAGAATTTCCACTTTCAAAATTTACATCATTAATTTTTTCAAACAAATTTATTAACTCTATATTTCATTTATCTTAGCACAAAAGATGATCAATTCTCAACACATTTATTTGACCACTTATTTCAAATGATTTAACACACTGCTTTAGAAAATAATGATATTGATATTAAGATATCAAAATTAACTCATCTTGTTACCTGAAAATAGAGTGAATAGCAAATTAACTCCATGTGTTATTCTATATAGGCAATTGCATATTTCATACCAAATTTTTACCTACTTTATATATTTGGTACCAAACCTTTGAAAAAGACACATTTTATACCAAAATTGAAGGACTTTTTGCACAATTTCTTTCTCTATCAATTTACAGGGCCAAATTTTATGTTCTTTATATGGCTGGAAAACTCTTGACGAGAGCTTTCTAATTGTATTGGTTTCAGTCCATGAAACACAATAAATACTCACAGAAAATTAATAAAGTTTCGGGATATTAACCAAAATTAAATCATATCTCATAATCTACAAGGAATCATGCCACAATAATTTTCAAATATGATATTAGGCACATAAGAATGCAATGGTAAAAGAATTGGAGCATAATTTTAAGCATACCAAAAATCTCAAGCAAATGTGAAAAAAATTCTTCAATTTCGATATTAAATGTGTCCTTTTGAAATGTTTGGTATCAAATGTATAAAGTAGGTAAAAATTTGGTATGAAAAATGCAATTCCGTCTTATTCTGAATAGGCAGTTTAACTCAACGTGATAAATAAAATGGCAAAATACATACCTGTGTTTTTATAAAAGAAACTCACTGTCTCCCCTTGATTTTTACATTTTTACAAGGGGGTAAAATGCTCATTATGTCATATCACTGGGAGTTAAAGTGCCCATTTACACATATCACAGGGAGTCAAATTGCCCATTTACGCATTTCACGGGGGGAGTAAAGTGAGGTGAATATGTTGTCAAGGGTAATGTTAAATTGATCTTTACATGAAAATGAAGTCTAAGTCGCATTATAGAGTGTGTGTGCAACACCTCCACTAGCAAGAAGGTAAATTGCTCATTATTTCATTTCACAGGGAGATAAATTTTCTATTTTCATATTACAGTGAGGTAAATTACCCATTAACATTATCACAAGGAGCTAACTTGTCAAAACCCCCCCTAAAAATATGCACGATAATGAGATTAAAAATGAATTATTGACTAATATCTTCCTAAATTGATTGTAAAACATATTAATACTTATCAAAATAATGCATTATATATGTATATATAATTTTTTTATTGTTGAGTATACATATTTTTAAAAGATTGGATCGACTTAGATTCAAATTCGTTCGTGTATTTCATATTTTGGATAATTGTAATTAGATTATATCCATCAGATCTCTAATTGGACAAAGTTCTGATAAATCTAGTAGAATTTGGTTTGAAATACATCCCGTTAACAACCCTATTTCTATCTAATAGTTGGAGGGGAGAGTTGTTGCAAATTACACATACTAAGTGGAAATAATTAAAAAAAATTCATAATAATATTTTTCACAAATATTCTAGTGAAAAATTATTATCAATTAAGTTGTCATTAAAAAAAATAATTGATGATAAGTTAGAGTGACAATATTATACATTTATTATTAATAGATATTAATGAAAACCTAAAAATATTTGTTGTCATTATTGTATCAGTCACAATCATTAATGACTTTCAAGCATATCGTACATAAAACCTTTTTGTAGGTAATAAAATAAATATTTTTTTTTACATTAAACACTTGTAAATAGTTACTACTTTGTGTTAGGGGTGCACATGGTACGGTTCTGCGGTTTTTTTAACAAAATTTGTACCGTACCAATTAGTGTGGTTTTAAAAAACTCAAAACCAAACTAGAGTTTTATGAACCATACCAACAAACTCGGTTTTGTGCGGTTCCGGTACAGTACGGTACGATTTTGCGGTTTTTTCAAACACATTTTTTTCATGCAATTTTTCTTATATAGTCGATTACGTACATAGTTGACAGTTATATAAAAATTAATATTATAATATCTTACAAACTATTTTTTTTACATTAAATAAAGCATTGGAGTGACAATATTATACATTTATTATTAATAGATATTAATGAAAACCTAAAAATATTTGTTGTCATTATTGTATCAGTCACAATCATTAATGACTTTCAAGCATCTCGTACATAAAACCTTTTTGTAGGTAATAAAATAATTTTTTTTTTTGACATTAAACACATGTAAATAGTTACTACTTTGTGTTTGGTCACTTACTATCTTGTCACCGATATATAATAATTTGTGCAGTATTACATTTTAATATAAAATAAATAGTGTCCACGATATTGATGTGTAATTATTATGAGTCTAGGTTAACAATTCAAAATAGGTTTATCCAACGAGATTAAGGAGTGATTAGGACGGAGCTTCTCCAATCTTTAAGATAATTTAATATGAGTTTGAGAGAAAAATAGGAAAGGGTGTCTCTGAATAATGAACAAGACTAAATCCAAAACATCATACCTTGCTTTCGTATATACTAATAACTTTTTTTAGAAACATACCAGAATAAATAAAATTAAGGGGTTTTCGAAATTACAACGTAAAAAATAGAACTAGGAAGATTAGAATGGTGGATATTTTCCTCAAAACTTGATGGGTTAGAATCCTGATTTTCTGTCATGGCTTAGAGACGTTTCTTTATCTCGTTCTCTCATTTTGCTCCACATTGGCACTAATTTAATGGCCTATAATTCTTTATGGTCATGCTCAAGCTATTAATTGATTTGGATTAGATTGTACATACATATGGATATGATTATCTCAACCGATATTGGAGGTATGGGAGGATGTCGTGTTCACGAGAAAGATGGAGCATTAGTATCAAATGGTCAAAAGAGGTATAAAAATGGGACTTAGAACGGTCTTTTTAAAATAAGATTTTCTGGAACATAGGTGTATATGAGATGTCTCATTTTAACCACTAAAAAAAGTCAATAACAAATCTGAACTATAATTTTTAGTCAAAATGTCCAATGATGACGTGGCACCATACATTTAGAAAAAATAAACATATATTAAATTACGTGGTAACCCTTTAATTAATATGTATAAAAATTTCTCCCTTATCTCTAATTAACTTCATCTTTTTTCCAAAAAATAATCTCTCAAGTAATCAAAATTTTATACGAAAAAAATCTCTTAAGTAATTGAATTTTTATACGAATTGACAATTAAGACCATCAGTATAAGATCATTTGAAATATTTTTAGGAAAAAATGCATTTTACACCCCCTCTCAAAGTTACATATTTTGAATTTTACCACCCAAAAGTATAAAATAAGCACGTATAAAATCAATTGCACTTTTTTCCTCACATGATTTTAAGCCAATTCCGATCACCAAAAAACATAGATATGTGTCTCACTTGTGTATTTTAAGGGTAAATTAGTTTCAACATCGATTTTTCGCTCAAATATTTCACCGACGCGCATTTTTCCCTCTCTCTTTACAAATAATTTTTTTTCCTACTTAACTTCAGATTTTTGGTTTACAAGACATGAGTCTAAGTATTTGGACAAGCAAGAAGTGATGTGACTAATTTACCCTTTGAAAATTCATGTGAGGAGCACATGTACATTTTTTCGTCAAACAAAAATTGCATATAATCATTTGAGGGGGTAAAGTACAACTAATTTTATTTTTCAGGGGGTAAAGTGATTATTTTTTACATATGGGTGGTAAAATGCCAAAACATGTAACTGTGGTGGATAAGATTTTTGTCAACTTTTTGATATGGAATTTATAAATCATATGGAAAATTTTGTCAATTTTTAAAAAAAAAACAAAAAATGGGGAGGAGCGGGTGTATTCCCAATTTTTAAATTTACCAGAGATTATTGGTAATCTTTTAGGTAATATGGATGTTTTTACATTGTTTGGTGTGGTAAAATTGTCATTTCGACTTGAGAGGGGTTTTCTTTGTTAGTAAAAAAAATTACAAGGTTTTGTTGCTAATAAAAATAACATAGGTTTTTTTTTTTATACTTAGACAAAATACAAAGGGTATTTTGAATTCACTCATTAAAAAGGATAAATTTGTCTTTAACAAAATAAATTATTTAAAGTTAAATTTTAAGGTGACATGTGTCATCAAGATAAATGATATATCATGTGCTCTTCATCCCTCAAAATCTCATTTTAAACAGACCCGACTTAGAATGGGATTTATATACTTTTTGATAACTATTGGAGATTTAGCCTTACTTAAAATCTATAATTAGAGGAAACCTAGGGCAACATGATTTAATATTTTAGCAAGAAAATAAAAGCTACGGCAGATCTGTATAGATTATTTAATAATAATAAGTATAGTTTGGGTGGTGGGCTATAGTTTGACTTAAGATTTGTCGTAGGAAGTTTATATTCAAGATTAGGTGCAGTGACAGGATCCAGGATCAGAGAATCGGGGGCCAAATTTA
Organism: Penstemon newberryi var. newberryi; assembly: GCA_030819805.1. Lineage (NCBI taxonomy): Eukaryota > Viridiplantae > Streptophyta > Magnoliopsida > Lamiales > Plantaginaceae > Penstemon > Penstemon newberryi. Next base: position 74,863,904 of record JAUALY010000001.1, on the reverse strand, counting down.
ACCATCATGAAATTAATTGATGTGATATTTAATATATTTTATTTGCTTAATAATAGATTATCAATAAAAATAAAAATATTGAATTCAATATGTCAAAGTAAAAAATTATCGAAGTTGTACACGGCATTTTCTCATATCATAAATTTAATCTATGATAGAATTAGTACCAAAATTATCAATAATTTCATTTTCAACGTAAATAACCCAACAATCCATAAGCTGTATTGATCTTTCATTTTGTTTCTAACCCTATTTTTTATCAACATAATTTTTTATCGCTCGGCTATTACTGTGTTAACATGAAAAATTAATATCAAGCGAATCAAACGATCAATTAAAAGTTACACCATATACTTTCTTGTACTTTTCTATTGTAAACATAGTTAACAAATTATGGATAATATTTTTTTATATCATGTCTAAGATGTAATTATCATTTTAACATAAAAATATTCGAGGACTAATTTGAATTATTTATATAATATTACTACTCAAATAATATTTTCAAAATTCTTGGGGGGGCTGGATCCGTCCATGCTTAGGTGGACTAGTAGAATTTTAATGTGATCAAATTCAGTTTGTTGCACACGGGGCTTAACTAAGGTTAATGAAAATTAGTTATATGATGGGGGACATAATGAATTTTCCTTTTCTGAATGATTGCTACCTGCACGTGTAATTAGAGGACATAATGGGTGTTTTTTAATTTATAAGCCAAGCTATATTATCTTCTTTTGTCCAAAAATAGTTACAATTCAGGGTTTTTTGCACTTTGCACCCCTGATACATGGAAAATAGGTTCTTTGTACCCTCAAAAAATAAATTTAGCACTTTGCACCCCCAAAATATGAATAGTTCAGCACTTTACACCCTATTTTATTTTCCTCAAAATACCTAGGGACAAAGTAGGTAATTCATTTTTGGATCTTTGACACTTTGCACCCCGAAACACAAGAAATTGGCATTTTGCACCCCCGAAATAGAATTGCACCCCCAAAACACGAGAAATGGACCATTTGAACCCCGTAAACACAAAATTAGCACTTAGTACCTCAGATTAAGAAAAACTCAACAACTAGCACCCCTCATTTTTTCCGACAAAGTTGACCGCTGGGGTCAAAAAACCTAGGGGCAAAATAAGTTATTCATTTTTATTTTTCCTTAAATTTGAAAATACGATTATGAATATAAAATATTCATTTCTCTCTCCATCTTAAAATTTATTTTTGTGATATGATTAAGTCGATTTTACGTATTAACTTACGAGAAACTTTTCGAATTCTTTTGGATATTTTGAGGACATTTGAAAAATTGGTAATTAAAGAAATATGTTAAAATAGATTTTGCTGATGAATATTCTAGTATTCATAATCGAATTTTACAAATTTTAAGAAAAAAAATGAATTACCTATTTTGCCCCTAGGTTTTTTTGACCCCGGATTGGTCAACTTTGCCCAAAAAAATGAGGGACTGCTAGTTGTTGAGTTTTCTTAATTTGAGGTGCTAAGTACTACTTTTGTGTTTAGGGGGTTCAAACTGTCCATTTCTCGTGTTTCGGGGGTGCAAGTTGTTGAGTTGTTCTTAATTCGAGGGTGGTAAGTGTTAATTCTATTTCCGAGGTGCAAAATGCCCATTGCTTGTGTTTCGAGGGTGCAAAGTGCCAAAGATACAAAAATGAATTACCTATTTTGTCCCTAGGTTTTCTGAGAAAAATAAAAGAGGGTGGAAAGTGCTGAATTATTCATAGTTTGGGGGTGCATAGTGCTAAATTTATATTTCGAGGGTACAAAGTGCCTATTTCCCATATTTTGGGGGTGCAAAGTGCAAAAAATCCTATAATTCATGTAGAATTTTTATAATAAGAAAAAATGATAACACATGTTTGTATATATGGTGTAAAGTTGTGGGCTATTTGGACTAAAGGGGTGTTTGCAAGAGCTTTTAGAAGTACTTTTTTGTTTTTTTTTGTGCTTAAAGCACTTTGAAAGTGTTTGTAAATAGTGCTTCTTCTATTGCTTCTTCAATTGAAAAGCAGATAAAAGTACTTTAAGAAGAAGCACCTAAGGAGGTGCTTTTTTAGTGTGGTGGTATTTTTGTAATATTTCATAATTAGTTTGTGACAATTTTGTCCTCAGTAAATTATTCTATTTCCAGGTATATCCATACATACATATATATATACATATATATATATATATATATATATATATATATATATATATATATATATCATTTTTCGATTCTCATTTATATCTACTTGTACGCTCCTCTCACTTTGGGAAAATCCATTCCAATTAACCCAAGTATTTTTGTAAGGTAATTTAAATTCTTTTTTCGTTATCTTATTTTAACACCTCTTTTGTATTGTTTGCAATATTTTGAAAAAAATTATTCCACAATACGGGTTTTTGGTGAAATATGGATTTTCCTTGAACTATATAGGTATAGAAGTCATATTTTGTGGGAATAAGTTTCTTCCAAAACAATCAACTTGCTATTTGATATTGGACAAAAATGAGGGTAAATATGTAATTGAATAGTTACAAATACTAGAAACACAAGAGTCCTTTTTTTAAATGCAAACATTAACTTATTTGCAAACACTCATTGCTTTTAAATAAAAGTACTTATTTTTGGTTTTTGCTTTAAGCAACTACTTTTGACTTTTCAAAAGCAATTGCAAACCCCCTTTAAGCCCTTTGAGTTTGTCGGCCATCTAATTCAATGGCTTGGGAAATTCCATCTCCATAAATAAGTTGCCATCTCCATACATAAATAAGTTGCAGACTTTAGTAGGAATATAGTATTTATTTAAAACTTTATGCAATCAATAAGCATGCTATTATAGCTAATTCCTAGTCTTTAGTTTTAAACGTTTCTTTAGCTTAAGTTTTACCATTATTATCTTTAGATTCTCATTAAACGAGCATAGTGGAGTAATTGATGGAAATCTCACGATAATTCTTTAGCTAATTGAAGGCAAACATAATTAGTTTAAAATTAAATGAAATTGCTTAACAATATCAAACTTAAAAAAAATATAAATTAATCTGAATAATTCACAATTCATCTAGGACGTACGGTATATAATTTAACTGGTCCAGTATGACTCTTGAACCTGCCTAATTTTGATACGCGTGATGATGTTATTATAATATTATTATTATTATTTTAAATCAATTAAGTCAATGTAATAGTCAACATCTTCACTTTTTTCATGCTAAAAAAATAATAATAGCCTTTAACTTTGGCAGAGACGCGAAAATGAGACGACACTTGTAGTTTCGGTAAGCTATCTACATCCTTTATGTTTTAAGTTGCTGTAATTTTTGACCTCTTACCCGTAATTTTAGTTCAAAATTCACCAAAATTAAAATTAGTGTCCATAAAATTCTACACAAGCAAACACATTGAGGTTTATAACATCTTTCCCATAATAATTAGTAGGTAGGGAAAGAAATAAAGGAAAATAATGTCTTTTTTTTTCTCCATATAAACCTAATTTGACAAGGTGACGTGGTGCATTATCACCGTGTGGCAGTCAGGAGGATAAAACCTCTCGATTTAAAGACATTAATTTAAATTCCGATGAATTTAAGACTAAAATTGCGGATAAGAGGACTAAAATTGCCATAACTTGGATGTAAATTACTTATCGGAACTATATATGTCCCATTTTTGCGTATCTGCAAAAGTTAAAGGACTAAAATTGCTTTTTAAACTTTTTTCCACCCTATTGCTTAGCTGAGTGGATTTTAAAAATGGCCTTTTGGAAAGTTTAATTTTCAAAACTGACCTTCAGGGGCTTTTTCCTGTAGAGATGGTATTTGCATTAATATTCTTTATTTCTGTAAATTGTATTTTAGTACCCTCTAGTTTGTTACTTATTTTCTATATGATATATCAATTTCTGCTTATGTAATTCATATTCATAATCAGTTTTTAGTCTTTCTAATATTTTTATTTTGAAGTCTAATATTCCTGGTATACAAGGATGAACCTCTAAAAATTGTATATTAACTAATTTATCTTCATAAATTTCAATTTCTTCACTAATTTTTTGTAATTTATTTTGTATTCTCTGTATTTTCTCCATTTTCGTTACTCGGCTCTGATACCAAAAATTGGTCAGAGGCAGCGGATGTTTGCTCTTGATGATAATTACATATCATACATGAATTTTTTGCTTCTTTTATTCTTTTTTCTATAATTTCTTTATTCATCCCATATATTTAAGTACTAATGGTTGTTGTTCTTAAATATTCTAACCTTTCTTTGTAATGGTTAATTAAATTTGATATTTCTTTGCATTTATTTTCGGGATGATTATTCATAATTTTTCTTTTAAGAATTTAGTTAAATCTAATACCTCTTTTTCTAACCTGGTATATTCACTTTCTTCTTTTATAGAATTTGTAGGTTTTTCTAATAATAATTGTTTTACATAAGGTTGTCTAAAAATGACTGGGCTTCTAAGTTGATTACTAGTTTCTCCTAATGTTATTTCTTTCATAGGTAGTTTCTTTATTTGTGCTATTCCTTCAAATAATTTATCTAAATAGATTGATTCCTGATCTAGAAAATTTATACTATGATGACTATTTGTTAATGCATATTCGACCATATATGTTAAACTAAATGGTTGATCTCCTTCTTCCATTAATTCTTTTCGAGCAAATTTATATCCTAGACATATACTGTTATCTAAATTCTTTGTTGATAATGGGATTGCATATTTAATTCCTAGATTAAATTTTAAAGTTTTATATGCTAAATTTCCCATTGTTATTCCTAAAACTGATTCGTTGGTTTCTTTAATTCTTCTGTCATAAGCTATTAAAGCTATTGGTGAATCAATTCCTTCTTTAAAAGTAGATTTAATTAATACTTGTATAGTAGCAATTTGTATATATCCTATTTTATCTCTATCTTCTTTATTACGAATTTTTAGTATTCTAGATACTATTTGTTCACTATCTATTAATGGAATTACAATAGTTCCTCTAGTGCTTTTTATATCTATAGGTATTTCTTGGGTAAATAATCCGTGATAAATAATATTTTTTCTTTTTAACTTTTCGAATATTGATGTACTAAAATGTTGTCCTTCTTTTAAATCTAATATTGCCTTTTTAGTTTTTTCTATTTTGTGTTCAATAATTGATTGAGCTGAGTATAATCCAAATGTTTCTTCTTGCTCTAATATTTGAATATGTTCATCCATTAAAGATTTTTATTTATTTCGTAATATGGTAATTTAATTCTAGGGATTTCTATATCGTTTATCTTTATGTGTTTAGAATTTATTTGATAACTTATATTTTCTAAAAAATCTGTTCCTAATAAAATATCTGCTCCTATATTACTTTCGTCTATATAAATAGATAACTTAAAGTTTAGTTCTTCATGAAACATTAACTCTATGTAAGTTTGTTTACTACATTGTTTTGTTCCATTTATAGTTTCTATTTCTATAATTGGTGCTTCGGCAATAATTGTTGTATATTTTGGATGAACATGTGAGAATGATGCTCCTGTATCAATAAGAATAGATACTATGTGTTCTCTATTAAGAACTCCTAATATATGATACTGTAAATAATTATTTGTAGAGACTAAATTCAAATTTATAGAACTCATTCTTTGCATAAATTTAAATGTTGAAATAATATGTAAATCATTTGTATAATGCTAATACATTCATATTGTTGATTAAAACATGCCATACCTGAAAAATGGATTGTTTTGATTGCTGCTTGATGCTTTTCCTTGATGGATCTTGCTGATTCTTTTGATAATTTAGAACTAATAGGTGCTTTTGATTAATATCTTAATTGTATATGGATAAATTTTCCCTATTCAGAACTTATAAAAGCTCAAGGAAAGATTCGAGAGAGAAAATAAACAGACGTTTATTCTTATTTTTCAAACTCTGATTAAAATGTACATAAGGGATACATATTTATAGATGAACAGACTAAGTTCTGTCCACACAATACAAACCGTGTGAAGGGATAAGAGTCCCTACACATTTATTGAAAGAAAAGGACATAAAGTAAAAGTCTACATTATTTAGATCTACTATTTACATCTTTTTCTGCCGACACTCAGGTCTACTGTTTTACATCTTTGTTGTTTTCTGCCGACACTCTTAATCTTCTATAATTGGTCCTTCATTTTCCTCTGGTACTTCATTTTCTTCCTTGTTACAGTAACTGCATACGTGTCCTTTGAATGGCTTTATCTGAAGGCATAGCTTTTGTTTTTCTTCTTCAGTGAGCTTATCAAAAACTCCTTTTACCTTCATTAACGTGTCTTCAAAATCCAGAAAAATGTCAAATTCTTCTGGCTTAAATTTGTCCTTAAAATGCGAATATATCATGATAGACTGATTCTTATAATTAATTTTATACTTCGATTCGTCAGTCATTCTTTGCAATTGTGCTAATATCCCAAATAATAACTGATAATTAATTTCTGAGATGTCTTCTTTTTCCTGAATTGGTTCATCTCTTAATGGATACTGTCCATTTGATATACCCATATTTACTAATGAATAAGATGGTACTCGGACTTCTCCTAATTCATTAAAAAATGGATACGAACCATGAATTCTTAAATAAACTTCTCTGTCTTTTCCAAAGTGTTTTCTATAATTGTTCACCGTTTTTGTTATTCCAATGCTTAATTCTTGAATGATATTGTTTCCTTCTTCAATATATATGGTATCCAATAACCCATAATGAAAAAATTTATAAACCATTAACGGGCTAGCTCCACTCGTGACGACTGCTTTTAGACTGTATGCCTTAATTGTCGGATAGAAGAATTTGTTTAAATCTTCTTCTTTCCAATTTTTAATTAAGTTTAAATGATACTGGAAATCATCAAAACTTAATGTCTTCATCTGAATGTGTCCTTGTCTTGTTGGTACTTGGGATAATTTTGAGATTTTTCCCAATACCTGCATTTTTGTTAGTTCTTTTGGTGGCTCAACTAATACTTTTTTGAAAGTTTGGTTTGTTTTTTTATTTTCAGCAACTGCTTGTTTAGCTTCTTCCAGTGTGCTATATGATTTGTAGATGATTCCTTTTTTCCCTTGAGTATGCATAGCTGCCTTGTGCCATTCGTCAAAAATAGCATTCTGCATTGGTCCGTTAAATATTACATAATGTGTTTTACGCTTACTTGATGATTCTGCTGGTGCTTCTTCTTTTTTGTTTGTCGATGATTCTTCTTGTGTGTCCACCACGCTTAGCTTGCTAAACTCTGATGGCTGATATGTGGGGTCAAACATTTGAATTGCCCTTTCGATGTTTTGTAGCTCCAAAAGTTTTGCTTCAATGTTTCCCTTAATCTGCTTACATTGATTCTTCAAAGTTGCTATTGCGCCGTCCATGATTCCTTTAATTTTTAACCTGAAGCAAATTCTCTGGTTAATGTATCTGCAATAATATTATTGCTACTTTTTATATATTTTATCTTTGCTGGATATCTGCTTAATTCAAGTTGCCATCGAATTAACCGTCCTTGGTTATAATTGGCCTGTAGTTTGTATCTAATGAATCCAGTCAGATATGTTGAATCAGTTCTAAGCTCAAATTCTTTAGGTAACAGGTCAATCCTCCATTTTTTGAATGTTCGTAAACATGCTAATGTTTCTTTCTCATGGATGGGATATCTCTTTTCGGCTTCTGAAAAAGTTCCAGAAATATATCTACATAATGTTTCTTTTGATTTATTAGACAATAGATCATTTATGTTAGACATAAATGAGGTATCCTCTAAATTTTCACCATTTAAGGTTTTTGAATACTTCAATTCTTTGTTTTTACCTTCCTGATTAACAGGTATTGACAGAAATTCCTTTAAATTTTCATCATTTGAATACTTCAAAGCTTTATTTGTTCCTGCTTGATTAATAGGTTTCTTAAAAACCATATCTTCTTTTTTAATACATTTCATACATCCTGACCATATTTCATCTGAAGCATCTGTTTCGACTATTATAAAGTCATCGTTAGTTGGGTTATATAATCTTGGTAAATTTTTTGTTTCTCTCTTTATTTTTTCTACAATTTTACTATCTTCTTGTTCCCAAAACCATTGCTTTTTTGTACTAATTTTTTCTTGCAATTTTTTCTTTTCTTTTGCAAAATTGTTTAAATATCCCAGTTCGGATATATAATTTAAACAACCAAGAAAACGTTGTAGTTGCTTTCTATCTTCTAATTTATTTGGAAACATATGTAATTTTTCTAAGACATGTTTTTGTAGTTCTATTTCTCCGTTTGATTTTATGGTAGTTCCTAGAAAATCAATTTCTTGTCTGCAAATTTGTGCTTTTTTCTTACTTAAAACCAATCCTTTTTCTTTGCATCGCTTTAAAACAAGTAAGACTTTTTTCAAATGATCTTCTTTATTTGTATTGCTAAAAATTAATATGTCGTCAATGTAAACTAAACAAAAATCTTCAAAACCTTCAAGATTTTTGCTCATATATCTTTGAAATATACCTGGTGCTTGCTTTAAACCAAATGGTAATACATTCCATTCATAATGCTTTTCTGGGGGACAAGTAAATGCAGTTAGTGGCTTAGTTTCTTCATGTAATCGTAATTGGTAATATCCAGATTTAGCATCTAAGGAACTAAACCATTTCATTCCTCTAACCTTTTCTATAATGGAATCTCTTCTTGGTAATTTATGTGCATCACCGATGGTTGCATCATTCATCTTTTTATAATTTATGACCATTCGTCTTTTTCCACGTTTTATTTCATTATGGTTTTCTACGTAAAAGGCTGGTGCAGCATGCCTACTTTTACTATCTCTTATCAATTTTTTATCTAGTAATTCCTTACAATCTTTCATAAATTCTTCAATATCTCTTTTAGAATAGGGTATTCTATTCGGTACATTTACCTCTTGATTTTTATCTTTTAATTCTATTATTACTAACTCTTCATTAGTGTTTATTTTAATGTCTAAGGGATCCTCTGAACAAGTTTGTTCTAGCAAATTTTCTACTTCTCTTTCTATCTGACTTTTACTATTTTCTTGTAAAGTAAATAACGTATTTTTTAATAAATTCATAATTTGAATCCTTCTTCTAGAAAAATTGTCTATGATAGGGATCTTTATTTCTTCCTTTTGATTTAGTTTTTTAATATATGGTGCTTTAATTTCTATTTCTTCTAACCATTGTGTAAATGGATAATAAAGTCTTAGAAAATTATTTCCTAATATTATATCAAATCCTGATTCTTGTCTATAAAGGGAGGGTATTATGAAATCATATTTCTTTTTATGTTTACTCTCAATTTTTATTTGATTAAAATAACTTACTAGATTAATTTTATGAGTACTTCCATCTGCAATCAATATTTTAATTGGTCGCTCAGTTTCTCTCCAAATTAATCCTTTAACTTGTTTAGAAGCAAAACTAATACTAGCTCCTGTGTCAATATATGCTGAATAATAATATCCTTTTATTTCTACTTTTATAAATGTTGAATTTGGATTTCTTCTATTCTGAGTCTGATGTTTCATATTCGCTTTCTGTTTGTAACATATAAAAGTCTTCTAAATCTGATATATCTGATTCTATTGGTTCTAAATTTTTTAATTCTGCTATTTTTAATATTTCTCTTTTTTGTTTATCTTTCTTTTTTGGGAATTCATTTGCATAATGTCCTTCTTCTTTGCATAGCCAACATCTACATTTTTTCTTTCCTTCTGGGCAATATTTTCTAGGTTGTTTTCTTCTAAAAAATCTTTTTGGTTTTCTTTTAAACATTTCCTTATATATTTTAAATGGTTTCTTTTTCCACTTATATTTTTTGTATTTTTTCTTATAATACTTCTTTGATCCCTCACATCCATAGTGTTGTGGGATGTCTGGATTATTACTGCAACACATTTTATTATAAGGTTTAATTACTTTTATCTCATTTATTTCTGTACATTTTTCAGCTATATACTCTCTTCCTATTAAAATTACTCCTCCTAAAGTGTCAGCAATACTTCCTTTTTCAATTCCTGCTTTGAATCTATCTAAACAGGACTTATTTATTGGATATGGTAATTTTGATAGGAATATTCTTCTCATTTGGTCTTGATCAGGTTGTTCTAACATATAATAATATTTAGAAAATTCACATACATAACTTTCGTATTCGCACATATTACATATTTTTATGTTATCTAGATGCCATAGAGCCTTTTGCCTAATTCTTTCAGTTGATTCTTTTCTATATTCGTTTGCGTCTAGACCTACAAATTCTTTCCAAATTTTGCTTACAATTTTCCAGAGAAAATCTTCTGAACTTGTAGATGTATCTTTTAGTATTTCCTTTTCTAGAGAAGTAAATTCAGATAAATAATTAAATACATTTCCTTTAGTTTTATATAAAATTAAATTCCAAATTGTGTCTTTCGTAGCAGTTTTGAATATTTCATCTGTTTGTAATAATAAGCTAATTTGATTCGACCAATCCTGGATTACTGATTCATTACTTTTAACACAATCTATATCTAGAAGTCCTTGAGTTACTTTTTGATAGTGTGGTATATATTCATCTGGTATCTTTTTATATTTTCCATATCTATTCCGATAGTAACCATTATTTTCTTTATTATTTTCAAAATGTATTCCTTCCCATTCATGCCATTTAGTATCATTTAATTTTCTTTTCCTTATATCAGGTTTTATATCCGGCATTTCTTCTTCTTTAGTTCCACTATTTTCACCTTTTTCCATATATGCAGGTATTGAATCATCTGATTCGTAACCAAATATTACTTCTTCATTTTCTATTTTCTCTACAAACTCAATTTGTTCTTCTTTTTGTTCGTCTTGTATTATTTTTAACTGATCTATCATTCTTCTTATTTCTTCTATTTGTTCTTCCATTATTTTAATAAATTTCTTGGTGGTTGTAACTCTCTAGGTGAAATAAATATTTGTTCTTGCTTATTTATTGGAACTAGATCTTTGCTATATTTTTTAATTTCTTCTAATTCGTAAATTAGATTTTTAATTTTTTCTTTAGGTATATTTTCGTTAATTTTATTATAGAATTCGTCAAAAATATTATAAATATCTTCCTTTTTTATTATTTTATTTATTATAATTAATTGTTCTCTTAAATCGACAATTTATTCGGTTATTCCTATTAATTGTTTTTGTAAATCAGCTATTTCTTCCGTCATTCCCATTAAATAATTAATTATTGATTTGTTTTCTCTTTTTAAATTGTCAGGGGGCTTCTTATGCAAATAGGGTTTATTTGGGAATATTGCACAAGTCATTTTTAGAATTTTGGTTTGTGGAAAGGTCATTCTTCACAATTACTCTCGCTTAGTTTTAGGTATTTGCTAGAATTTATGCACTTGAGCTCTGCAACAGCTACCACTGTAGTGTACCCATAAAATTCTACCAACCAATCGGGACCGTTGATCTCGCCGCACAATGTCGATGTCCAACCTCAAACCGGTGTCCTGCCCCCTTCCCCCGGTGGCCGGAGCAAATGGGACCCACTCCAAACTGTCAAAAGTCAAAATGGTCAATACACAAGCTTTTCCTCCTCTCCAGGTTAAAAGATTTTACTTTGTTTTTTAAAGTGATTTAAACTCTTATTTTCTGTTCTTTATTTGACATATATGTTTGATTATTTTATTTGGGCATTTTATACTTAGAAGATTGTTTTAGGGATCTTGTGTTGCTTTACTTAAAATAATATAAATAATAATTATTTTTGTAATTTAGAATCCCATTTTGACCTTAGTCAACCAATCACAGACATGTATGAAAACATGGTCTTGGGAAATTAGAAAATAAATTGGAGAATGGTTTTGGGAAATTTTGGATGCTGATATAAGGATAATTGGTTCATTTTTTTTTTTTTTGATAATTAGGATGATGGGACTACGACCTCTGTTTCTTGTGGATTTGTGGTGCATATTTTCTTGTTTGATTTTGTGTTACTGAAGATTTAGAAAGCAAAATCTAATGGCTCCAATATGTTACTTCTTGTGGCTTTGTGGAAGATTGAAACTATCTTGAACTTCTAATTTTAACATTTCTTGGAGACCTAAAAGTATTTTATCAGTATATCGTATATCATGTTTTAGTATTGAAGAAAATTTCAATTTTAAATGTAGCATAAAGCTCGATTATCCTCACTTTAAGATTTGCATCACGAACGGATGAACCGTTGTTCTTTCTTTGACATATTTTTCGTGAAGAAAAATCTTCAAGTTCTATTTGTCATAAAAAGGAAAATCTTCAAGTTCGAATGGCACTTTGCCCCTCTTTTTTTTTTTCCTTGAAATCGAGTCAAAAAATTTGAGTTATGTTATAAAGTATGAACTACCCCTTGATTTGATTGTTGCAACACCTCATAAAAGTAGTTTTCCTTCGACTACGAATGGGAAGGGAAGAATGAAATCACGTACTAATTAACAAATGGCTTCTAGTTACATGGGCAGTAGTTTACGTTTTGGTTCCTTTTTAGAGCTTCTAACTCCTCAATTACAACCTTTTTCCACTGTTCCTGCTATAAAGCTTCATTAATATCTCGCGGAATGGATACATTGTCCAAACTCGCAGTAAAAAGCTTGGAGGGATTGTCACAAGTTGTCTAAAGCAGAAAAATGCAGCCACAAGTTGTCGTCTTTGGTTTGGACAGCAACGATTGCACACTGTAATTCAACTAATGAAAAACAAAAAATAACCAATTCATTTGTGCTAAGAGGTTCAAGTAAGTTACGTACAAATCACGGCGACTTCCGGGAAACAATTTGATGCCGAATAACAAGGTCATATACATGACTCTAAATTTGTATCCACTTTATTTACAATCATGTAGCTTAAGAACTAAGTCGGTCATATCTATTCTATCACTCCCTAATGTGAAGAAATCTTGTTACGTTTGTACACCTTAATTCATTGTTGTTGGGTCTAAGTTTATAGCCTCACCAATATGTGTAATTCCAAGAGCTTGATAAGTTCATGGCTTTAACACTATGGTTTTTCCATGGATAGTTAGTCTACTTGGATTTAAAATATAATATGCGAAAGAATCGACCACATAACAATTAAATCAACATTTTAGACATTATGGTTTCTCGTTAGGTTTTGGTGTCACTACATGTCTAAAATGTTGATCTAACTGTTATGTGGTGAATTCTTCGCATTATAATTCAAATTCAAGTAGCCTAACCATCCATGGAAAAACTATAGTATTAAACCATGAACTTATACGCAAAGCACTTGGAATTACACATATTGGTGAGACCATAAACTTAGAATCAAACAACAATAAAGGTGTACAAATGTATTAAGATTTCTTCATTACAGGGAGTGATATAAATAGATATAACATACTTGGTTCTTATGCTAAATGATTGTAAAGAAAGCGGAGAAAAATTTAGACCTTGTTATTCGGCGTCGAGTTGCTCCCTGGAAATCGTCGTGATTTGTCCGTAACTTAGTTGAACCCCTTATTGGACACTTGTAAGGGTAACACATATGAATTTGTCATGTTTAGTTCTTGGATTACTTGAATTATGGTGTGCGATCGGGGAAGTCTAGACCAGAGACGACAATTTGTGGCTGCATTTTTCTGCTTCAGGTACCATAATTTTCAGAGGAAAAAGTATGTATTAGATTTAGGGTGTAACCCATATTTATACAAACTGATGACTACTTTAATTAAGGAAAAGATTCAAACAAAATCATCCTCTGCACTAATTCAACTTATAAACTGAAACATACCTTTTTATAAGCAATGAATTGGTCATAATTTGATGTTTTTGCCAATCAAGGACAGACCTATTAGGTCAAGATTTTTGGGAGAAGACATTAGTACAATATATAATTATTTTATTAGTACATAAGAGTATAATATAGGTATAGGTTCTATTTTTACTATTAATTGTAAGAATATCCAGAAGGCAGTTTTTTTTTTTTTTTTTAATCCAAAAGCAGTAGTTTATTAACCATTTAGTGTACCTTGTATTCTTTTTGACATTTTCTCTTTTTGCTTTTGACAATCTATCGTACCGAGTATTTAGGCTAAAGGATTTGTTTTCTATTTAAATAGGTGATATTGTCATTATTATTAAGGTCTTCATAGCAAACATTGATTTAATCTTAATAACACACATAGAATGTGTAACTACTTACATTTAAGAAGAAAAATATTGAGAAATTTGACACAATTTCTATAGTACTCCGTATATGAATTTTATGACATGAACGAACGTAGTGTTCAAATTCGATAATTTTTTATGACATTTTTGTATTTCGAAGTCAAATATAGTTCTTATTGACAATCTGATTTGTAGTGTATTATTAAGCTTTGATAAACTCGGCTCCCCAGCTTTACAATCCTGGATTCGTCCCTACGACCAATACTCCATCTTTGAGTATATATTTAAGATCAATCAATCCTAAACTCTTGAAATTTTTTTTCAGATTGGCCTTGAGTGAATTTTTAGAAGATCATATGATTTTGTTTTCAGATAGTCATACCTTAGTATATTTAATATTTTTATAGTATTTTTCATAGAGATGATATAGCATTTCATTTATAATTTATTTCTAAAATTAAGCATAATTTGAGCCTATTAGGAATTAGTCCGATCTAATTAAGCTTAATTATGATTCCATTTATGTGAATGAGATTGCAAGAGTTTAGTAAAACTAGCAACTTAATTATTTGGGAAAATTTCACTTTGCCCCCTAAACTTTGAACATTTTTCCATTTTGTCCTCTAACCTTTGTGAGTTCTCACTTAACCCCTCAACTATTAAATATATCTCAGGGTAGACCACCACACTCTTAATCATGTACGCCGAAGGGGCGAACAACAAAAAACGAGACTAAATTATATTAGAAATCGTTGTTTATGATTCGAGCAAACGTAAAGGATTTCATTATCATCTTTCATGAATTGCTTGTAGGTAAAAGAAAAGGAGAAACATTCATGCACCACCACTACTACTTCTAGGCGTGATGTAATGGTTGCATCTCTAGGCCTATTGTCTCTTCTCTTACCAGCACCAGCCGAAGCACGCGCTAGAAACGCAACCATGAGGCAGAAAATCATGGGCAAATTTGAAGAGATAAAGCGAAAGGCTGGGTTGTCGAAAGACGAAATAAAACCAAAAGATGAAGATGAAAATAAAAAGTCGAAGCCGAAAAACGAAAGTGAAGGGAAAAATCCCGCGACCGCACCTGAAAAGACTATTGTACCCCCAATTGAAGAGGAGCCATCTTTTCTAAAGCTTCCAAATATACTAAATGGGAAAACTGTGGAAACAACTCTACCATGATTTCAAGTGTAAGTCATGCATTGTTGTTTGTAAAACTTCATAGGAAACTGATGTCTTAAATCTTTTGGGGACCAAATGAAGAAGTTGTAACATTAGCATTGACTGATGAATTTTCTTATGATAATAAACTATTCCATCTTTTGAGCTAATTGCAAAAACACCCCTTTTGCTCTGCCTAACTACCGAAAATACCCCTGTGTTATTCTTATTAGCAAACCCCCCCCCCCCCCCCCCTCCTGGGTTTTTTTTTATTAGTAGAAAATTCATTTAAAATTTCTTCATAAATTACAGGGAGGTTTTCGTCAATTAACTATCCATGGAAAAACCATAGTATTAAGTAACGAGATCTCTTAAAATTAAGTTGAAATTGAGTTTACAAGACCAAACTAAAAACTAAAAAAAAAACATTTTATTACCAAAAACCTCCACGTGCTTTTTGTTTTTAGGAAAAGGACACATCCCAAGCCAAAGTTATAATTATATCCTCATCAAATGATGCAAAAATACCCTTCTTAACAAAAAATTATCAATAATCCTATTGTTAACTTTAAAAATTGACAATAACACCCCCCTCCCCAGTTCACTTAAAAATTGACGTCAACCTCCCTGTATTTTTTGCATCATTTGATGAGGATATAATTGTAATTTCGACTAGAGATGGGTCTATTCCTGAAAACAAAAAGCACATGGAGGTTTTTGGTAATAAAGAGTATTTTTTTTTTTAGTATTTAGTTCGGCAAACACAAGGGGTATTTTGGCATTTCACTCTTTAACTTTTATCATGGTAGTGTTTAGAAATAAAGTGAGTCGATGGTAAACAAGTAATAACACTAACACAAATATAACTATTACAACACTAATCTATTACATTTTTAACTTTGTGATAATATAATCTTCATGTTCCAATAACAAAACGCGTTGGTGAATTTTTAAACTATCCTTCTAAGTGTTGGTTTGTCACTTTGTTGTACTAATTTACCGAGTTAATGGCAATTTACCGAGTTAATGGCAATGATGTTCAATTTACATTTTCGTGATTTGAAAAAGAATATTTTATCCCTTGTAATCTTATAAAAATTTCACACTGTCTCCATAATATTTTTAAACTTTAAAAAAATATGAATTGATAAAATTACCCCTCTTATATGTAGCACTTTACATCCTTGTATTATGATAGATGTGTCACTTTACCTCCTCCTCCGTGTTATGATAAATATGACAATTTACCCTCTGTGTTATGATAATTGTTGCGCTTTATCCCCCTATGTTACAAAAACACTTTGGATGTCTACTTTTACTTTCGACGAGTGAATTACACTCTCCGCCTAAAGATCGTAATTTGCTCGTTTAAAATTTTCAAAGAGGGATAAAATGCTCTTTTTTAAATCACACGAGGTTAATTGAATATTATATATATAAATTGATATTAGCTCCTAATTTACCTGCCAAAGAGAGTCATATATTGATGATATTTTAGTCTAATTTAGGACTTTTGGCTTCAGACGGTGCTACCAAACAAATTGCATAATTATTATTCTGTTCATAATAAATTCTATGCTAACAAATTATTCCGTAAAATATTTAAAAGGCACTATTTGCTATGGTTTGTTCTATCTTGACCTTAATTTGATTGGTTACATGAATAATATCACATCTGGAATTTGTCAATTAAAAGAAGCAAAATAGGGTTAATTAACTCTTAAACTCCTATTATTGTACAATTGCTAGCCATTGGTGAAAGAGACATTGAAGGATTGTAGCTATTGATGAAATAGACAATTTTTTTTAATTTTTTTTTTATAATTAAAATGATGAAATAGACATTGAAGGACAATAATATGGCATGTCAACATTGTTATAGATATAATATGCTCCATTTCGGTCCATTATTTTTACTCTTATTAACTTTTTTTTAAAGTGTAGAAACAAGTCTTCTTTTTTCTCTTAGAATGTTTTTTTTTTCTTAATGTGCCTGTCAATTTCCCCTCTCATTTTCTAAGATGATTACTTATGAGAATATTTGTAAGACTGAATTTCTTCAAATTTGAAATAACTTTCTAAGATACTGTTTTTTGGGCGTTGAATTTTTTGAGATGTGAAAGTTAAATTTTGTGAGTTTTTTTTTTTTTTTTTTTTTTTGTACATTGGTAATTATAAGATTTTTTTCATGTTGACTTATTTCTGAAAATATATTTTGCAATAGTCTTAAATTTGATTTTTAATCGCATATAAACTTTATAGTGTAGTTGATGACGAATTCGACTTTTTTTTTTCTTTTCAAATCGGTTTGGTTTAAATCAAAATGTTATTATCTTATCTTTTTACTCAAAAAAGGAAAAAAAAAAAAAGAAATAGTTATTATCTTAAAATAATAGTCTTACATTATCAATCCTAATAAAATTCATTTCATAAATTGTCCCATTCAATTAGTTCAAAATACAACTGTAGTTTTTGTAATAAATAGTGTATTTTCTCAAACCACCACCGCCCCACTACTTCTCGAACTTTTTGGACAACATAAGATTGAAACCAAACAATTTGATCGGGTGTTAGATATTACATCATAGCTTGACAGGAAGCGTACGTTTCTTGGTTAATTTAATTTATAGATGGATCTCGAATTTAGACAAGATTAAAGAAATTGGAGATTGAAGAAGATGATGTCAATACCGACAAAAATGATAATTTATCTTATATATATTTTTTTGAAATCTTATACGAGATATTTTCTCAAAATTCATGTATTTGCATTCAGACTCCCTGAGGTTTAGCTATATTACAAGGAATCCTGTAGTTTCAGAAATTACAAGAACATTCCCTATGGTTTAATAAGTCTTACAAGGACACCCCTACAACTTGTAAAAATATTTACAAAAAATACCCTGTTCCTTGTAATATGACTGAACATCAGGGGGTCTGAGTGTAAATCAGCCTAAAAAAACGAAAGTTCAAAAATATAAATCTCATTAACTCTTAGCACTACCTTTTTTATAAATGTAAAAATATTCAAAAGTCTCATTTCTTAACTATTAGATAAATCTCCACGGTTCACGCCAATCAAAATAGAGCAAAAATGTTCGGAAAATATTGCCAAATATAATCCCAACAGCATATAGGTTGATATTAATGTCATAATGTGACTGATTACTTTTCCAAATAATGGATACACATTTTATGTTGCGATTTCTTGTTTAAAATTATGTACAATATGTCAAATAGATTGCAATTTTAAAATCCGTTGCGTAAAAATCTATTTTCTTATTTTGTATTTTATTAATAAAATTGAAGGAAATTCGCATACAATATCACGTTGTCCCAAATATAGAGAAATATTTAATGTGAGTTTTTCTCTAATTTAATACTAGTGTTTGTTAGTGGTTTATTAGTTATAATTCTTTGTACTTAAGCAACTATTTAAATCATTTCTGATGTAAAATAAATCACAGAGCAAGTATAATACACTTTCTCTATGATTATATTACAACATCACCCGATAGAGCAAATATATGATTTAATCAAACACGATTTAGGTAAGAACTAATCGAAATATAATAATATTTAAATAATAAAAAATTTTGAGACTTAAAAAATTCAACCGAATATTGGAATTAATAATATCATTCAATTTATCTTTCTTTAATTTGAAAAAGAGCACTTTACCCCTCGTAATTTTATAAAAGTTTCACACCGTCTTCCTGATATTTTTATATGCGTCACTTTAACCCCTGTGATGTGATATGATAATATGGCAGTTTACCCCCTGTGTTAATTTACCCCTTCTCCCCCACCCCATGTTACAAAACACTTTTCAAGTGCACTCTCAATCATGATAAGTGAGTTATGCTCTTCGACCGAAGGGACTAGATTGCTCCTTTAAGTTTTTTACAGGGGAATAAATTGTTCATTTTTAGAGGGAGTATATTGGAAGTAACTCTCGAATATTGTATCCGGGTGTGTCTGCAAGACTTCTCCACACAAGACACGTAAATAGAACAAAAATATCTCCGGGCAATTAGATCTTTTTGACACACACACGCACAACATGTGGCATATAACAAACAGTAGCTAGAACATTCCAGATGCCCATTGGAGACTCTCTTGAACCCTTAATTCTACTAGATATTTTTAGCTTCTGCAACTTCTTTTCATCAAATGGGACCCATTAACAAACCGCCTTACACCATTCATAATTATCGTTTATATTCAACATTCTCTATATATATACATTATATACTTTACTTTTTCCATTAATGTTGTTTTTGTTTTCAGTAGGCATTTGAGATGGAGCTTGGTAAAGGGTCACCTTCATATTACGACGTTCTTGGCGTTAGCAGTGTTTCTTCTGATGAACAAATTCGCCGTGCTTATCGTAAACTCGCAATGGTATGCTGTAATTTAATCCATACTCTGTGTTTGATTTTAGAGTTCATTAATTTCTCAATTTGTTGATTTTAGTGTGTTTGAAGTTTAGCTGATTGAAATGAATGCAAATTGGTATCTGGGTGTGTGTATGTGTGTGTGAAGAAGAAATTTGATTGAGGGCAATTTGCTGATATTAGATGGGTTTGCTGATAATTGAGTGGAGTGTGTGTTTATGTGGAGAATTGTTGGATATTAGATTGGTTTGTTGATTTTTAGTGTTTTCCTGTTTTGGTAGTGAATTTTTTGGACATAGTGTGTGTTGCAAAGGTCATCTCATTTTATATATGTGTGTTTGATTGAAGAAGGGATATGCTAAACTGTATTGAATTCTTGATTTTGGGTCTTTAATGTGTGTGTGTGTGTGTGTGTGTGTGTGTTTGATTGAAGAAAGGATATGCTAAATTGTAGTGAAATTATTGAATTCTTGATTTTGGGTCTTTAATATGCTAAATTGTAAAGGTCACCTCATTTTCTTTGCGTGTGTGCGTGTGTGTTTGATTGAAGAAGGAAGATGTAAATTGTAGTGAAATTATTGAATTCTTGGTTTTTGGGATGTTAATACTAATAATTGTAAGACAATCGATTGCGTTAAATTTTGTTCAGCAATGGCATCCAGACAAGTGGTCTAGGACCCCTTCGCTTCTGGGCGAGGCCAAACAAAAATTTCAGGAAATTCAAGAAGCATATTCAGGTATGTTTTCACCCTGAAAACAAAATTTGATTGGATTTTCTTGAAAATGAAAGGGTACAAAGTACTAACCTAAAGTTTGATTGTTTAATTGAAATGAAACAGTACTCTCTGATGGAAGCAAGAGGACATTATATGATGCAGGATTATATGACCCTAATGAAGAGGAAGATGAGGAAGAGGTATGTATATATATTTGAATTGGCTGTATTTTTTTCCTTAGATGCAATTGAGTGATTCTTTGTTCCTGAAAATGTGTCAATTTGACGTCATTTTACAGGGTTTCACCGATTTTGTTCAAGAAATGGTGTCTCTGATGAATGATGCCAGGAAAGAGGTGAGAATGTTGTCCACTTATGAATTCAGAATTCTATTCAATTTTCATTTGATCAATATGTAGGCGAACCGGGCCCTCTTTGTTCGGCTACATCTTCTTTTTGGTGTTCGATTGTGTTTAAGCGTGTTTCCCTTAATTGTAGTCTTAGGTGTTCAATTAGATTGGAGCTGTGGTTCTCGGATCCATAATATCTTCTTATTTGCACTATTGTCAAGTCTAAATCCTAAATCCAAATATGATTTGCACAATATTTTTACTTTTTGGCGTAGAGACCAGATAATCAGTTTTGCTAATTCATCCTCTTGAATTTTTTTGGAAACAGGAAAAGAATTATAGCATTGAGGAACTGCAAAACATGTTGTCAGAGATGGCACAAGGCTTTGATATCCCGGTTGGATGTTGTAGTAGTACTAATAGTAGTGGTAATTACCTGGATGAGTTGCCTCCATACGAGTTGCAGCAGTTTTTTTCGGTCCCTTACAATAATCTATGGGAGAACACAAATGCATGGGAAGCAACCATGTATCCAAACGTAGCCAAATCGAACTTCGAAAGCTACGGCACTCATCATTTTTGCAGATGAGTAGAGGGCATGAGCACAACGATATTAGTGCTTTGATTTACAGAGCAGATTCTTCGTTCCTTCTCTTTATACATTTGGAAAGCTTCCAATTCTTGCCTGTGCTGGATCCTGCTTCTATCGGATTGATCACCAAAATTGGCACGGCATAAATGTTACAAATTGGTGTCTCCGTATGCTGATGTTTTAGGAGATTGTCGGGTTGATAGCAACTCTGCAATTGCTGCAGCTGTTTGATGCTTTTTCCTTTTTCTTTTGTAATGTAGTTTGTAGGGGCAATTATCGTCTAGTCATTTTCACGGTTTAGTTGACGACTTGCGTTAGTAAGAGAGATCAGCACGAAAACGCCCTATGCACAATAGGCCCTTGTGCTTATATTTTCTTCGATTGCGTATCAGTTGTTAACTCGTTTCTTTCTTGAAAAAAATTGCTATGAAAAAAGTTATTACGTATGCTATAGTATGATTTTTCTTTTTTTTTTTTTATTGATTTACTAAATTCGGACTTGAGAGCGCATTGGGCCTATCAAATGTGGGCCTATGAAATATAGTGTAACAGAAGCCATATTCCATGAGAATTAGTTAACCAATAATATATTTCAAAAGAAAAACATTCACTGCTCATTAATTCTTTACAAGTAGTACGGCCCAGCCCAATGCTGAGACAAACCAAGCAGAAGAGGATGCCCGTACACCCGTGTAGTTAAATTGTCAATTGAGTCGGGTTTAGTCGACTCGGGTTTAGCCGAAGTTTGATCGCTCAACTCCATTAAATTTCATTTGAATTTTAATAATGGTGAGTCGAATTGAATTTGAGCCATTATAAGAACTTTGAATGACATGAGGTAGCTCGAGCTTAATAAGGTTCAACCAAATATATAAGTATTTTGAATATTATTATTAATTGTTTAGTTTGAGTCATTTTAAGCTTGGCTCAGAAAACCAGATTGATAACCATAGTGTACAGCAAACTTGAAAGAAAATGTCGAATATAGGCTCTCAGATTGTATGTCCGCCCTTTCAATATTTCACAGATCGCGAGCATGTAGTTCAAAATTGAAAATATAAGGGCACCCTGATCATGGAAATCAATTCAGCTCCGAACCAATCCAAAATCGATTTTGTCCGAGCTCAAACAAGCTTTAATCGAGCCGAAAAAAATCGAGCTCTAATAGCTCAATATTTTTATATACTTTTTTAAATTTAAACTTATAAAGTCGAGCTCGAACCATACTTCCAAAGTTATCAAATCAAAATTGATCTTCACCTTTGTTGGATATAAATAATAAATCGAGATACTTGATATTTAAACTTTTGGTCAACGAGCTCTTGATTTTATTTTCAACCCTGCATAATGTTACTTCTATTCTAAACAAAGTTTCACGGTGCATTCATTATATTTTCTCTTAGTTATATTGAAAAATACTATTGAACTGAGTCTTTCAAGTAATAATTATAATTAGCTAGTTAGGAAAAACTGGTGGCGGATCTTAGGTAAAACTAGGGACTCATGGGGGCTGTAGGCCCCACTTAATTTTTCAAATTTTTCTTTTTAATTAAGTTATATTTTTCTTTTTTTAGAATGTGCGTGTATGTTTGAGTCCAGATGATAAGTCCATTTATATTTGATTATGAGCTCGAACATATGCGAGTTTGTTTCAGTATAATAGAAAATAAACATATTGATACTTGTTGCAGCAGTAAAGAGAGTTTTTCCAGCCATGAAGATAATAAAGAATCGACTTCATAACCGAATGAATGATCAATGACTAAATGATCGATATTCTAGCTATCTTTACAAAGATAGACACATTTAGTTGTATTTTTTTTTTCCAAAGGGTATTCATGTCTTAGACCTAACTTAATCTCTTTAGAGGCACGTCGGACGCATTAAGTGGAAACCTCTCCCAACATGGATCAAACATGGGTTTGCTATATTATATTGACTTGTTCCTACCACTAGATCAATCATTTGTTGATATATTTTAGCTGTATTTTATGCTATTATGAACCCGATTTCAGAAGATAAAAAATTGTCACTGTCAATTGTAAATGTAATTGGTGTCGTTTGAAATTGTAATTAATATACGTAGATGTTCTTGGTTATTTTGGGGTTATACGAGGTATCATATATTCTTATGTAATTAAAGTAACTTATGGTGGTTATTTTGTAAAACTTCAACTTTTTTTTTGTATCTCATGTCATATATTTTTTCATGAATGAAATAAATTTTTTAAATTGAATTGTTTGATTAGATTTTTTTTTTTATTTCAATTCTTATGTAATTAAAGTAACTTATGGTGGTTATTTTGTAAAACTTCAACTTTTTTTTTGTATCTCATGTCATATATTTTTTCATGAATGAAATAAATTTTTTAAATTGAATTGTTTGATTAGATTTTTTTTTTATTTCAATTATTGAATTTATAGTAGAAGTTTAGCCCCCACTGCATTAAATTCCTAGATCCGCCCAAGAAATGTAGTTTTCCAAGTATTTATCACAACTTACTTCATTTTTTTTATACGGAATACATTATACGTCAACTTTTACATCAAAATCTTATCAATTACTAACAAAGTACAAAAATAAAATAAATACAAACCAATAAACTAGAAAATACTAACACTAATACAAATCGAACCCAAAACTTCGTAATCTTAGAACTACCGGCGGATTTAGCCATGTTTCGGGGGAGATGATTTAGCCATTTGAACTTTCTTTTCCCAAAATTGTAAGTCGCAGTTTAGTCCACCTTTATCAAAAAGAAAAAAAAAAATCGTTAAAAAGTACCACAAAATTGATTTTTTTCATTTTTTTATAATTTAATATAGTTCTTATTGATAATTCATCTTGTAGTATTTTTATTTTTTTAGATTTATGTAAACTAGCGAATTTGAATATCACTATCAGTAAAATTTAACGATAGTTAAGTTTCCCATTCCAAAATTAATTAGAATCTCAATTTTGCCCTTAGACAAGGATCTCATTGAAATTTCTTGCCAACTCTAGTTCCACAAGTCACTTTCTCAAGATTCGTACATATATTTATGTTTTATTAATATATGACTTGTTGATCAACAAATGACAAAAAATATTCACTTATAAGTCAATTGACCTTTTTTTTTTTATAATTATTTTTCAAATCGAGACGTGGAATTTTACAAAACGAAAGCTTTTCATGTGAACTGTATAGAAATATGACTTTTCCATGCAAGAATAAACTAAAAATATATCATGCATTAATTTTAATCTTAAAATTTGTCTGTATCATTTTCATTTGTTTACCTAACGTTTGAATTGATAAAGATATTACAACTGCCGTCCAAAGAAATTAAAGGTCATTTGCTTATACTTGCTACCATGTGATGATGTTCCTCTATTTGATTCCGTTTTTGTCACATTGATAGGTTCATATATCGTCGACTCACCAAATAATTACTATTCTATATTCAAAATATTAATATAAGATAAATAGTATACGTCATTAATTTTGTGCAAAATTTCCTTAATTTCTTAATTATTTTGAAACCTTTTAGATTAATTGAGATTTCAAAATATATTTGCTAAGAAATAATGTCTTCGTTGAGCAATGAGAGCTGGATAATCAAAATTTGTTGGCAGTGGCATAACCGAAAAATAGGTTCACTTAGTCAATATGTGACAATATATCTATTCGGATGAAACTAATTTAAAAAAAATGCAAAATCTAGAGTTACATCCCTAAACATATGTGACAATATGTGAATACTTTATGAATACTTTATACTTTAACAGAGTATAATGCTATGTTGCATCAACTTATTTGTTAGCAAATGTTTGGATTTAAAAAAAAAAAATTAAATTGCAAATCTATGGATTCTTTTATTATCCTTCTATTCAATGAATTCCAACAAACACACAAACTCTATTTATGAAAGGTACAACTGTAGGTTCTAGACTTCTAGTGAGGGTGGGATTTGGGTTAGGTTGGGGTGGGTGGGTGTGTGTGTGTGTGGGGGGGGGGGGGGGGGGAGAGGTTGGGGTAGGGATGGGTTTTTAGTTTTTTTTTAAATTAAAATTATTTTGTTAATAATATATAACTTTATTATTTTAATAAATATTAAATATATTAATACTATTATATAAATTATAGATTTTATTAAAAAAAAAAAAATTTGTCGGATTATATTAAAGTATTCTTTGATCTATTAATATTGTTTATAAAATTAAATTAGTTAAGTAGATATGTAAATATAATAAGTAACTCTCTAAATTGGTTCGCAGGTGTCTTATTCGAGCAAATTTTAAAATTGAGCAACAATGTTGACTAAAATCGTCAGTAAATTTGAAGATGTGAGGTTATTTTGACAACCTGAAATGTTATGGGGTAGAATTGTCAGTCAACATAAGTAATGGTATTAATTTTGCAATAACACTTAGTTGCCACGTCATCAGTGAGCGTCCATTTTTAACGGTGGTACCAAAAGTTATTCGATTTCTTAAATTATGATTCCAAATGTGCCTGCCTCGATTTTTATGGTACCACAAGTGAGAATCGGCATATAGTTTGGTACCACAAGTACAATTCTCTCCATTAATGAGAGTTGAACCTAGGACCTTTTGATCCTGGTACCTCAACTTTACCAGTGATTACCACTAGACATCGACCCAGAACCATTTTCATTGTTATTACAAATAAAATAAGATATTCAAGAGGTACAGAAGTACTTTTTTTATTCTACTATTTTTCGATCAAAACCACAAGTTTCTTATTTATATATATATATATATATATATACATATATTGCATTTTTTCAAACTTTAGAAACTAATTTGTTCTTGACTTCGATTCATGATAATTGTCTATATTATGTATGCTTAAAAAATATGTTTACTATATCTTTGAATATTTATGTAGATATATTCTCCATATTAATTGAAAGTTTTAAATTATATGAAAATTTTATATTATACATATGATGATGTATTCCAATAATGATTTAACAATTTTGCTCATAATTATTAGTTTCTTGGACCATTTATGTGTGTATCTATATTATATTATTTATTATTATTATACATATAAAAGTACAGGTTGGTCACAAAAATTTCTTCCATTTTTTTTGTGATGATTAATATGCCCCTACTTAAATGATAAATAAAATAATTGAATAATCATACCTTTACATGAAAAAGAATGCTACTTTAATATAAACACTGTTGTATCAAAATAATAGTAAATAAAATAAAACAATTGAATAATTATACTTTAACATGATTAAGATAAGAAATCTACTTTAATATATATTGTATTAAGACTTAATTTCATTATATTCGGCCAAATTTTTGTATCAATCAATTATATTGGATCAAGAAATCTGAAATAGAATGAAAGGGAAAAGGTAAAAATGGAATTAAAATCTTAAAACATATTCATATGACTCGTGGATCATGTTTCATGTAAAAGGACGGATAAACAGAAATATCCCTCACTTTTTTCTTCCATATCAAGTGTTTTTAATAATTAAAAACCTTTTTTTTTCCAAAAAATAGAAAAAAACAGAACAACGAAAATAAAAAAAAAAAAATTCTAATAAACTTAACAATACAAACTTCAATATACAACACATATATAAACACAACACAAGATATATAAATTCACGCCAAAAAGACATTGAATTATAAGTATAGTCTAATTAGGAAAAGTGACGGTGAAAGTATTAAGGCAATATATATGATAAGAGAAGTATAAATAGAATTAAATGAAATTTCTTTCCGAATCATCTTAACAAAATCGAGAAAACAATATGGTGTTGTATCAAATAATTGTCTTTTAAAAAAAAATAGATTAATTCAACAAAATAATAAGTAAAATTGACCAAAATTGGGTTAAACCGCATATAATGGGTGAATTGATTACCAAATTGGATAAAATCGACTAAATTGGGTCAAATCGGGGAGAATGAGTGAATTATTAATTAAAAAATGAGATAAATCACAGAAACGGGTGAAATAGGTAGTGTAATAGTGGGTGAAATCGAGATTTCTTTGAAGAGTTCTTAAGAAATTACCACTTATTAAAAAACCTCAAAAACTTTAAGAACCTCAAAAAGAAAAAGAAAAGTTGCCACCTCCATGCTATATGAATAATAAAAAGTACTATTTAGTTAGCCGAAAAACTTATAATTGGCTTAAGAAATAAAAAGTCAAAACATAGGAATGGTTGAAACCGGTGAAAACGGGTAAAATTCGATTAAAAATATATGATAAAAATGATAAAATAAATGAAAAAATGGATTAGATTGAAGAACTACGAGTTAAAGCAAACAAAATGGTGCAATTAATAAAACAACAGGGTGAACCAGCAAAAAATGGGTAAAACTGGTAAAATCTGAATGATATAAGCTAAACACGGGATAACAAGAAAAACGGATCAACTCGATAAAAGAAAAAAAAAAGAAAAAGATGACTTAAATTGACAAAAAAAAGGGTGAAATATGTGAGAAAAAAAGTTAAATTAACAAAACAAAAAAAATTAAATCGACTAAAATTTGGTTAAACAAGAGAGAATGGGTGACTTGATTAACAAATGGGATAAAATCAACTAAAATTTGGTTAAACCGAAAATAGTGGATGAATTGATTAATAAACGAGACAAACCACAAAAAGCGAGTAAAACCGGTGAAAAAACGGGTTATAATAACAAAGAAAATGGTAAACTTGGTGTAAAAGAGAGTGAAATCGTTCGGAAAACACTTATGAAATTATCACTTATTGAAGAACCTAATAAAATGCCATGTTCGTGCTATATGAATAAACAAAAAAAGTACTATTATTTAGTTAACTGAAAAATTTATAATTGGTTTAAGCCAAATAAAGTCAAAACATGGAAATGATTAAAATTGGTGGGAAATATGAAATTCGATTAAAAATATATGATACACAAAATGGTAAAATCAATGATAAAATAACGGAAAGCGGGTAAAACCGGTAAAAAAATGATAAACTAAACACGAGATAACAAGAACAAAAATGGATCAAATCGATTAAAGAAAAAGAGCAAAAAAATGATTTAAGTTGGTATAAAATAAAAAGATGAAATAGGTGAGAAAATAGGTTAAATCAGCAAAAGAATAAGCAAAATCGACTAAAATTGGGTTAAACCATAGAGAATGGAGGAATTGATTAACAAATAGAGATAAAACTGAACTAAATTTGGGTTAAACAGGGGAGAAAGAGAGAATTAATTAACAAATGGGATAAACCACGAAAGGGTTACATCGGTGAAAGAACGAGTAAAATAACAAATCAAAATGGTAAACTCAGTGTAAAAGCGGGTGAAATCGATATTTCTTTGAAAAATTCTTACGAAATTATCATTTATTAAAGAACATCAAAAATATTAAAGCCTATATGAATAAAAGAAGTATTATTTAGTTAATTTGAAAACTTTTAAATGGTTTAAGCAGAAAAAAATTCAAAACATAGAAATGGTTAAAACCGTTGAAAACGGGTAAAATTCGAATAAAAATATATGATAAAAATGGTAAAATTAATGAAAAAATGGTTTAGATCGAAAAAAATGAGTTAAAGCAACAAAAAAAATGGTGCAATCAATAAAAAACGGAGTAAACTGGCAAAAGACGAGTAAATCGGTAAAAAATTAATGATAATGGCTAAACACAGAATATAAAATGGTCAAATCGATGAAATAACAAGAAGAAGAAAAATGAATTAAATAGACAAAAATAAAGTGAAATAGGTGAAAAAATAGGTTAAATAGGCAAAATAATAATAAATTCGACTAAAATTGGGTTAAACCGGAGAGAATGAGTGAATCAATTATCAAATGAGATAAATCCCAAAAATAGGTGAAATAGGTGAAAAAATAGGTTAAATAGGCAACATAATAATAAATTCGACTAAAATTGGGTTAAACCGGAGAGAATGAGTGAATCAATTATCAAATGAGATAAATCCCAAAAATAGGTGAAATCGATGATAGAACGAGTTAAAATAATAAAATATAAATGATAAGCTCAATGTAAAAGCGAATGAAATCGGTGAACAAAAAAAATAAAAAAACTCAGTGTAAAAGCTGGTTTAAACAGATAAAATAGGCTCACTCAGTAAAATTGAGGTAAATTGATAACATCGAGTCAATTGGTTGAAAATGGATTAGGCATGTAAGTATGTAATTGAAAATGGATGACCTCAGTGAAAGACATGTATAACCGATAAAATTGGTGAAATCCATATATAAAAAAGGGGTTAAACATGTGAAAATGATTTAGATGGAAATATCAAGGTCAAGAAAGAAAAGAATTGATGTTGTCCATTCATTCAAATGGTAGTCTTAGAATAATATTTGTGTAGACATGTAGTTTTAGATTAGAAATACTTAGTAAATATAGTTCATTTTTAATTTTCAAATTTTTGTTTTAGATATTTATGATCTCAACTTTTATTTCTTGGTAACAACATAATAATTAAGTGATTTAGTAAAAAATTACATAATATGTCTTTAAGACGATAGTATGATGAAAACTCATTATATATACGATGCAATTACGTATAAAATTAGTTAGTCACGTGCAACGCACGTGCATTCTCCTAGTATATATAAATATGTGTGTGTATATATACATATATATATTTACCAAACATTAAGTCAATGTCTATGATATATACTTTAAACTATATGTTAACCATGTATTCATTTAGTAAGAAATGAGAATGGCATAAGTATGTTTCCCGTTGAATAACCAACTCATCTAAAAGCTTAAGGTGTTAGAGAGATGAATCGTTTAATATATATCATTTAACAAGCCCCCTCACGTGTAAGCGGTATTTATTTACTCAAGCCTATCACGTGGACATCTAGAAATGGGTGGCGGAGGGATTCGAACACAGAGGAATAGTTTAATATATATCATTTAACACGCCCCCTCACGTGTAGGCGGTATTCATTTACTCAAGTCTAACACGTGGAAATCTAGAAATGGGTGGCGGAGGGATTCGAACACAGGACCTTCTTTTGGCCTGGGCTCTGATACCATGTTGAATGACCAACTCATCTAAAAGCTTAAGCTGTTAGAGAGAGGAATCATTTAATATATATCATTTAACATTCACTAATTCGAGTATGAAGATAAAAAATAAAAAATGTATTGTTAGAGACTGTTTTCCAAAATAACGTGTTTTTACGATGCCTACATTTGAAATAAAGTTGCTAGTTTGTTATTTACTTTTTCTTTATGCCTTTGGTGCACAATCAACGCCAAGACCTTGCAAATGCGAGAGTTAATGCCAAATTACCTTTCCATGAAATGTATAATGTTCAATTTACCCTTATATGATTTGGAAAATAGTATTTTATCTCTCTGTGAAAATTTTAAAGAAGCAAATTACCTCCTTCACCCGGAGAGTTTAACTCACTTGCCGAAACTGAGAGTGGGCATGAAAAGTGTTTTGAAACAAAAGTGGGATAAATTGTCACATTTATCATAACACATGGGGTAAATTGCCATATTATTATAACACAAGGGGGTAAAGTGCCACATATAAAAATTTCAGGGAGGCTGTGTGAAACTTTTTTAATATAAGGGTAAAATATTCTTTTTCAAATCACAGAGAGATAACTTGAACATTATGAATATCATGGAGATTAATTGCAATTATCTCCAAATGCGAAGATATGTTTTTTCAAATGTGATATTTTTCACTATTAGTTTATTTAAATACCTTTAGCAAAATTTAATGTGTTAAATGAATTAAAGGCATAAAATGACCTAGACCTCAGCTGTTAAGCCTAAATATATGTTGTTCTTCTCAAATCTCAACTTAAAATCTCTCAAAACATTGGCTGTTCAAAATTTTCTTTATGGAAAAGTATCATTTTTTATTTTTTCAGGAATGAAAAAGTAGTTTTGGGTATATCATCTTTGCATGATTCCCTAAGAATTTGCTTTATTCATTTTCCAATAATGCCCAATCCGCTTATTCTTCCTCGTTGTCATGCAACCTTTAATTAGGGATGAGGGAAAGGTCATCCACATGACAACTCATGACTAATATAATCCATCAAAGACCCCAATATCTTAACAAATACTATACTTTATCAACTATCATAATTAATTATATATTTATTCAAAGACTATAACTTCAAATTATTTGTAGTGCCCAAACTTTTACAAGCATACGTTAAGACACATGTATTATATTGCAAGAAATAAGTGCACAATTATTGGACAAGTTAGAGTGTAAAGAAGTTAAATTCATTAATTGAACAACACGCTATCAAGTTTGTTTTAATTGATCTTCATAAGAAATTTCAAATTGCATTTAAACTTTATTTAGTTTTAACCAATTAAACTGAATAAATAAAGCTCGAATAACACAATATTATCATATATATTCTGTCGTTTCTTTGGCTTACTGAATCAAATTCAAACTAAGCTTGAAAAACTATCAATGATATTTTTTGTTAAAGTTCTATAAGTCAACATACGAAAATTAAGGGTTTTTTTTCAACTCGAACTCAAACTGAATATTATATAAAAAAGAGCACCATACATAGATGGAGTGTAATTGAAAGAGACTAATAAATATCATATAAAATTGCAAAAAAATAATTAATGCCTAAGTTTGTGGGGCCTTGATTAAAGTAGACCACCCACATGCTATATAGTGTGAATTGGCTTATAGATTAAGCCAACACCCCATACATAGAAATAAGAATAGAAACACTCCCACTACATCATATCACATTCACTTCAATTTCCCTACTAAATATATGCATACCTTTTTTTTTTTTTTTTTTTTTTTTTTTGAGAATCCTACTAAATACCAATTATTTCTCCAAATTAAAAAACTTCACTTGCTTTTTTCAATTCTTCATGCACCTAGAAAAGTAAACAAACCGCCCTCCAACACTTCACTACAATCTTCTTGAGCCCCCTACAAAAAAGGTCCAAAACCTAACATCATTCCACAAAACAAATATTCACTTAGTTTCAACATGGCCAAGCTCAAAATATTGCAATTCACTACATTTCTTCTCATCCTTTTCAATTTAGCTCAAAGTGAAGAACAAATGAATTCAAGAAAGCTTGATGAGATCACTCCACCTGATCTAGGAAACAAGTGTGGTGGCTGCCCTTGCAACAACCCATGTCTTCCGCCACCGTCTCTTCCGCCACCGTCTCCTCCGCCGCCATCACCGCCACCACCACCACCGAAGAGTCACCCACCACCTAGCAACTACTGTCCCCCACCACCTAGTGGCGGAGGTGGAGGTGGCGGTGGCGGTGGCGGTGGCGGTAGCGGTGGCGATGGCGGTAGCGGTGGCGGTGGAGGTAGTGGCCAGTACCCACCCAACTCACCTTACATATACATAAATGGTCCACCGGGTAATTTGTATCCGGTTGACCTGTCCGGTTCGGGTCGGGTCTTTGCTATGGGGCAATTACCATTCTTGATCACGATCACAAGTGTTTTAGGGGTTCTTGTTATTTGAAAATAGAAGGCAATAATTTTTTATGCATATGAGGAAGTGCAACAATAATATTCATCATAGCTAGGTTGGTTCTAGCTTTAAATTTAATATTCGATTTAAATCGAGTATTTCGTATTTGTAATAACCCTCTTTGATTTTTGTTTCTTGATATATATATTGATCATTGTTAATTAAGTGTTAAGCTAGTCTTTGTGATCAATTGTAATCAATATTAAATTTAATTTCCCCTTTTCGTATTTTCTTGGTGTAACGTCTTTATCTATTTTTCCTTGCAATTCAGATTTGTCTTATACTTAGATCTCATTAGAAGAAAAAAAATGATGTTTTGTTATATTGGGGCCCACAATTAGTTGGATTGAGATGTCACTAACCATGTCTTCATGTGTTGCTGGCTGAAGCTTGCTTCTTTAATATTCTCTTCACCGTCAAGATAAATTAATCTCTATTTTGTGTATGGGGTGGGTGGGTGGGTGGGGTGGGGTGGGGGGGGGGGGGGGGGGGGCATGGGGCATGTAGTAAGGGATGCAAGGCTTATCTAAATCTTTATTTTCGCCTATACTCCGTATATAATAGTCATTAAGATGCATTCATTAATGACGGCCATCTTCATACATAGAGTTTTCATATTAATTAAACGTGCAATATTATAGAAAAAGTGCCATTTCATTGATACTAATATTATGAACTTGTAAATGTGATCCCATTTTGAGGTTATTTCTCTTCTTTCTTTTTCCTAGAAAAGGTTTTCGTAACGTATCACTTTAACTGAAATTTTTTTAACTGAATCGGGCTTAGTTATATCCATAGGAGTACTATTTAGTTGTAAAGTAATATTTACAATTGTCATCGTATGAATATTTTATGGTCAGTCAAACTTGATTTGGGCAAATATCGGTGTGATGTGGTAATTATGTTTATTTAAATTTGTACTTTATAATCCATCAAGATAAGTGACAAAAGTGACCTTATAACTTTTAATCATATGTTTTGTTGTCATAAAAAAATACATTAAGCATAATGCTAGTCCTTTTCCGGTAAATAATAATACTTCATTGATTAAATTTGAAAAAAGTTGAACTAGATACAAGAGAGTGACTTCTGTCATCGCAAATATTATATGTGACGTACGTAGTATCAATTTTTTTACAATCTTAGAGACCGTTTTGCTTGACCATCATCGATTTCATTAGTGTTCCAAAAAAAAAATAGCTTTAAAAAATAGATGACGATAATAAATTTGATAAAAAAAAAAAGCGATAATAGATCTCTTATCCCAAATTGAAATAGAATTAATTAAATAAACTCAAGAAGCTTCTACAATTGTTTTACTATTCAATATTCAATTATTCATCTATCCATCCCATAACTTTTTATCTCTGATTCTTATGTCAGAATTTATCAGTACCATAAAAGATGAGATCAACTTCGGTTTCACCAAATCATGGGTCCCAAAATTTGGAATATTAGAGAGTCGCCCTATAGTCTATAAATTAAATTAAATTAAATTAAATTATTGAATTTGAGGTGTCAAGTGAGCATGTGTTTAGGTGGTCATTCATTTTTCATTTTCACTTTTCCACGCTTCCATCTTTCTTTTCATATTCTTTTGTTTGATAGTGGGGCGCGGCTTTGTTACGTTTGTTGCTTTTATTGCTCAATTTTTAATATTTTATTGGTGGTCAATTATTTAGAATTACATCAATAAAATATCTAAATCAAAATGAACTTTGTAGATGAACCAAGGATTGTTACTGTTTGATTTGATGTAAAACAAACCTTGTGACAACACGTTAATTTGAGAGTGTCAATGTGTCATAATCTTGTGTGTAACATCAAATGGTCGCATAAAATATCTATAATGAAGTGTTATATATATTTAATTAATTAGAAGATATTTTTATTTATTTATTGGTTACTCTATAAAGCAAGTATTATCTAATTATACTGTGACCGAGTACAATTGCAATTTGCACCCATATAAGATGCACAATTTAATTTTCGTGCTCTAGGGTCCATTTCATCTAGGAAGATTTTCAAATTACATAGGAAGAAACACTTATTATTGTGCTAAAAATTATAGTTAATAGCAACCATGCAATTAAATCTTTGAAATTAAAGCAGTTCAAGATCCATAGTTTTAGTTTAGGGTGAATATCACTTGTTGTCCTCCTTATATATGGGACGATTTTTGCGGTTTTGTCTCTCATTTTTTTCTTCAGCAGTTGGATCCCTTTTAGCACTTTGGCGTTTCACTTGTAGATTTTTTGGAAAATACACAACGAAGACGATATTACATGCGGTGCACACCCCCCTTCTCGAGGATATTTTTGTCCCTTCACCTATATTGCAACTTGCCGTTTTATATAACATCTTACCGTATTCAATTTTATTGGAAAAAACAGTTTTAAAATAATCCGAAACCAAATTGAAACTAATTACAAAGAACCAATTTGGATACAAATTGAATGTACAATTAGTTTAAGGAATAGAAATCGTAAATAATACTTATATCACAACTCTGTATAGTAACAAAACTGATTAACCAAATCGTAGAAAGAATTTTGCTTGCCTTGAAGAAATTATCGATCCACCTTTGGTGCAATTTGGGCAACACGAAAACTCCTTCCAGATAATTTGATTACATAAATTACTCCACTGCAGTGGTAGAAATTCCACCTCGAAGAACACTCGGAAGCAAAAAACAACCCAAAGATAATTTTCAGAGAGAATTTTTGGAGAGGGAACAGAGAATTTTTTGTATTGTGTTGTGTTTTTCTGAAACCAGAAACAACATATATATATATAGGCGGGGAGTGGACAAATTAAAACTGCAAAATTAATTTCGTAACTGAAAAAGAAAAAACGGCATAAACGTTTTGTCAATCAATTTACGTAACTGAAACGTGATTGAATCTGCCGAATTAATATTGTAACTGAATTATTCAAAAATGTTTTATAAGTTCAAACATTTGTAAAAAAATTTAATTCAAAATTCCTCCAAAATGATAAGTCCGAGGCAATTCGCCGAAACGCCCGAGCCCAGACCACTCCAGATCCGAGCCGAGTTGGGTCGGCCGGGCGACGGGGGCGGCACGCGTGTGATTTATTCATATGACTATCTTTGTAAACACGTATACCAAGTATTTACACTTAAGTTCATATATAATAGTACAACTTACTACAAACTCCCAATGTGGGCTAGTGAGCTTTTGTTGTGATCAGAAAATATCACATTTTGTAGCAAATTAAAAAAAATCTAGAAAATGTTAATCTCTACTATTATAAAAGCATGAATATTTCGTAATTTTTTTGTGATGACTAAAATATCCTTATTTGAGTTGTAAAGTGGTACTTAATTTAATGGCAAACATGTAAATCTCTACTATTATAAAAGCATAAATATTTCTTAACTTTTTTGTGATGACTAAAATATCCTTATTTGAGTTGTAAATTGATAATTAATTTAATGGCAAACATGTAAAATTTCGAAGAGTTATTATTAGACAATAAGTCTTATTATATATATATCACTTACATTAAATCCTAAAATTAGAAATTATATCTTACATAACTTTTATTATAACACAAAAAAAGAACCATAAATAAATAATATTATTATTTTAAAAAGTTCATAAAATATATATGTAAAATAATTATTTAGAATCAATATTATTTTAAGGAAAAAAAGCTATTTGTATAATTTAAAGATTAAGTACAATATAAGTCATAAACAGTCCTCTGAAAAAACTTAATATCAAATTCTCTTCAATATCATTCTGCTACCGAAAAAAAATTAGAATCGCATCTTACTCTTACCTATGAATAAATAAAATATGCTTATAACTTAGCTATGTACGTAATTTTTATTTGGCTAGAGAAGCAAAATCTATCCAAGAATATGAAGACATGCATAACCTCGAGTTTTCATGGATTTCTTTTCGTGAAAAAATGTTGGTATTGATGAAAATTAGCGAAATCGATAAAAAATCTATGAAATCGGTGAAAACATGTAAAATCGATGAAAATTCATCTGAAATTAGTGGAAACTTGTGAAGTTTGTAAAAAAAAGGGGTGAAATTGGTCTAAAAATGCCCGTTAAATAGGTAAATATATGTGAAATCGATGAAATTTGAATGAAATTCATGAAAAAAATGGATGAAACATGTGATAGTGAAATCATAATAAAACGAGTAAAATCGGTAAAAATATGCATGTGAGATCAATGAAAATTCAAGTGTAATTGGTGAAAAACATGTGAAATTAATGAAAAGCATGTGAATTATGTGAAAGGTTAAACTGGTAAAAAAGGATGAAATCAGTAAGATGAAAATCCATATGAAATTTGTGACCACTTGCAAAGTTGATGAAAAAACTGGTGAAATCTATCAAAGTAGTGCCCGTAAAATCAGTAAATACATGAGAAATCGATGAAAATTCGGGCGAAATTCGTGTAAAAATGGATGAAACCGGTGAACCAGTGAAAAACAAGTGAAATTGGTCATGTGAGATCAGTGAAAAAGCATGTGAAATAAATGAAAATAGGATAAACTGGTAAAAACGGATAGAATCAATAAAAAAAAGAATTATCAATAAAAACAGGGTGAAACCGAAAGAAAAATGTTTTAAACCAGAAAACACAAAAGAAATTGATGAAAAACGAAAAAAACAATGAAAATATGTTATAGCCATACAAAATGGGTAAATCGGTAAAAAAAAAAAATTAAATTAGTGTGAAAATACGGATTAAACTAATGAACTAAATATTTGAAAATAACTTAGGTGAGTAAATGAATGCATTTTAAATGACAGGTGAAAGAATATAAATTCTACTTAAAAATGGGCTCAAATTCATTTAATCAAAAATTAGGATTTCATTATTTTTGTTGTGAATCAATACAAAAGATCTAAACTAGAGAATTTCAATTCTATACAGTCCAATAAATTAAAAATAAATCATTAACATGTGCTATTTTATGTCATAATAAAGTTAATTTTACTCTAATTTACAAAAATATTTACCCATAAAATTAATTAGACACGTACAACGTACGTGCACTTTTCTAGTAATAATAAAATAGTGAAAATTGGTATATTTAATATCAAGGGATGTTGTGTCTTAGATTTAGCTAAAAAGTTGAGGATTGTCCAGGACATTATAAAGTGAATTTAGAATTATTATCCAATCCACATGGGATATTTTTAATCTCAACACTAACCCTTCATGTATAGACGGACTGGACATATGGGTGAAACAAGCCCAAGATGTGACATATGAAAATCCAACCTCACGAATTGTGACATGTGGTTAAAGGCATTATACACGAACACTGACGGTCCATACCTTGTTAACAGGACGAATAAATGACAACTCGAGCCTTGTTACCTGGGTGAAGTGTGTGGATAGATAACGAAGCTCATCATGCGTACAAGGTTGAAAATATTTTGTTATTAACTGGCAATTAGAACCTGAAGCACGACACTTCGGGATATAGAATTCGGGCTTGATTTGGGTTGGACAAAGTTGATCCTTGAAGGCGATTGTGTTGCGGTTATTAGAGGTAATTCGAGCTTTAATCCATCGATGGGAGCTCTTGGTCCAACATTTGAAGACATCAAATTATTGACGCGACATTTTTTAGGAGTTTCAAGCCGATCATATTGTTCGGGAAAGTAATATGGTTTGATTGTTTAATTACTGAACCGAGCTCAAATGAGCTTTTATCGAACAAGCTCGTGTCGAGTATCAATTAACCTAATATTATTACATGTATTTTGTAAATTTCTAGCTCGTCGAGCTCAGCTCGGAGCTCGAACCGAGCTTATCAAACAAAAAATAATGTTCAAGCTTGTTTAGTTTATGTGACGAATCAAGCTCAAATGAGCTTTTATCAAACGTGCTCAAATTTGGTTTGATTCCCAGTCCTGGTATACGCTCGAAGAATATTTACTAAATAAGAAGTTGATTGAATACCAAAAGGTAATAAAACATACCAATTTTCTTTTTACTTTTTAACTTTGAAAAGGAAAATCAAGTTTAGCGTTTTCCAAGATTCTAACACTTTGCGTAAAATTATGTCTTTAAACTTTAAAAATGAGTTATAATTATACTTAATTGTCGAAAAAATTGGCTGGAAAACAGTTTTCTTTTTTTAGAATTAATTACCTTAAAAAGTGCCTTTCCAACTTTTGTCGACACGGCCACACTGGCAAATTCAGTAAAAAGATTCAAAGTCTAAATGACTGCTTTAGTAATTTTTGAAACTTTTCATTATTCTTCTCTTCTTATCCTTTTCTTTTTGAAATTCATCACCTATGTATTATTTTATTTAAAAAAATGAATTATTTTACATTTTGTATAAGAGTTTATTGATTTTTTTAGTTGAAAGTTTATGAACCATTTATGTTTAATTATTTTATACGTATTCAAACTTTATGAAAAATTACTCAATTTTACATAATATTTCGAGGATAAATATGCAGGTATCAATTTTAAAATTGAACCAAAATGTACATTTCCTACTTTGGGGTCAACATGCAGTAATTAATTTTGAATTTAGTCCTCGGTGCAATTATCATTTCTTAAATTCAGTCAAATGCTCAAATCCTAATTTTGAGGGGTAAATATACAATTATTACTTTTAAAATTCAGTGAAATCCCCAAGTTATCGAACATATGGCCCACTCGTGAGGTTAATTTTTGCAGTTGGGCCGAAATAGTATCAAAATTGCTTCAGATTTGTAAATCGTGAGATAAAATTGTCGATTAGAAAACATGTGGGATAAGCCTGCCATGCGCTTTAATTGTGGGACCACTTTTGCAGTTTTCTTTTCAAATTAACCTTTTTACACATTAATAAATGTTCAACTTGTGAGATAAAGTGATGTCATTTAAACCAACGGGTGGTTGACCTAGTGGAATGGGCTAGTTCCCAAAATGTGATAAGTGCAAGTTTAAAATTCCCCCTAGGAAATGTTCTTTCACATAATGTGTCTGAAGTGTCTCGAAATGATTAAATCAGACATTATACTCATAGCATTGGTGTTTTGGGGTTAAAAAAGGTTATGCATTTTATTAGAGAAAAATTGTATATGTAAACACTCAAATACTTTTTTGTTTTATTTGCTAATACTACCAATTTGGATTTGCGCGCGAGATAATCATATGATTTACTTTAATTAATGCAAGGTACACACATGATCCAAGATGAATTCTGAATTTAAATGTTATTCTACTTAGACCCTGTTCCGGCAAACGTGATATTGGAAACAACAACAAATGCGTTTTATATGGATCCTGTTATCAGAGAATTTTTGTGGGAAAAGGCAAAAAAATAAAAAAATTAGTCCTTTAACTTTTGCACAGATGCGAAAATGGGACACATGTAATTTAAGTAATTTATATAATTTATGTTTTAAGTTGCGACAATTTTAGTCCCCTTATCCCGTAATTATAGTCTTAAATACATCGGAATCAAAATCATTGTCCGTAGATTGATATGCAAACAAACAAATTGAGGGTGTGTCCATCTGACTGCCACGCTGTCGTAATCCACTATGTCAGCTTGTCAAATTAGCTTAAATTGGATATATTATTAGGATAAAAATATTATAATGCCTCAATTTGTTTGCTTATATGGTATTAATAGACATTAAATTTTATTCTGGCGAATTTAGGACTGAAATTACGACAACTTGAAACATAAATGATGTATATTTCTTGTCGGAACTACACGTGTCCTATTTTCACGTCCCTGACAAAGTTAAAGGACTATTATTGTTTTTCTGCCATGAAAAAAACTTTCTATAAATAACATTTCGTACACTTTTTTATGCAACTGAAGGTAAACTCAATATTTAATGCCTAAGTTGTTGCTAAACAATTGTACGGGCATTTATCGAGAATTTTTTTTTTTTTAATAATTTCATTGTTAGGGGCTTAGGGCGATTTAGTGAATTCCATTATGTAAAGACAAGTACTATCTATATCATTAATTTTTTACTCCATTATTATCAAATGAAAGTTAAATATTTGCAGCAATGTTATTTTCCTTTCTAATACTTTCCATATGCTGCCATTTGATAATTGCTACAAATACAAATCTTCAATGTGATAATTCTATTGTGAAAATGACATCTAAACAAATTGGATCAAGATTAGCTCACAATCATCAAAGTGATCATTCTTGGACGTGTTCGCCATTTGAGCTCACCTACAAAACCTAACACTATTACTTATTAGAGACTAAGTTGAAGTTGGCAAATTTTCATTTTTGTGCTATAAACTAGTTGCGTTTTAACATTGATCATTTATTGAGACTAAATATCCCACATTGGTTAAAAACAATAGTTAAGTCCGCCTTATAAGGTCTTGGACAATCCTCACCTTATAAGCTAACTTTTGAGGTTGAGTTAGACCCAAATCATGTAAGTGGACTGAGCTCAATCCATGTGGTGAATTATAATATCATTTATTGTGGTATCTTGTCAATTCACTTCATTTATTGTGTCACCGATGTCAATTTATATCCTATTTGACCGAAAAAATTAATTTTCACCGGAAATATCATGTATCGAGCACATGCCACATGACACTTAAAAATTGAGGATTTTAGATTTTGTCTCACGATTTGCACGTTCAAGTCACGTGATGGGTCTATAACTCCAACTTTGGAGGAAAAAGCGGTTAAAGTTCCCTCAAGACAAAGATACTTATTATAATTTATTTTTGAAAAAGAAAGTTGATCAAATTTTTGGTCCTCTAAAGTGGTTGAGTTTCAAAATTGGTCATTTATTGTGGTACATTGTCAATTTACATTTTTATTATGTCATCGGCGTCAATTTATGCTCGATGTATCATAAAAAGCCAAATTTTGTCGGAAACATGTACAAAACTTGAAATGAGATAAATAAGGAAGCAGTTACAAAACATGCATATCATCTCCTAAAATAGAGGATCTTCATTATCTCGGCTGCAAGTATATATTCTTTTAGTTTTCCATGAGTTTTTAATCACCTTCGAGGCCAAAACGAACACATTAAGTGTGAACATCTCCCAACAAGGAATTGAATATGGGTTCGCTATTTTGCAGTGACTAGTTCATTCCACTAGACCAATCACCTGTTGATCGGCTGAATAACCTTAAAGGTACACATTAAAACCTAATGTCTCTTCCCTTATGTATAAATATACTTTCAAGTTATGTACACTTTACTGACTTAAACATCGGAGAATGCTAAGTCAAAATTCCTCCGAAGTGGTCTTTCTTGCAGAAGTCGTACAGTTTATACATATATTACAGATGCAGAATTTTCCGGATCCTGTCTGGTTCGGATCTGCTTTATTTTTATCCGCATCATTAACAACCCATATTCATGCTATGCTAATGTGTAACTCTTAAAATAATATTCATTTTACGTGTAATAGTTTCTCTCGCTAAAATAAGTTTTTTGAAATTAAAATTATGAAAAACAAATTTACGATTGATTATCATTCTATCTATCCACAAAAATATGTTAATAAAATTAGATTATAATAAAATCTTTTGTCTAAAATGAATTAATATGAAATTAAATACATATGTTTTATAACATGGAGGCCCAATTTTACATTTTGCTTAGAGCCTCTAAAAGTGCAGGCTCGTCACTGTATAGATACACATACAAACACTTAGCATGAATATGTCATTGATAAGAATGTTTATTTTCATTGTACCCATGAATCAAAATCTAAATTCTAGAGTATATTTAATTCAGCTAAGACTTTTCGAAAATATTTTAGAAACATCAGGAAAAAATATGACGGAAATACTAAACTAACAAAAATAGGAAAGTCTCAAGACAAATAAAGAGCTTCAAAATTACAATTTATTTCCATGTCCGTTAATCCAAAAACTGAAACATTTTCAAATTTTAGACAAAAACAAAAGAAATTTTCGTCTCCTTCACTTTCGCTCCCACTTTCTTCGTCTTCTTCTTCGCCTTCTGCATATACCTTTCCCTTTTCACGATGCACTTTGCTACGATGTTTCTTCGTAAGATTGCCGCCCATCTTGTTCTCGATTTTGTGCATGAATTCCTCCAAATGCTCACCATGTTCCTTGTGCTCGGCTCGTCGGATTCTTTAGGCTTGTGCTTGTTCTCCTCCGCCGTGTGGCCAATGTGGAGGGCATCCTCTATTTTGTGAATATTTCTTGACATAATTAATTAATTAATTACTTGCTCTTCTAGTTTTTCAAATAGCGTATATATGCATACAATTTTGTGTGACCTCAAATTTATAAGAAATTTCGAGTAGTGGGAGAATTAATGAAATCAATAGTTACAAATTCAACTTCGAACGTGTGATTTTGGTCTTCATAGTTTGCAACTCAGAATTGTCAAGTCTTCTTGCAAATTGATGGATTTAAATGGGTTAAAAATTAAATAAATGTGTAAGAAATTTATGTTCAAACTAATTCAGCAGATGAACATCATATTGGAGAACGTCAACTA
Source organism: Penstemon newberryi var. newberryi (assembly GCA_030819805.1). NCBI lineage: Eukaryota > Viridiplantae > Streptophyta > Magnoliopsida > Lamiales > Plantaginaceae > Penstemon > Penstemon newberryi. Next base: position 74,820,546 of record JAUALY010000001.1, on the reverse strand, counting down.
GTGGTAGAATGCAATGTAAGAAAACAAAGTAATTAAGTTCGAAATAGAGGGCTCAATTTTTTTTAAATTTTTTTTCGGTTTCTCATTTGTTTAATTCCGTTTTAGGCGCGTCTGATAACGCCGTGAAAACGTCGTTATTACCTATCTCTTTAAGCCCAAAACATCTTGTTTTGATCCGAGTTTCTGTTTGTTCCGCGTGTTTTCGTGTCTTTTGTGCTTTTGGCCCCTTCGTTTGGCCTTTGTTCGGTTTTTGTGTTTTTGTTCGTGTTTTGATCGTTTTCTCCGTGGTTTGTAGGTATTGACATCTTAGAGTGATTCGGAGTTGCGTATCAATAATGCGAGTTATTCTACCCACCCCGCGAGTCAAGCTTGAGCTTCAAAGGAAATAGAACCCGAAGCAAATTTTACAAGAATGAAGATAGCTACTCACTCAAGCATGCACAAATTTATCATGGCTGATCCAAATAAGCTGAATTTTGGATATGTCATAGATGAGTGAGTTAGCTACGCTACGGACTTTACGGATCAACATTCGGAGTTCGGAGTCAAAAGATATGTTGCACGGAAGTAAGTGCGGCAGAGCAGGAAACTTACGGCCTGTTCCTCGCGGCCGTGAGGTTCAGTCTCCCGGCCGCGAGACCACTGCTACCAGCAGATATTTTATGCGGGAAAGGCAGGGTTTTTTTTGTACAATCCCCCTTTGATCCCACTTGTATTTTTAGACATCTTGGGGGACTTTTTGGCCTTAGTTGCCATTGTTTGGAGGGTAACTTAGGCATTAGGGCTTGTAGTTTTTGCTAGGTTAGAGGGTTAAAGGTGAAATCATTGACAACTTCTACCACACACTTTTCATTTTCATCTTGCCTCCAAAGAAGAAAAGTTTGGGGCTTGCACTTTTGAATGAAGAACAACAAGGGCTTGAAGGAGAAGTTGATATAGATTTCATCACCTAAGCTTACTCTAACTCTCTTACTTTGTTCATTTACATTTATGGCTTTCATTAATGTAATGAATGATATAATTATTGCTATGAGTGGCTAATCTCCTTTATTCTAGGTTTTTATTGATCCTATGTTTGATTCTTGATTAAATGATGATATGCTGATTGATATGATGCTTACATGTGTTCGTTAATCCGATTTCGTGCTTATTGTTCGTCTTAAGGTTTGGCCAACTTTGAGGTGAAAATTATTGATTCTTGATTGCTAGACATAGTGATTTTGAGGATTTGATTATGAAATTGGATTGTGATTCGATTCTAGGATAGACATATACCTAGGTCGTTTTGTATTCGTTTAAGGTTTGAGTTTAATGCTTCGATTAGATCTTAGTCCATTTAGGCATAAATTGGATTAGTTTAATTCGATAGGTTGGTATGCAACTCGGAAGATACATACGAACGTCATTGAATCCTTGAATAGCAAACACAAGCATTAGTTATCTATTGTCGAGTTATTTATCTTGAATTGAACTAGGTGACGTAAAATCCTAGATGTCTTTATCTTATTAACAAGTTAAGTACTTAGATTTCTCTTAATCACTTCACTTTTAGTTGTTTAGACAAAGAGAGAATTGCAATTGTGGTACCAAACTATATACCGATTCTCACTTGTGGTACCATAAAAATCGAGGCCGACACATTTGGTACCACAATTTAAGAAATTGAATCACTTTTGGTACCACCGTTAAAATTGGACGTTAATTGATGACGTGGTAGTTAAGTGTTATTGCAAAATTAGTACAATTACTTATATTGACTGACAATTCTACCCCATAACATTTTAGGTTGTCAAAATAACCCCACATCTTCAAATTTAGTCCACATTGTTGCTCAATTTCAAAATTGGCTCGAATAAAACACGTGCGAACCAATTTGGAGATTTTACTTATTATATTTACATATTAATTTAACTAATTTAATTTTATAAATAATATTAACAGACCAAATAATACTTTAATATAAATCCAACAAAATATTAAAAAATAAAAATATATTTTTGTAAAATCTAAAATTTATATATATAATATTTATTAAAAATATAAAGTTATATATTATTAACAAAATAATTAAATTCAAAAAAAAAAACTAAAAAAAAAATTCCCATCCCCCATCCCTACCCCCCACCCCACCCAACCCCATCCCCCCCCGTAAACCCCCCTCCCCCCAACCACGATCCCAGGCCACCGCGGCCTGGGACCGGCGATCCCAGGCCGTCGGCGGCCTGGGACGGACGATCCAAGGACGTCGGCGGCCTGGGATCTTGGTTAGGTGGGGGTACGGCGGGATGGGGTTGGGGGAGGGGGGGGGGGTGAGGTAAGGGATGGGTTTTACTTTTTTTTTTTTTTTTAATTATAATTATTTTGTTAATAATATTTTACTTTTTTTTTTAATAAATATTAAATATATAAATATTATTATATAAATTTTAGATTTTAAAAAAATATGTTTTATTTTTAATATTTTGTCGAATTTATATTAAAGCATTATTTGGTCTGTTAATATTATTTATAAAATTAAATTAGTTAAATTAATATGTAAATATCATAAGTAAAATCTCCAAATTGGTTCGCACGTGTTTTATTCAAGCCAATTTTGAAATTGAGCAACAATGTGGACTAAATTTGAAGATGTGGGGTTATTTTAACAACCTAAAATATTATGGGGTAGAATTGTCAGTCAATATAAGTAATTGTATCAATTTTGCAATAACACTTAACTGCCACGTCATCAATTAACGTCCAATTTTAACGGTGGTACCAAAAGTGATTCAATTTCTTAAATTGTGGTACCAAATGTGTCGGCCTCGATTTTTATGGTACCACAAGTGAGAATCGGTATATAGTTTGGTACCACAATTGCAATTCTCTCTTTAAACAAACTACAATCTCACTACTATCATTCACATAAGTTCAAGTAAGTTAATAGAATAGATCTTGGTAATTATTCGTTTGATTCCTCGTGGGTTCGACACCCCTTATCACTTTATTATTTGTAAACGAACGTATACTTGCGCGATTACGTACTCGTATTTGGAACGTAACAGCGTCGGACATACTCAACTGGGATTCGAATTTGGGTTCGCTATTTCGTAGTGACTAGTCTCTTCCACTAAATCAATCACCATTGGTAGGACTCGACTTTTATGGTTTCTCATCTACTCGTTATTTTGCTCAGCCACCAAAAATTATGAGATCAATTCGAAGTATTTTTTAAAATCTCTACAGTATTGAAACTGCAGGAGCATATTAGATACGTGAAAGGTTGTGAATTTTTTTCCTTATTAATAACATTCTTAATAATTGTTCCATAATTCAAGCGGGTTTTTATGTAGGTAATGGTGAATAAAAATTATTATTTTTGTCTTGTTTTGATTATATGCTTTATTTTCCGTTAGTGTCTAGGCTAATCTTATCATCGAGTACCAAAAATAGATTATTCTTTCCTAAAGTAGTAAGGAAGACAAACTCGAGTTCGGCAAGATTTAAAATGATTGAAACTAATAATAATAATTAATATAACATCCCGGTGTATGAATTCAATATGTCTAATGAACAATAAAATCGAATCAATTTCTTTATGTGATCTGACAAAAAAAAAAAAAATCACTAGTTTCACCATTTTTTTTATTAATTGCACTGTTTTAATCCCTTTTTTCACTTATTCAACCGTTTTTCCTCTGATTTTAGCGTTTTTAACTCGTTTTTTGTCGACTTCATTGTTTTCACTAATTTTTAACGGATTTAGCACATTTTTAGCTAATTTTACCGATTTAACCCATTTGATGCGTATACCATTTATATATAATTTATCAAAACTCAAATATAGATATCACGATAGTAATTTATAGTATTTTTGAAATCTCACTCTTTTTTAGAGCATAGAGCTAGGTAATAAACTATTGGAATAAAGTAGAGGAATACCTAGAGACTAGAGTTCAGGGCTCAAACTTGTTGTGGAACATCTATATTTATATATATACATTTTTTATATAAAAGTATGAGTTTGACGAAAAAAAATTCTTTCCTTTTTTTGTGAAGACTAATATATCCCTATTTAAATTACATTGTAATGTTTAATTTTATGGCAAGAAGGTAAAACAAAAAAATCCTAGAAGTATAATTAGACAAGAAGTCTCTCCTACATCAACCTTATTATAATTATCTTTTAAAGTTTTACAACTCATTAAAATATTAATAGTTAAAAAAAAACTTAAAAAAAAACTATTATTTAGTTTAACTAAAAAAACATATTATTAGCTTAAGCAAAAAAGAGTCAAAACATAGAAAACCGATAAAAAAAATGAATGACATCAGCTAAACACGGGATAAAAAAAATTTGATCAAATCTATAAAAGAACAAGACCAAAAAAATAAGTAAATTGACAAAAAGGTGAAATACGTGAGAAAATAGGTTAAATCAGCAAAAAAATAAGTATAATCAGATTAAAATTGGGTTAAAGTAGATAGAATGGATTAATTGATTAAGAAATGTGATGAACCACAAAAAACGAGTGAAATCAGTGAAAGAACAGACTAAAATAACAAAGTGATAACTTTTTAAGAATTTTCCAAAGAAAATTTCGAAGAAATATAGAGTAATAGTTTTTTTTAATAGTTTTTTTTTAAGTTTTTTTTTTAACTATTAATATTTTAATGAGTTGTAAAACTTTAAAAGATAATTATAATAAGGTTGATGTATGAGAGACTTCTTGTCTAATTATTTTTTTTGATCTACTAGACTGTGTATTTACAGCTCGGACCGAAGAGTGCAAAGGGTATAGGTCCTCCCCAGTGTGATGTCTCCAGTAGGATTCGAACTTGAGTCTCGCCTCTGGGGGTCGCAAGTCACTACCACTTGGCTAGGATTCTTTTGTTTTACCGTTTTGACATAAAATTAAATATTACAATGTAATTTAAATAGGTGTATATTAGTCTTCACAAAAAGGGAATAAATTTTCTTTGTCAAACTCGTACTTTTGTATATAGATAGATAGATAGATAGATATATAGATTAAATAGAGATAAAGATAAAAAAAAATAAAAAAGTCTCGATTTCAGTGAGCGCAAATGTCGCACACACCTGTAAAAAATTTAACGGAATTGGAAGTAAGGGGAATTTCATGTAGAATTTATAAAATCAGTAGGAGGTTTGGTGCAATAAGCTTAAAACGAGATAATTTCGTGGATATTGTCTAAATCACACGGGCTTTCGTGCATTTTACCCGAAAATGGTTAAATGCAGGTACAAGATAGATTATGCAAAATGTTTTACCTTAGATCATATGCAAACGGACATCGTCTCAACGTGTTGTAAAATTATTGAGATTAAATATCGCAAATGGATTGGAATCAAGAATAAGTTCATCTTATAAAGTTTTGAGTTATTCTCAACTCTAGAGCTAGCTTTTGAGATTGAATTAGACTCAAACCATTTAAGTGGACTTAGTCTAATTCACATGATGAAATCTAAAAAAAATTAAGCATGAGTAACTAGAGGCCTATTTGGAAGGGTTTTGGCTCGGTTTCGCGGGTCTCTGTTTCAAAAAAATGGTTTGGGTAATTTCGGTGAAACCTTTAAAACCTCATTTGGCTAGGTTTTGGATGTTGGTTTTGTGGTTTTGAAAAAAATCAAGCCCCACTTGGATTGGGTTTGGATGTTGGGGTTTGGGGTAAAAAGTAGGTGGTAGGTGTCAAATCATTGTTTTATAGGTTTCAAGAGTTTGAATGTGGGTTTCTGAACAAGTTTGTGATGAGTTTCATGAGTTTTGTCAAACTCCATCACGAAGAGTTTTGACTCAGTTTCGCGAGACTGGCGAGACCGAACCATACCCCACCCATTCTTACTTATGATTTTTTTGATGTTAAACTATAATAATTTTACATAGTATATATTTTAGGAGCTATTTTAAATTATAATATTTTTATTTTTATGATTCATATTTATGTGTTATAAGAGAAGAAGAATGAAATCATAATTATTGATTTATGAGATAATTTCTAAATTATAGGAGTTATGTAGAAGATAAATATATTAAGACGTGAATTTAATTGTACCTCTTCATTTAATTTTATAGAACTATAAAATGAAGGCAATATAGATTGTACATATAGAGCATACCATTTCATTCAACTTCGATTCAATACATCTTTACAATTAAGGAAAACATCTAATGGTCAAAGTCTTTAATAGCCATTATTTAGACTTTGAATGACCACTACCTAGTTTTCGCCTTATTACAATATGTTGGTGTTTAACAATACGTGTATTTAAATATTTCATAAAAATATTTTTATCTTAAATTTAAGTATAGAACAAATATATATATGCTAACATATATTAACTCTAATCAAATCATATTATATAACAACGTAAAAACTAGTAAGAAATACTCACTTGGATCGAAATAGTCCCAAAACTCTTCAATCAACACGAAATAGGAAATAAGACTGAGGCTTGTCGATCCTTAAGATAATATTTCTGAGATTGCCATGGTGCATGTAGTTTAAATTCCGATAGTCTCCTTAGATACAATAGTCTGTTGTTCATTATTTTTACAAATAATGAACCAACGGCGAACTTGAACAAACATAAGAATAGTATTTTTTTCTTTAGTTACTATAACCGAATCATAATTAGCCAGATTTTATTTCATATTTATAGACACAAAAATTCCTATTGAAAAAAGACACAATGTTTCTGTCTAATGGGTACCTCTTCGAATCGAATAGGCACATCTTTTATTCTTATTTATTTCATTCAAATATAAAGACCCCAACACAATATTTCAATGGGCATCCAGTACCTTGATATTTATAACTTTTTTGTTCATTAAAATATTCATTGTCCCGTCTACAAAATTTAAACGAAAATTTCACATCCATAAATTCCTCTCCGTCCTCTACACACCAAGTCATTTGAATAAACATGATCTATGTACATGAACAATATTATCAATCGGTTACCAAAAAGACAATCAAAAGTGAACTAAGCCTTTTGCTTTTATTCTATCCTACCAACTTTAAACCTTTGGCTTCTTTTTGCACTTCGACAAACTAAGAGAAACTCTACTAAAAGAAAATATACCCCACATCCCCACCTCACAATATTTTACTTAGTCTACACTCCCTTCTCATTTCATCTCACTCCCTTTCATTATCTTCCTTCTCAAAACACCACAAAAAGTCATGGCCTCAAAGCTACTCAAACTACTCTCAACACTTGTGTTTTCCACAATAATTCTCGACTATACGGCCACCACGACGGCACAAGAGTGCCCGTATCCGTGCTTCCCGCCACCAACCGGCCCCGGAAACAACCCTCCGGTGACTACGACACCGCCGGTTTCAACCACACCACCGGCTTCTTTCGCTCCACCGGTATTTTCAAATACACCTCCGGCCGCCGGATACTTCCCGTTGAATCCCCCGCCGGCGCCTTATTTCTCCGGTGTCACGCCACCACCACCGGAGCCAATTTTGCCTTGGTTCCCCTTTTACTATAGAAAACCACCACATCAAGATCAATCTTCATCAATAGCTATTAAAGGATCAAGAAACTTTGTCATGATGATTATTTTTCCTCTTCTTCTTGTTTTTTTATTTCATTAATCTAGGTTTAAATTTTATGTAGGTTATTTTGTTCTTGATAATTTATTTTCATGTAATAATCAGAGGAAGGTACGACCGATTAAGATATATTATTTAGGTGCTTCGTTGTTGCAAAATTTAGGTGAAGTTTTATTTTATTTTTTTGGCATATTTTTGGATATGATTAAAGTGTTGATCATGATCATCTTGATTATCATTACATCAACAATCTTGGCATTTACGTTTGGTAGTTGCACAACTCAGCATTTTATTTAGAATTTTTCACCTACTTAATTTGATCATTGCATCATCAATTTGACTAAGTGTATTCATATATATTGAATAGTTCTGCTACAAATTTTAACTCTTCATATTTCATGCTTCATAATCATGGATCAAAATTTCGTTTCGACTGTATGTTTCTGTCAGTCAAATATCGGAAACTTTTTGAAAATGTTTTAGAAACAATAAGGAAAAATTGTAAAAATAATTTACTAATTTAAGAAAAATAAGAGAGTCGATCTCAGGCAAATAAATAGTTTTGAAATTATATTTTGTTTTCGTTTCGTTTGATTCAAAAACGGAAACTTTTCGATTTTTTTGATGGAAAAAATGGAAATTTTGATCTATGTTCATAATTTAGATATCAAAATTTCTTAGTACACGCTCAATTCAATTTATTTGCATAAATCAGTTATCGCTCAATTCAATTTATTTACATATATCTTGTGATGGATTACGTATATAATTATTATAAACATGTACAATTATATATAGTAAAAATACACTACCTTTCGTATGACCTAACTCGGTTGAATGACCTCTAGTTATTTAATATACTTGGTCAAATAATGAAATAATTTGGCGTAACTGTTCACAAATTGTAGTATACAATTGCAAAGGCACACGTGGACATTGTCACATAAGAAAAAAAAAAGGCCACGACAATACTCTTGGGGAGGCACAAAAAAGAAAGGAAAAATAATAACTTCTACATTTACATAAAAAGTGGAAAACTTTTATATAAAATAAGCCAAATTAGAGGATAAAAAGAGGAAAACTTTTATACACACAGGTCTCGAAAACTTTAACATCCTTTTTCTTTTCTTTAACTTCTATTTGCAGTGACACAATACTTGGATATTTCAATTTTTTTATGAGAATTGGAAAAAAAAAAAAAAAAAAAAAAAAAGGAAGAGCAATTAGCTCTTTTTCCTTTTCTTTCTTTGTTTAGTTCACTTGGCCCTATCGACGAATCTCCTAGTTTTATACCATTTACTTTTGGAGTCAATGGTAATTTATCCTCCGTCATATTCATAATATGCAATTTATTTTCTTGTGAATTGAAAAAGTGCATTTTATCCCCCTGTTATATTATAAAAGTTATACACCGCCTCCTTGATATTTTTATATGTGGCAGTTTACCCCCTGTATTATGAAAATTATATCAATTTACCCCCTGTGTTATAATAAATGTGACAATTTAGCCCCCGTGTTATGATAAATATGGCAGTTTACCCCCTGTGTTATAAAAAAAATTGACAATTTACCCCATATATTATGATAAATGTGGTTACCAAAACACTTTGTGTGCCCACTCTCAATTTCGACAAGTAAGTTACACTCTCCGACTGAACGAAGTCAATTGCTTCTTTAAATTTTTCACATGAAGGTATAAACTGCAATTTTTCAAATCACAAATGAGTAAATTGAACATTATGCATTTCAAATGGGGTAAATTGACATTAGGATTTGGGATTTTTGTGATTTGGTTTAGTTTATCTTTGCAAATAAATAATTAATAATAGTAATAAAATGTTTTACATAATTTGTTTTACTAAAAAAAAAAATTGCACTTCATTATTATGCCTTAGCAAAAGGTCATGACTCATGAGGCTCCTTTGCTTTCCCGTCTGTCGCTCCAAATAGGTAAAAGATTAACTTTTTTGTCATACCATAAAGACTAAAAATGACAGGGAACATTGATTTAATTGGATGAAAAAATGACATGCATCAAAGTTACTAAGTCAAATCAAATGAATATGACACACTTTATTGCTGAATTAATTATACCTATACATGCAAGTGTTCATTTGTAATTAGGTGGATGGCTTTGAAATTCAAGAACATGAAGATTGTCACATAAGCGGGAAAAAGTGATATGTATTAATGTATTATTAAAAGATTATGGACCACGTAATAAACCAATTTCTTCAATTAGATAGACATAAGCTTTAAGTGTTGTACAATTATTATGGCTACTTTGAATTTTCTTCTTACCTATATAATGGTTTTCTATTCGAGGTTTTTTTTAGTAAAATTCTTAAATTTGCCGACCAAAAGAGTTTATTTTGATTTTTTATGACAACAATAATTTTATGTGGTCCTAAAGTATATTTTCCAATTCGTATTTTATTCTTATTTTCATAGGCTAAAACTTAGTTGGACTCACAAGTGCCATGATACAAAAGGTAACGGTCATCTCCTAAATCACAAGTAATCGTAAAAAAATTAAAAATATTAACTTTTTTTCGAGTAAAATATAAAAGAGCCTTTATTACATTCAATATACCTTTCATTTTTAACCCCATATGTCACATATATTTTACCATTATGCCTATAATATATCCATTCAGTGGCGCAATTTTCCTTCTATAATTAAGGTATTATAGATATAATAGCAAAACATGTGACATAGGTGGTTAAAAATGAAATATTATCGAATAATATTACAGACCCTTTTATATTTAATCCTGAAAAGTTAACGATAATTGTTGACTAATGACCTAGGAGTTGACTACTATACATACATTCGTGGGTAACTGGTACATCTTTTATAGTAAATTATGTATTCCAACCCCATAGTTTAGGGGGTAAAGTTATTTAGCCTTTTTTTTCCTTAAGTTTAGTAAACAATGTATCATTTGCATATGTAGCTTCCGTTGATATTACTTAAAAAATTAGATGAAGTTTTGGAGTATGAAGTTTTGGAGTAAACACAATACCAGGAGTGGGCATTAGGGATCGAATTTCGGGTACCATCCCGTCTCAGTTAGATTTTTGTAATTTGGGACGGAAAAATTTGATTTATTCGAGTTTCAGGACACCCGAAAACCCGGTGAAGAAAAATCGGGACGGGATTCGGGTATTGTCCCCCACCCGAATGGAAAACTCGAATCCCAAACTTTTCATTAAAAAAATTCTTAACTGAGTAATAATCCAAACTAATGCACGTGTAAAGATTTACGTCCAAAAGGTTCAACAAACAAGAAAATTGAGTTGTTTTATGAACAAAAAAACCAAAAAATACATTGTGTAATGATTTTTTTTTTTATTAAAATTTTTAAATTGGACTCAAAGCAAAAATCTAGAAAATAGTCATATTAATTGTTTCCCGATTTTACCAGAATCCCGAAATATTCGGGTACCCGAAATACCAGGTATCCGCTAAATTCTACAGGATTCGGGCAGTAAAAATGAAAACCCAAAACCCGAACTCCCGTTCCGATCCCACCCCCTAGGTCAGAATAAGTGCTCCACCTTATCTAACAAATTCGGAACTGCAGTTATAAACAGAATGAGAAACAAATCCAGTTAAAGCGCTTCTTCAATACATTGATACAATGATACTAAACATACATGGTACAACAAATCCAACACCGCATACAATCAGTCATGCAGTTGCAATAACTTGTTATACGAAGCACATATTCGATGTCTATTCAACTACAAATATACGATTTTAAGGCTCGCTGACTTACTAGAGTTGAGATTGTAATCACATATTCATGAGACCACGCGACCACTTTTGAATGCAGTGTAGGTAGTTCTTCTATCGGTCCTCGTCTTTTGATTTACATCCATCGATTTCCCCTTGTAGAAATTATTACCTTCTGGTACTTTGTGTTTGCGTAAATTCATACGCTTCTTCTCGTCTTTTTCTTTCCTTCCATTTTTGACACTATTAATTCCACTATTGCTAGTTTCTGCAGAAGGAGACGAAGGAATGCTGTCTGAGGTCACGGTTGAATGGCAGCTGATTGTTCCTGAGACGTGTGGTGAATCGGTCGTCTTTGCATTTTTATCGATGAAAACAGCAATCTCGGTTTCTTCCTCCAAGTTTAACGGTGCTATGCTAGAAATTCTACTACTAGCACTTGAACAATTAGTTCGTAGTTTTCGCGGTTTAATATTGCTAGCTGTAGCCTGGAGAATTCGTGAAAGAGTAAAAGTTAATAATTTCTAATGCACAATTTGGAACAAGATGATCAATTGATTATAAAGAGTGAAATGTAAAAACACCCCTTGTGCTTTGGCTTACTATCAGAAACCCCCTTGAGTTATTTTTATTAGCAAAAAAACCTTCCCAAGCCGAAATGGCAATTACCAAAGGATGCAAAAACACCCCTCTTAACCTAAAAACTATGAATAACACCCCCCCCCCCCAACTTTGAAAATTGGCAATAACCCCCCTGTTCACTTAAAAAATTGACAAAAACCTCCCTATCATTTATGAAGGAATTTCAAATGGGTATTTTTGCTAATAAAAAAAGAACACATTGGGTTTTTTTAGGCAAAAAGCACAAGAGGTGTTTTTGCGTTTAGCTCGAAAATAAATTGGAAAAATGCTAGTCCACACTACTTAAACACTCAGCATGTTTAGTCCCATTGCTTTCAAAATAGCACCTTTGGTCCCAAATTTTTAGTTTTTTTGTGCATTTTGTCCCTCCTTCCATCCAATTTGGTTCCAAAATTGCAAAACAGAGAAGTCCTATGGGACCAAAAGTGCAAAACAGAGACTGTTATATGAGACCAGAAGTGCTATTTTGAAATTCTACAAGCTGTGACTGAAAGTGCTATGTTCTGAAGAATGGGACTAAAAGTGCAATTTTCACAGAAATACAACAGGAATAGGAAAAGCATTAAGCTAAATATAGTTTTGCGATACATACTTTTTGAGGTACCTTGCTTCTGTCCGACTCGCGTAAGTCTCCACAATGATAAAACGAAGGCATTGGTTTAGCTTTGAAGTTGAGGCTTTTCCTCAACTGCTTCAGTTCAGCTTCTGTCTTTTCCTACAAAAACATAAACCAAACACTTAGCTAAAAATAAAGTATTATCTTCTTGAATAAACAATTTTTTTTCCTAAGAAAATAAATGATATGAAATAAATTATACTATCAAACCCCAAATGATTTCCTGAAATGAGATGCAGAAATCTGTCTATGAGGTTTCAAGTTTGAAAAACTAAACGAAAGAGCATTGCTTCTCCAGATTAAAAATAAATAATTTCCAACATAATATTACCCGAGTCTTAGCATGAATTTGGTGCTTTTCAGCTTCCTTCGCGCGCATCTTTTCCTCCAAATTCATATAAAACTGAAAGAAATAGAACCATTAAAAAATAAAATAAAAAATGCAAAATCTAATCAAAAGAAAGGATTGGTTGATAGAAAAGTATCTATCTTGCCTGTTTTCTTCTCTGTGCACGCTCATCGGTTATCAAATTGAACCTAGAATTGTCCGGTTTCGCCCCCGGTTTAGTTGCACCAATGGTGACTGGCTTGACCCTATAATACAAAATTATCCATGAGATTTAAATAAACTAGATACATGAACTCAATTGAGGTTCTCCATAATTAATTTGATTACGAACCTGTTTGCACTTAGCTCCACAAGTGTTCTGTTTCTTGATTCTTTTTCACCGCTAAAATCATAAACAAAAGAAAAACATAAAGTTTGGTAAGAGTAAAGAAACTTAACTCGTAATCCGCGAAACTAACGCAAAAAGCAAGTACCTTTTTATTCCATTAACTCCTTTTGTTCTTGAACCAGGCTGTCATAATGAGACCGATTGTCATTAGGCTAGAAGCAAAATAAAAATCTAGGAAGCAATAAAAAGTTATAGAAAATGAACGACGATATTATATACGATGGCGAATTTACAGTTTAAGCAAACCCAACCTTATTTCTTGAGGTTTTGTGCACTTCAGAGTTGTTCTGAGATGGAGCTGCTGAAGTTGTCGCCTCTACTTTGGATCTCAATCGAACATTGTTAACTTGTTTACTAGTTTTCTTTTCCGAGCCTTTAGATTCTTTGCTCAAGATGCATCTTCTGCTCCGTGCAACACTAACGTGTGGCATCAATCTTGGTTTCAAATGTTCATCCTCTTTTGGAACCTTTTCCTGCATCCCAATCAGCCCGTTCAAAAATAAGAAAAAAAAATAGGCAAAACAAAGATACTAAGATATAAACTCGTCAAAGGAAATTTCAGCCATTGCATTCTACGTAAGTGTATAACTCATATTTAAACCAGTTTCGAATAATTAAAGTTATTACATCTACATACACGTGTTAAGATTTAAGGTGCCAGTCAAAATATGCAAATAAAAAGTCGTGCACATGCTTTAATTGTTCAGAGGTGATCTTGTAATAAAGAATCAAGAAAGAAGGGAAATTGTTAAATGGATGTAGGCCAAATGGCTGAACAATGTAACTTTTGTGTAGCTCATTTCTCTAATTACTTTTTCTTCTTTCAGAGTGAATAGCAAATTACCTCCCAGTGTTATTCTTAAGAGGCCCTTTACCCCTATGTGATAAATAAAATGGCAAAATACCTCCCCCTCCCTCTTAATTTTTACATTTTTACATTTTTACAAGGGGTAAAATGCAAACTATGCAATATCACAGAGGGTGAAGTGGCTATTTGCGCATATCACAAGGGAGTTAAATTGCCAAAAACCCTTCTTTCATATTAAAAATTCAACAACATGAAAAGAAACAAACCTTGTGAGATGAACCTTCTTCGTGTTTTGGACTTGTGGTGCTACATTCCTCGGTAAAACGATTTTCAGGGAGCAAACCATCGGCTGAATCCGACAAATGGCTTTTATCAAAGTCAGCTATTTCACCATCAAAATTCTCTCTCAATTCAGTCCCCGACATAGAAGTCAAACAAAGTAAATCTCCATGTTTAGCATGATTTCCTTCTCCTTCTACCTCGACTTTCTCGGATATACATTCGGCCTCATCAGAATCTCCATATTTAGCATGATTTCCTTCTTCTTCGACCTCGACTTTCTCGGAAACACATTCAACCTCATCAGAATCGTCAAATAAAGTTTCAATTTGAGGCTCGTAGATCAAGGGCTCAAAATGGTTTTCCACATCCGCGTGACCAAATTCATCACTTTTCTCTGAGATGTCATTTTCACTTGTTTGGTATTCGGTCTCGTCCGGGCAAACGGGCGAACCCTGACCCGGAATTCCCTTCTTCCTAAAATGGGCCTCAAAGTATGCTTTTTTCTCACTAACTGACCTTAGTTTTGAAAACTTATCGACCTCTTCGAGATATCTATTGTGCGAGAAGGATGATCTTTTTTCCCAACATAGATCTTCGGTTTCGAACCTTCCAAATGAGATAGAGCCACAATGAAAAGAATCTGCCTGTTCATTTTCAAATCAAGTACATAATGAGATTAATCCAGATCCACAACATAAAAATCAAATTCATTCATTACTACTTGCACTTAAATTTTCATTGATTAATCAACAAATATATACATAATTTCTTGTTTAATCACAAAAATTCCATTCCATGATACAAAATTCATTTAATTATTAAAATAACCCAAGAATTACTCTGAAACAAATGTCACTACCTTTATTTTTCAATAATTATACTTGGCCCCAGAAACTTACAATAATACCCACAAAAGTAAACCTCATAAAAGATATAATCATGACATGTAAATTACAGATCTTAAATCTTGAAAACAAACTAAAAAATCAAAAAGGGTACCTGAAAATTCAATCTGAAAGGCTCTTCAATTTCACCCGCCATTTTTATAAACAGCAACTAAATTCGCATATCTCACAACCCTTTAATCATCTGCACATAAATATCAGAACCCATTAACAAAATTGCATTTTTATCACTAAACATCGCATGAAGAGTAAATACCCAAAAAAAAAAAAGGAGAGTTAGAGAAATGAAACTCACAAAAAGAGATCATTCGAAAATTGAGAGGAATAGGAACATTTGATTGATTTTTGGTGATTAGATTGTTAATTAGGAATCATTTCTTTGCTTTGGAGAAGGGTTTTTTTTTTACAAGTTTTGAGGAAAGATTGAGACTTGTGTTTGAGAATGTGAAGAAGATGCACAAGTGAAGTCAAGTGAAAGTGTTAGTTACAGATTCCATATTATACACTACTATTTATGAATGTACTTATATGCTTTGGCAATAGTAATTAAATAGAGGACATTGCAATTAATTTTTCTCGATTTTTCACTGTCGACTTTAATTCTAGTTAATAATTTTATTTTATTTTATTTTATTATTTCCAATGTACTACATTAGTCCCAGAATTATTATTTCCTTAAATGGAATAATTCTCTTCAAATTTGATTCTTTTAATTATCAGTCTATAACTAAAATTTATTTTTAAATTTTTTAACTGAAGCTCCGTATTAAAATTAAAGAGAGCAAGAAATATAGGACATGAAAATATTATTGAAACATGTTGTGTTTAGTAATTGATCCACTTAGGAGAATACATGAAGCTAAGGGTATGTTTGTTTGGTGTTTGGAAAAGTAATTTGGGAGAGTAGTGGAGGTTTGTGAAGTAATCTCGATTTGCGTAATATTGTTTGTTTGAGTTTTGAGAGAGTAGTTTGAGAAATAAAATAGGAGTAGGTTTTTTTGGAAGAGTTAGGTTGTAGGTGTAAGATGTGTAAGAATTTATGTCAAATTATGTTTGTTATGTGAGATAAATTGTGTAAGAGATATGTTACTTTATGTCAAATTAGAATAGAGTTTGTATAGGTTTTGTTTAGAGATAAGAAAATTATTGTTTGTTTGGCTTTTGAGATAGTAGTTTGAGAAATTTGAGAGGTGAAAAATTTATTTCAGAAAGTAGAAAACATGTTTGTTTGACATTTTCCAAACACAAAAAAAAAATTCGAGAAACGCCAAACAAACAGGCCCTTTTTTTAAGGACAAGATAACAATTTTCGTAAATACTATTATTAGTTAATATCGTGTCATCCATAAATTATCATGTTATATTGCGGGTTGATTATGCTTTAATTAATACCGTCCTCGATCAAACGAGTGTTTAACAGCAAGCCAGTAAGCAATTTTAGTGACAAATTTAAGATTTTGAAACGATTCGATAAATTTAGTAGATCGTTTTAGAAGGACCTTCTTTTTTTGATTATTTGTTTAAAAAGGACCTAATCAAATGGGTCTAAGCATATTCGGATTTTATTTTACAGTACGATAGTTGGCTACTGATGTTTTTATTTTTATTTTTGTGATTTACACTCAGATTTTTGAGGTTTAGTCATATTACAAGGAATCTCCCGACTTTTCAGAATATAAAGAGACCCTATGTGGTTCAACAAGTCTTACAAGGACATCCCTACAACTTGTAAAAATGTTTATAAAAAATACCCTATAAGAGGTGTCCTTGTAATTTTTGAAACTATAGGAAATTTTATGTAATTATGATAAATCTCAGGGGGTCTGAGCATAATTTTTTTTTTTTTTTTGGTGTAAACTTGTTGATATGATATTAATATTATATTTTATCCCAACAATAATAGTAAATTCAAGTAATTACAAGAAAACTCAATACTAATCCAAATGTCCTAGCGGTGCATCATGTGACATGTGCTAATGTTCCTCCTTGTCCTTTTAATTTTATTGTGACTAAATTATTAGGGTCCCATAGTATATATGTGGTTGACTTGGCATTAGATTATTATCATCCGACGGTCAGTAACAAACACATGTGGGTTCCAGAGGATCTCACACGTGTCATCAAGTGGAGACCTTTGTGGAAAAAGTGTTCATCATTAGACGAATCTTGCACATCAAACCGTTGTTCAATTTTAGCTACAAAATTGTATCGAGTTTGACGAGTGAGTTTTTATTGAAAGAGTTCAATTTGAACATTAAATAATTTGATATGTTTTTATATTTGGTCAATTAATTTATTAATCGAGCTCAAATCAAGTTTTTGCGTTACTGTGATAAAATTAATTTATCAAACTTGTTTGATATGTATGTATAACGAATCGTACTTAAATTGATTTTCTGAACTTGAGTCTATATATATTTGCGAACAAGCCGATCGAATCCCTCTATAGACGAAATAACTAGCTGCCGTCTAGCGAAGCCGTCGTACAACAAAATGATACTCTTATCAAATCTTTCATCAATATAGAAAGATTAGTCCAAAAACTACTTCCTTAAAATGGATGTGGTCTTACAATGGCGGGATTAGGGTTTGTGGGAAAATTGATTTGTACGTCACAATACTTCCATATTTACTACCAAGCTAACTTCAAAATATCTTAAGATTACGCGCGAGGTAGGGGTGTAAATGAGTAGTTTAGTATCGAACGACATTTAGTTTAAATTCGATCTCAGTTTTATGTCGACTTTAAAAACTTATTTGAGCTTGGCTTGATTGCTATTAAACCGAGCTTAAACGAGCTTTTATCGAATGAGCTTGAGTAGATTGATATGTTTACATGTATTTTGTTAATTTTTTGTTTAACGAGTTGAGTTCGAGTCGAGCCTCAAAAGTTTTCAAACACAATGATGTTCAAGCTTGTTTGGTTTGTGTCACGGACCAAGCTTAAATGAGCTTTTATCGTGCGAGATTAAGTGAAGTATCGAATAACTTTGTTTGATTTTCAATCGTAATGCCAGGGAAACTTGATTTGCTAAAGACAATATACTTATAAATTACTCCCTCCGTATCATATTATTTGTCGTTTTGGGTAGTGACATACAGATTAAAAAACCTATTAAATAGCCTTCATTTAAAGATAAAAATCATAAAATACCCTTACTGAATAGTAATAGTTGTTTCCCCATCTCCACTTAATGATGAGTTAGAACAATTAATATGAGAGGATAATTTTAAAAGAAAAAAATTACTTTTCATTGAAATTCTAAAACGTATATTTACTTCCATATAATACTACTAATTGTACCAAACCAAAAAAGTTATTTGAACCTAAACTAAACCTTCGAAGATTTCACCTAACTTTTTGTTAATTACATTTCACGTGCAAAACAGTTATTATGATTACAATCATTGCGTTAATGTATTGCCCCAAGCATGAATATGGACATTTAGAACAACACAAAAAGAAGAGTAAAGAATAAGGAAGAAATAAAAGGGGTACTTCTTTTTTTTTTTAATCTTTTTCTTTTTTAGTGAAAAAATAAAAGGGGTTCTGAATCTTATAATAACTACAAAAAGAAAATAAGTAGGGCATGTGCATATTGTCTCGCCCATGACCGACACATAGATTTAAGTTCGAAAAGTGAACCTACTCGGGCTTTGTACTACTTCTTACCGGCCTTGATCCACTAGACCAAGCCCAACCCTAACATTTGAATTTGTTCATTTGGTTTCATTTTTATTCTTGATACATTTGCCTTCACTCTTTATAGTACCGAGAAATATTAATTTTAAATCGAGTTCGACCGAACCAAAAGTAATAATATGGCAAGTGCAATTTTGTGATTGGATAAAATTTCTAGGAGACTGATCAATTACAAAGCAAGTGAAATACACTTGACATTTGGTTGGATGAGTTTGACCAAACCAAGTCTAAACAAATATTTTCGAAGGTTAATTGGCATATTATGAACTAATACGACCAAAACGAAAAAAAGAAAAAAATACGACATGATCCCCTAGTGCATGTGGTTTCAAGTAGTGAGATCCAAGGATGATTCAAATTAGGATTCTCGCATCTTCTCCTAGATAAAGCCTAGAATCAGATTAGCGAAATAGATAGAAAATCGCACAACGACCTATACTAACTAATTGGATGGAATAATGACCTACCTCCAAACGACCTAAAGATACTCAAAGATATCTTTAGCCCTAGTGCAGCCTGGTCCACAATACGTAGGAAAAGCGAAGCCACATGTCGTATGACAGTTAACTTTAAGAGCAAATACAATATCTACAATCAGAAAAGTTATACTGAGGTTATATTTCATGGAACGATAAAGGTCCGACTTTTCTAGATCTGGATCCACGAATGAATTCCCTCTTCCGCGTGGATGAAGCTCTACAAAATGAACATGGGTGAACTAGGTTAGGGAAAAAAGTAGTCATGGGAGCATAATTACATAATTCAAAGCTTTGTATGGAAAAGACTTAGGTTAAAATCGTACATTCGAGGGTTATATCTCCAAATCCTTGTTTATCTGTTTTTCAATCCAAAGAGATTTTGTCAAAATCACCCCCACGTGCTCTATTTTGTAGACCTTTTATACTTCACGGGCAAAAAATGATTCGGGAGAACATTAATTGATGAACATTTTAAGCAGTAATTACTAAAAAGTTTGGCTGTTGTAACCTTAAGCACTAAATTCTATTTTTGTAGTATTATGAATTATCTTATATTTTGTATAATACGTACTACTCCAAAAAGCTATATGTATTCTTTTGTAATTTTTTATATTAGAGTGAATTGCACTTTTCGTCCTCCTTATGGGTCAATTTTTTTACTTTCATTCCTTTTAAATTTTTCGTAGCAGATTCATCCCTCTTATCAATGTAGTTTAATACATTCGTCCCTCTTAAAGTTTCCGTAGCAGGTGCGTCCCTCTTATCAATGTAGTGTAACACATTCGCCCTCTTAAATCCAAAATACATCCATCTTTTGTCCATTTTATGATGTATTTTAGATTTCTGAGGGACGAATGTGTTACATTACATAGATGAGACAGACGCATCTGCCACGAAAAATTTAAAAGGGACGAATGTGTTACATGACTACATTGATAAGAGGGACGAATCTGCTACTGAAAATTTAAGATAAACGAATATGTAAAAGTTGGTCCATAAGATCACACTCGGTTCATAAATTAATCGGGCCTAGAAATGAGGTTCAGTTAAAATAAAATCAGGTTGAGCCATTGGGCCTCGAGCAAGCCCGGCTTAATTGACACTCTAGCCCACCTATCAATAACACCACACTCCACGAGGCAATTGCTTCCGCCATTGTTGCATTGAGGTAGAGGTGAAGGCTTGAAGATGCAAAGAAGTATATTTCATGTCACAAAACAAGATAGATTTGAGTTAGAATCTTTTAAAGATGAATTAATACTTTTCTAAAATATATATCCTCCCATTTCTAAAATTATTGAAAAAATGTCTCTTAAACATGTGGCATCAATTTATAAAAAAAATTTAAACATTGGCCATATGAAACATAAAATATTACACCCATGTGGAATAATGTAGTCCAAATTTTTAAGGCACAAATTCGACGAGTAAGACAAATCAGACTATAAACAAATTATCTAGAAAAAAGAATTGAATTATGTACAGAATACTTCAACTCTCAGTCCCATTTAGAAATGGGCATGATGCAAAACATGTTCAGACATCATAGACCATGTAACTAAACCTAGATTGCATCGGTTCATGTCTGTTGGAGCATGTTTTATAGTAGTAGTAGTATATATATGTATATATATAATTTTTTTTGGAGTTAATAGCAATTTAACCCAAGTGGTATATTCAAAATTAACAATTTACCTCACTCTGATTTTTTTTTTTTACCTTAGTTAATATCACATTTTACCTATTTACATATTTAGTACAAAACTTTCTAAAAAAATCATATTTGATACCATAATTTGACGGCACTTGACAGATTTAATTTTTCCGTCAAATATTTGAACCATTAGACTATACCGATAGTTTAAATATTCATTGTGGGCAACAATTAGAGCTACTAATATTCCTCAATTAGACATCAAGTTGAGGAATTATTATAACTTGATGATAATTTTGTGGAATGGTTCACATAATTTTAACGGAAAAACTAAATATGTCTAGGGCCGTTAACTTATGGCACTAAATTTGCTTTTTTAAAAAATGTGGTACCAAATATGTATGTAAAGTAGGGTCCAATACAATATAATAAAATATTTTTAGTTTGAATAAACAGAGGGATATTCATGATCATATTTTAACTAATAACACAACAAATAATCTTGCAAAATCTCTTTTATTATTTGATTACGTAAAACAAAGGGACAAACAAATTAAAGGAGTAATTAAAGAGAAAGAACAAATTAAATCAAAATGAATTGTTTTATCATGTAAAAATAATCCCAAATTACTTATTATTAACAACTACTACTAATATAAATATTTAGTTCAATTCACTAAAATATTTTCCTACAAGCCACAGTAAAAGAATCGGGCTAAAGGGAAGTAACATACATCCATGATCACTATTTTACCTAGCTTATGCCTTTTCTAATTAATAGTTTAGAAATAAATACACAAAAAAAGAAGGATTTTATTATGGTATTCGGGTCGGGCAAAATACCGGATCATACCTAATCTCAAGTTCTTCTGGATATACTTTTGAGGAAAGATGGAGTTTTGGTTAATTCTCTGAGTGGTTTGTCTGTAAATCTAATGAGATTGTAAGCAAGCCCACCAAATATTGTGCCCAAAAATGGCCCAATTATGTAAACCCAAAGCCCCTTATATTCATGCATTATCAGGGCAGGCCCAATACTCCTTGCTGGATTCATTGAAGCCCCTGAAACTGGCCTGCATATTTACAATTTTATTGCAATTAATTTATTTAAGGAAAAGGAAAATTTATATATATATATATATATATATATATATATATATATATATTTTTGAGTTAATTAGAAATAAAATACGGATTTGGATTGGTTTAGTTTTGCATAATTGTTTTTATTAAGGAATTGTAGATGCGTTTGGATTGATTTTTAAAATTTGGAGGGTTTTAGTCTTGCGAAAATAACGTTTTGGACAATCTAAACACTTTCACGTCCCTAAATATTTTTGTGTCCTTTCTCCAAAATTACTCTAATCAATTTTTAAATATTTGAATATTTTTGGAAGAATTGAGATTATTAATCAATCTTTTAAATATTTGAAGATTATTGGAAGGATTGAAATTACCCTGCCACAAGAACGTCAATGAGTATAGTCATCCCAATTGCAATTCCAGCCAGTTCTCCAATCTTAAAAAACAAAAAACAAAAACAATTTAGTCAATTTTTAAGTAATTACGTAAGTTCAATAAAGGCTAAATGACACTAATGGTCCCTCGGGTTTAAAGTTTGTTACGCTTTCGTCCCTCACAAATAAAGTGCTGTATTTTCTTCCCTCTTAGACATTATGTGTTACACCGATCACTTTTTTCAGCAAAAATATATTTTTGGCAGAGGTATTTTCGGAAATACCATGTTATCTAATATTTTAGTGTAACATATATTATCTAAGAGAGACGAATGTGTAATATATTAGATAACATGGTATTCGGAATATACCCCTGCCAAAATATATTTTTGCCGGAAATTGACCAGAAAAGTGAACTGTGTAACACATATTATTTAAGAGGAACGAAAGTGTAACAAACATTAAACCTGAGGGACCATTAGTGTCATTTAGCCTTCAATAAACTTCAGTATATTATAATTAAATACACAATATTTTTTTTTTTAACAATAAAAAATTACACACCGATCTGTTATCTGTGGCAACACCAGAAATGACAAACATCAATAGGAAAGATGTAATGAACTCAAGCACCAGTGATTGTACGTTGGATCCAGCCGGTACAGTTCCAAAGAAAGCTTCTTTATGTACATCAAACAGAAGGTACAACGTCCCACTAGCAAGAATTGAACCTAATAACTGAGCCAATATGTAAAGAGGCACCTGGTGAAATCATCATGCAAATTGTCATTTTAGTCCTTAACATTGTGTTGCGAAATTTGCTTTATTTTACCACATGATGGGCCACCTTGCAATTTTGGTACTATTGGACACGAAAATATAAATTTGATACCACAGTTTAAGTTTTCGTTGCAACTTTCATACCAAGTCCAATTTTTCTCCGGATTTGATGGCAATTTACCTCCTATGAAATGCATATTGTTCAATTTACCTCTTATTATTTGAAAAAGTTCAATTTACGCCCCTATGAAAATTTTAAAGAAGCAATTTACCTCTTTCAGCCGGAGAGTGTAACTCACTTGCTGAAATTGAGAGTGGGCATGAAAAGTGTTTTGTAACATAAGGGGTAAATTGCCACATTTATCATAACACATGGGGTTAAATTGCCATATTTATCATAACACAAGGAGGTAAATTGTCACATTATCATAACACAGGGGGGTAATTAAAGTGCCTCATATAAAAATGTCAGAGAGGTTGTGTGAATCTTTTACAAAATTATAGGGGGTAAAGTGCAATTTTTCAAATTACAGGGATGTAAATTGAACGTTATGAATATAGATAATTGAGCTTGGTATGAAAGTTGCAATGAAAACTTAAACTGTGGTATTAAATTTGCATTTTTGTGTCCAATGATACCAAAATTGCAACGTGACTTATCCTGTGATACCAAAAAAAAAAAATTTTTTTTTTTTTTGGGTAACAACTTGTGTCCGACTTTACAACAACGAGTCAAGTAAATAAATTATACTTAATTGACTCGACAAATCGATCAATTTATGGTTTGCCTTGGACCCGTCGAAATCCAAGAAGACCCACACAAGTGCATCCTACATCACACCATGGTTAAACTTGGTCTAGAACACGGATCGTATTACTAAGACTTAAGAGGACATAAATTACCACTTAGGACTTAGGTCTTAGCTTTGAATATTCTTGCGTAAAAAGAAAAAAAAAAAGAAAAACGTAAAAAAATTATTTAAAAAAAGAATGAAGAAATAAAGCCTTGCCTCTTTGTAAGGAAAATGTCGAAAAATTGCAAATGTAACCGTGACAGCCGGATTAAAATGTGCACCGGAAATATGGCCAACGGAGTAGACCATAACCATAACAATCAAGCCCCATGCTATACATACACCCGGAAATGTTATTGATCCATAAATTTTATTTACAGCAACCGAACCACACCCTATAAATATCAAAAAGTACGTTCCAATCGCCTCCGCTATAACCTAAAAATAAGTAAAATAATTAAATAAAATTGTTTCTTATAAGATTCCCAAAATATATTTATATGAAGTGTAGCAAAATTAAATACCTTTTGAGTTAGTAAAACAACTTTAGCTGAGGTGCAAAAGGTTGTACCCTCTTCAATTGAACCTTTTATGAATTGATCATCTGATGCTCTGATTCCTTCTTCAATTGTTGTTATATCTCTTGCAGACATTTTTTAAAAGAAATAAATTAAGGAAATTAATTTGAAAACCAGAAAAGGTTTGAAGGGGATTTGAGAGATGAAAATATATAGAATATGGTTATGGGCGATTGTTGGTTAAGCTAGTTTGGGGAATTGTGGACGGATATTATTTTGTATGCAGTTTAATTGTTTAATGGTATAATAATTCCATCAATCATTTGACATATATAATTGGTATCTTAAAATAGTAATTTTTTTTTTTGTTTTTTTTATCTTAATTTAGTAATTTTGGGAATAGCTTTATGGCCGTTAGTAAAGGATTGACATTTTGTCCTTGTTAAGGTCTTAGCATTGTTGATAGAATGTGACATGCATGTGTTTGAGAAGTTAAATTAGATTATGATAATTATAAAGAATTTATTGTTTGTTAGCTTTTGAAATTTGATTTGAGTTCAACTCAATAAACTATAAGTTGATAAAATATATGTAGAAATATGAATCTACTTGATCTTGATGCATACTTATAAACTTAATTTACGCCCTTTTTAACCCGATTCATTTGAAAATCACCATCAACATGCATGTGATTGGTTTAGTAGAAGGAATTAGTCATTGCAAAGTACCGAACCCAAGTTTGATTCCCTATTGTGAGAGGTACCCACTTAAAATGTCCGCCGCGCCTCAAAAGGAATTAAACTAATGAAAATAAAAAAAAAAATTAAAAATCACCAAAATCAAATATAATATCTAGCTGGATATTTGGAAATTGACCATATTAAAAAAAATGATAATTGGAAATTCAAATTGCTAGTCTAGTAGCTTGGTCGGCCATGTCTATATCAAAAACATAAATTGACCATATTTTTGGATTCTGGACATTAATTGTTATATCTCTGGGCTAAGGCCTAGTCCCAGAACTATAAAGGATGTGTAATATATAACTTATTGGGCTTGAATTTATATTTCCAAATCATTCCAGTTATATTTTTAGCAAAACTAGCCCATTCATTTATCTCCCAAGATATAATTATTTTGTTGTTAATACCCAAATAAATTATACGCACGGTCGCACCATCTAAACATCGTCTTTTGTTGAATTTGAAATGAATGTCAAATTAAACCCTGAAACATATGATCAAACAAATAAAATGCACTTACTAAAAACTACATTTTAGCATTTAGGGTATTGAAGATTTAATTAATTTAGGGGCCGTTCGGTTTGTTCTATGGAATTAAACCAGAATACCTATTGCACCTAATATCACAAATGGACCGATTATTAAAAATGATGTTCGGTCACAAATTTGGCCCAAACCTTCAATCAGCCCATTAATGGAAAAAAGTGATCGGTTTACATGATTATGTCCAAAATTATAGGATTTGACAATAATAACCCTATTTAGATATTTTTGCCAGTCAAATATAAGGATAAAAGTGTAATGTGGAAATTCATCTTGGAGATATTACTGAATCACAGGGGGCACAATTACAACCGCTCCAAATAAGGGAGACTGACCACTTTTTAGGCCCGGCCCGAATTGCAATCTTTCGAACCAAACAACTGATATAGGCATGATTATTTTTTGAATCTGGCCTTATTAGTCAAACCAAACGGCCCCTTAAACAATTAAGCTATTAGGGTAATTCGAACAAAATACCTCTTTTTTTGGCATGTGCTCTAATATTATATTGATATCAAATTCATCTAAATTTTTTAGTTTTTACAGAAAAGAAATAATTAATATTTATACTTGTCCGACTCGAACTTGACTCGACATGTTGCCGAGCCACTTCACATTGCCCTTTGTAGCCACTAAAATATTTTTTTTACCAATCAAGTCCCAATCCACACACATTCACCATTTTATTTTCCATATCCCACTTGAACAATAATTTGAGACAAATGTTGTCCAAGTCATCAATCAATGCTTTATGAAATGAAACAATTTAAGGGGACCAGTTACTGGCCATTACAACTCATTAAAATGTGTAGTAAAAGAAAACACATGACACATGTTGTGAACAATTTGTCAGTAAATCAGATTTACTTGTAAAACCCCACAAGAAATTAAAAATATTTATAAACTTGTCAGAATTTCTGGATAAGAACTGAAGAGAAAAACAACTATTTTGAAAGGACACGAGGAACCCTAATTCCCCTAAATTGGACCTACCATTTGAAACCCAGTCAAAATGTGTTTTAATACACTTGTATTTCAGTCCACAAGTTTTTTTGTGTATGTGCTGGACCATTTAGCTTGTCAAATTCTAAAGCCCATATTCCATATTTATGACTAAAAATAGACTTGTAGTCTTATTGGAACCTGCCATAAATACACTGTAAAAAAGGTTCGTATTTTGACTATATTTACGCACAAAAAAGAGTGAATAGCATTTCTCGTCCTCTTATGGGTCAACTTTTACACTTTCATCCCTCTAAAAATTTTCTTAGCAGATTTATCCCTCTTACCAATATAGTGTAACACATTTTTCCCTCTTAAATTTTTCGTATTAGACGCGCCACTCTTATTAATGTAGTGTGACACATTCGTCCCTCTTAAATTCAAATTATATCAATTTTCGTCCATTTTAGGATATATTTTGGATTTAAGAAGAACAAATGCGTTACACTACAATACTACATTAATGAGAGGGATGCATCAGCTACGAAAAATTTAAGAGAAATAAATATATTACACTACATAGATAAGAGGGACTTACATGCTTACGAAAAATTTAAAAGAGACGAATTTACAAAAATTGATGATAACGAGAACTAAAAGTGGCGTTCACTCCAAAAAAAACTCTAAATTGTTGAGTAGCTTCATTCGGCTTGGTCCCATAAAAGAATTTATAATGGGCCTAACTTTTATACTCTATGGACCAGCATGAACTCATGGTTCGGTTTTTATTAATTACATTTTGAATCTA
Source organism: Penstemon newberryi var. newberryi (assembly GCA_030819805.1). NCBI lineage: Eukaryota > Viridiplantae > Streptophyta > Magnoliopsida > Lamiales > Plantaginaceae > Penstemon > Penstemon newberryi. Next base: position 74,792,830 of record JAUALY010000001.1, on the reverse strand, counting down.
TTGGGCCTTCAACTGGTACTGACTAGCGACCCCAGAAGCGAAACTTAAGTTCGAATTTTACTGGAGATATCATATTGGAAATGACCTATATCTTTTGCACTCTTCGGTCCGAGCTGTAAAAACATAGTTCAGTAGATTATAAAAAATATGTCATGGCTGAAAAATATGAAAGTTCAAAAAAAAAAAAAAAAAAAAGACGCACGCTCATGACTCATGTTATTAAAGCAATATTTTAACCAAAAATAATCCTCAAATTTATAGACATCACATGTTTCGGATTATGTTTAAGTATGGTATTGAATTTTGTTTCCTTAACATGGTTTTGTAAGTTACTCCCTCAGTTTTTTTTTTTTATTTGTAGCTTTAGCAAAAAAAAATTATTTACTTTTATTTGTCAGTTTAAGATTTTAATGTAAAATTAGTACCAATTTTACCCTTCTTATTAATACTTGTCATTAATATAATTAATACTAAGATTATTTGATTAAAAGGGTATTTTGGAATTTTTGCTTAAAAAAAATGACTATTTATGATATCTTTAATTCGTGTGCAATCCTCCAAAACGACAAATAAAAAAAAAACGGAGGGAGTAGATATTGCTAGAAGTTAACTTTTGAACCTTTGTAAAAACATATGGAAATAAATTGTAAATCAAAGAAATATCTAACATAGTAACAATTAGTAACAATTATGTTCATGTTTTCGTTTCAATTGATTCATAAACAGAAATCATTTTTATATTTTTTATAGAAACATACGAAATTTTGTAATCCATATGTATTAGAAGGTTCAGAACAATATCTATGTATACTACAGACTGAAAATTCAAGACCTAACTCGAGCGGGGTACAAAAAAATTGGTGCTATCACTTTACATTTGATTAGACAACACTGCTATAAAAACAATAATCAATCACAAAGCATGACAAATTCTGACAGATGAGTCAAGCCAATTTGAAAATTCAAAATCCAACTCGATCAAACTCAAAGTACGTACTCTCCAGAAGGTGCCATCATTTTACATTCGACGATAAAACACTCCTACAAAAATTAATCCACCACAAAAAAAAGTACATGACTTGTAATTTTGAGTGGATTCATTCTAACATATATTTACAATCAACAAGACCATTCATAGAACATGCTCCTACCTACATCCAAACCAAAGCTACAAGAAGATAAGTCCGACCCAACTTGATTACCATTTAATTGAATAAGACTTATTGAATTCCAAATCAATCTATTCACATGAATTGATTTTTTTATACATTCTAGTTTTACTACAAGCCAACCAAAAGGGACAATGACCTTACAAATTAGGGTATGTATAACATGAAATGAAGGGAAAAATTGCATGTGTCTTGGATCTATCAATTGCATGGCGACAAACGTATGCGCATGGTTGCATGGTGCTCGACGTAGACAACAATGTCCTAGGCCCAGCTCACTTATATATAAATCATCGTACAGTGTTCCGGTCATGTGCATCTCCTCATGCCCATACCGTGTCCATGTGGGCTAGTTTAGGATTTGTGCTTTTCTTTTGAAAAAAAAAAAAAAATTCTTTTTTTGTTGAAAAAAAGAAGAAGCAAATTCTCATTGTAAAGTAATGAATTAATAATACAATGTTACTTTCAGCCAATCGGAAAAAAAATGTCAAAATATTTGGAAAGATATTATTTTCAAACATTTTGTTTTTTAATCTCTATTTTGGGCAACATATTATGCTATTACAATTTATAGTTATAATTAAAGATTTAATTATAACCCAAGGTGTTTGAGCCAAGTGGTAGTGACTTGTTATCGAGACTCAAGTTCGAATCCTACTGGTGACACCACACTGGGAAGGACCTATACCCTTTGCACTATTCGGTTCGAGATGTATATACACAGTCTAGTAGATAAAAAAAAAATTAATTAATTGAGTAAGTTCATAGATACTCAAAATAATTTGGACTATATGTGTAGATATTATATCTACTAATTAGTATTTTAGGGCATGTTTGTTTGATATTTGGGAAAGTAGTGGATGTTTGTGAAATAATCTCGATTTGCGTAATATTGTTTGTTTGAGTTTTGAGATAGTGGTTTGAGAAATAGAGTAGGTGTATATTTTTTTAGAAGACTAATTAGTTGAAGGCCGTGTAAGATGTGTAATACGTTATGTCAAATCATGTTTGTTATGTGAAATAACTTGGGTAAGAGGTAGATTACTTACGTCGAATTAAAGTAGAATTTTTATAGGTTTTTTCTACGGATACCTTTTTTTTTTTGTTTTTTTGTTTTTTGGAGAGTAATTTGAGAGATGATAAACTTGTTTGAGAAAGTAGAAAATATGTTTGTTTCGCTTTTTCAAAATACAAAATTATTTTCGGAAAGAGCCGTGATCACTCGTAATACGTATTTGGATAAGGAAATGTATAGTCTTATTCGGAGAAGGAAATGCAATTTCATATCAAGAATAAGAGGATTTGTGTTAAAGAAGATCACGAACGCGATCGATCCTTGTTTCATTGGAGATGGATTATGAATCTTACATCAAATGTGAATCGCTTGTAATAGATCTAGATATATACCCGATTTGCATAGTTTTCAAAACTCTTCATATGATAATAAATCATATAAGTCGATATGATTTATAAAATTAACATTTTTTGGGACTAAATCCTAACAAATTTGCAAGTACTTAAATAAAAATTGAGATTCAGATAGTATTAATTTAAAGGGTGATGGATGCTTAAACATATCGCAATGCATTATTGATTGGATAGGATTCCAACTTGGTGTAGGGACTTAAATAATTTGAAGGAAATGTTTGGATTAGGGTTTGTGGATTTTTGTTTCGCCTAAAGAAAAATATATAAAAAAAGAGAGGTGGAAATTAACCATCCAATTTTTATTTTTTTTTAAACAATTAAATACTCATTTACTATTCCCAACATTTGGTTGTTTGGATGTGAGGGTTTCAACTTCTACCTAAGCAAGAAACATGAGTGGGTGAGAGAAGCTTGGCTGCAAATAGAAATAATCCGCACGTTGATTGTTTGGAATTTAAAATTAATTTCAAAATATGGTTTGGGTTCCTTTTTCTTGGTTGGTCTTATAATGACAATTATGTTATGCATTTTTTAATTAGTTAATTATTATTCCCTCCGTCCCATTTATCTTCCCCTATTTGTTACAGTATGCGGTCAAATTTTTAAATCTTTTAAATGAATTATCATATTAAATCATTCATATTTATAGTGTATTAAAATCTGTTAAATATTAATGTATATGGTGTCATATGATATTATCAACTTATTAGTGAAATATATTAATTAAATTATTTATTATAATTTTTATAAATTTACTCAAGTTGACCAGTTGACCGTACCAAGGGAGCAAAATAAATGAAAGGGTGAGAGGGAGGGAGTATTATATAATATGAAATGGTAGCACTTAGCAGATTTTTAATTGAATTAATATATTGCAAGCTTATCTAGTTAGAAAGAAATATGGACTTAATTTGTGGAATTGATTAGATTTTGTAGGCTCCTCATTGTTAGAACTTTATTTTTTGTATGTTTCTACTGATGAGGTAACTAAGGTTAATTTATGCTCATACTCCCTCAAGATTATTTTTATTTTAATTTTTCTAAATTTTAGTGTTTCTTTAGAATAAAAAATATTTACAAAACTACAAATATTGTGGTAGATTAGAATTCATATATTTCCATGTATTTCTAACAATAAATCAAAAAATGCATTATACAATGATAGAGTGTTCTCCACGGGCGCTCTAATATATTATTTAGTAATAAAATGTGTAAGGCAAAATAATTAATTTACGTGATTTCTATTGTGGCTTAATTCTCTTAAGGTTATAACATCATAAAAACATCATGGGCCTGTTTGTTTGGCGTTTCCCATAATTTTTTCGTGTTTGGAAAATGTCAAACAAACATGTTATCTATTTTCCAAAATAAATTTTTTATCCATTAATTTTCTCAAACTACTCTCTCAAAAGCCAAACAAACAACAATTTTATTATCTCTAAACAAAACCTATACAAACTCTACTTTGATTTGATAAAAAGTAATCTATCTCTTACACAATTTATCTCACATAACAAACATGATTTGACATAAAGTCTTACACATTTTACACCTACAACCCAACTCTTCCAAAAAAACCTACACCTACTTATTTCTCAAACCACTCTTTCAAAACTCAAACAAACAACATAACGCAAATCGAGATTATTTCACAAACTTTCACTACTCTCCCAAACTACTTTCCCAAACGCCAAACAAATATGCCCCATGTTATTATGAAAAATATTTTTAGGTTTACAAATACCCCTAAGGTTTGGCATAATATTACAAAAATATCCCTTTTTGACTAAGGAGTAAGGACTAATTAAGGATAAAATAGGTTGTTCTTTAATATTTTTGCTTGGGTATTTGTAATTAATTTCATCACATCTGTAGAGAGGTATAGGTAATTATCCCTTTTTTTTTTGGTAATTCTTGGCTATATGTGCATGATCTTTTCTCAAAATATCCCTTTTTCTAAGTTTATAACATTCATTAATTCATAGCTCATCATTGTTAAGTTAAATATCTAATTCTTTGATTGCTTCCGATATTTCTCACTTAGGCCCGGCCTTACAAAAATTCCTACACATTGTGGCTATGAATACACCATATTATTATTCATACTGTAAAGTCAATTTTTTGTCGCAACCCTTTTACTCACTTCAGGACATTGTGGTGCATTATTAGCCATAAATAACTAAAAAACAATCTCCATATATATTTCCATCTTTCATTTTTATTTAGATTCATATATCTCATAAGTGATGATCACTGCAAAGTCAAACCTTTGTAATAACCCTCCCATTCACTTCAACGCATGAATTTACAGTTACTTCTAGCTATAGCAAAAGTAATAAAAAAACATAAATAATTTGTGACAAAATATGAATCAATTCCTTCACTAATAGGTAATTGATCTAGTGGAGAGGAATAATCGTTTCAGTGTAGTGAACCCAAGTTTGAACCCCTGTTGTGAGAGATTCTCACATAATGTGTCCGACGCGTCACGAAATAAATTAAGTTTCAAACTGCATCCCTAACATTTTTAAACTTTAAAAAAATATAAATTGACAAAACTTTATACACCTCTTATATGTGAAGCATTACCCCCTGTATTATGATAAATGTGACACTTATCCCCCTGTGTTATGATAAATGTGACAATTTATCTCGTCTATGTTACAAAAATATTTTTCATGCTCACTCTCAATTTCAGGGAGTATGCTACACTCTTCGACTGAATGAGGTAAATTGCTCTTTTAAAATTTTCATAGGTGGGTAAAATGTTCTTTCTCAAATTACAGGGGTAAATTAGCATTAGGGCTGTCAATGGGGCGAATTTCAATCCGGATCCGTCCGAATCCGGGCCAATTTATTAGGATAATTGTCCGATTAGAGATTCGATGGACCTGATCCGATTATAAAGATCCGTAATCCGAAACTCATGGAGCGAATATGGATTTAGGTCGATCCGATCCGTTTCAGATCCGTATCCGACAATAAATAAAAAGAAAGATATATATACATAATATTCTATAAAAGTAAGTATCATTAATAATATTTCACCGTTAATTTAAGAAGATAGTAATTTATAATTAGTTTATAAATTTACTTAAACCAATATTTTCATTCTAAAAATATGAATATAGTAAAGAAACTTTGAACATATGAGCTAAAATTAAATAAAATTGGAAAGTTAATAAACTTGATTTAGGAAAAAATATTAATTTAACTTTTTAAATGAAAATTTATTGGATCAAAAAAAGATCCGATATCCGGCCAAGATCCGTTGGATTCATAAAATCACAATTCGAGCAAGATCCGAATCCAACATAATTTGATCCGATATAAATGGAGCCGGATCTGGACGAGTCTGATCCGACCAGAATCCGACCCATTGACAGCCCTAATTAGCATTAACTCAATAACTTTTTTGTGTTTTCTATGACATGAGGTGGTCAACTAACACATCCCGCGATTTACATTATTCATGGTTCTAGGACAAGGATTCTGATAATTCATGATTAGTCTGGTGTAAACTTGGATAGTTAAGTTATAAAAAAAAAAAAAGAATATAGACTTGAAGAGAATTACTGCTTTGTAGCGCGTGATATTAATTAAAGTGCTCAACGACCAATCACTCTCTCCCGTGGTATGTTGGTTTCCCGCAATTAAATTGACTTGTTTTTCACACAATTACCCTTCATTTATTATGCATAAATAATAACAATAATAATAAATTATATTTGCATATCTTTATGGGTATATGCGTTCCGGATTGCGCGTTTAGGGATCGCGTGAAATCCAATGTGTACAAAAGAGATGCGTTTGTTCCCCTTCACAAAAAAAACAAAAAAAAAAAAAAGAACCCGGTCAATGGAGCGGATTACAATTTATATTCAATTTTATTTCCATCTAAATTTATTAGATTAAAAGTACAAGGAACCTTATACAACAAAAATATTTTGATTGAATAGCATTTTTGGTCCTCTTATGGGTCAAATTTTGCATTTTCGTCCCTCTTAAATTTTTTATAGCAGATTGATCCCTCTTATCAATGTAGTGTATCACATTCGTCCCTCTTAAATTTTTTGTAGCAAATTCGTCCCTCTTGTCAATGTAGTGTAACACATTAGTCCCTCTTAAATACAAAATACATCAACTTTCGTCCACTTTAGAATATATTTTGAATTTAAATGATGTATTTTGTATTTAAGAGGGACTAATGTGTTACACTACATTGATAAGAGGGGTTTTTTGCACTTTGCACCCCCAAAATATGAGAAATAGGCACTTTGCACCCCCAAAACTTAGATTTAGCACTTTGCACCCTCAAAATATAAAAAATTCAGCACTTTGCACCCTCTTTTATTTTCAGGCAAAAACTCAAGGGCAAAATAGGTAATTCAATTATAAATATTTGGCACTTTGCACCCCCAAAATAAAATTAGCACTTATCACCCTCGAATTAAGAACAAATCAGCAACTTGCAACCCGAAACACAATAAGCTTTGCACCCCGAAACACATAATTAACACTTAACACCCTCAAATTAAAAAAAAAAATCAAACCCCTCATTTTTTCCGGCAAACTTGACCATCGGGGTGAAAAAAAACCTAAGGCAAAATAGGTAAGTTTTCGATCCGATTGAACAACCTACATTTATATACATATATACGAATTAAATACCATGAATTTGGAATGATTACATCATATAACAAATTAACAAGCCATAAATTATAGCTTGTACAAATTAAACGTGCTATGCACAACAATTGAATGAGTAAAAATTGGTAAGTTCACTACTTTGTCGGAGAAAATGAGGGGTTTGAGTTTTTTTTTTTAATTTGAGGGTGTCAAGTGTTAATTTTGTGTTTCGAGGTGCAAAGTGTCCATTTATTGTGTTTCGGGGGTGCAAGTTGCTGATTTGTTCTTAATTCTCGAGGGTGATAAGCGCTAATTTTATTTTGAGGGTGCAAAGTGCCAATTTCTCAAGTTTTGGGGTGCAAAGTGCCAAAGATTTATAATTGAATTACCTATTTTGCCCTTGAGTTTTTGCTTGAAAATAAAAGAGGGTGCAAAGTGCTGTATTTTTCATATTTTGAGGGTGCAAAGTGCTAAATCTAAGTTTCGAGGGTGCAAAGTGCCTATTTCCTATGTTTCGGGGTTGCAAAGTGCAAAAAACCCTGATAAGAGGGACGAATTTACTACAAAAAATTTAAGAGGGATGAATGTGTTATAAGAGGGACGAATGTGATACACTACATTGATAAGAGGGACCAATCTGTTACAAAAAATTTAAGAGGGACGAAAGTGCAAAAGTTAATCCATAAGGAGGACTAAAAGCGCCATTTACTCAAAATATTTCTTAAACAATACATACATTTATATAACATTAAAAAATATCTTAAAATTATGTTGAGATTCAATTGTGTTAGTGGACTATGATTTTTATAAAATATGTGAGCTAAGTTGAATAAATATATATGTTGGAGTACTGACTCTGTGAACCATGGGCGCCTAATTTATATCGAGTCAACATGAAACCAGCAAAAAATTATCCACGCAATTGACACATCATTAGTTGAAGTATTTGCCTTATAAATAGAAGATGCGCACACGTGTCTGCATTTTACATGCTTTATTAAAGATTAAGGATCCGGTTCGGTTGCATAGTCTAATAATTAATCCCAAAAAAAGGAATCGCCAAAAAGATATTTTGGACAAAAAGTGTTAAATTATACTAATGTACTTAGTTTGAGTGTTTGTAAACCACAGAATAATTATCTAGTAATTATTTCTATCACATTAATTAAGAATGAAGTATTAATTTAATTAGTCAAGAAAAGGTTTATTTTGTCTTGAGAATGATGCTATTTAGTATTTACCCTCACTTTTAATAAACCAAAATTAAAGTTAAGGATCTTAAGACTCCTTATGATGTCCACTTCTTAGTATCAATAAATATTGTAAATATATAAGCGTCATCTTGTTCTAGAATAATTGAATGAGCACGTCATTTTTCTACTTCTTAGCATTAACTAATTCTAACCTAAAATAAGTAATTCATTGTTATACAATTGTAATGTCGATCGCCAGGCGTGTAAAGAAGCAAAGCATTTTCGAACGACACATAAGTTTGAATTTTGTATCGAGTTTGAAATTGTGTTTGAGCTTGGTTTGATTGCAAGCTCAAACGAACTCGAGTCGAGTGTTGAGTAGCTTGATATTTCTAAATGTATTTTGTCTATTTTTAGCTTATCGAGTCGAGCTCAAGCCGAAAGTTGTCAAATGAAAAATGATGTTCAAGATTGTTTTATTTCTGTGACGAAAAACCAAGCTCAAAGAAGCTTTTATCGAACTAGCTCAAGTAGCTTGATTTGATTTCCAGCCCTAATTTAACTAGAAATGTACACGTACATTGGTATGTGTTTGATTAATTTTTTGTGATTTTAAAATTATTGCAAAGTTTAACTTTTGGTTTATTTTAAAATAATATACAAGTAATGAAAAATTGAAAAAATCTAATCAAGTAGTCATCAATATAAGATTCAATAATGGATTAAAAAATAAGAACTAAAAGAAATTAACTAATAATCTTTTCTAAAATCGAGGAAAGCAAGTTCATTTCTTTTTAGTTTTTCATATTTGACACTCTGATGATCGTCGGTGTGTCAGATACATATTGGATCCACATCCTATACAAAGAAGAAGCTAAGTCGGAAAAAAAAAATCATAAGCATAGTAATTTTATTTTCTATTTCTTTCTAATTAATTTAATTTTTACTTTTTATGGTTTATTTATAATCATTTTCATCAACTAACTATAACGGGTGTTATCATTAAGTTATATTAGCTATTATAGCGAATTCCTATTATAATTATTTGTGTAATTTACAGTCAGATCCTCTTAAACAAACTCTAATTATAAAAGACTATCCCAATTATCTCGACTTAGAACCCTCTTCTGGTTTAGCTTGTTTACCAAAATACCGATTACAACGTCAATTTTTGACGTTGCTTGATGACTTCATTAACATTCTTAATAATTTCCAAATCGCCCCTCGATCAACTATGGGGTTCATTATAATATTCTTAATAGATATGAGGTGTTTCAATTATACATGGTTAATTTTTTTTAATAAAATTTATTCCGCAATTATGTTAAAAAAATTAAGATAAGACTAACATATTATATTTTGTGACTTAAACATGAATTTTTTTTAATTTAAATATTTAAGTCATTTCAAAATTTCAATAACATAGATCCGTTATTCTTTAACGAAAGTAAAAAACACGCTCTTAAAGTTTTCAACAAAATAAAATTTCAATAAACATAAAAAACTTTTGACTCCAATCCCAGAGATTATGTCCGCATGATTCAATTTTGCCCCATATGTCATTTTCAAATTGCAAATTTTTCCAGCTATCTCGAATGATGTTCGAAAAATCTCCATGGTTAAGCCACATTGATTCAAATCTGAAACGTCTTTGTCTGTGATTACGGGGTCTAGTGGGAGGTCGTTGATTTTGATAAAGGTAAGTGCTCGGAACTAAACGAATCAAGGTGCAAAACCTGAGAGTACGTGAATTTATCAATCCATTTCATGTTAGCACAACCCCTATCTAACCGTTCTCTGATTACACGCGAATGGAGTCAACGATCGCACCAAATAAACGGAAAGCCCTTGAAATCGAGGTCAATTAAATTAGTATCTTGGAGACATTGCCTGAAATCTTTTAGCTGTCGCACAACGAACTACTTGAGGATAGCAAATCAATCAAATTAGAAACATTTATCTTTACAGTAAATTTCAACTTTATATGACATCTTTTGTAGTAACCAATCTTTTTTCTTTTTCTAAATATAAATAATCTGCTTATCTCACTCTTATTCTTTTTTCTTTTATCTCAAATGTAAAAAGTAAACTAATTTAATTAATGTGACTATAATTGATACTTTGTCATAGTAAATTAATTTGGAACTAGATAAGGGCATATTAGTCATCACATTTTTCTTTTATCTCAAATGAAAAAAGTAAAACTAATTTTCTATAATTGAAACTATGTGATAGTAAATTAATTTGGAACTAGATAAGGGCATATTAGTCATCACATTTTTTTTATCTCAAATGTAAAAGTAACTAATTTAATTAACGTGACTATAATTGATACTTTGTCATAGTATCATAAAAGGGGGAAAAAAACTTCGAACCAACTCATACTTTTATATATGCAAATAAATAAATAAAATGATACATATATAGACTATTGTTGTCAATATAATTTCATTTCTTCGAAATATATTTAAAAAATTAAAAATCGTAAGAATATTAAGGTCTTTAGTTTGAGTTTCCTAATATAGGATTTAGAGATATTGGTGGATTTTTTAATTTCCTCGATTTTCATGCATTTACAAAATGCATTAAGAAGATATTTGTTGAAGTTTTATACTAAGAGTGGCAAAACATAATTTAGTTGATTAAACATGTTGTTTGTATTTAGTTTAAAACATTTTTTAATTTTCTTGAAATCACATCAATTAATACACAAGGCATATAGAGAACGTCCTAGACATACAAATTACCACTTCAATCAAATTATCACTACAATTGAACCCTACAATCTTGATATCACTACAATCAAGCAATCCCTATAATTTGACAATTTACTTGGATTTTCAAGAAGTGATAAAACGATTAAAACTCAAATACTTACTATTTTAAAACTTTCACAACACAAAATAGTGAATACCCACTCCAATTAAGCAAAGAAAAAGTAGATGCCTATGGGTTCTAACCCTTAAAATGATAAAGAATAATTGCTCGAGGATACCTTGTGACATGTTCAATGAATTTGAAGCATCCATGTGTAGAATCACGTGCAAGTATTTTTCATCATCATACATAAAAGAAAAAAGTGTGAATTGTTGAACCCACCACCACCTTATCAAGAGTGATGGCTCTCATATAGGGTAGGATTGTGGGCGCATCAAAAACTTCAAAAAAGCAAGAAAAAAGCCCCTTTTTTGACTCCCTCAACTTTAGTTTACCATCAATTATCTCACAAACCTAAGTGCATGCTTTGTGCCAAAAAGCTCAAAAGTTCAACATCCACTAGGTATCAATCTTTACAAGCAAAAAAATAGTGTGCTTTGAGTGGCCCCTCAATCCCTATGTGAAAATTAGGGAAAATATATTTGATCAAATGCTATAAATATGCATGTTATGTCATGTGAATTCATAATACTTGTAGAAGATCATTGGATTAAAAGAAGAAACGTATGAGTTCGATCATATCAGTTTTAAACAATACTTTTTCGCTCTAGCACTATATTTTTAAGCAAAAAGAGATAACTACTTTCTGAACAATTGATATATAAGTGTGTACGTGTCTAATTTGTGAGATATCTTGTGTTTGTAAATATGATCAATTAATGGGATTTGATAAAAAATAACATTGTATTTTATAATGTTGACTAACTAGAGTTCTCCTCGATTCGTGGAAGAAAACATAAAAAATGAGGGGTAATCGCGTAAACCTCCCCTTAAATTTAAGCTATTTTTGCAAACGCCCTTTGACCTATGTAAAATATTTCGAGACATGAGAGATGGATGCGAATAACTCAAAATTCAGTTAGTGTGGGTATAATTCACCCATAAAAATTAAGTGATTGTCACTCTATGTTGGAGATAATTAAGTGATTAACACCATTGTAAACCCTTCAACCATTAATTTACATTAATTGTCAAATAAACCAAAAATGAAACAAAACAATTACCACAACTAATAATGAACACCAATGGGAAAATATACCATAATTAACTATTTTTCTCCCCTTAAAGACACACTAATTTGACTGAGAAATTAGATAAATAAAATTAATTATACACTATTAATAATCATTGGTTTACATGTGCAATAACTATTAAGAAAATTGACTTTGGACCATATTTTTTGCAGGTTCCCTGTTTTCTTCTGTGTTGTTCCCCCTCCACAAAGGCTAGACAACATTAATCTTTTCCTCCTTGGAATATATGTTGTCTTATAATGGGGGCATACTCCTCAAATCAGGGGATTATCTAAAAGTCAATTTTCGAAGGCTTTTTCTCTCAAAATCCACTATAATTATGTGTTGATGCAAGCCATATAAGTGAATTTGTTGCTTCAATATGTCACGAGCCACATTAAAAAAATTATAATCCAAGAAGAATATAATAGACCAAAGTTATCGGTAACGCTATCAACATTCCGAAAATGACCCTGAAATTTTTCGAAAAAATAATGGATTATTAATTATTACATTGAAAAATATATAAATAGAGTTTAATTTAACCTTTATATATAGATTGAGATTAATTGTACTTACCCAGTGCTGAGAATTTGTGGATGAACATTGTACTCTTTAGCAAAAACAAATGGTACAATCCCTTGTGGAAGTGCCGCCTGTTTGGTAAAATTTAGTCAGTATTTGAAATCCAGAGTTACTATCTGTATATTGCAAAATGTTCAATTTACCCCCTGTAAATTTTTTTAAAGGGGCAATTTATCCCTTTCAACCGAAAAGGGTAACCCACTCGTCAAAATTGAGAGTGGGCATTAAAATGTTTTGTAACATAGGGTGGTAAAGTGCAATATTTATCATGACACAGGGGAGTAAAATGCCATAATTATCATAACACATGCTGGTAAAATGCCACATAATAAGAGGGTATTTTTGTCAATTTGTACATTTTCTAAGTTTAAAAATATCAGAGATGCAGTTTGAAACTTTTACAAGATTATAGGGAGGTGAAGTGCTCATTTTCAAAGTACGGGGAAGTAAATTGAACGTTATGTATATTACATGACGGTTAATTGCCATTAACTCTTCAAATTTATAATAATAAAACCATAGTATATTTACAAGAATTATTTTTTATTTTATCTGATTTTTTCAAATAATTAAATAATGTTTTTTTAACATATTCATAAAATAATGAATTTGAAATACACCCAAATATTGGATAATGAGAAAGTAGAGGGGGGTTACCTGCACAATTGCGACACGGAGAAGGGTGCCACGTAAGCCAACAGCAATGGAAGCTGCGGCCATAACTGCTGGGCCAGTAAGAAACCTCACGGCCATGGCGAAGGTGGCAACCGTGTTTCCACATGCGATGATCTTCGGTTGAAGAGCCATAAATAGACCTGTCAATCAATAATAATAATAAAAATATTAATTATATGATCGTTATGAATAAGATAATTTTTTTTTTCTTTTTTTAATACTTGTTAATGTTAAAACAAAGATTTGTGGCAAATTAGTAAAATAGGGTAAATTTATTCAACGGAATTTGTCAGTAGGCTCTAAATATTATAGGGTGATTTATGATCAGATCCCCTGAGATTTAGTCGATTTACAAAGAATCTCTTAACGTTTCCGAAATGATAAGGAGATCCCATCTGTTTTAGACTTTATATCAAAACACTCCTTATAGTTTCAACACTCCTTACAGGAACACCCCCTACAACGTACTTGTGACAATTTTTACAAAAATTCCCCTCTAAGATAATTATGTCATTACGAATAAGATAAATTTTTTTATACTTGTTAATGTTGAAACAAAGATTTGTGGCAAATTTGTAAAAATAGAGTAGATTTAGTCACCTAAATTTGTCATTAGGCCCTAAAGATTATTTTGTCATAGGGTTGTCTACATACAATAATTTTATTTTCATGATTAAAGGTAAAAAGGATTATAAACTTGTTTATGGATTGTTGATCCTAAATGTCCACCTTATAAGGTTTTGGACAATTATTAGCTCGTGGACTAGCTTTTCAGATGAGTTAGGTTCGAGTCACTTAGTGTGAACTTAGCTCGATCCGAAGAAATTTAATATGTAAAAAACAAAAAACAAAAAAGATGAGAGTTGAAAATTGATAAAAAAAAAGAGCTAAGCTCACCTACCAAACATGTTTTTTTAGAAATTTAGTCAATTTAATCTCAACCACCATAGATTAATGCACCTCTACTTGTTTACATCATCATCCTTCAAGTTTAGGACCGCAAAATGACATTATTCATAGGACCCACATTATTGCATGATTAACATTGTATAATTTTTTGCACCAAAAATGGATGGTCAAAATTATAAAACATATGATAGAAGACGGTTATAACAACCAAATATAACAAGCATCAACATAGGAAATAATTTAAAAATAAATATATGTTCATTAAATGTTACTCACCCAAACTAAACATAGCCATTCCAAGGCCAGCATCCGAGAGTAAAGCGATAGATTGCTCTATGATTTTAGGCATATGTACATCCCACCTATTATAAACAAAAAATTCAAAAATTATTTATATTAAATGACTAAAAATACTTAATTAACTACCGAAAAGGTCCCGATTAACTTACCTAAACGAGACCAAGGACCAGATAAGTCCGATGAGGCTCGAGTAAGTGTTTGGGTTTCTGATAAGTTTACGCCAGACCATGATCAGGATCAGACGAGTCATAACGCTTGTTGGTGGCATATGTTTCGCGGACCCACCTTCGTTACCTCCGAAAGCTTTCGGGTCTAGTTCGGTGGTGGAGCTCGAGCCCAATTTCGAAAGCCCGATAGGCCCATCCTTTTCTCTCTCCTCTTCCCCATGATCTCTCCCTTTACCACCACCAAAGGTGAAGTCCTCCCCACCATGGTCCTCATTTTGCGGAACAGCTACATTAAAAAAAAAGAAAAAAAAAATCCCACTTAGACAAAACATCAAACACCTTATCTGCAACTAAAATAAAGAAAATAATAAAAGTATTAATGGAGATAACAATATTCACCTTTCACCTCCCCATTTTGAGGGTGATCACAAACCAACAACCTGATCTCCTTCGCACCTTGATCGGACCGCCCAGATTGCTCTTCTGGTCCACCAAAAGAATGTAACCCAGCAGCACCACCACCACCTCCGCCGCCGCCTTCCGACACCGGCGAAGCACTCGAGCTCCAAACAAACATATGAAGCTCTTTAGCATCATGGCTATTTTTCCCACCTTGATGATGGGTCTTCACAGTTTTCGGCGCCGCCGAAGCAATTTCAGGATTCGGAGCAGGGTAAGCATTCGCCGCCGTCGGCGGCGGCGCCGTGGCAGCCGGATAATACCCAAATCTCGGCGAGCTCATCAACCCACCCGGAGCACAATTCTCCTCAAAATTCGAAGGCCTCGGAGTAGGCCCTCGCGAAGACTGAACAGAATACATATCACCCACATTAAAATTCGACAACCGACCCGTATCCGAATTCCCAAAATTCGACAACCTCCCCAAACCCATCATCGAATAAAAATCCGAGTGATTAAAATTCGACCCTCTTGGAGTCGGGTTTCTAGAAGAACTCAAGCTATAAATCTCCGCCCCTGTTAAATTCGACGGCCGTGGAGTCACACCGGAAAGACCCAACGACCTTCTAGAAGCATTCGATTTCCTAACCGTGACATGAAGCTTCCCATCATTTCCTATCTCGGCATCCGTCTCCAGAAAATCCTGACCGTCCAATGAAACGACGTCGGATTCGACCTTAAACGACACGATCGAAGCTGCAGTCTCCGGAAACTGTTCCATGATCAACATTTTCGCACCGCGATATTCGAACAAAAACAACAAAAGCGTGTACCAAATAATACATTGAAGAACCACAACTTGTACCATTAAACTTCCCGAATAGTCCCCGTACATAGCAATGAGCAATGGGATTCCCATTACAAGTGTATTGGGTAGTGTCGAGAGGGAGAAAATAGTAATTGACCATTCCAAACTCCCATTTCTAGTGAAATTTGCCCATATTCCAAGAACCACAAGCATGATGATCTTTTGTAGTGTATCCGCGGCTATGAAACGGAAGTTCATAGCGTAGATGTCGTTCTTGGAAATGAAATGGAACGAAAGGAGTGGGACCGCGAACACGGCCACGAATCGGTTTATGCCGGAACACTGGTCCGGGGTGAAGATTTTCCACCACCGGACCGAGCCGTAAGCCAGTATCATGGCCACGTACAAAGGGATCACCGCGGTCAGTACCACGTACAGGTCGTGGAAACTTATCATCTTTCTGGGATTTCAAATAAGGTTGTAAGAACTCTTGAGAACTATTACTGACTGGCTGCGGCCAGAAAGAATGAGTGGAATTAATTAAGTACAGAGTGTGTGTGAAAACGTGTGAAAACGTATGTGTTTGTGTGTGTGATTTGTGTGTATATATATAGGGGGGAGATTGATTTTGTTTGAGTTGGTGATTTTTTTAACAGAGAGGAGGAGGAGGAGGAGAGAAGAGAGAATTGGAATGAATTATTGATAGGATAGGATTCCAACTTGGTGTAGGGACTGAGTTTGAAGAAAGAGTTTGGCAGAGGGTTTGTGGATTTATGTTTCTCTTGTTGTGCAGGAAAAGAGAGAAATGGATGGACCCATCCATTTTCTTTTTGAAATTAACTACTCCTTCCCCATGTCTCAAATTTCTTTAGGGTAAATTACGAATACCCCCTCAGGTAAGGCCTAATTACAAAAATCTCCCTTACGTATTGGGTATTACAAAAATCCCCCTCATGTTTGTCACATTCTTACAATTAACCCCTTGTCCCTAAAATGTTCCAATTTTGCCCTTGGAAGTTATTTGTAATGTTTATAATATGTTATAAATTTTAAAAATTGGGTGTTAATTGTTTTATCTTGTAAATATAAAAATAATAATCATATATTTACCACCAAAATAATTGATATAATTTATAATTTCGCATAAATTTCAATAAATATTTCAATTTATAATACAATATAAACTTTAATAAATTAAAATATCTTATTTATAATACAATATAATTCATTAAATTTACTAATTTAAAAAATAAATTCATTTAACTAATGTGTAAACAATTCATATTTATAAAATATATTATTAAAATTATATTTAATTTAATATTTTACAATTTAAATTGCTAATAAATATATAAATACCTTTTCTTTTGCAATATTTATTAAAACTTATGGACAATTATAAATTTTATCAATTATTCTGGTAGTAAATATATAATTATCTCTTTTCTAATTAATAAGATATAATAATTAGATCCCAAGTTTTAACATTTATAAGACATTACAAACAATACAAATAACACCCAAGGGCAAAATTGGAATATTTTATGGGCAAGGGGTTAATTGTAAGAAGGTGACAAACCTGAGGGGGATTTTTGTAATATCCAATACGTGAGGGTGATTTTTGTAATTAGGGCTTACCTGAGGGGGTATTCGTAATTTACCCAATTTCTTTATTTCACTTTTTTTAATTTTTTTCTAATTTTTAAATGTATCACATTTCTCTTTTGACTAGACACATTTAGATTTAGTCTTATTAGTCTTTCCGTTTTTTGGGCCTAATAAGTCTCCTTCAAAAGTAAA
Source organism: Penstemon newberryi var. newberryi (assembly GCA_030819805.1). NCBI lineage: Eukaryota > Viridiplantae > Streptophyta > Magnoliopsida > Lamiales > Plantaginaceae > Penstemon > Penstemon newberryi. The sequence continues at coordinate 74,774,818 of JAUALY010000001.1, read as the reverse complement.
CATAACTGATTCCGGTTGATTTGTGGTTTAGGATGACCTTTTATGCAACTAGTATATAGGTGTAATTGAATCGAGTTGTGTTGAACGTCTTTATGTTTAAATTAGGTTTGAATTTTATCGAGCTTCGAATTTTGTGTTTGAGCTTGGTTTGATTGTTAAACGAGCTGAGCTCAAACGAGCTTTTATCGAACGAGTTCAAGCTGAGTATCGAGTAGCTTGAGATTTTACATGTATTTTATCAATTTTTAGCTTATCGAGTCGAGCTTCAAAAGTTAACGAATAAAAAATGATGTTCAAGTTTGTTTGATTAGTGTGACGAATCGAGTTCAAACGAGCTTTTATCAAACAAGCTCGAACCGATTATTGGGTAGTTTGGTTTGATTTTCAGCCTTACTACATAGTATAAATAAATTTTATATATAAGTAATTTTTTTTATAAAAAAGATAAATCACTAAAAGTGATGACTAAGAAAATGTTCTTGAATCAAAAAATAGAGGATCAAATATGTTGAACAAAAAAGTGGACATGATTAATTATCTATGTGAAAATAGAATTTGGAAGATAAATGACAATTTTTACATGACCTTTGAAATTATTAACTAAATATGTAATTGAGATAAATATATACACACCCTTAAACATAAGTAATTTAAATGTTACTATCCTATCTAACTCAATCAAATATTATAATCCAAGTCTAATGGGTCAAATATATCAATATGTTTAGAAGTTTAAAATAAAACAAAATTAGTTAATATTTTCATAAGAAAATGTGATTATGCCTATGTATTTTGTGATTGAAAGTGTTTCTACTTTCTACCTAAGCAAGAAATGTGAGTGGCTGAAAGAAACTCGATCGGCTGCAAATAGTCCCCACATTGAATTGTTTGGAATTTTAAAATTAATTTAAAAATGTGATGGGTTTTTCTTGGTTGGTCTCAAATCCAGCAATGAACTTAGCATGTGACAGATAAGGGCATTCGCCTGCCCTCAACTAAAAATCAATTCAAACATATATATACCCCTATGATATGTGCAATTTATTTTTTTATTTTTTTGAAAATGCGATTTCACATAGTTATACTTTTACAAGCTTAGTTAACTTAATTGTTACGTGCAACCAGGCAGATCAGATTGAGTTTGGGATGACCATATTGTTATCGGATTGAAACTGGATGTGTCTTGGAGAGTTCGTCCTGAAAGCGTTAATTAAACAAAGATGAAAATTCAAAAGCATTTCAATATTCTCATGAATATTAATATTTCTTAGCCTCTTAATTAATTAAATCGTTACTAAACTAGTTAAATAGTTATACTCTTAATTACTTCTTGATGTCAGAATGCGATGGAGGATTGGAAATGGAACATCAGTTAATGTTTGGGGAGGATCTTCGAAAAGCTGAGGCCGAGGTCTTGACTGCACGACCTGCAAATAATAGAAGTGAAACCCAGTGAATTTGGCCGAGTGAGGACAAAATTAAAATCAATTTTGATGCTTCCATAATCAGAGCCGAAGGATGTTGCGGAATCGGTGCAATTGCAAGATCTTCTCGGAGCGAATGAGTAGGCTAGAGGTCGAAGTGTATTAAGCAAACCCTCGATCCAACGGTGGCAGAATCGAAGGCCGCTTATTGGCGGTTGAGTTGGCTTTGGAACAACAATGAAGGAAAATCATTTTGGAAGGTGATTCACAAATTATAATCTCAGCTCTTGAGAGTGCTACCAAGTCTTATGTGAATTTCGGAATTATCATTGACGACATCAAGTCTAAAGTGAATTCTTTTGATTTGTTTGAAGTTCAACACATTTGACGCGAGGGTAATAAATCAACACATGAAGTAGCTAAATTGTCGAATAAAGATACTTTTGCTTAGAATTGTCTTCCCGATGTAATCTTTAATATTGTAATTAACCGTCGAATCTACTCATGAATGAAATTCACCGTTTCCCTAAAAAAAAAAAAAAGGTACTCGACTTTTTATGGAAATTGCCAAAACTTTTTGATAATGGACGTCACATGAAGGTGAATCTTAACTATTTTTGGTGAAAATTTTATAAAATACTTGGTTCGATCGATCTCCATCAATTACAAAAAGAATCATAAAATAATTTTATAAGTAAATTTGCAAACTATTGGTTCCAAACAACTTCAACTCGGATTTATTCGAGTTAGCATATTTAACCCACTATTAATGACTCAATATCTTTTTACTTTTATTACAAATTAGGCTCAACGGAAGTTTTCACATAGTCATTGCACACAGTGCTACCTAATGACAGGTATGTGGTGGTAATTATGAGAAAAAGATAAAAATGATATCATAAGTGAAGCACATTAGCAAATTTACCTCACATTTTTTTAGCTGGTAATTTTACTTCATATTTTACGAATTTGAAGTAATTTTGGTACCATTTCGACATAAATGTGAAACTTAAACTCACGTACGGGCCATGTGCTCGATAATTTGGGTATTTTGCTATTTTTTAAAACTAATAATTGCATATTTACCCCCCTAAAATTAAGATTTAAGCATTTTGACTGAATTTAAAAATGATAGTTGCATATTTATCCCAAAATTAGAATTGAGCCTTTTGAATGAATTTCAATTGATTATTGCAAGTTTACCCACAAAAATTAAAAATTGGGCATTTTAGTTAAATTTTAAAACCGACAACAACATATATATACCACCCAAATATTAGGTAAAATTGATCATAAAGTTTACAAACAAATAAAATAATTGAAGTAATATGAATTGTCCATAAATTTTCAACTAAAAAAGAATTAATAAAGTCTTTTATGAAATTTAAAAATACTCTTTAATCAAATAATATCGTACTTGAAAATTAATAGTTATACTTGTTTAAAATTTTCAATTAATTAAATTTATGAATAAAATTATAAAATTTATAAGTGCCTTTTTAAATTCCTATAAAAAAAACAATTAAATTTAAATAATCATATACACAACATTTTCAGTTAACTAAATTAATAAAATTTATAAAATATTTTTTATATAGTATTGAAATTTATAAATTAATAAAATAATCCCAAAAGAAAATTTAAAAATCCCCAAACTCTAATTCCTTCCAAACCAATAATTTGAAATTGAAAATTGAAAATTGAAATTTGAGTAGGTGAATATATACATCGTTACATGAATCATAATATCGAATATATTACGTTGATATATATCAAAGTACAAAGATAAACTAATTACAAAAATTAATATTAAACTTGAGAATAATCAAACTAATGGGAGTTGAATACATGACATCTTAGTCATGAGAGAATTGCATTTTTGGTACAGAGCTATAGGTCAATTCTCACTTTTGGTACATAGTTTTATGTGTCCAACACACTTGGTACAGAGCTTTAACAAATTGTGACACATTTGGTACAACCGTTAAAAATTGCCGTTAAGGGGTGACGTGGCAGTTAAGTCTAATTGCAAAGTTGATGCAATTACTTATGTTGACTGATAATTTTACCCCATAACATTCCATGTTACCAAAAAAGTCCCACATCTCCAAATTTAGTGACGATTTTAGCCCACATTGTTGCCAAATTTTAAAATTGACTCGAATAAGACCACGTGCGGACCAATTTGAAAATTTTACTTATTTTATTTAAATAACTAATTTGATTTATAAATAATATTAATAAATTAAATAATAATTTAACATAAATATCACCAAAATTAAGAAAACATATCTTTTTAAATATAAATTTTATATAATAGCATTAATCTATTTAATATTTATTAAAATAATAAATTATATAATTAAAAACTATTTAATATTTATTAAAATAATAAATAATTATAATTTAAAAAAAATTCCCCACCCCACCCAACCCACCCACCACCTCCCCACCCCTCCCCCCCTACCCCGATTCCCAGGCCACCGGCAGCCTAGGTCTTCGATCCCAGGCCGGCGGTGGCCTGGGAATCGGGGTAGGGGGGAGGGGTGGGGAATTTTTTTTTAATTATAATTATTTATTATTTATTATTTATTATATTAATAAATATTAAACAGTTTTTAATTATATAATTTATTATTTTAATAAATATTAAATAGATTAATGCTATTATATAAATTTTATATTTAAAAAGAATATGTTTTCTTAATTTTGGTGATATTTATGTTAAAGTATAATTTAATTTATTAATATTATTTATAAATTAAATTAGTTATTTAAATAAAATAAGTAAAATTTTCAAATTGGTCCACACGTGGTCTTATTCGAGTCAATTTTGAAATTTGGCAACAATGGGGACTAAAATCGTCACTAAATTTGGAGATGTGGGACTTTTTTGGTAACCTGAAATGTTATGGGGTAAAATTATCAGTCAACATAAGTAATGGCATCAACTTTGCAATTAGACTTAACTGCCACGTCACCCCTTAACGGCAATTTTTAACGGTTGTACCAAATGTGTCACAATTTGTTAAAGCTCTGTACCAAATGTGTTGGACATATAAAGCTATGTACCAAAAGTGAGAATTGACCTATAGCTCTGTACCAAAAATACAATTCTCTCTCTTAGTCATAGAGCCTCAACTGAAATTAATCCGTATTTTTGAACTTTCTTCAGTCAAAATTGATCCCCAACTATCAAAAATTCTTAAATATTGAGCACATGTCCCATACGAGAGTTTAAGTTTTGCAATTAGGTCTAGTACCAAAGTTGCTTTAGATTTTTAAATTATAGGGGGAAATTGTCAGCTCACATTAACATGTGGGTAAACTTAGCATTGCATATACTCCTTTAACTTTTATTGCTATTTATATAAGTAATTTGAAATTCAAATGGGAGTCGGGTCCGGGAATGTTTCGTGGTACATGGTCTGCCAAAACTTATGATGCTAGATATATTTTAATGATTTATTGGCAATGTATCGCTGTAATATTCATAATGTTCAATTTATTTTCCTGTAATTTGAAAAAGAGCACTTTAGCCCCTCTTTGTTATGATAATGTGGCATTTACTCCCCTTTATTATGATAAATGTGACAATTTACCCTCCTTATGTTACAAAACTTTTCATGCCACTCTTAATTTCGATAAGTGAGTTACACCTTCTGGCTGAAAGGGTAAATTGCTCTTTTTCAAATAATAGGGGGATAAATTGAACATTATGAATATCACAGGAATAAATTATCATTAACTCTATTTTTAGTTATTTCAGGTGAAAATTCCGCAGTAACATAGCTAACATTTCATGTTTTTTCCATAAAATGATAATATCACATATACAAATTGCATTAAATGACTCGTGCAAGTAGCCTTTGAACCAACAAGATTTAATCCGTGGCTTAGATAACAATAAATACATGCAATTAATTAAATAAATAATATCTACTTATTATTAGACTACAAATAAATCTATATATATATATATTGAGATTGAGAGAGTCACGGCGAGTGTAGGGTAAACAACGGACATGGTCTGGGGAGAGGGGTCGGGTATGGGTTGGGGACCAATAAAAGTTGGGTTTGAAAAAGAAAGGGGATGAAAAAAGAGTTTATTTTGCATTCCTAAGTCGTGATTATACACCTTTCATTCACATTTTGGTATATGCACCCTTCACATGGGTCCTTTTCCCTATCTTTTTTTTTTCTAAATTCTTTTCCTTTTCATTTTATATTCTACTCTTTTTTAATTGGGATTCAATTTATACTTTTATTTTACTAACTTGTTTTTTTTTTTTGGGAAATTGCATATTTGATACACTATGATAGGGCATTTTGCAATGTTGGTATCACTGGATGCGTATATAAATCCATATTTAGTACCACGATTTAAAATTTGGTTACAATTAATGTTCATACTACAGTTAAATAATTAGGCGAAAATGGATGGAATTGATTGCGTACACCGCACATGACCGTTATCTCTTCTTCTGGAGAAAAAATAATCACGTTTTCCTCACTTTTGGAGGAAAAATTATCATATTATTTTATCTTTTAGAGGAAAAATTATCACGTTTCCAAGTTGATTTTTTAGTCCCATAGAATTATCTTGGTACTCAATCAAAATGTTGATGAAAGTGAGTAGATGATGAAGAAGATCTCCCAGCGATCCACATTAGGACTACTAAACCAACAAATCCCACCCGCGAGTAAGACATAGACCCTCTGCAGTTCCTCAAAACGAACGATGAGTATGGCTAACCCAGACTGACTGAATGAGAAGCGATTACATTTGGGGACTTAACAGAGGCAGAAACGGGACAAGGGCTCGATTTTCAGACAAGCAACTCCTTTCCCAAGGAGATAAGACTCTCCCCAAAAATGAACCCTCATCTCTAAGACTCTCGTCGCGAGTCTCCTACATATTAAGGAGATATTTAGCTCAATCTCTTCCACTGTTCAAGGTACGTGCACAAACCTACAAGGGAACTCCCATGCACGTAAATAAATATCTCCCAAAAGCGGGATTCAACTACCTAAATGGACATTATTTGCAAGTATAAATACTCCCAATGTATGATCAAAATAACCTAATCACTCTTGTTGACTTAAGCATCGGAGGAGGCTCCGCCGACATCCCTCCACCATGTAATTTTTGTTTTGCAGAACTTGAAAGCACAAAGTATCTGAATCTTGGAGCATGAGTCAACCCGATTCGGAAAATCGATTTCACCCCTATATCATCCATAAATGTTTCCTTCCATTTTTAATGATGAAAGTTGTTATTTGAAGTATATTGTTTGTAAGTTTTGTTGTTAAAAAATATACATATGTTATATTTATGCGAATTATGTTAAGATGCAAACATATTTGAAGTTTTCGTTGTTGTTGAGGTTAAGGCATTGTTAGTTGTTTTGAATACTTAATCCTTGAACTCATTTCAATTTGTTACATTGACTATTTCGGGTGAGGTTTTTGTTGGGTTGAAGATGATCAAGTCAAAACGAAAATTCTTGATTTGATCAAAAAAAAAAAAAAAAAAAAAATTCTTGTTAGCGATTGAGAAGCCGATTGGGCTAGCTAGGATTGTGTTGGGTCTTCATGGGCCGGTTAGATCACTTATTTGCATGTTACCTTTCTTATTTATTGATGTTTTTAATTATTTACTCAAAACGTCGAATCAGAATTTCGTATTAGAGTTATCTCAAAAAAATAGGGAGATTTTCGTATTTAAACCTAATATCAAAGGGACATCCGTAATTTATCCTAAATGTTATTTGTGAGAATTTTAAAAGTGAAATATTTATTAAATTCAAAAATTTCTAAAATCTGACCAAGTCCGACCATGACAGTATTACACAATCAAACACAAAATTTCAGCTTTAGTCAAAATTCGAATTCGATCATATATAATTGGGTCAGATTTGAGTTGGGTCTGATACGGCCCGAATCCTACCCGGTAAGAGCGTTGATTATATTAACTATACTTTGCATGGATACGAATACATGCATGTATGATCGTATTGTCGATCAATTATTTCAAATATCAAACCATCTCCCCAAAAAAAAATATGTTTTTATTGTATTTTGCCGGAAATTGAAGATCACGTTATTAATTATTTAATTTATTTCAGACAAAAGTAGCTAAATAATGGTTTTGTCCAGTACACAGGGTGTAATGAAAGCAAAAACATATGCATAATGGTGAAACAATGAGAGGGACCATAGTGTCTATATTAAGGCAGAGAAGAAGAGCCAGTTCAAACACAGCCAAAATTTGCATATATAATCAAGTAGCATTTGTAATGGGAATATTATTTACCTATAAATAGAAGAAATTATACATATTTGCCTTTTATTTAAAATCATGCATACAATCCATAGTGTCTACTTGTCCCTCAAAAGTATCATAATTCAAATAGTATTAAAATTATGTGAAGAACTAGAAAAATATAGAATGGGCCAGGTGTCTAATTAAATGAAATTAGAGAAAAATAAATTAATATAGAAAATGGTAAATACCACTAATGGTCCTCCTTATCATTAACTTTTTATAGAATGGTCCCTCTTATATTTTTTTTTTCCATGTTAGTCCCCACTATGAATTATTTGTTTCACTCTGGTCATTTACAAGGGATCTTTTACTTTTAGTGTTACACTTTAAAAATTATTTTGTATCAATTTAGTCCCTCATAAAATTATTTTGGCACTTTAGTTCACTTTGGACCACCTGAAAATGACCAAAGTGAAACAAATAATTCATAGTGGAGACTAATATGGGAAAAAAACACAAGAGGGACCACTCTGTAAAAAGTTAATGATAAGGAGGATCATTAATAGTGTTTACCCTATAGAAAATGATTCTTTATTTTGAGTTTTTTATGAGTAAGGGAATGTAGTCCATGATTCAAACTGACTTAAGATAACATTTTATTTTATTTTTGTGAAACACATACTTGTATTCTATTCATTTTAATTAGGAAATGCACATGTATTATATTGATTGACAAAATATTGTGCTTATTCAAAGATAGCACAGTGCCATACGCATATTAAATTATTAATCATAGGCAGGGGCGGAGTCAGAAATTTGAACCAACGGGGTGGGATTTTAAGGAAAAATTAATTATATTTATATGGGTCAAATGGTAGCGGTTTACGACCCAAGAGGTGAACCCCAAGTTCCTCATACTATAAATTATTAACATTGACAATTATGTTTCCTAAACTCATTTCACTACAACAAAAATTGTCTTTTTGGTGGCATTAAGCTTGATGGCATTTTGAAGAAAATGTCACAAAAATTTAATATAGTTATATTTTTTAAAAATATCAAGAATTATAAATGTTAATCATATTGTTTAATGATATTTTTCTATTATTATGGCATTTTATAATGTTACTTCTTGTTATGATATTGTTACAAGTGGAAGGTTGAAAAATATCGTTATATATAAAATATCACTAGCAAAATGAAACATATAGCGGTGTTGCTAAATGTATCAATGTCACCACTGTAGTTAAAAATAACATTATAAAATGTCACTATAGTTTAAAAATATCGCTCATCAGTATAACTAACATTTCTTAAAAGTATGGTTGTACTAATATTTTGTGAAATTTTTTTTTTAAAATGCCATCACGCATGACGCCACCAAAAATAAAAAATTATTTTTGTTGTAGTATTTTAGTGATATGAAATTATTGACACTTAATAAATCTAAAAAGTGTTAATAGTTGTAATATTGTCAATTAAGTGAGTTATATAAATCTTCTTGACATCCACAATCTTCCAATCTTAGGATATGATCTAGTAGCTCTCACTTTCTTCTTACCACATTCGTCTAAATTATATTATTTGACTTAGGTTATGCTCCTCGAATGATTTGTAAAATACAAATAGAAAATTTAAACAAAGCAGTTAAAAGAAAATCCAATAACATATGTCACCATCCACAAAATAATATTTAGAAAAATAATTACAACACATGATTGATGACATTATCATATGGTTACAGAAAAGTTGATGCCTTTTTTGTGTGGGGCCCCCCAGCCCACTTTCCTTTCCTAATCCTAAGCTAAAACAATGTTTTGTTTGGACCATAGCTAGATCAAAATAGATCCTTCAAATATTATTATTATTATTAAGTACACACAAGTTATAAAAATTACAATTGGTAGATTTATTACACACGTATATAAAGTTGGTGAGCTATAGAGAATAAAATCTCATAGGGTGGGTCAAAATTACAATTGGTAGATTTTCTCTGCTCCTGTGAGTTGGGTGCTCTAATTAACAAATGGAATGGCTCTAATTATTGGATTAACAACCGATTTCTCAATTATCAATATTAGATTTAACGTGAATTGGACTAAGTTCACATTAATTGATCTGGGTCTAACTCGCCTTATAATGTTAGCTCAAATTGAGGATTGTTCAATACCCTATAAAGTGAATTTATATTTTATTCTCAATTCACGTGTGGGCAGGTCGAACGTGTGGGCAAAGCAAACTCAACACATGATATATGAATGCTTACCACACACGAATGATGACAACTCAGACCTTATAAAGTGTACGAATAATGACAACCCAATTTTTGTGATCTGGGCGAACTGCGTGGATAGATAATGAAGCTCAACATGTGAACAAGGAGAAATCTATCACGGAAGGAGGCCACCCACGTTAACATGAGACTCTGATATCATTCTAGATTTTGCATGGATTTGGCTAAGTTCAAATTAAGTGACTTTGGTCTAACTCATCTCAAAACTTATATTTCAGATAGATTGGGCTAAGTTCACTTATAGGTTTGTGCCTAACTCACCTTAAAAAATGACGATTATTCAAGACCTTATAATGTGAACTTAATCATGATTTTCAATCTCTGTATGACATTTAGTCTCGACACCAATTTCTCATTTTCGTTACATAGGAATAATTAAATAAATGTAGACATGGTAAAATGGGTCACCAATGTGGGTCGGATCAGAAGCAATCCAACCTGATCTTAAAATTTGTAGTTTTGTTTCATTTGGCTTGGTTAATTAAATTACTCGAGAGTTAAATTTGGGCTTGATCAGGTCAATAATATGTCAGTAAATAAAGCACATGCACTTAGATAGACTAGTGTAAAAGGATCGGCCCGAACCTGATCGAAATTGATCAATCTCGCTTTTACTCAAAAATAACATTTTTTCCTTGACTCGAGTTTTAAGGAGTTTTGATAGAGTTTAACACGATTCGAGCTTGAATATCTGGAATACTTTATACTTTTTTTTTATTATTGTTTAGCTTATTTGATCGGGTTCAAACCAAATTTTTAATGTTTACAAAAATAAATATTATTTGAGTTTTGTTTGACATTAATAAAAATTAAAGTCAACATATTTTTATCGATCAAATTCAATGTAAAGTATGTAGTAATTTATTTGATTTTCGTACTTGTTCATATCATACTCAAATTTTTATTTTATTTTTTCAGAATCAACTTATATAATTATATATCATACTCAGATGTAAATGTCAGTATATGTGCCATACATGCAAATATTTATTGTTTTAGTCATTTACACTGGAAACCATCAAAAATGTGCATGCATGATATATCAAATATTAGAGTAAAAAATTGTTACATGTCGATCAAGATTTTATTTTTCACATTTTCCATGATTTTCAGGTCTAAGATCTGACTTAATTTCTTTCGATTCGAATCGAACATTTTAAATGGGAACATCACTTTACCAGAATTTAAATTTAAATTTATGACGTTATAATGACTAATTTCTTCCACTGAATCAATCAATCAATCAGTGGTACGTGCCAATCAAAATCAAGATTTGATCTACTTTAAATTGGTCTTTTTGAACACAAAGGAAACCAAATCTATATTCGAAATACAAGAGGAAAAGGATAAAAAAGAACTAATTATGGTGTAACATCAATTGTTTCATTCCATCACTTCATGTGTTCTAATTTGTTAAATGTCGGCCCATTGGACTCCTCATGAGAGGGCCCATGTGCCTGATCTTAATATAAAGTTAATTGCGTCTGTCTAAAGATTTCCGTTATCTCAACAGCTCATTTATAATTTAAAATATAAGCTCCACAAAGTTCTTTTAATTTATAAATTATTTAAATATTTAAGTTTGCCAAGTGAAAAAATTGTGATTTGCACCGTTTGTACTTTCCTTGCAGAAAATAAAAAAATTATTTAATATAGTAATTCATATTATTATTTTGAAATAATAATATTTTAATTTATATTACTTTAATATATATCATTATTATTTATATATAATTAAGAATCAAAAATAATTTGGTTAGGGAAATGGAATAAAAATTTAAATAAAACCTATAAACATATGATTATGTAAAAATTGTAATATTAATACGGTGGGAAATTATTTTTGGTATAATAAATTAAAAAGTAGTGCAAAATAATCGGTATATATTCAATAACGTGTTGGCCTAATTACCCCAAAAATATTACTAAACTCGGTCATTAAACATGAGATCGATTGGTTAGTTAAATAAAGTCCATAATCAAAATCCAAATAAAACCTAACAAAGAACTCCTTAATTAATCCCTAGCAATAAAAAGGAAGGATATAATTTTTCAACTAGCGTCAACAGAAGAAACATCTGATTGTTTAATTTTATGTTTTTTCAATCGACAACATGCTTGACAATCATATTGGCAAGTCAATTAACTATTTGAATTATTTAAAAGTATATTAATAAATAATTTGATTAATTCTATAAGAGCGTAGTAAAAAGACACACCAAATGTTATTATTTTGACATATTATGATATATTAAATCAATACTTATAGTTCTTGGGTTAAAAGACGCTCTTGAGGTTTGCAAAAGATAAATATCATCATTAACTCGAAAATCCCAAGGAAACTTATATAGTTCTAATGCTTCATTTGAATTGAAAACTTTGTAGGTACATATTTCAAATTAATAATAAACCATATATAGCACTTTTATTTATCAAATTAATTTTGTTAGAGTTCAAATTTCTATGTACTCGTTTTATACTATTCTTTTAATTAAAATGATGCATTTGAAATCCCCACAATATTTAAGTTAAATAGTTAATTGAAATTGTTTTCACAAATTTGAAATCCACACAATATACGAGTTAAAACGTATTTTATACCTATATAGTAGGGCTATCGATAGTTCGGATTTATGTCTTATATATCCGAGTATCTATGACTCCATTTATATCGATACGTACTTGGGTGATAATTGGATCTTCTTTGAAATTTTCGAGTCTATGGGTATTGCGCAGATTCTGTAAAATTCCAAAACTTTCTCGGATTCAATGAAGTATCTTCAATTCTAAAATTCCCACCATTACATTTTATGCATACAACATGTTTGTTAACCTTACAATTCCATTTTTAACTTAATTCATGTGTTTAAACTTTCATTAAAGTCCATTAAGCTCCAACATAGAAAGATCAACGTTTGACACATTTAACTACTTACTTTAAATGATTTGACTGGTCTTATTGGAAAACAATAATATTCATATTAATTATATCAAAATTAATTCATATGGTTAGGTTGGAAGCATACATATATATGAGGTCATATATGAATGAAATATTAACTATTACCTTGTAAACATGATGATGAAATGTTATTAATATCACTTATAGAATTGTAAATTATGTAAATATATAAATTCTTAACATTTTTATCGAATTTCAGATCATAGCGTATCAGTCTACCTAAATTCATATTCTTCGTACACACTTTTTACTTCTAATAAGGAATTTTACTTTTACGCTTTATCTCTCAAAATTAGGTTTCCGTCAAGAACCTTCAATGTCAAGAATAATAAATTCTTGACTTATTTAAATGATTTGAGAGAATTTCGATTAATATCCTCTCCATTTACAACCTTATCTATGTAATAAATCTTAATCAATATGCAAAAGTTGATGCCCTAAGATCAAAATGTATTGAATTCGATTGATACTAGTGTGGTTATTTCTTTAGTTTAATACTAATTTTTATAGTTGATTTATCTTCATAATTTGATAACAATTATAACTTCTTCTTTTTTTGCTTTCTCAAGGGTTTAATGCATTTTGAGGCGCGTCGAACACATTAAGTGGGAATATTTCCCAATAAAAATTCGAACATGAATTTATTATTTTATATTTATTAGTCTCTCCCACTAAACCAATCATTTGTTGATAACACAATATAGAAAAAGAGAAACAAACTCTTAATCAACCATCAATATGGGCATTGTTTGAGGCCCATGAAGTAGTTTCTCTGGCCCATACTCAAGATCCAATAACCCATTACTGACTTGCACATGATTTGATTTCCACCAAAAACATTAAACACTTTTATTTTTTACTTAAAGCAAGAAAAGACAAAGATCATTGAAATTTTTTTTTTACTTTTTTTATTATCAATGAAACATTACGTACAATTTCTTTAATTTGAACATTATTGTTCCTTTTTGTTTCCCCTCAACTACTGAATTCTATGTCTTTCATGGTTAAAAATATATGATATAAATGTCATATAAATTATTTATCTAATCAGTATGACAAAGTATTTTATAGACGTTTTATATTGAATATATTCAAACACCCATTTGGTCTATATTTAAATGCTAATATTGTAGGAAATTAAACTAATTAATGGATGATTAATCTATATCATATAATGACACTGTATCTTATAATTGCAATTTATAGTTATTTCATGATTAGACATCGATATGTCTCTTAAAATTAACAAATTTTCCTAAATTTAATGTTTCTTTTTCATTCACCTAATTAAGCTTGAAATCGAAATTTTAATCCATAAGTGTGAAAACGTTCCCCCTTCCCCATTCAAAAAGTAAATATTGATTCTCGCAACGACTGCATATGATATGGTACAGTGAATTTAATTATCTTTCACGATACATTCCCTAGAATGTATCGTACAATTGTTTTACATATTAATGCTATATAAACAATTCAGTTATATATCTTTAACAATAACCGATAAACGTAATATCACAAAATATTACTATCCTCCGAATATAAGGAAAAATAATACGAAGTATATTCCAAATAATACGCTAGCTGCACAACATTGTTAAGCGGATGCACCAAATCATTTTTCCAACCCCATTAGTCATGATGTTAATAGATCATAGCATATATCCAAACACATTAAGTTTATGAACAAAAGAACTACTCTATACATAAATGACTAACATGAACACTACACCATTAAAAGCTAATTAACTAGATTAGTTATAACATGCGGCGGAGGGTTGACGTCTGGCCTGAAAAAATGGCGGCATTGCCGCGGTGGTGGCGGTAGTGGTGGCGCCCTTGTCGAGTACATGAGTCGCGGTGGTGACTCGCTCACATCGAGGGCACATAGTACTACTAAGGGTAGAGGCCATGTGGGCCGGGTAGGCGTTGTTCGGGCCGGGCTTCATGGTCCTTAGATTCTCTAACTCCTTTTGTAGCTTCCTATTTTGTTCTGTCAATGTTCCAAACCATCTTTTCAAGTACTCACATTCCATTTCTGTTTGCTTCAGCTTGCTCCTATTTACAAATTAATGTACAAGGAATCCATTTTCACATACATTTATACAAAAAATAAAGTATTGTGGAAAACTTAATAAAAAAAAATGAATCCATTTTCACATAGGCAAGTTAATTTGCTAAACATATAAAAGAGGATATATATATATATATATATATATAGCATAAAATATTAATTACACCATGCAAGTAGCTAGATGGTGTAAAATGGTCAAATCGAACGATTAATTGTTCAAGTTCAGTTTGTTGTTTCATAAAACTTGAGATTATTATGGAGATTAATAATTAATTCTTCAAGTTAGTTTGCAATTTTATCGAACTTGAGATTATTATAAAGCCTGGTTCATTATCGGACCCAAATGAAATTTAACTAAAACAAACTGGAATAGGCTTGGAATAGTTTGATATTAATAGATAAAATGCAAAAATTGGTCCCATAACTAAAATGCGCTCCCACATGTCTTCAAATCGAAAAGTTAACCCTACAAATTTACAATCTAAAGCAATTAGGGTGCCATTTCGGCTCAATTGAACCTCACGTGCAGACATGTTCTCGATAACTTGGAAATTCTAGCAAAGCATGCAATGAAGATGATTGAAGAAGGGTAAAATGGAATTTACCCTAGTTAATATAAATCCTCCCTTGTTAATTCATAAAGTTGTAGTAATTAATGAGACCCATCTAAGCTTTTAGTGTCATGTACATACGAGTAATGTCGATCAATGAGTTAAGCTTCTTTTTTAATTTCTTGTAAAATGATTGCGTTCTAATGCATGTCAATTTACCCTAATTAATATATATCCTCCCGATCAGCTATATAGAAAAGTTTTCTGAAACGTTTTCCAAAATGATGGAAAAAAGTTACTAAATTAAGAAAAAGATAGAGTTTCAAAGCAAATATAGAGTTTCGGAAATACGACTCATTTTCGTTTCGATTGATTCAAAACTTTCCGATATTTTCGACGGAAAAGATAGAAATTCAGATCCATGATTATTATTTCCTAACTCAATTAAAAATGAAATTTAATAAAAATTTGTTAATTTTGACTCGGCAAATAACTCTTTAATTGTTGGTTGAAGTATCACTTTCTGCTTTTGAATTTGATCCCTAAAATTTGGTAGAATCTGATTCAGGTCGCATTAGTACTACTACAATATAGACAATATATATTCTTAGTACTATATAAAAACATAAATAATTGATTAGTCAAACAATTTCATATTCTAAAGTAAATTAAAAATAAAAAAACCAAATTAATTAATTAAATAATTCGTATGAACGTACCTTGCTCTACGGTTTTGAAACCACACCTCCACCTGCCTTGGCTTCAATTTCAATTCCACTGCCAAAGCCTCCTTCTCTTTCTGCATTCAATTTATAATAAAATACTTAAACATCACTTAAAAATATTAATATTAGTAATTTTAATATGTAATTTTTAATTAAATCTTTTTTTTTTTTGGGTGGGATTAATTAATTCTTACCGGGTTTAAGGTTTGATTCTGTCTAAAGCTTTCTTCAAGAAGTCGTGATTGTTCTTTGGTCAGACGGAGTTTCTTTCTTCGGGTCGGGCCACCGTTCGGGCTTTCTTCTTCTTCTTCTTCCATGCAATCTTCTTCTTGATCGGGTACTTGATTTATGTCCAATTCTTTCCTTACATTGCCGCCACTTTCCCCTATATAAATATGATCAAGGAATCTTTTTTAGGGTTTCAAATGAAACTTATTAATTTCATTTATTACTAATTCATCTAAGCAAAAAAAAAAAAAAAGATTTTAAATTTATAAAAGATGATCAAGAACGTATCATGCAAAAAAAAAAAAAAAAAAGAACCCTATAAGTTACAACCTTGTAATTGATCATAAAAAAACCCTAACTCCAAAAAAAAAAAAGAACAAAATATATATTATGGAAATAAATAAATAGATTTGGAGCAATTTAATTTACCAGAAGAGGGAAGGGATGGAGAAGAAGAGAAGCCCGGCATGGCTATGGTTAGCTCCAAATTAGTACAATTATTAGAAAATATCTCCATAAAATTAAGAATTATATAAAACAAAACTGCAAATTAAATGTAGAAATTAAAGAAAAGAACTCTCAAAATATATACTTGTCTGTACCTAGACAAGAAGAATTTGTATTCAGATTCGGACAAATGATAAAGTTTAAAGGGGACAGAGAAATTATAGAAAGTTGAAATGTTAAAAGTAAATGTGGGGAGTTGTTGTAATGACCAATGAAGGGTCTGTTTTTTTGGTGTTTTAAAGAATAGCGAAAGTTTGTGAAATAATCTCGATTTGTGTAATATTGTTTGTTTGAGTTTTGAGCGAGCGGTTTGAAAGATAGTTTGTTTGGTTTTTTAGAGGGTAGTTTAAGAAAATTGAGAAATGAAATTTTTATTTCAAAAAGTAAAACACGAAATTATTTTGACAAAAAACCAAACAAACATGCCTGAAGATTTTGGAATGGGGGTTAAATTATGTAATTAGTTTAGGAAAATGGTGTGACTGTGGTCGTCAAGTCAAACGTCTGATCCGTCTGATGCACGCCACGTGTCATTTAAATGGGGGTGGGATATATTGAAAAAGGGTAATATAGTAATTTTAGTTGTAAGGTGGATTGTGTTTGTGAAGACAAAAGAGCAGGGGGTCCCCCTTGTCTTGACTTGTCCCATTCACTTCAGGGTCAGCTGCTGAAATGATTGGCAAATACCTTGAGCCCTCCAACTCTTTTTAATTAAATAATTTGCCCAACTTTCACTTCATCTACTATATTTACACACATAGGGGTATATAGGTGTGTATGTATAGCTACTTAACTCATATGCATGCTAATGTAGGGCAACTTAGGGTCATTTAAATTGATTTTGACTCAATTTTTCTTGTTTTGGTATTGAAAAATTGAGTTGAATGGTTTTCATGAATATTTTAAAAGACCATCTAAATTTAACTGGGTTATGATTTTTATGTTGGAATTTGAGTTTCAAATTCAACATAATTGAGGTTCTCTAGAAGATATGACAAAATTGGATTAGTTAGGAGATTAGGCTTATCTCCTAATTAATTAGTTAAAATGGGGATAGAAACTAGTTAAAATGGACTCATGTTCGAATCCCTGTTAGGAGAGGTATCCACTTAACGTGAGTTTTTCAATGAGAATCTTTTGTGTGTTTATTTATCTGCATCCATCATTCCATCTTCATCGCCCCTCTTCTCCACTCTATGATTGTGTGTGTATTTTGTGTTTGGTTATTTGAGCAAATAAGATTTAATTTCATATTTACTTTTGTTGCATCCAAAGTTGTATTAAGCTTAAATGTTGGTTTTGAGGGAGGAAAATAAGTGATATGTGCCAAATTAATATTTTTATAAAGAAAAAAATATATTGTAAATATCAAATCAATGTCTTTTATATAGAAAAAAATACGTGATACATGTCAAATAATTGTCTTTTTGGTTTGAAATTGAAATCAAAATTTTTTGCGAAGCATATACTCAGACTTCATTTGATTAAGTTTTGGTTCATGTTTCGTGAAATTTAAACTGAACCAGAACTTAACCAAATAGGACCATAATGTTTAGTTAGGAACTACAATAGCAATTGGGTACAATGAAAAAAAAAAATGATTTAGTGAATGACGAAAGTTAAAGTGGGTAAAGTTTTTAAATAATCTCTACTAGTTGGGGCTATGTACGTTGAAGTTATGACTTGAAGTTAAATAATCAATTTTAAATTTTACTTTAATTTTTTCTCAAAATAGACCCTTGTTCATATGAATTAACTAATTTCTCAGATATTCAAGAGAAAATGAACTTTTTATTAAAAATAATAAGAAAATAATAAATTCTAAAATTACCAAACGAACCATAAAATGGATGGATTTCAAGTTACAACTTCATTGTAGTCCGGACTACTAGGAATATTTCAAACCTTTGTCTACTTAATTTGACATTCAATACATCCACAATTTGACTTTTGGAAAGAAAGTTATTAGATGAAATTTGGTTATAATATTCAAGCAGTGGGAAATGGGTTTTTACGAATAAAATAAAAGAATGTGATTTGAACATGAGACCAAAACCCAGGAAAAAACTTGTTTGAGTGTATATAATTATCAAAGTTTGGTATGTTGAACTTGTCTTATACTTTGTTTGGAAAATTTCTAACTACATTGAAAAATTGATTCCACCAACTCTTATAATAAAAATAATTTTACATGTTTGGGAAAATTATAACACAAAATTGGTATAAACTAATTATATAAATTGATCAACTGGGTTCGGTGTAATTTTCCATTTGATTGAGAAGAATGCTGGTGGAGAAGCAAATAAACGAAAGTCGCAACTCTCTGTTTCTATTAATGGATCAAATTTTCGTTTCGAGTGTATATATCGCTTAAGTAAGTACTTAAAAAAAATTACAAACTTTTCAAAAGTATTTCCGTTAACATAAAAAAAATGCTAAATTAAGAAAAATAAAAGATTCTCAAGATAAAAAGAGTTTTAAAGTTATACCTTATCTCTTTTTCACTTATCAAAAAACTGAAACATTTTGATGGAGTCAAAAACTAAGTTTAGGCACAACTGAAAAATCTCTTAATTGAGAGAGGATATATTTAATTTTTTGAGGTAAATGTTTTTTGGAAGGGAATTTTCAAAAACTAATTTGAAACAACTTTAGGAGGGAAAATTGCTCCTATAAGATTTTCTCTAAGTTTTTAAAAATAATCTCATCTTAAAAAAATTATCTTATCTTTTAAAAGGACTAAAAAAACTCTATTTTGATGTAACATAAATTAACATATAACTTACACTATATACTAACTTCACATGACAAATATGATTTGACATATAAAGTAATTTACCTCTTGCATTATTTTTTCTTTTTTTTTTCATAATCTCTAAAAACAATCTACAACATTCTAAAAACAAACTTACTATTCATTTCATCTCTAAAAATCCAAACGAAGAACATTTTTCAATTACATAAAAATCAAATTAAAATCTTTTTTAAAATTCTCCAAATTTATGAAATACACAGAAAAACGAAACAAACAGATCCCTTCCTTTTCCTAAAATTGGTACATTTGGAAATCATGCAGAGTATATACATAATAGGTCTTCTTTGTTACGTTGAAGAGACCGTAGCATATTATAAAGGTTGAGAGTTCAACTCTTATTAATATGAATATTTCTCTAATTTTTATAATTAATTTATCTTTAATATTCTCCATTAAAAAAAATCTTCTTTGTTACTACTAAGTTCTTTTATCAACATATTAATAATGTGAAACCACACGCACAAAGCGGACATAAATTAATTCTTTTGTTGGCATTAAGCAAACATAGTGCGAAGAAATCCGCAAAGCCATCCACTATGGGCCCACTCTTATGATTAGGCTTTGGAGAAACATGCTTGGGGGACCCACGATTACTCTCAAGGGGGAACAACTGGGACCCATTTGTCTTTCATTGTGATACTAATTTTGTGCGGCGAACAAGAAGTGAAATACTTCGATTTACTCACTTAAAAATTGAAATTTTTCACTTTGTCTCCTAATTTTTAAACGTTTTTTTACTTTATCCTTTAACATTTGTGAGTTTTCATTTAATTCCTCAATTATCAAAAATATCTCAAATTACTACCTTTTGATGTTCATAGACGAAATTTGCGATACTCAACATGATTTAAATCAGGAGTAAGATAAACATTCAAAGGTTGGAGTGACAAAGTGCGAAAACGTTCAAAGCCACATCATGAAAGCTGGATGAAATATCCTGTTAAATTTTAATTTTTGCATCTTAAGGTGGTTGTTTGATATATTTTTAATAATTGGGGGTTAAGTAAAACTAGCACAAATATTAAGGGTCAAAGTGAAATTTTTCCTTTAAAAATTCATATTTTAGATTAAATTTTGGAGTAATTCTTGGTGATACATGCCCACAATTTCTTTATTCGCTCTACGGTTATCAATTTAATTTTATTTAATTTTATTTTGTAACTCCTTTTAACCAAGTTTCAAATCGATTAGTATCATAGCTATTTTCTTTTCTTTTTTGAGTTAGAAAAGGGGGAAATATTGTGTTCTATTTCTTCACTTTATAAGCA
This sequence comes from Penstemon newberryi var. newberryi, assembly GCA_030819805.1. Lineage (NCBI taxonomy): Eukaryota > Viridiplantae > Streptophyta > Magnoliopsida > Lamiales > Plantaginaceae > Penstemon > Penstemon newberryi. Next base: position 74,753,706 of record JAUALY010000001.1, on the reverse strand, counting down.
AATTACTGTTTACAAATAAGAGAACACAAAATTAAACATATGGATTAAGTCAAGTACATTCAGATAAGTTCGTCTTAACTCACCTGAAAAGTTAGCTTAAGTAATAAAAATTACTAAGTCTTGATATCCAATTCATTTAAAACTTTGAATTCTCAACAAATGAACGTATAACGATGTAAATTAAACTTAACTCGCCACAAAAGTAACGCTAAACGTAATTAAAATAATGCAAATTTACCCTAAACGAAAAAATGCAAAAGATTGATGTCATAAATATTCGAAAAGATACAACAATTTGAACTTCAAGTTGCTCACAAAATATTTACAACAGATGTACAAGATTGATTTCTACTGTAATTCAAAGGCTTTTTTCTGATTAATTGAACATCATAAAAATGACACATTGAAACCTTAGTCTCCTAAAGGGCACAGGGGTTGTCGCATGCTAAGCTCAGCTTTGAGGTCTGGAAATTTCTCCAAATCATCTGAATTTACCAAAACTTTCTGCAACCACAACAAAATTGATAGAATTCATTAAAAACATGCTACATACAATATTTGTTTATTCCATTATAAGCGAGGTTGAAAAGGGCTTAATCCTTTTCGAGGTACGTCGGGCACATTAAGTGGGAACCTCTCCCAACAGGGATTCGAACATGGGTTCGCTACTTTGTAGTGACTAGTCCATTCCATTAGACCAATAACGTGTTGGTAGAGCGTGGAAATAATGCTCAATGCTCATGATCAAGGTACAAGAATAAGATCAAATAAACTTCACAAATATATATATACCAAAAGAAAATCAATGTAATATATGTAATTGTCAGTAACTAGGTGTAAATGGAATACATAAGATAATGTTTGGCTTTTGAATTTTAGTGAGTAAAACATTAGGGTAAATAATTTTCTTGCATAAAATAGCAATTAAGACACGTATCTATCAAACAAATAAAGGGAAAATTACCTAGCACACCCTTTGAAGGTAGGTGCAGTTACATGTTTACCCTCGAATGTTTGAATACTTGCCAAAAAACTTCCTATCTTAGGCGGTAGGGCAGAAGTCGTACAAGAAAATATAGTTCAAAAATATGATTGAAAATTGGTTCTGTAATTTCACCTAACCTGAGGGTTGTCTAGGGTAACTAGCCCAATAATTAAAGATTAATATCTAGAGAAAATTTTAGAGCTAAATGCAAAAGTACCCTCTGTGCTATTGCCTAATTGGCTAAAACCTCCTTGCGTTATTTTTATAAGCAAAACCCCCCGTGTTCTTTTTATTAACAATAGGGAGGTTATTGTCAATTTTTAAGTGAACACGGGGTCATTGCCATTTTTCAATGTTAACAGGTGGATCATTGATAGTTTTTTAGGTTAATAGGGATGGTTTCGCATTTTTTGATGGGGTTTAATTATCATTTTTCCTGCAGAATATGTACTCCGGCGTGAAAGGTTTTTTTTTTTTTTTTGGCTAATAAAAAAATAACACTGGGATTTTTTTCTATAAAAAATAGCACAGGGTTCTTTTTTGCTAATTAGGCAAATCGTCGGGGGTAACCTTGCTAAAGAAATCGATAAGTAATCAAAACAAAGGAATAGTTTGACGATGTATACTTACCAGTGCAGCAAGATGTGCTTCCTGAAGAATATTTCCATCTACCTCCAATCTAGCAACAGGAAATTCCGGTATATGTCCCGACTGCTTTTTACCAAGCAAATCACCAGGTCCACGAAGGAGAAGATCCATACTCGCAAGGTAGAATCCATCTGATGATTTCTCTAACACCTTCAACCGTTTTAGGCTAGAAGTTGTAGAAGCTAAAAGTATACACTTGGACTTCCTCTCTCCACGTCCAACTCGACCCCGAAGTTGGTGCAGTTGTGCGATTCCAAATCTTTCGGAATTCATTACCACCATCATGGATGCATCTGGTACATCAACTCCAATCTCAATTACTTGTGTGGAGAGCAATATGTTTGTTTGTCCAGATCTAAAACTTCTCAATGCTTCATCCTTCTCATCACTTTTCATTCTCCCATGTAACAATCCACAGTTATAATTAGGGAACCTTTTAGAGATATTTTCAAGATCGGCTGAAGCAGCACGTAGCTGAGGCAGTTGTTCAGACTGTTGAATTACTGGATAGACGACGTATACTTTCCCTCCTCCATCTAGTTCTTCCATCATCATCTGCAAGAGTTAAAATATCAAACAAATTATTTCAGAAAAAATCCGGTGAAGAAATGGAGTCAGAATTTGATAAGTTGCATCCCACAATAACTGCGACAAAATAGCCTGACTAGTTTACAAAACCTTAGCCATTAGGTTTCTCTTATTTTGTCAATGCACGGTTAGATTCAAACTAGGTATTTACCAATCTGATGAGCCAGAATGTCTACAGATTTGATTTTCTGACATCAAGACAATTAGAGAAGCTCACATCTTAGTTAATAGTAACTGTTGGGGTCTTTTTATCTTTTATTTTTTTGAATTGGTTAGATTACACTTTACTCATCATCAAAAATATATTATTATTATTTTCTTCTTTTTTTATTTAGCCAACTGACCCCTTTTAGTCAACATTTTACTTTCTTACTTCAATTATACTTATTTATTACTTCGTATAAGGTCTTTTTAGTCTCGAGAAAAACAACTCTGCGCGGAATTCATTCATCGATATTTCATTATTCCTTTCTAGGTTTTTGTTTTGAGTATTTTTATGCAAACTTTGAGCCTTGAAATTGTGCCCCTTCATTATATTCTGACTTCGTATGTTCTCCATTTATTCCACTACATCACCTTTGAAATTCTTGATATTATCTTAAAATAAACATAAAGACTGACCTTTTTCTCATATGAAAAAGATTACCTGGTAGGCCTTCTCAAATCCATCTTCATTTCCTTCAATGATGTATGTTTTAACTGGTGTTCTTCCAGGCGGTATATCAGTGATCTGTCATTTAAAGACTAAAGGTTAAAGATATTTGAAACATTATAACATGAGAAACTAGAAAACTGTCGTCTAAAAGAACTTATTATAGACAAATAGCCTAGCCAGAACAATTAGGAATACAATTATAACATGAGAAACTAGAAAACTGTCGTCTAAAAGAACTTATTATAGACAAATAGCCTAGCCAGAACAATTAGGAATACAATTATCAGCTACCATGACATAAATGAGTATATTGCTCTAGCTCCTCTCACGGATTGATTCAATTTGTACCATTATTCACAGAAAGATTATGGAATCAGGAAGTGATTTTCATTGGGAAAACAAATGCAAGTATACTGAAATATATAAAAGCCACCAGTTTTTGCATGGAGAAGAGCTACTAAGCTTGACTAGAAGCAGAATTTTAATTATTCCATTCTAAACCCATAGTAAAACCAGAAAGTAGTGCAGAGAATCCGCAAAACTCATTGATGGTGCAAATCAAATGAAAGAGTACATACTTGAGTTAGGGACATATCGCCATATAAAGCCAGAGCAAGCGACCTTGGAATTGGTGTGGCTGACATTGCCAGAACATGTGGAGCCACGACAACGTCATTTTTCAAATTGTCCTTTGAACTAGTGGGATCCAGTTGGGAAGTTAAGGTGTTAAAGTATAACTGCACAGTTATGAGCATCATCAAACACATATATAACATAATATAAAATGTAATTAGAGACGAACACAATTATAATTGTGGTACCAGCGTTCAATTTGTTACCGCTTACATACTAATTCGTTTTTCTTTTGTTTCTTATTTAATTTAAAATCAACTAAATTTTATTTATGTTTATTTAAAGATACGGGGTATTACAATACTGGTTTCCTCTCAGAATAAGTTGATAATGGTTTTCAGTCTTGGATTATGCAGGGTTAGAAAGGACCACCACCAAACAGGCAACTCATGCATTAGCACTTATCACAAAGACGTACTGATTTGTAGGTAAAACATTTTTTATGGTTACGGAAGGACTGTGAGAACGAGTAGAGAGAGGTATGAAGAAATCAATACAAAGATGTTGACAAATCAAATCAAAGGTCAAAAAGATCCCAAGGTAAACCAATAGAAAAAGAATATATTGATAATAGCATGGCTGATATTCTGTTTCTAATAGGCCGAAGGTCATTTGCAAACCAACAAAACTTGAATATTAGTATCGCAAACCTAGGATACATGAGAGCGGAAGTGGTACTCGTTTACTTCAACCAAACAGCAAATTCATGATGTTTCAGCGTCAATATATAAATATTAGACAAAGCTTCTTCTATAAACGCATACGGCAAACATTGCAGGTAGTGTAGAAGCAAGAAGCTACCTTGCTGTTGAAGAGTCCTCTTTGGACAACACCAAAACGATGTTGCTCATCTACAATAGCAATGCGCAAGGTTGAAAATTCCACTTTTTCAGCTATTAAAGCATGAGTTCCAATGACCAAAGAAATATCCCCAGTTTGAAGACCCTATCAGAACAATATAGAGCAAAAGATGAATTCAAATAGTATATAAGAAATATCCTAGAACAACCAGTCTAAACACTACCTTCCGAATAAGTTGTGCTTGTTTCGTCGGGGTTGAGCCTGTCAACAAAGCAACCGAAGGTTTTCCATTGGCCTCTTCCATTTTCTCTAGCAAGCCAAGAAGGTGCTCATAATGCTGGATAGCTAGCAGCTCAGTTGGAACCATAAAAGCTGCCTAGACATAATGTAATGCAATCAATATTCATCATTTCGGACATATAAAAGTATAAGTAAAGTATAGGTATAAATATATCACCTGATATCCCAAGCCAATTACCTCCATGCATGCTAGAAATGCTACCACAGTTTTCCCACATCCAACATCACCCTACGATGAGGCAAAACAGGAAAAAAGAAGAGTAATTAGAGAACTAAAATTCTTTATATCTTAAAGACGTTTGGTCAGAAGAAAGAACTACATCCAGATGGAGAATTACACGTACTGTAATAGAAAACAACTGCATTTTAGTGTGAAACATCAGATGGAATGATATTGTATTGGTTTATTAATAAGTGGGGGAGGCCAATTAAGTTATCTTGAAGCAATAGATTCGCATCGAATCACAGTTTCACGAGTACCTCAGCCTCAGACCCAGTTACATGAGGAAAAAATGTGAAATAGTATAACAATCAAATGGCAAAACAGTTCCTCTAATAAAACCATGTATAAAGTATAACTGTTTTATCCATGTGGCCTCAAAATCATCCATTTTAGTTCAGAGTCGAAAGAACATGAAATTGATCAACATTCTCGCTATCACTTGAATAACAACGATCTATGAATTTGATGATGAAAGACCACTTGAAAAAACATTTCATATTCTTATGTTTTTACACACAAAAAAAAAACTATTATTATCTTTCTCTCATTTTAAACCTTAAAAGATTATGTAATGACAAAATTACTTTCGTTCATATAGTATTGATTTAGATCTAGTTGCCCTATGTGTGATTTTATTTGAAAAAAATTATGCACTCATGCTTACAAAACTGGAAATGATTCGACTCCGAAGTCTAAGCTAGATCCAAGAATAAATAATTTAAAATTGACATGCATGGTATAAAGTTAAACATCCAAAAAACCTAGACCACCAATTAAGATTCTTCCTTGCTCCACAAGCAGGATGTAGTAACATATAGTCTAACTCCCAATAAAGAGTAAGAACGGATATGTTAAACATACATGGATTGGGCTAAGTCCACCTAAATGAGTTGGGTCTAACATCAAAAAATAGCTCAAGAGTGAGGATTGCCCAAGACCATATAAGGAGCTCCTAGTCTTGATATCCAATCTATGTGGAACATTTAGTCTTTAACACTCCAACTTTGTGAATTGCGACATATGGATAAGAGCCCAACACACAGACAACCCGAATTTGCGCGAAGCGTGCGGGTGAAGAAATTAAAACATGTGAACAAGGACAATTGACGCTCATCACCGAAGAAGGTGGCCCACATTAACATGGGGCTTCTTGACTTTGATACCATGTCAAAAACATATATATTGGGCTAAGTCCACATAAACGGGGTGGGCCTAACTCACCTCAAAAGCTAGCTGAAGAGGTGCAATTTCCTAAGACCGTATGAGGAGCACAGTCTTGAACTTTTGGCCTCGACAGGATACTTAGAACAAAAATTTAAAATGGGCCAAGTTAATTACAATAAAGAATTTTAAAAATAAGCATGGTACCTAGGACTGCTCGCATTCCAATCAATCATACAAGCAAAGACCAAGTAAAGCTCATCTCAATCAAGCTTGTGCAAGCTCATGTTAATCTTATATGGAAAAAAGATGGAGCAAGTCTAAGACCTGTAAGAGTCTATTCATTGGAACTGGTCGTTTTAGATCCCATATGATTTCTGAGGTGGCACGTAGCTGACTGGAGGTAAGTGTATATGGAAGAACCTTCATGAACTCTTTTGTGAGATGGGACAATTCTTCCATTGATATTGCACTCAGCTCAGTCTTCGTGTATTTCTCAAGCAATCCATCTTTCTCTAGCTCTGTTCCAAGACCCTCAAGCATCTGGAATAACCTTCCCAGCTGAAAGAAAATATTCGATATGAGAACGAAATATTACAACATTTTGCTAAACAAGTGCCAAGGCAAAAAAAATATCCACACATCAATAGCACCATAAAATTCAAGTACAAGCAGGCTTCAATGGATTCACATAAGGGGGCAGTAAATGTAGTTATTGCACATTAAATAGAATCACCAAATCCAAATTTTTTGTTTATATTTTTTAAAGGACCTCATAAATTACTTGTGAAGTTGACATTGCCCCAAAGCCAATGAGAAATTTCCAAATTCAAAGATATGGTTAGCCCCAGTGAGCTAAGCACTCTCCATGGGAAAGAAATAAGTTTCCAGAATCTGCTGAACTCAAGCGCATTTCAATAAACTAGAGATATCGGACACCAAGTTTTCCGTTATGGAATTGGAACCTTCTTTCTTAGAGCAATTCTTAGTTTGAATTTTAAAATGATAATATTCTGATGAATATCTTGTTCCATAAGAGGAAAAAACTTCCGAACAATCCTCTTGAGATTGATTTAACTCATTTACTTTTATTCGGAATTAAAGACATTTTCATTTCTTAAAATCAATAAAACCATTCAACCTTCGACAAACCTTTTATTAAAATCAACCAAAGAAGTCAAAACCAAAAGTGCAACAGTTTTCCACAAACATGCTCAGGTGATTTGGTCAATAGTGGGTCAAGAAATATTGAATGGTGATGACGGGGGTTTCCGAATACAAATAACCTCTGTTTTTTTCAGATTTGGCTACCATCTGGAATGAACTGCAATTCAAATTCCATGTCTCGAGTACAGGTTAATATACTAGGTAATAGTGGGTGAGAGTTTGTGTCAGATACATACATGTTTCATTCACGCTCCATGAAATGGTGGGCGTGCAGGGATGAGACTGCAAAACATTTTAATTTTGTACATTTAGAAACATTGAGGACATGCCAAAGGACACATGTACACATGCTATGGACACATTCAAGGCCTCCTCTTAGATAAGAATCTGATTTTAGAACCAAAATGATGTGTTGAATAATAAGATGACAAACATTTAGGTCTAAAAGATGATGAAAGTAGGAAAAAGGTTGGGGGTGATGAGGGAAGAAAGAAAAGAAATACAGTGATCATCCAGAATTTGTGTATCTTCATGCATTCTGCCATTTATCTGGTCAATACTCGTGGGCTTTGCTAAATCCTATCAGCTACAGGTTTCATATCAAATTCACAAAACCCAAGGTGGTTGGGCCAAGTGGTAGTGGCTTGCCCCCAAAGGCGAAACTCAAGTTTGAATCCTACTGGCTACTGGAGACACCACACTGGGGAGGACCTATACCCAATGCACTCTTCGGTCCGAGCTGTAAATACACAGTATAGTAGATCCAAATAAATATCAAATTCACAAACACTAATCTACTTTAACCCTTTTCTGAAATTAATTTCGAATTCAGTTCTTGTCTCAAGATTCTCGACCATATTAACCTCGTGACTCAAGTACATGATTGCAGAAGCTTACTTTAATTTTTTTCTGAGTATACTTTTAAACTCTCAGATGATGTTTCGAACTATGTAATATGTTAGCCTCATGCCTTAAGTATGGTTAAAAGTAATTTGTTGATTGTATCAGCATGTTCATATTTTGTCTTTTGTGCCATATCAACACCTCTACCTTTTTACTTAATAGATAAAAGCTAAGGTCAAGCTACAGATAATAATTAATTAATTATAGGACAATACAAAGAAATACTCCCTCTGTCCCAAAACTCTTATTCCTATTTCCTTTTTGTGATGTCCCAAAACGAGAATCTCTTTCCTACATGAAATAATTTTTTTCTCAAAACTACCCTCCCACGTAAGGAATGATTTGACACCACTAATTCTCAACCACTATTTTTAAGGGCATAAATGTAAAGATATCTAAAAGTTTCACATTTTCTACTCTGACCTAAAACTCCATGCCAAACCTCAAGGGAGCAAGAATTATGGGATGGAGGTTGTATGTCTTAACACTGCTCCCGCCCCGCCCCTACAGGCCTACACCCACCCCCGCAAAAGCAAGCCACACTTGCATTTTGGCCCCAAAATGTACACCCAATACACCAATTTAGAATTCCTTTACAAGTGAAATCATCATGCATTCATATTTTTAAACGAGTATTTGTGACTAATAAAACACACTTAAATTTCTGAGCAGAAAACACACACACACACACAAAAATATAGGGCACTAAACTATGGATATGATTAAAATTCAGAAGATACAGTAGGATGGTGAAGTGGAACCCAATTTGAAGGAGGTCCAATAATAAAGAAAGAAAAAGCGGTAAGATGTTCAGACTGGCCTTTCTGGATGCCACTCAAATAATTCCTTTCTTGTTTCATAGATTAACTTCCTGTGTGTAATTTTGCTCGAGTTAGTGAGGATATCAGGAGCGAAAATGGTGGAACTCTGTCACAAAATTGCTTTTGAAATAATAACATTTAAAATATCAACAATTTCTGGTATACAAGATAGATTCAAGGAGAGAAAATACAACCTACAATAAAGAAATGACAGAGATCCAGTAAGCCAAAAAGATGGGGTAACTTGCAGTATGTTCCATTAAAGAATTGCTAAGATGATAGCATAGGTGAAGCAAACACAGTCCTGGGGTTTCAATGTGTCAAATTGTGTCATGCAACATCGGACAGTTGGATTTTGCACAATTAACCCCAATATGAACAAGGCTCAAAAATAAATACACGACAGTGATTGACAGTTTACTCAAAAGCAATGAATATGAAGGAGTAAATGGATAACAAAAACATATCATTATACCTGAACATAAAAGAACTCGTCAAAAATAAGCCTTCTGCGAGCTAAATCAGCCTCATTCAAACTTTTTGGCTGGTGAATTCCAATATATGCCTGCATAATTTATCACCACTTGGTGGGTATAACTTGAAAATATGCTAATGGGGCAACTTGGGCGTAAAAAGTAATGAAGTAGGTGGGTGTACCAAATTTGAAATCAATATCAGCATGGTAAAGAAAAAACTAAAAGAAGCAAGAAAAATAGCTAGTTATGACCCAAAGGGAAGAAGAACCGTGATGATTTGATTGCCATTTAGAAACACCACTCAGTAGTCTTTACTAACTAATTAAGAATATACAAAATAGAATTCGAAGAAACTATGGTTTCAAAGCCATACATCAGACAGGCATACAAGTCCAAATTCCTGAGTAACGTCTTTAGGGATAGGATCAAGACTGATCGGCAAAGTCTTTAAAGCTCTGACAAATGTAAATGAGCAGCATATTAGAGAATAAATACATAATCTGAGATTTATCATTTATTATATCTACTGCTGTAAAGAAGTAACTGGGAGGCGACATAGCATCAAAATATGGACATTGGACGCAGCATAACATATGACACCAGGTAATGTTATATAAAACAAGGGAACCTATAATTTATCATTTATTATATCTCTGAATGTATAGATAGCTAATCCTGTTTCCATTTCCTTCTCTGTTACGTAGCTTTTAAGTACTAAAATACCTAAAGAATGTATCATGTATTAAGTGATGACTAATTCCCACAATAAATTGAATTGGTAGTTGAAACTAACATAAAAATTTTGACTAGAATTTCAAATTTTTCAACCATTTACCTGGCGTATATTAATACGTATCTACTAAGAAGACATACAAATAGGAATGTGGAAATATACCACATTCAAGAGGTTTGTTTAAATTAGGGTTGATTTAATTAGATCCTATTAGCTTAGGGAAATATGATTTATTTCCTTTTTTAATAGCCCCAACCATGTATATACTGAGCTCTTTGGGCATTGTAAATTGTATTGTAAAATAATTTCTCTTCATAATTCTTAAGATGGTATAAGAGAGGCTTGATTCAGCCTGCCTTCTTTTCACCATTTGTTTGCATTTTACGACCTTCATTGCCGATACTCACCACTACTTTAATTGCTGTTGTGGATTTCATTGCCGATTTTGTCGAAACCTTTTTTCAATAACATTGTTGAATTAAGAAGTCTGATATGTATCTCTAGTTAGGCTATAAATATGTAGTTCTAACGACAAGTAATGAAAGTCTTCTAGCTCTTTGAGCACTTGTTCCGTGGATGTGGGCCAAATGGTCAAACCACGTTATTTCTAGTGTTTTTTTCTTTCAACTATCTCCTATTTTAAAAAGTTCAACAAGGAAATATAGCACAAGGAATAATGAAATGGAAACTAGATTAAATCATCCAACCAACTTTGATTGACTGAAAAATTTCGTGAACTAAGGATAGATAAATAGGCTGATAGGTTCTTACCCTTTAGAAATAGTTATTAACAAGAAAAAGGCTCAGGAATCAAACCTTGAGATGATATCTCTAAGAAATGCAGGGTTGAGACCCTTTTTTGAGGGATAAATTGGATATGGCCTCCCTTTTGCATGGACATTTGAATCTCCTTCGTCTTTAAGCACATCAATGTTGTACTCTCTCATTTCAAAGTGATCTTTACTACGCATGGTACGCACCTTTCAAAAATCAAAATTTAGAAGTCAGTTCTGCAAAGTCACCCATATGAACAATCAAATATGTGTATTTTATGACTCCATGTGTGTGTATGTTGTCAATAAACTAATAAACCAGCCAACCAATTGCCAGTTACTTCAACCAGCAAAGACCCCAGCCATCCCACTGAGGCATCGAAATTTATAACTTTCAGGAGTAGAATCAGCAAATCAGCGTCTCCTTCATCTGCTTCGCCAATTTCTAGGTCACCAAGGCCACTATAGATGGTTTTCCATCTAATGGTTTAATTAGATCTAGGGTGGAATATGCATGCAACAATCTCTTCCACCTCTCTTTCCTTATTTTAAAAAATATTCATCTCAAGAACCAGTAGCAATTTTGGATCAGGAAGCTAAATTCTTTCAGGGTACATCAACTCCCACATAGATTAATGGTATCAAAAACTACAATTTCTTACCTGACTTGTGAAATTCCATTCTTCTACCATTCTATATCGATAAACTTTTCTCCCAGCAGAAGGGATTAATCCTTCAAAGAACATTATAGGAAAAGAAAATTTTAAATTTTTAAACAATAAATTACTAGTTAACAACCCCACCTTACCACTAATGCACACAGTATCTCCCTCCCTATGCTTTTCCTGAATACTTTTGAGAAAAGGTTGACATGTGAAACGGGCACCACGGAAATACTTCTTCAAATGCAAATATATTGTTCTCTTCCTTCTATCGTCAAATTCATTTGCTATGCACTCAGAATCTGTCTTGATGTCAGCAACCTCACAAGCCACAATGACCTCCAGAAATGCAAATGAACCACTAGCCCGAATTCCCCTGGGTGAAAAAGGTTGTAGCATTAGAATTCAAGTCAGATGTTTATCACTAAGTTTGGGAGGACTTTAAAAGGAAAACGAAAATACTGTAGTTTAGGCGCAAAATTTATACCAAAAAAACTTGAAAAAAAATGTGTAATATAAAAAATAAATAAAACAATGAGGAATGCAGACTTGAAATGTCTGTAAATCAGATGAGTACTATTGATGACCAAAAAGGAGAAAATAAAAAAAAAATAGAGAAGGGGGGGATGCAGCATAGCTACACAATTGAAATAGTGTGAAGCCAGGAAAGCAACAAAAAAAATTGAACTGGTTACTATAAAAAGAACATAGCAGTTATATCCTCAACACACTCGAGTGCCATTCATTGTAAAGGGAAGTTCTGAAAAAAAATTGTAATCATAGATTTCAATCCCTGACAATAGTTAAGAAGCCTAGTTGGAATGGAACATTAGTACTCAAAGAAGAATGCTACCAAAGCATAAGGCAATCTGAAGGAACTACAAAACCTTGTCTTCTCAAAAACAGAAGCGGAGAGACATAAAGAGAGAAAGTTGAAAACAAGGTTGTCTTTCATCGATATGTAGAAGTATGGAAATATCCTTATTCAAAATTATACTGTGACTTTACTTAAGCATGATTATTGGTTAAGTCACAACATGATATGCTGGAAGACAAATAACCACGTCCAAGGAATCAAATCAATATCTAGGGAAATTTCAAAATAAGTAATGGAAATATTCCCTTATAAAAGAGCAAAAAAGGATACATGCATAAGAACTATGAGCCCTGAAAATAAAGTATTGGACATTAGCCAACAGAGACGAGGACTTAAAGTTGATCGATTGAAAACATGGTTATGCACGAGAATTGTGATTCCTACAAATAAAGTACAGGACGTCTACCCTTCTATAAAGTACAGGAGGTCTACCCTTCTATAAAGACGAGGCAAACTATGACATTTTGTATTTTAAAACAGATTATCCAGAATGATAAATTGTTGATGTCAAAGATAATAAATACAGATAAGTCCTGAATAAGAGAAAGCTAACCTTGAGGACATGATTCTCCCAACAAAGATCAGGTATTGTCCATCATCAATTTCCACCTCAGCATTCTGTAAATCAACATAGGTGCGAGGAAAATGATGTAGCAGTTTCCGTAACTACAAGTAAACAAGCAGATACATCAGGCTTCAACATATAAGGTGCACTGCACTATTCCCTAATTAGTTTCTAAGGTGGCGCACCGTGTAAAAACCACAGTTTTCTAGCTGACAGAGCTGGCGTTTGTTCAGCCCAGGTATGCAGCTGATATGTTTATCAAGAATTTCTGCCACTGATATATCAGTTTCTTGGGTCTCAGGCCTGGCAATGCTGCAAGGTTTACTTACAGTAAATTGTAAAGCATCCATTCTTTCTGTCTTCCAATCTGATGACTGGGGATTCATGGTAGATTCTTCGACTTTTTCATCTAGGAGATAAGACGCATTGGTATTTGAAATCTCTGCATGTAAAGAATCCGGAGTATGGTACAAACAATTCGGATCCACCCAATTTGCATCAATACGACTAGGAAAACATCCTTCCAGAATTTGAGGTACCAGAGATTCTGTGGTTTCAGAATAGCAAGTGGTACCATCATACAATTCCACACTAGGAAAGTAACCCAAAGTAATGGAAGGGAAATGTTTCTGTGCCAAGGTGGCATTAAAATCAAAACTTTTGCCATTTAGATTCTCACGGAACTTTTCTCTGGATCTCTCATCGCCAATTAGGCCATCAAGTCCACTGTAACCAATCAAAACTGATTCCTACAAGCAAAACAAGCTGCAAGATAATGAAAACTCCAATATAGTACAAAAAGCAGATTCTCAACATGCATAAGAAATTAATTCTTGCAGATTCTCAACTGGATTTAACATAAATTGTTTCTCGAATAAAATGAAGCAAAAATAAAAGAAGAGTAAACAAGATAAGGAGATGCATTAGGTTAATTAAAATTTAGAAATTAAGTCAGCATAGAAGAAAATATGTACGTCTTGTATGAACTCATGCCTAGAATTGCCACATCTTATCAAGCATCTTTAAATGATTTAAGATGCTTACCTTTTCATAACCATCTACATCCTTCAAAAACTTTTCTGAAAACTTGTGCTTTGACCGGAAGCATAGTGGAATAAAATTATTAAACCTACATGAAATTTAAGAGAGTTCAAATGGTTTTCGTCAAAAGAATCTTCACAATTGAACAATTCCAATAATACCTCAGGCTTCTGCCAATTACATTCCTATATGCTCTCTCAGCTTCAAAACTTACAGCATGTCTCAAGCATTTGTCACTGAAACCCTGATAAAAGGAAGTTCATTCTGGGAATAGTCATTGTTGCTTAGTAGTCTTGAATACAGAGACTAAGTAAAGCCAAACCAACACAGAAGTTGACTCATGCATACATATACATAGTAAAAGCTAGTACTTCTTTCACATAACCTTTATGCTCAATCTGGGCACTTTGATGCTGTCAAGGTTAAAACGATAAAACGTCTTTGAGTCTAGTTGATGAGAGTTTACAGAATTTTCTGTTACTGAATAGGATTATATGAAAATGTGCTTGGAGTCCATTTTACCTAACTTGATTATGTATACAGAATAAGGACAGGCTCTGCGAAGTATGCTTTTTTATGAGGTTAGAAGTAATTACATCTAAATTGTGGCTTTGTAAATGGCATCGTAATACAAAATAATCTGTAAAATTCATAGTAATACTCGAGTACTTGAGCTGCAATTATAGAAAATGTAGGAGATTATTTCAAGAACATCTTTTATGTGAAAGAAGATCTTGAAATTCGCAGGAAATGGGATACTGAGAATGATGTTTAGTCACTTTTGTATTCAGTAGTGAACTATCAAAATTCTTGCATTCTAATGAATTTATTATGCGCATCTTTTACATTAACCTTATTCCTACAGGCTAGTATACTTTTTTATTTCTGTAACAATATCGTCACAGCCCATTTTTGTCCTCGCTGCAGTCTTTTAGATGTGTTAATGATTTCAGGTATTCCTAATTCACATATTTGTCAAAAGACCCTGAGCATAAGAAAAAGAGTAACGGAGGGAGAGAAAACTCATACCATACTACACAAATGCACAACCGATACTGCCACCGTCATACAGCAGAATTACAACATGCATAAAAATGTTTCTAAATCAGCTTCGCAAAAGGTGTTGACCACAATTGCAGAACAATGACGAAACCATTGTCTTCCTTATCTTTCCATCTCTGTGAAAACAAGTGCAAAGTGGCTTATTCAGACATAAACCATGCAGCATCCATGGCAGTTTTAGAATTCTCGACATAGGACTGAAAATAAAACCATAGATTCAATCTTCGATCGAAAAAAGCTCTCTTGATCGATTCATCACAAAATAACAAACTTATCTAATACATCATTTATCAGTCTATAGTAGCTTATAAAATGCAGCTATAAGCTAAAAAACACTACAAAATATAAGAACATGTCAAGCTATTCAAAATTGACCTATCTGAACTCAAATAAAACTCATACAAACACAAATCATCAAGTAATCAAATCAAATTCAAACTCAAATAAAATTTCCAAGCAACCAAACTTGAAATAACTCATTTATACCTCTGTATACAACCCGATTCTTAAGTATAATAATGCATAGGTGAATCCTTTCTTTAAATCATATCACAAAAAAATCAGCTTAAATTGAACATATAACATTAAAATCTTAAGTGGGGCGAGTAAATTACCCTAATTAATGCTAAGAAGACAACAAATTGGGTCTTCACTACTCCATGTCTGTCGCAATTGGTGTGTGCGTGTGTGTGTGAATTTGGTTATGAATAGAGAGTTATTTTAAATATTTGTTCGATCGAACGTTCATGAATGAAAGGATAATATACTATTCAGATGATATTACTTTTTTATTCCTTATTTTAATTTGATGTCTAAGTTTTGAAGATTTTAATATCATAAGATCGAATTTAAAAGAAATATATTCGTGAAATGCCTTTGGTATCAAAATCTTGTAGTATATTATTTATTGGAGTATTTTACTCATATTTATCAGATTGTTCAATTTTTTTTTATCAATTTATTACTAATCGACTTTTTTTTTTTTTTGGATAAAGATCGATTTACTAATTTAATATTTGAAACTTTTATTTCATCTTAATATGCTATTGAATATTAGTATATTACTATATACATATGAGTAGTTCTTTTTTTTTTATGAAATATAATTAAGATCGTGTATATATATATATGAATAAAAGTTACATGTTGTTTATGAAATATATTACTATAATAGTATAATTTCTTGTTGTTTATGAAACACTCTCTCCATTCCATTTTAATTGTCGCTTTAGAGATTTTTTCGTGTTCCAAATTAATTGTCGTTTTAGGATGTTAATGCAGCATTAATTACCTATTTTTCAATATTACTCATATTTACTCCTTGTTTTTCTTTTTCTCTTCTTCTTGAAGAGTATAGAGAGAAGAGGGGTATTTTAGATTTAACTCTAATTTTTTCCTAAAACTTAGGCTAATTATTAGCTTCCTCAATAAATGTGCAAAAGTCTAAATCGACAATTAAAATAGAATGGAGTCTGCTTTAATTTCTCCATCACGTGTTCCTGCATTCATTAAATCTTTTAAGAAAAAAAAAATAAGGATTTCTTTCTCGGGGGAACGTAAAAATAAATTTTATTTAAATGATATAATGGTATAAGTGAAGAAGTCAAAAGATTATATAATTAAATTAAGAAAAAATAAAAATATCAAAAAATTGTTATACCATGACATGACTTCTCTTTTTAATACTATATTTAATACTATAGATATAAGATCGTATATATATGAATAAAAATTATAGACTACTTGTTTATGAAATATTATTATATGCTCTAATTTAGTGTTGTTTATAAAGTCAAGTAAAACAAATCTTTAATAAACAACTAGATTTTATTTTTTAAGAAAAATAAACAACAAGAAATTAGAGGCCCTGAAATTCCAGTCGCTATTAAAGGAAATGTCATTAAACCAAGTTCATGCCCCATCCAATTTTTAACATAATTCAATAATATAGAATTGCACTATTTATTTTATAATTTTAATTACACACGATTGTCTAAAGCATCAAAATAACTTCTTCACGGTTGCCCCAGTCTAATTTTTCCTAGTTCAGGTCATTCCATTCAACGAAATAGACGATTCAAATTTGCTATTCAATAATTAAAGTATTCCGACAACGATTTGAATTATAATTGACTTCTAATGTTCACGTAGAACGTCACTTGTTTGGTGTTAAATATTCGTTTGAATTCTTGATTTTTGACTCGTAATCCATAATTGTAAACACATATATGGGCCGCGAAATCTTGAGAAGCAGTTTTGATATAGAGAAATTGTATTGTATCAACAAGTGATTGGTCTAGTGAAATGGACTAATCAGTATAAATTAATGAACTCAGGTTTGAATCCCTGTTGAGAGGTTCCCACTTAAACAAAAAAAAAAAAAAAAAAAAGGAGAATTTATATTGTCACAAGGTAGTAATTTGATAAACATTTGAAGATAAATTGTTTAGTGGTTTTGAAAATACATTTTTATGTTGCGTTTGATCTTGGACTAATAACTCGACGGGAAATTCTTACCCAGATTGGATGTAACTCCCAGGAGAGTGATCAATCACAAAACAAGTGCAATACACTTGCTTGATGGTTGGATGGGTTTGGCCAAGCCAGACTTGGACAAGAATTTTCCTAACTCGACATGAATCTTAAAATTATGTCTTATATTTTTTGATGATTCAATCCAGACATATTGGTGAACTTGGATCAATTTGGCCTCGCCAATGAACCCCTACCAAGTCGACCTAGTGTCAACATTGGGGCGAGCTAGCACAAGTAGGTTTGAGGATGATCTCTTTTTTAGAAAATAATTTTTGTTTTTTTAATTGCATAGTGCGACCTATAAATATTGTGTGGGATTGAACATATGAATTTACGAACACTAACATGATTATTGTCATTTTAACTAAATAGGAGTATTTTCTTAAAACAAATTATTTTGAAAAAGAGCAAAGAACATTTTCTTAAAACAAATAATTTTATCGGTGCTCTTTTGACATTTTAGACATAGTTGAAGAACAACGTGTTG
The DNA here is from genome assembly GCA_030819805.1 of Penstemon newberryi var. newberryi. Classification (NCBI taxonomy): domain Eukaryota; kingdom Viridiplantae; phylum Streptophyta; class Magnoliopsida; order Lamiales; family Plantaginaceae; genus Penstemon; species Penstemon newberryi. The sequence continues at coordinate 74,735,610 of JAUALY010000001.1, read as the reverse complement.
GTGTTTAACAATTGAATTAATAACGGAAAAGAAAAAATGAGATGAAATAAGACTGAGGCCGCAAATGCAATCTTCTTAGGACAATATTTTCGGGCTGCCTACGACGCACACAGTAAATTCTCGGTAGTGTTGGAATTTTAGAAGTTTTTAAACTTCAAAATAATTAAAATAAATTTTGTAACATCAATTGCATTAACATCCCCTTAATGTACCATTATGTGGCCCTTAATATTTTGACCATTAAGGTCTCCCATGAACAATATAAATAGGAGTGTCCTAGGGTCTTAGGAACACACATTCACTAGTTAGGTTGCATTCACAAAATACTTTCTATATTGTTATTGGGCACTAGAGATAAGGTCTGGTTCTTTGTCTTCCTGTGAACGTGCTCACAGATGAGGATGCCGGCGAGGCCATTTGGGTTTTATCTTGGGATTGTGATCAGCCGCCAATACCTGCACGAGGGGAGGCAATCACTTTCTTAGGACAGCGTCTAGTGGCGTGACTCCTCTACAGGCCAGTCGTTTTATATATTTTAACTATTATATGTCAAATATCATATTATAAAATTATATCAGTTGTTTATTTTCAAAACTATGATTTATTTAAATTTAGTGTAAAACCAAAATTTCACAACAATCTAAGAAAGTGATTTTATGTTTTAGTTGGTTTTGATAAAAATATGATTTCTGAAATCTCAAATTCATGTCTATTATGAATCAATATTTGGTTGATTTTATAGAAAAGTTGTCTAACCTGTGTTTTTTGTTATCTGCATGTGAAATGATCAATTTTCCATCAAATGCTTTGAGAAGTTCATACAAGTGTTGCTTCATCAATCTGCTGATATTGAATACCGAAGTTTTCATATGGTTTGTTGGAAGGAAATATATACAATTTGCGGTAAACATGAATCTATAATATTGACACGGGATGAAGGTATGATTCCTTCACATTCATCATTATGTGTATTATTCTCTGAATATAAAATTCATATGATTTCTAAAACTAAACTTTAAGTTATAGTTTTCTAGTGTCGTAAACGAGTCAAAATGTTATAACATGTACCAGAATAAAATGACTTTGCTTTAAAATTTTGGCATATGAAGTAATATTATGTTTGACCGCTTCTATCTCATACAACAAAATTGCAGTATATATAATGAATACATGCAAAATTCATGTGTTACAAGTGTATTTGATATTAAGAATAATAAAAATAATTTATAATATCATTTCTTGATTGTTATTATATATTGAAGTAAAGCTATGAACAGGACTAATACTAAATACATGTCATCTAAGAATAATTAGCTACATATTGCAAATTTTATTACATGATGTGAAAATGTTGGGATTATTATAAGGATAAAATCTACCACTTGAGATATTTTATTACAACCTTTGAGCTTGATTCTTGATTAATCAAAGTTGAGAAATGAGAACTGACAAATCAATAACCTATCATTATTGAAGAAAGGTTCAGAAAATTGTTAAAAGCAAAAGTATAAATTTCTAAATCAAAGAGGGAAATTATGATGATCTTATTACTGCTTTAATTAACCACTTTATTTGTGGAGTTGATTTGTTTTAACAGGTGCACGTGCACGAGACAAAGAGGAATATCTAGAAATTAATAATGCGACACATATCGCACTTAAAAAATAATGGTGATAATTAAAGTATAAGAGGCAATATATAATAATTTCACGAGGTGGAATTTTGTCTCAGGACTAGCTATAAAGGCTATATCCTTAATCATCGAGGGGGATGGGCGTAAGCCCGTAAGGGAGTCACCTCCGGGAGAAACCCAACCTTTGTGATTGGAGATCCCATGAAGAAGGTTCAATGGGTAGGAACAACCTGTAATGCGTGACTCGTTTAACACTAATTTATAGGAGAGCACCTCCTTCCCATCCCTATGGTGATAGTGTTTCATAGTGTGATATTACGGTTGGGTTTAACCCTTAATGAGATCGAGGCGGGAATTCCGCAGGGTATAGGTCGCACGTACCCTTGGAGGTTTCACCTAAGTGAGAGTTGCCATGGGGCCGTGGCTATGGGTTTGGGCTGACCCTAGAAACTCTCATGAGAATCAAGATTCGAGCGCATGGCCGTTAACGCGCTAACCCGCGAACTAAGACCGATGTCGATACTGTGTGTGTGATGTATTGAAGTTTGACCAAGGGACCTAATTCAAAGCGCTTGCGCCATTATGGTTTCCTCAAATGAAAATCATCAACACTAAGTGTAGGTTCAAGCCCGGAAGGCTCCTGCACCCATTGCATAGTATTTTAGTGCCCAATTATTTTATATGCATATTTTGATGTTTTAAAAACTTGTGGGGGATTGTTGGAATTTTAGAAGTTTTTAAACTTCAAAATAATTAAAATAAATTTTGTAACATCAATTGCATTAACATCCCCTTAATGTACCATTATGTGGCCCTTAATATTTTGACCATTAAGGTCTCCCATGAACAATATAAATAGGAGTGTCCTAGGGTCTTAGGAACACACACTCACTAGTTAGGTTGCATTCACAAAATACTTTCTATATTGTTATTGGGCACTAGAGATAAGGTCTGGTTCTTTGTCTTCCTGTGAACGTGCTCACAGATGAGGATGCCGGCGAGGCCATTTGGGTTTTATCTTGGGATTGTGATCAGCCGCCAATACCTGCACGAGGGGAGGCAATCACTTTCTTAGGACAGCGTCTAGTGGCGTGACTCCTCTACAGGCCAGTCGTTTTATATATTTTAACTATTATATGTCAAATATCATATTATAAAATTATATCAGTTGTTTATTTTCAAAACTATGATTTATTTAAATTTAGTGTAAAACCAAAATTTCACAACAGGTAGTCTCCCAATATACTACAATTTGATGCTCATTGTTTGCATGAACAAAGAACCCACGACGAACTTGAACAAACAGAACTTCGATGGATATTTAAAGTGAAGAGAATGGAAGAGAGATATGAAAATATGCTTGAAAAATTTGGAGTAAAGAACTGACCAGATTATTCTCCTATTTATAGTAATTGAAAGGATGTATCTGGAAGGGTATGTTTGTTCGAATATAACCATTCGGTCTGAACAGGTGCAAACAGTTCGGTTTGAACCGAACCGACACACTATTTCACTTAAAAAGAGGCGTGCGGATCTTCTCTGACAAACCGGGTCGTCCGTGAATCTATCATATTGGATTTTGGACTTTTAGTTAATTGGGCTTTAGTATCAAGATATTAATTGATTTTTCGCTAAAAAACTAAATCTTTTGAAGCCCAAAGCCTGAGCCCATGACTCGTGACCGTGCCGGCCGGTCGGACAGCAGTGCGCATAGAGAACCTTTAATCACCTAGGTCCTCACCCCTTTAAAATCTTTGGTATCCAACCGATACCGAGTCAATTACCGACCCAGCAATGCTTTCGGTTTTTGGTAATACCGACCGGTTTACCGAACCGAACCGATATACCGATTGTTTTTTTTTTAAATATCCTAATTCATAATTTAACTAATGCCCAGCATGCTTATATGTGTGTGTATATATAATTTGCTCACTTTAGAAGGCAGCTATTCAGAAAGAATGACATCCTTGCCATAGTTATTTATGCCTGTAGTGTTTTGTAAACCGGGTGTATTATTATCAATGTTGGAAATCAGTTCGGAGAAAGGGAAGTGGGAGAGAATGAAAGATTTATTACATTTTTGCCTCAATATTTATAAAGCTTGTTATTTGTTAATGGTTTTAAGAAATTGAGTTTTGGCCATTTTGAGAATGTTTTGTACTGAAATTTTTTATAATGCAGTAACAAACTAACAAACACATAAAGTAAATAAATCATTTTCATATTTTGACCTTCAATTGCAGTTAGGATAATAGTATTATCATGAAGGAAATGTAAGAATTTATTTATTTTGTTGTGAAGATATATAGTACTAATACTATTAAATTAAATGGTGTATCAAAACCATTTATCACAAGAAATGGCTCTGCAGCGTTTCTCCGAACAGTACTTGGAAGATAATTCATCACTTGAGGCCCAACAAAGTGGTAAAAAAACCAAAATTTTCAGAAAATTTAGAGGCCCAATTATTTCGGTTTTTTTTGTACCGAACCGAACCGAAATTTTCGGTTTGGCAAACAGTACGGGTTTTCAGATTACCGAATTTATCGTACCGAAAACCGGTTCGGTATTACCGATTGCACAACCCTAACCGTTATACCAAATTTTAGTTATATAACTAGGTAAATTTTTACTCTCCAATTCAACGTGGGATAATGTCATCTTCCCTCAATTTCATTCATATTAAGTTTTTACGGAGCTCAATCCAAATGGGCTCAAATCAATTGGATTCTACATAAAAACTCCAATACAACTTATATTTTTATATATTATAAAATTAGTTCTATCTATGAATGTGTGAATAAAGCTATATTTCTAATAAATATGGTGGATTTTGTCTGATTTCTAATTAACACAAATACAACACAAATATACCAAAATACAGTATGACTCAGCCAACCCAATTGAATTAGACCCATTTCGGACCCTCCTATAATAAATAATTCATTTCCAACCCAATTCATTTTAACTCAAGTTAGACCATACACATCCGCTCATTAAAACAAAATCACTTTGACACCCATACTAAAACAAAGTAATTATATAAAATGATAAAATTTGACTTTCATTATTTCAATCCATACAACGGTGTTATTACTCGATGATGTAGACTAAAAATAGTGGACCAAGGAGTAGCCCACAATCATCAAAGTGTTCTTCCTTGTTCTTGCTTGGACCCGTACGTCCTCGAGTTCGCCACAAAACTAAAACACCGTTAGAGACTAAGCCGAAATTTCTTCTGGGGAAACTATGCTTAAGTAAAATATTTGGTATTGAATAGAAAAATTGTGTAATGTATATTAAGTGTACCTTTACAGAGGAGTGGTTGACCTAGGATTTGTACCCAAAATCTCTACGTTGGTAGCACAGGTGTATCATTGGGGAATGCTCCCCTATTATGCGAATGGATTATTCTTATGATTATTCCGAACTAAATTTGATATTATTCTGATTTGATGACGGTCAAGTGATGCCACTATGAGGAATGTAGGATAGAACACTAACAGTGGTGTCAATTATGTCCTCTAAGAGCATCTCCAACCCATCTGGGGGATGGGTGGAGATGCCCTAGGGGCTTCCCCTGGCCAGTGTCCAACCGACCAAGGAGTGTGAAGATTGACGGCCTTAGGGCGTGCCCAGGGGAGATGGTCCCCCTGGGCACGCCCCAGTGCGGGCATCTCCACCCACCCCCCGGATGGGTTGGAGATGCCCTAATAAGACAAAAGGTTTGGCGGGTGGAAGCCTCTTCAGAAGTCATGGGCTTCTAGAAGACGATATTTTGAATGTCTGCCCAAGCTCATAAAGGAGGTCGGGTACTTCCTCTACATTCCTTAAATGGAACCTCTGTAGGTAGTTTTGATTTAGGCGGCTTCCTAAGCATATCTTTCCTGAATCATGAACTCCTCCCAGTCCAGACTCTTTTGGATTTATGGATTTGAAATGACTAGGGATTTCAAATGGATGGATTTGAAAATCCAATGATTTGAAATCCATTCATTTGAAATCCCTTATTTGGATAATTTTTTTTACAAAGGATTTCAAATCCACTCATTTGAAATCCATTGTTTGGTATAATACCATTTGAGGTAATTGAAATTCTCAACCATACCTTATAATTTGCTCTATGAGTTAATTCTTGTTGTTGATATCGGGATAAAATCGCATAAATCGATTTGGGACAAAATTATAATTTTTGAAAATTGAGGGACCAAAAGTGCAAATTCGGATTTCAGAAAATCTGGGGCCGAATTGAAAATCTTAATTTTCTGACAATTCTGGACTGAATTGGAACTCTGGGTTTTTCGAAAATCTGGGGTCAAATGGCAATTTCTGAAAATTAAGGGACCAAAAGTGCAAATTTGGATTTTTGAAAATCAGGTGCCGAATTGAAAATTTTAATCTTCTGAAAATTATGGACTGAATTGCAGTTCTGGGTTTTTTGAAAATATGGGGTCAAATTGCAATTTCTGAAAATTAAGGGACCAAAAGTGAAAATTTGAATTTTTGAAAATCAGTGGCCGAAATGAAAATTTTAATCTTCCGAAATTATGGACTGAATTGTAATTCTGGGTTTTTCAAAAATCTAGGGTCAAATTGTAATTTCTGAAAATTGAGGGACCAAAAGTGTAAATTCGGATTTCTGAAAATCTGGGGCCGAATTGAAATTTTTTAATTTTCTGAGAATTCTGAACTGAATCGCAATTCTTGGTTTTTCAAAAATCTGGGGTCAAATTGTAATTTTCGAAAATTGAGGGACCAAAAGTGCAAGTTTGAATTTCTGAAAATCAGGGTCCGAATTGAAAATTTTAATTAATGAAAATTCTGGACTGAATTGTAATTCTGGGTTCTTCAAAATTCTGGGGTCAAAATTGCAATTTCCGAAAATTGAGGGAGCAAAAGTGCAATTCGAATTTCTGAAAATAGTAGCCGAATTGCAAATTTTAATTTTTTGAAAATTCTGGACTGAATTGCAATTCTAGGTTTTTCGAAAATTTAGGATCAAATTGCAATTTTTGAAAGTATACAATGTTGACTTTTTCAAATGACTAGTTTTAGGAGGAATTTCAAATCCACTTAAAATTGGGCTGAAATCTATTGGACTAAAATCCAGGATTTCAAATGAATTGATTTAATTTTGTATCCAAATAGTATGATGGATTTGACAAAGGGATTTCAAATCCATCCAACCCAAATCCATCCATCCAAATGGACCCTAAGGGAATTTACGAAGTTAGGTCCAAATTTGGCAATCATGTATTCAATTTGGAATCGGATGGTTCTAATACACCACTCAATTCTTTTAAGACCAAGTAAATACATGAAGATCTATTTTGGTTCAGTTTGATTCACTATTCGACTCATTTCGACTACTATAACACTATTTGCATCATATTTTATAGAACATCATATTTACTTATACTAAAACCAAACGAATCCAACAATTTTGACCCTACTCGTCACTAGCTATTATGATTCAGATCATAACTTATGTGGGGTTTCCTGCATCCACAATGCAATACAATTATGCCCTATTTGGAACCTGTTTGGCCCAGTATTTTTGAATTTTCGCTGGGCCAAACTTGACTTGGAACAATATTTATAAGCTCAAATAGATGAAAATATTCAAAACAACCCAAATCTTCTATTTTTCGGCCCACGGTCTGAAATAGATTCTGACTTGCAGAACCTTATTACCCACTTGCACCAAAAATGCGAAGACAACTTGCAAAAAATATTGTATGTTATATATTGTATATATATGTGGACACGTAATGCTTTCTTAAGATTTATTAATTTTTTCATATTTCTAAATCTTATAAAATTTACCTATTCAATTATCTTTCCAATTATTTCAACTTAAATATTAAAATTTTAATCAACATTTTAATTATTACACAATATAATATCAATTAATTCATTTTGAAAAAGACATGATTTGACATTTATTAACTAACTTTCACCATCAAATTCATTTAATTAATATTATTTTATAATATTCCAATAAAAATACATCCAAATATTTCAATTGTTTCTTACAAACTAAAAAAAAAAAAATCTTCAAAATTCCCAATCAAAATATATTCCATCCAAAATGGGTGAAACTAAACCTAAACATATCCAAACAAGGCCATTCTAAGCAAATACTATTTGATATTTTCATCCAAAACCCATATATAGCACATCCAAACAATATATTAAACCTTTATTAGTCTCCACTCTTTTTCTTAATATTATTGTGTATTTTCAAAAATTCCAACCAAAATATATTCAACATCAGTTGAATATATTGCACAAATATCTAAATTTTCAATTTCCACACTCACTTTTTCAACATAAACGATCATATCAATTTCATAAAATTGTGTGTAAAATTCTGCAACAAATTTCCAATTGATAGAATTCACGCACTTGTTCTACAGTCAATACGAAAACTATGGGCCATGAAAATTCTAACCATACCCAATAATTTGAATAAATATCATATGTTTACACAATAAATTAACTACAATGAAATGCCGCAACCAGTTAAGCTGTACAGAAAAGAAAACAAACAATACAAATTCGTCCAAGCATAAATCAAGAATCTTGCACACAAAGCTACCATTCTGGTCGGAAGCTCTCCTCCCGTTAACACAGATAAGATAATGAAAGCAAGTTCCGTAGAGTAGAAATCCAGTCATGATCACATCCTAATCACTATTCGATAATCGTAAGTTATTTTCCGACATTATTCAAGAGGCATGGTTTCTCTTTCTTTCACACCTGCCAGCCAAAAAGAAACAACAATGTAGAAGAGGATTATAAGTAAAGTTTTTCATCGCAAGAATGGAAATTTTTTTAACTGGAACGCTACAAATCTTATGTAATTGGAATTAAATGCATGACCCCAAACCACACCTAAAATTCATGGCTTTTTTTACATCTGAAACAAATTTAAAACACGCTCACCTCAAACTTAAAAGATGACGAAAACAGAGGATAATTTTGTGCATGTTTTCCGTAGTGCATTTAACGCAATTTATGCAATACTAGGGCGTAGAAACACTTACCTCTCAGTAGTCAGCACCTTCTACACCAATACACTTGGAAGCACTAATGCTAGAACTTCTTAACAAGCATCGTGCACTGTAGCATGCATTTTTTCGACCATTCTGCTTAGTTTTCGAACTTTTATTCGAAACTTCTGATCCTACTATATCCACTGACTTTTTGGGCGTCATATGGTATGGGCGTGGCGGAATAGCAACCACATTGAGACTCTTAGACTCACTATTGTTGTCATGATCCTCATCTATTGGAGCACAGACACGTTCCCTGATTGTAAAAATGGTAAGAGTATTATTACATTAAACTCGAATCGAAATACTTGATTGTTATCAGAATAATCTAACCCGCCTTACCTTGGCAATGAGGCATAGCGTCTTATCAGTGGAGGCCTTTCTACTTTACCAGGATACCCCTCGAGATGGACAAATTGTTGCTTAAACTGATCAACTCCACTGCAATGTTATAGGGTAGTTTATGTGAACAATTCAACAGATGCATATTCCAAATGAAATAATTTGTATTACATTATGCAAAACTCAAGAAATTAAGCAGACAGATTTGTACACATGAGAGTACGTAGGGATGAATAACCAGAAGCCATACACGCTATTTGTTTCAAAGAGAAAAACTCACTTATTGAAACACGTCTATATAGCTTAAATCAATGAAAGCTGTGCAGACATAGGTCAAATATATAATATCCAATATAAAATACTAGGGAATTATCATAATATTGAGATTGAACAATATGGTTATAATAGGAAAGAAAATATAATAAACAAATATATATGAGCTGCATTTGATAAAGAATGGTGAAGAAAATAATCTTGATTTTCTAAAATATGAAAAGGAATATAATTGCTTAATAATGATTCTTTTAACACCCGACCTTGGATACATAAAGTGAATCTGGTCCACGCCGCGAAGGTACTCCTGGAGCATCTGGGGATGATACTCCAAGATCTGTTCGCTTAATTAAGATACAAGTAAGTAACAGCTAAAGTAAGCACAAGGATATTAACAACACATGATTAACTATGAGCGTACCTCCCTGTAGATCAGCTCCCTCGCGTCATCTTTTGTCAACTTTCTCCTTTCAAAATCAAACTCAAATTTTGAAATTGGATGAGTTGAAGGCTCATCTTCCACATTTGCCAACCCATGAAAGTATGGATCTCTCAGTGCCTGAAGTCAACAAAATAGTTGCTAATATTATGGCGGATATCCTAAATATTTTATTTGAATTAAATAATGGTAAATTATATTTTTAGTCCCATAGAAATGGACCCTCAATACTTTTGGTCCCAAAATATTTAAAATGGTTTACACCTATCCACTCAATTGAGACCAAAAAGTACAAAACTGAGACAACTCCTCTCAGACCAAAACTATCTATAGGATCATAAGTACAAAAGTTACATGGAGAAGGGGGCAATAGGACAAAAATTCAACATATTAGAAAGAGTACCAACAAAAGTGCTAACAGTCCAACTTTGTGGGACTAAAGGTGCATTTGTGCCATTATATAATCTAAAGAAGTTGAATAACCAAACACTTGGTTAAACTTGCTCTTACTTCATCAGCAGATGGGCGATCTCTGGGATCAAATGCAACCAAACGCTGAAGCAAACGAAGAGCCATGGGGTCAACATTAGGGAACTTTTGGGTGAGGGATACAGGTGGTTTCTTTCTCAAGCTACTCAAATATCTCCGGGCCTTTTCATTTCTAATCTGCAGGTAGCACAAAAATCCAGCTTGTCAAAGAATCAATGAATTAGAATTGAATAAACAACCAAGGATTTTCATAGAGACAAGTGAACTGGTGAGAATAAAAACAGACCCTAGAAATCGCTTCAGCAGAAGGTGTACCAAGAAGATCAGTTATAAGATCTAATTCGTGGATCACATTTTTGCCAGGAAACAACGGTTTGCCTGTAATCAATTCTGCAAATATGCATCCTATGCTCCAGATGTCAATAGCAGGGGTATACTGCAAAAGGCACAAGGTTAAGAAAGTTACCACATAAAATCTTCCAAAAAATATTTTTTTCTAAAGAAACAAAAGTTCGTGGATATTCATCTTTTCAGATTGTAGAATTCATATTATACAGATGGTCTTATTTCTGGAAATAGTTTAAGTTAATCAAAATAAAAAAGAAAAAAAAGAAAATTTGACAAAATATTTCAAATGCGTAGAAAATCCAGGGATCAAAATGTTCGAATTTATTTCATTAGTGGTTCGTGAATATTTTTTATTTTATTTATAATAAAGAAGCTTAACTATAGTGGAGATATTTCCTTTTTATAATTGACCATTATGGAGACACCCAACCTTGCATAGGTTTCAAAATGTAATTTAATATTTCTTAAGCATCATCAACGTGAAATTAAAACCAGACTTAGTAAATAATTGAAGAAAGTAAAACATCTGCTCCACTCCCAGAAAAAAACAATGAACAAAGTTGAGTAGGATAAAGACATGATTAGTTAAAATCCAATTAAGTTTGGAACTTCAAAAAGTTAAAACAATACTTCAAATTTGTAATAATGAAAACTTCACCAATGAGTTCACAAAATAATGATGATAACACATGACACTTCAGGAATGTTGAACCGCAAAAAATAGCACAATGAGCTAAAAACTTTAAGCATATTGATATAATAACAGAACCACTAATGAAAGTAGAGAACATCAGATTTAATAGGCACCAAAACTGAGAGAGTTCCAGCTCGATTATATTTTTACTTACTCTGGAAAAGAAGGAACCACAAAGCTCAGGAGCTCGATACCACCGAGTTGCCACGTAATCCTTTAGATAATCAGCAGTTCAGAAAAAAATTAAAAATTGAAGATTTTTATGTAAAACAAACATTAATAATTGAGTTTATTGATCCTCAAACTAAGAAAGAAAAATCAAAAATCTTTGACAAATCATAAAGATATATCTTTCATAACACCATAGGACACATCACATACAGTCCAAAAAACAGCAGATGGGGAGTCACCAAATGCTACACGAGCTAACCCAAAATCACATATCTTCAACTTGCAGTCTGCATTAGCAAGGATGTTTTTGGGCTTTAAATCGCGGTGGAAAACATGAGCTGCAAAAATAAAAATTAGGAGTCATATTCTATTACAAGGACGAGAAAGTAGGGAATCTTTACTTCAAAGAAATTTCAAACCTGAATGTATATATTTTAAAGCCCGAAGCAACTGATACAAAAAAAATTGGTGATGCCCAGGAGTAAGATTGTCATTTGTCTTGATCACATGATGAAGGTCTGTCTCCATCAATTCAAACACGACATATATATCCTTAAATTCTCTCCGGCATGGAGGCAACATAATATGCTTTATCTGTACGATATCTGGGTGCTTAAGGAACCTAAGGAGCTTGATCTCTCTGAGAATGCGGTTGGCTTCAGAGACATGCTCAAAAATATCACTTATCTTTTTTATAGCTACTTTTTCTCCTGTGTGAGTATCAACTGCTGCAGCCACAACACCATAACTTCCCTTGCCAACAACCTCTTGGATTTCATACAAATTTGTTTCGCCATATTCAGTGAAGAAATCGTTGAAAGGCATGTTCTGGCATGTAAAAAGAAATATCAGCAATCAAAATTAGAAAGTTAACAGTATCATAACTGACTAGCGCAAATGAGAAGCAAGTTGATATTATTCACAATAATATCAGGAAAGCTTAAACAATATGTTGTTAACGACAATTAATGCATAATATAGTTTCTTCCATATATAGAATAATAGAATTTACGAGTAAACAGGTTCTTATTACCGAGTCCAGTGCCAAGAAAGTGAAAATTTAGGAATATTATGCAGGATTTATTACCGGATCCATCAATAAAACTGGTGCGCATATATCAACATATTAGTAGGTCAACAACTGTAATTAAGAAGTGTGAGGAGTTTACCGTCACTCGAAACACCTTTTAATATACACCAAAAGTAAATGGCTGCCCCAGATAAAACCCAATAACCAACTAGGAAAACTTAAGTCTGCAAGTTGCACAAATCAAGAGGTAAGTCCTAAATGCTCAAAAAACAAAATCCAGGACCACAGAATCTGAGCACATGCATAAGCTGGTCTTTGCAAATGAAAACATATTATCTGGTGTCATTAGCTTTACTTCCTCAAAAGCACAATGAAATATTATATTGACAACTAGAATATGAATCACAAAAGGCATAGATTTTTGTAGAGTTAGGAAGACAATAGTACGAAAAATGGCCAGTAGTTAAAAAAAGGAACTTTGAATCGCAACGAAATCCGAAACACGTTTTTTTTTTTAAAAAAAGTGAAAATTATAGAGTTACTCAAAATGATCGGAAAGCTTTCGATTTTTTTCTTGATATTGCATAAGAATAACAGAACCAACATACAGAACTCCAAAATGCTCTACAATTTCAAAAGAAAACATAACAAGCAAATTAAATAAAATCCAAGAGAAAACACAACTAAACCAGACTGAAAAAGGTAAGCAAATTCAACACTAAAAACAGAGGAGGAGAAAACAGAAGTGACGCCATAGTCCATCAAAACAAGTAAAAAAAAAGCACCAGTACACAGGAAAATGAATCTGAATTTCGTCAAAGTAATCGAATAGATCTTAACAATAAATCCATAACCAATTGACCAAATTCATTCTTCCTAACCTATTTCTAACCTATTTCACGCAAAATCAAACAAACAAACAAACAAAAATTGAGCATGAATTGTTAATTTAAACGCAAACAAATCAAGATGCTTAATTGTTTACCTGAATCATTTTCACAAATTAGCTTAGAGGCGCGGAAAGAGCTCTTCCTCGCACTCCAGAAAAAATTGGCAGCAGATGAAAATGACTTCTCGCAGAATTTCTACTATTATATTAAACCCTTCACGTACACAAGAGTTGAATTTAAAGTAATTCAACTTTTTGAATATATAAGGGTAAATTTGAATATTCCAATATTTTGTGGTTGCCTTTTTCTGTAGAAAATTGAATAGTTCAATGTATTTTATTCATATTACTATATTTAGTAATTTTCAGTAATTATATTATTTGTTGCTTTGTTGTAAAACTTGTCATGTACTGTAAAAATATAATTCGAAAAGAATATTTCAAAGAGTCTTATTTCCTTAATCCTATTCAATTGTTTTGACTGTCTCATTAAATAATACGCGTCTAAAGTCTAAACAACTAAATAAAATTTCCAACAACTTGTAATAATTAAAAAAGAAATATTATATTTTTTTTATTAAAGAATTTGATTATTAGCACGTTTGATCCTGTACATTATAAAATTATATTTTTGGTTCCAGACTTCCACTATTTTGTTTTTCACTTTTGGTCCATTCATCTCCTTAGGGATGAAATACGCAAAACTAAGACAATTTAATGGAAACAAAGTGCTAAATTGATATAATATTTTATGGAATCGAGAATGCAAAATATTTTTAAAAATTAAAAGTGCAATTTAGTAAAGCATATGACAAAAAATATAGGAGTACAATATTCCTGAAAATTTGGGATTCAAAATAAATTATTTAGATAATGGGACTATAACAGAAAAAGTCGATTTTGTGGCAAAAAGTAACTAGTTTTTTTTTATTTTAGATTGTGAATATATTCATGAATTATTTATCAATCATTACATTATAATATTTTCATTAACTATCAAACTACAAATATAAATTCCAATAATTATCAAATTAAAAAACAAAGTCAGACAATTAAGTAACTACCAGACAATAAATAACAGCCAAATCTATTTATTTGGACCTACCCTATAGAGATTGAAATGTTCCAAATAATTAGTTAACAATTTAAATAACAGCCAGATCTATTTATTTTTAGAGATTGAAATGTTCCAACTAATTAATCAACAATTTAATAACACAATCCGAAACTTTGACACAAATTATATGCTATTTTTGCATTTTTTACATAATTTTTTTTTTTTTATGTAATATTTTTTTATACTTTTAACTTTGTACTTTACAAAATTACATTTCTAATCATACATCTCAATATATTTTGTATTAATACTTCCTGTCTAAGTAGATTGTCTCACTTTTATAATTTTGATTTCAAACTGTGATAAAAAAAATTCAAAATTTTGAAATATTGAGATAAAACGCATTTTTGTAAATACATAATTATAACATTAAAGGGTCAAATAATATATACTAAAATATGTAATTTTCATGTTTAAATAATTCAAGATTTATTTTACTTTTCTTGTTTTATGTGATCTATTATTATTTTAAATGGATAAAGATATTAAACTACGTCATCTAGTGCTGTCGGTGCCTTACAATCCACGAAAATTCTGCCGTAAAAAATCCCATTAAAAAAAGGAAAAACGGAAAGGAAAGGCCAATGGAGAGTGAAGCTTTGGATCAAAGGAAATGGTCAATATTCAAATATGGACAAGAAAAATAAATAATGAATTATTTTCTTTAGTCTAAGTTTTTTTTCAATAAAAAAAAGATTAAATAATTGTGAGGAAAACACCCTCCCCACATAGGTTCTGTAGTAGGGAAAAGACGAGAGAATCTGCACTTATGAGAAATTCAGTGTATTGGGTTGTGAGCCTTATCTTATCACATCATAATATCGTGCCATTACTCGTGGGCCGTGGCCCCATACCTGCAAAAAATATTATGGCTTAATTTCACGCGTTGAGCCACAATTTTTTTTTTCTAAGTAGTTGGGTTAGGTGCCATTTCGATTTGGTTTGAAAAAGTGGTCGGAGAGTTTTTGACGAAACTTGAAAACTCGATCTGCATAATAATTTCAATGGAATATTTAGATAATGAAATATTACTTAGGCTATGTTTGATTCTTGAATTTCAGTGAGTAAAAAATTAAGGAAAATGTTTTTTCTTGCATCCAGTGACGCAACATTGAGCTTCATTTCTTGTTCATTTGCATTTTACTTGTCATTTTACTCACTGGAATCCATAGACCAAACATAGCCTTAAATAATGGTTAGTGGGGTTTTGAAAGCTTGAGAGGTGATTTGGGTTGAAGTTTGATGAAAAATTCTTGCATAGACCTGGTCTATGAGCTTTTCATGGGCCTTGTGGTTGTAAATGCACCACATCATACATTGTGAGAGCATGACATCATCAAAATGTATTACGTGGTGCATTTACAACCACAAGGTCTACCACTAAGCTCATAGACCTGGTCTATGTAAGAATTTTCCAAGTTTGATTGTTGGGGTTTGAAGGAGAAAAATAGATGATATATGCCAAATCAATAATTTTGTGTGTGAAAAAAAAAATGACAAATGTCAGATCAATAATTTTACAGATTTTGAGTAGGATTTTGTAAGTTTTGATTTGAGTTGAAAATGGATTTAAACTGAGAACTCTTCAAACTCTTTATCTAATGTGGTTTGAGACCAAACTCAGTCAATCTACTTCCATATGAAGTTTGTACAATGATTTGATATCTACCGTTCCTATTTTTCCTTTTAAACCACCAAAAATCTTTGTCCAAACTCGATTTTGCCACGTCCATCCATTCACAAGACAAATATAATATCCTTACTTTGGGATTCAATTATACTTTAATCACACGATGTATATATTAATATTCTTCTTGTGATTGGTTGGGTATGTTCAAATCAAGTTTGGGTAAGAATTACGGGTCCGTTTAGATTGATTTTGGTTCTGTTTCGCCCTGTTTCAGAGTTTCAAAATTGTTTGGATGGTTTTGACGAAACATTTGGAAGACGATTTAAATTGATTTTGGTTGGAACATTGAGATGATAAAATATTAGTAAAATGGAATAATAGATAATGGGTTTTGAAGATGAGATATGATTTGGAATCATTTGGAATGTTGATGTTAGGAGGTGAAAAATTAATGACTGATGTCACATCAAAAAATTTATAAAATTAGATATGATATTATATTGTATAATGATTATATTATAATTATTAAAATGATAATTATAATAATAATAATAATTTAATGATGGTTATAAATAATATAATGTATTTAAATTATTAGATGGATAAATTTTATTTTATTTTTAATGATAAATATTGAATACTAAATCATAAGATAAATTTAATTATAGTTATATTAAGATATCGGGAATTTATTTGTATAAGTTTTTGATTATCTGTGAATATTATATAATTTTTGTATTTTTATATATGTATATATATTTATATTTATAAAAGAAAAACATATATATTTCACATGTACAACATAATACAATCGGTATTTGCATTTATGGGTGTTAATAAGATACGTATTAATATAATATATACCCACAAATGTATTGGGCCTGTTTGTTTGGCGTTTCCCAGAATTTTTTCGTGTTTAGGAAATGCCAAACAAACATGTTTTCTATTTTCCGAAATAAATTTTCATCCATTAATTTTCTCAAACTACTCTCTCAAAAGCCAAACAAACAACAATTTTATTATCTCTAAACAAAACCTATACAAACTCTATTTTGATTTGACATAAAGTAACATATCTCTTACATAATTTATCTCACATAACAAACATGATTTGACATAAAGTCTTACACATATTACACCTACAACCCAACTCTTCCAAAAAAACCTACACCTACTTTATTTCTCAAATCACTCTCTCAAAACCCAAACAAACAACATTACGCAAATCGAGATTATTTCACAAACCTCCACTATTCTCCCAAACTACTTTCCCAAACGCCAAACAAACAAGCCCATTATGTATATAATCAATATGTTAACATGATTTTTACCAAAAAAAATGTTAATATTATAGTAGTTTATAGGGCTCGTTTGGTTGCCAAGACCAGATTACACTGGATTGGGCAGTTTATCCGGTCCATGACACTATTTTTTTTTATCTTAGACTGAATTTAAGTTATAATCCGATGTTTGGTTAATTTTTTTGTAAGAAATGGTCCTCAACCCATTAAATAGCCCATTTTAGTGAAAATGACGAATTTATCCCTAAAAATTAATGAATTGTATCTCCTTACCAAACGTAAACACATTGGTGGAGAAAAGGAAGAGTAGATTGATATCTCCTTCCCAAGCTTAATAATCTCAATATTTGCAAAAGAATTAGGGTTCCTACCGTCGATTGATATCCCCTCCAAATAATATGAAATTCTTCAACTATAAGAATGAAAGAGGAGAAAAGGGAGAGTAGTGATTAATACAACATCAATTTCTCATGGTTTAGTAAAGAACTGAATTAACAAAAAAAAAAAAAAAAGGAAGAAGTCGTACCTGCTATGGGAAGAAGGAAGTGAAGTTGCCAAGATAGCTATATGTATTTTAATTAGGGAAAGGGCAATTAATGTAAATAGAAGAAAAATGCAAGGACAAAAATGTCCCAAGAAATCTTGTCACCCACCACTATTTTGAATCCCAGGGTCGGAGACCGGACTTGAATCATGGGATTAGGCCCATGTGGCACTATAATCCCGGGCAGCCCACAGTTTGGGTCTTGGCAACCAAACGGCCCATTAAACTTGCCACGTCACAATCCAGGGCTCTTATCTTGTCTAATCTTGACAAGCAAACGGGCCCGGACCAACTTCTACTGATATTATGGCAGAGACTTTTGAGTGGTAAAATAGTAAAATACTCTGAGCACATGCAACAATCGTTTGAAGGGCGGGCCCCACTTTGGACCACTAACACAACTCTGTTTCGGATGTAATGAAACGGCGTCTCTGACATTTTGGGCCAAATGCAATTGGATCGATATTTGGCCCGTTTTACTAAGCGAAACTTTGGGCGAAATTCGACCCAAACATTCAAACTTAATTAGAATGAGGTTTGTAGTTTCATCGAGTTAAATTATTTTTCTTAAACTAAAATCAAGCAAAAATCAACAAAAACTCTTCCATATAAGGTCATAGTTCTAATTTACAATAACGAGTAAATAGCACTTTTGGTTCTCTCAATGGCAAATTTTTGCACATTCGTTCCTCTTAATTTTTTTATATCAGATTCGTCCCTCTTAAATTTTTTGTATCAGATGTGTCCCTTTTATCAATGTAGTGTAACACATTCGTCCCTCTTAAATTAAAATACATCAATTTTCGTCAATTTTAGGATCTATTTTGATGTATTTTGGATTTAAAAGGGACGAATGTATTGCACTACATCGATAAGAGGGACGAATCTACCATAAAAAATTTAAGAGGAATGAATGTGCAAAAATGTGTCCCTAAGGAAGACCAAAAGTGCTATTAACTCTACAATAAATGGTGTACCCTATTTCACGAATAATCTTTTCTCCACTGCATCAATCAAATATAAAATATTTTTGAGTTACTTCTAAAGTTCAATATTGAACATGGGCAGGAGTAGAGCTCCAGAGCTCCCCAGCTGCCCCTGTCCCCACCCTTACCCCTGCCTATTCAAATTCAATCATGAAGCTCCTTACTCTATTTAATTTTAATTTTTTTCTTTCTCGCTCTCACCATTATAATAATTCTATAATAATAATAATAATAATTATAATTATAATAATAATAATAATAACAAATATAATCATAATAATATTAATAAAATTAAAATCTTTAAATTAAGAATAATAATAAAACACATTCATGAAATTGTCGGAGTACAACACGAAACACATAATTAATTATAAATAAAATATTATAAATTTCAACACAAAATTATGTTTACAAAAATATTATATAATCACCTATATACTAATTTAAATGATTTAGTTTTAATTGTCCCTTTTTAAAAAGGAATTAAAATTACAATTTAATAAATTAAAATGTCAAAAAAAATATGAACAATAAAAGTTGAACAAAAAACTATATCACAAAACACATAAATATACTACGCTTAATTAATAATACCAAATTAAAAAAAAAAATATTTAAATCAGAGAACGTCAAGTGGTGTCGCGCCTATCAGGGTAGCTGGAAGCTCCCCAACTACCCCCAACCACCCCCAATTGGGTTTGCTCTAACATCCATGAAAAATGCAAGAGTTTATTAGGCCCCCGGTAGATCAAACTACGAAACTAAGTCACAACTAATTCAACCTTAATTTGTTTCAGATTTAAGTGAAATCATGGTTAAAATCAAACGGAACATATTGAAATTTATCATTTATATTTTTTTTAATCTTAAACTCTATTAAAATACTTGATTTTTCTCAAATGTCCTAAATATTTTTTCCTTTCAAATCCTAACATCAAAATACAGTCCAAATAACATCTTGAATCTTCAAAATTCAAAAAATTCAACTTTGAAATTCGATCTAAGCTGAATTTCAAGAATTCATCAAACCGCCCAAACTAATATTGTGAAATTGAAACTTGATAAAAGTAGACAAATTGTTAAGTAGGCCCTGTTTGAATGTACTTTTACTTGATTTGATTTGATTTTGGTGAAAATATTTTGATTGAGTTTCTCAAAGATTCTATTGAAATTGACATGAATTTATTTTGGTTACAATCTTTCAAATGTTAATTAGTGATAAGTTAATGACATATGTTCAATAACAACTTGGCAAGTGGTAACTACAAAAGTATCATAATAATTTAGTTATTACTCTCTCCTTATTTTTTATTTGTCGCTTTGGCAAAAAAAGAAAAAAATTATTTAAAATTAATTTTTTTCTACCAATATTCACCTTCTTGTTAATGCTACTATTAATGATGTTATTATTTGATTAAAAGAATGTTTTGGATTTTTGCTTAAAAAATTTGGCTATTTATTGTATTTTTTAATCCGTGTGCAATCCTCCAAAACGACAAATTAAAAATAAGAGGGAGAGAGTACTTTTTGTTATCACTATATTCTTTTCACTTTATTATAATAATTAAATTATGTTCACTAAATATACATCAAAATTGACATCAAACATTTACAACAAAATTAAAGATAAAAAGTATAGGACAATTTTTAAGAAACATTAAAGTTGCCCATCCTTTAAAATTTAATAATATGATCTGCTTTGTTGCCAATAAAAGTATGGGCCGACCCGAATAAAGTGAGCCATACCCAACTTAGTATCCATTATCAGCCCAGCCAATAACTAATTGGGACTCATCCCCTGCAATAATGAGAAAAAGTCTTAATTGTCCTCCGTTTCTCTTCAAAATTACGGAAGTTACCCTCATTAAGATTTCTCCATCGCCCAAATATTTTGTTAGCATCCATTACAGCTAGTCCTAATCAGTCCCATTTCACAGGTTCATTTCCCTTTTTCCCGTCTTTATTTTCTCCTGTTTATGTATTTATAATTAAATTTCAAGTTTTGGACTATTTGTTGAAATTCGCTCAATTATAAGTTTTGCTCATGCGTATTCGTTTCTCCCATAAAATTTCGCTTTCATTCATCTAGGTTTTAATTTTGATCATTTATCCTTGATTTGTTTGAGCTTTTATTGATATGATGTACTTCATAATTTATTTGTTATTGATATTATGTGAATGGCATTCTTTTGGATTTAGGACTTGAGGAAATTGAGTATAGCGCTTTGATAATTGTTCAGGGGACAAGTTTTATTGTTTGGTTCGAGTAAACTTGTATTAATGTGTGGGAATTAATCAGTAATAACATGTAAATAATTTTATTATAAAGTTCTATGTATTGACCAGCAGATGTTTCTGTTTTTCTGTCGGTTCGATATTTTGAAGAATTGCTGATCGTGTGTCTGTGTAAGATCTGTATTGGTGAAATGCTGGCCTGGTGTTTTAATTTTTTTGTAGGATTAATTTTAGCATATGCATTCTCTTCTTGGAATTCCGGACATGCTTGGATTGATTATCAGCAATTATGTTCTACATAATTTTTTTTGCTGCATTTACGTTTTGCTTTGGCATAGAGTTTGTCAATTCTTGAATCATACTATCGTTTTGGTACTTAGGTTTATAGAGTTTTATTGATGCATTCATATTTTAGGCTTACAGGGTGTTAAATCAAGTTTCTAATGTAAGGTGTTTGCGTTTTTCCGCACTGGAATTCAAATACATTTGATGGGGACAGAATGGCATTTAGATGTTATTAGGCTTTTATATGCAGAACCAAGAACCATATTATGTCTTAATCCAATTGCCCAAGATTATATTTAACTCTTAAATTTTTGGTTTTCTTTTTGCTAAACCTTTTCTTTCTGTTCCCATTTTCTTTTCTTCTTCCCTGACCAGCCAAACACAACTCTCACGGAAGCTATTAACTTCCTCATACGACATGTCATTTTCCCGGCTTTCCAGAGGAACCCATTTCTTCTCTTGTATTAAAACTCATCTTCATCGGCCCCCCTCTTTATCCAGGTAAAATAACTCTTTCTCTATTATTTTTATATCTGAGTTTTTTCACAAATATAGAAGAATGGCTAATTGATTATGATTAATCTTTTTGGTTAATCAAGGTGTCTGGTTGATGGTGTGGGCTCAAGAAACAATTTTGTGGGAGCATATGGTAAAAATATATATTCACGAACTAATCATCTATCTAAATCGAAGAACTATAATTTGGAGAAGTTGTGTAGGAGTATTACTTTTGGTCGGCAGTATGCTACAAGTACAAATGCTACCAGTGCCACCACAGAAAAGAGATCTAATAAGATGCTTGTTTACTTGACGGGATTGGTCTTTGCAATGGTGGGGTGTACTTATGCTGCAGTTCCTCTTTATAGGAGGTTTTGTCAAGCTACTGGTTATGGCGGTACTGTCCAGCGTCGAGAGGTTGTTACCTAGTCTCACTTCATTTTATCGAGCTAATGCCAATATATCCCCCCGTGATGTTCAACTTTTACTTCTTTGTGATTTGAAAAAGAGCACTTCACCCCCCCCTGTAAAAATTTCAAAGATGCAATTTACCTCCTTCAACTGGAGAGTGTAACTCACGAAATTGAGAGTGGGCCTGAAAAGTCTTTTTGTATTCTTTTTAAGTTTAAAATTGTTAGGGAGGCAGTGTGAAACTTTGATAAGATTGTAGGGTGGGGTGGGGGTGGGGGTTTAAAGTGCTCTTTTTCAAATTAAAGGTAGGTAAATTGAACATTATGCATGTCACAGGCCATCAACTCCATTTTTATCTGTTGTAATGATCTGGTATTTGATAATAATAATGATGATGATGATGATGCAATATTTCTTGGTGTTTTTTCAGAGTGTTGAAGAAAAGATTGCTCGTCATGCCACGGATGGCACTGTAACTTCCAGGTGTGACTCTTATAATAGCTTAACATATGTCTACCCACTTCGTTCATAGATTATTATGTTTGGAATTTGGATTCACCTGTTTTTACAGGGAGATTGTTGTGCAGTTCAATGCAGATGTCGCTGATGGGATGCAATGGAAATTTGTTCCAACTCAGAGAGAGGTACTTAGTATAATTTCCATGTTTATCATATGTAGACGAGGATCGAAATTTGTTGTTAATGCGTAAAATTTTTGGTTATCTGAAAATAAAAGTTATAGCTTTATCAAAATTGTGTTGTTCGAGTATAGGTAAGGGTGAAGCCAGGGGAGAGTGCTCTTGCATTTTACACTGCTGAAAATAAAAGTTCAGCCCCAATAACTGGTGTATCTACATATAATGTTACTCCGATGAAGGTATATATACATTTTTTCATTTTTGTTCAATCTTTGAGGGCCCAAGGGCTGTCAAGTTTCGGAAATGACCTTTGTTTTCATGCATTTCAGAAAAGGCGTTGTTTTATAGATGAAAATATATAGTTGATACAATGGATAGATTTTTTTTTTTCAGGCGGCAGTTTATTTCAACAAAATACAATGCTTTTGCTTTGAAGAACAGCGGCTTCTTCCTGGCGAACAAATTGACATGCCAGTAAGTATTTTCTTCCCTATTCATCAATGTCGAAGGGACGTTGTAATGATCTCGTTTAATGTGGTATAAAAATGAATTCGCAGGTCTTCTTTTACATAGACCCCGAGTTCGAAACGGATCCGAGAATGGATGGTATCAACAACTTGATTCTTTCTTACACATTTTTCAAGGTTTCTGATGATAATAAGTAGTGCCATCACTTCAACACAACAAAAACAGGTTTTGTAGGTTTGTACTTAGCGTCAAAATCCCATTTAATTTAAGGGAAAGTTTTCTTGATTCCCAAAGTTAAATAAGGAAGAGAAACAAGATATGTATGATTAGAGATTTCAAGCTTTGTTGTGGTGCTTTGAGAAGGGAAATAATTGAATATGAAGTTGAGATGAAATTTGATTGTAGATATGGATATTGTTGGCATTCATTTCTGATAATATATTTAGAGCTGAGTTTGGCCCCACGCACTTCTAAATCTCTGTTGTGATTTTTAAAATGTTATGACTGAATTGACCTAATATTTGATTAGTTAGGAGTTCGAAAATCAAAATAAGCTAGCAATGTACTTGGGATTGAATTCGGATTTGATCTATAAACCTTTGATTGTGTTCCGTTTATTGTACATAAAAAGTCGAATTTGAACTATAATTTTCGTTTGTGAAATTTGTTCAGATTGGATAGAATCATAGGGCTACTAGGGAAGAGTTTTGATTCGGTTTTATTTTGATTTGATTTTAAAAATTGGATCGAGTGTTTTCTCGAAACCTTTAAAACTCAATTTCAAATTTTGATACAAAATCTAGATAACAAGTAATAGTTACATCTTCAATTAAGATTTTATTTTAGAGTTTGTAAATCAATCAAACCTAGTCAATAAATCATATTGTAGCATACAATTTTACATATCTTTACCCAAAAATTTATAACAACGATGCACTAACCATAAATCAAAATTGGTTATTAGCTTCTTCTTTTTTAAATGGATTCTACATCACATCTATTGTCTACTTGTCAAGATTTGGTTTTTAAAAAACATAAATATATTAAGGAACCTTCGATCGATATACACGGGATGTTATACACACATAATAACACACCACTACAAGTAAGGGTGAGTTTGACCCAACGATTTCAATTACTTTTATAATAATTGATTATATCATAATTACTTTTGATACAATTGCGTTTACTATAATTGATATAACGTTTGGTTTCAATTTTTCATAATTGATTATAGAAATGTAATATTTTATCTAATTTTCAAAACTTTCCTTATATATGTTGAATATAATACCATCTAATAATTTTATTTAATACACACATAAAAATACACAGGAAGGGTGAGTTTGACCCAACGATTTCATAATTACTTTTACATAATTACTTTTGAGACAATTGCGTTTACCATAAGTGATATAACGTTTGGTTTTAATTTTTCATAATTGATTACAGCTAATTTTCAAAACATTCCTTGTATATATGTTGAATAATACTATCTAATAATTTTATTTAACTATCACAATACCCATGAATATTATTAAAAACAAAACTACATTAATTATATTAACTTTTTTTCATTCATAAATGCAAAATAAGACTGATAAATACAAAACAACTACTTAATTACTTATTATTATTTTTTTACTTTAATACATAGTAAAACTAAACAGACGGAGTCCGGATTTAAAATCAAACCTTCAAAATAAACAGGTAAAACACTATTTATAAATAGTAAATATTATATACTTTATTAAAGTAAATAGTACTTTTGTCGTTTACTTCTTGTCGGCAGCTTCATTTTGTCTTGCAAAAGATTCTTCCGCATTCGATTTTCCTTTGAGATTCTCCTGCTAAGTAATCAAATTATGTGCCTGATTAGGCCAAATTGTGTGCCTGATTAGGCCATTGATGTGTCTGAATTGAAGATTTTCAGATTTTTTATCAATTTTTTTTTTAATTTCGTCAATATAATTTTTAAGTTGAATTCTCCTTGCAATATGTATGCAATGCACTCGGAGTCTCTTTTTCTTGTGCTTTTTGGTAGTTATTATTAACTTCCTTGATTGAATCTATAAGATCTTGTCCATATAATTTATTAGTATTTGGGTTTAATACTACTAATTTTTTCGAAAAATTTATATGATAATTTCTGTAAATACAGGGTATATTTTCCCGGGTATAACCAAACCGTGGTGACCATTTCCATATCCATGGAATCGAAAATTCCATGAAGAAATTCATTGAGGCAATTTCCTCGATCCGTTTTTCTTTATTTTCTGTTTCTTTCAATTTTGGTGATAACTTCACCCATTCGGTATATAATCCTTTGAATTGCTCTGGTAAAATATTAATTGAAGGGCCGTGGAAATTCCACCATTTAATAAACCAATTTGGTATTGGGTGTTTATAAACCTCCCCACAAATTTTTATTAACCAAGAATGTTTTTTCTTTGCATTTTCGTAAAGAAATGTTTTTTCAAAAGCTTGGATATAATCCCAGAAATTAAATTTTATTTGAGTTTTTAACTCAGGATCGAAAAATTCTTTTTCTTTGAGGGGTGAAATTCCCCATTCTTGAGTAGATATAATTTTTTTGATTATTATTTTACTAAAATTAATAGTTTGGGTATTACCATAAAAATGCTGAATTTCAGCTGTTCCTGTAAATTTCAGGACATTCTGATAGTATGATCGTTGTTTGTATGATCCAGATGTATATGATGCTACATCGAGATCAAGATACCTTGAAATAATTGTCCAAGGCGATTCTTTCCATTGTAAATCGCAATTTTCAATAAGAAGTATTACTTCTTTTGAGGTTTTTTGTTCCTCATTATATGAGTTTGAGTCCTCGTTATCTTCCTCTGATATGACATTATCATAAGATGGAATATTATTCTCTTGTATAAGATTTAGGAATTCTTTGTAAAACGGATTGTTCTGGTCTTGTGGGATATTACCCGATGTCGACGATGATGCAATATTTGCAATGTTCTCTGCTCTTAGCCACTGATTTCCAAATTGGGATATAACCCTTCTTCTTCTTCCTCTATAAGAGGAATTTCCTCTTCCTCTTCCTCTTCCTCTGCCTCTGTCTCTACCTCTACCGCGAGGAATGTAAACGCAAGGAAACATTCCTGCAAATATTCACGTGTAAGAAAATCAGGGAGACTATTTATTTTTTATTATCCAAGGATTTTTATTTCTTTCGAGACGCGTTAGACATATTAAGTGAGAGATTCCTGCAAATATTCACGAGTAGAAAATCAGGAAAACTAACTTTTTTTTATTATCCAAGAAATTTTTTTTTTTTTTTGAGACGAGAACATCTCCCAACAGGGATCAGAGACACTGTTATCTTTCCCTTTTTTATAAATTAAATTTCAAAATCAAAAGGGGTTAAATGTGCTTTCCACCTTGCAAACATTTGTTTGGACACATCATGTTTAAAATCCTTATTAAACATAAATCTTGCTGATTGGCAATCTGTTTTTATAATAAATTTTTAATTATATAAATCATCTTGAAATATTAAAACACATTTTATAATTCCAAGAATTTCTTTAACTACGGATTTCCGATCCCTAAAATGTAGTTCTAACACATTTATATTTAACCTTTTATTAAAGCTAATTTATACAAGTAAATAAATAAATTAAAACAGTAAATATTACCTTAATAAGTGACAATCATGCGACCTTTAAATGTCTTCAAGACTTTATTTATTTGGAATAGTTTTTACTACAGATTTACAAAATACAAAATAAGCTTTTAAATTAAAGAAAATATAAAGAGGGCAGTGTTTAAGAGTCTGCCTCAGAATAAGAAGAGGAGGAGAATAAATAGACGGAGTTCGGACATGAAATCCGGATTTCAAAAAAGAAAAAACTGTTTATGAACAGTTAAAACACTATTTATGAATAGTAAATCACTATTTACTTTATTAAAGTAAATTGTACTTTTGTCTTTTACTCATTGTTTGATTTTAGACCATCTTCAATGAGGATGGATTCTCTTTCCCTCAAGACTCAGCTCAAATTCCTCTATCTCCTTATACTTTTATTTTTATAGTTATTTTTAATGATTCAATTTTCTCATTTCATTTAATTTCAATTCACATATTTCTCCATTCTCACTTAATAAAAATAATAATAAAAATAATAATAATAATAATAATAATAAATATATAATATTAATAATAATAAAATAATAAAAAATAAAAAAATAATTAATAGTTATAATAATTGTAAATTAAAAATTGTCATTAATAATAAGAAATTTAACATTGGCATTAATAATAATAAGTTATGTAACATAAAATTGTTTTAATCCATAAATCGTATTTAATTTTTATAAATTATTTTTAATTATATTTTTAATTAATTTCAATTTTTATATTTTTCCGCTCTCATTTAATATAATTAATAATAATAGAGCTAAATAATAAATTTAACATTGTCCATAAAGTCACAATATTACATGTAATAAAATTAAATTAATGTTAAGTTCATTAAATAAAAGCAGAAATTATATAAGTATAATATTAAATTAAGGTTAAGATTAAAAAAAAAATTAATAATTTTACATAGTAAAAAACGTTTTTATTAATTTTTCCTATTAATAATCAAATTATACCTAAAGAAAAAAAAGAACAAAATAGGGTTGGGCGCATTGCCCAGCCAATTAATGAAGTGGGTGGGGCGGTCTGGACTGTCACCACCCCACCACTTCAAGCGGTGGGTGAAACACATCTCCATGTCTTCAATTTTCTTCCCCTTGCATCATAAATCTTCATTTTTTATTCCCTTCCTCCCACTCCATTAATGGAGATGGCCTTACAAGAAGGGTATTTCTTTATTTACAAATAAAATGTGATGGATGATGATAGATCTTTTAAATGGCATTATGTTGGGTGAGAAGATGCTATTGAAATCTTTAGTTGAAGTGTTTGGGCTGGATTGTGAAAAATAAAGATTAATATAGATTATATATTTGGGATTTCCAAAGGGTATTATAAAAAGATCGAGTTAGCTAAATCCCTTTTGCTTTTGTAGTTAATGGATGAGAGTAACTTTTTTGAGAGGTAAACTTTTCATTCAATTGGTTCACTTACTTTTTAGTGGTAAATACACATTTATAGTACAATCTAGAAAGTGTGAATGCTCCTACAAAATGATATTAGCATATTCATGAGATATCATGATAAACCTAGAAATTTCTAGAACTTTCAGGCAAAAAATCTCACACATAGACAAATATGAATTCGCTATATTTAGAGGCTAGTCGTTTTCACTAGACCAGACACCCGTTTGTGTACAAAGAATCTTTGTCAATAGTGTAAGCCATATCATTCTTCTGTATATACCTCTTCTCTGAAATAATCTTAGTTTGTGGATGAAATTTTAGTTTGATAATGGACAATGGAATTTACAATGGCTTATATTGCTGCAATTCACAATCACTAAAGCATTAAAAAAATTACCAATTCCACTTGGTCTTGCTTACCTAAAATCTATTTCATTGGACCTTTTCGAATTTTCAAAACATTTATTATATCAAAGTCCATGGAGAATCATACTTTAGCCGCATTTCAATAAAAAAAAAAATTGAATTTAGGATTTAATAAAATTTCCATGCCACTCTTGAGTTCTCCCTAGTGTAAGTTTCTTCTAATTTAAAATTAGTATTGTTAGTTATTACTTATTATTTGTACTTTGGCATAATTTATGAAATATTAAAATTCTTCTAGCTCAAATCAAATCTCAAATTTATGAAACACACAAAACTCAACATCCAAACTCGATCAAAATGATGCTTTAAAAATTTCGCTGAAACCATTCAAATCCTTAATAACCATGAATATTACTGCTGTAACCTATTCTATATTAGCTTCAGTCTCTTAATAGCCATGGAAGTTACTGTTGCTGACAGAGAGTACCTGCACAATTACACCAATGTTAAATCACTTTGATTAATTATCAAGGATTAGTATAATCTCAATATGAAGTAGATATCCACCATGTGCAATAAATGATGGAAAAAAATTGAAACTGGAGCAAGATAATTAACTTTCTCGTTCTTTTGTTTCGTCGATAAGCTCTATGGCCTAATCAGAAGGCAATAAAGAAGAAGGGGTTGCAAAAGGTAGTATACGACGCTAAAAGAGAATTGCTGGGGAGATAGGTGACATTTACATGTAGAAGAAGGGAAAGGACAAGGACATAGAGGATGACTAAAATCGTTACATAATCGCAACATTACGCCACAGTTCTATCATGTATCAATTTGGAATCTTAGATTTATTAGCCCATAGTAAAAGCAAAAAGTTACATAAAAAAATACTAATAGGAAGTTCAACTAAGGTAATGAAAAGATTCTAGCATGCCGACGCAACAAGCACATATGAGGCAAAGAAAACAAATGAATATATAAATACCATGTTAGTGTATAGTTGAGATGATCCCGTGGCATTACTGAACTATGAATCAGTGTATAGTGTATCGCCTAGGACCCCGACTATAGAGGGGCCTCAAAAAATTATTTTGTAAATTTAACTCATATTTTTCTATTTGATAAATTTTTTGTCAAATAAGATGTAAGAATGCAGTAAACTTGGATAATTTTCAAATAAGGTCTTGCCTTATTTATACAACCACATTCTCGAACAGACAGTGAAAATCAACTTGATCTAGTGGCTAAAACTGATGCTTTAGAGACTTTTCATATATACTTATATAGAATGTTTTACTCCATAATCTAGAACTATGTATATTAAAAAATCCTCTAGAAATCGAGCAAAACACTGCTCTGATACCACTTGATGGATGAAAATCACATATAACATGAAAGTGGATTTTCTAACCCTGGATCCATTTAGTCGATTAAAAGAGGATTACTCACCGTAGGAGTTTAAGAAAACCTACCAGAATCCATTGTTATGAAGCCTGAATGAATTGATGATTTGAGATTGAAGGAATTGATGAATTGAATCATCCAAGACTTGAAAATCTAGATCTGGTTACCAAAACTTTTCTTCAGTTGTTTTCTCTGATGGTGGGGAGAGAACACGTTGTTTTTCTGGTAACTGACCCAGGGACCAAGTCTCTCTATTTATTAACTGCAACATCAGTTAATAATTGTGTAATTATTAAACTAGCCCATCAAAGTTTAGTAATTACACTTTCAGTATTCTACACATATAAAAATACCTTATTTACCCCACACTTATATAAAATGATATTTCTTATGCCCATTTAATAATTAACTTAATTTGATCACTTTAATCGGACATACAAAATTGAAATAGCCCTTCTTAACGATCGACTAAACTTATTAAAAGTCCACCTAATGGAATTACTACTGAATAAACAATAAAAATTCCAACACTATGTTCAATCAAAATAAAAACATTGAGTAACTTCTATATCTATAAGTTTTTTTATTTACAATTTTTCTAGATATGTGTAAAAAAATTCCCGAAAAATCTCAAAATATTTGTAATATTTATGTTGCACCATATATGTTTGAAAATTTATGTGCAAGGCATGAAATAGTTTTTCCTGATCAACACAATCTTGCTATACTTCTATATTTTTCTTTTGTTGGCATTAATGTTCCATAATAAAATAATATAGGAGTATTTCTTAAATGGAGTTACTTCACTAAAAAATATCCCTTCACTTGAAATAATGATTTTACACTACTAATTTGTAATAACTACTTATAAAGACATAAATTTTCAATTAAAAATCCAACAGGTTTATTTTTTTGGAAAATGTCAATATGACCGTACTATTACGTACAACCCATGTACAACCCAATTTAATTGGCTGGAGGGATTTTGCTTTAAGTAAATTGTTTGGGCAACTTGTTTAACCTGTTAGTACATATTTTTTGCAATTTTCACCTCCATAATTTTGCTTTGTGGAAATATTTTGCAATTTTCATCCCCACAATTTCTTTAATTTTCATCTATTAAACATGTATCATGTATGCGTCTTTACCCCTAAATTTTGATTTTGCTATTAATTCTATCTGACATTTCGGCGTCGGTTCTAATTAAAAATGTCAAAACACATTAAAAATCTTAAATAATAAATTTGAGCTCATATTGAACACGATGACAACACATTTAAGCTTGATTTATTTAAAATTTATGTTAAGTCCAACAACAATCTCAAATTCAATAAAAAATTATATTAAATTTGAAAATATATTGCCCAAATATACTCGACCAGTGAATCTCGTTCGGAACTATAACTGTTGGAGATGTCTTCCATCTGATTTTTTCTTTTTAAAAAACACTGTTCAATTGAATATCAAAAGATGATTTAATACACTAGTAATTTAAATCAATAAAAAAACACTAATACCTCTTGATTATGAAGTTCAAAGAACAAATTAATATGAGTTAATGATGAAGCCAATAGTCGTCTTATTTTTCGTTTGAGAAAGTTGCTAAAAATTAGGGTTCATAGAAAGATTATACATCTACTAGATATAAGGACTTTTATTAGTTATAAATAATTAGTGCCAATTTTAGTAATATAATAAACAGAGAATTAGATATGGGGACTTTTATAAATTATAAATTTTGCCAATTTTAGTAATATAAATAAGTAGAGACTTTATTAAAATCTCAAAACATACGTAAATCTTACCCCAACATCAAGTAACCAAATCCGAAGTCAATTCCATTTCTTTCTCTAACAATAATCCTCAAAAATTGGAAAGCCTAACAACTTCCAAAATTAATGTATATATATATATAATATAACCTAAATCCAATCCCGAAAATCATCACATTCATATCATTCAAAAAAGAAGAAGCACTCCTAAATAAGAAAGCTATCGATCGATGGAAAAGTTTCAAAAACTCATCTTGAAACTGGCAGAAACTCATCCAAACAAGCCCTTAACTACGTCGGAGAAAACCCTCGTTCAAGATCGCTTGAACCAGTTGTATTCTCAGTATCAAACCCCTAATCACCCTCCTTATTCTGCGGTAATATTTTAATTTTTTTAATTATGTTTATATTCATGTTTTACTCTTTATTATTATTTTTTTGTAGTCATGTTTGATGTGATTCAGTATTGATTTGTCAATTAGGGTTATGATTTTTCTTCCGTGTTTAGAATATATAATTTCCTTATTAATTATTTATTGTCTGCTCTAAATGTGTATGGATTTTGAATTAATTTCATATGGCAAAAACTTATGGGTTATTATTATTATTTTTCTTTTTTCAGTTGTGACTTTACATATATAACGAATTAATACAATTGTCTTGTGATTAGAATAACAATTTTAGCTCAAAGAATGATGAATCACATAACATTTGTTGTGATTGAAAGAATTTGATCAACCGGATATAGATAAGAATTTCCCGTATTCCTGTCATGAACAATATTGTGTCAAATCAATGTATGAATAATACAAAGAGTCCTATATTGCGATTAGCGACTATGGCCTTATTTCACAAAACCCCCTATGTCATTGAAAACCTTCACAAAACTCCCCTCAAATTTTTTATACATAATGATATTCCGTCATGTTATGATAAGATTTCTTACACGAAACCGCGTTCTTGATCTTTTGGGGGTTAAGCTTTGTTGTTGACGTAGTTGTGAACAAGTGTTAGTGGTTTAAATTGTATGAAATTGTGTACGCTTGTATACAACTTAAAAATCAAGGCAAAAATAGACATAATAATAAAAAAAATTAACGAACATAGCTATAAAACGGAGTAGGGGAGAGTGTAAAGAGGATCTGATAAAAAAAGATTCTATGAAATAAAAAGGAGAGTGTGGTGAAGGTTTTCCACGACTCGATATATTTTAATTTTGTGCATTTTGCTCTAACTCTAACGAGTAATTCATTCTGATATTTGTCATGTTAAATGTCACTATTGAGTTCATATGGACATCTGTTTGACAAGTGTTCTAATTTATGGGTCACAATTGAAAATACAATTAATTGGATTTGAGTTTGATAACTACATTGATCTTTGTTGGATGTTTTTGGGGAAATTTGTTTTTCTGGTACCACATGATAGATCATTTTACAACTTGGTAAAATTGAACACGGAAATGCAAATTTGATACCATAATTTAAGTTTTCATTACAACGTGCATACCAAGTCCGTCTCCGTCCAAAAAAGAGGGCTTGTTATGAAAGTTGCAATGATAACTTAAACTGTGCTATCGAATTTGCATTTTCGTGTCCAATGGTACTAAAGTTGCAGAGTGGACTATTATGTAGTAAGAAAACAAATTTCTCAAATTTTTTGCTTCATACATTTTCTTGTTTTGGACATATTTTACCTATACCTTTTGTGTATATAATATAAAATAAAATCATATATATTCTTATAATTTTATAACTATACAATTAATTAATCATTTCCTTTCATGCACTTTTTTAGATGATAGAAAGGGCCATCCGTGAATTGAAAGAAAAACGAGGTTCAACTGAAAATTCCATATCCCAATTTCTAGAAAAAGAATATAACAACCATTTACCATGGGCCCATTCGGTATTACTAAAACACCACTTACAAAAACTCTGCGAGTCAAAAGACATTGTTATGACACGTACCAAGAGATATATGATTGCTGGAGAAGGAGTAATTAATCCAACTCCAAATTCGACGATCACAAAAGGTAGAAAAAGGAAAAGTAAGCCATCAAAGAGGCACGGCAATAAGGGTCGGAAGAATCGAAAACGGGAGAATCGGGAAAACGATATCCAAGAAACGGGAGAAATCGAAAATGTAGTGTTTGGTGAATTAGCTTCAACTTCAACTACTACTCCTGAAAGGCCTCCTGGCTTTGAAGAAGAATTGTGTGATCAATCAAAGCGTAGAGAAAGACAGCTCAGGCGATGGAGCAGGACTTGATGAATTTTTTGGTGAAAATAATATAATGGTATATAATTATATATGATTTGAAATGAAATTGAGAGTTTATATTGTGAACTAATGAATTTAATTTAGTGAATTTGATTTTATAAATAGCGTTTATTTTTTTTATATAGTTAGTTCTAGAATTATATAAATCCTAAAGAATTTCTATAAGTAGCCTATAGTTATTGTACTAATATTAAATTAAAAATAAAACTATAGTAGAAATGTGTTTATTGTATAAGTTACTTCTTTAAGAGCAAAATATATTTTATTTCCCAATATCACAAATATATCTTCTATTTTATATTAGTATTATATTTTAGTGTCATATATGTCACTAATATGTGTATCTATTGACATATGTATATTGCATGTTGGCTTGCATCAAATGAGAAATTAATGGGAAAATAAAATCAATATAGGAAAAAATATCGAAAAGAAAACGAATACAAAATTAGATTTTTTTACCCAATTCTCTTGAGCCGAAGAAAATAAGATATACCTTAGTAGTATATCATTTATATACAATATACAAAATAACTAAAATAATAGGATATATTAGTTATGTACATATATCTGAACGGATAAATCAAAATTCATTTGCACTCCATTTAATTGGAATTATAAATTTCCTAATTATAAATCAAATGTATCTAACCTATCTAATCAGTCTCATAGATATTCGCCCGAATCCTAATTTTCAACCTTTCGACTTAAGAATGTTAGCCCAACAGAAAATTATCATCAACGGATTGAGGAATGACCCAAAAGAAGCAGGCCTCCCAAAGGTTATGGGCTTTCCAAATGTGTGAAGACCAACTCTTGTATATAGGTCTGTCAAGGATCGGGTCCAGATTTGGACCCATACCCTCTCTACAGGTAGGAGTATAATCGAGTCGAGTAGTGTCGAACGACACATCATTCAAGCTTTGTTTGAATTTTATTGAGTTTGGTTTAATTGTTAAGCCGAGCTCAAACGAGTTTTATCGAACGAGATCGAACCGAGTATCGGGTAACTTGATATTTTGCATTTTATTACCAATTTTTAGCTTGTCGAGCTCGAGCCGAGCTTCAAAAGTTATCGAACAAAAAATAATGTTTAAGCTTGTTTGATTAGTGTGATGAACCAAACTCAAACAAACTTTTACCGAACGAGCTTGAATATCGAATAATTTGATTTGATTTTCAGCCATATCTATGGAGTCCGTAACTTATTAATAGGGTCTTTTAGATATTACATGACATATGCAAGTGAACATCTTCTTGATGTCCAATTTGTACTACCATAATAAAGTCAAATATTTAAAAGATACAAAATAAAAGAAATTTGGACACATGGGAAAGCACCCATCTCATTAATACAGCCAAATCCAACATAATATATAGTAGTAACCTTTTTTTTTTTTGTATAATATAAAGTAGTAACTTAGCTTGTAATTGAATAAATACATTTAAGTTAGATATGAGTTAGAATTATCCTCAAGCTCGTATATATTTGGGACATTCAAATATCAAAATTATGAAAGAAAATTAAATTATTGAAGAAGTTTAATAGCAATAACCACCTAATCTAAAATTCTTTTATGTTTTTTGACCCCATACACATTTACAAACAGTCACAACTCCAAACATTTTAACACAGTAACAACAGTTCAGAAAAAGGGGGAAATATAAAAACAAAGAAAATCTGGAAAATACATGCAATATTTTTCACCATTTTGTTGAGTAACATTTTGTAGCTCTTCCAGAAGTTAAGGCAGGCCGGAAAGTTTTCATAACTTCCTCGTACGTTGGCCTCTTGTAGTCCACTGCCTGATCGAGGTCACGGGATAAGGGCAAATAAGTCTTTTTACAACAAAAATCCATAATTTTATCAAGGAATTAAATGATTGAAAATAGATATACCTGCTCAATGACTTCTTCAGGGGTAGTCCATTTCCATTCTGCGAATTCCGGGTCTGCTTCACCAGTCGATAAATTGATTTCACTCTCGTCTGATGTCAATCTCATTAGAAACCTGTTAAATTAAATTAACCGCGCGAGTTAATTATTTAACATGCTAATAGTAAAAAATATACTAACAAACATAATCATTTATTGCCACTTTTTAAAGAATTAAATTGAAATTTATGTACGAAATAAATACACTAACCATTTTTGTGCTTGGCCGTGCCATTCCCCTCCCCAAAGACGATTAACTTTTGCTTTCACGGCAGGGGGAAAGTCGTACGTCAGCCATTCTTGAACCTGATAATTAATTAATACGACTTCTTCAAAACAAATAAACAACAACTTTCGATTTTCAAAGCCGTTATAAATGTCGGTAGTTAGTTTCTTTCAAACTACGCAAATAACGACAACATAACGACTTAAAGAGGTTAAAACCATTTAAAGGACATAAATACCCTTAAAGGGGGAAAGTCGTACGTCAGCCATTCCTATCGTATGGGAATCATTTTGAACCGTTCAAGCGGATTTCTCAAAGGAACCAAGAACGTGTGTATGGGATCGACTATGATATTTAGCTTTGGCATCCGACTTTTTCCATTAATTCAATAAGGATTCCATGAGTTAAGCAAGATTAATATATCAAATCAAAATTTTCATGTCTAATCTTTAATTTACGATATCCTTGATTGAAAAAAAAATGGACTTATAAGAACCAATATTTGAGACAGACCTCGTCTATTATTTCAGCCGATACCACTCCAGTTTCTTCCTTCAATTCTCTAATTGCTGCAGATTTCGGATCCTCACCTTCTTCAATACCCCCCTGATAATTAATCAAAGATTATAAGAAAATTATAAACAAAACAATCATATAAGTTCATGTCACGATACATTAAGAACAATTTTATGTGACTATCTCCAAAATTAAATTTTACGTGAACATATGCTAAATTTCGCATTCTTAGCTTTTATCATGGCAAATAATTTGGAAATGTAATGTAAGAAGTAAACTCAATACAAATAATTCCGAGAGAGTTAACTTTCTGAACCACATTTATTAGCCCTTAATTCCATTAAATCAAACATAAAATACCCGAAAAAAATCTAGACAAATCCCGCATAAACGAGCAAAGATTGAAGAAAAAAGAAGAAGATATAAACAAATTATATACTTTATTCACAGTATTTACCTGAGGCATCTGCCAAGCTCCAGGAACATTCAATCTAGAAGCCACAAACACCTGAAAAAAATTGCAAAAACTTTATTTGAATCTCATTAATTAATTAATCATCATCCAATTACAATTTTTTTTTTATAAAGAGTAACTAATTTCACAACAATATTTAAATTTTAAATCCTCATAAAATGTGTTATTAGATGTACACCAATTAACTCTCATCAAAGAAAGACAGAGACAATTAGCTATGAAATTAATGTCTAATTAATTCATGAAAAGCTAGGAAAGTTAAGGTGAATTTGACTTAGCGGTTGCAATTAATTTTAATAAAACCATTTTTTTACAATAATTGCTAATAGTAAAAATTGATTTTGTATAATTGTGGATAGACTATAGAGATCTAAAAGTGATTAAGAAAATTGACAACCAAACACTTTTTTCCAAAAGTAATTTTGGGAAATACCCAAAATAAGAAAAAATAAAAAAATTATACCAAATTACACAAAACCCAGAAATTAAATATGAGAATTGATGGCTCAAAACAAACAATAAGCAAAATAAAACAACAGAGACAAAAAAAGACTACATTTTTAATTAAACAAAAACAGAGTAACAAATAACTAAATCAATAAAACAATTAAAAAATAAATAAAAAGGTTTAATTTTTCCTTACCATGTTATCATCATTGATGAGACAAACTCCAACGTTGGGGCGATAACCAGAGGGCAGACCCTCCATTGATTTTTTTGCTTTTTATTTCTTGAAAGAATCACTTTGAAATAAAAATAAAAAGAAAATAAAACACAAATATGAAAAATGAGAGAGAGAGAAAGAGAGAGTGGGTTTTGTTTCTTTTGTTGTTTTGGTCTGGGGAATTAATGGAGATAATTACTATCTATCAAAAATAAAAGTCAAACACATTCATATGATATGTAATGTAATGTGTCAGTGTGTACTGTGTGTAAGAATGAGGTGATGATGACGTGGAGTGAGTTCCAGATTTAAAGAAGACTTTTCTGCTCTTTTTTTTTAATTTTTTTTTCTCATCATGGGGGATCCAATTCTGGGTGAATTCTTTTTAGGAAATGGTGGAGAAATTATATGGTGATGGGGAACACATATGCTCTTATTGTGAGCTCTCTTTGAGAAATTTATTTTCTTGGTATCACGTGATAGACATTTTGCAATATTGATATTATTGGACACAAAAATATAAATTTAGTACTACATGATAGATTTTTATTGAAATTTTGATATCATTTGGACAGAAATGAATGAAAAAATGTCGTTATCTTCCATTTTCCCTTAAAAATCACCCGCTTGATTTGCACGCCTGCACATGATCAACCCCATGTCAGATGTTTCAAATTGTTTTTTCCGAAATGCTTTTTCGTCTGTTTTCATCCAAATGGTACTAAAGTTGCAACGAAACCTATCATGTGGTATCAATTTTTATTTTCGTGTCTAATGGTACTAAAGTTGCAATAAAAACCTATCATGTGGTACCAAATTTACATTTTTGTGTCTAATGGTATCAAAGTTGCAAGATGATCTATCCTATGGTACCAGAAAACCAAATTTCCCCATTTATGGCTTATTTGTTCTAATCAATGATTATATAAAATTTAAGAGTGACTGGGCATCGAGTTCGGGTAGTCCAAACACGACCCATTTCGAGTTCTTAAAAGCTGGAATGAGACGGGTTTACAAGATGATCAGATATTCGAACTTGAAAAGTCAATAACATCGGACGAGTTCGAGACTGGTTCCCCAAGTCCCGATACCAATAAGGATTTTTTGTTTGCTCAACGACCCAACTCAATTTTTGTTTGCTCAACGACCCAACTGAGTTGCCCAACTCAAAACCTACAGGTCTTGCAATAAATCGGATACCCCGATACACTGGTTACTTCGACTTGAATTTGGGTCTAAAAATCAAAACCCAAAATATTTCCCTTATGATCCGAACTTGTGTCTTGCCGACTTAATTATGCTTAAACTCATTGATGAATATTTATAATCATATATCTATAAGTACTAGTTTAGAATCTTATTTTATATGAATAGAATTGGATTTGAATAATTTTATAACAGTGTTTTGAAGAAAATATAATTTTTTATATTTATTTTTCGTGTTAAAATGTTTTTTTTCTTCTTGTAAAATATATAATCATAATAAAATAAAAAGTAAGAGAAAATGAATTATCGATCGCGATTATCATACGTACACTTGAATACCATTGCTATGTCATTGTTTACACAAGGAGTATATTTGCTAATTAAAATAAATACACGAGAGCATTATCGATGGAGCAATATTATTAGAAAATCAGATTGAAAAATAATCATTTATGGTTTTTTGTTTTGTACTCATTAATTCAAACAAAAGTCAGATGAAAAGCTTCAAAAGTAAGAATCAATTATATGGGTCAAATGTACGTATACCTAACCTTTTAAAAAAAAAAAACCTTTTATTTGAAGGAGGAACAATTGCTTTTTTCTTAATTAATTTTCATAAAAGTCAAAATTGAAGCGAGAGCGATGGGTAAATATTTCTTTTTCAGTACTATGATGTTCTTTATGCTTTATAAAATGAACATGAAATAAATATGTGATAGATTTATGAAAATCAATTCGTTTTAAAGGATGAGGATTAAATAAATGTGAGATGAATTAGTATTTATACTCTTTTTTCCAGATGTGTTTCTTTGCAAATTGTTAAAATTGGTTCAAATCTTATATAGAGAAAAATAGTGAAAAAGACCACCTTTATATCTTTGCAAATGGTTAAAATTGGTTCAAACCTTTTATAGAGAAAAATAGTGTGATATTTCAATAATAAATATCACATTACATGAAGAGATAGTTCTAATTCTAGATCTCCGAATTTAAATCACATTCTTACATTATATATGTAGAGTTAGTTAACTTCAAAATTTGGTTATAATTTTTCTTAATTAAGTAAAAATTTGTCAATGAACTCTTTGAAAACCAATTAAAGACTTAATTTTACAATTTACCATAGTGTAATTTGTCCTTAATATTAAAAAAAGAAAATGGTTATTGTACATGAAA
The DNA here is from genome assembly GCA_030819805.1 of Penstemon newberryi var. newberryi. Taxonomy (NCBI): domain Eukaryota; kingdom Viridiplantae; phylum Streptophyta; class Magnoliopsida; order Lamiales; family Plantaginaceae; genus Penstemon; species Penstemon newberryi. The sequence goes on along the minus strand of JAUALY010000001.1, from coordinate 74,695,023 downwards.
GTTGGAATTTTAACTTTTTATCTTACAATAATCAATACCCATTCATAATAAAAACTCTATTAATGTGCTTGAGAGGCTTTTTTGTTTTTAAAAATGCTGATTAAATAAAATCCCCCCATTTGGAAGAATAAACATCAACATGTGATTGGTCTAGTGAATGGACTATTCACTACAAAGTAACGGACTCAGGTTTGAATCCCTGTTGGAGAGATTTCCACTTTATGTGTCCGACGCGCCTCGAAAGAGATTAAACCTTTGGAAAAAAAAACAGAAAGAATAAATTTTATAGGAAGGTGAAGGTCCACCGGATTGGTGTAAGGCCTATTGTAGGAAAAATTATTCTCCCCTAGTGTATGTATACGCAACAAACGGCGCAAATGAGCGTGGTCAATGAATAATACACGCACAATATATATAGAAGCAATAGTGGAGGAAGAAAATAGAAATAATTCAAGTGGAGAGTACATAATAGTAGTAGTGGGCAAAAAGGTGGGCGTTGACATTTGATCATAGTGGAAAGAAGCATCTAATATTAGATAAAAATATATACATGACATTTTTTATTTGAATTATTTGATTTGATTTTTTATTTTTTTTAAAGGAAGTTCACCCGGAACTTTCATTAATAAGCTACATCATCACTTATAATGTCAACAATAAACTGAGAAAATTTGAAAATGCGGGAGTAGGGGATACTAAAAACTACATTTGCTAGAACATGAGCAACATAGTTATCTTCTCTAAATGTACGAGAACATATGGATGGATTAAAACTACGAGATAACCGAGATATACCTTGAAAGATAGTTCCTAGGTAGCTTGATGAGGAAGAAGGATTGTTGATACACTCCATAACCGTCTTGCAGTCACCTTCCGAGATAATGTCTCTCCAACCGTTCATTAATCCAAACTCAACACTTTCCATCTTGATCTAAAGTTGAATCAATATTGATTTTAATGCAATTGACTGGAGGGGGCTGCCATTTGGTTCTATTTCTTGGCAGTTGATATGGAGCTCGAGAAAAAGATCCGCTATAACTCTCAAAAAACTCATATTCATGTGTCCAAGAGTTCAATGACAGCCAATCATTCGAATCCCAAATCAATAAATTTTTAGAGAATAAAAAAAACAAATAGGTTGTAGCAAATAAACCAAACATTCTTCTATCACACTTGCTACGAACACTATCAATCCCACCCCATAACATTATCACGAGTACAATCATAAATCGATAGAGAGAGACTTGAGAGTGCCCATACCTGACGCGAGAACGAACAAGGACAAAGACATTGGACAACCGATTCTAAAACTCCAGGACATCGCGAACATTCTACTACTTCAACGACCTTACGAAAATTTTATTCAAACCGAATTTATTTTAATTTAATTATGAAATAAGTTTATTTGTATATATAGGTCTTGTAATAAATCACTTTCCTAAGAGTGCAATTCAATTATAATAAATTCTAATTTTTGGGTTTTATAAATGTGCTTAGGTTTAAATAACTATACGCACCAACAAATAAAAAATACAAGCGAATCGAACTCCATATACAATCCCTTCTTCAATTAGGTGATAAGTTGCTTTTGAATTTTAAGAAAATTCAAAAAATTGAACTATTCATGAAAATATGGTGTTGTATTCAATTTGCCATTGACTTGCCTCTATTAGTACGAAGGGTAATTACAACAACTCAAACAAAATTTCAATGGCAAAATCTTAGTACGAAGGGTAATTACAACAACTCAAACAAAATTTCAATGGCAAAATCATAAAATATATAAGAATCTAGCATGAACACTCAACCGTAGTTGGTAGAATATATTGGTGATTATGTTGGTTTACCTTTGATGGTGTGCAACATTTTAAACTCAAAGATAGGGGTGAAAATCAAACAAAACTATTCCATACTCGACTCGAGGGTTGTTCGATAAAAATTCGTTTGAGCTCGGTTCGTTATACAAATTAAACAAGCTTGAACATCACTTTTCGTTCGATAATTTTTAAAGTTCGACTTAATATGCTAAAAATTGATATAATACATGTAAAATATCAAGTTACTCGAAACTCAACTCGAGCTCGTTTGATAAAAACTCGATTAACAATCAAACAAAACTCAAACACAAAATTTTAAGCTCGATAAAATTCAAACCAAACTTGAACAATGTCTTGTTTGAAACTACTTGGCTCGATTACAGTACCCCTGCTCAGATACTACGTCAATAAAACCTTCTTGTATTTTCCTTTTTTTTTTTTAGTTTTGGAGCGGAAAGAGCTAATTGTTAATGGGGTACTAAGGTGGGCTGGCCAATGGCCCATGTTATATTTATGATCCACTAAATATAAGGTAGATCATTTGACGTTTTTCTCATCAACTATTTGAGAATTGAAATGATGACCACAAATTATTACTTCCTTAGAGCATCTTCAATCGTCAGGGCTAACAACACCAATTATCAAATAATTTAAAAAAAAACTCCCCAACTCTCACTTTATTATCTATAATAATAATAATAATGTCAATAATAATAATCATAAAAATAATATTAATTTTAAAAATTAATAAAAATAATAATAATAAATATGAAAATGAATAATAATAAATGTAGAGACAATAATAATAAAATTAAGCATAATAATATTATGTCGGGGACAAGAAAAACAACAACGATTATGTTGGGATATTGCTCGATTGTCATACAACAAAAGTGCGGAATTAAAAAATTTCAAACAAATCCCAAGGCCAGGAATAATTCATCTAACTCATACGAATAAGGTTGAAACAAAAAGACTGGGGTTTAAGGTTGAAATGAATAAGGTTCGATGCACTATCAGTCACAACTTGTACCACATTTTCTTCCTCAATTTCATCAATCACATTGTCAATAACTCAAACATCTTCTCACCATCCTTGATTGTATCACTAGTGTCGATAGATTTTAGAAAAATTGTACCACTTGGACAATTAACCAAAAAATTGGTAAGCGACCTTGATTTTCCATCGTACCAACCATCACACATCAATGTACATCCCCATTTTTTCCAATCAGTCTTATATTTTTCTAAACCTTCACTTACTTGATCAACTTCTTTTTTCAAGTATGTGACCCTCACCTCATAATAACTAAGAGGCTTCAAATCCCTACCATATTCACCGACTGATTTCAACATTTAAACAAAGGACTTCTTACCAAATTAAACGGTAAGGCATTCCCATATATACATCTACATATGTCCCTAATCACCGTATCCCTCCCTATCTTTCAATGTTTCATTCATTGTCTTTTGTTTATGTATTTTAGAAGACCCTTCACTTTTGTTGGATACAATAACATTACATGTTACGATTTACCTATTTTCTTCTTCGGCTACTTCTTCATTCAAACATTCAAGATTATCTTTCTTTTTCTTCTTATGATTATCTTCCAAGAACTTAACATAAACATTTCTAACATCTTCCGGAACACTTGGACACCCGACCACATCTTTTTTTGTTCCGGCAAGATGATGCTTCATTCTAGAAATGCCACCCCAATTTTCATGTCCACAAGAATTGCATTTTGTTAAATGTCTATTTGAAGGATTAACAAGCACACAATGTTTCCATGTAGCATCTACCTCTTTACCCATAGTAAAGTATCAAATCAACCAAAAAGAAAGAACAAAGCCAAAGTAATACCTCAAGGCTCAAGCACAAAGCCAAGCTAAAATTGAAGGAATCCATTAGAATCACACAAATTCATTTGGTATCGTGTCGGAATCGAGCTAATCACACAAGAATCACACAAGAATCGCCCAAAATAGCACAAGAACCACACTTTTTTTCTTTTTCCAAAAACCCAAATAAAGTGAGATATTTATCACCTAATCACGATTCTAGGTTACTTGAGTTATTAATCAATGATTTTGATAGAGAATTTGTAGAAAACTTGAAGAAGAAATCAATGTTTAAAGCTAGGGTTTGAAAGGGAGAAGAATCGTGAAAAACGATTCATTTTTCTGCTACTATTTTAACTTTAAACAGCAGCAAAATTTTATTTAAAAAAAAAAATGGGCCCCAACCCGGTTCGATCGAGTCAGTACTGATCTGACCCGGTTCAGGGTGCAAACCCAGTAAAAAACAAGTCTATTCTTGAAGCATATAGGAGTTCTTTGTCTCATTGAATTGCTGAAGATTTAATTTGTGCTCAAGATGGGCTCTGTTCGGATTCTCAACCAACAAATGCGGATGAAAACTTGTATCACTTGAAAAACTTAAGAGAAAAGTAATTTTAATTTATTTGAGACATACTTTTACTTTTTATTTAACGTCTATTTTTTTTTATTTTATTTCATCAAACAAACACAATACAAACTTTAAGAAATATATTCACATTATGAATTTGATATATTCTATGAGATTTTATCTAGATTTTAAGTATTCATTCAAAACTAAAAACTTTACATTTATCCTATCCTTTTAAGTTTACAAATATATTAAATTTTTTAGAGTTACAACATGTTGTCATCTTACTTAATAATGTCACTATTTTTAAGCATCTAATGTAAAAAACTTTCCTCGTAGATTTGATAAGATTGTGCATGGATTCATCAATGCTTGAACCTTGACTAGATCATAGTTGTTAATAGCATTCATAGCGCTCGCTATATCGAGCTTCAGAGTGTGCCTCCCTCGCTTCGCGTAACTCTGTTTTCCAATTTTGGGAATAGCGGCGCTATTCCGGCGCTACGACGCTATTCTCCTTGACATGTAGCGCTGTAAAGCGGCGCTTTTCCACCCAGGCGGTGGATTTTTTATTTTTTTAAAAAAAAAATTGACTTTTTAAATAAAAGTCACTAAGCCCTTATGACTTAAAATGAAATTCGAAGAGATAGAATTTGATAGAAAAATAACTAAACTACTAAACCCTAATTTCTAAACTCTTTCTCAACTTAACTTTGTCGCCACCAACAACTGAGGCTTGCCCTGCCGCCGTCAACCACCGCACAACGCCATCGTCGTCAACCACCACGACAAGCCACCGCCAGCCACCTCAGTCTCTCACGGTAAGTAATCCCACTCCTTTTGTTACTTTGTTATCACCCATTGTGGATTTTGTTGTGGATAGAGATTATAAATTTGGTTTATAAAATGTTGACAATTGGCTATTTTAATGTGTATTTTATTATCATAAAATGTTGTCCTACAAAGCGGGTTTGACTTTTCATTTTGATTTATTAAATGTTGACTTTTTTAATGTGTTATGAGTATATTATGTATATGATTATATTTCAATTATTAATGCATATATTACATATATGATACATATCTAATGTTACTTTGTAGATAATATTAATATTTACTTGAAGGGGAGTTGCAAAAACTAGATTTTTAATTGTTGTATTTATTTAACTATATATTTATCTTTGTCCATTAAACTATGTACTTCTAATTTCTAAATGGTAAATATACTTACTAAAATTATTATATGCCATACATTCACATTAAATGTATTAATATATTATGCATTTATTTGATTGTGTTACTATAATTTAATTGAAGGATGGCAAATCGGGAAAATCGGGATCCGGGGTGGGACCATGGGACTTTGAAGGATCCCAATGATAAAAGCAAAGGAGTGTGCATTTATTGTTCTAAAGTTATGCATGGAGGTATATCGACGGCAAAATAACATTTTGCAGGGGGGTTTAAGAATGTTGCAGCTTGCACGAGGGTACTTCCTGACATTAAGCAATTCTTTATAGATTATTATGCAGCCAAAGCAACCGCAAAAAGGGTTTTGGACTCAATCTCTCACTTTGATGAGGTTGCCGACGAAGAAAGATAAGAAAGAGAGAGAGAGAGAGGAGCAAGGGGAACGTGCGGAGCGGGCTCATGGTAAGAGGCCTATTAACACATCAGGTGACCCCCAACCCAAAATGCCAAGGCAACTAGGTCCTATTAATTTGTTCTTCAACAAAAAATCAAATGAGGGGAAAAAAGGTGGTGCATCCAATACATTCACTTAAGCTCAAAAGAAATTGAGAGAAGATGCCGTTCAAAAGTTTTCTAGATGGATGTACAATGCCGACATTCCATTTAATGCAGTGAACTATGATAGCTTTGGTCCTATGATTGAAGCAATTGGACAATTCGGTCCTGGAATGAAACCTCCGAGTTATTTTGAGGTAAGAGTGACAAGTTTGAAGAAGTGGAACACACAACAACTTATGAGGCCGAATGAAGAAGAAAAAACAAAGTATGATTGTTCTTTAATGGCAGTTGGTTGGAGTGATGGAAAACAAAGATCATTGATTAATTATTTAGTCAATACTCCTAGAGGGATCATGTTTGTGGAATCGGTAGATGCATCGAGTTATTCCCACACGGGTGACAAAATGTTTGAGTTGCTTGACAATCTTATTCGGAGAAAAGAGTGTGATACAAGTTGTCATAGATAGTGCAGGAGAAAACGTGTATGCCGTTGAGTAATAAATCATCATCAAAGTGTAGTTGATATTTGCTAATATCTTTTGACAATTTCACCATCCTTAATTTTATTTTTTATTGTTCAATTAACAGGGAAGAGGTTGGAGATAAGATATCCTCACCAATTTCGGATTTCGTGTGCTGCTCATTGCTTGGATCTAATGTTTGAAGACATTTTCAAAATACCCGAACTGAAAAGAACACTTTGAGCGTGCAATTACGGTGAATGTGTACATTTATAATCGTACTATGGTATTGAACATGATGAGAGAATTCATCGGTCAAAGAGATATGGTTAGGACAAGATCAACTCGTTTTGCAACGACATTTTTAACCTTGAGAAGGTATCAAAAGCATAGGGCACAATTGAGAACTATGTTTACTTCTGATGAGTGGAATCGAAGTAGATTTGCAAAGGAACAAGGCGGTAAGCAAGTAACAAAAATTATTTTGAATGTCACTTTTTGGGAAACTATTGGTTACATTATGAAATTTGCTGGCCAACTTGTGGAGGTTCTTCGGCTTGAAGATGGAGAGAAAAAACCTCCAATGGGTTATATATTTGAGTCAATAACACGTGCAAAGAAAATAATTGCTTTGTCTTTTGACAACAATGAACAAAAGTATGCCGAGATTTTTAAGATCATTGACAGGCAATGGGCAACTCAACTTCATAGGCCTTTACATCCATCGGGATATTTATTAAATCCCGAGTGTTTTTATGCAAACCCCGAGATTGAAGAACGTGAAGAAATTATGATTGGGTTTGATAAATGCGTTGAAAAGTTGGAGCCTAATGAGGATTTACAAGATGAGATTGCCAATGAGCTAATAAGGCATAAAAAAGCAGAAGGAACTTCTGGAAGGAAAAAACCTATTAGGCTAAGAATGAAAATGGAACTAGGTATATATATACGACTAGTATTATTTTTTGTTTTATGAAAATGATTTGTAACGCGTTTTATCATTTCATTGTTTACTAGTTGAATGGTGGATGCATATGGAAATTCAGCGCCAAATTTACAGAAACTTGCAATCAAAATCCTCAGTCTTACTTGTAGTTCTTCCGGTTGTGAGCGTAATTGGAGAGTATTTCAACACATAAGTGTAAAACATGTATTCTAACTAGTATAGTAAAGTTTATAAACTATAGTTAATAAATCTAATAAATTTTGTAGCTCCATTCCAAGAAAATGAATCGTTTGGAGCAATGACGACTTTATGATTTGGTCTACATCAAATATAATAGAGCTTTGAGGCGAAGGTATGACTTGCGTGATACCATTGATCCCATCGTCTTGGAAAATCCTGATGTAGATGGTACCAATGAATGGTTCGTGGGAATGATGGACCCGATAGATGATGGAGATATTGATCTTGTCTTTGAAGATGATACTTTGACTTGGGATACTGTAGAAGTTGCCTTCAGAATAAATGAACCTGCTTATTCTCTTAGAAACACTACCTCGAGAGGTTCAACTTCTACATCAAAGACTTATTCAAGAGATGGGAGTAGAACGTCAAGGAAAACAATATTCTCATCTACATTGGGAACATCCTCATCTACATTCCCAACATCATCATCTTCAATGCCAACACCATTATCTACATCCACGCGTGATTGTATGCATGAGCAACCGGGATTTGAAGATCAAGATGGTAGTGATGGTTACGATAATGAGGAAGAGAAAGATAACGCATGTTATAAAGATGATGACCCTGATGAAGAAATAAATGAAGAAATTGGAGTTGATATGATTATATAAATGAATCTTTTTTGGCTTTTGAGACTTGAGATGGGAGATTGGGAGAAACTACCATTGCATTGTTTTAAAACTTATTTGCTTAATTTCGAAGTTATTTTTGTAATTGGTACTTGTGATATTTGATTTTCTTTTGGATTATCAAGTATAAACTAGTTTGTTTTAATACTTAAATTTGTTTTTATGAGTTAATTGATGCATATATTTATTATATATTGATTGTCTTTATATTTGGTCATTTATGTTATATGATTATAGTTTTTTTTTGAGAATATAAAATTATAATTGATATATATATATATATATATATATATTAAATTGTACATGAGAGCTTCATTCGGGAAAAGCTAGTGCTTTTCGCCTTGCTTCGCTCCAAATCAAGGCGAGGCCTTGTCGCTTGGCGTCGTTTTTCGCTATTAACAACTATGGACTATATGGTTTTTTAAGCTTGCAGTTAAATTCTGATTAATGAAGTATTAATGTTAAACTTTGATTATTGTGAACTTCTAATATGATTTTTTATTTTTTTGGTGTAGATCAATATTGCATAGTCTAATATTTATGGTAAAAAGCTTGAACTTTGAACTTAACTCTTAAGATCTGACATTTGAGGAGTCTTTGATGAATTTTTTTCCAATATAGCTTTCATGGCAAAACTTTTTCCCAAAATGTCTTTAATGGCAAAGTATTTCTCTGAATATACATTTTTGCTAAAATCGAAGGTGCTACCTGCGATTTTACTGAATAATCGCAGTTCACACTTGCGAATCTTTCTTTATTTTTTAACAAAAAAACCTAAAAATCGCAGTTACTACATGCGAGTTTTAGCTAATTATCATAATTTAATTAATGACTCGAGTAATTAGTGACGATAATAAATCGCAGTTACTACCTGCAATTTTTTTATGCCATATAACACAACGGAACGCAAACATTCATTCTGCCCTATGCTGAAACATTTTGAAAGGGAAATCAAAATAGAATTCTTTGCCCCATTCCTCCTCTCTCCTTCTCGATCGATCTCCTTTCCACCATCACCACCTCCGGCGAAAGCTCATCCTTAGCCGATTCTAGTCAAGAAGAAGAAGAATTTATCTGCCCCATTCCCTCCCTCTCTTTCTTTCTCGGTTTCACCTCCACCTCCGACGAAAATCCACAAGAGAAGATTTTAAGATATGCTCCGTTTCTTCTCTTTCTTAGAGTATATCGTTTTTGTTTTGGGCGAAAATTGATTCTAAGGTTTTGGGCTTTTGACCTTTAGTCACCATGAAAATTTCTCCAGGGGTAGTTATGCTTTTTGCCTTTTTCCACCTAAAAGCTTTGAATGTGCCTGAATTAGTTTTAAGAGGCTTGAAATTTGGAGAAGAATTTTATATTCAAACAACTGTTGCATTTTAGCAGAGGCTTAAGAGGAATTTATGTATAATGGAACAATAGATAGGGGTCACAATAGATAGCTCAAAAAGTTCCCTTAAAGACCGATCTAGGGTTTGTGTACGTGGATAATAGTTGATTAGTATCATTGTGTTATAGTTACATGTTATGTGCAATTATTATATAACCATTAGCATGTTTAAAATTTTGTGTAATGAATACATTTGCTTTTCATTTTAGAGTTGATTCCTTTTGATGGTCCTCATCTTTGTAGCTTATGGACCTTTTCATTTAATCATTTCATTAAACTTTGCTGCCCACTTAGTAAGATGTTGATTAGGAGAGAGTGTAGAGTAAGCTGAATTATTCCACCCTATCAAGTGGCTGTAGAACTTTTTAATTAAGCTGTGATTTGAGACTAATTCTTTGTCATAAACTTTTACTTTAAATATATTAAAATAAAATTTATTAGAGTTAAATTAGTAAAGTCGCAAGTGCAAACGGATCGAATCCAGGAGAGTTAAAAAATCACATTGTTATGTTTAGTTTAATTTATTAAATATATTTGATATCAAAAATCAATTTGGTTTTAAATGAGTTGTCTAATATATATATATATTAGTATACTTTATAATTTTTTTAACTTATTGATTCGAAGTGTAAGAATCGATGATGTTTAAATTTGATCTTATGTGAAAAATAATCGAGCTTTTATTCATTGAACTTGAGACAATCACGAATAAATGGCCTTTTATTCATGGAGCAACAGACGGGGTTTGTTTGCGTGCGTAAAAATTCATTTATACAACTACTGCATTTTTTGTTTGATTATTTAATTAACCTTTAATGTTTAATTATCCTTGTTTACTAATTCATATTTTTTAATAGAGATGAACACCAAAGAACATCTTATTCATCCGAGACCTATTGATCCGTATGTACTCACTTTTCTGAATGAGCATCGATCCAACCAAATTTGGACAGGGCATGAGTTTGACCCCCTTACTCGTCATCGCGCCAGACTCGTGCCTTGGCGATTTCGAGAAAATCGACAGTAGAGTGTTGCCATTTTTGATAAGGTCCGGATTTTATGGAGTGTATTGTATCGAGAAAATACAAACTGATTGATCATTTATTACTGCACGGATAGAGCGGTGGCGTGAGGAGACTCAGGGCCGACCCTGAGTGTAAGCCGCGTATGCGACCGCTTAGGGCCACCGATTCGCGAGGGCCTCCGAATTTCTTTTTATATTATATATTATGTATATGTATATAAAAGAAAATTCTGAAGAAATATTTTTGCAATTGCATCGTAAGCTGGTTTGCTAACAGTCAACGAAAGTCATAGAAAAAAATTCTGAAGATATATACTCACTTGAAGCTTTGAAGAGACGGAGATGGCGGCATATTAAATTGGGGAAGAAGAAGACGTGTAGTCTTCTGATTGTAAATGTAAAGGCCTCATATTGCTCAATACAAGTATTGGGCTGGAGTGATATTTATTTATATTTTGTAAAATAAAATAACTAGACTAGCCTACTAGTTTATACACAGTGCAAAATACACTTAAATACCAATTCATTTCCTCATTAGGTAGCTTATATATATCAATTACCAACTGAAGATAACAGAAAAATATAAACAAATAAATAAAAAGGTTGTAACCGTAAACCAAGCTAAAACTTAAACGATAGAAGAAAAATACATTGGGTTTAGAGATAAATCTTAACAAGCAAAATTCCTAACCAAATTGCAAAAATTGATGGTGATATAAATCTAAACAAGTAAATTGCAAACCTTAATTGAGGTGTTAGAATTATTTGCAAGCTATAGGTGGTAGTTTCCCAAATGCATGAATTGCTAGAATATTTTTAACTATTCATGTTATAGTTGCAAGCTAAAGTTGATTAAGTCTTACCTCTATCAACCATGTCACAAGAGAGGTTAAATGGGTTAGCCATGTTGTCGTTTGAGAAGGATATGATAAAAAAAAATTGATTATGCAAGTGTAATTAGTGTTTTTGCTTCAAAATATGTTAGGAGAGTATTATTTAAGAAATATTTTATTAAGAGTTTAGGTGTTCATGTCTCATTCACTAATGTAACAATTTTCTTATTAAAAAAATTGTTCCTAGTATTACTAATGTTTGATTGATCATAGTTTTTGTTGAAATAATACGTGAAAATTAAGGTCCACAATTTTAAAGTTTGCTTAGGGCCACCGAGAACTCAGGGCCGGCCCTAAGGAGACTCATACATTTCCCTTACGCATCCGCGAGGCTACCATTACCCTACATGATGTGGGAGTAATACTTGGTCTCCCGATTGAGGGGCACGTTGTTACTAGCAGCGATCCGCGCCATACGAAAGAGGAACGGAAAGATCTTTGTTTAGAGTTGTTTGGTGTCAGACCGTCCTTGGATGCGATTTAAGGAGTTTCTTTGAAGTTAAAATGGTTGATGAATGAATTATCGGTATTGCCCAATAATGCTACTCTTGAAATGGTTTAACAACATGCTCGAGCACTTATACAAGCATTGATTGACGGTGTTCTCCTACCTAACAAATGAGGAAATAAGGTAGATATGAAGTATCTTCCCCTTTTACGAGATATTGACAGTATTGGAGCCTTCAGTTGGAGTAGTGCGACTTTAGCATGTTTGTACCACGAGTTATGCAGCCTGATAACGACTTTAGCATGTTTGGTGGGTGTTTGACTTTATTACAGGTATCAACCATTAGTTCTTAAGTAACTTATTAATTATAATTTATTCAGTTTATATACTTATTTTGATTTATGTAAAATTAATAGATTTGGGCATGGGAGAGATTCCATTGCATGGGGCCAGATATTGAGCACATCTTTCGATTTTTGCCTACAATAGACACTCATGGACCTCTTAGGTACAAGTAAGTATGCATAGATTGACATGATACAGATTTTTGCCTAATATATGCTTTCTAGTTTTTGTATATATATATATATATATATTTATTTATTTATTTATTTTGACATGATACAGATTAAACAACTATAGAGAATCGACGTTGTACTTGAACAATGCGAGGTCGATCATGATATGCAAAAAATTATCGAATCTCGTGAGCACATCGCAAATGCTTTCACCGCTTATGGACAACACGAGCGACTAACAACAGGGCAAGTACCACCAACTTTTTCATGTAATGTTGCCCCTCCTCCAACCCGCCGAAAAACGAAGCAACAACGTCGTAATCAACTTACGGTAGAATCACCGTCCCCAACTCCATCATCTTCTCTAGCATCTCCACCTCCTACCCAACCTGAGTTCAATCCACCATCATGGTTTACTCACACCGAGTGTTCTACACCAAACCAGGTTGAGTGTGTTACTCAGGTTGGTACGACGAGTGGTTCTTAGGTTGAGCGTCCTAATGACCCCGTCCCTAATCCCGATAGGATGTGGTCTCAAGTCTTCAATAGAAGGAATATCCAACGGCAGAGAAAAGCGCCAAATCGCTATACCCCGTCCCCAATCCCGATTATTTGTGATGGAAATCTGTGAAATGTATAACAAAGTAGTTATTTTATTTGTGGATTAGTTTTAAATGTAGCATGCTTGGTGCTTGTGGAATTTTATTCAGTGTATAGTCGATTCTTGTGGAATTTTATTCAGTGTATCTTAATGCTTTATCTTAACGAGTATTTATGGAAACAATATTTTGATTGAATGTGTAAGTTTTCAGTGATTTTCCCAATCATTTTTATCTATGTTTATTAGTCATTCCAATTGACTTTTAAGAATTTTAACACAAACATATAATTAACACATAAATAAAAGTTGTTGCCATTTTAACCGAGGTGAGCAAATTCGAGCACAACCACAAGCGAATAAAACCCACAACAAAATTCGAAGTACATAAAACAAAATTTCCACGTAGAATATGAATGTCAGTCATTAGCCTATGTACATATTAAACATAAAAATGCATCTCAAATAATATCTCCGTCACAAACACATTTCTCAATAATATCTATGAAATTATGTCCTATTATCTGTGCATGTGTGACGCTTATGTCCCTCCTTCCTACAAGTTGAACAATGGATTACCTGCTTGTCGGCTTCAAAATCCATTTCATTGCGAATGCGCCTTGATTTTGATCGACCTTTTTTTGGGGTTCAAGTTTGGGTTTACGTTTGAACACTGGACCAGTATACTCATTCCAATACGCCTAATTTTCCAAGGGTTCAAATAGTCCCCTCCATGTCATCGCGTATCGCGGACTTCTTGACAGTATAAAATGATTATACAAAAGATGAAGGATCAACATTATGATGATTGCAACATGCAATTACATGGGAGCAAGGAACACGATATGCAACCCACTTCCCACACGTGCACGTCTTTTCGCCAAAGCGCACAATTGTCGAGCATCATGACTCAATAGGTCAATTTTATCCAACACATCATTTATCTTGATCTCTTGGCGTGAGCAACCCGCCTTCCAAACTAGCCCTTTTAAATTATCACCCGTATGAACTTTGCAAAAATTAGCCCGTACATGCCTCAAACAATACCAATGACGCAAGTTTGTCGACCCACTTGCTCAAATTTCTTTAATTGCCGCCAAGAAACCTTTGTGACGGTCATAAATCAAACATATATCACGACCCTTGACAACATGTTCTTGCACAAGGTTCAAGAACCAATTTCAAGTCTTAAATGACTCATTCTTTACAATAGCAAAGGCAAGAGGCAATATACTATTATTTGAATCATAACCCGTTGCAATAAGTAAAACCCCCTTGTACCTTCCATATAAAAAGTACCATCAATGCTAGAAACTGGACGACAATGCGTGAAAGCTTGAATACAAGGGCCTAAATGCCTAGAAAACACGGCGGAATATGCCCATTTGACTAGGTGGTGAAGATTTGTAGTACTCGACGATTGTTGAAGGATTGTATTATTTGATAGCTGCACGAGTATCTTTGGCAACCTTTGATAAGATTCATCCCAATCTCCATAGATATGTGCAATTACTTTTTGCTTCCCACACCATGCTTTATTTACATGATATCTCTTCTTTGAAGCTTTTCTTCACAAATTGAACAATGACATGAATCTTCAATTCTGAATCTACCTTAACAAGACTTAAGATATCCCAAGAAATCAACTTAGAGTTCAAATGGAAATGATCTTGGCCTAATCCCGCACACAAGCAAGTATGCGTTCCCCGATAACGTGTCACTTCCCACAATCCATACTTCTTGGCCAATAAACTAGCACGGAGACAAAAGTTGCATGCGTACTATTTCTTATAACAACATATTACCCATGTTTCATAAGTGATATTTTGTACCTTATAACACCAATTTTTTTTGTATGTGACATGTTAGTTTTTGAACTAAAGAGTAAGCCTTTTCTCAGTTGATCACTCTCCAACATTCGAGTTTGACTTGCACGAATATCTTCCGCCACCAATCTCCCTATAAAATGAACAATCTATTTCACTTATACGATTTTCAGGTTGCTCATTGGCAACCATGGTGTCGTCCCCAGTAGCAGTGAGGTTTCCTCAATGTCACTGCTACTTACATCGTCCCCTTCCATTATCCTGTTTTCAAAATTTTCTTCATCATTTTTAGAATCAGTCTCCAAATCATCGTTTAGTCCCCTTCCATTTCAATGCACATGATGAATAATATTTGTGTGTACTACTGAATGGTCTATTTGTCTACTTGTAACAACGTCTGACTAAAAAGTAGACGGAGCAGTGTTACCCAAATCATGGTTAGAGGGTGAATAATTTAGATTATCTTCATCCACATGTGAATCAACTGTGCCACCAATGTACTTGTTGTTTATCGACTCTATCTCCAAGTACATTTGTAAGTATGCCCTGAATAATAAGTAAAAACATCAAACATAGCTCCAACACTGTATATTATCCTTAATGGGAAATGTAATATAACTAGTAGCATTCTCGAAACACATAGGATATCCACATGTCACTCCCAACTTGAACTCCCCTTTGTTTAGCCAAGTGGCCATGTACAACACAATACTCACAACCATTAGATGAGTTCGATATTTTTCCTCCCCAGTAGCACAAAAACGTAACTGGTAAGCCATTCATTACAAACCTGATAAAATATGAAAAAAAAATTAAATAACCTTTTGAACAATTTTTCTAAATTTTCATATTTATTTATTTATCCACATAATAAAAATGACAAAACAAATATACTTTTTAGAAAATATTTTACTATATATAATGGTTTAAAATGAAATAGCACAAATCAAAATGAAATGCAGCAACCCATTTAATATAGTCCCATGAAGCACATATATCATCCAGTAATTCAATCAATTTTTTTTTTTTACAATGTTACTCAATTTGGTAAAGCAACAATATAAAGGTTCAATTTGTTGTTTAAACATTAAAATTACTAATAAATACAACTTTGAGAAGTACTAAAAATTGAACAAACAAAATAACACTTGATATTTCAAATAAAAAGGTTGAGAATTATTACTTGGATAATGAGAGTGTGGGGTGAGGAAGAAGTAGCAAAATCCACCTTTTCGAGTCGAGAACTTGTGAGAAATACTTGTGTTGTGCAATTAGTGAAGTGAATGTGAAAGGAGAAGAATAGAAAGGAATTGAGAAGTGAGAGAAGTGAGGATTGCTGCTGGTTATGAACTTTAAATTAGGGCTTAAATGAATCGCAGTTGGTACCTGCGATTCATTTAAAAATCAAAGTTGATACCTGCGATTCATTTAAAAAATCGCAGTTGCAATCGCAGTTACCAACTGCGATTTATTATCATAATTAATTACTTGAGTCATTAATTTAATACTGATAATTAGCTAAAAACAGCAGTTAGTAACTGTGATTTTTTTAGTTTTTTTTTTTAATTTAAAATAAAGAAAGAATTGCAGGTGCTAACTGCGATTCTTAGGTAAATCTGTAGGTTGCACCGCGATTTTTAGCAAAATGTATATTCAGGGATTGTCATTAAAGACATTTTGGGAAAAGTTTTGCCATGAAGGCTATTATCGGAAAAAAAATTAGTCTTTGATTGAAAATTTGGAATATTGTAATATTGCTCGAGACTTGAGACTCATGTTTTATTTTATGAAGTTATTGCGTAATTGTTATTTAATTTTTAGAATTCATTACATTTACAAAGTTGTTAATTCATGGAATTGTGTTTTACTCTATATCCCAAATTATTAGAAAATTTATAAGAATTGCACAAAAAATGTACTCCAAGGAAGTCTTTAAAAAATAAGATTATCAAAATTTTATAAGTTTGGACTCTCAAAAGTGAAATTTTAAAAGTAAAAGTAGTGTGTTAAAGTTGGAGTGGAGTGGTGTTGTGTGGTGTGATTATTTAAAGTATAATATTAAAATATAAACAAGTTGTTGGAGTGCAGAGTAAAAAGTGAGAATGTATAACAATGTTCACCCATTTAAATTTAGATAAGAGGCATGGGGTATGTTGGAGATTGTCTATATATTGTTCTTAACATTTTTTATTGTGTTTATGATTCAGTTAAAGTAGTTTTTAGTTTTTATATGAAAAAAAATGTAATAGTTGTGTTACAAGAACTTGAAATGCCGTTTTCGGGTACCCAAATTGTCTGGTACCCGCGTAGCTAAAACATATTTCGAATTTGAAAAATCAACACCCACCAATCAAATACCCGACCCAAAATACCTGAGAGCCAAAAAATCCGAGCCGATCCCACCCCTTATTTTTTTAATACAATCAGTTATATCATCATTAAAACTTTACAATGCTTGATCAAATTGAATTTAGTTCTATAATCACAAAGAAAGAAATTATAATCTTTACAAATCACTATATTCAGATGATTTAAATTTGTTATTAAAAAAAGATGAATTAAATTTAAACTCATCTTCAAAAGTTAGAAAATTGTTACTTATTATCAATATTATTATATGGCTGATAGTATAATGCGTCGGCCTAATTTAAAACCGAAGAACAAACCTTTACCAATGTTCTACACTTCCGTTTAGCAACAGAACCCAAAAAAGCAAAACGCAAAATATTCATTTCCCGAAGTTTAACATCCACCAAGATTGAATTTATATCACCATGAACAAAAAAAATCCCAAAAATTTATAATTCTTCCAAAAAAAGAAAAAAAACTTCATAAATGGACGATGAGGTGATGCAACGAGTATTCCAAGAGGGTGGACGTGATTTCTACCAACAGCAGCCCTCCACTTCCACTTCTTCTTCATCATCGATTCTACAGTCTCTCCCTCTCCATGTGGTAATGATGCTTATTTCCCCTTTAATTTGCTTTATTTCAATTTTATTGCTTTTTAAGAATTCTCGAATTGGTATTGAATTTTTCATTTTTTGGGTAACATTATGATCAAGTATAATTCTGTATTCATGTGGGTTGTTTGAATATTATCTTGTTTTTGTGGGAAACTGAATTTGGGTTTTAATGGGTACATAACATTTTCCTGGATAGCCCCAATTTAGTTCTATGGTTACCTTAATGACTGCATTTGAATTTTATTTGAGTATTGAGTTAATTGGGTTCTACGTTTCAAGCTTAAGACTAGATAGAGTTTTTATGCTTTTGGTTTTAATTAAGTTTTGGTACTTTTTTTGATTTCTAAGTGTGATGAGTTTTTGAATCTTTTCAGTCTTTTGATCATGGATATTACTTGTTGGTGAAATCTATTCAAGAGCTTAGATCAAAGAAAGATGGGGTGGTTACTGTTGGAATAGGAGGTCCGAGTGGATCAGGCAAATCGAGGTTTGTCTCTTGTTCACCTACTTACGATTTTTTCAAATGTCTTGGATCTTATATTATGTGTTTGGTGGTTGTTTACACTAAATA
Organism: Penstemon newberryi var. newberryi; assembly: GCA_030819805.1. NCBI lineage: Eukaryota > Viridiplantae > Streptophyta > Magnoliopsida > Lamiales > Plantaginaceae > Penstemon > Penstemon newberryi. The sequence goes on along the minus strand of JAUALY010000001.1, from coordinate 74,676,540 downwards.
TGTGAGTGTATTTTGTGGTTCTTGAAGCTTAGCTGAAAAGGTAGCATCTGTAATTGGTTGCACTGCTATCTCAATGGAGAACTATCGTACTGGAGTTGATGACGGGAATGATTTGGATTCAATAGATTTTGACCTTCTAGTGCACAATCTTGAGGTATGTTATTTTTGTGTTTCTCTAGCATTATCATAAAGCTATGAATTATTCATCTTTTTTTTTTTTTTTTTTCTGGTCAGGATGAAATATTCATTTTTGTTTGGCTTTAAATAGTATCAAATATCTGTAGATTTGTTGGTATATAATAGAACTCATTTAGTAGAAAATAAAAGGTTTGGTTAGGTCTTTTATCAAGCTTTATATCTTGTTTGGTAGCATTGATAAATAAGTGGTCGATGCATAAAGAAGCGATATCCCCTAACCTTTAGGCACCTATGATAATAGATAATCTTCATGGTCCGACGACAATGTTAGGTGGTCAACTTTGTCTCATTTTACTAATTTGCCACAAACCTATACATTAGACTCCAATGCCAAAAGGTCCAAAATTATATAATATTATTCGTAGTGACATAATTATTATTTTGGTGTTATCATATTGGGAGTTTGGCTTTAGGAAGAGATGCTATGTGAAACATGTTGACGCTTTATTAATATGCATTTTATAACCGAGCAATCTTGCCGAAATAGGACTTGATTAACGGCCGCGATGCATTGACCCCGGTGTTCGATTTTCAAGGAAGAAAACGCGTCGGTTCAAAAACTATTAATAGCCTTTCATCAGGGGTGGTAAGAATGCCTGAATATTATGCCTTTTTTTTTTTAATTTCTTAAATCCCTACCGAGTTTAAATCCCCATATTTTGATTGTAGGTTATAGTTGATGGTACTTATGCTCTGCATTCTAAGTTACGATCTTTTCTGGATATACGAGTTGCCGTGGTAATTTTTGTATTTATTATATACATTAGTATTTATATTGTCATAATAAATTATAATAGCTTTTGATTAAATTTTCCATATGTATGGGATATTAGGTTGGTGGAGTTCATTTTAGTTTACTTTCAAAAGTTCAACATGATATTGGAGAGTCTTGTTCGTTGGATTATCTCATTGACAGCATTTTCCCACTCTTTAGAAAGCATATTGAGCCCGACCTTCATCATGCACAGGTTGGCATTTGGTACCTCGGGCTTCAAAATTTTAACGATTATTTTTCTTCATTGTTCTTCATTGGCTGTATTTCTTTTGTAGATCAGAATTAACAACAGTTTTGTTTCATCATTTAGAGAGCCAATTTACAAGCTCAAGTGCAAGAGTGAGGTACGTTAGAATTTGGTCCATTTGGACTAATAATTAAAAATATGTACAATTCTTGACCTGAAAATTTTATTCTTCATCTAAGAATCTTCCATGTATACGTTTCGGAACCTAGTAATTTAAGGCAAAATTACATATTAGTCCTCTATGTTTCAGTTCGCAAATAAGTTTTCCTTTATCTTTTGGGCTCTACACATGTGGTCCTAATATTTTCCAGATTTAATCCTTTATCTTTTAGGCTCAACACAATTGGTCCACTATCTTTTTGGTCAAACTCAATCTATTCCTTTATCTTTTGGGTCAAATTTATGTGCACCTAAACTTAACACATTTAGTCCGATAGGGTGAATTTGGATAAGTTTGTGGCCTAAAAATGATGTTTATGCAATTAATATAAAATAATCCATATACGTGTATTTTTTTAATACAATAAAAAGATAAATTTCTAAAACCTATGACTAGGGAACTAAATTTGATAGCTAAAAAGATAAAGGATTCAGTGTGTTAAATTAAACCCAAAAGATAAAAGATTAATTTGTTAAAGTTTCCAAAAATGTGTTGGTTCGGAAAATTAAGGACCACTTTTGTCACGGGTTAAAAACCAGTGGACTAAACATGTAATTTTGCCGAAATTTTAATCTCTACATGATTTGATATTTTATCTTTCTATACCTCCTTAAGTGGGATCTCGTTCTCTGGAACAGTCTCAAAGTGGGCATGCTGCCTACATTTTTAATGGAAAGGAAGCACAACTCGACAAGTAAGTTTGTTGAGCTCAAAGCATTTTGCCACCGTAATTTCGATAAAGATGGTCGGTTGCAATTTCATTTGTCATTTCCTTTTATTATTTGGTGTTATGTTGGTAGAATCTGAGCTTGTGGATTTTTTGGTGCTAGTTTTATTGAGATGTACTTGAGGCCACCTTCTGCAAGTGAAGAGGCTCGGATAAATGATTGGGTCAAGGTTCGACAATCTGGTATCAAGTACTATCTATCATTAGGTGATCAGAGGATTGTTGACAAAAATTTCATCATCCGACCAAGAGCTGAATTTGAGGTAAACTATACTATTTCCACCTGCAACTTTTTTCTAGAGTTAATGGCAATTGAACCCCCTGTGATATGCATAATGTTCAATTTACCCCCCTGTGATTTGAAAAAGAGCACTTAACGGCCCTATAATCTTCTAAAAGTTTCACACCGCCGCCCTGAAATTTTTAAACTTAAAAAGAAATACGAATTAACAAAACTACCCCTCTTAAATGGGCACTTTATCCCTCTGTGTTATGATTCATGTGACATTTTGAACAGTATGCATTTCAGAGGGGGATAAATTGGCATTAGCTCCTTTTTTTCTATATTATTCTCTATAAAAGGGCTTAACTATCAGAGGGTTTTTATTCTCGTAAAGAAAGATTTAGAAATAATACCTTTCACTTATCTTGCATTACTCGTCATATCTAAAATGCATCAGGTTGGTAGAATGACTCTAGGTGGATTACTGGCCTTGGGATACACAGTGGTAGTGAGTTATAAACGAGCATCAACCTCGGTTATTGATGGAAATCTTTCAGTGTCATTGGAAACAATTGATACTCTTGGAGAGACCTTTTTGGTACTCAGGGGCACAAATAGAAAAGTATGGACTCTTTATCTTCCTTTATTTATAACTAAACTGGATTTTTTTTGTTATAAGCATGCGCCAACTCTTTAGTTTAGTAGATTATTTCTCAAATTAATTCATAACAATAAGTTTTCAAATCTAGTTGCTTATTAAATGTTATAAGTAATGAATATGAAATGTCTATCCTCTGTAGATAGTTGGAATTGAATCATCAAGGATGGGTATCACTGGACCATGGATCACTAAATCGTATCTTGAGATGATCCTCGAGAGTCAAGGTTTGAACTTGGATATCTTGTTTTTGCTTCTATCTGTTTTTGTGCCTCTAATTTATTTGTAAAAGAGGTTGACTTTAAAGATTTAAACTTGCGATCAATATATCACTCCCTTCAGTTACTATGATTTCTTAAAACTTGATCAAGTAAATTTGAGGATCATTAAATGGTCATGAAATGGTCTTGCTAATGACTGAATTGATCCGTGTGTGTCAAATGTGTGTGATAGAGAGATGGTTAACTTAGGGGCATTTCAGATTCAAATCAACGTTGATAACGGGTAAAGTGCGATCTTTTTTGAAAATAAGGAGGGTATTTGTAAGGTAAAATTTTAAGTAGAGGAGGTTTTGATAATTATTGAAATATAAGGAGGCGAGGTAGTTTCACCTAATTTGGGGGGGGGGGGGGGGTGTACTGTATAGGTCTTTATCCCTTATGCTGATGCAAATATTTGCGATCTCTTTTTAATATATTTATTCATGTTGCAGGGGTACCTCGGCTTAACACACCCCCACCTTTGTCGAGTGCACCTTTGCCAAATACTCAAGAAAAGTTGATGGTATCTCCAAAGCCACTTCGTATAACTCCGAACCTGGTTAACCGGATTGATGATTTATCTCAGCCATGGACTCGATCACCAACCAAGTCCAAAATGGAACCGTTTCTGCCAACATGGCATTTTGTCTCTCAAGATCCTCTCCTAACTGATGGATCTATTACTGGTATGTATGTGCAGGTTAATTTATAGAAAAAAATGATTTTTTCTTTTTCTTTTTCATTGTGTTATATTATTGTACTCATGAAACAATCACAGGTCCTTCCTCTTCCAGGGATGCCCTGCATCTTGCTCCGATGCCTGATTCATATGACTTAGATAGAGGATTGCTTCTTGCTGTACAAGCAATACAAGTAAGTTGGATCGTTTATTTGCTTCATGTACTAGTTGATGTTCAATAAGCAACAACCTTACATGTGTATAAAACTATTACAGGCTTTGTTGGAGAATAAAGGTCTTCCAGTCATAGTTGGAATTGGTATAGACTCTCTCTCTCTCTCTCCAAATCATATCTTGTTTGATTGAACTTAGGTTTCCAAACTAGAATCTTTTACTTCTTCTATGAAGGCCTTTTAGTATGTGATGATAATTCAATATTCCGTGTCATTTGGGAATTAAATCTAGTTTCTTATGCTACCTTTCTTTTCCTTTTAATCTTGTTGTTATAGGAGGTCCAAGTGGATCAGGAAAAACAAGTTTGGCTCGTAAGATGGCAAACATTGTCGGTTGTGAAGTTGTTTCCCTCGAAAGCTACTACAAATCTGAACAAATGAAGGATTTTAAGTACGATGACTTCAGCTCTCTTGATCTGGCTTTACTGTCAAAAGTATGCATCTTATTTTGTGTCCACTAATTTTTGTATTTTAATTAATACTCAATAACTGATTTTGAAGAAATTCTCTCTATGATAAAGTGATCAGAGCTTTGATGCATGGATATAAACTTGCACTATATACGCTCATGAGTAGACACCTCATATATCTCTCTTTATTCAAGTGCTTATGTCTTCTAAAAATCACATTGAACATCTTCTTGAGTTTTTGAGTTTGTGTTTTGAAGAACTTAAACCTCTTAGGCCTTGTTTGGGCCATGGATATGCTAATAATCCATTTGTTAGTTATCTCACCTTATCTTAAGTTTGGTTTTGTGAGATTAAGGAATTGGGTCGACCCAAAAAAGGAAAATCGACATTATGTACACAAATTGTGCACTTCCACCCATGTACTAGGTCCAGATAAATTACAAGATTACCCCCATCTGACATGCATCTTGTCTTCCCAATTATCCCAACTTCACCAAGTCAAGATTTTTGTCCTATAAATAATCTATTCTACCAAATTTATCATATTTTTATCTAATACTTATTATATTTTTCATAATCTCATCTCTCCTACCAATAATTGATAGGATATTAAGATTAATCATTAAATTATTAAGTGTTGAACTAGTTCCTAGTTCCCCATGTTTAGAGTTCAGGACCTTCTCAATATGATGAAAACTTTGAAAGCATTAGACAGAAAAATGTGCCCATAGAAGGTTGATTTTTAGCTTACTAAAATAATTTTTTCTCTTTGTTTTAGTTATTATTTTTTTTCTTCTGGTCATTGCAGAACATTAATGACATAAAAAATTGCCGAAGAACAAAAGTACCCGTCTTCGATCTGGAGAGTGGTGCTCGCAGTGGTTTCAAAGAACTCGAAGTATCTGAAGACTGTGGTGTGGTATGTCAAAAATACAAGTGTGCGTGTGTAATGTTAAACCTAGTTTAATTTTCATCATCTGGGACTAAAAAAAACGACCCTTCTTTTTTTGGCAAGGTAATTTTTGAAGGCGTCTATGCTTTGCACCCCAACATCCGTAAACCTCTGGACTTATGGATTGCTGTTGTAAGTAGAAAAAAACAATTATAATCCATTACTTTCTTTCACTTTCAAGATTTCTGGACTTTTAATTAACATTTTATTTTTTTCTAATAATTTCTTGTTATGAAACAGGTTGGAGGGGTCCATTCACATCTTATTTCTAGAGTTCAAAGAGACAAAAGTAGAGTTAGTTGCTTCATGTCCCAAAACGAAATTATGACAACCGTGTTTCCAATGTTCCAACAACACATAGAACCACATCTTGTTGAAGCTCATGTTAGTTCCTTCAAATTTTTTTTTTAAATAATATTATGATTATTGAAAGAAAAAGAAAAACGAGTTCGTCTCTCAATTTTTTCTCTCTGTTGCAGCTGAAGATTAGAAATGACTTTGACCCTGTGCTATCACCTGAGAGCTCATTGTTTGTGTTGAAAAGTAATAAACAGGTAACTTTTTTTCTTCTTCTTCTTCTTCTTCTTCTTCTTCTTCGGCAAGGCGTTTTATTTGATGGGTCTTATTTGATTATTTACAGGTGGCTTATCAAGACATTCTTAAAATTCTTGATCCAACTAAGATATGGAGTTCAGTTCAGAATTTCATTGATATTTATATAAGGTTGTCCGGAATACCTTCTAATGGACAGTTGACAGAGAGTGATTGTATAAGAGTTAGAATATGTGAGGGTAGATTTGCACTCCTCATCCGAGAGGTTTGTACCTTTTTTTTTTTAATGAGATTATGTCTTTTTTTAGAAAAATTGCATTTTTGGTCCTACATGATTAGACCTTCGGCACTTTTGGTCCTATTGCCTTTTTGCACTTTTGGTCCTGCGGAATAGTCTCTATTTTCCACTTTTGGACCTATAGGGTTGTATTGGTTATGTACATTTGGTCCCAAATTAGATTAGAAATGGGGCGATATACGGACTTAAAGTGCTGAGTGGTAGTCCTGTGAGACTAGAAATGTAATTGTACCGTTTCTTTTTTAATAGCATTTTGCATTTAGGTTTCGGCATGCTTATTTGATTTTGTCTCTCCCTTCTGAAGCCTATTAGAGAAGGAAACTTCATAATTCAGCCAAAAGTGGACTTTGATATCGGCATAAGTACAGTGGCTGGCCTTCTAAATCTCGGGTATGTCAAATATCTATTCTTTTTTTCTTTTCGGCTCAAATAGGGTAAATGGATAATCTTGCTGGATTATACCCTTTTTTCTTGCGAGCAAAATATCTGATTTTTTTCATCTCTACATATGGTTAATTTAGCTTTGATTATCCAAATTCAACTATAGATTCTTGTTCGAAAACTATATCTCAGTAAATTCTTTTGGAAACTAGAATGGTTGATATTTTCATGTTATATCCTTATGGTTTCAGTTATCAAGCTGTCGCGTACATCGAAGCATCGGCCTATATTTACCAAGATGGAAAGGTTATATACTCCATAGTTTATTTCAATATCATATACCTCAATTATATATCAACTCATTTTTAATTTTTTAATTTTTTTTATAGATTCTTATTGAGGTTGATCATTTACAAGATGTTCCAAGTCCTTACCTTCAAATAAAGGGTGTTAATAAAGAGACCGTAGTGGCTGCCGGCTCGACTCTTAAACTCGATGGCTCATATACCACAAAGGTTCTTCGGTTCTTCCTCGAAACTCGAGGGTCAATTAGCATACAATAAGTAAAATGTGTGTCTTAAATTTTTACCTAACTCTTTTCTTTCGATCTCAGAGTTATCTTCAAATAATTCTGGAAAGATTACCTGCTATAGAGAGGAGTTCAAGTGGGATTCATTCACAGCAAGCTACAAGATTGCAGGAACTTGTTGAATATATACAATCTCAGGTATTCTGGATTGGAATTTCTGTTTGGAGTGAAATGCAGAAATACCACTTATGTTTTGCCTAATTTGCAAAAAAAAAGCCGGTGTTATTTTTATTAGTATAAAACCCCACGTGCTATTTTTTATTAGCAAAAAAACCCTCCCAAGCTGGATTACATATTCTGCAGGAAAAATGCAAAAACACCCCTATTCGCCTAAAAAATTATAATAATCTCCTTGTTAACTTTGAGAATTGGCAATAATCCCCCTGTTCACTTAGAAAACTGACAATAACCTCCCTATTGATTTGGGAAGGGATTTCAAAATGGGGTCTTTTGCTAATTAAAATAAAACAGGTTTTTTTTGCCAATTAGGAAAAGCGAAGGGGGTATTTTTGCATTTAGCTCAATTAAAAGCACAGGGGGTATTTTTGCATTTAGCTCAATTAGGAAAAGTACTGGGAATTGATTGCTTTGCCTAATTGGCCAAAAAAAACCGGTGTCATTTTTATCTGTAAAAAACCCCACGTGCTATTTTTTATTAGCAAAAAAAACCCTTCCAAGCCGGATCACACAATTTGTAGGAAAAAATGCGAAAACACCCTTATTCACCTAAAAAATTGACAATGACCTCCCTTGTTAACTTTGAAAATTGGCAATAAACCCCCGTTCACTTAAAAAAATTGACAATAACCTCCCTATTGACTTATAAAGGAATTTCAAATGGGATTTTTTGCTAATTAAAAAAGAACACGGGGGGTTTTGCTAATTAAATAACATGGTTTTTGTTTGTCAATTTGCAAAGCGCAGGGGTATTTTTGCATTTAGCTCAACTAACTCTTGTCGATTTTTTTGTTCTGTTCCAACTTAACTCTTAGCTTTTTTATGTCACTATCAAGGATAATTGTTTAAATTATCTAAAACAGTTTGATAAACTATGTAATAGAAGATTCATACATAGATAGGAATTGATTTTGATTTGCAAGTGTGATTATGTGAAAATCAAAGTAATTTAAAGCACATTAAGAAAGTTTGTACTTTCCTCAAATTCTCTTGTGATTTTGTGGTGCTTAACAGGGTAGTAGTTCATCTTCCGATTCATCACCAAGTAGAGAAGCTTCTCCTCTTGAAGGCGTAATCGAAGATATGCAATCGAGGATTAAACGACTCGAGAGATGGCATGCGATTAATACTGTAATTAACTATCCACTAATTAATCTCGTTCTCTAATTTCTCGACGAGATAATTAATGTTGTCATCCTATGTTGTACTAATTAAGGCGATTCCGTTTTTTGGTGTAGGTGCTTTGGACCTTTCTAATGTCTGCATTCGTTGGATATTCACTCTATCAGAGAAAACGACAATGAGCTTTTATTAACTCGATTCAACTTGAAATCATCGTCAACTCTCTTGATCGCGGTTACATGGAGGTAGAGGGTTGGAATACGAGCCGTAAGCAAATCATGTTGAGATTGAATTTCACCAGAAATAATCATTTAAAACTCATTAATCCGAATTTAACTCTTACAAATTGATACCAATTAGGCAATGCATGCATCCCATATTTGAGGATGGATTTTGCATTATGATTCATTACAACTTTTGTTGTCATCTGTAAATAAGAAAATGAAATGGATATTATCATTTTACAGAGGAATATTTCATTTGTAATATTGATCACTCTTATACTGTTATCAGTAGCTATTGGAACTTCTTCAATTGATATGGCAAATTTCATAAGATAAACTTAATGGAACCCAATTATCACAGTATTCCATTATTTTAAAATCGGATCGGACATCGAATCGATAGTCTTACTGGTACTGGTTGGATCGGTTTAATCGTTTGAATCACTGATTGAACTGGTTAATGACCTCCCTATATTAAGCCTTTCCAAGTGATAATATTTATGGTCAAATTTTTGTTCTTCTCAAAGGTATTTAATTCTTTGATTTGACTTAACCATTTTGAAACATTGTCGAGCACATTATGTTTTGCACTTTTTAAGTTGTACACGGCTCAATTTAGTCTCCGTCTTCCGAGTTCGATGAAGATACTAGATCTAATTAACAAACATCATAGAGTATGCTAATCCATGATTATGAAATCCAATAAAACAATCAAAATAACATAGTTTTGCGAAACCTTGGATCCTCAATAATTTAATTTATATTTAGACTATGAAACAAAATAATTAAAGAAAGAACAAATTTGAGTTAATGACGAATTATAAGAAGAAACGAAGAACTTAGGATATTGATCTTCATTGTTGTGTTCTTCTTGCATAGCTAATCTTCAAGATTTCTCCCTCTTTTTCTTCAAGTTTTTTCCTAGTAAATCTTTGATGTGCTAGGTGTTTTATGTGTGAGAATAATGTTTAAAGATACTTTGAAAAGATACGTAAAGTCAACTTCCTCCTCTATAACATACTCGATTGTTGCATAAGTGTGTGGTAATCGACTTGGTCTAGAAAAGAATGTTACATTGTTGCATAAGTATGTGATAACCCGCATAGGGAAAACCACAAGGAAAATCTTTTATTCTTTTCCATGTAGTACTATTTCTTGAATAGATTTTCACTTCTGTATGGAAATATACATTTTCGAATATGGATATCCAAACTAATTTATAAGGGATAATTACATCGACCTCCCCTGAGGTTTGGGCTAATTATTGTCCAATCCCCTCGCAATTTCATAATTACATCCACCTTCCCTCACATTTGAAAAACCTTACAAAATGATGTGAAATTACTATATTGTCCTCGTCAGATTTAATTAAAAATAAATAAAAATAAAAATATTAACAAAATGTCCTATTTACCCTTGCAAGGGATAATTATATCGACCTCCTTGAGGTTTGGGCTAATTACTATCCAATCCCCGCGCAATTTCATAATTACATCCATTTCCCACCACATTTGAAAAATCTTACAAAATGATGTGAAATGATTCACAAAATTACAATATTACCCCTGCAATGATACACAAAATTACAATACTACCCTTCCAGAAATTAATTTTATACATAAAAAAAGGACTCTAACCCTAACCTCCCACCCCACCTCCACCGTCCCAAACCCGCAAATATCCTCCCAGGCCGTGTCGTCGCCTGGTTCGAACCCTAGGCCTTCCAGGCCGGCGGCGCGGCCTGGGAGGAGATTTACGGGGTTGGGGACGTCGGGTGAGGGGTTCGGGACCGGCGGGTGCGAGGTTGGGGTTGGGGTTGGGGGGTTAGGGATGGTGAGGGTTCTTTTTTTTAAAATAATAATAATTTATATTAAAATAGTTTATTGATTTATTAATATTAGTATTTTTATATAAATAAGAAACGACTTTAATATTATTCTATTTAAGTAGAAATATCAAAAAAATATTTATGATTTTATTATAACTATTTTATTAAATCGAGTATTTTTATTTTTTGTAAAAAAATTATTATTTTATAATAACTATTGTAGTTAAAAGTTTAAGAATTTTTTTAGAAAACATGTGAGCATTTTTATAATGTCTAATAATTTCTGTTCAAGTTTTTTCTTCTTCTTATGATTAAACGTAATTCTTTAATTTATCCTTATACTTTAATTATGAAAAAAATTGAAATTATTAAAATTACGGGTTAAACGTTAAAGTTGAATTTATGTACATTTTTTATTTATGTTCTACAATATTTTTTTCTTATATTTAACCATGATTTATTTACTTTTAATTGTAAAAGCATTATGAAAAAAATTTGGAAAAAATAATTGATGTGTTATTATATTTTTATTTTAAGAATACATATAAACTACTATTAAAATTCATTTATTATTTTAAACCTAATTCATTCATTTATTCTTTTACTTTAATTAGGAGAAAAAATTGAAATTATTAAAATTATGGGTTAAATGTGAAACGTCGGAGGAGGTGGATATAATTATGAAATTGCGAGGGGATTGGTCAATAATTACCCCAAACCTCAGGGGAGGTCCCTGTAATTATCCCAATTAATAATCATCCGAATTTGATCGTATCTGAGTCCATAAAAGATTGAAGCTAATGAGCATGAACATTACATTTGAAATTCGATAGGCGAATTTGGAATTTGTTTAGACTCTTTTGTGCATGGATTCCATAAAAAGATTTGATTTTCTTTATTAGTTATACAAAATAGGCCATTGCAAGAAGCCAAGAAATCCGGACATTTGTCGTTTGATTCGCGTAAGAACAAGAACCTCGTACGATATTGATTAATTGATTATTGCTTGAGATGAAATTTGGAGAAATTGGAACTTGAAATAAGAGTGTGCCATGATTTACAAACGATTTTGAATTGTGTTAGAGTTTTAATAGGGAGATTGGAAAGTATTTCTTGAATTATTTCTTGTGGAAAATGGACAAATTGTTGTGATTCATCTGTTAGCTTTTTCGTCTTCATTGCTTTTGAGGAATTTTTTTTATATTTTTTGTAACTTAGACAATAAACAATGTGAAGGAGCAAAAAGGTGGGGAGAAAGAAAAGAGAAGCAAGATTTATTTGGTATGTAATTGAGGTGCAATGTTAATATTGGTATAAGGGTTAATTTTTTTTTTTTTTTATATGTTTGTTGGGTGCAAATTTATGGAGATTTTTTTGCTGGGAAGCTTTATTGTGAACTCAAATTAATTATTCTCCACGAAGTAAGAAAAAGATAGGATCTTTGAGATCAAGGAAAAAGTGGATGTGGAGAAAGAAAATAAAATACAAGTGAAGAAGATTTTTAAATGGACACTACAGTCCCTATTTTACAGATTTTATACAATGGGTATTCTCCTTTATCAAATCAACTTCTACTAAAACATGGACTCTAAAACCATAAAATTGAAGAAAAAAAACCCATAAATAACCATCAAGGAAAAATAAGCCCTGTTGATACAAGATGTAAAATCAATCCCATATTTGTCTAGTAAAAGCTGAGACTCCTAGATCAGAAAATAAAAAAATCTTTGATTCGACTCTCAATAATGTGGGTATTTATCTAGTTTAATATTTATCTTTATATTTTGATAGCAATTGAATAGATTATACAATGACTGATGTAATGATGTAATATTGTTCCTCAAAAAAAAAAATCTCATATTTGTCAAGGGATTGACTCTCCTTTAAATGGCCCATTGATATGTCTTACATATTGTTCCCTAGTTAATTAGAGAATAACCTACAAAGTGCAAATTTCATGGGATTTTTGTACCAATTTAGGGATTTAGAAGTTGTGGATAGGGGTGTAAACGATCCGAGTTGTATCAAACGACACATTGTTCAAGCTTGGTTTGAATTATATCAAGCTTCAAATTTTGTGAGCTTGGTTTGATTTCTTAAAATACGAGCTCAAACGAGCTTTTAATGAACAAGCTCGAGCCGAGTATCGAGTAGCTTTGTATTTCACATGTGTGTTTTCAATTTTTAGCTTATCAAGTCGAGCTCGAGCCGAGCTTTAAGAGTTATCAAACGAGAATCTTGTTCAAGCTTGTCTGATTTTTTTGACGAACCAAGCTCAAACGAGCTTTAACAGAACGAGCTCGATCCGAGTATCGAATAGTTTGGTTCGATTTTCAGCCCTAGTTGTGGCATATTTTGTGTTCCGACCAAAACTTTGATGATAAGTATAAACCCTATTTTTGTCCTCAAATCCACTCATTACAAACCATTCCATATACACCATCTAAAGAGGGTGAGTCAAGTTTAAAAGACCAAAATCAACAACAAAAAATAACACTATATCAGGACCTTTGTGTAGTAAAAATTACATAAATTTATTTAATTTGAACCAGTAATTAAAAATATCATTAATTCCACAACCAAAAACAAAAAGAAAGAAAGGAAGATTATACATAATTAGATGATTTAACTGTTGACAAAAGGGAAGCTACTGCTTCCCCAACTGTCAAGAACAAACAATCAGGCCTTGCCAATTCTTTTGAGTCATCTGCTCTTTGCAATTTCTCAATCACTTCACCAAGTGGATTCACCAATACAAGCTGTAAAATTTAAAACATACATAACAAACACAAACATTAGACTATTTCCAAGACAAAAAATAAAATAAAATAAAAATAAAATGAGAAGTCTAATTACTAATTGTTTTAAACAGCTTACCTTTAAGTTTTTCTTTTCTAATGTCATCCTCAAATCTTTGAAAAATGAGACACCATTTGTATCAAGGCCACTCACAGCTGAAGAAAAGATCGATTAACGATAATCGCAAAAACAGAAGAAACATAAGGGGGCATTTTGGAAATATCAGTAAGATAACTCACCAGATAAATCAAGAATGACAAACTTAAGTCCAGATTGTTTTTTCACATTTTGATCCTCCGATTCATATTCTTGAATCCATCTTGTAATCCTAGAAAACAAACAACAAACGAACATCATATAAAACGAGCAAACAAATCGAACAAAACAGTCGATTGAATTAGGATTCTAAAGCTAACCTTTCCTTGAGGTAAGTACTATTAGCAAAGTTAATCGGTGCTTCAATGCTTAAAATCAAGAAGCCGGGGACGCCAATCGCCTCTTTGTAATGATGAAGATCGCGATAAATATCCGTACCGGGTATATTTCCCAACATAACAGTTTTCGGCCTTGTGATTTGCAATAATAACTTCAAAATAGATATTCCCACCTAATTAACAACATATCAAAATAAAACTCATATTTTAGAAGCAAAATAACAAAATAAAAGGAGTGAATTGCAAAAATACCCCCTATTCTTTGCCTAATTAGCATAAATGTCATGTGTTATTTTTATTACATAAACCCCCTTGTGCTATTTTATATTAGGCAAAAACCCCTCCTACATATTTACCGGGAAAATGACAATAAAATGCGAAAACACCTCTATTAACCTAAAAGATTGACAATAATCCCCCTGTTTACTTTGAAAATTTGCAGTAACCTCCCTATTGATTTATGAAAAAATTTTAAATGGGATATTTTGCTAGTAAAAAAGGATACATGTTTTTTTTTAAATTCAAATAAAAATCGTTTTCAAATACTTGTGCATAATGTAAATTAACGAAGAATTTACCGCGATGGCAAGTCCGTTTTGAACGGAGATGAAGAGGACTCCCAAGAAAGCACATAACATAACAAGAAAATCAAATTTGTCGATTTTCCAAATTTGGCAAGCGGCAGGGACATCGATAAGTCCAATTACTGCAGTGATGATTATCGCACCTAAAACAACGTTTGGTGTGTACTGAAAGAGTGGCATTAGGAAGAGAAGTGTCACCATAACTGTCACTGCCATTACTATGTTTGAAACCGCAGTTTTACATCCCGCGTTGTGGTTCACTGCTGATCTTGAAAATGCACCTAAATTCGTTTGTCTTTAGTCAATCGGAACATAATTATAAATTTCGCTCTTTTTATATTTAATTTTTACCTGTAGTAACATAACAAGAAGTCGATGAGCCGACTATGTTCATTAGCCCGATAGCGATCATTTCCTTGTTACCATCAACTTGATAGTTTTTCAATGCAGCAAAGGTTCTTCCAACTGCAATTCCTTCCTGTTTCAAAAAAAAAATTATGTCATTAAATCTAAATGTAAAGCAAACATAATTGAGATTTAATAGTTTTGGACCTTTTGGCACAATGCTCTTTAAAAAACGACTTGACACGAAAAGGGCCGGTCCTAATTTTTCCGGAGGGTCTAAGGTGAAATTTATAATCGGGGCCCTATGTCATCCATTGCACTGTTATATGCATTTTTTTTTTATATAAATTTAAATTTAATTTGGAAAACTTCTTTCAGCGGAAATAACTGTTACAAGTACAGAAAAGAATTATTTACTAACCGTAAGCGAGATGATGCCGGTTACAAGTCCAGTTTTCATTACAAGTCCTATGTAGCTATCATGAAAATGTAACATGTTCCATGAAGGTGGATTTAGACCTTCTTGTAGTTTCCCAATCTAATTAATTCAAGAAAAAAACATTAGAAAATACTTATATAATTGGATGAAAATAACAAAATAATTGAGTTTAATTATGTAAAAACTCACAACACTAATGCCATGATTTTGAGCTTTTAATGCAAAAACCAACAGAGTTGAGAGTATGACAGTGAGCAGAGGAGCTCCAGCAGACACCCAAAATAGCTTTGGTTTCCTCATGCCCTGCATAAGGACCACACGGCGCGTAAGAAAGAGAAAAGAGACTAGTTTTGTCATGAGCTGAAAGTTAGCGGACTAAATATGCGATTTAGACTAAAGGACAAAGATATTTGTTTAAGTATCTAAATATCAGACAAATGGTTTTTAACCTATCTTAAGAAGAGGCATAAGTACACTTTAAATGAGGACAAAAAAGTTACAATTTACTAATTATTTATTCACTTGGTTAACGGTTGTAAATTGTAATAGTTGCAAATCTAGAGGCAAACAATTTAAATATTTCACCATCAGAACTAATTATTAGAAGAAGAGTAAAATGCAAAAACACCCCATGTGTTATTTTTAATTAGCAAAAAGCCCTGTGTTAACAAGATGAAGACATTTACCCCTCTTGAGGCCTCATCTTGTTTTACTCCTCTAACTTCTAGGATTCTTTATGACTTGTAGGGAAATATGTTATATTTTCTTTGGTATAAAATACGAAAACACAATTGCTGACTTTAAAAACTGGTCATAACCCTAGTAAACTTAGCAATAATCCTCATGTTCTCTTAAAATAATAGCAATAACCCCCTTGCGATCCATTCTTAATTTTCAAATGCGTGCACAGAGCTAATAAAATGATAACACATTTTTTTTTTGCTAATAAAATATTAATATGGGGTTTTTCGCTAAGAAAAAGCAGACAAGGGCTTTTTTGTCAATTAAAAATAACACAGGAGGTCCATTGTATACATACAATATGTCTTGTGAAGAGAAGGAACACCAAGAAGCAAAATCCCATCAATATTGTTTGCCATGACCACTGCATAAAATTCACAAAGAAACAAAATAAATTAAATCAATAATTTGTTGGTTCCTTATCTAAAAAAATTAAATGTGAACTGAATAAAGGGACACGATTTTGGTTGCAGACAACAATACGTGTCAACATGTGTATAATTGTCTTCATATGCTGTTTCTTTTGTTTTCTTGGCAAAAGTAACAAAATTCTTCTAGGAGACGCAAGTCATAAAAATAGGGAAATTGGTCGTACTAGTGCCAAAATATAATTCATAAATTAATCACATTTATTTTGGTCCTATTAAGGATCAAATCTACAGAGTAAAAGTTGTTTTTCAGTGTCATCACAAGTGATATAGAGCTAATGACAATTTATCCCCTTTGCTTTGAAAAAGAGTACTTTATTTTCCATGCAAATTTTAAAAAAGAAATTTACATGTTTCATCCGGAGAGTGTACCTCACTTTCCGAATTTAAGAATGGACATGAAGAGCGTTTTCGTAATATAGGGGGGTGAATTTCAATATTTAACACAAAATATGGGGTAAATTGCCACAATTATCATAACACAGGGGTGTAAACTACTACATATAAAAATATCAGGGAGACGGTGTGAAACTTTTATAAGAATAAGGGGTGGTAAAGTGCCTTTTTCAAATCACAGAAAGATAAATTAAATATTATGAATATCACAGGGGGTAAATTGCTATTAACTCAATAATTTTATTTGGTTGTATTTCTTTCATGGAAAACAATAGTTAAAAGTAGTGAATTTTGATGTATCTTTACAATTTTTCTTTTTTTTCTTCTGAAAAGTTTTAATTGATAAGAAATTAATAATATGTTTAATTTTATAGGAAAAAAATTATTTTAGAGAAAGAACCATCGTTTTGATCGACCCAAAGAAAGAAATTATAATAAAAAAGTTTAGACATATTTATTTAGTGTCGCATTTTGACGTCACACCTTATACCTTTATCGACAAGTATCATAGTTTACTATATATAATGGACAATCTAATCCTGTACTTTGTAAAATTATATTTGTGGTCCGAATTTTCAAAAAGTTCTGAACTTTTGGTCCTATCGTCACTTTTCCATCCATCTTATTGTATTTTCGTCCTCGTAGAATAGTCTATGTTTTGTACTTTTAGTCCCATATGATTGTTTAAGTTTTGCACTTTTGGTCCCAAATTGGACAGATAGTGAGGGACAGAACTAAAAGAGCCAAGTATCTTAGAAATTGAGGTTACTAAGTGTGGCGGCATGTGGTAACTGTCCAGTCCCGTGGGACTAAAAATATAATTTTACCCAAATTAATTTGTCAAAAGAAAGAAAAGGAAATAAGGAAAAATGATTACTTAATTTTTTCTAAGAAAAAAAGGACTAATTAAAAAAATACCTCATGTGTGTTATGGAAAACAGAACTTAAAACAGGAACTATGCCCATTTTCTTAGTGAAATGTGTGATTCCAAGTAGACTCTTTAGTTGCTGAAGTGAGACAATTATAGCAGCACCAGCCATAAATCCAATTAAAGTTGCTTTTGAAAGAAAGTCAATAATAAATCCAAGCCTGAAAAAAATAAAAATAAAAATTGAATTTATTAGGCTCTGTTTGTTTCTGAAAAAAAAAAAAAAAAAAAAAAAGGGAAGCCATAAAGAAGAAAAATAAAAATCAAACCTTAAAAAGCCCAAAGAAGCTTGAAAAAGCCCAGCAAAAAAAGTTGATGAAAATGCTAATTGAAGAAACAAAATTGGATCTTTAATAGGTGACACTTCTTGTCTAATCATTGAACCCATAATCAATGAAGCAATTGAAACTGGACCAACTGCAAGATCCCTTGAGCTCCCAAGAACAGCATATATTAATGGTGGCACAAAACTTGAATCTGCAAAAAAAATTTTAAAAAAAAAAACAAAATTAAATATGATCATTTATTTAAAAAAAAAAAAAACCATTATTTAAAATGGTAGCCAAAATTGTATGAATATACTTACATAGACCAACAATTGGAGGCAAATTAGCCAACTTTGCATAACTTATCCCCTGTAATTAAAAATTAAAAATTAAAAATTAAAAACAGAGTAGTATACCCAAATTAATTAAAGTTACATGTATGTAAGTAACTAAAAGAAATGAAATTAAAATAAAAAAAAAAATTTGAATTAAACCTGAGGAATGGCAAGACTAGCAATTGTGAGACCAGAAACAATATCAGATTTGAATAATTTAAAACTATACTTAGGTCCCCATTCAAGTATAGGGAATATGTATTGGGCCCCAAGAATTGATTTTGTTTTGAAATTTTGGCCTTTGAATTGGCGGAGAGGGTCATCGGAAAAGAAAGTTTCTTTGAGGCGAGTTTTTAGCTTTTGGAGTGTGCTCCGGTAAGGTGGCGGCGCCACCCTGTGCACCTCCGTCTCCATGGACATCTCCACCGTGTGATGAATATGGGATGGTTCCATTAATTTGAAGTGTGTGTGTGTGTGTTTCTTGGTTAATTTGGTGTGCTATTTATTTTTCTTGAATTGAGGTGAGGGTGTAGTAAGATAGCCCCACTTCAATCAAGATTCATAAAAGACAGTTTCTGTACAAATTAGTACCTTTGCCCACTTGGTTATGTGTATTGAATTGTGTGTGTATTTGTGTGTGTTATCTAATCATTGGTTATGTGCATGATATGAATTATGGGTGTGGGTATTTGAGTGTGGTGAAGGAAGAGAAGGAGATAATACATATATATATATAGTGTATATAGTGTGTGAGTATGGGGAAATGCACGATACTGCACTGTGTTATGTAAACTCTGTATAAAAATTCACTGTGAAATTTTGTTGCACCAAATCCTGTTATATTTTCAGATTTCTGTACATAATCATTTGTCATGTCGAGAAGAATGTGTTCCACGCGGCTTTGGTGATTTCATTTGGCACTAAATTTTCTTGTGCTTTTAAACTTAGCGTGGAGTACCCTTTATAATTTAAATTTAACACTTAATGTTCTTGTACTTTTCAAACTTAGCACATAATCTCCTCATATTTAGGGGTAATCAACTAGATTGGGATTATGAAAGGAGCATTTGGTCCTAATAGTTATTACTAATAAACATGGCATGTAGTAATAAAATTCAATAAAGATGGAATCTAGTAATAAATTCAATTCAACAAGAACAAAACGAGGAAAAAAAGAATAGGAGGAGAGCGAGAGAAGTCAAAGAGGACATGAATTGAGTGACGAAAAAGAAGTGCAAAAAGGTGATTCTATATATGAGATATAAATTTTTGGTACTAGTTATCTATCTATCCAATGTATGGATATTTTCATCTTAATTGCTTATTCAATGGTTGAAACTTCATGGCTTGTTTGATGTTTCTCAAAATTATTTTGAGTTTGGAAAATACCAAATAAACATGTTTTTTACTTTCTGAAATAATATTTTCACTTCTCGATTTTCTTAAACTACTATCTCAAAAGCCAAACAAACAACAATTTTTTTATCTCTAAACAAAACATATATAAACTCTACTCTGATTTGACATAAAGTAACATATCTCTTACACAATTTATCTCACATAACAAACATGATTTGACATAAAAGTCTTACACATCTTACACCTACTACCTAACTCTTCCAAAAAATTTATATCTACTTTATTTCTCAAACCATTCTCCCAAAACCCAAACAAATAACAATACGCAAATCGAGATTATTTTACAAACCTCCACTACTCTCTCAAACTACTTTCCCAAACGCCAAACAAACATGCCCCATTTTTTTTTATCTACTAGACTGTGTATTTACAGCTCGGACCGAAGAGTGCAAAGGGTATAGGTCCTCCCCAGTGTGGTGTCTCCAGTAAGATTCGAATTTAAGGCTCGCCTCTAAGGGTCGCAAGTCACTACCACTTGGTCAACCACCTTGGGTCACAAACATGCCCCATTAGTTTTGTTACTTGTTGTCTTTGTATTGATATAAGACTGGATACCAATTATGCTTTGTGCTTTGATAAACTTTATTAAAATTAGATAGCTAGCTAGTTTCAGATAAACTTTATTTAGATTAGATAGCTAGTTTCAACCAAGCCACAGATAAATCATGTCATGTTACATCAATTTTTTTATTTTCCTATTTTATCCTTAACATTTAAGTTATCTAATTATATAGTAGATTTTTAACTCCTCGAGTTCTCCCATTAAATTCATTAATAAAATTTATTTTTTACTTTTTCTTTGAATCAATCTCCAAAAAGTATCCTTATTTTTTGTACCTAAACAAATTTATGCACACGGGAACGCGTGCCGTGGATAACTGTTATATCACTTCCCCCATCATGTTTATATCATGGTCTAAAATTTATATCATGAATTTTCTAGAAAAAAAAAAAATATATCATGTATAACAATTATAATTAATATATAGTATAAACATTATATATATTGGAGACAA
Organism: Penstemon newberryi var. newberryi; assembly: GCA_030819805.1. Classification (NCBI taxonomy): domain Eukaryota; kingdom Viridiplantae; phylum Streptophyta; class Magnoliopsida; order Lamiales; family Plantaginaceae; genus Penstemon; species Penstemon newberryi. Next base: position 74,655,716 of record JAUALY010000001.1, on the reverse strand, counting down.
AGAAATTATATACTATATGACATGAATGCGGTATAAAATAAAAGAAATATTGTACCACATTTATAACATATTTATAGTTTATTGTCAGGTATGATATCTTCAATAGTTAACGGGCAATATATTGCACTTGTAGTTTTATAAGACTGAATTATCAATAACTTTTTGTTTCATACTTTATAAAATTATAATTTTGATCTTAATTTCTAAAAAAATTGTGCTTTTAATACCCCGCGTTTTATAAAATTACACTTTAGTCATAATCCATGAAAATTTCGCAATTTTGATCTCTTATAATAATCTATATTAGTACTTTTTGTCCGATAACATCATATGAATGTTGCTGATTTTCATATCATAGGGCTGTCACATTGTTGCACTTTTGACGCCAAAGAGGACGATGGAAGCAAAAATGCAAATAATATTTTAAAAAAGTGGCCAAAAATACAAATTTGTAAATTATGAAAGAAAAGTGATGAGGTCCTATTCTGTTGTACTAATAATACAATTTCCCATGTTAATGTAACAATTCTTTGGTACATATCTAAATGAATTGTAAATAGACTTGCATTATATTCTCTCCATTCCACAATATCTGTCGTTTTAGAGTGTTGCACATGTATTAAGAATCCATATAAATAGTATGAATTTTTTGTAAAAATAAAAAATATACCTAAAATACCCTTAATTAATAGTGCATTATTTGGTGTAATAAATAAGAGCAAAATTGAAAAAAAATATAATTAATTCTATTGCATTGGAATCATAAAACGACAGATATTTTGAAATAAGCAGTGGAATGGGAGAGTACGTACTAAAGTTGGTACACTTATCTAAGTTGGTTATGAAATTTAGGCATAAAGAGTTACTCCATGTTACGTGTTAAATGCACTCTAACAAATTTATTTGGAGAGAGAATGTGGGCAGGGCCCAAACAAAGACGACCAGCTTTTTCTACCCATAGGTAGAAAGCTGAATAGTGAATGATCATCTCTTTAATTCTTAATACTATAATTTTATTAATTAAAATGCGTCACATGATAATATCATTTGTCTCAAATATTCTAGGTGGGACGGATTAAACAATTTAATATTTATGGCGTGGTACTATGAACTTGGACATAATATTCAAAATTCTAGATCAAGAATGAAATTCTATTGATATATTCTTATGGAATCAAGAGGTAGCTATATATGATTCGAAATTTCAGATAAATTGCATGTTATATTTGCAACTATTTTCAAGAAATTGAAGGCAAGAAACATGTGCAACCATTTCACATTCCGTGCATTATATATATATGTTCCAATAGTTAGGCTGTACAATACTAATTTTGTTTATATTAATTGAAAAAATCAAATATTTTTCTGTTATTATTAAGTAGAATTGTTAGATTGATCCATCGGGGTATCACATTAAAGTACAAAAGTAGCATAATATAAATGGGAAACGGGAGACGCAAAAGTGTTGTTTATCTTTTGGTTTCCACAGTATAATAATTTTGGATGTACGCATAATGTATCTAACAATCCTGGAAATGGATTACGTCAGGTCTAAAATACATGAATTTGTTTGGAAATCAGAAGAAAAAAAAAAACCATATTTGCCTTCACTTTAACTATCTCCTTATAAACGAACACACAAAAGGCTAAATATTGTAAATTGAGATAAGTGCGAAACCAAAAACATTTTAGTAAAAAAATAGCATTGTAAAAATTGGCAATGGGAAAGTGTGGTTTATCTTTTGGTTTCCATAGTATATTAATTTTGGATGTTCACGTAATGTGTCTGACAATTATGAAAATGGATTACGTCAGATCTAAAATATATGAATTTGTCTGAAATTTTTTTTTTTAAAAAAAAAAACACCATATTTACTTTTATTCCGGATGAAATCATGTAAATTGTGTCAAAAGTCAAAACCCAACATGTGAATCAAGGAACATCGGTCAACTTTTTGTGTTCTTTAAGAATTTCAACCAATACTACATTTTTTAAATAGCATGAGGTTAAAACGGGGCATGTGCGTAGACATGAAAGAATATATCAATAGAATTTAATAAGAATATGTAGAATCGGATATCATTCTTTATGTAGAACTTAGATGAATGAATACCTAATCATATTACCTATCCGACTAGTTGATTTATTGACATTCTTTAGTGAAATTTAAATTTTTTTAAAAATAAATTCATCATTAATTATCACACAAAAATTATGTTAATAACTGTTAAATTACAAAGAATTATAAATAATATATACAACTACCAAATACTAGTAATAAACTTGAATAAATACCCGCATACCCACATCAGTGAGAGCAAGTACACTGACTAGTGAAATCTGATATTAATTAGTTAATAAAATTAGTGAGTTCTTTTTATTTCTTAGTTGAACATTCTTAATTTATATTTTGCTATTGTTGAAATAGTGAACTATTTGTATTTGTTAGTTGAATATTCATTATACCATTCTTAATTTATATTTTGCTAGTGTTGAAATAGTGAACTATTTGTATTTGTTAGTTGAATATTCATTATACTTTACTAGAGATCAAATAAATGTATCGATATAATGATATAATTATCGTTTCACTAAAAAAATTGCGGGATATAATCTCATGAAACTAAATAAAAAACCATTCCATATTTTACCAAAAACTAACATATAATTTAAGTAAGAATTAAATTTTAATTATTTCAACTTCCTACTACTACACCGTCATTATAATTAATATGCCAATATGTCGTGTTTTCTTCATACAATTGACATTTGTACATAAGATGTGTCATCTCATTGTTTTACATCAAATATTTTTTATTTTTATATTTCATCATGATCAATCTTTATCTGCTTATGACTTCATAAAATATGCTGAAGTAGCATGGAAGTGATGTATATGAGATTAAATGTGGCAAATAAATGCACTTGTGTACAATAGTACAAATCGTATAAGCTAAGCTTTACAAATTCTAAAGGACCTTTTCTTTATATTTAAATTTAAAGGAATATTTGGTTTAAAAATACAAAACCACACGTCCATGACCACACATGTTCTGTTGCTATTTTGTACAGTTCCAATCAAAAAAGTATTTAATTTGGCAGTACCCTTATTCTGCTCAAATTAGTTTAAATGCAAAAAAAAAAAAAAAAAAAAAAAATTGTCTTCTCATGAGATATGTAAACAATATCTGCGCCTTTAAATTAATTGAAAAATACATATCTAACTTGAATAATGAGATTGGTTCATGGAATCAGATTCAAAAAAATTTTAACTAATAATTAGATTCATATGCCTAACTAATCAATATTCCATGTTAATTATAATAAATGTTTTGGCATGTTTTGGCATGTTTTGGTTAGTGATCATGGGGGGATTTTAGTACGTGTCAGATTTGATGTTTGTTTAAATTATTATCCCCTTTTTGCAAATTGGCAAGTATTCAATTAGTTGGTTGGGGGAAGATGATCTACGAAAGTATAATATTAGAAGATTGGATAAAAAGGCATAAGAATTTTATGGTTTGGAGTCGGTGCAACAAAGTATGATTTAAAATTCTATTGCGAATGCGGCTTAAGACTGTGTTTGCATCTCTGTTGCAAACAATTTACGAGTTTTCCTTATCTAAAACGCAATAATATAGTGTTTAAGAAATTAGTTTCAACTTTTTTTAAAATAAGTTAAATTAAACTCATAAATTGTAAATAGGACCGGTTCAATATATTAGGGGCCTTACGCGAAAATTAAGAAAGGGGCCCCTTTTATTCTAACAGATATAATTATATATTATTAAAATTAATTTTATTTTTTTGAAAATGTAAATGTGTTTATTAAATATCTACCTGGTTTTTCTCTTAATATTTTTTACGGATACATAAAATGACAAATCAACGTTTCGTTCAGCATTTTACCGAACAATTCAGTTGGTTTGGTACCAAAAAATAAAATAAAATGAATAATGTAGTTTTTGACACCTTTTTGTTTTAAATTTCATGTAAATTAATAATATTAAAAAATGTGATTTCCCTAATTGACTGGGTCCTTGCCAAGAAATGAATGACGAACTTAAGAACTTCAGCGAAATGAGAAATCAGAGAACGGGGCTAGGCTTTTAGTGAGGAGGAAAAATGTAACTTGATTTGAAGTGGATGCCATTTTTTTCAATGGTAAAAGAAGCATTAACGCCTTCAATAGAAATAAAAATTAAATATCACATATATAATTTTGGTATTACCGTTTCAATTTGATAAACCTATCAACAATACCGAAACCAAAAAGAAATAATAATTACACTTTTTTTTTTGTAGTTTTAGATACTTCCCCACTTATTTACAAAATTCTAAATTCGAAAATTTCAGATAAGTCTATAAAATATCATGTAATTATCTAATAACATTAAAAGTCTCTAGAGGATCATTCTTAGCTACTGTATTTTCTTGATCTCCACCGTCCGTTCGAGGAGGTGGTTAGTATAAATAAGGACAATGCCTCATCTATAAATTATCCAAAATTTTCCAAAACTAAAATCTTACTTTCTCAAGAATTAGGTTGACTTAATCTCAAAAGTTCTTTCAACATTATATGACTCTATTTTGTTCAACTTACATTTTTTACTCTCTTATACATAATATATGTTTTTAAAAAATTATTAAATAAAAAAATAAAACATGCATACATTATTTAATTTTTTGAAACCCCTCTATAGTCAGGGCTCTAGGCGAGGATCCAATTTGCCTAGCCATATGGCTTACCCTGGTTTTAAACTTCTCTGGAAGTGCTTCTATCTATAATAAACTTAACTCACAATCTACAACATCAATTTATGTCCTAGAGAGTTTGCGAATACAACTTTAATGTCAAAGTTGAGGTCGCTCACATGATGTATGATGAGTATATGTTTCATGGGCAGGATTAATTTTGGAAAAGAAAGACAATCCAAAAATGGCGATGACTACCTACAGGGCTAGATACAATTAATTCTCGACTGATTGAAAAGGATATTGACTATAAGACCAAGTTTTGTAGGGCCGGTACATGCAAAGCAGGCCTCATGCAAATGGGCACACGGGCTACGAAGCTTTCGTACTCCTTCCATCCGATCGCGGACCTCTAGGGTTGTGTATTTCATAAAATCGGCGGACTTCTCCACCAAATCCCAGTTGCGGCCGCCAATTTGGCGGCGGTTTCCCGTTTTAACGTTCTTGATAATCCTCCACTTCTTCAGGTTCTAATTCATGTCTTTTTTGAAGGTTTGGTACCAAATATCTCAAGTAGGCAAAAATTTGATATAAAAAAATGTAATTTTCTCGACAAGTAACCAATTATCTTACCGATTTTTTAGTTTACTGGCTTGATCGGTCCAACCATTGATTCAACCAGTATGACGTCTCAATGACATAATAGATAAATATAATTTTAGAATATATATTATAGTCCAATAAAAAAATAATCTAAATAATAACATGTCAGAAATAGATGAAAATTTTATGTTTTAATATTTTTTCAAGTTATTTATAACATAATTCTTGTTTGATTTATAACATTCGACAACCTAAATTTATAGAAAATATCATAAAAAAATGATATGATTCATTTGATAGTAATTTTTTAATACTAGAATACAAACAAATGAAATGACGATTAGTTTTAAATTATTTGAGCTACAACTTCAAAACTAATCTTTCAAAAATGAAATTATAAAATTTGAGTTGGCACAATACTAAGAATATAACTATATAAAAAATTTCTATTTAGTTCTTTCAAAGAATGTAGTTATGAAGATAGATGTCTTCACAAATTTTAGATTAAAGGGAAAAAAAGAAATCCAAGCTTCTTTTATTATTTGTCCTTTATTGGGATTTTATTTTTTGTTCAATCTAATAAAGTATTAAAGAATTTAATTTCAAAGTAAATTAGTATATATTATTCTCTTTTAATTGATAAATATATGATGTTTTCAAACAATTTACACTAAAGTACTTGGTTTAATGGTTATAAAATCACAATAAGAACCACAATGTTGTTAGTTCAAATTCTATTGCAATTTTCACCCCCATAAATTTTAAATAATAAAATTTAGTCCACTTATGATTGGCTAAAGAAATTTTGCTTTGTGGAATAGTAGTTTGGACAATTTGTTTTATCTTTTAGTACGTGTCTACTGCAATTTTCACCTCCACAATTTTGTTTTGTTGAAATCTTTTGTAATTTTCACCCCCACAATTTGTTATTATGTTATATCCGACTTCGTTTCTATAATTTACAAATGTTAAAAATTCTTACAATTGAAAGTGAACTTGTACCATATTCATTGTCTCATAGCTTTAGAAGTTCTATTGGCATTTTGACCTCGACTATAAACTACAAATGTAAACACAAATTAAAAATATTTACTAATAAATTTGATTTTTAACTTATGTTCTACACGATTACAACTCATTTAATTTCGACTCATTTAAGATTTATGGTAAATCCAATCACAATCTCAAATTCAATAAAAAAAAATTTAACTCGAAAATATATTGCTCAATTACTCGAAGATGATGTTTATATATTTTTATATTACAAATAACTTGTATTTTAAAAAGATTATTACGTCATATAGATATGTATGGGTCTTTTTATTAATTATGAATATTATAGTGCCAATCTTATTAATAAGAAATAACTATAAACCCATTACTTCCAATAATTTAGGTTGGGTGTGATACAGCCTAATTAATAGACCGTAAGACTAGTGCTACTCTTTTTACATTGATTTCAACATCACTCTTTTGAAAATGATAAAGTAGTGTACATTTTGAGAAACTCAAAAGTAAATAGATGAGGTATAATCATTAGTGTGTCATAGTTCCATGAATGGATCCAATGTATGACAAAAGACCAAAAGGCGTAGCAGATTCGAAGAAGATTAGAAAATATATGGAAAAAAGGAAGAATATTTATGTTCAAAGACTTAGAGATCGGAGAAGATAGATATATATTGCTTATCCGCATTAGCTTTTCTGATGGCCTACCATTGGCTCATACTTATGAGCATGGACTGTTCTTGGTCCCTTCCATTTATTTTTGTGCACTAAGAACTTGAGTTTGTATTGTATACGGGACATTTGGACCAATTTTTGCAACATCTCGAAATTTTTCAAAGAGTGAATCACACTTTTCGCTCTTCTTATGGGCTAGTTTTTACGCATTCGTCCCTCTTAAAATTTTCGTAGCAGTTGTTTTTCTTCTTATCAATGTTGTGTAACACATTCGTCCCTATTAATTTTTTCGTAACAGATGAGTCTCTCATCAGTGTAGTGTAACACATTCGTCCCCCTTAAATCCAAAATACATCCATTTTCGTCCATTTTAGGATGTATTTTAGATTAAGAGGAACGAATGTGTTATGTGTTACTACACTGATGAGAGGGACGCATATACTACGAAAATTAAAAGGGATGAATGTGTTAGGCTACATTGTTAAGATGGACGAATCTGCTACGAAAAGTTTAAGAAGGATAAATATGCAAAAGTTGACCTATAAGGAAGACGAAAAGTATGATTTATGAAGTTACTTAATTAACATTCTACAAGTTCTAGTATCAAATAGGTCACTATTATGTTAGATGATTGTTGCGACTTATAAATGATCCACATTGATTAGATTTCAAGACACTACAAGAAAGAGAGTTTTGACAACCCAACATTTAAGGGTCGTGATAGATATGAATATTTTATCATCGGCCTAGAAAACCCGTGGTTGGATATTCTCACAAGCTGTAGTTGAAGTCATGGTGGAAACAACCATAGTGTAAACATTCACTATAACCAAAAGTCATGGTGGATACTCTCGCGATCCTTGGAAGGGCTACCCCTGAAAATCGTTGTATGGCCGTTGTGGTTGAGTTTTGACAACCACTATAGACTTTCTACAATAGTATATTGTTATGGTGGATATTCATATTTCTAGTAGTGAGATTAAATACTAATTATAAGGTCATCACCTCTTAAGCTAACTCTTTAAGTTTGGTTAGATCCAAGCCATCTAAGTGAATTTAGTCAAATCCATGTGTATATAATATGATATTAGAAAGAGTAAACACTACTAATAGTCCACCTTATCATTAACTTTTTACAGAGTGGTCCCTCTTGTGTTTTTTTTTTTCACGTTAGTCCCCACTATGAATTATTTGTTTCACTTTGGTCATTTACAAGAGATCTTGTACTTATAGTGTTACACTTTAGTCCCTCATTAAAAAAATTGTATCAATTTAGTCCCTCATAGAACTTTTTTTTATCAATTTAGTCCCTCATAAAATTATTTCTTTACTAGTTTAGTCCCTCTAGTCCTTCATAAAACTGTTTACTTATTAATTTAGTCCCTCATAAAACTGTTTTGGCACTTTAATTCACCTTGGACGACCTAAAAATGACTAAAGTTAAACAAATAATTCATAGTGGGAACTAACGTGGGAAAAAAATCACAAGAAGGACCACTCTGCAAAAAATTAATGATAAGAAGGATCTTTAGTGGTGTTTACACTGTTAAAAATTCAACATAATGTGGGTCACCTTTTGATAGATTTCTCCTTGTTAACTAGATTATATGTTAATTAAGGAGGTCAAGCAAATAAAAATGACCAATCAATATGAATGTCTATGACCAAATCAGATCTTTAATTATTAAAAAGTTTTATGTTTAATGTTTATAAGCGTGACATGCATTGTGTTGCACCATTTACGTAAATAAATAATACTAGCACTGAAAAGAAAAGAATGCAAAAACGTGGTCGGCAGGATTCGAACCTGCGCGGGCAAAGCCCACATGATTTCTAGTCATGCCCGATAACCACTCCGGCACGACCACATTGATGTGACATTATTCGCTTAATGTATATTAATAACGTCTTTAACTTGAAGAAAGAAGATTAAGATCCACAAATGATAGGTCCCCTCCACTTCAAAAAGATTCTTGTATAGAGATAGGTTAGATGTCCTAATCCATTATCATTTATCTCAACCTAGCTACAATCGTGGAAGACTAGGCGCACTAAAATGACATCGATCTCTATCAAATTAAATCATTTCAAAACTACTTTTATTAGATAGTATAGATGTATATATATTTGGGAGAATTGCATTTTTTTTCTCTCCTTCGGGATTGGACCGCTCATTGCTTTCGATCCAACACTTTACAAAATTACACTTTTAATTGGTCTCGATTATTAAAAATGTTCTGGATTTTTGGCTCTCATCTTGTGAAACCAAAAGTGCAAAATTGAGACAATCCTATGAATCAAAATATTGAATAGAGACTAGTCTATGTGACTAGAAGTACAAAATATTTTAAAGAACACGAACCAAAAGTGCAGCTTCATAAAGTGCTGGATCAAAAATGCAAAATATTTTTAAAACTCAAAAGTGCAAAACTCTTTTATTAGATAGTATAGATGTACATATATCTGGGGAGAATTGCATTTTTTTTTCTCCTTCGGGGATTGGACCCCTCATTACTTTCAAACCAACACTTTATAAAATTACACTTTCAATTGATCTAGATAATTATTTAAAATGTTTTGTATCTCTGATTCTCATCTTGTATAATCAAAAGTGCAAAATTAGGACAATCCTATGAACTAAAATATTAAATAAAGACTAGTTTATGAGACTACGAGTACAAAATATTTTAAAGAACACAAACCAAAAGTGTAGCTTCATAAAGCGCGGGATCAAAAGTATAAAATATTTAAGAAACTTTAAGACTAAAAGTGTAAATTTATAAAGTGTGGGACTAAAAATATGAAGAGTCCAATCCTGGCCGACTTAAAATACAATTGTGCCCATATATATGTATATTTTATCTATGTTTTTTAATTATACGTGGATACAAGATAAGTTGTTATATAATTAAATTGTTTTTTCTTGAAAGTAAGTTGACTACTTGACGTCAAATGGCACTCAATTGTTGACCTCTTTCTTCTCCCAATATTCCACAATGGCCAAAGCTGTCGGATCTTTGTGTATCTTCAAGTATGGACCTAATTGTTAGGTCAAAGTCGTATAATGCATGTGTACATCTAACTTTTGCAGACAGATTTTTTGGTCGAGCGTGTATTTAATTTGTTAGGTCACGCTTCGTTAAAAACTAATAAACATGGTAAATATAGTTTTTGATATTTTATATAGCTTGTGTTTGTATATATGTTCAAGAAGTTACAAAATTAAAATATATTATTTTTGGGCTTTCAAAAGTTGAGGATGTGTTTTGATAGAGTGTGCAATGCTGGATTGTAGGGTGAAAATTGGAGTTTAATTTTAATAAATTGTCAAAATTAATCATGTAAGGTCAATTCGTATAGAATTACGTTTTCAATCGTTGAGCCAAACACGGTCTAATTCTAGTACAACTTTGATGTCATTGTTATGCACCACTTAATATTTTATATATTTAAAAAATATTTATCAGTCGACAGTCACTAGCTACTTGTGTCGAAAAGGGAATAAGTAGCTAGAAAAACATTAGTTCAAGCTTTTATACTTATGTCACGAAGAAAATAAGTAGAAGTTTCGGTACTGTTTGAATGCATTTTGGTCCTGTTTTGTTTGGTTTGAAAGAAAAATATTTTGGATGAATATTTTAAAAATATCTTGGAACTTGTGTGTGCGAAATAATTGAGATTAACATGATTTGATTTGGATGTGTTTTGGTTAGAATATTTTGAATTTAAAATAATGTTGGTGAGTTTGAAAAAGTGGGTTGGATGATTTTTTAATTTTTAATTTTTAATTTTTTATTTTTTTTATATAATTAAATTCAAACTTCATTAAAAATAAGATTATCCGCGGGTTGGATCTATGAATTTGGATGTTCGTGTTTTAGGGGAAAAATATAAATGATGGGTGTCAAATCATGTCTTTTGTATTAAATTAATTGATATTATATTGTATGATGAATAATTTGATTGAGATATTATTATTTAAGTTGAAATCCTTGTTTTGTATGTTTGGTTCAGTGAGAACGGTTCGAAATGATATTTTGGAGAACAAAAATTTTAAATTTTGGACCAAATTGGATCCAAACACGGAATTAATTAGTTCTTATACTCGTTCCCACTGAATCTTGATGTGTCCAAACATTACCAAAGAGAACAAATATTCAAGTACATACTAATGGAGCATTATAAAAGTTTTTTCCTCTTCTTTTATGTTTGATGGATTGAGCTTTATCAAAGTTTGGCACATCCAGTAAAACTATATAAAATTCTTCAAGTTTAGCCCAAAGTTGATAAATCATTGAATGTTGAAATTTCATTAAAATAAAATTGATACTTCATTTCTAGATTGGTACATAAAATAACAATTGGATCTTCCTACATGCTAAGTATAAATGTTGAACCGAAACTATAGTACTCCGTCATATTTAGGATTTTTTTTTTCAATTACTTTCATCATTAATTAGTGCATGGGAGTTGAATTCAAAATTAAGATGTCATGGGACCTCATCTTTGTTAGTGATTACTACTAGGCTACGGCATCATTATTCAGGTTTATGGGTTAATTTTTTAATTAGTTTCAACCAACGTAGTATATTTATGATTATATTATAGGGGTTAATTGTTTAATTAGTTTCAACTAACGTAGTATATTTATGATTATAGGTCATTATATTTTTTTTAGTGAGATGGTACATATTACATTAGTATAGCAGTTATAATATCAAAAAAGATATTCAAATCTTTTTGATCATTATCAAATTATAAGAACAAATCAACTACATATACTAGTATGAAATACCAACGAGTGATTGGTCTAGTGGAATGAATTATCTCCCATAAAGTGACAAAACTCAAAGTTCGAATCCCCGCTAGGAGAGATTCTCAAATAATATGTTTGATGCACCTCAAAATAGATTAAGTTAGGTCTGAGATTTGAATACCCTTGGATAAAACAAAAATACTTATAAAACTATAGAAATACTCGCACTAGTGGATTTGAACTCAAGTTCTCTTAGTTATGGGGCCTTAGCTATTGTCAATACTCAATAGGCTACGACCTCGTCTGTATATAGATCATTATATTCAAAGGGCGGACCGTCTAAGGGGCTGAGGAGGGCGATCGCCCCTCCAAGAAAAATGTGGGCTTATATATTAATACTATTATTGGGGTTACTTCAACAAAGAAGTTCTTTGGCTGGTTTGGTGGAGGTAAAAGTAAAACAATAACAACACTGACTAGGGTTTGAAACCTGTGAGCTGTTTTTTTTTTTTTTTTTATTATATATTTCATGTTTTTTGCATAACAAACATTTTATTTTATAAAAACTACTAAAATTAGACTTTACAGCATAATGAAAAAGCTTTTTTTTTTTTAAATTACGTGATATGATATATATATATATATATATATACATACATATATATATATATACATATGCAGACAATTTATACTCAGTAAAATATTATCGATCACAAATTATACTTAATTTATTCATTTCTAGGCGCATAAAACATATTGCATGGGCCTCTCCCAACAAAAGTCCATACATGAGTTCATCACATTGTTGGGTCCCTATGAGCAAATCTTATTACTTTTCAGTTTTTTTTTAACACTAAAAAAAATAAGCGCAATCGACCAAAATATTTAGTCCCCCAAATAAATGTTCCTAGGTCCGCCCCTGATTATACTTAATATTAGTTGTGTTAAAAGTGAGACCCTAATACTCTAGAGGTACATATGAATCCTATCAGAATGATATAACATGTTGACGTAATGATATAATCACCGTTTCACTAGTTTTGTTTATTTTCTATAGAGAGAGTTGTATTTTTGATACCGCGCTTTAGGTCAATTCTCACTTTTGGTACACCGCTTTATGCATCCAATACATTTGGTACCACGTTCTAACAAATTGTGACACATTTGACACCGCAGTTAAAAATCACCGTTAAGTGGTGACGTGACAATTAAGTCTTGTTGCAAAGTTGATGCCAATGCTTATGTTGACTGACAATTTTACCCCATAACATTTCAGGCTACCAAAATAGCCCCACATCTTCAAATTTACTGACGATTTTAGTCCACATTATTGCCAAATTTTAATATTGACACGAATAAAACCACATGCGGACTAATTTTGAGATTTTACTTATAACATTTACATAATTAATTTAATTTTATAAACAATATTAATAAATTAATTTAAATCTGGAAAAAAAATTATTTTCAAATCTAAGATTTATATAATAGTATTAATCTATTTAGTATTTATTAAATTAATAAATTATAAATAATTATAATTTAAAAAAACTGAAACCCACCCAAATTTAATAAATATTAAATAGATTATTACTATTATATAATCTTAGATTTGAAAAAAAAATGGGTTCTTAATTATTTTTTGAGATTTATCTTAAAGTATTATTTAATTTATTAATATTGTTTATAAATCAAATTATTTATTTAAATATAATAAGTAAAATCTCCAAATTGGTCCACACGTGGTCTTATTCGAGTCAATTTTGAAATTTGGCAGCAATTTGGACTAAAATCGTCACTAAAATTTGGAGATGTGGGGCTATTTTGGTAGCCTAAAATGTTACGGGGTAAAATTATCAGTCAACCTAAGTAATGGCATCAACTTTGCAATAAGACTTAACTGTCACGCCAACACATATCACTTGATTTTTAACGGCGCTATCAAATGTGTCAACAGTTGTTAAACGTGGTACCAAATGTGTTGGACACATAAAACAGACTATCAAAAATGGGAATTGACCTAATTAAAGTATGGTACTAAAAGTGCAATTTTCTCATTTTCTATATAATATGTTGGCATACTAAAATAGATAAGTCATTGTTTTTAAAAATAAAAAATAGGAAAAAGATGCAATTAGTTTTGTAGGTGTGTACGTGAGATTTTGCCCCTTTTTCAGTTTTTTGCTCATGGTTTACTTTGTTTTAAGTGATATAAACTTGCTTATAAAAATAAAAAAAAATAAAAAAAAAGTGATATAGACTCGTTCACTTTCTACGCTGCCATGTGTATGGACCATAAATTCCAAAGTGGTACATTTAATAGAAGCATTTGGTTTCTCTTTCTTACTTTTGGGTATTGATTTTTAGATTCTGATTGCCAATTAGTCTTTCCTTTTTTCTTTTAATAGAAGCGTTGAAAATCAAATAAATTGTGATATATTCCCCTCTGTTTTTCCATTTTTTGGAAAACCCCAAAAATGTCCTAATAAAAAGTATTCATACGGAATTTGGTTTCTTAAAGTTATCTGATGGCCATAGGGTATTGATAATCACTGTATGTTTTGTCAATCATGCGATGTCCTATGACTAAAATGTCCTTACTCCAATTCTTATTAATGTAAATTTTTCTTCTGATTAAATATTAGTATTTGACGATTAACTGTATTTGTAATTTAAATGTAATTCAATAAATTTTGTGATTTATATAGTGATATATATGTTATTATCATTTCTCTCTAAAAAAAAGATCCAAGTATGATTTGAATTTTGGATAATCATCGGTTCTCAACACTTCCTCTTAAAATAGTAATATAAATAAATTTTAATATTCAAATCATATCATTCGAGACTGATTTTGTTCACTATAATACATAGCTAAATAAATTTGAATAAAATTATTGTTCGACAATTTTTTAATCTTGGTTCGAGTACTTCAATTTAATAAACTAACAATGGCAAACTAATAAGAAAAAAAAGCCATTATACTAAAACTCTACGGGTATGTTTGGAAGAGTTTTGACTCGATTTCGTGGGTTTTAGTTTCGAAAAATGGTTTGGATAATTTCGGTCAAACTTTTGAAACTCCATTTGCATTAAGTTTGGATGATGTTGGGTTTTGTCATTTTGAATACATTGAAACTCCATTTGGAATGAAATTTTGTATATTGGGGTTTGGGAAAAAAATGTATGTGATAGGTGTCAAATCAAACAATGTTTCTAATAAAATTTCGGGAAAGAAAATAGATGGTATGTGTCAAATCAATATTTGATAAGGTTTCAAAAGTTTAAATACGGGTTTGTGAATGGTTGGGTTGAGTAATGGGTTCTGTCAAACTCCATTTGGAAGAGTTCTAGCTCAATTTCAGTTTTACGAGAACGACGAAATTGGGCCAAAACTCTTCCAAATAGATCAGCTTGTTTGAAATGTATCCAAAATTTATTCGGACTAAGTCCAAACATTATTTCAAATTCAATAATGAATAAAAAGATCGGGAAAAAAAAATCTAACAATACTTCACTCGATTCAACAACTAATCTATTCATTGGAATCACCTTTAGTTTTAAATTAGATTAGGATAAGATGTGTGAAAACCTTTGGATAGCAACTTGTGATCACCTTGAATGCGGGTACCACAACAACGAGTTAGCTTGTCCGAAACCACCTTTATTGGAGGCTAATGCCATCACATCAATGGTCCAACTTGAACATTAGATACAATTAAATTATGGTTTAGAAGTATATTTGTTCCCACAACTTTGGATGATGGTTTTTATGATTAGATGTGGTAATTATATGTTGTTCTTGTGGTTCTATAAGCGAATTTAGGAGTATTAGAGATATATGCCCTAATGTTATTAATTCGCAAATATCTCATATCCTTAAGAAATGGAAATGAAGCATCTTCATACAATAAGTCTGTATGTGAGTAATTGTGGTTGATATTTTATTTTTATTTTTTAGATGATCACAAAATCCCTATATTGTGCTGTCAATTCGTTTAGTTTAGTCTAACTTGAAGAAATTTGGCAAATACCCTTCCTAAAAACCGAAATTAGAAAAATACCCTCCCCAATTTTACTTTTTTTTTTTAGAAATAAAGTAACTATAAAATACAAAATAAAGACCTAATTAATTGCAAGAGACCCTCCTATTCCTAAACCCAAAACAAAACCCTCCCTACTCCAATATTTAACAAAAACAAAAAATTAAAACCCTATATCTCACAATTCCAAATCCTTCAAAATCCCAATTCCAAATTTTACCAAATTCTCACAAATTAGAGATGGCACGTCGTGGCAACCTTGCAATCAGAGATGAAGGGGAGTTGATGAATGAAGGAAATCAAGAACTTCCCGATCTATGTAGTGTAAGTTATTTAAATTTTCGAAATCTGAAAATCTTCAATGGAGTCTAGTGTTTGGGTATCCAAACGCCATTGAAGATTTCTTCAAATCTTCAACGGAGTCTCGCCATGAACATTCATTCAAATCTTCATGGCGTCTGGCGTATGGGATTCCAAACGCCAGACGCCATGAAGATGTGAATGAATCTATAGTGGTGATGGAGTTTGGGATCTCAAACACCAAACGCCACGAAGGTTACATTCTGATCTTCATGGCGTTTGGACTTCCAACTACCAGACGCCATGAAGATTTTAATGGACCTTCTTGGCATCTGGCTTTTGGGATTCCAAACGCCAAACCCTAACAAAGACATTTCATTTTAGAAAAATGACATCTGACGTCTGTGACATTTAGAATCCCAAACGCCAATAAATAGGAAAATAAAAATTTCTCACTTATATGGCGTTTGGCGTTTGATATTCTCAGACGTCAAACACCATTAAACTGAGTCATTTTTTATTTCACGTTTATTGGCGTTTGGGAATCCAAACGCCAGACGCTATTTTTCTGAGACAACGTTTATATATAGGGTTCTGGCATTTGGAATTCCAAGTGTCAGACGACATTTTTCTAGTCAAATAAAAGATCAAGGGTTATGGCATTTAGAATTTCAAACGTCAGACGCCATTTTTCTAAGGGAGTTTTTATATCTAGGCTTCTGGCATTTGAAATCCCAAAATATCAAGGGTTTTGGCATTCGGAATCCCAAACGCCAGATGCCCAAACCTGTAAATTTATGTTTATTAACATGTTAGTTTTGTAGGAATATCAATTATTATCGACGTCCGCCATGTCACTGTTGCCTTCATTTCACTTTGAGAATGTGATATTAGAAGGAAAGATAACATAATGGACTTCATGGAACGAACATGCTGATAATCGAGCTTTGCTGAGACCACATCACATCCAGGTGTTGGACATGCACCCCTAAATTGTTAACCTTTTACTCCTCAATGGTCAGGGAAATTTAAGGCAGCAGTTCTACACCACTTGGTGCTTAGGGTTTGCCAACGGAAGCCGAATTTGAGTAGATATGAATTTTGGTTTTTGATAAATGGAAAGCCAATAACGCTTGGTGTGGAGGAGTTTAGCCTCGTGTCGGGGTTGCCCTTTTGTTCGACGAATCGTGGAGACGGACAATATATTAGGGAGGTGCAACATTGAAAAACATAAGGTTTTCTGTATGGGGGGGAATTTGAAGGTTCCGACTAGTGTACTTGAAGGTGAAATAAAGAAATTGATGGATGATACACATGAAGATATAATGAAATTGTTTTATGTTTGGGTGATATCAACGGTGTTGATGCCTGGATGCCCTAAAGTTGTTGAAAACTTTATTTTCAATATAAGTTAACTTAAATTTAATTTTGTTATTCCTTCATTTTTTTTTGAACTAATTATCCATAAAATTGTCTTATATTGCAGGTATGTAATAACCTTGACGTTTGTGAAAGGTATGGATGGGTAAAATTTGGAGATCTACCGTCGATGAAATCATGGGCCATACTGGCCCTCTTAAGGAGGCTGAAGAATCCGAAGATGGAATGCACACATATTTCCTTTTATTATACTGGTATTTTGTAAAGTCTATTAATATTCTTAATTTGAATATGATTTTTGTGTTACGATTTTCTTTAGTCTTTTTATTTTTTTAAATCTAGGCGATTTTTGTGCAGTTTTTTATGTTGCAGGCCATCCTATTGTTCCAAGGTATTCGAGAATGTTACGATGGAATGTAGGGGGCAGTAATCGCCCCAATTCTGATGACATGGACAAGTTATTTGGTCATGTTCAGGTATGTTTATAGTTATTATTAATCATTTTTTCTAATGTCACGACAAGTATTTTATTTAAATAATCTGTGTTTTTTTATGTTTTCAAACTGTGATCCCGCGACTATTGTCGGATGAAGTGGAGTCTTTGTCATCCTATTATACGGATACAAAACAGTAGATCGATTATATTAGGTTGGATGCTCGACTACCAAGCTATCGTGTCCTGACTGACGGCTTGGGCGATATGTTGGGATTCGGTAAGATAAACAGCCCTTCAGGCAGCGGAAAACAAAAATTTTAAGGACCTCTTACGGAATCTTGCCAGGATACTAAACTGGTTGTATATATAAATGAATATTAAACGACAAGAATAATTAGATCCAAATTATACCTGTCTCCTAGCAAATCCAAGTAACTAGCAAAGTCGTTGAGTTTTCTCCCTCGGTAGAATCGATCCAAGCTTTGTTGTAGCGCCCCACGAGTTGCGCCTCTACGAGTTGATACACCACAATATCACGAAATATAATATATCCTAATCGGCTAGAACATAGGATATATTAATATCTAGGATTAGAGAACAAGATTGGAACGAAAACGAAATCGAAAAATTCTTCCAAAAGGAAAAGGGTGTTCGGCCGATTTCTCTAGGGAGAGAGGGAGAGAATTTTTCTTGACTTGGCTTTTTGGCTCTTGATTAGTGTGTATGAGATATGACATCAAGTCTCCTATTTATAGGAATCTCATAATCATAATCCTCCTAGGATTAGGACTCCCAAGTCTTCTAACTCTCCTACATAGGCCATGGCCCTTTTAATTGGAAGACCAAGTCTTCTAATTAATTCATGGCCCATACTTGATTTAATTAATTGGGTCTTTATTTAATTTCCCAATTAAATAGCCCAATTAATTTATTTCTCTCTTATTTAATTAAATTAGACTCTAAGTCTATTTAATTTAATATTCCCATAATTAATTAAATCTAATTTAATTAATTAACTCACAAATTAAATTCCAATTTAATTTTCAGTCTTGATCCAATTCCAATTGGATCAAGTTCGCTCCAATTGGGTCGACCCAGTCGACCCAGTCAACTCAATCGACCCAGTCGATCTAGTTGACTCAGTTGTTCTCCATTTTTCTTGCTTTCGCTTCATGTGTATTGTGTATGCCCCCGTAGGTTCACCACATAATTGGCCGTGGGTTATAATTAAATATTTATTTAATTACTCGAGTATTAAATACTCTAAATCAATCGAACA
Source organism: Penstemon newberryi var. newberryi (assembly GCA_030819805.1). Classification (NCBI taxonomy): domain Eukaryota; kingdom Viridiplantae; phylum Streptophyta; class Magnoliopsida; order Lamiales; family Plantaginaceae; genus Penstemon; species Penstemon newberryi. The sequence goes on along the minus strand of JAUALY010000001.1, from coordinate 74,636,540 downwards.
CTCTGTCGACTGATCATTCCAAAATTAGCACCCCTGCTAATTTGGGAATTCTCCCACACTCCACGGTCGATGTCTGGCCACAAGCCCATGGAGCCCAATCACTGGTGAATTAATTCAGTGAACCTTTTAATCATTTACAATTTCCATATACGCTATAATCTCTCCATCGATCAATCTCCCAGTCAATACTTAAGGGCATGGATTTTTTCATCGGTTCCCTTTTAATTTGTTTTGACCTTATGCATTCTGATCTTGAAATAATTCTCTTTGACTTAATCTTTATGAGCTACTTTCATAAAGTCGTCAGATACCTTGGCCAAGGATTTTACCAGAATTAATTTCTCACAGAAATCCATAGGAGAATTTCCCAACCTATCAAGTCGGGTCAATGGATCATTTGTTGATGATATGAACCTGCATACGAGTCCCTCTATACCCAACGTGAATCCACAGAGACTTTCTGGTGATCTCCAGTCGGTCGGAACTCACATCTAAGTATAGACGTTCTCGCACCAGATAAACCCTATCACCTCAAGTATTTAGGGATCATTCCTCGTATACTATTGTAAATAGGAATAACTTCAACTCCGATATGCGACTACCGCTTCCATGGTTAGTTATTTCCTAATTGGGGTATTCAGTGCACTTGCCATCCCAGCAAGTCACCCACTTATGTGTATCGACTATCCCAGTCACGCTCGTGGACCCCAGCGTCCTCCAGTTCATCGGAGTATACACATTAGTGAGAGTCTAACCGAATCCAACGATGTCCTTTCTCGATTGGATTCTACGACTCTTGAATATGTTCTAGATCACGGCCTTGGAGATCAGTCCACGGGTTGTCCCATAGCCCTGTGATCTAAGGACTTATATCCTTATGCGTAGATAATTATTACATAAGATAAAGTTGACCATATAATAAAGATGCATTTATTAATCTAAATTGAATAGTTCCTTTATTTATTACAATAAATGGCAGCCATACAGTTGGCTTGCCGGACACTATTCTATCACGATAATTACGTGGTTGTTCGGGACGATGACGTCGGCCTGAACCACCCCTCCCCCCCCCCCCCCCAAGGGCATGTGCATGTGCGCCACAGCGGTGGTTCTAAACGCCAAGGCGGTGGTTCTAAATGCCACTGCGTCGATCCCTCCACTTCTCGACGAAGAAAAATCGATGGTGCCTCCATTTCCCAATCTCAACCGCCGTCAATGTCAGAGCCAACTAATGAAGAATTACCTGCCTCGCTGAGAGAATTACAGAGTATGGAGGAGAGGCTTTGAGAGAATCAAGTCCAGATGGAACGAAGACTTGTTGGGCATATGACGGGTATTGCGGACACTCAAACGACTCTTCAGATGACAATGGCACATCTTGAAAATAATTTGACTGTCAAAGACCTCATTGACAGAGGGGTTAATCTCGATGAGGATGAGGATGAAGATGATGGAGTCAAATGAGGTGGATGGTTAAATATTGATTGGAAGATGAAGGGTAATATTTGAATTGTTAAAATTTTGTTATGTTTGTTATGGATATGTTTTAAAATGTTAAAATATGTTTGTTATGGATATGTTATGTTGTTTGATTTATATATTTCAATATTATGCGCGTTCTCGGGCTATGCATGTAGCTGATGCGGACGAGAATTTAGACCCAAATAGAAAAATTGATGATTCTATAGATGAGAAGGTGGATATTTGACTTTTGTTGTTTTAGAATGGTAAAATTGATAAGTCATTTGTTTTAGATGAATTATTTCGTATTTATGTTGTCTGATATGTATATTTTTATTCTATGCATTTACTCAGAACAATCTCAGAGTTGATGATCTACATGGTTCCCAACAGAATCTTGAAGGAATTGATGATCATTTGGTCGAGAATGTGGCTCCGAGAGAGAGGGGAAAAAGAACAAGAAAGACTAGTATTCATCTAAGAACTCCCTATGCACCAAATGATGGGCGAGGCTTTCTAAATAATTAGGCAGTTTTAGTGTTTTTTTTTTAATATTTTAGTGTTCATGTGGTATTGAACGATATAAATTGATGTTGTTCATTTAATTAAATCAGATAATATTGTAAATACTTTTAGAGGGGTACGTTGTTCATTAAATTTTAATGAGTAATATTTATATGAATACGAGGAGATATATGCCAACAAATATAAAAATATAAAAATAGAAGTGTATTTGTCAATTAGAACAAACACAATAATGTATTCGGCAAATATCATTATGTACATAAGGGTGTATTTCTCAATCAAAAAACGAACAAATTAAATAGGACATGTTTTGTTAACTATAAAAACCTAATGAAGGGTTTATTTAAAGAAAAATGAACTATTAGGCACATCAATCGCACATGTGAAACTTTTTCTTACATTTTTATAAGTACATGTAGTGTCTCCTATTAATATATTATTGAAACGTATTTGACACATGGTATATTTTAAAAATAAGCCCATACTCGTTTGAGTGAATTGAATGCTACCTATGAGTTGATATTTGCTCCACATGAAATAAATGTATGTAGTTTTTAACATAGATAGTGGATCGAGAACTAGAATTTTCTCACAGTTTTTTAAATGACACGAATATTGCACTTTGCTTATAATTACAAATGGATATACACTCAATAAAATTAAAAGATACCAAGTTGTTTGTGCACCACTCTTATTGCATGCATATTCTTGTGATGGTCCAAAAGAAAAAGTACTTTAGTCTCTTTATATTTGGATTTTGCTTTTGTTTATTATGGGGAAAGCACATGCTTGTACCTTGCCAAGAACATACGCTTGTGCGTGCTAGAAATAAAATGGTCCTAGAATGAATGTCCTCCATAATTTCCATTCAAAAAGATGATGGGACATAGGGTGCATATATATTACGTTTCTTGATTTAATTTGATAATATAAGGGAGAAGTAATTGTATATTAGTGGGTGTCAATTACAAACTTTACTAAAAAATCACTGATTTGAAATATTATTCCATCTTTATTTTAATGAGGAAATGAAATATTCTTGTAGCTAAAGTTCACGTAAGGTTATTAGTATCACAATTTAAATATTAGTTACAATGTTCATACTACCGTCAAATTGAATAGAAATTGACGGAAATGACCCTGTGAGATTCACGTGGCCATTATTTCAGTCTTTTGGAGGGAAAATTATCACGTGATAAAATAATATCGTGAGAAAAATATTATCATTTTTCTTCCAAAAGACGAGATGACGTGATAATTTCTCTCCAAAAGTGAGGAACACGTGATAATGTTTCCTTCAAAAGGCTGAGATAATGCATGTGGCCAATTTCGTCCATTTTTGTCCAATTATTTGACGGTAGAATGAACATTGCAACTAATATTTAAATTATGGTACCAAATATGCATTTACGTAACCTTCATGATTTAGTTCAAATGTTTACTTTTTAAGACTTTATATACATGATTAAGAGTATTTTATAACTAATACTTAATAAAAAGTTAATTTATTTTATATGAAATTTATGTTTCATTATAATAACAATTCTAGTTATTAATTAATTTTAATTTGGGTATATTATTATTATTTTCTGAATTAGCTATTTCTTTGTTAAATGTAACAAGTGAAATGTTGGTATATAAAAAAAATTAAACTCATTTATGATAATTTTATCAGTTTAGATGAAATATGCAGTTACTAAGGGTTTTGCTAAAGTGGAAAATGCTTTTATTAACTTGATAATTCAAATAGGATTTGCAAAAACAAATTTTGAATTAAGATGCATTTTGCTTCATGAAAAAATAATAGAGTGAATAGCATTTTTGGTCATCCTTATGGGTTAAATACATCACTTAAATTCAAAATATATTCTAAAGTGGACGAAAGTTGATGTATTTTGCATTTAAGAGCGAGGGACTAATGTGTTACACTACATTGATAAGAGGAACAAATATGCTACAAAAAATTTAAGAGAGACGAATGTGTTATAAGAGGGACGAATGTGATACACCACATTGATAAGAGGGACCAATCTGCTACAAAAAATTTAAGATGAACGAAAGTGCAAAAGTTAATCCATAAGGAGGACCAAAAGTGTGATTTACTCAAAATAATATATATACAACCAATACCATTCAAGTGCTCTCGTTATAAACTATGAAAGATTCTGAATAGTATGGATAATTATCTATTTAATACCAGTCCGGTAAATGATTTGTTTACCTAATTTGATGGTTCGAAAGGGATTAAACCCTTGGAAAATCAAAAAAAAAAAAAGTAGGTTTGAATATTTTTTTATGTAGATGAGATGTATACCGTTTTCACTTTGAGAAATTCGGGGACAAAATCTGAGAAATTGTATTGTGGCAGTGTTTTGTAGTTATTAATTATTTGCAATTATTTGTATTTAATCAATTATTGAAATAATTTTAAGATGTAATCAGCCCAATAGGGATAAAATCTGAGAAATTGTATTGTGGTAGTAAAGCCCATGCTCTGAGTAATAAAAGTAGATATATATTCCAACTTACTTATATTATAAATTGGGCTCTATTTGATAAAGCCCACATTAAGTTCACAAGTTGTTACATCTTGAAAATATATTCTAAATTTTTTGTAAGCGTAAATTGAATTTAGAGATATTTGTTTATATGACGATTGATAATTACTTAATTAGTCATAAACTTATTGATTTCGTTTTCTTCCGAGTGTTTTGATAATGAAACGACTATATATTAATTATTACTACTATATAATTTGGCTATACAAAAAGATTGTGTAACGTAAAGAGTATACCAATTTTCTCATTTATTTAAACATAAAAGAGTTGATGATTCTAAGTTTCTAACACTGACACTTTGCACAACAAATAATGATAATTAGAACCAAATAAGAGAAAAATATGTTTAAAGATTTATTCAATACTTCATTATGAGCCACAGGCTTATAGAGATTGATTTTTAAACTATATCCACACTTGGCCTATAAAGTACTATTGAAATTTGATGACCCAATATCTCAAACAATTTCCATACATAATTTTTCATACTTTTTAGTATATAATAATAATAAATAAATGGTAAGGAACTAGAATTTGTTCAATATTCCTCGTATTTCGGATTATTCACTTATATATTAGTTCATTTACACGAATTATATCTTGTGGTTAACCAACTTTTTAAACTAGTAAATAGTACTTAAAACAATAGCGTCTAAATAAATTTTATTTAGTGGTCATTTTTAGATGTTATTTTACATTGCATGTGCTTACACACCATCTAAAACAATATTCATAACTTGATCTAAAACTAACATAATTACATTTTTTAAATTGTTTGATCAATAAAAACATATTTATCAACGGATTGGTCTAGTGAAAGTGACTAGTCACTACAAAGTAATGAACATATGTTCAAATCCCTGTTGGGAGATGTTCCTATTTAATGTGACTTAATATTTTCGACACGTCCTGAATGAAATTAAACCCTTGAAAAATAAAAAATATAAACATGAAAAATGATTATATCACAGCCCAAATTTGACAGCCTTTTGTACATTTCATATTTTAGGCTTTTGAGTTTTGAAGTTAATTGTATTACCTACTATTTGTTTAATAGGTTTAGGGTTTAAAATTTCAATGTTTAGGGTTTAATATTTACAAACAAGGTTTATATTTTCTTGATAATTATTCATGTGTCATACAATTAATTTTTTTCGTATACATTAAAATATATAAATGACAAAAAAAAAAAAAAAAACCACAACCGAATGTATACGTGTACAGCCTATTGTGGACTGTATGGCTAGCACTACTCTATATACATATAAAAAAATATGAGAAGCTAAAAACGTGGTTTGTCTTGGCCCAACCTAACAATAAAACTATAAAAGTTAAAAACCTTAAACCCTAAAAATTAAACCCATCTCCAATAAGAAAGCCTAGAACCTTCTACTCTCATCTTGAACTCCTCTCCCCTCTTTCTTTCTCTATTTATTCATTTCTATTCTCATTAAACCCTTAATTAAATTAAATTAATTTAGTAAAAATGGCTAAACGCTTGATCCCAACTCTCAACAGAGTCCTCATCGAGAAAATCGTGCCCCCTTCCAAAACCACAGCCGGTATTCTCCTCCCAGAAAAAACATCCAAGGTAAAACCCTTTCTTTTTTTTATTTGATTTGATGTTTTTGTTCATTTCTGATGTGGGTTTTGTCTACAGTTGAACTCTGGTAAAGTAGTTGCAGTCGGGTCGGGTCTAAGAGACAAATCCGGGAATGTTGTACCTGTTGCTGTAAAGGAAGGGGACACTGTTCTTTTGCCTGAATATGGTGGAACCCAAGTTAAATTGGGTGACAAAGAGTGAGTCTTTATTCCCAATTTTTTTAATTTTAGTAATTTAATACAATTTAATTTCATTTTTTTATGTGTGTTTTGAGTGGAATTTTTGGGGTGAGATTATGCAGGTACCATTTGTACAGGGATGAGGATATTTTGGGGACTTTACATGATTGATGAATTCCATCTTTGTTTCAGAGCTTAGTTTTGGCCTTTTTAAGTGTACCTTATTAATCCAAGTGATATTACTTCTTGATTTTGCAAACCAATGAGCAATAAATAAGCTTTTTTGTGCTAGTTTTTTAGTTATGTTGTTCTGAATAATTTTAGTGCCAAAGTTGATCTTTTGATATGTTGATGTGTGATGATAAATTCCAATGATTGATGGAGCTGATCTTAAACATATATAGGTTCTATTTGGATTAGATCTAGCTCGGTTTCATCCCGAAACTGAGCCAGAATTTTTTCAAATAGAGTTCGGCAAAACTTATAAAATTCAGTACATGCTTATTCACGAACCTTGCAGTCGCATCCTTAACCACTTGGGATTTGGTTTATCAAAGACTAGTCCTATGGTCTATTAATTAGGTTTTCTAACAACTCAATCTAAATTATAAGAAGTAGTGAGTTTATTGGTTCAAGTCAATTATTAGTTATACTATAATATTTATAATTAATAAAAAGATTATACATATCTATTTGACATAATATACAATAATATCATTTTTGAGTAATTGATATTTTCAAGTTTTTAATTTTTTTTAATTGAATTTGAGATTGTTATCATAAATTTTAATTGAGTCGAAATTAAATGAATTGCGATTGTGTGGAACACAAGTTAAAAATCAAATTTATAAGTAAAGATTTTTAATGTTTGTTTAGATTTTTAGTTTTTGGTCGAGAGTGAAATGTCAATTGAACTTCTAAAGTTATGAGACAGTGAATATGGTATAAGTTAATTTTCAATTGTAAGAATTTTTAACATTTGTAAATTATAGAAACGAAGTCGAAATGTCGGATATAACATAATGACAAAATCAAATTTAGGGATAAAGGCATATACATGTTTAATTAAAATAATACTTTGAGTTAAAGAAATTGTGAGGATGAAAATTACAAAAAATTTCAACAAAATAAAATTGTAGGGTTGAAAATTGAAGTAGACACGTACTTAGTAGTTAGTACAGATAAAACAAGTTTCTTCAGCCAATTATAAGTGGATTCAAATTTATTATTTAAAATTTTTGGGGGTGAAAATTACAATATAAACTTTGAAACTGGTTATACAAGTTGCTCACACTATTTCTACACAACAAATTTTCTCAAACCAATTAAATTAGGTTGTAAATGTGTTGTACAATATAGGATTGTCATATTCACATTTTCCTTTTCAAAATTCCGTTAGCCATAGGTTGGTTATTGTATGTAGCGGTGCACATGATTTTTAAAATCGTACCGGATCAGTGTTCAACATAACTAGTTTTTGAGTTATGTTGTTCTGAATAAATTATAATCAATTCATTATCTCAATCATTACACAATATAATATTATATCTCAAACCCTATAGAGTTATTGATTTGGCAACTACCACCCACTTTTCTCCTCCAAACCCCAACAACCAAACCCCGGTCCAAATTAATCAAATCTCGTATTTTCAAAACTCAAATTTCAAATAGGATTTCAAAGGTTTCGTCGAAACCTCCGAAACCACTTATTGAGACCAAACTGAGACGGAACCCAACCAAACTACTTCCATATTAACCCCTAGAGTTCCTTGGTTCGAATCTCACTAGAATAGTTGGGTCTTTTTTGAATTTAATACTAACATTGTTAGTGAATTCGTTTTAATGTTTATGAATTGGGGCTGTAAAAAGTCCAGATGAACTCCAACCCTAGACTCACTAGCTTTTCACTCTTTTGGTACATCGCCAAATTGTACTTAAATTAGTTAGGAGATATCTTAATACAAGGTTATTCGTGTATATAACTTCACTTTTATATTTCCTTTACACTTTTTTCCATAGGCCATAGAAAACTTTTGCATTGGAGTGCCAAACTCTTTTTATTTAATTACTTAGTATTATTTTGAAGTTCTTCCCATACCTTATTGCCTCTTTTTGTTCCATTAAAGAAAAAGGTTAGGCGTTCTCCCACTCCAGCAATTATTCTTTTAGGCGTGCGCTTAACTATGGGCATCACCTATTTTAGGCTTTTGGCTTTGATCCAAGAGTAAATAACTAAGGTATTGGGACTATTGCATTTTTTGTCATAACTTCAGCTCGGTGGCGTTTTGACCTCACATCTTATTGGGCTGGCACATTTCGTGTCACAACTTCAATTTCGGTGACAATTTTGGTCCACATTGAGGTACAATCTCAAAATTGGCCTGAATGAACGCACGTGCGGGTCATGTGGCTTGTAATTTGGGGATTTTGGTGCCACAACTTAAGCTCACTGGCGTTTCTACCCCACATCTTATTGGGCTGATACATTTGTTGCCACAACTTCAATTTCGGTTGCAATTTTGGTCCACATTGAGGCTCAATTTCAAAATTAGCCTGAATTAACCCACGTGCCGGCTATGTGTCTTGTAATTCGGGGATTTTTATTACATATTTCAACGAAATTTTGAAAAATAATAATTCAAAATTTATTTTCAAAACTAAAACCCACATTCGACTCCCTCGAATTCCTCCACCGCCTTTCCCAAAAACTTCACCTCAACTCCACATTCCTCGCCCTCTGTGGCTAACTCCACATTTCCACATTTGTGGAAGATATAGTCTTTAGTAGGGTGGTTGAACATGTGAAAAATGTTGGGTAATTACTGAGGAAGGCGGTTGGGTCGCGATCACTACAAAAAATTTGAACTTAAGTGACAAAAAATTAAGTGATAATGTGGAAGTTGTCACTCTTTGTATGAATTTAGTGATAAAAATATTAATTTTATCATAATAAAAATAGTGACAAATGCAATAGTGATAAAATATGTTTTTAAGTTGTCACTAATAACTATTAATGACAAATATATAGTGACTTAAGTTGTCACTATTGACAATTAGTGACACTCTTTTAGTGACAATAAATATTGTCACTATGGTATAGTGACAACTATTCGGTTGTCACTTTTGGATTGTCGCTAAATGTCAATAGTGATAATTTTTTTACAATTCTTGTCACTAGTATGTTTATGAAAACCATTTTAGTGACAATATTTGAGTTCTTATCACTTAATATGTATAAGAAGTGACAACTTTAACATTGTCACATAAAATTTTATCACTAACATTTAATTTTTTTGTAGTGGATTGAGGTGGAGTTTATGGGAGAGGCGGTGGAGGAATTCCGCCCGATATTGAAATTAGGCCTTAATGTGGATCAAAATTATCACGAAATTGATGTTGTTGCACCAAATATACCAGCCTGTAATATGTAAGGTAGAAACTTCAACGAGCCTAAATTATAGCACAAAAAATGCAATAATCCCCTAAAGTATTTGTCACGGATTTGAATTCACTAACATTAATAGAATGTGAACCAAGTATTTTATAATTATAAATAAAATAAAAAATCAAATATCTTTGTTGTATGAGTTGTGGCTCAAATTTGACATTCTATAGCGGTGAAGGTGAAGGAATGCCGAAGTCACATTTTAAAAAATTTGCTAATTTTGATTATTCTTAATCTGCTTTCAAATTATAAAAGAGAAATGATAAACATAAGTGGTTTATACTGAACACCAATAATATATTCCGTGTGGTATGAAATATGCAATAGTATGCAAGGTCGACTCAATGCCTTGGCAAACAAGGCAAGGCCTAGGACCCCCAAATTGCATAAATGTTGAATTATTTTACGTAAATTTTGAAATTTTTTTTTTTTTGTCTTGACAAATAACATGTTCGATTTTGTCAATAAATTTGAATATATGTTAGTTATTTTATATCTTAGTAAATGATATATGTTTTATATTTTTCATACATAAATATTTATTTGTCCATCCATTATGACGAATTTATGGACTCCTTTGGTACTCTAGTTATATGACAATTAAAAAATTATTCCTACTTTATAGTTATTAATAAATTAAATCAAAAACACCAACAAATGATTGATTTAGTGGAATGAACTAGTTACTACGAAATAGTGAACTCAGGTTGAAATTTCTGTTGGGAAAAGTTTTCACTTAATGTGTCTGACTCGCATCGAAAGAGATTAAACCCTTTGAAAAAAAAAAGATTAAATCAAAAGCAACTTGCTATATGGTAGACTTATTATAAGATAATATTTACACTATGCAATTGTTTATGCTCAAAGAACTCCTCCAAAGATAAAATTAAGAAAATTATGATCTATTATTCAGAAGAAATATTAAGTGAATTGATTATTTTATTAGAGATAAAATACTACAAAAATTATATTATTAAGATTTAATCAATGCTTATGCTATATGAAAATAGTAAAACGAGTCTAGTGATTTTGGAGATGAAAAAAACCACTTTAGGGTACCAACATGTGATTTGTCTAGTGGAAGGGAATAGCATGGATCAAAATTTTCATCTTTTCCATCAAAAACACCGAAAAGTTTCCATTTTTGAATCAAGAAAAATGAAAACAAGATGTAATTCTGAAATTATTTGTTTGCCTTAAACTCTATTATATTTCTAAATTTAGTAATTTTACAATTTTTCCTTAGTGTTTTTGAAATATTTTCGAAAAGTCTCGAAAAGTTTCCAATATTTGACTGACCGAAACATACACTCGAAACGAAATTTTGATCCATGGGGAATAGTCACTACAAAGTAGTGAACTCAAGTTCGAATCTCTGTTAGGAGAAGTTCCACTTAATGCGTCCGACACTCCTAAAAAAATAAAAAAAACAAAATCTTGCCTAAGGCCCTGAAAAAGGTTGAGCCGGCCCTGATAATATGCTAAAAAATAGTACGATATGTGTAATTCAATATGCCTCGATACCAAATTTGTAGATCATCCTATATGGTAAAAAGAAACAATTTTGCCCCCAAAAAATGATAGTATATATGCTAAAAGAATTTGAATGAAAAAAATAAAAAAATCACCCTGTCAAATCTCTTTGCTTAAACCAATTCGATTTATAGTTCGTGCAACCCATATACATTGTGTATTGTCATTGTATCTCTCCAATGATTGAAATATTTAGTATAATAAAAAGATTTTACAATATTACTAAATCAAGGAAATTGTACTAATTGTTGATATAATTACGTGACACGAGGCGAGACAGATGGAAATTATGTTAACCATAAGCTATAACCATGTGCTTGCCAACTTGTTAATGGAAAGTGCGTGTAAGTTGGGTTAATGTATTTATTATTTAAGCTATTTTATATTTAATAATATTCAATATTGAGCTGTATTATCAGATTCAATGTTCCATGTTTGTGTTAGACCAAAACAAAACCAACGAATTTCTCTTTTTGTTTTTTTCATAAATATGGCAATTAGTTATTAATTGCCAGTAGGGGTGTAAATGGATGGATCCGATACAAATTTGAATTGAGTTCTAATTGGTTTTGATCAATTTGAATTGACGGTTAGGGATGCACATGGTTAAGAATTATAGTTTTATGGGTAAATTACGAATACCCCCCTCAGGTAAGCCCTAATTACAAAAATCACCCTCACGTATTGGATATTACAAAAATCCCCCTCAGGTTTGTCACCTTCTTACAATTAACCCCTTGCCCCTAAAATATTCCAATTTTGCCCTTGAGTGTTATTTGTATTGTTTGTAATGTCTTATAAATGTTAAAACTTGGGATCTAATTATTATATCTTATTAATTAGAAAATAGATAATTATATATTTACTACCAGAATAATTGATAAAATTTATAATTGCCCATAAGTTTTAATAAATATTGCAAAAAAAAGGGTATTTATATATTTATTAGCAATTTAAATTGTAAAATATTAAATTAAATAGAATTTTAATAATATATTTTGTAAATATGAATTGTTTACACATTATTTAAATCAATTTATTTTTTAAATTAGTAAATTTAATAAATTATATTGTATTATAAATAAGATATTTTAATTTATTAAAGTTTATATTGTATTATATTTATTGAAATTTATGGGAAATTATAAATTATATCAATTATTTTTGTGGTAAATATATGATTATTATTTTTATATTTACAAGTATAACAATTAACACCCAGTTTTTAAAATTTATAACATATTATAAACATTACAAATAACTTCCAAGGGCAAAATTGGAATATTTTAGGGACAAGGGGTTAATTGTAAGAATGTGACGAACCTGAGGGGGTTTTTTGTAATACCCAATATGTGAGGGGGAATTTTGTAATTAGGCCTTACCTGAGGGGGGTATTCGTAATTTATCCTAGTTTTATTAGTTAAGTTCTTATCATGCTGATTTTTGTGGTTTTCAAATATTCAATATTAAATTGAACTTTTGAATACCATACCAATACACTCGATATGATTTATCGGAAAAAAAAATAAACTCGATATGATACGATACATTTTTCAATTTATTTATCTCATACCATGTTCCTTATAGTTGATTGATATTTAGTTAAAAAGTAAATAATTTTTTAAATAGAATGAGTTTGTGATTTTTTTCTTACAAAATATTTTATAGATTAAAAAAAATAACGTACTGATATCCTACAAATGATTGAGCTTCAGATTTAGTAGCTCTGTCACCGTAAAACAAATAGAAACAATTTCTTTAGAAAAAAGAATAACACTAATTCATTTGTTGTTTGTTATTTTTCTTTATAAGTAAAATAACTTATTAGTTACTAACTACTTAGTTTCTTATGCTTGGAAATTTTAATGTTTAGATGTTTTGTAGATAAATAAATTAGTTTGAACACGATTACATGCTCTATTTGAGTCGTTGGATATAACTTTCTCGAGTTGAACATGAATAACATAAAATAAATAATCACTAATAAATCTTAAATCTAAATATATAATAAATAAATAATTTATTAATATTTTATTTCTAATTACGGCACGATATGGTTTCTTGCGGCATTCATTATTTAAAACATGTACCATATTGAAAATCGAAATTGACGAGTTGTTTGGGACAAATTTCAGAATTTTGTCTTTTCAATATTTTATAATCCTATTAGAAAGAAGAAAAGGATTTCTCCTTTGGCCCCACAAAACGGTCAAAATCAATTCCTACCCCCAAACACACCCCAATCTCGACTCCATCGTCCTCCTCCTCCTCAATCCATCCTCATCATTCCTACCGGACTGTTTGTTGTCTTGTACCTCCATCACGTGCACCCTCCCCCTACGTCACGTGCCACAGACAAACACACAACAGTTTTACAGAAAAACAACGCACACTCTCTCTCTACCTATACATACAAACGCACCTTGTATTGTATGTATTGTATGTATCTATGATGTGAAGAGAAACCGAGCGATGCACGCGTACAACCGGCTCGCGAGCAGCAGCGGACACACCAGCCCATCCTCACCCCCATCGTCGCCGCTCAGCCGCTCACCTCGCTCTCGCCAGCGCTCCAAATCGGGTCGACCCGCCCCGAAAACACTCGCCCAGCGCCTCGCGTGGATCCTACTCTCCGTGCTCTTGAAGCGGCAGGGGATTTTTCTTTTCGCACCGCTGTTGTATATATCCGGTATGCTGTTTTACATGGGGACGGTGTCGTTTGATGTCGTTCCTGTTATCAAGCACAAGCCTTCCCCTGGTTCTGTGTACCGGAGCCCTCAGTTGTACGCTAAGGTCCGAACCGAAATGGACTCCGACAGTTCATCTGGCGATGCGGTTAGTTTTCCTTTGTTCTTCTTTTATTCCTTAGTTTTGGAGTCATTAACTGAAATTATTAGAGCATATATTAAATTCTTCTTCATTAGTTTTTGAATGTGGAATAGTGAGCTGTTTCAGAAATATTTTCTGCTGTATTTTGGATGTCTGATTAGGTTAAAGCCATTTAGTTTTCAATTTAGTAATCTGTGGAGAAAGAGGTACGATTATGTAAACCTTGCATTTATAGTAGTTTGAATTTCTGATTTAGTTGAAGGTTAATTTAGCTTTCTGCTAGCTGGGGATTGTTGGATTTAAAATAACTGCATTTCATTTTATCCGAGATTTATTCAGTCAGAATTGACCTATGCTTTGTTGTTTATTTTAGAATCTACTATATAGAACATAATTCCCATTCATCTGAACTTGATTGAAACCTTTTTTTCCATGAACTTTGGAGGTCTTCAATAGTGAAACCAATTGTCTTGTAGAGGTATAGATGTTGAGTTGGAGGTTAATGAGGAATGAAGATAGAGATAGTCCGATACTACTGTATTACGCTGTATTATACTAGGTGACATTAGGACAAGACAATTGGTGTGATTTGATGAGGTTGATTCATATTTGATAGCGTAAAACTGTTGTAGAGTTGGACTTCAAGCAAAATCAATGTAAATGTGGATTGAGTTATACTTTTACTTCTAATTACCAAGATGATGATTATCTCTCCCAGAAAATATTTTTCTATTGATTGTAAAATTGAGGGTCAGATTCCCCTTCTGTCGATTCTCATGCAGTGACTGGTTTGAACCTAGATTAAGGCCCTGTTTTGAGCAAAAATACTCAAAACTGTATATTGAGGAGAGTTCATTGGTTCCTCTTACATAATTATGTATTTTCATATGTTATGTATGGGACCCCATGATTCTTGCATATATCACTGTTTATTTTCTCTTTGATTTCTGCATTTTGTTGACTCTAAAAAATTTCAAATAGAAGTTGAATTCTTAATGGAAACAATAGATTGATTTAGTATATTTTTTAACTAATCAAATTTATAAAAGAGATAATATGCTTATTCGATCATTTGATGTTCCAAAAGTACAATGCCTTTGTGTCATATCACTCGTATGTACCAAAAGAATGACCTGCAATTGTCTCATAAATTTACCTTCACCTAACGGTTTATGTTCTTCTATTTCTCATTATTTAACTGAAGTCTTGGATTTCATCATAGATATCAACTGTATGGAAGCACTCTTATAAAGGTGGCGAATGGAGACCATGCACCAACATGTCTTCGGAAGGTATGAAACTTTTTTCACCATCCTTGCCATAAAAGTTAGCTTTATAATTATGTTGAAAGAGTTAACATGCTGTACTTCATACGATTAGGCGATTGTGGGCTCGATATTTTTCTGCTGTCAAAATTAGATTCCAGTTACGCAGAAGTCGTTCTTTTCTCCTCCACAACTTCACCGGGATTTAATTACTACATTATATGTATTATTATATTGTTTCCAACCGTCTGACCTATAAGTCAAAAATTTATTCTGTATAAAGAATCAAGTGTTTCTACAGGATGAATATCTTTTTTTTTATATGCTTATTGCTTCCTATGTTCATAAATAGAAATTCAAAAGCATGTGAATTGAGAAACTTCAATGCAGAATGGTCATAATTGTTAAATTTGCTCTTCAATTGAATCACTCTTCTTGAACTATTTGCCACTTCTGAATTGAAAATTTGCAACATTTTGCTGGTCCTGTAATTTTTTGAAAACATGATGGGAAATATTATTTTGTAGACAAGAGCATGATTCTGATTTTTCCAGATTGCTCTTAGGTTTCTTCACAATTTCTACTGTTGCCAATGCCATCATAATAGAATAAGGCGATAGTATATAGGTCCTGATGTTGGATGGTTTGGGCCGTGGAGACAGATTTACTTAGACTAGTTAATCGGTTTATGAATTTAGCAATGTGTAAACATGGTATTCAAAGGGTAGAAGATGCATTATGGAAGTATGAATTTATAATTTTGATCGGAAAATGAGATGAGATTCAGGATTCCAAAGGTGGTTAATTGCTGGACAGATGAGGAAAATTTGACATGGGAGAATACAAAAGAGGGGGAGAAGTGGAAACTTAGGTAATCACCCATGGGCATAAAAGTAGGTTAGTACTATATTACATTCTCTTCAAATTTGCTTCGGAAAAATACTGTAAGTTCAACGGTGCTGTTCGCCATACTTAACTCTTCTTGATAACCTAAAGTAGCCGAAATAATTCAGATGCCTTTGGGAAACTAGATTGGACCATATAATTAATTACATAAAACATATTCAATCAAAAACACTTAGTTTCTGTAAGTCCTAAGTCTCTACATGACATTTAATACCAAGACACGTATTCAATGGTTAGACTGGAAAAGCTTTGAAATGGATTCTTACAGAAAAATGCTCGCTAGTATGTGTTTTTTTTCTTTTCTTGTGCTGACAGACTAAATATTCCTGCTAGTAATATTTGCTAATTGATGCAGTAAGATGCTTAAAAAGACAAATTGCTCTTTTGTTGTAGGGGGGATAATGTGTGCCTGAAGTGTTACTCTAGACTGTGTGAGTGGTTAGATGGAAAATTACAATAATTACTCCGCCATTGTTTCCTTTATTATGCTCTATGTGGCTTTTGGTTCATTTGACTGCAGATGGGGGTACTTGAGGTTGTATCATCTATGCTGTATTAAGCACAATTCATTTTATTTAAATAACTCGTATACAACCACTATCTATGATGTATCGTTAGGTTCTGACTATTATGATACAACTGATGCATTCTCTTGGCTGAATCACCTCTGATGATGTTCTCTTGTTAACTATGTCGTGGTTTACTGTTGTGAATGGTACAATTTACAAGGTTTCTTGAATGCTGATTCATAACTACATCTTTAACGCGTTTTATAGTTTCTGTGAATAAAAATAGATTTGTTTGACTTTATATTGGTTTTCTTCATGCATGAATTGCAGTTGATTATGTGCATATCTTCTTTTGGATTGAGCTTGAGCCGTATATATATGTAATGCTTATCCTTACATCTATTTCTTATTGTAGGCTTACCTGAGTCCAATGGATACATTTTTGTAGAGGCTAATGGTGGTTTGAATCAGCAAAGAACATCGGTATATCATACTTCTTAAAAAATTTTATTATGGCCAAAAGTTCCTTATTTTTTCGTATCTGTAGGCCTAGCAACATGCACCGTCTCACTTGGTTTTTGTGCTTCTAGATATGCAACGCTGTAGCTGTAGCAGGCTATCTCAATGCAACTCTTGTGATTCCAAATTTCCATTTTCACAGCATTTGGAGAGATCCAAGGTGTGTAGTATTCTTATCACTGCCCAATAGTGGTATCAGTTAACGAAATATATGCTAACATGCCCGCATTTGGGGCGTGTGTCCCAGTGATATATGTGTGTGTGACATGGGTCATGTGGATTCTCACTCCACATGTGAGAATTGTATTGGTGGGCTGCACCACGTGTACTTGATGACGTGGTGCAGCGGTTACACTATAGTATTTCTCTGGGTGCATGCATCCTTGCTATATCTGAATAAGTAACAGATACATCTATATAAATCAACCCACAAATTCACCATGTATTAAATTTGATTCTTTTTTTATCAAGTAGGTGACATATATTGATTTTTCATTTCTAGGATTGATCAGTTGATGAATATTTTGTATTTATTTCAAAATGTTATTGTTGTCTATGTATCTAATGTCAACGGATCACTTTGGAACTATGTATAAACAGACAAGACAATATTTGACTTGCGCCCTGATATCCTTTTTGTCTCGAAGGATAGAAATGCCTGATGCTAGTTTTTCATATGCAGTAAATTTGGTGAAATATATGATGAAGAATACTTTGTGAACACGCTGGCAAATGATGTTCAAATAGTTAGCACAATTCCAGGGTACATAATGGAGCGATTTGATTATAACATGAGCAACGTTTACAACTTCAGGATAAAAGCATGGTCATCCATCCAATATTATAGGGATACTGTTCTTCCGAAGCTACTCGAAGAAAAGTGAGTCTTTCAAGTTTCTTGTTCTTATTTACTAGCTTTTTAGCCTTTGCCATTCTTAATTCATAGATCCATTAATGTAATCTGAACTCATGTATTGCTTTTATACATATATTATCAGTTTCTATAATTTTTTTGGCAAAATTGCATTTGTAGTCCCACAGGAATGAACCATCGGCACTTTGGTCCCGCGCTTTACAAAATTGAACTTTTGGTCTCAATTTTCAGAAGATCTTGCTTTTTTAGTTCTACACCCCCCCCCCCCCCCCCCCCCCCCCCCCTTTCATAAGATTCTGCACTTTTGGTCTGATAGGACACTCTCAATTTTGCACTTTTGGTGCTAAATTCGATAGAAAGGGGGTGATAGGACCAAAAGTGTGTAATTTTTTTTAAAAAATGCATTTTTTTTAATTAAAATATGGGACCAAAAGTATTGAGGGTCCTGTGGGACTAGATATGCAATTTTACCACATTTTTTCATTGCTACTATTCTTTTTGGTAATCGACTGACCATTTTTTTACTTTATTCTTCACTTTTTCAAATTTGTACCCTTCATTGGTTCTCTCAGGATTATAAGGATTTCTCCATTTGCAAATCGACTGTCATTTGATGCTCCCCCAGCTGTACAACGACTTAGATGCTTGGCAAATTATGAAGCTTTAAGATTTTCGAATCCCATATTAACTCTAGGCGAAACTTTGGTTTCAAGAATGAAAAGCCTTAGTGCAAATAACAGTGGCAAATATATTTCCGTCCATCTTCGCTTTGAGGAGGTTAGTTAGAACATATAGGAACTTCGTTATATGTAAGCACTTGCAAAATCC
The DNA here is from genome assembly GCA_030819805.1 of Penstemon newberryi var. newberryi. Classification (NCBI taxonomy): domain Eukaryota; kingdom Viridiplantae; phylum Streptophyta; class Magnoliopsida; order Lamiales; family Plantaginaceae; genus Penstemon; species Penstemon newberryi. The sequence goes on along the minus strand of JAUALY010000001.1, from coordinate 74,617,506 downwards.
GGCATTGACCATCTTCATTTGTAGGATATGGTTGCTTTCTCATGTTGTGTATATGATGGTGGGGAGCAAGAAAAAGTAGACATGGATGCTGCAAGGGAAAGAGGTTGGAAAGGAAAGTTTACTAAACCTGGTCGAGTCATACGCCCTGGAGCCATCAGATTAAATGGGAAGTGTCCCTTAACACCTTTAGAGGTATAACTTTTCAATCTTTCGTCATCTTCACCTTTTTCCCCCTTTTCTCGTACATGTGGGTTTTACGTGTCTTTAATGACTATCCATAGCCCTGTTGTTTTCTGGGATATGAGGTTGTTAGAAATAATTAAATATTAAATATCTTTTTCCTCTATAACAACTCATAGCTTATAGATGGGGTGATCATTCAATATAATTGCAGAGACTTAGAAGATGTCCTGTATATGAATCTCTCCGCACCTATTTATGAAAAATAGCTCCACGTTGAGCCTTGAGTGAAAGGAATGTTGCCTACACGCGAGGGGACATATTGGAAATAATATTACACATCTATCCTCTGTAACAATTTGAACTTTTAGATGAGATGAGATGGTCAGTCAATAAGCTCTAAACTTGAACTTCGATGTCTAGCCCATTTGCATTGGATTTGCACATACTTTTGACTAAATTGTCCTGTTAATTAAAAGTTCAAAGACAATTATTTTAAAAAAACACTTGGCCCTGTTTTTGGATCCATTCTTGCTCACTATTTTTCAAATTTCCAAATAAAAAAACTTCAAAATTCGACATTTCATCCAAATACATATGTCCGCACGAGTTTCTCAAAGCACCTAACATAAAACACATCGCAATATAATTTCTCACTACATGATTCCCAAGCACCTAAAGTTGAAAATACATCCAAGTACATTTTTCAAATTTTCAAAATCTACAAAACCTATGTTTGGCCCGCATGTTTCCCGTGATCCTACATTTTTTATTTTTGTTGCAAACCATGTTTCAGTGTTTATTTTCATTGCAAACTCCAAAACCTTGGAACACGTGAACCAAAATTTTAAACAGGGCCTTAGTTAGATATGGATTGATAGAGTGTCAGGGTAGGAAGAAATTGGAGAGTATGTTGATTCAGATTATGACTCGCATTCAGGATAATTTTGAGTTTTTCTCCTCTTTATTGTTATAGTTCTAAGACATTATGTTTTGCTTGGTTGTCTCATTATATGAACATGTTTAATAAACTATATGCTTTATTTATTTGTAAGATATGCTTCCAAATATCTAAACCAGCTCAGGATTATTATAAGTCTTAACTGATTTTAATTTTGATCAGGTAGGCTTGGTGCTGAGGGGGATGGGATTTGACAAAAGTACTTCTATATATTTAGCATCCGGAAGAATATACGACTCTGAGAGACAGATGGCTCCTCTGTTGGAAATGTTCCCATTATTACAAACAAAAGATATGCTAGCATCTGCTGAAGAACTAGCTCCATTTCAGGTTTAAATCTAATGATATTTTCATTGCTATGAGAGCTTTCTATAATCTCATGATATATGTTTTAATTCTCAGAATTACTCGTCCAGAATGGCTGCTATAGACTACACTGTTTGTCTTCACAGTGAAGTATTTGTTACAACTCAAGGTGGAAATTTTCCTCATTTTCTTTTGGGGCATAGAAGATATTTGTACAATGGACACTCCCGGACAATTAGGCCAGACAAACGGAAGTTAGCGTTATTATTCGATAATCCAAATATTGGGTAATGCATCTTTCTTGAACTTGATAATCCAAATATTTGTAATATGTCATTACCTTATATACTATAAGAGTCTCTTATTCCTCTCCCTCGTGTCTTTCCAACAGTTTCTTTTTAGTTGTTTTACTACTATGTTCCTTTTTTACCCTATTTATTAAGGATGATTACCTACTGAGGCTTGGTGAAATTACGGAAACACCCTATTGAGCTTAGGTGTAGTTATAGATTGACGAGCACCTTAGCTAATTAAGTTCAACTTCATTCCCTTTTCCTCTCCGAATCATAAGAGTTTCATTAAATAACATCAGGGAACCAGTCTTATATTCGATACATGATCCTTGAATTTAAAAAGTGGCACAACCTTAGTGAAAAGATCACCGATCATCAGCTTAGTGAGAACATGCTCAATGACCACTTTCTTTTCATTAACACGTCCTCTTATGGCTAAATGTTTAATGTTAGTGTCTGTACTTCGACTCCTACTCTTCTTCTTATCCATGAAAACAAATAGCTGAATTGTCACGATACACTGTTGACGGCCTAGAGATAGAATCCATTATTTTAATGATATTCCCATGTTACCCTTTGTCAAAGGAATCTTTTCTTTTATTATCTAATCATTATGATTGGTTCTTGTCCCAGGTGGAAAAGTTTCAAGCGGCAAATGTTAAGTATGCGATCACATAGCGATTCAAAAGGTATTGAACTAAAGAGACCGAATGATTCGATATATTCATTTCCTTGTCCAGATTGCATGTGTAAAGTTAACAAGACTGAAGATTCAAGATCATCATCTGGGACGTGAGCAAGACCCGAGAGGTGGTTTTGTCCCTGTTATTTGTGTGCAGATGTAGCTGCTAACTCACTCCATTACTTGATTGTGATTCTTTCATTTTTTTCCTCCCCCTTGAGAGAGGGCAGGCACTGCATTTTTTGAAAAGGCAGACGATGATTCTTTGCCCGTTATGAGGGGTAATTGCGTCTTTTTATACATGATGATGCCAGAAGAGAATGAAAAGAAGGCATGAGTTGCCCCGGGCATTAGTTACAAATTGATTTTTTCGTCTCAGCTATTGTAATCTAACAAGTTGGAGATTGGTATGATGTGAATTTCGACGGGGTGGTATGTCCGTGTTTCTATTGTACATTAGTTCTTTCAGATGTGTAATACCCACAGGAATAGGTTGACATTTTACCTAACTTAGAAGTTTTTAAATTTGGGTTCAAATATAGTGTTCATTTTCTGGCTTCCTTTCTCTTTCAATTTTTTTTCCAGCACATTTGTGGCCTTTAATTCAGCTAGAATTGTAAGCGAGTCGAGCAGAGTCGCCTTTACTTTAGCTAGAATTGTAAGCCAGTCGAGTAGAGTCGATAGAATATTTTTCTAGTTCTTATGTGGAGTTTGGTTTGATTGTTAAAAAATCGAGCTTCAATGAGTGGAGATCACTTGGCTTATTATTTATGCTGATTTTTTTTAACCAACTCTCGTGCATACTTTTCTCTTCTCAATACCATCTGCTCTGAAATTACTAATCACTGCAAAGTATCAATCCCAAGTTCGAATATTTGTTCAGAGAGGTTCCGACTTAATGTGTCCCGATGCACTTCAAAATGATTAAATGTTTTTCAAAATGAGTAAATATTTGAAAAACCAAAGTATAAAAATTGTATTTTGACTATTTCTCGTTGAATAGAGTGAAAAGGTCAATATAATAATAAGAAAAAAAGGATCATATCCATATGAGAATTAGACTTCACCCTTAAGTAATAGGTTAATTGAATACGTCAATTCATCTACCAATACCAATTCATAAATCTTATCTAAACAAATTAAATAAATAACAAAAAGAAAAATTACCCAAGCGATATACCTCACTCATAATAATTGCTGCCCTTTATATTATTTAAATTTAAATTAACCCTTCAAATAAAAAGAAAATTTGAAGGAGGTGGAAGTTGGATAGACGGGCTGTTTGGTTGCATTCTCAGTGAAGTTTTAGAGAATTGATGGATTCTTAAAAATGGTTTTTTCAATTTTCGTGCTTTTGGAAAAAAATATATCTGGTTGACATAGTTGAATTTTTTTTTTAATATGAAAAAAGAAAATTAATGTAAAAAAACATGTTACTTTATACCATATCGAAGTTGTCATATAATTTTTTTAGAGATTATAAAAATAAAGAAAATAAAGAAAAGATAATAAAAATGTCTTTTGGTTGGATTTTCCCATAAAATGGAAACAATCTTGAAAATCCAACCAAACAAGTACTAACTTATTTTCTTTTTTTTCTCCTGGGCGGTTTAGACTTTAGAGTCCTATATATGGTTCAGTGATTACACCTCAAGAAAAAGAAAAAGAAAAAAAGCGATGGGAATATCTGGAAACCTGAATCCGGAGCAGCTTGATTTCTTCAACTCTAAAGGTTATTTGGTTTTGGAATCTTTCTCAAACCCAGATGAGATTAACTCGCTTAGGTTAAAAATGGAGCAATTACTTGATGGATTTGACTGTTCCAGCAAAGCTTCCATTTTCTCCACCAAAAACCAAGTATAAATTCAATTCTAATTGAACTTTTTTTTTTATTATCCTATAAATTGATACAGTTGTAATTTTGACTTTTATTTTTGTTTGGTTATCTGGGTTCAGCAGCAAACCACTGATGATTACTTCTTTGAAAGTGCTGAAAAGATTTCATTCTTCTTTGAAGGTATGTAGTTATGGGTATATATTATTCATTTGGGGTGATTGCCCTGTTTGTTGAATTTGAAGTAGGATTAGTTTATTTACTATTTCTGGATTTTGGCTTTTTTTTCAGTGAAATGGTAATGTGAATTATTATGTCAGAAGAACTTATATCCATGAAATAGCTAATTGTTTGTTTAATTTCAAGAACCATAGCTTAAGTTATTGAGTTTTGTTCTGGATTCAGCCAATGGTGTGGGAAGCAAAAAAATTGCAGCATTTGTTCTTTTCTTAATAAATGTGGGTAATGGATTTGGACTGAATTACATCATGTAGTTTTGATTCTTAAAAAGTTGGAAGTTCGTTTTAATGATTTTACGTATGTGGTTTGAGAACGTTGGTATCTAATATTGCACTTCTAATCGGATGAAGTTGTATGGGATCTTTATTTTTGTAATTTTTTTGGTAATGGTTTGTTAAGATTAATGTGGCATAATACTTCAATGTCTAATATTAAACCATTCTTTTTGGGAATATGATTTGTATCATTTGTTTCCACTTGACATGGTTGAGTCAATTTTAAATGCTTTTCTACTTGTTAACCGTAAATTAGTTTCGTGTACCACTTTTTGATTTTGTTGTGCAAAGGATTCATGCATACTTTTCCTCTGTTTAATGTTGTCTCTTTGGAGTTTCTATCTTAAATTGTCATGTATTTTGGTGCATTTTTTACAGAAAAAGCATTTGATGAAGATGGCAACTTGAAGCAACCAAAACAACTCTCAATAAATAAAGTTGGCCATGGTATACTTGAAATTATAACACTGTATCTTGGCAGCAAATATCAATTATTTACCTCTTCTCTACATATGTTTCATTTTTCTATTCAAAAAAGATTTTTCGTTTTGTCTTTTCATTTTAATGTCTCACAAATTCATCTTAATGTGAAACATTATCATGACATGTATTTTCTTGCAGCATTACATGAAAAAGAGCCTACATTCAAGAGCTTTTCGAGCTCAGAGAAATTGTCAAGGTTACTGCGCTCTTTGGGTTACAAAAGGCCAGTACCCATTCAGTCCATGTACATTTTCAAGGTACATCAAATTCACCCTTGTTTTCAAGTGGAATTTTTTTTAATCAATTTGGTTTTAACTGTTGAGTTTATTTAACGATGGCGCGTATAAAATAATATGTTAGTTATAACTTATAAGTTTAAATTCTTTATTTTTATACTTTGGCATTGTACTAAATTTAATTCCTAAAGTAAATAGTGAATTCAATTGATTTGTAATATTTATTTGTTTGCCAATTATACTATACCATGTGTCAAATTGATATATTTAAGCCAATCAAATGGCATTATGAACATGTGGCCAGTTAACATGCGCCACATGTCAAGATGAGGTGTTTTGACCAATCAAATGAAGTTTTGTAGTTCAAGGAAGTAAGAACCAAACAAATTAGTGTCTTTCATTCCAAAGAGTCAAATGCCAATCAAATCGCCCACGTTATCAATCAGTTTGAATAAGACTTTTCACTCAAATATCTATATAAAAGAGTCTTGAGAATGCATTTTGAAGTGTATATGTGAGAATGCATGTAGATTTATGTCTGTCAAATTGCATTCTCAAGACTCCTTTATGATTGAGTAAAGAGTCCTATTCAAACTAATTGATGAAGTGGGGCGGTTTGATTGGCCTTCGCTTCTTTGGAATGGAAGACACTAATTTGATCGGTTCTTACTTCCTCTTTGATTGGTCAAAGCACATCATCTTGATATGTTGCGTATTTTAAATGGCCACATCTTCATAATGCTAGAACATGATTTGCTTAAATAAGTTTGGCACATGACATAATATAATTGGCCAATTAAACTAATATTAGAAATCATGATATTTTCCACATTGAGTCAAATCTGGCGACCGTCTTTTATTTATAAAATTTCTTTGTGCCATATATTTTCTTTCTAAGTGTAATATATAAGACTTTCATTTTTAGCAACCTGGAATTGGTGGTGAAGTTGTCCCACATCAGGACAATTCATTTCTATACACCGATCCTCCAACTTGCACGGGGCTGTGGTTAGCTCTAGAAGACGCAACAATTATAAATGGTTGCCTTTGGGCTATTCCTGGATCTCACAAAGGTAGTAATATCGTAAATAATGCTCATTTTTTTTTTTATTGGGATTAAAATAAACTTAATTAGTGGATGTTAAATTGTCACTTTTTTTTTTTTTGTCGTTTTAGATGGCCTTGTGAGAAGATTTATCAGAGACGATACAGGAGTTCACTTTGACAATCCATCTCCTTCCTATGACCAAAATGATTTCGTTCCTATTGAAGTGAAAGCCGGTTCCTTGGTAGTTATTCACGGGGATTTGATTCATCAGAGGTCTCTTGCCTGCACTGAACTCTTACGCCATGTTTGGTTCTTGAATTCTAGTGAGAAATATGATAAATAAAATCTTGCATGAGAATGATATATTTTACCTTTTCTCACTTAAAATCCAAGAACCATGGCCTTAATAATGGTTTATATTTAGATATGAAATTAACATGATGTCTTTCATATTTTTTCCTAATATCTTCTTACATGGCTCTTAATAGTTTTGAGAACAAGTCTTCGAGTTCAAGGCACGCGTACAGCCTGCACGTGGTAGACACTGATGGCTGTAAATGGGCTGAGGACAATTGGTGAGTAATGATTTTTTTTTTTTTTGCTCCTTTTCTTTTCCAAGTGTCTTATCTCATATAATTGAAGATCAATTTCTAGGTAAATTGATTTTCGTAAAATCAATTTCCAACAAGTGATTTTCTTTTAGGAGGCCAAATAAGAGGTCTTAAAAGTGGTTTTGGTGCTCTTTCCACTAGGCCAAACTCGTTTTAGCAAACAAAAGAAAGAGTTTTACATTGACTCATTTCTTTTTCAGATGTTAATTATGTGGAACTTTTAATTATTCATGATTGTTCATTTTATTTAAAAATGATCTCGACATCCTCGATTTCTTAGCAGCTTGATGAGCCCCGAATGATAACTAAAAGTGCGTTATTGACCGTATTTTGTTTTGATTTTTCCAGGATAAGAAGGAATGTGGATCCTGAGCCTCTTTATGCTTCTTAAGGTTACCATTGTAATATTAATTTGGTTGAGTTTTTGAATTATTTAGTTTTCTTATTTATGTACTTAATCCTCACAAAATAATGATTTTAGACTTATAATAATAATAATGTTCATCATTCCTTTCCATCATATTTCTATATCATGTTGTTCCCCTTATATATGAAATTGAGATATTCTACATTCCTACTATTTTGATGTTCTCCAAATTGTTTGAATCTACTTTATGGTATTCATAAATTTCTTGTATTTACATGCATCCAATAAATGATAATTTTTGTTAACTATTACAACCATCTTCAAATTTTATTTATGATGCTATTTTGATGTTAAAATTTGCACTAGAAATGCTACTTCTTGTATCATTTTGTTTGTGTTTGGACTGAACTATAAGGGAGGCCGTAGCGAATAAAATATTTTATTGTTTGGTTTGATTTTGAAGGGATATATGAATTGTTTATATAAATAATATTGATATGGTAAATTTTTTTTATTTACCATCTATTATGATGATTCTGTCATTTTTTTTTTTTTGTTTAAATGTAGTTTGGGAGTTGGGACAAAGTTTTAGGTTTTGTTCGATTACAATGGACAATATAATGCAGCATAGTTGAAAGGCAAAAACATCCCCTATGTTTTGTTTAATTCTAAAAAATATCCCTATGTTATTTTAACTCCCGTAAATTTTCATGTGATATCAATTAAATTTCAAATACACCTTAGAAAAGAGAGCGTGACTCAAACGTCAAAATTACAAGTATTTGTTCACATTTTGCTTTTGATAATACAATTTTACCACTGACATCGAAAGACAAAAACATCCTTTATACTTTGTCTAACTCCAAAAAAAAAAAATCCGTGTCATTTTAAATCCCCAAAATTTCCCTGTGTTTGGTTTTAAATATCACACTCAATCCAAGTAGTATATACCTAGGTTTTCAAAAAGAATAAATAAATTTAAAATAAAACAACACATAGGGGTAATTTTGTCATTTTGTCAAAAGTCAAAAGTAAAATTCCACTTGAGTTGAGTGTGGTAATTAAAACTAAACACAAATAATTTTTTTAGAGTTAAAATAACATGAATTTTTTTTGGAGTTAGACAAAGCATAAGAAATATTTTTGTCTTTAGCTCTATAATTGTCATTGAAAATTAGTTGCTCTATATTGACGAAGACATATCTAATTGTCAGTTTTGGTTGCCAGTAATTAATTGTCAATAGTGATTGACTTAATGTCACAAATTGTTACTAGTGATTTTTCAAACAAAAATATATTAACAATTTTTTTTAAAAAAAAGGGGTTTTTCAAACAAATTTCTTGTAATTTTATACATTTTATAGAATAATACCCTATAGAAGTGGTTATTGTGATGAAATAAATAATTTTTACATGATATTTTCAATCATGTTTATTAAAATTTTACTAAAAATGCACTATTTTTATGAGAAGAATGTTTATTTAATGTATCCTACATTGTTGTCCTTGACACTTATCATGAAAATTTGACATTTGAACAAATGACCTCTCCATTGTTATCCAAAATTTAGTAACCCGACAGCTGTCAACGACTCGGCTTCAGGGCCAGATCAGGTCTGGCTTGAATTTAGATTTATAAATATCCAATTGAATGCGGGTCACATCCAGAACTTGCCTATATTTGAATTTCTTGAGATTATCTTATTTTGCTCATATTCGGTCGAATTTTAGATTCTCTCTTTTATTAAATAAAATTTTAACTTCCAAATTTTTATCAATATTTTTAAAATGGTTTATTAATATTACATTTTTATTATATTTATCACATGTGTCCTAACTTTCTTCAAAATCCACAAATCTTCAAAATGGAAAAGATCAACTCCCAAGTCCTAACACATATAACCACTTATTTGAATTAATTTAACATATTAAGTTGGAAAACATGGGTATTCATATTAATGTATCAAGATTAAATTATCTTGTTAGGTGACAATATTACATAGATAAGAAATCATGAATGAAATGTTAACTCATCTTTTCTTAACCTTATAGTAAAATCATATCACTATTACTTATACCAATAAAATATTACTTTCTTTGACCCATTTTTCTTTATCCCTTGGTACAGTTGACCAGTCAATTTGACTAAATTTATAAAAATTATAATAAATAATTTAATTAATATATTTCACTAATAAGTTGATAATATCATATGACACCACATATATTAATATTTAAAAGGTTAAATACACGTCAAATGTGAATAATTTAACATGATAAATTACTTAATTAAAAAACTGAAAAGTTTGACCGGGTACTGTAGCTAATTGAGTAAGAATAATGGGACAGAGGAAGTATGTATGAAGAGGAATCGAAATATGGTTCCACATTAGTACTGAAAGTTGTCCTTCCCGCTATCGATCGAGTAACCTCCTACCCATGCATGTTAAATCTTCCTGCAGAACAAGGAAAGACAAGGCCGAGACAACTCCAACAAAATCACTATGATGGTTAAGTCAATGATATTAACTTGAAAGCAAAATGCTCAATGAGTATTTATATTGAGTTGGAAAATTTCCTAGATTATCTATTTATTTTGAACAATTGTATCACGAGAATCTTGGAGGAGATATTGCCTTTTATAAATAGATATGTTTAGTCCTCCTCATTGCCTGGGTTCCTTGCTCTGGGGGAGTGCTGCGAGTTGGGACTTAAGAGTCCTGAAAAATCTTTTGTGTAGTCCACAGGAGCTCCTCGACGGCTCGACGAACTTGAATTTTTACATCCATAACAATGTATAGGTATATATATATTTTTTTATTAACATATTATCGTATTCAGATCTTTAACGGATTAGATCGACATAATTTGCACCATGCATATCGAATTATAGATCTTCTTAGTCGGATATGATATGCTTGTCACGATCAGGTTCAAACCTCGGCCTTGTGAAGACCTGTTCTGAGGCCAGTTAAGGATCAGGTTCAGAGCCAAACCCGACCCTAAAACTAATGACAGTCTGGACCCAAACCCTGTTGACAGACTCAGACCCAACTTTAAAAATTATTAGTTGTTTGGGTCGAATAGGGTAAAATAGTATATGTCCGGATTAGATCCGGCTGTTTTAAAAAAAAAAATTTATCTAAGTCACTATAGGCTTGTCGTGGGTTGGGTCTGGACCAACCCACGGTCCACCCATTTACCTTGACCTCATCCTACCCTGCACTTTTTACGTCCAAAAAAGAAGCAAAATTTATCGTGTATCGCATCAAATTACATACAAGAAATTCATAAATTCATAATGAAATATTATCCATAATGTGAGCTCCTATTAAAAGTCCATTCTTTTATGTTTTGGCAATTAATTGAAAGTAAAAGTCACACTTTACTAATGTGAGTTGTTCTATATTTATTCACTATGCTATTTATTTCGGTTGAATGAAAATTTTCAATATATAGAAAATATTTAGGAATAACTATTAAAAGAACTTATCTTTTTAATAATCTAGAAATGAAAAACTAAATTGATTAAATAAATCATATTTATATTATGAATTTATGACTCTATTGTATGTAGTTTGATGCGATTTACAATAAAGTTTATTTCCTTTGGAATATCAAACAATAGTTTTTCTTTGATAAAAAAATAAAGAAAAAGCAAGGAATAAGAAAAAAAGATTGGGTTAGGATAAACAAGTCGTGTTAGGATAAACGTGTGGATCGGGTTCAAACCTGACTCTTAACAAGCCTACAACCACCAACACAATTAAAATTTTAAATCAAAGTTCGTGTTCGGATCCAAATTCCATCATTTAATTTTAATGTAGATTCTTGGTACGGACCCGACTTAATCAGATTAGATCAATCAAAGATTTAATCATATAAAAATTTTAATAAATTGAACCTGATTCAGATCAAATTCGAATTAAAATCCGCACCATTGCCTCTACCTCCTACCTCTATTTCAAAGTTTGTGAAAAGGTTTGCAAACCAATGTGTACCTATAGCTATACGTCGAGCGTGAAAGTCTTGATTTGGACCCAAGGAAAAAATCACAAATTAGCTCTAAGTCCCAAACATTCTATCAAAAAGTGGTAAATCTAGTATAAGCAATAATTGTCTCCATACCAAGCCAAAATAAATGAAAAAGAAAATTGAAAAGAAAAAAAAATAATAAATTAAATCTTAATTTAGTTTAAAAAAACCAAGCAAACAGATGGGCTACAAATGGGCTAGTCTTTTGACCTGTTGTGCTGTACATTGTTTTTATTATATTGTTGGGACAAAGCAAAGCAGGGCTAATCTGTTCTTGGCTGGTGCTATGTACTCTACACAGTATTATATATTTAGATTCTTTCTAGATTGCATGGTCGGTTTCATTGCAACCACAATTCTAGCCACAACTTTCATAAAACAAAATTTAAAATTGAAAATTGATAATATTAGAGTTAAGTATATATTATTAAAAATGAGTAATAAATTTAGATTTAACATTTGCTTGCATAATTAATTATTCAAACAAGGTCTAAATATTTTAGATTGATAACATCAATACATAATTTGTATTCAAGATATTTTGAAAAATTGATCTGAAATTATAAATACAATGACTTAATAATTTTCTTAATGTACCTTTTTACCTTTCATAAACATAAACCCAACATTAATTTTTTTCAATTAATGATAATACAATAAATATTTTCTAATTAATATTAATACAATATTGGAAACTACTCTTTAAACACGGTTCTTTGTATACTACCGCCATTTTTTTATTTGTCGTTTTGGAGGATGTCACACAAATAAAAAAAATGTAATAAATAGTCAAATTTTTAAAGGAAAAACTCCAAAATACCCTTTTAACCAAATAATCACAAAATTAATTATAACCATTAACAAGAAAAGTAAAATTGGTAGAAATTAATTAATTTTACATTGATCTCCTAAAATAACAAATAGAAGTAAACAATTTTTTTTTTGCCCAAGCGACAAATAAAAAAAATGGAGGTATAATATTCCAACACGAAATTAAGTATCGAAAAGTAGAAAACACATGAAGCATATCAATTGCCATTAAAACACTTCTCCAAATCCTAAATATTATTGATCATTACAACACACATATATATAATAAATATAAACACCAACATAATTGAAGGTAAGTTACATAACCAATAAATGGTAGTATTAAATAGATGAGGAAAATTAAATAAAAACACCATAATCAATTTTTTGTTGGAAGAAACTCAATAAACTCATTTGGCATAAATGTGGTTCCTCTAATTTGATGAATTTCTCCCATATGATCACTTGCAATTGAATTTCCCAAATCATTATTGCTCCCAATTGGAAATAGCTGAAGTGTGTGATTAATTTCTTTAATCCCATTCTCTGCAGTTATTGTGTGTACAGTTTTGTTCGGTGGCAAGTAAGAAGATAAGCCCAATTCCCAGCATTTTAATTCATTCTTTGCTTTCTTACATTCTGCTAACAGTACATCTGATCCATGCATTGATTCAGAATCCTGAAAAAATGTTACTAACAATTAAATGAAAAGCTGATTGAATTTTTATTTAATTTTTTTTGCACTTTTCCCAAGAAATTCTATTTAAAAAAACAGCTCCAACAGAAAGTATAGACAAGCAGCTTTTTAGCCTCAATTCTATTTCCATCATACAAAAGCCTTTTTCTTTGCATTCAATTTATTGACCTTCATATCATATAATTAAGCCATAATTTAAAAAAGTCAGATGTTGAAATTTGTGCAATGAGATTAATTAATTATGACAAAGTACTGTTTTTTATTTTTTTTATAGGAAAATGTAAATTACATACCTTTGTAGGTGTAGCCAAATTCTTAGGATGTTCAATGTCAAAATATCTCCTGCTCAGTCCTGCAAATCAATTCATTAATTACTTTTCTGAATTTTGAAGATAAATATAATAAAATGTACATCAAGTTTAGTTTAGAGTTTGATTTAATTTTAGCCACTAAAGTTTTTATTCTAGGTTTAAAATCAATAGAAGGAACCATATATATCTACATGCACAAACTAAAAGAAAAACAAGACTAAACAATTAGTGTTTTTAGTTGATAATAATACAATGTAAGCACGAATTAAATCTCGTTTTTTAATATGTATCCATAAGTTCAAAATTAGAAACTTTTTCAAAAATATTCTGAAATAAAACATGTGCAAATAGAAACTACTCTATTAGTTTTTCCATCGACTCTAAACTAATTTTCTTTTTCGTGTTTTTGATGAAAATATGTCGAAGTTTTAATCCATAAACAAAATAAGTTGAAAAGACTCGAGCTTCCGTAATTGGCTAATGTTTTGAAGTATTCTAGCTCAATAACTTGTGATTGGGTACATGTGGCACATAAAGTTGGGTTTCTATATTTGGCAAATGCTCTAAGGAAATTGCCACCAAAATTATTCACAAAATAAACTTGATATTGATGATTGTCTAAGATTTTTGTAATTAAATAATTAAGTCACGCGTGTTTAAAAAGTCTAATCTAAAAAAAAATTATATGAAAAAATTCATAACATGCCAAAATATGTAGAAACAAAACAAAATGTAATTAATTACTATTATTGAGTGTACCTATTGATTTTTCTTCTAGGGTTTGATCAACTTGGCATAATTTCTTTTTCCCAGAAGCTAGTAACTCAAGCTGACGTCGTTTCTTTTGCCTCTCCCTTGCCTTGTGGTTTTGAAACCAGTAAAAAACATTTTTACCTTCAATTTTACCAAACCTTCTAAGCTTTGAAGCAATTTGTTGTATTTGTTCGGCCGATGGCGTTCGAGTTCCTCTTCGATACATTTCTTCAAGAGCTTGCAATTGCTCCGGTGTAGGATTCCATCTTGAACTCACCAAAGGCATATTCATATTCATGTTCATCTCTCTTTTTACTCCATAGTCATTGCTACTCACACCACCTATTAAAAATCACATGTAATTATTATTTATTTTTTTATATATCGTTTAAAAAATGTAAGACCTGACTTAATTTATTTGAAGACGTTGTCAGATACATTTTGTTGACATCTTTTTCAGTGGGAATTCGAACATGAGTTTTGCCATTAATTCGAAGAAAATGAAAATGAAAATGAAAATATATTTTCTAACAAATTCATGTCACAAATATGTTTATATTCACAACTAGCTCAATTTTTAATTTCAAAGTGTCTACATCTAGGATAGATGCACGTATGTGACACTAAAGTATGGCATAATCATAGAAAAGAAAATTGATAAAATTAAAAAAGGGCAAAAAAATAAGGAAATTAATATTGCGTACTCATAATTAGGGGATGATTCCATGAAAGAATATTAGGGTTTTGAATGCAATAACCACAAGAAGTTGTTGGAATTGTAGAAAATGTGTTCTTCATCTTGTTGCAGCTACAAATTGGCCTTGGCACTAATGGCCGAAGCTTCCGACCGTATTCCGACATCTTCAAATCTTCGCCATGGCTATGTCCATTGCATTGCAACATCCACATTTTCTCTCCTCTTTTGTGTGTAGAGCAAAATATTCAAATTTAGATATAGTAGAAGTATTATTTTATAACTTTTTTAAAAAGTGGGTATGCAGTTATAAATACTAAAGTGAATTCACTTTGCTCAAGATAAGTAGACAATAGGTTTATTGAGTTTCAGAGGAAAAAGACATAACAAGGAAACAAAGGGGAGAGAATGGCAGATTGAGAGAAAAAGGAGAGAATGGTTTTTTGGGTTATACAACAAAGGGACACAACAACAGGTTGACCATGCTAATATTTATATGCTATTTGTCTCTCTCTCTCTCTCTCTCACACACACACACACACAAACATAAAGAAAGGGAGAATCTTACCCGAACCGGGTTCGGTCGAACCCAAAGTAACTACATGTCAAGTGCAAATACACTTGTTTTGGGATTTGATGAAACTCGTAGGAGAGTGATCAATCACACAGCAAATGCAATACACTTGTCATTTAGTTGAATTTTTCCAATTATGTAAAGATAGGAAAATTTATGTCCAAATCTGACTTGGTACATTTTTTTTTAGGGAACGATTACAGCAAAATCACTAAATTAGAAAATCTATTGAATTACAATAAAATTACAGAGAAAATCAATTATCAAACGCTAGTATTAAACTAGAAGAAAATCCATATTATTGAGAGTTGAATTCAAGATCTCTTAGTCCTAGGATCTCAGCTTTACCAGTTGGATACGACTTCATTGACAAATCTATCCAACATCTTAAAGTATATTATATTGTGATATTTTGTGATTGATCAGTCTCCTAAAAAATATGAATACGTACTTTGAGTCTTGTCAAACCCGATTTGTGATAGAATTTACTGATAAAAGATAGGGGTGAAAAGGACAAATGGAGTTATTATTGTAGAGAGAATTGAATTGAAATGAGAAAAGTGAGGCGTGAAATTCTGAGTAAAAGCGACTTGACAATGATGAGATTATGAGAAGTGTGTCATTGGGAATTCAATGTCTTATTATTATTATAATTAAAAAAATATTATTATTTCATATATGAATTAATTTTAATGACCTTTTGACACCTACATTGTTCACACAGCATGCATTCGATATGCAGTCGGCCCCCACACCCCGCCAGAAGGAAGGGTCTGGTGCTTTTCACATTTCTTTACATTCCAATTTGTTCTCTCACTCACACACACACACATATTTCAAGACATGATTTTTTCTTGATTAATGCTCAACTAAACCTCTCGTTCATTTCTCAAACAATATTTTTTTTTACTTACTAACATAAATTTAAATAATTATAATGGTAAACTAGTCTATGATCATTATCATAGTGTATATATATAGGGATGTTTGTAAAATTCGTCATGTAACTAAGACTCGCAGATTAAAATATCATTTTATGATTCGAATGAATAATTAAGTCATGTAACTTCATCTCGAAACTCTTGATGATTAAGTTACGTATGGATCATGTGACTAAATTAATTGGGATTTTTTCGCACATGTGTCGTTCAATTGTCTCCCCCATTTACGCAACAATTCCACTTACTTATGTGGACGCCAACTAGGACAAAATTAGATCGATAATATGAGAAAAAAAATGGAATGAACACCATTCTCAATCCGGCCTTAACCTATAATTAAAGCTTTTGCCCTCCTTCAATCTTCTCCATTAATTTTGCATTTCCAACTAGAGAAAATCGCAATTTTCCCCTAAACTACAATAAAGTTGCACTTCTCCCCTGAGATTCAATTTTTTGCACAGTCCACCCTGAACTTACATTAACGTTGCACTTTCTCCCCTAAAATCTTTCCCGTCCACTTTTTCTCCCCAAAGAGTTCAGGGTAAAAGTGCAACACAAAAGTTCGGGGGGCCGGGGGGGGAGGGATGCATCATAGGTGTAAGTTCAGGGGAAAAAGTGCAACGCAGCAATAAGTTCAAGGGGAAAAGCGCAAATTTCTGATTAAAAGTATTATTTTATTTCTTGAATTAATAAGTTTACCTCTTTATTCTTTAAATGCTAATTATCAACTACAAATCCACGATTTCATATTGTCAAACTATTTTCTCTTAACAAAATTTAACAACTTGAAACCTCATTTGAAAAATTTAATGTAAACTTGCAAGATAAACATATACATGAAAGTATAGTGTAGGCTCATTTTATCGCCAGTCTGTAATGCCTAAATAATATATTTGTATCTATTTTATATTTGTTAATTTTGTACTAAAGGTTTTGGTTTTTGCTATATTATATATCTTAGTACAATTATACATAATTTTTAAAATTACATGTTGGTTGCACTTTGAATTATAATTGGTTGCAAAAATTGAGTTTTGCCCCCTCAACTTGCATCAAAGTTGCAGTTTTTCCCCTACACCCTTGTTGAACTTTTCACCATAAACTTTTGTATTGCACTTTTCCCCTAAACTCTTTGGCCGGAAAAGTTGTCGAAAAGAGTTTGGGGGGGGGGGGGGGGGGGGGGGGGGGGGGGGTTAACGGCAGTGCAACATTAATGTAAGTTCATGATGGACAATGTAAAAAATTGAAGTTCAGGGAGAAAGTGCGAGTTTCTCTTCCAACTCTTTTCTTCTCCTTTCATTATGCCATTTATTTTAGGATTTTTATTTTGAAGTGATGACAATTTAATAGATTTCTTAAACCGTATGCCACTACCTAAAACGATAAATAATGTGATACGGAGGGAGTATCAACTAAGATCATCAATTATTGCCTTCATTGCGTTTATTACTACTCTCCATATGACTCAACCAATTGGCTAGCTACTAAATGTCAAGACCTTTAGGCATTACTTAAGAGATATTATAGCACGAATAATACATTGTTGTTTCCCATTTATTTGCACTCGTGCAACCATATACATTATATTCTTATCCAACGAATAACCATACACATTATTAGTTTTCATCTTCAATATTTTGCTAGCTATTTCTTTTCTTTTTAAAAAAAAGATATACATTAATCATCAATCATTACATTAGAAATCATTCAATATTTTATTGGCTATCTAAGTTGAATCTTAGAATTTTCTATCCGTTTTCCGAGTACAAGTTTGTAACAAACAAATTCCGTATTCTAAAATATAAATGATAACAAAACTTTAACCGAAACTCCTAGGTTTTCCAAGTAACCTAGACGGTCATTCTAAATAGCTTCAACCAGGATTTATTCCAAAGTGCATATGTTATTTTTGTTTGAAATAATTAAAATGCGAAAACATAACATTTCATTTAATTTTTTTAACAATAACCCCCTTATGAACTTAAAAAATGGCAATAATCATGTATTCAACTTTTAATTTTCAATTTGAAGTACTGAACTAATAAAAATATTAAATTAGAGATCTTCTAATAAAATGTTAAACACATGAGGCTTTTTGCCAAATAAAAAAAATACATTAGGTGTTTCGCATTTTACAGAAAATAAAATAGAAGATATATACTTGATTGCTCAAATACTCTCTCCTTTGTAACTTGTTGAATTCATTAATTATATATTTTGAACAAAATTAAATTCAGACTGTACTACGCTATTATTCTCAAATCATCTCCACTCGTGTAAATGTATATGTCTTTAAACCATTCGGCTAACGTCATTGTCACAATAATGTGTGCTGAAATAATAATAAACCAAACCTTCCCAAAACCATTGTAGCCACTAAAATTAATTAGATTTAAGATTCTTATTTTTAATTATCGTACGAACGTATTATTATTCTTCTTCTAATAAGAAATTGAACTTTGACTTCAGATGAGTCATATAGAGTTAATGGAATTTTATTCCCTCGTGATATTTATAATATTCAATTTACTTTCATGTGATTTAAAAAAGAGCATTTTACCCTCTATAATTTTATAAAAATTTCACATCGTCCCTGACATTTTTATATGTGACACTTTACCCACCACTGATATCGCCCATTCTCACTTTCAGCAAGTGAATTATATTCTCCGGCTGAAGGGGTGAATTGTTTCTTTACATTTTTTACATGTGGTATAGTGCCCTTTTTCAAATCACATAGAATAAATTGAACATTATGCATTTGACCGGGATAAATTGGCATTAACTAAAGTCATATATATAGGTTCAATCTCAATATGGATTTTCAGACACACAGTCAGATTTGAATTTGGTTAACATTTGTAGGATTCTGCCAATCTAAACCAAAATTTGAAGTTTGAAAGTTAATGGAATAATGTCATTTTCCAAATTCTAATTCTATTGGGCTTCTAAGGGCCTCATCAGTTTTAGGACCCATCACCCATAGTATTGATTATAATGTTATTTTCTAAATTCTAATTATATTGGGCTTCTAGGCTTTTTTGGAATAAGTCTGGCTAGATTAGTCTCATTCAAATCGAGTCAAACCCAATTTGGTAAAAAGTTGAAGAGGTTTTAATCCAAACACAGTTTCAGCCCTAACTGAAACCTACATAAAATTATTTGATACCTATAAAATTATTGATTTGACATTTGTTATCTCTTTATCATATATATAAAGTTATTGATTTAACATCTACCATCTATTTTTCTTCTCTAAACATCAATTCAAATCATATCTCAAATTTTCAAGTCCACTAATCATTATTTAATAATATTTTACTATCTCAATGTTATTCCATTAAAACTATTATTCATCAAGTTTCAAACTTCCGCCGAAACCTATCAAATCACTTTTTTGAAACCAAACCGAGAAAGAACCTAGTCAGACAGTTTTGTTGGGGGGTTTTTGTTTACCAAAAAAGAGAAGAAAGAACAGAAGAAGAGCCGAAGGAAAAAAATTATTATTATTATTTTTTTTTAAAAGGCATGTCTATGTTTCTCCTTTGCTCCTCTACGTGAACATCTGATCAACCTTTGGTATTTAGCAAAAGACCTAAACTATGTTATACCCAGCCTTAAGGGTAAAAAATTATCATATTCACCTGTGTTTTGCAAACTTGCGTAAAATCCCATGTATTATTTTTATTGCAAGGAATTACCTTGTGTTTTATCAAATATTGTAAGGAATCACTTTTTCGTCAAAAATGGATGCGCGCAAACCCAATGCGCGTGTGCTACGATCAAAACAAGGGTTCTGTACAAATTAAGGTTAACACAGGAGGGTTCTTTGCATAATAAAAATAAGTCACATAAATTATGTGCAGATTAAGCATAATTCAAGGGGGTCTTTGCGTAATAATAAAAAAAGATTAAAATGGAAAATCATGTATGTATAAAGTTTAAAATAGGAATATCAAATTTTATTAAATATGTTAACAATTTACCGTCAAAAGAGGAAAGTGTATAAGATTTGGTAAAACACAAGGAGAATCCTTGCAATAAAATTAACACAAGAGTTTTGCGCAGGCTTCCCAAACACGGGTAAGTAGAATGCATCTTTTCCCTGCCTTACGCAAATTTTATCTTGTAAGAGGTATCAAGTGCAACATGCAAGTTATCTAGCTCACATATTTTCGGACTTCGTATTGATATCGGGCTTGCTCATGAAATGTTCTGATCACAAAATATATATATTTACAAAAATACACATAATCTTACGGAAAATTCTTATCCAGACCGAGTTTGATCGAACCTAAAGTAACTACATGGCAAGTGCAATACATTTGCTTTGGGATTAGATGTAACTCCCAGGAGAACAACCAATCACAAAGCAAATACAATACACATGCTTGATGATTGGATGGGTTTGGTCAAGCCAAGCTTGGACAAGAATTTTCGTAATCTTACATAATCACAATAATTTATTAGATCTTCATTGGTAGTTCCTCACACTAAATAGTAAAGGTGAAGTCACAGAGGTTAATTATCACATGAATACAAAGTAGAAAAATACTAACAAACACTCTTTGGAGGATACATTATAATTATATACATACTTCTAGGGTTGTCAATGGGGCAGATTTCAATCCGATCTAATCCGAATCATGTCCGATTTATTGGGATAATTGTTCGATTAGGGATATGATCCGATTAAGAAGATCCGTAATCCGAATTATATGGAGTGAATATGGATCTAGGCTGACCCGATCCGTTACAGATCCGTATCCGATATATATTACTATATGTTGTTTATATATTATGTATTTAAACCAATATAAAAATAAAGTTATCTATGTTCCACTAAAATATTTTATTAAATTAAAAATAATCTTAAAAAGATATGCATGAGAGGTGATATTGGACTAACCTGGTAACTCATTGGACATACAACATATTAATTTTATGCTATTTAATTAGAAAAATCAGAACCCTAACCATTCATCTATGTAGTAGCCACCACCTTCCCTCTACTTTTTACTCAAATTTTTTTCTTCTCTTCCATTACTCAGTATTGGGTTTTCTTCTTCTTTTTCCCAGTTTCTATCTTTTTTATTCATATTTTTGTTTATTCCTTTGTTCTAATTTTTATCGTTTATATTTGTCCACCATATTCCATCTTTTACAATTTTCATACAATAGTTCTGATGAAATAAGTAAAATATTACATTTTTAATTTATGGTGGTGAAATCTAAAAGTGATTTGAAGGAAAATGAAAGATTTTTTTTCGCTAAATATGCTAAATCGATCGAATTCGAATTCGATTACTACTTTTCAAGATCCGTGCGAATCGGATCCGGATAGAAGACATGGAAATCGAACTCAAATCCAGATCAACCCCGATCCGGTCCGAGTCCAACCCATTGACAGCCCTATACTTCATCACCTCAACAAAACTCAAAGAAATAAATAATTTATATACCATATATAAAATTATTTAAGGATCTTATCTTAGTTGGTTTCTATCCAAGTTGACTTTCAGTGGGCTCAAATTCGACTTATAGGGCCTAATAAAAGTATTCATACTCAATTGGACTCATATATAATTGAATTCATTAAAATTTAGGGATAATTACATCGACCTCCCCCGAGGTTTGGGCTAATTATTGCCCAATCCCTCGCAATTTCATAATTACATTCACCTCCCCCCATATTTGAAAAACCTTACAAAATGATGTTAAATGATCATATTGTCCTCGTCAGTTTTAATTAAAAAAAATATATTAATAAAATGTCCTATTTACCCTTGCAAGGGATAATTACATTGACCTCCCTGAGGTTTGGGCTAATTACTACCCAATCCCTGCGCAATTTCATAATTACATCCACTTCCCCCCACATCTGAAAAATCTTACAAAATGATGTGAAATGATACACAAAATTATAATATTACCCCTGCAATGATACACAAAATTACAATACTACCCTTGCAAAAATTAATTTTATACATAATAAAAAGACTCTAACCCTAAACCCCACCCCACCCCCACCCCACTTCGTCCGTCTCAAACTCGCAAATTTCCTCCCAGGGCGTATCGTCGGCCTGGTTCGAACCCTAGGCCTTCCATGCCGGTGGCGCGGCCTGGGAGGAGATTAGCTGGGTTGGGGACCAGTGGGTGCGGGATTGGGGGGTTAGGGATGGTGAGGGTTTCTTTTTTTTAACAAATAATAATTTATATTAAAATAGTTTATTGATTTATTAATATTAGTATTTTTATATAAATAAGATATGATTTTAGTATTATTGTATTTAAGTAAGAAATATCAAAAAAATATTTATGATTTTATAATAACTATCTATTAAATCGAGTATTTTTATTTTTTGTAAAAAAATTATTGATTTTATAATAACTATTTTAGTTAAATGTTTAAGAATTTTTTTAATAAACATGTGAGCATTTTTATAATGTCTAATAATTTATGTTCAACTTTTTCCTTCTTCTCATGATTAAACGTAATTCATTAATTTATCCTTATACTTTAATAATGAAAAAAATTGAAATTATTAAAATTACGGGTTAAACGTTAAAGTTGAATGTATATACATTTTTTATTTATGTTCTACAATAATTTTTTCTTATAATTAACCATAATTTAGTTACTTTTAATTGTCAAAGCATTATGAAAAAAATTTGGAAAAAATAATTGATGTGTTATTATATTTTTATTTTAAGAATACATATAGACTACTATTAAAATTCATTTATTATTTTAAACCTAATTAATTCATTTATTCTTTTCCTTTAATTAGGAGAAAAAATTGAAATTATTAAAATTACGGGTTAAATGTGAAGTTGAATGTATTTACATTTTTATTTATGTTCTACAATGTTTTTTTCTTATAATTAACCATAATTTATTTATTTTTCCTTGTATTTTAATTGTAAAAGCATTATGAAAAAAATTGGAAAAAATTATTGATGTGTTATTATATTTTTATTTTAAGAATACATATACATTAATAAACTAATTATAAGTTTCATATAAATTTATAACATTTGAACCCATACTTATACATATACATTGCAAAGAAACCCCTTCTATGTACCAAACATAACAAGGGTATAATTGTCCAACAAAATAGCTACAGTAACCTCAAGGGTAAAATAGGAAGTTCAATAAAAATTCGTTGATGACATCATCAAAATGTAAGGTTTTCGAAACGTAGGGGGAGGTGGATATAATTATGAAATTGCGAGGGGATTGGGCAATAATTACCCCAAACCTCAGGGGAGGTCCATGTAATTATCCCATAAATAATCTAACCTTGATTTAGACCAAATAGCCTGAATATAATGGTAGTTGACAAAATCTTTGTCTGAAATGATTGTTTGCCTAACGTTCCATGTATAATAATTGAACAGAACCAACATGATGTTGGGATTTATCATTTAATTAGAAATTATCTACGGGGCCGTCTAAGGCCCATGTTTCAAAGGTTCGAAAATTTTATAAATGCGAATGCGAAATTATTTTTAGTAATTCACATGTAAATTAATTTTTCATTACATTATATACCAGAGTTGGAGATGTAAACAAGTAGGATATATTGATGTGTCGAGGAACTTGACATTTTTTATAAATTAAATTTTTGTAATTTTTAACTTATCAAATCGAGCTGTAATTATTGAGTTTCAAAAGTCAAATTAAACTTAAAAAGGATTTTTTTTTTTGTCGACCATAGCCGAGTTGAATATCTTGGTTTGATTTGTAAATTTAGGTAGAGATATTCACTTATTTTGACTGATTCATGACCCTCTTTCGTAACAATGTTTTAGGAGTAGTAATAAACAAATACAGTTTCCCCCCCTTAAAGTATGGAGTTGGTATCAGTTACATCCTAAAATATCAATTGTAACACTTACCCCCCTCTGTTATAATATTGAATATTTTATTCCAAAACTACCCCGCCCCTTTTATAACAAATAAATTGGTTCTTTATTAATTTTTAAAAAAAAATACTTTATTAAATATGAATTCATCCATTCACAATTAAACAATATTATGTTTCAATTTCTTCATTTCATTTGTTTCCTTTGATTTTATGGTTTCAAGATTTTTCTTTATTTTTATCTCATTTTTTTCTTTATTTCTGTTTCAATTTGTTTTTTTATTTTATGTTTCAATTTTTTTATTTCTATCTCAATTTTTTTCTACATAATTATTATTCAAACTATTGAGTAATTCTCCTTCAACTTATTTCTCGCAAAATTCAAGTTTGACACCAAACAATATTATGTTTTAATTTATTGATTTCTTTATAAAAAAAATCTTTATTAATTATGAATTCATCCATCCACCAAACAATATTATGTTTCAATTTCTTCATTTCTTTTGTTTCCTTCGGTTATAAAAAAATGAGATTAAAATGAAGGAAAAATTTGAGATCGAAAAAAGGAAGGTAAAAAAAAAAAAACATAATGTTGTTTGGTGGATGAATGATTAATAAATAAACAATTTTATTTTGATAGATTAATAAAGAATTTTATTATTTATGAAAGGGGCGGGGTAGTGTTGGAATAATAACTATAAAACTATAACAGATAGGGGTAAGTGTTACAATTGATACTTTAGGAAGGTAACTGATACCACCCCTATACTTTAAGGAGGGAAACTGTATTTCACCCTAAACAAATTCATACATAAACTAGAGTTATTTATTGATATAGACATGTCAAAATACAATTTAGAAGCACGCATTATTATACAAAGATATTTAAAAACTTGTTTTTAGTTTATTATTATTATTTGTATTTCTGATGTACATCATTAACGATGAATGTATTCTAAAAAAGCAAAAAAAAAGAAATGTTTCGGTAAAATGAATTTTTAGATTTAGTTAAAGTATTAAGATACGTTTGCAAAATTAGATTATTGATATTTAATTGACTGTATATAACGAAACAAAGAATTTTTCTTTTTTTTATGACTCTATTTCTCAATATTGTGGTACCGGTCATTCTTATCTATAATGGAATATAATTTGATCATTACAGAAAACGATGGCAATTTTGCAACCTTCCCCTAAAAACAAAACATTTATTCTTTATCATTAATGGGATTAGGTGCTAACTAACTCGTAACCTATTTATTAGTTGAAATAAAAGCCCATCATTATCAGTACACGACATCTACTTCAAACGGCATGAGAATTGCTAAGCCTAATAATATACTCCACTTGTTAGTTAATCTCAACTTAATTACGATTCTAATCAAACTTAAAATTTATTCACTCCTTTTTTTTTTTTATTTGTCGCTTTGGCAAAAAAAAAATATTTACTTTTATTTATCCTTTTAGAAATTTAATGCAAATTAATTATTTTCTACCAATTTTACCATTCCTGTTAATGGTCATAATTAATGCTAATTAATATTGTGATTATTTGATTAAAAGGGTATTTTGGGATTTTTTTTAAAAAAACTGATTATTTATTACATATGTTAATCTGTGTGCAGTTCTCCATAGCGACAAATAAAAAAAACGGAGGGAGCATTTTGGTATTGCCGGCTAGTGTTGATAAGAAAATGAAGTTGATACCATTCAGAGTGCTTGTGAAAATGAGCCTAAATGAAATATAAATGGGCTTAGTCAATTTCCGTAAATCATATTCCTATATTTTATTGCATAATTGTTTTCTGATCATTTCAGATTTTTTTGTACATTAAATTTCTATTTTTAGGAATGATGTATTAGATAGCATATTCATAAAATTATTATTCCATATAGGTAGTTAATTTATTTGTAAAATTGTGAATATAATAAAAAAGAGAGTCTTAAAAAATGACTAGCATTATTGACAGAGCACCAATTGTTGGTGTCAGAGCAATTTTTTATTATGACTAGTTTACCCTTCATTATTATATGTGTTAAATAAAAGTTAATGGATGTATTTTCTCTCTCTCCTTTCTCATTGCACGACTTTCCTAAATTGCAAAATCAATTCATTATTGTTTTGTAAATAGACTCAAATCACCTTTCATCCATATTAGTCTGATATCTAATATGTTTGTGAATTTAATTAATTATTGTTTTATAATAAACTCAAATTACCTTTCATCCATCCCATGCATTATTTTGATATTTAAATACATTTTTCACTTAGACATATACAATATTTAAATGTAGTTTTATTGCTTGAGAGAAAGATAACAAAGTTTACTATTTTCTAAAGCTTTTGAATCCTGAGAAATTCAATAGTAAATGTTTTAATGAATATAATGAAACCAGTTAAAAAAATTAAATGTGGTTGTTACATATGTATATTGTTTGATCAAATTATAGAGTGACCAATTTCTTGGTTTCTATTTTTATTTTTTATTTTCTATTTACATCCTGACGGGTGTCACAATAATAGAAAATATACCTATGATATATGGATACTCCATAAGTTTATAAAATATAGTGGATGTTGGGTATTATATGCCATAACGCGTTTTATACGTCATAGAATAGTCACGTGGCAATTAAAAATAAAATAAAAGCAATATCGGGCACAACTTGAAGCAGTGTCCGATATGTTAAGAATACATGAGTGATTCTTGTTTGATTTTTCAAAATTACGGGGTATAATTTCTATTGAAACTCATTATCCAACACTCAATTATATTTTTCTGAACCGATTCTTTCATTGAAAGATGATAATCAAAGCTTAATCTCCAATTATATAATTAATTATATTAATGTATTCATTTTCATGATGTATTATATCCTGTTAATTTAAAATCAATATTGTGGTATTCATGTCACAATTTTCTTATTCGTATATCATAGACATAATAGTAAAATCTCTCAGTTATTATATTCATAAACAAAATTTTATGATGATATTACATAAATAAATAATTTAAAACCTTTATGATAATTAATAGAATAAATAAATAGCTTAATAAAATCTTTGTTGATTGAAGAGTACACTTCGTGAAAAATTGAACATAAAGGCACTAATATTTAGGAAGGCAATTAAGGAGAGAGAGAGAGAATTAATTCTTAAATGCAGGCTTGGCACTCGGAGGGGCAAATTTGTCAAAGTAATAATATTTGTTCTGACAGCAATACTTTGTGCTCTGACAATATCACTAGTCAATCAATAATCTTGTGTTACTTATACTTATGCTACCTAGTTCTAGGATTTTTTTACTTTATTAAAGTATATTTAATCATTGATAGTATTGTTGGATTTGGTCAAAAATGATCATTTGGAGTCAAATTCACCCTTCAAATACATATATATATATATTCATTTGATTAATCTCTTAAATAACATTAATCAAATATAGTAAACCTTTTTTTTGGTTGCAAAAATATATTGTAAAATGTTAAAATCAAACACAAGTGGATTTTGGGGATATAAAATGACACATGGGGGTTTTTGGGAGTTAGACAAAGCATAGGGGGTGTTTTTGTCTTTCGATGTCAGGGGTAAAATTGTTATATCAAAAGCAAAATGTGAACAAATACTTGCAATTTTGGCGTTTGAAACACTCTCTTTTTTGGAGGTGTATTTGTCACTTATTTGAGATCACAGGGGGTTTTTTGGGAGTTAAAATAACACAAGGGGATTTTTGGGAGTTAGACAAAGCATAAGGGGTGTTTTTGTCTTTTTTGCCGAAGAGGGCATAAAAGTAAAAGGCAAAGTACAATAAAATAAATATATATATATATATTCCCCGTTAAATAAAATAAACACAAAAACATGAAAAGAAAGCCCTAGAAATTTTACTATAACCAGAAACAATTCAACTCAAATTGGTACATTCTTCTTCCATTGCAGTACAATCCAACAAAAAGGTAGTACACTTTTTGATTTTTGTTATTATTTATTTCAATCCGTTTATAAAAATGTAAGATCTAATGGCTGAAAAGCATGAAAATAAGCATGAAACTCCGCCGAATTTCTCTTTTCTGGTACCTTAATTTGTTTTTATTTTCAGTAGAAAACGAATGCTTATGAAATTTGGTTTAAATTCTCTGTTTCGGTCTCCTTTTTTTGTTGATTTTTAATTCATTTAAATATACACGACAACACGATGAAACAGTTATAATGGCTGCAAGTAAGTAGGTGGTAGAGATATTCCTCTTTTCTCTCTCCATATTGATTGTGCTGTAGAAACTTCAATTATTGAATATCGTGTTTCTATTATTAATTTAATTTGTAATTGATTGATATTTCAAAGGTATGCGCCTCTTAATTTGTATTTCTCTGTTTAATTTTGATCGAGTGAATTGAAATTACAGTTTGTTGATTTCTAAATAGAAGTATATGTTTTCATAATTTAGTCAATTTTCCTCGAATTCGTTCATTTTTTTTGAGATCAATTAGTTTTGCCTATTTTCAGATGGATGCACATAATTCAGAGCATGGGCATGTTATTGAGGTTTGTAATGATGTGCCTAGACCCGGTGGAAGCAAGCCATGTGCAGGAGCTGCGTGTGGTTTCTCCGATGCCAACACCAGTTCGAAGGACGCACAAGAGCGTTCAGCTTCCATGAGAAAGCTTTTGATTGCAGTTGCTATGTGCATCGTTTTTATGAGTGTTGAGGTTGTTGGAGGTATCAAAGCCAATAGTCTCTCAATATTGACTGATGCTGCTCATTTGCTTTCAGATGTTGCCGCCTTTGCTATTTCATTGTTTTCTTTGTGGGCTGCTGGTTGGGAAGCTACCCCACGTCAGTCTTACGGGTTTTTTCGAATAGAAATATTAGGTGCTTTGGTTTCGATTCAAATGATATGGCTTCTTGCTGGAATTCTCGTTTATGAAGCCATCCTTCGATTAATTAATGAAACAGGTGAAGTTAAGGGGTTTTTGATGTTCGTAGTATCTGCTTTTGGTTTGTTGGTTAATGTAATCATGGCTGTTTTATTGGGACATGATCACGGCCATGGCCATGGTCATGATCACGGGCACGGGCACGGGCATGATCACGGGCATGAGGATCATGATCATGGCTCCGAGGATGATCACACTCACACACATAGCCATGGAGTGAGCGTCACTAGGCACGATGACCATAAACACAACGAGCATCATCATAGTCACGATGAAAACCCCACCGTTCCTTTGCTCGAAAATAAAAAGAAGAAGAAGCAGCGAAATATAAATGTGCAGGGGGCTTATCTTCATGTTCTTGGAGATTCCATACAAAGTATTGGGGTTATGATTGGTGGAGCTCTTATCTGGTATAAACCAGAGTGGAAAATTATTGATTTGATTTGTACTCTTATTTTTTCTGTAATTGTTCTTGGAACCACAATTAGGATGCTCCGGAACATTCTCGAGGTTCTTATGGAGAGCACTCCAAGAGAGATTGATGCAACGAGGCTCGAAAAGGGTCTTTGCGAAATGGACGAGGTTGTTGCTGTTCATGAACTGCATATCTGGGCGATTACTGTCGGGAAAGTGTTATTAGCTTGCCATGTCAAAGTTAAGCCTGAAGCTGATGCTGACCTCGTGCTGGACAAAGTCATCGACTATATTAAGAGGGAATACAACATTAGTCATGTTACAATCCAAATAGAAAGAGAATAGATTCGATGAATTATACTTATCGTGTTGTTTTTAAGTGGCTGGAAAACTCAGTTGAACTTGGTTGTTTGTTTTATCCTATTCTACATACAATTTGTTTACTTCTTCTGAATGGTTTTAATTTGGATAACATGAGAGTGGAAATTGCAATCTTTTGTTGTGCTTTTTTTTGTCATTTGGCAGCACTTTTTTGACAAGAGCTGGTTTCTTTTTTCCTCAACTTGTGAAACATGAAAATAACTGATTTTCTTTATGAGGTGCATTGGTGTATAACTGTATATATAACATATGTATTTTTGTGTATAGATAATAGTATCTATTTACTTTATAGAAAAGTGAAGGCAGTTCACCCATAAATAATTGGATTGAATTTGAAATAAAATCCATACATTGACATCCCCATTCCCATTTTTAGGCCTATCTCCAATGGTGCCGGGGGGGGGGGGGGGGGCTTGCGGGAGGGGGAGCCCGGGGCAGGGCTCGCGGGAGCCCTGTCCAGAGCCCCGAGCATGCGTCTGTAAAGTGCCCCAAATAGGGGCGCGTGATCCAGATGCGGCCCAATTATTTATTTTTTCTTTAATTAATTTAAAAGGATTTAAGCCCTGCCCAGAGCCCCGAGCACGCGTCTGTAAAGCTCCCCAAATAGGGGCTCGTGATCCAGACGCGGCCCAATTATTTGTTTTTTCTTTAATTAATTTAAAAGGATTTAATAATTTAAAATTAATTATTTTTAAGTAAAAAGTTATGCATATACATGTGTTTCTCTTCATGTTTTATACTATAGAAGTACACTACAACATTTTCTTCAAACCATATCCCACATTGGTTTGAAGATCAATTTTGAATGAGCTTCTAGTAGTATAAAACATGAAGGAGAAACATTATGTTCATTCCAAAATATAACATTAACTTTTTTTTTAAGAACAAATGTAAGTTTTATTATAAAAATGTAAATTTAAATGAACTTAACTTTAATTTTAGAAACTTAACATTAATTTATTATTGTGTGAAATTTATTAGTTTTTAAAAACTTAACTTTAATTTGTTTTAACTTAGAATATTATAATTTAAGAAACTTAACTTAACATTTTATTATAATTTCTTTCTTGTTTCCTATGTTGTTTGTTGTATTTCTTTTCTTTTTTATTGTATTTCTTATTATGTATAAATTTTAATTTCGTAATTATTTACTCTTTTTAATTTTAATATTTAAATATGATTATTAATTTAATTATATTTAAAAAATCATTATTAGTATTATTAATATTAATATTAAAAAAAATTAGAATTATAGGTGAGAGTGGACATTGTTTCAAATGGAATTAATTCTATTTTGAAGCCCTGCCGCCGGAGCCCCCTGTAACCATTGGAGATGGCCTTACTACACTAGATTTATAAGATATTTTTCTATACCTTATGGGTGAGAGTATATATATATATATATATATCACATCATTGATGGTGATGATTTAATGGTTTCACAATGATCATGTGGTGCATTCGATTATAATCTTTTAAGAAATATCTTTTTAACTTGATCTAGTCAAGAATGTCCCTTCAATACCAAAATGAGTAAAAACAAAATCTGGACTTCAATAATTGATCATGTCGACACCTAGGTCCAAATTATAAGAATTTAATATTATTTATACTATAAAAACGAAATATTAAAAAAATAAAATATTATGAAAGAAGATCGTGAGTGAATCGGTGCTTGAACTTCACCGGAATATAATTTACAACACAGTTGCATGATTTTTATCGAATTAAAATCATCATATCATTACAACTTACAAACACAATTGACACATTAGTCTCTAAGTTAATCAATAATCATATTAATTATCTTAAATGATGTGCGGATATATTAAAAGAGTTTGACACCCATACCTTAAAGATTTACACAATTTTTATTTTAGGGTATATATAGAGGTGTGTGTGAGTGTCTAATGTCTATGGCGACGATAAAAGAGTCAGTTGCTAGCCTAGGTTTCATAATCAATTAAAACAATGAGTATTAAATTTGAAGAGATCGAGCTATTGCTAGTATACCCCCGTCATATGCATAATGTTCAATTTACCACCCGATTTGAAAAAGAGCATTTTACCCTCTGTGAAAATTTTAAAGAAGCAATTTACCTCATTTATCCGGAGAGTGTAACTCACTTGCTGAAATGGGGGTGGGGGTGGGGGGGGGGGGGGGGGGGGGGGGAGGGAGGTAAATTGTCACATTTATCATATCACAAAGAGGTAAACTGTCACATTATCATAATACAAGGGAATTAAAGGCGAAATTCTTACCCACACCGGGTTTGGCCGAACCCAAAGTAACTACAAGGCAAGTGCAATACACTTGCTTTGGGATTGGATGTAACTCCCAGAAGAGTGACCAATCACAAAACAAGTGCAATACACTTGCTTGGTGGTTGGATGGTTTTGTCCAAGTCAGGCTTGGACAAGAATTTTCCACGGAGACAGAGACATAAATGAATAAATAGCCAGGACGTGGAGGCAATCACAGAATCGAAACAAAGACCAATATAAATAAATAAAGATTTCTTTTATATAAATATATATAGACTTCTTTTGGGTAGTAATAAATTTGATATATATATGATATCTTCACCCAATGTTATTTTATATATTTATATTAGCTTAAAGCCCGCGCTGCACGGAATCATAAACCCGGTGTGGGTAAGAATTTTCTAACCCAATTTTATCTTATATATTTATACTAGCTTAAAGCCCGTGCTATGCACTGAGTCATATTAGTTATTTAATATATTAAATATTTGTTGCTGTCGTGCAGTTCTATATTTCACAAAACTTAGAATATAGCAAATAATATTCTAACAAATAAATCCATGCATTATTAAAGCATGTAAATTATACTTACCTTTTCGTAGAACGCTTTAATCAACACATAACTAGGAAATAAGACCGAGGCTTGTCGAAACAAATTTCCTTAAGACAATATTTCCGGGGCTGCCACGGTGCATACAGTTTGATTCCCGGTAGTCTCCCAAGATACAACAGTCTGTTGTTCATTATTTGCACAAAT
Organism: Penstemon newberryi var. newberryi; assembly: GCA_030819805.1. NCBI lineage: Eukaryota > Viridiplantae > Streptophyta > Magnoliopsida > Lamiales > Plantaginaceae > Penstemon > Penstemon newberryi. The sequence goes on along the minus strand of JAUALY010000001.1, from coordinate 74,584,550 downwards.
AATGAACCCACGGCGAACTTGAACAAACAGAAATTTCGGACTAATTTTTTACGGAAGTAAGAGAAAGAGAGAGTAGTGTTTTTCCTTTTTGTTACTATCAAATTTTATTCAGAATTGGCCAGATTCTATCTCATATTTATAGACACAAAAGTGCCTCTTGGAAAGGGACACAATGTTTCGATTCAAAGGGTACCTCTTCGGACCGAATAGACACATCTCTTACTCTTATTTATTTCATTCATATATAAAAACCCCAACAATCCCCCACATGAATGAAATTGTTCTTCGAGTTCCATCTCATGAGATATATCATGTCGAAATTTCTTTAGGAATAATACCGCATCGGGATAGGTGAAATATTTCATCTTGAACCTTCCCTAGTTAAAGCTTATCGGATTTACTTAGCCAATCGGTGAAATATTTCATCTTGAACCGTCGGCTGTTTGTGTAAACCAAGACAATAAACTTAACACAGTACTAAACCGATTTGTTTCAAGTTCTCGGTTGTGTTCGTTTTGGCCCTGAACATTCTTGGCTATGCGAGTGCTTTAGAGAATTCCAACCTATAAAGAAATTCTCAACGAGCCGACCCAGCTCACACTAACATTGGTGACCGCATCTATTAAGAGTATCCTACCATACTCTACTTGTTTTGACAAGATATAGACGTCATTAAAAGCCTTTGCTTAACCTATAAAATAACGCGGTAGGCTTGCTCTTATTGCATCATAAGAATGGGATAAAGTTATACTCTTAAGTGCTTTCTTTTAAGTTAGCCAAGACTGGTTGTCCTATTGAACCTGGTCCGTGGGATCTCCAGTCGCCAGGTTAGGTTTCCGTACGAGGTAACTTAGTCTAATTTAGGCTTTAAGCCCATTCCCCTCGATGCACATACTACTCTCTAGATAAACCTTTAATATCCGGAATTAGGATTATCTCTTGACTTCATAAAGTCCATTCTATTTGAAAATAGATGTCTCTCGGTATTGTATCAACGACAACGAATATGCCGTGACTTTACCATTACACATAGAGTTTGTTGAGCTATGTGTATCACCGCTTGATTATCACATTTTACGTATGGCTGACACAATTTTCAGTCATACTAGAAATCTTCCATGAATTTTGTGAAGCCACTCAAATTCTTCACTAGCTTTATCCAACTCTATGCACTCTAATTTCATAGTGGATTGAACTATATTCGTTTGTTTGGAAGATTCTCAAGAAATAGCGGTGCCTCCTAAATTGAATACATATCCGCTTATAAACTTTGATTCCTCTAAATCAAAAGTTTCATTTGCATTACTATATCCCTTCTGGATCGTTGGATATTTTTTCCAAAATATAATGCACATACAACTGTATTCTTTAAAGATTCAAGCATTCTCATTAATGCATATCATTGAAACTTACTAGGATTGCTCGTGTGTCTACATAGTTTATTAATTGAGATGTCTGGTCTCTTGCGCTTTACGATATACGCGTGACATCAAATATTACGAGTATACTCTAAGTGTGATAAGTTATCACATTTATTATCGTGTAGACCACATTAAATAGAATTATGAATTACTCTAATTCCATAATTATTGAGTCTATCTGACACCTTATCCACATAATGTGCTTGAGATAGTTCAGTGTCATCGCATGACCTCTTAATCCTAATTGATTAAACCGAAACTTTTTCATATTATAAGTTTTATCGGTGGATTTAATATTCTCAATATTAGTTCCGAATATTAACATATCATTTAAGTATAAAAAAAATCGTGATACTCAATTATCCAATTTGTTAATATGGATACACTTGTCATATTTATTAATATGAAAGTCAAAATTTGTTGCTGACACTATCACAATTTTCGTGTCATTGTTTAGGAGTTTGTTAAAGGTCAACAAGAAAATATAAAAGTTTCGCAAACTATGTTTTCTTGTCCTTTAAAAACGGGACCCTCTGGTTACTCCTCATAAATATTCTCATTTAATTCACCATTAAGGAAGACAATTTTAACGTCCAATTGATAAAACCTCGTACTGTATATAGCTATTAGAGCTATTAACATTCAAATGGATGTCATCCTAATCGCTAGTGAATATTAATAAGGCACCTTGGCTACTCGTCTAGCCTATTTTTTATCAATTGACTTATCAAAGTTTTTAAACTCTTGAACTTAAAAATTCGTCTACATTTAATTGGTTCAGTCGTCGAGGTCTACCAATTTTATGAATGTAACTCGCTGTCAATCGCCTCTTTCCAATCCACGATATTGGAACGTGACATAATTTATTTATATGTATATAAATTAGAATATTTGGATCAAATAACTTCGAGCTTTTAGCTCATTTGTCTCTTCAACTCGTTCAACAAACTCATGTTGAAGTAAGAGATTGACCTCTTTAGAGATCGATTCATATGTATATTCTCGCAGAATATAGTAGTTTATAATTAAATATAATTATAAACTTCACAAAGTTGACCCTCTAGATCAAAATCAATTAAATATTTTAGCAAAATATTCAAGTCTAAAATGGGTTAGACTATAATGCTTATTCTCGCAGAATAAACAATTTATAATTATTTCTAAGTATAAACTGTAAAAAGGTTGTAAGTAATATAATAAATAATATTACTTTATTATATTTTAATATCAGGAAATCACACTTACTGAAAATAAATCTGAGCCAAGAGAAAGATCCATTTATAAGAAATTATTCTCAAATCCTTCTTACATTCTCAATTAATGTTGCATCACGTGACTCAGTTCACATGATTACATTTATTTCAGATTTAAACACCAAAATATGAACTGCTACTATTTATTGCATAAGCTAGTAGTAATTAATATTTTTAAGTTATTTTTCCTTTTCGGTGGTGAAACCGAAATCTGACCCACGTGCCCCCACATTTTAAGGTATTTGGTTTTCTTCCCTTTCATAACTCATATGGAATTATATTTGATTTTCTTGTGTGAAACTCGATTCAATATGCAGTTAGGCATCTAAAGAGTTTTCCCCCCACAAGTTATTCAGTACACTCGAATTTATAGAATAATATCACCCGCACCTTCTTAGGTTTGATTATTCCGTTTAGCTACGTACTCAATTGAATAGAGTTGAGCTAGGTGAATTATGTTGACGAATTATTCACGATTGAACACACTCTTGTGTAAATGAATATATCGTATTCACCCCCCACAATTCGGATATAAGAGTTTTTCATTTTTCTTATTCATAAATTGTATATTATAATTATTATCAACATTTCCTCTATGAAATATTATAAATAAATTATAGCCACTTTTACAAATAAAATTTTCAATATTTTCTCAATAAAATATTGATATGAGAATCAATTATAATTATTTCTCAAATAAATTATAAATATTATCAATATTTTCTCAATAAAACATTGATTTGATAGTAAATTATAATTACTTTTAGATATAAGTTTTCAATATTTTCTCAATAAAAAATTGATTTAAATTATACTTATTTCACAAATAAGTTAGAATTATTTTCACAAATAAATTATCAAGATTTTGTCAAATAAAATATTGATTTGATAGTAAATAGAATTATTTTCACAAATAAATTATCAAGATTTTGTCAAATAAAATATTGATTTGATAGTAAACAGTAAATAGTCATTTATCTCCATATAAAGGTTCTTAGTAATTTATACGCTTTCAAATTATTTCGTATATGCACAAGTCGCACTTTATGAAATAAATGTATATGAGCTTTGAATCATATATACTCATATGAGGTTCATACTTCAACGATCACATCATTTAATTTTATTCATTACCTCATGTAGTGAAATCATTACATTCTCTTCACAAAAGTGATATTTAAATGACGATATGTCTGCCCATGTTCAATAATTTTATTGAATGAGACAACTCGAAAAAGGGTATGTTTTTTTTTTCTTTTTTTTTCTTGACAATTTAAATTGCTTTCACAATTATAATTATCGTTAAATAATAACTGCTAGAACTAAAAAGACATAATTCGAAAGTCAAGAGGCACATCTATTCAAATTCATCGTTTTATATTGCATTTGAAGTAATTGTATGATGATTGATTATCCAGGTATGTGAAGACCACTTTTATTCCCTTATAAACTTCAATTTATCGTTTCCATATAGTGATATAGGGAATAAAATATTCTCACTAGGATTAGATGATAACCATGCACCTCTTTAGACCCTTTTGCCGAAGACACGTACTTCAGGGGTATTAGTTAGGACAAATTGATTATTTCCCTCTTGGAATTCCAATTAACATGCCTGATGTTAATCCCCAATTTCATAGTTTCAATTTAATTGAGTGTTTCCCTTTTTCGAAAATAAAGTTCCCAAATTCAGAAGCTAATTTTCTGAATCCCACTCTTAAAAGTTAAACCAAAAACACCTCTTCGGCATCCCATTTCAGAGACCATTTTGTCGTATAGATTTAGAAAATTGAAACACCCCTTAACATGATTTCAAGATTCTTTGACAACCTTGTGAATTTTCATTTTAGATGAAATTTTGAATTCTCAATTTCTGTAATACATATAGATATTCTATAATGTTTTTAAGTCAGAGATTATAAATTCTCACTTGTAATAATTTTCAGAGTTAACACATTCTTATTCAAAGAATCTTGAAACTACAGATTCAAAGATCTAATTTCTATTCAAACAAAGCAAACAACAATTGAGAATTTTACTCCATTTGGAAAATCTCAGCAATTCATCTTTGAAAACTCAATCATTTGTAATTAAACAGTGTGTAAGACACATGTTCACTAAAACAGAAAGATATAAATGCACCAATTATCACAATATTCGATACTGAAAATGGAACCCATTCACATTCGGATGACTATACACACTGCTTCATTTTTTTTTTTTTTAAATCCTTTATTTCAAGCGGCAGAAGTGAAAACACTTACTTTAAGAACCCAAAGTTCTTCAATTTCTATTTAATATAGTAATGAAGCATTTTCCTTTTGTTTTCAGAACATTTGCTAATTTGTGATTTAGATATAGTGCTCAAAACTCAATTATGAATTTATCAAATTATTTCGCAGTCAAAACACAAACAAATAGTCACGACTCATGAAGATAACACAGATTAGTTAAACAAAATAATATTGTCTTAAGATTGTTGGTGTCTAACAATCTGTGCTGTTCTATATTTCACAAAACATAGAATATAGCAAATAATATTCTAACAAATAAATCCATGCATTATTAAAGCATGTAAATTATACTTACCTTTTCGTAGAACACTTTAATCAACACATAACTAGGAAATAAGACTGAGGCTTGTCGAAACAAATTTCCTTAAGACAATATTTTCGGGGCTGCCACGGTGCATACAGTTTGATTCCCGGTAGTCTCCCAAGATACAATAGTCTGTTGTTCATTATTTGCACAAATAATGAACCCACGGCGAACTTGAACAAACAGAAATTTCGGACTAAATTTTTACGGAAGTAAGAGAAAGAGAGAGTAGTGTTTTTCCTTTTTGTTACTATCGAATTTTATTCAGAATTGGCCAGATTCTATCTCATATTTATAAACACAAAAGTGCCTCTTGGAAAGGGACACAATGTTTCGATTCAAAGGGTACCTCTTCGGACCGAATAGACACATCTCTTACTCTTATTTAATTCATTCATATATAAAAACCCCAACAATATTGATATAATTTATTCTATTTATACTGTAAGATTGGAGTTAAAAATTGATAATATATCTTTTAAGAAATTTGATTAAATGCAGAATGTTTTCGTTATTGTCTGTAACATGAGAAATATCGATATAAAGTATCCTTAATATAATAATTATTCTTTTCTAATGATATTTATCATAATTTATTTATTTTTCCTATAGAAAAGGTTCAAAGGAAAATTATTTACATTTCTTTTTATGTGATTACTTTCTCTGCGATATAAATGATATATGTGAACTAGAGAAAGTATAAATCTATGTTAAGCTCATATATAAATATAAATGATACATTGGTTGTACTAAAGTACAAATTATTTAAATATTAAAGTTTGTATATTACATTCCACACAATTAACATTGTTATATACTCTTGAACATTAAACATAAGTTACTATAATTTTAATCTACTATGAACATCATTCTGACGGATTTGGTTGTCGATCGTGTTCTCCATCTCACAATCAAGGAGTTTCATGTCAAGATCTTTTCTAGTCTATCAGAGTTTGAACTAATATAACACAAAATTTTCTAATTTCAAGCAAAAAAAAAAATTCAAAAATAAGAGATTAAACTCCTTCAGAGTTTATGATTTACAAATTATTCAAAAAATGATTTGGGTTAAAATTATATGATTCGGCAAAAGAAGAAAAAATAAAATGAAACAAAAGGTTTAGTTGAAGATTAATAAAAATCATATGAATGACAATGTTACAGAGAGAAAGACAATTACCAAAAATCATGATCGGTGCTTACAAAAAATATAAATTCAACATTAAAAGAAATTCGAACCAAGATAGAATAATAATACAAAAGAAATTATATCGTAAAGTGAAGAGAAAATATGAAAATTACAAATTACATCAACTAATGTGTAAGAAATCATCTTAACGAAAAAAATATCAAAATGCAAAAAAGAAAAAGAAAAAAAAAAGACATTTACCAAAAATCATGATGCTTAAAAAGAATATAAAACATTAAAAAATTTAAACCAAGATAGAATAGTAATACAAAATGAAATTATATCATAAAAGTAAAGGAAAAATTCGAAAAATACGGAATGAAATTATATCATAAAAGTAAAGGAAAAATTCAAAATGAAATTATATCATAAATGTAAAGGGAAAATTCAACAATTACGAAATTAAACCAACTAATAAGAAATCATATGAACGAAAATTAGAAAAATACCAAAAAAAAAAAAAAAAAAGAGGCACAAATCATAATAGTTACAAAAAAATATAAGGTGAGCAAAGATTTCTACCTCAGGAAATCAAAGCACCATATTGAATTTTCTGCATATATGCATGCAGGAAGATGAATTTGTATGTAAGATGTCATTCTGTCTTTTCATTGAACTAGCTTATTCATGTGCTATGCACAAAATTACACTAAATTGTAATTTTATATAATATATACTCTATTCAATAAGATTATTAATATATGTTATCTAAACATCAACTATTAAAATTATAAAATTGTCAAACTTGAAACTTTGGTATAAGTGAAAAATTAAGAAAAATTGTTTACATACATTTTAATTACGTGGAAAAGAACATTATAATTTTTAGAAAAAGGTCTCCAATTTTGGTTTAATCTTGTGTGTATTATATTTGAACCATCTAATTAGTTTGCATAAAAGACGACACTAAAGAAAAGAAACAAAAATATTTATTTCAAATTTATCAATAATTTTAAGTATCAGCAACTGATCGATTTTCAGATTTATATTTTTTATTCAAGTCAATATTTCAACAACTTGGCATATTTCAATGAAATTTTATTCAGTGAATTGATATTTGTGTATCGTTTAATTTATATGAATCGAATTATTTTTTTTCCTAAATTAATTTGCTTCATCAGAAACAAAATTATTTTTTAATGTTATGTTTAAATTTACAGCAAAGTTCGAATTGAAAATGGCTCCACATGCAATTCTGCAATAGAAATGGTGGATGGGGTTAATACATATATCCATATTTTCATTAATAATTGTGGGGTAAAATAGTAAATGGATACGGTACATTCTCAAACTTAAAAGCTACCCGTCATAGAGTGTCGTACTATAATGGACGGTAATGATGAATAACAACTAAATCTGAATGGTTTAGATTCAATATTTATGGCGAGGAATAATAGACAGCCCATATATTGAAGTCCAAGCTATTGCATATTTAGATTCGAATCCGACAACTGTCGGATTCAGATCTTAATCGGATTGTGCTCGGATCTAGATTTTTTTAATCCAACGGATCTTGGTCGGATTTGGCCGGATATCGGATCTTTTTCGGATCCAATATATTTTCATTTAAAAAGTTGGGGTTTTTTGCACTTTGCACCCTCAAAACTTAGACTTAGCACTTTGCACCCTCAAAATATGAAAAATGCAGCACTTTGCACCCTCTTTTATTTTTGGGCAAAAACTCATGGGCAAAATTGGTAATTCAATTATAAATCTTTGGCACTTTGAACCCCCAAAACTTGAGAAATTGGCGATTTGCACCCTCGAAATAAAATTAGCACTTAACACTCTAGAATTAAGAACAAATCAACAACTTGCACCCCCGAAACACAATAAATGGGCACTTTGCATCACGAAACATAAAATTAACACTTAACACCCTCAAATAAAAAAAAAAAACTCAAACCCCTCGTTTTATCCGGCAAAGTTGACCATCGGGGTGAAAAAAATCTAAGTCAAAATAGGAAATTCTTTTTTTTTTCCTTAAATTTTGTAAAATACAATTATAAATACTAGAATACATATCCATAAATAACTAAATAAGGTACAAGTAAACTTCTCAAAGACCCATTGTCTACTTCAAAATATAAAATACGAACTTGATGTTCAAAATAAACACTTAGAAGTTCAAAATAAATAGATAACAAAATCCATTGTCTACTTCATGAACTGCATTCACCAATAATGTTGAACATAGATTTTGGAGACCATGTTGACTCATGTTGAACATAGAATACTTGTACTTTATTTAGTTATTTATGGATATGTATATTGATGAAAAGAAAGATGGAGAGAGAAATGAGTATTCTAGTATTTATAATTGTATTTTACAAAATTTAAGGAAAAAAAATGAATTATCTATTTTTTTATTTGAGGGTGTTAAGTGTTAATTTTGTGTTTCGGGGTTCAAAGTGCCCATTTATTGTGTTTCGGGGGTGCAAGTTGCTGATTTATTCTTAATTTAAGGGTGTTAAGTGCTAATTTTATTTCGGGGTGCAAAGTGCCAAAGATTTATAATTGAATTACCGATTTTGCCCATGAATTTTTGCCTGAAAATAAAAAAGGGTGCAAAGTGTTGCATTTTTCATATTTTGAGGGTGCAAAGTGCTAAATCTAAGTTTCGAGGGTGCAAAGTGCCTATTTCCTATGTTTCGGGGGTGCAAAGTGCAAAAAACTCAAAAAGTTAAATTAATATTTTTTCCTAAAACAAGTTTATTAACTTTTCAATTTTATTTAATTTTAGCTCACATGTTCAAAGTTTCTTTACTATATTCATATTTTTAGAATGAAAATATTGGTTTAAATAAATTTATAAACGAGTTATAAATTACTATCTTCTTAAATTTAGGTGAAATATTATTAATGATACTTACTTTTATAAAATATTATGTATATGTATATTTCTTTTTATTTATTGTCGGATACGGATCTATAACGGATCGGATCGACCTAAATCCATATTCGCTCCATGAGTTTCGGGTTACGGATCTTTATAATCGGATCAGGTCCACCGAATCTCTAATCGGACAATTATCCTAATAAATCGGACCGGATTCGGACGGATCCGGATTGAAATCCGCCCCATTGACAGCCCTAATTTTTAGCTAGATAAATCACTCAAACAACTAGCCTCTATCGCAGCACAAATTTAGATTCACTTAAATCCGAAATAAAATTACGGCTAAATGACACTAATGGTTCCTCATGTTTAAAGTTTGTTACGCTCTCGTGCCTCTTGAATAATATATGTTATACCGATCATTTTTTCGGCCAATTTTTGCAGGGGTATTTTCGAAATAACATGGTGTCCAACTTTAAACCTGAGGGATCATTAGCATGACGCTAAAATATTAGATAACATGGTATCCAAAAATACCCGAATATTGGCCCAAAAAGTGACCAGTGTAACACATATTATCCAAGAAAAATGAAAGTGTAACACTTTATCTATGAGGGATGAAAGCGTAACAAACTTTAAACTTGAGGGACCATTAATGTCATTTAGCCTAAAATTACTGTGTAATTTAAATACCAGCAAAAGTACCATAAATTAAGTTAAAATTAAATGATACAAAAAGTTAAGTAAAAGTAAACCTGTAATCATGTTGCTTATCTTTTATAATTCAAAATTTAAAATTTAACCTAATTTGAATCTACATGAAAATCTAAATTATCTTTTTATTTTTATTTTTTGAGTCAATTCATATATAGTTTGTTATATCAAAAACTTTCTAATTCTATCAAATTATTCAAAGATCATCTAACGGTAATAAACTAGAAAAATCCCACACTGATGGGAATCAAACTCAGTACCTCTGGATCCTAGCACCTCAACTTACCAAAATTTATCTAATATATTTTGGATATGAGTAATAGTATATGTAAATAAATGCGAATTAAATATTTTTCTACACTTAATGTATATTTTTGCATAAATGGTTTAATATCTCTCTCTTATGGAATTGTATTAGCATTTATTTATTGACGATTATTAATCAATTGTTACATTACATGAACTACTTTTCATAAAGAAATTTCGAATGCATCCAAATTTCCATTGACTTGATCCAGATGACTTGAGATAATATTGTTAATTAAGAACCCAATTAAAATTTAGTTCTAAATTCGAAGAGACATACCTAATCTCACTACAAGTGTAAAAAGTACTATTTATTAATTCGAGTTTGATATAATTTCTAATTAGGAAAATAATTAATTTTATTGTCTTGTTGCTCTAGTTTTACGCATCAATGTCTCTAATTCAACCATCCACCAGTATTTTCTCCTAATGTTTGTAGGCAAGTAAACCTCACCTAATCAATTAAATATTCAATATATAATATTTATTTTCAATTTATGTATAATGTTTGACCATACTATATTATAAAATAAAATTTAGATCTGCTCATGTTCCTGTGTTAAGTTTAATTGTGATCATTACAATTGGTCAAATAAACTCACTAGCTAGTACAATATAATTTAGTGCGTACGACTCGTTAGTACAATATTATTGATTTTAAATGGACAAACAAATAGCTAGCAAATTTAACAATTGGGTTTAGTTAAGTCGAAGATAGGGTTTCATTTAAAAATTTCAGGCACCTATTTTGGCAAAGATGAAATCCATATCTGATTTGTGTGCAGGGGTGGGGATGGGGTTGGTTGCATATTAATTTGGGTTGTTTGGTATCGTAATATTTCAAGAAAATAATGGACCTATAAGAATGTGAAAGAATGTTTTTGAAACGAGGGAAAAATACTTTTGATATCAAAATTTTAGTCTAAAAAACACATTTGATATCAAGTTTTTTGGAAAAATACATTTCATACCATGATTCACACCATCTTGATACATATACTTTTATCGTCAATACTCGGACGGAATTCAGCACGTGTCTCAATTGTGGGTCTTTAAAATCCGTGCATGTTTACCCTCTCATTGTCAACTTAACGGGCACATGAGTGGTACGTGCTGAATTCCGTCCGAAAATTGACGGCAAAACTAAATGTGTCAAGATTGTGTGAATCGTGGTATGAAATGTGTTTTTTCAAAAAGCTTGATACCAATTGTGTTTTTTGAACTAAAGTTTAGTATCAAAAGTATTTTCCCTCTTTTTGAAAGATATACAACTGAGTTCTGTTTTCGGAGAAACTATAATTACATTAATATCAATAAATTACAAAAAAAATAAATTACAATAAAATTATATAGAAAATTAATTATCAAACATTAGTATAAAATTGGAAGAAAACTCGCACTAGCGAAATCAAATCCATAATTTCTTGCTCATGGTCAATATAGTAAGTTAAATGTATTGCATGTACATGTAACTAATTCTATACCAAATCTCCATAATCGACCCTTTAATGTATTGTATTGCATTGTATTTCCATCTGATTGGACTCTCGGACTTTTAGTCCCGCACTTTTCAAAATTGCATTTTTTGTCGAAATTCTTAAAGAAGTTTGGCATTTTTGGTCTCATAGTCGCCTTTGGGACCAATAGTCCAAAACTAAGATATTCCTAAGGGAACAAAAGTGCACAAATGACCAATTTATGGAACAAAAAGTGTGAAACATTTTAGGACCCAAAAAAAATAATTTTATTTAGCATGGAACTGAAATTGTTATTTACTTAGGGGACAAAAAGACAAGAGCGAAAGACAAAAACACCCCCTATGCTTTGTCTAATTCCCCAAAAAATCATGTGTTATTTTAACTCCCAAAAACTCCTCTTTGCTCTCAAGTCAGCGTCAAATACATCCCCAAGAAAAAAGAGTGTGATTCAAACGCGAAAATTGCAAGTATTTGTTCACATTTTTCTTGTGATATGACAATTTTACCCCTGACACTTAGTTGTATAAGCGAGAGACAAAAACACCCCATATGCTTTGTCTAACTCCCAAAAAAACTCCTGTGTTATTTTAAATTCCAAAACCCCATGTGTTTGGTTTTAATTATCACACTCAACCCAAATAATATATACTTGGGTTTTCAAAAGGAACCTCATATGCTTTGTCTAACTCCCAAAAAAACTCCTGTGTTATTTTAAATTCAAAAACCCCCATGTGTTTGGTTTTAATTTTCACACTCAACCCAAATAATATATACTTGGATTTTTAAAAGGAATAAATAAATAAAAAACTAATACATAGGGATAATTTTATCATTCCACCAAAAGTCAAAAGTTAAAAGATAAATTCTACTTAAATCGAGTTGGGTCGAATGTGGTAATTAAAACAAAATACAGGAGAATTTTTTAGAGTTAAAATAATATAATAATTTTTTTTTAGAGTTAGACAAAGTATAAATGGTGTTTTTGTCTTTCGCTCCAAAAAATAATAAAAATCCAGCCCTATAAAACTGGAAAATACAATTTAATTTGCAGATCTAGCCAGTCAATTAATTAAATTGACTATTATGTCAATCACATGATGAACATACTTAAAAGTAGCTTCGGTCTTACTTCAGCAGTTAGCAGATATATATATGAATTTCAACTCATTCTATGTTGAATTAAAAACACGGCATGGATTTTTGTGTCCATTTCTCATATGTATAATGTATTCAATTATTTGGACACAACATACTTTAGATTCTTAATCCATAGACCACATGAAAATTGAAAAACAATAAACATTTAAGGCCACGTGATTGATGGACTTAAAGGAATTAATTAAACTTTCAAAAAGTATTCGAATCATAACATCATAACGAGTAAAATGCAAAAATACTAGTTTTTTTTATTGGTAGAAAGTCTTTTTGGTTTAATTTTTACTGTCGCGTGAAAATAGAAGGTTCACGGATCGTGAACTTATTTTCCCAAAAAAGAAGTATCTAAGAAATTAAATAAGCATCGATTAATTATGTGCCAACAGTCGTGGTAGGACAAAGGATACACATGCTAATAAATTAAAACATTTACTCCTCTCCCTAAGTCGCAATATCAAAGAAAACAATGAGATATACTTCTTTTGATGCATAGTAATTGTCGTTTTAGAGATTTTTTTTTGTTTCAAATATCTGTCGTTTTAGGATTACAATGCAATATTAATTACCCATTTTCCAATTTCATCTTATTTATTACACATAAAACTCTATCTTATCATCTCTTTGCTATTTATTAAGGGTATTTTATGCATAATATTTGTTTTTTCCCCCAAAAATATGTGCTATTTTAGGTATTCATTAAAATCCATGCAAAACTCCCAAACGACAATTATTATGGAACAAATGTAGTACTATTTGTTATAACACAAGAACCTTATTACACTATAATTTTCATGAAATGAAGAAGGTATTTTTCCCATTTCAAATATCACAAAGACATGTAATAACATGAAATCAAAATTAATTTCCATTGAAGTACCTTTTAAAATAGAAGTCTAGAAATAGATTAGGAGAATTCTTACCATTAGTCAATGCATAACACTTAATTTCCATAAAATTATTGTTTAAGTACTTCCAATGTCATAAACTATTGTGGTAGCTAGTCTAGAATTAATTAAAGTAAACAACTTATTACTTAGAGAGGCCACACAAAAATGGTACTAATTGATCACAATTTACAAAGCCCTCCATTTTCAACTAAAAAAATATTAGTAATTAAATTAAATTTGCAGAGTCCGCAGACACCGGCTATTAATACTGGACAGTCCCACACTCTCCCACTTTTCTTTCTCCAACCACAAAACAAAAACTCCATTATATACCCAAAACTTTGAGTGAAATGCAAAAATACCCTTGTACTTTATCTAACTAACAAAAACCCTCCATAGCCGAAATTACATTTATACCACCATCAAATGATACAAAACACCATTTGTGCTTTGTCTAACTAACGAAAAATCTACTGTGTTATTTTAACTAACAAAAACCCCATGTACGTGTTCTTTCTTATTAGCAAAAAAACCTCCCTAACCGAAATGATGTTTATACCCCACCAAATGATACAAAACACCCCTCTTAACCTAAAAAAATATCAAATTGACAATTATCCCCATGTTCACTTAAACAATTAACAAAAACCTCCCTATAATTTATGAAGGAATTTCAGATGAGTTTTTTCGCTAACAGAAAAAGATCGAACACCAGGAATTTTTTTGTTAATTAAACAAAGCAGAAGTGGTGTTTTTGCATTTAGCTCCACAAAACTTATACTCCTATATAACATGCACATCACCCCCATTCTTTTGTTTAGATTACAAGTTAAATAGGTCCACACTTCGAAGATTCAAAAACAAAATAACATATGTACTTATAAGAAGGTTCCAGGAATCAAGGTCAAGATCATGTGACTAAACCCATAACATAAGGAAATCTTTCAAACCTTTCACTTCTCTCTCTCTCTCTCTCTTACATTCTCTCTCTCTCTCTCTCTCTCTCTCTCTCTAATTAGTAGGGTTTAAGAGAATTTCCAAAATTCTACATCATATTTCACCATCCATTTTTCTTTTTTTGAACTCTACCACTTCATCAAAGATCTTACTTAGGGTTTTACACAATTTGGGCTTATTCAAATTGTGGATATATAAATTATATTTGCATAGTTAATTTATTTTTCTTGAGGGTTTTCATGGAAGGAGAAAGAAGAACAAGAAGAAGGAGAAAGAGATGGGATTCTTCCACAACAAGAATTGCAATTTTCATTACATGGTTCCTCTTGATCTTTTCAGAAGTTTGTTTATTACCATGCGCCGAGAAAATAAGTCCCGGTAATAAAAGTTCGCGGTGGTCCCCCGCGAGAAAAACTCGTTTATTTGGCTCTGGATACCATGAAAGAACAATATTAAGTCCATCGCGAAGTATGGATTATGAAGAAGAGAAGAGATTAGTACACACGGGACCAAACCCTCTTCATAATTAATTAGTCATGGCAAAAAAAAAAAAAAGATCATATTATAAAAAGCTTTGCTATTATAGATTCTAATGGTTAGTTTTAGATTTCAACTAGGTAAAGATTGTGTAAGTTCTTTCTGCTATTTGCCTTTTTTGTTCTTTTATTTTATTTATTTTTCATTCTGAATTAATTAGAATTAATTGTAGCAAAGCTTTAAATGTTATTGCTTCCGTTTGCAGTGTTACTTTTTGTTTGTTATTATTCTGTACCTTCTGTTAAACATTACTGTTCTCTGTATTTATTGCTGTAGTTACTATTGTTCATCTACTCAAATTAAATTCTGCTTCTTCTTCTTTTTTTTTTTTTTTTGAAAAAAAATTATATAATTATAATTCCATTTTTTTCTTTTTGGCACCTAGCAATTAATGGTATGTTTTTATGGAGCCTAGTCGGTTTGCGCTACATTTGTTAACTCTTGAAGTACTATTTTTGCAAAGTTGAGAGTTTCAAATGTGATTTGATCAAAAAGAAAAAAAAGAGTTCAAATATGAAGATATAAACTTTGTTTTCATTTTAAGGGGGCAAAATGGTAGTATGTTTTTACTCGAATTGAATTCTTAATATTTTTATGTCCCGCATTTTAAAAATTAGTATAATTTTGTTCGATGTTTTTAGAATATTTTGCACTCTCGATCCCATCTACCCCTTCCATGTAATTTTTTTACTTTTGGTCCCATAAAATAGAAATAGTCTGTGTTCTGCACTTTTTGTCTCATAAAAATTGATCCCGAATTGAACGGATAGGGACCATCGAGGAGCAAAAGTGAAAATATTCAACATATTATGGGGAAAACTGCATTTTTTAAAATATATGACCAAATTTATTGGGAGCTCAATTATGTGAGACTAGAAAGTTTTTTACCCTGGCAAAGTTAACTAATGCAGACAAGTAGTGCAGCATGTAAAAACAATTTTAAGTTGACTATTAATTAATTATTGAAATATTGAATTTTGGGGGACAATTTTGATATTTCACCATCTGTGTAGTTAAGTTATTCTGCCAAAGGTTCTTAATTCTGTATGTCTATTTGTATTCTAGCTACCTAGACTGTCAATCTTGTTGAATAGGTTCAGCTTACTTAAAAAGGCAAAAGAAGTGAAGGTAAAATTAGGTAAGTAATTTAAAAGGGCAAAATATATGTATGTATGTAGATTAGAATTTAGAGAATGTGTTCTACTTTTAGGTTTACAATTCTGTTCAAATGATATGAATGCTTATATTTCATCATTATCTCAGTATAATTAACTTATTTTTTCAGTATTTTATTTTATTTTTAGTTTTAGTTTTTTAACTAATTCAAGCGTTAAACATGATTTAGTTCTTTTTAAGGTGTCAAATTCAATATGTACGTGAGCATTTCTCATGATAGAGGTCGAATTTGATGTAAATTGCTATATTTTGATATACTCCCTCCCTCCTTTCGTTTTTTTTTTTTTTTTTTTTGTCGTTTTGGAGGATTTCTCACAGATTAAGAAATATAATAAATAGTCACTTTTAATCAAATATATCATTAATTACAAGTATTAACAAGAAGGGTAAAATTGGTAGAAAAAATTAATTTTACATTGAACTCCTAAAACGACGAATAAAAGTGAATTTTTTTTTTTTTTTTGCAAAAACAACAAATAAGAAAAACGGAACGAGTATATATTAGTCATTTCAACTATATTAAATGTTGGTTTATAGAAATTTAGATAAGGAAATATATATTAGTAAACTTTAATCTTTATTTGATATAATGATATAAAATAGATGATACAAACTTCGAAAGCAAGGGACACGTTGGAATGGAAACTCAAATACAGCTCATGTCCGAGCCAGCTTTATATGGTCAAACTATATTTATATGACATATGCATATATTTATTTTTTTTATAATTAATTAAGTATATTTGGTAAATATAATACTCCTAGTAGTGATTTACTAACATTTACTATTTTGAAAAAAGTAATATTGATATATAATACCTAGAAGGTAGTGTCAATTGTTGTTATTGACTTAAATGCTTCCATTTTTTTTCTTAAAGAGGATGCCTGTCTCACAGGGCCAACACGCATTCTCAAGGCTTACGACAATTCAACCCGACAATGTATTAATTAATTACAGACTAATTAATGCATTATCATTTCATTTTAATTAAAGTGATTAAGACGCTATATACTTCTTGATTGCAAATTGCAATATGGAGTGCAGACTCGGTGAGATCATCTATACCACTATTAGTGTACACTACTAGAAACAAGGAAAATTCCCACCGAAATTCCCACCGAGAAAATCGGTGGGAAAAAGTCGGGTCGGAATCGGATTCCCACCGAAATTCCCACCGACAGGTTTCCCACCGAAATTCCCACCGAATATTCGGTGGGAATAGAAATTCCCACCGATTTCAAATTCGGTGGGAATATTATATTCCCACCGAATATTTCGGTGGGAATATTCCCACCGATTCAATTTCGGTGGGAATAAGTATTCCCACCGAAATTGAATCGGTGGGAATATATATTCCCACCGAAATAATTTCGGTGGGAATTTATTAATTCCCACCGAAATTAATTCGGTGGGAATTCATATATATATATATATATATTTTTTTTTTAATTGCCGAAAATAATTTTTTTTTTAAAAAAATTTCTAATCCGTATGAATTCCCGACAATATGAATTCCCGACAATGAATTACATAAAGATCCATCTACTCATAACAAAATATTCAATTCTTACAAACATCATTGTATTCATAAACACATAAAATCATCCTATATTACAAACATTCAATACTTGTCTAATAAATCATTATACTATATATCCGGTGTTTCAGAAACGTCGTCCGAGTTTGGCATTTGAGAATGTCTCGGCGGGGGCGGTTGAGCTAGAGCAGCAGAATTAAAAAACATAGGGAAAGTGTTTGGTTGAATAATATCGGGGAAGTGTCGATATATACCTGGCTGCGTAAGATTAGACATGTTTACATACTGTGCATGTTGAGACGGGCCAGCCTGATGGTGGAAGGGTTCGTTGACCGTGAAATTTTGACCGGGTTGCGAAGGTTGACCGGTCCGATTTTGCAGAGCAAGGTTCAACATCATCCTATATTGATCCAACTCGGCTTGGTGTCTTGACTGCATTGTTTGCATCTCCTCACGCATTGTTGCCATTTGAGATTCTACTTGGGCAACTCTTTCAACGGTCTGTGGCAAAAGTTGTGGATAACCATAATTGTTTTGCGTTCGTCCGATACGCAAAGGACGTACACTATTCGCCCGACCTGACAGTCCAAGCACAGTCCCCTTTTTCGACACACCTTGTGTTTGTGCCCATACCTGAAATCACCGCAATCTAACATTTAGTATAGATACAAAATACCAATTATCGAAAAAAAACATTGATTAATAAGCGTTTGAACAACCAAAAAGTGATTCTACTTTAGGATGTCAATGGCCTCGAGAAATCAATAATCTAATTAAAATTATCATTTCTAAAAACTATTCTATAAATCCAAAATTACAGCAATGATTGTGGGAGTTCAAACTCAACCGAGTTAAATATACTAGCGTTTCTCAACTAAGCTCATGTAAGTAGCTATAAAGTGTAAATCACAACAATGTAACATTTACTATCTGTACAAAATTTGATTTAGAACACGAGGGTCATACCTGCATTTGAACATCGGGAGGCGGGATAATAGGTTCTTCTCCTTCCTGATTTATTGTATGAGGGGCTATGTTTTCCAAATATCGATTCTGCACATAAAGACAATTTGTTAAGCCTATTTACGTACATATATTTATATATATAAGTGTTTGATTGAAAAAACAATCTAAATTATGCAACTTACATATAAGGCTTCTGTCGCCTGAGAAGCCCATTCAATATTCCCATCATCATCTTTTCTTGTGTACATCCTCAAAAAAACTTCGTCTACCGTTGGTTCACGACCCAACTCTTCTTGCTGGAATATATATAAGTAAAACATACTATAAATTATGTATTTTTGAAAATGACTACATATGTTATCTAATTAACTAACTTACCATTTCTTTTTCGTATGCCGAACGAGGTTTAGCTCCACCATAATGCACTATTTGTCCACGGCCACCACAATCTGATGCCCGATTTTGCGAGGCCTGTTCGGAAATCTTCTCGAACTCCTCTGATTGCCAATATTCCAATAACACGGCATATTGGTTCTCGTGTAACGTTTTTGGCTTTTCTTTCTTGTGGGTACGAGTGTAGTGCATTTTGCCCTTGAAAGAGTTCGACATCTTTGTATCAAAAATCTTCCTAATTTGTCGATCATTAATCGGGTTCCATCGGAAGAATCTCTGCAAGTCAATGAAAGTCGAAATTACATTAGTACTGTGAACCAAAATACATATCGGACTAAAATTAAAATACATAAGTTAAACTCGTTGAACCACATGTCTCTCTCCCTTTTTGGAACCTTTGTGTAAGTTGGGGCTGTAGTTTTGTTAAATTCATCAATTATGCTGCCTATTTTAGCGGTCGCTTCTTTATTAAAGTCTCCAAACCTGAATTTGAGAAACAAAATATCGATTAATCAACAACTAATCCGACAAAATAGAGTAAAATTAATTAAAAAAAAACACGCCATACTCGCTTTCGATAGTAGGATATATGAATAATCTACTATCAACGGCAGGACCGGCATCATCAACATTTGGCTGCATATTTGGGACTCTCGATCTTGCACGATCAGAACGCGATGCAAATGAACCATGTCCACCACTAGGGACAGTACTAGGACTAGCATCATCATCATGATCTGGCGAATATCCAGGGCTATATGGAGTGAAAAATGATGGAGGGACACGCGACGACTCCGCTTGGGGCTCGGGTATACCCCTACCCCTACCTCTACGATCCATATCTCCGCTACTAGCTCTGGACCGACGTGACATCTGCATTTAAGAATAATTTGTTAAAATATATGACAATTAATAATATAATCTAATGACAATTAAAATGCAATTATCATAACTCACAATAAAGAAATACATAGATATCCTTCTTATCGAATATAATGCAAATTAAATATTATAATGAACCAAGTTAATTTAATATCCGATTTAAAACAAATTAAACAATCCGTGCTCTTAACCAAACAAATTAAAGCAACGACACAAATTTTTTGTAGCTAGTGATCTTCATCATTCATTTCATCTTCTGTATCTTCGGTTTCATATTCTCCTTCATCGTCATCATCGTCATCGTCATTTTCTTCTTCTTCTTCTTTTTCCTCCTCTTCTTCTTCTTCTTCTTCTTCTTGATCTTCTGCTTCTTCTTCTTCTTCTTCTTCGCCCGCAAGGCCACACAGAGAGGGCATAACCACTTCATCAAAAACGGCATTTTCGTCAATCAAATTCATATCATGGTCGATCTGAACAATTGTTGGGGACGTGTCTGTAAGTGGTTCTTGAAGAACATTATAACTTTGATTGATTCTACTTCTTGGCCTTGTATTGATTACGACACGCCATTTCAACTTGTCCCTTCTCTTGCTCGGGTATGGGAGGTAGTATACCTGAGAGGCATGTTGAGCTAGTATAAATGGCTCGTATTTAGGATAATCTTCATTTACATTGATCTCAACGATTCCATATCGCGGATGTCTCTTAATTCCTCGGTTAGAAATTGAATCATACCATTTGCATTTGAACAAAATCACAGTGTTATCATCAGAACCATACCCTTCAGATTGTGCAGAAACCTAAGTCCGTATTAAACCAATTAAAATTGTATTAGTATATTATAACGTACATATAAACAAGCTTATATTGTACGAAAAAATTAAAGGAAAGAAATATTTATTACCTCTCGAAGGGATACATCCACCTATACTGAACGGGACCGCACATTTGTGCCTCATACGGCAAGTGAACTGTCAAATGTTCCATTGAGTCGAAGAAACCACATGGAAATATCCGTTCCAACTTACACAATATAACAGGGATGTTTTGTTCTAGTTCACGCAATTTTTCAGCGTGCAATTCTGTTGAGCACAAGTCTTTGAAAAATAGACTTAATTCGGTTAAAGGAGACCACACGTTAGGCGGCAGCATACTGAAGGCAGTTGGAAGCAGTCATTGCATAAATACGTGACAATCATGACTTTTCATCCCATGTAATTTCAAATTTTTATTGTCTACGCATCTGGACATGTTCGAAGCATAACCATCCGGCATCTTTACATTTCCAATCCAATTTAAAATATCTCGTTTCTCATCGACCGAGAAAGAATAACTAGCCTTTGGTTTTACGACTTTTCCGTCAAGCCTATGTTGTAAATGAAGTTGTGGTCTCCTACAATGTAATTCCAAATCTTTTCTTGCTTGTTCATTATCCTTTGTCTTTCCTTTAATGTCCATGACGGTGTTGAATACATTGTCAAACACATTTTTTTCAATGTGCATGACATCCAAGTTGTGACGAACCAAGTTGTCCTTCCAATAAGGCAACTCCCAAAATATGCTTTTCTTGGTCCAGTGATGCGTCACACCGTACCCTACTATTCTGTTGTCCGTTGGATCCAACTCTTTAATGCTTGGCAGATGTTCAACCCTTGCCCACTCTTGATGGCCATCCAATCTCGGAGGTGCATGCGACGTTTCCTTTTTTCCAGCTTTGAACCCATCCCGGGAATTCCTAAAGGGGTGATTATGTGGTAGAAAATGACGATGACAATCAAACCATGTGATCTTTCTGCCGTACTTAAGATAAAAAGCCTTTGAGTTCTCCATGCAAATTGGACAAGCCAAACGACCACACGTCATCCATCCCGATAACATACCGTAAGCGGGAAAATCATTGATAGTCCACATGAGCGCAGCTCTCAATTGGAAGTTCTCATTTTTCGAAACATCCCATGTTTCCACGCCGTGTTCCCACAACTCATTCAATTCATCAATAAGAGGCCGCAAATAAACATCTATTCTGTCTTTCGGATTTTTGGGTCCGGGAATTATACAAGTTAAAAACATGTATGGTGTTGCCATACACAGCTCAGGTGGCAGATTATAAGGAGTTACAATAACCGGCCAACACGAATATGGATCACCAGAATTAAACGGATTAAACCCGTCCGTACACAAGCCTAATCGGACATTTCTTGGTTCTGCTGCGAAATCAGGATGTGCTCGGTCAAAATTCTTCCATGCTTTTCCATCGGATGGATGACACAAAACACCTTCCTCTCTTCTAATCTCAGAGTGCCACCGCATATGAGGTGCCGACTTTTGTGAAGCATACAACCGTTTTAATCGGGGAATCAACGGCAAATAATGCATTCTTTTCCTTGGAACGGATTTTTTATTTTTACTGCTCTTGAAACGATCTTGATCACAAAATTTACACTTTGTTCGATCCGCATCTTCTTTATAATACAACATACATCCATTTATGCAACAATCTATTTTGATTGAACTTAATCCAAGCTTTGAGATCAATTTCTTTGCTTTGTAAAAACTCTCGGGAACACAATTATCTTTCGGAACCGAATTTTTTATTAGGTTCGACATTCGATCATAGCATGATTGTGACATGTTGTAGTCTGCTTTAATTGTCATCATTTGAAGGGATAAAGACAAGTCACTTTGAGTTTCACACCCTTCCCACAAAGGTCGTTGAGCAGCCGAAAGCAAGTCATAGAAATGTTGCGCTTCAGCGTTAGGATGATCAGGAGTTACTTCGAAATTTTGCACAGCATCCCTCATAGCATCATGTACAAGATTTTCGTACGGATTGTAACTCTCACCATGAGTTTCCCGGAAATATTGACCGCTACTTGAACCAGCGTTGATATTATCAATAGGTGGATGGACTTCACCGTGTGAAGTCCAATACCAGTAGTCGGACTTGAATCCCCAACGACATAAATGTACAACTATGACCTCATATTTTTTGTAGTATCTATTTTTACACTTCGAATACGGACACTTAACTTCATTTTGTGATGCAAATTCAGGATGCGACTTAACATAAGTGATGAACTCATATACTTTACTCACGTACTCATCCTTAAGAGATCTATTGCGTGGATCAACTCTATCGTACATCCAACTTCGTTGTAGACGAATATCCATATTGTTCGATAGTGCTAAAAATTCTAGGAAACGTACATCATATATATGATAGAAGATTCAGAATACATACGTAAAATAAATTTTACATGTAAAGAAAAATATTATAATGCTTAACAAATTGTGGCATGGCTTGTTAGATTCATTGGTATATTATATATATAGCATCAGTGGGCTTATTGACTTTTGCTAAAAAAAATACAATAAAATTAATATAAATCAAACCTAAAATTAACTTTCAATTATAAACCCTAACTAACTAAGAGTTAATAATACAAGCCCTAAATCAAATTTTTATACAACACTATATATATATACATAAATGAAGTTGTAATTTCAAACGGAACTTACAAATTTATATTTGCATCATAAAATTGAATATTTGTTGGCAAAGTGTACACTACTATATATAAAACCCTCTAGATCAAACTTAAAATTATAAATCAATTATCAAATCTAAAATTATAAATCAATTATCAAACCTAAAATTATAAATCAATTATCAAACCTAAAATTATAAATCAATTATACACCCTAATTACTAACTAAAAGTTAATAATACAAGCCCTAAATCAAATTTTTATCAAAATTTGGCTCAATCAAATTTTCAACAACAAAGTGTAAACTACTATATATAAAACCCTCTAGATAAAACCTAAAATTATAAATCAATTATAAACCCTAACTAACTAAAAGTTAATAATACAAGCCCTAAATCAAATTTTTATCAAAATTAGGCTCAATCAAATTTTCAACAACACTATATAAATAAATAATTCTCTAATTTCAAATGGGACTTATTATCAAACCTAAAATTATAAATCAATTATAAACCCTAACTAACTAAAAGTTAATAATACAAGCCCTAATTAAATCAATTTTTTTTATCAAAATTAGGCTCAATCATATTTTGCACAACACTATATATACATAAATGAAGTTCTAATTTCAAATGGGACTTATTATCAAACCTAAAATTATAAATCAATTATAAATCCTAACTAACTAAAAGTTTATAATACAAGCCCTAAATCAATAAATAATCAAAATTAGGCTCAATCAAATTTTAGATAACACTATATACATAAATGAAGTTTTAATTTGAAATGGGACTTATTATCAAACCTAAAATTATTTTATCACAAATTAACATCTAGATCTAGAACAAAAGCATATATGTATGAAATTTGTTTAATTAAGAACATATATATACCTCTATATAGAAGAAAGAATCGGGAAGCTAAGTGCAACAATGGCGGTGGTGCTACGGCGGCGGTGATACTTCGCCGGTGGAGGTTCGGCCGGAGCTAAATGCCTGATACGGTACGTACGGTTGCTGCTGGTGGCCGGACGCCCGAGCTGCTGCTGGTGGCCGGAGCTAAATGCCTGGTACGGTACGTACGGTTGCTGCCTGCTGCAGCTGGAGTGAAAGCTGGTACGGGGGGAGTGCGGCAGATCGAAGAAGGGAAGGAGAGATGAAGTGAATTTTTTTTTTTTTTTTTACATTAAGTGCAGCTAGCTAGCAGCTGCGCGTAGGAAAATACTTTATGTTTCCCACCGAAATTGAAATCGGTGGGAATTTCTTATTCCCACCGATTTCAATCGGTGGTCCCACCGATTTCAGTCGGTGGGAATATTATTATTCTCACCGATTTTTGAAATCGGTGGGAATATTTATTATTCCGATTTTTTTTTAAAAAAATTCAGAATTTTTTAATTCAAATTCCCACCGAAATTATTTTCGGTGGGAATTCATGAAATATTCCAACCGTTTATGTTCGGTGGGAATATTTCGGTGGAAATTTCTATTAATTCTAGTAGTGGTACCATACTTGTGTACCACTAATAAGTAATTGCCACATGTAATCTAGTGTAATACATGTTAAGTAAGTCTTACATATGGCAATTACTTATTAGTGGTACACAAGTATGGTACACTAATAGTGGTATAGAGGATCCTGAGCCGTGCAGACTATGTTGCTTTAGAGATTTGCACATGTATTAAGGAAGCTAATAATTAGCCTTGAATTTAGGAAAAAGTTAGAGTCATACCTAAAATATCCCTATTTATTTGGTTAGAAGAGAGAGAATAATTGGTTAAAGCAGAGGGAGAGAAAAACAAGGAGTAAATAAGGTTAAAATAGAAGATATGTTATTAATGATGTATTGGAATCCTAAAATGACAATTAATTTGGAACAGGAAAAAATCTCTAAAGCGACAATTATTTTGAAATGGAGGGAGTATCAAACACTAGTATTAAACTAAAGAAATACCCACGTTCATGGGAGTTGAACCCATGACATTTTGGTCTGAGGCCTCAACTTTGAGAGTGATAACCACTAGGTTACGACCTCATTGACAATATGGGCGAGGATCATCTGTCACATTTTTGTGTCGCGTGACATATCTACCATTCAAGTGTATGTGTGGACCCACACAAAATTTAGAAAAATATACTTGCCAATGGATCTACATGTGTGACACAAAGATGTGACACCAAAATGTGACAGAGGATCCTCGTCCTACTAAGTTTTCTAACAACTATGTGAATTTTAAAATTGCTACTATATACCTATATTAAGTGACAATACACTTACTAGGATTGGATGAAACTCCTAGGAGAGTGACCAATCACAAAACAAATACAATACATTTGCCATGTAATTGGATGAGTTTGGCCAAGCCAGACTTTGAGTGGATGCATTAGCTTGATTTAATTGAGTTCAGCGGATGCACCCAGTTTCAAGTGATAGGAGAAATATGGTAAATGTTCACTTTACTTTATTTTTAGCAATACGTGGAGTTAACATAAAATTATTTTTGTCACTTTTCGACATGTTCACTGTTTTGGCCAATACCACGTTTATATTGGCAATAATGTAACAAATTTTATATGTGAAAATTCTTAGACCTGTTCTAGGATATATCTCTTGGACTTTGTAGTTGATTATGCATCACATCATCTATTATGATGATGTGATATAATATCTACCACAAAATCTAAGAAACGTAATAGAAAATGGATGAACTTTTTGAAGTTGTCCGTAAAAGATTAACAGATCTTATATAATTGACATTTGATTTTTTCAATGCTACTTTTTGCTAATTAATAAACATTTATGTTGTCAAGGTGAGATCTAAATTAGTATATTTATGGAAACTTCTTTGGTATGATATTTAACCTAAATTTATTAAAATATATGTATTGAAAATGGGATCAATTTCTTGAAACTAAAGATTACATTGCCCAAAAGATTCTTGGAAGCGAGAAAATAGATGTAAGACCATCTCTTATTTTGTGCAAGAAGATTGTTTTCCCATAAAATGAATGTTTGCTATGAGATTTTAATGTGCATATACATGTAGGTATGAGTAACCACCCAAGAAGTTCCATTTAATTTTTCACATTCTGAACAAGAAATATTATATATATATATATATATATAAATAAACTCAAGGGTAAAATTGGCAGGAAAAAGGACTTTTATTTTAATGTTTTTTTTTCCTAGTAGACTTATAAAATTAATCTTGAATAAATATGGATAATTTGTTGATATTCAAAGTCAGGAATTTTTCAATGAAAATCTCTTATAAGGAAAATTATCTCCTACCTAATTTATATATGAAATTTACTCTAAACGTTCAATTAATTGTTTTCTTCTACACCCAACATCATTTTTCACTCACATATATGATAACCTAATTTTGCATGTTTTTGTAATCATTTAATTTTTGGTTCTTTCAACATTAGATCAGCAGGACGATGTAATTATGTGAGTTGACATTGATATAAGAGAATCACAATTCTTTATAAGGGATGAAGGACAACATGTGGGAGCAAAAAAAAAAAATATATATAAATATATTATCAATTTTTTAGAAAATTCAATTTTAATTAGACCACAAAAAAAAAATCGTCACTAAATTAGTGTGAGAATAAATTGGGGAAATTCTTATCCACATCAGGTTTGGCCGAACCCAAAGTAACTACAAAGCAAGTGCAATAAGCTTGCTTTGGAATTGGATATAACTCCCAGAAGAGTGACCAATCACAAAGTAAGTACAATACACTTGCTTGGTGGTTGGATGGGTTTGGCCAAGCCAGGCTTGGACAAGAATTTTCCAATAAATTGTATCATCATTATTAAACTTGAATAACTAATTGTAACTGAAAGTGCAAATAGTTTAATAAATTAAAATCAAAAGTGCGCTTTTGTAGAATTAGAACTAAAAAGTGTTGAAGTTCACTATTGCGTGACTAAAAGTATATTTTTGTCAAGAATGTACTACAATATTTATATATATGTTTAATCCCGCTTTACATCCTGAAAATAGGCTCGTTTTACACTTTGCGCCCTCGAAATTTAATAAGTAACAGATTACATCCTGGAAATCATATTTTTGGCCCGCTTTGCACCCTGCTAGTTTTTACGGTCATTTGACTCGCCGTTGAGAGGGTATATATTTTAGTCTGTTCCCGTTAAATATCACTCCATTCATTTGATTTCCTCAATCCCCCAATAGTAAAATGGGTTATTTCACTCCAAAATTTCCAACAAAAACCAAGAACTCAATTACATTGCTTTTTTGCCCGTAAACATACCCCACCCCCCTTCTTCTAAAAGTAACAGTTTAGGGGCTTTCTAACATAAATACCACATTTTTTCAGGATAAAACGACGACGATCTTGCTC
This sequence comes from Penstemon newberryi var. newberryi, assembly GCA_030819805.1. Classification (NCBI taxonomy): domain Eukaryota; kingdom Viridiplantae; phylum Streptophyta; class Magnoliopsida; order Lamiales; family Plantaginaceae; genus Penstemon; species Penstemon newberryi. The sequence goes on along the minus strand of JAUALY010000001.1, from coordinate 74,556,399 downwards.
TGATTTGAGTTCGTTGAGTAAAAAATAAAATCCCGTAAAATTTAACTCATATATTTTATAAAACTATTATTTTTCAATGTTTTTTTGGGGGCAATTTGTCAAATTTACCCTTACTCGCATATTTCACTCAATTGATATTATTTTTGGAGGAAGATTTTTAATTAGAAATGGACTAAAATACCCTCCCAATTGTTAGTCTAATGATTAAAAAAACAAGTAGGGTACAAAGTGAAGCAAAAATAAATTAGAATATTGATTTCTACGGTGCAATCTGCTATTTTTTTTTTTCGAGAGTGCTAAGTGAAAAACAAGCCTATTTCTATAGTGCAAAGTGAAATTAAGCCACAACATATACATATCCAAGACAGGAGATGGGCACCATTGGCTAGTACACCTTACATGGGTTTTTGTGCATACAAATACATTCAAACACATTCTCAAGAAACTACTACTGGTATTCATGAAATTTAAAGGCCATATGCACATTAAGATTAAAAACCAACTTGGGAAATCTATGATTGAAGTGTCCCACATAGATACACACAAGCTGGGTACATTTACATTATGTACAATATCAATTATGTATCAACCACACAAACGCGCCTTATATTAATGTTAATTAATGAACGTCACTCTCTTCCGAATTGGCAACAAATTTATCTTTCTTTCCGGTGGTTGGTTTGCATAATAGCTGAATTTAAATGATTGATCCAATACATGAATAATATTAAATTCAGTTCATAAATTGACCGGATTTAATATAATGATTCAAACTCAGTCCGATTGTTAGGGTCTGAGTCAAATTTAATCGGGCCTCGGATAGGCCCGACTCAATTGACAATCATATCCCACCATGTACTGGTTTGCAGACACTAATTTGACTTAATTTCAACCGTTTGTTACACCACGTCATCTATGCAATGGTTGTACCAAAGAATCTCTCGTGTGTGTGTTTGGTTGTGGATGGGATGGGGTGGGGTGGAGGAGATGTGCTTTGAATTGGGCTTGCCTTATAAGGTTACTGGTCCTAAACGAGAATGTTCTCATAATTGCTACTAATATCACAATTCAGGATATACGTTAGGTCCACACTAGCTTAGCAAATTAAATACTAATAGTACTTGAAAAAAATTGTGTAGGGCTTCCAAATAATTTTATATAGTTAGATTCATGTATAAAAATGAAATTTTAAATGAATATATTAACTTATGTCTTGTTACATATATAAATAAAATATTATTTATTTATAATTGCACTTAGATCTTACACTGATTTATGAATATTTATAACATACACTATAATCGTCAATTTTTTTTTAAATATATTTATCATAAATTATTACAATAAAACACTATTATTAAACTAGAAAAAAAAAAACCACGTTGCAGACGACGACATACTAATATGACAATTCAGGACATGTATATAAGGCCCACTTCAGCACAGTTTTTTTTTTCGAAAATCTTCGGGTAAGTGTATAAAAAACAAGTTTCATAAAAATGGGAATTTGTATGAGGACCATCTGTAAATTATTGTATCTTAACCCAAAAAAGCAAGGTGAAATGAAATAAAAGAACAGGAAAATGACAAGAGAGATGAAAAAGAACAGTAAAGTATGAAAAGAATGTTCAATTCTTTCCTTTTATTCAGTGGATCAGAATCTTTAATTGGTTTTAATTAAAGAATCTTGATTTGAAATGAATGGAGCGGATATGAATTAGGTTGATCGATTTGTCAATTATCTGGATTTAATAAATAAATAAATAAATTCTATTTATACTAAATGCATGTTTAATATATATGGATAATCACTACAAGAAAATTAAGCTTAAGTGATAAAAAATTAAGTGATAATGTGAAAGTTGTCACTCTTTATATGCATTTAGTGATAAAAATATTAATTTTGTCATAATAATAATGGTGACAAGTGCAATAGTGACAAAATATGTTTTTAAGTTGTCACTAAATAGCTATTAATGACAAATATATGGTGACTTAAGTTGTCACTATTGACAATTAACGACACCCTTTTAGTGACAACCTAGTGACAATAAATATTGTTACTATGGTTTAGTGACAATTTTTTGGTTGTCACTTTTGGGGTATCGCTAAATGTCAATAGTGACAACTTTTTTACAATTCTTGTCACTAGTATGTTAATGAAAATAATTTTAGTGATAATATTTGAGTTCTTGTCACTTAATATATATAAGAAGTGACAACTTTAACATTGTCACATAAAATTTTATCACTAAAATTTAATTTTTTTGTAGTGAATGTAAATATTGTTTTATTGTCCCCACGTTAAGAAATCATGAGTTAAAATTTTTGTAGTCATGTAAGATTGGATTTTAAGCACTTCTGGTCTAGCACTTTATAAGATTACACTTTTACTCGGAAATTTTAAAACTATTTTGTAATTTAGGTCCCATCATGTCATGTTGGACCAAAGTACAAAGTTAAGATAATTTTATGGGATAAAACCTTCTAAATAGAGAAGTGAACATATTTATTTAAAAAGAGAGCCCAACAAGCAATTTTATAAAGAAAGGGACAAAATGTACAAGATATTTCAAAACTTTTGTACCAAAAGTACAATTTTATAAGGTATGCGATTGAAGATGCTGATGGTCCGACCCTGTGGACCTAAATTGCAATTTTGTCTATTTTCATTTACGGTCTCATTTTTATATATGCCTCAATTCTCGCCTTGCTAAATGATGATAAAACATGTACTACTATGATGATTGAAGCCTATGTTGCACGGATACGGATACGGCAATATGAATGAATACGATACGAATATAACGATACAGATTTTTAAAAATTATTTAATACTATATGGCTAAAATATGTGTGTGTATATTTAAAAATATATTATAATAAGAAACTATTGTTTTAAAAATATATAATAAAAATTATGTAATATATATTTAGTTCACTTTTTATTCCATTTTAAAATGAACAATGCTATCTCCCTCTTATATAAGAGTTCAAGTAAAATCATAGTAATAATACCATATGCAAAGTCTTTGGCCCTTTACATAATTTCAAGCGTTTTATGTAGATCACTTTGATAATATACATAATCTAGAAATTATATTTGTAGAAATACATGCTCTTAAGTATTCTTGGTGTTTCCGATACGCCTTCTTGTGTATCCGATATGGTATCATTTTTATTTTTTATTTCCTTATTATTGAAAATGCCACGGTGGAATATTTCACAGGTATCGTACGAGTATCCGAGTATCCAATACTCATACGATACTGCACGGTATATAATTTTGGAGTATCCGTGCAACCTAGTTTGAGGCCCAAAAGAATAGATTAATTGCATTTTCTCACAAATTGCAAAATAAATAAATAAATCCTGGCTGAAAGATACCTAACATGAAAAAGAAGTACTTTAAAGAAAAATAAATTCAACATGATTGAGATAAAAATGAGTCTTTAAGAGAAATTTTCTGAAAACCATGGTCTGGCGCCAGATAAGAATATAAAATAATTATTAATACTTGAATATATTTCAATTTTCAAGAATTGGATGTTTGATTTTTGTATGGCTTCAAAAGGGAATCAAGTGCAAAAATGTCAGTGCAGCCATCATGCATGGTTCATAACTTATCTAATAAATACTCTACTTTTATACAAAATCGTTTAATATGTTCTATTTTTTTTAATATATTTTGTCCTAATTAATATTTCTGAATTATGTAGTATTAAATATAAATACTATAAATATTTTAAATAACAAGAATATGTTAAATTAGTTAAACCAATTAATCGGCCAACATAAGAAGGTCATAGCTATCAAGGACATCGTCAATTGTCAACTTGGTCAACTCCAAGTTAAAGGGACTCGACTTGAACACACACTTCACTTGTCTGGTCGAACTTAGATAAATCTTATTCGGTGTTTAAATTATGTCGAGAGATGATTGAAATCGAACATGACAGCCATAAAAGATATATTGATAAAATCTTTTGAACTTATAATTAAATTATTTATTGGTTGATAATGATTTGAACCCCATTCGTTGATTGATCCATTGAGGTCGAGTTGGTTCGAATTAGAGTCGTTAACAGATCTTAGAGTATTACGTGAATTGTAGAATATAAAAGATATTATTTACAAATAGTCGATTAATGTAGCTGCCACGTCAAAATTACTATCATTTTGTTTATTTATTTGGAAATAAATTTCGATCAAATAGCTAGATTCAACGAGAGTAATGGATCAATTCTCCTTGGGAGTCACAGAGGCCCAATTTATTTGGAATCTTGGGCTTCCTTTGGGCCTCATTTGGGCCTTCAGGTCCGAGTTATTTACTGAGCTGCTTGCTGAAATTTAAGATTTATTGTTAGTTTCTAGACGGACCTTTATCTAATGTGCTTTCCTGTCCGGATCCAACTAAAAAGAATTGTAATTCGAAACACGTGGAGCGAATATGGATTTAAGTCAATTCGATTAGTTAAAGATTCATACAATAAATAAAAAAATTATATATATATATTCATAATGTTTTATTAAAATAAGTAAGATTAATAATATTTTACTATCAATTTAAGAAAATAGTAATTAATAATTCATTCATAAATTTATTTTTATGCATATTTTCATATGAAAATATGAATACTGGTAAAAAAGTTTGAGCATATGAGCTCAATTAAATAATCGTAAAGTTAACAAACTTGTTTTAGATAAAATTACTGGTGTTCCTTTTGAAAGTGAAGATTTTATTGGACTAAAAAAAATCCGGTATCCGATCGAATCCGACTAAAATCTATTTAAGCCGAAAAGTTTATATCTGAGCAAGATCTGGATCCGATACGACATAAATAAAGACTGATCTGGATCGAGCCTGATCTGATCTGAATCCGACCCATTTAATAGCCCTACTTTCAGTATATGAATTTTTTGATCAAATATTAAATTCTTTACTTAAGTTTGTATATATAAATATTATTTAATGGTTGAAATTATAATTTATTGAGAGGAGCTTTTTCCCTTCACCAGAACTAGAAGGCATGAGACCCTGTGATTGTGATGGGCCAACCAAATGGTTTATATCCATATTATATAATCGGAGAATTAATCACACTTGAGCAAATTTGAAGTATTTGGAGAATGGACTAAATTGCAAACTTCAAATTTTGAGTTTTGAATATTGGAGCCTCCAAATCATTATTCATTTATTTTGAGTTTTGAATATTGGAGCCTCCAAATCACTATTCATTTGTTTTAATTACAATATTGTTTCAAAATATTTCCTTATTTTAAGTTTTGATAATTACCTTTTACATCTGTTTGATGAATCTTTCGAATTTAAAGTTACAACCATTTGTATATAGAGTTGTTTTATATTCCTTTCCTTGTGATATGTACATAACTTTAAAATAAATTTTTTGTTATTTGTTATTAAAAAATAAAAAGTGGGCGCACGAACTACGACTAAATTAAGACCAGGGAAATCTTCATATATCTGTCGGCAATTAATTCTATTACATTTCGGAGTGTACTACAACTATTTTGATTTTATTTATGGCGGGTGAATTCAATAGATACACAAAATAATTTCTTCTATTTACATGGACTATAGAATTCTGTCAACTTATATTATTGGATATAGGTAATTATTTTAATTTATACACATATCTGACGACATATTATAAAACATGCACAATTCATTTTCTTAGCCTTTTCATTTCTTTTATTTTTCTTATCTTTTTCCTAAGCTTTTCTTACATTAGTTACCCTGAAAGACAAACATAATAACAAAATTTCATTAGACTCCTCAACATGTAAATATTGTGAACTCTAACTAATTAGTCTAATGGTCAAGTCCATATTACTAAATAGGAGTACATCAAAATATAATTATGAATAATCACACTTTCTCCTCACAGCTTACAAAAAAAAATCCATTAATGTAGATTTTCCTCTAGTTTAACATTACTTTTTGGTAGTTGTTTATTATCTTTCTGAAATAAATTTATCTTCTCTCATAAAAGCCAAACAAACAACAATTTTATTATCTCTAAAAACAATCTACACAAACTCTACTTTCATTTGAAATAAAATAATATATTTCTTAGGACTAACCCAATGGGGGGGGGGGGGGGGGGTAGGGGGAGGGGTTGGGGTTTGACTAATAGGAGCTCCCCAGCTGCCTTGGCAGGCGCGTAGAAGCGCCTGCCACGCGCCCAGGCAGCAATCAGGGGTGATTAAAATATTAATTTTTTTTTTTGTTTTTTAGTTTTGTTTTTAGTGTTGTTTTAAGTTTGTGTATTATTATTTAATAATGTAGTATAATTATGTAATTTCTGATATAGTTTTTAGTTCAAATTTTTTTTGTTTAACTTTTATTGTTCATATTTTTTATGACATTTTAATTTATTGAATTATAATTTTAATTTAAAAAATGACAAGTACAACTAAATCATTTAATTAGAGTATTGGTGGCTATATATATATTTGAACAATATAATTTTTCAATTACTTTGAAAATATAATTTAAACACTTAGACAAAAATATCCAAATTCATACTTTATATATAATATTTTTGTAATTATATTTTTGTGTTCACATTTTTGTTAATATATTTATCACATTAAATCACCAACATGAAATTTAATAACTTGCAATGAAAAATAATTGGAACAATACGATTTAATTCGATTAATAAAATAAGAACAAACAATTTAACATACACTTAAGCAAGAAACACTTAATGAATGTTTTTATTATTATTATTATTCTTAATTTATATATTTAAATATTATTAATAATTTAATTATATTATTATTATTATTTTATTTGTGATTATTAGTAGTAGTAGTATTATTATTACTAATATTATAATTATATAATTATTATAATGGTGAGAGTGGGGAAAAATTAAATTGAGGTTAAATGAAGTAGAAAGTCACAGGATTGGATTTGAGTAGACAAGGGCTGGGGCTGGGGCTGTTGGGGAGCTCCGGAGCCCTCCCCTAGCCCCCAACATGGGGTTTGCCCTTACACAACTGATCTCATATAAAAAACATGATTTGACATAAAGTCTTACACGTACATCATACACCTATAACCTAACCCACCTTATTTCTCAAACCATTCTCCCAAAATACAAACAAACAACAGTATGCAAATCGAGATTATTTCACAAACTTCCACCACTCTCATACTCCCAAATTCCAAACAAACATACCCTAAGCAAATTTTAAATAAAACTATAAATTTGGGTAAGAAAATGTACGTATTAATACATGAAATATCTATGAAACGCTGGCCCCAAAATGCACTATATATTGTAACCACTGACCAACACTATATATATTCACATTTATTAATTTATTAATTACTAAGTTGCCACTTGCAATTTATATATAACGACCTTAAGCCTTGCCAAAGATCAAATCATTTCTCCTCTCATATGCACACTAGTCAATAAAACTATAAATAAAAAAAAATAGAATTTGTTAGAAATAATGGGTATTATAAATTGACATAAAGACCGACGGTGATGTGTTCCATGAAATATTTAAAGAGAAACCACATCACATTTCAAAACTGTGATTTGCATGAAGGTGAATGGGGAACTGTTGGCTCGATCATCTTCTGGAACTACACCCATGGTAATTAAGTTTGAATACATAATTTAATAATTAATTAATAATGATTAACATTATAATTCTATATTGTATAATATGTGGTCATAATACAAAATAAGACACTAAGATATATATATATATATATATATATATATATATATATATATATATATATAATTGCAATAGTTTTGTTCATTCTAGTTTATGCTAGCTACAACTTATCCTCCAAGAAAAGATAGATAAATTAAATTGCAAGGAAAATGCATAACACTCTCATATATTATGCGAAACATGCGCGAAATTCTATCAGGTCTGAAATATTTATTGCATAGAAAATATTAAATATTTGGAACAATATCCCTCCTACATAAAAACCAGATAACAAAAATTTGTATGGATGTGGGGTTACGTATCGAATATTTAATAATACAGGGGATTCTATGCAATAATAAACATTGCAACAGGGAGTTTCATGTCGAATATTTAAAAGTAAATGGAAATTTTGTGCAATATTAAATATTTCACATGGTCATTTCGTGCAACTTTACATATAAAAATTGAACAATTTTACATAAATAATACACGCAGATGGAAAAGAGAGAGTTGCGAAAAACATTGTTGAAGCTATAGACGAAGAAAATAAGTCAATCACATTCAAGGTAGTAGAAGGAGATTTAATGGAGCTATACAAGGCAATCAAACTAACCGTTCATGTAGACACTAATGGGGATGATAATATTGAATAAAAAAGTTATGTATGTTATTGGGATACTTAATGATTAGTGTAAAGTTGATGATGCGGTCCAGCAAATGGTTAAAATTGTATTTGAGCCCTTATATTTTAAGAGGAGTTATCTTTAAGATCATATTCTCGTCGTGTATTGGTATGCAAAACAAATTTGAATAAATAATAATTAACCATTTCCTACACCACGTCATCTACCCAGGGTTGTACCATATAATATTAGTGCGTTAAATATAATAAGTTGACATCAATGAGAGAAAGAGTTAATGACAATTTATCTCCCTGTGATATTCATAATGTTCAATTTGTTGGATTTAAATCGAATACATAAACATAATGATAATAAGATCTAATTCGATTCAATACCGAAAACTTTATTGCCTAAACATGTCGATTATCAAGAGATTAAAAGTAAATCTGAGACTTTAATGCAGCGGAAACTCTTGATACACACCTTAGAACCTTATTACTCTTGCAGAAAGGGATTGCAGAGAATATGATTGTGTTGTTGTGTTGTGTTCAAGTGGCTTATATATAATAACCTACTAGGGTTAGTATATCTTCCATTATTTCCAATTCGGCCCTTCATCAAATTAGAAATAGCAAACTGGTATCTACACTTTTATTCCATGACAAAATTAATACCCATAGTCCAAAAGTTAACATAATTAGACCACTATAATTATGGACTTACTTTATAATAGCAATACACATTATATTGACATATTAGGCCCACATAATGCTGGAATTTTCCAACACAATATACCAACCTGTAATTTGAAAAAGATCATTTTATCCCCCTGTAATATTATAAAAGTTTCACACCGCCTCCTTGACATTTTTATAGGTGGAACTTTAGTTTACCTCCTTGTGTTATGATAGATGTGGCAATTTACCCCTGTGTTATGATCTCAAATTAAATTTTCTAAAATATACTTTTGAATATGAGAAGATGAACGAAAACATTCCACCCCCATCACAATTGCTGAGCCTCACATCTGAAGTTACAAATCTAATTGATGCTTACTTTCTAGAGAAATGTAAACAATAAATACTTTATTATCTTACTTTGATTTGATGATGAATTTCAAAGAGTGTTGTTGTACCTAAATAAATAAAGATAATACAATAATCAATTTCATAAATTTACTATAAAATTTTATTTTATTGGATCCGTTTGTATCTAGTCATGTTTGTGACACCTTTGTATTGTCTTGGTGTTGTAATAATAAGTGTCAAAGTTTAATAAGAGTTAAATTATTTAATGTTTTAGTGCATTATTTGCTTTAGTTTGCGATTACATTCTTCGTCTCTATCAGATCGAAATGTATTAATGATATAATTGAAATGATTTTCTATTTATTTTTGAAATTCTTTGAACTTTTCAAAGACTTCAGATTTGTACTTCATTGAGTACATGTAGGGGTATTCAACGAAACCGCTAGACCGCCACAACCGATCGACCCAACCCAAACCAACCGCAATTTACGGATTGAATGTTTCATGGGTTGATCTTGGGCATCTTGAAAAAAAGTCCGCAAGTTTCAATCGGGTTTGGTTTTATACTTTTTTAGACCGCATAACCGCATTCGACCACACTTTATATAAATTATGATGTATATATGTTTTTTTTATTTATTACTTAATTTAGTCCTAAATTAAGAAAATGAGAAATATAATTTTTTTTTGAGAAATATAATTTAAGTATATACTTTAACAAATTAGTTACGTTCCACAACCCAAACCCCAATTATACTAAAAAATAATCTTACTGACTTATGTAACCCTCCAATTTTAAGTGCCCAAAATATTAAAATAGATCCAAAACTTGAACAAAAAGGTTTAAAAATATTCTGCAAAAAACAAAAAGTAAAGCAACAAAAAAAATTATCAAACAAAATTTCATTTGGGCCATTAACCACCAACATCAAGTTCAAATATAAAGATATTTTTCTCTTTTGTTTATTCTTTGGTAACAATTTTTATTTTTGTGTAATGAAAACTTGTTAATCTAGTGTTCCGGCTTGTTTTTAGCTTTCATTAAATTATGTATTCGTTGAAGATCATATTTTATATTTAATAGTTTACATTATCTCCATTACATATATTTTCTAGGAAAGTTTACGAAATTTATTAATAAAAACAAAAAGTTGTAATTAATTAGTGCATTTACATTTAACTCATCAAATAACAAAAATACATGAAAGTTGAGAATGTTGATACAACCAAACCCGTCCCAAACCGCCCCAACCCGAATGGACCGCATAATGCAATCTCAATTCTCAAGATTTGTTTGGGTTGGGTTTGGACTAGAAATTTAAAAACCCGCAAATATTGGGTTGGGTTTGGACAAGTATAAAACCGCACTAGACCGCACCGCGAACACCCCTAATTACATGTACCCGAACTGACTAAGGTCGTCAGTGAAGATCACGAAGTAGGCTTGTTAATGGCGGGCTTTTATCCAACCCATGCCCAGTCAATACCTAATGGGCTTGAGCCCGCTATTAATTGACCGGGCCCAGGCCAACAAAAATCCGGGTACCCGTTTTTTTCAAAGACTTTAGACTTGTACTTCGTTAAATATGATTAATCACCTCGTACACTAACAATTATCGGTCCACAACCATTATAAATAGATTCGTTCAGGTTGCCCAACAAACGACAACTTTATCATCTTTTCTTTGAGACAAGAGTCGCAAGGTAGGAGCTCGCATAGGTTTTCTATTTCGAGCGTCCCAGATGAGACCAACTTCATATCTATTTCTATGTATTTTTCGAATTGCATAGAAACCTAACTTTTCCAATCAATCCTACTAATATGTGACAAAGTTTCATACTAATAATACACAAGAAAAAGGAGTAAATTAAGATTAGCGGTTCATAAACTGATCAAAATAATCCGCGATTAAGACATCACAAGTCAGTTCATCGTCGATAATCAACTTCTTATTCTTATCGTCTAACATATAAATATTCATCAAATTAAACCTGAATTAAGTCTGAAGAGCTGTGCTACCAGGAAGATCAATCCATTCAATCTGGATTTCGATTTCACCACGTTCGACATTACTTAATCTAAGAATCATGTCTTGAGTAATTTTACCTCCTTTGTTCCAAATGATGCAGCTCTCTTCAACTAACTGGTTCTCGCTGTTGGGCTGAACTCTATCGACTTTTGTGCCTTCCGGGAGACCTTGTAGTCCCATTTTCAGACATTCTATTAAAGGTTTAATGTCTATTTTAGCAGTTCCCATGTTGTCGTCTCCCGTAAACGTGTCTTTGTCGTATACCGACTGAGACAAGTACGTACAACATAATTTATCAAGCTAAAAATTAACAAGCTAGTCGATATTTGACTCAGTTTTATCTGTTTATAAGTTCGTTCGAGCTACATTTGTTTTACATATTAAACCAAATAGGCAAATACTGATTATAAATACGGAAAATACTCACGAGAGTAACGGGAGAATCGAGGTCCTTAACGTAAATAGTTAACTCCTCATTCCATATGGGATTGCAGTCATCCTTAACTACTCCAGTCTTTACTTTCTGCACCAACACACAATAAAAATTTATCTTCAATAATTAATTATTGAAAATAAGAATTTTGTAATATTTTGAGACAAATTTGCTCTTTCCTAACCAAATTGAAAAAATGAATAAATTGGCAAAATTTCAATGAAAATAAGGAACTTTCGGAAATTCAAGACACTGATGAGCTAAAATTTGTGTAATAGTACATGTCAGTTTCGTATTGAGGACATCATTATTTCACAATTTAATGGGTTATTTGCAAAATATACCCCGGTATTCGACCTAATTAGTAAATATGTGTCTTAACTCATTTACTATGTAGAGGGATCTCATTGCAATTCATTTCAATGAATATTAGGGATATATGCTAATTAATACTCCAGTTGTCCCTAAATTTTTACCACAATTTCCTTCCTGGGATGTCCCAAAATAACACTCTCTTTCGATAAATGAAATTATTTTTCTCAAAAATACCCACTTACATAAAGTAATGATTTAACACCATTTATTCGCAACCACTACTTTTAAGGGTATATATGTAAAAATACCTTAAAGTTACATATTTTTAACTTTTACCTTAAATTTCGCAAAAAAAAATGAAAGGAAAAACAATTAACGGAAGGGAGTACAACATAGGGGTTTATCTAACAATTAAAATTAACAAAAAGATGTTTTGGAGATAAGACAAGGGCATATCTGTCATTACATATTTAATAAAAAGATTAATATGCATGCACCTGGGTTATCTGGCAAGTGGCAACTAATATGTTCATCATGTATTTGCTAATTAGGACGAAATGCAGGGGTGTGATTTGCAAATAACACCAAAATAATACCCAAAAATGTTTCTTCCCAAGAATTTGATCAGAATTTAGAAACTAAAATTTCACATCAAGAAGATAGTTTAATTGACAAAATCAAACAAACCCATTAAAGCCAAGACATTTATAAACATAAAAATCATTAATAACACAAGATAAATTATCTAAATTTAAAATGAACATGAAAATTAATAATCAAAATGAAAAAAGAAAGACAATTAATTAATTAACAAACCAGAGAGCCGCAGGAGATGGTAACATAAGGATCACTACTAAGAGTGTCACGTTTAACAAGATTTATTCCTCTTCTGACCCGAACTCGCAGAAGACCCAAAACATCCATTGAAAATTACGAATTTTGTTTTGTCTTAATTTCTTCCCAAAATTGAAGATGTTAAAATGAAAGGGAAAAATGGTTTCTACAGAGATAAATAAGGAGAACCTCTGACCAAAAAAAGAAATAAAATAATAAAAATATTTAAATTTAAAGAGAACCTTTCTAGCAAGCCACAAATTAATAGTAATCGTACACCCACTTGATAGAATATTATTTTATTTTATTTTATTTTATCTTTTTTGTGCTCGACACCTATGCATATCTAGTAGCATAGGACAAATTTAATAAGTGCATATATCCTAAAATCGAATTGCTTTTTCCTCTTTTGCAACATGGGTAAAAGATCTTTACTTTTATCATTTTCTTTTTTCTTTTCCTTTTTATTTAATTTATTGTGTGTGTGTGAGGTATCGTTGTCTGTTGTAATAAGGTTTTTTAATCCAATAAATAAGGACAATTTTTATTTTTTACGTTGTGCAAAATATCTTCAAAAATTGGGATCAGATAAGATTTTCTAAAGCACGGGACCGAAAGTGCTAAGAGTAGTGACAAAATTTCATTATTATAACCTAATCTGTGTAATCAAGTTTTAAATATTTTAATATAGTCATTCAATATTTTATTACGATAATAACCTCATTAATCCTGTAAGATTAATTTTTAGGATGAAAGTTGAGATTATAGTTGATGAGAATTTTGATTAGAGGAGACTTTTAGATTTGTTGAAATATATATAGAGAGAATTGAATTAAGAATTTTCGAGACTGTAGAGGTGACTTTGGAATTTGTTGACGTGTCATATATGATACTTCCTCCGTTTTTTCTATTTGTCGCTTTGACAAAAAAAATTATTTATATTTATTTGTCGTTTTAGAAATTCAATATAAAGTTTTTTTTTTATCAATATTATTCTTCTTGTTAATATTTATAACTAATACTAGTTAATGATGTTATTATTTGATTAAAAGGGTGTTTTGGGATTTTTGTTTAAAAAAAATAGTTATTTATTGCATTTCTTAATTCGTGTGCAATCCTCCAAAACGACAAATAAAAAAAGGGAGGAAGAATATATATTGCAACTTTCACTCTTTCAGTATAGGTTTTATTTCATTAGAGTTTTTTTTTTTTCGAGAATATTATTTCATTAGATATGATTTTTTTTACTTTCATGATCCTTGTTAACTTGGTTTAATATTTTCTTAGAGATTGATTACCTATATGTAATCGTAGGACAGTGTTTTATTACAATCTTACAATTTGAACCAAATATTTTCTTATAATTTTTTCGAACCTTTTTTATCCTGAAAAAATATTTGACTGATGAAAATTTAATTTAAAAGTTCTTAATTTTAATAAACTTCTTACCAATTATCTTATCATAAAGTCATAAAGAGGTTTTCATGTTTCTACAAAAAGAAAGTCTTCAACTTGCTTGTAATTCTCTTATTATCCATCCTACTACTCATTTTTTTATTTTTTTTGAAATATTTGTAATATATACTACTATATATTATAACATAATGGTTTCTCTGGTGCTATAATTTTGATTAAACTTATTATATAAAAAAAAAAATTATCCCGTGCAAAGCACAAGTTCAATCGATTTTTCAGTTAAGTGAAGAATGAGGATAATTGATTACCTCTTTTATATATTCTTTTCATGTAATTTGTTTCACAGAATGATCAAAATTCCATCGTTTTCGTCGAAAATACTATAAAGTTTTTGTTTGATTATAAATTAAAACGAAAATAAAATGTACTTTCAAAACTATTCATTTGTCTTGAGACTTTCTTATTTTACTCAATTTAGTAAAAAAAAACAATTACAATTTTTTTTATTATTTCCAAAATGTTTTCGAAAATTTAGTTAGTGACATGACATCTTTTTACAATTAGATAAGTGGGCTAAAGAAAAACTAGATGCTGGGAAAGATTAGTGGGCTAAAATGTAAGAAAAAGATAAGAGATGTGAATCACGTTGAAAATTAGTAGGCGGATCTATGCAAATTGCACTTTAGCCCTTTAGGTAGCACCCAATAATAGATTGGCCAAGAAAGACGCATGGGCTTAAGCTTCCAAAGCCCATGCACAAAATTCCAGACTGAAGCAGTTGAAGAGAACTCAAGCCCAATAAGCTGAGCCCAATTCATTATTTTGTATGCATTTGGGGCATATAGGGCTGTCAATGGGACGGATTTCAATCCGGATCTATTCAAATTCAATCCGATTTATTAGGATAATTGTCCGATTAGATATTCGATGGACCTGATCCAATTATAAAGATTCGTAATCCGAAACACATGGAGCGAATATGGATTTAGGTCGATCTGATCCGTTAAAGATCCGTATTCCATAAAAAAATAAAAAGAATGATATATATATACATATATATATAATGTTTTATAAAAGTAAGTATCGTTAATAATATTTCACTGTCAATTTAAGAAGATAGTAATTTATAACTCGTTTATAAATTTATTTAAATCACTATTTTCATCTAAAAATATGAATTTAGTAAAGGATGTTTAAACATGTGAGCTAAAATTAAATAAAATTGTAAAGTTAATAAACTTTTCTAGAAAAAAAATAATTTTTTAAATGAAAATTTTATTGGATCCAAAAAAGATCCGATATCCGGTCAAATTCGACCAAGATCCATTGGATTAAAAAAGCTCGAGCATAATCCAAACAAGATCCGATCCGATATAAATAGAGCAGGATTTGAACGAGTCTGATCCAACTAGAATTCGACCCATTGACAGGACTAGGGGCACTCCTAATTAATGTTACTTAATTATTTCATATGATTCAAAATAAAATAAGTAAATAATAAAACATAACTTTTAAATTGAAGAGTTATGTATGCAATACTTTTTTTATTCCAGTTTCCATTAAACAACTACAAGTACATATCATTATAGAATACACTTTTGTAATGAGTTAATGGCAATTTACCCTGTAATATTCATAATGTTCAATTTATCTCCCTATAATTTGAAAAAGAGCACTTTACGCACCCCCCTCCCCCCTCCTGTAATTTTATAAAAATTTCACACTGCCTCCCTGACATTTTTATGTGTGGCACTTTACTTCCATGTGTTATGATAACGTGGCAATTTACCCCATGTGTTATGATAAATATGACAATTTACTTCATGTGTTACAAAACACTTTTCATGTCCACTCTCAATTTCGGCAAGTGAGTAACACCCTCCGACTGAAGGGGGTAAATTGCTTCTTTAAAATTTTCACAGAAGAGGTAAATTGTTTTTTTTCAAATCACAGGAAAATAAATTGAACATTGTGAATATTACAGGAGGTAAATTGCCATTAACCCATTTTGTAATACATATCAAGTCTAGAATAAAATCAACAAGGTAGTCAGAAATTTAGGGAGTCATTGGGTTCTTACTTGATTGCACGTTAAGAGATTTTGATTTGTTTGTTGTATCTTATGTTTTGTTGTATGTAAAAGGAATTAATGTAGGAAAAATTCTTTTTCAGATAATTTAATCAAACGCATCCAATCACAAATGAAGTGTATTGCATTTATTCTGTGTTTGACCCCTCTCCTATGAGTTATATCCAATCCCAAAGTAAGTGTACAATATTGCACTCGTCATATAGTTATTTAGGCTATATTTGGTTCTTGGATTTTAATGAGTAAAACAGTTAGAAAAATATTTTCCTTGCATTATATGATTGAACATTAAGCTTCAATTCTTTATCATTTTTATTTTTCTGATCATTTTACTCACTGAAATTCAATCAGAGTTCGATCAAACCCGATTTGAGAGAGAATTTCATGTAAATCATAATTTCACAATCTTACTTGCATCTCTATATTTGACTTGATCATCTCTAAAATAACACACACGCGTTAATTAGTTTATACCAAGATTAGCAGCAGATTTCCTCGTACTTATCTATAATTGAACAACCTGGCTGATAATTACGTTGAAATCCTCATGATCATTAAATAATTTGATTGGCAAGAATTAATGAAGCCATGTTGTGCCTTCACAAATCACAACCTACCGTCTTTGCTTAGATGTGAGCATATGTCATGTTTGATTTTATTCTATGCATTATATTGAAGAGAAAATTAAACAAAAACAAAAATAAAAAAACATACATATTTGCTTAATTGTGAGCATATATATGTCATGATTTAAGCAATTAATTATGATTGAAAAATACTAGTAAAAGTTAGCTCAGTTAATTATTTTGTTCTTGATCTACCTCTCTCTTGTTCAATCGTAATAATTTTTTGGGAAGTAATAACAATCTTATTAAACATGGGCTAAGTTACAAGTTTAATATACTCTCTAGCTCAGTCCCAAATTTTTTACTCCATTTGCTAAATTGAAAAGTCAATTTTTTTAATATTTTAGGTGACTTATCAAGTAGATTGTTTACATTATAGCGTTTTAAATTTTTTAAATATTATTGTACTCCCTCAGTCCCATTATCTTTACTCCATTAACTACAGTATCCAGTCAAACTTTTTAATCTTTTAAGTGACTTATCATGTTAAATTATTCATATTTGTGGTATAATAAACCTTTTAAATATTAATATATGTAGTGTCATAATATCTGATATTATCAATTTATTAGTGAAATATATTAATTAAATTATTTATTATAATTTTTATAAATAAAGTCTGTCAAGTTAATTGATCAACTGTATCAAGGGATAAAGAAAAATGGGACGGAGGAAATATATGTTATATAATATTATCACATTATTCTGAAAAAACATAATAATGTCACATTATTTTTGCAATAAACTATACAAGGGAGTTAAAAAATTGGGACGGATGGAGTATATAACAATTTAATTAGACTCCACAAACTTATATAACGTTATGATTGCTAAGATATGAAATTAATAAATTTGAGAATTATAAGTTCCGTATAGTTCTATTATTTATAAAAGAATCTAGGAATCGAGGTAGGGTATATACCATCTTCTTCTACAAAAAGAGGCCACAAATTAAAATACTTTGACACGTCACTCCTGCTGCACCTAGCGTGCTTGATTTGTGTATATAGAATTTCATTAATTAATTTGCATGAAGCACGCACATGTTCTCCTTGGTTTAATGTAATTTTAGATAAAAATAAAAGAAAAAATAAAGTTTTGAGTATGTTAATTTATATTTATTTTGTTTGAAAAACGGCATTAGAATGTCACATCCTTATGTAATTTCTAATAGGAATGTATATTTACAGGATTATTTTTAATTTTAATATAGTGAGATTTCGGGAAAACATAAAGAAACATTGAACTTCTTAATCATAAATGTGATTTCTTAATTATAAATGTGATGTACAAGAATGTTTAAATACAAGTATATACAATATGCAAAATAAGAATTCCTTGAAATTTTTCTTCAAATCCTTCTTCATTTCATCCATATAAGCTTTAATAATTTCGGCTTTGGATAAATCTTGTTTTTTCATTTTTAGTTTTCCAGATATGGCCTGGAATGGACTTGGAGTATCTTCCTTGGTCTTGTTTTTGTATGTCAATAATTTGGACTGAATTAATTCTTCCGTCTCGGCTCCGAATAATCTTCCAGAGGATGGATCTATTTTGTTCATTTTTTCCCAAAATTTTGAGTAAGAAGCCCTATAAATGCATGGAGTATGATGTTCTGTATAACTAACAATTGGAATCCATTTTGAAATCCATGGAATTGAAAATTCCGTAAAAAAGTGCATAGAAGCTATTAGCTCGTCTGCTTTATGGGAAGTTATTAACTGAGAAATTTGGGGGGATAAATCTATCCATTCAAAATACAAACTCTTCCATTTTTCCGGAAGGATTTTATAAGAGGGGCCATGGTATGACCACCAATTAACAAACCAATTTGGTATAGGAGATTTATATACTTCTCCACAAACTTTGATAAACCAAGTATGTTTTTTCTTGTTATTTTGGTAATATAATACCTTATCAAAAGCTGAGATATAATCCCAGTAGTTAAATTTTATAGAAACATTTTTCTCAGAAAAGATATAATCTTTTTCCTTGGATGTGGATAAACCCCATTCTTGGCATGAAAAAATCTTTTTGATAATGATCTTGCTAAAAGTATAACTTTTCTGATCATTCGAAGCAAAGTGTGTAATTTCACAACTTTCAGTTGCTTTGAGCAAATTTTCATAAAAATTTCTCTGCTTGTATGATGTAGCAGTAAATTGAGTATTATCAATATATCTGTTCATTAAAAACCATGGATCATCTTGCCATTTAAGATCGGAATATTCCAGATGAAGTATTACTTATTTCTTGTAATTCTCAGCATAGTTGATATTTTCATCAAATTCATTTTCTTGTAAAATATTTGCAAAAGTCTGGGAATTTCCCTTTGATGTGGATGATTCACCCACTCCAGAAATATTTTCTGCAACTAATTTCTTTCCATGAATTTGAGAGATTATGTTCCCTCTTCCTCCTCGACCTCTATAATTTTGAGGCCTTCCTCGAAAGGAGTAATCACGCGGTATCATAACCTGCAAAATTATTTATAAAAATTGGTTAATCTGAGCAATTTATGCTCATACCACTGAATATCTTCATGGTATTTCTCTTTTGCTTTATTAGCATCTTTAAATAAATGTGGATATTTTTCAATAAAGGAAATCCTGTCTCTGCAAACATTAATTTTGGTTTTAAGGTAAGAAATATTCTTCCTGGTAGAAAATCGGTTTGAAGAACTTGAATAAGGATTTTGACTCATTTATAAAATCCTTGTAATCTTAGCAATCTGTGCTGGAAATCAATTATAATATGATCATGAAATTCGACAACATCCATTTCTATACGAGGACTAGTTTTAATATAAGTAGCCCTGCTCCAATGATACATATCAATAACTTTCTTAAGTCTGCGTATAGCAGCTCTGTTATCTTTAAAATTCATTTTATTAAGAGTATTAACAGACGAATTGCCTTGACAGACATATTCAGATGATCCAATATTTAGAATGGTTGGCTTCATTCCTGTAAAAATTCACGAGTCAAAAAATCAGGAAGATGATTATCTTCTCCTTTTTTATAATGTATTTCGAAATCAAAAGGGGCTAAATGAGCCTGCCATCTAGCAAACATTTGTTTAGAAACATCATGTTTAAAATCTTTATTAAACATATACTTAGCAGATTTACAATCAGTAAATATCTTGAATTTTTGATTATATAAATCATCCTGAAATTTTAATACACATTTAAGAATAGCAAGAATTTCTTTGGCAATGGTAGCATAATTTTCCTGGCTATTATTCCATTTTCCAGAATGAAATCTGACTAAAAACATTTGTTTTGTAGAAGGACAAATTTGTTTAAGAATGCCTCCAAAACCAATATCTGAAGCATCTATTTCAATAATTTTTTCCCATGTGGGATTTGCTAACATTAAACAAGGAAGTAGTTTAACTTTACTCTTAATTAATTTAACCGCTTCTGTATGACTATTAGTCCAAGGAGTAGGTGATTTCTTAAGCCTATCATATAAGACTGCTGCATCTGTAGCTAGATCCTTATAATAAGAGGAAATATAATTTAAGCTTCCAAGAAATCTTTGTAATTGGGTTTTATCAGTAATTATATCTGGGAATTTTGAGGCAAATTCTATACTTCTATTAATAGGAATAATTTTTCCTTTCTCAATATTATGACCTAAAAATCTAATATTAGTTTGGAAAATAGACATTTTTGGTTTAGAAATTACTAAACCATGTTGTGTGACTACCTTTTTAAATATTTCAAGGTGTTTAAAATGATTTTCAATCGTTTTTGAAAATACTAGAATATCATCAATATAAACAATAATAAAATCACTATAATGTATGAAAATATCATTCATTATTTTCTGAAATTCAGAAGGAGCATTTTTCAAACCAAAAGGCATAACTTTCCATTCATAATGTCCAAAAGGAACATTAAAAGCAGTTTTATATTGATCTTTACAATTTATTTGGATTTGCCAATAGCCTGATTTTAAATCAAATTTAGAGAATATGATAGCATCATATAATCTGTCTAAAAGATCCTTTTTATTTGGAATTGGATGTCTAATCCATTTTAAAACTTTATTCAAAGGTTTATAATTTATCACAAGTCTGGGAGCACCCCTTTCTTGTTCACTATGTTTATTAACATAAAAAGCTGTACAAGACCAAGGTGAATTAGATGGTTTTATTAAACCTTTTTGTAAAAGAGATTCGATTTCTTTTTTACATAAATCTAAATATTCTGAGTTCATCTGGCAAGGTCTAGCCTTAGTTGGTATTTTCTTTTCATCAAAATCTTCCTCATATGGTAGTTCAACAATATGTCTTTTCCTATCCCAGAAAGCATTAGGATGGTCATTACAGATTTCTAAAGATAATTTATTATAAACTAATTTTATTTTTTCTTGTAAAGTATTATTTTGAAGCTTCTGTTCTATGGTAAGAATACTTGCTTCTTGTTTTAAATAATTTAAATGAGAGACTTTATTATCTAACAAATCTTTTAACTCATGCAATAGTTTTGGAAATGGTTTTGTAATAAATTGAAAAGTGATCTCCTTTCCTTCAAAGGTTCCTGTAATACCTGAGTTATCAACTCTAGTCAAAGGATAAATTTTATCAATAAAGGGTGTACCAAGAATAATTTGATTTGTAATATTTTTTACAAGCAAGAAACTTGTTGGAATGCAAACATTATTTTTACAAATATATGCTACAGGAATTTTAAATTTTATATCTGATTTTTCTCCTCCAGCATGACTTAAAGAATTAGTAGTTTTATGAAAATATCTTGTAGGAATTATTCCTTCTTGTATAACATTCATGTATGCTCCGCTATCTACTAAAGCAATAACTTCCTTCCTAAAATGGTTATCAATTAATAAAGTAATTTTTATAAACCATTTTTGAGATATGACCATATTTAAATTTGATAAAAAGTTTTCTTCAAAAATATTTTCAGTGAATTCATTTTCACCATACTCTACATGCGTATTAATTTGTTTAACCATTTCTAATCTAGTTACTCTTTCTTCCAATTCTTGATTATTATTTTTAAGATCTATAATTTCTTTTTTCAAATTCTTGATTTCTTTATTTAAATCATTGACAGAAGTAGGGATTTCAATATTCTGTCTTTCTTTCAATAACTTGTAAACTTTATTCATGGAATATGGTTCCTTGGAAATCATAGAAGTCTGAATCCTATCAGGTTATGTACTAGTAGAAGGAATATCTTTAATTTGCATCTGATCTATTAGTTTTAATTTTAACTCTGGATCCTTTATCTGTTTTAAGAATTCTAGCATATTTCCAGAGGTTAATACATTGATATTCATATTTTTAAATTGGGACAGAATCTTATAATATTCGTCTTTTTCTTCATCGTGATGAATTTCACAAATTTTTCCCTTAGAACATGGTTCACAACAATAATCTGAATCCTGAGAGGCTATCTCCTCTTCTTCCAATATATTAAATTCTTCAGAAGAACTATCATTAGAACTAGTTTATTATTACTACTTAGAGATTCTTCTGGTTCTGAATCAGAGTTTAATAATAATTTTTCTAAATTTTCTTTCATTAGATCATCAATTTTTAATTCATTGATTTTTTTCTTCATTCTGCATCTATTAGCATAATGGCCTATTTTACCACATTTATAACAAGAAATTTTTCTTTTATTTGAAGATTTTTCTTCCTTCCTTTTCTCCTTTTGATCTTTTTTCTTTTTAGAATAGTGCCTTCTTTTCTTATAATAAGGAACATTATTATGTTCTGGTTTGGATTTGTAATGCTTAACTTTTCTAGAGGTAGTTGGAATATCCATTCCAAATTGATTACAAAATTGACCTAACTGATTTTTCTCAGTTAAGTTTTGTCTTTTAATTTGTTGGTTTAATTTTATTTCATTACATAAGGCCAATCCTTCTTGTATGCAAGTACCAATTAATTTTCCATAAGTATAATCTTCATAGGGTATATTAATTTTATCCCTTCTAAGATTTCTCCTAACTCTTTCAGCAAATAGGTTAGGTAATCCATCAATAAATTTTGATTTCCAATGGGAATTATTACACTCAGGGAGTTCCATTACCCTACTTAAAAAAAAGTATCTTTATACCATCTAAAATCAGTTAGAGTTTTACATCTTAAATTCTGTAACATAGTTCTTATGTTTTCACTATTATCAGAAATTCTTCCTGTAAAATGTTCTAAAATAGTAACAATTAGTGTATAAACTGCATTCTCAATGTTTTGACCATTCTCTTGTTTTATGGTTCTATAAATTCCAAGTTTATTACTTTCAGATAAATAATTATCCCACCAGCCTTTTAATTGACCAGTAAATCCAGCAACTATCATTTTAGCTACAGTGCTATCACTATTATTATTAGTTTTACATATAGTACTATACATAAGCATTCTATGTGCCAATGTGTAAATTTGTTTTTCGGTAAAACCATCTAGATTCCATTCATAAATATTTTTTCCATTATAACTATTATTTACAGTATACTCCTGTTCTTCATGTAAAGTATCCATGGGAGAAGGTCTCCTATAATAGTATAACCTTTGAGTAGGTCTATCAGCATATTTTTTCAATTTTATTTATTTCATCAGTTATTTTGTTTTTGTAATCATTTCTGCTGATATTATCAGAAAATTCAGTGTTTAAGGTATTTATTTTTAACCCTTTAAACTTATCTGCGAGGAATTTCTCTAAATCTTTATGAGATTTTAATTTAAAATCTGATATTTCAGGTGGTGGTTGAAGATGAGAAGTGGAAACAACAATATTTTCTGGAGTTTTATCTTCTAAGTTTATCATAGGTCTTATATTTTTTATGACAGAAAAAATATCTTCAACTTTACTATGTAAAGCTTTTATTTGTTCTCCAAGAATATTCAAATAAAGATTTGTATAATTATGTTGCTGAAATATTTGGTTTATATGTTCAGTAGTTATTTGTAAAACATCATTTTCTAATAATTTAGAAAAAGAAGTAAAACTTATTGTTTTCTGATCTCTACTCATAGTAAAAGGACTTTGAGGAGGGTATGTACTTTTCAAAATGTCTCCATTAGAGAGTTTATAAGCTCTTTCTAATACTAAAATATGATTTTGTAAATAAGTAGTAACAAACCAAGGTACAAAATGAATAATTATATTTTTTTCTGTAGTGAATTTATAAAATTCATTTTGAAAATAGATTTGATCTTGGGAAGAAATATTCTCAAAAAACCAACTTCTAAAAGGTTTCCATCTTGGAAGATTGAATTCTTTTTTAATAGTTTGTCTTGCCTGAGATCCAGGACTAAAATCAATTTTTGTTGTAAAATCCATTATAATTCAAAATCTCTTTCTGAAGCACTAACATCTGCTTCTTTTAAGTCACGAACCGATTCATCTTCATCAGAATTTCTATTATAAATTCCTTTACCTATATTATCTTTGTTGAGAAATATCTTTTCAACTTTATTATAGTCTGAGTTTTCTCTAATTTGAGAAGTAGAAGTTCTAGAAGGTGTAATTATATCATCCAATAGGGATATAAAAGATCTAACAGATGAAGATCTAGAAATATTATTTCTTGGTCTATTTTCTATCATCCTTATAGAAACATCTCCTGATTGAGTTTGAAATATAGATGAAAATTCATTGTAAATTTGAGGAATGGGTTTAACTGCCTGAGTTATTTTCCATGTTTCAGAAAATGGAATTTCATCCCACTTAACCGCTCTTCTAGTGGTTATATTAGATTTACCAAGATTAGTTTCAATGATTATAGTTTCATTTAATTTTTTATCCATTATTCTACAATTCGGATTTAAAGTAAATAGAGGTTTATAATATACTCTATAGCATACACACATCACTTCTGATCCATTTTCATAATCAAAACCATGAGTTTTAACATTTAAAGTAAGGGCATCTAATAAATTTATGTCAGTTAATGATAACTGTAAATTAGGATAAACATTAAAATAAACTGGTCCATGTGCCAAGCTAGATTGTATTATTCCCATTAAGGATTTTTTTCCAATTTAGATTTCTACCATCTCGTAGAGCTGCAACAAAACTTTCTGGTAATCCTACCAAAGTCAAAGGTTTAAAAGCAATCTGAACTAATCCTATATGAATAAACTTATGAGTATATTTATAAGGTAAAATATCATTTTCATTTAACAATCTAATAGTCAATTCATCATGATCTAAGGAAACAAATTCCTCTGTAGTTTTTACAATCTGTTTAAGTCCAATTTTTTCAAAAGTACCCATTTTATATATGGTCTTTGGTTCAATTTTTGGAATAGTCCAACGATTTAATAACTCTAAGTTCTGAGGAATATCATATTCCTGATTAATGCTATTTTTAATATTTTCAGATTTTCGGAAAATATTCATTCTCACAAAGTTTAATCATGTGTTTAACTGTACAATCACTATATATTTTCCACCACCACGGCTCTGATACCATTCTGAACCCAGGTACACTTATATTATAAGGCTTAAGATTAAATTGGAAAATAATTTTTACAAGAAGAAAAATCCGTCAAATATTAATCTTAATAAACCCATGTTCAATATCAAAAAGCCCAAGAACGCCAACACACGGCAAAGAGGGGGCAAGGATATTTACTAATGAATTCGTAAGATTATTCTTGCCAGAAAAACCTTCTTAACCATAATCTCAAATCCTTATATTATTCATAACCCATGTACCAAAACAATATTTAAAACACATGGGGTTTCCGATACATAGTTATATACAGCTCAACACATGATTAAATGATTTAGCCTATCATTAGACTAAATGTACACAAATAAAATTATTAAAATAAATACAGAAAAGTAAAATAGAAAATTACCTTGAGGATCTTCAAACCAAAGCTTTATTAATTCACAATAATATTTTACAAAAGGAAATTTTAAAACTTAATATTACAAGTGCGCGATTAAGGCAGAGGAAATTTAAACAAGTAGTAGTAGTAGTAGTATGAAAGCTTCCTCCTTCCTAAAGCTGCTATGCCAGCATTTTATAGACGGGATTCCCGGACTTGAAATTTGGTTTCAATTTTCTTCAATACTGTTTAATTACTCGCCCGTGAATTTTTCTGAAAAAGTATCTTGTCTTTTGTCTTGATCTGCCGACACTTTTGCCAACAGTCTTCATCATTTTTCAGATCTGATTTTATCAAAAAAAAATTCCAGATCATAAGCATTGAATGGATCTTCATCATCCTCATAAGGATCCTGTGATTCGCCTGCCAACTCTAAATTTGAGGCGGACGCCATAGATGTGCAAGAATGTTTAAATACAAGTATATACAATATGCAAAATAGGTAGAAGATGTATTCTTAGTAATATATAATATATATATTTTGTTTGACGGGTGACACTTGCATATATTAGAAGGTGCATGTAGGACTCTTTAATCGAAATGATAATCATTACATTTTTGATTTATTACTTTAAATTTGAATTTTAAATATTGATTTTTTTTGTTTGAACATTTTTGTCCAATAAATGCAAATATACCCCATATATTTTGCCTAATTGGAAAAAACACCCCTGTGATATTTTTATTAGTCAAAATTCCTCGTCTTTTTTTTAATTAGCAAAAAGATCATTTAAAAATCCTCTATAAACCAATAAGGAGGTTATTGCTAATTTTTCAAGAGAATAAGGGGGTTATTGCTATAACATGGGGACTATTATTAATTTTTTAGGTGAACTTGGGTGTTTTCTCATTTTTTTGTGGGGTATAATTGTCATTTTTATTTTAAAATATGTACTTCGACTTTGGAGAATTTTTTTCACTAATAAAAAAATAATAGAGGGTGTTTTTATAATAAAAATAACAAAAAAAAATTGCTAATTAGATAAAGTATTGAGAATATTTTTATATTTCTCTCAAATTTAAAAAAAAATTGCTAATTAGATGGAGGTTGTTTCCGAGGTCACTAGTTATTTCGACCAATTAGGTTTGCTTCTTAACTCGACGGCATACTCCTTTTCTAGCTTTTTAATGTTAGACTTTATAAAATATCACAATGATATTTGAACATACATATATACTTTTAACAAAATAGCATATATGAAAACTAAATGCGGAATGAATCATCATACCTCCTGCCATTGATATTTGGAAGAAATCCGATTGTGTATAAGATGCTTCTACACTCTAGCAACCTCCTTTAGATGGTGTATTTTATTGAAGAATGTTGAGTGTAGGGACCTTATACATGGCTCACCTATATATAGTGTCTTGCCATCAAAGACACTAAGAAGGTGTAGAGTCTTTTACTTTATGACTCACATTATGCTCAAGTTAGTGGGACAAGATAATGGATTAAGGGATTAAATTCATTGGTTAGTGGGGAGATCAAAGGACCACTTTATGAAGTTTATAATAGTATTAATAATAAAATAATAAACTTACATTCTCCCACTTGGTCCGAATAATGATATTCAAATCCCATAAACACTTATAGAAATCAAATACACGAATCATGGCGATAGGTCCTCTTAGAACAAGTATCATCTTCCATGTATCACAATGCATTTTATTTCTCCAAAAGTAGCCCAACATTTCTTAATGAATAAACCTTATGTTTATTCTAGGTCCAACAATGATTGTCATTCTCAAATAAACTTTAGGTGCACCCGAATATGAGAAAACATCATTACTAAATAAGAGTTTCAATGAAACAATATATGTACAATTACATAGTGGAACCAAGTCCCATTTTATCTATATGATCCTTAAATTTGAATATTGGCATGCCCTTAGTTAAAGGATCGGCTATCATCAATTCAGTGCTAACGTGTTGAATGACCACTTTGTTCTCTTTAACACGTTCCCGTATAGATAAATACTTAATGTCGATATGTTTACTTCGACTACCACTTTTGTTATTCTTAGCAAAGAAAACTGCAGCTGAATTGTCACAGTACATTCTTAATGGCTTAGAAATAGAATCCACTATCTTAAGCCCAGAAACGAAACTCTTCAACCATACACCATGTGAAGTAGCCTCAAAACAGGAAACAAACTCAGCCTCCATGGTGGAAGTAGCAGTCAATGTCTGCTTCGTACTTCTCCAAGATACGGCTCCACCGGCAAGCATAAAAACATATCCAGACGTTGATCTTTTCGAATCAACACATCCGGCAAAGTCCGAATCTGAATAACCAACCACTTCCAAGTTGTCTGTTCGCCTATACATAAGCATGTAATCTTTGGTCCCCTTAAGGTACCTCATCACTTTCTTTGCAGCTTTCCAGTGGTCTAAACCTGGATTACTCTGATATCTTCCTAGCATTCCAACTGCAAATGCAATGTCAGGCCTTGTACAGACCTGAGCATACATCAAGCTTCCGACAGCAGAAGCATATGGGATGTTTATCATTTGTTCTCTTTCAAACTCATTTTTCGGGCACTGGCTCAAACTGAACTTGTCACCCTTCGCAATGGGTACTATACTTGGTGAACAATCCTTCATTCGGAACCTCTCTAATACCTTATTGATATAAGTTTCTTGAGATAGACCTAAAATACCTCGAGATCTATCCCTTGTGATCTTAATGCCAATAACATAAGAGGCATCACCCATATCTTTCATATCAAAACTTTTAGAGAGAAATTGTTTCACTTCGTATAGAAACCCCTTGTCATTGGTTGCAAGTAAAATATCATCCACATATAAGACAAGGAAACAAATTTTACTCCCACTAACTTTATGGTATATGCATTGATCCACATTATTTTCTTCAAAACCAAAAGAAAAAATAACATCATGGAATTTCAAATACCACTGACGAGAGGCTTGTTTCAATCCATATATAGATTTCTTAAGCTTGCATGCCAAATGCTCACCTTTACTAGAAGAGAACCCTTCAGGTTGTTTCATATAAACCTCCTCCTCTAAGTCCCCATTTAGGAACGCCGTTTTCACATCCATTTGATGCAATTCTAAGTCGAAATGTGCAACTAATGCCATAATGATTCGAAGAGAATCTTTCTTAGATACAGGAGAAAAGGTCTCCGTGTAATCAATTCCCTCCCTTTGAGTGAATCCCTTGGCAACAAGTCTTGCTTTATATCTTTCGATGTTGCCTAATGAGTCCTTCTTTGTTTTAAAGACCCACTTACATCCAATGGCCTTTGCTCCATTAGGCAACTCAACAAGATCCCATACTTCATTAAATGCCATAGAGTTCATCTCATCTTTCATAGCATTGTACCACAATTCATTTTCATTGCAATTCATGGCCTGAGAAAATGTTTCAGGATCATTTTCGGCTCCAATATTAAAGTTAGCTTCTTGTAGATACACAATATAGTCACTTGGAATAGCTGACCTTTTAGTTCTAATGGATCTTCTTAATGTTGTACCGTCCTTTTCATAAGGTGATTGTGGTTCAACTAAATGTTCAGGAGTAACTACTTGATCCATTGGAATATGATCAACTTCTTGTGGAACTTCGCTTGAGGTGGAAGGTCTTAAATGATCAGTGACATTGTTCCTTATATGATCACTCCCACTAATCAAGTCATTCTCAAGAAATTTTGCATTTCTTGATTCCACAAATCTAGTACTATGAGATGGACAGTAAAATCTGTACCCTTTAGACTTCTCGGCATATCCAACGAAATACCCACTTATGGTTCTAGGGTCCAGTTTCTTTTCATCTGGATTGTAGATCCTTATCTCAGACGGACATCCCCAGACGCGTATATGTTGCAAACTCGGTTTCCAACCTTTCCATAACTCAAATGGCGTCTTTGGTACAGCCTTGGTCGGAACTCGGTTTAATATATACACAGCCGTCTTAAGAGCTTCAATCCATAATGACTTAGGAAGCTTGGAGTTGCTACTAAGCATACTCCGCACCATGTCCAATAATGTTCGATTTCTTCTTTCTACTACACCATTCTGATCTGGAGAACCAGGATTGGTATATTGGGCAACTATCCCATGTTCTTCAAGAAACCTAGCGAAAGGACCTGGTGCTTGTCCATCCTCAGTGTATCGACCATAAAATTCTCCACCTCTATCTGACCTCACGATCTTAATTTGCTTTCCGCTTTGTTTCTCTACTTCTGCCTTAAAAACTTTAAAGGCATTTAATGCTTCGCTCTTTTCATGAAGCATATAGAGATACATGTATCGTGAGTAATCATCTATGAAAGAGATGAAGTATTTCTGACCATACATGTCCATATCAGGACAACAAATATCTGTATGTATGATTTCTAATATGTCTGAACTCCTCTTGGCACCTTTCTTGAACTTGTTTGTCTGCTTTCCCTTTATGCAGTTTATACAAGTATCAAAATCAGTAAAATCCAAAGTACGAAGTACTCCATCATTCACCAACCTTTTAATTCTATTTATGGAGATGTGACCTAATCTCCGATGCCATAACATCGAGGAGTCCTCGTTAATATTACACCGCTTAGTGCCAGCGTGAACATGCATTGTACTGTAATTGGCATTGTCTTGTAAATTAATACGATAGAGACCATCAGACAAAGTACCATTCCCGACACAATCAGAATTATAAAATAATCTGAATGACGTGTCATAAAAATTAAAGGAATATCCTAAGGGTACCAGTCTGGAAACTGAAATCAAGTTTCGTGAGAAACTTGGAACATAAAAGGTCCTTTCTAATTTTAAGACAAAGCCACTGCTTAATGTTAAATTGCATGTCCCTATAGCTTCTACATGTGAGCCCATCTTGTTTCCGGATAAGATGCTTTGCTCACTTCCTACCGGCTTCCTTAGATTTTGCATACCCTCAAGAGAGTTTGCAATGTGAATTGTAGATCCAGAGTCAATCCACCATGTGTGAATATTAACATTAGCCATATTAGACTCATAACAAACCAACGAAGTTGGATTGCTAACTTTAACCGAAATGTCCTTTAATTGTATGTGCCCATGCACATGATTCATATTAATGAGTTTTCCAGACGAGAACATTATATATTTATTGATATCAGATAAATCATTAGGTAGTGAAACTGCAACAAAATATTACATGCTTATATCAAAATGAGGTTTTATATATATGCGTGTTTACCAATGTAAATCATGCTTAAAATTGAATCTAATGACATAAAAATTGCCTGTGGGCTAAATTTTTAATTCAAGTAGATTCAAGTAAATCTATATGATAGAATATCAAATTGCTTATTCAAGTCATAATTAATCGATATATTATGAGAACGATTTGATATTCATCTAAATTCTTTATGATAAACTATCAAATTATGTTCCTTTTCCTAATCCCTGTGGGTAAATTAGGAAATATAATTTGATTTTTATCCTAATTAATTATATAAATATAACAAATAGTTCCTGTGGGATAAAAATTCATTATATTAAGTATAAGTAATTACAATTAATGTCTTTGTTTCTTTATGTGATCAAAATAACCAAACTTAATATATAATTTTATTCAATTGAAGATGCTGTGGCTACTCCTCAATTAAATAATATTATATGGATCACTAGACATTTAAAAACAAAAATCAGAATGTTTCATGCAATCCATATGATTATCCAAAACTCCATTTTCAGATTTGAGACCAAATAATCAAATCATATCAAAAATAAACATGAAGCTTAATTGATTTATGTTTGAGCATTTACACGGGCATAAAATACCCTTAATTCCTTAGAATATATGATACAATATTTGAGCACATCAATGATACTTAAATGCAAAATTAAAGCATCATCTTCAACTTTAAGAGAAAAAAAAAAAAAAAATCGAAACTGAACAATCCAAATTTTCCACAAACTGAATTGAGTCAACCATGATTTCATTATCAAATCAGAAAAGAACTTATGAAACTTCAAAAAGTAGCCCATATGCAGTTTCTTTATTTTCTAACATCAAGTATTGAATCAAAGATTCTCAACAACGATGACATAAAGTTTTCCAAGTTTCGTGAAAAACATCAAGGCGAAGGTATCAATTTGCTCTGATACCAACTGTTAGACTTTATAAAATATCACAATGATATTTGAACATACATATATACTTTTAACAAAATAGCATATATGAAAACTAAATGCGGAATGAATCATCATACCTCCTGCCATTGATATTTGGAAGAAATCCGATTGTGTATAAGATGCTTCTACACTCTAGCAACCTCCTTTAGATGGTGTATTTTATTGAAGAATGTTGAGTGTAGGGACCTTATACATGGCTCACCTATATATAGTGTCTTGCCATCAAAGACACTAAGAAGGTGTAGAGTCTTTTACTTTATGACTCACATTATGCTCAAGTTAGTGGGACAAGATAATGGATTAAGGGATTAAATTCATTGGTTAGTGGGGAGATCAAAGGACCACTTTATGAAGTTTATAATAGTATTAATAATAAAATAATAAACTTACATTTAATTCCTCCACTTATTCCATTACATTCATTGTTAAAATTGACTTTTGATTTTTTCTTTATATCAATCCCCATAAAAGAATCTTTATATTGTTTGTGCTTAAGAAAATTTATGAACGTGGAGACGCATACTGATCGATGACTAATATGTCAATATTGAGACTAAATAAGTCTTAAGAAAAGTAATATTTAGAGCTTCGCGTTGAAGCTCTTTCTACAACTGTTTTTTACCCATTTTTTTCGAACTTTATCAGTGAAATGTTGCATTAAGAAAATTTGAGAGAGAAAAATAAAATTGAAAACGAGAAAGTACATGAAGATGGGAGATTCCGATCACATTTTACAACTCTTTTTAAACATGATCATATCTTTTGAAATGTACCAAATCTGGAAATTATTTCAGACTCATATACAACATGCACATGTTACTCATGTGCTCACAGATCCTTCTGCAATGATTTACACAAAATAAATAGATATGTACAGCCAAAAAGGTTTTCTGAAGTGTCCACTTTTTCTTATATATATATATATATATATATATATCTTCAACATTTAAACTTTATTTAAATGTTTTGAAGCTAGTTTTGGATATCATTTTTATTTATTTTTTCGTATGATATGAAGTAATAAATTAACATTCCAAAGTGGATTTCTTTTAATATATATATTTATCCTTAGAAATAGTTGTAGAAAAATAAAGGCATGGTACTCATTTCTTGTAGTTCAATGGATTTAGGATAATATAAAACATGCAAGAAAATTTTGGGTGAGGGCATAGCTCATTAATATGGCGGAACCCCCTATTCTTTGTACCTCCTCCGTACCACAATATCTGTCGTTTTAGAGATTTTTTTTGTTCCAAAATATTTGTCGCTTTAGGATTTCAATACATATTAATTACCCATTTTCCAATTTAACCCTTATTTAATACACCTAACAACTCTATCTTATTTACTCCAATGCAATTAAGGGTATTTTAGGTCTTCTTTTTTTTAACCAAAAATCATGTTATTTATTTGGATTCTTAATACCCTTGCAACTGTCTAAAACGAAAGAAATTTTGGAATGAAGGGAGTAATTTGTTCGTAATTCGAGAAATTTCTGATTTAATGATATTATTGTAATGATCATTTCTTTCAATGAATGAAATAAATAAGCGTGCAGCCTCTGACTTTGTTGATTAGGTTCGTCAATTCTACTAAAAATAATGAGGGGTGCAAATTACTGAGTTATTCTTAATTCGAGGATCCTGAGTGTTATTTTTAAGTTTCAAGGGTGCAAAGTACCCATTTTCCCTATTTTGGGGGAGCAAAGTGTCAAACACCCAATATTAAGTATTAAAAATTTGGATTTTGGAAAAACTTAAATCAAATGAAAATGCATCATTCAGAATTGGGCCATAACAACTAATCTGCTGGTTAGTGATTAAACAGATTGCATAAATGTAAAAATGGCAATCATCATAAACACATAACTGAAGGTACAATTTTGCTCACAACCAAACATATTTTTTTTTTATTGGATTCAATAACCAAACATTCAACAATTTCACAAAACAAACTCCAAAAGAAGAAACATACAAATATGAATAAAACTATAAACTTGGAAACAAGTCTATTTTATTCAGGAATCAAACCATTAAGATTCCAATATTCATCAGACTAAGCTGCCTGAAAAAATACAATCTTGAAAATTTAAAAAACAAACAAAACCAAACACAAAACAAGACTCCATAAAGAAAGTAGCCAAATGATCGACTGAGTTAACTCAGTGAGAAGAGATCTTAAGGTTGAGAGATTTATTGAACCATGTCTTCCAACTTCCGGAACCTTTTCGAGACATCGGAGATTCCTTCTCGCCATTGGAGATGTCTTTCTCTGTTTTAGGTTTCTTGCAAAGCATGAAGTTTCGAACACCGACCGACCCAATTGAAGTCCATGGACTCAGAGCTTCACAAAAGAAAGATTCAATCCAAACTATAAATTGAAGTAGAACGCAAAAGACATTGTGCATTTTCTAATTGGTAACAACGCCCCTACGTTATTGTTATTTGCAATAACCCCTTAGTGTGCTTGTCGTTCCAAGTATTTTTGGTGAATTGCGAGAAGAGTAACAATTATACCCCCAAACTTATATTTTCAATAAAAATCGAAAACACATCATTCACTTAAAGTGACAACACCCCTATGTTGTTTTGAGAATATAGCAATAACACATAACACACTTGTTCTCTTAATTAATTGGCGACAACCCGCCATAACCCCTATGAATTATTGGAGTATTTTCATCTATTTGTCTGCGATCAAGCCTTATTTTCCAAATTAAATGTGGTGAGCTAGTAAAATCTAGGAGTTTTTTGCTAATAAAAAATAACACAAATATTTTTTTCTATTTTTTGCTAATTAGGTAAATTAAAAAAAAACAGGGGTGTTTTTGTATATTTGTCTGGGAAAATCAATGGGTTTTTTGCTTTGCTAATAAAGATAACACAAGTTTTTTTTTTTGGCTAATTAGGTCAAAGAAAAAAGAAACAGGGGTGTTTTGGCATTTTAATCAAATAAATAATGAACCCAATCAAAATTCAATCATTAAAACAAATCAATTTCAATTCAATACAAAATCTAATAAATTACAAAATTGATTATTAATTTATTACCTTCAGTTCCAGAAATAGGGCAATAGAGCATAAAACTATCAAGATCAGATCCGAGAATCGGGAGCCTGCCCTCACGCGCGTACGATTTCAACGCGGTATCAATCACGGCAGCAACAAGCTCTTCCTCATTCACCACAAATCGAATCGGGCCAGCGCTTCCAATAACCGTAACACTAATTAAGAACCGGTTTCCCTTAACGGATTGATTCTTCTTCTGCTTGTACAGCAACATTATTGTTTCTTCTTCAATATTTTTATCTAAAAAAATAGAAAATAAATCGAATCAAACAAAAAAGGGGGGGTTTCGTTTAATTCGGTAAAATTCAGGGGTCGACGCCGATGCAGCGGTAATACCAGCCTTCCATACAGGATCCGAAACAGAAAGAAATCGAAATCCCTCTTCTCAACGAAGAAGGGATGACCATTAACTGCGCACTGGAGATTTCCACCATTCACAACGGGGATAAAACTTGAAGATGTTGATTAAGCTGTGTTGGTTTTATTTAGGGGAAATTGACAAGGGACAGAGGAGAAATGGGTGGTGGGGTTACATATATATATGAATGAATTGGAATTAGGGTTTGGGGATTGGGGAAAAAGTGAATTTGATAGAGATGTGAGATCCGGTGGATCTTTTTTGACCGGTGAGGATCCTCTATACCACTATTAGTGTACCATTCTTGTGTACCACTAATAAGTAATCGCCACATGTACATGTGGCAATTATTATAATTGTTACATGTATATGTGGCAATTACTTATTAGTGGTACACAAGTATGGTACACTAATAGTGGTATAGAGGATCTTGAGCCTTTTTTGACAGGAAAAGGAAATATACGATGCCGCTTCAACCGACCCGGGTCTTTTGGGGAGTTATGCCACGTGTATATACAATTTACTAATTTAGTCTCTATTTTGGTCCACTTTCTTTTTTGCAAAATGGGATTTGCCTTTTTGGGTTAATTTTTTTTTTAATTAAAAAAGTTTTTTTTTTTTAGAGATGGACGTACAATAATAGTTGCATAAATTATGTAATAAATTAATGGGAATGGAACTTAGAACTCTTGGTCTTCAAGCATCAGTTTTGCCATTAGACTAAGATTTATTTGGCTTTCGATTAATTTTAATTTTATTGTATTTACCAAAAAATAATTTGAATTCATTCTTATATAGTGTATTTTCTTTTATTTTCCTTATAGCATTCAGATCTTATTTTTGGGTTAATATCGGTCGCACATATTGTGATGATTATTTTAAAAATAAATCCTGATAATGAACAATTTTCTTTCATGAAAACCTTAGGATGTTTAAACATAAATCAAGCAGGTTTTCTAAATTAAAACAAAGTCATGATATCGTTACTTAATCAAATAAATAAATAGTCAAACTATTTACTTTTTACTATAAAGGCATGGCAATTGATATAGCCAGAGCAATTATGACAATACCAGAGCAATATTATTATTATCTCAATATTATCCTTAGCTAAAAATTCGTTTATTTTTTATTTTCTTTTTTATCACCTCCACGGCTCCACCCTAGCAGGCATGTCGAGTTTTTGGCAAATTAACTACATGTGGTATATCTAATGGACAATTTACCTCCCTATAATATGAAAATAGACAATTTACCTCCACGTAAAATGAAATAATGAGCAATTAACATCTTATTGATATGAAATAATGAGCAATTAGTATTCGCTCCGTGCTACGCACGGTGTCACATAAATTAGTATAAATGTTAGTGTTAGAAGCTGAGAGTGTCTTTCATTACATTGAATCAAATTTTAAACTTGTCTTCAATTTACAAATAGAAAATGTATAAAGAGACACAAGATATTCATTGGATTAATATGCATAAATGTGCTCTTTAACTCCTTGTAATATTGCATAATGGACATTTTACCCCTTGTAAAAATGTAAAAATGTAAAAATTGAGAGGGAGGCAGTGTGATTCTTTTATAGAAAACACATGGAGATATTGTGTCCTTTTATTTATCACAAGACAGGTAATTTTTTTCCTTTACTTTGTTGAGGTCTTTTCATCAACTCCATAACGCAAAACATGTCAAACGCAGGCTTCATGTCATGTCGGGTTTGTATATAATATGGGGTCGTTTGGTAGGGTGTATGGGATTAAGGTGGATTAGATCAGAGCCGGATTGAAGGTCATATTAAAAATACGTTTGTTAGATTTGATTAACTCATATTACATTAAAGCAATAAAATGTAATATGTTTAGGGAAATTATGAGTTTAAGCATATATTAATATATTTTCACTACTTAATTGAACATATTATGTTAGATAAGATATATCAATTCATCGAAGCCATTTGTATAATTCATATAAGAGTAAGAGTTGATTTTTAGTTCGAATGCCTCCATGTTAATTGTAAATTGATATAAATTTTAGTTTGTGATTTATTTATGTAGAATGTGTTTCCATTTTAAGAGATTTAAGAAGAATTTATGATATGTTAAAAATATGTAATATGTAAATTTGAGGTCATAAGTGACATTTCATCGAATCCATATTCACCCAGATTAACTAATCCACCCATGCCTGGGTGAATTATAATCTAGTCTTAATACCGGGTCATAAGGATTTAATCCATTTGACCCGGTATTAGAGTAGTGCCACCAAACGTTGTATTATCTCATATTAATACATATAATATGACCTAATAGTGGAAAATGGTATAATAGTAAAGTTGAGGCTATAAAATCAAGAGATTTTGGATTTGATTTATATCTTTTAGTTTAATATTATTATTTTAATAGTTGATTTTTCATATAATTTAATTGCAATCCAATATAATTTATGATTTAGTGATATAATTACTGTTCAAAAGAATATTTTAAGTTCAGGTGAAGCAAAAATCATGAAAGAGCTTCTAGCAAACGTCATTTTATGATCTTACATTATTCTGAGTTTAGCATCTTCTTCGGTTAGATAAGCCTAGATCAATGAAATAATCATGCCTATAATAAGTGTTTGGTTTGACTAATTACAAGTTGGGTCCGTCCGAAAAAGTAATGTGGATGGGTTTTGGCCCAGTCTCGCGGGTTTCGCGAGACCGGGCCAAAACCCTTCCAAATGAGTTTTCGTCAAATCCATGAAACTCATCACAAACCTATTAAAAAATCTATCTTCAAACTCTTGAAACCTATAAAACATTGATTTGACACCTACCATTTATTTTTTTCCCAAAATTCTCTAAAAAAGATATTGTTTTGACACCTGTTACCTACTTTTTCCCCAAATCCCAACATCCAAAATCAATCCAAGTGGGGTTTCAACTTTTTAAGAACCACAAAACTCAACATCCAGAACATAACCAAATGTGGTTTCAAAGGTTTCACCAAAACCTCCCAAATTATTTTTTTTAAATCAAAACCCGCGAAACAGAGACAAAACCCATCCAAATAGACCCTGAGTCACTCACCTTATTTTGATTGATTGCAATTGGGGCTCTCTCCCTATAATTCAACAATCAGGCCCAAGACCAAATTTTTATGTTACAACTTTACCCTCCAATTTTAAAAGAAAAAATTACACTCCATGTCCTTTCCATATATCACAAGTCATAATTAATGCGATTATGTATCCAAAATTCCAAATCTCAGTTAGGAGCAGTACACAATTTTTTTTCCCCTAATTTTGAGACTAGGCTTGTGGACTTTTTTTTTATATATACTAACATTTACCTGTCAATTTTTTTTTTAATCAATGAAAGTAATTTTGAACCAATTTTTAGTCAGGAGCCGTACACATTTTTCACGTTTTTTTTCTGTAATTTTGGGACCACACATGTGCGCACAAGCAATAATAGGTCTGGGAGAAAGTGAACTCAATGAAATAATATTTTTTCACGTATTTCTGTAAAAAAAAATTCGAAAAAGAAATGAAATAATATTAAATTATAATCCATCCAGATTTTTTTTGGTTAATCCATGAAAGTAAACTCATTAATACAAAAATCGTGAAATGAAAATAATAATTTGATCATATTAAGTTTAGTTTTGTAGAAAATATGAGGGATACTTTTGTCAAATCAAATAATCATGGCAGAAACATGTGAACCGAACACTATATTTCATTGATGGACTAATTATTAATTTATTATTCTGGATAAGATTTGTAACCAAATATCATTTAATAATATGCTCAATATAATATTAAGCGTAATAAACAATCTAGTCCAATTTTATTGGTCAAGTGGAACGGCCCCAAATATTACTACATAGTCAAAGCGTGAAACTGTATTTTAATATTTTTAGTTAATTTTACATTGTCTTCTTTTATAGTTCCAATGTGTCTCTCTTAAATTTATCATAGTAGGTACTATGTGGACCACTTTATCAAAAAAAGGTACTATGTGGACCTGTGCAATTAAAAAAAATTATAAAAATATTGTCAATTTGATCAATCAACAAAACCGTAGCCATTAAATTAATTTGTCACGTCTCTAAAAATATATAAGGGTGATTTACACTCAAACCCCTGAAGTTTAGTCATATTACAAAAATATCCCTATAATTTCAATTTGACATGAAACAACATATATATCCGTACTCTACTTAACTCGCACAATAACTTTCATTTAATATAAAATTACATAGAATATCTTAAATTATTCCTTTTTAACAATATATATATCCGTACTCCATTTAACTCGCACAATTTGACATCATCAAATTCCTTTAATTTTTAACGTCGTAAGGGTTTTTTTGTAAATAGGCCATATCAGAGGGGGTGTCCCTTTAATTTTTGAAACAACGGTGAGTTTCTTGTTATATGTCCAAATCTGAGGGGTCTAGTGTAAATCACCCTTATTTAGGGTGAGTTTGGTCCAGCGGTGGGAGCTCTTAAAAGCACTTTTAGACCTCCATTGTGATTTTTAAAGTGTTTGGCCCCAATTATAAAAATTGATTTTAGTCAATCGTGATTTTAATGGTGTTTGGCCCCTAATATCATAATCACTTTTGGGATCTCTAGAAGCTAAAAATTGACTTATTTCAGAAGTTACTAAAGTGTTACTTTTGCAAAAGCTATTATCCAAAAGCAATTATTTTATAATTGAATTTTATCATAATCAATTATTGCCAAAATTCATTTTAGTAAAATTAATTCTCCTATAATTGATTTTCAAATCGCTAGGCCAAACTCACCCTTAATATCTAACACACCGCCATTCTTGTTGAACATTTTATTACGTGTATATTAATATAATTGTATATAGTATAATTTTGTCATGCCCAATTTACGTATTTCTATATTTGAAAACATTGTTCAAAGAAGAAGGTTTGCCATGTTATATGAAAACATTTTTCTTTGAACAATATATATGACTCATATATGTTTCTTGGTAGGTAAACATATTTAATTTGGTTAATTTAGATTGCCACGTGGTAACGTAAACAACTTGAATTAATATTTATACAATTAAAAATTAAAAGAACATGTAAATTCCTAACATTTGAGAACGAGAGGTTCTTGAATGTATCCATATTGAGTTAGCTAGAACAGGGATTAAAGAAAAATGAATGTATATTCCAAAATAAAATGTGATACAATATGAAAATCATATATTATGCCCTTATTTCATAAAATAACAATTGAGTTAATGGCAATTTATCCCCTTAATATTCATAATGTTCAATTTATCTTCCTGTAATTTGAAATTGTGAACCCTGTAATGTTTATAAAAGTTTATGGTAATGTGGTAGCTTATCCCCTTGTTTTATGATAAATGTGACAATTTATCCCCCTGTGTTATGATATATGTGGCAATTTACCCCCTTTTCCCCCCTATGTTACAAAATACATTTCATGTCCACTGTCAATTTCGGCAAGTGAGTTACACTTTCTGCCTCAAGGGGTAAATTGCTTCTTTAAAATTTTCATAGGGGATAAATTACTTTTTTTCAAATCACAAGAAAAATTGAAAAATAATGAATATCACATGGGTAAATTGCCATTAACCCAATGACAAGTGTACCATGATTGACTTAGTCAGCTTTAGCATGTTCATATATATAGTTGTCTTTCAACTTGAAAATATTTGTCTACAATTGACTTAAAAATAGTGTTATAAATTTCTATTTTTTACTTTTTACTTCAACATCTTGTTTATATTTTAAGATTCTCACTTTATATTTCTATACGAAAGTACAAAAGGTGTTGTACTATCCTTCATATCACAATCACAATTTTTTCACTTGGCTTTGGACTCTCATATTTGAGAGTCCAAACTTAAACATTTAAATGATTTTCAAATTTTTGACAAAACTTATCATTTTTCTAATTTGAGTTATAAATGGCCTCTTGAAAAGGTATGACTTCAATTATAAGAGAAACTATAACTTTTGCACAAAAACTGAGCTCCAAGAGACATGTTATATTTTAAAACTCATAAAAAATTATCACTTTGGCCCCTCATATTTGATAGG
Source organism: Penstemon newberryi var. newberryi (assembly GCA_030819805.1). Taxonomy (NCBI): domain Eukaryota; kingdom Viridiplantae; phylum Streptophyta; class Magnoliopsida; order Lamiales; family Plantaginaceae; genus Penstemon; species Penstemon newberryi. The sequence goes on along the minus strand of JAUALY010000001.1, from coordinate 74,514,781 downwards.
CCAAAGTGAATTGTTAAAATGCCCTTTGGCTGGGAAAGCTGCAGAAAATTGAATAAGCTATTGTACTTGCCCATTTGTACTAAGCTTTTGACCTTTTGTATATAAATAATAATTAAAAGTAATTTGTTAAAATATAAACGACTTGTTGGAGTGACATGGTGTGATTATTAAAAATTAAAATCTTAAAATATAAATTAGTTGTTGGAGTACAGGGTAAAAAGTAGAATTGTATAACACTGTTTACCGCTTAAATTTTAAACTTGAAAGGAACGTTGAAGATGGCCAAAGGATACTTCCTTATGAAGATTGATAATATAGTTGAATGAGTTTGATGAATTCCCAATAAATTTTGGGACAATCGATTCTAGAAAATCTTGATCGAGTCGATGAGGCCTTAGCCAAGTGGTTAAGGATGAGACTTAATGACCAAGGTGTCATGTGTTTAACTGCTATGAATGTGGGTATTTTCTCTAGTTTAATACTAGCATTTGTAATTAGTTTACTTTGATATCAATGTAATAATATAATTTAATATAATGTTTGATGTAACGGTGTATTCACCATATAAAAAGAAACCTTGTTCGAGGTTTGTGACAATCGAAAAGGAGCTTCGAACTGAGAGGTCAAAAGGAAATCATCATCTAGAATATAAATCATTGAATCATGGCTATATCTTTAAAATGTATATAGTTCATGTTTGGCTTCAGAAAAATCATTTAATTGTAACCATACACAAAACTTAGGGATGTTATATATATTTGCACTTGTTCTTCTTAAACTTCAGACGTCCAATTGTACAACAAGACAAGGGGCTACCATATAAATTGGGCTTCAACTAAACGATACTCCTCGGATAATTGGTCCAAAAAGGCTTCTTGCAGTAGGAGATTAAATCAATTCACTTAATATTTCAAGTCAATAGGCCGCTAATTAAACGATGGGAAGCCCAAAGACTAATAAGCCCAATTCAAACTAGGCCTAAAGCTCATAACCATTTATCTAGGGCTGTCAATGGGTCGGATTCTGATCGGAATCAGGCTCGTTCGGATCCGGCTCCATTTATATCGGATCGCAACCTTTCGGATCTTGTTTGGATTGTACTCGAATCTATTTTTTGAATCCAATGGATCTTAGTCGGATTTGGCCGGATTTCGGATCTTTTTGGAACTCAATAAAATTTTTATTTAAAAAATTAAATTAATATTTTTTCTTAAAACAAGTTTATTAGTTTTTCAATTTTATTTAATTTTAGCTCACATGTTCAAACTTTCTTTACTAATATTCATATTTGTAGATGAAAATATTGGTTTAAATAAATTTATAAACGAGTTATAAATTACTATCTTCTTAAATTGATGGTGGAAAATTATTAATGTTACTTACTTCTTTAAAATATTATGTATATATATCATTCTTTTTATTTATTGTCGGATACAAATCTTTAACGGATCGGACCGACCTAAATCCGTAATCGCTCCATGTGTTTCGGATTACTGATTTTTATAATCGGATCAGGTCCATCGAATCTCTAATCGGACAATTATTCTAATAAATCGGACCGGGTTCGGACATATGAATTGAAATCCGCCCCATCGACAGGCCTATGTATCAAAATTTCGATACGTTTTCGCCGAAAACATTGAAAATATTTTTGTTTTAAGTTAATTGAGACGAAAATATGGTATAATTTCTGCTTTAGTATATTTTTTTAGTTCACAATTTTTCCAAATATTTTCCTAAAAATCTCAAGAAGTTTATGAATTTTGACTAACCGAAACATTTCTCGAAAAGGAATGCATGCTCATAACTCATTATTAAACACTAAACGAAACAGGATCAAAGCATTGTAAGTTGTAACAATATTGTGTCCATTATTCTTCAAATAGAACCAAGAGATTATCAACCTTAACAATTTATTGGGTTTAAAGATGAATTCTATTTTGTATACTCGAATTATGTAGATTTCTTAAAATACATCCTTGGAATAGAAAATTAACATTTTGCATCCTCAATCCAACTGTTTAATTTCAAAATATAACCCCAAAATTGAAAAATATTAGTCTGCATCCTCAATTCAAATGTTTGATCCACCCTACAAGTGTAAGTGCAGGTCATAAAAGTTTTGGTGTCACATGATGGATTCACTCTAGAAGAATATGTGTGGGTTCACACAAATTTTTAATTTGCACACTTGTCATTTGTCAAAAGATCTATATATGTGACATCAAAGTGTAATAAAAGATTCAGCTCATAGCGTAATATAATCTGGTAAAAAAATGGGTTTGGTGTTGTATTAGTACAACAACCCCGTTTTCGGGAGATTATTTGGTACAACTGTTGCATGGATGACGTGGTGCAACAAACGGTTTAGATTTGATCAAAATAGTGTATACATACCAATACATGTTGGAGATGGGATTATGGAGTTAACATTCCCTTAAATTTAGGAACTTAATTTAATCTTACCTTGTGTTGTACCATGTCATCCATACAATCGGATGCACCAAATAATTTTTCCCCATTTTCTACTGACACTAGATTAAGAAAATAAATTTTATAACCAAAAATTTAACTGTTAATCACCAAACTTAACTCCAATCATCAAAATTAACTACCAACAACCAAACTTAATTTTTTTTCTCCCATAAATTCATATCAATCATCTGATTTTATACTTCAAATTTCAACTAATTTTACACTACAAATTAAAATAAGGAAAAGGGGCAAATCTGAGCCAGTATCAGGTTTTGGGCCGGAATGTTGATAGGAGCCTCAAGCCCATAATTTTGGAGCAAGACAGCTGATTCAGGCCCAGCCTTTTGAAGCTGAGAATGGTTATTATATTGGGTTGTGATCCGTGTACCATCTCAGCCCAATAGAAGAGAATTGTTTTGGTGAAATTGTTGTTTTTAGGCCTGTCAATGGGTCGGACTTGGACAGGATCAGGGTCGCTCCGGCTCCGACTCCGATTTCTAAAAGTCGTATTGGGATCTGCTCGGATTTTTCAAAATGGCTACCGGATCAAACAGGATTGTACACCTTCTTTGCAAATAACTACGGAAGAAATCGAAAGACATGAAAAAACAAGAAATGAAAATATAAAGATGTTAGAATATATCGGAAAAATGGCAAATTAGGCATGAGCAAAACAGGACCAACTTAGGCACAAGTAGAGCAAATAAATTTCGAAAGAGAAATATTTTGAGAAACTCGAGATGAGAAATTATTTAGTACATCCGCTACACCACGTCACCAACTGCACGTGGTGCAGTAACCCAATTATAGTTAAATATTGTGGACTTGGAATCATGTTATTATTTCATGATAAAACATTATCCAGAATTTACATCTTGAAAAACATGAGTTAGAACCCAATTAATGTGGACTTTAGAATAAACGTAAATCGATAAAGTTTCAAAGTTATTCTAAAACTCTAAAAACTCCACGAGAAAACAGCAAAATTGCAACAACAATCCTGTAATTTTGGGATTATTTTAAATATAGGCATGTAACTATAATAGGTGTGCATTTAGTCTTTTAACTTTCATCTTATTTCAACTTTAGTCTCATGCATTTATTATGTAACTCATTAAATTTTAATTTTTGCCCCTACTTTTATGAAAGTTAAATGACGAAATATGTTATGCATAAGATTAAAATTGAAATAAAATAATTGTCAAAGGAGTAATTTTTTTTTTTTTAGTGAGTCAAAGGATTAAATTGAAAGGTCAAAGTTAAATAAATAAGAACTATTTTTGACAGGGTCCCAAAATTAAAGAACAATGTAGGATCTAAGGCACTATCAGTTGACTCAAAATCAATTGGTGTTAGGAAAGGCACGTGTTGGAATAATTTATTAACTCAAAGCAACAACTAAGTGAATCTATCAATTGAGTTAATTGAATTAGATGATTTTTTATGATAACAAAAGAGACGAGTTAAAGTCATCAGCCAAGTCTTATAAACAACCAAGTAATGGAAGTTTAGGGCCTGTTTGTTTGGCGTTCCAAAAATTATTTCGTGTTTGAAAAATGCCAAAGAAACATGTTTTCTACTTTCTTAAATAAATTTTTCACCTATCAATTTTTTCAAACTTCTCTCTCAAAAGCCAACCAAACAACAATTTTCTTATCTCTAAACAAAACATATACAAACTCTACTCTGATTTGATATAAAGTAACATATCTCTTACACAATTTATCTCACATAACAAACATGATTTGTCATAAAGTCTTACACATCTTATACTTACAATCTAACTCTTCCAAAAAAACTTACACATACTTCATTTCTCAAACCACCCTCTCAAAATTCAAACAAACAACATTACGCAAATCGAGATTATTTCACAAACCTCCACCACTACTCTCCTAAACTACTTTCCAAAACTCCAAACAAACATGCCCTTTGTGTTTATATATTCAAACATACGAGTATTGAGAAAGCTAATTAAGTATCATACTCAAAGGTTTGAATAAATTAATCAACGGGGTTTGTCTGATTAATTTATGAAGTAATCTATCAGCTAATTTCAAGTGAAAACAACCAAGTGAAGACTTCACTAGAAGAGCTTAGTACATATAAGAAGTTTAATCAGCCAAGTTACTTAATCAGATGACTAATTCAAGAGCTAAGTTATTTGTGACAACATACGGCGGAACGTCGGACATCAAAGTGCATTAAATGCATCTGACAGATCCGTACATGAACATAGTCTGAAACAATGAAGAGCCGCCTGCAACATTATAGCCGTTTGAAGTTGGTAGAAAGTGATAGAGGCATTCTTGGAAACGTTGGATCTTTCAACGACCATAATTTCGTTCATCCTTCTAAATAGTCTCAGATTTGAAGTGGAGAAACAACTTTTGCATATTCAAATCAAGCACAAATATGAGAGCAAACCACTAAAGTGTTCTAGGTGATAAGTTTATTGCGTTGAATAAAAACTCGGTGTTTTTAGTTACAATAAGGTTGTAATTGCTTGTTTATTTTTTAGCGATTTAAACAGATTGATAGGTGTTTAGTTTCTGAGTGATCTAGACATCTAAACTAGGTGCTAGGAAAGATTCTTAGTAATCTTTCCATTTTTACTTGAGTGTAAAAGTTCCTTGGGCTTATAACTTGTAAAAGCCAAGTGTTGTATTAGTCTAGGTGATTAGTACAAGTGCCTTCCATTGTTGGGAAGAAGAGTGGACTAAAGTGATTACACCACCCTGGAACCTTGATAAATTATGTATTCATTTATATTATGAACTTGCATTTCTTATAAACATATCAGTCATCTGTTAGCTTAAGTATTTGAAGAACTGAAAAGAATTTTAAAGGGGCAAAAATTATTTTGTTTACAAAATATCTTTTAACAAACGTTTGATTTAAAACCCTGTTTATTTCGCTACACACAATCTCAAAAGCTCTGATTTTAACAAGTGTATTGACTTTGATGAACCATTAATAGTTGAGTACTTCACTAAGTTGTCTGCTGAGTGCTGACAACTAAGTGATTTATTAATCTATTTGCAAGAACATCCGAGTGAACTGCTTTACATAAGAATATTTCGAGTAACTTAGAAAAGTTTTAAAATGTGTATTTACACCCCGAGACCATTTTGATCACTTGGGACCCAACATCACATGCACTTTCCTTATAGTGCATTTACACAAGCGTTCACGGTATTTGATTGTAACTCCACCCACAAACTCAATTAGGATGTCACAGGATAATTGTTGTCATCCGCACACTCAATTAGAGTATGGGCCCAAAATATTTGGCTTAATTTCTTCAATGAATGAGTGAAGCAGCTTACGTAACAAGCACTAGATATTTTAACCCAAGTGCAGCACAAAATCTCATGGTCCAGTAATCAATCAAGTTCCAAAGTCGGCCCTTCGATACATATTCAAGAATCCAGAAAGAGACTTTACTTTTATAATGAGAAAAGAAAAGACTTATTAAAAATTCACAAAAACTATTTCAGATTACAAGATCTCCACTCAATAAACTAAATGAAAATTTCAACTTTTGGAAGCCTAAAAGTAAATTTCTGAAAAGAAAAAGGAGCACATATCAAACTTTCAACAAAGGAAATGAAATCAAAAAGGACTAGAAACTCAATAGTGAGTTGGTGGGTCTCAACCCAGCTCATAATCGACATCAATTTTTACATAATTATTTTCAATTCGCATTCAACTTCGGACACGTAAGGAGAAATTATGTAGTGCAACTGTTGCACCATGTTATCAGATATATATTGTGCAGTCAACCAATACACTTGTGACATATGGAGTAATAATCCACATCACTCAATGTTTTGGCAATGTGAATACATCTTTTAAAATCCTAAATTTTTGTAACATGGTCCAGAAGTAGAACACGGGATGATATCAATTATCACTTCACATGTCACAAGTGTAGTGGTGGGCTGCACCACGTGTACTTGATGATGCGTTGTAGGACTTGCACTAAATAATCTCTCGAAATAAAATAATCATCTAAATTTTCCCGGAAGAAAAATATGTGTATTTCGATACGACTGAAGTAAATTGAGCATTATGCTTATTATAAGTATAAGAGGTATATGAAAATTAATCAAAAAGAATTGAGCAAAACCCACATTTGCCGCCCAAATGTGAATTTTATTATGCTTTAATTAATAAATAAAACCCCTTTGCAGAAATACTTAATTGTATCAATGATGCAACCATACTACCAATGGAATTGAACCTAATAAAAGCTGTCGGAATCATGTTATGATTTATTTAGTATTTGTTCGACAATAATGGTGTACAACAAGCATTATAGAAGAAATTAAGTTGCATCAAATTGATAAAGACTCGAATGATAGGGACTTAATTGATAGGTACAAGAATTTATGTTGTTTAATGTCTTCCTTAATCATTTATTGACTAAATGATTAAGCATCCAGCTAAGATGGCATGAAGATTAAATTAACTAACAAATTGCACCTACATTATTCATGTTTTGACGTTGATTCCCTTAATTATCGGTTCATTCAATTTAATAAAGTATAAGTTACTTCATTAAGAGCTTACAAAGTCCCTATTATTATACTTGCATGAAAAGAGTACCTATTATTATTTTTATTATTATCAATTTTTTAATAGAAATCATCAAACCTCCTACTATTATTTTCCGCCATAAGAGCTCCGAATTTTTATTTTTATTTTTATTTTGTTTACAAAGGACCTACCCTACGGGTTACAAAATAAACTACAAGCCCCTTAAAAAAACGAGTGAATAGCAAAATAACTCCCTGTGTTATTTTAAATAGGCAATTTAACTCCTTGTGATAAATAAAAGGGCAAAATACCTCCCTGTGATATTCTAAATAGGCAATTTAACTCCCTGTGATAAGAAAAATGGCAAGATACCTCCCTGTGTTTTTATAAAAGAAGCACATTGTCTCCCTCTAAACTGCTCATCAATTCATATCACGGGGAGTTAAATTGCTCATTATTCCATTTCATAGGGAAGTAAATTGCCTATTTTTATATCACAAGGAGGTAAATTGCTCATTTTCACAGGGAGTTAAATTGCCTATTTTTGTTTCACAGGAAGGTAAATTGTCCATTGGACATATCACAGGGAGTTAACTTGCAAAAAACCCTTCAAAAAACTGCAACTAATCTCAAGGGGACTAACCGTCCTCCTCTCGCAATGGAATGATCAAGCTTTGTGAAAGCATCCGTACAAGTGTTACCACTTCTTCTCGCATGAAAGATTCTAGTATTATTTTACTAATATCTTATAATCTCAATATTTCATCTAAAACTAATTTAAGTTATAAGTGTCTCAAAATTTCAATGAACGACACTTAAACCAATTTTCACAACCAAATTAAAGTGCAGTCGAACGAAAAGTAATCCTTAATAGCTCATAGAGATTTTGAGCTTCGAATCTCATCTAGATTGTAAATATTTGTGAGCAAAATATGATTTATCCGTTCTTAGCTAAGTTGTCAATCTACAAAACACCTAATTCACAAGATGTTTAACTATTTAAGTGGTGTAATTACACTATTAGCACTTCATTAAAAGTACATAAACAATGATACAATACAAAAGTGCAACAACCTTTGAACTAATATCTCCAATTAAACAATCACAACTTTCTTAAATCTTAACCCAAGTTCAGCACAAAATTTCATGGTCCAATACCAATCAATATAGAGTTCCAAAGTTGGCCCTTCTTCCCATATTCAAGAATCCCAAAAGAGACTTTCCTTTTATTATGCGAAAAAAAAAAAAAAAAAAACTTTTCATAAATACACATAAACTATTGCAGATCCACCCTTGAGAATTACAAGATTTCCACTCATTAAACCACAAGAAAAACTTCCAACTTTCCAAACCCTAAAAAAAAAAGTAAAAAATAAAAAAAAAAGAGCACATATCAAACTTTGATTCAACTAGAGACTTTTAACTTAATGAAACCAAAAAAAAAGGACTAAAGAGTAGGGACCCAAATAGAGCCTTGTTTGGGTCTCAACCTCATATCACAAACCGGGTCAACCCAATGGGTCAACTCAATTTCCAAGCCGAAGTAGCAATCAATGGCCTTGTATGCCAACCCAACATCAAGCACCCATTATTTTCCTCCACCCTATACCCATCCCCACCCGCAAACAATGCCAACAACATACTAGCTTGCTTATACGCATTCGAACCCAAATGAACCGGTTCGAATCCCGCCTCACCGAACCGGACCCTCCATTTATCCAAACTCTCGTGCCTCTCGACCCGATCCACACCGTCACAAGCCACCACATTGCATATTTGCCGACCCAAATAAACCTCACTCATCACCTTATCTTCATCACTCACCACCCCCTCACCCCCACTCTCCAACGAGTCGAATAGGGTCGAATAATAATGCAACGACTCCGTAAACCTATCCAAGAATCCGGACCCGTTATGATTCGCCTCTTGCTCGACAACGGTTAAGATTTCGGGCTTTAAATCCTTAACCAATCCCAAAACCTTCTCGATTGCGCCAACCCTAGCTAACAATTGATGAAATTCAAAGATCGAATTTATCGCCACGGTTTCGCCTTCCCTTAAATCGAACATGGAAGATTCTAGATCAGCTAAAGAATTAGCTACGAAACCTTTATATTCGAACTCGACATTAATCGATTCTGCAATTTGGGCTAATTTCCAACCAATCTCTTGTAAATGATCCGTGTTATCGTGTGAAGGGGGTCCGATACCCGTTAATCGAAAAACGGGTGGGCCACCGGGTCGTAAAGCTAAAGCTTGTAAAAGAGCGGGCCATTGAATACCTTGATTCATACCAAAATCGATCACGTGGACTTTTGATTTACCTTCAAAAGCTTCCAGTATGGCTTGGTTTGCTGTGAAATGGGCGAATTTCAGGTACGGGCACGTCTCGTAGAAATGCATTTGTAACAAATCGGAGAAGGCGGTGTCTTGTGTGTTGGATGTGGGATATAACTTGTAGATTCTCCGAGCTAAAGCTTCGGCGAAATAGGTGGCGACTTTTCTCATGGCGCCGGCTTGAGAAACGGCAAGGAAACCTATGTTCTTCACCAAAGCTTCAGCTAATGTGAAATTCTCTTGCTGTACGGCTTCCGCGCACGCCATTAAAGTGTGAACGAGTCGGATACCGTTTTCCTGTGAGTCGACCAGTACGACGGGTCGGGTCGGATTTTCGACTTGTTCTGATGGAAGGGGGAGGTAAGGGGAGGTTTTCGGTTTCTTAGTGGGTGGGTAAATGGCTTCTCCGGGTATGGCGGTGAGATCCGACCCGAAATCGATGATACTAGTTTTTGGAATCGGATCGAGAGTGGGGGTAAAATCGGGATTTAGACCGGAAATCATGGTGTCGAGCCAGGAGGATAGATCGGAAGGGTTGTAGTGAACGGTTTCGGAAGCTAGATGTGAAACGTCGGCGTTTTGTTGGACGGAGCCCATTACCTGCTCGAGGTGTTGAATCTTTTGAGCGACGTCGGCCATGTCCGATGACTTGAGGTTGTAACCTAACACGGCGAAGAGTTCGTCGACGTCATCAACAACTTCTCCGTCAGGTGATGACGTCCACATCTTGTTATTGGGTTTGCTCGAAGAAGAACTGCAGCTCGAAAAATTGTTGTGGTTCTGCAAATCCTGATTGTTCATAGTATTGCCGTAGCTGTTTTCCCTTTTCATTTTTTTTTTCTTTTTTCTTTTTTTCTGGGTAAACAGATTTGAAGAAGAAGAAGAAGAGGTATTGGGGATTGCAGGAAGAAAAGCTTGGATTTGACACCTTTTTGTGTGTGTGTTTTGGGGGAGAGAGAAGCAGTGATTCTATTGGGGGAGGGGTAATGAATAATAATAGGGTGGGGTGGGGTGTGGTGGGGTAGGGTTGGGGGTGGGGTACGAATAGGCTCGTGAAGGTGGGGGCGCGAGGTTCAATGCAGGATTTTTATTTATTTATTTATTTTTTTGTTACAGCAAGTCAGCAACAGAACAATTAGATAAGATGAAGTTTTTTTTTTTTACTGATGGTACTATGGAGTAAAAAAAGTATGTGGTAATAATTTGTTATGGAGTAAAAAAAGTTATTTACTCTCTTCTATTCATGTTAATTGACACATTTATCACATTTTTATGTTTCATATTAATTAGCACATTTTGGTTTTCAATGTAATTTTTTCCAATTTTGTCCTCTCTTATATCTAGGTTGGAAAGCTCTAGAGTCATTAGGAAGGGTATATTTGACATTTTACCATGTAAAAGTAATTAATCATGTGAAAAATAACAATGTTTTAATTAATATGAACATGAGGGAATAAATTGAGTAATTATTATTCGAAAGAAATTTATTTCTCATTTCCACTTTTCTAGTACTACTTCATTTAATTATTAGAATAAAAAAAGAAGGTATGACAGAATTATTTCAGATGCTTTAAACTTCACTTGCCACATTTTGGTGTGGCAACACTCGACCAAGTTATAAGTAGGTATATTATATTTCATATTTACTTTATTGATGATTATTTAAAATATTAATTTTGTATATAGCCTCCTTTGTAGTTTTATTATTTATTCTTATTTGCCCCCATAAAGAATTTTTTTAAGGTGAAACTTTTATTTAAATGCATAGCTTATCAATTTTTTATCCTATAGCCCCTAAAAGCAGTTCCCTTAGAATAAGCATGTGATTATGTGAATAGTACATAGTACCAATTAATTGTGAATCTCACATATCAATAGTTATGGTACCAATTAATTTTGAATCTCACATATCAATAGTTATCATAACTGTGAAATTGAAGGCAAAACAATAGGAGTAAATTGCACTTTTCGTCTTCTTATGGGTTAACTTTTGCATATTTGTCCCTTTTAAATTTTCATAGAAGATTCGTCCTTCTTATCAATGTAGTGTAACACATTCGTCCTTCTTAAATTCTTCGTTGCATATGCGTCCCTCTCATCAATGTATTGTAACACATTCGTCCCTCTTAAATCCAAAATACATCAATTTTCGTCCATTTTAGGATGTATATAGATTTAAGAGGGACAAATGTGTTAACTACATTTATGAGATAGACAAATCTGCTACAAAAAATTTAAGAGGGATGAATGTACAAAAAGTTGGCCCATAAGGAGGACGAAAAGTGTGATTCACTCAAAATAATAGTCGTTTTAACTTTTGTAGAGACGCGAAAATAGGATCAATGTAGTTCTGGCAAGCAATTTATATCATTTATATTTTAAGTTGTCGCAATTTTTGTCCTCTAACTCGTAATTTTAGTCATATATTCGTCAGAATTTAAATTAGCATCTTTAAATTGCTACGCAAACTAATAAATTGAGGGGGTTTGTCATTCTTGCTACCATGCAGGATAATATACCACTTCACCTTGTCAAATTAGCTTAGATTGGAGGGAAATTAAAATAACACATTATTTTCCTTTATTTTTTTCCCTACCTACTAATTATTAGGACAAAGATGATAGAAATTTTAAGAGTGGTGTTTCGAAATTAATTTCATTTATTGGTGCTTGTCATCAATAACTTCATTAATCCGCTGGGTATTCATTTATTTATTTTGTACTTTAAAAACTAAGTGACTTTCCAAATAAAGTAATTAAGTTATGTTGCCTCTTGGTTTACATTAAGCCTAATTAATGTTCAATTATTTAAGTGAAGAGCTTGTAGTACATTATTTACATACAAATGTAGTACTTAGTCCAACTTTTAATTGGTAAATTTTCATTTTATTTTTTAACCCTTCATTTGGCATTTGGGAATTATTATATAAACAAAAAATATTTTAGATTCGATTGATGTGATTGTGTGTCTGTATCAATCTAAATACAATTAATATAAATGTGTATATATATATATATTTTGTGATTGATTATTATTTCGAAAACGCAATTCGTGATTATAATGAAGTAAAATAAGTATATTTATATAATATTATCTCATGTTTTACGTGTGAGATAAACGACGTTAATTTGTCCGAAAATTAGAGAAACTCATACACAACGCACACAAACTTTGAAATTTTAGGATATTGCACATAAACGTTTAAATAATTGCGAAACTACCATATTGCCCTCCTATTCCACCACATTAATTACACTGTTACCCTCACCATACTTGAATATCTCTATATTCTAATTGCACCAGCTTAAGTTTATGCTATATAAATAGGCAAAGCTGCCAAATGATTTTTTTTATTTGTTTCATATAAATATAAAATTATTTCATATTTATAATATTTAATAACGTAATCATTCTTATTTGAAGAATATTATTTAATTTCAAAGCAAGTGTATTACATTTATTTTATTTTAGTGTCGCCAAAATCAACTACATTATCCAAATGAAATTTACTAACAGTGAAACTTTTCATTTATATGACAATTAATTTTGCTTCTGAATTTTGAGCTTAAAGTGTTAAAATGATTAAAAAATAATTGCTTAGATTTGGGGTTAACTTCTTAACCTACTAGCTTAGTCAACTCCCTGCAATTTATAAAATCTCATAGAAATAAAAAGGAGTACCTTGTAAGTTGTAACCTTACCTTTTAGTAAGATTGAGATATACTTTATCAGAGTTAATAAATTATTTTCTGACAATTATTATATTTTAATTTATCATGTGCAATTAATCGTAATTTACATTTTTTCTCACTTAAATTAAGGGAAAGTACACTTCACCCCCTAAAATTTATATGTTTTTGCACTTTACCACCCATAAGAACAAAATAAGAACTTTGGGTGTATTTGGTTGGATTTTGGCCCGGTCTCGTTGTTTCACGAGACCGAGCCAAAACCCTTTCAAGTGAGGTTTCGTCAAACTCATAAAACCATAAAAAACTTATTCAAAAACTCATTCTCATATCATCAACTTCACGAAACCGAGTCAAAACCCATCCAAATAAACCCTTTATTCCTTAAATATAAAAAACAGTTGCACTTTACCCCTGAAATATCAAAAACACATTGAACTCTTAAAACGAAAAATAAAAATAAACAAATTCTTTTTTCCGAAACAACAAATTAAAACATGTTGGGAGCATAACTTTAATTATTTAAATTAGCAGTTTGAAAACAGTTTAGTACTTAGTAATTCAAATACCATTTCACAAATATAAGTATAAAATTCATACCAAATGACTTTGGTCATCAAAATTTAAATTTGTGCATATATATTAAGATGACTTTGATAAGTTCTATGCAAATGCACTAAGGCTGAGATTTTATCAGAATCCCCGTGCGTACAACACGTGCAAGAATTATCCAAGGTGATTTAATTTTTTTGAAGTGAAACTTAGGTATGAGAATTAGTAATTTAATTTTTTTTTTTTTGAAGTACGCAAAAAATATTTTAAATCAAACTTTATTCTCAGTTAAACATACAAGATAGAAATGCGTGTCTTTACCTTCATCGCAAGTGGCAACACTTCAAAATCAATGGAAATTATCCCTTTAATTAATTTACTCAACTTGTTAGAATTAAATTAGATTGGGACAGGTATTTGAATAAATGTACGTACATCCGAATTAATTCAAATATTGTAGTTTGAATTATTTGCTTACAAATTACGATAAATGCAACTCCCCTGTCAACTATAAACGATAAGATTGTTTTTTTTCCCCTAATTAAGTTGTTTAATTTTTTTTGATAAGTTGATAATAATACTCCACTTTTGATGATTAAATATGAAGATTGTCTTAATTGGCGTAAATTTTTAAATAACTTGATAATGTGAAATTTTAACAGTTATTTCATTTGACACAACTTATCAATTATTTGAGGGTTTGAACATGTGTGTATACAAGTTGTGTCAAATGAAATATTGTGTAAAGATTAATTTAATGTTCTATTGGATTTGTCATAATTGTATTTGAGGTTTGGTTTATTAATTACATAAATCAACTTTAAATTAATTTTAGATGTGTTGAATATGAATATATATATATATATATATATATATATATATATATATATATATATATATATATGAGATAATTTTTAGCATTTCGAACTTAACTCAAGTTTTAAAATATCAAATAATAATTATTAATTGTTCAAACTTAAGTGTTCTTCAACTCAATTTGTTATGAAAAGAGCTCAAACGAGCTTTATCCTCCGAATTTGAATCAAATATAGAATAGATTTGTATTATAATTTAGTTATCTAAAATGTAGTACTTGTAAATAAGTCAAATCACTTCACTAATTTAAGCTATTCCACATTCGGATGTACCAAATTTATGTTCTCCACTTGTTCAAGTGGCCTACAAAAACAATGAAAAATTTGGTTGGTCCAACATTGACAAAGTCATTTTCGATACTTAAATTAGCAACTGTAATTGAAAGTACAAATACAAAGAGTGTATTTGATTCAAAGGAAAAATAATTCATCAAATTTTATCATATAATGAGGCCATCTCCTGGGGACAATGTATAACTCAAATTATAAGAAAAAATATATTTTTTGTCGAAGAATTGAGCTCCAAGATGCTAAAGTTAATTGTTAAAAACTCATTTTGCATTGAAAATACAAAGCTTTTGTACTTACCCTCAAAAAACTAAAAAATATTTTAAAATAATAATTCATATTTCCTTCTTCCTATTTTTTTTACTCCATTAACTACCGTACCTGGTTAAACTTTTCAATCTTTTAAGTGACTTATCATGTTAAATTATTCACATTTTTGGTGTATTAAACAATTTAAATATTAATATATATGGTGTCATACGATATTATCAACTTATTAGTGAAATATATTAATTAAATTAATTTTTATAAACTTAGTCAAGTTGGCTGGTCAACTTTACCAAAAAATAAAGAAAAATGGGACGGAGAAGTATTATTTTGTCGAAATAATAATATTTTAATTTTATATTACTTTCACGAAATATTTAACTTAAATGCATAAGAAACAATAATTTAATTTAAATTCACATTATTTTCTTGAATCAATAACATTAAAAAATCACAAAATATAAATTAATTGTTTATTAGAGGACAAAATAAAAAGTGAAAATATATAATACTGTTCATCTTTTAAATTTTAAGATAAAAGGTAATAATTTAAAAGGAAAATTGAAAATGACCTAATTGGAATCTACTCCATAAACAAATTGACATGGATTCTCGAATTTCTTGCAATAAAGAGATGTACCTAGTTCTATTATTATCTCCACTATGCTCTGAATTTACTATTTTGGTTACACTATTTAGAAGAAATGATAATTGACAGATTTGAAAGATATTGGTTGGATTGAGATGTTGCTTCTTTAACAGTTTGACAAGATACTCCTAATCATATTTGAACTAGGATTTGAATATTCACATCTTATTTAATTGCATTGGATAAAATAGATACAACTATATAATGGATAAAAAAGTAATGGAAAAATCTCACTTTATCCTCTAATTTTAAAACATTTTCTTACTTTATCCTCTAACTTATAAGCTCCTATTTAACCCCCCTTAGCTATTAAAAAAGTCCCCGATCATCTTTAGACATTCGTCGATGGAATCTGTGAGGATATTTAATTGTTCAGACTTCACGTGGCTTTAGTCAAAAGCAAGATAGATATTCAAAGGTTGGGGTGACAAAGTGTAAAAACTTTTAAAGGCAGGGTGACAAAGTTAGAAAATATTCAAAAATTGAGTGGCAAACTTGGCGTTCAAAGACGCATCATTAAAACTGGACGGAATATTCTATTAGATTTTAATTTTTGCATCTTAAGGTTACTGCCTGAGATATTTTAATAGTTGTGGAGGTTCAATGAAAACTTGCAAAGATTAAAGGCAAAATGAAAAAAAAAAAAAAAAAGCGTTAAAAATTAGGGGGAAAAGTAGAATTTTTTAAATGTAATACTTCAAGATGATTATTTTTTGGGTAAATTACGAATACCCCCCTCAGGTAAGCCCTAATTACAAAAATCACCCTCACGTATTGGATATTACAAAAATCCCCCTCAGGTTTGTCACCTTCTTACAATTAACCCCTTGCCCATAAAATATTCCAATTTTGCCCTTGGATGTTATTTGTATTGTTTGTAATGTCTTATAAATGTTAAAACTTGGGATCTAATTATTATATCTTTTTAATTAGAAAAGAGATAATTATATATTTACTACCAGGATAATTGATAAAATTTATAATTGTCCAAAAGTTTTAATAAATATTGCAAAAGAAAAGGTATTTATATATTTATTAGCAATTTAAATTGTAAAACATTAAATTAAATAGAATTTTAATAATATATTTTATAAATATGAATTGTTTACACATTAGTTAAATGAATTTATTTTTTAAATTAGTAAATTTAGTAAATTATATTGTATTATAAATAAGATATTTTAATTTATTAAAGTTTATATTGTATTATAAATTGAAATATTTATTGAAATTTATGCAAAATTATAAATTATATCAATTATTTTGGTGGTAAATATATGATTATTATTTTTATATTTACAAGATAAAACAATTAACACCCAATTTTTAAAATTTATAACATATTATAAACATTACAAATAACTTCCAAGGGCAAAATTGGAACATTTTAGGGACAAGGGGTTAATTGTAAGAATGTGACAAACCTGAGGGGGATTTTTGTAATTCCCAATACGTGAGGGGGATTTTTGTAATTAGGCTTTACCTGAGGGGGGTATTCGTAATTTACCCTTATTTTTTTACAATGAAACCGGCGCGTGCAAAGGTTTGGCACACGAGCGCGTGGGAAATAATGGAGTTTGTAGAATGAATGATAACCACACTCAGTGTCAGAGCTGCCCCCTCAGGAGAGGTGACAAATTGACCAAATGGCCCCCGCACTGAACATCACTACCACCTCCGTTAAAACGGTGGATAATTAACGGAGTACGGAAAACGGAGAGTTAACGGCTGTTAATGACAGCCTTATCTTTTCAATTCCCTATGCTATTCTGAAAATTTTCTGTGCATGTGTGTAACTATGTGGTTATAGTGGCTCAAGATCCTCTATACCACTATTAGTGTACCATACTTGTGTACCACTAATAAGTAATTGCCACATGTACATGTATCAATTATAATAATTGCCACATGCACATGTGGCAATTACTTATTAGTGGTACACAAGAATGGTACACAAATAGTGGTATAGAGGATCCTCACCGGGTTATAGTACATGAGCACCACATGCACAAAAATTTACCTTTTTTCACCATGCTTCTTTTATTTTTACTGTGGGGAATTTGTAATTGTTTAATATGCACATGCACACAATATTTCGACAATTTATTTGAATGATTAAATAGTTTCTTAACTATCCTTGTTTCAATCATGCTTTCTTTATTTTCAAAATTTTTATTCTATTTTATCTAAGTGATTATTATTTTAAATTTTATATTTACTAATATTATAATTTTTAAAATATTAACAAATTTAATGTTACTTAATATGATACCTAGATTATGACATAAATAATATTGAGTTGTTAACATTTACAGAAACAAAAAGGAAGATTGAAAATATAAGCAGATGTTGGCTCCTCAAATTGAGTTAATAAATTTACATAGTATTTGAATCAAAACTAGAAAAAACAAAACTATTTTGCCCAAAGTGTAGATGATTTTTTTAAATAAATCCACGATTTACTAACAAATAAACTTATTATCATGAATCAAAATTTCGTTTTCAGTGTATATTTCGTCAGTTAAATATTGAAAACTTTTCGAGAAATTTATCAAAAACGTTGTGAAAACAATAGGAAAAGTTGTGCTTTTTTTTTTCTAAAGTAAGAAAAAAGGCAAAAAAATTATTTTGGAATAACACCTTATTTCCGTTTTCGTTGATTCAAAAATAAAAAAAATACGATATTTTCGACTGAAAAAATGAAAATTTTTGGTCCATGCTATTTTCATTTTAATTGAAATTTTAACAACATTTTTTTAAAAATCCCCCAAATTTCTATATAATTAGGAAAAAACCCAAATGAAAAGAGAAAGGAAAAAAGAAAACATGTGGGGCCACATCTACCAACACATTTAAACTGCCACCGCGGACCACCACGATCCGCCACCAACCGAGCCGCCATTGCCACCACTCATTCTAAATTGTTAGTTTCATGCTGTTTAATCAACTGACACGTGTTAAAGCTAAACAGCAATGTCAGTGGGCCCCGGTGCATGCCCTTATTGAGGTCCGTTTAAAGCTTTTTGTTTACTAATTTTAGCACTTGTAGATAGATCCACACTATACGCCTATGCCTTGCTCTCTTTGCATTACACGTTTCATCAACCTTTGCTAGAATTGCATTTAGGGTCTCACAATTTGGGTTATTTACACATCTTGTACTAAGTTTTTCAGTTGTGTGACTGCCCACTTTTTTTTTTCTTCTTTTTTTTTGGATAAAATTGTAACTGCCCACTTCAGCTTTGTTGACTTAGGTCAACATTAGTCAGTTTATTTTTCCTGTTTTGATAATGCAACATTAGTCGGTTTACTAACCAAAAATGTCACATTTTTTTTTTCTGGCCGTCTTTGTTTCTTTACTTAGTCAAAGATTTTCTTCAATTTTATTGTGTTATTTGATAATTTGACAATTTGCTCCTTATTTCTAGTTTATAGAGATTCTCTTTTCTTTTTCTTAGAAACGATCAATTACATTAATATTACTAAAATAAAAAATCTATCAATTTACAAACAAAATCAATCACCAAACACTAGTATTAAACTAAAAGAAAATTTATAATTACTCAGAGTTGCACACTACTTACAAATTTTACAATAGTTTAGTATTCCTCGATTGGAGGTAGACTTTACAGGGTCGGCCCTAGACTTTTTGGAGCCCTGGGCGAAATATAAAATGAGGCCCTATATTGTAAAAAAAATATTTCATGTGAAAAATATGGTTAAAAACAAAATACTTTTATATGATTAAGATTATCAATAACTTTTGATGAATAATTTTTAAGATTGATACAATTAATATTTATCAAAATTTTATCATCTAAAGAGTTGTGACATTCAATGAAAATCCAAAAATATTTGCATAATTCTTACACTGTTCAAATTTTATTTAATTAAGAGAAATCTAAAATATATAGAAATACTCAACATTAAAATAACTCAATATAAAATATATAAATAATTATGAATTAGACGTAGATGCTAAATTATGCATGTGTAAAAGGAAAGGGTTGGGGGCCCTAGGCTTTGGCCTAGTTTGTCATATGGCCAAGTCGGCCTGAGACTTTATCGTCTCGTTCACATTTTTGACGTAATGATACATTATTCGTTCCTTGAGGAAATTAAAATAAAATCGAATGATGTTTAAGTAGGGTTGAAAATCAAATCAAGCTACCCGATATTCGGCTTGAGCTCGTTTGATAAAAGCTTGTTTGAGCTCGGTTCGTCAAACAAATCAAAAATCTTGAACAAGATTTCTCGTTCGATAACTTTTGATGCTCGGCTCGAGCTCGACTCGATAAGCTTAAAATTGAAAAAACACATGTAAAATACCAAGCTACTCGATACTCGGCTCGAGCTCGTTCGATAAAAGTTCGGTTCGTTAAGAAATCAAACCAAGCTCAAACACAAAATTTTAACCCCAATGAAATTCAAACCAAGCTTTGAGAACGACAATTTCGAAGGGAGCAACTCTTATGCGTCTGAAATTAGAAGACATAATCTGATCAATTTTGCACTCATTTCTAGCAAACAAGCAAAAATACTCTATTATGTATATTTGGTTCTTCTTTATAATTATGGTTTTTCGAAGTTCTATTCGCTTCAGTTCGTTGTCGGTATCGCATTCAAAGCAAAATATCAAGCATCCAACTATTATATTTAGAAATAAAAAAAAATGTCTTAACAACATTGCTTACAACAAACCTTAGTCGATACTATATACGTTTTTTAATATTGTTTTTCTATATTGATAATATATACGTTTTTTAATATTGTTTTTCTATATTGTAACGCGTGGAAATCTGCCGAACAGTTCGGCCCAAATCCTGAAGAAAGCTAAAAAGCGTTTTGTGGGCCAATAAAAGGATTTTTATCTTCGAAACCCGTTGGAATGGGCAGTTCAAGAGAAATCATATAAAAATGATCGAATTTTATTTTTTCTATTATGTTCCGCAAAACTTATGTGCAATGGCTAATTACACTAGTTTATAATTTTTGTTGTAATAATTACTTGGCAACAAAATTTTGCTTTCGAATTATAAATTCTGTTTAAAAGAAAATATTATTAAATTTTAATTTAATTTCTACCAAATACGTTATGTTATGTAATATACTATACTACCTTTACATGTTAATATGTATATATATTAAGCTGTTCATGCTTACACTCGGTATCATCTAGCTTTAGATATTACAAATACTATTTTTTGGGTATACCGCATCTGACAAAATTACCCTTATATATAGCGTTAACATTTAATGGCAAATGATGACATCATCATAAATATTATTTCATAATTTTTCAAAATTACCTTTTGATCGAGAAGGACTTGATTGTAATGTTCCTGACAATACAATGATTTTTTTCCTATACCCATTTAAAATTTCAGTAAAATAAAATAATAATTTATTACAAAAATAAGATGACATCGTTTTAGTAAATAAAAGAAAATTGTGTTTTATTTGAATAATAGTTTAAATTCTTATAATAGATATATATTTATTTTTTGATTAATTTTACTTAGCTAGTTATAGCTATTCAAGTTTTTCAATAATGGGATTTTTTTTCTTTCTAATCTTTTAATTAAGAGAAATTAAATTTATTTATAATTCAACAGATATACCTATTTAAGTTTTCTAACAAATAAAATAATAAAATTGTCAGATAAGAGGGATTCTTTTGGTAATTATCATGAACCTTAGGGATATTGAGTGTGAATTACCTCTTTGGCCTTTTTCTTAATATCCTAACAAATAATAATAATAACATTCAAAACTTTAGTTTGTTCAAAATAATGTTGTTTGAAAGAATCAAAAGCCTAAAAATAGTAACTATTGTCATAGTCTTAGAAATATTGAAAATGTTACGTACTATTTTCTTGACCGTTTCAGAAAAGCAACACACACCTGAATTTACGTGTTGACCAAATTAAACAAAATCCTCCCTTTTTCATCCAAAGTACTAAGGGCATCTCCAACAATGGGCTCAGGGCGCGCGTGAGGGCCGGGCTGGGCTGGGTGGCAGTCTCCAGTGGTGGGGCGGGGCGCGGGGCGGGGCGGCACGGGCTCTGGTGCGGTCGCGGGCGGGACTCCAGCTGGGAACGATCCCGCGTGAGGGAGAAGGAAGAAAGACCCTCTTTAATTCAGGTGGCGCCACTTGGCGCCACCTGATTAGTCCCTTTTTCTTGTTTTTTGTTTTTTTGTTTTAATTGTGTATTTGTTTTAAATGTAGTAAAATAATTTTAAAAATTAGTAATTAAAATTTATAATTAATTTGTTTGTATATTTGTTAATGTTAGAATAAAATTAAATATTATTATTATTAATTTTAATTATAATTCTAATTATTAATGATTTAATAACAATGACATCAAAAAATGGTTTTAGTTGTTTCTTCTATATAAAAATTAGTAATTAAAATTTGTAAATAATTTGTTAGTATATTTGTTAATGTTAGAATAAAATTAAATATTATTATGTGTGCCGTTTATTTGATGTTATAATTCGTGTTTTGAATTAATTATAATTATAATTTATATTTTTAATGTTTAAATATATTATTATAATATTTTTAAATTAATTATATTATTAAAATAATAATTATTATTATTCTATTATTATTAATATCAATATTAAAAACTATTATAATAATGGTGAGAGTGGGGAAGAAAAAAAATTAGAAGAAATTGAGTGCTGGAGACCACCGCTGGAGATGATCACCCAGAGTCCGGGCTGGCTCGGGGGCTGGCCCGGGAATGGCCCCGGGAAACCATTGGAGATGGCCTAATAAGATTGAATAGCATTTTTGGTCCTTCTTATGGGTCAAATTTTACACTTTCGTCCCTCTTAATTTTTTTGTAACAGATTCATCCCTCTTATCAATGTAGTGTAACACATTTGTCCCTCTTATAACACATTCGTCCCTCTTAAATTTTTCGTAGCAGATTCATTCCTCTTATCAATGTAGTGTAACACATCCGTCCCTCTTAAATCTAAAATACATTAATTTTCATCAATTTTAGAATATATTTTGAATTTAAGTGATGTATTTTGGATTAAGAGGGACTAATGTGTTACACTATATTGATAAGAGGGACGAATTTGCTACGAAAAATTTAAGAGGGATAAATGTGTTACACTAGATTGATAAGAGGGACGAATGTGTTATACTACATTGATAAGAGGGACGAATCTTCTACAAAAAATTTAAGAGGGACGAAAGTGCAAAAGTTAGCCCATAAGGAGGACCAAAAGTGAGATTTACTCTACTAATAATAATGCTAGTAGTACAATGTTGTTTTGTTCAACTTCTTGTTCTATTCATAGTCGTCTTCTACTTCTTTATGGGTTTATTAAAGCAATAAATTCTGCAGAAATTAAATTAAATTTCATAAGCTTAGCTGTACCCATAGTCTTGGGCCATCTTAAGTCAATCTCGTGACAGATTGATTATATCAAGAGTGAAATGCAAAAACACTCCTCCTATTTTGCATAATTGGTGAAAATTTCCTTTATGTATATGTTATATTTATTAGCAAAATCCCCTATGTTATCTTTTATTAGAAATTTTTTTTATCAAAAATTGGAATATGTCACTCATTATAAGGAAAATGACAATTATACCCACACACTAAAATGCAAAAACACTTATGTTCATCTAAAAAATTGGCAATAATTAAACCCTTTTTAACTTTAAGACTTGCCATTTCCCCCCCCCCCCCCCCCCCCCCCCCCCCCCAACACACACACATCCCATATTCGCTTAAGGAAAAATAACCCCAATTTACGTATGCATATATTTCAAAGGAGTGCAGTAGGCTAATAAAATATTCATATATGAGACTTTTTGCTAATAAAAAAAAATGAGCGACTAGCAAATTAACTCTCTTTGTTATTCTTAATAGGCAATTTACCTCCACGTGATAAATAAAAGAGCAAAATAACTCATTGTGTTTTTGTAAAAGAAGCACACTGCCTCCCTCTTGATTTTTTACATTTTTGCAAGGGGGTAGAATGCCCATATGCAATATCACAGGGAGGTAAATTGCTCATTTATACATATCATAGGAGGGTAAATTGTCTATTTACGCATATCACAAGGAGGTAAAGTGAAGTAAATATGTTGTGAAGACATGGTTAAATTGGTCATTTTTTACATGTAAATGAAGTCTCAATCGCATTATAGTGCGTGTGTGCAACACTTCCACGAGTAAGGAGTTAAATTTTTCATTAATTCATATCACAATGTGGACTAAAATTGTTAGTAAATTTGAAGATATGAGATTATTTTGTCAACTTGAAATGTTATGGGGTAGAATTAAACAGTCAACATAAGTAATGTCATCAATTTTGCAATAACACTTAACTGCGATCATCAATTAACTTTTATTTTTAACGGTGGTACCAAAAGTGATTCGATTTCTGTCAGCCTCGATTTTTATGGTACCACAAGTGAGAATCTATATATAATTTAGTACTACAAGTGCAAATCTCTCCATGAAGATTGTAGCTGTTAAATTTTTATTTTTAAAAGAACTCAATCACAAAAGATATTTCACAAATAACTCAGCCCAATACCGGCCCAAGTGCTAGGCAACTTGAGTTGACGCCTAGGGCTCCCAAAATTTATATATACACCCGCCACAAAGAAAAAATTAAATATTGTTTTCTTTATTAGTTTCTATGACACAACATGCCTCTTAGCTTACTTGGTTAGAGTCTCTCATCGTGAATGAGAGGTCTAGGTTTGAAAACCCACTAGTCATTTCTTTTATTTTAATTTTTCTATGTTCTTTTTAACGTTTTTTCTTTCTTAATAATTGTTACTCTGTTTTCTTCTTTCGTAATCTTTTAATTTTCTTTTTTGTTAATGATTATTATTTTGATATTGGTAAGTAAAATTAAATTTACTTACGTACACTTGTTATAAAATTATATTATGTACATATACTTGTAAAATTTATTTTCGCCAGAAGAATATTTTTAAACTTACCAATTATAAAAATATATTCACGATTAATTCTATCAAAAAGATTAATGGATTTGTAATTTAAGTATCTATCTGGAAAGTAATATGTTGCATTTAAAAAAAATTGAGTAGCCTTGATTTTAGTATTTGCCTATAGCCCCTGAATATCTAGGACCAAGACTGGCTCAACTCCAATACTCAAAATCATGTGATCCACATTCATCAAACCATTTGAATACACTCTCATCAACACTTTCTCATTGGCAACCCCCCAAATTCATCAAATCGCTCTTCTTATTCTCAATACCATTGGTAGTCTTCTCAACCTTCCTCGCAGCATTGACAACTAGTTATTTCCCCATATCTTCTCCAACAACTCATAACCTTTCTTCTCGTGGGGTTTCGACAAGTTCCTACTTTTGCCTTTATTCTTCTCATACTTTCTTTTAATCCTCCTAATATTGTCATGCAATAGGGTTTTATTCACATCGACATGCAAATTCTTCTTAATGAACTCAAGAAAAGCATCCAAATCCACAACATGTTCAATTTCTTCTTGGCCAAGTAATCAAGCATCCATTTTAGAATCACAATATCGTCATCCTCACCCACAACCTCTGAAAAAGAACCCTCTTGGAGCTATCAAGAGCTGCTGCAGAATCAAGCTCATTTGTTTTCTTCGACCTCTTGGAATCCTTAGCATCATCATCTTATTTCTCTTCATTTGGGCTTTGGCTGTGGATATAGGAGTTGCAGTGGAGTTGGAAAGTGGCTTTTCGGTGTCGTCCGAGGGCTTAGTGATAACTGTTTAACATGAGTTATATTAGCATACTTTCTAAGCTTTAGTTATATCATTTACGAGAGTTTTGGGATTGATTCGTGTCATTTTGAGTATGTTTTCATGTTTTAGTGATTCGAGTCTTGAGTGAACCGTTTTCAGGTGTTTTCTCGAGTGTGCATGCTCATTTTAGGTTGTTACACCTAAATTCTTAAAATATCCGGAGGACCAGTCAAATCTTTTTTCATATTTTTCGAGATATTAAGCTACTAATCGACGTGGCATATTTTGTAGCATTTGATCATCAAACCCGGATCATATCTATGTGGTCAATTATTTGTCATTTAATTAGAATTAATCATGGATCGCTGGATCAACCTTTAATAAAGTAGATCTTGTGGCCCAAATTTGACCAACTGTGAAATTACCATTTTACCCCTGAATTTTTGCCTATAAATACCCCCTCCAATTCATAAAGAAATCAAGTGAAAAAGAAGCCGACCAAAGGAAACCAGAAATTGATCGATCACAAAATATACAAGCTGATCAACCAAAGCAAGATAGAACGCAATTGAGCAGGAAAAAGGAAAACCAATCACCAAAGACCAAAGAGACCTGGACCACCTCAATCAACCAAAGCAAGTTAGAACGCAATCGATCAGAATAAAGGAAGGCCAATCGCCAAAGACCAAAGAGGCTTGGACCACCTCGATCAACCAAAGTAAGACAGAACGCAATCGACCAGGACAGACCACCAACAACGCACATTATCAAGTCTAGCTATTCTGAAAACCCAAAAGATATATTCTTGAAGGTTTTTCTGAATTATATACCGAGTTCCATCTCCCCTTAAACGATGACGGATAAACTCCAGGACAGCTAAGCAATATTTTTGACACGTGGATATCAAACTCCTATTTATCCTTAAATCGAAATCTATCCTCATCATAGGTATAATTCCGAAGGCAATAAGATTGAGGATTAGACGATGCTCGGAATGGAGAGAATGAGGAAACAAAATCGCCGCCACAAAAGGTGACCCCGTGGCAGAATGCATACCAAAATGTGCCAGAGGCAGAATGTTTCATCGCCGCCATCCCAAGATGACTGCAGCAGCGAAACAGTCATGTTTGAGTCATATGATAATGCCGTGAAAATGTCATTATTATGTGCCTCCTTAAGCCCAAAACATCTTGTTTTTATCCGAGTTTTGTGTGTCTTTGCTTGTTTTCGTGTCTTTTGCGTCTTTGGCCCCTTTGTTTGGCCTTTGTTCATTAATCTTTTTTTTTCGCGTTTTGATTGTGATTATCCGTGGTTTGCAGGAAACGACATCTTGAAAGGATTTGGGGAGTATTCGTTGCATGGAGTGCAAATAGTTTTCAACCACGTGAGCCTAACGGAAAAAAACGCAAGATTTGACGAGTTAGGCCCCCTACCTCAACCTCACCGCCGTGAGGTCCTGTATTTTGGAAGTCTCACCTCGGCGAGGTTTCGGCTCACCGTGGTGAGACCTGCTCTACTGCACTGCTGATTTTGCGAAGATTAAAGAGCATTTTTGTATTTTCTCCCCTAGATCCGAAATTATAATTATGAACATCTTGGGGGGTATTTTGATCTTTGATCCCATGGTTATGAGAGCAACTTAGAGACTTTAGGAGTAGTTGTTACCTTGATTATTAGGACAAGAATGAAAAATCTCTACACAACTTTTCATCACTTTTTCTCACACTTGGCACTCTTGGAGGCTAGAGGAAGAGTTGTTGTGGATTTTTCAACTACTAAGTTTTATTTATCTTTAATCTCTCCCACTAGCATTTATAGTATGGAAAAGATTACTATTGATGTATTGAATATTTCATTTTCTAATATGAGTTTCTAGATCCCTAATTCCTAGGGTTTTATGAATCATATGTTTAATCCATGATTGAATGATGAATTAATGATGAATTAATGGTTGATATCATGCTTAGATATGTTTATTTTGTGCTTTTGTCATCTTATTGTTTGGCCAACTTTGAGATACTATGTATTGGTTCTTGAATGCTTGACAAAGTGGATTGAGAATTAGATTGTGATTTGATTCTAGGATAGACATATACCTAGTTCATTTCATGTTCTTCTAAGGTTTGAGTTTATTGCATCAACTAGGTTTAGACCTTTTAGAAATAAATTGGATATAGGTTTGTATGCAATTCGAAAGATACATACGAACACTCTTGAATCCTTGAACATCAAACACAAGTGTGGTTATCAGTTGTTGAGTTATTTATCTTGGATTAAACTAGGTGACATAGAATCCTAGTAACCTTTATCTTTATATTCAATCAAGTGTTGTTTAAGTATTTTAATCACCATCATTTACCTTACTTTAGTTTTGATCACAAACCAATCATCATATCAAATTTTTATCTTGGATTAAGCTAGGTGACATAGAATCCTAGTAACCTTTATCATTATATTCAATCAAGTGTTGCTTAAGTGTTTTAATCACCACCATTTACTTTACCTTAGTTTTGATCGCAAACCAATCATCATATCAAATTTAACTCATGAATTCAAGTAGAAGTGACAAGATATTAGTTGATAATTAATTGAACAAATCCTCGTGCGTTCGACATCTCTTGTCACTTTATTACTTGTAGACAACCCTATACCTGCGTGTTTTGCCTACTAGTATTTGGAGCGCAACATCCTGCTAGGTTTAGGAGTACCTAACATATTCCTAAAAGTATATATACACTTGGAGAATACATATGGAGCACACGCTACTTTACACCAATCACTTTTCTTTACCTTTCGTTCCACCATTAGAGTAGATATCAAGATCTGAAGAAAGTTGTCTATGACGTTTTTGAAGAGCTTTCCGAAGTCTGACTAGCGGAGGAAAGTTAGAGCTACAAGATATGCTTGCAAGTAGAGGAGTATCATTATTATTTGTTCTTTAATTCTCGTGTTTACTTTAGATATGATGAATTATAAGATTCATATTTTTGTTATTTCAATTATGAGTAGCTAATCTAGCCGTTAGGGCTATAGTACAATGAAATTTATGATTATGTTTTGATTCAAATATTTTATGAGTTTATATGCAACGTTTATGTTTGGTGTAACATGTCTGATTCCTTAAACTTGTCTCGTGTATTCGGTTTATGCGTGAATAACCATCGTCGCATTATCTGGTGTAGGGGTTTAGATTTGTGTATGTTACTGTTATTGCATGTGGGTTACGGTGTAATCTCTTGAGATCTGGGTACGGTCTTGATAGATTTATTCGACGATCCCCATACCCCTTTAGGATAGGATTTAGTAATCATTAGTTCTATCTCCCACGAAGGAGCCTTAGTGCATTGGGGTAACACATTAATTGAATCATTGGGTAACATAATACCTAGGTTAATTGTATAATAGAATTAGTCATAAGCAAAACGGATTTGTTCTCTACGCCTTTGCACATATCTCTATCTTTGGTCATCGATCTCTAGTTTAAGTAGTAGTTTAATTTAGTTTAATTTGCATGTTAGTAACAACCAACCAATGAATCAAATCAATTTTTACTATTATTGTTTGTTTCTTAACTTAGTTTTCAACCCGAATTAATACTTTGAGAATTCCCTGTGGGATTGATATATGATTGAAAGATCACTTTTTTACTTGTCTATGAGTATACTTGTGTCATATTTTTCTTAGCATATTTGTGAGACACCACTTTGATACATCAAGGTCGGCGTCCAACTCTTAATCTGATTGAAGAATTGGATTTCTTGGTATGTTGGGTTTGTTCGGGTTCTGATTCGGACTCCATTTCTTCAGACGAGTTGTTGTCATCTTCTGATTCGAGTTCAACGGGCTTCTCCGCCGCATGAATTTTAACCATTTGGGGATTCCTCTTTTGGACGAATATGTTTCTCAAGTAAATTGGGGGAAAAAGATTGAGAAATTATAATTTGAGAAAGAGCGTTGTGATATGAAGCTTAAATTAAAAATAACACGATGTTATTGTTCATCAGGTAATCTTGATGGTTAGATGTCCATTATTTCTTCGTGGAAAATCAATTCCCGAAGAGACATCATTTGAAGTGTTGGTGGTGTTTTTGGTTGCAAAAGCTCGTGAGAATCGGTAAAGATATTGACTTAATCGTGATCATATTTCACAATTCCACTCAGTAGATATACACTTCAATTTTTTTCTTTCATTTCATTTAGTTTGGTTTCGTATTGAGACAATAACTGAGTTTGCCTTTGCTAGGATTTGTGTTGGTTTTCTAGATGATTATGTGCTCATATTGATATTGATACCTATTTATCCTAGGGACATTCCTTAGTGGATGGTCATGATTAACTTGATTTAATGGTCAAGGTTAAACCTCTAGAACTATCTAGAGGTTAGTGGATGGTCATGATTAACTTGATTTAATGGTCAAGGTTAAACCTCTAGAACTATCTAGCCTAACTTCCCAATCCTCTAGTCCCGATCACTAGGAATTAGATCGGGCCAAACCTGTTGATCTCAGGGTCACGCCTAACAAATTGTTGGACCGTTGTTTGATTCTTAGTTGGGTTGTGGCATGAATTGTTGAGTCACAGCTTGGACAGCTAGACCACGAGGGAGCCTTGATCGCGTCCACAATTAAATTTGTTGTGGAGTTGTGCCAACGCACGAAGAAGTAATACCGTCAAGCTTATTGAGCTCAACTAAATCTTTAATTGTTACACACAATTTTTAGACAATATTCCTATTTTATTATTGATATAATGAGCTAAAAAGAGCAATGTTTCTATTTATTTTTTTTAAAAAAAGCAATCACAAAATGAGTCGAATTAGTTAATTATCAAACACACTGAGAGGGAGAAAAATGTATATTGTTTGTTATTTAGTTAGTAATTATCAACAGGGACACATTAAGTAGTAATTTATTTTGAGGCACGTGGGACATATTAAGTAGTAATTTGTCTTAACGAGAATTTGAACTGAGTTCACCTCAATATGGGAATTAATCACTTCCACAAGATCACTCACCAAATGGTCATTATCCCGTGTTAGGTGAGTGATTAGTCTAATAATGGAAGGGAATGATCCCCACAATCTAACAAACCCAAATTCAAATTTTCATTAGGAGAGATTTCTGCGTAATTTCGCGTATTAGGTCTAAACAATACTTTTTTTATTACATTTATTAGAAAATATTCACTTGTTCATAAATGTAGTAAAACGTCCCCTAGTTCACGTTATGTGTCTAGCTTTTAGTGCGTAGAATTTTTTTATTAACACAAAGAGATTTGTTAGTAAAATAATACGTTAATATTTGTCAATTAAGAGACAATGAATTGTATGTTTCTCTAAATTTTTACATGCATGCCCATAGAAAAGAAGTACAACTATAATACCACAAAAAATATGTATAGTCCAAATTTCCTTATAGTTAACAAGTTGCCCCTAAACACTGTTAACAAATGTTTAAATATGTATAGTCCAAATTTCTTTGTAGTTAAAATTGTCCATTTTGCATCATATTGAGCTAGGATGAATTATCCATTCATTAGGCCATCTCCAATGGTAGGGCCAGGGTCAGGGCTCCGGAACCCTAGGGTTGGTGAGGATTGGATTGGGGTTGGGGTGGGGGTTAGGAATGGTGAGGGTTTTTTTTTAAAAAAAAATTATATTAAAATAGTTTATTGATTTATTAATATTATTATTTTTATATAAATAAGCTATGATTTTAATATTATTTTATTTAAGTAAGAAATATTAAAAATATATTTATGATTTTATAATAACTATTTTAGTTAAACGTTTAAGAAAAAAATTAGTAAATATGTGAGCATCTTTATAATGTCTAATAATTACTGTTCAAGTTTTTTTTCTTCTCATGATTAAACGTAATTCATTAATTTATCCTAGTACTTTAATTATGAAAAAAATTGAAATTATTAAAATTATGGGTTAAATGTTAAAGTTGAATGTATATACATTTTTTATTTATGTTCTACAATTTTTTTTCTTATAATTAACCATAATTTATTTACTTTTAATTGTAAAAGCATTATGAAAAAAATTTGAAAAAAATCATTGATGTGTTATTATATTTTTA
Organism: Penstemon newberryi var. newberryi; assembly: GCA_030819805.1. Classification (NCBI taxonomy): domain Eukaryota; kingdom Viridiplantae; phylum Streptophyta; class Magnoliopsida; order Lamiales; family Plantaginaceae; genus Penstemon; species Penstemon newberryi. The sequence continues at coordinate 74,483,275 of JAUALY010000001.1, read as the reverse complement.
TTTTAAGAATACATATACACTACTATTAAAATTCATTTATTCTTTTAAACCTAATTCATTCATTTATTCTTTTACTTTAATTAGAAAAAATTTGAAATTATTAAAACTAAGGGGTTAAATGTGAAGTTGAATGTATTTACATTTTTATTTATGTTCTACAATGTTTTTTTCTTATAATTAACCATAATTTATTTATTTTTGCTTGTACTTTAATTGTAAAAGCATTATGAAAAAAATTGGAAAAAAACATTTATGTGTTATTATATTTTTATTTTAAGAATACATGTACACTAATAAACTAATTATAAGTTTCATGTAAATTTATAACATTTGAACCCATACTTATACATATACATTGCAAAGAAACCCATCCTATGTACAAAACATAACAAGGGTATAATTGTCCAACAAAATAGCTACAGTAGCCTCAAGGATAAAAAAGGAAGTTCAATAAAAATTCGGCGATGACGTCATCAAAATGTAAGATTTTCGAAACGTCGAGGGAGGTGGATGTAATTATGAAATTGTGAGGGGATTTGGCAATAATTACCCCAAAACTTAAGGGAGGTCCCTGTAATTATCCCTAAATTTATTTAAACCAATATTTTCATCTAAAATATGAATATTAGTAAAGGATATTTGAACGTGTGAGCTAAAATTAAATAAAATTGTAAAGTTAATAAACTTGTTTTAGGAAAAATATTAATGTAATTTTTTTAAATGAAATTTTTATTGGATCCGAAAAAGATCCGATATGCGATCAAATCCGACCAAGATCCATTGTATTCAAAAAATCTAGACCCGAGCACAATCCGAATAAGATCCAAATTCGATCGAATTCAATCCGATATAAATCTAGCCGGTTCTGAACGAACCTGATCCGACCCATTGACAGCCCTACTTTTAAATATCGTGTACATAAAATATTCCACACCAAATTCAATATAAAGAGTTTTTTAATTTAAAATAATTGTTATCTTAAGCTCTAATCATACACACACAAAAAAATAACATCATCATCAACGCAATATAAAATAGAGACAATCATATGGAACCATATATGTTAGACAACTCATAAAATTATAAAATTTCCTTAATACTATCTGCCGGCTGAACAATGCAAGACTAGCTAGCTAGGTATATTCTATTAAAGTACGTCCTAATCACCTAATAAATCTAACATATATAAGCATAGTTAATTAGTCAGCTAAACATTTGTAATTTGGGTCCAACAAATATCTCAAAATACCACTTGCCAAATAACAAAACCGTCTTTTCTATCACGCAATTGTTTATTTATTTTTACTTTATAGATGCGTATATGCTCAATATAATTTTTGCTTTATTAAATTTATTATATATTAATGTATGATAGAATTGACCATGCAATTATATATTCCCTAGGTGCACATTTGGATGTTGCCTTAATGGACAAAGTCAATTTAATGTTCCGCAAAACTTGTTTAATAAACCATCAAATTTGTATATTAAACTCCTTTCTCTTTTTTATTTTTTATTTTTTATTTTTTTTTTTATTTTTGTATTTGGGTAAAAGCTTGTATACTACTTTTAACTATCAAGAAGTTTTTGTATATTAACATGTACAAAGTTCATGCAATTCTCGTAAATACACCAACCAACAAGTGATTGGTCTAGTGGAAGTGACTATTCAGTACAAAGTAGCGGACTGAGGTTCAAATCCTTGTTGAGAGAGGTTCCCACTTTATGTGTCCGACGCGCTTCGAAAGAGATTAAACCATTGAGAAACTTAAAAAAAAAATTCTCGTAAATACGGTCTAGGAATTCAATATTAATTATCTTTTAGACATGACTCATTTGGTCAAAAGAGTTTTCTCAATAAAACCCATTAAATCATATGGTTGAAATAAATTAAATTATATACACCTTTATCTAAAATAACATATAATTATCACCTTGAATTTGATGTAGAGTTAGAAAAATATTAGTTCAATGTATATAAAATGACTTATGCAATTAATATAAATGAATCATTTTATATTTACCCTTTCTTTCTTTCTTTCATAAAATCAGAAGTTCGTAAAGACGATATGCATCTAGCTCAAATATAAATAATAAGTTAAGTTTACAAATAAAAGACTAGTTTCATCAAAATTAGAACCAAATGAATCGAGTTAAAATATATTTGTTAGCGATAATGTATGAAGTTTATGATCGGCCAGGCAATAGGTCTCGTGAAACTGAGTCATAACTCTTTTAAATAGAGTTTGACAAAGCTCATTAAACTCAACTCAAACTTATTCACAAAGTCATACCCAATTTTTTGAGACCCTATAAAATATTTATTTGACACATATCACAGATCTTTTTTTCTCCAACTTAATTCAAATCGGGTTTCAACCTTTTTAAATCAACAAAACCTCAATCCAGATGGAGTTCCAAATATTTCACCTAATCCATTCAAACCATTTTTTTAAACCAAAATTCCAAAAAAGAGACAAAACTCTTCAAAATAGATTGATAAGGTCTCAATACTCTAATTTTGGTTTTGCATACGATCCCATAATAGGTAGAGCCGGCCCTAATAGTAACCAGAACTATATTTGAATTATTGCCAGTAATAATTAATTATAAATATATAGTCATTTTACAGTAGCACCAATGTGGGGTCACTGTCACATATATAGTTTATCATTGTTAATGTTTGTTGATAATTATTCTTTTAAAACGTCAAAATTGAATCACAAAACATTTTTTTTAGAATATATTCATCATCAATTAATATATCAGAAATTATTTCAATAATTATCCAAATACTAAAATTACAAATAATAAACAACAATAAAAAAACTCGATAAATACCCACATTTGTGAGAGATGAATTCAGAAGATCAGCTTTGTCAGTTATAAAGTTCTAAATGCTCATTAATTTGATTGGACTACACTCTAGAAAAGAAAAGATGGTACACCATAATTTAATCTGTTTATTTCAGGAATTAAATAAAGTAACAAAAAGGTTGATCACATATAGATGAACTCATCTTCAACAATGTCAGTTAGTTGCCTCATACCTTTAAATCACTTCATAAGTTTAAGTGGAACTAAAAAGGAAAAGAAAAGTTGGTGGGGAATGCTTTTTTTCTATGATTTCATGCAATATTTCTTTGACATTTTTTACACAAATGGTTAATTTGCTAAGTGGTTTGCACCTTTTATTTAATATTAATATATATATCCTTTCTTTATTTTATTATGATTTTATACTAATTCGCATGAATCAATTTGTTAACAAAAGATCTCTTTACACTTGAGTTAATTACAATTTACCCCTATGATATTAATAATATTCAATTTATCTTCATGTAATTTGAAAAAAAACACTTTACTCCCCTTTAATCTTTATAAAGTTTCATACCGCCTTCATGACATTTATATATATGACACTTTACCCCTCCGTGTTATGATAATGTGGCATTTTACCCTCCTGTATTATGATAAATGTAATAATTTACCCCCTTATGTTACAAAACACTTTTCATGCACACTCTCAATTCGGCAAGTGAGCTACACTCTCAGGCTGAATGATGCAAAATTGCTTCTTTAAATTTTTCACCGGGAGTTAAAGTGCTATTTTCCAAATCAAAGGGGGTAAATTGAACATTATGCATGTAAAATTTTACGAGTGGGTAAATTGACATTATTAACCCTTACACTTACTACGAAGGCACGTACAACTAATTGCTTACTTGGATTAGCATATAAAGAAAAAACTTTTCAATCAAATTCGTTAATCACTTTAATAAAAGTTAAACTAACACTCCTCTCTCATGTACTTATAAGAGATACTATTATATAATTTTCAATGAAAAATTAAATAATGCCTTTTGCTTCATGTCAACCTATTTATATATGTGCATTTGCCCATTTTAATTTTAATTTTTCAAAGACAATATATGTATGTAAAAAAGGTTAAAGAGATTTGCTTCTTTTAGTTATATAGTTTGTGGGGGCCTATTTCATTGATTGATATATGGCGTTATGAAAAGGGCAGACAATTTATACTGGGCAAAATCCACTTGCTACCATGTGATCAAATGACCCCATTGCCCAGCACAGAATATGCACTATGAAATTAATTTGTTCATTGTTCAAAGTATATCTTGAATTTTGCATATGTTATGATTAACATGATGAATAATTATTTGGTGGCATAAGTTATTATTGGGTATAATAAGTATAGTGAAAAGGAGAGACGTGTAAAGAAAATTTGCCGTTTAAGTCACATAAATCGACACAAAGTAGTGAGTGTTGAAATGTATTCCAAAAATATTGAATTGTATCCAAAGTAGTGAATCACACTTTCCGTTCTTCTTATAGGTCGATTTTTTCATATTCGTCTCTTTTAAATTTTTCGTAGCAGATGCATCCCTCTTATCAGTGTAGTGTAACACATTCGTCCCTCTTAAATTTTTTCAGCTATATATTACACAGCGGAGACGGCCTCACCTGCAATACACGTGTTCTACCTGGATGACATTTTCGTACATTTACCTAACTAAATCCGAAATACATTCATTTGCGTCCATTTTAGTCAAATGTGGACGTTGTAAGTGTGTTTATGTATTTCAGATTTAATTTGGAGGTTTTAAGTATGTATTATGTATTTTTTTTTATTTAATTAGGTGAATGGACGAAAATGCCCTCCAAATATTGCACGTATTTTACACGTGAGGCCATCTCCGCCGTGTAATAGCAGAAAAAATTTAAGAGGGACGAATGTGTTAAACTATATTGATAAGAGGGACGCATCTGCTATTAAAAATTTAAAAGGAATGATTGTGTAAAAGTCGGCCCATAAGAGGACGAAAAATGTGAGGTTAAAAGATTGCAACTGTGTGGAGTCTTCTATTATGCTCTTGAAGAAAAGTTTTGTGTTGTTGAGTTGTTAATCGTTAAATGTATGTTTTGTGGAATTTTATTGCATGAAATCCCTTGTACTTTTAAGAACCCAGCACGAAACCCTCAATATGTTTAAAATAGGTCGTTTCAGATTAACTTATTTCAAGAAATCAATTATGAAAGTATTTCATATGAAGTTGTAAGGACTAACGTGAAGTATTTTAAAAGTAGTTTCTTGAAATATGTCGATCCAACACGCATTTTTTTTCTTTCAAATTGGGTCATAAAAGAATTCTCATAGTGTTAGGTACCTGGGCCGCTTATTTATAGTACGGGTTTGGCTTGGCCTTAATTTTGATTTAGACAGACCATTGGGCCATAAAAGAATTCTAAATAGCAGCCCAACATTGCACCAATTTTGTTTTTAATTTACAATAATGGACTGCAATTAATTCAGAACCTGTCTGAAAAATCAATTGGGTACAAAACAATTACTACTAAAGGAAATATAAATTTTGATGCAATAACTGTTAGTGTTTAATTGAGCCAAATCAAATTATGAATTTCACTTAACCCATAATTGAATCAAATATATCTAGAATACATAAAGTAAATATAAAAACAAAAATTAGAAAAATTGATGTTAAGCTAAACCATAATACAGTTAAACAAACTGATTAATATATGAATGCAAATGCATTTCAACTAACTTCTTTGATAAATCATATTTCAACTTTTGAAAATCACAAAAACCCAATCTAAATGATATTTCAAAATTTTCATTGAAACCATGCAAATAATTTTCTGAAATAAAAAAAATCAGGTAATTAAAATCGAGCCAAAAATCTATTCAAATGGAACCTTATATCCTTTTTGTCAATCAACTTCAGGTACTTAGGTTAGGGTAAGCACACATTTGGTAGCCTCAATGACCCAATTTAGATTTATTTTAGCTCAAGCGTTTTTAAATTTCCCGAGGCAGGTCCTAGACTTCTCGGGCCCTAGGCGAAATCCTAAATCGGGGGCTTATATTGAAATAGATTATTTCATGTAAAATTTACTTTTTTCATGCTTTAGTAGTTGCAAAATTATTTATTAATATTCTGGTGTTTGGAACATATATTTGATAAATAAAATAATCAATTCACTTGGGTCTATATGGTAGACTTTTATTTCAATTTGGTGGGTTATGGTTTTGAAAAGATGGTGATATGTGTCGAATCAATGTCTTTATTAGAGAAAAAGTAGGTGAGATATGTCACTTCATTGTCTTTTATATGTTTGAGTTTCAAAATGTGAGTCTTGATTTAAAATAAATTTGGATAAAAGTTTCGACAAGTTTGACTGAGTTTAATTGGTTTTGCCGAAACTCCACATGAAAGACTTTCACAGAATTTCACGAGATCAACGAAAATTGGACCAAAACTCTTCCGAATATGAGTAAGAATATCAATCGGCTATCTATATAGACATACATAACTTTTTCATAAAACTTTTAGTACATAATATAAATCTTTGTATCATAATAACTTATGTTTTAAAGAACTTCCATTTTGATACAATGTTCTTATGCTAGAATTTTTTTTTTTTTTTTTTTTTGTATGGAGACATATATAATGGTACTATAGGTAGGGGGCACCAAAAGGTTGGGGCTCTGGCATTTGCCAAACTACAAAATAAGTGTACTTAAAACCAAAAATAAAACAAAATAATCGTACATTATAATATCAATTCATTTAATTTAAAAGGACATAAATTAACACAATTATCACATTTTCTCCTCAAAGACCCAAAATTCAATATCCATCCAAACTACAACTCACATTCTCAAACTCAATTCACCATTTGATCAAGATTAAGATTTTAACCAAAATACATTAAATCCATGTTTCAATTATTTCACACAAATTTCAAAATACCTTTAAAAGATCAAATCAAAATATGTTACATCCAAACAAAATAAAATCGAGCCAAAATACATAAGGCCAATAAACCCATACGAGCTTTTGGTTGATCAATTTATTTTCATTTTGCTGCCAATGAAACACCACATAAATTAAAACCACTATTAATGACATTCATTGATCAAAATTTCGATACGTTTCCACCAAAGTTCCTATTTTTAAGTTAACCGATCGAAACAAAAATATAGTGTAGTTTGTACTTCAATATTTTTCTTTGATTACACTTTTTTCAAATAAATTCCCGAAAAGTTTCTAATATTTAACCAACCGAAACTATAATCAAGTATAGATTAATGAAATAATATCGAAAATCTAAAATATTTTACAATTAATCAAAGCATTAATATTAAGTAATCAATAGGAAATTATTCCTAGTTAGGTATGGAATATAGACACTTTATTACCGAAGAGTGTTTAGAGCATAGGAAAAAAAATTCATATTTTATTATTCATTGATAATAATAAATAGATACAAAGAAACTAAAATCAAGTAGGATTAATCTACTAATTAAACATATCTTAACTAAACTATAACTCTAATACATAATTAAATTAGAAGAATTATTAGCACCTCAAATTATAACTCCATAATTACCACCGCAAATTATTTACTCCGTTCTCTCTCTCTATCAATCTCTTCTTCCCCTGTTTCAAAGGAGACCTGTAAATTGTAATTTATCAATTTCTCACGCTCGAATTCTCAATTTCACCTCCCGAAAATGGAAGACGACAAGCAAATTACTCTCTCCGCCGAGCCGGAAAACAGCCACGGCTGGCAGAAAGTGACATACGTCAAAAAACGGAAAAATCAGGCCAACAAAACGGCGTCGGGTTCATCTAGGGTTAATGGATCCGGAACTCTTCCAGAGAAAACCAGCGTTTTCAAAGGATTGGAGAAGCATTCCGAGGAACGGCGCCGTATATTGGAAGCACAGCGCGCCGCCGCTGTTTACGACGATGATATTCCGGTGAGATCGAGGAATACGGATGATGACGATGATGTTGATTTTAGCGGAGAAGTTAAAGAGAATAATGCAGCTGTAGCGAATAAGAAGGAGAAGCCGAAGAAGGTTAAGAAGCTTCGGGTTACGATAGCGGAAGCCTCGGCGAAGATCAATGCTGATGATCTGGCTGCTTATCTTGCTGATGTTTCGGTGAGATTTTTTCTGTTTAGTTTTTCAATTTTGTTTTTGAATTTTTGGTTGAATTTTATGAATTTATTTATTATTATAATTTTTTGGGGTGATAGGGATCGTATGAAGGGCAACAAGACATACAATTGATGAGATTTGCGGATTATTTCGGCCGTGCATTTTCGGCTGTGAGTGCGTCTCAGTTTCCGTGGCTGAAGTTGTTCCGGGAGTCTGCTGTGGCGAAAATTGCTGATGTGAGTTTTTAGACATAATGTGATTCGTTTGCTGAACATTTCTTTCTCTATGCATTTATAACTTATTGACGGGAGTAATGTATATAATATGCAGTCATGATACTGTGAAAAGGATGATGTAAGTTGGTCAGCATTGTGCTTGGAACATTTTATGCGCAATAAGATGCTACTAACTTTAGGAACTTTGATTTGCTTTTGATATGTAAATAGTAATGTGGGCGCCTGTAGTCTTGTGATAATTTCTGTTTAGTGGAAAAAAAACTGATTCTATTTCGATAACCTGTTGATAGTGTCTTGGTTGACTCAAATGAATTCGGATTTCATGATATACTTGGAGTCTACTAATTGGTTTATTTCTTACAAACAGATCCCTGTTTCTTACATTTCTGAAGCTGTTTACAAGACATCAGTTGACTGGATCAACCACCGTTCTTATGAGGCATTAGGGACCTTTGTGTTGTGGTCATTGGATGGCATTCTTGCTGACTTGGCAATCCAACAGAATGGGTCCAAGGGCTCAAAGAAAGGAGGGAAACCAGCATCATCAAAGTCTCAGGTTAATACGGTCTTACTTTCTTCTTCTAATTTCTTTCGGTTGACGTATAGTATTTCATGTTAGAACTGTTTATTAGTGTCTACGAAATTTCTCTTTCTCTTGTATTAATTGTTGTCCTTCCCCTGCAACTTTCCAAATTTTTGTTAAAAACTTTACTCATTGCTTCATTTGTCAATGATTTTCTCATGCCGTTTCATATAGAGTCATGAAAAGGAGAAGCACTTTTATGTGAGGTCGGAAACAGTAGGAAAATGTTATAGATATAATATCATCCAATTGTGTGTCTCTTGAATCCTGTGAATCTAACTCTGAGGAAATGTAATTGTTTGCTAAATAGTGTAAATTCATATTATAAAATTCAACTGCACTTTTGAATCCTTTGTATCTAAGTAAAATGAGGAACAAAACTTTCTCGTCCCTTGGTTTTGAAGTCTTGAAGTTGAATGCTTTAGTAGTTTGTAACACGAGTCAAAATCAGCTTGCCAGTGGGTGCATGAAATATCTGATTCCTGGTTGCTAAGTCTGTTTGAGATTTTGAGCCTTCAATAATATCTTGTGCATTGAGTTGGAAAAAGGGAACTTAGTCTATTGTCTGCAATATGTCCAGTGGCTGTAATGATGACAGGGAGGATATGGGAACTGGTATACAACTTTGTGACTTTCTAACAGGTTTTGGGATTCCTCATTTATCTGACGTTGCGAATGATAATTATGGCGCTGGGTGATGGAATTTCTTATACCTTTATAACACCTTTTGGGTGCATAGAACATCATTCAAGTTAATTATGTACCTATTGGTGACAGTTATCTTAAATAGGGTGCAAAATTTGCAAAATCATCTCTCATCTTTATCACATTTTCTACTGAATTCCTCGATATTGGAGGATTTCTTTGTTTCCTTTTTTCCTTATTTGGTTGTGCAATTTGTAGTAAAGATTTGTTTGTCTCTCGTTCATGGGTTGGGTAAAGCTGTCAGAATTCTCTATCCAAGGCGTTGCTGGGGAAAAATCAATTTAAATGTTACACGTAAGGTTGCAAACAACCGAGTTGGGCTGGGTTGAAATGGGCCTGTTCAAATATGTATCATTTTCTACTGGTAAAAAATGGATCTGTTAAAAAATGATCCTAGTTAAAACCACGTCGGGTCCAGGTCTACCGTTCTTTAGAATGCTAATGCGCATTGTGTAATGTCTTATTACACAATATGCATTAGCAAAGTTTTAAAGAATGGTCCTAATGATAACTTTTAAATTCTAAGTGTTTCTGCTATGGCTATATGACATCTCTGTCACTTAATTTTTTTATTGATTATGCAACCTACCATGACATAAATTTGTCAGTATTGAAAACTCTTACATTGTCTAGGATTTTGATATCTATTTATCCACCATTGATATGTCAGGTCGCTATCTTTTTAGTTTTAGCAATGGTATTACGCCGAAAACCTGATGTACTAATCAATCTAATGCCAAAGTTGAGGGAAAACACTAAGCATCAAGGGCAAGATAAGCTTCAAGTTATTGTATGGATGATAGTTCAGGTCAGTAGATCCATGTTTATCAACGTAGCATTAATACTGCTCACAGGGACATGTTTATCTTTGTTTCTTGTGAATGTATGTATTCCTGTCTGAAGCTAACGTTTTTGCGTAGGCCTGCCAAGGAGACCTAGCTGTAGGAATGTACTTGTGGGCACATCATATTTTGCCAATACTTGGAGGAAAATCAGGTTCTAATCCGCAGTCCAGGGACTTGGTTTTGCAGCTAGTGGAAAGGTTAGGGAATGTTTGGATTGCTTTTGCTTTGGTTTCAATGGTTTTGGTTTTGGTTTCAAGGGTTTTGATTTGGTTTGGAGGTTTGAATGATTCCATCAGGATATGTGCATAAAAAGTTTAAATGTGTATGGAGTGCTTTGGGATTACTATTAAGTAGTTTATTTAATGCATATAATGTAATTTGTCAATAGGTTGGTTAAGACTCTTAAGAGTTACAATTTTAAAATAATGTTTGCATTAGTTTTGGATGCTTGAACATGTGACATCACTATTACGGCAGGGCTTCAAATCATGAAGAGAGATGAGTTCATAAAATATTTTTAATTTTTAGTGATGTCAAATCAAGACGATACAATTTTTTCTCAATTATTTTTGGTGTAAAAAATGAAGGAAGATTCTATTTTTTTTTATTGTCAGTAATGTCAAATAAAAAAAAATGTTCTTTTTAATGATTTGACAAGGTATTGGAAAACTGAAATTTTTGGGTTGTTTTATGTTAAAAAACGAAAGAAATGGTTATGTTTTCAATTAAATTGAAACGTAATGGAACAAAATGAGAAACAAACAGGCCCTTAAAGACTTGGTTTTTCACCAGATGCTTTACTGTCAAAGATTGTTTGCATATTAATTTAAATTATTTTCATGTTGAGCAGAATTCTAGCTGCACCAAAAGCTCGCAGTATATTAAAAAATAGTGCTGTTAGGAAGGGGGAGCGCTTGATTCCACCTGAAGCCCTTGACATACTGTTACATGTAACATTTCCTGCATCTTCTGCACGAGTTAAGGTACGAGTCTTTGAAATTTTTGACACCATTGTTATGCAGTTTTTGCAAGTATTATGCCTGATTTTGTTTGAATATCTGAATCTATACGAGTAATAGGCTACTGAAAGATTTGAGGCGGTTTACCCAATTCTCAAAGAGGTTGCTCTTGCTGGTTCTCCTGGGAGCAAAGCAATGAAGCAAGTCTCCCAGCAGATACAGACTTTTGCTATGAAAGCAGTTGGAGAAGGTAAACAGGAACTGGATAATATTTCTTTCAAATAATTCTTTTTTGAAGTATTTGAAATGTGAAGAGAATTTGACAAATGGTTCGATGCAGGGACCCCAGCTCTGTCTCAGGAAGCAACTAGCATCTTCATATGGTGTTTGACTCAGAATTCCGATTGCTACAAGCAGTGGGTAAGCTTTATTTTACTATATGATATTTACAATCATTTATTGTGCCAATATTTATGGGTGGCAATATAAGTCATGACTCATGGGTTACCCAGACCACCCCAACCCATATTTCTTAGTTTTTGTTGGGTTGAGTTAAAATTTGTATGGGTGAAAGTGGGTTTAGTTGGGTAAAAAATGGGTCTAAGTAATTAAAAACACTCAATGAGGAAAATTAGCTTAACATTTTTTTCTTTATAAATTTTCTATATTGTTCTAATAACATTTTAGGTCTTGCATTAATTTAAATCTTAAAATAAAATTGTATATATGTTATATTAATGCAAATTTTGTTTTATTAAACTAGTTTTATGTATGGAGTATATGTGAATCACTAAAATCGTATTTTTTTATAATTGTGGTGTATGTTTCTTAATGTCTAAATGTTGCAATACATAACATTAATAAACCTTAAATAACAGGTCGACCGGGCTTAACATGGTTTGACCCAGACCATTTTTTACCCGCCCGGACCCAACCCGCTCATTTGCCACCCTTAGTCCTATTAAGTAGTTTGTAGACTGAAATTCTTAGTGTTATCTTTAGAAAATGAGTGCAGCAAAATTTCTGACTAGTGGCCAATCTCTATTTGCTCGAGAATTTCAATTCACTTCCGATTTTGTCTCTCTGAGATTTATATGCAATTTACGGTCTTACAATTCTCCTTGCCATATTGTAAAAGTTTGTTCTTTAAATCTTAGACGATGATACTATGAACGTACTTTGGACAGGACAAGAATTACGTGGATAACATAGAAGCTAGTGTTGCTATCCTACATAAGCTCACTGAGGAATGGAGGGTATTTTCCTCAAATCAGTCTTCTCTACAAGCACTAAGTGAAACTCTGAGGAGTTTCAGAAAAAAGGTTGGCAATAAAATTTCGTCTAATAGACTAATTACCTTTTTCAAGTCCATTTAACAATTATTATATCTTTAGATGTAATGGCTCGTTTTTTTTTTCCAGAACGAGAAAGCATCAAGTGGCGGAGTGGATGTTGCTCTGTATAAGGATGCAGATAAATACTGTAAAACAATACTAAGTAAGGTATCCAAAAATCCTGGTTTTATGGCCATCTTGCTCATTATTATTGCAATAGTGTTCATCCTTGCGTTCGTCGTGAACCCAAAGCTGGATGAATGGATTTTAGAGAAGGGTTTGGATTTTTTCAATGCGCACTAATCCTTCAGAGCATATTATTGTGGCGAGTTCTAGGTACGAAAGATAGGTTTTTTCACTCCTTCGACCCGGGCAAAACTAATTTTAGTTTAACCCAAAATAAAGTGGCTGAAGAGAGCTAGGTCCTTGTGGGTTTACTAAAGTATAACATTTTTTAGTTTATTTAATTTAAATGTGGGCTTTTATAGTTTGGTACTAATTTTGTTACTTTTATTTTTATGAGCTGTAGAAATTATCATTGATGTAATTTTGGCACTAATCTTCTCTCAATTTTTTTTTTTTTGTGTGTGTGTGTGTGTGTGTGTAAAATGAGCACATAGAGATCGATATATAATGTATTTTCTCCTTTTATGTTTGTTTGATTTATGAATTATTGTTGAGTCTGTCTAGCAATCTTATGGAATATCTTATAGGTGAACTGTATGTTGAGCTGCATTGTTAAAAAGAAATTATCCTGAAGAATAAGTTATTATTAGTCACAAATTTTAATTTGGGATATTTTCCTAGGCATGCCCTCAAGACTACTATATTAACACCCTTGAGATTTGAATAATTACCATGACCCTATTTTAAAAATCAATTTTATAAATATCTTAAGATTTTAAATGTAAAAAAACCTACTAATATAAGAATTGGCTCAAGATGATAAATTAAATTAAATTATTCAGTCATGTTAAACCTAAAGGGCCAGTTTGTTTGGCGTTTGGGTAAGTAGTTTGTGAGAGTAGTGGAGATTTGTGAAATAATCTCCATTTGCATAATGTTGTTTGTTTGGGCTTTGAAAGAGTGGTTTGAGAAATAAAGTAGGTGTAAGTTTTTTTGGAAGAGTTGGATTGTAGGTGTAAGATGTGTAAGACTTTATGTCAAATCATGTTTGTTATGTGAGATAAATTGTGTAAGAGATAGGTTACTTTATGTCAAATCAAAATAGAGTTTGTATTGGTTTTGTTTAGAGATAAGAAAATTGTTGTTTGTTTGACTTTTAAGAGAGTAGTTTGAGAAAATTAATGGATGGAAAATTTATTTCGAAAAATAAAAAACATGTTTGTTTGGCATTTTCCAAACACGAAAAATTCTGGGAAACGCCAAACAAACAGGCCCAAAAAGTTCAGCCTATTTACATATTTAAGTTAAAAAAATGAACCTTTTCCATAAAGAGAAAAAATAAATAAAAAGAGAAATTACCTCCTCCTAACTCCCTTTCACGGTCAAAACAAGGTTAGTCTTGGCATGGCATATATATATATATATATAATAATTCATTTCTTTAAAAATTAAATAAATCGTACAAATCGTACAACAAAGTCAATAGGGTAACCCTCATTCCAAAAAACACTTGACCTGTTTGTTTGGCATTTGGGAAAATAGTTTGGGAGAGCAGTGGAGCATTTCGGTTGATCAAATGGCTTCCAAAGCTAAAGTCACAAAAATCAAGAAATCCAAACGAGAAGCTTCATTCGAAAAGAGATGTGATTTGGGATCAAGAAGGCAATGAATGAAAGCCGAATTTGGTTCATTACAAAATAATTCAATACGGAAGGACCATTTAAATTTAAACCAAATTGCTTTAGTAAAGACGCAGCGAAGGAAGATATAATCCGCCGATTCCACCTCTAACCCACAAATCAGGCAATTCACGTCCGATGTAGGAATATACGCATTCTAGCATTCCAAAGACAGTTGAACCGAGAGCATGAAAGGTAAGCATCAAGTTATGTGCTCTTAAAGTCGATTCTCGTTAGCTATAATTGCATCGTGAAGTCGTTACTCGCGAGTAGTGGCAACTGCGCAACAGTAGGTGACCTGTTTAGGGTTGATTGCTTTTAGCAACTTTTTTTTTTTTAATTATTCTTATTTTGTATTTTGCGTAAATTTTTTTGTTAAATAACATTGACAATTGAAAACATGATCAATGACTTATTTTCTAGTAAAGTCTAATTTAAGTGACAAAAGTGTTGCTAACCAAATTGTTAAATAAAATATTTTTTACCAGACTAACTCCAAAAAGGGAAACATAATAATTGTCGCGCGACTAGTATTTTCTTCTTTCCTTGAGAAACAATCGTGTTTATTGTTAAAAATACACTTCTCCACATTATCTATCAACTTTATATTTCATATTATTTACTCCCTTCGTTTTCTTTATTTGTCGCTTTGGCAAATAAAAAATTGTTTACTTTTAATTGTCGTTTTAGAATTTCAATGTCAAATTAATATTCTTTTACCAATTTTACTCTTCTTATTAGTTAATGCTAAGATTATTTAATTGAAAGGATATTTTGAGATTTTTACTTCAAAAATGTGACTATTTATGATATTTCTTAATTTGTATACAATACTCCAAAACGACAAATAAAAAAAAAACTAAGGGAGTAATATTTAGCTAAACTCCATTGTCCCAGTTTTCCTTTTAACCAGTTCCTTCTTCTTCTTCTTCTTCTTCTTTTTTTTTTTTTTTTTTTTCATCCCCCCTTAACTTAATTCCCTTATCCCAATTTATTTTTATTTTATTAAACTAGTACAAAAAGAGCGCAAATTTATTATCAATATAAGAAAAACTATAAAAAAAATTAAAAAGAAAAATCTTCTCCATTAATAATCACCAGTAAACTTAAACCCCAGAACTCTCCATTCCTGTTCAAAATCCCATTCCAATTTCTACACAAACTTATCACAATTAGCATACAAAAACAGTAAAATGGCCTTAACTATCTCATCCCGTCTCAAATTCAAGCCCCCCAACTTTCTTGGACCCTCCAAAACCTCGAAAAATCCAATCCATGTGGAACTTTTCTCAGTTCAAAAGTCCAAAACAAACTCTATTTCAAGAAACCCAAATGCCCTGTATTTTCCCGGGTTGGTTAGGGCTTGCAGTGATGGTGGTCAACGTGAAATTTTTGTTGCCAAAAAAACTTCTGCAGCTTCTGTAAGTTCTCTTACTAGTTGAATACATATGGGTTTTTATTATTTTGGTTTTTTGAGTTACAAATATGCGTAAATGAGAGTATTAGGATATATTAAGTGTAAATTAGGTGATTTTTTTATGTTTGTGATAAAAGTTCATGTTTAGGATTATGAGCTCTGGAATGTTGTGAGGCAGTGCTGGGTTTTTTAAGTAATGCTTCGATATCTTATGCGTAAATGCCACGAGGACTGAATTATATTTGCTGAGAAAATTATAAACAATTCTTAATTTTCCTTTGATTGTGTATCTTATGCTATGTCATGCCATGAGAAGCAATAATTTTCTAGTCTTTTTCGTGCTCCACTTTAAAGAATCAATTTTGTGCATATTTCAGTAGGTATTGATACCCTTTTAGCTATTAAAGGATTAATGGATGAAAATGAAACACTCATTAGTCATTACCTAGATGATTTCAGGATGTAGATACAGTAAGGGATGAATCATCATCAAGTTCGAATGATGGTTACGTGGCATTATTCATTGGGATGCTCGGTTTAGACAATGATCCTCAAGATAGAGAACAAGCTGTTGTTTCTTTATGGAAGTACTCACTTGGTGGGAAACAATACGTAGACAACATCATGAAATATCCTCCTGGAACTCTCAATCTCATTGTCAACTTGCTAAAATCGGAGTCTACTTCTGCATGTGAAGGAGCCGCTGGTCTTCTGAGGGTTATATCGTCAATTAATGTATACAGAGACTTGGTAGCTGAGAGTGGTGCAATTGAAGAGATTACTGCCCTTCTCAGACGGTCGCCCTTATCTACTGATGTACAAACAATATTAAAATACTGAGGCTATGTTTGGTTCTTGGATTTTAGAAAAAGTTAAAATCCAAGAACCAAACATAGTAAAACGTGCTGTTTGTTTTCTTGGATAAATGATTAAGTCAAGCTTTTACGGGTATTTGCAGGTGAAGGACCAGAGCATATGTACTCTGTGGAACTTGTCTGTAGATGAGAAGCTTAGAGAGAGAATGACTAGCTCTGAGTTCCTTGCTTTACTTGTCAAGTTCTTGGAAGATGAAGATTTGAAAGTCAAGGAGGCTGCTGGGGGTATTTTGGCCAATTTAACATTGAGCAAGTCCAATCATAAGATAATGGTTGAAGCTGGTGTCATTCCTAAACTGGTCAGACTTGTTTGATGAATATTTTTGTTAATGCATGATTTACTGCCAACATAGAAGCCAATCAAGAAAAGATTTATGGTGTTATTATATGTGCATTGGAAGTTGTTTCATATGTATTTTTTGAAGATGAACTAGCTATAGTTAATCACTTGACTTTACGAGTAATAAAACAAATAATCTATGCTACCAAATTTATGATATTTTTATCCTCGCTCAGTTTATCTCATTTTACTATGTTACTCATAACTCAAATTACCAACGTATTCTTAATTTATTACTCCAGTCAGAATCTTATCATAACAAAAATAATGCAGGCAAATCTCTTGAAGGCTGATGCGGAAGAATCTAAAATAATTCGAAAGGAAGCAAGAAACGCACTTTTAGAACTTGCTAAAGATGACTATACTAAAATACTTATCATGGAGGAAGGTCTAGTTCTTGTCCCTTTAGTGGGCGCTGAAGCATACAAGTCTTTTAGACCATCTTTATACTCATGGCCTTCTTTACCCGATGGCACAGAAATCGAACAAACCTCAAAAGCTCCTTCGAAATACGGGGCTTCTGAATTACTACTTGGATTAAATATAGACAACAAGAATGTGGACTTAGAGGAGATAAAGATGAATGCTATGGTTGGACGAACACAACAACAGTTTCTTGCTCGTATAGGGGCAATAGAATTGGAAGATGATAATAAATCTAAGAGTGAAAGCTCTTCGAGTGAGAGGTTGACGATTTTGCCCTTGGTGGATGGTGTTGCTAGATTGGTTTTAATTATTGGACTTGAAGATGAGTCGGCTATTGCTAGAGCTGCAGGGGCTATTGCTGATGCATGTATTAATGAACATATGCGTATTTCGTTTAAAGAAGCTGGTGCAATTAAGAATCTTGTTCAGTTAATTAATCATCCTAGAGACACTATTAGATTGGCTGTTATCCGAGCTTTGGACAAGCTTTCCATCAGGTAATAATATATTGCTGTTTTTTTTTTTTTTTTTTTTTTTTATGTGAAATAGAACTGTTTTATGAGTAAGTTTTTGTATGGAAGTTTCTGAAAAAAGCTTATAAGCTATATTACTTAGGGAGAATTATTCAAATTACAGTTACCCACTTACCCCCTTACGGTTTTAGTTTCATCAAAAAATCTTGAATTCCAGAAAATATCCCTGGGTACCATCTAAGAAATCACAAACCTTAATGGTGGCAAACCGATATCACCCGTTTTTTCACAGATTTCATCCATTTTTTTCACCCATTTTTTCACAGATTTCAACCTTATTTTTTATCAAGTTAACCCCTTTTTTTTTACCAATTTCACATATTTTTGACATTAATCTTTTTTTATTGATGACGTCGGCGTCAGAAATTAACGTCGTAAGGGGCAGTTTGTGTAATTTCCCAAACATGAAGGATGGTCAGTGCAATTACACTAAGGGTAGTTTGAGTAATTCTCCCTATATGGTCTTAGCCTTTTAGCACAAACCACCATGCTTAAACTTGTGATGCGTTCAACAAGATGTCATTTTTTCGGAAACTATTTTCCCAAGACTGGATTTGGGTTAGGTTATGTTTATTTTGTAATGGAAAGTTGTCAAAAAACAACTTGTACAAATCCATTTCCAAGTTTTATGAATTTGCTATTGAACTTCATCCATTTTGATTGATATGATGACTATATAATGAAATATTTTTAATTGCATTTTGATCCAGCAATAATGTTCTCCAGACAATTGAAGCAGAAGGAGTTTTGCACCCTCTCATAAATTTGCTGAAACAGTATAAGTCCGAAATCTCTCATAGCTTCACAGGATTGGTATTGCAATTGAATATAATTTCTCTAAAGTGATATTTCTAAAACATTCTAATTTGGATTTCTGAGAAAATTATTATGTTGAGCTGCAGATTCTGAACATTCTTACTCGGATTCTGGACCCTAACCGAGAGATGAAATCAAAGGTATGCTACTGCTATTTACCGATTTTTAACAGTTTCATATCTCATGGAACAATTTCTCTTGATATTTTTGGGTTACAGTTTTATGATGGACCAGTAAACGAGTCAGAAAAGGGATCGGATGTGACTAGGAATTCCGCGGCAGCTATAACCTCCAGGTTCTTTCTTGTTTTAGCTAATATTGGAATTTTCTTGGACAACTCAAGTAAATTTCTTGAAATTTGCATGTGTTTAATGTTAAGTAACGGACCCATATGTAGATCAGTAGATGTGACTTGAAAACGGAAGAAAGTGCTTAACTATATGTTTTTTCTTGAATCAATAGGTAAAACATTGAGCTTTGTTTGTAGTTCGTTTTCATTTACCTCATCAGTTTCCTCACTATAATTAAAGTTCAATTGACGTTTTGGGTTGTGTTGGATATAAGCTGCCTTTGGAAATTTGGGCCTTTTTGCAAGTCGTCTTTTTGCTTGTTAATGTAAATACTAAATAGTTACATAATTTATTAGGATTTTCATCAAAATCATTTTTGAGTTCTACGCTCATTTTCAAGGGTTTCATTTCTTTATTGGAACTAATTTTGGAACACAAAAACATATTTGTTATGTTTCTCGTTTGAACATCATCCTCCAGCAATAAATTTTAGTTCCTCAAATTTGACATTTTAGCTAGAAATGTAATCTGTATTGTTATATATTCTGTAACGATTAATCCGGATTGCTGTTTTTAGTCAAAAACTCATTTAAGTAATTTAATTTTGCCCATGTCCTTGAGTAATTATATTTTTCATTTGGATCAACTATTTACCGTTCATAATTAGAATTCATATTGAATAACTACTTTGACAGAATGCAGAACATTGATCGAGACCTTTTCGATTCAAGTTTCATCTCTTGCCTTGTGGATATCTTGAAGACGCAAATCCCAGATTTGCAAAGAAAAGCTGCTTCTATCATGGAGTTCATTATAGTGATCGAGTCTTCTGCTGAAAAAATTATCTCATCTGAGATTGAATCTGGCCTAGAAACAGTTTTCCACCAGAAATCTTTACAAGGTACGGGAAATAACTTCTAGAAAACCATGCATGTTTCATAAGATATTTAGGAGTAAAATGCGATATTATGTAAGGGGAAAACGTGCTATTTTCACTGTTTTTTTATTGCATTTATCCTGTATAGCTGTGTGAGATGAACATATATATCTATTATATTTGAGTCATAACTCTTGGTAGGAAATATGGAGAGGGCCCTTTTCCGGTTTCTTAAATGCTACACAACTTGTAATGTACGAGGGATATATCGAAATGACATGTGTCCTATTTGTTAACTACCCAGTACAAGGTTGGAAAAAAAAAAAAAAAAAAAAAAAACTTTGGACACGTGTCAATTTTAGAGAAAACACTCCAGCATTGCAAGCCGTGTAACATCTAAAGAAACTTTTCTGCCTGGAAAAAACATTCTTGCTTTATGGCTCGTTGGAACTAATCCGTGTCGAGTATTTCAAAATGCTTAGGAAATTCAATTACAAATGGATGTCCATTATTTTTAGAATCTAATTACTAATGTTTTTGAATTGAATATTAGCAAACGAGCACGACATAGAAGATGAAGAACCTGAACGACATATCCTCCAACTAGAAGAAGCCGGCCAAGCTATATCCGCAGCATCCCGTTTACTCACACGACTTCTCGACTACGACCCATTTCGCCAAACTCTATCATCACACAATTTCACAAAACTCCTCCGTAATATACTCGTTTCCAACATCCCCCTCCAATACAAAGATTGGGTAGCTTCTTGCCTAATTAAACTCACCTCTTTATCCAATCACAATCCAGAATCTGAAAATCCAATAAACATAGAAGTAACCCTTTACGAAACAATCCCAAGATTGATAGAAAAGATCGAAAGCTCGTTTTCTTCCGAAGTTCAAGAAGCTGCGGTCTTAGAACTAAACCGAATAGTTTCCGAAGGGTTTTTGGATTCGATCAGAGCCGTTGCTTCTCAAGGGGGGATATTTCCATTGGTGAAGTTGATGGAAACGGGAAGCGATAGAGCTGTTGAAGCTAGCTTAGTGATACTATATAATTTGAGCATGGATGGAGAGAACCATGCAGCGATTCTTGCGGCTGGTGCAGTTCCGATTTTGAAGAAGATAGTGCTTTTAGAAAAGCCGTATTGGGTTCGTGCTCTGAGATTGCTTAGAAACTTGCCTACATAAGGAGAAAATGTTGTAGTTTGTATTAGAGTTAAGGAAATGATGTGATGAATGTAACTTGGGTATAAATTTTCATTCTATTTTTTTTAATCATAATTTGGTGTACATGGACATATAATTACAATTTGAAATCTTGCTCAACATTTTATGATATACTTGGATTCGCTCTATTTCTTTTTATATTGACACAATTTGGTACTCCCTCCGTTTTTTTTTTTCTCGCATTAGAGAAATTCTTTTGTTTTAAAATATATTTCGCATTAGGATTCCAATACAAAATTAATTATCTATTTTTAATTTTATCCTTATTTATTAATCTTAAGCTTATCAGTTATCACCTTCTTGTTTCTCCCTCTCTTTTATCATTACTAACCTGGAAGAGTATTTTAGGTATATTTTTTGCTTTTTTTTCTAAAATTTATGTTATTTATTAGATTCCTTAATATCTTTGCAAAACTCTAAAGCGCCATATAAAAATGAACGGAGTGAGTACAACTATAGTTTTGTCAAGCAACAACCTGTTTTTCGTTTTGGTTAAATTTGCAGAATTCCTAACTTTTTCGTGAAGGATTATATTTCTTTTTATTTGTCGTTTTGGCAAAAAAATTATTTACTTTTATTTATCGTTTTAGAAGTTCAATGTAAAATTAATTTTTCTCCTACTAATTTTACCTTTCTTGTTAATATTTATAATTAATGCTAATTATTATTATAATTGTTTGGTTAAAAGGGTGTTTTGATTTTACTTAAAAAAAGGTAACTATTTATTATATTTCTTAATTTGTGTGAAATTCTCCGAAATGACAAATATAAAAAAAAAACGGAGGGAGTATTAAAATCTGATAGGTCTCTAATAGTTAAAGAAAAATATGCAAAAACAAATAGGAAGAAATGTTGAAAACGAAAGAGATATTTATTTCCATATGGCTCCGTAACAATATTATTATCCTTTACATATTACCACAATAATTATCAAATGCATTTAATATTTGTATTTCTATATGTAAAATATACATATACAAATAATAATATTTCTACTTCTGTTGTATTTTTCAGTTCAATAATGGCTATTATTATCCTCAACTGCCACTCCATCACCAAACCTAAAATATTGATTTCTTCAGCTCTACCCAATAACGATAACTCTTCTCCTCCCAATTTCAAACCTAATAAACTTCCAAAAATAAAAATAAATGAAAAAGAATTACAATTACAACAAAAAAATCTGAAACGAAAAAAATTAAGGCAGCCCTCTGTTTCGGAAATTGAACGGGCAATTGGTGCTGGCATTTATCGGGACACTAACAGGTAACCCTGTTTTTTTTTTTTTTTTCCCTAAATAATTTCTTTAATGGGTTTTTTTTTTTTTTTTTTAAATATTTAGTGAAGAAGAAGAGAAAAATAGTTTATTTGATAATGTGTTGAAAAATACTATTGGAAAGAGTGAAGGAGATATGGAGAAGAAGCTAAGGGAGACTGGGGAGTGGCTCGTTTATCAATCTGAAAAAACTTCCAATTCTGTTGGTAATTAATTAATGCTTTTAATTTGTGTTTTTATTATCTTTTTTTATTCTTTAATTGAAACTGTTGCAGTATTATTTAATTGCATTGACTTTGAAATGTGAAATGAATGAGACCAAATTGACTTAAGAGTAAAGTTATGGGACATATGAAGGTAATTTTCCTTGGGAGTTAATGTCAATTTATCCCTGCGAGATGCATAATGTTCAATTTACCCTTCGATCTGTGATTTGAAAAAGAGCGTTTTACACCCCTTTGAAAATTTTAGAGAAGCATCATTCAGTCGGAGAGTGTAACTCACTTTCCGAAATTGAGAGTGGCATGAAAGGTCTTTTGTAACATATGGGATAAATTGTCATATTTATCATAACACAGGGGTAAACTGTCACATTACAATGTGAACTTTTTATAAGATACAGGGGATAAAGTGCTACTCGTATTTTTCAAATCACGGGTATGTAAATTGAACATTATGAATATCACGGGGGGGGGGGGGTACACTGCCATATTTATCATAACATAGGGGGGTAAACAACCACATTTATCATATTACAGGGGAATAAACCGTCACATTATCATAACAATTGGGTAAACTGCCACATATAAAAATGACAAGGAAGCGGTATGAAACTTTTATAAGATTACAGGGGGGTAAATTGTTTTTTTTTTCAAATCACAGGAAGATAAATTGAATATTATTAATATCATAGGGAAGTAAATTGCCATTAACTCTTTTCCTCGGTGATGTAGATATAATAGAAATAAAACCTTAATTCTTAATTTGTACAAGAAATAAACAGTGAAATTGTCTTAACTTCGTGACTTGATATCCCGTGCAGTTGATGTGAGCAATTTCGCGCTAAGTTGTCCTTAATTGGTGATACTGGAAAGTTATAGGACCAAATTTGAGATATGAACAAGACCAATTGCATTATCTTTTCTTGCAAATTGCATTCTAAAAAATTAATTATTTCGATGTTGATTGCTATTTGCAGGAAAACAAATTATTGTGGCTATGTTTGTTTGGATTATGCCAGCATGGCTATTTGCATTTGTTTTAGCTTCAGGGATTGTAAAGATTCCATTTCTAGAGGAGATTTTCTTATGAACTTTTAACTAAGGTTCAAAAAGGTACACTTGGAGGTGGTGTTGGTAAAAATTCTAGTATAATGTTAAAAAAAAAGGAAAAAAATGTTATTTATGTTTAAATCGTAATATTTTAGTCCTTGATAAATAATAATTGAATTTGTAATTCAGCTTCACTTTGCATATGGGTTTTTTCTGGAGTAGTAAATCTTGAGGTGGTGCTTTTGGTACATAATTCATTAGAGTTAATGATAATAATTTACCCCTATGCGATTTAGATAATGTTCAATTTACCTTCATGTGATTTGAAAAAGAGTATTTTTACCCCATGTAATCTTATAAAAATTTCACATCGTCTTCCTGATATTTTTAAACCTAAAAAAATACCAATTGACAAAACTACCCCTCTTAAATGTGGCATTTTACCCTCATGAGTTATGATATAATGTGTCATTTTACCCCCTTGTGATATAATAAATGTGACAATTTACCCCTGTGATTTGATAAATGTGGCATTTTACCCTTATGAGTTATGATATAATGTATCACTTTACCCTCGGGTGTTATGATAAATGTGGCAATTTATCCTTGTGATATGATAAATGTGGCACTTTACATGTTACAAAAATACTTTTCATGTCCACTCTCAATTTCAGCGAGTGAGTTACACTCCCCTAATGAAGGAGATACTTGATCTTTAAATATTTTACAGGGGATAAAGTGTTGTGAAATTTTTATTTATTTTCTTTAGCAATCACAAAACTATGTAAATATAATGAAATGAGTAATTTAGACAAGAATATAAAATAAGTATAATAAGAAGAATGTAAATTTAAAAGTAAAACGGCTAGCCTGATCTGAAGTCACGCCACTAGACGTTGTCCTGAGAAAACGATTGCCTCCCCTCGTGCAGGTATTGGCGGCTGATCGATTCCCCAAGATAAAACCTTTGGCCTCGCCGGAGTCTTCTCGTAAGCACGTTCACAAGAAAACAATGAACCAAACTTTGTCTCAAGTGCCCAAAATAATATAGAGAGTAGTATAATTTTAGTGATGCATATAAGGCTAGTGAGGTGTGTGTATTTCCTAGGACACCTAACCCCTATTTATAGTGTGGATGAGACCTCTAAGGTCAAATAATTTTGAATAGCCACATAATGGCAATAAAGGGGAATTATGGCATTTAGGTTACACAATCAATTTTGATTGTTACAAATAATTTAATTTGAATTTTAAAACTTAAAAATTCCAACAATCCCCCACAAGGTTTTAAAATTCAATAATGGATATAGAAAATAATTGGGCACTAAAATATTGTGCAATGGGTGCAGGAGCCTTCCGGGTTTGAGCCTACACTTAGTGTTGATGATATTCATTTGAGGAAACCGTAATGGCGCAAGCGCTTTGAATTAGGTTCTTTGGCCAAACTTCAATACATCACACACACAATATCCACATCAGTTTTAGTTCGCGGGTTAGCGCGTTAACGGCCGTGCGCTCTAATCTTGATTCTCATGAGAGTTTTAGGGTAAGCCCAGACCCATAGCCACGGCCCCATGGCAACTCTCATTTAGGTGAAACCTCCAAGGGTACGTGCGACCTATACCATGCAGAATTCTGCCTTGATCTCATTAAGGGTCAAAACCCAACCGTAATATCACACTATACAGCACTATCATCATAGGGATGGGAAGGAGGTGCACTCCTATAAATTAGTGCTAAACGAGTCACGCAGTACGAGTTGTTCCTACCCATTGAACCTTCTTCATGGGATTTCCAATCACAAAGGTTGGGTTTCTCCCGGAGGTGACTCTCTTATGGGCTTAAGCCCATCCCCCTCGATGATTCAAATACACCCTTAGTGGGTAAACCTTTGGTCAAATTATCCGCCAAATTTTTCTCAGATTTTACAAAATCTAGAGATATTACATTTCTCTTAAGTAAGGATTTCACACTTTTACATCTCGCTTGTAAGTGTCTATTCATTTTCTTATTTGAATGAGATTGTTTCATAAGTTCTATTGCAGCTTTAGAGTCACAGTGTATAGAAATAGCCGGTAAAGGTTTCTTTACTAGGGGTATATCAAGCATTAAATCTCTTAACCATTCAGCTATTGTACAAGTTGTATCTAAAGCTATTATTTCAGCTTCCATAGTACTCCTAGATATAACAGTTTGTTTCTTAGAATCCCAAGTTATTGCTGCACCACCTAACATGAATACAAAACCACTAGTAGACTTAATTTCAGAGCTATCAGTGATCCAGTTCGCATCACTATAACCTTCAAGTACAACTGGAAAATATTTATAGCACAAATGATAATTTAATGTTCCTCTAATGTACTTAAGAATTCTTTCCAAGGCATTCCAATGATCTTTACTAGGATTGTGAGTGTACCTACTCAGCCTACCAACGACATAGGCAATGTCGGGCCTAGTTCTATTGGAAAAGTACAATAGTGATCCTATAATTTGTGAATACTTTAATTGAGATATAGGTTCACCGGAATTCTTTTTTAAACTTACATTTGAATCATAGGGTGTAGAGACAATCTTACTGTCATAATAATTAAATTTTCTCAAAAACTTTTCAATTGCACTAGATTGATCCAGTAAGATGCATTCATTTATTCTACTTACTTTCATTCCCAAAATTATATGAGCTTCACCCAAATCTTTCATTTCGAAACTATTAGATAAATAATTCTTCACATTTTCTATAAAATCTATGGTAGTTCCAAAAATTAATATATCATCCACATATAAGCATAATATCACATGTTGACCATTTTCTTCCTTACAGTATACACATTTATCATGTTCATTTGATTTGAATCCAAAACTAAGTATAACTTCATTAAACTTTTCATGCCACTGTTTTGGAGCTTGTTTTAATCCATATAAAGATTTCACTAACTTACAAACTTTATGTTCTTGCCCCTTAACCTTAAAACCTTCAGGTTGTTTCATATAAATTTCTTCATCTAAGTCGCCATTTAAGAATGCGGTCTTTACATCCATTTGATGAATTACTAAGTTATTTATTGAAGCTAAAGCCAACAGAGCTCTAATAGTTGAGATCCTAGCTACAGGAGAATATGTATCAAAATAATCTAGTCCTTCTTGTTGTGTAAACCCTTTTGCTTCTAGCCTCGCTTTATATTTATCTATAGATCCATCAACTTCTAGTTTCTTTTTAAACACCCACTTGCATCCTATTGGTTTACTACCGGTAGGCAAATCTGTTAAATCCCAAGTATTGTTTTGAATTATTGAATTATACTCATCATTGATAGCTTCTTTCCAAAAAGTACATCTATAGAAGATATTGCATCTTTATAAGTTTGAGGTTCTCTTCTACTAGAAATGTGATAAATTGATCTCCAAAGTTCTTTTCTATTCTACCTCTCTTACTTCTTCTAAGTTCAGTAGGTTCTTCTATTCTA
This sequence comes from Penstemon newberryi var. newberryi, assembly GCA_030819805.1. Lineage (NCBI taxonomy): Eukaryota > Viridiplantae > Streptophyta > Magnoliopsida > Lamiales > Plantaginaceae > Penstemon > Penstemon newberryi. Next base: position 74,456,000 of record JAUALY010000001.1, on the reverse strand, counting down.
CTCTCTAGAGTTTGTTTATCGTAGGAACTAACACTAGTAGATTCAACTTTTGACGTAGAAGGATTCTTAGCAACTCTAGTTTTAAAAGGAAAAATATCCTTAAAGTATATAGCATCTCTAGCCTGAATAATTGTATTATTTGCAATTTCACTAATTTCAGAATTAGTTATTAAAAATCTATTTGCGCTACTATTTTGAGCATACCCAATAAACACGACATCTACAGTTTTAGGACCTATTTTCTTTCTTTTAGGTTCAGGTATAACTACTTTTGCTAAACACCCCCACACTTTAAGGATTTTAAGATTTGGAGCCCTCTTTTTCCATAATTCATATGGAGTTTTATGACTATCTCTAACCGTTACACGGTTAAGAATAAAACAAGAAGCTAAGATAGCTTCCTCCCACAAGTTCTCGGGTGCTCCAGAATTTAATAACATTGTATTAACCATATCCAATAAAGTTCTATTTTTCCTTTCTACTACGCCATTCGATTGAGGTGAATAAGGAGGTGTTAATTCATGTATAATACCATTATCTTCACAAAACCTTTTAAATTCATTAGAAGTGTATTCTCCGCCTCTATCGGATCTAAGTATTTTAATTTTCTTTTCAATTTGATTTTCAACATCGATTTTATAAACCTTAAACTTATTAAATACTTCATCTTTAGTTTTAATAAGATAGACATAACAATACTTAGAATAATCATCTATAAATGTTAAAAAGTATTTGTTTCCACCTCTTGAGGGAGGTCTATTTGAATCACAATGATCACTATGTACAAGTTCTAGGATATTTGAATTTCTAATAATTGAATGATAAGGTCCTTTAGGTTTCTTTCCTTGTACACATACTTTACACTTTTTATTTATATCTACTTGAGATTTTGGAATCAAGTTTAAGTTCATAAGTTTTCTAATTTTATTTTTACTTACATGACCTAAACGCTCATGCCACAAAGTGCTAGGCTCTATGTTTAGGATTAAAGGACTTTCAATAATGTTATTCAATATATTTAACTTAAACAAATCATCACTTACAAAACCTTTTCCAATAAAGGTATTATTTTTAGTTATTACAACTTTATTTGATTCCATAACAAGTTTATAACCAACTTGTACTAAACATGAGCCACTAACTAAATTTCTTTCAACTTCGGGTACATGTCGGACTCCTTCAAGAGTTAGAATTTTCCCCGAAGTCATCTTAGATCAACACTTCCTATTCCAAGTATTTGAGCCAATGAATTATTTCCTAAAGTTACGCTTCCTCCACTTGAGTTATGATAGGATTTAAACATCGATTTGTCAAAACAAACGTGTATATTAGCTCCCGAATCTAACCACCAATCATTATTAAAATTTGTAAAATTTACTAAGGATTGTGAGGACTCCAACCTAATCGAAGGTTCACCTTCAACTATCATATTCACTTGACCTTGGTGATTATTAGGCTTAGAGTTGTAGCTAAGGTTAAAGAGTTTTTCATCAATCATAATAAATCTAGTAAAATTAGAGACATTAAATATTTTTATATACCCACATTATCAATTCTATACTCGGATTCTAAAGTATCCCATAACTCTTTAGTAATTTTAGTAGATTGATGAACATCATATAGTCTACTAGTGTCTTTATGTGATACCATATTTATTATTTATTAACTAGGAATTAATAAATCCAAGATGAAATTATAAATCGATCACTGATTAAGGAGATATAAAGTCAGTACAATATATCACTTGATAAGCGAATAACATATGTTGAATTTAACCGCTGCAATCAATTAGATAGATATGACCAGTAGTTGAAGCTAAAAAATTCAAATGATGGCCGTTATAATTTGAATCTATAATTTATGTTCACCAGTGCAGATTGTAGAAAGCAATCAATGAGATAAATGCTTTAAAGTAATTATCACTAAATATTTACCGTTAACAAAATAAAGATTTTATCAAGTAACTCATGAAAAGCTTTTTAGTCCAAATCAAGATACAAAATGAAACAGATAATCGCTATTGATTATTATTCTTGTATGAGTTAAAATAGTACTGAATATATGAACCAATTCAAATTAAAGTCGGTGTATGATGCAATTGTTTCAAGACAATAGTTTTGTGATTGCTAAAGAAAATAAATAAAAATTTCACAACAATCTAAGAAAACGATTGCCTCCCCTCGTGCAGGTATTGGCGGCTGATCGATTCCCCAAGATAAAACCTTTGACCTCGCCGGAGTCTTCTCGTAAGCACGTTCACAAGAAGACAATGAACCAAACAAGTGCCCAAAATAATATAGAGAGTAGCATAATTTTAGTGATACATATTAGGCTAGTGAGGTGTGTGTATTGCCTAGGACACCTAACCCCTATTTATAGTGTGGATGAGACCTCTAAGATCAAATAATTTTGAATAGCCACATAATGGCAATAAAGGGGAATTATGGCATTTAGGTTACACAATCAATTTTGATTGTTACAAATAATTTAATTTGAATTTTAAAACTTAAAAATTCCAACATAAAGTGCTCTTTTTCAAATAATATGGGGTAAATTGAATACTATGCATTTCACATGGATAAATTGACGTTAGCTCTAATTCATTATCATACATGCTCATCTAATAACTTGATGCTGCATTTCTGCTGCTTGATTATTATCTTAAATCAAGACTCAATGGAATGCTCCAGTTCATTTATTTTCTGCATTCTCTCATTTCAAGCTAATACCTAATTTTCTAGCTTTAGGTAAAAAATTATAATACCCAATTATGAATCATATAGGATTATTAATTTATTAATTATTTTGTGAATATGTTGTACCACATCGCCAAGAACATATAGTGTAATAGGCTAATGCAACATTTCAAATCTAAAGTGAGAATCCACGTCATTTATGTTCTGATAAATGTGAAAGCAATTTCCAAATTTTTGAAGAACATGAATCTCACTCATTATGTAACAATTGTATAAACTTGTTGCATCACTTATGTTTGATAATGTGGTACAAAAATGGACACATGGAACAAAATTTACTTTCAATGTTAAAGTATGTGATCTTATTGTGACTTTAAAGAAATGAACATTAATGGTTATTTCGTACAAGTTATCACTTTATCTATTGAAACCAAATACTAAAAGAAAGTGTCTATTATTTCCTATTTACATAGTAACACAACCTTCTAATTAACTAGACTTTCTACAAACCATAATTTATTTAAGGCTACTTTGACCGAAGGTTGAATAAAGACACTCTCCCCCGTCCCATTATTTTTACTCCATTAGCTATAGTATTCGGTAAAACTTTTTAATTTTTTAAGTGACTTATCATATTAAATTATTCATATTTGTGGTGTATTAAACATTTTTAATATTAATATACATGATACATATGATATTATCAACTTATTAATGAAATATATTAATTAAATCATTTATTATAATTTTATAAATTTAATCAAGTTGACTGGTCAACTATATCAAGGGATAAGAAAAAATGGGACGAAGGAAGTATATAAAAATATTATGATAGATTTATACGAATAATTTATTGAAATATAATTGATCTTAATAATTACCGGTTTGTTGGTCAAAAGCTACATTTTATGTTTCTTTGAATAATCTTTTGTTCGTCTTTTGGATAACTTGAAAAAGTGGTTTTAGTTTTGGTAGTCAAATGCTACTACAATATAATTATTATAAACCAAAATTATTTCTTATTCTAATTAAGTTATCAAATAATTATCATTTAGGATGGCAGTAGATGTCTAAACATGATTTTAAAGCTCTCACGTTAGATCAAATCCACATAAGTTTTAGTATTAGAGTTATCTGATTCATGGATCAAAGTTTCGTTTTTTATGTATATTTCGATCAGTTAAATATAAGAACTTTTTGAAAAAAAATCGAAAACTTTTTAGAAAAATTATAAAAAAGTTACTAAATTTAAAAAAAAAAAAATTTCAAGGCAAATATAGAGTTTCAGAAATACGCCTCATTTTCGTTTTGTTTGATTAAAAAACAAAAAAAAATCGATGTTTTTAACGAAAAAGATGAAAATTTTAATCTATGATCTGATTATTGCTATTAAATTGTGTATTGATATTCGTACAAGCTTCCAACCTCATGTATACGAAAAATCTTTATTTAATGTTAAAAAAAGTTTTAAAATACTCTCTCCATTCCATTTTAATTGTCGCTTGAGAGGTTTTTCATGTTCCAAATTAATTGTCGCTTTAGTATTCCAATACAGTATTAATTACATATCTTTTAATTTTACATTTATTTACTCCTTGTTTTTCTTTCTTTCACTTCTACTTTAAACAATTGAAGAAGAGATGTATTTTAGGTATAATTCTAACTTTTTCCTAAAATTTTGATTAATTATTAATTTTCTTAATATATATGTAAAAGCTTAAAAGAAAGTAACTTATCATCTTTCTTGACATCTCTTAATTAATTTCTCGAAATGGGCCATACCATTTCCTTTTTGCTGGTTCAACAGTTTATACCAAAACCATGTGACTGACAGACGTCTAAAGTTGACATTTGCTATGGTTTTCGGTTCTTCTAGACGTTTCTGAAATTGAAACTGTATTGGCATATTATTACAAAGTGCTTTTGGATTTATGGAAATATGAAAAGGTCGGCGAACTACTTTTAGCTGCATTCAACAATAAAAATTGATCGACAGAATATGTGGTGTGAATTATTTAACTTTAATTGCATGAGGTATGTAAATTTATAAACTGCAATAAAGAATTGAGTTAATCGAACTTTTCGTTCTTTATTACGAGTCAATTTTTGCACATTTATTCCTTTTAATTTTTTGTAGCAGATTTGTCCCTCTTATTAATTTAGTATAACACATTCGTCCCTCTTAAATCCAAAATACATCCTAAAATGGACGAAAATTGATACATTTTGGATATAAGAGAAGCAAATTTGTTACACTGCATTGATGAGAGGGACGCATCGGCTATAAAAAATTTAAGAGGGACAAAGACGAATGTGTTGTTGGTGTCTAACAATCTGTGCATTAAACTTCACGCATAATAATATAAGTCATTAGAATGTCTTGGGAGTGTACCATCAATCACACTATGAGAAGTGCTAATTCTTGTGCGGATGCGCTTGCGAAGATGGGATAACCGGATTGAGAGAAACTCAATGCTGGGACAACCCTCCCCAGTCTATTTTGGAGTTGTTAGAAGGGGATAGTTAGTTGTGTTGGTTTTGCTTTCTATACCAAAAAATAATAATAATATAAGTTATTAATTATGTGAATATACTTACTTGATTGAAAAATTACTCAGAATAACTCTTTCAACCAAAATACGAAATAGGACATAATAATTAAGATTGAGGTTGCGGAAGCAATCTCCTTAAGACAATATTTTTGGGATGTCTACGGTGCACACAGTCAATTCTCAGTAGTCTCCCAAGATACAACAGTCTGATGCTCTTTGTTTGCATAAACAAAAAACCCTAAATTTGGACATATTTTTAAATGAAGAACATTAGAGAAAGAGAGGAATAATCCTTCTAAATTCAGTACTTAGTTGGCCAGACTTTGTCCAGTATTTATAGGGCATGCAGTTATTTTTAAGGGACACATTGTTTAGATTGACTCATTTAACTCCAAACAATGTAATGTTTGGATCTAAAAGACACATTTTCGTATCAAACAAAAATGTACATCTTTAGACCGAAAAGACGCAACCCTTGCTCAAAACTTTTTATATTCACATAACCCCAACATGTGTTACACTACATTGATAAGAGAGATTAATATGCTATGAAAATTTTAAAAGGAACGAGTGTTAGCCCGTAAGGAAGACGAAAAATGCGATTTATTCTATAAATTTTATTCATTATTGTTAAATAAATTATGACATGATTGGTATGCGAGTTGGGAGTAAAATTGTGATGCCAAGAATCCCCGAATTCTCAAAAGTATTGATTAGTCAATTAATTATTCCTTCCTTCCACATGGGTTTTGCATAATTAATCAATATATAAGTATAATGGGAAAATTGCATATTTGATACTATACAATATGGCACTTTGCAACCTTTGTATTACTGGAGATACAAATGTACATTTAGTACCACAATTTAAATATTAACAATGTTCATACTACCGTCAAATAATTGGATGAAAATGAACGACCTCATGTGGCCATTTTCTCAATCTTTTGGAAGGAAAATTTTTACGTGATAAAGTGATAAGTGAGAGAAATCTTATAATTTTCCCTCTAAAAGACGAGATAAAGTGATAACTTTCCCTCTGAAAGTGAAGAAAATGTTATATTTTTCCTTCGAAAGACTGAGATAATGACCACATGAGGTGCACGTGGCCAATTCGGTCCATTCCAAATTATTTGATGATAGTATGAATATTACAACTAATATTTCAATTGTACATAGTACTATATGTGTATTTACATATTCAGTGATACCAAAATTGTCCATTATATGATACCAAATATATAATTTAATAATAGAGATAAGGACTTAACTCAAAGTCTTAAACTATGTTTTGCCCACTTGGATATAGTTTTTTATTTTATGGCACATGGGTCTAGTCTCATTTTTCAAATAAAATTTTGTTCTGTTTCTCACTAATATGACATACCAAACACTGGAATTATTAAGTTAATTCCATTAATTTCCAATGTTTATGTCAACGAACTGAATTTTTTATTTGAAATCTGACTATTCTATGGACTTAAATCTAGTTAGATATAAAAAATATGAAAATATCCAAATCAAATAGAAAGAAATTGATATGGACGTGAAGTTGGGCAAATTTAATACGATATCAATTCGTAGGAATTTAGAGCGTGTGGTGTATATAGTGTATTTTGACTAGGGGATCGAATGCACAACTTCAAAAAATTAGGATTAATCCACCCAAAATTGTAAGTAGGTGAGAAAGCACACAAGATATAATTCAAATATTAATTAAGTAATATTCTTAGGAAAATGATGAATAAAAATCATGTATTAAGATATGTAATATTACTTTTTTGTTTTTAATAAATTCAACATAATATTTTTTTATCTGTTTGTTTGTAAGTGAAATGTGTCACGAAATGAATTAAACTCTTGAGAAATTTTAAAAAAAAATAGCAACATTACTTTCAATTTTTGTAGGTTAAACATTAGTATTTGTATAAACAAGTACCTTAATCCCATTAAATTAATATACATGTATATCCAATTTCATAATGTTTTTAAATACTGAAAATATAAATAACTCAGTAGAAGAATCGTCCATACAGTCAATTATGAGGTCGTAGCACACTGCTAAAACTGAGACCTTAGAATGAAGAGATTTTTTTGTTCGATTTTCAATAATGTGACTTTTCTTCTAGCTTACAATAATATTAATTTAATTTAATAAAATAATTATCGTTTCATTAAAAAAAAAATTGTCTTTACTTAATAGTCGATGATGATGCCAGAGTTATATTTATGCTGCCATAGCAATTTAACTTCAAAAGTCAGTTTTCGCCTTTACTATTTTGGCAGCCAACTTCTCTGACTAATCAGTTACCGTTTATCTTCACATTCATGAATTTATTGCACTCACTCCAAATAATTATTTAGACAATCAATTTCACCTATTAAATACCACATTTTATACAAAATATTCTGATATAAATTGTAGAAATTACTGTTAAACTCATTTTCAAAGAATGTTTTTTGGATTAAGTTTAAGCTCCTTTTCTAAATTATTATTATTATTTTTTTTTTATATCTGATCCAATGCTCATTTTATTCTGAAAATATGTTAGAATCTTCTTACACGTGCTAAATAATTTTATTTATGACTGACTTATTACAGAGATAATTATTAAGAAACAAAAAACTAACAATTTACATATTATTAGATGCACAACATTACTAAAGAGTAAAAAATTATGTTTCTATTAAGAACAAAACTTTAACATTTTCTCCAAAATATACTATTATTTTATCCTATTTAATACGAAACACACATAAAAAACGCACCCCAAAAAGATATATAATATTTTATACTCTTAATATGCTACGATTTCCTCTTTAATTTTAGCGAGTAAAATAACAAGATTTTTTTTGTGTGCACTGAATGGCTTAATATTAAACTTCACTATTTATTTGTTTTTATTTTCTTAACATTTTATGGCATTTAAATTAATCCGTAAAAATATACCAACTTAAGAAATTATAATAACAACAAATATTAATGTTTTTTTTTTTTTTTTGAAGGACAACAACAAACATCAGTCTAAAAGGATCCAATATTTAATGATGATGCCACCCAACCAAAAGGTGTACAAATAAAGAAACACAGCGAATTTATAAAAAATAATACAAAAATAAAATAAAATAAACACAGCGAACTATTTATCAAAAAATAAAAATAAATAAATAAACACAGCGAATAGTCACAACGCATTCTCATATTCTCTTTTGAGTCATAGAGAGGAAGAGAGAGGAAAAGATAAATACAGTAAGAAAGAAAAAAAGTTAAAAAAAAAAAAAAAATCAGAGAGAAGAGAAATTAGAGGCGATCTGCGCGGAGAAGGGGATATGGGGACACTTCAGTCATGGAGAAAAGTGTACGGCTCTCTTAAAGACCAAACCAAAGTCGGCCTTGCCCATGTCAATTCCGATTTCAAGGTCTCCTCTTTTTCTTGTCTTTTTTTTTGCTAACCCTATTTCGTTGATCAGTGAATCATTTACTGTAATTTTGCTTAGATTATCTGTCGAGAATTGTGAGAATCAAGTATATAGTGAAATTTTCTGATTCGTTATGAAAATATGTACTTAAAATTTTGATTTGATTATGTGACTAGAATTTTGGGATTAAAGTAAATAGTGGAAAAGCTTGGTGTGAATATGGGTTTCTGGGGTTGGATTTGATTTGATGTCAAAAAAATGTGGGAATCAAGTAACACTGATGATTACATATAGGTGGTTGCGTTTTTTTTTTTTAACTATTATTGTGTTTGATGTTTATTAGCAAAGTTGATTATTAAGAAAAAGAATGTAGATTTTTGATGATTTGTGAGTGTTGCTAAAAAGTAAAAATTATTATCTAAATTTCATGATTTGTTAAAGTATTTGTTTTATTTTATTTTATTTTTAATAAGAATTTTGGTTTTGGGGTGTCTAAAAATAGGATGTGGATGTGGCTATTGTGAAGGCTACTAATCATGTGGAGTGTCCACCCAAGGAGAGACACCTCAGAAGTGAGTTTATTCTTTTTCTTTTCTTTTCTTTTCTTTTCTGTCAGTTATTCATCTTGTTAGATCCATCAGTTTGTGGTGTGGATTTTTCTTCTGCGTGTATGGCGGAGGATTGGTCCAATTGGCATTCTTTATCCGGGCGAGAGTATAAGAATGTTACTAGACTTCTTTTTATTTCAAGGGCAGAGTGTCACTTTTTTTGTGTTTTCTTTACATTTTAGGGAATTTGATCAACTTATCTTCGGATTTTATTCTTTCTTTATAAACTACGTGAATTTTCATGAAACAATTTATTTTTTGGGCTTGGTATATTGGATACCTAGCAGAAAGTTCATTTCGGAAATGAATTCTAATATGCAGAAAATAAATGAGGATTTACATGTTGTTTTTCTCTTCTAAGGGGAAATTAAGTTGTTTATATTTTGGAATACGCTGCCATTTGTTGAATCATGTCTTCACTTGCAATAATGTTGTTAGTATTTGGATGCTTCTTGCAGAAATTTTGGTTGCCACATCAGCAATTCGGCCCCGGGCTGATGTTGCATACTGCATACACGCACTTTCAAGAAGATTGGCAAAGACTCATAACTGGACGGTATTGATGCTCGAAAAAATGTGGCTTCAGTTTAATCTTGTTTTTATGTACCTTTTGCTTACTTGTTTGTGTTGGACTGCTATTGTTTCCTAATTAGAATTGATCAAATTTTTGCTCCATTCTAAGTGTAATATTTGGAACATGGAGTTGCATCCTCTATTTCTAATGCAGCCTCCCGAGACTTTCTCCTGGTTACCATAGTAGATCTTGACTTTATGTTTTTGAAAATTGTTTGGCTATAAGAGATCATCAAAATTTATGTTCGATTATAGATGTCCTAATTTTGACCCTAGGAGATTTAGAAACTTGTTGAGGGAAATCCTTTACTAATCACACTTTTCTTCAGGATCTAACTGCAGATGCCTGGTTATTTTCTTACTTCTTTTTGTGCTCTTGAATGGTGAATATCATATTAGGAGTTGGTGGTTGTTGATGACAATGATTTCGTTATGGTTCCTTTTTTCGCATTTATATTGTGATGGTTGCATAAAACTCCTTGATATGGTTTATGGAACACTTCTGTAATTCAATTCCTTTCCTAACTGAAGAAAAAGAGAACAGTTAGACTGGCATTAAATGGGTCTTCGAGGATGTCATAGTTGACCTCTCTCCCTTTCTACTATCTCTAGTAATATTGGTTGTTAGGTGACATTTTATAATGTAGTAGACTGCGTTCTTGGCTTCTTAGATAAGATCATTTATCTTTATGGTGATGGTGAATCAGGTTATAGTTGAATATCAGCAAGGTTAAGGTTCTTTGTATCTTTCTCATTTTGCTTTAATTTGCGGGTTAAATTAAACTTGTAACGTTCCATATCTGAAGTTTTTTATCGCTTGAGATTTGAGGTTATCCTACCTTTTCAGCTTATCCCTACTATCTCTAGTAATGTCGGTTGTTAGGGGACATTTTACAATGTAGTAGACTGCGTTCTTGGCTTCTTAGATAATATCATTTATCTTTATGGTGATGGTGAATCAGGTTATAGTTGAATATCAGCAAGGTTATGGTTCTTTGTATCTCCCCCATTTTGCTTTAATTTGTGGGTTTTATTAATAGTGTAATGTTCCGTATCTGAAGAGTTTATCCCTTGGATTTGAGGTTATCCTTCCTTTTAGAAATGAAGAACATCAGCATTTAACATGTCATGTTGTAAGGAATATTCCGTTAACTGCTTGGTTATTAAGTAATTAAATTAAATCAAGAAATCAATTTTGTAAGTTTTGCACGAATACAATAGACATGACATGAAATACTGAAATCTCTGTAATGATGTAGTTTTTTAAGTACTTCCATTATCATGCGCTAGGTGGCATTTAGCACCTTATCATGGTTAGTTCCATATATAACCTTTTTATGTTATCATTTGCGGAAAATTCATGTAATTGAGTTTGGCTTTGCCCTATTCTGTAATCATCACTTTCTAAAAGAGATTTTTATTTCAGTAATTTGAAGCTTCAAAGATGCCACAGATTAATTTAGGTCAATCGATTTGTCTGTTTTTCTTGTACTGTTAAAAAATTCAATTTTCGCCAACTAAGGACAGTTACTTTATTAAGTGGTATGGGGTCCCCTTGTCTTGGGAAATTGAAACATAGCTAGAAGTAAATTAAAAAATCCTGAAATTATGTGAAGAACAATTTTCTACTGTGGATAATTTTTCCTTGACCATGGGTTTTATATTTCCTTTCATTCTTATCAAGACCCTATGTTTTTTTTTTTTGGTTCTATGATATACCTACTTATGGTTTACCTTCTTCCATTTTTCAACAGGTTGCATTGAAAACTCTTATAGTTATTCATAGAACATTGAGAGAAGGTGATCCAACATTTAGGGAGGAACTCTTGAATTTTCAACAGAGAGGGCGTGTTCTCCAATTGTCCAATTTTAAGGATGACTCGAGTCCCATTGGCAAGTTGCTAATATTCTATTTTTTTTGGGTCTTTAATAAAGTAAAAGTAAGGAAACATATAATGATCATCTTAGAATTAATGGATGCATGTTTGATTCTTTTCTGCAGCTTGGGATTGCTCTGGCTGGGTCCGAACATATGGACTCTTTCTGGAAGAACGACTAGAATGCTTTAGGATGCTCAAATATGATGTTGAAGCCGAGCGTCTCCCCAAACCTGCACAAGCCCAAGACAAGGTGTGTTTTTGTTTCATAAATAGTACGTGTATGATTTATTCCTTGCCCCAGTAAATATATGGGTGCTCATTGTAAAAAATATATATTATTGCCAATAGATATATCAATTTATTTAAAGAAGTTATTTAAGTCGAATCTGTTCATCGGTAAATATGTGCCTATTGAAGTTACCCGAAAGAAAGTTTGGTCCGTTGGAGTCATTTCGTTGTCTATAACTCACGAGGTTGAGGGAATTTTCTTGTTGTATTCTTTTGTTTTCAGGGTCACAGTAAAACTAGAGACTTGGACAGTGAAGAACTTTTAGACCAGTTGCCTGCTTTGCAGCAGCTGTTATATCGTCTTATTGGATGCCGGGTACTTCATTATCATTCTTTCACTATAATCATCGATTTTCTATTTTTATGATCATGCGGTAATATTTTAGTTATCATTTATTTTCAGCCTGAAGGAGCAGCCGTGGGCAATTATGTGATTCAGTATGCCCTTGCCTTGGTATGTGGTCTCCCTTAACACATACACCCCCAACTTGCAGGCTCATGGATGTTTAGCCTAAAATTTATCAATTTTTTCTTTATTTTTGAAATAAATGGTTTGATTATTTCACTTTGACTGTGGCGTAGTGGTTTTAGAATTATTTATGGATGCTTTTCTTGCTGGCTAATACTTGTGATCTACAGGTGCTCAAAGAGAGCTTTAAAATATATTGTGCCATAAATGATGGGATTATCAATCTGGTTGACAAGGTGAATTGAATATAATTCTTGTGTTAGATATTTATAAAGATGGAATTTTATTGAATAATTATAGTAAGAAACTTTTGTCCATAACCTATCCTGATTATAATTTCAGTTTTTTGAGATGCCTAGACATGAAGCTATGAAAGCCCTGGATATTTACAAACGAGCTGGACAACAGGTTAGTTTCTTGCTCTGGAGTACCATATATGATTTATAATTTTATATAGGGCCAGTATGTAGAAGTGTTATGGACTTTCATTTTCTTTTGGTGAGTGGTTATGATTTTCTTGCAGGCTGCTGGTCTCTCTGATTTCTACGAAATTTGCAAAGGACTTGAACTTGCTAGAAATTTCCAGTTCCCAGTCTTGAGAGAAGTAAGCAATCTCTCTTTCTATATATATATATATAATATGTATGTGTGTGTATAGATGACAGCTACTTCATCTTGTCATGTTTCTTGTTTCCCAGCCTCCGCAGTCGTTTCTGGTGACCATGGAAGAGTATATAAGAGAAGCACCAAGGATGGTGACTGTTTCAAGTGTAGCTTTGGTGAGTATTCTATTCAAGGGAAAAACTATTTGGTAGCTTCAATCATCTACTGGTGTGTGCTCGGCCAAACCGCACTGAACTGAATATATCGGTTCGTTTTTAACCGAAAGTTTCAGTTCGGTCATTCGTTTCTACCGAGCTTGGCTACAAAAATAAAATAAAATTACTTAGCAGTCAAAAAAAAAAAAAAAAAATTCAAACTGCAGGGATTTAGAATTGCCAAAAAAAAAAAAAAAAAAAAAAAAAGGTTCAAAACATCAAGCAATAACGTATGGGGCAATTTTTCCGGGAACATTTTCATAAAAAACTCTTTCTTTCTGATTGGATAATACTCCTAGTAGTGGTAGCAAAACGATAATTACATGACAAGTGTATTTGCAATACGCTTTTGTCCAAACCTAGTCTAGCTTAAAATATTAAAATTTCCTTAACAAGTGTTGTAACATCTTCCATTATGTTCCTTTATAACATCAATACTTATCAAGAATATGATTTATTTGGACTATATCAGGACTATCCCGAAAGGCTGATGCTTACATATAAGCAAGAGGATATTCCTTCACCTTCTGAAGAAGATACAAAAGTTTCTCCAGAGGAACTCAGGCCACCACCTTCCGATGAGGCTGACGTTTCAACTGTTGAGGCACCTCTGCCTCCACCTCCTCCAACCAACTTGGACACAGACGATCTACTGGTGAGTTTCTCAATACTTATTGTGCTGCTTAGAGTAGATTTGGTTTGTGGATCTTGAATCAAATGATAATGGGTATTTTATTTCAGGGTCTGAATGTGACAACACAAGATGCAGCTTTAATTGAGGAAAGCAATGCTTTGGCTTTAGCCATAGTCCCATCTGGTCAGGATACTATGTAGTATTAGTCTTTCTTTAAATTATGAATTTAATTTCATTAAAGGGGTAGTACAATATTATCTTATTTATGGTGCAGATTCTACGCCATTTGACTCTAATGCTTTTCAAGCAAAAGATTTTGACCCTACTGGATGGGAACTTGCTTTGGTAACCACTCCCAGCACCAACTTATCTTCAACTCAGGAAAGGCAATTGGTACGTCTTTTAGTGCTAATTGGTACTTTTAGCCTTCTTTCCATCACATTTATATGGATTATATTGATTTTCGATTCATTTGGTAACCATTTTGTATTGTGAATATAAAATCCATCCAGTATTGCAGTCATTTGAAATTCTTTCTCCAAGTCTTTCTTGAAAGATGAACTTCTTTGAAATAGGAATATATAATGTCAATGATTATGGCATATGTTCTCCCTTTTGGCCTCTTGTTTGTTTTGTCATTTGCTTTCTACGAGATGAGTAAGATTAATATAGCAATTTCTTGCTTTGTGCTCGTTGGCAGGCTGGTGGGCTAGACTCGCTTACTCTAAACAGTTTATATGATGAAGGCGCATATAGAGCATCTCAGCAACCAGTATACGGAGCCCCAGCTCCAAACCCTTTTGAAGCTAACGACCCATTTGCTATGTCTAACACTTCTCAAATGGGTGCTATGACCCAAAATCAACACAACCCGTTTGCTCCCTATCAACCCGCATATCCACAACCTCAACAGCAACAGAACTTAATGATGGGCCCACAAAATCCTTTTGGCGATTCCGGGTTTGGAGCATTCCCTGTTTCCCCGGGTACTCACCCTCAAACGTCCAATCCATTCGGGAGCACTGGCCTTCTATAATAAATAAAAGATGCATATGCATATAGATAATGTAATTTACTCGGGTTAGTTGATTTTTGTATATTTGAAATGAGTGCATGTGTGGTAGTTGGTTTTTGAACTTGAATCATCTACTTGAGTTGAGCTGTAAAGATAGTTCTTTAATACTTGGGAAAATTTATTGTCCTTGTTGATATGATGATTGATTGATTGATATATCCATATATTTGCATTTGCTTGCTGATAATTAGGGACATAAATAAGTCGAACTGAGTCGACAATTGCCAGAGCACCAATTGTTGGTGTCAGAGCTTGATAAAATTATTTCCAGAAATACCCTCAACATTAAATTCTTTTTAGTGTCTTTATTTGTTGATAGTGTTTCTGATTTTTATTTTCTTTAATTATAAACACCATCTAAAACTTGTATGGAAGAAGATAGCAGAATAAAAGATAATTCCTTTTCTTTCTAAATATAATTCTCTAAAATTTGTACAAAATCGGTCATCACTGCTAATGCCAAAAGAGACGCAAAGCATAGGCGCCACAGTTAGCATACCATTTTGGTCTTCATAATCATCAAAATATTCAGGCTGCAAAATTGAAAAAAATCAAGCAAGTCACTGGCAAATTGAAATGAATGTTAGAAGTTTGTAATTTACCTGTGCTCAGGCCATCTCCAACCCACCAAACCCTTGGATGATCTCCAACCATCCAGGGATGCATTTAGCACCGCCCAGGGCTGTTGAAAGTCTTGGGCACAACCCTGGTTATGGGACGCGCTAACAGCGCATCCCTTACAAACAGGGCAGCAGGTGGTGCCACTTGGCGCCACCAGCAAGAGAAAGAGCAGCAAGCTTTGAAGGCCTCAACTGATAATCTACACTTAATAGAGGACGAGGAAATAGCAATCACAAAAATCTGCATCAGACATCTGAAGATAATCAGTTCCATGACTCTCAAGGTAGGGGAAGAGGTCGTGGAGGCCATCACTCAACTACGAACATATCAAAGTCGGGAGACAGAAAATATATTCCTTTGCATGCAATTTCTTCTAATATCATCAACTTCCTAACAGTGGTATATATATATATATTTTTATAAATTAAAAATAATTATTAATAAAAAAAATTAAAGATTGGAAAAATTAACTATGAATTTAACTCTACCTTGTTTAATTTAATTAGCTAGAAATGGAAGATACATTTAATTATAAAAATTGTTTTAAATTAAAGATGTAACATTATTAGTTTTAATTTTGAATTTATAAATTTTCTATGAAAGTAATTTAACAACATTATAGTATAATAAAACCCTTATCCATTATTAATTTTGAATTTATATATTTGTCTACAAAAGTAAAATTTATTTAACCACATTTAAAATTTGATTTGAAATATTTAAATTTTATTTAATCTCAAATATAGTATAAATGTCAAAATTATTATTATTATTATTATTATTATAATTATAATAATAAGAATATTATTATTATTATTATTATTATTATTATTATTATTATTGTCCTTATTTTTATAGATAATATAGGTGAGAGTGGAAAAGTTTTTTTTTTTATAATTAATTGGTGTTGTTAGCTCTGACGGTTGGAGACGGTGCCCGGTGCCCAGGGAGATGCAAATTCACTCCGGGATTCTCCTTTGTACTCCCCATTTTCTACATCGTGTTCTTCCTCATTTTCTTGGCCCTGAGTTTCATGACAAAGCCCATAATCTTTATGCAGACAATAAAATAGTAATATTTTTCTGATCAAGCAAGTCCATGAGCTTGCTAAGCAAATATTGCAATATTTGACTAATTTCCTCTCTAGAAGTTAAATATATTACTTAGTTGGTATTCCAACATCCATTTAACCCGATAATGTAGCACGTGTAATCAAATTTCAATTGGAGCATTTTCAGTTTTGAAGCACCTTCCTCAAGCAAGTTGTTAACTATGTAATTGTGTAGTTTAATCAGATGTCAAATGAGCTTTACCTAATACATGGATCTCACTCAATATTTTTGTAATTTGTTCATAATATGAAATCAAAACGAAAGTTTGTGATCAAACTTGGACTACATATAAAAGATTTAAATGGTACCCAATGTGGTTGAGCCAAGTGATAGTGGCTTGCGACTCTATAGGCGAAACTCTAGTTCGAATCCTACTGGAGACACCACATTAGAGAAGACTTATACCCAATGCACTCTTCAATCCAAGCTGTAATTACATAGTTTAGTAGATAAAAAAAAAAATCTAAATGGTTATTAAATATTTTCCGTTTTAAATAAATCATAATTTATTAAAATTTTATGGAGAGAGAAATGATTATTCTAGTATTCATAATCGTATTTTGCAAATATTAAGAAAAATAAAAAATGAATTACCTATTTTGTCCCTAGGTCTTTTTAACCCTGGTGGTCAACTTTGTCGAAAAAAACGAGAGGTGCTAGTTGTTGAGTTTTTTTTTAATTTGAGGTGTTAAGTGATAATTTTGTGTTTAGGGGGTTCAAAGTGTCCATTTCTCGTGTTTCGAGGGTACAAGTTGCTGAGTTGTTCTTAATTCGAGGTTGCTAAGTGACAATTCTATTTTGGAGGTGCAAAATGCCCATTTCTCGTGTTTCGGGGGTGCAAAGTGCCAAAGATCCAAAAATGAATTACCTATTTTGTCCCTAGATTTTTTGAGGAAAATAAAAGAGGTGCAAAGTGCTGAATTGTTCATATTTCGGGAGTGCAAAGTGCTAAATTTATGTTTCGAAGGTGCAAAGTGCCTATTTCTCATGTTTTGGGGATGCTAAGTGCAAAAAACCCTTTAATGTATTATTGCGAAAATTCGGGAGAGAATTGCATTTTTCCTACCAAACTTTTATCACCTTTATACATTTCATACCATACCTTTCAAAAAAACACATTTCATACCAAAATTAATAAACCTTTTTCACATTTAGTTTGACAGTTAACTTTTGGATGGAAAAAAATCATTTATCCGTTAAATCACTATTTTCATTTCTTTTGGGGGATATTTGCAATTGGATAAAAAATACTTAAAAATTAGGAGGGGATAAATGCAATTATCGCCGCCCCAATCCTCCCTCTTTCACCTCCGGCCCACAACCACCGCCTCCACCTCCTCCCTCAAACACCACCACTACAACCCACCAAAACTCATCCCCATCCCACCCCATCTTCACCTTCTATTTTCTTTTTCAATTTCTATAAATAACATCTTGCATAAATTAATTATCATTCAAAAAATTCTTCTTCCTTTTTACTGAGACACACCACCATTACAATTCGGCAATCCACCATGGCTCCACCCAAAGCAGCTCTCCCCACTCACTAACAACAAACATAATTACAATTTCCTTTTTTTTTTCCCAGTTATATATATATTTGCAGTGATATATGAGAGGAGGAAGTAATATTTACACCATAATTATTTGATAAATCAAAGAGTAAAGTCTTGTCTCTCTGAAACAAATCGATTTGAAGAAATAAATAAAAATCAACTATTACTTACAGATTAAACGAAAGATGTTCTTAAATTTGTTTGAGTGTAATTTTAAATTGAATGGTAATAAATCTGAAATAACCTTAAAACTCACCCACCTTCAAAAGTCGATTCCGGCCAAACCCCCCACCTCTGTCAAAATTGATCACGCCTTTCGAAAACCCATGTCACGGGTAACTTATTCCATGGCTTGATTCCAGAATCCAGATTTCAC
The DNA here is from genome assembly GCA_030819805.1 of Penstemon newberryi var. newberryi. Classification (NCBI taxonomy): domain Eukaryota; kingdom Viridiplantae; phylum Streptophyta; class Magnoliopsida; order Lamiales; family Plantaginaceae; genus Penstemon; species Penstemon newberryi. Next base: position 74,437,322 of record JAUALY010000001.1, on the reverse strand, counting down.
GATTGTCTGAGCTCCGCCCATTTGGGCGGCGCGTTTAGTTCGTAAACCCTAACTTTTACGCTTTTTCAATTTGTTGCGAATTTCTTCAAGTTAACTGTTTTAGAGATCGATATTCACTTTTGATGGTGTTAATTCAAAGGTTAGTTGTTGATTTTGGTTGGTAGATATTCACCTTCTTCACGAACAAGTTCATGCCTGTCAATGGTGATTTTTGGTAAATCACAAGAGCAGTCCAAAACATCTGAGCAACAAACAAAACCTCCCCAAAACTTTTAGTTGCCAATTGCAAATACCCCCCTGAAGAAATGAAAATAGAGACTCAAAGGACACGTGCCTGGCACGTGACTTTTTCCATCCAAAAGATAACGGCCAAACTAAATGTGAAAAAAGTTGATCAATTTTGATATGAAATGTGTTTTTTTAAAGGTATGGTATGAAATGTATAAAGGTGACAAAAGTTTGGTATGAAAAGTGCAATTCCCTCGAAAATTCGGTATCATAAAAAGTTTTACCATAATAATACACTAAAATAGAAACACTTATACAATTAATTAGCATAAATTATTTATCATTTGACACAAATTTTATGAAATAACATCAATTAGCTAAAAGAGCTTACATAACAGAGACAAATAAAATTTCAATAGAATCCTTGCCGGCGGACGGACGACTCGAGGCTTTGGGCAAACTTCAGCGGCGCAAGTTAGAAAAATCAGAGAACGTGGGCTATGGTTTTTACTAAGGAGGATGATAAATAGAATCTGAAGCGAGAGAAATTGGTTACAGTCACTACTTCAGCAAAAATAAAATTCAAAAATTTTGGTTGGATTAGTAAAAGGCCCAATATTAGCTACGCCTAAATGGGATACTTGTAGTTCCGATAAACAATTCAATTCACTTATGTTTTAAATTTCTGCAACTCTGATCCTTTTATTCGCAATTTTAATCCTAATAAAATTCATCGGGATTAAAATGGGGAGGAAGAAATTGAAGGGATTTTAATTTTTTGGAGGGAAAAATACTTTTCATACCAAACTTTAATCCAGAAAACATATTTGATACCAAGCTTTTCGGAAAAACACATTTCATACCATGTCACACCATCTTGACACATTTACTTTTGTCGTCAATTTTCGGACGAGTGCCGTCAATTGTGGGTCTTTAAAAGCCGTGCATGTTTTCTTTCCCATTGTCAATTTAACTGGAAGATGAGAGGCACTGCTGAATATGGTCCGAAAATTGACGTCAAAATTAAATGTGTCAAGATTGTGTGAATCATGGCTTGAAATGTGTTTTTTCAAAAAGTTTGATACCAAATGTGTTTTTTGGACCAATGTTTGGTATCAAAAGTGTTTTTCCCACAATTTTTTGCCATAATAATCAACATGTAGGTAGTATGTAGGTAGGGCTGAAAATCAAACAAAAATATTCGATACTTGGCTCGAGCTCGTTCGATAGAAGCTCGTTTGAGCTCGGTTCGTCAAACAAATCAAACAAGCTTGAACAAGATTTCTCGTTAGATAACTTTTGAAGCTCGACTCGATAAGCTAATAATTGAAAAAACACATGTAAAATATCACGTTACACGATACTGGACTCGAACTCGTTTGTTAAAAGCTTGTTTGAGCTCGGTTCGTTAAAAAATCAAACCAAGCTCAAACATAAAATTTGCAGCTAGCTAGGGAAGAAATTTAGGAAAATAAGTGTTATTTTTACATCAATTTAAGCTGGTTTGACAAGATGACGTGGCGGGTTACGACCAGCTAGTTGGACAAAGTCCGTAATTTGTTAGTTTGCATGACAATTTCTAGGCACTAATTTCAATTTCGACGAGTTTAGGACTAAAATTGCGTAAACCTAAAACATAAAGGATGTAAATTGCTCACCGTAACTACATGTGTCCTATTTCCGCATCCCTGCAAAAATTAAGGGACTGATATTGCCTTTTCGCCGTTAGTAACTTACTGTAATACTTATACCAAATACTAAACTGATATTCGATTCGCTATTTAGTATAAGTCGAGCTTTCGATTCACTATTCAGTATAAATCAAACTTTCGATTTATTAATCAGTATAAATCCAACTTTCAAATTCATCATAGTTAGATTGGTTTATCAAATCATATTCACATTCATACATCTCATGACCGTAAGATACACAATTTATGTTTAGGCTTTAACTCAAATAAAATTAATCAATATTAAATTCAAGTTAATAAAGATAGTTAGTTTAGCATAATGTCACACTCTCATCAGACTGATCATGTGTCAGTTACATCTAAACCCGCACATGGCGCATTAAATTAATATTGCCCCAATAATACTTGACCATTATGTTTGCCCCAATAAATTAGTCAAAAGTCATGCATATATATACCCAAGGTGGTTGGGTCAAGTGGTAGTGACTTGCGATCCCCAGAGGCGAGACTCAAGTTCGAATCCTACTGGAGACATCACACTGGGAAGGACCTATACCCTTTGCACTCTTCGGTCCGAGCTATAAATACACAGTCTAGTAGATAAAAAAAAAATTTATATATAGGGCATTCTTTTTACTTGTATATTGTTCTATATTGTGGAACCTTCCGCATAGATAGTCCTAACAAGACATTCTAGATATGTCATTAAAAATTCTATTAAAAGTCTTTAGGAAATTATCCTTAGTCATAAGATCAAGTTGATCTTCATTGTCCGTTTCAGAATGTGGTTATATAAATAGATTAAAACCTAATTTGTAGCTATCCAAGTTTGATAGCAAATAAAACATTATGTGTTATAAAATCTTGGTGAAGCAAAGAGCCGGCACATTATGTTACACGTGGCAAATCTAGAATAAGTGGGAGTTTCTACTGAATACAAGTGTTGCAACGTGTGGAGTAATCATGTATCACAGTTGCATGGAAGCCACCCATTATATTTCTTTGTATGACTTGTGGCTAATGTAGTGGCTTTAGTCTTGTATAAATATGTGTGTTCATCACTCGACTTTACGGATTTGAACAAACTCTGCCCAAGAGATCCTTATCCCTTACCTCGGATCGATATGTTGGTCGATTCGACCGCTGGATTTATCTTCTTCAGCATGATGGATGCCTTTCAGGGTTTCTATCAAATCTTCATGAACGAAAGGGATCAGGACAAAACCGCTTTCATTACCGAGTGCGGAGTATATTGTTTCAATGTAATGCCTTTTGGACTACGGAACGCAGGAGCGACATATCAAAGACTTGTGAACATGATGTTCAAAGATTTGATCGGGGAAATTATGAAAGTCTACGTCGACGATATGCTCGTAAAAAGCATGACCGAGGAGGATCACATTAAGCACCTCGATAGGTGCTTCGGGATTTTGAGAAAATACGGGATGAAATTGAAACCCGCGAAATGCACCTTCGGAGTGAGATCGGGGAAGTTTCTGGTCTACTTGGTCCACGAGTGAGGTATCGAGGCAAATCCTAAAAAAATCAGAGCTATTGCTGAGCTCAGGCCACCAAGGAAACTTTCCGAGGTCCAGAGTTTAATCGGAAAGATCATATCTTTAAACAGATTTATATCTCGTTCTGCGGATAAAAGCTTACCTTTCTTTAAATTGTTGAGAAAATCAAAGGTTTTTGAGTGGAACGAAGAGTGCGACAAGGCTTTTGAAGAACTTAAAAAATACTTAGTCTCTCCGCCAATGCTAGCAAAACAAGTCGAGGGGGAGCCTTTGTATTTGTACATAGCTGTGTCAGAAGAGGCCATAAGTTCAGTTTTGGTAAGAATTGAGAAATTCCGACCATAAGTCGGTGTATTACCTAAGCAAGTTACTCCAAGGCGCAAAAAAGAATTATTTGGAGATCGAAAAATTTGCACTGGCTCTGGTAATTGCCGCTAGGAAGCTAAGACCTCACTTTCAGACTTACAAAATTGTTGTCTTGACGAACCAGCCTTTGGGGCAGGTGTTATCAAAACCCGAAGCCTCTGGGAGACTGATTAAGTGGGTAGTGGAACTAGGGCAGTTCGAGATCGAATATCAACCCGGAACAGCGATCAAGGCACATGTCCTTGCTGACTTTGTTGCAGAATCAACGGGAACGGAACCACTCGAGCAATCAGTTTCCGAAGTCAATTTGGTGGCAGAGGTCCAGGAAAAGATTTGGTTAATGCATGTCGATGGTTCATCGACCAGAGAAGGAGGAGGGGGCGGAATTCATTTTCAAGGTCCCGAAGGGGAAGATCTAAGTTACACGATTACCTTGGATTTCGTGGTTACAAACAACGAGGCTGAATATGAGGCTTTGATCGCGGGACTGGAAATGGCAATAAAAGCAAGCATTAAGTCTCTTACCGTATTGACTGACTCCGAGCTGATACATAGACAGTTGAAGGGAGTATGGTGCAGCCCACCAATGCACTTCTCACATGTGGACTGAGATCCACATCACCCATGTACTGGCCCATATTCTCCAGAAATATAAGATTTAAAAAATGCATTCACATCGAAGATGTAGATTATCACTCTATATGTGAGAAGTGGATTGGTGGGCTGCACAACCTGTACTTGATGACGTGGTGCAACGATTGCAGTAAATAATTTCTCCACATTCTGTAGATTGTTCCAAATAGTTGACGGTTCTTTTTAAAAATATGAATGTCACAGACGCCATATAAAACTCAAAACAATTGTTCATTCTAGAAAATCTCGAGTCAAATTCATAAAATCAAAACTTGGTTAAAAACTTCAAATTATGTTGGGAGCAAGAGCAACAATCAGTATAGGTTAACTTCATTCTCTGAGTCATCAATGTAGCCAGCGAGAAGATGTTCGACAAATTTGGAAAGTATATGGACAAATTCTTTTACTTTATCTTATCTCATTCAAACTAAAATGTGTTTTCCACTACCTTGAAGATGAGTGGAAAAGTTAAGGATACAAAATTTGTAGGAAGGAAGTGAAATTTGAGACATAGAAGAAAAATGTGTTTTCCATTTGTTGTGCATTGCTCAGGAGCTTATTGGAATGGAGAGTGATCTAGGGAGCTTTGGGCGTAATAAATCTCATGAAATTTTAATGAACTTACATTCATTAATAAGTCTATCAAGTATCAATAAAGGTGCGAGGGGGATTTAGCTACAGGCCAGAATTGGAGGAAAGTTACGTATGGTGGAAGGCGATTCGAGTGTTGTGATTGCAGCAATCGAAAGCGATCGAGTATCTAGAGGTTGCCGCTTCCTTGTTTTCAATAATGGTGTTGTGATTATGCGGGCATTATCGAGGACATCAAGGAAGTGGCAAGGACATTCGATTCTTTTAAGATAAGGCTCGATATACACGAAAAAAAAGAAATAAAGTGGCTCATGAAATAGTGATTGCATTCTGAATTTCATAAGTCAATTTAAAAGTATTTGTATACAATTTTATAAATATATAATTACTTCATATTATCATAATTATTTTATTTATAGATACACTAAACTTATTTCTTTTTAATTTGATGTTTATAAACTTGATTGCTATATCAATCAAAGAAGCTTTAAGTAAATAATAAAAGAGCACACATTTTCTATATACACTATTTAATAAGATTATTTAAAATGATTTTGTCCATAACATGGTTTAGTCTAATATACAATATTTAAATAGGTATGAAGAAGGAGGAGTAATCCATCTACTTCATCTCTTTCCTAAACCAAGGAATATGTTGGTTTTAATCAGTTACAAAGACCACACAAGACACAACTAGTTGATGTTGTTGAAAAATATTGAGGGGTAAACGTGGAATGTTGGTGAAATCTTCCTCTCCCCTCAACGTTCCACACTAAGGGTGTATGTGGATGGTTTTGGCCCGGTCTCGCGGGTTTCGCGAGACCGAGCCAAAATCCTTTGAAATGAGTTTTCTCCAAACTCATAAAACCATAAAAAACCTATTCAGAAACTCAAACTCAAACTCTTCAAACCTATAAACATTTATTTGACACCTACCACCTACTTTTTCCACCAAATTTCACTAAAAAAGACATTGATTTGACATCTACCACCTACTTTTTCCCCTAAACCCCAACATCCAAACTCAATTCAAGTGGGTTTCAACTTATTCAAACCACAAAATGCAACAGCCAAAACCCATCCGAATGAGGTCTCAAATGTTTTGTCAAAACCAACCAAACCATTTACTTTAAACCGAGACCCGCGAAACCGAGCCAAAACTCATACAAATAGACCCTAAGGATTCATAGAGTTTGAGGGGGACCTTCTTGCTTATTCTTTGAGAAGCTAGACTCGGTCATCCAAATCATCTATAATGCTACTTCGGGGGTAAAAACTAAAAAGTTCATCATATTCATGTCCATTAACACAAGAACTATCCACAATTGTTGATGGCGCTTTAGGAACTATAGTGGTACGTATTTGCCCTTAATATAAATAAAATAAAAAGTATATTTACTACCCTTTATGGCAAAATTCGTACATCGATTTACCTTATAATTAACACCATTAAAATTTAAATGACATAGTCATGGATGAAAAGATTAAAGTGTCACAATCAATACTTTAGAGGCTATATTGATACAAGACATACTTTAGGTCACTAAAGTCTATTTAACCCAATAAAAAATATTCTTATATAAATTATTGAGTGCACGTATACAAGAACTAACCCAACCCCTTCATATGCATAATATTTAATTTACTTTCATCTGATTTAAAAATGAGCTCTACCCCCTTATAATCTTATTAAAGTCACACCTCCTTTACATTTTTTAATTTCAATAAGATACGAACTGACACCCCTCTTATGTATGACACTTTACCACAATATTATAATGAATGTGCACTTTACTCCTGTGTTATAATAAATATTGCACTTTAACCCCTATGTTACAAAAATACTTTTCGTATTCACTCTCAATTTCGACGAGTGAGTTACACTCTTCGATTAAACGAGGTAAATTGTACCTTCAAATTTTCACAGGGTATGAAGTGAAATTTTCCAAATCACAGGTGGTATTTGGAACATTATGAAAGTTCATAGGGGATCAATTGACATTAGCTCCAAAATATACCATATTTATTGAATTTGATCTCAAATTAATGTTTTTTCACCACATTTATCCCATATGATTGAAAAAACTAGTACCGATCAGTCCCAATTCCATGAATACCAATATACCGTTCGATCTGAAAGGATCTTCTCATATCCAACGGTTAAAACTTAACCCAATTAAGACCTACCCCCCCAACCCACACCCACTCACCACCTCCCACTCACCCACCTACCTCCCACCCACCCCCTCCATCTTTCGTCCCTCCTCCTTCCCAAATTGGTACAACAGCACAGGTACAGTTCAAAACCCCAATTTTCTTTTCTGATTGTTGTTTTGTTTATCATTTCTGTGGATTTGTCCGGCATTTTGCGTTCAATTTCTGCTGATTTTTTTGTTATGTCGATTCTTCCTCGGCAGTATTTTGAACTCATGTTCTTCACGGAAAAAGAATTCATAATTCATAAATCATAAACTATTCAGGTTTATACAAATGATTCTTCCATTAAAAGTCCCAAAATCAGTAGTTGTACATTTACCTAGTTTATTTACTCTATAGAAATGGAAGTAATTTCTTCCGGGTTTATATGAAGGTATATTTTTTATTTTTTATCAACTACTCCATTGTTTCTTATGTAGTTCCGAGAGTTAGCTTTTGCTGAAATTTGGGTACCTTAATTATGCACTATTAAACAGCTAGAGAATTTTTTGTATTTAATTACTGCCTCCGTCCATATTGTAAGAGAGCTAATATTGTAACTGGTACATTAGTTACATAGATTGAATAGCTTGACTTTGATTACACAATTCAGAAAATTTGAGACACTGCAAGTATAATGAATGTGATAAACAGGCATTGAAAATCATAACTTGAGAGTTTAACCTCTTAGTATAAAGTTTTAATGAGTGATTGAGTTATAAAGTCTTGGAATCTAAATAAGATCTCTCGAATCGCTACGCTGTTACTTCTTTTTTTTGGCCTTAAGTTCCTGTTTATTGAATAATAACTAAAACTTTGGGTATTAATTGTCACAATCTTAAGGGGCAAGGAAAGATGTGGTGCATGAATGGATTTTTGCCATCTATCTTTGATTTTGTTATCCAGGAGTCAGTTCTTAGCTCACTTGAGCTTCTTGATTTGTGATTTCTAGAGCTTATGGTTCATAGAATTATCGTATTGTTCCTTGACTCATTCATTGGTAATTTATTTATTATTCTTGATCTTGTTACCTTTTTTATATGTATATAGTTTGTGAGACAATAGTCTGTACTCCATGGTGCATTAGTATAAATGTCATGAATTGAGTCACGGAAGTTTGATTTGATTTTATAAGTTGATTGGTTAATTGTTCAACAAATTGGTAATATTGCTTTAAGCTAAGTTAGTTAAGATATTATTATAAATTATTTGAGAATGTGGCTATGATGTAATAAATATTCATGACACTTGCACATAATGTTACTCCCTGAACTCAACAAAATTGTCACTTGTCTTAATACCTATCTGGGTAATTTGTTATCTTGATAAATAAGTTCTTGCCAAGTGAACAAATTCAGATTTAAAAAAGTTGTCTAAACAATTTTAGAGGCATTCCCTTTTTATGCTATTTTTGAATTGGATGGCCTTGTTGATTATATTGTTTCTATGTTGGCTCGTTTATTTTCCTCTAACTGAGTTGTATTATACTTTTTAGTGCAACCTCTGCACTCCCCCTTGTACTTTATATTTATTAATACAAGTGGTGTTGTTTCAAAAAAAAAAAGTAGTATCTATAGTGATTATCAATAACAGTTGAAGTTAGTTCTGCATGTTTGCCTCCAGGAAATGGTAAACCAACTTTGCATATTTCTCAAACATAATCATGTCAAACAAATGGCCATATTAAGAAAAGGACAACTTTAACTGACCCAAAGTTTTAAAAAACAATCGAGGTATTTTCTGCTGTGCTGTAGGGAAGCATATATTTTCTTGAAAACACAACAAACTAAATAAATTAATAAAGAAAAACTTGAAAAGCTGGGTCATTTTTTTTTTTTGTGGATTTCTTGATGAGTAAAGAATATAACCTTCATTTCAGAAAACCTGGGCCTTAGAAAGGAGATAACACTGGAATGATCTGCTCGTTTCGTGGATATTGTTCAAGTATATTATCAAGGACTGGTCATCTCGTTTCAAAGAGCCCATCTTCTGGATTTTTTTCTCTTACATGGAAAACAATTCTCCGACATCCAGGGGTTAGAACCGTAAATTCGGAATTGTTGTCGACAAGATTCAGTCTTCAGTGTTATTCATCAAAAACTTCTGTTGGGGGTAGTGCTCGTAAGCGAAAACTTGATCCTGAACCTGTAATGAAGGACGACAAGGAAGCATTTTTTGTTGTTCGCAAGGGTGATATTGTGGGTGTTTACAAAAGCTTAAGTGATTGTCAAGCTCAAGTTGGTACATCGGTAATCACTGTTTCTCTAAATTTTAATTTCTGATTTTGCTGTAAATCCCTTTTTGAGATGATAGTGTTTTATTATGGTGATCTTAAAATTAGTGAGCTCATCCAATCTGATTTTCAATGGATGGTTTTTTCTCAAAATTATTGCTCCCTTTGTTTCATTTTGAATTGTTGTTTCCTTTCCTTTCAAAGATGTTTCATAGCAATGATTATATATATATATATATATATATTTGTTTCTTCTTTCTCAAATATTTCCATATAACTAGCAGATAATAACTTCTGTTCTTAAAAGACGTTCCATATATATATATATATATCTTGTTTGCTGGTCCATGTCCATCTCTATTAACTAGGTTACACACATGCACTGATGCACCATAATAATTAAACAAACCCTAAAAGTTTGCATGATGAGATTTTATTTTCTTTTTGGCTGCCACTTTCCCTTCTCAAAAACTCTTAGAACTTTGAGTGTCGTACGTGGAAATTCATGTGGAAAGCCATATATCTCTGAAAAAAATTTGTGTCAAACTCAGCAATCTTTAAGGGAAGGATGGAGTACATCTAGACTACTTATCTGTTTTCTCTTTTGTTTCAACTATTCATCATATGATATACACGTTTCCTGCAACTAGATGCAATTTAGTTATTTTTGTTTAATGGGAAATCGGTTGGATATTTCCATCATTACCAGTGACCTACTCCTTCAATGCACTTGCTTAAATCAAATAACAGACCCAAGTCATTGAGCTTTACGATATAAATTTTAAGAAGTATCTACCCTCGAGTTCAATTTATCTGAGATATTATAGACTTTGATAATGGTATTGTTCTTTGCTTTAGCTTTGCTTTGAGAGACTTCAAATTCCTGTAACTCTAGAGTCCAGACATATATTGTGGCTGCCAAGATGAGTCTTAGGATATTCTTATTAAAATTCTCTCCCATGGTCTTACTGATCCATAGAGTCTCAAACTCTCCAGACTCCAATCATATAAGCTTTTTCCATTTACAAAATTTCGTATAGGATTGTGCAGTGAAGGAGCGACGGATGAGTAGATAACATGTAATTATTAAATTGCTTAACTTTCTCATTTCGACCTAAAGAGAATCCAATCCGGTCTCTGTAGTAAGACATAACTATTACTGGAATTATCCAGTTGTCAAACTATAGGAGTATCACTGACTTCCGAGGTCCATAGAGTTTAATTTTGTGCCCATGAGAATTTTTTTTTTGGACGTTGTTGTGTCTTTTGTCTTCTGTTGCAGCTAGTGCATGTATGACTTGTCTTGTGGATCCTTAGAGTGTGCAGTAAAACTTAAAAACGAGAAACCTTCAGAAGATATCACTATCTCCATTAATGGAAGATTTTGCAGCTTTCCCGAAACATTTTAACTGACGGGATTGGTCTTTAGTGTTCCTGTACCACAACACATTTTTGAAGCTTAGAGCAATGTTTAGTTGCTTGATAAGACATTATTGACTCTACATATTGCCGGTCATTGCCAATGCTTGAGTTCTTCTTACAGCTATTTTTTCTTATTATCATCTTTAAAAGTCACATTTTGTGTTTCAACGAGTTGATCCCCCCAACACACGCGCACACACACACACACACCGCTAGCTGCTGTCATTTTGCTTTGATTGGCAGGTGAGAGGAGCTCTGGGAGTGGTAATTTTTTGAGCTAGGGTATTTCGCTGGTGCCAATATGAGTTATGACCCATGGTTGACTCGGTCAAATGCAACTGTTTTTTTTTTTGATTGGTCGGGTTGGGTTTAGGTAAAAGGGTCAAAAAAGTGATTCAGGAACTAGATGAAATATGAGGAAAACAACAATAAACAAAATCAAAGATACAGCGGATAAGAATGCGCAATTTGATTGAAGAGTGTGTTTATCTTAAGATCTCTAATATAGAATCCTAAGAAATATGTAATTGAGATAATTTATGTATCATTCACAAAATTTCTTAAACATAACCCTGAGAATAAAATTCTGAGTTGCCCCAATTAGCAAAAATGACCAAACTGCCCTTACTTAATTAAAGGTGACAAAATTTAAATAAAAGTGAATATACTGTAAAAGGACCGTAAAAGGACCCTTAAGAGAAAGACCTTAAGCTTTATTCTCCTGCATCAAAAAGTGGGTTTTAGTCGGGTTAAAAACGCGTCAAGTAATAAAAAAAATGGAAAATTAGCTTAACAATTTTCTTTCTAAACCTATGTATATTTTGATGATATTGAATGTCTTGAAGTATCTAAATCTTTAAATAAATTAAGTATTTCAAATTAATACAAACTGATATTCTTTTCAATTTACCTCTTTTACAAATATATTATATATAATTTTGATCATTATTCTTAAACTAATTTTATTATTTATATCTGAATATTTTATACCGTATTTCCTTATAACTATGGTGAACAAAACATAACATCAAAGCTTTTATAATATGACCCAACCCGGTTTTGACCTGCTGCCCAACCCACCTGTTTGCCACCCTTAGGTTTTTGTACTGAAAATCAGTTACGTTTTATATTTTTAGCTGTTATGTAGTCATAATTGAGATCAAACTGTGGTTCCTGTGCTTTTGCTTTGGCATAGTTTCTTTTCATTTTGAAAATTAATATGTTACTGATACTTGGCTCTTTTACTTTTTTTTTCCCCTGACAGATATGTGATCCTCCTGTCAGTGTTTACAAAGGTTACTCCATGCCAAAGGACACAGAGAAGTATCTTCTCTCTTGTGGGCTCAAAAACGCTCTTTATTCCATTAGAGCTTCTGACTTACCTAGCGAACTTTTTGGCACTCTTGTGACGTGCCCTCTTCCGGTCAGATGATATACACGTGTTGTGATATTTATTGTGATAACCTTAATTATTGATATTGAGCATGTCTGAAAATGGTTTTGACATAGGTTTGCATTTTGATTATCTCTATTTTTCAATCTTATATGCACATGTTTATGGTACAATTTGTGTGTTGTTGTGTCCCCTATCACAATCTAGATACGGTGATCATAGCTTAACATGCTAGATTGGAGAAAATTAAATCCCCTTGTTAATTTGAACACTGATAAAAATTTACGATTTTTTTGGTTCAATTATTTACACTGCTGGATCTTTTGTTAAAGAGATATGCTGCTTTTCTCATATTGGTAGTAGATTCATTTATGTAATTGTCAATTTGAAGAACTATATGCCTGTTTGTTTTTTGTTTTTGTTTTGAGCTATTTATTAAGTATTGCATGGTTACAAGCAATCTAATTTTTATACAGCAGCCTTCTTCCAGAGGCGAAACATCTAGTCAACCCATGACAAAAAAGAGGTCACATGAAGCTCTTTGTTCAGATTATGGGGTAAGTGAGGCCATTATCCAGTCTCTGATAATTCTCAATCTATGGATTAAACTCTTCTGCTACATAGTTTCTCATATACTTTGCAGGATGCTGCTGGATCATTGTTGTTGACTTCAAATGATGCCATGAAAAAACATTTCAAGTTAGAACCCCATAGAGTTGATCAGAATCAATCAGTTTGTGTGAGTACAATTTTTTCTTATTATTAGTCAATGAGTAAAAATTTCCATGTTTAACATCTGCTCCTATCAAATAAGAACTTGTTTTCTAGCAACTAGAATTATGATAAAGATATTAATTATGTTTTTACAGGTAAGATAATATGATTTTTAACTTTGTTAGTTTAATAATGTAGGTTAGTGGCAAATAAGTGAAATAAGTCAAATTTTACCACCTAAAGTCATCATTTGTTTCCGGGTCAACCCGCTTTACGTAACCAGGGTTTATAAAAGACAAATTCATGATATCTATGTTATCAAACGAGTCCTAACTCTTCATTGAAACTGAATCAATTCTAAATCTGAATTTAACTTCCATGTTGGAAATGTTGTCCTTGTTATCTTTAGCAGCGATCTTGTACGTTCGAGTTTGACGGTGCTTCCAAGGGAAATCCTGGACAAGCTGGTGCAGGAGTTGTACTAAGATCTGATGATGGAAATTTAGTAAGTATTTCTTAGAGTGTTAGGATTATCATATTTATGTTGTTGTATAAGTACCTTTACTAGGCTTATATATTGTTGAATACAACAATAACACATTAACACTATTCTCTTATATTCTTTATCTTCTAACAGTATTGGTTTTCTGTGAGAGGCTATGTATCCTTTTTCCTCTTTTCTGAACATATATCTCTAAAATTGTTCAAATTTTAGATTTGTAGGTTGCGTGAAGGCTTAGGCATAGCTACCAACAATTTTGCTGAATATCGTGGCATTATATTAGGGTTGAAATATGCACTTGGAAAAGGTTTTACAAGTGTTCGAGTTCGAGGTGACTCCAAACTTGTTTGCATGCAGGTATGTCCCGCTTTTGTATGTGTGAGTGTTCCTGTTTGTATTAATATATTAAAACTTTTTCTGTAAACTTGATTTATTTCATCATTTTGACCTCTTCACTTTATGCGAAAATTGAGAAAGTTTGTTTTGCAAAGATTGTATATTTTATCATCCCATGGCAAGAGTTTCTTGTGTATGTCGATGGAAATTACCTGATGATTTATTGATATGATTGCTCTTTGCTAATGGCACAACTTTGTTTGTTTTTGGTTGTAAGTAGTATTCTTGTGCAATTTGGTGTTTATTGCTTTTGATTTTCAGATCGTACATTTTTTTCTTTGGTAACAATAGGTTTGTTTTACTTGAAGAATTTGTCAAATTTTCTAAGTTCTGTAATGACGCATGTCCGCAATCTTATTAGACTTTTTTGCGTAAATATATATGTATTCCAATTTTATCACTGGCCTCGTCATCTTTAACAAATAATTTGGACCCATTTGTATCGTGCCTTATCAATTCAGATTTCAGACTTTATTACCAACGTTGTCAAACACACTTTATATATATCAATTCAATTTTTTTTACTAATGTTGTATCGTAAAAATAATGGCTTCTTTTTGTTTTATGGATGTCTATTCTAAGCAATAATTTCATGAACAGATTCAAGGTCTATGGAGGGTGAAAAACCAAAACATCTCGAGCTTGTATGAAGAAGCCAAGAAATTGAAGGATAGGTTTAATTCATTCCAAATTATTCACATTCTAAGGGTAAGCTTAAAGCAAAACATTATATTTGATTAATCATTTCCATATTATTAGTCATTTAACATCAATTTCTTATTTGTATCTTCGGCAGGACTTAAACTCTGAAGCCGATGCCCAAGCTAACTTAGCCGTGGATCTTGCTGGTACGAGTTTCTCCATTTGTTGCTATCCATCCCTATTAGCCTCTAAAGTATATTTTAAATTTACCTTTAAAGAATATAATTTGTTAATCAAATACATTTTAATGGATTGGTAGTTATGATTTGGTGAGATAAGCACATTTTTTCACCTAATCTTATGTTTGGTTTGTGAGGTAAAAGACGCGGGTCATCCCGGCACTATGCATACAGTTGTGATATTACACCTCTACCCTTGGTGATAAAATTATAGCAGTTGAGAAAAATACCATTCTGTCCTTAGGTTCTATCAGATAAATTACACAATTATTTTTATCGCGACTGCCAACTCTGCATCCCAATTCCCCCCCCCCCCCCCAGTTATACTCGAATCAATACTAGACATCGTCTAAGCTAATATATGTGTGATATTTTTGTCTTATCTTCATTTCATATTTATTAAATTTTCATAATCTCATCGTCTTCTTGATTTAAACATGATTAACAGAGGGACAGTTCCAGGAGGATATCGATAAATAGCTTTCAAGAGTTCAAAATCTGTATGGCAAGGTGAAGTTCATGCTTGTCTTTCGATTTCTGGGAATTCTTGAAGTGCGATTTTGAACATATAAATTGTTGAACACACGTGCTGTTCTCAAGTAGTTTCACGATGAATATAGTCATTTGTATTAGTGGGTCGTGTAAGTATTTTTCTCCCTGAAAGATTTTTGATTTTTTGGGATTTTTTTTGGATTTGTTACAATAATAATAATTATTATTTGTGCATGATAATCAAAGACGAAAAAACGATTTGCATTTAACTTTTAGGTCTGATGATGTACATGAATTTGATTATTAATTATTTTTTTTACTAGAATTTTTTTCTTCGGATTTGGACTTTGAAATGTTCCCCATCTTCACTCAATATGTTACTTTGCCCCATCACATGTGAACATTTTGCAAGATCTTTACCGGGTCAAACTCATGAAGCTCTGCATGTACTGCTGTAAGAGATATCTATATTTAACATTTTATTTTAGTTTCATCATTACTTAAAGTGAGTGGGGCTGTAAATGGGTTTGATACGGGTTGGATTACGTTTGATTCAGATCCGGTTCTCTTTATATTGAGTCGAATTTGGATAAGATTCCAATCTAAAATTACGAGTTTGTTGGATCTTGTCAAAATTAGATTGAATTTCTAAATTTTTTTGAATTTCAACTTTTAAAGTTCTATGTCTTAGGGTAGGATATCCAGAAACCTACAATCACGGGAACTTCCCCTTTTTGGTTGACAACCTATGTTGGGCTGACTAAGCACACTATCCTAATAGGGGCCCATCTTGTGTCGGGTTAAGGCTACACCTCATCTTGGGTAAAGGGCATAGTTGAAATTTCTTCACTTCTAGTCTAGGGCTTTGCTTGGCATTGTGATTCGATATATGTTTCGTGTGTTACATACTTACATTTTCATTCAACTTAGTTCTTATGTTTGATATTTTTTCATAATCCATTAAACTTCTAATATAGAAATTATCAACTCTCAACAAATTTAACCACTTCATTTATACCATTACATCCTTTTAAAATAAAATTTACTTTCTCCCCCAAGAAAGAAATTCTTATTTTTTGGGCTGAAAAAATTTCATGAATGCGGAAATGTGTGCTGATGAGGATATACTAGTTCATGTTATTAGATGAAAATATGCAAAGTGAGACTATAAGTGAAGTATTAACTCATTTCCTGCTAACTGATGATGATTTTTTTTTAATAAAATAAACCTAGATCTATGTTCATTCACATTCACTGTGAATCTTTCGTGAATGAACAATGACGTTGATCAGATCCCCAATTTGTACCTGGATATTCTATCACTACACCAATGATGACAAAATAAAGAAATAATTATTAAAAATCGAACCATTGATTGAAGAAAAAATGTAAAATAACATAGGGTTATATTATGGTGATTTTTCTTTTCTAGTATATATTCTAAACACATAATACAATTTTTTTTCCAAAAATAAAAGGAACACTGATAATTTGTCTTAAACTAAGTGAGCAATCAATTGATCGAGAAATTATGTAGCACAATTGCACCATTTTATCAATGACACGTACTTCAACAATTCAATTATATTTTGGCAAGTGGATTTCGAACGAGATGAACCATGTTTTAGTTCATACTATTATTGTTCGGAGATAATTTTTAAAATGCAAATTAATAAAAATAAATCAGAACATGACTGATGTAAATTCATATTTCACTTGTATAAATATAATCGAACTATTGCACCACATGTTATTGATGACACAGTGAACATACATCATTATATAATTTCTAAGACATCATATTTTTGTTTTTTTTGGATAAATAGATAGATAGGTCTTTTTTGTTTTTTTCGTTGATTAATTTGATAGATTGGTCTTTCTTACACATGTATATGTTTATTAATTTATTATTTTGCTTGCACAAAAATCAATTTACATTTCTACGTCCTTGATAAAGTCAACACGCTCGATTATGTCATAACTCAATTCCACAACGAAAGAAACATATCATTTCATTACAAATCCCAAAGTTCATTCTTAATGAAATATGTTAGTATGAGATGACTAAATCAAAACGCTTCTTCCAAAACCTAATCAAGCCCTTCACTTCCAACTCAAGCAAAGGTGATTTATATTATTTAATTTTTTTTTAGAAATTTGTTTTTGATATATATATATGCTGTAGCACCTTTGCTTTTTTGGGTTTTTGATCCTTATATTGATAATGAATGTGTGTTTACAATCTGTTTGATAAAAGACCAAAACGAAGTGGACTTGGAGAAAATTGCAGCACAAGAACAGAAACAGTTTTCTTTTGAGACCCTTGTTGCAGCTACCAATAAGTTTCATCATACACAAAAGCTTGGTCAAGGCGGCTTTGGCCCAGTTTACAAGGTAAATTCATCATCAAATTTCATTCTTGATTACATTTATCACTTGTATTTCTATACTGGGCTTTTGGATATCACCCAGAAAAAAGGAAATAATTTGTGTTATTGATGAAATAGAATGGGTATTTTGGATAAAGATTTGATTTTGACTTGTGGGTATTGGTGAATTTGTATAGGGAAAATTGAGTGATGGGAGAGAAATAGCTGTGAAGAAACTCTCACATAGCTCACTTCAGGGGAAGAAAGAGTTTCAGAATGAGGCGAAGCTTTTAGCTCGTGTGCAGCATAGAAATGTGGTGAATTTGTTGGGGTATTGTGTTCATGGTGAAGAAAAGCTACTAGTTTATGAATATGTGGCTCATGAGAGCCTTGACAAGCTTTTATTCAGTAAGTTCTTGCCTAGTTTTAGCCTTTTCCTCTTTGTATTAGCATTGATTTTCTGTGTAGTGGTTGCAAAGAGTGAATTTTAACAAAGTACAATCATCTATCTGCAAAAAAACAGAATGTCGTTTGTTCAGAAATCAAGGGTATGAATGTGTTAACGTTATGTTTGGTTCTTGAATTGCGTGTATCATAAAATTCTATCAAATCATCATTTAATGCAAGAATCGTATTTTACCTAGTATGTTACTAGAATCCAAGAATCAAACATACCGTAAACATAGCCTAAGGGATTAGTGATGAATGTGGATTTGCATCAAAAATATTTAGATAGTTTTATACAGGGCCGGTCTTAGTATTAGACAGTTTAACTTGCTTAGAACCCCTATCTAGAAGGGCCCCAAGGTTTTATAAATATGAAGGTATTATAACAGGTACTTATGCGGGAAAAAGTTTTTTATTTTTATTTTTAAATTAAACTAATAAAACCAAATTTATTAAATGTGCCACAAGAAAGGTTAGCTGAGTCATCTTTATCTATAGAAACTGGAATATGAAGATTTAATATATATTTGGCATCCATAAGAGCAAAAAAATAAAATCCATTATTAAATTTACAATAATATGACACAGGGTTCCGATTTTAAGTTTGGGGCCTCATACCCCAAAAGAGTAGGATCAACCCTGGCTTTAAATGAGGCAATACTGACACTACATGTTTTACTTCTTTAGAGTCTGATGGACGAGAAATACTTACTTGGAAGCGAAGGCATGATTTAATAACCGGCATTGCAAAGGGGTTGCTTTATCTACACGAAGAAGCTCATTGTTGCATAATACATCGAGATGTCAAAGCCAGCAATATCTTACTTGATGATAAATGGGTCCCTAAGATTGCTGATTTTGGCATGGCTCGTCTCTTTCCTGAAGATCAAACACATGTTAACACTCGTGTAGCTGGTACCAAGTATGTTTTTCATACCCTTCAATAAATTCAATGTTACATATATATGTATGTATATATATATTCCAACTGCATTCTGGCAAATCTTATGATTGATGTGATAAATTGGTACAGTGGCTACATGGCACCGGAGTATCTAATGCATGGCAATCTTTCAGTAAAGGCAGACGTGTTCAGTTTTGGGGTAGTGGTTCTTGAGCTAATTAGTGGGCAAAAGAATTCGACTTTTAACCGAGATCCTGATTCACAGAACCTACTTGAATGGGTAAGAATTTGATTTATGAAGTATATAAATATAGGCCTAAAGATGCAATTATAACCAAAATATATTATCACTATTTGATGGTAAAAGGACAAGGAGAGAGATATTATTAATAAAATGAGCAAAATATTATTTGCAACCAAACTAAGAAAAAAAAAGTAAATGTTTGAAAAATGATGTTTCCATTGTTTTCTAAATTTTCACTTACCACATTTTTTATATTGGAACTAGTTCTAATCCAAGAGATACATCTTATAAAAATTCTTACCCGTGGTCGAACCACTTAGTCACATAACATTACGCACGTCTTGTGATTTGACACTCTCCTAAGAATGTTATTCAATCACATAACAAATGACATTTTCCGTTCAAATGATTTGGGTTCGGTCAAAACAGTTCTGGATTAAACTTACCCACTAGTAGAATCTTATGATCGTTCTTGTTATCTTTAGATGTTAAACTGCGTGCACTAAACTGATTATCCCTCTAAATGACACGTGTCTAACAAAATGAAAAAAATTAGCTTACTATTTTACTTTTTTTTCTTTCACGATCTCATTTTTGCTTAATAGTTAACCAACGTGTGTTATTTGAAGAGGTAACCAGTGTAGTACGAGTGGACTAGCACCTGAACCTCGTTCATGTCCCATTGTTGTGATCACCTTATTTTGGTGCAAACAAAGCGATTCTTATAATTTGGCTACAATTATCCGATAGAAAGAAAATCTTACGAATATATTTGTTTTCTCTCCAGGCCTACAAGCTTTACAAAAAACATCGAAGTCTTGAAATTATGGATCCTCTATTGGTGTCATCAGTCGATCCCGATCAAATATCAATCTGCATACAAGTAGGGTTACTCTGTGTCCAATCCGATCCAAAATCACGACCTGATATGAGTCGAGTGGTCGTTATATTATCAAGGAAACCGAGCACTCTTGAAGAACCATCCAGACCTGGGTTACCTGGAACCAGATATAGAAGGTCTCATAGACCAACAACTGGGTCATCTTCCGGTACCGGAACTTCTGGCGTTTCCAATTCTCAATGCTTTAGCTCCACGACACATACGCAAACTGCAACACATACTGTAAGTACATCGGGCCTTACAAGCCCGAGATTAGATCCAAATGGAAAGCGTCCTATGCAAAATTAGGAGAGATCATTCTTTCGTATATAATATAGTTTTATCATTTATAGACAGAATAGCGGCTAAGTTAAGGCCTCGCCCGAGTGTCATCTATTAAGTTGTTCTTTACATATATAGAGACATATAACAGATTGATTGAAATTAGAGATACTATTTTTGTTTTCTGGGAATATAGTATGCTTGCTTCAATTCCATTGTTCTGTCTTTTAGATTTAGGATAAAATACATTTTCCTCCCTAAAGTATGGAGGTTGTATCAGCTACCGTCTAAGGTATCATTTGTAACACTTACCCCCTTTGTTATTAATTGAAACGTAAAGTAAAGAATACAATTTGAAACGGAAATAAAGAAAAAAAAATGAGATGGAAATAAAGGAAAAAAATTGAGACAAAATGAAGAAATTGGGACATAATGTTGTTTGGTGGTTTGAGGAATAAATAATTAATAAATAAATTTAGTTTTGGTTATAAAAGGTTAGGGGTAATTTTGGAATAAAAAGTTCAAAACTATAACATATGGGTAAGTGTTATAATTGATACTTTATATTGATGCACTAGGGGTAACTGATAACACCTCATACTTTAAAAGGAAAAACCTCACAATTTAATTTTAAAGGAGGGAAAAACACTTTTCATACCAAACTTTAATCCAGAAAACACATTTGATACCAAGTTTTTCGGAAAAACACAATTCATACCATGATTCACACCATCTTGACACATTTACTTTTGTCATCAATTTTCGGTCGAAATTCAGCAGGTACCGTCAATTGTGGGTCTTTAAAAGCCGTGCATGTTTTCCTTCCCATTGTCAATTTAACTGGTAGATAGCTGTACGTGCTGAATTTGGTCCGAAAATTGACGTCAAAACTAAATATGTCAAGATTGTATGAATCATGGTATGAAATGTGCTTTTTCAAAAAGTTTGATACCAAATGTGTTTTTTGACCAAAGTTTGGTATCAAAAATGTTTTTCCCTCAATTTTAAAGGGGGAAACTGTATTTCACCCTTAGATTTAATACGAAGATTGCATTTTGGGATTAGTTTTGTAACATCTTTTGTTGGGCAAAATTTTAAAAATAGTCCTGTAACTTTGGGATTCTTTCAAAAATAGTCTTGTAACATCAAACACACATTTAGTCCTTTAACTTTTACCCAATTTTAATTTTAGTCCTAGCATAGCAAATTTCGTCCTCAAACTTTTAATAAGTTCCAATTTTCGTCATGTAGTTACAAATTTTGTCTTCCAAGTTTTAATTTATGTTCTTCAATTACAATTTTTTTTTTTTGGGTAATAGGACCATATTTATAATTGCAGGACAAAAATTGAAACCTCTTGGAGTTAGGTGGTGATATTTGTTATGCATAGGACTAAAATTGAAATTGGGTGAAAGTTAGAGGACGAAATATGTTATTCATAATTTCATAGGATTAAATCTAAAATTGGGTGAAAGTTACGGGACTAAATGTTTATTTAATATAGTTACATTACTATTTTGGAAGTTTCGCCATTAAATAAGTGGGTATTAACCGTATTGTTGGGCCTGTTTGTTTGGCGTTTCCCAGAATTTTTTCGTGTTTGGGAAATGCCAAACAAACATGTTTTCTATTTTTCGAAATAAATTTTTCATTCATTAATTTTCTCAAACTACTCTCTCAAAAGCCAAACAAACAACAATTTTCTTATCTCTAAACAAAACCTATACAAACTCTACTTTGATTTGACATAAAATAACCTATCTCTTACACAATTTATCTCACATAACAAACATGATTTGTCATAAAGTCTTACACATCTTACACCTACAACCCAACTCTTCCAAAGAAACCTACACCTACTTTATTTCTCAAACCACTCTCTCAAAACCCAAACAAACAATATTACGCAAATCGAGATTATTTCACAAACCTCCACTACTCTCTCAAACTACTTTCCCAAACGCCAAACAAACATATGACTACAAACTCGCTTCATTAGTAAGTATTACAACAAATCAAATGTTAAATTGAGTCACTTGATTACATTTTGCTAAATTGGTTAAGATAACTAATTAATATTTTTTCTTATTTTAAAATTTAAGCGATACTGCACTTTTTACATGTAAAGAGCTTTCTCTTTATCATTGGTAATATAATATAATAGTAATCAGAGTTTTTAACCAGGTAATTATTGAAATGTAAAAAATAATGGAAACAATTGTACAATCTCCCAAGTTCAAATAGAACTAGTATTGCAAACGAAAACAATGTATTATTTCACAAAACATTGATTAATAACTATATTAAAAACATAATTGAAGTGCAAATACGTACATTTATCAATCAAGGAATAATTAATAACATTACAAATAAAGTTATTAAAGTTAACTAGTTGATTGCGTTGCAAACCCTTCGGATGATCCCATTTGTCCCGACAAGGGGCTGTATTTCTCCCATTTTGATCATGGCATTTGCAAACGCAGTTGCAAAAGCTCTTGGATTGCGACTAAATTCAGCAACGAATGTAGCTGATGTTCCAGTGGTAAGGATTTGATCCGATTGTAAAAGACCCTTCCTCTGATTCAAATTCTTAAAGTAATTGTTGTCAAATGAATTGGGTGTGACCAAATCAAGTGGAGCTAAATTTGAATCTCCGGTGCCGATGGTTTGAGGGCACCGACGCCTTCTAGTGCTAGCAAAGCCAGCGTCAATGTCCGTTCCATTGCTGTATATCCTCGCACGAAACAAAAAACATTGCGCTTGGCCTAGCGTGTGTGACCCTGGATGCAACCATAAAATTATTGTCAACTTATAAATATACATATTAGTTTCATTATAGGTTTATCAATTTTATAAAAAAAATGATTTGGGTGGGTTAGATCAGATTTGGCCGGCCGGAGTTAATCCGACCAAGATACATCCAATACAACCAAACCAAACAAACAATATATAGTGTATAATTGATATATAGTAATTCAATTAAATTTGATTTTATAAACAAATTACCTGATAGGGCAACCATGTCCCTTTCATTCAACCCCTTGTTAGCAAAGGAAGAAATGAGTTGGGCGAGAGTAGAAGAAGGACCAGGAAGATCACTATTTGCTAGTGAACGACTGGCCGTGGTCGAATCTCTTCTCCCTAGCCTCACGGTCCACGACGGCCCACTCACCTACACGTACAATTTATTAAAACTCCGCACCAAAAGTAAAATGAACAAAATTATATAGATATTTATACTTACAGCAACTGAAGCCTCACGAGCGGCTAATGTGAGTATATCTGCACAAGAAACGACTCCAGGACATACACGTTCTACAGCAAGCTTGGCCGCCTCTATGACTTCGAATCCCCTGGCGGAGTTTAAATTTGGAAATGCCGTTTTCTCACTTTGAATAGAAGATGTCTCGTCTAGCAAAATCGAAGCATCACATCCTTGTACAAAGCAATCATGGAAATGGAGTCGAATGAGCGAGGCCGCCATCCTACGTTCCCGTGATATTGCTTGTCGGATTGATGTTCGAATTATACTAGTTGCTCTTGGACATCTACTATCATAAAATGTGGAAGATAGTTGTGCTTCACATGGTTTCATTATATTTGTTGAGAGAACCAACAAAAGTGATGTAATAAGAACGAAATTAAATTGACCCATTTTTGAAAATTTAAAGTTGAGAAGGATAAAATTAAAAGATTTGTACTTTATGGAAATTGCTTGATTAATTGCAAAGTGAAGAATTAAGTTGATGGTGAAAGAAGGGATTTTGACAATGAATTTATAGAGAAAAGAGGTGGATACTATTGACTACTCCTAACGCGGTACTGCAAATAAACAATTATTTAGCCAATAAGTTGATTGGTATATTCAATTTAATCATATTGGATTTGGTCTTTTTGGATTACATAGTACATATGGGGTTAATTTTAATGTTGAACTTGTAATTTTGTCAAACTTAGTGAACGTGAGCATGCATTTTATATTGTATTATCTTTTCTATTTTGCGGATCGACAGCTAATAAAATACAATGTCAAATTATACATTGCAATAAGACAAAGAGGTTTGGTGAAAACTAATTCAAATGTCAAAAGCATTCACATATAGAAGGGGATCGACACTGGTTTCTATGTAAAGGTAATTAAATAACATGATAATTAAGTATAAATGTTCAAGTTGAATTTCTCATGAGTTATATATATTAGGAAGGTGGATGGAAATGCTTAGGGACAAATGACGGTGGTGTAAATATAAAGGGAAATTTGTTTTTTGTTACAACATGATAGACCGTCTTGTGACTTTGCTACCATTAGACACGAAAATGCAAATTTGATATCACAACTTAAGTTTTCATTGCAACTTTTTCAGATTTTCTCCGGATTTAATGACAATGTACCACCTGTGATACTCATAATGTTCAATTTACATTCCTGTGATTTGAAAAAGAGCATCTTACCATGTCCCTCCAATCTTATGAAAGTTTCCCACTGCCTCCTTGAAATTTTTATATGTGGCACTTTACCCCCTTGTGTTATGGTAATGTGGCAGTTTACCACTTATGTTAGGATAAATGTAGCAGTTTACCCCCCTATGTTAAGATAAATGTGGCAGTTTATCCCCAATGTTACAAATCACTTTTCATGTCCACTCTCAATTTCGGCAAGTGAGTTACACTCTCCGGCTGAAAAGGTATATTGCTTCTTTAAACTTTTTACAGAGATAAAATTGTTCTTTTTCAAATCACATGGGGGTAAATTGAACATTATGTATTTTATAGGGGCGTACATTGCCATTAACTCCGGAGAAAAATAGGGTTTGGTATGAAAGTTGCAACGAAAACTTGAGTTGTGGTATCAAATATACATTTTTGTGTCCAGTTATACCAAAATTGCAAGATGGCTTATCATGTGATACCAAAAAAATAAATTTTCCAAATATAATAATAACATTTCACAGTTCAATTTATCATGAATAATGTAAAATCACTACAAAGAATTTGTGTGCTAACAAAAGTTCAAGTGATAATGTAAAATTGTCACTCGGTCTCTACATATATTTATAGGAAAAAAATGGTTATGCACTCTGAAATTGAATTAATTTGGCACTTTGCACCCTCGAAAAAAATTAATCCCAGTTTGCACCCTAAAAACATACATTGTCTTTCACTTTGTACTCTGGATAAATTTTAGGTCAAAATGTAGGGTTATTTTTGTCACTACCTTCAAAAGTCAACATATATTCCCTCCAAAATATAAAATGTAAGACTCATGTGTAATTAAGAGTAAAATCGATAAATTATCCACTGGAAAAAAAATCGATTTAAAGGGCAGACAAATGAATACTTTACTTATTTAATACTCGACCTACTATAAAATATTATTCTAAAAAAAATGTTTATATAAATTAAAATAAGAAAATATAATAAAAAATAAAATAAAAAAATCATGGTTTTGTTTTTACAGTAAAGTGGTGGAATGTAAGTAAATATGACCCCAATAAATTCATTTGAACGACCGACAAAAATATCATCAAAAAAAAAAATTCGACACGATGTTTTCCGAAAAAATCATCAAAACAAATTTCCGAACTACAATGTTTTCCGAAGAAATTTTTTAGTCCAAATTTTCGCCGCGAAAAATTTGTCGGGAAATCCATTGAAAATTGACGTTTTTCTTGTAGTGAGCTGAAAAAATTAACTTAGTTGGGTTTTTTTTGTAATTAGCGAAAAACCATAGTCCTTGAGCATTCGAATAACACAAGAATTCCTAAACTCCAGCATAGACACATATATAATTTGATATCGGTCTTTCAAATTTATATTTACTAACGTGTGACGTCTTATTTTATTTTTTAATATTTTTTTTGGAGTTATTTGAATGGGTAATTTGTCAATTTTGCTCTTTATTTCACATAAATCACACATTAGTATATTTTGGAGGGACTATATGTTGACTTTTGGAGATAGTGACAAAAATACCCATGCATTTTGGCCTAAATTTCATCCAGGGTGCAAAGTGAAAGACAATATATGTTTTGAGGATACAAATTGGGATTAATTTTTTTCGAAGGTGCAAAGTTCCAAATTGATACATTTTCAGGATGTAAAGTGGGATTAAGCCATAATTTTTTTGAAAAAATATGAAATGGTTAGAAATATTTTGAGTTGTCGTAATCATTAATTATTGTTAAGTGATAAATATTAAATTTTAAATGATTCATTTATCTAACATCTTCAGCTTTTGAATGAATTGGTTATTCAATATTATATCATATCTTAGGCAAAAAAGGAGGTAATGAGTTTGAATCTCTCTGCCACTCATTTATAAGTTCCACGTGTTAGCCTTGAGTAAATGTATATTGTCTGCTCGTAAGGGTGCGAATCAAGTGATAAATATTAAATGATTCTTAACTCTAACAACTTTAGCTTTGTGATGAGTTGGTCGTTCAATAGTTATTAGTAATAAGTTAAAAATAATTTAAAATATATCACTATTAACATTGACAAATAATTTTAAATGCTCCCTTCATCCTTCAATTTTGTCTCTTATTTTTTTTGGGATGTTTCAAATAAGACTTTCTTTCTTAAAACTTTAAATTCTTCTCAAATATATCATTTTACATAAAGTAATGATTTGGCATCATTAACTTTAAACCATTACTTTTAAACCTACAGCGACACAGCGTAAAGATATCTAAAACTTAATATTCACACCTTTTTTATTAACCCTTATAAATTCCATGTCATAACTAAAAGGAGCAAAAATCAAAAGAAGGGATCAAAAGAAGGGAGTATATAAAACATATTGACAAGAAAAGTTGATAAT
This sequence comes from Penstemon newberryi var. newberryi, assembly GCA_030819805.1. Classification (NCBI taxonomy): domain Eukaryota; kingdom Viridiplantae; phylum Streptophyta; class Magnoliopsida; order Lamiales; family Plantaginaceae; genus Penstemon; species Penstemon newberryi. The sequence goes on along the minus strand of JAUALY010000001.1, from coordinate 74,410,121 downwards.
AGTAATATATTTGTTGCCAATTGGAGCTTAAATTTGAGGGGAGAGCTATTATTCAAAGTCAAAAGTTGAGCTACACATGCATGGCCGCCGCTATTAAACAATATTCCGATTTGTGGTGTATTAGACTTTTTAAATATTAATATATATGATGTCATATGATATTATCAACTTATTAATTAAATATATATAATTAAATTATTTATTATAAATTTTATAAATATAGTCAAGATGACAGGTCAACTGTACCAAGAGATAAAGATAATTGGGATGAAGGAAGTATTTTTGTTGCCAATTGGAGCTTAAATTAAAGGGGATCGGAGAGCTATTATTCAAAGTCAAAACTTGAGCTGCACATGCATGGCCGCCGCAAGTAAACAATATTTACATATTTGACGTGTATTAAATTTTTTAAATATTAATATATATAATGTCATATGATATTATCAACTTATTAATGAAATATATTTAATTAAATTATTTATTATAAATTTTATAAATTTAGTCAAATTGACTGGTCAACTGTACCAAGGGATAAAGATAATTGGGATGGAGAAAGTATTTTTGTTGCCAATTGGAGAGCTATTATTCAAAGTCAAAACTTGAGCTACACATGCATGATGCATGGCCGCCGCAATTAAAAAAACTGTTGAACAATATAAAGCTCTTGCAATGCGCGTAGGGTTTACATGGGGCCTAAATTTTAATAATTAAGGGTCTGTTTGTTTGGCGTTTCTCAAAATTATTTCGTGTTTGGAAAATATCAAACAAACATGTTTTCTACTTTCTGAAATAAATTTTTCTCCTCTCAATTTTCTCAAACTACTCTCTTAAAAGCCAAACAAATAACAATTTTTCTTATCTCTAAACAAAATCTATACAAACTCTACTCTGATTTGACATAAAGTAATCTATACAAAATCTATACAAACATGATTTGACATAAAGTCTTACACATCTTACACCTATAACCCAACTCTTCCAAAAAAACCTACACCTACTTTATTTCTCAAACCACTCTCTCAAAACCCAAATAAACATAATTACGCAAATCGAGATTATTTCACAAACCTCCAATACTCTACCAAACTACTTTCCCAAACACCAAACAAACAGGCCCTAAGACTTTATTCTCTTTAATAATTTCACTAAACCATTAGTTTCAGCTTATTTATGTTAAAAAACAATTAGCAAAATGCTTCAAATTTTTTCCCTTCTTCGGTTCTTCCGTCACATGTTAAGGATAGTCGGAAGGGGTAAGATACGTTTAATAAAGGGAGAATTGCATTTCTCATATCAAACTTTTACCTATTTTAGACATTTGGTATCAAACCCTTAACAAAGATATATTTAATATCAAAATTGAAGGACTTTTTTCACATTTCTTTTCTCCGTAAATTTTTTGGGACCAAATTTTATGTTTTTTATATGGTTGAAAAGCTCTCAACGAGAGCTTTCTAATGGTACAAGTTTCAGTTCATGAAACACAATAAATAATCTGCAATAAATTAACAAAGTTTCGAGATATTAATCAAAAGTGAATCATATCTCATAATCTACAAGGAATCCAACCACAATAATTTTCAAATATGATATAGGTCACATAAGCATGCTATGGTAAAAAGAAATTGGAGCATAATTTTAAGCATAGCAAAAATCACCATTAAAGCTACAAATTTGAAAAAGTCTTTTAATTTTGATATTAAATGTGTATTTTTTGAAGGTTTTTGGTACCAAATGTCTAAAGTAGGTAAAAGTTTGGTATAAAAAATGCAATTCCTTCATTTAATAAATATGAAGGTAAATTAGAAAAGTTTGGAGGCATTTTTCTGAGGGTCTTTTGACGAAAAGATGTCAAAGAAACTATATAGTGCAATTGAAGTATGAAGGCAGGTTGGAGGTAACAATGTGATACAAATTTAATAGTTGTCGGGGCAAAGTATGCCATGCAGGTAGTTGGAGGGAGTTAAGTGGAATTTAGCCTAAAATTCCTTATCCTCTGATTTTTTTATATGTGGCACTTTACCTCCATGTATTATGATAAATGTGACAATTTACCCCCTGTGTTATGATAAATGTGACAATTTACCACCTATGTTACCAAACAATTTTCATGTCCACTCTCAATTTCGGCAAGTGAATTACACTCACCAGCTCAATGGGGTAAATTGCTTCTTTAAACTTTTTACAGGGGGTAAATTGCTCTTTTTAAAATTACATAGGGATAAATTGAACATTTTGAATATAAGGGAGGTAAATTGCCATTAACCCATCAATAAAATAATAAAGAGTCCTTTTCCAAATTTGTAATTGAAATATAATAAGGAATTTTTATTTATTTATTTATTTTTTTATTTTTTTATTGAGAATAAGGAATTGATAGTGAAGATCTTTAAGAGAAACTCATGAGGAGATGGACGTGGTCTGTAACCTAATTAATTAACAAGACTTTTCTCTATTATTCATTTGAATAAACTACACGAGTTATCTGTCAACGAGCCTAGTGGTAATCATTGAAAAAAATGATAAGTTGAGGTACTGGTTAATTCTTAATAATATGTGGGCTTTTATCAAGTTTAGTACTACTGTTTGGTTATGTTTTATTATCTTTTATTATTTATACTTGAATATTTGTTGAAATGATTTCGGATGTAATGATTAATGATTGATGTATTTAAAAAAATATTACACTAGTTATATCTAAGATATGGTCAAATTATGACTAAACATCATCGTCTTTAAAAAATTACACACACAGATAAATTTAAATAGAAAACATAAGAAAAAACTTATATGACAATTAAATTAACATATATAAGTTAGCTATATAATTGCCAACAAGGCACTATATATCCTGTTGGCTAAAGTTGAGGTTTCATGATCAATAGGTTATGAGTTCAACTCTCACTAGTTTGAATATTTCTTTAATTTAATAATAGTCTTTATATTAATTTATGTACATTGATATCAATGAAATATATTCCAATACATTTCTTGATATAATGATTGATTTAATGATATATTTATCACCTAAAAAAAATTAGATACTATATAATTAAAAGGACTTCGAACAAGGAAAGTCCATCATGATAGCATCACGAAGGACATTATTACAATGACAGTTGTAGTAATCATAAAACAACCACTCCATGCATCACCATAATAGACACTTAATTGCAATTCAAGTTAACTAAGAATTATTTTGACTTTGTATATCGCATAGCTAGTAATGTTTATGTCACTAGAATTTAATTTGATTCTAATTTTAATTCAAGAATATAGACATGATCTGATTTAGTTAATTTTCCAAAGTAAATGGTTGGATTTGGTCACGAATTATATATGTCCCAGAAACCCGGTAACCCTATCCCTTACTTTCAATATAAGGCCATCTCCAACCGAGCCGACAACCGGGCATGAGGGGGGTTGCCGGCTCGGTTCGATTGGAGATGAATCATGGCAATTGGGCGGGCAGGGGGTTCGGGGCAGGCAAACCGACAAGCAAACGCGCGTGTTGGTGCCTGCGGGCACTGGCGGGGGCTGGGTGGGTGGCTCGGGTGCTATTTTTCCTTTTTTTTTAAAAAAATTTCATGAATTAAATAAATGAGATTTGTTGAACAATTTCATATATAATTGGTGTTTAGTCTTTGTTGTTTTTCCTTTCTGTTCAAGTGCATTAATAATAAGTGTTGTTGTTTTTCGTTCATTATGTTAGTTGTTGTTGTTTTCAGTTAATTATAGTTCTTGTTGATTTTCTTATTATTAAGAATGCCTTAATTTTTATGATTTTGTAACTATTAAAAAAAATTATTATGATTTTTATTAATTTTATTATTATTATTAATTTTGAAGTTAAATCTGAACCTTTTTTTAATAACTGATTATATTGGCCACTATTTAATCTTACGTTTTAAACCTTTTGGATTTAGTAAGACCTTTTGAAAAAAGATACTAACCATTGCTATATATCAAAGCATTGTGACCTTTAAGGAAAATGTGTATGCATTGATATTTATAGACACATGGTCTCACGGTTTTAAAGATAGAAAAATTTATCTTCTACCTTTTTTCTTACACACAACTACTGGAAGTAAGAAAAAATCACATTGTTCTGTTTTGATTTTTCTTTCATCTTTATACTATAAATTTTGCGCTATTTCCAATAGAAATTCAATCAACATATTTGGGTTCTTTGTACTTGAGTATTCGAGTTTGTTTTTGAAAGTGTAATTCGCAGACAAACAAACAGTTTATAACTGAGCTCCATTGTATACTGAGACAAATTCGCTGTAAAATTCGTTTACACATTGGTGGGGGCGAATATTGTCTTGAGGAGAGCGTATAATCTGCGCGACTTGGAGGAAGACATTTGCCGAATTTTCGTATCAGTTTGAGGTGCAACATCCAGCCTCATTTTTGGTGAATTTTTCCAACAATCTCAAGACAATATTATGGCATCTCAAAGCTTGCAACAACTCACTACCGATTTCGTCAAATTGGAGAGGTTTGATGGTGAAAATTAGAGGCGATGGCAAAAGAGGATTCATTTTCTTTTATTGTCACATTCGGTGGAGTACGTGTTGACAACACCAAAGCCGCAATAACGTAAAAACGAAACATTGGCTGAATCTTGAAGAAGAACAAAGTGAGGGAAAGACGACGAAATTTGTAAGGGTCATATCTTAAATGAATTGACGGATAGTTTGTTTGAAATTTATCAATATGTTGAAACGGCAAAGGAACTTTGGGATACTCTCAATGCACGGTACTTAGTTCAAGATTCTACAAGTAAGAAATTTTTAGCATCTCAATTTATGAATTACAAGATGGTCGATGAAAAATCTGTGAGTGAGCAATTTAATGAGTTACAATCCATGTTAGGACATATGAATATGGATGAGTGCATTGTTGTGTCTTGCATAATAGATAAGCTTCCTCCTTCATGGAAAATTGCTAAGAAAGGTCTAAAACATAAAAAGAAAGATGTTAAAATTAAAGACTTGGGTTCTATCTTTCGCATTGAAGAGCAATCTAGAATACAAGAAAGTGAAGAACCACAAATTAAAGAGTCTTCTAAGGTGCATATGGTGGAGGAAACTAAAGAGTTCACACAACATCAAAACTCCGGGCAAAACAATGAAAATCGTAAGAGAAAGGAACCATACACTAATAACCAAAATAATGAAAATAAGAAGAAAAAAGGATGTTGTTGGCATTGTGAAAAACTTGGTCATCTCAAGAAAGATTGTAGAGAACTTAAGAACAAAATTTGTCAACAAAGTAACAAAGAAAAATATATCGCTGTAGTTTCTGAACTTAATATGGTACAAGATGATGGTTCTTGGTGGATTGACTCTGGGCGACGAGGCATGTATGCAAAGATAGAAGTTGCTTTACTACTTATGAACCTGTTCATGAAGGCAATGTCTTGTATATGGGCAATTCGTCGATGGCTATTGTAAAGGGCAAAGGAACAGTGGATTTGGAATTCACTTCGGGGAAGATTTATCTTTGAAAGATGTGTATCATGTCCCTGAACTCAGAAAGAATTTAGTTTTCGGTAGCCTTTTGAACAAGCATGGTTTGAAGCTTGTGTTCGAATCTGATAAATTCGTTTTGTCCAAGAGTGAAACCTTTGTCAGAAAAGGATATTTGTATGAGGGAATGTTTAAACTTGATATTAATATAAATAGTAATGACTCTATTAATAGTGTAGATTTTTAATTTTATTTTTATAGCATGATTGATAGGACATGTAATTTTCCTTAATTGATGATTATTCAAAGTATTGTCATATTCATGTATTACATTCATAAAATGAATTGTTAGATAAGTTGAAAATATACAGAATCACTTTTCTGATTACTCCGTTTTGAGAGTCTTTTGGCATAATCCATGAAACAAAATTATATATACCTTATGAACTTTGAAAGAAAATAGACCGAACTTAAATTATCTAAAAGTTCTAGGGTTGTAGAGCATTTGTTAGATTGCTAGAACCTATTTGTGTGCTAAAACTGCTAATAAATCTATTTGGTTATGTACACGAATTTTTTTTGATAAAATAGTTGTAATTAAAGTAAGCTTTAATGATCGAAATTTCGTTATGACCAAAGCCTATGCCACCTATATCTATTCATTGTGACAGTGCGACCACACTGTCAAGAGCCTACAACAAGGTGTATAATGAAAAGTCCTGACATATTGGACTGAGACATAGCTATGTTAAACATTTACTCACTATTGGAGTAATTACAATTGATTTTGTGCGAAGTCAAAATCTGACAGATCCTTTGACGAAAGGATTAAAAAGTGATATGATTAATCAAAACTACTAAAAGGGATGAGACTTAAGCCCATTTTCAATAATCACCAATGATAGAAACTCAACTCTATTCTTGAAATTCAAGTATAAGAGTTCAATGAGCAAAGTATATCATATGATGTGGTTGAAGCACTAACAATACATCATCCCGAGTAAATAGTGCTTTTAATTGTAATGCTAAAGACAGGTTGAGAAATATGCTCTTAATAGACTTATAACACATGTGTGTTAAAGTGCTAATGTTACAGGGCACTATCGATAAGCCTACCTATGTGAGTGTAGAGAGCGCTCATGAAACAGGATATAGACACAAGGCCAATCCACGTGTCGGCTTGTTAGAATACTCAAAAATTGGAGTTTGTTTGTAATAGTGTTTCCGGTTAATCGTACAAGAAGTTGGATCAAAGACAAGTCTACCACCTTTCTTGGTTAGCTTTGAAATACTATCACTAGGTAACGGTTCAAGTCGTAAGACACCATTATTGAAACACAAACTTCGGAATCTAAAACTTATAATTTTGAAAATGGCGGAGGAATGTTATATATTTTCAAAATTACTTTTAATTTTGAAGTTAAATCTGGCCCTTTTATTAATAACTGATTATATTGGCTATTATTTAATCTTACATTTTAAACCTTTTGGATTTTGATTAAAACCTTTTGAAGAAAAATACTAACCGTTGCTATATATCAAAGCATTGTGACCTTTAAGGAAAATGTGTACGCATTGATATTTATAGACACATGGTCTCACGGTTTAAAGATAGAAAAATTTATCTTCTGCCATTTTTCTTACACACAACTACTGGAAGTAAGAAGAAATCACATTGTTTTGTTTTGATTTTTCTTTCATCTTTATACTATAAATTTTGCGCTATTTCCAGTAGAAATTCAATCAACATTTTTGGGTTCTTTTTACTTTAGTATTTGAGTTTGTTTTCGAAAGTGTAATTCGCAGACAAACAAACAGTTTATAATTGAGCTCCATTGTATCCTGTGACAAATTCGCTGTAGAACTCGTTTACACATTGGTGGGGGCGAATATTGTCTTGAGGAGAGCCTAGAATATGCGAGACTTGGAGGAAGACATTGCCGAATTTTCGTATCAGTTTGAGGTTCAACATCCAGGCCCATTTTTGGTGAATTTTTCCAACAACGTTCCCGTGATATTGCTTGTCGGATTGACGTTCGAATTATACTAGTTGCTCTTGGACATCTACTATCATAAAATGTGGAAGATAGTTGTGCTTCACATGGTTTCATTATATTTGTTGAGAGCACCAACAAAAGTGATGTAATAAGAACGAAATTAAATTGACCCATTTTTCAAAATTTATAGTTGAGAAGGATAAAATTAAAAGATTTGTACTTTATGGAAATTGCTTGATTAAATCCAAAGTGAAGAATTAAGTTGATGGTGTTGGATTTTATAATTAATATGTGAATAAATTAGTTGAGAGTAATTAAGGGTTGCGTCTGTTCGATCTGAAGAGGTACCCTTTGGACCGAAACAGTGCAATCCAAACGATGTGTCTCTTGCGAAAAGACTTTTTTGTGTCTATAAATAGGAGACTTAATCTGGCCAATTAAGAATCCTTTTTCCGACAATAATTAGAAATTACTCAATTCTCTACTTTAAATTTATGTCGAATTTTCTGTTTGCTTCGGTTCGCCGTGGGTTCATTATTTGTGCAAATAATGAACAACAGACTGTTGTATCTTGGGAGACTACCGGGAATCAAACTATATGCACCGTGGCAGCCCCGGAAATATTTTCTTAAGGAAATTTGTTTCGGCAAGCCTCAGTCTTATTTTCTATTTTATGTGTTGATTAAAGTGTTCTACAAATTAATTCTAACCAGGTAAGTATGGTTTACATGCTTTAATAATGCATGAATTTATTTGTTAGAATATTATTTGTTGTATTCTATGTTTTGTGAAATATATGAACGCACAGATTGTTAGACCCCATCAATCTTAAGACAATATAACTCGTTTAATTAATCTGTGTTGGTATGACTATTTATGTGTTGATAATCTAAACGAATCAACAAATTTAATGGTTTAAGGAAAATAGGGATAATCTTAAGGAAAATCATTTGGTTTCCTAATAACATGATAATTGATTCATGTACGAACTTACATACATAGAAGTAATTTTCTTATTTCGAAAATTGAATATTATGTCATACAGTGAAGAGTGTAGGAAATACAACAAAAGTTTTTGTCCTTTTAACGGTAACTGTACTGAACTACTGATTCTATAAAATCATGAAATTCTTCCTTAAGTTTAACACATTTGTGAGTCAGGATCGACATGATTATCTACATTCTTCATATGAGAGCAAGTGGAGAATGTAATATTTTGGTTGTCATGAACATTTTTATGACTTAAGTGATTAAACTGAATATGTCTAAGTAATTAAATCTTTGAGAAGAAAATCTTTAAATTAATAATAAGACATGTCACATACGAGATTGGATTCGTGGAATTAAAAATGAGAGTTAGATATTTCAGAACACCATTAACATTCCATTACGAAGAAATGGTAATACTCATTTGTAGAAATGTTTGAGTTAGAATGAAAAGATGTGTCTTCTCATCCTCATGTCTGTTAATTATGTTACATTTGATGAAATAATTGTCGGTTATTTTTTTTAACTACAATAATCATGATGAGTTGTGACTCTTCATGAACAAGTGTGTATGTATATGTATCATGAAAAGGTGTGTGTATCATGAAAATGTGACTACTTTTGGAGTTGGAATTAAATATTTTTGAGTTCTGAAATTAGTGGGGTACTGATGCCGAAAGGTTTCAACCTCTTGCGAAGAGGTGGTCCAATTAGTGGAAACATTATATTTTAAAAATAATAAACTATTTAGGAGAGGAAATTTTGAATTCCTTAAAATTGATTAACTAATTCAAAGCAGTTTGTGAATAAGTGTGTTGGCAGATGAAAAATTTAAAAGAACTGAAAAAGTGTCTTTTCTTATTCTCTCGAGTCTTGCCTATTGCGTGAATTGAAATTCAATTACCAGTAGTCACGAATTTGAGGGAAGGCTCCAGTCAAAGAACAAACATTTGTTTTATTTATTTATTTGGGAAAAATAAGATTATAGTTCATATATGTAGAAATGAATGCCCGAAATTAAATTCCTGATAAAGAGACACGATGTCTTCTTATTTAATTGTGAGTTTGAGAATCTGAATAGGTGTCTCTATAACAATTCTCAGACTAAGTGAAATACCATTTAAATGGTATATGTGAATCGGTGTATATGTGACACCACTATACTCACAATCAAAAGGTGAAATAGGGAGAATTCTTTTTGCGAAAAAGAGATTGTTTATTTTCAAAGTTGAAAGGCACTATCATTTTTCACAAGGTCAAATGAATTATTTCTTATATAAATATTTTAGTGGTGCACTAATTTATTGATTGAAGTAAAATCATACTTATATGATTGAGTTATTAAATAATTTGAATAAAATATAGTTAAATGTCACGAGCATTGAATTAATGACTTCATATATGAATATGGTGTCATAATTCTTTGAATGAACATTTTTTCTAATAAGTGCGACTTATACTTATATGGGACAAATGATATTCATGTAATTACTAATAACTTTTATATGAAGATAAAGGACTAATTAGTACTATCATACCAATATTTTATGTGAGAAAATATTGATAGTATTTTTATTCTTATTTGTGAAATAATTATAATTTATTTGTGAGAAATAAGTATAAATTATTTGTGAAATAGTTATAATCTAAGCTGATTATGTGATAATAAATCATTACTAACTCATGGAGTTTAAAATGTATTTAATCACATATATATTTATCGCGCCATTTATTAAGTAATAAATACGAGGCAATAAATGTATTTGCGAAATACGAAAAGATACATTTGTGAAATACAAATGCGGATAATGGAATAAGAACATTTAAATTCTTATATCCAAATTGTGGGGGTAAATACGAATATATTCATTTACACAAGAGTGTGTTTAATTGGGAATAATTCGTCAAATAATTTACCTAGGTCAACTCAGTTGAATTGGGTAGCTAAAATAACAGAATTTTAAAATTCAGGTTTACTTGACAACTTGTGGGGGAAAGCTCATTAGATGTCTATACTAAGTCGAGTTTCATACAAGAAAGTCAAATATCATTTCATATGAGTTATGGAAGGGAAGAAAAATCAAATACCTTAAAATGTGGGGGGTACTTGGGTCAAATTTTAGTTTCACCACCGAAAAAGAAAAATAACTTAAAAATATTAATTACTACTAGCTTATGCGATAAATAGTAGAAGCTCATATTTTTGGTGTTTAAATCTGAAATAAATGTAATCATGTGAACCGAGTCACGTGATGTAACATTAATTGAGAATGTAAGAAGGATTTGAGAATAATTTTTTTTAAAATTGATCCTTCTTTTGGTTCAGATTTATTTTCAGTAAGTGTGATTTACTGATAATAAAATATGATAAAGTAATATTATTTATTATATTACTTACATAAACCTTTTTACAGTTTATAATTAGAGTTAATTATAAATTATTTATTCTGTGAGAATAAATACTATAGTCTAATCCATTTTAGACTAGAATATTATTTTAAAATTTCAAAGAATATTTTGCGAAAATATTTAATTGATTTTGATCAAGATGATCAACTTTGTGAAGTTTATAATTATATTTAATTATAAACTACTATATTCTGCGAGAATATACATATGAATCGATCTCTAAAGAGGTCAATCTCTTACTTCAACATGAGTTTGTTGACGAGTTGAAGAGACAAATGAGCTAAAAGATCGAAGTTATTTGATCCAGATATTCTAACTTATATGTTAAAGGATTAATCTCAAACATATAAATAAATTATGTCACGTTCCAATATCGTGGATTGGAAAGAGGATATTGACAATGAATTACAATCATAAAATTGGTAGACCTCGAGGAGTGAACCAATTGGATGTAGACGAGTTTTTAAGTTCAAGAGTTTAAAAACTTCGATAAGTCAATCGATAAAAACTAGGCTAGACGAGTAGTCAAGGTGTCTTATTAAAAGAAACATTTTTACTTCTTTTACTCATTTTCACTAGAGATTAGGATGACATCTATTTGAATGTTAATAGCTATATACAGAACGAGGTTCTATCTAATGGACGCTAAAATTATCATCCTTAATAGTGAATTAAATGAGAAAATTTATGAGGAGTAACCAGAGAGTTTCGTTGTTAAAGGAAAAGAAAACATAGTTTGCGTAACTTTTGTATTTTCTTGTTGACCTTTAACAAACTCCTAAACAATGACACGAAAAATGTGATAGTGTCATTAACAAATTTGGACTTTCAAGTTAATAAATATGACAAGTGTGTCCATATAAACAAATTGGATAATTGAGTATCACGGTTTGTTTATACGATATGTTAATATTTGAGACTAATATTGAGAATATTAAATTCACCGAGAAAATATTAACTCATGATATGAAAAACTTCGGTTTAATCAATTATGATTAAGAGGTCATGCGATGACATTAAACTATCTCAAGCACATTACGTGGATGAGTGATAGTTAGTTTAATACTTATGAAATCAAGGGATTTTATAATTCTATTTAATTCATATATTTGTGCTACACTAGAATAAATGTGATAGAGTATCACAATTTGAGTATACTCATAAAATTAGACGTCACGCATATATCATAAAATGCAAGAGGCAGACATCGTCTCTTTAGTTAATAAACTAAGGAGATACATGAGCAATCTTAACAAGATTCATTGGGATGCATTAATGAGAATGCTTGAATCTTGAAAGAATACATTTGTATGTGCATTCTATTTTGAAAAAATATCAAACGACCCAAGAGGGGAATAGTAATGCAAATGAACTTTCTGATTTAGAGGAATCAAAGTGTTCAAAAGCGGATATATATTCAATTTTAGGAGTCGCCGCTATTTCTTGAGAATCTTCCAAACAAACGCATATAGCTCAATCAACTATGAAATTATAGTGCATAGCATTGGATAAACCTAGTGAAGAATTTGAGTGGCTTCACAAAATTCATGGAAGATATTCTAATATGACTGAAAATTGTGTCAGACATATGTAAAATGCGATAATAAAGCGGTGATGCATAGAGCTCAACAAACTCTATGTAATGGTAAAATCACGACATATTCGTTGTCGTTGATACAATACCGAGAGACATATACTTTCAAACAGAATGGACTTTATGAAGTCAAGAGATAATTCTGATTCCGGATATTAAAGGTTTATCTAGAGAGTAGTATGTGCATCGAGGGGAATGGGCTTAAAGCCTAAATTTGACTAAGTTACCTCGTACGGAAACCTAACCTGGCGACTGGAGATCCCACGGACCAGGTTCAATAGGACAACCAGTCTTGGCTAACTTAAAAGAAAGCACTTAAGAGTATAACTCTATCCCATTCTTATGATGCAATAGGTTAAGCAAAAACTTTTAATGACGTCTATATCTTGTCAAAACAAGTAGAGTATGGTAGGATACTCTTGATAGATGCGGTCACCTATGTTAGTGTGAGTTGGGTCGGCTCGTTGAGAATTTCTTTATAGGTTGGAATTCTCTAAAGCACTCGCATAACCAAGAATGTTCAGGGCCAAAACGAACACAACCGAGAACTTGAAGCAAATCGGTTTAGTACTGTGTTAAGTTTATTGTCTTGGTTTACACCAACAGCCGACGGTTCAAGATAAAATATTTCACCGATTGGCTAAGTAAATCCGATAAGCTTTAACTAGGGAAGGTTCAAGATGAAATATTTCACCTATCTCGATGCGGTATTATTCTTAAAGAATACTTCAACATAATATGTCCTATGAGTCGGGACACGAAGAACTATTTTATTCATGTGGGGGATTGTTGGATTTTATAATTAATATGTGAATAAATTAGTTGAGAGTAATTAAGGGTTGCGTCTGTTCGATCTGAAGAGGTACCCTTTGGACCGAAACAGTGCAATCCAAACGATGTGTCTCTTGCGAAAAGACTTTTTTGTGTCTATAAATAGGAGACTTAATTTGGCCAATTAAGAATCCTTTTTCCGACAATAATTAGAAATTACTCAATTCTCTACTTTAAATTTATGTCGAATTTTCTGTTTGCTTCGGTTCGCCGTGGGTTCATTATTTGTGCAAATAATGAACAACAGACTGTTGTAGCTTGGGAGACTACCGGGAATCAAACTGTATGCACCGTGGCAGTCCCGGAAATATTGTCTTAAGGAAATTTGTTTCGGCAAGCCTCAGTCTTATTTTCTATTTTATGTGTTGATTAAAGTGTTCTACAAATTAATTCTAACCAGGTAAGTATGGTTTACATGCTTTAATAATGCATGAATTTATTTGTTAGAATATTATTTGTTGTATTCTATGTTTTGTGAAATATATGAACACACAGATTGTTAGACACCAACAGATGGTGAAAGAAGGGATTTTGACAATGAATTTATAGAGAAAAGAGATACTATTGACTACTACTAACGCGGTACTGCAATTAAAACAATTATTTAGCCAATAAGTTGATTGGTATATTCAATTTAATAACATTGGATTTGGTCTTTTTGGATTACATAGTACATATGGGGTTAATTTTAATGTTGAACTTGTAATTTTGTCAAACTTAGTGAACGCTAGCATGCATTTTATATGGTATTGTCTTTTGTTTCTTGCAGATCGACAGCTAATAAAATATACATTGCAATAAGACAAAGAGGTTTGGTGAAAACTAATTCAAATGTCAAAGGCATTCATATATAGAAGGGGATCGACGCTGGTTTCTATGGTAAAGGTAATTAAATAACATGCTAATTAAGTATAAATGTTCTAGTTGAATTTCTCATGAGTTATATATATTAGGAAGGTGGATGGAAATGTTTAGGGACAAATGACGGTGGACCGGTGGTGTAAATATAATAGGGAAATTTATTTTTTTGTTACAACATGATAGACCGCCTTGTGACTTTGATACCATTAGACACGAAAATGCAAATTTAACAGTATATTAAACATATTGACAAGAAAAGTTGATAATAGTAATATATTTGTTGCCAATTGGAGCTTAAATTAGAGGGGAGAGCTATTATTCAAAGTCAAAACTTGAGCTACACATGCATGACCGCCGCAATTAAACAATATTCCTCTAAAAAAAACTGTTCAACAATATAAAGCTCTTGCGTAGGGTTTACATGGGGCCTAAATTTTAATTACAAGGTTAAGACTTTATTCTCTTTAATAACAATGTTTTATGTTTCACTAAACCATAATTTCAACTTATTTATGATAAAATTCAATTAGCAAAATGATTCAAATTTTTTCCTTCTTCGGTTCTTCCGTCATATTTCAAGGATAGTTGGAAGGGGTAAGATACATTTAATAATTTAATAAAAAGGAAATTACATTTTTCCTATCAAACTTTTACCTAGTTTAAACATTTGATACCAAACCTTTAATAAATTAAAGACACATTTAATATAAAAATTGAAGGATTTTTTTCACATTTTATTTTTCCGTCAATTTTTTGGGACCAAATTTTGTATTCTTTATTTGCTGGAAAGCGCTTGACGAGAGCTTTCTAAATGGAACAAGTTTCAGTTCATGAAACACATCTTAACTTTTCACGAGAAATTTCCTTTACGTAGGTATATTTGTTATAGAATAATATTCAAAATATTTTTACTTTCTACAAAAATTAAATTTTCAAATAAAAAATTAACAAAAATATATTTATGATCGATATATCATAAGTAAACTAGTTATTGATTTATAGAAAAAATATTAACAAAATCATAATATTACGATTTAGTCATCCTTTTGTTCTATGATGATAGCAATAAAAACAGAATTTGTGAAAGATATAAATCCTAGACATTTGGAATTTCTTAAAAAAACTCCAAAAAAGTAGGACCCACCTGGAGCCAAATATTTAATTATTAGCTAAAGCATAAATCCTAGACATTTGGAATTTCTTAAAAAAACGCAATAATTTTTTTAGAGGTAATAAAGTGTCCTTTTCCACCCAATATTGACTTTGTCAATCAATAAAATAATAAAGAGTCATTTTCCAAATTTGTATTTCGGGAACTAATTGAAATATAATAAGGATTTTTTTTCTTCTTTTTGAGAATAATTAGGAATTGATAGTGAAGATCTTTCAGAGAAACTCATGAGGAGATGGACGTGGTCTGTAACCTAATTAATTAACAAGACTTTTCTCTATTATTCATTTGAATAAACTACACGAGTTATCTGTCAACGAGCCTAGTGGTAATCATTGAAAAAAATGATAAGTTGAGGTACTGGTTAATTCTTAATAATATGTGGGCTTTTATCAAGTTTAGTACTACTGTTTGGTTATGTTTTATTATCTTTTATTATTTATACTTGAATATTTGTTGAAATGATTTCTGATGTAATGATTAATGATTGATGTATTTAAAAAAATATTACACTAGTTATATCTAAGATATGGTCAAATTATGACTAAACATCATCGTCTTTAAAAAATTACACACACAGATAAATTTAAATAGAAAACATAAGAAAAAACTTATATGACAATTAAATTAACATATATAAGTTAGCTATATAATTGCCAACAAGGCACTATATATCCTGTTGGCTAAAGTTGAGGTTTCATGATCAATAGGTTATGAGTTCAACTCTCACTAGTTTGAATATTTCTTTAATTTAATAATAGTCTTTATATTAATTTATGTACATTGATATCAATGAAATATATTCCAATACATTTCTTGATATAATGATTGATTTAATGATATATTTATCACCTAAAAAAAATTAGATACTATATAATTAAAAGGACTTCGAACAAGGAAAGTCCATCATGATAGCATCACGAAGGACATTATTACAATGACAGTTGTAGTAATCATAAAACAACCACTCCATGCATCACCATAATAGACACTTAATTGCAATTCAAGTTAACTAAGAAGTATTTTGACTTTGTATATCGCATAGCTAGTAATGTTTATGTCACTAGAATTTAATTTGATTCTAATTTTAATTCAAGAATATAGACATGATCTGATTTAGTTAATTTTAATCCAAAGTTGGACTTGGTCGTGAATTGTCCCGGTCTCCCGGAAACCCTATCCCTTACTTTCAATAAGACTGTGAGATTGTACATTTAGTTGTGGTCAGCAAAAAAACCCTATTTAAAATTGTCTTAATTCAACTCAATCTGATAAGATTACAATTAACACTAATTCAATAAACCCATAATGTAATAGTATGTTAATTACACGCATTTAGCCAAGTTAACTCCATGTGATAGGGAAATTCTCATCCAGACTGAGTTTAGCCGAAACCAAAGTAACTACATGACCAGTGTAATACACTTGATTGGTGATTGGATGGGTTTGGCCAAGCCAGACTTGGACAAGGATTTCCCCCTGTGATATATATGTCTAATGGACAATTTACTTCCATGTGATATAAAAATTGGCAATTTACCTCCCTATGAAATGAAATAATGAGCAATTTACCTCCCTGTGATATGAAATAATGAGCAATTTACCTCCTTGCTAGTGGAGGTGTTGCATCCACACTCTATAATGCGATCGAGACTTCATTTTCAAGTAAAAAATGATCAATTTAGCCTTACCCTTGACAATGTATTCACCTCACTTTACCCCCCTCGTGATATGCGTAAATAGATAATTTAGCTCCATGTGATATACGTAAATGAACACTTTAACTCCCTGTGACATTGCATAATAGACATTTTACCCTCTTGTAAAAATGTAAAAATCAAGAGGGAATCAGTGTGCTTCTTTTATAAAAACACGGGGAGGTATTTTGCCTTTTTATTTATTACAGAAATTAAACTACATGGAATTAATCTGCTATCCACTCCCTATAAAAATGTTTAATACTAAGCTTTATGGTGTTTGTCAAATTAACGAGAAAAATGTTCTAACTATTTGAAATGAGTGTTTGATTTGGATTTTTTGGCGGCAACACCGAAAATTTGGGATTAATGCATTTTTGGTGCCACAACTATAGCCCACTGACGTTTTTACGCCGTAACTTTTCGGGCTAGCACATTTGGTGCCACAACTTCAACACCAGTGGCAATTTTGGTGCCAATTGAGGCCCAATTTCAAAATTGCCCCGAAATTCCCCCATATGCGGTCCATGTGATTTAGTAATATATCAAAATTGACCATTCAACGTCTTTTTCAATAAAAAAAAATACCAAAATTTAAAATCCTAACTTTTCCTATAAAATTCAACAAACATTCCTTTAATTAAATTGTTACCCGCTTTCTTGGTGGGTGAATTTTTTTTTTTCATGAAAAATGTGTTGAATGGTCAAAATTCCCAATTTTCATGTCACATGGCCCGTAGATGAGGAATTTCGGGCCAATTTCAAAATTGGGCCTCAAATGGCACCAAAATTGCCACTGATGTTGAAGTTGTGGCACCAAATGTGCCAGACCGAAAAGTTACGGGGTAAAAATTCCAGTGGGCTGTAGTTGTGGCACCCAAAATGCAATAATCTCCCGAAAATTTTGAATATTGAAAGGAGGTTTACTTCTAGTTGAGTATGTTTGTGAAACTTCATTTAGGAGCATCCTGTTTTAAAATAAAGTGTCACCCGTCTGTGAGTTGTCTTCTAAAGTCAAGCTTTCTCTATGTCAAGAAGTGACAGTAATGGACTAACGAAAATGATAGACGAACACTAATAAGTAGCTAATTTTCGCTAAAATTGTTTGACTCGAGCAAATTTATCTAGCAATGTTCTTATTCGAGTGTCTTCGACGAGGTTAGCTTCATTGCTGAAGAATTAGCTTATTCTAAGAAAATAGAACATAGATGGTAAGTCATTTGACTTAGTGAGGATTTGTGTGCAACAACAATCGAAGGAATTTATAACTTAAGCATGTAGACGAATTTTAGATGAACGATTGATGAAGTATGATTCATATAAATGAACCGAGAAATGAGTATCAAAGTAGTTGAACTAGTTTACATGTGAATTAAGAAATGAAACGACTTACAAGTATGATTCGGGTAAATGAACAAAGGTATGAGCACAAATATCATATCAAAGACCAATCTTATAATTAATCATTTTCATATCAAATACCAACTTCTCAATTATATTACATCAGAAATTATTTTAATAAATGTCCAAGTACAAAAAATTATAAATAATAAACTATTACCAAATACTAGTATTAAACTAGAGGAAAAGTCACATATATATAAAAACATCACAACAATTACAACTTCCATATGCTTTGAATATTTTGTTATTTCATTTTTTTTCTTAAATATATTAGTTTAATAAAATAGTAACAAACGATAATATGTACTGTTTAACTTTATACTTTCGGGGTACATAATTAGAAATTTGAATGTCGATAATAATTCACAAATTTATACATTATTACTAGTTCAAGGCGTAGTTAGCTAGCTAACTACTGGATATTGTAATTAAACTTGTATAATTATTATATGAGCCTAACATAACGAATAACAAACTGAAGTCCCAAGTCGATCCATATATATCTTGATCATGACTTTTTGTCTAAAGATCTTGACTATCACTTTATTTTTCATTAAAATTTTAATAGTTCCTGATTTGACAAATTTATCAATTATTGATTGATTAAGACGTAATGTACACTAATGATGATACATAATTAATTTCCTATATTTATAATTAAAAATATGGTATTCCAGAATCACATACTTATTATAGGTGACTTGGGCTAGCGGTTAAAAAATCATTCTGCAATAATTAATATTAGCATAATTCAAATTTTAATGTTCTAAAAAAAATCAAATTTGAATTTGTAAAAATTGATTTTGTGGAATTGAGACTAGTAGCTTTTGAAAAAATACGATTTTTTGTATTTAAAGATCCGAAAAGTGATAATAAAATCAAACGTATCTCAAAAAACTAAATGTAATAAACTAAAAATGATTCTCATTTAGAGGACCAAATACATTATGTATTATCAATAAAATGTGTTTGCTACACCACATCTTATATATGCAATATATCTCAACACAAAATAATCTTTCCGACTTTATTGTTTATTGTGTCTTCAACGACCCCATGCACCCAAAATGTATAAGAGTATAAATATTTTTAAAAATCTAAAAAAATAAACACTAGAGGAGTTTATTGTTTCACTTGATTAGTCACATTTCAACTATCTTAGACAAAAAATGGAAACTTAATTTCTATTAGACCTAAATTTCCTAAGGGAAAACAAAAGTCGCGACTCAATTTGGAGAAATATATAATGACTAACTCATGTGTGTTTGATCTACTGAAAAAGATTATTCCCGACAAACTCAAGTTTGAATTTCTTTTGAGAGAGGTGCACACCCACGTAATGTATCCGATATTGTATCGAAAAGAAATAATCCAGATACAAAATCTGCGTACGTAGTCTTCAAAAACTGAAAATGAAAAATTCTATTGTGACTATAATTATCACCTTTATTTATTTTTGGAGAATATAATTCCTCTTGACTTGAATGTTTCAATTTCATTATTTTTGGATAAGAATTGAAAAAATCTTTGCGTTTTAAGTTATTTTGAAAAGACTACTTCAGTTCTTGTATAAGACCGCCAACGAACACTCGCCAATGATTTAATTTGAAGCTAATCAATCACATATTGATAACTTTAAAGAAATCTTAATTGATACATTCGAAGATTAAACTTAATTTTTTAGCCGAATTATTAATATATAATGTCGGAATACATATATATTATTTATGCAAATTAGTTAAGAATATATAGTTGAAAATCGCAATCTTTCAACCTTTAATTTTTTAATGAATAAAAAATGTGTATCCTCTGGCCGATTCGGTGCATTTTTCCATTGAATAATTCTTGTAGTCATCTCTTTGTTTTAAGCATCTTTATACTCATAAAAGGTCAGCGCCATCGCATGCATGCATTTGACTGTTGATTAGTTTAATGAATCATTGAATTTATGCTTTTACACTTTGCTATATAGCTCTAGCTCTAGCTCTACTTTTGACTTGAATTATTCGGAAAATGTAAGGTACTTCTTTGTGTTACGAGAAATTTGAATAATTAAAACTTCTATGTAAGAGTTTTATTGCAATAAATCTAGCTCCTTGTACTATACACATTTTTTCTTTATTCTGTTTAGTTGTCTAACACCTTTAGTTTTTGATTGATATACCTAAATTACCCCAAGAGATAAGGAGATTATGTACTAAATTAAAAATTACAAGGAGATTTTGTGCTAAGTTTAGATAAAAATGTGGGATTTGGTGACAGGTGAAATAATAAGGGTACGAATAATCAATAAGGTTATCATTAAGGTTGAATAAATTAGACAAAATACAAAAAAAAAAATCGCATCAAATTAAAACCGTACCCTTGTCGAAAAACTAACGGAAATGGACCGACGGAAAATTCTATGTAGAATATCTGAAAGTACAAGAAAACTTGGTGCAATAAAAATTTCACATCAAAATACAGGAGGGTATCTATAGCTTAACTTCCCGTATAAAAGAATACTAAAGTTTTGTCCTTAATTGACATTTGTAACAACTAATTGCTATTATTTTATCACTACTAGGTATTGGTTACAATTTAAAATATTTTACATAATTCCTGTATTTGTCTAAATTATTGCAAAGCAAATATTTTTGTTAATAATTATGTGCAGAGAGTGATAATTTTGATAATATTATGACTTAATTTCTTATTAGTGTAGATTTTATTTAAACAATTTTATATTAATAGTTATGAATTTTTTTATTAATGTAAGCACTACCGTATATATCATTGTCATTTCTTTTAGAGTCAACGGTAAATAGGGGTGTAAACGAGTCGAGTAGTATTGAACGACAAATTGTTCAATCTTGGTTTGAATTTTATCGAGCTTAAAATTTTGTGTTTGAGCTTGGTTTGATTCCTTAACGAACCTAGCTCAAACGAGTTTTTTATCGAACGAGCTCGAGCCGAGTATCGAGTAACTTGATATTTTACATGTATTTTATTTTTTCAATATTTAGCTTATCGAGTCGAGCTTGAAAACTTATGAAAGGAGAAATCATGTTCAAGCTTGTTTGACTTGTTTGATGAACCGAGCTCAAACGAGCTTTTATCGAATGAGCTCGAGCCAAGTATCGAATAACTTGATTTGATTTTCAGTCCTGACGGTAACTTACCCCCTTGCTATCAATAATGTTCGATTAATCTTCCTGTAATTTAACAAATGCATTTTCTTTTTCTAAATTTTTGTAAAAGACTCTCACTGCATTCCTGGCACTTTTAAACCATAAAAAAAATGACCTAACAAAATACCTTTCCTTATATACTATAATTAGACCTAGTCAACTTATTTACGGAAAAAATAAAATAAAATTACCCCCTCTATTATTATACATGTAGTTGTTTGCCCCCTGTGTTATTGCACAGGAAAATCTTCTTTAGATTTACCCAAGATCTTTGGAATTCATTTATTTCTCTCCGAGGTGGCTTGCTTTGTTTTGGTGCATTTCATGTAACAGGCTTGTACGATCCTGGAATATGGGTGTCCGATCCTTACGAACTAACGGGAAAAGTACAACCTGTAATCCGTCGTGGGGCGTCGAAGGTTTTGATCCTTTTGTTCCGGAGGAATAGCTTCTCATCATATTGCAGCAGGTACATAAACATTGGGGATATTAGCAGGGCTATTCAATCTTAGTGTCCAACCACCACAACGTCTATACAAAGGATTGCATATGGGAAATATTGAAACCGTACTCTCCAGTAGTATCGCGGCTGTCTTTTTTGCAGCTTTTGTTGTTGCTGGAACTGTGTACATGTCAATTTACCCCATTTGTGTTATTGTAGGTGCCGCCACCCTCTGTATTATTTTATGTGTATAGTTTAATCCCTTGTATTATTATTAGAGAGAATTTCACTTTTGGTACCACAAGTAACCCTACTTTAAGGTTATGGTACCTTAACTTTAAAAACATACATATTTGGTACCACATGTTAACTGCCCTCGACACATTTGGTACTTCCGTCAATTTTTGAACGGAAAATTCAATTTTAGACGGAAAATTGATGGAAAATTTACAAAATTGATCTTATAGTTATAGATTGTTGCCAAACTTTGCCCCAAAAATTTTATGGCCGACAAATTTATCCATAATTCACAAGTTTGAAGCATTTCAGTCCCAAATGCAAGTATAATTAATTATAAATCATATTTATAAATTTTATATATTATAATTATTAAATCTGTTTCACTAATTAGATTTTATATATAATATTTTATATAAAATCCAAAAAAAAAATATATCAATTAAATTTATTGGAATTTTTAAATTTAAAAAAAAAATCTTTTAAACTAATTAGATTTTACTTATAACACATATAAATTAAATAATATTTTAATCTAAAATTTGAAAAATAAATATAAATTAAACTTATTAAATTGGAAAAAATCTTTTAAAATAATTACATAATAATATATACAGATTAAATAATAATCATTATAAAACATGAAAAAAAATCTTTTTAAAATTATATAAATAATTAAAAAAATTAAAAAAAACTAAATCTAATTAGTTTAAAAGATTTTTTTTTAATTTAAAAATTTTAATAAGTATATTTATTTTTCAGATTTTATATAAAATATTATTAATTTATATATATTATATATAAAATCTATTAGTTTAAAAGATTATTTTTTGAAATAAAAATATTCTAATAAATTTAATTTATATTTTATATAAAATATTATTTATCTTTTATATATAATCTAATTAGTTTAAGAACTTTAATAATAATAATAATATATAAAATTTATAAAACTTGTGAACTCGGGGTAAATTTATCGGCCATAAAATATGTGGGACAAACTTTAGCAGCAATATATAACTATTGGACTAATTACGCAAATTTTCCATCAACTTTCAATCTGAAATTGAATTTTCCGTCCAAAAATTGACGGAAGTACCAAATGTGTCGAGCACAGTTAACATATGGTACCAAATGTGTATGTTTTTAAAGTTATGGTACCGTAACCTTAAAGTAGGGTTACTTGTGGTATCAAAAGTGAAATTCTCTCATTATTATTAATGTGAACACTTTATCCCTGTATTATTTTATATGGATCAACTTACCCTCTTGAAAGATAATTTTGTCTTTCACGTAGCACTTTTATCCACTTTCAATATAGGGAAAAAACTACACTAATCAATGGAAGGAGACAATAAATTGATTCTTCAAATTACTATTTTCCAAATTACAAATTTGTAAATGGGAATATTCAATGTGGTTGGGCCAAGTGGTAGTGACTTGCGACCCCCAGAGGCGAAATTCAAGTTCAAATCCTACTGAAGACATCACACTGATGATGACATATACCTTTTGCACTCTTCGGTCCGAGCTGTAAATACACAGTCTAGTAGATAAAAAAAAAATGGGAATTAACTCAATTGTTTTTTATACCACCGCCATAAGAATTTCCATGCACTTTCCTCACTCGTGAGAAAATTAAACGTGAGTATTTTTAAGCACGTTGTCTTTTAATTACCACCCTCCTATGAATGCTTTTGACATTTGAATTAGTTTTCACCAAACATCTTTGTCGTCGTGTTATGTAATTTGCATTATTTTATATTAGCTGTCGATCCACAAGCAAGAAAAGGCAACATGCATTAAAAAATGCATGCATACGTTAACTAGTTTGACAAAATAATAAGTTCAACAAAATCCCATTTGAAAATTAGCCCCATTCCATGTAAACCAAAATTAAAGACCGAATCCTATGATTAAATTATATCAACTTATGGGCTGATTAATTTAATTATAGTAACGCGTTGTAGTAGTCAATAGTAGCCACCTCTATTCTCTATAAATTCAGTGCCAAAAACCCTTCTTCTCCATCAACTTCTTCACTTTGCAATTAAGCAATTTACATTTAATAAAAATTTAATTTTGTCCTTGTGATCAACTTTAAATTTTCAAAAATGGGTCGATTTGATTTCGTTCTTATTGCAACACTTTTGTTTGTGTCCTCAAACATACTATTCAAACCATGTGAAGCACAGCTTTCTTCCACATTTTATGACACTAGATGTCCAAATGCACCCACTATAATTAGGAATTCAATCCGACAAGCAATTTCAGCGGAACGTAGGATGGCGGCTTCGATCATCCGACTCCACTTCCACGATTGCTTCGTACAAGGATGTGATGCTTCGCTTTTGCTGGACGATTCATCTACTATTCAAAGTGAGAAAAGCGCGGGTCCAAATGCTGGTTCCGCTAGAGGGTTCGAAGTTATAGAGGCGGCCAAGCTTGCTGTCGAGCGTGTATGCCCTGGAGTTGTTTCTTGTGCAGACATACTCACGTTAGCAGCTCGTGATGCCTCAGTTGCTGTAAGTATATATTATTGAATATCCAACACATTTAAACAATTTCTTTTCTTTAATTAAATAATTAAACTGTTAGAAATGAGATATATTAAATATTTATTACTTAACATCGTTTGAGTCTGACTCTGATCCTCTATCATCTTGTAGGTTAGTGGGCCGTCATGGACCGTCAGGCTTGGGAGAAGGGATTCGACCACGGCTAGCCGTTCACTAGCAAATAGTGATCTTCCTGGTCCTACTTCTACTCTCGCCCAACTCATTTCTGCCTTTTCAAATAAGGGATTGAGTGAAAGGGACATGGTTGCCTTATCAGGTAAAATGAAACCAAATTAATTGAGTTATTAATAAATTAAACTAGTTCCATGCATTGATATTCAAATTTTCCGACTTGAACTGCAAATACTTTTCCTACATAATTACATACTATCTATTTAGTGATACTAATATCTAAATTTTAACAACATACAAGGGAATATGTCTGCTTTTTTTTTTTTTTAATAATATTATTACTTATGTACAATAAATAAATCACTAGTCGTCCTATTTTTGACCCGTTCAATGAAAAGTTAATATGACTTTGACCCATCCCAACCTGAAACTGATTCAATCATGTTTGTACAATTGTGTACGATTTTCACTATTAAAAATATATGTATATTTATTTTTATTATATATATACAAGTTGAGTTGTGAAAACAGAACGTGTATTTAACTTTAACAATCAAATTTTGACTTATTCCACTAAAATATATATAACCAATTTTCTTTCTATGTCTAAACTAACATATATCTTTAGTTAATTACAATTTAATGGTTGCATGTAGGTGCACACACAATAGGCCAAGCACAATGTTCTTTGTTTCGCGCGAGGATATACAGTAATGGATCCGACATTGATCCTAACTTTGCTAGCACAAGAAGACGCCAGTGCCCTCAAACCGGCGGTAATACAAACTTAGCACCACTTGATTTGGTCACACCCAATTCATTTGATAATAATTACTATAGAAATTTGAATCAAAGGAGAGGTCTTCTTCAATCAGATCAAATCCTTACCACCGGATCATCAGCTGCGATCGTTGCTGAATTTAGTAGCAACCCAAGTGCTTTTTCAACTGCGTTTGCAAATGCCATGATCAGAATGGGAGAAATACAGCCCCTTGTCGGAACAAATGGGATCATTCGAAGGGTTTGCACCGCAATCAACTAGTTATGTTAAAGAAATTTATTACATATATATGTTGTTTGTTATTCCTTGATTAATAATTGTATATCTGTTTCACATGCATTTTTCTTTTATGTATTGTTATTCATCAATGTTCTATGAAATAATACAATGTTTTTGTTTGCAATATTTAGTTCTTGTTGAAGTTGGGAGTTTGTGCAATCGTTGCCATTTATTATGTTTTACTTAATTAAAATAAGGGTAATTATTAATATATTCTAGCAATGCAAATATTGATAAAGAGAAAATTACTCTTTCGCATGCACAAGCATGGATTAAAGTTACGTTTTCGATGTATGTTTCAGTCGGCTAAATATAGGAAACTTTTCGAAAAGTTTCCGAAAACATTTCAGAAAAACGAGGAAAAATTATGAAAAAAGTTACTAAATTAAGAAAAAGAGAAAATTTCAAAGCAAATATAGAGTTTCTGAAGTGCACTTTATTTTTATTTCGATTGATTTAAAAATATAAACTTTTCGATGTTTTCTACGAAAAAGATGTATTTTTTGTTCCATGTACACATGTTTACAAATACTAGCTTGAAATCCTAAACTTAATTTCAGCAAATCGAATCTGATGCTCTGCTCAGAATAAATTTGACTCCATCCCTCTATCAAACGTAAGCTTGTCCTGGTTTAAAGTACACAAATGCTTAATTAATTAGATTAGGTGTATTAATGATGAATATAAAATGAAAGCGTGCCTTTTGCGGTTATAAAAAGTATGTTTTATTATATGTAAATATTTAAATCATGAGACTATTCAATATCAATATTTTATTTTTTATTCAATACTTTTAGATAATTTTAATTATCCAATTTATTTTTTTTTGAGAAGACCCGAAACACGGGTAGAGATCCATTAATGATTGAAATCAAGAGTTACAAGATCTAGAATAAAGCTCGGTAAAACAGACACAGAAGGGGAAATACTAAGAGCTAGTTTGGAAAGAGCGTGGGCAACGGAGTTGCTTTCCCTAAGCACATGGGAGCACTCGAAAGATTCTAAGTTTAAGGCCAAGTATTTAATGTCTTCAAAGATATGACCCAAGGGGTGGTGATGATTGTATGATTCCGATTCTCTAATGCCATTAACAACCGATTTGCAATCGCCTTCTAGGATAATACATCGCCAACCTTCACCAATACCAAACTCAATTCCTCGAAGCATAGCTGCTGCTTCAGCTGCCTCAGGTGTTAGAGGGACATTTCGAACTTCCGAACGCCATTCCAAGCACCTACCAAGATGATCACGGGCGATAAGACCGAATCCGAAGCTGTTAGAACTTTCATTTATAGCAGCGTCCACGTTGATTTTAACAACTCCAGGGGGAGGTGGTGACCAAATTGATGAAGCTGGTCTAATTTGCCGAGGAACGTCAGAATGATTCAAGGAATCCTTGAACCTGCTAAAGAATTTATGTGCAAAGGAAACAATATCCACAGGTTGAAACTCTTCTGCCTCCCAAAGAGCCTTGTTTCTACCATACCAAATATACCAAGACAGAGTAGCTGCAAAACCAAGTTCCAACGTGTCCATATTCGAGTACAGGCCCTCAAACCAATCAATAGTTTCTTCCGAATGACACGAATATTGTGAATAGGCTAAGCCAGATAAGGCCCAACATTGTCTAGCAAAATTACATTGAAGCAAACAGTGTAACACGGATTCTTTTCCGTCCCCACAACGTAGGCATGTAAAATCTGGTAGCAATCTTCGGCGGTAAAGATTTAAGCAAACAGGGAGGGTATCTTTGCAACAGTTCCACATAAAAAGTTTCACCTTCGGGGGTGCCTTAATAGACCAAATTCGGTTCCATACGGGCTGGAAATTGGAGCTTGAACAGCCTGCATCAGATTGGAGAGCAGCCTTCTTGATATGCCTGCTGATTTTGTACGCTGATTTGACTGTAAACAATCCTAAACGATCAAAGTGCCATATCAAACGGTCGGGGCGATCAGAATTACTCAATGGGATTGAGAGAATGAGTTGAGCATCGTCGTTGATAAAGATTTCCTCGATTAGTTCGCGGTTCCAATTTCTTCCTGAGTGGTCAAAGAGAGCACTAACTGTAGAGTGATCCGAAAGCAAGCGAGGTGGGGTAATAATTTTGAAGGAATAATCTCTTGGAAGCCAGTTATCCCCCCAAATACGAATTTGGTTACCGTTCCCAATTCTCCATCTGATCCCCGCTGCAATAATTTTCCTTGACTCACATATACCACGCCAAGTAAGAGAGGGAGACGAACCTATCTGAGCATCCAGAAAATTAGAGTTTGGAAAGTATCGGGCTTTGAGTATGCGACTGAGGAGGTTGTTGGGAGAATTCAGAATTCGCCAAGCCTGTTTAGCAAGTAAAGCGGTATTAAAGGACTCCAAATCTCGGAAACCCATACCTCCATCCCGTTTACTATCACACAATGAATCCCATCTAATCCAGTGTATTTTTTTCGTCTCATTTTCATCCCACCAAAAGCTAGCTATCATGGACTCAATTTCTTTTATAAGATAACCAGGGAGTTTAAAGCAGCTCATTAAGTATGAAGGAATAGCTTGAATAACTGCTTTAATCAGAACTTCCTTACCTGCCTTGGACAAGGATTTAGACCGCAAGCTATGTAATCGACTCCAAACGCGTTCTCTGATAAAATCAAAAACATCTCTTTTCGATTTTCCCACAGATAAGGGAAGGCCGAGATATCTATCATGCTTCATGTCCCTACGGATCGGAAGGAAGCGAAGTACAGCAGCTACCATATCTTCATCCGTACTTTTTGTAAAAACAACACTTGACTTATCGAAGTTAATCTTTTGGCCCGAGGCTGTCCCATATGCTTGCAAGAGATTGTTAACATGAATAGCAGCTTCTTCTGTTGCCTGGCACAAAATTAGGGTATCGTCCGCGAATAAGAGATGGGAGACTCTCGGAGCTCCATTACAAACAGAAATGCCTTCCAGGTTGCCCCTGTTTTCTTCCTGACAAATAAGTGAACTCAAACTTTCTGCGCAAAAGAGAAAGAGATAAGGGGAAAGGGGGTCTCCTTGACGGATGCCCCTTTCCGGCTTTACATAACCAAATTGCACACCATTAAGTACGAAAGAATAAGAAACGGAAGAGATACAAATCATGATCAGATTCACAAAACTAGAATCAAAGCCTAACCGGATCATTACTGCTCTTAAAAACTCCCACTCTACTCTATCATAGGCTTTACTAAGATCCAACTTAATGGCCATTTGGCCCACCTTTTTTTTAGATTGTTTTTTCATAAAGTGGGTAGTCTCAAAAGCAACAAGGGCATTATCAGTGATATGTCTACCCGGAACAAAGGCAGACTGATAATCAGAGATTACTGAATTCATTAAAGGCTTCAAACGGTTAGCTAAGGTTTTGGAGGCAATTTTGTAGACGACGTTACACAAGCTTATAGGGCGAAAGTGGGTCATATATTCGGGTTTTTGACATTTAGGGATGAGAACAATGTTTGTTAAATTACATGATTCGTTAAAGACACCATTGTTCAAAAAATCTAGGACCCATTTTGTGACATCTGTACCAACAATAGGCCAAAATTTCTGAAAAAATAAGGGGGGGAAACCGTCAGGACCCGGGGATTTAAGGGGGTACATGGATGAAAGAGCACGATATACCTCTTCTGCAGTGTACGGCTGAAGTAAAGTCTGATTATCTTCTAAACTCACCCTCGATCCCATAGCATTCAACACCAATTCTAACTCTTCAGATGAAGGTTGGCTAGAAGTAAAAATCTTACTGAAATAGTCGACAATAACCCTCTCGATGTCAGTCTCTTTCCTACACCAGGTACCATCATCTTTTCGAATACCCTCGATACGGTTCTTTTTATTACGACCCGAAGCCCGAGTGTGGAAGTAACGAGTATTTCTATCACCATCCCGCATCCAATGTGCCTTGGCGCGTTGCTGCCACATTTTCTCTTCCTTATCTACAAGGTCCTCCAATTTGGCAGAGAGGTCTTTCACCTTTTCTTTGGAAGAAGCAGTAATTGTCCCCGTCTTAAGCTTATGAATCTCGCCCCTGATTTTTGAAACTTTATGTTGAACCCCCCCAAAAGACGACTTACTCCAGGCTCCTAACTCATCTTTACAAGTGTTAAGTTTATCCCACACATCCCTACGAAGACAAGGGGTTGCACTATCCCACGAATTTTTAATCACCTCCACGCAACCCCCATCGTCCAGCCACATAGATTCGAACATGAAATTTCGTTTTCTGGCATTATTAGGCGCAAGTTCTTTATCCAGAACACGAAGTAGGATGGGAGAGTGGTCAGAGCCCCCAAAAGAAAGGTGTTCGACTTTGCTAAAAGGAAATTTATGTAACCACGAGTTAGACCCACATGCTCTATCAAGCCTCACATGTACTGTACGTGGAAATTCCCAACCGTTGGACCAAGTAAAAGGGAAACCCGAGTAGCCTAAATCAATAAGGCCTGAATCTTGTAAGGCTAATCTGAAATCTCTCAGTTGATACCCAGGCGTACGATTTCTTCCACTTTTTTCAGAATGGTAAAGATGTCCATTAAAGTCACCGAAGCATAACCAAGGTTTTGAACTTTTGCTAGCAAGGAGGCGAAGTAAATCAAGAGTTTTGTATCTGAGAGCAGAGTCTGGGTTGCCATAGAACCCGGTTAGGCGCCATCCTGTGGGATTGTCCTCCTCCATGATGTGTACATCAATGTGGTTTACCGACAAGCTTTGTAGATCGATCTGAATACCTTTTTTCCAGAGAAGTGCTAAACCTCCAGACTTCCCGCGAGGTTCGACATAGATACCATGCATATCAAGTTTTGCTTTTAAAGAATCAATCTTCTTACCTTTGGCTTTTGTTTCAGATAGGAAGATTATTTGAGGGTTATGGTCTCGAATATGGTATCCAAGATAACGAACTGCCGAGGAACCCCCCAAACCTTGGCAGTTCCAAGCTAGACAATTCATGATGATAGGCGGGGCTGCCCGGCAGCCTCCGCCTCTGTAAGAGTAATATGAATCTTCTTCGAAGGTCTCGTGAGATCAACAGGAGTGTCAACATACTGCTCAATAGTTGTCTGAGTAGGAGAATCAGAAATAGTAATTAGCTCATTAGGTGTGGTCGGTTGTTTTCTCTTCACGCCACTGTTATTCGGGAGAAATGTTTTGGTTGATGATTTCAGGTAGGTTTTGGGTGTTGTCCATTTGGTGGTATTTGTTTGTCGGCTGGGGGAGGAGTTTTCTTTACCTGCTCCACGTTTCTGTTTGGTAGGGAGTTTGGATATGGTTTGGAGATTAGGCTCAATTTTCACAGGGACCAGGTACAGGTTTCTTGTGAAGCTGGAGTGACTAGAATCTAGGTTGTTAGGAGCTAGGGTAGATTGGAGAGGCAGATTGATGGGGTTGTGATTCAAAGACGTAGACTCCGACAGAGGGTCCTTATTTGGAGAATTTGAGGGAAATTTAGTATCTATGATAGGCTTAGCAGTGATGATTGGAGGAAGCGGGTGATTCAATTTGGTTTGCGCAGATTGGTGAACAGGCGAGTTGCTTGGGTATTGGCTTGATATTTGTTTCTGTTTTTTACTAGATTCGGGTTCTGGTGATAATGTGGAGCCCATTGGTGCAAATTTGTTTTTGGTGGATTTTGGGTTAGAGAGTGGTTGATTTGGGATAGGACATGATTCAGCATTCTTCTTTAGATGGGAAGTGAATTGTTTGATTAGAGTTTTCGTAGGAATTAATTGGGCTGATGTAGTAGATTCAGTAAGTAGGTGTTGGGAGTCTATGGAATTGGGCCGAGGTATGGGCGGATTTGAGTGGTCAATCAAGGACTGGGCTCGAGTTAATCGGTTTGGGCCTTCCGATTTAGGCAAGGGGTTGTTAGTAATTTGGACCGATAAGAGAGGTGATGGATTAGTGGTTTCAGATTGGTGGTGGTTCGAAGGATTAAGGGAGAGAGAATCGTAACTGATTTTGGATTTTCCTTTATCACTAAGGTTCAAGGGGGGCTTGGATTGCGGGGTGTTTAGGAGTGGTTTAGGTAAGAGAGTATTCAAAGAGGGAATATCAGATTGATTTTCAAATCCCTTAGAATCCGGATTAATAACTGACTTACCGTAAGTAGCTTGAATACCGTAGTGGGATTCCGAAGTTTTCGGTTCCTGATGATTTCTTTCCTTATCAGAGTCTGGACATAGATTCCGATCATCGGAGGTGCCGTCAGGCAACGGTGTAGGATTCAAGCTTGGACTAGGAGAGAAAATATTGACTCCTCTGCCTTGTTGTGTACTGGGCTGAGAAATATTTTGTCCTCTATTATCAACATATATACCTGCAGAAGTCTGCCAACTTGTAGAGAAAGACTTCGAACCGGTTGGTGGTACTCGTAACCATGGTCCATACGGGAGTTTTTCCTTAGGAATTTCAGAATCGCCCTCATATCGTTTCGAACATTTTAAGGACATGTGATCAAACATACCACAAAAGTAGCAAAGGTTCGGTAGTCGTTCATAGCTAAAAGAAACAGTCATCTCATCACCCCTATCACTTCGAATTTTCATGAACCTAGGGATCGGTTTAGAGGTATTAATTCCTACTCTAACACGAATGCTTTCCCCTATCAAAAGCGTCTTTGGATCAACTTGTATTCCTTGAAATCTACCAATCCTATTGCAAATCTGATCAACCATATTCTTATTCGATTTGTTTAAAGGTAGACCTTTAATGTGAACATAGAACTCGCACCAATCGAGATTAGTATCCGCCGGGTTTTCTTCCGGTGAAACAGAGTTTAGCACGACAAGCCTCTTTTCGAACGACCAAGGTCCACCATGGAAGGCCCTTTTCCAGTCAATTTTATGATAAAACGAGAAAACAAACCTACCATTCCCAATATGTTTAACATCCAATCCCTTTCCGGGACTCCAAGCCTTAGATAAAATATTCTTCAGAACCTCCGGATTAGCAGTGCGATTTCCCAAAACTTTCCCAACTAGAAGAAGATCAGTAGCAACCGAATTTTCATCCCAATCCTTCCCTGAAATCACGAAACCCTCCTCTATTTCAGTAAGATTTATTTTCGAGCCTAACTCAAAATCCAAGTTGTCCATGGGGCAGAGCACTATGAGAGATAGTCGAGTTTGTGGATAATTGGGATTACTTCAGACGCAACCCTGCAAAAGCACACACGAAGACAAAAAGAAAAGTTAGGGCAAAAAAGAAAAAGAGGAGGAGAAGGGAGAAAAAAACCAACGAACAGCAGAAAAAAACAAGACTAAATAAAGGTAAGGAACGAAGCAAAATCAAGATATTTGGAGTGGAGAGCATGAGCACGAGCAATGATCCCAACTACAGAAAACAAAAGCTTTCCATGGAGGAAAGAAAAAAAAAACACTCTCTACAGGGAGAGAGAAAAAAGCCTTTTATGTATATCTTTTATGTATAATTTTAATTATCCAATTTATTGAAATTATTTAATTAAGAGTATTTATACACTGAAATTATAATAAATCATAACGTGGAAAACAAAATGGAAGTGACTTTTTTCTCTCTCTATAATATGCTAACTATATAGTTAAAATATAAAGTATGAATTTATATTTCATACATTTAATATGCTGATCTTAAAATATTTCACTTTTGGTACCACAAGTAACCTTACTTTAAGGTTACGGTATCATAACTTTAAAAACATACACATTTGATATCACATGTTAACTGCTTTCGACACATTTGGTACTTCCGTCAATTTTTGTATTGGAAATTCGATTTCAGAAGGAAAATTGATGGAAATTTTACAGAATTGGTCCTGTAGTTATAGATTGTTGCCAAACTCTGCCCCACATATTTTATGGCTTACAAATTTACCCCACAATTCACAAGTTTGAGCATTTCAGTCTCAATTGCAAATATAATTAATTATAAATCCTATTTATAAATTTTATGTATTATAATTATTAAATCTCTCACACTAATTAAATTTTATAAATAATATATATAAGTTAAATAATATTTTATATAAAATCCAACAAAAATATATCAATTAAATTTATTGGATTTTTTAAATTTCAATATAAATCTTTTAAACTAATTAGATTTTACATATAACACATATAAATTAAATAATATTTTATATAAAATTTGAAAAATAAATATCAATTAAACTTATTAATTTTTTTAAATTGAAAAAAATTAAAAAAATTAGATAATAATATATACAAATTAAATAACATATATTATAAAACCTGAATTTTTTTTAAATTATATAAATAATAATAATTCTAATTATTAAATTTATTATAATTAAAAAATTTTAAAAAAACCCTAAAATCTAATTAGTTTACAAGATTATTTTTTTGAAATTAAAAAATTCTAATCAATTCAATTATATTTCATTAGATTTTATATAAAATATTATTTAATTTACATATATTATATATATAATCTAATTAGTTTAAGAAATTTAACAATAATAATATATAAAATTTATAAAAC
The DNA here is from genome assembly GCA_030819805.1 of Penstemon newberryi var. newberryi. Classification (NCBI taxonomy): domain Eukaryota; kingdom Viridiplantae; phylum Streptophyta; class Magnoliopsida; order Lamiales; family Plantaginaceae; genus Penstemon; species Penstemon newberryi. The sequence continues at coordinate 74,375,595 of JAUALY010000001.1, read as the reverse complement.
TTGTGAACTTTGAAGTAACCAAAAAATATGTGGGACAAATTTTGGCTACAATCTATAACTATAGGACTAATTATGTAAATGTTCCTTCAATTTTTCGTCTGAAATTGAATTTTCCGTCCAAAAATTGACGGAAGTACAAAATGTGTCGAGGACAGTTAACATGTGGTACCAAATGTGTATGTTTTTAAAATTATGGTACCGTAACCTTAAAGTATGGTTACTTGTGGTACCAAAAATGAAATTCTCTCATGTATAAATACATATTTTTTTGTATTACCAAGCTTAATTATTTGTCTAAACAATGTCTTTATGCATAAATGTTGGATTTAATTTGTAGGCATGTATACACATGAGTATGCATAATATAAATAGAAAATTATATGTGCATAATATGCTCATTTTCTTTTAATTTGTATTTTGTTGGAACTTCTTGAGATTCGGAAAGTTAATGGGTAAAAGACTTCATCTACACCATTTGAGTTTTGACAACCCAACATCGAAAGGTCGTGGTGGATAATAATATTTGGACATCGGCCTAGGAAAATCGTAGTCACAAGCCGTGGCAACAAGTCGTGGTGGATACTTTCGCTACCCCTAAAAGGACCACCGCTAAAAACCATTGTTTGGCCGTTGTGGTTGAATTTTATCGTGGTGGATTCTCATATTTCTTCGTAGTATTTTTTCGTGATGGATATTTATATTTCTTGTAGCGTGGGTAAAAAGGAATATAGGCCTAAAGTTGTCCCTATAGCCCAAAAAGGAGGAGAGGTTTATAATGTGAGTTTGTGACAAATGAAGTAGGTTATTTGTGGCCACACATATATAATTAGTTCAGATTCGTATGTGCATTAAGAAATTAAGGGCATGTTTGTTTCATTTTTCTCAAAATTATTTCATGTTTTTGAAAAGCGAGATGAACAAGTTTTCTATTTTCCGAAAATATATTTCCTCTCAATTTTTTAGAGTTAATTTCCGAAAAATCAAACAAATAACAATTTTCTTATCTCTGAAAAAAAACCTACATAAAATCTACTTTGATTTAACAAAAAATAACATATCTCATATAACAAACATGATTTGACATAAAAGTTTTAGACATCTTACACCTACAATTTAAATCTTCGAAAAAATCTACATGTACCTAGTGTCTTTCTGTCACAAACTATTATAAATATTTTATTTATTGATACAATTAGTAATTTATAGTGCTACAAATATTTGCATATATATATATATATATATATATATATATATATATATATTCTTGAATGCATATTGTTTATATATATTGAAAATTTATAAATTTGTTTAAATAAAAAGAAACAAGATAATTAATTATACCTTTCAGTACCGAGCCTTCTGAAAAAATAATATTAATATCACAATATGGTGGTGATTTAGTTTTACCGTCGAACCATCCCATTACAATATCATCAAAATGAAAAGATCTAACAATTCTTCAATTATACTAATCCACATTTTAATATTTTAAAATTCTAAAAAACTCTAAATGATCCCATATATTTCCTCAAACACCTACATTATCAATTTATTCATATTTTATTCTCTACTGAATTTTTTTGAAATCATGAAACACGTTAGTCAAAATACATCTAAACATGGCCTAAACGGTTTTCAAAGCAGAATTAAGCATCTAAACACGTGAATTTTATGTGTCGGTTTGACTTAGATTTGATTTCACAAAATTGTTTTTGAGTGTTTCAACAAAAGTTTTGAAACATGATTTGAATTGGTTCTCTTTGGAATGTAAATGTGAATATTACTAGTATCATATATAGTTGATAGATTTTGAATTTTTTTGATATGATTTGAATTATTTTTGGGTATCGACGTTTGAGTGAGAAAAGTAAATAATGCTCATCGATCCCATTATTGTTATGCCTTTTAGTTTTGATGATGTAGAGTTTCAGGTAAGAGCTGTTAAAATAAACTTTTTGGTAAGTTAACGTATTTATGATATCAAAAATAGTGGTTGTGAATTAATGGTGTCAAATCATAAAATGTTAATTTTGAGAAAAATAATTTTATTCTGGTAAAAGGGTATGTTTTTATGGGATATTCCAAAAATAAAATAAGAGCAATAATATTGGGACAGAGGGAGTATATTTTAAATTAACGACTTTATATATTTTAATATTATATTGTGTAGATTTGATTAGTTGATATGTGTTTGAGGATTATGAAGGAATTTGACCTTCTCACCGGGCCAAACTCGACCCAACTTTGAATCAAATTTATTGCCTGAAATCCAACAGAAACCGATCCATAAGCACCCAAGGACTCTATAAACAACTAACATTGATTTCAATTTTACTAAGTGAAAATAGAAGCACATTTTTGTGATTTTGTCTCACTTTACATAGAACATTTCGGTGTTTTCTGCAAATACAATAAACAACTTTTCTCACTTCATAAATAAATTTATAATATCTCAATTTAATAAAATAATAATCATCTTTAAAAAATTCTCTTATCTCTAAGAAAAATCTAATCAAACTCTACATTGATTTAGCATAAAGTAACATATATTTTACATTGCATATCTCACATAACTAACATAATTTGATATAGAATAACCAATTTCTTACACTATTTCTCTTCTTTCCATAATCTCTAAAAAAACTTACTCATTTCTAAATTTTGTATTAAATCTGGGAAATTGATTTGAAATTGAAGAACAATGTGAAAGAAACAAAGAAAAATTTACAAGAAAAGAAAAAATCTTTCATTGAGAACAAAATTTGATTTACAGAATTTGAATTACAATAAAGGGAAAAGTGTATTGAACAAACAACATACCACCTATACTTATAGGCAACTAAGGCAGCTTAACAAGGAAAATATCAGAATTAATCCCTATACTAATAACAATGCAAAAATGCTCTATATACAAACTATAATGTCTAATATTTTGTACATACTATTTATTTATCTCAAAAAAATCAAACAAATAACATTACAAAAATCAAATTACTTTATGAATTCTCAACTTATTTCCGAAACCACTTTAAAATATATTTTAGTCCGTAATCGTTCTCTATTCCTTTTTTTTTTTTGATAATTTTATTAATTTGTGATCGTTCAATTATTGTAATTATTGATTATAGTAAATTCCTTACATTAAATTTTCTAAAATATATTTTATCATCAATTACATCTCAAAAGAGAAAATAATCATTACTGATCATGATATTGTCGATGATGTATAAATTACTCTTCTAGAACATAGTCGAGACGATAAGTTTACCTTTTCTCCTTTTTATTATTCCTTTTCCTTTTTGTTTGTCCTGACACGTAAAATGAATAATCGTTACAAAAATTATCAAAAAAAAAGGAATAATCGTGACAAAGAGTGAAAAACGGATCTAAGTGTTAAAATGAAAAAGCGTGAGGCATAGAATAATCCTTTTTCTTCATTCTTTTCCTCTCCCTTTATTTTTCCTTTATTTATATATTATTATCAGTTTACTCCCTTCACTCCCACTCTTTCATTTATTCACACCCATTCTCTGTAAGCATCTTTCTGGCTTTTTTACAAACAGCTTGTGTGCATATACGATAATATACAGTTCTATATTCGTATGTTGATTAGATTTAGTTGTTAAATCTTTGAGTTTTTGTTTTTCATTTCATTAAAGATGGCGATTTTCAAGGTTTCCCGCGTCGAAACTACACCGTTTGATGGCCAAAAGCCTGGAACATCTGGTCTTAGAAAGAAGGTATTTGAATTCTATCAATTCTTATTTATACTTCTATAAATCGTGTTAATGTTGTTGTTGGGACTGTTTTCTACTTTTTATTTTTTGGATTGGAAATTTGATCGTTTTGTTTTAGAAAATGCAATGGTTGGTGAGTTTGGGATTGTATGCATATATTTTCGTGAAGCATTTTATTGGTTTACTGGAAGTTGATATCCAGATTGTTGTTTTGTAAGATTTGTAATGATCACTAGTAGATCTGATGAATTCAATATACTGATAAGACTGATTTAATTCAGCTTATGTATCGAGCTTTGGTAGTGTACTAGCTGAGTTTTTAATTCTTAAATGTTATAGTATTTGCATATTTATCAAAAAAAATCTGAGGAAGATCTCATGATTGGAGATTTGGGTTGCATAATTTACAATTGCATGTCATTGGAAATCCATTTAGGCTATGTTTGGTTCTTGGATTTTCAGTGAGTAAAACGCAAAAGAAATTTCTTTTCTAGCATCAAATGATGGAACAATGAGAACTCTATTTCTTGTTGATTTTCATTTTCCTTATCATTATAAAGTGAAATTCATGAACCAAACATAGCCTTAATCTCTATCTATCGTTAGATAACGAGAAACTTTATCAATAGTTATGCGTAAATTTCTCTAACTGCCAGAGTGGCTATTCAGTATACTTTAGTTTAAAACAATATATTCTAATGTTTGAATCTGATATACATTTGGGCATGCTTGATTCAGGTTAAGGTATTTAAGCAACCTCATTACTTGGAAAATTTTGTTCAGTCGACATTTAATGCTCTTGGAGCTGATAAAGTTAGAGGTAGGTGCTTATCTTTCTATCTCTTCTTTTCATTCACTTGATCTTGAATTAAAATGAACCAATGAGGAATTGTTTCATATACAAACAACAATGCTTTCCACTTCTCATTTTGCTCCTTCAAAAGAAATTTCATTGGAAGTGTTCTAGTTTGTTTACACGAGAAAGTTGACAGAAGATATATTTTTTCATACGAGTAATGGATGAATGAAGAAATCTATCTCATCATTACACTATGTATTTATGATTTTTGTCTTATCATTTGACGAACATTTAGAAAGCAAATATAGAATAATGGTGACAACATTATTATGTTATTATAGATAATATATTACCACCTTTGGACTTGTTTGCGACCAGAGCCTGATATATGGATTAGTGACAAATTAGTAAAATGAGGTAAATTTCACTAGTTGTTGGACCATGGAGACACATAATAGTTTTACTTGTCTTGGTGCCTAAGAGTAGTGGTTATTATTTGTATATGGATTGACCCACTTAATTTGTCAACCCAATCAAGATATAAAGGTTCATAGTAATTTCACCTATTCTTTGCTACCAAATGAGTTCTATTAAGATGACTATGTTCAACAAATGATTAAAACTGCTCCAAATATTGTCCACGAGTTTTCTTTATTTGTGCATGTGCACTGTGTTAGTGTTAGTATGTTAGCAAATTCAATCTCGTTTATTTCTATTTGTATGATATGATTATTTGCTAATGGTTTACCAAAGTTACACTATTCATATAACTCACCACAAAAATGACTACAAACAAGTATTACTAAAATTGCTGTAATCAGTGATTGATTCTACAGGACTGGAGACTTCTTAGTCAATAGTTCAATTAACTTTGAATTCCTTCTCAGGGTTTCTGCTTTTCTTTATATCGAAATTATCTATTATTTCAAGAAAGTTATGTTCTATCAACTTGCCCACTTAACTAATTTATACACTTGTTAAGAAATCTGAGCACATTGTGACTTAACACAAGATCTGTTATGATAGTACAAGCCAAGTATCTAAATAATCTCTTCCACTTTCTTTGATGATTTATTTAGAATTATTCTGCATATGGAATCTTGGTTTCTCTTACGCTGTAGAACTTTTTAAATTTGGCTGCATGTATTCAGGTGCTACACTTGTCGTCTCTGGTGATGGCCGCTACTATTCAAAGGAAGCTATTCAGGTACTACTCTTTGGCAATTTATTTCAAATGATTAAAGTCACATTGATTTGTTAGCTCTGTTTAGTGAAAAAATGAAGTTTATTTTTAATATGGATGTATATACATACATATTAGATTTCTGTGGGTGTTATATATTATTTTACACTTTTTTTTTTCCATTGAATGGTGTGTTTAGATGTTAAACTACTTTACAGTTTTCGAATTTCCAGCAATAATATATAGTATTCAATTACACCTTGAAAACTTGTAAAAAGTATAGGAAATCAAAAGGAGTGACTAAGTATGTATTCTTTCTATAACTCTAACTTTGATTCTTGGCATACTTGCTTTTATAACTAACCAATATATGTTTGTTTATTTATTTATTTTTTACAATGATGTATAAATTGTTGTTGTACTAAACATCAGATCATTATTAAAATGGCTGCTGCTAATGGAGTAAGGCGTATCTGGGTTGGTCAGAATGGTTTGTTGTCTACTCCTGCTGTATCGGCTGTTATTCGCGAAAGAGTAGGCCATGATGTAAGTAACCAAGTTGAATATGCCACATTTAACCTTTTCCTTCATTTTTTTTTTTTGGGTGAAATAGCATTTTTGGTTCCATAGTATTGGACCCAGCTCTTTAGTCCGTACTTTATAAAATTGCACTTCCAACCTTTGCATTCTTGGTCCTACAGAATAATCTCACTTTTCCAATTTCTATAGGACTTAAAAAAATTGGGACCAAAAGTGCAATTTATTACAGTGCGGAACCAAAATTTTTTAGGATCCAATCCTGTGGGACTACAAGTTTTACCACTTTTTCACAAATTTTAATATTTTGGTGTCACTTGATTTTAATCTTTCTTGTGAACCTTTACAGGGATCCAAGGCAAATGGAGCATTTATACTTACTGCAAGCCACAACCCAGGTGGCCCACATGAGGTTCGTGCTTGAATTTCGTAATTTCTTTAGTCAGTACGCCATTTTGCTTTGTTCATTATTGCACATAATTTTTTAATTAGCATATTATAACATACTATTACCAATTCAAATCAAAAGATAATGGTTATGAAATTAAAGATATGGATTTATTGAAAAACATCGATTGTTTAGTTCTTTAATGATTTGTTATTGCAATTGGAGATGTTCTATTGGAAGCTCCTTATATGATCATTTAATTTCTCGTTTATCTGCTTTTATAACAGGACTTTGGGATAAAATACAACATGGAAAATGGTGGACCTGCACCAGAAGGAATCACAGATAATATCTATTCAAACACTACCACAATTAAGGAATACTTAATTGCAGAAGGCCTGCCTGATGTATGAAACTATATTTGAAATACACACATTTATTTCTTGATTTATTCATTTGTTTATATATTTATATGATGTGTATTCATACGTCATTACAGGTGGATATCTCCCAAATAGGATTGACTAGCTTTGGTGGTCCTGAGGGGCAATTTGACGTTGATGTTTTTGATTCAGCAAGTGATTACGTCAAACTAATGAAGTATGTCCTTCTATAGAATTTAAATACGATTTTTTTCATTCTCTTATACTAGATGGTACTCTGTCATTTTTGGGAAATTCATGGTATTGAAAAGGGCTAAATCCCAATTCAGTAACATTATGCATGATTCTTGAATTTTAGTTAGGAAAATGATAAGAAAAAATGAAAATGGACAAATATTAAAGCCTAAAGTCCATTATTTGAAGCAAGATGTTTTTTACCTAGTTTTTAACCAAACATACTCCAACTATACAATATCTAAAAGTCTGCTTTCTCCATGAATGCAACTTTTCCTCATTCTTTATGTCTTAGTAATTAATCGCTGTGCTTTTTGCTAACTTTTGTTTATCCATATCCCTTCCCAGGTCAATTTTTGATTTCCAGTCTATCAAGAACTTATTGTCATCTCCAAAATTCACTTTCTGGTATGCATATATTGAATTCTCATTTGTGGAATATCTTTTCCTTTCTTGCACTTAGGGTTAATTCTAGTTTAGACCCACCTCGGCCGAACCCAAATCATTTCATGGAAAGTGCAATAGACTTGTTATGTGATTGGATAATACTCCTACGAGAGTGATCAATCACAGGGCATTTGTATTTATATTTGCCATATGATTGAGCGTGTTTGGTTAAACCAGGGCTGGGTAAGAATTTTTCATACTGATTATATAACTTCTGGGTGTCATGAGCTAGTTATGATGCACTTCATGGAGTTGCTGGAGCTTATGCTAAACGTATATTTGTGGAAGAGTTAGGTGCACAAGAAAACTCGTTATTGAATTGTGTACCTAAGGTATTGATTTTATTCTTTCAAGTACTTTCCTTAGATAAAATTATAGGTATAAACAAATTTATTTGTTTCTCTGCATATATTCATCTTGGCAGGAAGATTTTGGTGGAGGGCATCCCGATCCCAATCTCACCTACGCAAAAGAATTAGTTGCTCGTATGGGACTGGGGAAAACAAACACGGAACAGGATCCACCGGAATTTGGCGCAGCTGCTGATGGAGACGCTGACCGCAATATGGTTCTTGGAAAAAGGTTTTTATTTTATTTAATTTATATTTATAAATATTACTGCTGAGATTTAAATTAGCTTATTAAACATATTTACTTTCTTTTTGTGCCAGGTTTTTTGTCACCCCATCCGATTCTGTTGCTATCATAGCCGCAAATGCTGTGCAGTCTATTCCTTACTTTTCTGGTGGCCTAAAAGGAGTTGCTAGGTTCTGCTCTGGCTCTTTCTGTACTTTATTTATTTTAGGGTGTTTTATGGGCAATGAGTTTTCATGTTCTTTTTTCCTTGATCAATAATGAATTATGATGTTCTATTGATTGTTCATCACTTATAATGTGTCTGGTTGTCATGAAAGTGTAAGCAACTGAGGGAAATTAGTTTTTTTTTTCTTTCATCAGTGTCTGATTTAACCAACTTTCCTTCACTATTTCGTAGGGAAATATTTTTCTGCAGATCTCATTGCAAGGACTTTAGAAAAAATCACCTGAAAATTTCAAAACATTGGCAAATGCCCACCACCATTTTCCAACGTTAACCAAATTTGATGGATTTTCCCATTATAACAGAAACATTTATAGTAATTTTGGATCCATTATGAAATTTGAGTTATTATTTTTTCTGTAAACTTTCTTAAGCAATCAAATGTTTCTAGGTAAAATAATTGCCTTGAACTTACTTGACAGTGTACAAGAAAATCAATTTCTTTTCTTATTCATTTTCCTTCATTTCCTTTTTCTTTTCCTTGATAACCAAACAAGCTATAGTCAATTTTGCTGAAGGAAATTTTTTAGATTCACTATTTTATATCGTATTTTTGATGCAGGAGCATGCCCACATCAGCCGCTCTTGATGTCGTAGCTAAAAACCTGAATCTGAAATTCTTTGAGGTACTTATATATTTTATTATTTGAATGCACTTGTTTTTAGGATCTAATTAAGTTATGTCTCTCAAGGTGCCCACTGGCTGGAAATTCTTTGGCAACCTAATGGATGCTGGAATGTGTTCAGTTTGCGGTGAAGAAAGTTTTGGAACAGGTGGGTTATACATTTTATTTTTAGGATAAATTACACAAAGTTCACTGAAGGTATTTTCGGAAATTCATGTAACCTTTTTGATGATGTCATAAGTATCCGTTAGGATTTGACACCGTAGGATTGTAAATGCAGTGAGTTGCATACCTCAGGGATGGCTTGTGAACATTGGGGGGAGGGGGGCAGCTGTAATTTGAACATACCTCAAGGGTAGTTTGTGTAATTTACTCATAGTTTTGTACAAGTTGGTAGAATGAGTCTCTTTTTTAGGAAATTATATTTATTGCTCGTGTTTTGTCATTACATGTTAACAGGTTCAGACCACATACGCGAGAAAGACGGAATATGGGCCGTTTTGGCTTGGATGTCTATTCTTGCTTACAAGAACAAAGATAATCTTGAAGGAGATAAGCTTGTGAGTGTTGAAGATATTGTTCGCCAGCATTGGGCTACATATGGACGCCATTACTACACTCGATATGATTATGAGGTTTGTATAATGATGTTTAAATTTTCGACTCAGTTATATTTTGCTGAACATATTTTAATCAATTTAGTATTTATTGTTTTCAAGAATGTTGATGCTGGTGGTGCAAAAGAACTGATGGCCTATTTGGTGAAGCTGCAATCCTCCCTTGGTGAAGTCAACGAGTAAGTTTATTTTTCTCCCATCTAATAAACCCGAAATTTTATGCTTGAACTTGATATGAGCCTCTCCAGCTGAGCGCCAAGTCGAAGAACTTGATTTTTTTTTTTTTCTTTCGGAATACACAAAATAAAATTTACAAAATTAACTAATTAAATATATACAAAATAATATCTTATAAAAAGAAAGAAATTTTATGTAGAATTCACTGGTGGAGGATTTACATATCGTGGTGGATTGGCTTTCTGAAAAGGAAATGAGATTTTTGGTTAACATGTTGAATAGGGGAAGATAAGTCAATTGTTTATTTACTTATTCAGAGGTTAATCTTTCTAATGCCAAAACTTCTGTAATTTAAAAAAAAAAAAGGTAGTCTAAATTCAGATTTAAATAAAAGACTTTCCGTTTCGAAAAAGAAGTTTTTTACAGCTACCTATTAACACTTAAAATAAAACTTTATACGGAAATTTATTTTTCAGTGTAAGAAAGAAACTATCGCAGCTTCCAACAAATTTTGAATTAAATTTGAAGCTATATTTAAATTTGATGGCTATATTTGGCTCTCTAAGACAGAAGTGCTCTTGGGACACAGATATTGGGAAAAAACAATATAGAAACCCGGGTGTCCTATGTGGGACGATGGAAATATTAAAAAAAACTAAGTAAAGATTGCTACTGGCTTGTATCTATCCAACAGAACTATTGGACCTTGGCTTGGTTCGATTCCTATAAGTTTAAATGGGAATTTGAACAAAATTATACTCGGCTCATAAAGCTCGCAAGCTAGCTCTATTTTAAGCATCCCAATTCACGAATCCATGTTTGCTGTAGTATTACTATGTTTCTCAGAAATACAGTATTGTATTTAATTGAATATTATCTTATCTGCATATTAGTTGACATTTATGCTATGTTATGCTGAGAATCTACATTTAAATGTAACAATCAAATTATTCATTTATTTAAGACTGCCACTCACACTTGTTCATTACTACAGCATTATAAAGGGAATACGTTCAGATGTTTCTATTGTCGTCAATGCTGATGAATTTGAGTACAAAGATCCAGTTGATGGTTCAATTTCAAAGCATCAGGGCATTCGATATCTATTTGAAGATGGCTCCAGATTGGTAACTTCAAAACACTTTCAATAATTCACTCCTAGAACTATATATAAAATAATAATAATTTGGAAAACAAATATTTGAATATAGCACTTGGATATATGATTCAACATTTGATGGTCATGGAACAGGTTTTCCGTCTTTCTGGAACTGGCTCGGAAGGTGCTACTATCCGTCTTTATATCGAACAATACGAGAAAGATCCATCTAAGATTGGGAGAGATTCGCAAGATGCACTTGCTCCTCTGGTGAGATGACATATATTTTGTGCTTTTATTCAAACTTTTATGCCTAAGGGTCACAATGTACATGACCCACAAGTTAGCCCAACCCTTTCGAAACCAACCCATTTTTTACCCGACCAGACATGTCCAATTGCCACTCTATGTCTCTCTCTTTCTCAAACATGGACAATATATATATATATATACTCACTCTCGACTGGTTCTATTTGGATGCAGGTCGAGGTTGCTCTCAAGCTCTCTAAGATGCAAGAATACACTGGCCGATCTGCTCCAACTGTTATTACATAGATTCTTCACTGCGTACGTACGTAAAAAGGGTTTATTATATGTATGCGGAATAAGAAATGTAATGCCCTGTATGAGGACTATCTTTTTATACCTATATTTGCTATATGAATTCAGGACATCCAAATAAATTTAAATACATAATGGAGTCATAAGATGAGAGAAATTTTAATGTGTTGTCACTTGTCACATTTTTGTTGATGAGGAAAATAAAGATTTTGAGGCACTAATCTTTTTGAATAGCTCTTCTTTGTTAAATGAGAACATGTACTTGTTGCATCCTCTGTTCTTTTGGTTGGTTAAAAATGTTATATTGCTAGTCTAATATGATATGATTAATGTTTTCATTTCGGATCTTGTTTTTATCTTTTATATTCAATTAATAATATTAAATAATTTTGATAGTTGTTTCTGTCAAATTTGATAAATACTTTGAAACAAATGGTTTAGAGGAATTGGTTTGTTCTTTGTACTATATCGAAGCCAATTGAAAAATTAAGGAAGTTCGTGTCACTATATTAAAGCGAAGTGAATTTATGCATGTGGCGTTAAAAGCTTGTTATATAGAAGTATGTAAATAACAATGGCATGTTTGTTTGGCATTTTTCAAAATTATTTTTTTATTTTCTGAAATAAATTTTTTCCTTCTCAATTTTCTCAATCTACTTTCTCAAAAATTAAACAAACAACAAAAATTTTTTTTATCACTAAACAAAATTTTTATAAACTCTACTCTGATTTAACATAAAGTAACATATCTCTTACACAATTTATCTTACATAACAAACATGATTTGACATAAAGTCTTACACATCTTAAACCTATAACATAACTCTTCCAAAAAAAATTTACACCTACTTTAGTTCTCAAACAACTCTCTCAAACTCAAACAAACAACATTACGCAAATCAATATTATTTCACAATTTTCACTACTCTCTCAAACTACTTTCAAACATCAAACAAACAGGCTCATGATTGTAAAAATAAAAATGTAGATAACAATAAAAAATTTGAGAGTGTAGAATTAGTCAGGTTCAGAGTTTCATTCAAATTCATCCGAAATTTTGATCAATTAGATATTCTGAAAATTATAAATAATTTGAACATATTTTTCATAAAAATAGATGAACACATATGTGGATCAAAATTGATCAAGGACGTGAATTTATTTGTGCCACAGGAAATGGCATGATCAAGTAACAGCAAATTTGAAGTCTTCAAGCCCCTAATACTTGACTTCCAATTTACTTATTTTCGAGAATATAATATTTTAATAAACTCCGTAACTCGATTTTATTTTATTTAGTTTTTTTAAGGGTATTTAGGTATTAGATTTGAATTAATTATTTTGAGGAGTGTCAGTCATATTATGTGAAATTTCTCAAACGAGGATCCGTATTTGAGCTCGCCATCTTATGGGGAACTAATCTCCTTTCACTAAACCAATCATCCTTATTCCATGATTCAGTTTATATAGAGTTAATTTTTTAAAGCTTCATATTTTTGAAGTTATAAGATAATAAATTCATTAATCTCTTGTTTGTAACTCTTTATTTTTCTACCAAAAAGAAAAAACTCTTTTATCGTTTTTTCTGTTTTTTCTAGGTTTTTGTCATGTGATGAGAACATCATCATCATCTGATCTTTAAATTAACTTTCTCAAATTTTGCAAGTACACCGTGACTTCTATTTCGTTGCTAACAGGAAAACACCAAAAAATAATTGTCGTTTTCTTCTTCTCCATTTTTTTTTTTTTTTTTTTTTTTTTGATTGAGAAAAAAATTAAGATACATGCATATATTATATATTTTTTTTTCTTTTAGTTCATTTTGTGCCCATTTTGTAGCCGAATTGCTTTCTAAATTAATAATGAACAAAGTACAGCCTGTGAACCATTAAATATCTTAATTCAAAATTAATGTTCAACCAATCTAAGTTTAGTAGTTTTAATTATCAAAAAAGAAAAAGAGAAAAAAGAGTTAATTTAGTAGTTTTGCATCTAAAAGAACCCACGATATATTAAGAAACGGAAAGACATGTTGCTGGTTTCTCATCTTTTACATAATATTTAAATTCTGATTTTTTTGTAAGATTAAATTATTTGAAATGTAGTTTTAAGATATTGTTCTTCATTTTGTGAGATGCAGTAATTTAACTTCATATGATTATGTTTTTTAGTATGACTTTAATAAATAAAATATGTAACATTGATCTTATATTTATCAAAAAAATTAAAAAAAGGTACATGTAGCATATTGTGCTCTTTTGTTATATTTCCAAATTAACATTTGGTAATTCCACTTTACTTAATTGGTTTACATTATCTTGATTTGAGCATTCTATTTTTTATTTTCAGATTGTATATATTTTCATTTGTCCAAATTTATAACTTCTATTTTGGGATGTTCAAAACTAACAATTTCACCTTCCCAAAGTAGAATTAATTTTGTTAAAACCTACCTCTTATTTGACACCAATGAATCACAACCACTACTTTCTATAAAAGCATAAGTGGCAAACATAAATGGAGCAATATGTAGGATTTGGACAGGATATATGATATATAACTGATCAATCAAATCTAAAAAGAGTAGGAGATCTTAGAACAAAAATTCAAATAAATTAATTGTCATTTATAATTTACATTTCTAAGATAAAGTCCAACTCAAAATATCTAGTTTTAGAAACTAAAGTATACAAACTAATAAATAATATTACAAGTATATACAAGAATATAAGCATAAATAAGATTTTCAATACATTATAATTACATTAAATTTGATCCACCATAGTGTGTCAAACTCAAATCCCAATTTATCAACAACCATAGTGTTTCAAATAATCATTTACTAGAATTACTAAACATCACTGCATATCATATCAAACCAAGCTACTCGATACTCGAGCTCGGTTTGATAAAAACTCGTTTGATCTCGGTTCATTACACTAAACAAACAAGTTCGAACATTATTTTCGTTCAATAATTTTTGAAGCTTGGCTTGAGCTCGACAAGCTAAAAACTGAAAATATACATTAAAAATATCAAGCTACTCGATACTCAGTTCGAGCTCGTTCGATAAAAGTTCGTTTGAGCTCGACTCGTTTAATAATCAAAATAAGTTCAAACAATAAAATTCAAAACCAAACTTGAACATGTATTGTTCGACACTAATCGACCAGATTACACCCCTATCCCGATCTAGCTCCAACAAGCTTATGTTTTTAGGCCAACTAGATGGGATTGGTTATTGGTATGTTCATGTCACCCTTACAAATTAAAAAAAAAAAAAAAAAAAATTTGTGAATATAGGTTTGCCACGTGGATCGGACACGTGTAAGTATTGGGAAAAAATAAAGTCCAGCAAACAGTATTAATTGTACTGTAGAAAGGTGGCAGAATACGAACTAGGACTGTTTATGAAATTAAGCAACAACCACAGCTTTCAGTTCTTAACATGTGCTCTGTTCACCTAAACTAACTAAAAGAAAATGGAAATCATATTTATTTGTGTATTTATTTATATAAGTATATAGTCATGATCATGTTATGTTAGCCTTCACGAGGCATTTCGTGTGCGTTTGGTAAACTATTTAATTTTCAAACAGTATTTCCCTAACAATTTCCTGATTTAATTAATTTAATTCGTTTCACGGAAAAAATAATTTTAAACCTTACTAGGAAAAAAAATGTTTCTTCTCTTTAATTTATTTGAATGAGATGGTCCAATTTTATAATGTGCAACCATGGATTAAAATTTTCATCTTTTACGTCGAAAATATCAAAAAGTTTCTGTTTTTGAATTAATCGAAACGAAAATAATGTGTATTTTCGAAACTTTACATTTGCCGTAGAACATTCTCTTTTTCATAATTAAGTAACTTTTTTCATAATTTTTCCTAGTTTTTCCGAAAAGTATTCGAAAAGTTTCATATATTCAACTAACCGAAACATACATCGAAAATAAAACTTTCATTACATTAATATTTATAAATCAGAAATCTATCAAATTACAATCAAATTTATAAAGAATTTTAATCATCAAACACTAATATTAAACTAGAGAAAAACATTAGACAATGCGCATGAGCCTGATTAATATGAGTTGATCCAACATTAATTAAATCAGGCTTACCAACAGTCCCTTAATTAATTAGACTTAATTAATTAGTAGATGGAGATTAAGGTCGTTAATTGCAAACACATGTTAGGGGAGAGTAGCCCTACATATTTAATTAAATTGCATTTCTAATTAGCGCAAAGCTAGCTAGCTAGCTTTAGCTAATTGTTGTTGTCTTTGTTAATTAAGGATCAAGTAAGCTAGGATTGGAATGTGCCGACAACTTCGAATATTTCTTAAAAACTAATATTTCTTTATCGGTTCTTAAATTAATTTATAAGTGTGATAACCTTCAAAAGTAAGTAAGAAAAAGTTGGTTTAAATTTAGTTTTATTTTGTAAGCTCTAATTAGAGTAGAATATATCCCCCTTTGTTGAGCTCCCGAGCTTTATCCAGGAAATTGTAATCAATGACTTTATTCTTTAATGAAATCACCCTATGAATTTTCTTAAAAATAAAAATTAGGGTAGAACATATATATATATATATATATATATATATATATATATATATATATATATATATATATATATATAATGAAATTCAACTGAATTTTGTATACTCATAGTCATAGGTCTGGAATTCAAGGTTTAGGGACTAATAATGGGGGAATGTCATAAAAAATAATATTACCCATAGTCAAATACTTAATTTTCTTGTATTACATTTTTTTTATGTGACACTTGTGTCTAAAGAAACATGTATGACATAATTATGACACCTAAAATATGGGGTTAATGGTAATTTACTCCCTTGTGATATTCACAATGATCAGTTTACTTTTCTTTGATTTGAAAAGGAGTAATTTACCCTCCTGTGAAAATTTTAAAGAAGCAATTTACCCCATTGAGCCGGAAAGTGTAATTCACCTGTTGAAATTGAGAGTGCACATGAAAAGTGTTTTGTAACATAAGGTGATAAATTGCCACATTTATCATAATAAAGGGAGGTAAATTGCCATATTATGGCAAAGTGTCACATGTAAAAATGTCAGGGAGACAGTATATATGAAACTTTATGTAAAGTGCTCTTTTTCTAATCACATGGAGAAAAATTGAAAATGATGAATATCACAGGAGATTAAATTGCTCTTTTAACTCCGTAAGTATGTAATAAACAAATCTTTTGTGGGTTAGTTTGTGTTATTTTACAATTATTTTGTGTTTTTTGTGCGTGATTCATGCATATGTATTTTTTTTATAATAAATTTGCTTCATATGTACATTTGTTAGAACCTCCAATACTTTATTACTTAATTAAAGTAGTGATGGATTGATGTAAAACGTGATCAGCCTAAAAAGCCATTTAAATACAATGACTTGCATGTTGTTTCGTAATCAAGTTGCGTAAAATTTTAAATTTTAGTAATCGGAAAATTATTGCCTTAAAAGCCATTTAAATATCAAAAAATCGCTTTTCACGTATATTCCGTATATATATGTATATGCATAAATTAACACGACTTTCATCTCAT
Source organism: Penstemon newberryi var. newberryi (assembly GCA_030819805.1). Lineage (NCBI taxonomy): Eukaryota > Viridiplantae > Streptophyta > Magnoliopsida > Lamiales > Plantaginaceae > Penstemon > Penstemon newberryi. The sequence continues at coordinate 74,358,402 of JAUALY010000001.1, read as the reverse complement.
GCATCTTCATTTTTCCACAATATATCTTAAAATAGATATTAATTGTGTGTTCCTCAAGTCAAACCATAAAACCCTATAAAAAGGGATCATTTCTCCAATCCTTTGCATCATTTTGAAATTTTACTTTGGTCAAATAATTAAATCCCTTCTCTATATCTCTCTCCATGGACAAACATATATCTCTTCTAGCAATCTTAATTTTTCAAATTCTTTTGTCACAAGTTAAGGATGCAACTTCTTCAACTCATGCAACGCTTTGCACAAAAACCCCTTACCCAAAATTATGTAATTCTCTCATCAACATAAACACCACCCCTCAAACAACCCTAGATGAAAATTCGTTCGATTTTCGCGACATAAGTCTCAAAGAAACTCTATCTCAAGCTAAGAAAGCACACAAGCTTATTTCAAATATGGACTTAAGTTCTTTCAATAATCTAAGCAAATTAGCTTGGATTGATTGTTTAGCGCTTTATGAGGACACCATTTATCATCTTAATCGCTCGATTAGGTCGAAAACTAATCCAGTCGATGTGCAAACATGGTTGAGTGCATCAATTGCCAATGAACAAACATGCAAAGATGGATTTCTTGATTTTAACTTGGTATCTCATTTGGAATCATTTTCATATATGCTAAGTGACTTTCCAAAGTTCCTTAGCAATTCATTAGCCATTAATAAGGCTATGGCTTCAACATTTTCAACTTCACTTCACACCAACAAAAAGAGTAAAAATCGACGTTTATTAACCGATGATGATTTACCCGAGTGGATTCCAATTGGTGACCGGAAATTGCTTCAATTTTCTAGCTCGTCGCCAAAGGCCGATATCATGGTGGCACAAGATGGTTCGGGCAATTTTAGAACCATTAGTGAAGCTTTGGCTGCGGCGGGTAAGCAAAGGAGGGGAAATAAGAGGTTTGTTATATATGTTAAAAGGGGAATTTATAAAGAAAATGTGGTGGTCAAGAAATCTATGAAGAATTTGATGTTTATTGGAGATGGAATTGATGAAACAGTTGTAACGGGTAATAAAAATGTCCAAGATGGATCCACGACTTATCGTTCTGCAACTTTTGGTGAGTTTTAATTTTTGAAATTAACTTTTCCCCAAAAAAAAAAATCACATTAACTATCATATATTCAAATCGTCGAATTTTAAAGTGTCTAGTTGGTCACACCTATCCTATTTGCACATGGCATCTAATGGTCAATCTTAGAAAAGTGTTTCATTATTTTTTTTAAAATTTTCTTTTTAAATCAAAGACAAGTATTATTGTATGTCTTGGAAATGACTTGGTTATTGTGGAACCCAATTTTGATATATGGGGAAATTCTTATAAACCCTTATGTTAACATGTATTACATTTGTCATGTGATTGATCACTGTTGCAAGGGTATTATTCGATCATAAAATAAGTATATTGTACTTTCACAAATTATTACTCTCCCTGTCCCATTATTTTTACTCCATTAACTATAGTATTTGGTCAAACTTTTCAATCTTTTAAGTGACTTACCATGTTAAATTATTCACATTTGTGGTGTATTAAATCTTTTAATATTAATTTATATGGTGACATCTGATATTTTCAACTTATTAGTGAAATATATTAATTAAATTATTTATTATAATTTTTATAAATTTAGTTAAGTTGACTGGTCAACTGTACCAAGGAATAAAAAAATGGGACGGGGGAAGTTTTTTTCTTCTATCAAACCTGATTTAGATATAAAATTTATCATTTCAATCACATATTTTTTTCTAAATTTGCTCACGTCTTCTTTTTGGGACGCCATGAAACAAAATTTTACTTCTTATAATATAATAATAAACCTTTTTTAAACTAACCATCTTATTACAGTGATATATATATATAATTACTTCTTTACTTTAAGATACCTAAACTTTTTTACTATATAAATTAAACATATATGCCATAAATAAATAAATAAAGGAACATATAATATAATTGAGGTAAAGAGGGAGTCTTTTGTTTAGTTTTTTTTAAAAAAAAAAAAAAAAAGAAGTAGAGAGTTTCTCTTGTGTAGGTAAGAATTTTTTTTATAGGATAAGGATGATTAATTAAGTTTTATTGAAAATCTTGACAATTTCAGTTTTTGACGGCTAGAGAATTAGCTATTTTTGATACATGAAGATTAAGAAAAGCAACAAATCCAGCAAGTCACTAGTCAAACAAATAGTCTCAATTTATGAAACAATCCTATTTTTGCATCATCACGTGAAGTTCCAACCAATGTTTACAAATTACACATCAAGAAGATATATAAAAGAAATTTATCTTTCTTCATGGTAACATAATCAATAATTATATTATATCCCTTATCGTTAATTTACACATCATCTAAAATTATTCAACTTTAAGCTTCCTTTTATATTAGGGTAAATTACGAATATCCCCAGAGGTAAGATCTAACTGCAAAATCCCCCTTATGCATTGGGTATGACAAAACTCCCGTTCAGGTTTATCATCTTATTACAATTAACCCCTTGTCCCTAAAATGTTTCAATTTAGCCACTGGGTGTTATTTGTAATATTTGTAATATCTTATAAATGTTAAAACTTGAGTGATAATTGTATATCTTATAAATTAGAAAATTGATAATTATATATTTACTATCAAAATAATTGATAAAATGTATAGTTGCCCATAAGTTTTGATAAGTATTGAACAAAAAAAAAGGTATTTACATTTTTATTAGCAATTTAAATTCTAAACTAATAAATTTAATAGAATTTTATTATAATATTTTATGAATATGAACAAATTGTTCACAAATTTAGTAAAATGAATATATTTTCTAAATTAGTAAATTTAATAAAATTATATTGTATTATAAATAAGATATTTTAATTTAAAAAAGTTTATATTGTATTATAAATTGCAATATTTATTGAAATTTATGGGCAATTATAAATTATATCAATTATTTTGGTAGTAATACATGATTATCATTTTTATATTTATAAGATATAGTAATTAGCACCCACATTTTAAAATTTATAAGATATTCTAAATAACCTCCGAGGGTAAAATTCGAACATTTTAGCTGCAAGTGATTAATTGTAAAAAGGTCACAAACATGAGAATGATTTTTATAATTAGACCTTACCTTATAGGGTATTCGTAATTTACCCTTTATATTATGACAAAATTATGTAGATGGACATCTATTTAGATTTCATCTAAGCCCCTAATATGGTTGGTCCTATCCATCATTTGACCCACGAATTATATTCATACAATGAATTTCTCCTATGTAGCCGTCACTGGCCCTGGCTTCATAGCACGACGCATGACGTTTGAAAACACGGCGGGACCACAAAAGCACCAAGCCGTCGCCCTCCGCTCCGGCTCCGATTTCTCCGTTTTCTACGAATGCAGCTTCAAAGGCTACCAAGACACTCTCTACGTCCACTCCCACCGTCAGTTCTACCGCGACTGTGACATATACGGCACAATAGACTTCATCTTCGGAGACGCGGCTGCAGTCTTCCAAAACTGCAATATATACTTAAGAAAACCTATGAGCAATCAAAAGAACACAATCACGGCGCAAGGACGAAAAGACCCTAATGAAAACACGGGCATCATCGTACACGGCTCGCGTGTCACCGCAGCCTCGAACGACCTCGGAGGCGTCAAAAGTTATTTGGGGAGGCCGTGGAAATCGTATTCAAGAACGGTTTTCATGAAATGTGTGATTGATGGGGTGATTGATAAGGCGGGGTGGCTTGAATGGAGTGGGGGTTTTGGTTTAAGTAGTTTGTATTATGGCGAGTATATGAATACGGGGGGTGGGGCTGGACTTAGTGGGAGGGTAAAATGGCCGGGATTTCATGTTATAGTCAATGTGGCGGAGGCCGGAAAATTTTCCGTCGGGAACTTTTTGGCCGGAGATTCTTGGATTCCGGCGGCTGGCGTGCCCTTCATGTCTGGCGTATGATTTGTGTGGTGTAACGATTTGTACTTAATTGGCTAAATAAATTGTACGTGCATATATACACAATATATTCCTTGTAATATAGTATTAATGTTAATAGAATATGAATTGCACTTATATTTTACTTCAAAGTAATACTCCTTCAATTTTTTTTTCCTTTTTGGATGTCTTAAGATATTACATGAAATCAATTATCTTCAACTATATTATACTCCCTCCATCCTTTTTTTTATCGTAGTACTTTTGGCGCGGAGTTTTACGTAAAAGTTAAAAAGGTGGAACTTTTAAGTATTTTTACATAGATACCCTTAAAAGTAGTTATTGAGAATTACTGGTGTCGAATCATTACTTTATATGAGAGGGTATTTTTGAGAAAAATAATTTCATTTATAGAAATGGAGTGTTATTTTGGGACATCCCAAAAAGAAAATAGTAGTGAAAATTTAGGAACATAGAGAGTAGTATAAAATAACCCGAGGTAGTTGGGCAAGTGGTAGTGTCTTGCGACCCAGAGGCGAAACTAAAGTTCAAATCCTACTAGAGATCATACCACACTGAAGATGACTTATTAGTTATTCCCAATATACTCTTTGGTCTAAGCTGTAAATATACAGTTAGTAGATTTAAAAAAATTATAGTATAACCACTTATTATAAGGATGTAAAAGTAAGAATGTCCAAAACTTTCACCTTTTTCAAAAAGAAAAAAGAGAAAAAAAATAGAGAGAATTTCACATTTGGTATCACAAGTAATCCAATTGGATCATAACTTTAAAAACATACACATTTGATACTACATGTTAACTGCCCTCGATACATTTGGTACTTCCGTAAATTTTTGTACGGAAAAAAATTGATGGAAAATTTACAGAGTTGGTCCTAAAGTTATATATTGTTGCCAAAGTTTGCCCCACATATTTTATGGCCGATAAATTTACCCCAATTTTCACAAGTTTGAAGCATTTCAGTCCTAATTGCAAATATAATTAATTATAAATCCTATTTATAAATTTTATATATTATAATTATTAAATCTCTTGCACGAATTAGATTTTATATATAATAAATATAAACTAAATAATATTTTATATTAAATCCAAATTTATTGGATTTTTTTTAATTTAAAAAAAATTGAACTAATTAGATTTTTCATATAACACATGTAAAATAAATAATATTTAATATAAAATTTGAAAAATAAATATCAATTAAACTTATTAAATTTTTTAAATTGAAATAAAAACTTTTAAACTAATTAGATAATAATATATACAAATTAAATAATATTTATTATAAAACCTAAAAAAATCTTTTTAAAATTATATAAATAATAATAATTCGAATTAATATATTTATAATTAAAAAATAAAAAAATAAAAAACCCTAAATCTAATTAGTTTAATAAGTATATTCATTTTTCAGATTTTATATAAAATATTATTTAATTTATATATATTATATATAAAATATAATTTTTCGAAATTAAAAAATAATAATAAATTTAATTTATATTTTATTAGATTTTATATAAAATATTATTTAGTTTATATATATTATATATATAATCTAATTAGTTAAAAAAAATTAATAGTAATAATATATAAAATTTATCAAACTTGTGAACTTTGGGGTAAATTTATCGGCCATAAAATATGTGGGACAAACTTTGGCAGCAATCTATAACTCTAGGACTAATTATGCAATTTTCCATCAACTTTCCGCCCGAAATTGAATTTTTCGTCCAAAAATTGACGGAAGTATCAAATGTGTCGAGGACAGTTAAAATGTGGTGCCAAATATGTATATTTTTACAGTTATGGTACCGTAACCTTAAAGTATGGTTACTTGTGGTAACAAAAGTGAAATTCTCTAAAAAAAAATGCATAGATCTAATCTAGGAGATTTTTTTAGCTAGACATTGTAGTTATAAATGTACCACGTCAAAGTGAAAATTAGGTTCATTATATTATGTCCTTATCAATATGAAATTCATGATTTCATTTTCAGTATCAATGGTCAATTACCAAATTTGGGTCACAAGAGTTCAACATGTTGAAATTAGTAATTTTCATTTAGGAATTTCGATCTAAAATAGAATGCACGCAAATTCAAAAGTTTTTTCTTTTTAATTTTATGACACAGCAAATTCAAAAGTTCAGGTCTCATAATTCGTACTTCAAGAAGATATATGTAGTTTCAATAGAAAATCATGCCAACTAAACCTCAACCTATGCATAACGCTATATAAAATTAAATTCCATCCTCCATAAAAAAAATTGGATAATTTAACTCTTTGTCATGTAAAAAATAATACATTTAGACTATTATGAAAGCAAAAAGAAGGCAAAACGACTTCCTAATAGATTCTTCTATTGGTGTTCACGCTTGATTTTGATGCATATCACGACTATAATATTATTCCTTTCATGAGATAACATCTAAGCATACATACATTTCAAAAGAAACACTTATTTTTAATATAAATTTAAAATAAAGAAAATCGAATCAAACAATTCGATACTCGACTCCAGCTTATTTGATAAAAACTTGTTTGAACTCTATTCGTCATATATATCAAACACGATTGGACAATTTTTCTTGTTTAATAACTTAAAGCTCGATTCGAACTCAACTCGATAAGCTAAAAATTGATAAAATACATAAGACGTATCAGTGAATTAGTAGGTGTCTCATCAATAATAATTGCAAACTAATCTGAAGAAAAAAAAACATTAATAATGAAAATTAACTTTTTGTTTAAATAATCCTAAGATATGTGATCACAATGAACATTTTGTAATATTTCATCGACTCATGATGACACAAAGATAACCGCAGTGTACTGGCAGAATGAGCATCTTTGAATTTCTCTTTAACCTTTTTGACAAATTAATTTTATAAATAGGACTTTTTTTTGTTAATTTTCTTCTAATAATAAAAAAATAATTATTGATTTCTAGATGATGGATATAGGCCTGTCAATGGATGGGTTTCAACAAGAACCCATCGGATTACTATTGAGGTTTTGTACAGGTAACGAATAAAGAGAGATTCGACTAAAATATTTATTTTTGGAAATTAATAATGAACATTTAGGCCATGTTTGGATGTATTTTGGCCTGGTTTTGTTTGATTTGGATGAAAAATATCCTAGTTGAGTTTGCTAAATATTTTATTGAAAATTATGCGAAAGATGACTTGGATTTATTTTGGTCTGAATTTTTAGAATTTAGAATTATATTAATTTAATATTAAAACCGGGTTTGAAAATGTAGGTTGTGGATTGAATATATTTTGAATGGTGTAGCTCTTAAGGAGAACTAGGTTTGGTGTCAAATTGTGTGATTTTGATTTTTATTTTTTTGTTTGATAATAGTACATAATAATTGATGAGATTGAAAAATTATTTTAAGTACATTAAAATATTTTTTTCATGTATTAATTTGAAGCGTTGAATTTCGTTCTAAATGATGTTTGATGTAACGAAAATTTGAAACGTATGGACCAAACTGAACTTACAATGGTCTGATCCTTTTAATTATAGCCCAAATTCTAAATTTAATATGTAAATTTAAAACAATTATGTTGATTACATTTTTACTTTTTTAGTGGTATATGGATTGTTGGTGTAACCAATTCTTTTACAGTAAGTTAATTATATAAATAAATAATGTACTTATTGTTTTTATTATCAGATTTGGTTTGTCATGTCGAATTATATCGAATTCATTCTAAAAATTAAAAAAATTAAGATCCACGTACCCAGTATTCAACTTTACAATATAATTAGGGCTGTCAATGGGCCGAACTCGGACCGGATCAGGGCAGATCCGAATCCGAGTCCGATTTCCATTTCTTCTATCCGGATCCGGATCCGAGCGGATCTTGAATATTAGCAACCGGATCCGAATCCGGTGGATATCCCGGATTCGGATAAATTATCCGGATCCGTTTAGCACATTTAACAATTTTTTTTTTTTCGTTTTTCTCCAAATCTCTTGCAGATTCCACAATCATGAATTAAAAATGTAATATTTTACTTATTTTCATCGAAACTATTGCCTGAAAATTGTAGAAGATGGAATATGGTGGGCAAATATAAACGATTAAAATTAGAACAAAAGGAATAAACAAAAATATAAGTAAAAAAGATATAAACTGGAACCAAGAAGAAGAAAACTCAATATTGAGAAATGGAAGAGAAGACAAAAATTGAAGGATGAATGGTTAGGGTTTTGATTTTTCTTATTAAATAGCATAAACTAATATGTTGTAGGTCCATTTAACTATCAGGCCAGTTCACCAACATCTCTCGTGCCTTTCTTTTTAAGATTATTTTTAATATAGTAAAAGATTTTAATGGAACATAGATAGTTTAATTTTATTTTGGTAATACATAATATATAAACAACATATAATAATATATATCGGATACGTAACGGATCGGATCAGCCTAGATCCATATTCGCTCCATATAATTCGGATTACGGATCTTCTTAACCGGATCAGGTCCATCGAATCACTAATCGGACAATTATCCTAATAAATCGGACCGGATTCGGATCGGATCCGGATTGAAATCCGCCCCATTGACAGCCCTAAATATAATCATTTAATTGGATTCCAATTTAAATTTGGGCTGATCCGATCCATTCCATTAACAATGGTAGACTAGTGATGGTTTTAGTTGCTCGACTTGATTGAAAAGGTCACACAATTTTGCTTAAACGAATTTAAATGGAAGGAAATTATATTAAATCAGAAAAATATCATTGTTAAATCTTGGGCCTGAGTTTTCTTAAAGAATTAAACTATTACAGGCCCAACAAACGTTATGGTTCATTATGTTCCCAATCTACATTAGATTATATTAGTTATTTAAATTTAAATAAAATAAGTATATGGGTATCGGCAACCTATATAAGTACTCAGTTCAGTCAGTTGGACTTTAAGATCAACCCAAAAAAAAAAAAAAAAAAGAATCATTACTATCTGATTGAACTTAAGCCGGGCCCAATAAAAAAGAAAAGAAAAGGAAGTGCCTGGTTTTATATTTTAGTACTATATTGGAATTATTGCCTTTTTTTGTCATAATTATAGCTTACTGTCATTTCTACCAATTTTTTTCAAATTGACACATTTAGTGACGCAACTTCAACATCGATGGCAATTTTAGTGTCAATTGAGGCCCAATTCTAAAATTAGCCCGAAATTCCCCACGCACAGACCAATTTTCATGTCACGTGGCCCGATAAACATAGTTACATCCTATTACTGAATAACATATAGTTTTATAAAGTGGAATTTTTTTATATTAGGTGAATGGACAAAAATACCCTCCAAGTAATGCACGTGTTATGCACGTGATGCCGTCTCAACCATTTAAATAAGAGAGACGCGTCTACTACTAAAAATTTAAGAGGGATGAATGTGCAAAAGTCGACCCACGAGAAGAACGAAAAGTGCGATTTACTCAGATGACTTAGAAATTTAAAAATTGCAAACCCGTGAACCCAATGGAGCCCTCCCTTGAGGCAATCATATGCACAATATTTATTATCTCTCCCTTTCTTTCCAAACTGTCCTTACCCAATTTCACGTGCATGGCAAACATTACATGCCCATCACTCTTTCTTTGTCCACATGCACCATAAATATATACTATATTCCAAAAATAATTCCCCTAATTAAACCTCCAAAAACTTGTCCATACAAGAACTTGTTTTGAGCCAAAGAGCAAATGATTCCAAAACACACGGACAATAATAACTCAAAACTAACAAAAGAAAGGGAAAAAAAAATAGTAACTATTTTGAAACTCATATAGGACTAGTAGATTGAACCGGTTCAACCACGTACGAATCAATGCAGTGGCGGAGCGTCTTGTAGACTGGGGGGGGAGGGGGGGGAGGTCGCCCCCCAAAGAAAATTCTGGAATTGATGTTGATATAATTTATTTGTCACCCTATAACCAACTAAGCTCAATGCCCCATTGGTGGGCTTTAGGCTTTTGTTGAATAAAATTATATTGTTACTTTATTTTAAATTAGTATTTGTCATTCTACCAAAAAATCAAAAACTATCGAGTTTGCTATAAAAAATAAAAAAATAAAAAAAAATCGGCCCCCCCTACAAAAACCGTCTAGCTCCGCCACTGAATCGATGCATGGCTTGTTCGGTCCGTATAAATCTATTAATTCAGTATGAAGTGAAACTCTGATAAACCGGCTAGAACCTCTCGAAAATCGGTGACTAGGGTGAATCTAAAGGTTTGTAAGAGAATAGAGTTGAACTTGGACCTCATGAATAAAAATATAAAATATATATATGAATGTGAGATTTTTTTATTATTATTATTTTTAACGGATCAGAATACATAAATACATCAATCATTCTCATTACTGTCCAAATACACAATTATAACTTTTCTTTTTAATAGTATAGATATTCATGATTTGAGTATGATTCGGCTCACACCTCGACCAAAGCAATAATTTGTGCCAAATTAACCCAATTGACAGACCGTTACCAATTAATTAGATGTCTTACTTAATTTCTTGAGCCAGTCTCCAAATTTATAGAATTATGTTTCTCATTGATTAATTAAGTTTCTCGAATTGGCCATATGATATGTTACAATTTTTCTTGTAATTAATTATGCATGCAATTTTATACACATAGCTAATTTTGTTACATTATATGATTATATATTGGAACAGACAAATACAGATAGATTCTCCCAGCAATTCGTTAACTTGTCTTCTGGCGAAGACAACAATAAAATCTTGTTTATGTTCGCATGGGTCGACATCTCCATATCGCCCTAAACTTGTGGTCGACAATTATTAGCTTACACTTCATCCTCCAATATACATAGTACGTAAATGTGTGCCATAAAGGTATTTTTTGCAATTTATATATATAGTTATTTAAATAATTGAATAATAGCTAAGTACTAATGATGATCTTCTAGAATGATAGTTCATTTAAAAAATAAATAATATTCAAAATATGAACTCGAGAAAGGTCTGAAGCCCGATTAACACTAATACATATTAATTATTTGTTTATATTTTTCTTCAATAATAAAAAGAGAAATAGAAATCAACCGTTGATGACATGATGAATATAATACTCAATTAACACTACATATTTTGGGGATGGGGCATGTTATACCTAAGCTAGCTTTATTGATGACATGATGAATATAATACTAGTACTTATGAACTTTTAAACAACTTATTCGAGATGTTCATATATTATTATATGGTCAATGGCAATTTATCCCTCTGTGATTTTCATAATTTTTAATTACCCCCTGCAATTTGAAAAGAGCAATTTACCCCATGTGATTTTAAAAGTAATTCACACTGCCTCCTTGAAAAAATTTAAGCCTTCAGAAAAAAATTGAAATGACAATAATACCCCTTTCATGTGGACCATTTTACCTCCCCCCTACCAAGAAAGGGCAATTTCATCTTTTTACACAATATATGTCACGTCAACTTTCATATTTGAGCGAGTGAGATACACTCTCCAACTCAGGGAGGTAAATTGCTCTTTTAAAAAAATCACAGGGGGATAAATTACTTTTTTTCAAATTATAGAGGAATAAATTGAATATTATGATAATCATAGGGGGTAAAATGTCATTAACCCTATTATTATATTTCTAGTGTGAGATATATACTCGTACTTGCCATTAAAATATACTTTTTTCTCATAAATATATATAAAAAAAAAAAATTCTATAGCAGGTAGAATCAATACTTTCGGTTACATATGTACACACATATATATAACGTACTAACATGCAAAATTGGTTGTCTTTGAATTTGATTTTTCACAAAAACACACATATATGAATTTGATTTCTTAGTGTTGAAATTAACTAGAAACCTTTTTCACTAATTAGTAGTCCACATATTTTTTTCTTAATTAGGTCACCTAATGACCTAAACAATGATTGTTGTACCATAATAATTATATTTATTATGCATGCCACTAATTAATTCATTAGGTCAAAAGTTGTTAATTTTAAATTGCGTCCCCTCTGCTGGCCAATATAGCCTCACATGCACGCCTTTCATATAATTTTATGAAATTTGAAAATTAAAATTGTAATTGTATGAAGGATCTTAAATCTAATAATTTCATAATGTCAATGAACAGGAAAAACATCATAATGAAAGCTTGAAAAAGCATTAGAGCACAAAAAAATTGAATTATTATAAAATCGACTCATGATCATAAAGATGACCATAAGTACTACACATTAGTTAGTGCTGCTTTCTCAATCTCCACTTGAAATAATGGTTATTCTATTAATACAAGATTTGTATTTTTCTTTTTTTTAGAATAAAATGTTAAACTACTTACTTCCAAGGACATTTTTGAAGCACAAGTATAAAAGTAACTAAACTTAACTGTAATACTCCCTCCGTCTCAAATTAATTGGCACATTTGACATTTTCACACAGATTAAAAAGCTTAATAATTAGTTATTTTTTTAAGATAAAATGTCTAAAATACCCTTTTAATGATTGTTTTAATTAATGTCATTGATCTTTGTGCATTCTACTTTATTGTGTAAACCTAGAAATAAGAAAGGGTAAAATTGAAAAATGATGCATTGAGAAATCAAATGTAATAAAAAATTTGAAACATGAAATTTTACAAATGTGTCAAGATTAATTGGAAACGGATGGAGTAGGTCATATATTTGAGACGAATGGGGCATTTGATAATAGTTGACTTTATCTAAATGGGGTTAGATTAAGTGTCCTGAATTACGAGTAACTTTGGACAATAATATCTCGTGAGTTGGATAAAACAATTGGGTGGATTATCGGTATCATAAAAGTTGTCATAATTTATGTTATGATATGAGAATAATTTTTTGGATAAAACAATTGGGTGGATTATCATAATTATAAAAATTTTAATAACTTATGATATGAGAATAATTTTAAGAGAAGGTTCATATGAATTGAAGCATAAAAATTAATGTGAAATATAATTTTTTGGTACCAAAGGATAGATTATTTTGCAACTTTGATATCATTGGACACAAAAATAAAAATTTGATATCACAATTTAAGTTTTCATTGCAACTTTCACACCAAGCCCAATTTTTCTCCGAAATTAATGGTAATTTACACCCTATAATATTCATAATGTTCAATTTACATCCATGTGATTTGAATAAGAGCACTTTACCCCCCTGTAATTTAATAAAAGTTTTACACCGCCTCCCTAATATTTTTATATGTGGCACTTTACCCCCCCCCCCCCCCCCCCAATGTTGTGATAATGTGACAGTTTACACCTCTGTGTTATGATAAATGTGACAATTTACCCCCTATTTTACAAAATATATGTCATGCCACTCTGAATTTCAGCAAATGAGTTACATTCTCTGGCTGAAAAGGGGTAAATTTAGGGTTGGGCATTCGGTATCGGGTTTCGGGAACCCGTCCCGTCCCGGTCGGAATTTTGTAGTTTGGGACGGGAAGTATGATTGATTTTCGGGTTTCGGGAAACCCGAAAACATACCCGACAAACTAAATCGGGACGGTATTCGGGAAATATTTCAAACCCGATTGGGAAAACCGAATCCCGAATTTCTGATCTTACAAAATAAATTACCCCTTTCAATCAATCTCTTACTCCCAAACTCAAGCCCCATCACCTACCCCATGGTCTTGAAATTAACAATTCATGACCATAAAGAAAAATATAATGCTATGAAGGAGCAAAATAAATAAAAGTGTGATGTTTCTACCATATAGGAGTTTAAAATTATTATTTTCGGGAAACCCGAATCCCGATCCCGAAAACCCGATATTTTTCGGGAAACCGAGATACCGGGACCAAGTCAATTCAAATGGAATTTGGGTAGTAAAAATCAAAACCCGAATCCCAAAAATCCCGTCCCGAATTACCCGAAATCCCGAAATCCCGTCCCGATCCCACTCCTAGGTAAATTGCTTCTTTAAATTTTTCAAATTGGTAAAATGCTCTATTTCAAATCACAGGGTGGTAAATTGAATATTATGTATTTCATGGGGTAATTTCCATTAACTCTGAAGAAAAATTGGGTTGGTATGAAAGTTGCAACGAAAACCTAAACAGTGGTATTGCATTTCGTGTCCAATAGTACCAAAGTTGCAAGATAGATTATCTTGTGGTACCAAAAAAGTACATTTCCCAAACATTAATTTAGCATAATATCAATGTCACAAACTATTCTCGTTAGCTTCTTTACTATTTCTCCTTGTGACCCAAAAAGTACCCAAAAAAATTATACTCCTATATTTTTTTTTTACTTTTTCTTTTTTTTTCCTCGGAATCAACTAAAATAAAGCTCCATTTCTCTGTATAGGAACTGTTTTTATTTTGGAAAAAACCATTCTCACGGATTCCAGAAAGTAATACTTCAATTGTCCATTTTATTTTTTTCCTTAAGTTTTGGCACGAGTTGCATGTAAAGATTGAAATGTCTTAAAAATAATAGTAGAGAATTAATAGTATCAAATCAATGTTTAATGTGAATAATAGTTTCGAGAATAATAATTTCATATTATGAAAAAAAATATTATTTTAAGCTATCCCAAAAATAAAAGAACGGAAGGTGTAATATAACTAATTTTAAACCTCCAAATACACGCATCTAAAAAAATACTTTCTTATCCAAAACTTTGTGTGCGCACCAAAATAAAATATAATATAAAAAAATTACAGGACCATACTAAATAATTTTCATTAAAAATTCCTTTTAAGAAATTCATCACAAAACAATCTAAAACAAGACTAATAACAATTTGTCATGTAAATTTTAATACTAAAATTTAAATATATGTACTTAAAAATTACACTTTCCTTTTCCCTATCACTCTTCCATAAAATTTAAAAATCTTAGTTAAAAAAAAAAAAAAATAGAAAATACCATAAATCCTCACGGAACAATAATCTTAGCCACAAAGCTATTAACCAGCGCCAAAGCATTACTCGTCATCTTCTTCACCTTAACCGTCCGATCAAATACATCTTCCTTCACCGGTCCATCAGCCACCTCCTCCAATCCATCCGTACACGTGTCCTCATTCGTCAACGCCGCACTCATCCACGTCTGCACGTTGCTCATCTCAAACTTAATCTCCTCCCCATTGGCTGTACTCAGCCGCCGCATCTGCTTCAGCGAGCCGCTAATCTGGTCCACGGCGTCTCCGAACACCTCGAAGCAGTCGTGAAGTGCCGCCGCGGCGCGGGGGTCGGCTCCGTACTCGGCTTGGCGGGAAATATTTGCAATGTAGAAGGCCACGCGCTTGGCGCGTGAGAGACTCACGCCGATTGCTACACGCGCCAGACGCGCAGGGTCTTGTTGTACGGCGTTGGCGTAGCCGGATAGGGAGTGGTAGCAGAGCTGCGGGTATAATGTGTTTTCGCAGTTCGTACGGATGAAGTCGGGGGCGGTGGAGGGTGCGTCGGCGGCAGAATCAGGGGCCGCGGCCTTATCGGGGGCGGCGGCCGATAACGTTATTGTTGCGAAAATGGTGATGAGGAAAAATTGACGTGGGATTCTCATGGTGTGAAATTTGGGGATTGCGTTGATTGAATTGTGGAGGATTGACTTATGTAGTGGTGATGGATTGATGAAATGACGATTGTGCCCCTGGAGAGGATATGTGATTTTTCTGTAGCGCATGTGTGTGTGTGTGTGTGTGTGTGTGTGTGTGTGTGTGAAAATATTTTGTGTTGGTTAGTGGGGTTGGACAGTTGCATAATTCCTCAACATTATGTGAAAAAATGAAGAAAAAAAATTGGCATTATTAAGTATGTATGATTTTGAGAGATATCAAATACATGTGCAATGACAGCAATGTGAATAGATCAATGGCGAAATGTGATTTTGTTTTGGAATATTATGTGTCTAATTACTATTTTCTTCCAACGAGATAAAATTAACGGAATTATAATTAAAACGTGAAATGACTGTCAGAAGCATACGGATTTTAGCCAATCGACAAGACTACAACGTACAAGGTTCTACACCATTTCATAATTTAGGTTTTTTCAGTTAATCGGTGAATATAGTTTTAAATAAAAATTATATTAAAAATTTATTCAATTATAAAGTACAAATATAAATCAGTAATCAAGATAAACCAAAAAATACCCACATTAATGGAATTCAAATAAAAAAAAATTAATTTTGGAGAATCAACTTTTGTCCTTACTTTTTTATATTAGAAAAATTAGTTTCACAAGCCAGGGTAAAGTATGACATTCTTTTTGACCGCACTTTCCTGTGTCACATGTGAGCATAAAAAAATGTTTCCTTTTAATGTCTAATAATTTTGTGATTGGCTAGCACTTTTCATGAATTAAGGTGATTTATCGAAAACAGAAAATGGACAACTTATTATTTTTCTTATTGAACTGGCGTGGCCGAGTCAGATTTGAATATTTTGGCCCTTTTCTTTAGGGAAATTTGGCATTTTTCCTGAAAGGCCTCAAAATTTTGTATGTGTAATGGTATTTAATTTAATTTAATCTATCTTATACATATATATTTCTAATTTATATTTTATACATATATATTTTGAATTAAAATTCTGATAAATCAATTTTAACTAAATCCAGCACCTAAATTAAAGTAAATTTTGAGATAATGTTTGCAAATACACCGATCTTTAGGCCATCTCCAACCGAAGCCCTTGCCCAACTGCCCAATTGCTCGCCCAATTGTCCAATTGCCTTGCCTTCATGCCTTTTCGATCCACCTAAAAAACTCATCTCCAACCGAAGGGCAATCAACATCCATTAATTCAATTTCACAATTTTCCCAACTCTCAATTTCCCCACTCTCCCCACTCAAACTTATTTTAATAATAATAATAATAATAATTAAGTATTGTGTATTTTTAAATTAAGTATTTTTGTTCAACAAATCTCATCTCCAACCGAAGGACATCAACCTCAATTTAGTTCAATTTCACAACTTTTCCCACTCTCACTTATTAATAATAACAATGTGATGATGATGATGATGATGATAATAACAATAATACACAAAATTTAAACTAATCAGGTTATTAAATCTAACACAAAATAATAAAAACATACAATGTTTTTAAAAATAAAAAAAAACTAATAATTTATAATTTAATTAATTAAACAAAAAAGTTAAAAAAAAAATAGAACCAATAAGTTGCAGCCACCCATATCAATTAGTAATTGTGGAGGGCTAGAGGCCTGCTGGGCGCGTTGCCCTCCTGCTTGCCCAAGCCCCCTGCCCGCCCTGCCCAAATTGTCCGCCCTCTTGCCCTTTACCATCTCCAACCGAGCATCGCCGGCAACCCCCCGCATGCTCGGTTGCCAACTCGATTGGAGGTGGCCTTAGGAACAAGTCTGGCATGTCTAAAAGTCTATTGATCAGTTCCTAGCTAGTTATATATTTGGTCGAATGTCACACTAGTTTTAGAACTAAAGTTTTAAAAATGTTATAAATTTCAAAATTGGCCTCTTAAATATTCGTATGGAATAAAAGGGATTTCAATCCCACTTTGATGAATTGGTATCGTTCCTGCACATAATTATGAACCACAAATTAGTAAATAGTACTTTATATTAGAAAGAGAAAAAAAAAACTTTTTTTTGTATAGAATATAAAATAATAGAACTATATTATAATTAAAAAAAAAATAACATGTTTGTCATTTTTTACTCCTGAAAATTCTAGTTTAGACTCGATCGTGATAGAGTTTAGACGTATTCACCATTTCACTATCAATAATATTTAATCACCATAACTCCTGTATTATAATTTTAATATAAATTACGTTTGCTCAAAATAGATTTGGACTATAGTTTCTTAGAAGGATAACTACAAAAATATTGAATTGCCAAAACTGGTCTGCTTTGTATTCTATGATTTTATCTGAATTTTTTAAATACAAATATTTAAATTTGAACAAAAACATGTGGTTGGTTAGCAATGATGGAGAAATGCGCATGCAACTAAAGAAGATTAGAAAGATATAATATATTAATATATACTTTATGCCGCCAGTTTTGGATGCGTTAGTTGGTTGGGACCTATGTAAGAAAAGAATAAAAATTGTGCCGTCAGGGCTAGTTTAGTTGGGCCATCTCCAACCGACGCCGGCAAGAGGGCATGAGAGGAGGGGGAGGCGTCGTCGGTTAGAGATGGCAAAGGGCAAGCGACGGACAGGGGGCTGGGGCAGGCAGTAGGGCAAGCGATCGATGATCGATTGCCCGCTTGCCTGTTGAGCAACGCGCTGTGGCGCTGAATTGGATGGGTGGCCGCCACATTGGTTCTCTTTTTTTTTTTTAATGAATTAAATTGTAAATATTAGTTTTATTTATTTTAAAATTTTGTAAAATAGTTTTATTTATAATAATATTATGTAAAAATTATAATTAGTTTTATTTATGTTTAATAACGTAATTAGTTTAAATTTTGAAATTTAAAATTTCTGTATTCCTTAAATTCACACAAATAAAAGAATTAAATAAATTTGAACAATTTTTTATTAGTTTTTAATATTATTATTAATAAGTGAGAGTGGAGAAAGTTGTGAAATTGAATTAACTGGAGGTTAATTGTTCTTCGGTTAGAGATGAGTTTCTAGGTGGATCGAAAAGGCAATAAGGCAAGGACAATCAGGCAAGAGGGGGATCAAAGAGGCAAAAGGACAACCACTTCGATTGGAGATGACCTTAGATGTATCACTAATTTCATCTACAGTATTGAAAATGTATAAATATAAAAAAAAATGTAAAAGATATCCCATTTCGACTTTAATAATTAATTAGTGTAAATTCTATCTTGACACAATTATTTACACCTTTATTGATTAGTTCTCGTTTCTTAAGACCGAAATATGAGAAAAACTTTCGCCCCTTTTAATCATCTGATCACTACGACTATCTCCCCATTTTGATCAATCTCTTCACATTGGTAGTCTAGTCCTAAACATGAACCACAATTTAACATATATCCACGTAATTTCGATCTGAAACATATTTACAAATATAATTTGACACATAAATACATATTCAATCATTCAAACTACATCTCGATTTCAAAACCTACTAAACAGATGCAAGAGGATTTTGGAATAATGTCGAATACCAGATTTTGTAGAATCTTTTTGTAATCTGTAAGTTAGTTTGTTTACTCAGGAGTTTTAGTTGTTATCTTTTGTTTATTTCGTTTCATTTAGGAGTCAGTTTATTTTTACGTAGTTATTTTATTTATTTGAAATATCTCTATACATTGAAGAATAGACAATCAAATTAATTCTTTTTCCATATTAATATTCAAGTCAATCGAATTGTGTCTCATAATCAGGTGCATATTACGGAAGCTCACAAAGTACTTCAACTTATATATAGGGTATTCGTCAACAAGTAAATCATTATTGATGACAATTTGATGAAAACAATATCCACATTCGAAGAAGGGCTAACATGATCTATGCCAAGTTATTTAGCTACAAAAAGTTCAAGACGATTGTCGATAATATCAAAGAAAATTCCAAAGTTCAATTCGAAATTAAGCTGCAAAGCCCTCAAATTGACGTTAGTGGAGATCAACGATTCTTTAGAGAAAATCAAAGTCACTCAAGATCGACGCATCCTAAGTTCAGGATATCTAAATACAAATCACACTTTAATTCGAGATTAAGCAATCTCAAATATGAAATTGTGCAATTATATTTCTTTTCTTATTTCTTATAAATTGCAAGACACAAAATTTACTTGAACGGAATTCCAAAGGACAAGAGGATAATAATTCAGCGTGATTGACTCGGGTGAATTAAACATTTATCCTATCTCCTATGCTCATTTGACCCACAAATTTGTGGCAATGATTAAAGATAAAACTTTAATTAGAGTTCACTTTTAACATTGTGATAATCTCAACCAAAAAAAAAAGGACATTGTGATAATGTGTTCTGATTATACCAGTAAATGGCGAACTCCAGCCGGATTTCGTGGCCTAAACAAGTGAATTATTATTATTAATTTCAACTCTTTGTTAAAGTAGTTATTTTTTCTATTCGAACTTTTGACCAATTTCTAATTATTTAGGTATGCAGTTTCAAAGGGTGTTTTTTTTTTAAGGTTAACTCTCAACAAAACATATTGGACAACTTGACTTCATGTCATATCATAGGTAGACATTTCACTATTCACTCAAATTATGGATATAATTAAGGCCCTATTTTGAAGGGATTTGGTTTCTATTTTGCGGGTTTCGGTTTCAAAAATATGGTTTGGGTGGTTTCGGCGAAATTTTTGAAACTTCATTGGTTAGGTTTGGGATGTTAGGTTTTGTGATTTTGAAAAGGCTGAAACCTTACTTGGATTGGGTTTAGATGTTAGGGGTTTGGGGAAAAAGAAGGTGATCGGTGATAAATCAATATACTTTTATAGAGTTTGAGGGGGAAGAGTATGTGGTAAATGTGAAATCAAAGTTTTATAGATTTCAAGAGTTTGTGTAAGAGTTTCTGAATGAGTTTGTGATGAATTTCATGAGTTTTGTCAAACTCCATTTGAAAGAGTTCTGACTCAGTTTCGCGAAACCTGCAAGACCTGGCCAAAACTCATCCAAATTGGCCTATCTTTTTATTCACATGCACTACTAGAAAAAGGGAGAAATTTCGATGGATTTGTCATAAATCCCGTCGAAATTTACATATTTCGATCGAATTTTCGACTGAAAGAGGCCGTCAAAAAAAATGTCGTCGAAATCACAATTTCGACAGAATTTTCGACTGAAACAATTTTGACGGATTTTGGTTTCCGTCGAAATTTATATTTTCTTATAGATACTTTTCGACATATTATTTCAACCGAAAATACATCGGTCGAAATTAATTACGATTGCTTTTTATTCGATCAAAATTTCCAATTTTTCTTGTAGTGATGAGTTAATATATTAATTTGTTAATTTTCTTAAAATAATCTAAATAACTGATTTGGTTTTTCCACATTGCATAAGAAAACAAATTAATTTATTGGTACATTCATTATTTTTTCGAACAAAGGCATTGCTATTACGTTGGAGTACATATTTTCAAAATGTGAAGAGAGTTTGTGAGAATTTGTCCAACATTCGGAAGATAAAGAAGTCATCACTAAAATAGTGTTTACTAAGGTCAAGAGCACTATGTCAAATGAAAGCTAAGTACTAATATATATAATATATATACATTTGAGTAGCTTTTGTACTATTTCCTGTAGAAAGAAATATATGCATAAGATAATTCAGTTATTTTCTTGAAGAGTAAATCGTGCTTTTGGTCCTCCTTATGGATTAACTTTTGCACTTTCGTCCCTCTTAAATTTTTTGTAGCAGATTGGTCCCTCTTATCAATATGGTGTATCACATTCGTCCCTCTTATAACACATTCGTCCCTCTTAAATACAAAATACATCACTTAAATTCAAAATATATTTTAAAGTGGCCAAAAGTTGATGTATTTTTCATTTAAAAGGGACTAATGTGTTACACTATATTGATAAGAGGGACGAATTTGCTACAAAAAATTTAATAGAGACGAATGTGTTATAAGAGGGACGAATGTGATACGTACACTACATTGATAAGAGGGACCAATCTGCCATAAAAAATTTAAGAGGGACGAAAATGCAAAATTTAACCCATAAGGAGGACCAAAAATGCTATTCACTCTTTCTTGAATGCCATGTGGTTCTGTTCCAGTGCAAAATAGAATTGAATATTGGGTTTCATTGTAGTCTAAAAGCTAGTCTTTAAGGGCAAGTCCAATGCAAGAATGTAAATTTGAGTAAGCAAAATGCATTATAGAAACTCAAATAGTATTTTGCATACCCGAAAAAAGTCTTTCATTCCAATGCATATGTATGCAAAATAAATATGCATTTTATTTTGAATTTTTTTTTAAATAATCCATTATATTTATGAATTTATTTTTTTCCGAGATCTTTAATGAATATAAAACAAAATTTTAAGTAAGTGGGAAAATTCAAATTTAAAAAATTATAAATTAAGCGCAAAATTCAAATCTTGGAGACATTAAAAATTAAATTTCATTATAAATATGCGGGTACTTTCAAATTTCAAATTTTGAAACTTCAAATAGACTGAAAAATTCAAATTATTTAAATTCATTTGAAAACTCAAATAAAATTAATCTAATTTAAATCAAATTTGATACATTACGAAATGAATATAAATAATAATATTACAATCTTACCTCACAAGTTGGTAGTTATTTGCTCACTACACTATTCATTCCCTCTAACTTTTCATTCCCATTTCTCTCTCCTCCAAAGTTTGTAAATATAGGATCCCAAAGTTGAAAATGTAAAATATATCTAAATTTCCTTATCCACATTAGAGTGGAAAAAATGTATGCAAATTGAAAGTTAGGGCTTTGCATCTCCATTTGCTCACTTGCATTGGGCTTGCAAACAGGGGTGGATCAAGGAATCTTGTTAAGAGGGGGGGTCTAAAGTAGATACACAAAATCATTTCCAATCAAACACTCAAACGTAAAAATTATATTTCATTCACGAGAAAATCTACGACGAGATATAAAAACGAGGAGGTGAAGTTTGACAAAAATGATTTCATAAGTTACTTTAATTACATATGATACTCATCACGAACTTGTTATATGTGACGAAAAAAATGGGGTAATGTGAAAACATATTCGTCACATTTGACTGTTTTTTGTGAGAAAATTAAGTATGTGAGGAAAACATTTTTTGTCAGAATTTTTATTTGTTTTGCAAGGGACATTTCTTTTTGTGTGCGACGAAATTTTTTGTCATATTGGCGTTTTTGTGACGGAACATTTACTTTTTGCCACAATTTTTTTTGTGGCAAAAAGTTTTTTTTTTGTAGTGCATCACATATTCTCGTGAATCAACATATCTCAAAACAATCATTATTTGCTCCCTATAGTTTCACTTGAAGAAGTATTGACCATGTCTTTTTTAATTGATGACGCCGTCAACTTAAGATTATCCGGGGCATTCCTTAATATAATGGCTCTAACAACCCTTATTTTTTTTTTTTTTTTTTTTTTGGTACAATAACAACCCTTATTTTAAACCGCAAAAAAACTTAAAAGTTCAAAGAAGTTTTCTTGGTTGCTTGAAATTTCAATTCATCATGTACACGAATGCAAGTTTTTGTTTAAGAAGAAACTGAACGCAATCGATTGATGCAATCAATGAAATTCGATAGCCATCCGACAAGGGTTTTTTGGATGATTTGGACTTATATTGTGTCAAGTTTTTTAGTTTAACTTAAAATTGAGCCAGTTATTTTATTTGAGCTGAGATGAACAAGCGATTTGAATTAAATTATTATATTTAAACTTGTATTTTTTAACCAAGATAAATATTACAACTATATTAAAAAAAAAAAAATTTTGAGGGGGGTCTATAGACCCCTAGTCCAAATGTGCATCCGCCATTGATTGCAAATTATCTTCACTTCATTTTTGCAAATTCTATTTCAAGATTTTCTAACATACTATATTACTCCAGTACTCTATGCATAATTAAAATATTGTTTTAGTATCCAAATTTATTAAAAGAACAAAAATTAATATGGGATTTTTTGCACTTTATACCCCCGAAATATGAGAAATAGGCATTTTGCACCCCCGAAACTTAGATTTAGCACTTTACACCCTCAAAATATGAAAAATGCAGCACTTTGCACCCTCTTTTATTTTCAGGCAACAATTCATTGGCAAAATCAGTAATTCAATTATAAATTTTTGGCACTTTGCACCCCGAAATAAAATTAGCACTTTACACCCTAAAATTAAGAATAAATCAGCAACTTGCACCCCCAAAACCAATAAATGGGCAATTTGCACCCCGAAACACAAAATTAACACTGAACACCCTCAAATAAAAAATAAACTCAAACCCCTCGTTTTATCCGGCAAAGTTGACCATCGGGGTGAAAAATATCAAAGGCAAAATAGATAATATGCAACAACTTTGATGTGATATGTATAATTGACGATCAAACATATTGTTTTTCAGTTGTAAAAAATATTACATACTTGAATTTCTTTATTAAAAATGCAGTTAAGCATGAATGACTTATATACTTTTCACATATTTATTTAAATTCCAAAGTTTCGGAAAGAAAAATAAAACCTATATTTAGAAAGGCCCAACAAGAGAAATCTGTTAAAACTAAAGAAGCCCATCGAGCTAGCTAAATGGTTTTAATTGTTGATTGAAGCCTACTGCTTCAGTCTATACGCTACTGCATTTATTTGTTTTCCTATAGATCTAATAATATTAAATAAAACATTTTTTTAATATGAAAATATAGGGTAAACCAAGGTTTATTATATTTTTAAATTTGTTATTTTCCAATATATGGAGATGCATTATTATTTTTGAAGGTTCTTAAATACATGTTTTATTTAATTACATTATTGGGTTCATATGGATATTCAGAATTTAGACCTGACTTAATTACTTTCAAACCGCGTTGGATATATTAAGTGAGAATCTTTTCGAACATGAATTTTAATTTTTGTCAATTATTATTTGGCATCTCCTCCAACTAAAATATTACTGCTTTTTACCGAATCATATTGTATCATGCATATAATATTATTCTAGATTATATATGTCTTATATCTATAATAATTATCAAATGTGAACTTTCTTATTTGCTTTTATTTTAGTATGGAAAACTGAATCGATAATAATGGGCTACTATATGGCAATCTGGCCCAGGTGTATGATCTGGGCCTAAACGGCTTAAATAAGAAATATATTTTGGTCCAGGTAATATATGTAAGAAATTACAGGTCGGGTTTGAATCATCATCCGACCTTGCATATTTGGTCCGAATTAGGGAATTGGTTCCTTTTTTGTTTACTTGGAGAAACGATAATTATAAATATCATTATATCAACAAATTCTATTTGACCACTGGCGAATTGCAAGAATATTTAATTAATAAATATAAAGAATTTATATAAAAGCCAAACAATTTTGACTATAACTTTTCTTAACCTAAATCATAAAGTCAATAACGCAAAAGTTCATAATCTTCATAAGTACATCTTTTATTTCATATGAGGTTTTTGACATTTTTGCAATTAGGAAAGTTTTCATAATTAGTTTAGTTTTTTTTTTTTTTTTGAGAAAATTAAGTTTTCATTCAACTAGAAAAATTAGAATTTACAATATTCATAATATGAGAAGGTAACGCATTTGAAGTATAAGAGTCCCTCAAAGAAAGTCGTGTCACTTCATGAGCCACTTGATTTATGTTTCTGCCAATAAGTTTTCATATTTGGTTTAGCTAATTCAATATAAATCACAGTGAGCTTTTTTGTTTCTCGTTTTTTTTTTTTTTCTTTGTTATCCAAGGGTTTAATTTATTTCGAGGCGGGTTGGGCACATTATGTGGGAACCTCTCCCAACAGGGACTCGAACCTGAGTCCGTTACTTTGTAGTGACTAGTCCCTTCCACTAGACCAATCACTTATTGGTTTTATCGTCTTTTTCAACAAAATATATGTATCCTCTTATTTGGTTCTGGGCTTTGATTTTGAGTAAGTGTAAATTAGAAGATGGTGTACCGAACTATCCTCTTAAAAGTCATGAAAATGGCAGATGAAGTCATCTTGACTTGAAAATTGTTGAAAATATGACCGATATAACAAATATTGCGTACGATGGATATAATCTAATTTACGAACGATTAATGTAATTTAGCTTTAATTTTATCATGACCCAGGAACCAAGAAATTGGGACCAAACTATTTATTCTACAATTAGAAGCAAAGCAAATATAGCCATTTCTGGTCAAAAGGAAATGTGAATAAATTCACCCTATAATTTTTCCTCTTTCTAAGAGAAGATGAAGACTTTATTGACAGATTAAGGAGACAAGACTTGCTTTTGGCGTGAAATTTAGAATTAAGGAAAAAAACAGTGATATAGAAAAAGGTCGCTCCTAGACCTAGCTACGTAGCTAGTAATAGTAGCAGCTTCTTGTAAAAGGAAAAAAAATATACTTCTCCCTCCAAAAAGTGAATTTTTTTATTTTATTGTTTTTACTGTTATATATATCCTTATAAATATTGGTTAAGACTTGAGAGTACATTTATGTGAAAGAGTAATTTTGAAAGAAAAAAAATACACTTAATTATGAAAATGAAATATTGTCTGGGAACATCATAATTAAAAAGGGTTCATTATGCATATATGTTTTAATATGTATAACAAGTGAATCATTATAGCAAATTCTTCAAATAGCTAAGTAGTGCTTGTGTTTAATTGCTTTTTTTTTTTTTTTTTTTTTTTTTTTTCTTATGTTTCAATTTAATTGTACCTTCTTTTAGTATTCCTAGCCAGACCAAATTGTCACCATCCTCTACTTAGAAAAGTAAGTAATAATTTATCTCGGTATTTTAATAAACAAAGGTAATTTTATTTTGGTTTTTTATTGTGTTAATTCGTATTACATGTAAAAACTTGGAAACTGACTTTCACAATACTAGAAAAAGGCAAAATTTCGACGGAAATAAATCAATCGAAATATTTGATAAAATTTCGACAGAAATAAAATCCTTCGAAATATTTCGACAGAAATAAAATCCGTCGAAATTAATTTCCACAGCAATAAAATCCGTCGAAATTAATTTCGACTGATTTAAATTCGGTAGAAATAATTTGGGGAAAAAATTAAAAAAATAAATAAATAGAAATTTCGACGAAAACTAAAATCCGTCGAAATTTTTTAAAATTTTCGACGGAAACTAATATCAGAGGATGATTGATTTCAGACCAAATTGTCACCATCTTCGACTTATTTTTGCGTTTTCTACTTTATAAAGCCGAGGATGATTGATTAAATGAATTGCACATCACATACGCATTTGAATACCAGTGTTATTTTTATAATTTGTGTAAATCCATATGTATCTACTTGTCGATCGATATATTATGGTACAAATATATATATGATAAAAAAAAATCCTCGGCTTTTCGAGATAATCTGTTTTATTTTTTATGTTTTAAAAACTAAGATGGTTTGGGTAACGTAGTCGAACAATCTTAATTTGCAACCGAGTAAATTGAATTCATCTTCTCCATTGCTAATAAGATTGCAATATAATGGTGAAATAAAGTCAACATAGTAGCAAAACCTTATGATGCTCAAGTTAATAAAGTGTATATTGAAAGTACAAAGGCGTAGATAAAGTGGAGACCGAATGAACAATTGTTGTACCGTGTCTATACCTAAAATTTGGTTGGCACAAAGACGGGGTAAATTAGGATTCAATGGAAAAGACTTCATCATGAACAATTTTCATACCTTGTCTATACCTAGCAGGGCCGGCCCTAGACATTCGGGGGCCCTAGGCGAATTCCAATTTTGGGCCCTTTGTTATAAAAAAGATCGATTTAATCAATTTATTTTTTAAATGCAAAAATACTAATTAAATATTGATATATTCTTTTCTCTAGCATATTGTTTTTTAGATAGATAATTAAATAAAAAATTCATTTAATTTTTAAAAGATTCAACCGTGAATTCTTTTTATAATTTTTAATATTAAAAATTAATCGAAGCAAATTTTACAAGTATATGTACACCTTAACTCTATTTCATTATCATAATTGATTGCTTGATTTTATTTCATTTCGTGACATTCTTAACTCTATTAATTATATATTATCATGTATATAAAAAGTTATACATCATATATAAAATTAAGAAAAAGACACACATACATATAAAAATATGGATGGAGCTAGACCAATTTTATTCGGGGCAAAATTCTTTTTTGCAATGTACTAAGTGAGAAAATAATAAGCAAAAAAATCGTATTCTTTTTATAATTATTCAGAAAGAAATTTTTTAAAAGTACTTGTTAAGAAGAAAAAATTGACAAGAAATCATTAGGAAAGGAAAGGGACTTAAAGAATAATTACTACTAAAGGAAAATAAAAATAATGAACAATTATTACAAAAGATAAAAAGTTAAAAGAACGTAGAACAATCAAAATATAGAAAAAAAGTTAATATTAGTATTTGAACCCTAGACCTCCCACTCATAAAGAGAAAATCTTACTAAATGAGCCAAGTTACACATTATGTACATAAGATTAATAAAATTAAAAATATTTAATTTTTAAATTTTTCTAAAGGCCTATATATAAATTTTGGGGCCCTCTGAACCGGGTAGGCGCCGGCCTAAGTTGCCTAGCACTTGGGCCGGCCCTGATACCTAGAACCGTTTGACGTGATTAATCGACAATGTACTCCCTGATTTCTATCCATCATAATTAATGGAGACATCTTGTCTATTACCATAATTGTCTCCATAATGACCCAAGTTTAATGTTGCTATTAAGTTGAAATAGACATTCCTTCCAAAATCGTCTTAACTTCAGAGATGTCAATTGGCTCTCGAGTAGTTCTAACTTGTATATTTTAAGGTTGAGATTACCCAGTTGAGCTCGCAGACAGTGATTAAATTTCATTACTTTATTATAAATCGTTCACTCGCACTTGAACATCCCTATATCACCAATCTTTTCAAACAAAATAATGATACGTAAGGGCTTCTCTAATCCTAAGCCATCAAGGTGGGTAACCAAATACCCATTTGATGACTGCTAAAGTGTTTTGAGATCCCTGCAAATGTTTATAATTCCAATACACAAACATCAAAATGGAACATCAATTTTAAAAATAATTAAAATTAAGTCAAATTGATACTAAAACAAAATTAAACTCACTTAACCTTAACATAAACCTGAACCTAAACACGCTTAACATACTAGATGCACACGCATTGCGCGTTTTCATTTGATTTACTATATTTCTATCTTCTAATTTTACGACAATAGATTTAAATAATTAATAAAGTGAATTAATTTAAAATCCAAATACACACAATATAGCCTCAAATTTGCTGTCAAATTATATAACATCTTGTGTCATTCTTCTTGCCATGTGGCCTTGCTTAATTATACAACTAACATCTTGTTTGTTTCAATTTTTAATTATAAATAAAATTATAATATGTTAAGTCTTTTAACTTATTATGCCTCATAATCTAGTTATACCTTATGATTTCTAATCTAACTATTTATGAAAATATTTTAGTTCAAATTTTATTTTGTTTAAGTCTTATAACTTCTAATGTCTCCTAATCCAACTATACTTCTTGAGTTTCTTTGGCTTTTAAAAATCACATAGGAGTATTTTAGTTGGCACAAAAAAATTAAGCAATATTTATGTTTTTATAATAATAGAGATAAATATGTTTTCTCCCAGTATTATCTCATTTAACCTTCACTCATTCTCCACCTTTCTTAATCCACCGCCACACCCCCACCCACACCTCTACTTCGGCCGCTGCCACCCCCACCCCCACCCCCACCCCCACCCCCCAAAAATAAAAATAAAAACTCCAATCACTCTTCCACCTTCCTCTCCGCCGCCCTCCCCCTCCAATTATCCGGTGACCTGAACTTATAATTTTTACCATTTCTTCTTTTGCCTCTCTTTTCGATTTCAGATTTGAATATTTGTAATAATTTTTTTTTCCTTTTTGTTTTAATTTTCTGTATTTTTTATTAATCTAGATCTATATCTACACGTGTAATTCTTTTGTTGAAAGTGATGTTTAATCTATTTCAACGGATCTTTTTAAAAAAAAATATTACCATTGTTCATTCTCAATGTGACCGTTGGAGTGTGAAAAATTTCCTACCAAAATTTGGGGTCAAGAAGAATTGGCCCTATCTTTGATGGCAAGAGGATGTTGATATCATTTGATGGCTGTAATAGGGCCTCCATTAGAGCTCACCTTTTTTTATTTTAGTCCTCAAACTGAAAGTTGATGGGTTTGATGATCCATATAAGGTATCCATTAGAGATGTCCTACGAACATGTGATTGGTCTAGTGGAATGGAGTAGTAACTACAAAGTAGCGAACCCAAGTTCGAATTCCTGTTGAGAGAGATTCTCAGTTAATGTGTCTGACGCGCATCAAAATGAATTAAGATAAAAAAAATTATATGTAACTATAATACATTAATCTACACAAAATTGTTAAAATATTTAGATATTATATTTATTTTCCCTTTATCCAAAGCAATATAATCAAAATTAAAAATATTTAGTTTATGATGAATATTTTTCAAGATAAACTATAATAGGGGAAATACTTTAATAAACTATAATAAAGTTTATGATGAATATTTTTCAAGATAAATTTTTTAGCTATCAAATCCTATAGAAAAATATTAAATTATAAGGAAAATGTGTCTTTAAAAATTAAAAATATTTAATTTAAATTAAATTAAATTTTATATTTGATGGAAATGAATTGTAAATTATTAACCGTAGCAGTCATTCCCAAAAAAAGATACAAGAATGTTATGGTATTTACACCCTAAATCAATACAAAATGTGACCGGCTACTTTCACCAGTCTAGTAGGTTATGGGTGATTTTTTTATTATATTTGATTGGTTATGAGGCATGAACTCTTGGGAGTTTTCCACAACTACAACTCCTCCTAGCCATGCCAAAATAAATAACTAAAAATAAGAAACCTAATTAACAAAAAATACTAATAAAAAAGATATATTGTCTTGGATGCTCCTGCATCAGTCGCTCAGGGTTGGAAATAACTCGTCCACGAGTTCACAGCAGTGTCATCAAGATCCACAAAACTAGGACGAACTGACGATGACGGTCAATCAAGCCTCGTACTTGGGTTTGTCCTGTCCCTCCCGTGAATTCCTTAGCTGTTTCCACCGCGTCGTCATATGCTGGGTTAAATCCTCAACTTGCCTCTGCAAATCCTCAACCATTAATTCCTTGGAGTGAACTCTTTGATCACGGTGTGGACTCCTCAACATCACCACAACTCAGTCCTTAATCCTAAACGTTACAATCACGGTGCTGAACTTTCACAGCCGGAACCCGCCCACGACAACCATGCTCACGACCACAAGGAAAGGAAAGATTTGAAGCTCTGATATCAACTGAAGCCAGACAAAATAGCGATTATGGTGAGAGTGGTCGTGAAAAATAAAAACATAAATATGTCCATAATTATTGGAGACGACTACGAAGGGGGAAGGGGAAGGGGAAGGGGAAGGGGAGTGGGAGGGGGGAATGAGATATTTTTGCCCCAACGATTGAAGATGGCCTAATGGTAAAATAAAAGCAACATAGACGCAAAACCATATGATGCTCAAGTTAATAAAGTGTATACTGAAAGTACAAAGACGGATATAAAGTGGAGACCGAATGAACAATTGTCGTACCATGTCTATACCTTAAAATTGTTTGGCACAAAGAGGGGGTAAATTAGGATTCAATGGAAAAGGCTTCATCATGAACAATTGTCATACCTTGCCTATAATACCCTACAACCGTTTGACGTGTTTAATCGACAAGGTACTCCCTGATTTCTATCCATAATTAATGGAGACATCTTGTCTATTACCATAATTGTCTCCATAGTGACCTAATTTTAATGTTGCTATTGAGTTGAAATAGTAATTTCTTCCTTACCAAAAAAAATAAAAATAGGTCAATTGGCTTTAGAGTAGTTCTAACTTCTATAGTTTAAGGTCGAGATTATTCATTTGAGCTCGCAGGCTGTGATTAATTTTTCATTATTCTATTACAAATCGTCCACTCGCACTTAGACATTCCTATATCACCAACATGTGGTTGATTTAGTGGAATTGACTAGTCACCACAAAGTAACGAACTCAAGTTCGAATTCCTGTTGGAGAAGCTCCCACTTAATATCTACGACGCGTCTCGAAATGAATTAAACCATTGGATAATAAAAATAAAATTGTTCAAATATTTACCTATTATATTTTTTTCCCTTTATCCAAAGCAATATAATCAGAACTATTTCCCCTATTATCTCCATCTCCACCATCACCTTTCACTCCTGAATCTAACTGCATATCCAATACCCAACCCCACATCTTCAACCTTTTCAGATACTCCACGTGTCCCCCATCAATTGGCGGTGATCAAACCACCCTCTATCCCTTTCCACACTCATGACCACACCGTCTGCCATAAAAACACACACCCCCAAAAAACACACACACACCCCGGTCCACCTAAACCGGTCAAAGCATCCCCGAACCAGTCAACCACACCCCTCATCGGTATCCCAACACCACCCAATCACATCCATCCACCTGTCACTCCCCCCAAAGAATCCAATGACACCCCTCCACTATAATAAAGCACTTAATCCCCACACTCCTTTTATTCCTTACTTGTGTCCCCAGCAACTGAAAACAAAAATGGCGCCAAATTCTTTACCGGCAAGTTTTCAGTTATTTTTCACCGCCGCCTTCTTCCTCATCCTCCTCCTCCACCTCCACCACTGCTCCGCCTTCGGACAAAATTACCACGATGCCCTCCGCAAGAGCATTCTCTTCTTCGAAGGCCAACGCTCCGGCAAACTCCCTCCCGATCAACGCGTCCGGTGGCGCAGAGACTCCGGTTTGCACGACGGCGCCTCCGCCGAGGTAACACTTCTCATTATTATTAATTTATTAATTAATTAAATTACAGATGTATAGATCGATTAGCCATGTGATTTTTTTTTTATAGGTGGATTTGACGGGAGGATATTACGATGCGGGGGACAATGTGAAATTCGGATTTCCGATGGCGTTTACCACTACATTGTTGTCGTGGAGCGTAATCGACTTTGGGAAAAATATGGGGGGCGGAGAATTGGGAAATGCAATTAGGGCGGTGAAATGGGGTACGGATTATTTGCTTAAGGCTACAGCGCACGACGGCGTCTTTTATGTACAGGTTGGGGATCCGTTATCGGATCATAACTGTTGGGAAAGGCCTGAGGATATGGATACTTTGAGAACTGCGTACAGGATTGATGCGAATAATCCTGGATCCGACGTAGCCGGTGAAACCGCCGCCGCTCTCGCCGCCGCGTCAATTGTTTTCCGGTCACGTGACCCGGCGTACTCCAGGCTGCTACTCAATCGTGCTGTTAAAGTGAGTTTTCGGTACATTACTCTTTTTTTGTTCTTTATTTGAAGAAACAGAGCTTTTATTCGGTACACGTGATTTGAGCAGGGGAGAAAACAGAGTGCATATAGTATAGTTGAAATTAATTTTAGTAGTATTTGTTTTTTAATTTTAATTTGATGAGTTTGAGTATTTCAATGAGTTTTGACGTTTACGCAGAAAAAACTGAAACTGCATTTATATTTACTGATATTTTTGATGGGTTAATAAATACTGTACATTAGAGTGGATATTTGACATTGCCATATCAGTGTGAAGTGTTTTCACATAGAAATATGGTTATTTCTACTTTTAGTAGATTTTTAATTTCATAGAAACAATTGCTGAAAATTGATTTGATCATATTATCTTGTGATTTACCAATTATTTTAATTAAATCCAATTGTTTTGCTGGTAGTTAGTATTTTGTTATTTCAATTTTTGAAAATCTTAGATGTTATACATCTTGCAATACATTTGTACATGGATGCATTTTTCAGTTTTCATTTTTATTTTGTTTTTAGTATACTTTGAAAATCTATTAATAACGAAGGGCATATTATTTAAGGCACAAATTAATGCGAAAAGGAATCTTTCTATATGTGATAATTGAGGTGCATGTATTCTCAAAATGTAGGTATATGTACCCACAAATATTTTAATTATAATAAATTCGTATAAGGTATATGGAACACCACACATTTGTAAATTACTCCACTTGATTTGACTAATAAAGTCATGAATGTAATTTGTAAAGCCTAATAATGTGTAAATCAGCTTAATTAGTGGCAACATACAATGTTACTACAAAACATGTTCCCCTAATTCCATGCATTAAAAAAAGTGATTCTACTTAATGTTGTTTCCTCAAATTGTTAATCTCTCCTTTTTTTTTTATTTGTTGCTTTCACAAATTTTAAAAACTTTGTTTACTTTTATTTATCGTTTCAAAAGTTTAATATAATATTTTTCTATCAATTTTACCATTCTTCTTAATGTTTAATGTTAATTATTGTTGTGATTATTTGATTAAAATTATATTTTGAGGTTTTTATTTAAAAAGCATTTCATAATATTTGTGCAATTCTTCATAAGGAAACGAAAAATGAAAGGGAGAAATTTTTTAAAGGCTCATTTTACAAATAATATTGACCGTTGTGTGTGAAAATGGCTTTTGGCAATTTTAGGTGTTCGAGTTTGCTGACAGACACCGTGGTGCGTACAGTTCCAGCCTACACTATGCTGTCTGCCCTTTTTACTGTGACAATAATGGTTATCAGGTAAAATTACTCATGCAATTATTAAAATTAATAATTAGAATTAAATATTTCATGTTTTTTTTTTATTTTTTTTTTTATAAATGTGTATATTATGTAGGATGAATTGCTTTGGGGTGCGGCATGGTTGCACAAGGCGTCGCGGAGGCGGGTATACAGAGAATACATAGTGAGAAACGAGGTCGTTTTAAGAGCTGGAGACACTATTAATGAATTCGGATGGGATAATAAACACGCCGGGATTAATGTGCTTCTTTCCAAGGTTCGTCTTTTAATTTTAATTATTAGTATTAAATTAATATTATATTTATATTGATGTTATATGCCCTGTATATATACTACTGTACTTTTGTCTGTACTTATCAAATCCTTGTCTCTACTAGTGTCTTTTTATTCTTTCTTATTTTATTATTATCATATTTTACAATTTTTTATTAAAATATATCCAATTGAAGAAAGGATATCTATTGGTTTGCCAATCACATGGAGTACATAATTATTAATCATTTTAGTGGGACTACACAAATATGAGGTGTGGGGGTCTTCCTTATGAGTGAATAAGCCCGCCCTTTTTGTTGGAAATTATTCTATGGTTGAAAATTTAATTACAACACACCCGTGAATCATGCTACATTTATATTAGTTTAAATATCAATATGTTTATGTAGCTCGATAAGTTATCCTTCAACTTATCGACTCGAGCTTGAATTGAATTTAAAGTTTATCTAATATCCCAAGTAAAAAATTTATAGTAAGTAAACCATAAATTAATAAAAAAATAAAAAGTTTTTTGGTCTGCAATTAATTAAAATAGTACTATTACAATTAGACAAAAGAATTCCATGATCTAATAAAAAGAATGGAAACATGCATTATGCGTTATGCCTTAAGTTTGTGGGGGCCACAATTCACTGCTGCATGCATGTGCAAAAAGATGAGGAGAGGACAGTTCTACTTCTAACCCATTCATCATATGGTTCTCTGCTCCAATATTTGCTTTTGCTGATAAAAGTAACTGTCATTACATTTCTTCATTGGACTTGGTTTGTAGCCTCTTAGATTTAAGGAAGATTTTCACATGTGCCCTGTTTGTTTTTTCGTTTTTCTTTCCTCTTGTTTTGCACTAGTACTCTTCATGAAATGACTAGTGCTTATGTTGTTTGAGAATGAGCCCAATCAGGACCATGTCCTTTTATTAGTACATTTTTCTTTTGAGGAAAAAATATTTTTAGTATTAAAATTTAGTCCAGAAAATATATTTGATACCAAATTTTTCAAAAAAACGCATTTCATACCATGATTCACATGTTTTTGACACATTTAATTTTCCTGATCAATTTTTGGATGAAATTCAGCATGTGCCCGTTAATTTAACAATGGTGGGTCTTTAAAACCTGTGCCTGAATTCCGTTCGAAAATTGACGACAAAACTAAAATGTGTCAATCGGTGTGAATAATGGTATGAAATGTATTTTTTGGACTAAAGTTTGTTATCAAAGATATTTTCCCCTCTTTTTCCTTTTATTTCAAATCTTTTTATTAGAATTTAAGTTTTGTATGTAAACTAACAAAATTCACTATTTTTTTGTATGTGACAGGAGGTTTTAATGGGTAGAGCAGCAGATTTAAAATCTTTTCAGATAAATGCAGATGAATTTATTTGTTCTGTGTTGCCAGGATTTTCTCATACCCAGGTTCAATATTCCCCAGGTACAATTTTACCTATTTTTCCCCTTTTTTTGATGTTGAAATAGATTGATATTTATTAAATGTTATAAGTGGAGACATTTAATTTCTTTGTATTTGATAATGTGAATAAAAGCTGATAATTTTTGTCTTGTTTTAATAGGGGGGCTGATTTTCAAAGCTGGAGGAAGTAACATGCAGCATGTAACCTCCCTATCATTTCTGCTTCTGGCTTATTCTAATTATCTAAGCCATGCCAATCACGCCGTGCCATGTGGCGAGACCTCTGCCTCCCCTGCTCTCCTCAAACGATTGGCCAAGCGTCAGGTATAATTAATTTCACATAATATAAAATAAATGTACATGCAAAATAAGCCATGAAGACAATGTGACGAACGTAAATTCAAAGTCGCACGAAGATAAATATAAATTTCTTATATAGAAAATTAAAACTTAATTATAGTCCTTCATATACTCTAAAAGATATAATGAGATTAACAAAGTTTTAGTTTAAACTCAGCTCGAATCCACTATCCGAATTAAAATATTAAGGTACTTATGTATGCTTATAATGTTGTACATTTAATCGATTAAGATTTAGATTAAGTTGGACAATTTTACCTTTTTTTTGCTGTACAATTTTATCGTTTATATCATTATAAAAAATTGAATTACTCCAGTTTGAAATTGATGAATGAATAATTTTATGACCTACATAAATCCAAATAGAAATTAAAACACCAACTACATGTACGGTCAACAATTGTCTGAATTCAATTTCCTGTCAAAATTATTGCCCCATATTCCCATCTATATCAACATTATCTGAATATGCCATTAATTCTTAAAGTTCTGACAAGGTCACAAGATTTGTTTCATTTCTATTTGGTCATTATTTTTATTCCTATATTGGGCCTACTAGGTGGACTACATTCTTGGGGACAATCCATTGAGAATGTCTTACATGGTGGGCTATGGGCCACGTTACCCACAAAGGATCCACCACCGGGGCAGTTCGTTACCATCGGTACAGGCCCACCCGACCCGAATAGGATGCAAAGCCGGGTCTCGTTATTATTTGAGTCCAAATCCAAACCCGAATTTATTGGTCGGAGCGGTTGTGGGTGGGCCCAATATCTCAGATGCTTTCCCAGACTCGAGGCCTTACTTTCAGGAGTCCGAGCCCACGACTTATATTAACGCACCACTAGTGGGCCTGTTGGCCTACTTTTCGGCCCATCCTTGAGAGTTCATCTTTCAAAATGAAGAATTTAATTATATTGGGAGTGGTGGGCAAAGGTCACCCTCTTCTCTATTACATATATAGTGATAATTACTATTAATTATTATGTAATATTAATATGTATTGGTTATCACAATTGGTTATAAGTGGAGAAATTAGATGTTTTCTAGTTTGGTATGTGAAGTTAAGGGCATCAAGTTATTATATATATATATATATTCTAAGGGTTAAATTTATATTCTAGTTCGTATTATTTCTAATGCCTAATTATGTATATTTGGGTTTGAGTATGCACATACATAACATCCACAATTATTACACATTAGATGTGTGACTAATCAAACAAAATTCATTCATTTTTTATTTTTTAGAATTACAATCTTTGAGTGGAAGAGTTCCACCAAATAATTAATTGGTTAAAATTGACTTATGGGATCTAAATTGATACGTTGATGTGTCATGTAAAAAGCTGATGGATGTGAAGTTCAATGAGTCATCATGTGTCTCACAACTTATTCCATACCCGATGCAAGAATGAAGTTTGAGCTTAATGCAAATGGTTAAAATATTGTTTGCCTTATATGATCATCAATCAAATAAAAGTCATTTCATGTACCAATTCTTGCATCTTCTACTACTGATGGGGTAACAACTAGTTTTGGTATGTTGGGAGATATCATTATTGTCGGACCCAATTCCTACATTGCATTTGCAGGTAAAAGAATAATTGAACAAACATTGAATACAATAGTACCCGAAGGTTTACAAGGGGCTGGATATTTATTCCAGAACGATTTATTCAACATAATCGTATCACGTAATCTTTTAAAAAGTGTTCTAAGTGAGTTCTTTAAGCTTCACGTTTTCGTTCCTTTGAATTCAAATTGAACCAACCGCAGCGCACTAAGTTCAATTACTTTATTTGTAAAAGTAGTTAGCTTGAGGGAATCAAAGTAAATAAGAATGGAGTTTTCTTTGGTGACCTAAGATCTAATTGTATAAAGAATCAAAAGTGGTGGATAACTCTTTTTTTCTTTTACCTAGATTCCCGATTACTAATTAAGAAATCGCGATCAATTCAACAAGATAAAAGCGTGAGTTGTTCCTTTCGTGAAATATCAGAAAAATCAACCAAAAGATTTTAGGTTCAACTCCCACTAATGTGAATTTTTATCTAGTTTAATATTAATGTTTGGTAGTGGCTTATTATTTATAAATCTTTGTAATTGAGTAGTTATTGATATGATTTTTGATACAATGATTGATGATGAATGTATTAAAAAAAAAAAAAATTCTTATTATCATAACAATCACCAAGAAGTTGTACCTACTTGCTCGGATATAATTAATCAATCTAGGTCGGGATAACTTGTCACTAAACCATTTGGACAATAATATTGTCATGTCATTAATTATCAAAAGTGACAACATATATTATCAAAAATACTTGTCACTATTAGTTATTAATTAGTGACAATTTAGAAACTACAATTTGCCACTATTGCACTAAATGACGGATTCGAGGTTTTTTGGTGGGGTATTAACGTACAAACATTGTATCTTGTCATAAAATAAAATCAATATCAAATTTATGTAAATTGGAAAAAATATAAATGTGAAAGAGCAAAAGTATAAAATTATCAAAAAAATAAAAAAAGAGCAAAAATATATTTTATTACTAGGTATTCAAGTGTGAATTGAATTTGGGCTTTAAGCCTAGTCCAGTCCACTCCCTACTTTTGGAAAGAAAATTGGCCAATAGTGTAATAGTGTATATAATTATGTATATATATATATGTGCTTCCTAAAAATTATACTCTCTCCGGTTCATATTAATTGGCACATTTGCCAAATTTTTATGTTTCATATTAATTGGCATATTTGGGTTTCCAATGCAATTTTTTCCAATTTTACCCTTTCTTACATCTAGGTTGGGAAGTTCAAGAGTCATTAGGAAGGGTATCTTTGATATTTTACCATGTAAAAGTGATTAATCATGAGATTTCTTAATCTGTGTAAAAAGTAACAATGTGCCAATTAATATGAACCGGAGGGAGTATGAATATATGTAATAGAACCTTCAGAAAAAGGAAAAAAATATTGGTAGGGGTCAGGCCCCCCAAGACTACACATAAATCCGTCCTTGATTTGCCCTTGTCATAATAAGTAGGGTAAATTACGAATACCCCCCTCAGGTAAGCTCTAATTACAAAAATCATCCTCACGTATTGGATATTACAAAAATCCCCCTCAGGTTTGTCACCTTCTTACAATTAACCCCTTGCCCATAAAATATTCCAATTTTGTCCTTGGATGTTATTTGTATTGTTTGTAATGTCTTATAAATGTTAAAACTTGGGATCTAATTATTATATCTTTTTAATTAGAAAAGAGATAATTATATATTTACTAGCAGAA
Organism: Penstemon newberryi var. newberryi; assembly: GCA_030819805.1. NCBI lineage: Eukaryota > Viridiplantae > Streptophyta > Magnoliopsida > Lamiales > Plantaginaceae > Penstemon > Penstemon newberryi. The sequence continues at coordinate 74,318,696 of JAUALY010000001.1, read as the reverse complement.
TAATTGATAAAATTTATAATTGTCCATAAGTTTTAATAAATATTACAAAAGAAAAGGTATTTATATATTTATTAGCAATTTAAATTGTAAAATATTAAATTAAATAGAATTTTAATAATATATTTTATAAATATGAATTGTTTACACATTAGTTAAATGAATTTATTTTTTAAATTAGTAAATTTAATAAATTATATTGTATTATAAATTAGATATTTTAATTTATTAAAGTTTATATTGTATTATAAATTGAAATATTTATGTGAAATTATAAATTATATCAATTATTTTGGTGGTAAATATATGATTATTATTTTTATATTTACAAGATAAAACAATTAACACCCAATTTTTAAAATTTATAACATATTATAAACATTACAAATAACTTCCAAGGGCAAAATTGAAACATTTTAGGGACAAGGGGTTAATTGTAAGAATGTGACAAACCTGAGGGGGATTTTTGTAATACCCAATACGTGAGGGGGATTTTTGTAATTAGGCCTTACCTGAGGGGGGTATTTGTAATTTACCCTAATAAGTATTGTAAGTTTTTGTCGCTAAATGTATGCAAAACCTGACAACTTTCATATTATTACTAAATATTTTGTAAAAAAAAACACATAATTTTCTTATAATAATTCATTGCTATATTTCATATACACATTGAGATATTTATTAATACAAGTAATTCAGATCAAATGTATTGACTAATTATTAAAACTAACAAAGTGGTGTAATTTGCAAATTACTCTAAATAATAACTCTCTCAAGGTGATGGAACAAGATATAATTGCAATTCAACATTAATAGTATTTTCGTTATGTGTATAATATATACATGAATAGTCTCTTCTAATGACCAAAATAACTAGATTAATAAAATCCACGGCAATAAACATAAAGGAAAAAAGCACTTTAATTCCCCTTGAACTTTGGGATTTACACTTTTCTCCCTAACTTCTTTTTTTAGTTTGCCCCCTCAAATTTAGCAAATTTTTTTGTTCTATACTCACTACATGTGTATGTATATATACTTAAGGGCAATAAAGTCTATTTAAAATTATTATTTACACTGAGTTACTATATTGACGATAAATATCAACACTTATTAACAACTAAATTATAAATATCAACACTTATTAATAACTAACAGTGAGAATTCGAAAGGGAAAATTGCAAGTTTCGCAAGGGCTAGACTTGGAACAATATATAGTCCTTAAATAAACCAGAACGGTGAAAATTTGACAAAAAATTCCGCAAAATTTGACCCTCAGGCAGCGAAAGGTAGGAATCTACAATGTTTGAAATCGATGAGGAGGGTTTGTGAGAACTTAAAAATGTTAGGGATAAAAGTGAAAACGTACTCAAAGTTCAGGGGGAAAGTGCTTTTTCCCCTGAAAATAATAACTCTTAGACGGTGATTGTTACCGTGTAATCAACTTGTAATTACCTTTTGATTGTGATATTCATAGAAAATCATTTTCATTAATTGTGATATTCATACAGAATTATATAATAGATACAATTTTCTTTTTTCTTTTTCACGAAATAAAAGTATTGATTAATTTTGTTATTCTGATTTTTGTGATATTTTTTTCTCTAAATAAAATAAAATAAAAGTTTATTTAGTAATTTTGGTGGCATAGTCAATCTTAAACATGTTGACTACATTCACAAACATGTTATTCTTAATTTATAGTTTTGAAAAACTTCTTTTTGAATTTTTTCTCAGTAAAACTTAGATCACGGAAAAAAAAAAAAAATTGTCCTCATGTTGTTTTCAATTATTATCTAGAATGCTTACACTGCATCTCAAAAACACATTTGAAATAAAAAAGGATTAAGGTTTACTTGAAAAAAGGAAAATGTATTGACAGATTAATGAATTAAGTATTAACTTATTAAAAAATTGTACTTTCAAATCATTAACGTTTTAGTTTTTAAAAGGACTTATTTTGGAGAGCTGAAAAAACATACTATGTATATGAAATTATGGATATTCAACATCAAAGAAATTTTGTTTCATAGAATAATTTGTATATGAATCTTCCAACTGAACCAAAAATTCATGACTAGATTAACCATATATGGACAAATATATAGACTTGGTCAAATATATTCCAATTCTGCAATTGATACTTCAAATTAAGATATGGACAAATTATTTCAATATATAATTCTCCAATACTCATTTCTTGATTTCACAAAAATAATAGGCCTAAATTAAGTTCCGCTACGATCAAATTATTCATAATATAATGAATATTTGATTTTTGATTCGTGATTGGAACACTTAATGAAATATCAAATGATTGTCAAAATTATGATTATAATTAATTGAATTGGTATAGACAAATTCTACTTATACTCTGATTTTGTACACATTTTTGGTACTCTGATTTTCCTATTCTGGTACATAAGTTATACCTAGTATTTTTTAGTTCCGTGAATTTCAACCAATATCTGATATAGTTAAACATATATAATAAAAAACAAATAGTAATATATAATAATGTCATCCAATCACAAAATAAGTATAATGGCATAGCTACACCTTGTTAAGTGGGGGTGCAATGACCCCATTCAACTTTTGTAATTTATACCGAAATTATATGTATAATTATTGTAAAAATTAAATATATCTTATAATTGCTTTAAATGGACTTCACTCAATAAAATTAAAATTTATATGGTATGTGTCCATCTTTTAATAAAAATATATATTAATCTTCCACTAATAATTTTTTATGAATAAATATGTTAGTAGTACAAGACAAATCCCAATATCACTTTTTTCATATAAAAAATAACACAAACTTCGCAACAACTATTTCATCTTTATTTCTAATATTTTAACCCCACAAATAAACTTACTCAAAAAGAAAGGTGCAATCAAATAATGTATAATTCAAGAAAATATATAGGTTTAGCCTTTTCATATATATTAAAAGAACAAAAATTGATTGTTGAAGATAGGTACAAGGTATGAAGCATTTATATATATAAAGGTGAATAATTCAATATTTGTTAGTTGTGTACTTATTTTATATTAAAATTTTGCATAAAGAAAGTTTTTTCTTCTGGAAGTTTAATTTATATCAAACCATTAACTTAAGAATTTGGTCCACGGTTTGAATAATTGACTTTGTTAAAATTTTACTTTTCTTAAATTATTTCTCCAGTAATCTTTATTGGACTTAAGACTTTAATATAATATTATCATTACAGGTATATACTATTATCATCATGGTTTAAAATTTCGTTTCGAGAGTATGTTTTGGTTAGCTAAATATTGGAAACTTTTCGAGATTTTTCGAAAATATTTCAGAACATTAAGAAAAAATTGTAAAAAAAAAATATCAAATCAAGAAAATAAGAAAGTCTCAAGGCAAATAAATAGTTTCTGAATTACATCTTATTTTCGTTTCATTTGATTCAATAACATAAACTTTTCGATGTTTTCGACGAAAAAAATGAAAATTTTGATCAATACCAATACTTGCCATTTTTGGTAATAATCTAGCAGCCATTTGCTACACATTGACACGGTATACATGAAACCTTGGGCCGACCAAGTAAATTCCAAAGTATTTATAAAGACATGTAACTAGATCTATACATTTCATCATACATACCTTCTTACACTTATAATTTATTTCTTGATTTCTAAAATAGAAATATCACATCCTCAAATTAATTAGTTGAATTAATCATGGGGCAACCTAAAGTTCATGATTTTCAAAAATCTCCACCACCCACAACACCGCCAACCTACGACCAACCGCCGCTACAACCACAACCACAAAATTACAGCCAACAACCAGCGAATGACATACCGGTCCAACCAGGAGATATACCGGGCCAATGGTCCACTGGCCTTTGTGACTGCTTCAACGATGTCCCAAATTGTGAGTTTCATAATAACTATATATTTCGGTATAGTTACAACAATATTTTTTAGCAAAAAGTTTAAGTCTAGTTGTTCATATATTATATTAATTACTTTATAGAATTGTCACAAAAAAAAAAAATCTCTTGTAAATCTGTACCAACGGAAAATAATATTTCTTGTTGTTGTATTTACCTAAAAGAACTTTATCTAAATAACATTTTCCCTGGCCTAAATAACAATGAAAAATATTGGTCTATAGCCCTTGTTTTGTTGTAGTAATTTTTAGTTTTTAACCAAAGTTTCAAAAAAAAAAAAAAAGGTTTCAAATCTTATCTAAACTTTTTGAAAATGCAATTAATTATTCTGCATTATTATAACCAAAAAAATAATTTTACCCCCATTATTTCAGGTTGCATGACATGTTGGTGCCCATGCATAACATTTGGCCGGATTGCTGAGATTGTAGACAAAGGATCACCTTGTAAGTACTAAAGAATTTTTTTAGAAGAAATTATATAGATAATTCATAGTATTTAATATTGGTTAGTTAATTTAATTTAATTATTTATTTTTTCAGCTTCTGGAGCATTATATACTCTAATAACTTGCGTGACGGGTTGTTCTTGCATATATTCATGTCGTTATAGAAAGAAGATGAGAAAACAGTACATGCTTCCAGGGGACACGTGTAACGATTGTCTCCTCCATTTTCTCTGTGAACCATGTGCTTTGTGCCAAGAACACCGGGAGCTTCAAAATCGTGGATTTGACATGGCTCTTGGTAATTATATAATTATTAATAATCGTGTTGTCATATACTCATATTTAGTGCCACAACTTTAATATCAATGGTAATTTTGGTGTCAATCGAGACCCAATTTTAAAATTGGCCCGAAATTCTCCCATGTGCGGGCCATGTGACATGAAAAATGATATTTTTGACCATTCAATGTCATTTTAATTAAAAAAAATACCAAAATTCAAAATCCTAACTTTTCCTATAAAATTCACCAAACATTCTCTTAATTAAATTGTTACTCGTCTTCTTCTTCTTCCCCAAATAAAAACATCCAATAGCCTAGTTCTTGATAGATGGAAATAAATTTTTTTTAATGAAAAAGACGTTGAATGGTCAAAATCCCCAATTTTCATGTTTCATGGCCCGCACATGGAGGAATGTGGGGCCAATTTTGAAATTGGGTCTTCATTGACACCAAAATTGCCACTGATGTTGAAGTTGTGGCACCGAGTGTGCCAGCCCAAAAAGTTATGGGTAGAAACGCCATTAGGCTATAATTGTACCAAAAAAAATGCAATAATCCCCTGTTTTATAAGATCAAAAGTGCAACATATTTTAACTTATATTATTATTATTAACTATTAAAACCATCCCGTCTCAATAATTAATGTTTAAAATGTTAAAATATATTGCTGATTAATTTCGTTGTAGTCATTATATAGAGGGTGGGAACAAATATTATTTGATGTGACAGGCAATAAGCATGTGATTAATTAGATATATAGATCGATCATTTCTAACATCTTTTCATTTGAGGGTGGGTTCCATATATTACATGTTTGAATAATTTTATCAATTTAATTATTAGCTACACATGATATAGTTTTTGAGATATTTTTTATATGTTAAATTTGTAGGATGGCAAGGAAATGTTGAGAGACAAAATCAAGGAGTGACAATGCCACCCTTCATTCAAGGAGGAATGAATAGATAAGTCGAAGGCCAAATTGTTGTCTTGTTAATTATATTATAATATTATATATTGTATGGTCATGAGATTGGAAAATGACAGTTTCCTTTTGGTTTTATTATACAATTCATTTATATGTTCATAAAAGAGAGTGATTATGTTTTTCCATATTGTACTTTATATTTGAGTGATTCAATGTATGTAATAGGGTCAAATTTAAGTGTGTCGCCATTCAATACATTTTTATAATTATCTAATTAATTAATTGTTATAATTAAGGTGATGGAATTTTGTTTGTTAAACTTATTGTTCGAGATTATTTTTAATTTTCATTAAATTATGTAGTTATTGAAGGTCCTATTTTGTTGATATCTCACGTTATCTCCATTATATTTTTTATTTGTGAAATTTATTCATAAATTTTAAAGTTGTAACTAATTAGTGCATCTACATTTAACTTATCAAATAATAAAATATATTAAAATTGAGAATATTGAAACCACAAAATTCGCCCTAACCCGTCTCAACCCGAATGAACCGTAAAGTGCAAACTCAAGACTTGTTGGATTGGACTTGGAACCGCTAGATTGAGTTTATTCGAGTACAAAATGATCAAAACCGCACTAGACCACACCGCAAACACTCCTATCAACTATGTAAAGGTTATTAACTTGTGTTGCATGTTATTGTATTTTGGGCCTGGATAATGTCTCTCCAAAGTTAAACCCCAACTTATGATGGTTGTTACTCAGGCTACCCATAAGTGTTTGATTTGTGTGCTTTGGACTTTGAACTGTTAGTGTAATGGTTCTTAACCCAATTGATTTTGAGCCAAAATGCGTTCATGCAACTAATATTAATATTTGTGACAATGGATCGGATTAGGCTAGATCCAAATTCAGGTCTATTTATGTTAGATCGGATCTGGATGTTGCTCGGCATTGGATTTCTCAACTCCAACATATCTTGGTCACATACCGGATCTTTTTAAGATACAATACACAATTTTTTCCTAAAGTTAATGATAATTTAACCCCTATGAATGCATAATGTTTAATTTGCCCCCTCATCGTTTAAATAAAAGCATTTTACCCCCTGAAATTTTGTAAAAATTTCACATCGCCTCCCTGATATTTTTATAGGCAGCACTTTATCCACTTTTATTATGATAATGTGGCATTTTACCCCATGTGTTATGATAAATGTGGCAGTTTATCCCCCTATGTTATAAAATAGTTTGCATGCCTACTCTCAATTTCAACATGTGAGTTACACTCTCCGGCTGAAGGGGGTAAATTACTTCATTAAAAAATTTACAGGGGGTAAATTGATTTTTTTTTCAAATTACAAAGGGGTAAATTAAACATTATGCATTTTATAGGGGGTAAATTCCCATTAACTTTTTAGAAAAATTGTGTTTGGTACCAAAATTACAATGAAAACCTATTCTATGGTACCAAATTTGCATTTTCGTATCGAATGGTACCAAAAGTGCAAGTTAGCCTATCCTATGGTATCCAAAAAACAATTTTCCCCTTGAAAATGTAATCGCCTTAAAAACGATTCAACATTAATAATAGTTTCGTTTGAGATCTAGAATAGATATAGCTTGTTTAGAAGGTTTTTGGTTCGATTTTGTGGATTTCGCGAAACTGAGTTAAACTTATTAACTCTTTCAAATGGAGTTTGGCGAAACTCATCACAAGCTTATTCACAAATCTACAATCAAACTCTTGAAACCTATAAAACCTTGATTTGATACCTATCATCTATTTTTTTTTTGCCCCAAACTCTATAAAAAAAAAAATATTGATTTGACACTCAAGTGCGGATCCAGGATTTTTGGTCAAGGGGGCTAAAGTTATACAAAATAAAAAAATCCAATCGAACAGTTAAACTTAAAGCTTATATTAATCACGAGAACATATATGACGCAATACAAAAACAGGGAGGTGGAGTTTTAAAAGAATAAACCCCACGAGATACTTTAATTACATATTATACCCCGTTATATTCCCAAATTAAAGAACCCAAAATATCTACGTATTTACCTTAATAATTGACCACACCGATTTTTCATCTTTTGAAATCGGCCCATGATAGCATCGTTTGAAATACTACTAAATATGTCTCTCTCTATAAAGACAACTAAACTATCCTTTAGTCATTGATCGTTCATTTGATTACGAATTTGATTCTTTACTATCTTCATAGCCGAAAAAGCTATCTCCAATGATGCAATTGCAACAGGTAGAATAAGCGTCAATGTCACAAGTTTGTAAACCATAGAGAATGCAAAATGCTTTTTAGTTGAAACCATCTTTTTAGCAAGATCACCAATCCCTTTCAATCTAGAAAAATCATCACTTGATCGAACATCCCGAATAGAGCTCAAGAAAAGAGAAGTCATTTGGGTAAAGTTTGGCAAGAAGAACAAGTTTTCCTTGGTCAAAAGCCTCAAAGCAATTGGATGGGTTTAAGCATGCAACACAAAGAAGCAACTTCGTGTTACTTCATTAAAACGGTTGTTCAACTCTTGCAATTGTCTATACAAGTCATAAGTAATGTCCAATATCAACGTCATTAAATGTAAATTGAAGACAAAGAAAAATGATTGAAGTATTATTAATAGATTGTTTGTTTCCCCCATTCTTATCGGTGCACTCCTCAACCATAAAATCAATAATATCAATCATGGAAAAGAACATGTGAATTACACTCATCAAAGTACCATAATGTGATCCCCCAACATGTGTCACTCACACAAATGCGAGTTCTCTCTTAGTTGAGACTAGGGCTATTAATGGGGCGGATTTCAATCCGGATCCGATCCGAATCCGGTCCGATTTATTAGGATAATTATTCGATTAGTGATCCGATTAAGAAGATCCGTAATCCGAATTATATGGAGCGAATATAGATCTATACTGATCCGATCCGTTACAGATCCGTATCTGAAATATATTACAATATATTGTTTATATATTATGTATTTAAACCAAACTAAAAATAAAATTATTTATGTTCCATAAAAATATTTTACTATATTAAAAATAGTCTTAAAAAAAATGCATGAGAGGTGCTGTTAGACTGACCTGGTAACTAATTGGGCCAAAATCATATTAATTTATGATATTTAATTAGAAAAATCAAAACCATAACCATTCATCTATGTAGTAGCCGCCATATTCCCTCTACTTTTTCGTCCAATTTTTTTCTTCTCTTCCATTATTGGGTTTTCTTATTTTTTTCCCAATTTCTATCTTTTTTTATTCATATTTTTGTTTATTCATTTGTTCTAATTTTTATCGTTTATATTTGTCCATCATATTCCATCTTTTACAATTTCCTAACAATAATTTTGATGAAATAAGTAAAATATTACATTTTTAATTCATGGTGGTGGAATCTACAAGTGATTTGAAGGGGAAAAAAAATTACTACTAAAAATGCTAAACGGATCCGGATAATTTATCCGGATCCAAGGTATCCACCAGATTCGGATCCGGTTGCTACTTTTCAAGATCCGCGCGGATCTGGATCCAGATAGAAAAAATGGAAACCGGATTCGGATCAGGGCAGTGATCCGCATTGACAGCCCTAATTAAGACCTTGACCACTTTCAATTTCATTATTTGATAAAGCCTCGACTAATTTTTTGTATTGTTTGTCAAGAAGAAAATCACGACATTTAGGAGTGCCTCCAAAAATAATTTGGGCTGAAAATTTTGTATTGGGCTAATTTATTGGGGATTTTTTTTTTTAAAAGAACACCATTACTATATAGACCCTTCAGTCCCTATCTAGGTCCGCTGGTGTTGACACCTACTATTTACTTTTTTTTCTAAATCCCAATATTCAAATCCAATCCAAATGAGGTTTTAACTTTTTCAAAACCACAAAACCTAACATCCAAAACCTGACCAAATGGGGTTCAATAGTTTCACCAAAATCACCCAAACCAATCTTTTGAAACCAAGACCCGCGAAATTGAACCAAAACCCTTCCAAATAGATAGTAACTAAATTAACTAAAACAATAGCAATAAAAGTATTATCTCTTCCATGTTGATGGGTTACCGTGTAATCAACTTGTAATTGCCTTTATAACAACTATTAATTCAACATTATTATTAGTTTTATTTCCTTTTTTCAGATAATAAATACATTATTACATCAAGGCAAATTTGCAAAAAGAATCTCAAACTAATTAGTGATTTTAAATTTTCATCCCAAGCTATATCACTTATCCAAATTTGACCCGTAATTTTATATTCTTTAGGAATATCGTCCCACTTGCCACATGGTTGCTTATGTGTCATGACGTGACAAATTTTAGCATGAACAATTATACAAGATTGCAGAATTCGTCAAAAGCAAATTACAAATTTAGGTTTTTCGTCCCAAACTATATTAACTCGGCGAATTTCGTCTCATAATTTGTCATTTTGCATGAATTTAGTCCATTATTAAATTTCTAATTTAATGAAAATGACGATTCATCTTTTACCTTTTTAAGGGGCTAATGATAATTTACCCCATGTGATATTCATAATGTTCAATTTACCCTCATGCGATTTGGAAAAAGAGCAACTTACCCTCTGTGAAAATTTAAAAAAAATATTTTATCCCATTGAACAAGAGAGTGTAACTCATTTTTCGAAATTGAGAGTGAGCATGCAAAATGTTTTATAACATAGGGGGTAAATTGCTATATTTATTATAATACATGGGTTAAATTGCTATATTTATCATAATACAGGAGGGTAAATTAACACAATATCATAATACAGGTAAATTGAACATTATGAACGTAGAAAGAAATGGCCATTAACTCTATTTTTAAGAGAAAATTAGTATGAATTTTCGAAATTCTCGTGTGCTTTTGAGAAAAAAAATCTCATCTCAGTTCATTAGGAAAATTTTTTGCATTTTTTTTGTATTAATAAATAATAAATATTTATAATTAGTTTGGGCGAATTCTTTTTTCCCGTGTCATTTCAATTACGGGACGAAAGTCGGCTTGTTGATATAGTTTGGGACGAAAAATCAAAATTTGTAATTAGCTTGGGACGAATTATGCAATCTTGTATAATTGTTTATACTAAAATTTGTCACGTCGTGACACGTCAGCAGCCATGTGGCAAGTGGGACGATATTCCAAAAGAATATAAAATTACGGGACAAATTTGGTTAAGTGATGTAGTTTGGGACGAAAATCAAAATCACTAATTAGTTTGAGTATTTTTTGCAATTTTGCCTTACATCAACAACTCTATTTGAATCTACTTTAATCACTATCAATTACAAAGATAAGGTAACTCTAAATACTAGTTTTAAACTAGAAAAATACCCATATAAGTGGGAATCGAACCCATCGGGCCTCCACTTAGCCATCAGACTAGGCCTCCTCGGATAAATTTTATTTCACTGAATATACTATATGTTTTCTTCAAATTGACCAAAAATTTATGACTAGATTAAATAACCATATAACATCTGTTATGTCAATAACAACTAGGTGGAACGATGGCAGGGTACCTTAATTAATTATTGGGGATAATTACATGGACCTTCCCTGTGATTTGGTTTATTTTGCGTTCAATCCCCTCCAAAAATCATAATTATAATTACCTCCCCTTATATTTAAAATACCTTGAGAATCCATTGAAAATGCCTTATATGGTGGGCTACGGGCCACGTTACCAGCAAAGGATCCACCCTCAGGGGCAGTTTGTTACCATCGGTACATGCCCACCCGACCCGCATAGGATGCAAAGCCGGGTCTCTTTATTATTTGAGTCCAAATCCAAACCCAAATTTATTAGTTGGATTGGTTGTGGGTGGGCCCGATATCTCAGCTGCTTTCATAGACTCTAGGCCTTACTTTCAGGAGTCCGAGCCCACGACATATTAACGCACCACTAGTGGGCCTGTTGGCCTACTTTTAGGCCCATCCTTGAGAGTTCATCTTTGAAAGGGGAGTGGTTGGCAAAGGTCACCAGTATACGCTCCCTGCTATGCACGAATTTATTTTAAATCTATTTATATTGTAGTTTATGAGATAGTATAAATATAAACAATAATGATTGGGGTATTTTAAAATAATTATTAAAAATTTGAAATTACATAAAATAAATGAAAAAACTCAAAGGTCAATAGTCCAACGAAATATTAGAAAAACTATTTGTGTCAACATATGAACTAAGTAGAATTCAATACAAACTATTTGGTCATGGGAAGATATGCAACTATGCGGAAAGAGTTAGATCTTACGCCCACATTATGTTCATATTTACATTTGAAATATTCAATAATTTTGATATAATGAACTTAATTGAATTTAAGTGAGACCATTTTTTTAGCACACTGATCTTCTAAATAAAAACTTATAGAAATATATTAGTTTGTAATATATTTTAATTACAAAATAGGCTATACATGTAATTAGATAAGTTTATGTATGTACATACCAACTCTTCACATGTAGAACATGTGCTACTATTGTAGTATAACATTCAACCTATATATAAAAATCAAGAAAAATTGCATGTTCTTTGTTAGTAACAAAATTCTATCCATCTTCACTATCATTGAGATGCTTGATTTGTCATATGGCGCCACATTATTTTCACCGCTCTCCCAAGTCCATCCTCCGCCATCATGTTTATTCTCCTTGACTCTAACACCTTGTGGATTTCCCTTATTCTTAAGTCTTAAATTAGCTCCATCCTTTGTTTACAGTGTCGCATCACAACCACCATTTTTCATGCCACAATATCGCCCTAGGATGCAATCATAACAACATCCCTACCAACCATTGCCATGTCGTTGCTACTCATTTTCTAAATAGCAGGCTCAACCTGTAACCCCTTTTGTGTTTTTCTCTACAAATGGAACGTATAAAGAGTGAGATGAGATATTAAAACGCCAGAAATGAAATAAATGTTGATTATAAAGAAATTTGATCCATGTTCTTTCTTAAAATTATATTCAAAATTTTAATGTCACTTGTTTTCATTAACAAACATGATAGTTTCTTTGCATTAAAACTTGTACATGTAAAGTCAATCCTCAAAATTTTAATATACGAAACTTGCTTCTAAGACATCAACAACAAATTCAAACTACTTGACTATATATGTCACCTGAGTAAAGCTAGATAACCCATTACCTCTTGATGAACTCTTACTTTATACCATGATGATTATTGAGAAAAATTGAGGCCAATCTTTATTATCGAAGCGGACAACAGTTGAACCAGGGGACATTGGAACTACAAAAAGATAAATAAATTTATGATGCTCAATATGCAAATAGAAGTAAATGATTTGAAATGGGTAAAAAAAAAAGGCAAATGAACACAAATAAATTTTTGTCGCGATTAAGTTCAACTTATTAATTATTCTGGTGGAATTTTTTACCTCAAACTTCTCAGACCTTTTATTCTTTCTCCTCGTACCTTTCTCTGAACCACTCCCCCTATTTCCTCTTCCAAAATTTCAAGCTTTCAACCATTGGACCTGCTCTTCCACATTTATATTACAAACTTCATTTGGAGAACTCCAAAATAAATTAGGATGATAGAACTACATTAAAAATCAATATATTCATGATGCCCAATATGCAAATAGAATAAAAGATATTTGAAATAAGTAGATAAGTAGATAAGTAAAGTGATAATTACTATTAATTGTTATGTATTATTAATATGTACTGGTTATCACAATTGTTTATAAGTGGAAAAATTAGATGTTTTCTACTTTGGTATGTGAAGTTTAGGGCATCAAGTTATTATATATATATATTCTAAGGGTTAAATTTATATATTTTAGTTCGTATTATTTCTAATGCCTAATTATGTATATTTGGATTTAAGTATGCACATACAAAACATCCACAATTCTCGATCTCTATCTCTTCTCTACTATTATAAAAATATGAATACTTCTTAACTTTTGTGTGTGGACTAAAATACCCTTATTTAATTTAAGTTGTATAGTGATATTTAATTAAGCGACAAACATGTAAAAGTAATTGAAGAGGTATAATTAGATATGAAGTTTTATTATATTTATCTCCTACATAATCTTCTAAAATTTATAAATTCTCTCTTACATCAATTTTTATAATTTTAATCTTAACGAACCATAAAAATAAACACTATTACTATTTCAAATAGCTCCTTAAATATAAACTATTATATTTTAGCATCAATATGTATTTAAGTAAAAAAATTAAATTAATTTACAGATTTAGTACAACATAAGTTATAAATACTCTAAATAAAAAAAAAAAAACAAAACAAAATTCTCTTAAATATCATTTTATTATAAAAAAAAAATTAAAATTGAATCGTAGCTTACCTATGAATGAATAAAAAATATGTATGACAAAGTTAAGTACGTAATTTTACTTTGGCTAAAATAACAAAATATAAAAAGTATTTAGTAATATCTAGACATACATAACCTCGAATTTTCATGGAATTCTTTTTATGAAAAACGGGTGAAATCGATGAAATTTTGTGAAGTCGATAAAAAAAATCCATGAAATCGTTGAAAACATGTGAAATCAATGTTAATTCATGTGAAATTGGTGAACACTGATGAAGTTGGCGAAAAAAAGTGCCCCTTTACACATTTGAAATCAATGAAAATTCAGGTAAAATTCGTGAAAAAAGAATGAAACCGGTGAAACGGTGACATCAGTGAGAAACATATGAAATCGATGAAAAATGAATAAAATCAGTGAAAAAGGGTGAAATCAATGACAATTCAAGTGAAATTGGTGAAAAAAACATGTGAAATTAGTGAAAAAAATGTGCAAAATAGTTGAAAACGGGTTAAACTGATGAAAACGAGAGAAATCAATAAAAAAAGGAGTTCAACTGACAATAACATGGTGAAACCGGTAAAAAAATTATTTAAAAGAAAAAAATAAAAGTAATCGATGCAATCATAAAAACAGTAAAAATAGATTATAACTGATAAAAATGAATGAAATCGGCTAACAAACGGGTTAATTTGGCAAAAAAATTGAATTAAAGTGTTAAGTTAAATAGGTGAAAAATGGGTTAATTTGCTCTATTTATGACATAATAAAATTAATTTCTCTCTAGTTTATAAAAACTACCCATGAAATTAACTAAACACGAACAATGTGCTTGTACTTTTCTAATACACATTAAATGTGTGACCAATCAAACAAAATTCATTCATTTTCAATATTTTAGAATTACAATCTTTGAGTGGAATATTCCACAAAATAATTAATTGGTTAAAAGATAGTAATTGACTTATGGGATCTCAATCTGACGTATTTACGGGAGATGTGATACGTTGATGCGTCATGTATAAAGGGTTGAAAATCAAATTAAATTATTAGATACTTAATTCGAGATAGTTTGATAAATGTTTGTTTGAGTAAGGTTCGTCGCATAATTCAAATAAACTTGAACATCATTTTATGTTTGATAATTTTTGAAGCTCAGCTCGAGATCGACTCGATAAGTTAAAAATTGACAAACTAAATGTAAAAATATCAAGCTACTCGATATTTGGCTCGAGTTTATTCGATCAAATCTGGTTTGAGCTCAGTTCATTAAGAAATCAAACAAAGCTAAAATACAAAATTTTAAGGTCGATAAAATTCAAAATAATCTTGAACAGTACATTCGATACTACTCAACTCGTTTACACCCTACATATATTAAACTGAACAATGTTAAGTCGAATGAGTCATGTGCCTCACAACTTATTCCACGACGCAAATATTCTTTTTTCACTAATTCAACTCCAATATCAGAAAAATCAACCAATTAAGAAGTTTGTCTATCTACTTGCACGGATATAATTAATCGATCTAGTTGGGGATAGATTGTCACTAAACCGTTAAGACAATACATATGGTCAATAAAAGGTTGTCATTAATTATCAAAAGTACTTGTCACGGTTAGTTAATTAATGACAACTTAAAAATTATATTTTGTGACTATTGCACTTGTCATCATAATTATTATGACAAAATTAAAGTTTTTGTTTCTAAATGTACGCAAAAAGTGACATTTATCATATTATTACTTTAATATTTTGTCAAAAAAGTACATAATTTTCTTGTAGTAATACATTGCTATATTTCATACACACATTGATATATTTACTAATAAAAGTAATTCAGATAAAATGTATTGACTAATTATCATAACTAACAATGTGGTGTAATTTGCAAATTACTCTTAATAATAACTCTTTCAAGGTGATGACAGTGTGTGATCAAGATATAATCGCAATTCAACATGAATAGTATTTTCGTTATATAGAACATATGGGGTAAATGCAAAATACTCCCCTGTGTTATGCTAAACCTGCAAGAAATTACCCTGTGAAATTTTTATTGCGCCAAACTTTCTTATGTTTTCAAAAATCCTGCAAAAAATACCCAATTTATAAAAAAAAAGGTCGTTTTGGATCGATATATTTTAAGAAATAGTTTTAAAAATATATCACGTGAAGTTGTAGGGACCAACTTGAAGTATTTAATTTTAAAACTGGTTTCTTGAAATATGTCGATCCAAAACGACCTATTTTTTTATAAATTGGGTATTTTTTACTGGATTTTTGGAAACATAAAGAAGTTTAGCGCAATAAAAATTTCACAGGATAGGTTCTTACAGGTTTAGCATAACACAGGGGAGTATCTTGCATTTTCCCCCAGAATATATACATATGTATAGTCTTCTAATGACCAAAATAACTAGATTAACAAAATCCACGGCAATAAACATAAAGTCAAAAAGCACTTTAACCCCCCCAGAACTTTGAGATTTACACTTTTCTCCCTAACTTATTTTTTTAGTTTGCCCCTCACCTATTCCTAATATTGCAGGTTCCCATTTCGCCGGTCCATGGTCAAATTTAGCAAATTTCTTTTTGTGCTATACTCATTACATGGGTATATTTAAGGGCAATAAAGTCTGTTTAAAATTATTATTTACACTGAATTACTATATTGATGATAAATATCAATACTACTTAACAACAAACAGTGAGAATTCAAAAGAGAAAATTGCAAATTTCACCAGGCTGGGCTTGGAATAATACGTTGTCCTTAAATAAACTAGAACGGTGAAAATTTGACAAAAAAGTCCACAAAATTTGACCGTCAGGCAGCGAAAGGTAGGAACCTGCAACCTTTGAAATCGATGAGGGGGGTAAATGAGAGCTAAAAAATGTTACGGAGGAAAGTGAAAGCATACTCAAAATTCAAGGGGGGAAAATGCTTTTTCCCCTGAAAATAATAATTCTTCCATGTTGATGGTTACCGTGTAATCAGTTTGTAATCGCTTTTTAATTACACGATTCAACATGAACGCTATTAGAATAATAATATGTTTATATTCTTTTCCAACTTGACCAAAAATTCATGACTTGCTCAAACTATAGACTATATTACATGTTAGTAGCAACTACCAGGAACGATGGCGGATAGGTACATATGTCGATTTTTCAACTGTAGACTTGCTCAAACTAATTCCAATTCTGCAATAAATTCTCGAATACTCATTCTTGGTTTCACAAAATTTAGTGCCACAACTTTATTCTTGATGGAAATATATCGAAATTTAGTGTCACAACTATAGTTTATTGACGTTTCTATCCAGTAATTTTTCGGACTGGCACATTTGGTGCCACAAGTTCAACATCAGTGACAATTTTGGTGCCAATTGAGGTCCAATTCAAAATTGGTCGTAATTCCCCATGTGCGGGCCATGTGACAAGAAAATTGGGGATTTTGACCATTCAATGACTTTTTCATTAAAAAGACCTAAGATTATTTTTATCCACCAAGAACTAGGCTACTTGAATATTTTTATTTGGGGAAGAAGAAGAAGGTGGCGGGTAACAATTTAAATAAGGGAATGTTTGGTGAATTTTATATGAAAAGTTGGGATTTTGAATTTTGGTATTTCTTTTAATGAAATATACGTTGAATGGTCAAAATTCTCATTTTTCTTGTCACATGGCCCGCAAATGGGGGAATTTAGGGTCAATTTTGAAATTGGGACTCAATTGGCCCCAGAATTGCAACTGATGTTGAACTTGTGACATCAAATGTGCCAGCCGAAAAGTTACGGGTTGCCAGTGGACTATAGTTGTGGCACTAAATTTCGATATATTTCCATAAAAAACACATAATTTTTTTATTCTTGAATCAATCGAAACAAATATATAGTTAGATTCTTTAATTAATATATTTTTTAATATTCAAATTTTACAAAAGTTTCTCAATTTTTTTCAAAACCATTCGAAAACTTCCTGAAAAAATTCTAATATTTAATTAACCTAAACATATCACGAAAATGAAACTTAAATAAATGATCCTATTTTAATTATGTTCAGCAGGGTTAGAGTTACCTCATTTTGAATCGGAAAATATATTTTTAATTTACGTGGCATGTACTTGCCATTTTTAGTAATTAGCAACCGTGGCATGCGGTACTCGCGTACATATAACTCAATAGTATAAAAATATTGGAATTAATAAAAGTAATTAGTATTAAAATCCCGTCCCTCCAAATAAACAAGAGCCATTAAAATTGGTAATTGAAGATTTTATAAATCTACTATTAGTTTTTGAAAATAGAAAGGCTTGAAATCATATTCATTACACAATAAAAATGCATGAGTGGTTAAAGAAAATAGGATAGAATAAAAAGTTGAGAATTTACTTGAAAAAATAGTAAAGATTGATTTCTAAAATATGGAACTAATTCATAAAAAATAAGTAATACCCAAGGTCAGAGGCGGACGCACACAGGGGCAATTTTTTTTTTTTTGAGGATAGTAGTGGTGTATTTTTTTTTTGAACAAAATAAATAAATAAATTAGTCCAATATGCAATTTCCAGCCCAAATATAATTTTAATATCACACAATCCACTCTAATAATAACTTATTCTACCCAATTTCTAAGCCCCATTGAAAAACCCAATGTTCCATATGGGAGGCCAAGGCGTAGGATTGAACAAGTGACTATCGAGCATCATTACAAAGTTGAGAGATTCAATTCGGTGATAGATAGACAATTGCAAGAGTTGAACAACCGTTTCAATGAAGTAAACACGGAGTTGCTTCTTTGTGTTGCATGCTTAAACCCATCCAATCACTTTGAGGCTTTTGACAAAAGAAAACTTGTTCGTCTTGCCGAACTTTATCCAAATGAATTCTCTTTTCTTGAGCTCTCGGCCCTTCCCAATCAACTTGAAAATTATATTAGGGATGTTCGATCAAGTGATGATTTTTCTAGATTGAAAGGGATTGGTGATCTTGCTAAGAAGATGGTTGCAACTAAAAGACATGTCGCATTCTCGATGGTTTACAAACTTGTGACATTGACGCTTATTCTACCCGTTGCAACTGCATCAGTGGAGAGAGCTTTTTCGGCTATGAAGATAGTAAAGAATCGACTTCGTAACCGAATGGGCGATCAATGGCTAAATGATAGTTTAGTTGTCTTCATAGAGAGAGACATATTTAGTAGTATTTCAGACGATGCTATCATGGACCGATTTCAAAAGATGAAAAACCGTCGTAGTCAATTATTAAAGTAAATATGTAGATATTTTGAGTTCTTTTGGGACTATAACGGGGTATCATATGTAATTAAAATATCTCGTGGTGTTTATTTTTATCAAACTCCACCTCCCCATTTTTGTATTGCGTCATATATTTTCTCGTGGATAATTTTAATTTTAACTGTTTGATAGATTTTTTTTTTTTTTTTTGTATAAGTTTAGTCCCCCGACCAAAAATCCTGGATCCGCCCCCGCCCAAGGTGGTTGGGCCAAGTGGTAGTGACTTGCGACCCCCAGAGGCGAGACTCAAGTTCGAATCCTACTGGAGACATCACACTGGGGAGGACCTATACCCTTTGCACTCTTCGGTCCGAGCTGTAAATACACAGTCTAGTAGATGAAAAAGAAAAAAGTATTACCTTATTACACGTAGCAGTAACAACTCAAATTTGAACCACTCTTAAAGGATAGTTTTTTGTGGTCATTATACAATGTCATCTGAGATAACAAACTCACTTTTTCCCACTCCGGGTTGTCCCTGTTCCGACCGTCCTCTTGGAATTCATTTATTACTGTCAAAACAAAAGTAACATTAAAAATCATAAATACAAACAAAGTATTTAAATCAATCTGACAAAAGTAATATAATAAAAAGGAGCACTCAGATGAAAATATTGCAATAACAAAATCAATTCCGCCGTGAAGTGAATAAAATGTTATTAAAAAAATAATAATAAGAATCCATAAAAAGAAAGTGTAAGAGAAACTAAAACTAATTGTGAGATAAGGTGAAATTAACCATGCCTTTACACGGTTTTTGGGATATGGTGGGAGGAAATTATGCAAATAATTCAAATATTAGTGCCCAAGGTTAATGGGATATGAGGGGGAACAATTGTGTGTGTAATTTAAAATTTTAAAACGAGTAATTTAGGAAAACTGAAAAATTGGTGTAGTATGGTATCACAGCCGTCACTTTGTGAGTAAAGTCAGGCTTCCCTTTTTTAATCAATTTTTCGTGACTACCCTCTGAGGTAGCCACCATCTGCCATGTTAGGGGGTATATGGACACTTTTTATATAAAAGTGTCCCTAAAAGTGCCCTAATATGGCAGATGGTGGCTACCCACAAATATCTTTTTTAATAGTATAAATAATAGGATAGATAATGCAGCAGCCACTTGCTACACATCGACACGGTTTACATGAAACCTTCGGCTGACCATGTTAATTCCAAAGTATATATAAAGACATGTAACTAGATCTATACATTTCATCATACATACCTTCTTACACTTACAATTTATTTCTTGATTTCTAAAATAGAAATATCACATCCTCTAAATAATTAGTTGAATTAATCATGGGGCAACCTAAAGATCATGATTTTCAAAAATCTCCACCACCCACAGCACCACCATCCTACGGCCAACCACCGCCACCACCACCACCACAATATTACAACCAACAACCACAACCACCACAATATTACAACCAACAACCACAACCACAAAATTACAGCCAACAACCAGCGACTGGCATACCGATCCAACACGGAGATTTACCGGGGCAATGGTCGACTGGCCTTTGTGACTGCTTCGACGATGTCCCAAATTGTGAGTTTCATAATATATATATATATATATATATATATATATATATATATATATATATATTTGATGTAGTTACAATAACATATTTTTAGCAAAAATGTTTCTCTTGTAAAATGTACCGACAGAAAATAATATTTTTTGTCATTGTGATTACCTTAAAAGACCTTTACCTAAATAACATTTAACAAAAATGTTACTCCCTCCATTCCATTTTAATTGTTGCTTTAGAGATTTATTCATGTTCCAATTTAATTGTCGCTTTAGAATTCCAACAACATTGATTACATATCTTCCAAATTTACCCTTATTGAATAAGAAATAACTAATTGAAGGAGAAAGATAAGAGTCTTGAGAGAAAATGGGTATTTTAGGTACACTTCTAACTTTTTACTAAAATTTAGGTTAATTAATAGTTTCCTTAATACCTATGCAAAAGCCTAAAATGACAATTAAAATGAAATGGGTGGAGTATATCACTCGCCTAAATAACAATGAAAAATACCGGTTGTATAGCCCTTGTTTTGTTGCAGTAATTTTTAACCAAAGTTTCAAAACAAAAAAAAGTTTCAAATCTTGTCTAAACTTTTTGAAAATACAATTAATTATTCTGTATTATAACAAAAAAAAAAAAGAATTTCACCCCATTAATTATTTCAGGTTGCATGACATGGTGGTGCCCATGCATAACATTTGGACGGGTTGCCGAGATTGTAGACAGAGGATCAACTTGTAAGTACTTGGTGAAAAAAAAAGGAAATAATTCATTTTTATTTAATTATTAATTGATTAATTAATTATTTTTTTTTTCCAGCTTGTGGAGCAAGTGGAGCATTATATACTCTAATAGCTTGGGTAACGGGTTGTGCTTGCATATACTCATGTCTTTATAGAGAGAAGATGAGAAAACAGTACATGCTTCCAGGGGACACGTGTAACGATTGTCTCCTCCATTTTTTCTGTGAAACATGTGCTTTGTGCCAAGAGCACCGGGAGCTTCAAAATCGTGGATTTGACATGGCACTTGGTAAATACTATACTATAATTAATCAATCATTTAATAATTGTGGTTGTCATATTTAAAGAGATTATTCCCTAGAAAATTTTATTTTTTGTCCCGATCCTCAACGGATGGTTCCATAATTTACAAAATTGCACTTTTAATAAAAATATTTGCAAAGTTGATCACACTGTGAATCGTAAGACCATTAGTGCAAAATTGAGACAATCTTATGTTATAAAAAATATTAAACAATTAAAGATTGTTATTTTGAATGAAAAGTGCGAAATATTTTAACTTATATTATTAATTGTTAGAACCATCCCCTCTCAATAATTAATGTTTAATTGTGGCGATCATATATAGTCTATTTTCGAAAATTAAGAAGATATATTGTTGATTCATTTGTTGTTGTAGTCATTATAGAGGGTGAGAACAAATATTATTTGATGTGACAGGCAATAAGCATGTGATTAATTAGATATATAGATCGATCATTTCTAACATTTATTCATTTGCGGGTGGGGTTCCATATAATACATGTTTGAATAATTGTATCAATTTAATTATTAGCTACACATGATATAGTTTTTGAGATATTTTTTATATGTTAAATTTGTAGGATGGCATGGAAATGTTGAGAGACAAAATCAAGGAGTGACAATGCCACCCTTCATTCAAGGAGGAATGAATAGATAAGGCGAAGGCCAAATTGTTGTCTTGTTGAGATTGGAAAATGAGAGTTTCCTTTTGGTTTTATTTTACAATTTATTTATATGTTCATAAAAGAGAGTATTTGTGACTCAAGACAAGATTTTCTGTCACATATTGATTTGTGATTATGTGTTTCCATATTGTATTTTATATTCGAGTGATTTAATCTATGTAATAATCTCAAATTTCAGTGTATTGCCATTCAATAAATTTCTATAATTTATAATTAATTAATTATTGTAAGGGGATGGAATTTTGTTAGGGATTATTGCATTTTTGGTGCCATAACTATAGCCCACTGGCATTTTTACCCCGTAACTTTTCGGGCTGGCACATTTGGTGCCACAACTTCAACATCAGTGGCAATTTTAGTGCCAATTGAGGCCCAATTTTGAAATTGGCCCGAAATTCCTCTATGTACGGGTCATGTGACATGAAAATTGGGGATTTTGACCATTCAATACCTTTTTCATGAAAAAAAAAAATTCACCCACTAAGAACTAGGCTACTTGGATGTTTTTATTTGGGGAAGAATAAGAAAGCGGGTAATAATTTAATTAAGGAAATGTTAGGTGAATTTTATAAGAAAAGTTAGAATTTTAAATTTTGGTATTTTTTTTTAACTGAAAAAGACGTTGAATGGTCAATTTTGATATATTACTAAATCACATGGCCCGCATATGGGGGAATTTCGGGCCAATTTTGAAATTGGGCCTCAATTAGCACCAAAATTGCCACTGATGTTGAAGTTGTGGCACCAAATGTGCCAGCCCGAAAAGTTACGGGGTTGAAACGCCAGTGGGCTATAGTTGTGGCACCAAAAATGCATTAATCCCAATTTTGTTATATACCTTAATTCTTCAAATCATATTATAATCTTGTAAAGAAATTAATATTTGATCTAGTTGGAAGAAAAGGGATTTTATTTGAATAATATTAGGTGAGAGTTGAGATATGTAAATTGAATATCACGAATCAAAATATAAAGTAATTGATTTGACTAACCATAAAAATATTGTTGATGTAACTTATTAAAATAATAATATCTTTATAATTATATTTGTAATTCTTATTTATTATTGGACGCAGATAGAATCATCTCAATCCTTCGTTGATTCTTATATTGGATATGAATATTTTTGAATCAAATTATATTTTTAGAAATACAAGGAAGTTCGGCGCAATAAAAACTTCATAGGGTAGTTTTTACATGTTTAGCATAACACAGGGGAGTATCTTGCAATTTTCCCCATCTCCAATGCCTCAATCTAGCCATTCCATTTAATTTTGATATGTGCGTTTTAAGATAATCTAATTGGATTATGATATGTGCGTTTGATTATGTTTTGTTGTGTGACTTGTGTCGATCGATATGCCTCATTGTAACTCAACTACTCATATATTTTTGTTTTGAGAGCTGGACCTCAACTATTAGGGATGTTTAAGGAAACCGCTAAATCGTCCCAATCAATCTACTCAATTTGAACCAATCGTAATTTGCGGGTTGAAAGTTTGATGGGTTGATCTTGGGCATTTTAAAAAAAAGACCACAAGTTACAATCGGATTTGATTATATATTTTTTTAGACCACATAACCGCATTCGGCCGCACTATATATAAATTATGATTTTTATATGTATTAGTTCTAAAATTAAGAAAATGAGAAATATAATTTAAGTATCTCATTCCACATCTCAAAGCCCAACTATACTAAAGAAACTCTAATGCACCACATAACTTTCCAACTCCAAGTGCCAAAAAAAAAACCCTAAAAGGAGTCAAAGTTATAATATAAGGGGACGTTTGGTAGGACCAAATAGGGGTATTAGGTCATATTATATGTGTCAATATGGAATGTTTGGTGGCATTGCTCTAATACCGGGTCAAATGGATTAAATCCTTATGACCCGGTATTAAGACTAGATTAAAATACACCCAGGCATGGGTGAATTAGTTAATCCGGGTGAATATGAATTCGATGAAATGTCACTTATAACCTCAAATTTACATATTACATATTTTAACATATCATTAAATATCATAAATTCTTCTTAAATCTCTTAAAATGGAAATACATTCTACATAAATAAATCACAAATTAAAATCTATATCAATTTACAATTAACATGGAGGCATTCGAACTAAAAATCAACTCTTACTCTTATACGAATTATACAAATGACTTCGATGAATTGATATATCTTAACTAACATAATATGTTCAATTAAGTCGTGAAAATATATTAATATATGCTTAAACTCATAATTCCCCCAAACATATTACAGTTTATTGCTTAAATGAAATATGACTCAATCAAATCTACCAAACATATTTTTAATATGACCTTCAATCCAATTCTAATCTAATCCACCTTAAACCCATACACCCTACTAAACGGCCTAAAATGTTTAAAAACATTGTGCAAAAGAACAAAACTTAAGAAAAAATAAAGAAGATCTCTTCAAGCAAAATTTCATTGGGCCGTTAATTACCAACATCAAGTTCAATTATCAAGACACTTTTCTTGCGTTTATTGTGAGTAATTTATCTTTTTAAATATAAGTTTGCTATTTTCCAAGTCAAGTCAAGATGCATCTGATGTCATGGGACGAGTTTTCGAAATTCTTAAAATTAGCTATAAATTAAAGTGATTTTTCAAGCTTATTTTGTAATGAAAAATTGTTAACTTAGTGTTCGAGATTGTTTTTAGTTTTCATTAAATTATGTATCCGTTGAAGATCCTATATTTTGCATTATCTCCATTATATTTTCTATAAAAGTTTGCGAAATTTATTCATAAAATTTAAAAGTTGTAACTAATTAGTGCTACATTTTATCAAATAATAAAAATATATTTAAGTTGAGAATGTTGAAACCGCAAAACACGCCCTAACTCGTCTCAAACCGAATGGACCGTAAAGTGCAATCTCAAGACTTATTAGATTGGACTTTGACCCGCAAATATTAGGTTGAGTTTAGACGAGTACAAAACCGCACTAGACTGCACCGCAAACACCTTATCAACTATATAAAGGTTATTAGGATTTTCTACCATGCGGGCATGGCTGTTAAGCCCGCATGTGAGGGAAGGTCGATTAAGCCATTCATTTTCCGCTGATTGATCTTGACCGTTGAAGAGTAACTTGGTCAAATATGTTTAGTATCCATTGTCTCTAGTTAAAATTTGGTTTGCCTAATTTACCCTTTCTCTT
Source organism: Penstemon newberryi var. newberryi (assembly GCA_030819805.1). NCBI lineage: Eukaryota > Viridiplantae > Streptophyta > Magnoliopsida > Lamiales > Plantaginaceae > Penstemon > Penstemon newberryi. The sequence continues at coordinate 74,292,984 of JAUALY010000001.1, read as the reverse complement.
ATTTTGATTTTAAAAAATATACAAAAAATCAGTTATAATGTAAATGACGAATATAGCCTCATTTAAATGTAATGCTTATTTATCTAAAATCAAAATTGATAGGAATATTTTAAAGACAATTTTACCCCGACAAAAATATTTTGGTTTTAAAAGAATTATAAAACTGGTTATTAATTAAAGACGGTTTAACCCACAGTTTAATAAATTCTTATTTCTTTAATAAAACCAAGATTCATGTAATCGTGGAAGATAACTATAATGCTCATTCAAACTTAATTAATAATTTCTTTTGTCATAAATTTCCATCATTTTTACACCATTCCTAACTTGATGAAAAATTGTAGAAAGTTCATAGAAATTTCTATTCCATCGCTATAATCATCAGATTTATTTCATATAAAATTAAAATCGAAGGGATGTATTAATTCAATTAAATTCTAATGGAAACAAAAAATTATTTTCGATTTCTATTTTTGTTACACCATCATCCTCATGGTGTTAAATAAGTCATAACATTTCCACAATTTTTATACCTTTCAATGAGAGCAATTGACTTTTTTTTAGAGAATTGTACTTGTGATATCAATTTTTTTTATCAATTCTCACTTGTGGTACAATAAAAATTCAGGCCGACACATTTGATACCATAATTTAACAAATCCACACATTTGGTACCACCGTTGAAGTCACCGTTAAGTGCTGACGTGACAGTTAATTCTTATTGCAAAACTGATTCAATTATTTAAGTTGACTGACAATTATATTCCATAATATTCCAGGTTCACAAAATTTTCACACATCTTCAAATTTATTAACGAATTTAGTCCACATTGTTGCCAAATTTCAAATTTAGCACGAATAAGACACGGGATGACCAATGTGGCCAGAATATAGGGTGATATGGATTATCACTCCACATGTTACAAGTGAATTGGTGTGATGCACCACATGTACTTAATGACATAGTGCAACAGTTACACTAAATAATTTCTCCATTCAGCATGTGAGGGCAAGTTACCATTCCCGCACCCTAGAAGCTCTGGGGTTATTAACTTGTGTTCATATTGTATATTGGGCCTGGATAATGTCTCTCCAAAGTTAAACCCCAATTTATGATGGTTGTTACTCAGGCTACCCATAAGTGTTTGATTTGTGTGCTTTGGACTTTTAACTGTGAGTGTAATATGGTTCTTAACCCAGTTGATTTTGAGCCGAATTGTGTTCATGAAACTAATATTAATATGGCTGTCAATGGGTCAAATACGGGTCGGATCAGACTCGATCAAAATTCGATTTTATTTATGTCGGTTCGGATCCGGATCTTGCTCGTCCTTAAATTTCTCAACTTCAACGGATCTTTGTCAAATACCGGATCTTTTTAAGATCCAATAAAATCTTCATTTTAAAAATTACAACTAAAACAAGTTTGTTAACTTTACGATTTTATTTAATTTAGCTCACATGTTCAAACTATATTTATTAATATTTATGTTTTAGATGAAAATATGCATAAAAAAGAATTTATGAACAAATATTGTTACTTATTTTAATAAGATATTATGTGTATATAAAAGTTTTTATATATTGTCGAATACGAATCTTTAACGTATCGGATCAACTTAGATCCACATTTTTCCACGTGTTTCAGATCACGAATTTTGTTGATCGGATAAGATCCATTGAATATCTAATTGGTTTAAAATCCGAAAAATTCGGATCAGATTCAGATCGAATTACGATTGAAAACCACCCCATTGACAGCCTTAAATATATGAATGAAACAAGTGAAATAAAAGAAGAAATCATAATTTATCCCACATAGGATAAAAGAGGAAGACTTGAGCTACTTTTAAACCCAATGTTAGGATAAGTGTTTCGGGTTTATTGGGGTACCAAAGTTTTTAAAGGGTCCGCGAGACGACTCGGATGTGTAATAGTATCATATTTGTCCGCTTAAAACCGATCTTCATATCCAAATTGGCACTTGTTCCGACAAAATACACGTTTAAGATCGAACATGTCCTTCATAATTTTAACACTAAGAAAATAGTTTATCATTCTAATATTAGGTCATAATAAGTTTCTCAAACAAAAGAATATAAGTCATAATATTATCTATTAGCCTTCTCCCAACTCAATTTTATGAAATATTGAGATGAAATAATATATCTATACTTATACGGATGATTAATTCCATGCTATTTTTAATTATATTGCTATATTTATTTATTGAAACTAATGGTGTAATTTGCAAAATACCCTAAATAATAAGTTATCATGGTGATAGGTTATGTTGCACGGATACAAATACGGATACAGTATGATACGGATACGGTGATACAGATTTTTGAAATTTATTGAATACGATACGGTATGGATACAGATGCAAAAATATAATTTAAATTTAATTATAAGCAACTAGATTATTCAATTTAAGTCCTAAAAGCAAAAATAATCCACTATGATATAAACAAAAGTCATATAACTCCAAAAGCAAACATAATACATTCTTAACATAGCGCATCAATTGAAAGAATTCATTTTTGAGATTTCATGACCTAGGAGATATACTTGAATAAAGAGATAGAGTAGTGATACTAGTCGTTTATGTTTAACCCTAGAGACTTTATCATTTTTAATAATTTAAATATGACCCAAAATATTACATAAAAAACCTATCGGTGTATCATGATGCCCAATTCGTGTATCCGATACGTATCTAGTTTAATTTTTATTTATTTTTATTACCGATAAGCCACGTGGCGTATCGAATACGTATTCCATCCTACGCGAATCGGTATTCTCCATGTATCCGATACAATACTTTGTCTTTTTTCGGAGTATTCGTGTATGATAGGTGATGGGTTACCGTGTCTTGAAAATGTAATCGCCTTAATAACGATTCAACATTAATAGTAGTTTCATTTGAGATCTAGAATACACATAGCATGTTTGGAAGGGTTCTGGTCCAGTTTCACTGGTTTTGCCAAACTTTCGAACGAACTCTTCCAAATGAAGTTTGGCAAAACTCATCACAAACTTATTCGCAAACCTACAATCAAAATCTCGAAACCTATAAAATCTTGATTTGAAACTTACCACTTATTTTTTTGCCCCAAACTCTATAAAAAAATACATTGATTTGGCACCTACCACCTATTTTTTTCCCTAAACCCCAACATCCAAACCCAATTCAAGTGGGGTTTCAAGTTTTTCAAAATCACAGTATACAACATCTAAAACCTAATCAAATGGGATTTCAATAGTTTCACCGAAACCATCCAAACTACTTTTTTGAAACCGGGACCCGTGAAACCGAGCAAAACCCTTCCAAATAGATAGTCTCTTCTAAGTTCTAATCATGGATCAAAATTTCCATCCTTTCCGTCGATAACATCGAAGAGTTTCGGTTTTTGAATCAAGCGAAACGAAAACAAGATGTAATTTCGAAACTATTTGTTTGCCTTAAACTCGGTTATTTTTCTAACTTTAGTAAAAAAAATTACACTTTTTCCTTAGTGTTTCCAAAGAGTCTCGACACATTTTAAATATCTGGCTGACCGAATTATACACTCGAAACGAAATTTTGATCCATGGTTCTTCTAATTGACAAAAAAAGAATGACTAAATTAATTAAAATAATAGCAATAAAAGTAGTATCTCTTCCATGTTGATGGTTTACCGTGTAATCAACCAGTAATTGCCTTTATAACTACGATTAATTCAACATTATTACTAGTTTTATTTCCCTTTTGAGTTTATTCAGATAATAAATACAGTATTACATCTATCATTACAACAACAACGTATACCAACAGGTAATTGGTCTAGTGGAATGGACTAATCACTACAAAGTAGCGGACTCAGGTGTTGGGAGAGGTACCCACTTAATGTGTCCAACCCGCCTCAAAAGGGATTAAACCCTGGGAAAACCAAAAATCAACAACTCTATATGAATCTACTTTAAATACTATCAAAGTACAAAGTTAAATTAACTACAAATGCTAGTATTAAACTAGAGAAATACCCACATAAGGGAAGTCGAACCCATCTTGACCTCTTGGTCATGGGCCTCAACTTAACCATCAGACCAGACCTCCTCGTATTGTTTTATTCCAGTGAATATATTATATGTTCTCTTCGAAATGACCAAAAAATTATGACTAGATTAAATAACCCTATGTAACATGTCTATTATGTCAATAGCAACTACGAGGAAAGAACCCGGGGTACCTTAATTAATTATTGGTTAGTTATCGGGGTTCCATCAGTTGACTTTAGACTTGGTCAAATTCAGAAACTGCATGAGATTGCTACCTAAAGTTAAGATATAGTCAAATTTCAATATTTAAATTTTGGAACAGTACTCATCCCTAGCTTATTTCAGATTTTTTCAAGCCTAAATCGAGTTCCACTTAATTCAAATTATTCACAATATATTTAATTTGTGTTTGGATAACACAATGAAAAATATCAAATAATCATCTTGATGATAATTAAAATTGAGTAGGATTTAAATTTCCATTCAGACCTGATTTAATTATGAAACACATACAATCAAATTTGTCATGTAATCCATCACCCTTCTAGAAGTATAGGGTGTATTTGGTTGGGTTTTGGCCCGGTCTCACAGGTTTCACGAGATCGAGCCAAAATCCTTTTAAATGAGGTTTCGTCAAACTCATAAAACCATAAAAAACTCACACTCAAACTCTTGAGTGAAATACAGTTTCCCCTCTTAAAGTATGAGGGTTGTATAATTACCCCCCTAAAGTATCAATTGTAACACCTATCCCCTTCTGTTATAGTTTTGTAGTATTTATTCCAAAAATACCCCATCCCTTTCATAAATAAAAATTTGAGATAGAAATAAAAAAAAATTGAAACATAAAATAAAGAAAACAAATTGAAACAGAAATAAAGAAAAAAAATAAGATGAAAATAAAGAAAAATTTGAGATCATAAAACCGAAGGAAACAAAAAAAATGAAGAAATAAAAACATAATGTTGTTTGGTGGATGAATGGATTTATAATTAATAAAGAGACAATTTATTATTTATGTAACACCTAGGGGCAGGATAATTTTGGAATAAAAAATACAAAACTAAAATAGAGGGGAGTAAGTGTTACAATTGATACTTTAGGGGGGTAACTGATACCACCCCCATACTTTAAGGGGGGGAAACTATATTTCAACCCAAACTCTTTAAACCTATAAAATATTGATTTAACACTTACTACCTATTTTTTTCCCCAAATCTCACTAAAAAAGACATTGATTTGACACCTACCACCTATTTTTTCCCCTAAACCCAACATCTAAACTCAATTCAAGTGGAGTTTCAATTTATTCAAACCACAAAACCAAATAGTCAAAACACATCCAAATGAGGTTTCAAAGGTTTCATCGAAACCACTCAAACTATTTTTTTTAAATCGAGACCCACGAAACAAAGCCAAAACTCATCCAAAAAGACCAACGAAACCGAGCCAAAAATACAGCTCTCCAAAAAAAAATAGTTATATCGCACATTTACTGGGGTTGGACTTAACTTATTTTGATCGACAAATTATTTGTTAAATCATATATATAATAGCAGGCATTTTTTTTAATAAAGAAATCAGAAGCCACTTGCTACGCATTGATCCGGTTACAGTCAACTCTGCGTCGACCTACTAAATTTTAAAGTATATATAAACACATGTAACTCTGTACATTTCATCATACCTTTACACAATTTGTTTGATTTCTAAAATAAAAATATCAATAAATTAGTTGAATTAATCATGGGTAAACCTAGAGATGATGATTTTCAAAAATCTCCACCACCCACAGCACCACCATCATACGGCCAACCACCGCCACCACCACCACCACAAAATTACAGCCAACCACCAGCCGCTGGCGTACCAGTCCAACACGGAAATTTACCGGGACAATGGTCTACTGGCCTTTGTGACTGCTTCGACGATGTTCCAAATTGTAAGTTGCACCCTAACTATATATTTCAACTTTCTTCCATGCAACAATATTTTTTTGTCACAAAGATGTTTAATTTCAGACTATCGACTATCGTATATCACTTTCAAACATAATTACCAACAAAAATATAATTTCGTAACACTTATCAAAAGAAAATAAATATTTTTCAGTGTATTTACTTGCAAAGTCTTCACTTATAAAACATATTACGACGGAAAAACTTTTTCGCTATATCTGGATACCAATGCAAACTGCCGTTCGTAAAGCCTTATTTTATTTTTTAATTATTAACCAAAGTTTCAAAACAATAATTAAATTTATATTTCTTTTCAAAAAAATCTTATCTAAACTTTTCGAAAAGGTGATTGTTTTGTATTATTGTGAAAATTTAATTACACCCCATTAATCATTTCAGGTTGCTTGACATGTTGGTGCCCATGCATAACATTTGGAAGGGTTGCTGAGATTGTAGACAGAGGATCAACTTGTAAGTACTTAGTGAAAAAGAATAGGAAATAATTCATTTTTATTTAATTCTTAATATTGGTTAATTAATTATTTTTATTTTTTCAGCTTGTGGAGCAAGTGGAGCATTATATACTCTAATAGCTTGGGTAACGGGTTGTGCTTGCATATATTCATGTCTTTATAGAGAAAAGATGAGAAAATTGTACATGCTTCCAGGGGACACGTGTAACGATTGTCTCCTCCATTTTTTCTGTGAATCATGTGCTTTGTGCCAAGAGCACCGGGAGCTTCAAAATCGTGGATTTGACATGGCTCTTGGTAAATATTTAATAAATCATTAATTAAGTAGCCACATTTAATTAAATTGTCGTAATTTATTCTGTTAATTTAATTACTTCAATAATTAATTGTGGCTGTCATTTAAAGTTATGTTTTTTTATCGGGAATATCAAGTGTATAGTCCCCGTTCTTGGTTCGTTTGGTCCTGCACTTCATAAAATTGTATTTTTGATCCAAAAATAGATTTGATCGCACTGTGCCATGTAGGACTATTAAATGTAAAACTGAGACAATCGCATAGTATCAATAATTAATGTTTAAAATATTAATGGTTTGTTAATATATTTAATTATTAAGCTACATAGATTTTGAGATATTTTTGTGTTGAAATTTGTAGGATGGCATGGAAATGTTGAGAGACAAAATCAAGGAGTGACAATGGCCCCATTCGTTCAAGGAGGAATGAATAGATAAGTCGAAGGCCAAATTGTTGTCTTGTTAACTATAGGGGTGAATATCACTTGTGGTCCTCCTTATGTATTATTTTTTATAGAGTCGTCCCTCTTAAGTTTTTTGTTTCCACGTTAGTCCCTACTAAGAAATATTTAATTCACTTTAGCCCTTTTTAGACTGAGCAATGGTGGCTCCGATGTCTAGTAACCTGCACGTGAGGGTGTTTTTGTTTGTTCGCTATGGTAGTGTTACACTTAATTTAGCCATAAAACATATATTGCAGGTCACGTGACATCGGATCCGTCGTGCTCAGCCATAAAATGGTCAAAATGAAAAAAATAACTCTTAGTAGAGACTAATGTGAGAGAAAAAAAAAAGCTTAAGAGGGATGACTCTGTAAAAAGTTATACATAAGGAGAACCATTAATGATGTTTACCCTTAATTATATTATAATATTATATATTGTGTGGTAATTAATGAGATTGGAAAATGACAGTTTTCTTTTATTTTATATTTTACAATTTAATGATTTATATGTTCATAAAAGAGAGTACTTGTGATTATGTTTTTCCATATTGTACTTTATATTTGAGTGATTCAATGTATGTAATAAGGTCAAATTTCAGCGTGTCGCAATTCAATAAATTTTTATAATTATCTAATTAATTAATTGTTATAAGGTGATGTACTTTTGTTTGTTATACTTTAAGTTTTCAATACATATTATAATCTAGAAAAGAAATTAACCGGATATAATTATTCGATCTAGTTGGGAGAAAAAGGATTTTATTTGAGTAATATTAGGTGAGAGTTGAGATATGCAAATTGAATATCATGAATCAAAATATAAAGTAATTGATTAGACTAACCATAAAATATTGTTGATGTAACCTATTTAAATAACAATTTCTTTATAATTATATTTATAATTCTTATTTATTATTGGACGTCGAAAGAATCGTCTCAATCCCTCATTGATTCTTATATTGGATATGAACATTTTTAAATCAAATTATATTTCTTTTAAATATCTTGATAATCTAACTAATTGGATTATGATATTTGCTTTTGATTCTGTTATGTTGTTAACTATATAAAGGTTGTTAACTTGTATTGTATATTGGGCCTGGATAATGTCTCTCCAAAGTTAAACCCCAACTTATGATGGTTGTTACTCAGGCTACCGATAAGTGTTTGATATGTATGCTTTGGACTTTTAATTGTTAGTGTAATGGTTCTTAACCCAATTGATTTTGAGCCAAAATGTGTTCATGCAACTATTATTATTATAGGGCTATTAATGGGTCAGATTCGGGTCGAATCAGACTCAACTCAAATTCGCCTCCACTTATGTCGGAAATTCAGATCTTGCTCGTCCCTGAATTTCTCAACTCCAGCGGATCTTGGTCGGATACCGGATCTTTTTAAGATCCAATAAAATCTTCATTTTAAAAAATTACGTCAGTATTTTTTCCTAAAACAAGTTTGTTAACTTTACAATTTTATTTAATTAACTTGAATGTTCAAACTTTATTATTTTAGATGAAAATATGGATAAAAAGAATTTATGAACAAATTATTAACTATTATCTTGTTAAATTAATGGTAAAATATATTATTAGTGTTACTTATTTTAAAAAATATTATGTATTTACATAATTTTTTATTTATTGCCGAATACGGATCTTTAACGGATCGGATCAACCTATATCCATATTTTTCGAATCAATGATTTTGTTGATCAAAACAGATCCATTGAATATCTAATTGGATTATAATTTGAAAATACACGAACATGTTCTTTATTTTAACATTAAGAAAATATTTTATCATTAGAAGATAGGTCATAATAAGTTTATCAAACAAAAGAACATAAATCATAATATTATTATCTATTAACCTTCTCCCAAATCAATTTTATGAAATATTGAGATGAATATATTTATACAATTATACTTATAGATGGATGATTAATTCCATGCTATTTTTAATTATATTGCTATATTTCATGAACACTGAGATATTTGCTAATAAAAATAGTACACAACATGTGTATTTATTAATTGAAACTAACATAATTGTGTAATTTGCAAAATATTCTAAATAATAAGTTATCATGGTGATGGGCTATCGTATCTTGAAAATATAATCGCCTTAATAGTTAATAACGATTCAACATTAATAGTAGTTTCGTTTGGAAGCGTTTTGGCCTGGTCTCGCGGGTTTCATGAAACTCAGTCCGAACTTTTCTAAATGAAGTTTGATAAGATTCATCACAAACTTATTCACAAACTCTTGAAATCTATAAAATCTTGATTTGACACGTACCACTTTTTTTTTCTTCCCCCCAAACTCTATTAAAAAAATACATTGATTTGGCACCTACTACCTATTTTTTTTCCTTAAACCCCAACATCTAATTAAAACTGAACTAAATGGGGTTTCAATAGTTTCACCGAAACCATCCAAACTAATTTTTTGAAACCGAGTCAAAACCCCTACAAATAGATAGTCTCTTCTAAATTCTTATTGACAAACAAAATTAAAATAATAGATAGTCTCATCTAAGTTCTAATTGACAAACAAAGAATGACTAAATTAATTAAAATAATAGCAATAAAAGTATTATAATATCTTCCATGTTGATGGGTTACCGTGTAATCAACTTGTAATTGCCTTTATAACTACGATTTTTCAACATTAATACTAGTTTTATTTCCTTTTTTTAGATAATAATACATTATTTTATATGTCATTACATCAATAACTCTATTTAAATTTATTTTAATCATTATCAAAGTATAAAGATAAGTTCACTACAAATACTAGTATTAACTAATAAAAATACCCACACAAGTGAAACTCGAACCCATCATGAAACTTCAGCTTAGCCATCAGGCTGAATATACTACTCCCTCTGTCCCAAATTATTTGTCTTTTTACATGTTTTCACATATATTAAGGTATCTACTAAACAACCTCAGTTTTAGGGAAAAAGTAAATTATATACCTAAAATACTCTTATTCCTTAGTTATCTCACCAATAGCTATTTACACATTATTCAAGTTTTACACTCTCTCTCTTACTTTTTCTCTTACATACCTAAAATATGTAATTAATAGTGTATTGAAATCCTAAAGTGCCAAATAATTTGAGACAATTTTTTTTCTCTAAAACTTCAGATAATTTGGGACAGATAGAATATATCTAAATAGATACTATATTTACATATGGATCCCTGCGTCGTTCCATTCCATTTAGGATTAGGAATAGGCGCAATCGGACCTGCTTTTTCCATATCTCTCGTTATTTTTGGGACCCTATTCACCTCTTTGAACTTCTATTGAATCGAGAAATAAAATAGGTTTGATTGGCCATCTTTTTGATATATAAATAAGGCATTCTCCGGACAATTCAAATCGAAGCAATTGGATGTCCAACTCGGGCCTATATGACCGATCAATAGAAATACTCCACCTTTATCATATATTCCATACATCACACTAGATAGCTCTCTTCAAATTGACTAAAAATTTATGACTATTTTAATTATTGGGGAAATATTGGGGTTACAGTGTTACATCAATAGCAACTACCCGGAACGATGCTGCGGTACCTTAATCAATTATTGGGGCATCTATTGAATTTTCAGCCATAGACTTTGTCAAATTCAGAAACTGCATGAGATTGATATCTCAAGTTAAGCCTATTTCAGATTTTTTCAAGCCTAAATCGAGTTCCACTTAATTCAAATTAGTCACAATATATTCGTTTTGTGTTTGGGTAACACCCAAAAAAAATATCTAGGAGTAGGAATTTGAACTTATACTGTAATTTTTGTACTCTGATTTTCCTTTGTAAACATATTTAGTATCTTTTATGTAAATTCCAATTCAGGCCTGATTCAATTATGAAACACATACAATCAATTTTATCAGGTAATCGATCATTGTTAGTCTGGATTATGGCAGCAATTATCCCGTGGCGGAGACCAAGGTCAAGTCATAGTCGATATGTGGGTCCTTGTGTGTATGTGAATGCAGTATAAGGCTCGGGTATGCGCATTTCCTAACACCAATTGGTTTTGGGATAACTAGTAATGTTTGATGTCTTACAAGTGGTATCAAAGCTAATGTCACAGGTTCGATTCCCAGCGGGGGCAATTGCTGAGGGGGATCGAGATTGTTAGCCTGGATTATGGTAGCAATTGTCCCGTGGCGGAGGCCAATATCAAGTCACAGTCGACCCATGGACGATTGTGTGTGTGAATGCAATATAAGACTAGTTCATGTACATTTTCTAACACCAATTGATTTTGGGACAAATGTACATTTTCTAACACCAATTGATTTTGGGACAACTAATAGCGCATGAACTCTACAAGCCTTCTAAAAGTAAAGTTATCCAAAAAATTGGGGTTGGACTTAGCTTATTTTGAACCACAATTATTTTTTAAATTATATAATAGCAGCAACTTTTATTTTTTAATTATCAAAAAAAAACTTTTATTTTTTAATAAAGAAATCAGCAGCCACTTGCTACACATTGACCCGGTTATAGTCAACTCTGCGTCCACCTACTAAATTCTAAAGTATATTTTTTTTTTGGTAGAAAATTCTAAAGTATTTTTTTTTTTTTTGTTTTTCAAGAATTTAATCCCTTTCGAGGCGCGTCGAGCACATAAAGTGAAAGCCTCTCCCAATAGAGATTCGAACCTGAGTCCACTACTTTGTAGTGACTAGTCTCTTCCACTAGATCAACATGTTGGTATTGTAAAGTATATTTAAACACATGTAACTCTGGGCATTTCATCATACCTTTACACAATTTGTTTCTTGATTTCTAAAATAAAAATATCACATCCTCTAACTAATTAGTTGAAGTAATCATGGGGCAACCTAAAGATCATGATTTTCAAAAATCTCCACCACCCACAGCAGCACCATCCTACGGCCAACCACCGCCACCACCACCACCACAATATTTCAGCCAACCCACAACACCACCATCCTACGGCCAACCACCGGCGCCACCACCACCGCCACAAAATTACAGCCAACCACCAGCCACTGGCGTACCAATCCAACACGGAAATTTACAGGGGCAATGGTCTACTGGCATTTGTGACTGCTTCGACGATATTTCAAATTGTGAGTTGCACACTAATAATATATGTCAACTTTATTCCAACAATATTTTTTGTCACAAAGAATGTATAATTTCCGACTATAGTATATCACTTTCAAATATAATTATCAACAAAAATATATTGTCGTAACACTTATCAAAAGAAAATAAATATTTTAACTGCATTTACCTACAAAGTCTTCACTGATAAAACATGTAACGGCGGGAAACTTGTTTTTGCTATATCCGAATACCAATGCAAACTGCCGTAAAACTTTACTTTATTTTTTTAATTATTAACCAAAATTTCAAACCAATAATTAAATTTACATTTCTTTTCAAATCTTATCTAATCTTTTCGAAAAGGTGATTGTTTTGTATTATTGTGAAAAAATTAATTTCACCCCATTAATTATTTCAGGTTGTTTGACATGTTGGTGCCCATGCATAACATTTGGACGGGTTGCTGAGATTGTAGACAGAGGATCAACTTGTAAGTACTCAGTAAAAAAAAAAATTAGGAAATAATTCATTTTTATTTTATTATTAATATTGGTTAATTAATTACTTTTATTTTTTCAGCTTGTGGAGCAAGTGGAGCATTATATACTCTAATAGCTTGGGCAACGGGTTGTGCTTGCATATATTCATGTTTCTATAGAGAAAAGATGAGAAAATTGTACATGCTTCCAGGGAACACGTGTACCGATTGCCTCCTCCATTTTTTCTGTGAATCATGTGCTTTGTGCCAAGAGCACCGGGAGCTTCAAAATCGTGGATTTGACATGGCTCTTGGTAAATGTTTAATAAATAATTAATTAACTAGCTACATTTAATTAAATTGTCATAATTTATTCTGTTCATTTAATTATTTTTGACACTATATATTTGAAAGAGTTTTGACTCAGTTTCACGGGTCTCGTTTTTAAAAAATTGATTCAGTGATTTTGGTGAAACATTTGAACCTCATTTTGTGATTTTGAAAAAGTTGAAACCCCATTTGAATTGATTCGGATGTTGGGATTTGGAGAAGAAAATAAATAGTAAGTGTAATATCAATGTTTTTTTTATAGAGTTTGGAGGAAAAAAAGTAGGTGGTTGGTGTCAAATCAAAGTTTTATAGGTTTCAAGAGTTGTGTGTGAGTTTTTGAATAGGTTTGTGATGAGTTTCATGAGTTTTGTCAAACTCCATTTGGAAGAGTTTTAGCTCAATCGCGAGACCGGGCCAGATCCCATATAAATAGGTCCTTAATAATTATTTGTGGACGTCATTATTAAAGTTATGTTTTTTTTTTTTTTTTATCGAAAATATCACGTATATAGTCCCGATTCTTGGTATGTTTGGTCCTGCACTTCACAAAATTGTATTTTTGGTCCAAAAGCAGATTTGGTGATCACATTGTGTCCCGTGGAACTATTAAGTGCAAAACTAAGATAGTCACATGATATCAAAAATGCTAAATAGAGACTGCTCTACAAGATCAAAATTGCAAAATATTTTAACTTATAGTATTAATTAATGGTTAAACCACTCCTCTCCTAATAGTTAATGTTTAAAATATTAATGGTTTGTTAATTGTATCTATATATTTAATTATTAAGCTACATACATTTTTTTTTTTTAGCTATTTTTGTGTTGAATTTCTAGGATGGCATGGAAATGCTGAGAGACAAAATCATGGAGTGACAGTTGCCCCATTCGTTCAAGAAGGAATGAATAGATAAGGCGAAGGCCAAATTGTTTTATTTTACAAATACGTATTTGTGATTATGTTTTTCCATATTGTACTTTATATTTGAGTGATTCAATGTAAAATTTTAAATTTATACGAATTGCAAGACTACTTTCAATTATTGAATTTAATAGAGTTTTACTTTTTGGAAACTAAAAAGTAAAGAAGTTTTCATTTGAATAAGTCTCGAATACATGCTTTACGCACTGACTAGGTATAAAAAAAAATTAAGGTTATGAACACCGCAAGATCTATTCTTTTCCCCTTGATAGTTTCCGGACAATAACCCTGTTTTGGTAATGCCATCTTCAATGGTAGCTCTAGAGCCCTCGGGCTACCCCTGCCTAGTCGTCTTCAATGGCAGGGTTCCGAGTCCAATTTAATTACATTTTTTTTCTTCCCCACTCTTACTATTATAATAATAATTTTATTTTTATTTTTAGTATTAATATTAATAATAATAGAAATAATAATAATATTAAATATTAAAATCAAAGAGTGTTGATAATAATAAAATTAAAATTAATTCAAAACACGAGTTACAACATTAAATAAACGGCACACACAAGAACAAGAAAGAAATTAAATTGTTTGTCTAAGTGTTTAATTATTATTTCAACTAATTGGATATTTTTAGAAATATATAGCCACCAATATTGTAATTAAATTATTTAATTTTTAATTACAAAAAAAATTAAAATAAATTTGATAAGTATAAAAATTCATTCGGTCTTTGCGGAATTATATTCTACGCTGTTAGTAGATTAAAACGGTATATGGTATGTCCAAATCGAAGTTCGGGTGAATGAGAAATTGATTTTCAAAAATCACCCTTTGAAATGAAAGAAAATAAATAGAAGTGGTTTTATCCCACATTGGAATTAGAAGGAAAAATCGTGAGGTTTATATATGATTTGACAATGTAGTGGTATAACAATCTAGCCACCAAAAGTCTCTTCCCTCGCGCGCAGGGAGGGGGTGGGCAAATCATGGATCGAAATTCACTTCGTTTCTTCAAGACTTGTGTGAGCCCGCGACCTGCGAACACGAATGCAGTCCAATTCTCTAGCTTCCAGACAGGCCCAATTTTTGCATATTCAATTAAAAATTGGTGGATATATATATTTATTAAATACTAGTAAATATACTAACAAATTTTATTATGTTATCAATTTAATTTAGGAGGAAATTTCAATTTTATTAAATATTTCTTTAAATAATTAATTTTAAATATATAAAACAATTAAATCAACAAAATATATTAAAGAAATAAAAAACAAAAAATCAGGTGGTGCCACTTGACTTAAAGAGGGGCGCGTGAACTGCACACGCCACTCTTCTCCTTCACATCTTCACGCAGCCCCCAGATCGCCACCCCACGCCCCAACCCGCTAGAGATGGTCGGCAGCCCCACCCCTGAGCCCACCCCGCGCCCTTTGGTTGCCATTGGAGATGGCCTTAAGAAATTTGTCACAAATTGAGTTTAAGAAGTGAAAATTTCATTGAGTTTTTGTCCGCAGTCCGAATAAAATCCGATTATTCAATGCAATTTAGTACGGTAAGAAACTTTGAAATTTTATCAAATTTAAAATAAATCAACACAAGTATAGAAATGTTGTACTATCTAAATTTGACTATTTCAAATCTATGAATCTATTTGATTACAGGCCAACTCTATCATTTGCCACACGTAATAGAAGTATAGAACCATGTTTCATTTTTATGGGGTTTTTTGGAAATTAGAGAATTTTCCCAACAATGTGAAGGATTCAGATTCGAATCCACGCTCAAAGATATACTCAGGCCTAGGTGGATGAGTTTCGCCTCAGTCTCGCGGGTTTCGCTAAACCGGGTCAAAAAATTTCTAAATGAATTTTCGTTAGGCCCATGAAACTCAACACAAATTTATTCATAAATAATAAATTTACACTCAAACTCTTGAAACCTATAAAATATTGATTTAACACCTATCATTTTTTTTTCTTACCTCAAACTCTATAAAAAAGCATTGATTTGACACCTAAAACCTATTTTTTTCCTCACACCCAACATCTAAAATCAATCCAAATTGGGTTTCAATTTGTTCAAAACCACAAAACCCAACATCCAAAACCTAACCAAATGGAGTTTTAAATAATTCACCAAAATCACCCAAACCATTTTTTTAAAACCGAGAAACGTAGAACCGAACCAAAACCCATCCAAATAGACATCAAAGATAAAATACAAGAATATAACGACTCCTAATCCAAGTTGACCTGTCAAAACACTACCATTATTTCTCAAAAAAAAAAATTGTCACTTCTTATTTATATTAAATGACAAGAACTCAAATATTGTCACTAAAATGGTTTTCATTAACATACTAGTGACAAGAATTGTAAAAAAGTTGTCACTATTGACATTTAGCGATACCCAAAAAGTGACAATTAAAAAGGTGTCACTAAACCATAGTGACAATATTTATTGTCACTAGGTTGTCACTAAAAGGGTGTCGCTAATTGTCAATAGTGACAACTTAAGTCACCATATATTTGTCATTAATAGCTATTAGTGACAACTTAAAAACATATTTTGTCACTGTTGCACTTTTCATCATTATTATTATGACAAAATTAATATTTTTATCACTAAATGCATATAAGTGTGACAACTTTCACATTATCACTTAATTTTTTGTCACTTAAACTTAATTTTATTGTAGTGTATTTGAAAGAGTTTTGACTCAGTTTCACGGGTCTCGTTTTTAAAAAATTGATTCACTGATTTTGGTGAAACATTTAAACCTCATTTGGTTAGATTTTGGATGTTAGTTTTGTGATTTTGAAAAAGTTGAAACCCCATTTAGATTGATTCGGATGTTGGGATTTGGAGAAAAAAATAAATAGTAAGTGTAATATCAATGTTTTTTTTATAGAGTTTGGAGGAAAAAAGTAGGTGGTTGGTGTCAAATCAAAGTTTTATAGGCTTCAAGAGTTGTGTGTGAGTTTATGAATAGGTTTGTGATGAGTTTCATGAGTTTTGTCAAACTCCATTTAGAAGAATTTTGGCTCAGTTTCGCGAGCCTCGCGAGATCGGGCAAGAACCCATCCAAATAGATCATTAGTTTAATAATTAATCGTGGCTGCCATATCTAAAGTTATGTTTTCTTAATCAGGAATATCACGTGTATAGTCACTACAAAAAAAATAAATTTTAGTGATAAAATTTTATGTGACAATGTTAAAGTTGTCACTTCTTATATATATTAAGTGACAAGAACTCAAATATTGTCACTAAAATGGTTTTCATTAACATACTAGTGACATGCAAGAATTGTTAAAAAGTTGTCACTGTTGACATTTAGCGATACCCCCAAAAGTGACAACCAAAGAGTTGTCACTAAATTAACTATAGTGACAATATTTGTTGTTACTAGTTTGTCACTAAAATGGTATCAATAGTTGTCAATGGTGACAGCTTAAGTTACCATATATTTGTTATTAATAGCTATTACTGACAACTTAAAAACTTATTTTGTCACTATTGCACTTGTCACCATTATTATTATGATAAAATTAATGTTTTTATCACTAAATTCATATAAAGAGTGACAACTTTCACATTATCACTTAATTTTTTGTCACTTAAGCTTAATTTTCTTGTAGTGAGTCCAGATTCTTGGTATATTTGGTCCTACACTTCACAAAATTGTATTTTCGGTCCAAAAGCAAGTTTGGTTACATTGCATCATGTGGAACTATTAAGTACAAAACTGAGACAATCACATGATACCAAAAATGCTAAATAGACAAACAGGTGATTGGTCTACTGGAAGGGACTAGTCACTACAAAATAGCGGACTGATGTTCGAATTCCTGTTGGGAGAGGTACCCACTTAATGTGCCCAACCCACCTCGAAATGAATTAAACCCTTCGGAAACAAAAAAAAATGCGAAATAGAGATTGCTCTACATCATCAAAATTGCAAAATATTTTAACTTATAGTATTAGTTAATGGTTAAACCACTCCTCTCCTAATAGTTAATGTTTAAAATATTAATGGTTTGTTAATTGTATCAATATATTTAATTATTAAGCTACATAGATTTTTTAGAGCTATTTTTGTGTTGAATTTGTAGGATGGCATGGAAATGCTGAGAGACAAAATCATGGAGTGACAATGGCCCCATTCGTTCAAGGAGGAATGAATAGATAAGTCGATGACCAAATTGTTGTCTTGTTAATTATAGGGGTGAATATCACTTATGGTCCTCCTTATGTATAGATAAGGCGAAGGCCAAATTGTTGTCTTATTAATTATAATAATTTGTGTGGTCATCAGATTGGAAAATGACAGTTTCCCTTTTGGTTTTATTTTACAATTTATATGATCATATAAGAGAGTAATTGTGATTATGTTTTTCTATATTGTACTTTATATTTGAGTGATTCATGTAATTTTTTATAATTATCTAATTAAGGTGATGGAATTTTGTTTGTTATACTTTAATTCTTCAATACATATTATTAGGGTTGTCGATGGGGCGGATTTCAATATGGATCCGATCCAAATTCGGTCCGATTTATTAGGATAATTGTCCGATTAGTGATCCGATTAAGAAGATAGGTAATCCGAATTATATGGAGCGAATATGGATCTAGACTAATCCGGTTCGTTATAGATCCGTATCCGATATAGATTACTATATGTTGTTTATATATTATATATTTAAACCAAAATAAAAATAAAACTATTTATGTTCCACTAAAATCTTTTACTATATTAAGAATAATCTTAAAAGAAATGCATGAGAGACGATGTTAGACTGACCTGGTAACTAATTGAGCCATTAATTTATGTTATTTAATAAAAAAAATCAAAACCATAACCATTCATCTATGTAGTAGCCGCCATCTTTCCTCTACTTTTTCGTCCAATTTTTTTCTTCTCTTCCATTATTGGGTTTTCTTCTTTTTTTTCCCAATTTCTATATTTTTTTATTCATATTTTTGTTTATTCTTTTATTCTAATTTTTATCGTTTATATTTGTCCATCATATTTCATCTTTTACAATTTCCTAACAATAGTTTTGATGAAATAAGTAAAATATTACATTTTTAATTCATGATGGGGGGAATCTACAAGTGATTTGAAGAAAAAAGAAAAAAAAATTATTGCTAAAAATATTAAACGGATCCGGATAATTTATCTAGATCCGGGATATCCACCGAATTCGAATCTGGTTGCTCTTTTTCAAGATCCGCGCGGATTCGAATCCGAATCTGGATAGAAAAATGGAAATCGGACTCGAGTTTGGATCTGCCCTGATCCGGTCCGAGTCCAGCCCATTGACAGCCCTGCATATTATAATCTAGTAAAGAAATTAAATTTTCAACAAAAGAATTTATATGAATTGCAAGACTACTTTCAATTATTGAATTTAATCGAGGTTTACTTTTTGGAAACTAAAAAGTAAAGAAGTTTTATAAGTCTCCAATACATGCTTTACGTACTGACTTGGTATAAAAAAAAGAGTACCACTAATCTTACAGCCAAGTAGTGGGTTTATAGGTTTCATTCATTTATTTCTTATTAATAAGATTGGCACTATAATATTCATAATTAATAAAAAAAAAACCATACATATTTACTTGACATAATAATATTTTTAAAACAGAAGTTCTTTGTAATATAGAAATATAATAACATCATCTTCGAGTAATTGAGCAATATATTTTCAAGTTTAAAAAAAAATTATTGAATTTGAGATTGTGATTGGATTTTACCATAAATCTTAAATGAGTCGAAATTAAATAAGTTGTAATCGTGTGGAACACGAGTTGAAAATCAAATTTAAATAAATCAACACTAGTATAGAAATGTTGTACTATCTAAATTTGACTTTTCCAAATCCATGAATCTATTTGATTACAGGCCAACTCTATCATTTGCTACACGTAATAGAACCATGTTTCATTTTTATGGTTTTTTGGGAAATTAGAGAATTTTCACTACAATGTGAAGGACTTAGATTCAAATCCACGCTCAAATATATACTCAGGCCTAAGTGGATGAGTTTTGGCCCAGTCTTGCGGATTTTGCTATACTGGGTCAAAACTTCTCTAAATGAATTTTCTTCAGACCCATGAAACTCAGCACAAACTTATTCATAAATATTAAATTTACACTCAAACTCTTGAAATCTATAAAATATTGATTGAACACATATCATCTATTTTTTAGGGAAAAACACTTTTTATATCAAACTTTTTGAAGAAATCACATTTCATACCATGATTTACACTTTCTTGACACATTTAGTTTTTCTAATCAATTTTCGAAAGCAATTCAGCACGTGCGTGTTAAGTTAACAATGGTGGGTCTTTAAAATACGTACATGTTTTCCCTTCCATTGTCAACTTAACGGGCACGTGAGCGGTACGTGCTGAATTATGTCCGAAAATTGACTGCAAAACTAGATGTGTCAGGAGGGTGTGAATTATGGTATGAAATGTATTTTTTCGAAAAGCTTGGTACCAAATATGTTTTTTGGACTAAAGTTTGGTATCAAAAGTTTTTTCCCTTATCTTTTTTTTTTATCTCAAACTCTATAAAAAAGACGTTGATTTGACAAATACCACCAACTTTTTTCCTCCACACCCCAACGTCTAAGATCGATTTAAGTGGAGTTTCAACATTTTCAGAACCACAAAAATCAACATCCAAAATATAACCAAATTGAATTTCATATATTTCACCGAAAATATCCAAAACATTTTTTTTTTAAATCGAAACACGCAAAACCAAGCTAAAACCCTCCCGAATAGGACCAAATAGATAAAATACAAGAATAAAAGACTCCTCGTCCAAGTTGACCTGTCAAAACACTACCATTATTTCTCCTAAAAAAAAAAATTTAATATAACAACAATCGATCCCAATATAACTACCATTACTATATAGATTGACCCGAAGCTTCCCTGTACCAAGTTGTGAAGTTTACAGTCAACACGCGATAGACATTCAATCAATAATCATATATGTATCTCTATTGGCCACTTGACTTTTCAAAATTTGACTGTTATTTTCATATACTTAATTACTTCTCTTTTATTTTATATAATACCACAATAAATATATGCATGATATTAAAATCAAGTTTTCAATTCTTATACAATAATTCAAATATATAATTTATTCAACTTCCGGAAAACCAAATAATTACTCACATGACTCACATGTTTTCTTCATCGGATTCAACCGAGTACAAGAAATTCTCGGTGGAAACATCACCGGAAACCACCACGCCGGCAACCGGGATTCCGGTGAGCACATCATCTGCCGAATATAATTACTCCTCGGATCAACCGAAGCCGCGACCTCGTATCCAGGCTAAGCCTCAGGTTCCATGGTCAAGTGGCCTATTTGGTTGCTTTTCTGACGTTCGAAACTGTAAGTTTCATACTGATATAGGTTGTGTGGTGGCGCGTGTAGTTAACGCGCCGCCGTGTATACTAATAATGTAAGCATAGTTTCTTCAATTTATTAAGAGATTTTTACTATTTGTTTGCAGGCTGCATAACGTTGTGGTGTCCTTGCATTACTTTTGGGAAGATTGCTGAGATTGTTGACAAAGGATCAAGTTGTAAGTCCTCTATTCATCAACCAAGTAAATATTAGTTTTTGTTTTTTTTTTTCAAGAAATTATGATTACATCAATACCACTAAATTAGAATTTATTTAATTACAATCAAATTGCAAAGAAATACAGGATTGACTACTACTAAACCCAAATTATCATAAACATGAATTTTTTTTAAATACTATACACTACAAGAAATTAGAGGATTGATTACTACGTGTCCGCCGCTGCTAATTAGCCGTTTGAGAAATTAAATACAAGTCACGGCTTGAAACAGTGGTGGAAACATCCACTACGACTCACATCCGTGGTGGATATTTCTACCATAGCTAAAACCCGTGGTGAATATTCTCACCATGGCTAAAAGTAATCCGCCACTTCTCCATAAATCATGCTTGAAAACCATTGCGATGCATGATGGTTGAGTTTTGGCAATGATTTTGAGCTACTCGCTACTCTGTTTTGTACGTGGTTGATACTCTTATATCTTATTGTGATATAATAGGGTTTTTTGCAACCTTGGTTCTATTAGATACTTAAAAGCACATTTAGTACCACAAATTAAACATTGGTTGTAATGTCCATACAACCGTCAAATAATTGGACGAAATTGATCATGTATACTATCAAATAATTGGACGAAATTATCATCACTATATATCATTCTGGTCATAATCACTATTTTCAAGATCAATTCCTACCCAATCTTTTGTATCCTCAGAGTGATACATGATCAATTTCGTCCAATTATTTGATAGTAGTATGAACATAATAATCAATATTTAAATTGTGATACTAAATTTACATTTATGGATTCAATGATATCAAAATTACAGAGAGACATATTATATGATTAAAAAAAATAAAAGTTCCCTATAGAAAACTAAAAGAAATTATTAATTCACGTTAACGAAAATTAAACCCAGAAATAAGAGATCGTTGGGTCTCAGCTTCACTACCTCTTATTTATTTTAATAAATTTATTATATATTTAATAATAATGTATGTAATTAATTGATGGTTGCAGCATGTGGGCAGAGTGGAGCATTATACACAGTGATAGCATGTGTGACAGGGTGTCCATGTTGGTATAGTTGTTTCTATAGATCGAAAATGAGGCAACAATATTCATTACACGAGTCTCCTTGTGGGGACTGTTTGGTTCACTGTTTTTGTGAGTCTTGTGCTCTTTGTCAAGAATTTCGTGAACTTAAACATCGTGGATTTGATATGACCATTGGTACGTAGTTAATTAATTATTGATAATTACATAATTAATTATAAATCTCTCTTTAATGTATTTTTAAGCCTAAAGAATATGATGTGTAATATTTCAGGATGGCATGGAAATGTGGAGAAACAGAATGGAGTGATTATGGCTCCAATAGTTGAAGGGGGAATGAGTAGATATTAAGAAATTAATAATATGTGTCTGCTTAATTTTATATTTAGTAAATTTCAGTTAATTATGTGTAATGGATTTAATCTTGTTAAATGTTCGTATTGATAAAAACATTAATATATAAATCTACAAACAAATTGCATGCTTGGTTTTCTCTTGAACTTTAGTTTAGTTGTTGTGTGGATGATAGTATTAAATGTTATCCATTAATTAACTAATAAATACATGTCGTTTAAGGTGTAAAGGGATTAATAAAACTATTAATTATCTAAATTTTAGGAGAATAAAAGTCTAATGGTATAAAATTACACTTAAAAAGAAAAAGAATATGCAACTTCTTATATTGACCTTAATGTAAAGTTGTCAAAAGAGAATTTAAGTCTCTCTTGAATCTTAAATGACATGTATTTGGGAATATTTTTTATTTTTACTAAAACGACATGTACTTAGGAATGGGGGGAGTAATAAGTTATAAGTAGCATGAAATTATACCAAAAGTTATTATAAAATTTGATTCAAAAGAACAATTTTTTTTTAGAGAAACGGTGATTACGTTAATATCATTACAACAATACAACTAAATCAAAAATATATGGATTACAATCATATTACAAAGAAAATCAATAATCAAACACTAATAAAAAGATTTAGAAGAAAAACTCACACTAATGGAAGTTAAGTTGTCAGACTCTCTTCTCATTCCTTTCATGGATTTGCAACTGCTACGGAAGATGGAATTTCGTTAGTTTTATAACTGTTTTAGTTTATTGGTAAAAACATAAAGAAATTATTGTAATTTAGGGTTCATATGGGTCGATTTTGGTTCAATTTCGCTTGATTTTGATTTAAAATCATTAATTTTACAATCTCAATTAAGACCTCATGAACGAGTTTTACAAAAAGGAAAAGAAAAAAAATTGACCCGTCTCTATGAAGAAGACCTAGGCCCAAAGGCTCCTCAAAACGTATTTAACTTAAATAGCTGCAGAAATTAAAATTGGGCCGACATCTTGAAAATTTCATTTCATAAATGGGTATCCATTTTCATTTAACAAGCCTTATAAAATGGACCTTTTTCTTGGTCCAAGCTTATTGAAAAGCAAAGACTCCAACTTAAATTGGCAAAATTCACAAATTCACCTGGAACAAACCCAATTGCATTGTACATTTGTACTTATTTAAAATGTTGGGTTGTATTTGACTAACATGATTTAGGAATTTAGTGTAGACATTACAATTATAATGTAGCGAATTTAAATTCGAATTTATTTGGAGAAAGGTTTAACTTAAATTGTCTGATGCGCCTCAATATAAATTAAATCTAAGTTTAAGATATGAATATCCTTAACAAATAAAAAGAAAATTGAGGATTAACTTCATTTTGTTTATGTTGGGTTGTATTTTAACTAAAAATAGTAAAGATTAAATTTGAATTTAACCATAATAACAAATGGGTAATGTTCAAAAGCATTTAATCTGGCCCTTTTTGTCGTAATATTGATCCCCCGCATATAATTAATTCAATTTTGTTTAACGGTAATGAATATTTTTATTGGTTAGTTAAGTCTCTTTTTTCAGGAAATTTGACTATAATTTAAGTCGAAAATGGGGAAAACATTTTCAATTAGTGGAAACCAATGTTTTCAGACCCGGACCGGACAGTGAACCGGTGAGCCAACTGGCCACTGGTTTTACTGGTCGAACCGGTCGGACCGCTGGTCGGACCGGATGATGTCATAATGATATAATAAATATATTTAATTTTAAAGTATATATAATATGCAAAAATTTAAACATTATCCTACAATTGATTAAAAATATATAAAATCTTAGAATATATTTAAATTAAATCACATAATATTTATATAACTTATATCATAATTGTAATATGATACTAATTTGTAAGCTCATATAAATATAATATGACTATATTTCTTTATAAACATTTAAAAGTGTAAGTTAAAAATACAACAAACTAAGAGATTGATAATTTTAAAATATGATTATGTATAAAAGTCTAATATTCAAAATCAAACTTGCATAATATATCGATTTGATTTTCAAAATTTGACACTCTTTATCCTAAAATAATATTGGAAAGAAATATCTTATAGAACAAATTTTAATATAAAATTATTATTTGATTATTAATTTTCATTGATAATGTGTAAAATGTTAATTTGAGTTATCATAATCTAATTTATAAACAAATTTGGCTACATGTTTTCTGTAATTTATAAATTTGTTTTGTACTAGAAATTCAACAAAAATGATGTAGCTCAAATGGTAAGGAAGTTATGTTTCATGCAAGAGGTTAGGTGTTCAAATCCCACCTTCTACAAGAAATTTTAGTTTATTTTTAACATTAATAAAATTTAAAAAATCGAAAAAAAAAAAAAAAAAAGGAAATTCAAAATCGGGTTGAACCGGCCCAAACCGGTTCACCGGTTTTGGACCGGCTCAACCCGGTCCAGACTGGTTTTTGAGGCAAGTGATTTTAGGGGGTAAACCGGACCGGACCATCCTCCGGTTCGCGGTTGAACCGGTCGGACCGGCCGGTCTGGTCCGGTTTTAATAACATTGGTGGAAACTGGAAAAGGGAATTCAAGTAAAAGAATCTAGTCAAAAGTACCCAAAAAGAGATGGTCCCACAGACCGTAACTTTGCTTTAATTTGTCCGTCACAGGAGGATCCAATTTTTCTTTTTGTTCTGTTCTATTTTATTTCTTTTCGCATTAATTTGTTGGATAAATTTCAATATATTTTTCCTAAGTCATACATACAAAAATTGAGAAAATAATAAAAGCGAAAGAAAATTTATGACTTAGTAAGCGTCTTTTTTTATGGAGAATATTGAAATTGGATTCAAATAAAGTCCAGGTCCGATCCAAGAAAGGTCAATTATGGTTATAAAAGTTTTAAGGCCATCAAAAGAAACAATCCACGGAATTTGCCTTAGGTCAAAACCGTTGAAGCTAAAGTCCACAGGATAAATAGCCCATAGGAGAGCTAGCGAGCTCTAAGTCCATCGTTAGTAGGCCGCAAAATTGTCCCAAGGTTATTAGACAAATAGTACGGAAGAGGATAGTCTTAGAGACCACGACCTCCGTCATAGTAGGTTGTCAAACTCGATCTCCCTCTACAAGGATAAGGATATCTTCACTAATCAAGCGGCAAATTGATATAAACAATGCCAGTTGTGCCCCTAGCACTCACCACGATGTCATATTGTACACAACAAAATTAGAATAATATCAAAACAATTGTTAGTCATTGTACCAATAGTAGTTGCGCAAAGTAGAGGAGCAAGTCTATTGAGGTGCACTCTGCCATGTTAGGTCCCTTTTAGGGACACTTTTACATAAAAAGTGTCCCTAAAATTCCCCTAACATGGCGGACGGTGAGGTAGCCACGAAAAATTGGTGCACCTGGATACCTGACACATTAGTAGGGATGAAACTCTTATCGAATCCTCACATATATAAAGCAACTCTCTTTTTTTCTTCTTTTGTTAAGATTAAGTCCCAAACAAAGCCAAAAAGTTTATACCCAAAATCAAAGCAATAACTAATTTCTAAACTATTGGATTATTAGCTTGACAAT
Source organism: Penstemon newberryi var. newberryi (assembly GCA_030819805.1). Taxonomy (NCBI): domain Eukaryota; kingdom Viridiplantae; phylum Streptophyta; class Magnoliopsida; order Lamiales; family Plantaginaceae; genus Penstemon; species Penstemon newberryi. The sequence goes on along the minus strand of JAUALY010000001.1, from coordinate 74,266,308 downwards.
TGACAATAGGGTGACATAGAACAGCATTCCCGGCAAATTTGGTCGTAGTTTTGCATTCCAACGCCCTACCCAACGACTTTGTCTACACGTACGCAAAAGATAAAACAAAAAAAGGTCCCTCGAGAGCAACACACACAAAAGAGAAATAAACAAAAAAACAAAAAATTATGAAAAAGAAGGAAAAAGGATTACATTGGAGATTCTTATGTCCTTTTCTTTTCTTCACATGATCTAGCTAGTGCATTATCAAAGGCTATTCAACTTTGACCTTTCAAGACACAAGAAAACAAATTGATTAGAGGTGTAAAAAAATACTTGGTAAAAGTTGTGTTAAGGGCATTTGAATTGTTGAATATATAATAAGTTTGATTTTCATTTTCTTATTAAACTCAAAATTGGTTATACAAAAAATTTTATTTTAAATGAGTCGACTTTGAATGAGTTTTAACTAAGGGTATATGTGGATGGGTTTTGGGTCCAGTTTCGTGAGATCGTACCAAAACTTTTTCAAATGAGTTTTTGTCAGACCATGAAACTCATCATAAACTTATTCAGAAACTCACCCTCAAACTTTTGAAACCTATAAAACTTTGGTTTGACACCTACCACCTATTTTCCCTTCCCAAACTCTACGAAAAATATTGATTTGACACCTACCATCTATTTTTACTCAAATCCCAACATCCAAACCCAATCCAAGTGGGTTTCAACTTTTCAAAACCACAAAACTCAACATCTAGAATCTAACCAAATGGAGTTTCAAATGTTTCATTTGAAACCACCCAAACTATTTTTTTGAAATCAAGACCCCTAAAACTGAGCCCAAATCCTTCCAAATAGGCCCTAAGTGTTCTCTGATCAACTCTAACTATCCAATGCTCGAGTCAATAATCTTATGTTGAAATGTTAAACACACCCTTTTGCAATATATTGGACTAAATATGAACGGAAGCAAATAGTATTCTGAAAGAATGCAATTACTTCTTCAATCTGTTTGATAATTTTATTGTTATACGTTGCAATTTTCATATTAAACTTTCACCTATCTTATACATTTGATATCATGTTTTCTGAAAAAATACATTTAATACAATGATTTTAAACCCCCCCCCCCCCCCCCCCCTCCTCCTCGACACAATTCCTTTCTCAGTCAATTTTTTGGGCAGAAACAACAGTTAAGACACCAAAATGGTGCGCTTATGTGCCCTATATCATACCTGAAAATTATTGTGGCATGATTCCTTGTAGATTATGAGATATGATTTAATTTTGATTAATTCCCGAAAGTTTGTTAATTTTTTTTCGGATTGTTTATCGAGTTTCAAGAACTAAAACTTGTACCGTTAAGAATTTCTCGTCAAGAGCTTTCCAGCTATAAGGAACAAGAAATTTGGTCTTGTAACGAAGACGGAGAAAGGAAACATGTCAAGGAAAGCGAAATCATAATATTAAATATGTTTTTTCAGATAGTATTGTACCAAATATATAAAGTAGTTGAAAATTTGATATGAAAAGTGCAATTCACTCATTAGTTTAAAATTCCCCCATTTTGTTAATTACACTAATCACTATATTACCATTAATTCTATGGACCCCCACCCCACCCCACCCCACCCCACCCCCTACATACATCCTCTCTTTCTCTCACTTGATACATACATACATAGATCAAAGTGAGGAAGATAGATACATGAAGGGCCTTTTAATTAGGCTAAAATGGAGGCAGCTGAAGAAGAGTTGGAGAGAAGAAGCAAATTCTTGAACAGTTTAATACTACAAAAGAAAAAGATTATTAATAATAATTCCGACCAGAAACAATTATTACATGGCGGCAGCAGCAGCTTCAACGTCCGAGTTAGAGCCTCAGACATGCCTTTGCCTCTGCAAAATCATGCATTTGCTACTGCCAGATCTATTCTTGCTGATTCCAGTACTATTTCTCCTAATTCGTCCAACAAGAAGCTTGACACCAAACGCCTTGCTCTTGCACTCAAAAAGGTAAAATTAAATTCAATACTTTTACTTTTACAATTTTTATCATTTTATCGTAATTGGAAAAATAATGAAATTTCATGAAACTTTTGGGGAAAAAATTGCGTTTTGTGTAAAGGGTATTAAAAGATTTGGGGTGATTTTTTATTTTTTTTGTTGAAGAGATACGAATTATATCAATATCATAGAAATATATTCTGAGTACAAGAAAATTACAAAGAAAAAAACTACCAACCAATTTGTTGTAAACTAGAAGAAAAATACATTAGTGGGAGTTAAACCCGGATCTCTTAGTCCTGGGGCCTTAACCTTAACAACGGGTTACGATCTCATTGGCAAAAATTGCAGTGATATATATATGGGGTTTTTGGCAAGTTAACTACATGTGATATGTTTAATGGACACTTTACCTCAATGTGATATGAAAATATGCAATTTACCTCCCTGTGAAATGAAATAATGAGCAATTTATCTCCTTGCTAGTGGAGTTGGTGCCCACACTCTATAATGCGTCTGAGACTTTATTTTCATGTAAAAAATGACCAATTTAACCTTACCATTTACAACATATTCACCTTACTTTATCCCCCTGTGATATGTATAAAGGGGCAATTTAATTTATTGCGATATTGCATAATGGCCATTTTAATTTTACCTCCTTGTAAAAATGTAAAAATCAAGAAGGATGTAGTGTGCTTCTTTTATAAAAACACAGGGATGGATTATGTCATTTTATTTATAGGGGGTTAAACTGCCTACTTAAAATAACACATGAAGTTAATTTGTTATTCACTCGACATATAAATATATATATATAATAATTTTGGGGGTATATATGGAGAAAAAAGGGAAAATCCCACTTTCCCCCCTAACCTTTAGACCTTTTTGCACTTTCCCCCCTATCCTTTGAAAGTTCGCAGTTACCCACCCAACCTTTCTTAAAAGTCGCAGATTACCCCCTGAGGCCATTAAAGATGGCATATTCCGTCCAGATTCTCTCATGTGCCAGTCACATGCAACTTATTAAGGGCAAAATAGTCCTTGCAAGAGATTGAATTTTTCAAACATAAGATTCAACTGTTACTCCATTTTCCCTCAAATCTAATACAGCTAGAACCTAGGAATTTGAAAGAGCAAATTTGTGTGCCTCTTAAGTCTTAATACGACCAAAAATGGGCTGGAAAATTATTCCGATGACACTTCCCCTTGGAATGCTCACTGGATTATGTAGAAAGAAAAGAGAAAATAAAATTCACAACTCTTTCAATTCCTATAAAAATGTGACTTCTTCACAGTTAAATTTTAAATCTCTTTTGATAACTAAACTAATTCTTCTCATGAGCAAATATTCAATTAAGAAAATTTAACCCTCAAGCACAGCTGTGATGTATTAATAGACTTCAAGAGCTTATATGTATGTAATAGACTTCAAGAGCTTATATGTTTGTACAGGCACCGGTGGATGAAACCCAGACATGAAATTTAGCCGAACCGAACACATGAAGTGTATCTCCTCCCTTGTTTAAGATCAGTCAACAAATTTTTATTTATTTTGTTAAATGATTTCCACAATTGTCGCCAACTTTTGAAAATTATTTTGTTCCTTGTGAGCCCTAATTGAGGAGAGACAAATTGTGGGTGAACTTGCCGGAAAATCACAGGGGATTTGATGTTATAACTTTTATCAAATTTCTGACTGAAACGACTATTTTGCCCTTGATAAGTTGCATGTGACCGGCACATGAGAGAATCTGGACATAATATAACATCTTTAATGGCCTCAGGGGGTAATCTGCAACTTTTAAGAAAGGTTGGGTGGGTAACTGCAAACTTTCAAAGGATAGGGGGGAGAGTGCAAAAAGACCTAAAGGATAGGGGGGAAAGTGGGATTTTCCCGAGAAAAAAATTCAATTTACTTTGTAATTACAAATATTTTAATTAATGTGAGATGTATTTCATGTTACTATGGGAAGCAAAATACGGTTTTAAACCCATGATTAATACCTAATTTTAACTAATTAATTATTTTAAAGTGTTATATTTTATTTATTAATTTTGTATAATTAAAATTATAATATATAGAGCTTACTGACACTAACTAAATTAGAGCCGGGTCAACCCATATTAGCTGGTCATGAATCCGTATTAAGTTCTTGGACATGCTATATATACGTACTGACTTAGTTGTTAGTTTATGAAACATCAAACTAGGAAGTACCTAAAGTAGTACAACTTAATTTAATTATCAAAAAAAAAAAAAAAGTAGTACAACTTGAAATGTGTGCAATTAATGCAACAAAGCAGCCAATGTGGCAATGGCATAATGGTAATGATCACTTGCAAAGTTGAGCTCCCCGGACCAAAATGTCATGTGTGTTATTCTAGTTTATTACTAGTATTTGGTAATTGTGTATTATTTGCAATTATTTGTACTTAAGAAATTATTAAAATTATTTTTGATGTAATAATTAATGATGAATGTATTCTAAAAAAATGCAACAAAGCATATGGATTGATAGGGAAATTATTGGCCTTACTTTAGACTCAAAATAATTATATGACAATTGCAATTACACCTAATTTGTGGTCGAACAATATCTTTAAGATAATGATCAATCACATGACAAGTGCAATATATATGTTTTATTTTTGAAAGGGTAGAAAAATCAAGATTAGAATTTGTATGGATTAACATTTATATCTAAGCATGGTCAACTTTAATCTTGGATATTTGAAGTCATAATAAATGGTTTGTGTTGGGTATTTATGCAGGACTTCGACTCAACATATGGACCGGCTTGGCATTGCATTGTTGGAACAAGTTTTGGGTCATATGTGACATATTCTTTAGGAGGGTTCTTGTATTTCTCTGTTGATAAGATCTACATTCTTCTCTTCAAGACTGCGGTTCAACCTATGGACCAAAGATAGTGTGCATTGTCTATTCTCTCAATTGTTCTCTCATTTTCCAAATTTGGTTCCTTGTTTTGCTTTGTAATGTTTTTCCTTGACATTGGATTTAACATTGCTAATGAAAATACTTCTAGATGTCAATGGGAATTTGAGAAATCGTTTGACAGCAAAAATTAGATATCGAACGCAAACAAAAATAAATACTACCCGACACTTTTGGGGATAGCACATAGGGGTATCAACGAGTAGAGTATAGTGTCGAATGATGTACTGTTCAAGTTTGGTTTGAATTTTATATCGAGCTTGAAATTGTGATTGAACGATGTTTGATTGAGCTTTCATCAAACCAGCTTGAGCCGAGTATCGTGTAATTTGATATATTTACATGTATTTTCAATTTTTTGTTTATTGAGTTAAGCTCCGACCAAACTTCAAATATTATCAAACAGAAAATGATATTTAAGCTTGTTTGATTTGTGAGATAAAGCGAACTAGCTCGAGTTAAATATCGAATATCTTTATTTGATTTTCAGGCCTAGTATTACAACTAAAATTTTCCCACGATGGACCATACCTTGTGATAATATAATCTCCATAGGTCTATGATCCAACAACAAAATATGGTGGTGACTTTTGACTCATTTTAATTATTAATTTGCTACTAAAATATACTCCGTATTATATTACCAAATAAGTCCAAAAATTTGATAGTTTATGAAATTATGACATTTAATTGCTACCAAACAGCTTTGTGAGTTATTGTTGTAAATTAGGTTTGTCAATAGAGTGGATTTCAATTCAATTACGGTCTCATTTATTATAATATTTATCCGATGAACCTACTCTGATTAAGAAGATTTGTAATTTGACATATATGGAACAAATATGAATTTAAACATTTTCAATATGTTATTGAGTTGAATTTGATTATTTTATATATATATATAATATATATATACATATTATTTCCATAAATTTACTATTATATGATTATAAAAGAAATCAGAAGAAAACTTAGCTTTTACATTGTGGTGTATCACACTACTAGTTAGTGATTATTTGATACACCAGAACTAAATATATATATTTTATATTGAAAATCTTTAGGATGCATTGTATTTTAATGAGGTACCTGAAAAATCATTTAATACTTTCCTTGTCATTGAAAGTAGATAAATCTATTTTAAAGTGAACATCATACAAAAACTAATAGTATATTTTTTGGATAATAGATGTAATACAAGCCACACCTTGTGCATATGTGTCAATATCATTATACTAGTGGTTATAAAACAAGATCTTCCACAACGCTTTTTCCTTGGTTTTTAAGGAAAAAATGCAGATTTAGTATCATACGTAGTCGGCAATCTTATTTTCAAGCACGTCTCATACTTTTTAGAATTGTTCTTTTAGTCCCAATTTTGAAGAATATTACATTTCTAGTCAATAAAATAGTTTTTGTTTAGTATTTTTATCTCATAGAATGGTCCCAGTTTCGAACTTTTGGTCTCAAATGAGACGATGAGACCTATACTCCAAAATATTTTGAAAAATCAAAACTTAAACCGCAATTTTATAAAGTACAAAAGCAAAAATATCCGGGGCCAAATCCTGCGAGACTAAAAGTGCAAATTTTTCCCCTTTTGATGCTCTATTTATCATCTTTACTTCTTGCCTAATTCTCATTTAATAAAAACTCATCATCTTAATTCTCCACAAATAAAAACCTTACCTTTTCTTTTCTCAATTAGAATCACACTTTTAATGGAAGAAAACAAAGAACATAACAATTGTTTAGAACCACATGAATCCCTCTTCTTTGTCTTGTCTTATCTCCCTCTTTTTGATCTTTTGTGCATGTCTAGAGTTTGCAAATCAATGAGAGATGTAATAAATTGTGACATAATCCCATGGTTGGAAATCAAAGTGGATCGACCTTTGAGTTCGATTATTACAGATGATGTTCTAATGAAAGTTGTGTCCAAAGCAAAAGGAAAGCTAAGAGTTCTTGCTCTGATTAATTGTGTGCAGATTACAGATGATGGCCTCTTGAGAATCATAGCACAAAATCCTAACATATGCAAGGTTTGATATTTTGTGACTAAAATTTTTATTTGGTTTTAAGCCATGCCTTTAATTATAATTCTTTGTTCATTAGTCCCCTGTGTCACGCGAAATCTGCATGAAACTATCATGTGAAATTTTTATTGCACCAAACCTGTTTGTGTTTTCAGAAATCCTGCATAAAAATATCCAATTTGAAAAAAAATTGATCGTTTGGATAAAAATATTTCAAGTAACCATTTTTAAAATATTTCACGCGAGGGACCAAAACGAAGTATTTTAAAAATGTTTTTTTGAAATATGTCGATCCAAGACGTTCTATTTTTTACAAATTGGATGTTTTTTACAAATTGGATGTTTTATGCAGGACTTTTGAAAGTATAATGAGGTTTTGTGTAATAAAAATTTCACAGTATAGTTTCATGTAGATTTAATAGTTTCTTGCATTTACCCTAATATTTGTGAGAAGAAACTAGGTGGTAACTGGTAAGAATGAGAATTGGTTGGTTTTTATCTATTCTGATTTATATGATTTTTTTTTTTTAATTCTTGCTAGAGGTAGAATTATGTGTTCAAATTTCTACATGCTTCCACCAAAAACACCAAAAACGTGAAATAAATTTTGTTATTAAATTGAAACAGATGGCAGTTTCTAGATTCTGTTTTTCTTCAATTAAACTCTAAAATTTAAATAATAAATCCATTCCACTACAGAACATTTCAATTTTGCAAAGCTCCGGTTTTCTTCAATTAAATTCTTAATTTATGATTACAACAATACTATGATTTTTTCACGTAATTTAATAAAATGTTTAATATTAGGATTTTTTCCAAAATAGGCCTCATGATCCGAGCTCGAACGGGACTTCCAACGTTATAAAAAAAAGGGTCTAAATCACACTAATCATCCCTCCAGTTTAAACTTCTTTACGTTTTCATCCCTCGTGTCAAAAGAATTGTATGTATGTCACTCTTACATAATAGTTGTTACACCGACCATATTTCAAACAATTGTCCGACCAAGATGACCCGATGTGCCATTCACGTGATTTTAAAAGAGCGATAATTCTGGTACTTTAGCTCACTTACCCGAAGTCAAAGCCTACAACCAAAGACTGATAATACTCTAGGTGAGGAAGAATTTTACCGGACTTGAGTTTGGGTAAGTGTAATTCTGGAGATGGAGTACCTCTTAAAAGTCATGTGAATGGCACGTGAGGTCATTTTGGCCAGAAAATTGCTGGAAGTATGATCGATGTAACAACTATTGTGTAAGAGAGATATATGTGCAATTTTTTTTACACGAGGAACGAAAGTGTAAAAATGTTTAAAATCGAAAGACTATTAGTATGATTTAGCCAAAATATTTTTCAAATTAGTTTGATATAAATAACTAACCGATCTCAAACCAGATTTTATGGAACAAACTCGAGTGGAATATCAATCTGTTCGATTTTGAACCTACTCACATTTGGCCCTCTATTTTGCAGCTCCATGTACAAGGCTGCACAAACTTATCCCCTAATGGAGTCATTACAGCAGTAAAACTTCTAACCAACAACAACCACATTCTCCAAAGCCTCAAAATCAATGGCATCTACAACATCCAGAAAGACGACCTCAAAGTTCTCAACAATTTAATCACTCCAAATCAAACACAACAAAGACCGAAACGTCCTTCAATCGATGTCGATGTATGTCCTATATGCGATGACGTAAGAATGGTCTTCGACTGCACTCGAGTTCTATGCAAATGCAGGGGATGTGAGTTCTGCATACAAAGATGTAAAGAGTGTGGTGCGTGTATAAGAGGCAATGATGAAGAACTTGAAGAGGTGGCATGTGAAGATACACTTTGTTTACAGTGTTGGCTGAAGCTTCCAAAATGCAGTTTTTGCAATAAGCCATACTGCAATGAACATGCTTATAAGCAGCATAGGATCTCGGGTTCTTTCGGGTTTATATGTGATTCTTGTCATTCGAAATTCACTTGATAAACTACGGGTGGTAAATGGATCGGACATATTACAAAACGGGTCGGTCCAGTACGGGTGGCATGATCCATACCCACGCATAGGGTCAACCCGGTTTGCTATAAATCATCAAAACCGAGGATGCATTCGGATCTATGGATCAAAAACAAATTGTCATCCCTAAAAACATGCACAAAACATTTCAGTTTCTCTTATCTTCTTCAAAATACAAGTTTCTACATCATATTTGACTAATTTTATCACAAATTTTCCAGCACAAAATCATACTAGTACAATTACAAGCTACATTTCATACATTCTAATGTCTTAAAAGCCAAGTTTATATGGATTCCATGCATAGACAGAATATTTCTTGCAATAAATGTTAATTACAACAAACAATCCAAATTATCAAATTGACTTGTTTGTACAAATGAATGAATCAGTTCATTCTCAAACTATCCCCCAACTGCGCCCACCCTTACTCTCCTCAACGAAACAAAACCGGGAGTGTTGGATGTTGTCAATAGACGAGAAATCAAATTCTTCTTCTACACATTAAACTTTCATGAAAAAGTACCGTAACAGCATCACAAAAATACTGCACTCCAGAGTATTAAACCTAGTACAGAAAGATGAACATCTCCAGCTCTTGAAAATTGGGAATTTGAACCAGAGACCGTGGAGTTCGATGACGGAGCGAGCGAAGTGCTGTTGACAAAGGTCCCGTTTCTTCCTCCACTACAAGAAAAAGAAAAAAAATATTCAAGAACAAGCAAAAGAAAAATTATTTAAGGAATTGAAAAAATTATTGCAATTTAATTCATACCTTCCTGGAAATATGCAAGAACCGCGACCTGCAACGGGACAAAAGAGATATCAGTCTTAATATTATTAAAGGTTTCTAGTTTTTTAAGGTTTCAAGAAGTTGAAAATGTTTCTATTCTTAGTATTGAAAGCTCGTAAGTATGAAATAGCATGAAAGGAGCCAAATTTTTAATATCCTCTAGAAAGGAAAGTAAGACAGGTGACGAGCCCAAATCATTAACATGAAAAGTGCATATAGACTTGTCATGTGACCAATCACAAGACACGTGTATATACACCTAATCATGGATTGCCTAGATTCTTGTCTAACTGAGTCTAGGATAACGACATACTTGGATCAGTGGTGGTGATTGTAGCTACCCCATTAAAGTCGCACGTTCCATCAGCCATAGCCATACGATGATAATAAGCATCGAAAGCATAAGTCGCATGAGCAACCACAGTATCAGGTTCATAACACGGTTGTCCCTGCAACAAAGGAGAACAGTCCACTTTCCCGGGCCCACAAGCCCAATCTAACGCTGCCTGCAACATTTTCCGGTCAGCACTTTCTCTCGCAACACAATATGTCTGGTTCGTAGTATCATTCGCCAAAACAGTCCCGGAACCTGTTAAGCGCAGGATATAAACCGGCACCCCATTGGCATCAAAAAGCCCCCAATTCTTCTCGGAAACGGGTCCCGACCTAAGATCTTCATTGTAAAGCTCGTAAATGTAGGTATTGACCGAAATCCCAGGATGTTTTGGAGTTCCCGTGTTGTTAAGAACATGTCTGATGAGGTTACTATTGTAAGTATTAGCGTTGTCCAAAGTCGCATCGTGTTCGGAAGAATCCCCCTTCGAAGGCCAACCGGATTCGGTTACGGTGATGGGAATGTTAGTGAAGTTTAAATACGACATAGCGAAATAAGCGGCATCAACTATAGCGTCGAACACGTTGGTATAGTGTAAGAGAGTGTTGGGGTCCACCGCTTCTTTGTTCGGAGGAAGAGGACGAAATAAAGCGTAATCCAAAGGAATTACGCCGTTCGATTGCATGTAATCGTAGTACGGATAAACATTGATCATGAAAAACGAGTTTGTAGATTGTAAGAATTTGAGCAACGGGACCATGACCGGGTCCCACGAGCGGTTAAAGAAAGCCTGGGAGGGGGGGAAAGAGTCGAGTATTATGGAAGAAGAATGTGGTGTCGAGACTTTGATTTGGGAGTCGAGATTTGAGGCTAGAAGGGCCGAGTGTATGAATCTCATGGCGGAAACGAGGATAGGTGCGGCATTTGAGAGAGCTGAGAGGACCTCGGATCCTACGGCTATTGAAGTGATATTGGTGGCGGGGACATGAGCGAGAATGTTACGGGAAACCCAATTGGCTGCGGTTGCGTTCGACTGCCCGATGCCTAGTAGTTGATCGTTGGGCACGGAGACGGTCACACGTATTCCTGTATTGGCAAGGGCTAGTAGCATTGCTCGGTCGGCATCGTAAAGGCGAACGTGGTGAATTTGTTGAGCCTTTAGAAGGGCCACGACTTGGGTAGGACTTGGCATGTCGGAAAGTGATGTGCCTATGTTTACGCCTATAAAAGCACCTGCAAGTAAGGGAAGAGAGCAACGTAAGATGATTGAGTAAAAGTAAATGAGAGGTCAAAGGAAACGATATTCATGAAAACATCAACCTTTCAGCACGTTTGGTAACATATATAGAACAACGTTGAATATATTTATAAAGTCATTTACGAATAAGATAGTACTTAAATCATTTTCAAACTTGTTTTGTAGCAGAGTCTAAAACATAGATTAGTGGAAAATTAGTAAAACGAGGCAAAATTTACCACCTAAATCTGTTGTTGGACCTGTAATAATTTTATAATTTTAGTGTCTAAAAGTGGCGACTTATCACTTGTTTCTCAGTCGCCGCGCTATTTTATCAAAGCTACCAAACAAGAGATTATACCAAAAAAAGATAAAAGTAAACAAAAGTTTAACGAATGAGTTCATATTCTCTTTCAAAAAAATTTAACGAAATTTAGGTTATTAATCACCTCGGCCGCCCAACAATGCAACAATTCTAATGAAACTTGCAATGAGAAATATCCTAAGTTGTAAGCATGTAACTGGGTTTGAATTGATGGTTACGATTGCAAGTATTCAAGAAATGATCTTCTTTAATAAACTATGATGATTAAAATATTACGAAAGTTTTTATTTACAGTGTATTACAGTTTCGAAACCTCGAGGTTTGCTAGAGACCGGGCTCAGGCTTAGAATTTGGTAGTATACAAGTTTTAGGCCTCATGCTATTTTTATTATCCCCACAACAAAAATGAACTAAAGGACCTAGATTTCGAGAGAGAACATGATTATAGGCCAAGAAATATACGCAACCTCATATATGCCTCAAATATACTGATCTTAACTAGACCAACATTTAACAGTATACATATTCCCCCAAAACACCATATAAATCCAAATCGATACAGCATTTCTCAAGCATTAAAAGAATTAGCTCTACAAATTTTTCATAAAAGTACGATTGAAATGCAAGAGGTCCTTTTCAACTCCACATATCCTCAAATATATATATCAGCATAAACCACAAAAACCTTCTAAAACTTCCTACCAATTAAAAAAAAAAAAAAAAACATAAAAACTTTCTAAAAATATAGCATTTCCATTTTCCAAACAGAAAATACAATAAAAAGCAAGTGGCAAAGAAAGATTTAGAAGGTAGTCTTTCTAAAATTTAATACTACAGTTAAAGATACTATATTAAATATTGCAATTATTTAAGTTGGTCACATGGAGACATGTCAGATTTCCAAACTATTAAATAAAAGAATGCTCTTCACAGCAATATATATTGGGCCCAAATTGGGGCTAGTGTCCTCAAACAATATCTTTATGTATGTACAATGTACTTTATATATGTCCTAAAGGAAACCCATGTGAGCTGGAAACAAATAGAGCAAATTTCTAATCTGGCTTAGGACAAATTGAAGTATTTCAATAAAGTAAAGTAATTTTTTTTTCTGAAGGCATAGGCTTCTTTTTCAAAGAACTTAACCTGTGAGAAGATCTTTCTTTCTTTAGAAGAATCTTAATTTTTTACAGTGAAAATTAAATAAAATGCCCTAAATTTATATTGAACTGTTTTTTTCCAATCTCACTAATAACTCCAGCTTACATTTTCAAAGTAGAAAACTTGAGCTAAAAAAATCCAAAAAAAAAAAAAAAAAAAAAAAACAGAGCAAGAACAATACAAGAGCGTAACCAAAACCCAATTCAAGAATATATAAAATGCAGATCATAATGAAAAAATTGGCTAAAAGAGAAAAAACCCAGAAGGCAAATGATAAACAGCTGAAGGAAGCAAGTGAATAGGGAAAAAGCACAGACCTTCATCAGCAGAAGCAGTAGATACAAGTAAGAAAAGAGTAAGGAAAAATAAACCCATTTTTTCCCCTTCTTTATTTGCTGCTTTTTCTTGTTTCTTCAACACAAAAGCTTCAATCTTGGAAAACCATATGAGCACCCTTTGGCAAAAGTTCAAAGAAAAATCAGCAAGAAAATGTTTTTAGCAAGTAAAAAAAAAAGGGATTAATACACACAGAGAGAGAGAGAGGGGGAGGGGGCTGAGAAATATTTATTTTGATGTCGGAGTGACTGTATTGTCCTAATCAGAAGTGTCAGAAAATGGACGGTCAAGATTGATCTTTATTTTTTCACCGGGATTCAGTATTCAGCAGATTGATTGAAGCCCACTTTGGACCAAAATTTGCACTTTTGACCTTTGGGTTTCCTCGTTATGCTACAATGTGCTTCGGCCCTGTTTGTGCGAGTGTGTATGTACATAATTTCCTGATTCTCTCTAATTAAATACTTCTTCCATCCCATTTATCTTTATCTGATTACATTTGATCAATCAACTTGACTAAATTTATAAAAATTATAATAAATATATTTTACTAATAAGTTGATAATATCATATGACACCACATATATTGATATTTAAAAAGTTTAATATACTACAAATGTGAATAATATAGCATAATAAGTCACTTAAAAAATTGAAAAGTTTGACCGAATATTGTAACTAATGGAGTAAAAATAATGGGACGGATTAGAGTAGAAAATTATTACCATGTCATACTAATATTATCATAACAAATGGTATTATATTGTGTATTTAACCACATTTCATTATATTTAACATCACATAGTAAATTATTTTCAAATAAATTATTATGAAAATTAATAAAATAATGTGATGATAATATTCCTATAATATTTTGTGTTGAATAATTAATAATAAATTTTGAAAAAATGCATAGTATATTGTAGTGTAATAAAAATAATCTCATTACCACCTTTTGTGGCAAAACTAATTTTAATACAAAGTAATGTGGAGTAAATACTACACAATATGTGTCAAGATTATAGAGTGTCAGGGATTATACATATTGCATTGTATCAATGATAATAGTACACAATATGGAATAAATGTTACACGATGAGGGACCATACTAAATATATGTGAGTCATATATCATCGAATGTGAATGATTACACAAACTGCGAGATATTAATGGTAGAGGCCTATACGATGCAGATTCGGCAGGCAATGTAACCGATAGAAAATCTACATCGGGTTATTGCACATTCGTAGGGGAAAGTGGAGAAGCAAAAAACAAAGTGTCGTAGCAAGAAGTAGCCCTGCAGCAGAATTCCGCTCCCTGGCACATGGATTTTGTGAAGTGTTATGGATCAAGAGACTCCTAGAAGAGTTAAAGGTTCTATACCAACACCTATTAAAGTTTATTGCGGCAACAAGGTTGTAATTTCTATAGCTCACACCCCAGTCCTACACGATAGAACAAAACATGTAGAGGCAGACAAACATTTCATCAAGGAGAAAATAGACAGTGGTGTGATATGCATGTCTTACATACCTACAACAAGTCAATCAGCTGACATACTTACCAAAGGACTTCCTAAGGCACAAAACGAGAATTTAGTTAGCAAGCTTGCCATGACTGATATTTTCATGCCAGCTTGAGGGGGAGTGATGAAAGATTTCCTAGAATATTTGTGATTATGTAAATATTTGATTAGGTGTTATTTTAGGTCTATAGAGTGATTCTTGGGATGGGACAGAGATCTTAGAAATCAGTTTTTATTTTATCTTTTATTAGGAAGATTAGGTATCTTTTTTGTCTCCTAGAATAGACCTATAAATACATGTACTGGAATACAAGAAAAGTATTTAGCCAAATGCATCATTTATTCTGTTTTCACGGTCGTGGATCAAAAGCTACACCGTTTTCATTGAAAAGATTTTGTTTTTCAATCAATGGAAACTAAAATAAAATGTAACTTCGAAACTATTAGTTTGACTTGCGACTCTCATATTTTTCTTAATTTACTTAAAAAAGGTACAATTTTTAGAAACGAAATTTTGATATATGGTCCGGACTGTTACATATAGTCATATACCATAGAATATGAATAATTATACACATTTCGTGGTATTAATGATAATACTATATAATGTGAAATAAATATTATACATTGTGACCATACTAAATATATGGAGTCAAAACTATGTAAAGTGACTCTGTACTATTACATGTGAACCATATACTATAGAATGTAAAGAATTATACACATTGCATTGTATTAATGTAATACTACAAGTGAGATCATATTAATATTACGTGATAGTTGTACTAATTAAATTTTATACTATTACATATGTGATGATATCATAACATGTGCAGGGATTAGTAAAAAAATGTGTTGCTTGAATCGTGTAAATAGATAACCAAACCATCATATGAACTACGTCATAAGTATTTTCCGGTGCGTAAGGTATATTCAAAAGGAAGAGGGTCTCGAAAATGAATGAGGTGATGACACTAATGACATTTTCTTCTTGAGTGTGAGCAAGATAAAGTTTCTTGAATTTGGTTGTTGAAAGTTTGGTGCGCAAGAATGGTGATTCACAGCTTAACATACCCACAAATTTTGTTGGAAGTCCGGAGAAAATATTATCCTCTAAGATAACTTCCGGTAGTTGAGAGAGGTAGAGTGTCGCCCTTAGTCTCAGTTTATTTATTTCCACCATTATTACCATAAATTTCTTTCAGCATGCACAACATGGGAGAAAATAATGTATAGTTGTCTCTATTTCGATTTTGTGCAATATCAGGAAAGAAATGAATTTTGGTGGAATATGGTGCTCAACTTGGTTTGATTGTAATGAGTGTGTGCTACGGTATCCGCATGCAAAATATATTTTTCTACAAATAAACTTGCAATAGGCAATCCCACGATTTTGAACTAGTTTTTTTTTTAACTTTCTTTGTGTAATTTATATTAGACCTCGTGGAAGATATGTCACTGTATGAAGTCTCAAACAATAGAACATAACATGATTGATGGTCGACAATCAACTCGTAGATTTGATAGAACAAGACCTACATTTAAGGAAGTTTATAAGGTTTGATGAACCTAAATAAAATTATTTGATGTCTAAGTTTGATAGATCCGATCAAAATAATCATTTTGTTGTGATGAATGCGTGTGCATGATTTCATTAATAATGGAATTATTCGGAGAAATGTGAATTGTTCAATCGAATCTATCTAGGTCAACCTGGGTTGATGAAGAGCAAGTCTTATAGTTTCTAATCGTCTATAGAGGTTTTGAGTGCATATTGGCAAGATCAACTCTCTACCAATGTATGTGTAACTTGTTAATTCACTTGGTGATCCCAACGACTAGGATTTCCATACAACTTAAACAACCTTTAAATGTATTCCAAATGTGGTTCCATGGATGGTGCATTGACCATTTTTAATCAAATGCAAAAATGTAATCTTACGGACACTATAAAGATATTTTGGCTTGCTAAGAATTATCTCGGAGAAGATTCTATTGAATTGTTTGAAGAATTTAAAAGATTTGAGCTTAAGCCGGATGGCCAAATGTTTATTGGTGTATTTTTTGTTTGTGATGTCTTCTATGATACTACCGAATGGAATGTTGCACTTTGAGTCCATGGTGAAGGATTACAAAATTTGTTCTTTCCAGGGAGCACTATGTTAGCATAGTGAACAAGCTTGGAAGTGCAGGAATCTTGGATGAACCTTTGGAATTCATTGAAAAGATGTCAATTGACCAAACGTAGATGCTTGGGAAACCTTAATGATGTACTGTAGAATTCATGGAAATTCCAAGCTTGTAAATCGATGTGTTGAGCTTGTTGAGCATCTCAATTCCTCATGCTTAATTGCACAATCAAGGGAAGATCTTATTCAAATAAATGCATCTGACCTTGAAAGAAAGAAAGTGAAAAAGAAAGATGTAAGGAGTAGAATCCATGCACATGCAGCAGGAGGTAGAATTCTGAGAACTCTGAGAACATGGAAGTTGATCTGCCTCGATATTTAGCGTTGATGAAGGTGTGTGGTGATAGTGAGACTTTGGAAAAGGGGAAACCGGTTCACGTACATCTTTTAATATCAATAGGATATAACGATATCAAAACATACAATAAAATTCTTGAAATGTATTCAAAATGTTGTTCTATGGATGCTATGAATTAAAACCCTGAAGAATTTCGATCTCATGTTGTGTAAATATATGACTTTTATGTAATTAAAATATTTCTTTAAAGTATAAAAGTTTTATGGAAATATGTTATTATTTCTAATTTATAGTTTTATATTATCTACTTTTAATTAATATCAAAGTTAGGATTTATAAAATTTTGAAACTATTTAAAGTCCAAAATATTTACACTTTATTTGGGTCTAAAGTGATAAATATTGTGCATATGATACTTTTCTAATTGATTAATTTTTTAGGGGCATTTTCAAATTGATTTAAAAAATAGAAAAATGGACAATAGCTATCGATTTTGGCCAATGGTCATTTGGTCGTGGGTTGAGGGATTTCCCTTTCACATGGTGATCATGAACAATGGGGGAAATATAGGGTTTTGACCACCCTAATCCTTAACTCTGTCATTTAAACTTATTATGTGATTGACAGAGATACACTATCCAAACAAACAACAAGATGAGTCTTTGGGAGAGGAAATTAGGGTTTAGAAGAGATAGAGGAATTATTGTCGCCCCTGTGTTCCACCGTCGGATCCACCGCACCACCACCACCAGTTTAGGTCAGAGAGATATAAAGTGAGGAAGGAGTTGAGAGAAGGTTCACATTCTCCTATTTTCAAGGTTTGGGTAAAAATCTAAATAACCCATCTCCTAATTTGTTACTCCCTCCGTTTTTTTATTTGTCCTTTTAGGAATTCAATGTAATTTCTACCAATTTACCCATATTTAATGATTCTTGTTAATGAATGTAACTCCTAAAACCTCACAAAAAGATTACTCTCAATTTATTAAAATAACTTTATTATAGAAATATTTATTGTTATTAATCGGTCAGAGAAGCTAATAATCTCATCAAACACTTTTAAATTTAATGGATAGTTACATAACAAAAATGGAGGACTACACAATAAAAAAATAAAAATAATAAAAAATTGAAGGTTAATTGGAGTTTGAGAAGAGAGTTGAAGATTTCAAAGAATTCGATCTGAAAGCTTTGTCGGTTGTCCTTTCGAAAAAGAAAGTTGCACGAGATTTTGATTTGAATGTAATTGGGGATCGTGGGTTTGATTTAAGTAAGTTCCCGGATGGAGATATGCCAGATTGAAGAGAGAGTGAGAGGGAGAGAGGGAAAGAGAAAGAAGCAATGACCATTGCTGGAATATGCCAGATTGAAATTTTAGTTTTAAATTTTTTGATTAAAGAAGCAATGGACATTGATGGAGAGATATGTCAGATTGAAGAGAAAGAGTTGGCGTAGATTGAGGAGAGAGATTGATGTACACGAATTTGCTTTGTAAAAGATGAAAAAGAATAATAAATATTGTAATCATTTGGTTAAAAGGGTATTTTGGATTTTTGCTTCAAAAAAATGGCTATTTATTGCATTCATTAATTTGTGTGCATTCCTCCAAAGTGTCAAATAAAAAAAAACTAAGGGAGTAAAAAAATTATGTTTTAAATCTTCAATTAGGTTTAAATATCTTATTATAATCTTTTATTCTAATTTTGTATATGATTGTTGGAGTTTGATTGATCTTAAGGATTTTAAATTTTTGGGTCTTAAATGTGAAAATTGTAGTTAAAATACTTTGATTTTTAAGAATTTTTGCATTTGGGTTTAATAAGTAGTGAAATGTCAAAAAAGGAATGGATTTTTGGTGTTTTGGCAAGATTACTGGGACCTTTAAGTAATTTAACTCTAATAGTATAAATCAGCCAAGTAGTTAAAGTTGAAGAAAGAAAACTCAATTTATTCTACAAAAGAAAAAAATAATTTGTGCATGTGGGACACATTAGACGGTTCAAGGTTCAACTTTACAAGTTAATTCATATAGGACAGTGCAACTTTGCATTCACGCTACCCGGAAAGGACCCGACAAAACCTCTTGTTAACAGAAAAGACCTGACAATAGCCAAGTAATGTGTCTCATCTAGGGGTGAAAAACGAACCGAGTAACTCGGTACTCGGTTCGAACTCGGCTCGGCAAAGGCTCGACCGAACTCGTCCGATTCGCTGCCGAGTCGAGCTTGAACAAGAAGTCATGCTCGATTGGAAATTCGAGCCGAGTTCAAACATACACTTGCTCGACTCGTGAAGCTCGTGAACAGCAGAGATGAGCAGATGTGTTTTTGCACGATTAAACTTTTCTTGATTTCCTTGCTATTTGTGAATTCAAATCAACGACTGAGGTCAAATTTTCAGCCGATTTGAAGTGAGGCCTGTCTTTTCTTTTCAATCGTCGATAAAGGGCACCAAAATTTATTCATGAAAAAAAGGTAAGAATCAATTATTGAAATTTGCAGAACTCGAATTTTGTCGTGCTTGATAATGTTGGGAAGAAGAGGATGAAACTTGAATTTTGCATAATAAAATAAAAAAGAAACAATACTAAACAAGTGGAGGAGAAGCTTCACGATCTGAAATGCTTAAAAAATTAGAATAAATTAAGTGAATTAATTCATTATTTTAAAGAGAAAGTTAAAGTGATTTGACTTTTTGTCAGAAAACTTACTTTTTGGTGTAACTCAATTTTTTTAAATGAAAACTTACAGAAGTAAGATTGCAAAGAGTGTATTGATTGTCGAGCCGAGTAGCTCGATTTTCTAATTGCATTGACTCGAGCCGAGCTCGAACAGAATGTTTTATAAAGGTCTCGAGCTCGAGCCGAGCCTGAGCACTCAGGCTCAATTTTCGAGCCGAGTCCGAACTGTAGCTTGTGCGGTTTATTTGTGCTCGTTTTCAGCCCTAGTCTCATCTCCTGCCCTATGTCCACCACTTCACTCCTTTCTCCTTTATGAAGGCCGTTAAATTGGCCAGACCCGCTGCATATGTAGCAGGATTGAACCCGCTGCATATGTGTTGTTGTGACCTTGGGCTAACCGATGTTTTCGTTATCGGTCTTGTGTAAAAACATGTATGACCTTCAAAGAAAGAAAGTGGAAAAAAAAATATAAGGAGTAGAATTCATACACATACGACAGGAGATAAATCTCACCATGATAGCAAAATGATACATACATTACAGTGGAGGTAAATTTTCTAGGAAAACAGAAATGTTTCATTGTGAAAACCTTGAGAACACGAAAGTCGACCTGCTTTGATATTTGACGTTGATGAAGGTGTGTGGTGATAGTAAGGCTTTGGAAAAGGTGAAATCGATTCACAGATATCTTTTAATATCAATGGGGAATATTGATGTCAAAACATACAATAAAATTCTTGAAATGTAGTCCAAATGTGGTTCCATGGATGATGCATTGACAATTTTCAATTAATTGCCAAAATGTAATCTTACGAACACTGTGATATTTTGTCTTGCTAAGAATGGTGTTGAAGAAGATTCCATTGAATTGTTTGAAGAATTTAAAAGATCTGAGGTGAAGCCGGATGGCCAAATGTGTATTGGTGTCTTTTTTGTTTGTGATGTCTTATGTGATACTACCAATGGAATAATGCACTTTGAGTCTATGGTAAAGGAATACATAATTTGTTCGTTCCATAGAGCAGCATTATGTTAGCATAATGGACAAGCTTGGATGAAGCTTTGGAATTCATTGAAAATGAAAAGATGTCAATTGAACCAAATGTAGATGCTTGGGAAACCTTAATGATGTACTGCAGAATTCATGAAAATTCCAAGCTTGTAAACTGATGTGTTGTGCTTGTTGAGTATCTCGATTTCTCATGCTTGAATGAACAATCAAGGGAAGACCTCATTCAAATAAATACATCTGACATTGAAAGAGAGAAAGTGAAAAAGAAAGATGTAAGGAGTAGAATTCATGCACATACAACATAAGATAAATCTAGCCATGATAGCGAAATGATATATACATTTCTTATGAGGTAATTTTTATATAAAAACAGAAATATTCGTAGAAATTTTTGTAGTGGTAACTCTGAGAACACGGATGTTGATCTGCCTCGATAATTGGCATTGATGAAGGCATATGGTGATATTGAGGCCTTGGAGGTGAAATCGGTTCACGAACACCGTTTAATATCAA
This sequence comes from Penstemon newberryi var. newberryi, assembly GCA_030819805.1. NCBI lineage: Eukaryota > Viridiplantae > Streptophyta > Magnoliopsida > Lamiales > Plantaginaceae > Penstemon > Penstemon newberryi. The sequence continues at coordinate 74,244,909 of JAUALY010000001.1, read as the reverse complement.
TGGGGCATATCGATGTCAAAACATACAATAAAATTCTTGAAATATATTCCAAATGTTGTTTTATGGATGATGCATTGACAATTTTCAATAAAATGCCAAAATGTAATCTTACGGACACTGTGATATTTTGGCTTGCTTAGAATGGTGACGGAGAAGATTCTATTGAATTGTTTGAAGAATTTAAAAGATTTGAGCTGAAGTCGGACGACCAAATGTTTATTGGTGTATTTTTTGTTTGTGATGCCTTATATGTAATACTATCGGTGGAATGTTGCACTTTGAGTCCATTTTGAAAGATTACCAAATTTTTCTTTCTATGGAGCACTATGTTAGCATAATGTACAAGCTTGAAAGTGCATGAATCTTGAATGAAGCTTTGGAATTCATTGAAAAGATGTAAATTGAACCAAACGTAGATGCTTGGTAAACCTTAATGATGCACTGCAGAAGTCATGGAAATCCCCAAGCTTGTAAACCGATGTGTTGAGCTTGTTGAGCATATCGATTCCTGATGCTTGAGTGAACAATCAAGGGAATACCTTATTCCAATAAATGCATCTGACCTGGAAAGAGAAATTGAAAAAGAAAGATGTAAGGAGTATAATCTAGAAATTGAAAAAGAAAGATGTAAGGAGTATAATCTATGCAAATACAACATGAGATAAATCTCATCCTGATAGCGAAATGATATATACAAGTACTTAAGAAATTGAAACAACACATTAAAGATGTTGGTTATGTACCGAAAATTAAATGTGTGGACCACAATGTTGATAAAGATACTAAGGAGGTAGCTCTTGTCTCATAGTGAGAGACTTACAGCTACAGAAGGTTTCTTGAATACTGAAGGTCGATCCAAAGTGCGGATACTTTAGACTCTTAGTGTTTGTGTTGATTGCCACACTGCATTAAAGATCATCTCCAAGATAGTTAGCAGACAAATCATTTCATGAGATGCTAAGATATTTAACTATTTTGAAAATGGATCTTGTTCTTGTAACAATTTTTGGTGAAGAAGACCAAGTTTTTGTAGGTACTACATTCTATTTCTCTGTAGGAACTCAATGGGGAACAAGAACGCTTTAATTTTGATATTTGTTCTTACTTGATTCTCTATAGTATTACTTTAGCTGCTAAATTTTTTGTTAGGTTGATTTAACGTTGAACCTTGTTTTTTTCCTATATGTTATGGTGATCATTATTTTGTTTGACTAAATGAGGAAGTGATTTAATTTCTTTTATGATTTTTCTTTTAACTTATATATTCATTTGCTTGCATTTCTTGTTAATGATGGATGACATGCTTATGAATTATGATTAAATATTTAATATGTCTTATTACGAGATGATTACCAAACTTTTAGGTGAGTAACTAGTAAACCATCTATTGAATTTGTTGAGTATTAAGTTCATATACTGTGATGTATATATTTAGTTACTTATTAAATACGTTTACTCTATTTCACACCTTCAAAACAAATAATCCAAAATTCTTGAATAAAGCTCACATGCTCAAGATAAGCACTGCACAAAATTTATAAAATAACATGGAATGGGGGCCGCGAGAGGACTTGAGCAATGCTTTTAATTTTTTAATAATTTTGAGCAATACTTACTTATAAAAATAAATGCAAGTTATTCTTGATAATTAATAAATATTCAAACCAAATGAAAATAATTAACTCCTCAACTTTTACACATTTAAATGTTATTTAATTGACTCCATACTTAGTCAATCGATATTTCAAAATAAAATAAAAGTGTTCCTTACTCGGTCATTATTAATCGGACATTCAAAATGAAATAGCATGTAATATATAATCGATTAAACTTATTCAAGTAAACTTCAAGTATTTACTCGATCGACAAATTAATAAATTCTAGCAAGTCATTCATTCCTAATATTTGATCATACCAATCGATAAAACTTTACTAATTTCAAAGTGGCGATATCGAGTTTAAAAGCACAACAATTTTTTTCTTTTAATAAGCATTATGGGCCCTACTTGAATAAATCAATTTTAAATTTCATCATTATATATATGCATTTAACTTTTCGTGCAAATTTTGAAATATAGAACACAATAATTCGTTTGCTTGAAATACAAATTCATGAGACTCAATACACGTTACCTTACACAACTACTGATTTTGACATGTAGAAATTCCAAAAATAAATATTAAAGTGTTCTTGTGGAGGACTTGTAGGAGTGCTATCCCGTCGAAAGTTGGGCGGTTGATGAGACAAAGTTGTGAGGATGATATTTGTCCAGTTTGTGCTGCTGGAAGCATGATGTTAGGTATATGTTATGATCGTGCTCGTTTTCAAGACAATGCTCGTTTTCAAGACAATGTTGGGCAGTATCTAATATTCCTTGAAGGATCAAGAACTTTTGGATTGACTGCTTGTCGTGGCTAAGGTTGTTGGGAAGGATTGTGGGGAGCAAGTCATCGTGATTTGTTGGGCTATATGGACAAATCGAAATCAATTAGTGCACGATAAACAAGTTAAATACTTGATGATTGTGATCCGTTGTGCCACAAAGTATCTTCGATCATTTCGGGGTGTTCAAGAACCAATTAATCGAGGATTGAGAAGCCCAGCTGGAGAAAATAATGGTGGTCTATATGTAGATGCAATGGTTCCCTCGGAGAAGGATTTTGTTAAGATTAATTTTGACGGTGCTGCATTCAAGAAGAATGGGGATATAGGTAACTGATTGGAATGTGAATTCAAATGATTGCATTTTGTTTTGGATTTGGAGGTAGTTGAGGTTTTGGCGACAAAAAAAAGCTAGTAGTCAGTAGTGTGATTAATAGTATACTTAGTCATGAAGAATGTTTTGCGAGTTTTGGTCTTATTGTTGAAGATATTAAAAGATTATCAATATCTTTTGATATATTCCGAGTGGAGTTTGTAATTTACAAAGACAAAAAGAAACAAACGGCTCATTAATTTGTTAGATTAACTACCTTTGTTGAACCTCCCGAGTTTCCTATTATAATTTTGAATGTAGTATCAGTTGAACTCGTTCCAGCATTTAAAAATCACCATTCCTTTGTTTTTTTTTTAAAAGAGCAATTTAAATTTTGAGAAGTTACACAATTTTTTAGAAGTGTGAAAATACTTTAGGTAAATGTTACTTTTAAGAAGTTTGATTTTTGTTTATTTTCATTTGTTTTTTGTGTAAATTAGGTGTGAGCACAGTAAACAATTTTTAGTTCGAACTGTTCACCGAATTGAAATTTCGATTCTGTAAACAATTTTTTGTCCTAAATTCGAAGCATATAAAGCCTTCAGTTTTGGTATTATCGATCGGTTTATCGAACTAGACCGATAATACCGAATTTTTTTATCAGTAGTTATTGTTGTCTCGCAAATATGCTAAGAGAAATATAATTCAAGTGCATGTGTCGACAAGTGATAAAGTGATCTTTCGATCAGATATCGATCCCAAAGATAACTGTCAAAGTATATATTTGGGTGAAAAATAACTATGCTAAGGAAACAACTAGTAGCAGTTGAATTGATTGATTGATTGGTTGGTTGTCACCTATGTTGCACGGATACAGATACGGCGATACGAATACAACATGATACGGATATGGGGACACGGATTTTTAAAAATTTAATGGATACGATACGACATGGCTACAAATTTAAAAGATATATTTTATATATTTATGCATAGTGAAATAAGTAAAATTATATATTCATACATATTGAAATAGATCAAGTTAGATTTCATAAGTACTAAATTGCATATGTTTAGTAATTTAATACTATTAGTTGTACATCACGTTCATTGTTTTATTATGCTATATAAAACATGTCCAGTTATGGACATTTTATCTTGTATTGCAGTTGTATATAATACAAAGAGTGGTTTGACGTCTTACATTGTTCTTACCAATTGTGTTGACTTTTACAAAATTCAGAATATGAAATGTGTTGGATACGTCTAAATAAGTATCCGATACGAGTGTCCAATTATATTTACCGACACGCCACGTGGAGTGTCGAATATGTATCCCACGAGTATCCGAGGAATATCGTATCCGAGAAGTATCCGACTCGACATTTTATAATTTTTTGAAGTATCCGTGCATCATAGGTTGTCACTATCATGCTTTAAAAATAAATCAAATTTAAGTAAACTACTACTAAAACTCGAGATAGATAACCAAAGATAGAAATATGCGCTAAGGCAAGCGTACACATCAATTTATCTTATAATTGATTCAAATTATGCGAGATTACACCGCAACCCACATACAATAACAATACCTACACCTATCTAAATCCCTACACCAAATAGGGCGATGGTGGTTATTCACGCATAAACCGCATAGACGAGACAAGTTTAAGGAATCAGACATGTTACGCCAAACATAAATATTAGGGCTATCAATGGGGAGGATTTCAATCCCGGTCCGATCCGAATCCGAATCCGGTCCGATTTATTAGGATAATTGTCCGATTAGGGATCCGATGGACCTAATCCGATTAAGAAGATCCGTAATCCGAATTATATGGAGCGAATTTGGATCTAGGCTGATCCGATCCATTACAGATCCGTATCTGATATATATTACTATATGTTGTTTATATATTATGTATTTAAACAAAAATAAAAATAAAATTATCTATGTTCCACTAAAATCTTTTACTATATTAAAAATAATCTTAAAAAGAAATGCATGAGAGGTGATGTTGGACTAACCTGGTAACTTATTAGGCATACAACATATTAATTTATGCTATTTAATTATAAAAATCAGGACCCTAACCATTCATTTATATAGTAGCCGCCACCTTCCCTCTACTTTTTCCTCCAATTTTTTTCTTCTCTTCCATTACTCAATATTGGGTTTTCTTCTTTTTTTTCCCAGTTTCTATCTTTTTTTTATTCATATTTTTGTTTATTCCTTTGTTCTAATTTTTTTCGTTTATATTTGTCCACCATATTCCATCTTTTACAATTTTCAGACAATAGTTTTGATGAAATAAGTAAAATATTACATTTTTAATTCATGGTGGTGGAATCTACAAGTGATTTGAAAGACAATGAATTTTTTTTTGGCTAAACATGCTAAACGGATCCGGATAATTTATCCAGATCTGGGATATCCGCCGGATTTGGATCCGGTTACTACTTTTCAAGATCCCCGCGGATTCAGATCCGGATCTGGATAGAAGACATGGAAATCGGACTCGGATCCGGATCTGCCCTGATCCGGTCCGAGTCCGGCCCATTGACAACCCTAATAAATATTGCATATAAAATAATAAAATATTCGAAACAAAACATAATTATAAACTTAATTGTACTATATCCATAACAACTAGATTAACTACTCATTATGGAAATAACAAAAACATGAATCCATAATTATTCATATCTAAGAAATCACGAGAATTAAGAACAAATAATAATGATACTCCTTTACTCGCAAGCTTCTCTTGTAGCTCTTACCTACTTTCGCCTGTCAGACTTCGAAAAGCTCCTCAGAAACGTTATTGACAACGTTCTTTAAATCCTGGTATATACTCTAATGGTGGAACGAAAAGTAGAGAAAAGTGATTGATGTTGTAATGTTGCGAGTGTCTTCAAATGCATTTTCCAAGCCTTTATATTCATTTTGGTATAGGTCAGTTATTCCTAAACCTAGTAGGACTCGAACAAAACAATTATGACTTGGAGAAACAACAACACGTCTCTGTGTCAGACATGACCGCCGTGACGGTCACTAGTTGTGGCAGTGACGGTCATCATTTCGCCGCGACAGTCACCTAAGAGTGGTGGCGGCAAAAACATTCTACTTTTGGCCTGGATAATAATAAACATGAGGGTGAGTGACTACGATTTTTCAAGGGAAGGGGGAGGGGGAGGGGGTGGGGTTGGGGGGGGGGGGGGGGGAGTGGGAAGTGGGAAAACGTTGAAATGACGTGGGGGAAAGTGGGATTTTTTCTTATACTATTATGTATTGGTTATGATTGTGTGTGTTTATGAGTAAAAGTATGAATGAATTTAGTTGGGAAGACATACCGATTTCTGACAGACTGGAAGAGAGAAGCGGTAGAAACTTCTTAAATCTACTCGACTCTAGATAATTTATGGTTTAAAAATATATACATCAAACTTCATAAATTATAATGCTTTTAGTTCTAACCCAGTTCATCACTTCATCCCAATAAAATGGCAAAACCCCCCAAAAGATTTTGGTTTCTTTGTTGTAACATATATCGATTTGAAATTTAATGAACTGAATCAAAATTTTCGATCCGATAAACGATACACAATTTGAAATAACCGAACCTATTCGAATACCAAAATAAGGTGTGGTTCGGTTCGGTTCGGTTCGGTTCGGTCTTATAGTTCGCTCACCCCATCAACATTGCTCTATATTCAACCCCCTCCGCCTACCCCATCCCCACCCGGAAACAAAGAAGCAGCTGCTTTGCTACTGTTAATTCTCCTTTTCTCCTTCCTGTGTCGCTTAAAACCTCAGCGTCGCATAATTCTGATGCTGTAAAAATGATGCGGGCTCCTACTCCGACCCAATCCAGCCAGACCGGACTCGAAACGGACCAACCGAACAAGACGCCGCTGCAACAACAGTTTCAACAGCGGCCTTCTTCTTCATCCTCTTCTCGGGCTCAGCATTTCCACCCGGCCCGACCCGCTATTCTCGACCTCTTCAATCTTTATTTAGGCGTGCGTGATTGTAAAACTTCTAATTACTATTCGTTTCAATTACTTAGTTTCAAATTTCAATTCAATTTCGTTTTCGAAATTTTGCAGAGGAGTTCAAGGCATAAATCAGATGATCCAGTTAGGGAACCCCCGTAAGTCACAGTACCTTTTCCTCTCTGTTAAAATTATATAGACTTAATTTGTCTGAATTGTAATTATCTTTTCAGCAAATAAGCTTTGTTTCTTTAATGTTATGATTTTTAATGAATTTATTGAAATTACTCCCCCTATTTCATTTGTAATCGTTATAATTCTCCTATGTCATAATATCTTAGCAGAACACTCCTTGTATTAAAAATTTCATTTTAAGTACTAAAATATCATCTTGCCCATATAAGTCCTTTTTTTTATGGTAAACTTGCCAATAATACAAGGTCTTTTTGATTTGGCTAATTGAATTGACAGAAAGATATTGGCAATTATAAATTAGCACATGGGGATTAATTGAATGGAAAAGCAAATTTTCTGACCTAGACCACCCAAACCCAAGCTACTTAGAATGCAAGTGAAATTCGATTTCCATGTGACTGTTTATCACTCAAAAGAGAGCGACACTTGCCTTGTGATTGGTTGAGTAGTTGCTTGTCTAGAACTTTCCGCTATGAATGATTAATATTGACAAAGACCCTTGTGCCTGTTATCATTCCTGAAATGTTTGACGTAGGTTGAATTGATCCAAACACTATATAATTGTATAATCTGAGAAATGCTAATGCTATGTCACTCAATCAAGAAATAACTAAATTTTGCTAGTGTATTTTCTTTTTTTTGGGGGTTAGAGGTAGGCATTTTTTATTTACTTGTTGATCTAGAGTGGGATCCTAGACCTAATTACTCTTACTAGATGGTGAGAGATAATTTATTTACTCTTTACCAGATAAATTATTGGGATAGCCGTTTTCATTTTATTCTTTTGTTGCTGAAATATTTTTGCCTTGAGCATTTATGCTATTTTTAATTGCAACTTTGGTTTATGGATCAACTATGAATAAAATATTCTAATAGATCTCGGTAGACGTAATGTACAGGAATAAGACACAGAAGCGGGTTACTGCTATCAACAAAGAGCTTCCTCCCCCTAATGAACAGTTCCTTAATGATTTTCAGCAGATACAGAGCCAATTCCCTGTAAGCTTTCAGTTATACTAATGGTTCTAAGATTGGTTTAGTCGTATATGCTCTTATTCAAATTCGTTTGGTTGCTTGTACTAATTTTTGTTGGCTGATTTTCCAGGACCAGGAGCAAATGCGTGTTGTGACAGAATCGATCCTAATATCTCTGGTTGTGCAATGTTGTAGTCATGCGCCCAGGGCAGAGTTCTTGCTTTTTGCTTTACGTAGTTTGTGCAATATAGGATACATAAATTGGGATACATTTTTGCCGTCTCTTCTGTCTCTGGTTTCTTCTGCAGAGTCGTCTGTTAGTCAGGGGAGTCAAAATGTGGCTGCTGTCACTTCTGGAACTTCGTCACAGTCAGGAGGAGTCTTGCCGCCTACAAACACAGTTCCTAGTACAACAAATTTTCAGTTGTCAAATCCTGCATCTCCATTACCTTCAAATCATGGTATTGGATCTCCTGCACAATCAGTAGCTGAGCCATCATCTTGTACTACGTTGTCGCCCTTAAAGTCAAATGATGTCATTTACAATGGTCAGCAGTCCACAACGGTCAGAGAAAATGCTATAAGCAGTCTACGTCAGTTATCCTGCAAGATAATTTTGATAGGCCTCGAGTCTAATCTAAAGCCAGTCACACATGCTGATGTTTTTAACCACATGATGAATTGGCTTGTTAATTGGGATCAGAAACAGCAGGGGCCTGATGAGTTTGATAGCGGTAAAAGCTGGAAACCTGATAAGGCCTTAATTGAATGGCTACACAGTTGTTTAGATGTGATCTGGCTGCTGGTTGAGGATAATAAGTGTCGTGTGCCTTTTTATGAACTAATACGAAGTGGCTTGCAATTTATTGAGAATATACCAGATGACGAGGCACTTTTTACACTTATTTTCGAAATTCACAGAAGGAGAGACATGATGGCAACACACATGCAAATGTTAGATCAACATCTTCACTGCCCTACATTTGGCACCCCTAGACTTTTGCCTCAGGCCACTATATCTGGTGAGCAAGTGACTAACATGAGATATTCACCAATTACATATCCAAGTGTGCTTGGAGAACCTTTGCATGGAGAGGTAATGCCATTTTCTGTTAATAAATTATGAATTATACCTCATCTTTCCTTAGTTTGGATTGAACATATTCTAACGAAGCCTAAAGATCAGCAAACTGAATCTAGGAATTGCTCACAAATGAAAATAAATTTACATTCACATTGGTCTTAGGTTTGAGAAATTGTTAATAGTAAACAACATTATCATAGTTGCTGATATTTTCTAAACTAATTCATTATAAGCTAGCATCTAATGTTAGTGGACTCGTGAAATTGAGTGTAGGGCTACTTGCACAAATTTGCTTTGATTGCAGTAAAAGTTAAGACACTTGAAAATCCATATATAAAATTCTACCAAGAGTGCTAGTTATTTTATAATACATAGTATCTTGCCTAGAAGCCTTATAATTTACAAATTGCAGGAGGAACTCTCAGGACATACATGAATGGTAGAATTATGGTTCAAGGTTACTATTCTTGTTTATTTGTTTTTCCAACATGAATAAGATATTTCGACCAATACGAAATTCCTAACCTACTCTTAGTTCAAAATTTTTACCGTTAAAGTTACAATAACCATGAAAATCACAACAAAATTAGACATAATGCTTGTCTCATAGAGTAAGTACAATATCAAAATGCACTTGCTTTGCCCACAAAAATGTAATTCTATATCGTATAGTACAATGATAATTGAGGCTATTGTGATTATTGTAATTTGCAGAACACCACATGGATACTCCAATCAGATTCTTGATTTTCTTCAGAATTAATTCCGGATTAGGAAATGGGAATAAAGTTTGTTAGATGCAAACGCTAGTGAAGTAAACTGCAATTTTCAACCATGTGAGCGAAGAATAGACACACAGAGACAGATAGAAATGTTTTCTAATTGAAGTATGACATAGTATATAAACAGAATAATTGCTTGATAACCACTTCTATTTTAATTATACGACAAAACTAGCATTTGTACGTAATATCTATCCATCTTGTTTTACACATTATTTGGAATAGGAACTTGCAGCATCCATTCAGAGAGGAAATCTTGACTGGGAGCGAGCTCTCCGGTGTTTGAGGCATGCTTTCCGCAACACTCCATCTCCTGACTGGTGGAGACGTGTGCTTCTTTTGGCACCCTGCCATAGACAGCATGCACAAGGACCTACTCCGGGTGCTGTGTTTACCTCCGAAATGATTAGTGAGGCAACAATTGATAGAATTGTGGAATTACTGAAGTGGACAAATTCAGGCAAGACTTCCTTCTTCTTTTTTTTTTTTTTTTTTTTTTTTTTTTTTTTTAATTTTGTGAATATTTTGTTATACTTACGGAGGTATCGGAATGCGTTCTGGGATTTCTGCTATTCTAGAAGGAGTATTTTTCTTAAGAGTTGTGATGAGGATATGTTAGTTGATCTTAAAGGGGCTGAAATGAGAACTTTTGCTCCAATCAGTATCCTAAAGGACCAGGTGCAGCATTATTTGGCATAGAGTGGGCTTACATCATAAGTGTGAGAAAACTTTTAAGATGTCAACCACTTCCAAAACTGATACTAGAAAGTGCAAGTGCATGGTCAATGAAGTCGAAAATAAACAACATTTTTTTTTTTTGATGCAGCCCTCTTTGGTATAATAAGTTGTGGAACTTTTGCTCCAATCTCTATGTTGGATGTGTAATTCTTGTCTGTATATCCTTCTCTACACATCCAACATGGAGATTGCCTTCATTTTTAATAGTCTGTGGAGGATGATGTTTTAGTTAAATTGCGGATTTTCTCTGATAGATGAGTTGTTGTCTACATAGTACTGTCAGGGAGAATATGATATGACAGATTTGAATGACACTTCTTTCCTTTCATAATTTGAATCTCATAGTATCCCAACTTACATAAATGTATGGATAGACTTAATGGATGAGACCGACAGATATATGTATTGGAATACATGCATGCTTCCTGTTTTTGGAGTTTAATCGTTCATTGCTATGTTATTTTCTTAGTAAAGGAAGTGCATAACTGAACTATTGGGAAAACTAAATTTATTGATTGATCAAGCCAAGCTTTCCATCCTTTAGTTATGTGTCTATTTTGGTTTATTGATTTATCTTCTTTCCCCCCTTCAAATTGTTAATCTGCAGAGACAAATTGCTGGCAGGAGTGGCTTATCTTCTCAGATGTATTCTTTTTTCTCATGAAACATGGATGCATTGATTTTGTTGACTTCGTGGACAAGCTAGTTTCCCGGCTTCAAGATGGTGATCAACATATTCTCAGGACAAATCATGTTACATGGTTGTTTGCACAAATTATCCGTGTAGAGCTAGTGATGAATGCTCTAAATATGGACTCAAGAAAGGTAGTCTCTCTTTACGTGTCCTTGATGTTATGTCATATCATACTCTTGTTTTCTTTTCAATTTCTGGAAGTTTACTGGTTGTAAAGTTTAGTATTTACAGTTTCAAATTTCGATACCATCTTTATATAGTATTATTGAATCAGCTTTTATGTTTGTAAAACTGTCATTTAGATCTTATCTTTATTTCTATATAGCCAATGTCAATCAATCAATTCAGACTTATGTTTAACTTTTTTATTGCAATCTGCTGGTAGGTGGAGACGACCAAAAAGATTCTTTCATTTCATAAAGAAGACAGAAGCTCCGATCCTAATAATCCCCAAAGTATCTTGCTGGACTTCATCAGTAGTTGTCAGAATTTGCGTATTTGGTCATTAAATACATCAACCAGAGACTATTTGAACAACGAGCAGCTTCAAAAGGGAAAACAAATAGATGAATGGTGGAGGCAAGGAGGCAAAGGTAATCATCCCTAAAATTAAGTTGCAGTAAGTGTCTTAGTGATAGTGTCTCTTGAGATTTTTCTTAGCTTCCCATGAAATGCAAATATGTAACCTCAACCACAAGATCACCCTGGATAGGTGTTGCTCATGGGGCACAAGATCCACAGAAATAAAGTTGAAGCAACCTATAATGGCAATAATACATTTTTGAAAAAATCATACATTAGGCCTTCAAACATCAAGGAATGGAGGTATAGAACCAGTGGCTGCTTGAGGGGTGATTGTGGCCAAATAAGTTGGCCTAGTAATCAAAGATTACTTGATTTTTGAGAATAATGATGCTGCCATTTCGAGGAGTAACAAAGCAAGGTAAGGAGAAAGAGAGAAGTAGCAAGTAGTAGAGAACTCAATGGCAAATTGACATAGAAGGAAGAGTGACTGGGAAGCCATATTATAATAAACTCATGATTGGGTTGCTTGGTAATAGGTTTGGAAGTTGGGCAAAATGATAGCAAAGCTCCACTAGAGAGCGAGAGCGTTCTATTTAGGAAAGTAGCGTTCTTAGAGCGTCCTTGAAGCGTCATTTTTAATATTACTTTAATACATCAATTTTCTTTTATCAAAATCATTCATGTTTTCTAATAAAAAATCACTCTCACTATCTCAAAATTAATACTCTTAGTTTCTTTTTAGCATGTATCAAAATAAGATTGCCTTCTCTTGATTGAGTTTTTCTGAAATATAAAAAAGAAAAGAAAATTCTTTCTATCCCAAATTAATTAATATTAAAATAAAATTAAAATTTATACTCATATTTCATTGCGGGAATTCTCAAATTAAATTACTGCTTTAGAGAGATCTTTTCTTTTCTCTTCTTTTCTGACCCTATATCTGTTGTTTATTCTCTCAATTGCTCTGCACTTTCCCTTGTATTACGACTCTTTTATTACAAGTGGTGTGTTGTTTCAGAAAAAAAATAGAAAACATGTTACATCTCATTTAGAAAAGAATACCCATTTTGTTATATTTTTTATATATATCATATCAAATATTTTTATGTCTGGTATATATACATTAAGTGTGTTTCTAAGTTGATGAATTTATCTGTGTGCACTGTGCAATTTGATTTTATATACTTTACATACATTAAGAAACTCAACTAGTCTTAAGTCATTGTCACCTGACAACTTCCAAGGATGCAAAATAAGGGTTGATGTAAAAAAATAGGCCACTTGTCGAATTATTATTGACACTGTCTCAACTTAACCAGTAGAGCGCGTAATTTTTCGAGAAACTCGCAAATTAAATTCCAGAATTTCCCAAATTTCAACATGGATCTAGAAAAAGATGCGCATGTGCAGTAGAGCATGCTTCAGGCCTTGGGTGGCAAATTATGTTACCTAGATTGAGAAACTCTGAAGCTTGGGTGTGGAATCTTTACGATTTAAAATTGGAGATATTAGAGTTCAAATAAACTGACTAAGTCCTTATATGGCTTGAGCCTAACTCACCTCAAAAGCTAGCTCAAGGTGTCAGGGTTGTCCAAGACCTTATAAGGAGAACTTAATCTTAAATTCCATTCCATGTGTAAAGCTTATAATAGAGAATAAATTTGGTCTTTCATATATGTGTAATAGTAGGAGTTTCTCTTTTGCCTTTTTTTTTCAATGAATCTATTTGTAGTACCCTATTCAATAATCAAATTTCATGCTTTACTTATTTTTTCACTTGTTCAAATATCAGGTGAGCGCATCATGGACTATATGAATATGGATGAAAGGTCAATTGGGATGTTTTGGGTTGTCTCCTACACCATGGCACAACCTGCTTGTGAAACAGTCATGAACTGGTTAACTTCTGCTGGAGTAACAGAAATATTACCTGGACCAAATCTACAGTCAAATGAGAGAGTGATGGTGATGCAGGAAGTTAGCCCATTGCCAATATCATTGTTATCTGGGTTTTCAATAAATTTATTCTTGAAACTGGCATTTCAGATGGAAGAGTCCATGTTTTCTGGACAGGTAAAAAATATTGTTGCTTTACTGTTTATTTCTCAAGCATATGACAGTGCATGCGTGCTCAAAACAATTTCCTTCACATGCATCCAGATAAAAAAAAAACAGATCTTATGTATGAAGATATTAACATCAGCAAGACGTATGGGGTTCTTTTAACTATTTTTCCTGGAAAAAAGTAAATTAAGTGGATCGTATATCATTAGCACTACATATGCTATTACGCCTATTCTGCTTTTCACTGAGAACTGATTATGAAGTATGAACTTCCTTCCTTACATGCTACTTGGTAAATTAACTTAACTTGACTTGGTGTTGGAACAGGTCGTGCCTAGCATTGCTATGGTTGAAACATATGTTCGAATACTGCTCATTGCTCCTCATGCCTTGTTTCGTTCACTCTTGACGGTATTTCTTTTGTCTTCTCATTTTTCTATAGTGATATTTTCATCTAATTTAATAAACACTAGTGTTTATGCATATATTTGTTAACTTTTCTGGAGATTCCTTTCATTGTTAATGTACAATCTTATGACTCACTTTGATTTTCTTGAGGCATCTTAAGGAACGACAAAAAACTTTTGTACTCCTTCCACAACTAGATTAAGAGGGAGCTTGATAATGTTATACGAAGTATGTTATTTGGGATACTATGCTGACGTGCAAGCCAAATCCAAAACGTTCGGCTTGGTTCCATAAATATATATCTATACATAATACATATATATACTTTTGTAAAACGTGTCCACATTGTTATGTTCTAGCTTTAGTTTGTGCCAACACCGTAAGCATCTTACCGATGCCCTTTCATGAAATATTTATTGTGAAATTTCTACGCTGAACTTTGTTTTGAAGTGCTAAGTAATTATGTTCTGTATGAAAATATAAGTCGCCATACTAAGATCTTAAGTATCTGGTTAATAGCTTTTTGGATTTACCCAATCTTTTTGTACTTCCGAGGAGGTTTACGGAAATCACAAACATTTCTGGATTTCTTTTATAGTTTTATGCTGCTTCCAGTTATTGTTTTAGTTTAAGAAGGTCTATCTGCATTCCTACTTCGTATTTTTCTCTTGTTTCAGGTAAAGGCATGTATTTGTAAACTGAAGTTTATCTTCTTGAAGTTTTGTTTGTTACTATAGTATGCACTTACTTTATACTTGTTTCTTTTTTTTTTCTTTTCTTTTCGAATTTCCATTGCAGCTACTGGCCCAGAGGAACCAAACCTCATTGAGCAAACCTGCTGCTTCTATTTTGGTGTTTGAAATTCTGAACTACCGTTTGCTTTCCGTCTATAGGTGATGGAATATATATTCTTTTTTCTGGTGGCATTTGTTTGTTGAGTTTTTTTATGTTGCATAAGATTTTCTTTTCATATTATTAGAGGTAGGAGGTAGGAGTTAGGATGTAGGGCCATATACACTTCACTCCAACTAAGACATGTTGTGACTCGTATGAGCATGTCATAATGTGTTGCGATGTTCTTAATATTGGGCATGTTCAAGAACACTTCATGTATACGTCAAGGACAAGAGAACTTGTTTAGTACCAATGGGAATGGAAACGTGAAAAATGGCATACTTAAGGGACAAGGCTACCGCCATTTTCAGTTATAGGGATGGTTATATATACATATCCTCATCAGACTATAAGCTTATTTTGACAGACTTTAACTTGTGACATTCAATTTGGTCAAACGTTATTATATACTATAGAATCCTGTGATAGACCGAGTGAGTTTTAAGCTTAAAAAAGTTGGATCTTATCTAAAAGAAGCATGGGAGATTCTCATCATGCAATTCATACTTGACATGCCTGCTATGATTGTGTTAGTTGAGCTAATTTATGAGATAAGCATCAAATGGAAATGTTGAATAGTCTTCTGTTATGTTTATGGCTTTTGTAGGTACCAAGGGAAGTGCAAAGGCTTAATGTATGATGTCACAAAAATGATTGGTACACTGAAGGGGAAACGCGGAGACCATCGCCTTTTTAGGCTGGCCGAAAATTTGTGCATGAATCTTCTATTGTCAATTAGGGAATTTTTCTTTGTGAAGAGGGAACACAAGGTGCAGAACAATTTTAAATAACCTTTTTACAAATTGTTTTTGTATATGTGTAGTGGTACTGATTTTTCCTTGCACATGTCCAGGGTCCAACTGAGTTTACCGAAACTTTAAATCGGTTATGTGTAACTAATCTTGCCATCATTATAAAAACTCGTGGCATCGCTGAGGTTGAGCACCTTCTGTTATTCCAGACAATGTTGGATCAGATATTAGCAACCAGTCAACATACCTGGTCAGAAAAGACCCTTCGCTATTTCCCATCTATTCTGCGTGATGCCTTGGCTGGACGAATAGATAAAAAGGGCTTGGCTATTCAAGAATGGCAACTGGTACTTGATATCCTTCCTTTATTTTTTTATTCACTTTGTGCATTTCCTCCTCTTCCTTGAGAAAACCATAGTATTGGCAGCAATCAGAAATAGGATCTATTAATTAAATTTGAGCTCCTCTTGGATCCATTTAGCCTTTGTGAATCATAGTGCAGACCAGGTAACTAAGTCGCGGAGCGTAGAGCGGGTGCGGGAGCACGAGAGCGTCATGTTTGTGAAAACTTAATTATAAGAGCGTCGTTAGAGCGCAAAAAAAAAAAAATTATTTAATACTTGTTTGATAATAAATAAGTGTTTCAGTATTCAAATAATCACCTATTATAATTTAGCGTGTATGAAATTAGGAAAATGTCTATATGACAGTCCTATTTTGTACAGCCCACTTACAACTCAATTTAATTGGCTGGAGAAAGTTAGCTTTGTGGAAATAGTGTGGGCAACTTGTTTAACCGGTTTCAAAGTATCTATTGCAACTTTCACCTCAGAAATTTTAAATAATAAAATTGAGTCCACTTATAATTTGCTGATCTTTTTTGCTTTGTGCAAATAGTTTGAACAACTTGATTTACCTATTAGTACGTGTCTATTGCAATTTTTACCCCCACAATTTCTTTAATTCATAGTGTTTTTTTCTATTAAACATGTATGTGTCTTTACCCCCAAATTTAGAATTTGTTATTATGTCATGTCCGACATTTCGACCTCGTTTCTATAATCTAAAAATGTTATAAAAGTTCTTACAATTGAAAGTGAATTTGTACCATATTCACGGTCTCATAGCTTTAGAAGTTCTATTGACATTTCAACCTCGACCATAAACTAAAAATGTAAACATGTACACATTAAAAATCTTTACTAATAAATTTGATAAAACTCGTGTTCCACACGATGACTACTCATTTAATTTTGACTCATTTAAGATTTATGGTAAATCTAATCACAATCTCAAGTTCAATAAAAATAATTAAACTTGAAAATACATTGCTCAATTACTCGAAGATGATGTTGTTATATTTATATATTACAAAGAATTTGTGTTTTAAAAAGATTATTACGTCGAGTATATACTTATGGGTCTTTTTATTAATTATGAATATTGTAGTGCCAATCTTACTCATCAGAAATAATTGACCGGTAAACCCACTACTTCCTTTAATTTAGGTTGGGCTGTTATACAGCCTAATTAATAGACTGTAAGACTAGTGCTACTCTTTTATCTACACACATAAAATTGTCAGATTCAATGTGGGGCCACTTCATTTAATGCAAGTTCTTCAACAGCCCAAAACGGAAATTGGTCATACTCCTCACGTGCCTCTTAAATTAATTAATTGTGACCACATGGCAATAAATGATTGAAGGAAGACACAAGTCAAAGGAAAGACGCCCACTTGTCCTGGCAGTTCGCGAATTGTGGTGCGAACTCAGGAATACGAACTCGGAGCGCGAATCGGTGCTCACGTGAAGGTTGACTGCGTGAATTACGTTACCTAGGTGCAGGGCCCCTGTTATGCAAAATGGATAAGAGTTGAATGCTTAAGAAGTAACTATTGTCCTCAACATACTGAGCAAATCTTTAACTGAAGTTGCAAATTAAACGGTTATTTTGTATGACAACCACATTTGTGATATTAGAATTGAGAGGTCGTCTGCAATTGGAGTTCCCCCAATTTTATGGGTGATTAAGTGATCTAAATAATAGAAACAAAATAAGAACTGATCAAAGGGAATTAGGTCAATCAACCACGCTGTTGGTTTTGATTTATGTTCTTAAGTGAACTTAAAAGTACTCAGGATGAGCAATAAAATATCTTTGCCAATCAAGACGACGGCATCTTTTATTTGTTGAAAGAAAGTTGAAACCAAACAAAAATCTTTACCTCTCCAGTTAGTTCTGGATGAAACCAACAAATAGCCAGATTTCCTGCCTAAACCTTTTAGAGGACTGTGCATAAAATTGGCAAAAACTACCTCTAATGTACATCTATCATAGTTTTGTGGACACAATTTACTTATTTGTAATACATTCTTGGCCTTTGGCAGGCAGAAACAACTGTGATTAATCAATGCACCCAGCTTCTTACGTTGTCAGCTGATCCAACCTATGTAATGACTTATATTAATCACAGTTTTTTTCAACACCGCAAATATCTTTGTGCTGGTGCATGGATACTCATGTATAGTCATCCTGAGAGCATCAACACTATACATCTTGTAAGTATCACAAATTATGCTAGTTGATGCCATCACTCAATTTTGTTTTATGAAAAGATTTTGGTGTTTGTTATGCATAATCATAATATGTTCTCTCTCTCTGACATCACAATAATATACAGGGTCGTGTCTTGAGAGAATTTTCCCCTGAAGAAGTTACAGCTAATATATATACCATGGTGGATGTCCTACTGCATCACTTTAACTTGGAACTGCAGCGTGGGCGTTCCTTGCAGGTAAATCTCTTTCATTTAACATTTAGCAATTCCAAATTCGCATTTCTGACATGTCCTAGTACACTTTGTGGTATTCTTTTTCTCTGATCAGGATCTTATGTTAAAAGCATGTGCAAACCTTACCTTTTTCATTTGGACCCATGAGCTATTGCCTTTAGACATTTTACTATTGGCACTTATAGACCGTGATGATGATCCCCAAGCTTTGCGAATTGTGGTAGGTTGGTTTTGTTATTCCCTTCTTTCATGTTTTGTGCTTATTTTTTTTTATCAATAATTAACTGAGAAACTCATAATTAAAAGTTAAAATAGACATAATATGTATTCCTAAATGCCATGTTGTCACATCATGATGACTCCTTCAATATTTTTTCTAAATGTCTCTTTTTTTGGAGTAGATAAATGTACTTGACAGCAAAGAGCTTCAACAAAGGGTAAAACTTTATCTTATGAATCGTGGGCCATCGGAGCATTGGCTCGTCACTGGAACTTTCAAGCGTGCTGAATTGCAAAAGGCACTTGGAAGTCATCTATCATGGAAGGAAAGGTGATGTCAAGGAATTTAATTTGGTTAACATGTTACCATCTAGATTTAGAATTTATGGAAGTTGGAAAGAAAAAAGGAAGAAGAAATAATTTGATATTCTCATGGAACTTATATTATTCATGTTCATTTGGTAACCAAAATTGTTTGATGTGATAAAATAGTTATAGACAGTGAGTGCACTTTGGTATCTGATATACAAATGTTGGTGCCAGGTATCCAACATTTTTCGATGATATCGCTGCACGTTTGCTCCCGGTGATTCCCTTGATCATCTTTAGACTTATCGAAAATGATGCTATTGATGCTGCTGATAGAGTTCTGCAACTTTATTCACCATTCCTTCATTGCTATCCTATGAATTTTACATTTGTGCGAGATATACTTGCCTATTTCTATGGACATCTCCCAGGGAAACTAATCCTCCGGATATTGAATGTATTAGACGTGAAAAAGGTGATAGACGACGGCTCTTCTTCCCTAAAAAAATATTATTTATAATTTTTCTGGAACATTTTTAACCTTTTTTCTTTTTTCTAGATTCCATTTTCGGAGTCCTTCCCTCAGCATATAAACTCAGCTAATGCTGCGATTTGTCCTCCACTGGATTATTTTGCCACTCTTTTGTTGGGTCTTGTGAATCATGTAATTCCACCTCTGAATAATAACTCCTCTAGAAATGGACAAGTGCCTCATAAAGCTCAAGCAACATCAAATCCAACAAATGCTCCTGAAAGTCAAAAACCATTTTACCAAATCCAAGATCCTGGCACATATACCCAGCTCATTCTTGAAACAGCTGTGATAGAAATCCTTTCTCTTCCTGTGACTGCATCCCAGATTGTATCATCACTTGTGCAAATTGTTGTTCACATACAACCGACTCTGGTTCAATCTAGCAATAATGGCTTAAGTGGAGTTGGCCAAAATTCTGTGTTGCCAACTTCTCCTCCATCTGGGGGTGGGGGAAGCACTGATTCCTCCTTAGGTGCAACTAGGTCCGGAATTAATACATCTAACAACTTTGTTTGGCGAAGTGGTTATACATGTCAGCAATTATCCTGCTTGCTGATCCAAGCTTGTGGCCTTCTTTTAGCACAGCTTCCTCCGGAGTTTCACATTCAACTTTATATAGAGGCTGCACGTGTAATAAAAGAGAGTTGGTGGCTTACTGATGGGAAAAGATCAGTTGGTGAATTAGAATCCACAGTTTGCTATGCTTTGTTAGATCCCACATGGGCTGCTCAGGACAATACCTCTACAGCCATTGGTATGTATGCTCAAATATCACTGAATTAATTCTTCATTCTCTCTAGATATAGTAACACTCTCTCTCCATATTTCTTGCCTTTGGCTTCATGTATAGGCAATGTTGTGGCTTTGTTGCATTCTTTCTTCAGTAACCTTCCTCTAGAGTGGCTAGAGGGAACACATCTCATCATTAAGCATCTCAGACCTGTGACCTCAATTGCTGCATTGAGAATAGCTTTCCGTATTATGGGTCCT
Organism: Penstemon newberryi var. newberryi; assembly: GCA_030819805.1. NCBI lineage: Eukaryota > Viridiplantae > Streptophyta > Magnoliopsida > Lamiales > Plantaginaceae > Penstemon > Penstemon newberryi. Next base: position 74,224,259 of record JAUALY010000001.1, on the reverse strand, counting down.
TTACTCCCTCGATTGGCCAATGCTCACACCCTCTTTAGTAAGGTACGTAAGTAATATGTTTTGCTGGAATTTCATACAGGATACAGATTTTTATACTCATTTTTACATGTAAGCCTTTCAGTAATGCAATAGTCTTGTCCTGATTTAATGGCAAAAAAACAGTATTAGTCCTTTAACTTTTGCAGGAATGTAGAAATGGGACACCTATAGTTCCGATAAGAAATTTACATCATTTATGTTTTAAGTTGCTGCAATTTTAGTCGTAAATCCGCCGGAATTAAAATCACTGCCCAAAAATTGACACGATTTCTGGCGGAACGAAGATATGGAGGGGGATTCTAAGTTTTTTGCGCTAATAATCAGTGTGTAGGGGAAGAAATGGAGGGGAATAGGGTGTTATTTCCCCCCTAGTTTAAGCTGATTGACAATGTGACATGGCGGATTACAATTGCCTTGCAGCCAACGGGACAGAATCCCTAATTTGTTTGCTTGTGTGACAATTTCTAGGCATTGATTTTGATTCCGGCGAGTTTAGGACTAAAATTGCGGAAACTTAAAAACATAAATGATGTAAATTGCTTGTCGAAACTACAGGTGTCCCATTTTCGCGTCCGAGCAAAAGTTAAGGACAATTTTTTTAGATATCTCTTGAAATGTCCTCAAATTTTTGCTTTGAGGCTGCGTTTCTCCTGAAATTGTACCCTTATTTTGACTATGCTGTCGACAAATTTATCATATTCATCTCTTTGAAAATGAGGCGAATGGCTGATATTCTGAGTGTTTTTGAGTACCACCGCCATAATACCGTAAACAATGCACACATATTTGCCCACTTGTATTATAACATTGAAACAGAATAGATCTAAATTCTAACACAAAACAAATAATGCAACTTCATGAATGGGTTCTAATGCTCAATTATCATTTGCCAAATATTCGCGACCTGTTGAAATTATATTCTATTTTGGCAGTAGCCTTTCGAAAACAATTTCAGATGATTTATTTGCTATATTAATTATTTTGTGACATCATCTACCAGACACTATCGTTGCTTTTGAACGTCATGGTTGATGTCTTTGGGAAGAACTCACAGCTACCAGTTCCTATTGAAGCATCAGAAATAGCAGATATTATTGACTTTCTGTAAGCCTACTTATGTTAATCGCTACTTACATTTGTCGTTTATATTCGTCTCTACCATTATAATCGGAAACTTTTCTTTTTTCAGGCATCATATTTTACATTATGAAGGACAAGGAGGACCAGTGCAATCGAGCAGTAAACCGAGAGCAGAAGTTTTGGCTCTAATTGGAAGAGCAGCTGAAAGTTTGCGTCCAGATATACATCATCTCCTTTCTCACTTAAAAGCTGATGTTAATTGTTCAATCTATGCAGCAACTCATCCGAAATTCGTCCAGAACACAAATTAACCAGTTTCGATTGGGCTCGTGAAATCGATGATCTAGTGAATTGGAAATCTAACTATAAGAACCTTGATGTGGTGCTTCCTTTCTTCTCTATTTTTCAATAGAACCACATAAGTTTATATTAGCTAATTAAATATTTTTTGTGTTTCTTTAACATACCTGTAATTATACTCTATATGTGAGTAGTAGTGTGGAGTAGTAAATTATAAGTTGATGTCATAATTGAATATATATATATATTGATAAATAAAAGAAGCATCATTATGTATATTCATATCACAAATTACATACATATTTCAAAAATCCACCCCCACTCCCTCCTCAAAATTCGTCCTCTCCTACACGTGGGAGGGTATGTCGGAAGTAGTAAATATTACCTCCTTTACCCCATAAATCTTACTCTTATTTCCTTTTCGAGATGTCCCAAATCAATATTCTTTTTTTTAAATATAATTATTCTTCTCAAAACTATTCTCTCACATAAATCAATGATTTGACCCTATTAATTATGAACCACTAATTTTAAGGGCATAAACATACCTAAACTAGACTAGGTCTAGGAGAATTTCCTAGACCTTCTATGCTCTTTTAACTCTCAACCCCCCCCCCCCCCCCCCTCCCCTCCCCTCGTCCCCATGCTCTCAAGTTAGTGTCAAATTTACCCCCTCATAAAAGAGAGAGTGATTCAAACGCGGAAATTGCAATTATTTGTTCACATTTTGATTTTGATATGATAATTTTATCCTTGACCGAGAAAGACAAAAATACCCCCTATACTTTGTTTAACTCCCAAAAAATGTCCTTGTGTTATTTTAACTCCAAAAAAAACCCCTTGTGTTTGGTTTTAATTACCACAATCGATCCAAGTAATTTGTACTTGGGTTTTCAAAATAAATAAATGAAAAGAAAAAAAAACCAATACATAGGGGTAATTTTGTTATTTCGCCAAAAGTCAAAAGTCAAATTCTACTTGGGTCGAGTGTGGTAATTAAAACCAAACACAGGGGGATTTTTGGTAGTTCAAATAACACAGGGGATTTTTTGGGAGTTAGACAAAGCATAGGGGGTGTTTTTGTCTTTCACTCGGTTGAAAATATACCACATCATCATTGTGAGAGGACCACATCATCACAATTATGATGTGATGCATTTTCAATCACAAGGTTTATAAAATATTTCCTAGACCAAGTCTAAGTAAGAATTTTCCCTAAAACTTTCACTTTTCTAGCACTTACATAAAACTTTGTGTCAAAAGTAAAGGGATTAAAAATAATGGGACGGAAGGAGTACATGTCTATCATAATTGGAAGCTTAAGGCCTTGTTTGGAAGGGTTTTGGCTCGATTTTGTGGGTTTCGGTTTCAAAAAAATGGTTTGAGTGGTTTCGGTGAAACCTTTGAAATCCCATGTGGTTAGATTTTGAATGTTGAGTTTTGTGGTTTAGAAAAAACTGAAACCCCATTTGGATTGTGTTTGGATGTTGGGAAAAAGGTAGGTGAAATGTATCAAATCAATGTCTTTTTTATAGAGTTTTGTCAAACCAAAGTTTTATAGTTTTCAAGAGTTTGGATGTAGGTTTTTGAATAAGTTTGTGATGAGTTTCACGGGTCTGGCGAAAACTCACTTGGAAGGGATTTGGCCCATTCTCGCGAAATCAACAAGACGAGGCCAAAAACCATCCACACATGCCCTAAAATTTTGAATATATTGGACATTCCTTACATATGTATATATTTATATATTTTCTCTAGAAAACTAGGAATATAGTTGTAAATATGATAACGAACAACTCAAAGTTATTCTGTGGTTGTACGTAGTAGATGTGTTACAAAAAGTTGTTTTGTTCTTTGATGCATGATTATGATGGTTTTGGACCTTTGTGTGTTTTGATATCTAGATTAATCTTAAGCTATATATATAGGGTATGAATTGCTAAAATAAACAGCATTAATTCTAATGGAATAAATTCTGAACCAAATAATGAGGAGTTTATCTTTTAAGCCGAAGCTTATTAATTAACTTAAAGAAAGGTTACATATGTATACAATAGTTTTATTATATCACCGAAAAGGTTGGTTTATTGAAATCTATAGGCTTCAGAATACAAACTCTATACTACTAGCAAGTTACAACAAAACTTAATGCTTACTTATTAGTGAAATAACTAAAGATCTCAGATATTATAAGAAACTGAGCCAACCCCAGAAGTAGCAGAGAAACCATAACCAATCGACACCGGAGTGGCCCGTTCGTTGGCCTTCTTGTTGAGGTTGTACGGTGCTGAACTCCTCGACCTACCCAAAAAAAAAAAAAAAACGAGCAGTTAATATTTTTATATTCATAGTTTTTAGATTGTCTTTGTTTTGCATCGTTGATTCAATACAGTACATAAATGTCTCTGTTTTGAACTCTTGGTCCCGAATTGGACGAGTAGGACGAAATGTACAAAAAAAATTTAAAAAATTGAGACAAGAAGTTCTATATTCTAAAATGCAGGACTAGAAGTGTTATGGGACGAAAAATACATTTTTCTCGTCTTACATGTTTAGTGAAACAATTTGAGAAAAAAAAAATGGGTTTCCAAATGACATAAAATCCCATTTCCAACATGAAAACATCAATATTTCTCTTCGCAAAGTAAAGAAAGAATAATACAAATCTAAGTACCTCTCCTTACGCTTCTCCAAAAAACGAGCCAAGGATGCATTGCGTGACTGTCGAACAGCTGCAGAAAACATATCATTTATACGTAAGGATCAATCTTATTGCATCAAGAATCGAAGCTAAGAGCATAAAAAATTACGTCAAAAAAAAAAAAATCAACTCAAGACATTTATATAAGTTACGTACGTGATGATGGTACCATTCTTGGAAGGTCGACTTTGTTCTTCGGAGCTCCAACACTAGACTTATCGATCCGGTGAGAAAAACCGGACATAGGTGCTTCCACATGTTGTTTTGTTTGAACCATATTAGAATACATGCACTCATTTCCAGCCATTAACATTATTTCTTGAGCCTGCAAAAAAATATATTAATATTTTTATTTTAAAAATGAATTTTAGTGAATAAATAAAAGAAAGTGAGCACCTTCTCCTGGGAGATGTTTTCAAAGACATTCACATTTCCAGCATAAAAAATGGTCAATTGAGCAGGACCACTGAATGTCGTCGTAGTAGAAGTACTCCTAAAACGAAAGGTAGATTTTGTGTTAAAGACTAAAATACCCCTGTGTTACTTAAAAAAAATAAGAAGAAATAAATTTATCACCACTATATAACCACCCCTAATTGCTAAAAATATGGGATATAGTTGGGTTAAAATCGTCATTTCAGCATAAAAATAGAGTCTTAGTTGCGTGAATAACACCGCACTCGCTAAGGATACATATCCCCCGTTTTTCTATTTCACGTCGGGAGAATCTGCATTTTTTTTTTCAATAAGGTAAATTGCCCGTTAGACATTTAACTCAAAGCTCACCATTGTTCGGTTGTTCCAGCCACGGACGCAGTCGAAGGAAGAACTGGATTCGGAGGTGTAGGAGTATTCCCACTCAAGAATTGTTGTTTCATGCTAGCAATCCCAAAGTTTTGTATGTATCCTTGAGATGGAAGAAGATCAGACTTCGATTTTCCGGATTTTTCATCTTGTTCGGACTTGAACAACGTAAAATGAGGGGTCCAGGGGACTCCTAAGCTCGTTCCGAATCCTTTAGATCCAAAAATATTGCATAAAAACACCAAATCGAATACGAAAAACGCAAATATTCTTCGAAGCAAGTCCAGTTCGAAGTTCAAATAGAAGAAATATACAATTTTACTTGACATTTACAAGAGGCTTAATCAATTAAGTATGAATCAGAAGAAAACATTGAGCCACTTATTTACTTTTCATTTTTCTTGGATAAGAATTTTCAACTTCCTCGAAACAATAAATCAAAGCAAAAATTTAATTTTGACACCCATATCTTGGTTTCTTAAATATTAGATAAAATCACACTTGCACAATTTTATCAAAATTTGTTATGATTTCAAGCAATTGAGCACCTCATTAGAATATAAAAGGCAATTCATTTCTACCATATAAGATATAATCAATTGAAATTTAAATTACATTTTTTTCTTTTGAGATTTTGAATTTAGTTATACATCAATTATTACATCATAATATTTCCAATAACTATCAAATTACAAATATAAACTAATTACAAAGACTATCTTAATTTTTCTCATTTTTTTTGGGTCCTTATTTCTTCTCATAAACTAGAAATAATCACATTATTAACTATTTTTTCTCATAACATTCCAATTTTCCACAAAAGGTACTTCTTCATATTGAAAATTCAGATAAAACCCATTACTCTGTTTTCAGAATTTTTCAGTCCAAGCCCAATTAATTTCCAATTATTACAATTAATTAGCACATATACAAGGAAAGGATACCAAATTACCAATTCAATTGCAAACCCAAATTCAGACATAAAGTTCAAACCTTTGATCAATATAAACTGCCCAAATTTATTGTAACAATTAAACAGCAAGAATTTAATTAAAACAAAGTATTGTGTAAATCACCAGAATCTATGTAGCTTCCTTCAACAACTTCCTCATTAACTGCAACAAATGAACTCTCTAAACTCAACTTCAAGAAGTCTCTTTCCATATTTTCAAGAACGGAAGAAAAGTTTTCTAAATGTCTTTCTTTTTGGAGCAAAAGACCAATTTAAATACAGAGAACCCTTTTACAAGCTTTTATAGGTAATTGGAAAGGAAAAAAAAAAAAAAAGAAATACAAAAAATCAGCTGAAATGCTTTCGACTGCAGGAAATAGCAGCGGGTGTGGGACAAAAGATGTATTTAATTTTTTTTTACAATATTTTGTGAACTGGTATATATTTCTAACTTTACCACTACATCCTTTTTTTTTTAACTAAATTCTTGAACTTTTGAAAATAGAATGTAAGAAATTCTCGAATGTTACGTGAATTCTGCCCCAAATCAATTTGTGAAACATTTATTAAACAAAACTTTTTATACTATTAAATATTCGGAATGAAACTCCTCATTCGTATAAATTTTGACAGGCTATTTGCTCAATAGAGGGTTTCTCGTCAAATATTTAATCAGTTAATGTCAATTTATCCCTCTCCTGAAATTCATAATGTTCAATTTACCTCTTTATGCCTTGTAGATAAACTTTATCCCCTGTGAAAATTTTGAAGAAATAATTTACCTCTTTCAGCCAGAGAGTATAACTCACTCGCCGAAATTGAGAATGAGCATGAAAAATGTTTTTGTAACATAAGGGGGTAAAATGCAACAATTATCATAATAGAGGGGGGTAAATTGACACATTTATCATAGAATAGGGGGTAATGTGTCACATTTATCATAATATAGGGTGTAAAGTGTCACATATAAGTGGAGTAGTTTTATCAATTCATATTTATTTAACTAAAAATGTCAGGGAGATGGTGTGAGACTTTATAAGATTACAGCGTGCGTGGTAAAGTGCTCATTTTCAAATTACAAGGAGATAAATTGAACAATGCAAATCACAGAGGAGGTAAATTTCCATTAACTCAATATTTAATTGTACAAAGAGATTCTTTTGAATAAATATTTTAAGGATAATTTTGTGTAGGTTTTGTATGACACATGAGAAAATCATTTTACATAAATCATAGATACATAGATTATAGAAATTGCATAGACATTTTGGAAGCATAACTTTACCACAACTAATGATAATGTGGTTGATTCTCGACCATAATGTCTATGCAATTCTCATAAATTTGGTCTATGTAAACATTTTCCGTCGCAAGAAAGTGCCTACATTCTTTCTCAATTTTTTTTTTTTGGTCTATGTAAATATTTTCCGTCGCAAGAGAGTGCCTTACATTCTTCCTCAAATTTTTACTTTTTTATTTTTTAACACTCATGAAAGAACTTTGAACGTTTTATTAGTTTACCTCCAACTATAAAATTCAGCAGTGTTTTCTTAATCACTAATAATATAGTCAATTTATTCTAAAAAAAATGTAGTCAATTTTATCCCTCGATTTTTAATTAAGGATTTTTGCTTAATTTTGTCTATTCTCTTTTTGTATTAGCAACAATTGTACTTTAATATTCAATACCAAATATATAGTTAATTATCGAGAAGCGAGTTGATGCTCATAATTACTACCACAAATATGGGACCGAAGAGGGAAGACGCTTGATGTCCATTTTAAGATATACAATACTCCAAATGAGAATATTGGACTGATTTTATCCACTTTTAAAATTCATATAAAACTTGCTAATCGACTTTCTAATAGAGTGATCAATACACACAATCATAAGAAGAAATTAGTTGAACAATTGTATATACGAGGTATAATGAAAATCAACAATTATTGATAAGGTGAAGAATGGAAAGAAACTTTTATCGTTTCTCTTTTTGCCTTGACAACATTTGTACCTTGATTTTTGATAAAGAGGGTATTGATTAATTGAAGCGAAGAAGATCATTTGTAATGATATTTGAGGAAGTAAAAAATAACTATTAGCTACACTTACACATATAGGTACACATGAAGTTCATTCGTCGGAAATAGCTATTTTTGTTTAGGTACACATTAATGATTGTTCTCCGTTCTTCACTCCATCGTTTTCTACTAATGTAGAAAATTCCCCGAGTTCCTTGATGGGTTAGTCCGGCGACTCAACAACAAACGGAAGTGAAGTTTTGGAATTTACGTTGTATCACCGTCACGGTAAAATAGGTACTATGTACATTCAAATATCTTCGAGCGATTAAACCCTCTCGTAAATCCTCGATATTGACATTTTATATATGTTCATTCATCTAATTGTTTGGACAAAGTTTTAAATAGATGGAGTATTCTTACGGGTTGACCCGCTTATCAGTAAATTAGTCGGGTTATGTCGGTTAAGATGGTGTCTATGACTATGACCAGGATAAAGTGACGTCCGTGACTATGACCGTGTGCGGCGCATTTAATCCAAGTCGTAGGATGTTCTGCCACGTGGTAACTTGTCGGCTGCAGTCTGCAATTAATGTGGATCAGCCAATGCGTCTTACTAGGTCTCTTTGGTCGATCGTCAATTTTCAGATCGAGATTGTGTGTTGGGTTCGAACTCCAAGTTGGAACGACAATACCAATGTCGACGACGCTTGGTTTGGGTCGATCAATCTTGCCATGATCAGCCTCGCTAGGGCGAGGCTACCACTAGGTTGCACATGAGCGGGTTCGTTTCAAATGATGTCCTAGGTTGGTTGGTCCAAGTGGCTAAAGTGGACTGCTATATCACATATTCTTAGTGAGCTTCAAAAGTCATAAAAAAAAAATTGACCGATTTTGTTTGATATGTATAATAAACCGAGCTCAAAAGAACTTTTATCGAATGAGTTCGGATCGATCTTGATAAACCATATTTTTTATCGCCTTAAAGTACAATGTCTAAATTTTACTTTCATAGACAAATCTAAAAGTTCAAAATTAAAATTAATAATATTACATCTCTATTTTAAAATCCAATGTTATTAAATCTTCCACACAAAAAAAAAAAAAAATCCAGTTTTAGTAAAAAAAAATTAAAAAAGAATTCACATTTGAAATAATAAAAAAAACAGAAATTAATAAATAAATAAATAAATAAAGCAAGGCGCGTCCATCAACCCGGGGAGTGGACTCCCCCGGAGCACCCCCACCCCTCCGCTGGTTGGAGCAGTCATTTTCCCTCCCTTAGGGCCATCTCCCACCCCCTCCCGAGCGGTTGGAGATGGCCTTACTTCCTCATCCCACACGTAGTTTTTTTTTTTTTCTCTTTAATGGCTCTTCAAACAATTTTTTAAACTTACTATTCATTCAAAATAAATTGTAAAAAAAAAAAAAAAATCAAGGTCATCTCTGAAACTTGACATTATTTCTAAAATCACTATAAAAAATTGTTATTAAACATCCAAGCGGAGTTTAAAGTAAAAGGTGAAAGCAGTTAAGTAAAACCACTCTTGAAAATATAGTATCCAAACAAGATCAATGCAGTATTTCTAAGAATTCGATAGTTTCTTTTGAGACGGTGAATAAATCATTACATCAATCACTAAATCTATTCGAATCTATTTTTCTGATATGAAAATACAAACGTAAACTAATTATAATTACTAATCTTAAAATAGAGAAATACACACTAATGAAAATTGAACTCATGACCTCATGATTATGGAGCTTAAGTTTTAACCAACCGACTATTGTTTCATCGAAATAATCATATAGTTATTATTCCAAATTGTAAAATAAAGTTTTTATCCAAACTCCAAGTTCAAATTGAAAAATACCCAACCGAGGATCATTAATTTGTAATAGTTGTCGACAAATCAGTCCCATTTAGGCCACGTGACGGCGCCGAAATATTACCTCACAAACTGCAAATTATCGGGACACGTGTCGGGCCACTGGTCTGTAGCAGTACAGCCGTGTGGTACCATTGGCACCGATGGCCCTGATCCCTCAATGGATATTATCTTATTTTCGGAAATTCTCGGGTTTTGTCGAACCCAAAGTAAATACTTACTCGGTCTCAAATTATCTGTCGTTTTAGAGAAATTTTTTTGTCCCAAATTATTTGTCGCTTTAGGATTTTAATACAATATTAATTACATATTTTGCTATTTTGCCCTTAAAAGAGTGAGTGCAAAACTTGAATAACGTGTAAATAGTTAATACTGAGATAAATAAAGAATTATGGTATTTTAGGTATATAATTTGTTTTTTCCCCCTTAAAATTGAGACTATTTATTAGGTATCTTAATATGTGTAAAAACATGTAAAACGACAGATAATTTGGGACATAGGGAGTATATGACAAATGCTTTATAATTGGATGTAACTTCAAGAACAGTGACCAATCACAAAGTCGGGTCTGGAAAAAAATTCTCCTCCTATTTTCTCTAAAACCGAGTTTTACTCAGTTTTCTATACATGTCACTCCTTTCGCGTGCATGTCGAAGAGTATAATGGTCTGCTCTGATACCAATTGTTATGATTTTAGAAGAAGAAGAAAAATCCATACGAACTCCACATTAATATCATATTTTACCAATGTGTGATCAAAATCTTATATCTTTGAATTGAGATCATTGAAAAGAATTCATATTGTGAAAAATCGTATTGTACCGTTACTAAATATAGATATTAATAGATTTCTGCTTTTGTTCTGATCTTCATTCTGATGTTTTAGAGATTGTATTATCCGAACTTCCTTAAGTTTAATACAATCCGTTTTGCCTCTCAAATAATAAAAATATAGATATTAATAAATTATATATTTTTTGATTTATTCAATTACACTTTTCTTTTGGTTCAACGAGCTGTAAAATTCTAGTAGATAGATCATTAATAGTGATCTTTAATTTTTTAAATAATTCATGTTAAATAGAAAATTATTATACTAGGTTTATATTCAGAATAGGTTTAGATTTAATTTTTTTATTTACTAAAAATTTAAATAGTTTATAACTAAAACCACCGAAATAGTAAGCTCCTTCGATCCACCCAAAAAAAAAAAAAATGAGAACGTACATGGAATAAATTATTATTATTCAAGTAATTTTTTTCATTATTGAGTTTACGTCCATTTGTTTCATGATTTTGAAAAACAAAATCAAAATATAGATTTTTCATTCAATGAAAGATTTAGCATATACAATGATATTTGATAATGAATGTGCCGCATTATTTCGTTCACTAAAAATTGTGAATTGATAACACGTCCACTCATATTTTCACCTTTCCTTATTAGTGCTTATTGCATTTACAAATTAAACCAAGTATACCTAACTTTTTTTTTTTTTTTTTGGTTTAATTATTGTATTGCAATAAGTATATCTTTTCTATTTGAAGATTTATATTAACCGGTGCTAATTTGGCATCATGTACTGATTATGTCACTCCATAGTCCATGCCATAAATTTCAGAGAGATATGTCGTAACTTCATTAAATGCCAATAAAAATCAAAATCTTTGATCGTGGTATACGAAAGCGAAACCGTGTAAACGTAATCATATTTTCTCTCTTAGTATCTATTTTTGTATATATATGAAGTTAAATAAGCTAGATTGGTAAGGCGATAGGGTTGTAATCAAGTCGAGTAGTGTAGAACGATACATCGTTCGAGCTTGGTTTAAATTTTATCGAGTTTGAAATTTTGTGTTTGACTTGGTTTGATTGTTTAATGAGCTGAGCTCAGACGAGTTTTTATCGAACGAGCTCGAACAGATTATCGAGTAGCATGATATTTTACATGTATTTTATCAATTTTTAGCTTATCGAGTCGATCTCGAGCCGAGTTTTAAAAGTTATCGAACGGAAAATGATGAGCTTGTTTGATTTGTGTGACGAATCGAGCTCAAACGAGCTTTTATCGAAGGAGCTCGAGTCGAGTATCAAGTAGCTTTGTTTGATTTTCAGCCTAGATTGAGGTCCCAATATATACCAAGATGTGAGTTTTACTAGTATTTGATGTGTTTGATAATTATTTGATTGTAATTTATTAGAATTCACCACATGGATTGGGCTAAGTCCACTTACATTGTTTGGGTCTAACTCAACCTCAAAAGCTAGCTTATAAGGTGAGGTTTGTCCAAGACCTTATAAGGTGGACTTAACTATGGTTTTCAACCAATGTGGGACATTTAGTCTCAATACCCCCCCTTCACGTGTGGGCGGGCATAATGTGTGGGTGAAATAAGCCCACACGTGACATATGAAAGCCCAACCTTGTGAATTTGCGACATGTGAGTGAAGACCCAACACACGAATAAAGACACTCCGGGGCTTTTGTTAACCGGAGGAATAATGGCACTCCAAGCCTTGAATAACTGGAGGAATAATGACAACCCAGACCTTTGTTATCTGGGTGAAGTGTGTTGGTAGATATTGAAGCCCATCATGTGTACAAGGAGGAGCCCATCACGAAAGGAGGTGACCCATTTTAACCTGGGCTCTGATACCATATTAAAATTCACCACATGGATTGGGCTAAGTCCAGTTACATGGTTTGGGCTTAACTCAACCTCAAAAGCTAGCTTACAAGGTGATATTTGTCCAAGACCTTATAAGGTGGATTTAACTATTGTTTTCAACCAATGTGGGACATTTAGTCTCAATATAATTGAATGAAATTTCTGATTTAGAAATTGATGTAATCATGTAATAATTATTTTTCTAGAAAAAAAGTTAATTTAATATTGCTTGTTTAACAACTAAATAAACATTTATTGTGGTAAGCTGGATCAAAACTTCATTTTCGAATTGACTAATTTCACTGGTGCAGAATCCAATCCAAGGCGTAGCCACGAAGTAAGGACTTCCTAGGACTATAAAAGAGGGATGGGGGTATTACAGTAAAATATGTTGTCATTTCAATAGAAACCACGTCGCATGTGAACCATATAGTTGCATTTTAGTGATTGTGTTTTTCTTTCTTTTTTCTTAAAAGGCGCAAATAATTTTTATTAAAGAGAGAAAAAAGCACCAACCTTATTAATGAATAATTATAATTAATAAACCAAAAATGATAACGCGTCTCGGAAGGAGTAATTCGCTGGAAACCAAAAATAAATAAATTATATGAGTAATTAATAAAATGAACATTTGTGTCATTAATGATTAATGCATAGGGTTAAAAATTAAATCAAGCTACTCGATATTCGATTCGAGTTCGTTCGACAAAAGCTCGTTTGACATCGGTTCGATCGTTACACTAATCAAACAAACTTGAACATCATTTTCCGTTCGATAACTTGTGAAAATCTGCTTGAGCTCGACTCGATAAGCTAAAATTTAATAATATACATGTGAAATAAATCAAGCTACTCGATATTCGGCTCGAGCTCATTCGGTAAAAACTCGTTTGAGCTCGGCTCATTTAACAATCAAACTAAGCTCAAACACTAAATTTCAAGTTCGATAAAATTCAAATCAAGTTTGAACAATATATTGTTCGATACTTCTCGACTCGATTACACCCCGATTCATGCATTGCACGCCGATATCTAGTTCTACAAACTCCTATGTTGAATTATATTTGGAAATATTGTCTTTTAGTTTCCTTAAATTCCGCTTATTGTTAGGATAAAATTATCTTGTTTTGTTTTATTTTATTTTTGCTATTATGCTATTTATAGCAGCTGAAATTAATGAAGACGTACGTAGACAAAATTGTCCCAAAGTTTTCTCATATATCATCTCCATTGTGTATGTATCCGTTCCGTATTTCACAAGATTCCAAATAAAAATTGATCTCCATTATTTATAAAAAATTCCAAAAAAAGTTCATCACATGTAAAGAAAACTGATATAGACTAAAAATATTGGATCAAGTTTAGCCCGTAATTGTCAAAATGTTCCTTCTTGTTGGATCTATGTGTCCGAGAGATTGCCTACAAAACCAAAACACCGTTAGTGACTAAGCTGGAATTTATTCCGACCAAGCCTCTCCGCAGTTTAATTAAGATATGTGATCTTAAACTTAAAGATAAGAGGAACAATGAAAAGTAAAAGTAGTATTTCATGCCTCTCCGTTGTGGTATATGTAATACATATTTATTAAGATTTCAGGGATAATATCACGTTTGATCGTAAAAGATGAAAAAAAAAATCATATCTATGAATAAAAATATACTTTCAATTAATAAATTAAACTAATAAAACTATTTCGTCAAAGTTGATCACGATCCATCGTGCCATAAACTGACTTAACGGTCATGTCACCAATTGAACAGTGATTTTCAAATTTAGTTAACAGCGGTACCAAATGTGTTGACCTGCATTTATTTGGTATCAAAAGTAGAAATTGATATAAAGCTCGGTACCAAAAATATAATTCTCTCCACCTAAACACTAACTTAATAATTGATTAATTAATATTTTTTTCACAAATACTGAACAACTTAAATTGTTGGAGAAAGTTGGAGATTTTACTAGGAATAGGACGAATTATTTTACATTAGTGTCCTAATATAACAGATACGGAAGAGTGACAAATAATTTGAGTAACATTTTATACGATCTAGAAATTACTAAGCAAATTCAATAAATCTAAATGCTGTAGTGGTTGGTGTATTAAAAAAATACAATCAATTCGGACATCTTGTTTTGCAAATAACAAATCGTTTTATGAGTTTGTACCCCTCCATTAAAAGCTCGATCGAAGATAAAAGTACATAGAATTGAATCATTCGGGAGATGTTTAGGATTATAATCCTATAACTCCTTTCATTTTTTTTTAATTTGTCCTTTCGGTAAAAAGTTTTTGTTTACTTTTATTTATCGTTTTAGAATTTCAATGTAAAATTAATATTCTTTTACCAATTTTACCCTTCTTACTAATACTTGTCATTAATGCTAAAATTATTTGATTAAAATGATATTTTGAAATTTTTGCTTCAAAAAAGTGGTTATTTATGACATTTTTTAATTCGTGTACAATCTTCCAAAACAACAAATAAAAAAAACGGAAGAAGGCATTTAAATTTAATGTCTTTCTTTGATAATGTAAATTCATGCCTCCATATACAAAAGTTAATATGGAGATAAAATGTAGGTTCTTTGAGAGTATTTAAATTTATTTACATTTTACACAATAAGTTACTAGCATGAATGAGCTTGATAGTAATAATTCAGTGCAATAAGATAACTCAATTTTTATGAATCTTCTTTCAGAACAAGAAATTATTCTAACCTATTTCCATCCTTTCTGCAAATATATATGGTGCAAGAAATATAATTTGAGAGTATGCTATAATCTGATATAGAGAATTGCAATTTACCCCTTGTGAAACAGAATATGCAAATATCTCTCCAAGAGAAAACAATTAATAGGCAAAATAATCCATGTTACATACAATTAACACTCAATTTCTTGCTTGATACACTGGTCTGCTGCAAATACTTAAAAGGCTTTTCCTCTTAAGATTTACATATATACCCTTGCGGAACAGAATTTAAATCGAGTATTTAATTTTGACCCAAAACTTACCAATGAATATATTATCAAGTGCAACAATATTACATGAGAAAAACAATGCTAACAAAAAAAATTACATACAGGTGTTTTTAAGAATTTCAACATTTTTTTTCCAAAATATGCAGTTTGAAACATCGACTAGAACTTACAATGGTCGAACTGCTGAATCAGATACGAGGGGTTCGCTGATTTCGAGGAGTTCATTACAGAGACCGGTGAAAACAATGGAATCAGTTTCAATAGGTTTGAATTTGATAAGAGCTGCAGGGACAAGATCCTCCGCTTCGAGTGTTATTGGTCTCTCTCCTGGTGCAGGAGAATGTGGTATCACTCGACGTCTGATTAGAACTGGATGTAGAAGCTCAAACTCTAAGCTTGGTTCTTTTAGTGCAGAGCTCACAAACTAGCATTAAAAAAAAATTATATTTATTAGAAAAGAGAAAGTATTTCCTCAACTAAACCCGTGTATAAGTAACATATTTTCTCAAGAAAACTTTCATTTTCATAAAAACATTACAATAGTAGTGAGTTATGAAATTTTAATTGAATTTATTCTTTTGATACATGTTTTTCCTCTTATTCCGAAACATAATAGGGAAAAAAGCACTTTCCCCCCTCAACTTCGAGTGTTTTGGCAGTTTACCCCCTAACCTTTCTTAGTTAGCACATACCCCCCCCCCAACCTTTTCTAAATGTTGCAGATTGCCACCTTTGCTCGGCCTACAATTGAATTTCGTGAAAATTTTTGTTCTATGCTCACTGCATAGGTATATTGAATTGCAAGAAAGTCTTTTCAAAATTATAAATTACACTGAGTTACTACTACCAAGATGATAAATATCAAATACTAATTAACGACGACCATTGAGAATTTGAAAGTGATAGCTACAAATTTCATGGAGAATAGGCTTGAATTACTATATTGTCCTTAAATAAACCCCAATGGTGAAAATTCAACAGAAAATTCCGCAAAGTTTGACAGTTGGTCGACTAAAGGTGGGAATCAGTAAATGGGTGAGGGGGGTAAGTGCTAACTCTGGTATTTTACTAAAATAAAGATATAATAAATCTGATTTTTTCCCAGATGTAATAGTATGCATGTCTTCTTCGACATACATGGTATGCATATTGCACAACAAAAGTGTTAATTCAATTATTTAAGCATGCATGGTCTCGTATGATAATGTTAAATAAAGAGGAATAGCCTTTCTACACACTTAGTAGTATAAAAAAAGCCTCTACTGAACTAAACTAGTAGCATATTTTATCAGTCTTAAGGACTCATTCAAGATACGTAGCTCATATATAGTGTTGTAAATAAATCGAAGGACTAACCTCATATAGAGCACCAGTTAGCTCTAACGGAGAAAATATAGCTTGAAGCACCACTCCATCAGGAAACTGTATTCTGATTACGGTTTTATTATACTTCTTTCTTGCAGCTTTTGCCTGCTTTTCTTTATACGATTTTGGAATTAAAAGCTTTGATTCCTCTAACTTTTTCCTCCTTGTATCTGCTTCCCTTTTTAATTCTTCCGCTGAAAGGTTGTAGAAAGAATCAGGAAGCTCGATTTTTGCAGCTACACTTTCTGAGACAGAAAAGAAAACTCGAATCTGTTTATAAGAGAAAGCAAACAACAGTTAGCATTTCTATGTAAACTTGCATATTTTTAATCTCATGGGACCGGACCCTCAGCATTTCAGCGTTATCCAAAATTGCTCTTTTGGTCCCAATTTTCAAAAAGATCTTCCACTTTTCGTCCTACTCCCCCTTGTTATCCAATTTGGGACCAAAAGTGCAAAATTGACAGTCCTATGGGACCAAATGCGCAAAAGAGGATATGGGGACCAAAAAAAATGGATTAAAAGGGGGCAACAGGACCGAAAGTGCAAAACATCCTAAAAATGGAGTGCAGTTTTGTAAAGCGTAGGACCAAAACTGAGAATCCTGTGGACTACATATACAATTTAATTTTGACAGGCTGAACAATTTAAATATTAACAGTTGTACTTCATCTCAGTCTACAAAAATATTACTCTATAAATTGTTTTTAAAGTTGAACTGGTTATATATTTTTACAACAAAGTAGTGCCTAGATCAACAAAATCAAGTATACAATTTGGAACAGATTATGCCTTATGATGTTTTAAAATTCAGTAAAAAGATCTTATAGTCAATTCTCAAGCATACCAATAGATTGCATTGTTTGTGAAACATTTTTTCAGCTTTCAATTATTGCGTAAAAGTTAGAGGATGATCGCACTTGCAAATTGCCTTGCATGATAATTAAGAAAGACTATAATCTAATAGCATCTTTACAATACATTTTACATTATTTTCATGAAATACATGAAAAACTCAACACTGTTATAAGTTAGCGAAAATTACGCAAATGACATGTGAAGTATGAACTATTCACGGTTAGCTCTCCATTGTTTCAGAAAATTATACAAACAACCCCTAATCGAGTGTATTTTTCAGAAAATCATGTCACCTTTTGGATGACTGAAATCAAGTTTCTATGTTAGATGTTCCCATCGTATTACTCCGTTTGACTTGACTGCATAAATGGATTTCTAACACTTCTCCTATCTCTTTTTCCATTTCTACTTAAAATGAAACATTCAATCATTCAGAATTCGATAAGGAAACAGATTCACAAAACACAACATTATCAATGACGAAATCAGACAGTTTACCTGTCTATCAATCTTCTTAGGCTCGATCGGCTTCTCTACCTTAGTCCGAACAACAGATGATAACTCCTCAACCTTTTTCGGCTCCAACAACGTTATAACATTCTTAACCAATCGAAGTTGTTCCTCAGAAGGTACTTCCATTACAAGCCATATCTCCTCGTTTTCCTCGATCAATCCAAACCCAATGCACTCTAACAACTCCACAGCTCCAACAACATCCCCAATAGCTTCCTTAATCTTAGGATTCCCCATTCTTATTTTCCTAAACTTTGCATTCTCTGGTTCTTTAACCACATTCTTTAACAGTCTAGTTACAACCTCCATTGAATTATCAGTAGGCTTCGCGGATACATAGGCACTCACACAAGCTTGCAATCGATTTTCAACGCCCTCGGATTCTTTATCTGGATTCACATTACCTGAATCTGAATTACTCAAACAAGATTCAATATGAGTAGAAACCCCCTCTTCTGAGGTATAGATTTGACTACAAACTGGACACTCAAACCCATTTAAGGAATACCCATTTGGGTTTCTTTTACCAGAAGTGACCAATGAGTTGAATGGATCAAACCCATTTTCAGAATTTGGGTTACCATTCGGATTTACCTTGATTTCGGGCTTTTTATCCTCTAATTTCTGTTGGGGGGTGTTGTTTACCTTTACAGGTGAAGCCTTTGAATTGGATGATGATGATGATGATTGTGATGGATAAGATGGTGATGGTGATGATGAAGATGAAGAAGAAGAAGAGCCTAATACTCTGCCTTGGCCCTTGAATTTACCCGATGAAGAAGAGGAAAAAGGGTTGTTGACTTTCTTCATCAAACCCTTCATTTTATCTCTCACGTCATCCATTTCTCTTTCTTTTCAAGAAGTTTTTTGATGAATGATACAAGAAATAATTCCCGGAAAATGAAACCCTTCCCTTGAGATTAACAATCAAAAAAATTGACTATGTATACAAACAAAGAAGATGATCAATACAAGGGCATCCAGTATATGCGTATCCTCTATACCACTATTAGTGTATCATATTTATTTGTGTATCACTAATAAGTAATTGCCACATGTATATGTAACAATTATAATAATTGACACATGTACATGTGGCAATTAGTTATTAGTGATACACAAGTATAGTACATTAATAGTGGTATAAAGGATACTCACCGGATCTTGAGCCATGTACTAGAGAATATTTGCAATTGGAATATTAAATGTAATTTTTTTGTTTACTCAAAAAAAAAAAAAAAAAAATTAGCGGGGCGGATATTTGGGCTTGGATACCCATATTCTGAAAACCAGTAAAATTGGATCGGATGGGTTATGGTATAATTTTCATATCCGCCCAAAGTACCCAATGGCCCAATATCAATGAATCAAGATGTGTAGTGTTTTGTTTGGAGCTAAAGATAAAATCACCATTTATGCTTTATCTAACCCTCCAAAAATATTTCTTATTATTTTAAGTTTTAAAACTTCCCTTATATTTTGTTTTTATTATCACACTCGATCCAAGTTGAATTTAACTTTTGATTTTTGACGGATTGACATGATTATCCCGTATGTATCTGTCTTTTTTTTTTTTTTGAAAACTCTTGTGTATTAGACTAACCATCTCTCTCAAGAATAAGGTTTCCAATTATACTCCTATTAAAGAGAAGTGGGTATTTTGAAAATTTATCAAGAAAACAAGGGGATATCGCCAATTTAGAGGGGTTATTGCTAATTTATTGAAGAAGCACGGGGATATTGTAAAACTGTCAATTAGTTAAACAACATACAACTAAGTGTTTAGGGGTAAAATTATCATATCAAAAATATATTGTGAACAATCACTTGTAATTTTTGCATTTGAATCACATAGCCTTTTCTAGGGGTGTAATTGGCGCTGACTTGATAACACATGAGAATTTTTGGTAGTTCAAATAATACAGGGCTTTTTTTGGAAGTTAGACAAAGCATAGGTGGTATTTTTTTCGCTCATTTTGTTTGATTTGATAACTCATAAGTATTACAGTACCCTTACTTAAAGTCACATAACTTGCACGTGATTGCATTTTTGCCGAAAAAGTGCCGAAAAATTGATTAGTGTAACACATTTTATATAAAAGAGATTTAAGTCTAAATTATTTGACAAGAGAGATATAAGTGTAAATACTTTATACTTAAGGGATCATAAGTGTGATTTAGCCCAAAATAATTGGGCCAATAAAGCTATTGTATCAAATAACTAAGGGCCTGTATGTTTGGTATTTGGGAGATGGGTTTGAGAAATAGGGGAGGTTTGTTAAATAATCTCGATTTGCGTAATATTGTTTGGTCGATCCGATTTATTAAGATTTTCATTTATTTAAAAATTCGATGGATCTAATTTGATTAAGAAGATCAGTAATATGAATAAGTAAAACAAAATAGGTTAATCTGATCCGTTAATAAATAAATAAATTATATGTATACTTAATAATGTATTTATGTAGTTAACATTAATAGTGATTTGTCACCATTTTAATTTTTAATTGGATATGAGTTAATATTTTAGTTATGCTCTCCATTTGGTGCATATTTTAAACTAACAAGTAACAACAGAATTATTGATATATTAATATCAATTCCTTTGTTTTCCAACATATGTTAAATCATGTACTTAAGTGGTTAAAACTTGTCTATCTAGAGTTAATCTATGTTATGTTCGAGCTTAATGAATTATTAAGAAAGTATGAACACTTGAGCAAGGTTGAATAAAAATGTAGCATTAATTGACTAACATAATTGAATTAAGTCGAATTATGTGGACCTAGACTTAATCAATTTCTGTGGAAATAGTTGGGTAGTTATATCGATTTGACAAAAAAAGCACAAGACTAACATAATTGACTTAAGTCGAATTTTTTTAAAAGACTTGGGTAGATATTTCTATTATCTGGCATAATTAGTTGAGTGATTTTTTATTAACTCGAAACTTAATTTTATTTTTAATATTTTCGAATGGTATATATAACTATCCCTTGGACTTAAGGGTGAGTTTGGTCTAGAAATTCGAAAATCAATTATAGGAGAATTAATTTTGCTAAAATAGATTTTGAAAATAATTGATTATAATAAAAAATAATTATGGAATAATTATTTGCAAAAGTAATAGTTTAGGAGCTTCTAAAATAATAAATTGATTTTTAGCTTCTGAAGATCCCAAAAGTGATTATGATATTGTGGACCAAACACCATGAAAATCACGATTGGCCAAAAGTTATTTTTATAATTGGGGTAAAATACTTTAAAAATCACAATAAAGATTTATAAATGCTCTCACCGCTGGGTCAAACTCACCCTAAAGTTAATAAATGATCGGGAAAAAAAGTCAAGTTTATCTCTCATTTTTAAACTATTATTACATTTAAGTTCCTAGATTGATATTGGCAAAATTGCATTTACTCCAAGTTAAGTCCCTACATTCTGGTGAAGAAGCATACTCCTCCTATTAGTGGGAATGCCACTTATTAAATGTGGTGAATGTTTTAAGACTTAAAACCCTTTGACTTCTGCCAAATCTTCCAAACTAGATTATCTAACCTTCCAACTTCTAGAACTGCCTAACTAATAAGACATGTAACAAATTAACCCTAATATGTTATTCAGTTAATACCACACATCAACCTAAATAACATTAAATTGATAATATATTTATGTATAGGTAAAATGCACGAGCCCTTAATAAATCCCAAAAACCATATTAAAATATAAATCCCATTCACCCGACCCGACCCCCAACCCTCTCGGCCAGTAGTCGGCAAGGGTTTGATACACGGAGGTCCGTATTAAATGCTGCATTGTGACAAACGAGGGTTTCGAGTGTGGGTCAAGTCACAGTTGAATGTCGTGAACTCTTGTGTGTGTACGAATACACTATAAGACTATATAATGTATGTACTTTCCTAACATCAATTGATTTTTAACTTTTTAGGTGTGTGTAGTTTCTAAGATCCTGCAAGTGGGTATGAGAGTCAATGTAACGAGTTTGATTTCTAGCAAGAGCAATTGCACAAGTAAACATTTGCTGACCATAACTTTTGTAGCAATTAATCGTCACGCGATGCAGCCCCCGTGTGGGTCAAGTGTGTCATGGACTTTAAAGTCAAAGTATGCATCTTTTTTAACAACAATTGATTTTGAGATTAGCATATGAAATCCTACTTTATAAACGTACATACAAAATAATAAATATGAAAATATAATCTCTTCATATAAAGTGAATCTTACCATATAGTGAAAATATTTTTTTGCCTTAACTCAACAACATAAAATGACTTTTACCAAATTAAAAGAATCTCGAACAATAACAAAAAAAACATGATTAAATAATAGGAATACCAAAAACTATAAGGTAAGAATAATACTATGTCAATTTCATGCAACCTTTCAGTCCACACGGTAAAGGAGGATACCATTTGACTCTTTCTTACAAAACCCCCAAAAGAGCCAAATTTTTACATTACATTACAATATTACATACATATTCATATTATTCCCCAAACCCAAAAGACCTTCTTACTTTCTTTCCAAAAAAAAAAATGGAATCCCAAACATTTTCCTACTACCTCCTAATAGTCATCATCCTTCTCTACATTCCTCACATATCCTCCGACTTGACGGCCGACCGCTCCGCCCTCCTCCATCTCCAATCCTCCGTGCGAGGCCGCACGCTCCTATGGAACACCACCAACTCCTCCACCCCATGTTCATGGCAAGGAGTAACATGCGACAACGTAACCAACCGTGTCATCGCCCTCCGCCTCCCGGGCGATGGGCTAACCGGTCAGCTGCCCCTAAATTCCATCGGGAACCTGACCGAGCTACGAGCCCTCAGCCTCCGTAGAAACTCCCTTTCCGGTCCAATCCCATTCGACATATCCTCATGTACTTACCTACAAGACCTACACTTAGAAAGCAACAACTTTTCCGGCCAAATCCCGGAAACCCTTTTCAGTTTAAGGAACTTGGTACGTGTTAATTTCGGTAATAACAACTTCTCGGGGAATTTATCGTCTGAATTCAATAACTTGACAATGTTAAGGACTCTGTTCTTGGAGAACAATCAATTTACAGGACAACTTCCTGAATTGGATAGGGTGAGTGATCTTAGACAGTTTAATGTCTCGTTTAATGGATTGATTACCGGTTCGATTCCGTTGCGGTTGAGTAATTTCTCTTCCCAATCTTTTCTTGGAACCAATCTATGTGGCGGACCTCTATTTCCTTGTTCTGTTACCAACAACAATGGAGATGATGATAATCGGCTTTCAAATGGTGCAATAGCTGGAATTGCAGTTGG
Source organism: Penstemon newberryi var. newberryi (assembly GCA_030819805.1). Lineage (NCBI taxonomy): Eukaryota > Viridiplantae > Streptophyta > Magnoliopsida > Lamiales > Plantaginaceae > Penstemon > Penstemon newberryi. The sequence continues at coordinate 74,200,764 of JAUALY010000001.1, read as the reverse complement.
ATCTTTCATTGTATTAGTTTTGATTCTAGTTTTTCTTCTCATTTCTTGGAGGAAATACAAAAAACCCAATATCCCACATCGGAATCCTTATTCTTCCTGTGTTGTCAACCAAACAGAGCATAATATTTGGATTAAAAAACCTATTGTAATTGCGGAAAAAGATAAAAACAAGAATGGTGAATTAGATGATGGGTTGGTGTTTTTCGGAGACGATGTGGGATTGTTTAGCTTGAAAGAGCTGTTGAGTTCTTCGGCTGAGGTGATGGGGAAAGGGGCGGTGGGTTCGACTTATAAGGCGTATTTTGATAACGGAATTGAAGTGATTGTGAAGAGATTGAAACATGTTTGTGTTTCTGAGAAAGAGTTTAGGTGTAGAATTGAAGAGATGGGATTGTATGTACATGAGAATTTGGAGAATATTAGAGGTTGTTTTTATGGTAGAGATGAGAAGCTTGTTTTGTATGACCCCATCTCTAGTGGAAGCTTGTTTGCACTTCTACATGGTGAGCCTTTATGTTTTTTGCCCCGTTTTTATCTATTTGCATTGCTATTATGTGTTCAGTTAAGTGTGTAAACGAGTCGAGTAGTATTGAACAACGTAACATTTGTGATAAATGCACGACACCCTCATGTCTTATGTGAAATATGCATGAAATTATCATGTGAAATATGTTTTGCACAAAATCCTTCTATATTGGTAAATATTCAGCATGAAACCGTTAATAAGATTTTTTTATTGCAAATTATCCCTTGTACTATTAAGTAGCTTGAAATCTCCCATCCGTAAGGATTTTTTTCACGGCCTATCAGGGGGAAATTCTATGCAGTACACATTTCATTGGGTAGTTTCGTGTTGATTTCACATAACACAATAGAGTATCTTGTATTTTCTTCAGACAAGGTTGTTTGGCTCGATTGAACAAGCTTAAGTAACTTGATATTACTACATATAATTTGTCAATATTAAGTTTATCGAGTCGACCTTGAAAATGTATTCATTGTAATTTGCTAATGTATTCAATCGATATTCTTATTCAACAGGAAACAACAAACAACCACTGTCATTTGAAATCAGGGCCAAAATTGCTCTCGGCACTGCACGCGGCATCGAGTATCTACACTCCATTAGCTCGGGAACCACACACGGCAACATTAAATCATCAAACATATTCCTCACAAGCAACTACGAAGCACGAGTCTCCGAGTTCGGTCTAACTCAACTCGTTTCCTCGTTATCAAACATGAACGGCTACCGAGCGCCCGAAGTCACCGATTCACGCAACGTTTCGCAAAACTCGGATGTTTATAGCTTTGGAGTTCTGATTTTGGAACTACTCACTAGTAAGGTACCAGATTATGCTTTGAAAGAAGGGATTGAACTTTCTAATTGGGTGCAATCAATTGATGAAGAGAAGTGGACAAATGAAGTGCTTGATTCTGAGTTAACTCATGACGATAATGTTGTGCAATTGTTGCATCTTGGGATTTCTTGCACTGATCATAGTCCTGACAAGAGACCTACAATGATGGAAGTTGTAAAACGAATTGAAGAAATTATTTGTTGAAGTAATCAAATTGTTTGATTATATATAAATATGTGTTGTAAGGAGTTATGACAAAGTCTTGGTATGTTTGAAGTTTAATTGGAATTGACTTGTTATGAGCATTTTTATTAAACTCGTTTCAAGTTAATGTTGAGTTTAATGGGCCAAGTAAAAGACCTTAAATTAAATGTGTATAAAATTAATATGGTTTTGAAGTTTATCAGTTGATAAATTATATATTAATATAATATGAGGAGGAAATTGTAATTTTCAAACTAAATTTTCACCTACTTTATATAATAATATATTATGTACTATGATTTCTGAAAGAAAAATAATAATTAATACTATAATTTCACCTCCCTCGACACATTTCCTTTCTCCGTTAATTTTTGGACGAAAATCGCCATAACTCCTTCGTTACAAGGCCAAATTTTGTGCTCTTTATATGACTGAAAAGCTTTTGACGAGATATTTCTAATGGTATAAGTTTCAATTCATGAAATGAAATAAACAATCTGCAGAAAATTAAGAAAATTTTGAAATATTAATCAAAATTAAATCATATCTCATAATCTATAAGGAATCATGCCACAGTAATTTCCAAGTATGATATAGAGCACAAAAGCGTGCTATTTTGGTGACTTAACGGTTGTTTCTATCCAAAAATTGACGGGAGAAAGGAAATGTGTCGTGGGGATCGAAATCATGGTATTAAATGAATTTTTTCAGAAAGTATGGTACCAATGTATAAAGTAGGTGAAAATTTGGTATGAAAAAAGTAAAATTTTCTCATGATATAAGCATATGTTTTCTCTTTGTAAGAGATTTTGGGAGTGCTTTTTTATTTGTTAGTATTAGTAAATGTACATTATTAATCAAATTAATTAGAATTCACTAATTTAGTTACTTATATATATTTGCATATGGAAACTGAAAAAGGTTTTTATCCATAACTAAAAATTCATTTGAGTTCGGTTTGACATGCATATCAATTAAACTTGAAAAATATTTTTCATTTGATAACTTTAAAGCTTGGTTCGTGAACCCGATAAGCTAAAAATTGATAAAATAGATAAAATTATACTAACTTACTCAATACTCGACTTGACCTCATTCAATAAAAGCTTATTTGGATATGATTCATTTAATAATCAAATCAAGCTTAAGCTTATTTGTAATTTCAAGCTCGACTATAAGCTTATTTGGACATGGTTCGTTTAATAATTAAATCAAACTCAATTTAAATTTCAAACTCAACTATAAATTAAAACCAAGCTAGAGCATGTGTTATAGTCGGCTCACTTACACCCCTACTGTGCAATAGAGCAAGGAAATTTAAATAGGAGAATTTTTTTCAGAATACATTTATCATCGGTCATTATATCATAAATTATTTCAATAACTGCTTAAGTACAAAAAATTACAAATAATAAACAACTACTCAAATACTAGTAATATACTAGAGCAAAACCCATATTAATGGGAATAGAATCCAAGATATTTTAGTCCTTGGATCTCAACTTTGCCAGTAATTGTCACTAGGCTACGAGTTCACTGACATAGAAGAATTTATATACTATAAATTTTGGAAACTTCTGTCTATTTTCCATTTTTTTTTTCCTCAAGGGTTTAATACAAATAATAAACAACTATCAAATACTAGTAACACACTAGAGCAAAACCCATATTAATGGGGGTAGAATCCAAGATATTTTAGTCCTTGGATCTCAACTTTTTCGTTTTTTTTTTCCAATGATTTAATCTCTTTCGAGGCGGGTTGGACACATTAAATAGGTACCTCTCCCAACAGAGATTCAAACCTGAGTCCGCTACTTTGTAGTGACTAGTCCCTTCCACTCGACCAATCAGCCGTTGGTGTCTATTTTCCGCTTAACACATGAAGAATCTACTAAATCTTTACCTTACAATATGGAGACTATATTGAACATTTGAACCGGACTTCCAAAATTAAAATGATCTGGCCCAATAATTTTTTGATTAATTGAGCTGGCCCAAGATGAAACAAAAAACAAGAAGTTAACTAGAATATATTATGGCAAGTTGTCTTCTTCCTGATAGCCTGGTACTATTGGTAAAAGTTGACAATAACCTTTTAGATTTTCAAATTTGAATTGTAACACTTCCAACTAGGGGTGTAATCGAATTGAGTAGTATCGAACGACACACTGTTCAAGTTTGGTTTGAATTTTATCGAGCTTGAAATTTTATATTTGAACTTGGTCTGATTGTCAAACGAGTCGAGCTCTAACGAGTTTTTATCAAATGAGTTCGAATCGAATATCGAGTATCAATTTTTAGCTTATGGAATCGAGTTTCAAATGTCATAAGCTTATTTGATTTATGTGACGAATCAAACTCAAACAAGTTTTTATCGAACGAGCTTAAGTCAAGTATCAAGTAGCTTGATTTGAGTTTTAGCCCTACATACAACATCACATAATCACTATTAATAATTACATTAAAAAAATCACTATTAATAATTAGAAAAAATTCATTTTACCCCTTAACTATGGTTCTTTTACATTTCACCCTCTTAAACTAAAATGTCATATATTTTACCTTATACAAATTGTGTTTTACACCCTTAAATTGCAGGAATTTGGAAAATGCATCCTGAAAAAGAAAAGAAAAAAAGACGCTTGCACTCATTAACATTCAATAAGAAAAAACACCCTGAATAAAATAAAAAATTAACTCCTAATTAGCATTCAATTAGCAAAATGCACCTAGGGTATGGTTCTTAGTACATCCTGTCGGGTTTTACCCGGTTCGACCTAGGAAAAAATGGGACATTCTTCCCCGGTCCAGGTTTTTTCTCTTTATTTTCTTTTTTCTTTTCCTTCTTCTTTTCTTTTTCCTTTTCTTCATTAATAACTAAAATTCTCTTATTCAATTAAAAAAACATTGACATATTTTGTGTTGTAAAAACGATTACGAAAAATACATAATACATAAAAAAATACCACTACAAGAAAAATGAAATTTATTGCAAAATATTAAATGACATTGTTGAAATTATCATTTTTTCATATATTTTGTGACAAGTGCAATAGTGATAAAATATATTTTTAGTGCAATAGTGAAAAAATATATTTTTAAATTGTCACTAATGGCTATTAGTGACAAGTGTATGAGACTTAAGTTGTCATTATTGACAATTAGTGACAACATTTTAGAGACAACCTAGTGACAATAAATATTGTCACTATAATTTAGTGACAACTTTTTAGTTGTCACTTTTGGGGTGTCACTAAATGTCAATAGTGTCAACTTTTTCATATTTGATGTCACTAATGTGTCTATGTACATCATTTTAGTGATAATATTTAAATTTTTATCACTTTGTCATTTAGTATTTTGTTACTAAAATTTAAGTTTTTTGTAGTGTACAATAAAATTTTGATAAGAACAACATATTATAAGTTTGCAACACAAAGTATATAAATGTGTTTGAATTGGGTACAAGAATATTAGTTATAAGGAAGAAAAAAGAAAGAATGAAAAAGAAAAAAAAAAAGAAAAAGGAAAAAAAAAAAAAAGAGAAAAAATGTAGACTACATGGTCCAGGAGTTAACACCTGAACCAGGTCTGTAGAAGAATCTCCCCTAAAAAATACACGGGTTCTTGAGTATTTTGTAGTCATTGATTGTCGTGAGAAAATGGTCATTTCGGGGATACTTTTCATGATTTGGAGTGTTGGTTCATTGCTGACCACTTGATGATGGAACGACTCAAATCCAACATACATGGTTCATTGGTTGTTAACGTTGGTCTCGTTCATGTTTGACCAAAAGCAGTCAACTCAAATGTCAAATGAGCTTTTTTTTTTAATCCCTTTGTAGAAAAAAATATTCTCTATATCATTTTATATTTACTAGTATTTTCTTTTTGGATTTCGTAAATAATACTCATTTTTTTAAAATAAACTTATTTTTCTTAAAAATATTCTCGCACATAAAGTACACTAACTCTCAATCACTACCTTTTTTTTTTTTTTTTTAGAGAAACTCTCAACCACTACTTTTATAGTCATAAATGTAAAGATACACAAAAATTTCACCATTTCAACTTTTACATAAAACTCCACGCTAAAAGTAAAAGTAGCAAAATATATAAAAAAAAAAAAAAAAAAAAAAAAAAAACAAGGGGACGGTGGGAGTTCTTGGTGAAATTCAAGGCGTTCTTCATCAAATCAAGACGTTTTCCAAAAGATCGAACGAAGTCCAGCGTTCAAGCTTATAAGAAGATCTCGAATAAACGTTATTGGAGATCTACAACGATTCAAGAAGAATCAATGCCCTCAAAATCAAAGTATCCAAGACGGAGTTCAAGTCGTTCATCAAGAAGATTCAAGTTATTTCAACACTTGATCCAAAATTAAGCGACATTATCATTGGATTAACGTTATTCAAACACTAGAATTAGCTTGGAGAAGATCAAATAAACATTATTTTCAAGATCAAATTCTAGAAATATAACTTTTGAGATTAGAATCAGGTCAATCATAGAGATTGTATCAATTCACTTTAAATCATTAAATTTGAATTTTTACAATTATTTTCCGTCTTAATAAATTCTTAAAGTTGAAATTTTGTTCCTACAGAGACAAATAGATATACGTTAGTTATATAAGGCTCGAAAACCAATCACCAATAATGGAGTTCTTGATGCTCGAACAACGCGACCGAGTTAGCTTGACGGTGCTCAACCCTTGAGATCGAGCTACATCACCATTCTTACTTGATGTCTTTTGAGGACTTTGATCGACTTTACTATAATTCGAAACTCCATATATATGTCAAGTATGTTAGACGATATGGTATATCAAATATAATATAAAAAGTAATTGAAAGGAGTAGTTTAATATCTAAATTAAAACTACTCTATACTGACCAATTTAATTTAGCAGAAGTGTGTTAAATTCAATGTATCAAAGATGCAAAAATAACAATCAATTAAAACCCGTAAAATAAAAACATCAATTTTCATGAAGATTCTTGCACTAATACATGCGGTCTGCATTAATATATAGTTTATATGTGCAGTTGTCAAGAAATCGACAACAATCGGACAAAACTGTCCGGTGATTTTCTCACTATGCGGGCGCCACTTTTGGCCTTTTTCAGCTGCACGTGACTTCGACCACTTGAATCTGTATTTGTTTAATTAATCTAATTTATGTAAATTGTCTTCTATTGAATTTCTTGGTGTTTGCCAAGAAATTTACTCATCTACTTGTTCTTTGTCACTTTCAACAATGACATGTACAATGGATTTATTATTTTATCCCAAGTTACTACAACTTGTTCTTATCTAGGCTATGCAAGAGCTTAGTAGACATGCTTGTCTTCATCAACAGTTAGAAATAAGAGAATATTATAGGGTTTATTTGGATGGTTCTAGTCCGATTTCACGTGTCTCGGTTTAAAAAAAAATGATTTTAGATATTGAGTTTTGTGGTTCCAAAAAAGTTGAAACCCTACTTAAATTGATTTTGGATATTGGGGTGTGGGGAAAAAGTAGGTGGTATGTGTCAAATCAATGTCTTTTTTAGAGAATTTGAATGGTAGGTATCCAAAAAATATTTTATTGGTTTTAAGGGTTTAGATATAGATTTGTGAATAAGTTTGTGCTGAGTTTCATGGACCAGACGAAACTCATTTTAAAAGGTTTTAGTCCGGTTTCGTAAAACCCGCAAGACTTGACAAAAACTCATCCACGTAGAGTATGTAGGATCCACATAAATATAGTCTCTTTGTTTTGGGTGACATTCAATCGATATGGGTCAAATATCATTTTTTATATTGTATCAATCTAGTTAGTATCTAGTTTCACTTTAAGTAAAGTACTCAAATCCATTGACGCATTATTTAAACCTAATGAAACTTTTTTTTTATAATTAAAACTTTAAACATATAAAATACATTGATTTGACATCTATCACCTAATATTATCTCTAAACCCTTAACTTTCAAATTCAATTTAAATTCTATATCAAATTTTCAAAACTCACAAATCTCAATATCCAAACTTAAAAAAAAAAAAAAAATCAGTTTAAATCGATCTCCAAATGTTTCATGACTAATACCATCCAAACCAATTTTCCAAAACTTTAATCAAATGAAACCGTGTCAATATTAATCATATGAATCCTTTTCACATTTTCTTACTCTTGTGGTTTAGTAAAAAGATGCCTTCAATCTGTTGGAAGCTGACTGCCCAATTTTCCCTATAACACATATATATGTCCCTTGTATATTATTGCTCTTTAACTATAAGTAGCTAGTAAGTTAAAATATTTACATACAAAAATCCATTAATTCTAAACGAAAATGTTGAGAATATATTTTTGAGTAACTATAAGATTAAAACTTATATTCTGGTCATATGGTGGATTAATTTTAATTTGATTCAGTTTTGAAATTATTCAAATTGTAATATGGTTGATGAATCCCAATAAGTCCACACTTTGACATAAGTTTATAATGTGGTATGGCGAGACGGAGGCCTTAAAATCAAGAGGTCATGAAAAAAAAAAAAAAACTTACATACTTGAAAAATTCAACGTGACATTTTTGTTCTTTTTTGCTTCCCGGTAAACTTTACGTAACTAACTTAGTACAAGAAGAAGATTCAAGTTTAATGTTATTTCACGTTATTTTCTAAAATCGAACAAAGATGGATATTGTACCATATTTAAAATAACTTTTGATATTGTACCATTATTTACATACAACGCATTTAAATTTCTTGCGACTTTCCATCAAAACATGTAAATGGACTGAAATACAAAGAATATCATAAATCTAACAAAGAAAATGAATAAGGGTCTGTTTGTTTGGTGTTTCCCAGATTTTTTTCATGTTTGGGAAATGCCAAACAAACAAGTTTTTTATTTTCTGAAATAAAATTTTCATCCATTAATTTTCTCAAATTACTCTATCAAAAGTCAAACAAACAACAATTTTCTTATCTCTAAATAAAACCTATACAAACTTTACTTAGATTTGACATAAAGTAACATATCTCTTACACAATTTATCTCACATAACAAACATAATTTGACATAAAGTCTTACACATCTTACATCTACAACCTAACTCTTCTAAAAAAACCTACACCTACTTCATTTCTCAAACTACTCTCTCAAAACCCAAACAAACAGCATTACGCAAATCGAGATTATTTCACAAACCTCCACTACTCTCCCAAACTACTTTCCCAAACACCAGGCCCTAAATTTCTTAATTGTACACTTTTAAAAATTGTGAATATGATCACTAGTCATAAAACATTCTTATTATTGATACACGTGTAGTTTCAAACCAGTATGCAGATACAATGTTTATTTCTATTTGTTTTTTTGATTTTGATTTTGATTTTTTGTCTGTTGTTGGTTAATTACTAATATAGCAAACTTATGTTGACATTCATGTTAGAAAACAAAACAAAAAACACTTTATTGAAATTTACTTAATTTTTTTATATTGATTGTTGAAAATTGGGTCGAGCTTCATTATGGTACAAAACCAAACCTTCCAAAAAATTAACAATATATTTTAAGTTAACATCTATGAAACCTTAATATATACACTTTTTTATTTAGAAAACATAAAAAATACATTACTGAAAAAATAAATAAAATATATGATTAATTTGTAAGACCCGTATATATACAAACTAAATGCCACCCAAATATTGTGGATGGAGAGGGTATATATAATATATATGTTTTAGAAAAATTATTTGGTTGGTGTTAAAAGTAAATCGAATTTCAACCTGATCTAATAGGTTAAAGAAGTTTTCTTATTTTCTAAACTCATGCCTCAATAATCAATTATCTGATCATTCAAACTTAACTCACATTTTCTGACTTTACGGGTCAAGTAAAGGAATAGTTTTCCCCATAATATATAGGTACTAGCTAGTGCTAGCTCTTAATCACCACATATTTTTAAAATTATATTCTGGTCATATATATGGTGAATATAAGAATTATTTGTGTTTATTATGCATAGTTACATTACTCAATATATATTGTGGTAGCTAATTTTGTAAGGTCATATTTTGATACATATGATCATATGGTGGGCAAGTTAAGTTAAAATTTAATGTCGTTCTATGATATTTGTAAGTTTGTTGATCATGGAACAAACGTATAGGTTAAGGTCTCTATGCATATGTGAAACAATTTTGATTTTGGACTAATGCATTTAACCTTTTTACCTAAATTTCATCTAAACATGGAAAGTGACTGAATTGTAAACATAATATTTGAAATATAATTAAGAAAAGATAAATTCCTTCATGTACATTGTAAAAAGGTTATGAATACTACTAGCTAGTCATGACTCAAAATATATTCTGGAATTGTTTTGTAGGGCTTACTAAGGTTGATTAAGTCAAATTCGCTAGATCAATTTAGCTCAAAATCATATTTTATAGAGTGGATTGAAATATATATAGGCCCAGATAGTTAAATCTGCGCGACCCCCAACTAATGAGAATTTGAAGTTTATCATCCACTTTTTGAGTTGATTAGCTCAATTTGTTTAAAACTAATGATCATTCATATAATTAAATTACTAGCTCAAACAATTATTTCTAGACTACCAAACAACCGGATGATAATAAGACGATAAAATATTTGACTTTTGAAGACCAAAAAAGGAAGAACTTTGTACTAACCAGAAACGGACTTCAGCCAATGATACACGTGTATTAAAAGTTTACAACCAATTTGGAAATACAGGGGTGATTTATTAACTCCTCATTACTTTTGCCTTTTGTTGGTTATATTAATTTATTAAAATATGCAATAGACTTATGTTGACGCTCTGGTTATTTTAATATTGTGGTACATTATAATGTTATTTGTAGTTATGATATTAACATTTAATATTTTAGTCACAACACTACCGGCATGTCGAAAAACACATAAAAGTATCACTATTTTTTTTTTTTTTGATAAGTAGTGCTACTATTAAATTATCACTAGTGGTGGTGTGACTAAATATTCAATGTTACTTTCATAGTTAAAAGTAAAATTAAAATTAACAAATAATATAAAAATATCATTAAACAACATGATTGATATTTATAGTTTATGGCATTTTCTTTTATCATCATAGCTATATTATTTTCATATGGCTTTTTTTTTTTTTAAATATAGTCAATAATTAATATTGCTACTAGTAAAAACAATTTTTATTATAATACATATAGTGTTCAATACGTACATATGTCCGCATGCATAATGCATTAACAAATGAGCTAATAGCAAATTATCTTCATGTCTTATTTTTAAAAAAAAAAAAGGTTTACCCATGCATGTGATAAATAAAAGGACAAGATAACCTTGTGTTTTTGTACAAGAGATACACCGTCTCGATCCCTCTTGATTTTTGCATTTTCACAAGGGGAGTACCTATTTGGCAATATCATAGGGGAGTAAAGTGCCCATTAATAAACAAAATCACACTCATAACGGGTAAAATGTCTATTACATTTTGTAAATGTTAGGTCAAAATGGTTAACTTCCACATTAAAAAAAGTCACAGTTTTATTTTGAAGCGTGCGTGACACCTCCAGAGGTAAATAGCTCATTATTATATATCATAAATAAATAATATGTTTATTTTCATATTAAAAAAAAATTCAAATAAATAATATATTTATTTTCATATCACAAAAATATAAATTTTTCATATTATATATATATATATATATATATATATATATATATCACATGAAGTTAACTTGTCAAATAGTATCCATTAATCAATTTTATATTAGGAAAGGGTTGCTGGAGATGAACTTACTGGAGATGAATTAAAATGAGAAACACCAAAGAAACTTACTGGAGATGAACTTTAATTAATTAGGTCAACGTTGACGGCGACATAATTAAGTCTATGGACGCTATTCATTTAGTATGAATTCTCAAATAAGAACATATACTCCATTCCTATATTGTTGGTCCTTTTCATTTTTTATCATTCAATTTTAGGTAAAAGTTAAAAAAAATAAAAGTTTAGAAATATATTTATACTTAAATATAAGAAAAAGTTGTGTCAAAAAATTAATTTATGTGAGATAATAACTTTGAAAAAATATTTTTATTATAGAAAACATATTATAAACTAAAATATCCGTCAAATGAAATAGGAATAAATCTAAGGGACAAACCCATCATTAAAAAAGAGCAAAATAATTTCTTATGTTTTTCAAAATATATTATATAGTTTCCTTTAACACGTCAAATCATGATATTCTTTAGATTAAATTATCCTTATTTAAATATTAAAAGAACAATCCATCTCCACCTTCCACCCCTACACAGGAAACTGGGGTTGCGTTTTTATCTTCATTTTTGTTTTGAATTTATATTTAAACAAAACGATGTGTTATTTTGATTATTTAGTTAGTTTTTTTTTGTTTTATGTGAAGGTTATTATTATCTTTTGGATAAAATACAATTTGCTCCCTTAAAGTATGGTGTTGAAAAGTTACCCCCTAAGGCCATCTCTAACAGCTTTCTTAAATTTCAGCCTCTTATCCTAAAATATAACTAATGAACAGTGTTATACACTTTCACTTTTTACTCTGCACTCCAACAACTAGTTTATATTTTAAGAGACTACTTTTTAACAACCGTATCAGTTCACTCTAACAGCTAGTTTATATTTTAACAAATTACTTTTAATTATTATTTTATATAAATAATAATGATATATTTATAATACTAACTGATTTAATTTCATAATAAAAAATAGTATTTTTTTTTAAATATTAATTTTTATTATTTGAAAAAAATATTCCGACGTTTAAATTCCAACCAGCACTACAAGAAAAATGAATTTTTTTGATAATATATTGAGTTATAAAGTCAAACTTGTCACATTTTATAATTGTAAAGTGACAATAAATTAGGTATTATCACTTCATATACATATTAAAATTATTGTCCAAAATAATTTATTGTTTCGCAGGAAAGTACAAAAGTGCAAAAGTTTTTGTACTTTCATGCAAACAATTGCAAATAACAATTTGCATTTGGCCATGGGTATTTGGCCATCCAAACCCATAAATTTTAACAACACATAAATTATACATGTGCTCTTGGAGAACAATTTTGATGATAATTTTAACATAACTCTTATAATTTAACTTATACATGGGCTCTTGGAGATGGCCTAAAATATCACTTTTAACACTTACCCCTATGTTATAGTTTTGAACTTTCCAAAACTATCCACATCCCTTTTACAACTAATAATTAATTATTTCTTTATTAAATTATCCAAAAATATTATTTCTTTATTAATTATGAATTCCTACATCTATCAAAGAAAATTATATTTCAATTTCTTCATTTTTTTGTTTCTTTCCCTTTTTTGGTCTCAATTTTTTTCTTTATTTTATGTTTCAATTTTTTTTCATTATTTCTATCTTGGATTTCTTTATTTCTTTAAAAATAGCGATTAGGAGCCTAAAAAGCCCATATCAGATTTAAAAAGCACATATCAAACTTTGCATGCAACACATTAATTTTTTTTTCTTTAAATTATGGTCAAAATTCTTCAATTAAATATCACCAGCCCACAAGTGAAGCTTAATTTTTCAATGGAGCCGAAAAAATCTTAAATTTGCCTCAATTTAGTTACGTATTGTGTAAAATTGCTAATCCAAATATTTATTGGACAAACTTGTCAACGACAATAAGGTATAAGACCGATTTTATTATATATTTTCCCCATCTTTCTTGGGACAGCCCACAAAATGACAGAAATTAAGAGCGCCCACCTTATTTTGCTTATCTTCTTCTGATCCAACTGGAAAATTGTAAATTTGGTATTATACAATAGAACATTTTGCAATATTAATACCACATAATATATAAATGAATATTTAATACCACAATTTAAATATTGATTGCAATGTTCACACCACTGTCAAATAATTGGACTGAACTGGATGAAATCGGTTACGTGCACCATACGTGACTATTATCTCATCTTTTAGAGTGAAAATCATCACGTGATAACGTAAGAAAATCTATAATTCTCCCTCCGAAATATGAAATAATTCTTCCTAGCCCCAAAAGACGAAATAACGGACATGAGCTTTCTGCGTGGTCGATTTCGTCAATTTTCATCTAGTTATTTGACGAAGATATGAACATTACAATCAAACTTTAAAATGTTGTACTATACGTGTATTTACGTATCCAGTGATACCAAAATTGCAAAGTGTTCTATTATATGGTACAAAATATGCAATTTTCCCCTTATCTAATAGACTCGGTCCCAAATCCCAATTACTTTTCTTATCCATTCTCATTTGGCGCGCGCTTTTACTATCTTCTTATATATAGATACATTTAGACGATACACCCTCCATTCATTTATTTTATTTGATTGAGTTTGTAACATCAATTGTGAATTGTTCTTCTCTTACAAAATAGTCCAATAAAATCAGAAAAAAATAATTAATTAGGAAAAATGGTGCCTTTGGTTTCTCGTACAGGAAGGCTTTTGCAGAGGTACAATGAAGATGATCATCGACTCGTTGTAGGGTAAGTTTTCTTGATATTAAAATATTCCTAAACCAAAATTATATATGTGGAATTGAATGCACCTTACATTTATCAATGTAGTCAAATTTGATTTAATTTGAACAAGTTTTTAGTTATTCATTTTCTCTTTTTCTTGGGTTTCTTTTATTTAATTTCATCCATCTCTACCGCATATTTCTTACTCCTATTTCTAAATTAAGTTAACCGAGTTCGATTAAAAAATGCGGAAAGGAACCTCTATTATACTTTGGTGTCACACATACAGATCTATTGAGAAATTTAAATTTTTCGTACTGGACTTTTGACATTTCGTACAATTTTCTAAAATGTTAAGTATTCTTTGTTCCATCACCTCAATTCTATGAAATTTAAGAACAAATTGCGACGCGAAACAATTCTATCGCACAAAAGTGCTAAACACGGGCTAAAAGCTTGAGACCGAAAATGCAATTTTATAAAGTATAAGACCGAAAGCAAAACATTTTCATAATTGTTGAACATGATTTTTGCAGATGCATACCATATAGATACAAGAATGGGAAGAGTTTTACTCCAAAAGATGATGATGATTTGGAAGTTCTTGTGATTAGTTCCAAAAAGAACCAGTCTATGATGTTTCCAAAGGTCGTTGACCATTTCAATTTCTTTTTTTCTTCACATCCACTTGCATTAAATTTCAAAGTTAATACAATTAAATAAAAGCTGTTTTTCGTTTTAGAACTATATGAACTTTCTTTTCGCATGCTACGAAATTTAATGAGTCAAAAAACATATATATCAATTGTTGAATCATCTAAGTAATATCGTGGGTACATATCTATATGCGTGATTCAATGAATGTGTCTTCAAATAATCGAGTCAATGTTGATTTACTTTTCTGTGAAATTTATAATGTTCAATTTATTTCATGTGATTTTGAAAAGGAGTACTTTACCTACTTGTGAAAATTTTAAAGAAATAGTTTACATTCTTTAGTTGGAGAGTGTAACTCACTTGTCGAAATTTAGAATGGACATAAAAAATATTTTTGTAACATAGGGGGGTAAATTGTCACATTAATTTATCATATCATAGGGGGTAAGTTGTCACATTTATCATAACACACGAGGGTAAAGTGTCACATATAAAAATATCAGGGAGACGGTGTGAAATTTTTATAAGATAACAAGGGAGGGGTAATGTGTTCTTTTTCAAATTACAGAGAGATAAATTGAACATTATAAATATCATGAGGGTAAAATGTCACATTTACTTTTTTTTTTATTGTAATATTACTAATTTACTATTTATAGTGAGTCATTTTTATTTTTTTTGGGTTACACCACGTGGTGAAACCCTAAAAAAAAAAAACCCCTATTAATTCCTAACATAATGATCAATCTTAAAATACGTATAAATCATTTTTTATTGGGTATATGTGATTATTAATGTTTTCTGATGGGTATGTTTAATTCATTTCTTTTTCGTGAATTGAAAATTAAATTATGTGGTGTACGAATAGGGAGGTTGGGAGCTTGATGAATCTGTTGAAGAAGCTGCTTCTCGTGAATCATTAGAGGAAGCTGGGGTTCTTGGTCAGATTGAGGTACTTTTGAAATTAATTAATTATTTATCTAAAATTTCTATTTTGGGTATGCAATTATATAATATTGAATATGAAATTTCTATTTATGCTTTTCTTTGCAGTGTGAGCTAGGGAGATGGATATTCAAGAGCAAGACCCGTGAACACTATCACCAATGTTTCATGTTTCCTTTGCTTGTGACTCAACAACTCGATTTGTGGCCCGAGAAAACTGCCCGAAAAAGAGAATGGGTATGTACACGAGATTTATATCTGATTTGATTCGGACTCAGCGATTTCTTGAATATTCAAGTTCATTGAATCTTGTCGTGGTCGAATCTCGGATCTTTTTGAGATTTCATAAAATCTTCATTTTCAAATTTTCATCAATATCATCGTTTTACATTTTTAAATTTAGCTCACGTGTTCAAATTTTCTTCACGATACACCGAGCTCCGCCATAGAAAATGACAATTCTCAAGACAACCATTTAATTCAAATGATTTAACAGATATATTAAGAAAACAATCATATTTATATGAATGTATGTTAATTCATGTCTCCAAATGCATGCTTTTCTTTGTTGTGCATGTGACCTATGGAGCATGTGACAACCACTAGAAATTAAAATTGCTGGAAGTACAAAATTTGCAAACTATTTTTTAAAATTCTAAAATTAAAAAATTCACTTAATATTTTAATTTGACATTAACTAACATATTCCTTACATCCTTTATCTTTTCTCAACCTCATGAATTATCAATGTCAAAATAATGATAAACTACATCATATGGTAAAAGCTCTATTAATAAATATTGTGAAATCATTGTTACTCATTACTAAGAAAGCTGAAAAAGGAACATCATATATGATGACTTAATTTAATTCTTCTTGAAATATTTATTTATTTTTGTATATATTCAATGTGATTTTGCAGATGCATGTGGCTAAAGCAAGAGATGTTTGCCAGCAGTGGTGGATGAAAGAAGCCTTGGACATATTGGTGGATAGACTAAAATCTTCTGCAGCGAGCCTTGCTCAAGAAAATGAAGATCAACTTATGTAGATATATTTATTTACTATAAAAATCAAATTTCTTCCATTTTTTTATCCTTTTAATTTCTCGTACATAAATTCATGCTTAAATTTGTAGATACTTTATGATTTTCCCCCAAAAAGATCCTAAAAATGTCGAGGATGATTAAAGGGCTTGAAAATTGTAAGTATGACTTAAAATCAAGTCAAACTATTTGATACTCGACTCAAAGTCGTGTGATAAACACTCATTTTGGCCCGATTCTTCGTAGATATGAAACAAACTTATTTGATTTAATTCCGAATCATGAGATCATTAATATGTAATGAGGAAATCCGGGCTAGTTCATTTTTTCTTTCTTAGGAAAACACATTCATTTATTTAAGAACTCAACATGAATCTTGATACATGGAGGAAAATAAAAAACAACTAGAGTAATTGATATTTTGCACCTCATAAATACAATATTTTGAAACTCAAGTTGAAAATTTGACACTTTGTACGTTCGAATTGCATATTATTTGCCGAAATACACCCTACAAAATGCTCATTATTTTGCCAAGAATATGTGATTTGATGGTGCAAAGTGTCTTTACCTCCAGAATGTAAAGCGCGAAAATGTTGTATATGTAAATGCAAATAACAACTACAAACTTCACTAAAAAAATGGGGGAAAAAAAAAAGTACAAACAATTGTATTTGAAGTTTTGAACTATAAGCATGCTTAAACCCTTCATGAGAATATTAACAATTTTTTTCCAATGTTCACTCCTAATTTCTACCTCAAAACCCTAAAATTCCAATTCCAAAACCCTACTTTTTATTCACCCATTTCACATCTCCATAACCACATCACAAGAAAGCCCGTGATTCCCAACCCCGCAATTGAATTCGTACTAAATGAAGTTCAAGAATCCCAATTTTCAAAATCCCAATTCAATTCTCCTAGTCCTGCTCAAAACGATGACGTTCTTTCCAAGGTTCAGATTACACACCCGTGGCGTGAATGGGTAGATTTAATGGAGATATTGTTGAAGAAAGGGTACTTTGACGCGATTGGGAATCCTTTTGCGAATAATGGAGAATTGGGTAAGAAAGAAGCGAATTTGATAAGAACTGCTTGTTTGAATTTTTCCCGCGATCAATACCAGCTTATGAGGTACAATTCCTATTGTGATTAATGAATTGTTTTCATTTTATTTAAGTTGTTTAATAGGGAATGGTAGGTGTATGAGTTATGGAGCATTTGCATGCCTGTTACATGTTTGATATTATTACTGAATGATATAAATCAATGATGTAAGAGCACTTCAATACTCGGGTTTTTATACGTCGATTTCAGGTCTGGTTAGGAAACATATGCTGCTTACCCTGATATTTGCATAAAAATTGTTTAAATTACTTATGGCATTTGTGTTATAGTTATCCATTTTGATGTTTATAATGCATATCAAGTTTGATTTCTCTAGATACTTGTCACGGAAAGATATTCTTGTGATTGCTGGGTCTGGATGTCCAAGCACGGATAGGAAAGTTGTCAACTCCGGAAAGCGTTTAAGAGCTCACGTAGGAATCAATGAAGGAAATGTATGTATTAACTAACAATTTATTTCAAGAAAAAGAAGTTACTCTATTAATTCTCAATTTTAATGTAAATTTATTCATACTAAGGTTTGTAGCTCCTGCATTTTGAGAGGAGATTGTGATAGGGCATATGTTGAGGCCCGTGTTGATGAAGGTGGTAGAACTGTGGATGTCATGCGTGTCCTGTTGACATACTGTCTGGATCCCATACTCAGTTCTGTAGAGAATAAGCCATGCTTAAACAAAAAGGTTAAAGAATCAGTAAGGACTTTGTTGAAAGAGATTGTGGATATTAGGGTCGAGGGTAATGATCATGAACTGCCAAAAGCCGCAGCTGCTGAGCCAGAAAATGATATTAATCAAGAAACAAGTCAAAGTAATGTTCCGATGAAGCAAGGTGACTGGATTTGTCCCAAGTAAGACACACGTCAGTAGTATTTATTGCATTCCTGTCATTTTTCTACAGTGTCGTAACTCGTAACACTAATAAAAGGAACTTATACTATTTTTCTAGATGCAATTTCCTTAATTTTGCCCGAAATGTCAAGTGCTTGCGGTGTGATGCCTTCTCCCAAGAGAAACTAAAAGTTATAGCAGAAGATCAGGATCAACTTCCGTTGAAGAAAGGGGACTGGATATGTGACAAGTAATTTTATGTTGAAATAAGTTTATTCTAGTCGATTAGGAATTTTTAGGTGAACTTGTTTCTCAAGTGGTTAACTATTGCAGATGCAAATTCTTGAACTTTGCAAGAAATACAAGGTGTTTGCTGTGTAAAGAGAAGCCCCCAAAGAGGAAAATTAATCCCGGAGAATGGGAATGTGAATCGTAAGACTTTCCTATGTCTTAATGTGATTTTTAATGCTTCATTTTTTATTGAGGGATTTGAAGCTAAGTATTTCAAATCCATAGGGATTATCTTAATTTTGTATGGATTTCAAATCCTTATTAACCATTTGATACTATTCCTTTAGCCAAAATGATGGATTTGAAATTCACCCAATACTAGATTCATTTAATCATTTCTCCAAATCCTTCATCGAATGCAAATCCCTAGATTCCAATGAAACCTAAGATCAATCTAAGTTTTACATCCTGAAATCGTCCTGAATGTATTTATGGTGAAATTTCCTTTTTAGCCCTACAGAACTGGACGTGCTTTCGGAAATATCATTTTTGGTCCCAAATCTTACTTTTACACATTTCGACTTTCCCGTCCTTCCCATTTAAACTTTGCACTTTTTGTCATATAGATTAGTCTCTCTTTTGCACTTTCGGTACGATAGGATTTTCTATGTTTTGCAATCTTGGTCCGAAATTGGACGGGAAGGGGGAGGACAAAATGTGCAAAAAAAATAAAAAAGTTGGGAAAAAACTGCTACTTTTAAGGAGCCGGACTAAAAGTGTTGACCGAATCCGGTGGCTAAAAATGCAATTTTTTCCACGAAATCACATTTACTTTTGATGCACTTATTTGATATTCCTCTCTATATGCAGGTGTAACTACATCAATTTCAGAAGAAATATGGTATGTCTAAAATGTGATCATAAAAGACCGATCGCTTCAGCTACAGCTGATGTTTCATCTCAACTCGTAAGCAATAGCGAAAAGAATGATGAGACACAACCTTGGTCTAGACAAGAGAAGCAATTTTGGGACAAGGCTGATGAATCCATAAGATTTGTTAAGAGTGAGCGTCTGGATCACAATAATTCTGGCTCATGGGATCAGCAGTTCGATTTCATGGATTTTCCGGTTGTTGGAGGTAAGAGTGACTTGTCCCAGACTGTAAAAAGGCAAGAATTTCGGAAAATGGAATTCAAGGATAAATGTGGGACTGAAGTTCATGAAAGGGAATTTGATGAGATATCATGGCCGGCCCGATGTATCAGGGGGCCCTAGGCGAAAATTCTACAAAAAAAAAAAGATTATTGTTAAAATTTATTTTCTTACTTTTAAAATTGTAAAAGTATTTATTAAGTATTTACATTGTTTTTCTCAAACATATTTGTTATAGATAGGTAAAATGACAAATCAACTTAACTTCTTTTTCAAATTGTAATATGTTTTTATAGCATGTAATCTAAAACCCTTTGTTTGAAAAAGCAAATACTATAAGTATTGTGAAATATAACTATACAACTAATGTACGATAATAGAGTTGACTCTTTACTTGTTAAAATCAATGAATAGATAAAACATAAAAGTAGAATGTTTATGTTTTCGCAATTGTGCTACAATAGGGGCTCTTCATTAAAATCGAATCGAGTCGTATCTATTTTCGATATGTAGACTGGTTTGGTAATGTCAGATTGGCACCGTGTGACAAACCGAGCAATTCAGTTTGGTACCAAAATATTGAAAAGTGCAGTTTTGGGTATTTTTTATAAATTTTATGTAAATTAATTTTTGAAATTTGTAGCTTGACCAAAACCCATTGAATCAAGTAAAATATCAACCCTTATTTTTAAGTTGATCCTATATACCATAATAAAAAATAAAAAAAATTGACACCTACATATAACTCTGTCGTCTCCAAATCATGAATTTGATGTAATGTTGCAAAGTTACAACTATCATATTTTTTTTACAAAATTACTAAAATACAATAAAATAAAAATAATTATACTATCAACGACATATATTATTTATCATTTGATACCAATAATACGAAATAATCATTTTTAAAACATCAATTAGCTAAATGGAGCTTACATAACATAGACAAAGATAATTTCAATAGATTGTGTAGTGATGTTCGAAACAAACAAAGCAGGAAGGAACAAGAAAGAAAATAAGAAAAGAGATGAGGAATTAAATCTTTACCTGCCAAAAGATTAAATGAACGGCCGACGGAAGGAGAACCGAAAGAGGCGGACGGGCGACATAGGTTCTGTGCAAACTTCAACGCATGCGAGAGAAATTAGAGAACGGGAGGCAAGGACAAATACAACTCTTTTTTTGGGGTACAAGGATAATCAAAATGTCAAGTGAAAAACTTTTTAATGGGTACAACTACAAGTAAAAATAAATTCATATTTTGGTATTGCCGGTTTGGTTTGTAAATAGATCGATAATACTGAAATCGAAAAGAAATAAGGTTTGGTAATTATGTTTTGTACCAAATATCGGATTGACACGTAGATTCAGTAGTCAATATTAATCAAACGTTCGATTTCGATACCATTTATCGAATTGTGTACACATTCATACTCCGCGTGACCATAAAATAGACAATTATGCTTAGACTAAAGAATGAATCACACTTTTCGTCCTCCTTATGGGCCGTCTTTTGCACATTCATCTCTCTTAAAGTTTTTGTAGCAGATGCATCCCTTTTATAAATGTTGTGTATCACCGATTCATTCTAGGCTATTTCATTGAGGAGATGGCCTCACATGCAAAGTACGTGCATTACTTGGAGGGCATTTTCATTCCTTCACCTAATATTAGACCTCGAAGTAATTCATGTACTTTGCATGTTAGGTCGTCTTCTCCATGAAATAGCCTAGAAATGAATCGTGATACACTACATTGATAAGTGATGCATTTGCTACAAAAGAATTAAGAGGGACGAATATACAAAAGTTGAATCACAAGGAGGACAAAAAATGCCATTAAACTCTAAACTAAAACTCAAATAAAATTAACCAATATTCGATTCATGTTAATTTGATAGATAAAATCTAGCTTAATGTCACGCTCTGACCATGTATGTCCGGCATATCTTAAGATCAATAATTGCCCCAACAATACTTGACCAATTAGGTTTGACCAAATAAATTAGCTTAAATCATGCATGGATGTTTCCATGTCATTTTTTTTGTACATGGTTCTAGATTCTAGAACATTCCATGTAGATAATTTTATTTGAAACCTATAGATATTTCTCCACTCATGTACACTATTTTAGAGTAGTAATTTCTAGATAGATCCACAAAAATATTTAGTAAAAGTCTACGAGTATCATTTTTAGCCAATAGATGAAGTTGATCAACAGTCCATTCGATAAGTTGGTTTTATATATAAGACAATACCTCATTGTAAATTATCCAAGTTTAGTAGCAATAAAATATTTTAAAGTATTTTTACAACCTTCTTATTTTATTTCACAATTCATATTCTTACTTTTTTCTTTTTAAACAAATCTTGTTTTATCCATTAGAAACATGATTTGAGCTATGTCAACCTCCCAATTAATATCTTTCAACGGAATTTGAGCTACTCAACCAGTACTTTTATTACACATGGATTTAAACAAACGGTACTCACAATTTCCATTAGCTATAGCATATGGAAGAGTCCATCTTAGCAATCCATTAGGCATGGCTATAGCATATGGAAGAGTCCATCTTAGCAAGCAATTAATCATGGCCATGCCTGGCCGGACTATGAACAATTTTTTCGGCAAATCAGAGATTCATAAGAAAAATTGGCATGAATTGAGATTGAGGAGTGTAAGTTGCAGAATTTGGAAGAAAGAAAAATAAAACTTTTATTAATTCTATAAAAAGAAACTTTACAACCTAAATTTCAAACTATAACCTATTTATAAGTGGGAGAAACGAACGGTAACAAGCAAAAAAAAAGAAACGCCATACAAACAACTATTATAAAAGGAAATAAAATTAAAATCCCTAAATTAACTTTCTTTCCTCCTTCACTTTTGTTGCAAAATGAAACGTTGATGGCAAGTGGAGCAAATAACATTACCAATAAATAAAGTCTTGCAATCGTTGCATTCGGCCGAATTAGGGCAACTTAAATCCCTATGCTTCATTTTGTTATGAAGAGTCATCGTACTCGGTGCAAAACCCTTCGTACAATGAAAACAATTCACATTATTACTTCTTAAAAAATTAGGTTGTTTTGGTCCCAAGAGTTTTTACAACCTCATTTCACTTTAATTTTTGCAACTTACATATGTAATTCTCTTTTACATAATTTATATTCGATAAAACATATATCATTTATTAAATTGAGAAAACAAATATATTTACTTATTTATAAAAAAAATTGAGCCCCTTCTATGGTTGGGACCCTAGACGAGGTCCCAAGAGATATATAAATCTTTTCTTGTTTGTAGAAGAATTGAAAAACTTGCATATGATAATGATGATGAAATGGCTAAATGGATTGGACGTAGTTCAAAGTCCATACCTTAAGGTGTACTTTTGATTTTGTTGTAGTGCTAAGAAATATGAATTTGTAAAACATTGTAACTCCATGTGATTCATGTTCCTATTTATTGATGTTTCAATTTGCCTACATAATATTAATGATTTTTCTTTAATATTAATATGTTTTGAACCTTTTAGATATTAAAAATAATATGTGTTGGCGTATAATATTGTCAAATTATTAATGAGTTAATAGATAATCTATTATAATTTTTGAAGTTTATTCAAGTTGTCCAATTGACCATGTGAGATTGAGTTCCGATCAATCCAAATAGGTTCGAGAGAAATAGTCACAAAAATAAAAAACTTCAACTAAATGATTTCAATCAAGAACATATTTGAACTGGGATCAAGGAGATGATGAATAAAAATGGAATTTATTCATTATTAAATGGTTTAATACGAAAGGATCATTTAGATTTGAACCAAATTGCTTTAGAAAAAGGACCCCGGATGAAGATATGATCTTTGGATTCCACCTGCAAGTTACAAATCGGGCATTCAGTTTCAAAGTTCGAAATGAATTGGGTTAGGCACCCCTTTGTAGGAAAAAGTTTGTGCAAAAGCTTCCAAATGAAGAGTTTGGACCTATCGTGGAGCTTAGCATTCTAGAGGCGGTTGAAGCGAGACATCAAAGGGGGTTGTCAAAGCGGAACCAATTGGTCTGAGCAATCAGATAGACGATTTTAACAAGAAGACTCTAGACTTGGATGAAGTCCAAATAATATTTTTTAGGCTCCAAAAGGGAAGATATGTGAATTTTCTGAATTTTGTGAGAGAATAGCTCAAATAGAGTATCTAAAGAAGGAAACTGTTAACCTAAATATTTCAAAATTTAGGAGAAATACGATTCACCCTAAACAAGTGAAAATTGTATTTGTAATCCTTTAATTTTTATTAGGTGAAATAA
The DNA here is from genome assembly GCA_030819805.1 of Penstemon newberryi var. newberryi. Taxonomy (NCBI): domain Eukaryota; kingdom Viridiplantae; phylum Streptophyta; class Magnoliopsida; order Lamiales; family Plantaginaceae; genus Penstemon; species Penstemon newberryi. The sequence goes on along the minus strand of JAUALY010000001.1, from coordinate 74,176,345 downwards.
GATATGTTTTTCTTCGGCAAGCAATTCTAATATCTTAAAATTTTAGTATTTGCAAGTTTAGGACATTTAACTGTAATTTTGATACATTGCTCTCCAACTTAAAAAATTCTCACTGGAATTTGTCATGTGTGTTGCACATAACAAAATAGTTCAAGGATTTTACTTAGTTAACGTTCACTCGTCAATAACAAAATCGAACAAGAACTTTACAGTTTAGACAATAATTTTCCAATTTCGGGTGCAATGAACCAAAATCATAGTAAAATGTCCTCAAGTTGCAAACGAAAAATATTAAAGGACCAAGACTTCTTGCTGAAGAAAAATACTAGTATCTCAAAATCGCTATCCAATATAAGTTAAAGGATTAAAAATGTAATTTGCCCCTTAAAGTATGACAGTCGGTGCTATCGCCTTATGCCAGCTTTTGTTCTTTTTCTTATCATTATAAAGAAAGCCTGCAAAAAGGTCTGAGAGAAGTGGAGAAATGACCAAATTCACTTCTCAGCAGCACTAATATTGCATTTTTTTTATCAAAAAAAAAAAAAAAATTGCAGTTCTTTTTTATTAATATATTCTAAATTGAACTCCAGTTTGTTTCATCTCCAAAACCCTTTATCCTATCCCCTGAACTAAGTGCAGAGACGAATGGGTTCTGAAGAATCGTCAAGGGTTGTTAGTAAGCTTCCTGATTCTTTATATATATAATTTTCTTCTGCCTTTTCAAATCTATTGTTTTATTTTACCTTTTTAAACTTGTCCATCTTATTTTGAATTGTTTGAATTTCAATTTTGATTAAGTAGGGTTTGAGAGTAATGGTCTTGAAATTAAGTTTTGATGTGAACTATCCATGATTCTTTTATTTTATATGTTATTTATTTATTGGTACTCTGATTTAGCTAAATTTTTTTTATCTTGATTTGGTTTCTGATTATGAATTGGAAGTTTCTCATATTTGCTCCCTAAAAAATGAGATAGCAGAATTAAACATGAAAATTATGAAATATATGAGCCATGATATATTCTCAATAAGTGGATCACATCAGAACCATGGAAGCACAAATAAAAGAAATCAAATCTGAAATTTGGGAAAAAATTGAATTTAAAATTATTTTCTAACTAGGAATTGAAGCTGTTCTAATTTGAATAATACTATTTAGAATCAGTTAACATGTAGTCACTCTGATCACAAGCTATTCTTTTTAAACAAGGATCTGCCCTTTTGAGTCATTTAGGCATTTTAAAAGAAAAGGTGGGAAATACTGATTAATTCCCCATGTAAATGCTCGTGGTGCTCCGGAAACACATTTTCCCATCTGGGTTTTACTGAATTTGATATGACTCGATCTTGTGGTTGTTTCATGATAGTGAAGAGCTCCAGTGATTTTCATCTTTACTAATTATTTTCGGCGCCATTAACTTGGAAATGTCATAAGGTGTTGGACTTTTTGTTGTATTTATATCCCAAATTCTGTACCCATAAAGCCCATAAACATTTCTTAGATATTATATTACGGAGCGCTTCCATTCAATTTACATTAAGAAACAGTTGAAGATCTTGTTATCCCTGTACGTTGCATTTGAATGAAAAAGCTTGACAATGTATTGTTATTTATTATTGAAGTATTGCTTTATCTTCTGTCAAAATGTTCTAGGATGTTCTTTTTTTTTATGAAATTGGTGTGTAATGTGGTCAGTTTCGTAACAAAAAAGTTCTTTTAGTTCCTAGGAACTTTCGATTATTAGAAGAGCTTGAGAGAGGAGAAAAAGGGATAGGAGATGGAACCGTGAGCTATGGGATGGACGATGCTGATGATGTATACATGCAGTCGTGGACGGGAACTATCATCGGTCCTCCAAATGTTAGTTATCCTTTTATATTAACTTACACTTCCATATTAGTATGCTCAAATAATGATATACAGACCATGGAAAAATTGCTCTTTCAGTCCCACTTTTGTGTACCCTCGACACTTTTGGCATTTCGTTTTTCAAAAGAAAATCAGTTTTGGTCCCATTTTTTTTTATTATTTTGAAAATTTGGTTCTATCACCTCCTTTCCATCCAGTCCAATTTGAGGACGGAAGTGCAAAATCGAGACATTTCTATGGACCAAATATGCTTAACAGAGAATATTCTATAGGACCAAAATTGCACAAAGTGGGTGAAAAGGCGATAGGACCCACACTATGAAAACATTTTTAAAGGTGCAATTTTGGAAAGCTCGGGACCAAAAGTGCTGAGGGTCCAATCACGTGGGACTAAAAAACATAAAAATCTTATGGAATCTCTTTTACTATCCCGTCTCATCACCAAATGCAAGTATTGCATTGTTCAGTTCTACAAAATGTACAAGTTTATCTAATATAGCAGGATAATGGAATGAAAATGTTCTCCTTCTGTGCTTAACAGACTGTACATGAAGGGCGGATTTACCAATTAAAGTTATTTTGTGGGAAAGATTATCCTGATAAGCCGCCAAGCGTAAAGTTTCAGACACGGATAAATATGAGCTGCGTTAATCTTGAAACTGGTGCTGTAAGTACTGCGCATTTAGAGACACTTCATGATTTAATATGGTATGAAACAAACTTACGGGTGATCATGTTTATAGGTTGAACCTCGTTTCTTCCCCATGCTTGCTGATTGGCAAAGACAGTACACAATGGAGGATATATTGTTGCAGTTGAAAAAAGATATGATGTCGCCCCAAAACCGAAAACTAGCTCAGCCTCCAGAAGGTTAGTCATATTTTAAGAATTGAACTTCTCAAGTAAAATAGATGTTTTGCTTTCTTATGCACTAACAAAGGCTTTAAGTCCAATAAGAAGGATAACTCAGCACGTAGATGATACAAATGCAGTTTTATTTTCACAGGATTGGACATTCATCTCATTTCCATCCCTTTTTTTTCTGCATTTTCGGTCCCATTGGACAATCTCTGTTTTGCACTAGTGGTCCCATAGGAATCTCTTTGTTTTTCAATTTGGTACCAAATTGCATGGAAAGACAAAATGTGCAAAAGAAGTTAAAAAGATTGGGACAAAAAATCCAGTTCCGAGACCAAAAAATATGCAATTAAGTTGCTTTAAATATGTGATTGATTATAAGGCTTCTCCAAATGAATATATCATAAAAGGGTTAATGGCAATTTACCCCCTGTGATTATCATAATATTCAATTTATCCCCCCCCCTCGTGATATAAAAAATGATTCACACTGTCTCCCTAGAAATTTTAAGCCTTCAAAAAAAAAAATGAATTGACAATAATATCCCCTTTTAAGTGAACCATTTTACCCCCCCCTTAAAGGGTAATTTCGTCTTTTCACTACATTTCATGCCCGGTAAATTGTTCTTTTTCGAATCATATGGGGGTAAATTGAACATATGATAATCACAAGGGATAAATTATCATTAACCCTATCAGAAAATCAAAAGAGTGCAATATGTTTAGACCACAAATTTTGTTGAGGTCAAGCATTAAAATGTTACTATTTATTATAGGCTATGATTTTTTTTTTTTTGGTTATGTACTTTGAAATGCTTAATGACTTTCTGTTCTTTACAGGCAATGAGGATGGTAGGGTGGACCCAAAGGGGATAGTCCTCAGATGTTGCATTCTCTAATTTGGGTAAGAGCTAAACATGATTACATATGTACATAATATGTAACCTTAATTATAACTGATGTGTCTATGCACAAATTGATATACTTAATCATTGAATAAAAGTACTTATGAGATTAGTATTGATTATAAGATCTGATTTTATCTTACACTTTGAAATATTTTCTTTTTGGTTTCCATGCAGTTAAAATAATGTATATTGGAGATAGATTATTTTATGATAACATTTTTAAGGGAGTTGATCAATCAAGAGTAAATATATTTATGGGTAAATATCACTTTTGGTCCCTCTTATCATCAATTTTTTGCAGAGTGGTCCTTCTTATGTTTTTTTTCCCACTTTAGTCCCTACTATGAATTATTTATTTCACTTTAGTCCCTACTATGAATTATGTGTTTCACATTAGTCCTTATCATGTGGTTCTGATAGCACGTGACATGAAAATGAATATTTTTTAGGGCACTTTCGTCCGTTCACTATTGAGACTATTTGAGATATTGTTTAATTGGTGAGCAATTTTGGTGTTTGAAGAAGATTTTGAGAGAAAACTTAGTTTGGAACGGAATAGACGATAAAGTTGGATTGGAATGAAAGCCTAGTTTGAAAGAGATTAGATATTTAGTTTTATTTTTTTATATTTTTAGAAGGACGAAAATATCCTTGTTAGTTTACTTGAAATGACGAAATTGCCCTCATGTGCATATCACATGTTACTGGAACCACCTTGGACCACTTGAAAAATACTAAAGTGAAACAAATAATTCATATTAGGGATTAAAGTGAGAAAAAAAATATAAGAGGGATCACTCTGTAAAAAATTAATGGTAAGAGGGACAAAAGTGATGTTTATCCTTATTTATTTTATGGTTGGGTATGATTGAGTTAGACTTGAGTTTCTCAGTTAATTATAAAGTTGTTGATATTGTACCGTCGGAAGTATACAAAACAGGTTTCTAATATAATATTTTCCTAAATAAAATTTATCATATTTATGCATTTGTCACCATTGACTTTGATTAATTTTTGACATGAAAGTATATGCTTTATAAAAAGATGTGTTTATATATAATAAAACATAAAGCGCTATACATGTGCTGTTCAAAATTTAAAAGTTTTCATGTTTGGAGTGAAAGTAAACACTAAATCGTACTGACGTTTTGATTTTTCTTTTAAAACCTAAGTCTTGATATACTATTTCATATATATCCAATATGTTTGGTACTATAGTTGATGCAAATTTTTGGGCAATCACAATTTACAAAAGTTTATTTTTGCCTTGATACATAGATAGTTCATTTACCTTATTTCTAAAAATTTATTTAGTGTCAATGACTCTTTGACGAGTAATTATACGAATTAAATTTCATACCTTATTCCTTTCAAATTGGTTAAAATCTTCGTGCATGGCTTGAATCCAGCTTGATATTGTACAAAACAATGAGACGTGTCTCCTAGGCGTGTCAAATGACATAATTGACCTCCTGGTAAAAAGTATAAAATTAATTTGTGTTTTAAAAAATCTACACAAAACCTCATTTGTATTAGTTTTATCTCAAAAATTTCTCTTGTGATTACAAAATGTTTCATGAAATTCCTTACCCTTGCAAGGGTAAAAGGGGGATTTCTAAATATTATTAACGACATTATCTAATTAACGGTGCAAGGGAGAGTGTTCAATATTTTATAAAATATAAGAGAATCTTATGCAATAAAATTAATATTGAGGAATTTTTTGCAGGTTTATCAACATATGTGACCTTTATGTCTATATGGACAAAATATGAAATTTTGTTTCACTTTTCAATATAATCGATACCAGTGATTTCAGTTTTTAATTAGGTTAAAATCAAAACACTAAAAGAATCCTGATTTACATCATTAATAGTAGAAGAATACTAATATTTATATACTCTGATTTAACACTATTAGAAAATTTTATTGTCCCTTTTTTTTCTATAAAATTGGCAGTACTACTTAGTAGTAATTATGATTTTTTTTGGTTCAAATTATGATCATGTTTTGCCACATAAAACCCAAAATTAGTCCAAACATATTTATATTTTCCAACTCTACTAAAATTTTGAATAAATTACATTATTTATAGGTACTAAATACATTACTTAATAATGATAATGATAATCCAAATCACTCCAAAAAAAAAATTAAAATTTTCACGCTTAATTTAAACCTCCAAAAACAAAATCCTTAAACCAAACCAAAAGCAACCCAAACAGCCCCTGCAAATGTGATGCATGGAGAAAATGGCTCAGTCTGTATACCTATTCGGCAGCGTAAAGGAGATGTTGATTGTCTTCAACACCTTTCCAAAAGAATTTTTACTCCCAAGTCTCAAGATTCGATTCGATTCTCTTTACATATAGTATTACTCTTCTCCAAACTTTCTCAAGATTTTTTTAACCTAAGAAACTGAAACACGAGCCCTATCCAGGCTTTCCTTTATAGTACGAGGATTTCCCCACCCGTTAGACCAAGTAAAATGGTTAAAATCGGTGGAAAAATGGATGAAAATAGTATTAAAAAAAATAGGTGGAATCAGTTTTCTACCCTTTAGGTTTGTGATTTCTTAGATGGTACTCAGGGATATTTATGAAATTTAACTTTTTCTTGATGAAATTATTGAGACTAAATGTCCTACCTTGATTGAAAACAATATATAGTTAAGTCCATCTTATGAGGTCTTGGGCAATCATCACCTTACAAGCTAGTTTATGAAGTTGAGTTAGACCCAAACCATGTAAGTGGACTTAGTCCAGTTCATGTGGTGAATTCTAATATGGTATAAGAGCCCTTGGTTAAAGTGGGTCACCTCCTTCCGTGATGGACTCCTTCTTGTACGCATGATGGGCTTCAATCTACCCACACAATTCATTCAGATAACAAAGGCCTGGAGTGTTATTATTCCTCCTTTTAACAAAGGCCCGGAGTGTCTTTATTCGTGTGTTGGGTCTTCACCCACATGTCGCAAATTCACAAGGTTGGGCTTTCATATGTCATGTGTTGGGCTTGTTTCACACACACATTCTGCCCGCCCACACGTGAAGGGGGAATATTGGGACTAAATGTCCCACATTGGTTGAAAATAATAGTTAAGTCCACCTTATAAGGTATTGGGCAATCCTCACCTTACAAGCTAGCTTATGAGGTTGAGTTAGATCCAAACCATGTAAGTGGACTAAGCCTAATCTATGTGGTGAATTCTAATAGAAATTAACGTCGTAAAGGGGTAACTATAATAACTATAATGAATCCATTGCCTGTGTGGTAGTTCGAACAAAATTTATAATGAATCCATTGCCTGAGTGGTAGTTCGAACAATTTTTCAAATATGAAGGGTGGTTAGTATAATTACATTAAATCTGATGGATGGATTGAGTAAATCTCCATAGTAGTAATTACTAATAACCATCGAAATCGCATTCATAAAAAATAAATTGTATACAAAGTAACTTATAATTGATACTTTTACTAGTCTAAAAACATATAATTTGCACTTGAGTTACAATTCTAAGTTGTTCATAAATTTAAATATATAATATACATAATATAAATAGAAATTATAATTATATATTGATACATATGGGCTAATCAAGTAATAGTACTTAATCATATCGTGTCTCTTTAATTTAATATTACTACCTAAAACTAAACCTTTCTTTTCCTAAAAAATCAGCTACACATGTACATGGAACATACCAATAAAATGTGAGTTTCCCAAAAATAAGGACTATAGTTTATAATCCAATTTCAAAGATATATTTTCGAATAAGGAAAATAAACGAAGCAAAAATAAAGTAGCAAATAAAAAACCCAAGCGGCTGTTTATAAATTGTGACGCGCGGTTAGAGCAGAAAAGCAGCGAATTAACGTGAATAAATTATGCGTGTGAAGCTGTGAGTATATATCTATAATAACAATTAATTTCCAATTTCTTATTCTTTTTTGTTTTTGTTTTGAGGGAATTACATTTTTTATGCCAAACTTTTACCTACTTTAGACATTTGATACAAACCCTTCATAAAATACACATTTAATATCAGAATTGAAGGAATTTTTTCACATTTGCTTGAGCTTTAATGATGACTTTTGGTATGCTTAAAGTTATGCTTCAAAATTTTTACCATAGCATGCATGCTTATGTGCCCTATATGATCATATCTAGAAATTATTGTGGCATGATTCCTTGTAGATTATGATATATGATTTAATTTTGATTAATATCCCGAAACTTTCTTAATTTTTTGCAGTTATTTATTATGTTTCATGAATTGAAACTTATACTATTAAAATGCTATCGTCAAGAGCTTTCCAGCCATATAAAGAACATAAAATTTGACCCCAAAAAATTAACGGAGAAAGGAAATGTAAAAAAAACCTTCAATTTTGAACACTGAAGTAGGTAAAAGTATGATATGAAAAATGTATTCTTTTTTTATAATTTATTTTAGGAAACATTATACTATTATTTAAGAGATTATTGGTAATTACATAACCCATAGTAGAACTATGTAAATCAAACAAACATAGTATGATCATTTCTACCTATTCGTTGTTTGTGGTAATTGACTAAGGATCAAGTCTCTCTATCTCTTAATTGCAATAGTTAATAATTGTGTAATGCTAAATTACCCATCAAAGTTTAGTAAGTACACTTTAAGTCTACGCATATGAAGAACCTTATTTATTCCACATTTATACAAATTGATATATATTTCTCATGCCGTTATGATAATTAACTTAATTTATCACTTTAATCGGCATACAAAATTGAAAATAACTCTTTTTCACAATCGATTAAATTTATTTAAATTAAAAGTTCACCTATGGAATAAATTGACAATAGCTCGTTGTGTTCATGTCTAGTTGATAGTCATGTAACTCGTTTTACCGGCAATTGTTTTTAAAGAAACGTGAGCTTTCAAAAGCTGCTAAAACATTTTCCTAAAAAAAAGAAAAAAAAGCAGCTGCTAAAACATTATTAATAGTTTATTTTCTTTCACTAATTTAATGATTAAAATATTTACCCAACTTTCTATAAAATAAATACCTAAGTCAAAATCAAATTTAGCACCTTCATTACGCACTATACACAGATCTGTAGATATTTCTCCTTTTCTTTACTTTGTTGATAAGATAAGCAATTAATTTGGTATAGTTATGGCTGGAGATTCTGATTCTCTGACAAACATTGGAATTAAACATGAAGGCATGAAATTGTTGTGGACAGATTTTTGTTTTGATCTTTTGGCGAATAATTTTTCTTAATTTTTTTTTTTTTTATTTACACGCAGAAGTGGAAATTGAGGATCAAAACGTTTTATTGAAGCATGTTCTGTTCTTCGATCGAAACAAGGATGGGCTAATTTATATCTCGGAAACTTTTGAAGGTACGTTTCTGTAAAAAATATATATGTGGGTTTTGGTTTTTTTTTAATAAAAAAAATTGAATTACTTTAACTTTTGTTGGGTTTTTTTTTTAAATTTAATTTACATTTAGGTCCATGATTTATTTTTCAGGGCTTCGAGCAATTGGGTGTGGGATTTTATTGTCCTCTGTTGCCGCCATCTTCATCAACCTTGGTTTAAGTCGGAAAACAAGACCCGTAATTCATCTTCTCTATTTATTTATTTATCTATTTTTGATAGTTTTTATTTAATTAAATAAAAATAGCATGTTACTAATAATAGAAAACTCCAGTTCGAGCAATTGGGTGTGGGGCCCCCATAAGTTCGATTAAACATTCACCTGTATTATTGTGAAAATGACACATTGTGCATAAGCTGCTACGAGGCTTTTTTTTTACACACATTGTGCATAAGCTGCCACGAGGCTTTTTTTTTGACACATGAATGGTATCATTATTTTTACTCCATGAGTTATTTTATTCTGTCAGAATTTTTAATATCTTAAGCGACTTTATCATATTAAATTATTCATATTTATATTATATTAAATTTTTTAAAAATTAATAATATATATAGTGTGATATGATATTATCAAATTATTAGTGAAATATTTTAATTAAATTATTTATTATAATTTTTGAAACTTAGTCAAGTTGATTGATCAATTGTACCTAGAAATAAAAAATTATGGGATGTAGTAAGTATAAAAATGGAGTGGCCAATTATGTCCTTCCATTCTCTCCACTTTACAACGTAACCGTCATACATGGGGTTTTGGGGAAAATTCTTGTGTAGATCAGTTTTTCATAGATCATTAACAAAATTAGTGTATATACTAAACATATTTACAAGATTTTGTGTATGGTCTATGAAAGATCGGATTTATTCAAGAATTTTCCGGCTTTTGGGGCTTTGAGGATTTCGATTTTGGCATGTTCTAGGTGGACTAGTTACATATTGGATTTAGTCCAGTTTTAGTGAGATTGGACCTTGGCCAATATAGAAACATTAGTACAAATTGTATTTAGTTTTTTAAGAAAATAAATTATGTATTGCTATTAAATAAAATGTTATAGAGCTTTTATTTCTGTGTATTATTGGAATTTATAAAACCCATGTAGCATTTGAATCAACTTAATTTAGTTTGGTCTAGCGAGTTTATATCGTGATCTTGAGATTGATTAGCGTTGTAAGCCAAAATCACTTTTTGTATATCGTGATTTTTCGTATTGCTTGGCCCCCGATGCCTTCTGGATCTCCATCGAAACAAATATGATTCCCATGAAGTACAGATTGTAGCTTTTGCAATCACAAAATTCTATATAATCAATTTCAAAAAATTATTTTGCTAAAATCACTTAATGTAGAATTGTTTGCTAGATTTGCTTGTTATTAACTTTTTTTTTTAATTTAAATTTATTGCCTATTGTCTCACTAAAGTTAGTGATTCATGTATGTTACATACCTTGAACTAGCTTTTAATTTGCCTTTTGTTCCTATTTAGAAGGTCATATACATATTTAGAGAACTCAGTTTTGTTCTCAATGTGGCGACTCTTTTTAGTATCTTGAGTATGTAAGTTAAGAATTACATAAATATGGAGAACTAATAATATCATGGATCAAAATTTCCATCTTTTCCATCGAAAAATCGAAAAGTTTTCGTTCTTGAATCAACGGAAACGATAATAAGGTGTAATTCCGAAACTATTTATTTGCCTTAAACTCTGTTATTTATCCTAATTTAGTAACTTTTTTTTACAATTTTTCCTATGTGTTTCCGCAAAATTCTCAAAAAGTTTTCAATATTTAGCTGATTGAAATATACACTCGAAACGAAATTTTGATCCATGATGAAAACACACACACACACACTCTATATATAGGATACTTGATCTCATCATACCGCTCCCTTTTGTTTTGATGAATGCAGGGGAAACCGTTTTCTTTGCACTTCCCGATTGAAGTGAAAAACATACAATTGGCAAAGCATGGCAGTGATTCTGGTGTCTATGACAAAGAAGGAAGGTATCGTATATTTATAGAATATTTTGCACTTTTAGTCCCATAAGACTGATTTCTTGTATGATTGTATATCACACTTGAAGGTTTGTTCCATCAAGGTTCGAGGGGATTTTTGCTAAGCATGCACAATCGAATTCGAATGCCTTAACATCCAAGGAACTGAATACATTCATCAAATCTAACCGGGAGCCAAAGGACTATGGCGGATGGTATGTCACTTAGATTAATATCGCAAAAAGCAATTATCCCTCGTGTTCTAAAACATGACAAACAATCTCCTATATTTGGACAATGTTGTCCGCGCATTAGTATTGCAAGTGGTAATATGATTTGTACGGTAAAACGACTCTCTTATTGTGTCTCGATATCAAATTCAATTCGTCTGATCAAAATTGCTAGAACATTTAACAAAATTTTCTGACTGAAATAAAATCTTGATTATACTGCAGGGTTAATAGCTATGTAGATTGGAAAATCCTTTATATGCTCTGCAAGGACAAAAATGGTATGTTACAGAAAGATACGATACTAGCTGTTTACGACGGAAGCCTGTTTGAAAAAATGGCCAAAGAGAAAGCATCCAAGAAACAAAAGTAATAATCTATATGCAGTGAATAGAATAACAGATTGATTATAAAATTCTATAACTTGTCATTGTTCTGTTGAATTTTATTGATTATTTGATATATATATAGAATTTTAGTTAATATTGGTTTATGTGTTTTCTCTGCAGCTTAAATTCTGATGTCTGATGGTCCAAAGATTGAACAGAACAATACGAATGCCTTTGTGTAGGGTCTGTTTGTTTGGTGTTTGGGAAAGTAGTTTAGGAGAATAGTGTAGGTTTGTGAAATAATCTCGATTTGCATGTGTAATATTGTTTGTTTGGGTTTTGAGAAAGTAGTTTCAGAAATAAAGTAGGTGTAGGTTTTTTTTAAAGAGTTAGGTTGTAGGTGTAAGATGTGTAAGACTTTATGTCAAATCATGTTTGTTATGTGAGATAAATTGTGGAAGAGATAGGTAACTTTTTGTCAAATCAAAGTAGAGTTTGTATAGGTTTTGTTTAGAGATAAGGAAATTGTTGTTTGTTTGGGTTTTGAGAGAATAGTTTGAGAAAATTGAGAGATGAAAAATTTATTTTAGAAAGTAAAAAACATGTTTGTTTGGCATTTCCCGAACACGAAATTTTTTTGGGAAACGCCAAACAAACAGGCACATTTGTGTTTTTTTAGTTTCTATTGGATCTATGTATATTGTTAAATATTGTATGATTAATTGTGTGTAATGTTTGTTGTTTATTTCTTAGTCTTTCAACCATTCTTTTGTGTTCAAGCTTGATGTATCGTTTCGTCATGTATTTTGCAAATTTTGCGAATTTAAAAAGGAAAATCTGACTTTGTTCTCTAACATTTTAACGTTGTCCCACTTTGCCCTCCTAATCTTTGTAAGTTTTCACTTAACCCTCTCAGTTATTAAAATGTTTCAGATCACTACCTTTGGACGTTCGCGGGTTGAAACTATTCAAAGGTCGTAAGTGCGAAAACGTTCAAATTTTTGGGTGGACAAGTGGGAAAACGTTCAAAGGTTGGGTGGTAAAATGAAAAAACGTTCAAAGCCACATCATTAAATGTGGACGGAATATTATGTTTTTTAGCATCTTAGGGAGCTCACAAATGTTAGGGGGCAAAATGAAAAACTGTTCAAAGCCACTTCATGAGATGTATTTAATAGAATAGGGGATTAAGTGGAAACTCGCAAATGTTAGAGGGCAATGAAAATATGTTGAAAGGTTAGAGGGCAAAGTTGAATATTCCCAATTTAAAATGCATGTTTGTTTCCATTTTGGTGTTGGTTGGCTTTTACATAGTGAAAAACATAAAATGCTCTAATGTTTTGAGAATCCCGCTGAGAAACGCTCCCTGTATTAAATTAATTGTATAAATTTCCATTGTATTTTACAAAGAGTTGCACGAAATCCATTTTTCATCTAAAACAACTAGATGTGTCTCCAATGCATGTCAAATGCGACTAGAAGAGACCTCCTAGTAAAAAGCATAAAATCCATCCACGTTTTAAAAATCCTCTCAAAAATACCCAATATATTAATTTTATTGCACAAAATCCTTTCGTGTTTTATAAAATATTTCAAGGAATTACTTTCTCGTGCAGTAAAAGAGAAATTTCAAAATATTAGTAACGACTAATTAATGTTGCAATCAAAACACTAAAGAAGAATCCTGATTAGACGTAATTATTAATAATATAAAATTATGAATGTTTTTTTTCTTGATTTAACACTGCTAGAGAAATTTCTTGTCTTTTATTTTTTTTTCTCTATTTGACACTAATACTTAAGAGTGATTCTAATAATGTTTTGCATTGTTTTCGGAGAAGCACGAGAGAGTTTCGGATCCTAAAAAAAAAAGAAAAAACATAGGTCAACAAAGACAATTACTAGTTTCTGACAACAAAGGTCAAGTTGACATGACTGGTCTACATGCCAACCGTTCTTATTTATGTTTTGATTTTATATGATCAACTCCAATAATGGGAATCAAAGCCAAATATAGTGTCTTAAAGGTCAAAATAATGTCAATATCTGCTCCAACAGATGCACTATCATTGAACCTAAATTTAAGTCCAACACTTTTTGGCATCAAAAGTAATGCCCGGGCAAGGGACATTATTTTTTGCCTGGAAATTTAAAAACGGCTATTTGTCCTTCCCAATTCTCCCAAACGGCTTATATTTTCAAATTTTGCAATGGTACAAAAAATTTCAACTATTAAAATAGCCACAAATTTCAATTAAAATACACATGTTCAATAATCACGAGCAAAATAAAAAATCAGATAAATTAATTTTCGATAAAAAAATATTATCAATAAATATTCTTATCATATATCTCAATGTTAAATCATAAATTGACACATTTATATAAAATCTTATCCTTATCAGATATCTAACGCTGAATCACAAGTTGACACGTTGATAAAAATAAAAAGTATGGATGAAAATCCTTATCAAATATCTCAACATTGAATCAGACACTGACATGTAGATAAAATTATTGTCAGAAATTTTATCTAAATAATTTAACGCAAGGTACGATTATTTAATATTTTTTAATTTTAATTTAATTTTCTTAATTTTAAGTAAGCTTTAATTTAATTTGAATTTATCTTAATTTAAATAAATTAAATTTAAATTAATTTAAAATGATGCTCCATTTTTTATGCTTATTGCTGGAGTAAAAAACTTTTATGCAGGTATCAAAACACTGTAGCAGGCATTAAAGAGTGATTTGATGCTGTTTTTTTATGTTGTCTGCTGGAGATGCTCTAAGCAAATGAGATATCCTAAAATTAGCAAAAAGAGTAGTTTTAGTCTACAATAGAGTATTCTCCATCACAAAAAATCGAAATAGGTAAAGATGAAGTTAAAGGACGATCAACAATGTTCGAACGAAATGCCCGGTTATTCCAATATTTATAGTGATTTATATAATTTGCCTAAGACTAATTTTTTTACAACACTAAAATCATCTATTTACTATCTCTTATTCTACCAATATAAAGTATAAACCCTCATTTAGGGACTGAAAATAATGCAATTTTCTATTGTGTATTATCTTCTTCTAATTCAAATGACTTCCAAAATCTTTTCGTACTCCATATACTCCATATGTAAATGGGTGATTAACGATCGGACTCCCTGAGGATTAGTCATTTTACAAGGAACTTCTTCTGACGTTTTAAAAATTCAAGGAGCCCCTTGAGGTTTCGTACTCCAAAATCACATGGTAATAAAAAAATCGTTAAAGGCATAATCTTTGCTAATAAGGAAGGAAATATTATTTATCAAAAAGGGAAGAAGATATTAATTTATCAAAGGAAGTGGATATTAATTTAACAATTTCTCTTTCAGTTTGATTAATAGTATATAAGAGTGGTCAATTTAATTATATATTAAAAATCGGAGCTTAATTTTAGTTTATAGCATGGAGCTGGGAGGTGTGCAAACGGTAAAACCGTACCGAACCGAACCGAACCGAATTTCGGTATCTAGGTCGGTTCGATATTTTCAGATCGCGTACCGTTTGTCAAATCAAAAATTACGGTACGATTCGGTAAAAAAAACCCGAAAATTTTGGGCCTTAGTTTCTTTAGCAATTTGTTGGTTTTTTTTTAGCATTTTGTTATGCTGTAAGAAATTATGCTATGCTGTCGTTAGTAAAAATTTCTCTTTTGTTATGCTGTAAGTTTTATTTTAATCATTTTGCTATGCTGTAAGTTTTATTTTCTCTTTTGTTATTTTCTATTTTCTCAATGTAGAAGATGAAAATTGGGGTTTTGAACTATACCTTTGAGCCGAGAGAGATGGCGGAGGTTTCAACAGTGGCGCGGTGCGGTGGGGGTGGTGCGGCGGGGTTGGAAAACTAGGGTACGAGAGTGAGAGAAGAGAAGTGGAGAGAAATTTAGAGAAGTGAATTTGATTTCTGATTTCCCAATCTAGTTAGACTTTTATTTAGAAATAAAATTAATAAAAAAAAAGGATTCAGTATTTCGGTTCGGTTCGGTATACCGGCCGGTAGTACCGAAAACCGAAAGTACTTCTTGATTGGTAATTGGGTACTTACCGTATACCGAATCGAAATTTCAGTTTCGGTCCTGTACGACCGGTTTACCGAATCGTGCACACCCCTAACTAGAAACATCTTATAAGATGACATTGCTTTTAAGTTTTATGTATTTTAAATGAAGTGAAAGTAACGGGTCGAACAACGGTCTTTTCTGTGCGTGAACCACATGCTTACTCTTTAGGAAATCGTGTTTGGTTGCTTCACGTTTTATCCATCAAACATTGCAATAACGAATCAATGATATAACTGAAAAGCATGCACCTAGACTTAATTAATGCCTGGATTTGGTCAGTACAAATTACGTGAGAACATATACAAGCCTTGAACTATATATATTTATTATACCATATTGAGATTTTTAAATATCCCATATATATGAATTTAAAATCAAGATTTGACTCACCACATTTTTCCTCATCTCAAATAGAGGTCATTGAATAAAGAGTGAAACGCAAATATATTCCTTGTTCTTTGTTTAACTATAAAAAAATCTGTGTACTATTTTTATTAGCAAAAAAAATATATTTTATTTTTTTATTATCAAAAAAACCCATTTGAAATTCCTTCATAAATAATGTGGAGATTTTTGTCAATTTAGTTATACAATATGTATTTTGTAATTACATACATACAATCAAATCTAGCACATTATTTTTCAAAAAAAAAAAAAAAGTGCTATGGTATGAAAAAAGTGCAATGGTAAAAATGCTAGCCATTAATTGGAAATTGGCAAATAATTCAAACTTATTGGTTGGCTCTCTTAAACAAGCTAGGGCATTTAAATATGTACACTATAATAATAATAAAAATAATAACAAAAATTAGAAATTGTAATCATCAGAGAGAGAGAGAGAGAGAAATTGTAGTCGGAATATGAGTTGATAATGAAGTTAATTTATTTAGAAAATGAGGCCAGTACATTATTTCTTTAGCAATGATTAATAATAAGGTATATATGCATAAATATATTTATTTTGTATTACGCACATACAATCAAATCTAGCACGATATTTTTTCAAAAAAGTGACATATGCAAATTGGACGTATTATTGCATTTATAATCATGAAAATTTAGGTCTTGTTTGAGCAATATTTTCGAGGGCGTCTTTCATATATATCCCAGATGGTTTTTTTTTTTTTTTTTTTTGAATATTTTCAGATTTATCTCTCTTCATTTATACCGTGCATTTATCGTTGATATTTTTAATAAAGCAACCTTGTATTCTACTAAGAAAACCTATAAACAAGAACAAAAACGATCACTATTTTTACATTATCTTCTTTCAACTTTTTCTATCCATTAGCTCACGAATTAATTACTCCAACATCTCTTCTTTTTATAGTCTCTCAAATATTTTTTTCATTTTCTAAAACAAATGCACATTTTCCTTCTCAATAAACACATTTTCTGAACAGGTTAATTAGTGTGGCCGACGAGACCGTAATCTAGTGACAAAAGTTGAAACCCTGACCTAGAGGTTTAATTTGTATACGAATCCCATTGGAATGGGTATTTTTTTTAGTCTAATATTAGTGTTGATAGTTCGTTTTTCTTTGTCTTTTATAATGATAGGATAAGTTTTTCGAGATACTGATTGATTTAATGATGTATTTACCGTGTCACTCTAAACTGCAAGCTAAATTAGGTAATCTTATAAACTTACCTTATTTCTAAAATTCAATTAATTAGACTTAGTAATGTGATTTTAAATATATTAACCTTTATTAAATGGAGAATAAATTAATCACCTTTGTCCCACTGCTTCAAAATGTAAAGTTGTGACCTTGAATAAGACTCTTGCTTTTGATCCACCTAAAATGAGAAAGTACATTAGTTACTTGTGTTTGGAGGAAAGACACGTTAACGTTTTATTCCTCTTTCTTTTTCTTTACTTTGCTTCTTTCTTCTTTGTCTTTCCAAATAAGTATTTTGTTGTTTGTGATTTTCTTAATCATAAAAGGCATAATAAAAGTTAATTTCTTTAACAGAATTAATGGATTTTGACACAAACATCAATTATTTAAATTTGATCATATTAATTACTTCCTCCGTCTCATTATTTTTACTCCCCTAACTATGTATTCGGTCAAACTTTTCAATCTTTTAAGTGACTTATCATGCTACATTATTCACATTTATGGTGTATTAAACCTCTTAAATATTATGTAATATATACTCCGTCCCATTATTTTTACTCCATTAACTATAGTACTCGATCAAACTTTTCAATCATGCTAAATTATTCACATTTATGGTGCATTAAACCTTTTAAATATTACGTAATATATATATGGTGTCATATGATATTATCAACTTATTAGTGAAATATATTAATTAAATTATTTATTATAATTTTTATAAATTTAGTCAAATTGACTGGTTAACTGTAGCAAGTGATAGAAAAAAGGGATGGGGGATGTATGATTTTTAAAGAAAATTAGCAACTCAAACTAAAATCAATTTTAAAATTGCTGTAATTTTAAAACTATTTGATTTTATGAAGGTTACTTATAAAAAAAAGTTACTTTTGGATGGTCTAAATAAATAAAAAATCAACTTTCTATAAGCTAGTTACAAATTTTCCTCAAAGCGCATAGCAATTCTATAAATTTAGTTAATTGTTAAGTTTCTATGTAATATGTTTACAATAATACAATAATATAGAGATTTCTAATTATAACCATCCTCATCACATATCAGGAAAAAAATTGTGTGTAGAGTAGCTTTAATTAATTGCAATATTGCACCATTATTTGTATACACTTTTACATGGCTAAAGATATAGTATATATTATTTTCACTTAAGCTATATATTTAAAAATAAATTAAAATAATTAATACATATGGGCAATACTTATTTGTGCCTATTAATTTATTATTACTCCCTAAAACTCACCCTTTTTTTTTCTTTCCCCAAAATCAACTACCAAAGATAAGGAAAAATACTTTAATTCAATTTCAAAAATATATTGTCGAATAAGGAAACTAACAAAGCATAGCAAATAAAACCAAAGCGAGTGATGATTATAAATGACGTGTGACGGTTGGTACAATACTACAATGCAAAAAAGCAGCGAATGTGAATACATTATGCGTGTCCATATATATCTCTAATTAATTTCCAATTTATTTTTATTTTCGCCATTATAATTAATGATTACAATATTTACCCAACTTCCTATAAATACCCAAAAATAAAAACCACCTTTAGCACCTTCATTGCGCACTACACACACTTTTAGAGCTTTTTCTCCTTTTGCTTTCCCTTGTTCTTTAATTTGTTGATAAGCAATTAATTTGGTTTAGTTATGGCTGGAGATTCTGAAGGCATGAAAATTGTTGAAATAATTTTGTTTGATTTTTGGCGAATAATTTTTTTTTAGTTTTTATTTATTTATTTATTTAATTTCATGCAGGATTGGAAAATCAGGATCAAAATGTTTTGTTGAAACATGTTTTGTTCTTCGATCGAAATAAGGATGGGATAATTTATCCATCGGAAACTTTTGAAGGTATGTTTGGTGTTTTTTTCTTAAAAATAATTTTAATTTATTTTTATTTTTTAAATTTGGGTTAATGATTTAATTTTCAGGGTTTCGAGCAATTGGGTGTGGGATTTTATTGTCCTCTGTTGCCGCCATCTTCATCAACCTTGGTTTAAGTCGGAAAACAAGACCCGTAATTCCTTTTCTTTATTTAATTTATGATTTATTTATTTAGACACTTATTATTGGATTAACTAAAATTAGCATATTAATAATAGAAAGTTTGATATTGCCTAAATATAAATTCTTACGGGGCGATTGGAATTTAATCTATGTGTCGCAACTTGAAGTTGACGGGTCTATATGTCGATGTTAGCTCGGTTTCCTTTGATTCTAAGAACCATTAAAAACCGAATTGGTTTGACGACCTCAATTTTGGTCTATGTAGTCTATATAGTGATTTTGATATTGGTTGGCACTCTAAATTAAAATCACTTTTGGTATGTTGTGATTATATTTAGTGTTTCATCATCGATGTTACAATCATTTTTGGATCTTTAGTCGTAACAATTTTGATTTTCCATAAAATACAAATGTAGCTTTTGCAATCACAAAATTCTGTAAAACCAATTCATTGTACGGTTATTATAATCAATTCTTCGTAATTAATTTTGTAGAAAAGAAGATTTTGCTAAAATCAATTATTGTAGAAATGTTCGCTAAACTCGCTTTTTATTAATTTGTTTATTTAAATTATTTGTGTATTGTCACACTAAAGTTAGTGATTAATATACGTTGCCTTTTGTTTTGATGAATGCAGGGGAAACCCTTTTCCTTGCACTTCCCCATTGAAGTGAAAAACATACACATGGCAAAGCATAGCAGTGATTCTGGTGTCTATGACAAAGAAGGAAGGTACTGGTACTCGACATTCACGATTCCTCGCTTTACAAAATTGCACTTTTTATGCCGATTTTTTTTTTTAGTATTTTGCACTTTTAGTCCCACATGATTGACTTTTTAATTATATTATTGTATATCACTCTTGAAGGTTTGTTCCATCAAAGTTCGAGGGGATTTTTGCTAAGCATGCACGATCTAATTCGAACGCCTTAACAGCCGAGGAACTGGATGCATTCATCAAATCTAACCGGGAGCCAAAGGACTATGGCGGATGGTATGTCGCTTCAAATTATTATTTTTAACATAGGTTTTTCTTTTCAATATATCCCTACCCCTTATGTTATTTCAATTAGCAATTATCCTCCATGTTCCTAAAAATAACATGTAAACTCCTACATTTAGAAAATATTCTCCATGTAATAATATGATTTTGTATTGTAAAATTACTTATTTACCCTTTATTCTGTCTAGATATTAAATTCAATTCATGTGATCCAAAAGACTAAAAAATTAAACCAATTTTCTTGACAATTTGTAAGTAGTGAACCTTCTTCCGTTTTTGCCATCATAACACTAGCATACATTATTTATTGTTGTACGTTTATCGTAACAAGTTAAAACGATTTATAGGAGGGTAAAAATGTCATTGCATTATGTTATACTTCTAATAAAATCTTGATTATATTATGTATATACTGCAGGCTGGCTGGTTATGTAGAGTGGAAAATACTTTATATTCTCTGCAAGGACAAAAATGGCATGTTGCACAAAGATACGATACGAGCTGCTTACGATGGAAGCCTGTTTGAAAAGATGGCGAAAGAGAAAGCATCCAAGAAACAAAAGTAATAATCTCCAAACAGGGAATAACAAATTCATTTATAAAATATATTCTATAAGTTTGTAATTGTTACTTTGATTTTTAATGATCATTTGGTAATTGGACAAAATTATAGGTTAATATTGGTTTATGCTTTTCTGCAGCACAACCTCTGATGTTTGATGGCTCAAAGATTGTACATAACACTTTGCCTTACATTTGTTTCTTTTAGTAGAATTCTGTTTGAGATGAAAAAAAAAAAGAATTACAATGCTCAGAAAAGTTGGTTAATGTATATGTATATTGTGCACTGAATAATAGCGTGTGATGTTTGTTTAATTTATTTCTTAATTTTCCACCATTCTTTTGTGTAAAAGCTTGATGTATAAAAGTTATTTGCGCGTTCGTCTCTCATGTAAAAAGAAGTTATACTTGTGTCCTTTTTATATAATATTTGTTACATCTTTTTAGGTCTAGTTGTATATAGATTTTAATCCGATGTATTATGTGTTACAATTACGTCCTTCGTATAAAAAAACTGTTTCACAATGGCCCTTCGATTTTCGACGGAAACGAACAATGAATTTTCCTCCAGATTATCCTTCCAAAAGTCATGTTTTTATCTTCATTAGCCCCATTTAGTAGCCATTTTACTTTAGAAACATGACACGTGTTCCGGTAACAAATCCCTCCATCACACAAAATATGACATGTCCTTTATAATCTTCTAGTCGTTTATGTGGGCCTTTTTTATATACATATTTTATAAAAGGCAAAATTGCAGAAAACGTACCAAATTAATTAGTGATTTTGGGTTTTCGTCTCGAACTATATCACCTCACCGAATTTTGTCCCATAATTTAATAATTTTTTGGGATATTGTCCCAAACTAATAACTAATTTTGGTTTTTTGTCCCAAATTATATCAACTCGCCGAATTTCGTCCCGTAATTTACCATTGTGCACGAATTTAGTCACAATATTAAATTTCTAATTTAACGAAAATGACGGTTCAATCTTATAATTAGTTTGGGACGAATTATGCAATATTATACTATTGTTCAAGCTAAAATTTGTCACGTCATGACCATGTGGCAATTTAACGGACACATGCGCTATTTCCGCCTTATAATTAACGGTGGGATGATATTCCAAAAAAATATTAAATTACGGGACGGAATTCGGTGAAGTGACAAAGTTTGGGACTAAAACCTAAAATCATTTATTAATTTGGGACGTTTTCTGCAATTTTGCCTTTACAAAATCACAAAACTTTAAGAAATTAAATGTTTATGTAAGTTTTTAAATTCACAGAAATTCTTTAAAATTCATCATAACTTTTACAATGAATAAATCTTTATCTATTAATTTAATCTATTTTCTTTTATTAAAAATTAATTATGTTAATAAAATTAAGAAAACAAAAACAGAAAAGAAAAAAAACCATAAAACCACCACCCCTGCCACCCCATCCCTCCGTCAGCCCCACACAGGCCGGCGGGGAGCAGGAGCAGCAGGTTGGGAATCGTCGAACCAGCGACCAAATATTGCGAGCAGATCCGGTGGTTCGCGATCTCCGGATCTGCACGCATGTGTTGCTCGCTTGGCCGACGATTCAGGACCGTAGATCTCTACGATTAACTTTTACGTGAAGGGGGAAAGGAGGGGGAGGGACTGAAGAAAGGGTGATGGTGTTGGGTGCTGCTGGGTGTGAAATTTGTTGTTTTTTCATAAATCTCTCTGTTTTTATTTTTATTTCCTTTTCAAAGTAATTTAATTGTTTTTCTATTTTTAATTTCATGTGAGGATAATACCATATATTTACACTAGTGGATTAACATACCTTTACATGTGGGCGTAACTCAAAATCCCACATGCTAGAAAAGCCACTCTAACAAAGGTAAGTTAGACTGAATAAAAATTCATACAAAAGTAAGTTAGTTTTAAGCATATAAAGTAAAAATCCATAAAAAGTGAAGTCAAAATGTAGAGGTATCCAATTTAATAGCATTTGATCATATGCAATATAAAATGTATTTTTATGAAAAATATCATCAACACTCATTTGATTCAAAATATAACAAATCAGACATGTGAATAGTGAGAATTCCAAGTAATTCTTGTATAATATAGAACGAGAGAATTGCATTTTTGGTACTGAGTTTTAGATCAATTCTTATTTTTGGTACACAATTTTATGTGTCCAACACATTTGGTACAGTGCTTTAATAAATTTTGACACATTTGGTACATTCGTTAAAAGTTGCCGTTAAATGGTGACGTGACAATTAAGTCTAATTGCAAAGTTGATGCCATTACTTTTGTTGACTGATAATTTTACCCCATAACATTTTAGGCTACCAAAAAGCCCCACATCTCCAAATTTAGTGACGAATTTATTCTACATTGTTGCCAAATTTCAAAATTGACTTGAACAAGAACACGTGCATACCAATTTGAAAATTTTACTTATTTTATTTAAATAATTAATTTGATTTATAAACAATATTAATAAATTAAGTAATACTTTAACATAAATATAAAAAAAATTAAGAAATTTATATAATAATATTAATCTATTTAATATTTATAAATAATTATAATTTAAATAAAAAACTAAAACCCAACCTACCCACCCCACCCCCACTTTCCTCCAATTCCCAGGCCGCCGGCGGCCTGGAAGGGTTGGGGTGAAGTGGGATGGGGTGGGTGGGTTGGGTTTTAGTTTTTTTTTAAATTATAATTTTATTATTTATTATTTTAATAAATATTAAATATTTTTAATTATGTTTTAATAAAAATTAAATAGATTAATATTATTATTTTAATATAATACACTTTCTTTGCGGCCATTGGGGCAGAATCACAGGTATATATTATTTTTAGCTGAAAATCAATGGTAACAATGAACCAATGTTCCTGCAGGTCATTAATTCTTTTATGAGTAATACGAATTACATTATTACATAACACAAAGAAAATTAACTATGAAAAACTAGAAGGAAACTCATACTAGTGGGAATTGAACTGAGGACCTCTTGAAATAAAGTTTGGTCATATTTATGAATAAACATTTGGCCACATCTCTCTCCTGAAGTGAAACTTTGAGCCCCATAAAAAGGGCCTTAATGATCTTTTTTATTAAAATAATTATATGTTTAACAAAGTTGCTTCAATTATTAAAAATATAAATTGAATAACAATATACAATGTGGTACATTTAAAATGCAAACAATATTAAGGGTGAGTTTGGCCCAGCGGTGGGAGCTCTTAAAAACACTTCTAGACCTCCATTGAGATTTTTGAAGTGTTTGGCCCCAATTATAGAAATTGATTTTAGTCAATCGTGATTTTAATGGTGTTTGGCCCCTCATATCATAATCACTTTTGGGATCTCCAGAAGTTAAAAATCAACTTATTTTAGAAGCTACTAAAGTATTACTTTTGCAAAAGCTATTATCCAAAAGCAATTATTTTATAATTGAATTTTATCATAATCAATTATTGCCAAAATCAATTTTACTAAAATTAATTCTCCTATAATTGATTTTTGAATCGCTAGGCCAAACTCACCCTAAATTAGAAAAATTAACACATATACATACTAGAAGTTTAGAGTATACACTGAACATAGCTGGGAAGTACTGTCGATTATGGTAGATATTGTATTTCTCATAAACCATTATACATTGATATGCAATACAGTCAATGCCCCGATGAATAAAATAAAGTATTTACAAAACAAATATTCTACACTCTCATTATGTAAGTTGTAGTCTTCAAAGACATCGGGCTTGTATGGTTCTAGTTTGGCCCAGTCTGGTCTCAATCAAACTGGGCCAAACCTTGTTTGGTGATGGGTTTCAGTGGGTTTTGGCCCAAACCAGGGTTTCAGCCAAGGCCCAAACTCTCCAAACCAGTCCAATTTTAACCCTTTTAATATGTCAACATGTGAGATAATGATAAACATACACAACATGTGAGAAAATTTATTTTTTTATATACCAACTTTATATAATTTATATTTTAACAGTATTAATTACATTACCAGTTTTTGCATTATTTATTTTTGTCATATTATTTGATTTTTGCATTATCATTTTTTGTATTTAATAATTGTTATTAAAATATCCAACTGCAATTTTAAATGTTATATTCGATTATATTAGTTGAAAAAAATTATGTTCATCTTAATATATAGTATATATTACAACATAAAAATATGTATTAATTATCTCATTAAATACATCATTTTATTTATGGTGAAATACAGTTTCCCCCCTTAAAGTATGAGGGTGATATCAATTACCCCCTAAAGTATCACTTGTAGCACTTACCCCTCTCTGTTATAGTTTTGGAGTTTTTATTCCAAAAATACCCCGGCCTCTTTCATAAATAATAAATTTCTTTGTTAATTTATCAAAATAATTATTTCTTTATCAATTATGAATCGATCAATTCACCAAACAATATGTTTCAATTTCTTCATTTCTTTGTTTCCTTCCGCTTTTTTATTTCAATTTTTTTCTTTAATTTAGATACATTTTTTTTTTCTATCTCAATTTTTTTCTTTATATTTTTCTCAGTTTTTTTGGTGATAATTATATCATTTATTTGGTAATATTATGCATTATGTTAATGATGTTTACAATTTTGCATTCACAATTTTTATCAAAATATTTTATTGTATTTTTTCATATTATATTCGATTATATGTTGGCTAGAGTATGTGTGTCGTGTCATATATTATATATATCTTATAATTTACAAGATAATAAAATTATTAATAATTTTATTTAAATAAATAAGCATTCAATTATTTATCATCATCTAAATTAATATCACAATCATATCTAAATAAATACAACCAATTCTCAATCATTATAATATAATAACTCATAATCTCAATCATTACATAATAAAATATTATATATCAAATCCTATAAAGTTATTGATTTGACATCCACTACCTATTTTTCTTCTCCAAACCCCAACAACCAAACCACCATCCAAATCAAATCTCAAATTTTAAAATCCACTAACTATTATTTAATAATATTTTACAATCTCAATATTCCATTGAAACCATTATCCAAATCGAATTTCAAAGGTTTCGCCCAAACCTTCGAAACCACTTTTCCAAACCAAACTGAGACCAAACCCAATCAAACTACTTCCATATTATCATGTTTGACATGTTGTACCGCCACGTTTCAAAATCCACCACAAATTTTGTACAACCTAGACAATTAAAATATAAATATTATTGAATGTATAAAATGAGTTTTGTATATTATTTAAATGACAATTATATTTTACCTCATATCCTTAACCTTATCGAACAAATATTTAATTGTTTCACCATCATCGGCCATGGGGTTGAAAATACGTTTTTTGTCATTGAATCCATTTTGTAGTTCATCGTCAAAGGAACAAATGTCAATTATCATCTTTTTTAGTAGAGTTATTCGTATTTGATTGAATGAACCGCGTATGATGTGGTTGGAGATTAAGATGAGGTTTGTGCAAGTCGTATGATTACTATGTCCACATAAATCTTGTGTCATGTTAATAATCTCTTTTTCAGATGATGATATATGCACATTAGGGATGCATCTAGAACAAAATTTTGATTTAGAGATGTTTACATTTAGCTCCAAATGTTGTCAGATACTTAACATTGTCAATGTACAATCTTGGAACTGAGAAATTATATTAGTGATGTTCTCAATATTCTTAAGACAACCAGTAGGACATCAATCTTGACATCTCGTCATGGAACGAAAAAGTAAGTCATTCAAAGTGTTTATTAATTACATGATACTCCAAACACATGACTCGTGCAGTTAAATCCATTTGATGTCAGATGGCAAAATCGTTGGCTGGAAATGCGTTCTTAAGTGTTGGTTCCACATTATTGGGATGACAATTTGCATCTTCATTGCACTCGCTCCCGATAATTTTTTCTTGTTCAACATTTTCAATTTTTCTATAAGTTTTCATAATGTTTAATTGATTTGCATTTTGGATTTTTTCTGGAAAGAAATTAGGTTTCGGGACATCTTCACTCTTTTCAACATTCTCCAACTCCACCCTGTCTTGTTGTAAAGGTGTTGTGTCCTCGACACGTGAATTTTTTGGCTTATTTGTTCCATAGTTGGTGAAGAAGCATGACTATAAGTAGATATTAATACAAAGTGATTATTAAACGCAAATATTATATTACAAAAAAAATTACCTTTGCATTCTCATATCCCCCGTTTATTTGTACATTTGATGTCAATAGACCAACCCTCATTTTTGGTAAGATGGTTAACGAACGATTATTCGAAGCTTGGACTTTTTAGTGAGATGACCCATATGGGCGTACCATCACAAGGAAAACAAGTATGATTTATTTGGTTTATTACGTATGAGTTGTATTTATACATGGAAGAAAAATAAGCATCCACATATATATGTCTAAATTTTTTTTTCATGATTTGACCGTTCAATCATTTTTTCTCCCCATTTTCCTTCTTTGATATTTTCCAAATTTACAACAAAGTTGAGGTGATAGACGGGAAGATTTGGTTGGCAACCATAAAACAAAATCATGCCAAAACGTAGTACATAGACATAGTCTTGAAATCATACCCACATCATTTGCAAATTTTAAGTCTTTTGTCAAATCTGGCATATCCATTCTTTATTTTGTAACATTGAATATGTTTTTATACTTGTCCATCCCCTTGAAATTTGTAATATCCAATATGATGTTTTGATTTGATTCATAGATTCCAAGTGCACGGTAAACTGCTAAATCGTCTATATTGTACGAATTCACATTGATGGTTTGTTTATTTGATTAGGATCATCTATCCACCCAACATCATCCGATCAACCTGGTTGAATTGAACCTTAGTGAAAGACCCGAAGCAAAGCTGAATGATTTCCATTCAAATCGGTTAGTGTGCTTTTTGCATTTTTTTATCTATATATAAAAATAAGGTAATAGATAAACTATGATTAACATTTGGCAAATAATAGACAATGTTGGACATCAACAACCATTAACTTAATAATCTTATAATTAAACATGAAATCTATAAACCCTTCTTTCTAACAAGGTCTTTCAACTTGACTCTTGTTAGATTTTTTCTTCATGCAAGATTGAGATAGAGTTTTGTCTTTAGATAGTTTACAGTCGAGTGTGTGCCGTGTATGTGTATGTGTCGGCTCATTTATAATTTTTCCGACTTTAGATTGTGGCCAAAGATATCGTGAACTTTATAAGTTATTGAAGCTCTATTTGATTATTGAGTTGTTATGTATGTGAGATTTCTGAATTAATGAAAAAAAAATTGGCATCTTTTCATGGGTTTTTAGGTTCTGAGTTACGGAAGAAATCGGTCGGTGATTTCGGAAGCTCCGAAAACTGATCTAAACTGTGTTTTGGGTAACATTTTGGCAGCGCAATATCTCCGTTTATGGAGTACATAGATGCAACGAAAAAACATCTGGTATGATTTCTGTTATTTTACTCTAATTTGTTATTATTAATTCGTCTAAGGTTCTTAAAATTTCACTTTATCTTTTTTTTTTTTTTTTTTGAATTTGGATAGGATGATGCCTACCCTATTGAGGAAGCGGTGTTCGATACTGTGAAGTATTATATTTCTCCGAACAAAGACGGCGATATGGCTGTGAAGCAACATTCCAAGGTGATCATATAATTCTCGATTAAAACAAAATGGATATTTTGGGTTTCCATATTCCGACAAACCCAATAGAGGAGAATCGGGAAGGGTTTTGGCTGTTGACCCATCCATGATCGGGAAACCTGTCCCGATTAAGTTAGTTAATACAAAAACATGAGATAAAAATTAAATCTGTCTAACACACCCAAGCTCAGCCTTATGTCACGGGCCTAAACTTTCCCAAAGCATCCCGTGCGGCACTTAGCCACGAAACGCCCCCAACGATAGTTTCCGCCCCTCTGTCGGAATCGGCTAAGTCAGCCTCACTCTCGTCCCGAAGGAGGTGTCTTGAAGGAGGTTAGTTGGAATGATGAAGTAGCACACAAGAGTTGGAAGAATACTTATATTATTACTTGGATGGACTACAATTTCTTATATGTAAACTTGGAATCTCCCCTTGGTTGCCTACAAATGGAATGGGAGCTCCTATATATACAAGTTGGCATCCCTAATGGATGGTCAAGATTAATTGTAATGAATGGCTAGGATTGTGCATCTAGAATGATCCTAGCTACTAGAACTATCTACCAAACTCCTACCACTTATCTCTACATTATTCTAGAACATCCTATAATGTTCTACTAAATACTATCTACATGTTTCTAGAACCTTCTATGAGGTTCTACAACCTTCCCCATTCTTCCACACCTTCTAGAGTCTTTTAGAAGTTTCTCCAACCTTCTTGAGTCTTCTACAAGGTTCTCCATCTTTCTAGAAGGTTCCCCAACCTTCTAGAATCTTCTACACTCTTCTATACTATTCTAGGATGGCCTAGAATGTTCTGCAATCTTTCGTCCTAGTGTAGAACCTTCCGGAATGTTCCGCACATGTGTAGAACTTTCTGGACCCATCCGGAATTATGTAGAACACCCTGGAGATTTCTACAAACCTCCACTCCCCTGCTTGATTGTCCCATACATTTCTTAATTGGTTAGGTTGCCCTCCCGGCTGCCCATGGCGCGCGCCTGCCGCGGCTGTCTCATCCCGGGCCGACCATGACACCTGCCTGGTCGTCCGTCCCTGCTGCTTGGCAAGCCCGGCCCCCTGCCTGACTGCCAAGGTCCTCTCCCCGGGCCACGTCAACGCTCCCCTGAGCGGTGTCCCGTTCGTGCGAAACCTCACTCTAGGTTCCTTGGTCCCGCAATTTCTTCGACTAGGTAGGTATGTCCCGTCCCTGGCTTCCCCAGAGCCGCGCTCCCGTCCATCGGGTCTCTCTGTCGAGCCATTTTGCTCCCAGCAAAATTTCAGGGCGTGACACTTAGCCCTAACTCATTTTAACTCAACCCTTTTCAATTTTAGAGAAAAAAACACATAATTGCCTTTTTTTTATTGAATTTCGCACATGGATTTATTATAGAATAATTCTCGCTTCACATCATTGAGTTGATTACCATTATCCCTTGGATGAATATTAGTATATTGCATATACAAATATTTTCCCATTCGAATAGGATTACCATATATGATACAAACTCATAGGAATGAATAGCATATGAAGACAATCCCAAAGTAAATATTTAATTGGAAAAATACGACTAATACCAAAAAAACACATCAAGGTAAGATATTGTTAGTATCTATTGATTACAAAAGAAATTAATACAAAATCGATTTAGGGTCTGGCATGCGCACGTCGTGACAAACTACATTTCCAGTAACTTGGATTTCTTTTGCTCAAATTATTGATTTTTTTCCTCAAATTATTGGGCTTCAATCCAACAAACAAATACTGCAATACTATAAAAACTTAGTCCAACTTAACATTGTTAAAATATTACAATAATTCAAATCAACATAAACATTACATATTGTTCAATCTACATTAACCTAACATTGTTACAATTCGTTGACATTCTCGACGACGCGGCTAGGGCAAGTCTTTTTGTTGCGATTCTTACTGCCGCAGATCGAACAACTGTATTTTCTCTTCGACGTTTCACCTTCAGAAGGAATACAAGATAGTCTTGGTCTTCCGGGTGTCCTATTCACATTTGAAGGTAACATTTCTCTTGTCGCCACATCATAGGGAATTTTCCTCCATTGATCTTTAAATGGAACGGATATGATGACTTCACTATGTGAAAAAATTATGAATTCATTTGTGAAATATCTTGAACAAAGTTTTTATGGATTGCTTGTCCATGGCAGCTGCTATTGCATGCTTGCATGATATCATGTCGGTTTGAAAAATGCCGCGCGTACAACTTTTTGCACCAAGTCCACAACTCCAGACCAATTCGTGGACTACACTTTCCATATCCACATTGAATCGTTCACATATGATTTTCTCCATCCTTGGAGTAAGTTGACCACCAAACTTATAAATCGCCGCACGTCATTGCATAAATCACTTTCCCATCCTATCAATGTCGAATTCCAACATGGAACATACATGCTCCTCTCTTGCTTCCAACATCATGGCATTTATGACCTCAATAGGGTTAAACGTCATCATCTCGTACATGTTTTCACGATGGTGTGCCCTCGGCCATTTCTCAAACTTGACATCATCATCTAGCCAACTTGTGCATCCTATACTCGTGCCTTTCAACTCGACCAAACCACATTTCAAACTCCATAATCTTGTAAGCGCAAACGGCTTTCTCAAACATCTCTATTAAATCCTTAACCCTGGCAATATTTTGGATATGTTCTACATGATGTGCTAATAACACGATCCATGTTCTGCCAATGGGTAAACAATGGATACTGCGTTTTTAATCGGTACTCTTCTGTCCCAAACAATCACCAAATATTCTCTGTCTGGTATCAGCTCATGCAGTTTCTGGAGGAACCAAGTCCATCACTCCGTGTTCTCAAAGTCACCTAGCCCTCAGGCAAGCGTGTAACTATGGCGTTCACTGTCCGTCGCAAATGCAATTAGGAGGACTTCTTTGTATTTGTTCTTTATGAATGATGCATCAATTATAATCACATCTCTTAGGAACTGGAATACCCGAATAGCCTGTCCTAAAGCCACACGAACCTATTATCTCAGTCGGTATGGATGCATGTGTGCGTGCCAGAATTTGATTTATCCGACATGTAACAATATGAGGGGAGGTTGGCAAAATTTTCTGCATAACTTCCTCTAATGAGTTCTTGGGCATATTTTCCCCCTCCAAGCTTTCCAATAGTTAATGGTGACATGTTCTTCTTCCCGGAAAAAGTTCCTTATTGTTTTTGGGTTGGGTTATTTTCTAGCATCCAAGGACAGTCCCTGCACCCGAGTCCCAACCACATGACTGGATGCTTGTCTATTGCTACTTCGTTCCAACAACGAAGAAGTGTGTGTGTTAAAATATGTTTTAATCACAAAAAGCATCAGTACTTTTCTCATTTGTGGCTTGTAATTGCCATGTCAATTTATTTACGACCCACTTAACAACCTTCAATGTTGTGTTGGACCTATCAACTCTAAATTCAAAATTACGGGAAAATGCAAGTAGCTCAAGTTGATATTCTAATTCAGCTTTGTTTTAAAAGCGGTGATCGACTTCCAAACTTGACCCATCGATCCTCCTCTGACTGTCACTTGATTTCAGACAAATTCTTAGAAACTCACCACCAATCTGACTAGGCGGCTCTTTAAAGTCGCGGTGCCCGACACCTACTTGGTCAACTTCATCACTAGGTGTTTCATGTTCAACCCCTACATCAATACGTACGTGGCTCATCACCGTAGTCATCAGGGTGTTGAAATAATTTATTAACTCAAAAAACAACTAAGTGATCTTATCAGTTGAGTATTATGTTAGAAGGTTTTGATGATAACAAAAAAGTGTCATCAACTAAGTAATGAAAGCTTATTAAACCTTTGAAGATTCAATCTGACTAAATTACGGATTTGTAATACCTCAAATCCATTTGACTGCATTGAACTCAAATATGACTCATCTTTTCTTGATGCTACAAGCATGCTGCTGGGATCTCATCTCCCAATTTCTCTTCTCCATTCATATAATTCCACAAATACCCACATATATACATCCAAATAATATTTAGACAAATATTCTCAACCCTAACTCATTTCCCCATCCATTGTCGGCGGACTAATCAAAAGAAATTGAGTGGTTTTCACCTTCCTTCTTCCTTGCGCCTCATCACAGGTAGAAATTGGGTGAGTTTATATAGTGTATTAGATTTAAATATCTGATTTTTTGACCAACCCTTTCTTGATTTTTATTATATGTTTGCAGCTTCTTTTCCTTTGTGGATTCTTGCACTCAGTTTCTTGTTCCGTTGAAAATGAATAAAGGTTTTGTTCTTGTCAAAATTTGAATGGCTAAATGCAATTTCCCCAATATTACTCTGTATAAGCTTGCATATAATTTCCATCGGTTAATTATGAATTTGTGACCAAATGTACTTGAATATTTCAAATATTTTTACCAGGCTTTGTTGGTACTGGAATAGGAACATTTATGATCCCATAGGTGAAGTTGGTACTTTTGTTATATTTATTTTTTGGATTAAATTAAAATTAAAGAAAAAAAGAAGAGTAAAATAATATAGGATAATTTACTGATTTTTTAATTATTTTAGTTGAGTACACATGTTCTTGCAATGGAAATTTACTTATTGTGTACTATGTTTTGGTTACGTACCCATTTTGTTGAGTTAGTTGACTTGTATATGAACTTTTATCGTAATAAGTTAAATTGATGCATTCTTGAGGTTTGAAATATGAGGCAGTTTTGTAGTTTATATATAATGATTAATTGTATTCGTTCTGAGAACTTAATTGAATCATTTGATTGCATCCATGTGCTCATTTTGTTGAGTTATTTGGCTCCTACAATAAATTTACAGTAATAAGAATACATCAATGCATTTCTTAGAAATTTTAAAAAATTCAACACTAAATTTTGAAATACATAAAAATAAACAATACACCCATCTGATGCGGTCGAGTAGGCGGAGGATGGAGGTGATTTCTAAAGAAAAAAGAAAATGGGGTGAAGATTTGTGTTAACAAAGAAAAGTATAAATAATTGAGTTAAAATTATCAATTAATACGAACAGCTACCTCCATTACCAAAATAACACGCAAAAAGAGCTGAAGTTACTTTATTAGACGTCCAACGCCGTATTGCAGAGCACTCAATTCAGAGAAGATGATGAGAAAAAACCCTAGAAAGAGGAAAAGAGAGACAAAAGAAGCGTGAATGAGTTGAGAAAATAAAAATTTAATTATGATGGAAACGATTTATTAAATTAGCCAGAGATGTTTTTGCAATATGTAAATTTAAGGATAAAATAGACACTTCAAAATATATTATAATAAACAAAATAACATGTGCTTTTATAAATTTGCAAACACTAAATTAAATGCTTTGAGCTGTTTTTTTATTGTAGTTTGCAAACACCCCTAATTTTTTTCAAAAACTTTTTTTTGTTTACTTTCAGCAAAAGTACCTACTTCTCCTTCCGGAAAAGCATTTGCAAACTCTGCCAAAGAAAAGAAATCGTGTTAGCGGCAATGTCGAGCAAAATGATGCTAATGGCGGCGTCCCTGACCCACTCCCGTCCACTGACGTGCGCCGCCGCGTCGGCGTGCCTCTACCCTTCGCGACTGGTTCCACAACCACCGGACCTCATAAGATGGGTCCGCCGAGAAGGTGGGTTTGTGCACCCATCCGTCAAGATATCCCATCTGGAAGACGAAAAGTCCACCGGGCTCGGGCTCGGGCTCGGGCTAGTGGCCTCTGATGATATCCCAAAAGGGTCTGACTTAATTACCCTCCCATACCACATTCCACTCAAATTTGAACCCAAAGATGGAGGAGACTCCTCCGTTTTAATTAATTTAGCTCAACATATTCCTGGTATGTCTGTTTCTATATTATTTATCAGTGTTATTTTATTTTGATGGAGTATTTCTTCAAAACAAATTGTTCTGATGCCTATATTTGTTGAATATCATTTTTTGTGGGCACTTTCCGTTTTTGTGCTGTGTTCTTTCATGTAATTCATTCAGTGGGTTTTCTGTGTTTTGTGTAGAAATAAGTCACCATTGAGATTTATTGAAAAAGTAAATGTAATATTACAAGTGGGATGTACTAGAATTGTGTTATGAAAGGTGCAAATTGTTAATATGATGAGTTGTAACAAGTATATGATCATCTCTAAGTATAGATTAAAGGACTTTGTTCTTTTGTTGTTGGAGAATGATGTTGTTTCCATGTAATATAATCGAGTTTAGAGCTTCGATGCGGCTCTCATACTCGAGTTGAACTGAAGTATTGTGTTTTTCGTTTGATGTATAAATCTGTCACAAACTATTATCCACATAAAAGACTTGAAGAACTTGGAAAGCCAAATCAGAACTACACTCAAATTGTAAATTTGTAATATTAAGTAGCCAATTATATAAAACATCTTGTCACTTGTTTTTGAGGATGATAAAGTTTGATTTGGCTTGAGAATATCAAAAGAAGAAATGTTCAAGAGGAAGAGAATAAAAGAAATGGATAGAAAGAAGAGATGACAGTCTAATGCCGCTTGAACAAACGGAAAATGCCATGGACCAAGAATTGATCCATGGTCATGCTCTTCATCTTTGTTACTTGTACTCATTTTTTCCATAATTTATTCTAATTTACTAATACTATGTCAAATTAAGATTGTACTAGGTGGTTCTATATTTAATATTCAAATCACTTTTTTATCATTATTATTATTATCATATTACTAATAATTATTAGTGAATTGGCAAAGTCTTTTATGTTATGGGGATTTTTACAAATTAATATAGTTCAGTGTGAAACATAAAGAAAGTTATGCAGTACCGGAGTAACTCATTAGCAGTGTTTTCATGTTTTATGTTCTTACCTCTGTTTTCTTTTCTCAATTTTTTACGAAGTCTACTAATTTTCTTTTTTGCTTGTAGATTGATAGTATAATATCATCTTTTCTAGTCGACATACTTGTTAAATCATGGAAACTAGTCTTCACTACATTCCAACTAATTTCTGGTGATTAAACATTATTAAACATTAAGTATAGACAATTTTTTTGTAATTTTATATGTCTTAAGTAAAATTTCAATGAAGGGCAGGAAACTACTAACCCGCAATGATATCAACATTTACATGTTGCAATGTATTTCACTTGGTATTCATGTCTGTACACCCTGGACGTAGTGTGGAAAAATATTATTAGTGCAGATGTAGTCAATCTCTAATTTGAGCTTTAATAAATTGGTAAAGTTTTTAAGTTATTTTTTATTCCTAGTAGAGTTAAGAAGATTAAACACTAAAACAGATGATTTTAGGCCTTTTTACGTGGAATACTTTTGGAAAGTTATGAAAAATGTGAGATAGTTTTGTAACTTTGTTCCTTAAAAATATTAGGCTATTGAATTTTGTATAAGGAGTAAATGAGACACTTGGAGCATTTGACAGAGGAGCTGTGGGCTATGAAACTGGGATTAAAGCTTCTCCAAGAAAGAGCTAAAAAAGGTTCCTTCTGGTGGCCATACATAAGCAATCTTCCCGAAACTTATACCGTCCCCATTTTCTTCCCTGGCGAGGATATCATGAATTTACAATATGCTCCTCTTCTTCATCAGGTACTTAGTTACATTTATGTGAGATTTTTAACTAACTAATTTACCACAAAAGGCCCCATATTGCGAAAATTTCTAACTTAGATCCAGACTCATCCAAAAAGCAAGTATATTGAATTACCCCCATATTGCTTAATAAGGCCCACACCTCGACCGGTTAGAGAAACTACACTTATGCCCTTTTCACGTTTTGTACTAGGTAAACAAGAGATGCCGATTTCTTCTTGACTTTGAGAAATCCGTGAAGAATGAACTTGAAAAAGTCAAACTAGATGACCATCCTTTTGGAGGCCAATATATAGATGCATCATCACTTGGATGGGCGATGTCAGCTGTTTCTTCTCGAGCATTTCGTTTGTATGGCCCTAAACGTCAAGATGGGACCCACGAGGAAGCGCCCATGTTGCTCCCACTTATCGATATGTGCAACCATAGCTTCACACCAAATGCCGAAATTGTACAAGAAAAAGAGGCAAACTTTGAGAATATGCTTGTGAAGGTATGATGTTTCTTCTATTCTTTTTATAAAATACAAGAAAACATGATCCTAGAGTTAATTTTACGTACAAGGGTAGTTTAGTCTTTTCCCTTTTATTAGTGCAAGTTACTGATATCATTAAGTATGCTTCTTACCAGGTGGTTGCTGGATCACAGATTAAACGAGATGATCCATTGGAACTTAACTATGGCGGTTTAAATAACGATCTTTTTCTTCTAGATTACGGATTTGTAATACCCTCAAATCCATTTGACTGCATTGAACTCAAATATGACTCGGCTCTTCTTGATGCTGCAAGCATGGCTGCTGGAATCTCATCTCCAAACTTCTCTTCTCCATTACCATGGCAGCAACAAATTCTGTTCCAGCTAAAACTAGATGGTGAAAATTCCGATCTTAAGGTATATGAAATTTATATATTCATTTGTTTTATCTGAAAAATTAATTAATATTAAAATTTCTTCTATACACCGCTGTTTTCACCATCTCATCAGCATTTCATGATGAATATATATTCATATTAGCACCATTTTATTTAGATGGGAAAGTCGCACTTTATCCCCTTACCTTTGAGCTTTCGGCACATTATCCCCGAATTGTTTTGCACTAACATTATAAAGTTTAAGGAATGAAAGGTTTAGAGGGTAATATGCGACTTTTAAACATACTGTTGGCAGTGGCTGGATTTAAATGTGAAACAGTTAAAAGTTTAAGGAGTTAAGTGCAGTTGAAAGGTTAAAGGATAAAGTGCGATTTTTTCTTAGATGTGCCTATTGCCTACCTGCTAAAGGTTGTCTACTGCTACAATTTAAAAAGTTACATGGCAAGTGCAAATGCAAAATGTTTAGAAATAATGTGCAAAATGGCCTAAAGATTAGGGGCCAAAGTGCTGTATTCACTATTTAGCTCAGATTAAATTGGCGAGTTCATGGCAATTTACCGTGTGATTTGAAAAAGAGCAATTTAGCCCCCCCCCCCAACCCCTCCCTTTCTTATAATCCTATAAAAGTTTCACACCTCCTGACATTTTTAAACTTAAGAAAGATATAAATTGACAAAAATGCCCCTCTTATATGTGGCACTATACCCCTTTGTGTTATGATAAATGTGGCAGTTTACCCCCTATTTTATGATGGATGTTGCATGTTACCCCCCAGGTTACAAAAACACTTTCCATGCCCACTCTCAATTTCGGCGAATGAGATACACTCTTCAATTGAAGGAGGTAAATTGCTCATTTAAATTTTCTATAGGGGGTTTAAAATGCTCTTTTTCAAATCACAAAGAGGTAAATTGAACATTAAGCATATCATAGGGGGTAAATTGGCATTAGCTCTTAAATTGGCACTCTAGCACATGTCATCTAATGAATTGCATTCTTTTTCATAAAAGGTGAGGATTGGAGGATCAGAGTTAGTCGAGGGCCGTTTATTGGCTGCATTAAGAGTTCTCCTATCCGATGACAAAGAAGCAGTAGAAAAACAAGATTTGAACACTCTTAAATCAATTTCGTCGGAGGCTCCTCTTGGAGTATCGAACGAGACAGCTGCTCTTCGGACCATTGTTGCTTTGTGTGTGATTGCTCTCGGACACTTCCCGACCAAGATCATGGAAGATGAAACCTTGTTGAAACAAAATGTTTCAAACACAACTGAGTTGGCTGTTCGATATAGAATCCAGAAGAAGTCCGTCATTATTGATGCTATGAGAGATCTTACACGAAGGGTGAGACTACTGTCGTCGAAGGAATCGGTGACTGCTCAATAGTTAAGGTTAGGACATTCTTAATGTCGAATTTACGGATGGTTCTATTATGATTTCATCAATCTTTGGTTAAAATTTTATGTGTTGTCTTATTACTATAACGGAGAAATAGCATATTCAGTCCTATAACTTTTAAGATTGTGATAAAAATACTTTTTATGTTTTGAATCAACTCATTTGATCCTAGTCGTATCGTATTTGGTCATTTATCTTTTGTAGCATATTCGGTCCTTTTTGTTTGTGCTCAATATATTTGGTCATTTTTATTTTGAATTAAGTACACTTAGTCCTTCAATCACCATTTATGGTCTTCTATCTTTTGATTTTCTGAAAAAGTTACTTGAAAGTATAAAAGTCCATTGACACTATCAATTGCATAGTGTCATTTTTATAAGGCCAAGGTACAAGATTAAATTTGAAAAAAATAGAACCAATTTGTCGATCTCAAAAAGATAAAGGACTGTTCCATTGCGAACTAAATTCAACAGACTAAATAGCAATTTTGTCGTCCTATAACACAACAAAAAGTTCATATCCTTCATCAAATATGTACAAATCAAGACAACCTAAACAACCAAAAAGAAAACAATAAACAACAGAAAAATCTTCATATCTAAACTATGAATAACGTACTAGTTGCCTACAGAAATTGCCCTTTGGTCTAAGCCTAGCGGAGATCTCGACCGGCTGTGCTGACGGGTGCACACGTGATGGGCTGGCCTTGTCTCCGGCTGCAGCAAAGCCAAGCGGTTGATCTTCTCAATCTCTTTCTTTATTTTTCGAACTTGGATATGAATTCCGACCCCTTCGTATTCATCTTCGTCTTTCATATTGGTGGTGCTTATTTTCTTCTCCATTTTAGTAGAGAAAATCACACCTTAGAAACCTATATATATGTGTGTATATATATTTTATATTTAGATATATAATGATGAAAGATGCAATCACACGATTTCTTCATGAATTGGTGGTAAGGTTGAAATAACTACTCATAAGGGTAACTAATAAGTTTCCTTCTTACATCATTATTTGGACGGCTGGAGAATGATTTTATATCTATTTATGAGATTTTGTTTACCATATGCATATTTGATTATAGCTACTTTATTTTGTTCTTTATGTAAACAAGATCTCCAAAAAAAAAATAAAAAAATAAAAATAAAAAGATTCTTGTTATTATCATTATTAAGCTCAAACTGGAAATTGTGGTGCAATACACTAATTAAAAATTTCACTTAAGATCTTTTTCTAATTTAAGAAACTATGAAGTTACGTTCTTGATCTAATCGCAAGTTATTTATGCAATTATAGAAAAAATTATTAGTTGGCATACAAAATACATTGCAACATCCATGATTGTCAATGGGGCGAATATCAAGTCGAATATGGTCGAAGTTTGGTCCAGGTTATTAGATTTTTTTGTTGGATAAGAGATATAAAAAATTTCCACGTTGTTACGAAAATTCGTAATTTGAAATACGGAGAGATAATATGGATGTAGGTCAATTTGATCCGTATATTTGAATATAACAATAAATGAAAAATTATACATAAATATAATGTTTTATCAAGGTAAGTAACATTAATAATGTTTCATTATTGGTTCTAAAAACTGAATCTGGATAAAAGATTTACCAAATACTGACAAAATTCGATAGACTCGGAAATGTAAAAGGGAAGAAGATTTGAAAACAAAGCACTGTGCAAAATTGTACTAGATATATACCCAAACTATAAATTACTAAAACAATACAACACAAGCAGAAATTCGTATTTAGATAGATAATACAACTTGCATGCGACACAATTGCGATTCAATAGTTTGAACGGGACACACACATTTTCATATACTTCGTATATAAATAAAGCTCACTAAAATTGATTAAGAAACCAAAACATCAACTTTGTAACATTTGACAAAAATAAAAGGAAGTAATTAATCTTACTTAAACACAAGCAAACTTAGATAAAGTAGAAGAATCTTCCATGTAGATAGTTTAGTAGGTGGTTTTAACTACTTCTCCACTCATGTACAAAAATATAGAGTAGACAACTAGATCATTCTAGATGAGTCCCTAGAAATATTTTATAAATATTTCTAAGTGATCATTTTTAGCCGTTAAATCAAGTTGATCTCCCTGTCCATTTAAGGAGATGGCTAATATATATAGGGGAATGTCTAATTTGTAAATCATCAAAGTTTGGAAAAATAATAATGCATTCTAAATGTTCTTACAACCTTCTTACTTTTACAAAAAAAAATCATCAAAACCAGAAAATATGGAGTAATTAAAAGAAAACTCCATATCAAATTTTAGTATAAGAGTATCACAAAAATCAAATTTTGTGACTGCATTCCCAACAACTCCACGACCAAATTCATTTTGTAACGCCCCGACTAAAATTACTTAATTAATATTTACAAATAAACCTAGTAAATTTACATAAGTTGATTTTTTTACAAAATATAAGTTAATAGTAGCTATTTTACATATATAAGCTTCAAAATTCTAGTTTAATGCCGACGAGAATCCTCCTGGCTTCTACGCTATATCCGAGAATCTGAAAATAAGTAAAACACATTACGTAAGTTGACTTGCAACTTAGTGAGGTGGGTGTGCGTGATTCAAATAATTTCAAAGAAAAGAGCGACGAATGCCGTATAAAGTAAACAAAACAGGTATTAATGTACAGTATAAAAGGATACGTTTCGGTGTCTGTCAACTTCCAAAGCTTGCTTCCTCAAACACACCTTTTGATATTCCCTCATACACACCTTATGCATGACTAGTCGGTGCATTCAAAAACGACTTCGTATATCCAAGAGACCCTGTTCTCTCGAATATACGAGCCAGGCCAGGGGCTCATGATCGAGTTAATAGCCCGTGCTATTCAACTTAATCACATAACCGCACAAGCCAAATGGACCCAAAACAACAACAGATAAATAATTAACATAATCAACTTTTTATCCGGGTGAGATAAAGTACTACACCCGGATAAATATCAATTCAACATAGAATTATTCCAATAGCAATCAACAAATAACACATTATCACATTCCAAATTTAAATTGCAAAATCAGCCCCTTCTAAATCACACGTCAAATACCATGCATCAAACCATCAAAATTTACATATAATAGCAATTTCCTACCATTTTAGTTATAGATGGACATTTTATACCAACCCTTTTTAAAAGTTATGGAATTATCAACTACTTGATTAAAAGTTTATCAAAGTAGTAATTTTATTTGTTGAATTCTTAAAGTTTAAGAGAATTATTACTACACTTAACGAATATAACTAAAATTTAACGCACTTAAATAACGATGAGTCGAGATTAACTCCTCGTTATTTAGACTCCCACGCTCACCTTTTTCACCGGAAACTCGGATTATCAAAAGCTTGATTTACTCCAAACGATCACCTATAACATGATGATAAATTCAACGATTAAATGCGGTAAAAGATTCAAAACAACACAATTCGAAAATGAAACGGAACGAACTTCAAAATATATCAACTCGTGGGTGGCCCGACGTCGCCAGGCCACCTTCAACGGCTGCCGGAACAGCAGCATTTTGCTACTGTTCACGGCAGCATACGGCTGCCATGACAGTGAGCAAATACGGCTGTTCTCGGTGGCCAATTTTTGCTGCTGCCGCTGGCGGCATTATTGGCTGCCGAGCATGGCAGCGGAGGTGTCGAGATGTTCCGGCAATAAACTCTCTTTCTCCCCTCTTAATTACCTTCACTTTCTCCCCAAGTTTCCTATTTCCTCAACTTCTTTCTCACAATTTTCTTTCCTCTCTTTCACCTTCTTTTCTTTCCAATTTTCTTGTAACTTTCTCTCACTCACGTACACTACTAGGGGCTGAATGTGTTATGCTAATTCAAGTTCAAGAATGAGAA
Source organism: Penstemon newberryi var. newberryi (assembly GCA_030819805.1). NCBI lineage: Eukaryota > Viridiplantae > Streptophyta > Magnoliopsida > Lamiales > Plantaginaceae > Penstemon > Penstemon newberryi. The sequence goes on along the minus strand of JAUALY010000001.1, from coordinate 74,133,934 downwards.
AGAAGAAGTATTTATAGGACTATTTAGCCAATCAAATTAGTCCAAAATTGCATACATGTGGAATATTGCATGTTTCCACTAAATGTATTTAGAAAGAAAATTTATAAACAAGTGTCCCATGAGTTGTCTCCATTAGAATTAACCACATTGTTATTTTTTGGCGAAATTGCAAAAAGACCCCTGAAATTTTTTTTGAAGTTTATTTTGACCCCAAATATCAAGAAATGTACAATCAGGTCCCAATTAAAAATTCAATACTTAATTAAATTTTATAAGGCTTTGGGTTAAAATTTTAAAATTTTAGAAGTAATTTTTTTTGGGTTTTTACACATTTAGCGGTTCACATTGCCAAATTCCATCAAGATACTCGTCCGAAAGAAATAATCCTATATTCCTTACAACTAGTACAATGACTAAGCCTATAAGAAACAACTATATATCATCATCAACAAATTCTAAGCAATAAAATAAAGAGAGAATTGCATATTAACTCACCATCACAGTTGCATACAACCTCTTATTTGCATCCACTCTATTCATTGATCAAACAAAGTTAAATAGTATCATTGAGTTGAAAAGTTATGCGGATTATTGAATTTATTGTTTATAAATTCATTCGTAAAGTGGATTTAAATAAGTTTAATCCACCAAGTGAACCACCTATATGCAAATTCGCCTGATGAACAAAAAATGTATGAATTTCCTCTTAAATAATTATATTTATTAACTTTTGACATATAATAATTATTTAATGGAGCATTAAACAATCTTAATTTTACCAAGTAATTGGACATGCAGTCGTATTCATCATCATTTTCCAGAACAATGTGGTAATATGAAGTTGGTCCAATAGCTTTCCTCTCCAAATGAGTCTATTTTGCACCAAATTCTATTGAAACCACTTACAAGATTTCTCCATTCTAACAATGGATGTCCTATCTAAATAATTTACCACCGGATCCTATAAGTCCACTCGGAGTCTGTTCACATTGAGGATTAAATAAGATTAAATAAGTGGTATTTTGTATGCAGTCAACTCCATAAAAACAATAACTTATAAATTATTGTAACTCAAAAAGTTGTACTTTCTAAAGTAGTATTTCTCTAAAAGGTAAATTTTCCTAAAATTGCTATATACCTGTTAGGGAAATATAGTTGCTCAAGGAAACAAATTCCTAAGAGGACGACTCTCGCTATTCCCAACACTTATTTCGTACTACATCGTTAGTTATAGGGCACACTCGACACTTTGGCCAATACTACTATGTTTTCACAACTCAAAATAATTAAGTTTAATGTAATTAGCTAGTTGGTGAATTTGTAGGGTGCTAGTTGAAGATAGTCTTCCATTGGTACAAGGATCTCTTCATTTTACTTTAGTTGCTTTTCTAGACACGTACCGCATCGCCAAGGACGGATCCAGGATTCCAGAGTCAAGGGGGCCAACTTTTATTATCAGGAAAAAGAAATTTATATAAATAGATGGACACAAAAATGTATACTCTAAAATGTATTTTCACTATATTATAATTGTACACGATACTCATTAATATACTATAAAATAGTCTCAAATAAAACTAATATTCTTCTCATTATGAATTAAAACATTAGCAAAATAATAAATAATAAATAAACTTGTATCTTGTTTTTCAAGCTTATTTTTTACAAGATTTGCTTTATATTTCGCATATAGAACATATAAAATTATAAATAAACTAATATCACAATACACTGCTATCATATTGGTTTAAAAACCAAAATAGTTTAATTAATTAAGTCATACTAACTACAAAATTTTGTAATCTAGCTTTTAAAAGAAACCAAAAGACATTCAAATAAACTAAATATATATACATGAATAGAATTAGAAAAAAAAAAAAAGAAAAATCTTGAGAGGGGCCAAGGCCCCCCCAATTCATATAGTAGATCCGCCCCTGCACATCGCAATATGATTTATGGTTATTATTAGCGTGCTAAACTGGCAAAATCAAGGAAAAATTATAAGAATTAATTGTCAGAAGTCTTAAGACCATTAATTTGAGGGTGGATATTTCTCAAACATAGTTAGAGAAATGTCCGATACATTTTCAAGTTTTACTTTGTAATATTTCAAAAATAAGAATGATTTTTTTATATATTTATTTATTTATAATACACAAATTGAAATATCTTTGATGTATTAAATGATTGCTTTGGGCACATTATGATTTTTTTTTAAGTAATTTTGTAATAGTTATACATACTGAAAAAGATGAAGTTCTTTAATTTATTTTAAAATTTTCTAAAATATCCAGTTCAAAGTTAATTTTAATAATTGAATATCTGGTACAGCATATTATTTCTTTATTTAATATATTTTGTGTGTGTAATTATATATCTCATGTATATATTTTGTAGTATTTTATAAATCCTAAAGCTCTGTGTCGCCATATTATTATCATGTAGATCGTCATAGCCGTTTATGTAAGGTTTTGTTCAGTTTTTAAAATGTAAATAGGCTTATTAGAGTTTGTGTATTAATTACATGTAAAAATCAAAATATATGTATATATTTTAAATATAAAATTTCATATTTATATTTAATATGTTACTAGAATTCAATATTAATTTCTTATTAACATCTATATATATTCCCCACCACACCACCTTACGGCCTTACCAGCATCCCCATGTTGGCGCCTGCAAAGTGCTGGCTTCTTCAAGGCCGGCCCACGGCCCATACTAGGCAATTTAGGTTCCTAAAACCCTCAATGTGGAGGGCCCAACAATTTTATATGTGTATACATATTTTATTTTTTTAATTTAATTTAATATATGATGTATAATTTTTTTTGTAGATAGATGATATATAAGAGAGCTACAGAAGTAACCGAGTCAAATTGAATCAAACAATTAATTTAAGCTTAGTTTCAGTTTTGTTGAATTTGATTGCGTGTTTAATAATGATATTTAAACGAATTAACCATAAAATAGTTTTAATCGAGTCTAATATGAGTCGAGCTCAACTCAAGTTTAAATACAATGAGTTTTATGAATCGATAAATATTGCTCGAACTTGGTGTTTTTTTTTCCCATTCCTTTAAGAAAGTATTATTTGGTTTATATATATATATACTACCTATGTGAAATGGATGGATATCATATGACCCATTTACTCTTGGGGTGACATTTTTATAGTTTGACACTAAAATTTAGTTTATTCATATATTAGTTTTAAAGAATGGACGAAGTGCAAATAAGTTTTTGCTAGCATAATTTGTAATTGTAGAATAAAATTAACTGTGTGATGGCAGGAGATTATGTCTTAATTAATAATTATTGAGATTTTCAGCGGGTGCTTTCGTAATTTCACCTAATTCATTTTATAGAATTTTCATATTTATTTCTTTTAGATCACCTTTTTTTCTTTTTCTTTTAAGGAAATTTCTTTTAGACCGTTAAGGGAAGAATTAATTTCTTAGTCCTAAAATGTAGACATTTTGGAATTTTCGTTGCAGCCGAACTTTTATGACTGACCACATTAAGTAATTTATTAATTCATTTTTTTTAATTTTTTTTTTGTATTTTCGTACATAGTTTCTATTCACATTCTCATAGATGTTTTGAATAATTTAAGGACAATATTAACTTTTTCTTAAAAAAAAAAATTTAAACAATAAGATGCAACTCAAATTGTTCTTACATTTCATAATTATGAGCGCTTGTTACAAATTTGTTTTGCAAAATGCATGCTTAAAGAGGTCGAGTAAACTACTATATAATCGAATGATATATATTGTAAGTCATGAATTCAATGAAAAATAATCTATACGTACCTAAATGATGAAATCAAACCCATCAAAATTCAAAAATCTTTAGCAGACATCTCAATCTTGTATCTTTGTCTCCATTGAGTTTATTAATTGTAAATCAATTTTTATATCATCAAATTGGTCACACATTACAACAATTGGGACATAATTAAAGTATGTAATGTCCCCATCAGTTTTGTTAGTGATCAGCATCCATGCAAACTAGCTTTATATATATATATATATATATATATATATGGCATTGACATTAAATTATAATTTAATTTTAGTAAGAATAATATAATCTTCTGTTGAATAAAATAAATGAGTGTTGTGTTATCTCTTCGGTCTACACTAGTTCATCTTAAATAATAACATAATGAGCTTCTCAAAAAAAAAAAAAAAACAATAATGAGCCCTATTTTATTTTATTTTTAATTTGGTACCCCTTTTTATCTTTGAGAACATAAGAAATTGCCTAGGAGGCTAGGAGGTTCTTGAGATATAATTTGTAAAATACACCCTGGGTTCCTTTTAATTAGTAAGTGCACCTCTGTATTCTATTTATTGGTACATAGTACCATTTCGTGTTAATAAATAGAAGAAAAGCTAAGTACTCCTAGTACATGCATGTTAGAATTAAATAAAAAAATTCAAATAATAAGTACTAAAATATACTTACTTTATTTCTATGTATACTTCTATATTTGAATTGGGATAATATTATCAAACAAAATAATGTTTTTCTTCAAAAAAAAAAAAAATTATAACTTTGGTTTGAGTTAAAATATCAAAAGTATATGATTTTATTTTTGTTTTAGTATATGATCATATTATGCATTAACGTCATAATTTGAACATCTAAATGTTATTTCAAAGAAAAAGAAATCGTTCACCCCGATTAACCGCGCGTAAATACATGAATTTTATTCCCGAGTAGAGGATTAATGTCATTACTACATTTCAAGAACATAAAAGAATATATGCTTTATAGTTATGTAATATGACACTAAATGTGAATTTGTTAATTAGAATAAACATGTGAACTATTTTGAAAAATAACCCTTTTGAATAAAGAAGTCATCATCAATGTCATAAGGTATCCATAAAGTGAATGATATCTACAAGAAGAAAGAGCACTTTTTACAACATGACAAGTAGGTGCATGTGTGGAGAGATTGTGGAATCTTAATTTGTTCTTTTATTGCCTTTTTTTTTTCACGAAGCAAATTCAATTAATTCCTATCTAATTACCTTCTAAGTTTTCTTGTGGGATTGGAGAAAACTGCAATAAAGGTAATAATTAAAGTGAAAAAGCATCCAAAACAAAAGCTATTTTTTACCCATCGATGCTTTTCAATAGTGTCTTTCAAGTTTTCCTTATTTACCACCTGCAAATGTCCAAAAGCAAAATTGTTGGATTAGTTTTACAATTCAATGGTTACTTATATATTTGACAAGATGCTAAATAAAATTAATTTATTATTGTTATTTAAAAAGACACAACATAGGTCAAACCGATACAAAACAAGTTTAAAGATCAAAACGAGACGATCCAAGTCAAACTTGTCACCAAACAGGTTGACTAGGTATAAAATGGGTTTTGTTATACTTTAGACCCTATGCAAACCGTTCATTTTCAAAATGAGCAGACACATCGAAGTTTGGGTGAGTCTAGTCCAGGTCCACTCGTTAGAGTCACTTTATTTGGGTAGGATCCGGAAAAAAAAAGGTGTGAGAGGAATTGGGTCGGCGAAAAAATTGAGAAGATACGTCGAGTTTGGAATTGAGTCGTGTAACAAAAAAAATTAAGCGTGTATTGAACAAGTTTGGGTTTAAACAGGGTATTTTAAACTCATGTACCGGGTCTACTGCCGAGAACAAATTGGTTGTTAAAATAAACCCAAAAAAGAAAATTAAATTGCTAAAATATAATAACCCAATAAAAATGTGGAGATTAGCCTTAAATACCTTTCTTGTCACACAATTTACTCAAAAAAGAGAGGAAAACAATGAGCACCGCAACACCAGCAACTATACCAATTATAATGGCAAGTGTTTTCTCCATATCATCATCATTTCCTGCAAATCAAGAAACCAAAAAGAGGAAAAAAGTAAAAAAATTGGTACCTAGCCTGTAATTAAATAACCAATGGTCTGAAATTATTAAGGCCATCTCAATATGTTATGTAATTAAAATTATAAAATACTCTACAAAATACAAACAAAAGGCAGTTCGTAAAAAAATCGAAAGACAAAAAGATCATTTACATTTTAATTTTAAAAAGGCATTAAGTTTTAAGTGAATAAATGAACCTGCTAATCAAAAATTAATTGCGGGACCAAATTGAAAATTGTACAAATGCATCCGTCAATTATGAATAAATTGCTCAGTCAGAATCTTCAAATTGAAATAATTGCGGGACCAAATTGAAAATTCACCTTATCTCCAAAAGCAAAAAAGAGGAGGTAAGATTCCTCTGCAACTTTTTCCTTATCTTAATTGTCAATGTTAGTTGTTATATCACTTTTTAATCCAAAATTAGATATGTTGGCAAGCAACGTCTAAAATTAAAATAGACCAAAAATTATTAATAGAGTAGTTACGTTGAACACAATTAATTATTCTCAACTTCTGTTAGGTGGGCGTTTTATTTAATTTTTTTTTTTCGCAAACATTGGATACATTTCTAGTGTAACACGTAAACGTAATGACATTATTTTTTATATTATATTTGACTCATATTCCACTATTGCGATAATAATTCATCATTTTCTAATTTGATTTTGAAAACGTAAAAGTTCTAGGCTTAGCTTAGAAGTAGATTAATTCTTGATGAAATTTTATTATTAATATTACTTAGTACTAAAACAAAAAGTTGATACCAAATTCGGAAAGTTCTAATTCAAAAATAAACCTAATTGATATTACCAATGTATATAATATACATATATATACATATATATACATACATGTTTTGTGGTAGTTAATTTTATACTTTGTGTTGGTCCTTCGCGAATATAATCATAAGAATTAGTTGTTACTTAAGAAATACCCAAACTTTGATTTTACTAGCTATTAAGCAACCAAAACAATTTTAACATTGATAATACAATAATTAAAGGAAACATAAAAACATGGAAAAACTGTATTTTAGCCCCCCAATCTGATTAGGAACAGTTTTGATCATGCACTTTATAAAATTGTACTTTTAGTCTCCAATAAAAAAATAAAAAATTGCCCTTTGGTTTTCCTCACATCTCGTGAGATCAGAGTGTAAAACGAAGACAATCATATGACGATCGTGCATGCTAAAAATAAAATTGTATGGGCTTTATACCAAAAATAGTTTAAAATATAAACCAAAAGTGCAACTTTATAAAATACCTCTTGCAGAAGTGTAACCACGGGTCGAGTACCGCGCATAGCATTTACCCAAGAACATATCCCCCCAAGCTGATCCCCCACACTCACTTCTCAGCCGTCCGATCGCCTCCAACAAACAATCCTGACACTCCCCCACACTCAAATCTTGTACACACTGCACCACACCTTGTACTTTCCCTGACCCACCAACTCTAAAATACTGCCCAGTACCACTTGTTAGATACGCCAGCACAGCATCCCTCTGATTAAACAACTCCGAATCGTACCCAATCGATGGCCCACATTTATCCAACACCACACTTTTGTCTTCAACACCCAAAAATGAAACATTATCATACCTAACAAGACACCCCTCAAACTGCAACGCGCCACCCGACGCACCACTGCAGATGGCCCCGAGTCGGGCGACGGAATTGGCGATGCATTCATGGCAATCAGAGCTCGTTAGGTCACCGCGGCACTGGTAGAGGCCGTAAACGGCGTCGTTTTGGGTGAGGGAGATTTTGAATTTGTTAAAGTTTGAGAGGGAGGCTGAGTTGACGAACGAGGCGAGGAGTGAGTTGAGGTTGGATGAGTAAGGGGTGGAAGGGTTGTACTTGATTTGGGAGCATCCGGCGTAGATGAAGTTTTCGAGGGTAGAGTTTGAAGGGTTAATTAAAATTGTATTGAGTGATAGGAAAAATATTAGAGTGGAAGAGAAGTGAAGAGCTTCAGCATGCATGTTTGTTTTGATCATTGGTGTGTTGTGTGTGTTTGTGTTTTTGTGTGAGAAGAGAGACAAAGAAGAGTGGAATAAAAGACACTACATATTACACCTAGTGGAGTGTGGGGGTGGGGGGGAGATGGGGATGGTGGATAGGTTACGTAACGGAGGAGGCCAATTGAGTGATGAGATGAGATTATATTTTAATTTATATTATGCACTATGAGATAAACAATGTTCTAGAGATGAAAATTTTAAAATATATAGGAGTATTATTTTCATTTTTTTTTATTTTTTTTTTGAGGAATTAGGAGTCCTAGTAGTTAGTAGGAAGGTTGTTACGGAATTGACTGCACAAATATATTTATATGTCATGTATATGTGTGATTAGATAATTAACATTTATGCATAGGAGACTTATCAATTTTATGATGAGTGTAATATAGTTATTTTAAGATTAAATAAGTATGACCAGTCTAGCTAAGTAAATTTATGGGATTATTTTAAGCTACCTCAATCCACATGTATATGGGTGACACCAGTAGGGGCGAAGTTATTATCAGGGTTTGGACAAGAATTTCTCGGATTCCAAACGATATCCTTTGTCTTTTTTTTTCGAGGAATTAATGACTTATTTTTTACTTAATTTAATTTTAAGGTATCGTCAAACACATTATGTGAACATCTTTCTTAGCGAGAAGTTGAAGTTGAATTTGTCATATTGTTGGAGCTAGTCCATTCAAATATATTACACATCAACTGCCACCCATATTTGTACTCTGATTTTCACTAGTATATAATACTCCTTTTGTTCAAATACTTTTGCCCCAGTTTGATTTAGCTTGGAAAATCAAATAAAATTTGTGAAATTGATTCTTTTCAAAATATTTTACTTTTCCCATTTTTTTTTTTTTTTTTTTTTTTTTTGATAAATGAAGAGATTAAGTTTCGTATAGGCTATAAGTAGATTGGTGGTGTGGAATTGTTCAAAGGAGTGCGAGTTTTGAGGATGGCATTTTGTGGGGGCTCCCCTAAAGTAATGTATTATATTGTTTATTTTCATGCTATAGACTATAGGTATTTGATTAATTGACTTCTAATATTTTGTTTATTTGAAACCAATAATAGACACATATATATAAGATTTTATGTCCGAAATGCTTACATAGACAAATATCATGTCTACGTAGACAAATTTTATCTCTATTCTTATTTTTAATTAAGAGAAATACACGCTAGTCATTTTAATTGACTATAACTAGATGCAACAATGAGTAGGTGAGCTATGTGTATAATTTTTCAATAATTAATCATTCTACAATACAATCTAACCCAAATAATAGTTATATTTGGTTTTATGGAGGGTGATGTTTAACTGTTTTGAATGAAAAAAAATACTCAACTATCCCTCACTCGTCTCCATTATTCTAAGACAGTATTTAGCAAGAAAACAAGACAAAATTAATTAGTTGAACTTTCATTCAAAAATAATTACCTTGATTGATTCTTGTGGGTAGGGGTGTAAATGAGTTTAGTGGTGCCGAACGATATACTATTTAAGTTTGGTTTGAGTTTTGTATCGATGTTGAAATTGTGTTTGAGTTTGATTTGATTGTTAAACGAATATACCTCAATTATTGAGTAGCTTGATATTTTACATATAATTTGTCAAAAAAAATAGTGAGTCGAGTCGAGTTCGAGTTCGAGCCGAGATTTAAAAGTTTTCAAAGGAAAAATGATATGCAAGTTTGTTTGATTTGTGTGATGAACCAAGTTCAAATGAGCTTTTATTGAAAGAGAATATCGAGTAGCTTGTTTTGATTTCCGAGCTAGCGAGGATCTTAATACAAAATAAATAAATAAATAGAGCAGTTCCATTTTTAGTTTTTCTGTTTCCTAAAGGTATTCTCGTATTAAATCTGACTTAATTTCTTTCGAGAGAATAGCCCAAAAAGATTATCAATTATAACGTAAACATGCAATAGATTACTTCTAGGACTGAAGTTGAGTATAAATAGATTTATCAGTAAATTAAGATTAAATATAAATTATGTTTGTTCTACCACAAATGAGTATTTGTAATACCCAAAGTTTTACTCCCTCCGTTCCATTTTATTTTTTACTTCATTAGTTTTAGTATCCGGTCAAATTTTTCAATTTTTTAAGTGACTTATCATGTTAAATTATTTACATTTGTGGTGTATTAAACCTTTTAAATATTAATATATATGGTGTCATATGATATTATCAACTTAATAGTGAATATAATAATTAAATTATTTATTATAATTTTTATAAAATTAGTCAAGTTGACTGGTCAATTGTACCAAATGATAAAAAAAAATGGGACGAAAAAAGTATTATATACGGCAATTAAATCATTGAATGTTGGGCCTTATCAGAAAAAATAAATCCCCTTGCCCACCCACCACACTCCTAACCCCTAATAACCATTTTATATGGCCCAACTCAACCGCAATGAATTAGGAATGTCAATGTATTTGATTCAGGTTGGATCAAGTTTGATTCAGATCCTAACCCGATCCATTTATGTAGGATTGAATTTGGATCAGATTTGGATCTTGTTCGAATCTAATTTTTTCAAGTATGAATTAGACAAATATCAAATTTTTTCAAATCCAATAAAACTTTCACTTTTAAAATTTACACCAGTAGTTTTTTCATAAACAAGTTTGTTAACTTTACAATTTTTTTTAATTTAGCTCACACGTTCAAATATTCATGTTTTGGATGAAAATATACATAATGAAAGTATGAATGAATTATTAGTTACTATCTTCTTAAACTAATGCTACTATTAATGTTATTTATTTTAATAAAATATTACATATATATATATATATATATATATATATAACTTTTTATTTATTGTGCAATACGTATCAGATCGATCAAGATCCATATTCTTTGTATGTGTTTCGAATTGCGAATATTTATAATCGAATCTTTAATCGTATAAAGATTCTAATAAATCGAAACATATTCATATTGAAATCCCCCTATGACATCCATCCCTAAGCAAAATACAGTCCTTTAAATTTGAACCCACTAGTAAAGCCCAACTCGCATCCCATGGAACCCAGACTACAAAGAAGCCACTCCACCTACCCTTACCCAGCAAGACAGAAATCCCACCCATTTTACCTGATTACTCCTTAAATTAAGAAAATTCCAATAATTAAGTGGGATTGAGAGACCGGTTAGCTAGATTGCACGGATACGGATACGGCGATACGATAAAATATGATATGAATAACTATTCATGCAGACATCACATGAATCCATTAAATATCATTCACGTGATGAAACAAAATTATGTCTCTCCCTTGTCGTTCTAATTCCCACTAAAACAAAATGAAAAAATAAATCAAAATTACCTTAGCTTTTTTTATCACTAGGAAAAAAAATCAATCTCTAAGATCGCAAAAATAAAAAGGAAATGCGGAAAAAAGGACAAAAAGAAATATTGTGCAGAGAATCTTACTTGATTGATTTTGATCTCTCAATCTTGGGTTCCATCTAATTAAACCTCGATCTCATGGTCATCATAACCTTAAATTGAACAAAACAAATCATTCCATTACCATCTGCATCTACCCCACTTATCATCTTCTTACATTCAGCCAATGTGCACTCTTCTCCCAAACTCTTCAACACATTTTGCAATTCCTCTGCATAAATCGAACCATTCTTATCTACATCAAAAACCTAAAAAGCATCTTTCAAATTTTCCAACACTTCATCAACGTCTTTTGCATTTAATTCAATAAATTCATGGAGATCAATGAACCCATCTCCATCAGAATCAACCTTTCGAATCATCAATCGAGTTCTTCATTAATTGTAGCAGAGTGACCAAGGCTACGCATTATAGATCCGAGTTCGGAAGCAGAGATCTTGACGTCGCCATTGACATCGAATTTCTTGAATACTTGTTCGAGTTCTTCTTCAATCCGGACATGTGATGAATTAAGAGATGGAGATCTTGAATTTATGGGTGTTTGTTGAATTACAGTGAGAGGGAGGGCCGTTATTCTTTTTCCTATTCAAAAGAGATTTGAGTCCCATGATTTGTTTATAAAATCCAAAATGGTCCTTAGCTAAATATCCCGAAATATTGTCAAAGGTAAGAATTTCACTTAATTTTAATCTATTAAAATGAAAACTTTGATTTACACCTCTACATGTGAATATTTGTTGGTATAAATTAGAGAAGGTTTTGAAGATGACAAAAAGGCCATAATGGTTTTGAAGATCAAAAGGTTAAGTCATCAACTAAGAACAGCTTAGTGAAACCTATCTCAAGGTCTTGAAGCGAAGTAACCGAATCAGCCGAGTGGGATATCAGATTGGTTATCATCAGCCGAGTCAAGATAGATGTGTTCATTCTTGAATCAGCCGAGTAGCCATCAGCCGAGTGATCATCAGGAGAGTGGTCATCAGCCGAGCATTCCCATCAGCGAAGTGAAGTCGGTGAAGTAAGCTTATCAACGGTGACCAACTGAGTGCATTAAATGCGACTGGACATAAAGTGAATATCCGTATAGCAGAGTGTACAGAAGACAGTCTGCAAAAGCAAAAGCTGCCGTCAGAGAATAAGACCGTTACTCAGGATTAAAGAGTAATTTCGCCTTCCTTCAACGGGCTGAAATTCAAATCCGGGAGTATAAATAGAAGACTGACTGAAGATCTAAAGAGAGACTTGCAAAATTCAAGATCACATCTATAGAGCAAGATCCATCAGTTGAGTCGTCTGATCGTAAGCGAAGTCATTTGTTGACGAAGCTGTTTGTTGAAGAACAAAGATCATTCGTTGCCTGTCTAAGTGACTGTCAACTGAGAAAAGAGAGAGGAGTGTATATCCATCTGTGTGAAGTGATATAGCTTCTTAGTGTAGGTTTTCTTTGTGACCTCCTATACTGAAAATAGCATGAGGAGTGTAGATCCGTCTAAGTGAGTGATCTAGCTTCGTAGAGTAGGATTTCTGTGTGATTTCTTACTGCGCACTTGTGGCCACATCATTTGTTGTTTGGCGCAAGCATTGTATACTGTTAACTTTGTGTTTTCTAGTATAACACAAGATCTGTGTGACTTGGAAGAGTGAACTAAAGGATTTTCATCCATATGACCACTATAAAAATTATGTGTGTTTGATTTACTGCTTTACTTTGCATGTTTTCAAAAGAACTCAAACATACGAACTGAACCAAAAGATTTTAAAAAGGAGTTGTAAAAACTGGGGATAAAATCTTTTGTGTGAGAAAACTTAAAGAGGAACAGATTGGTTGAAAAACACTTGACAAATCCGCTGCCAACTAGTTTCTAAAACTCTGATACTTCATCTGAATCAGCTGAGTGAAATCAGATGAGTGGTCAACTCTGCTGCTCAAAGCTTTGTGCGCGAACAGCTTAGTAGTCTTACGAATTTTCGATCAGCTTAGTCTGCTGACAGAAAAAGTTAGAGAAAAAGTTTTTAAAGTTTTCAGAGGTCTATTCACCCTCCCCCCCCCCCCCCCCCCCCCCCCCCCCTAGACCTCATTGACCACTTTTGGGACCAACAATATTTCTATGTATCAAGTAAAATGGAAAATGTTAACAAAGAATCAAGACTTCCATTAAACTACGATGTTATAAATATTTATAATATGAAAGTAATTAGATTGACAACGACTGACATGTAGAGAGACACGCCACTGGACGGTGTCCTAAGAAAGTAATTGCCTCCCCTTGTGCGGGTTATGACGGTTGATCACAATCCCAAGATAAAACCCATAGGTCACACCATCACAGTCGATGTCTTCACGTACATGAGCACGATCACTGGAAGGCAGGCGAACAAGACCTTGTCGATTGCCCAAGACTATAAGAAATACTTCAATATTATACCATAAGCTAGTGCGTAAGTATTCCGTATTGTTTCATTAGTCAATAGGAAGGTTATTGTCAATATTCTAAGTGAATAGTGGGTTTAATGCCAATCTTCAAAATTAACGGGGGGTTATTTCCTGCAAAATGCATGGAAGGAGTTTTCCGCCAATAAAAATTACACAGGAGCTTTGTTAATATAACATTACTGGAGGATTTTTACTGATTAGACTAAATAGGGATAATTTTGCATTTCACTCAAGTAAAAAATGGCGTTGAGCTAGCAACAATATCACCTTAAAAAAGAGCAATTAGAAAATCATCCTTCTAAACCTTAGTACAAATACCAAAATATCCATATCCAAATCTAACTCCAACCATTTCATGTATCCTTGATCAATATCAATCCAGATTCATTTTAGCAGACAAAAGGTACACTTAATAATCTAATCAAACCAATCCTAATTAGTAATTAATCATTAAAAACAGTTACTTTGTACTCCATACACCTTTTAACCTCTAAATTTGAAAAAAGTCACTACTCTTATGATCAGAATAAGAACCTGAAGGCCTCCACCTAAAACTGCATGTGTTCCTCCTGTTATATGATAAAATCCATTGTTAACACATTTCAAGAGTCTCAAACTTAAAACCAAAAAGAAAAAAGAAAAAACAGCAATTTATATTAGAAATAATGTACATTTATGTAGAATGAAATACTCATATTAAGTTCAAATGACTTCCATAAGATCAACAACAATTTCAAAACATGATATAAGAGAGGAATCTCTCTCCAAATTATTTGAGTAAGAAAACATTCCTTTGTATTAGTCCCAAAAAAAACAAATGTAATTAGTTTGAAAAAAAACAACCTCAATATAGAAAGTCAATTAAAAAAAGGTGTACTTAACAGCAGGAATGTAACCTCTCAAACAAAACATCAGGACATGACAGTTAAGAAATTTAAAATTAAGCATCCAAGGAAATTAAGATTTGGAAGTTGCAACATGAAATATGATCCACAATTCCACACCTCTTCCTGCATTGAGCCAAATCAAAATATATTTGACCCCTCAATATACTATTGACAAACCAAAATTAATATATTCGGTAAGAAGACAAAGTCCATAACATTTAATATATCTATCAACACAATCAGCCAAACAATAAAGTAAACACCAATCTAGATTTTTCAACATATAGCTAGATATCATACTAATGAATGAGCCCTCTTTTAAATTTACCATTTAATCACCATGGACTAAATTCAGGATTAAGCATTGAAAGAATTTTCGTAAAAAATCTTACCAAGTTTGGTTCGAGATTTCTTCACGGTGAGTCGGGATTCATATGAAAACCTACACAGACAATTTAGTCAAATCAGTCATAAGAATGCCATGAGAATGCTACAATACAAACGAAAAAACATGATAAATATTGATAACGGATAAGAAGAAGAAGAAGAACTTCAAGTCTATTGGTTTTTTAGTTATCATACTCCGTTTCTTTTTTTCCTTCTCTCAGTTATCCTTTCTTGTTTTGTTTTATTTGACCATCCATTCCAGATTTCTAACAAATTACATGTATGTTCCCCTTCTTATCCTCCCGTTGCCATCATTACATTTACATATATGAAGATGTAAAGTCTGCATTTCACCTCCAAGCTTAGCCTAAAGTCTGCATATCGCCTCCAAGCTTAGCCTAACTCAGGTGCAACATGCGTTAGTGTCTCGTGAGGCAAGGGGTGGATGCTCTAGAATTAAATCAAATAATCTTGACATTTTTCCCATCATTTCTTTCTCATTTTTCATTTTTTGTACCATCTATATTTTCTTTTTTCCAATTCAAAATGTTTGATGAAGATGGAAAAGTTAAAAGTGTAATATAGTATTAGTAGAAGTGTAAAAGATAGACGTCATCTTTCTTTTAAATTTGATCCCCACACAAAGGCATTTTTTTGAGGCATTAGATCAATCATATCTAAAGCCCATCCAACATATATATATTTATATGCGCCTAACAGACCTCAATCATATATAGAAGCTCACATTATAAACTAATGTTATATTCTAAATATTTGACTAAGCAATCGTTGAGAAATACTGCGCCTTTTCTCAAAAGTAAAAAGAAGGGAATAATTGTGTCACACTATAAAGATGAGACAACCTTGAATAATAGTGAAATAACCAATTCCAAAATCAACTTTTTAGCAATAAAGAGGTCGGAGCAGACACGTTACCATTCCCGAAGACTCGGGGACTTGATCGGAATGCCACAATTTCCCCTCCCATGCCATTCCTCATCACCTCGTGTTTGATAATGGGTGCTGTTTTAGAAAAGAAGAAGTAAAGTTAGGACCTAACCTACATATATTGTGATTTCTTCTACACAGAATACGAAAGAATTATTTTGAATCTTCAAAATATATATGGTTTTTCAATTGAGTTGTGATCCAGTAGGCGAACGCGATGATTTGTTTTTGCTGTTGTTTTAGTATTATTGGGATTTTGTAGCAATAGTTTACCTATCTTCATTTTGGTGTGTACAACAACACCATGGAGAGTTTTCCTTGTTTCGATTTCATAGAGCAGCCCTCCCCATGCTGGATTAATCCCTGAACTGTAATAAACTTAACTTTTAAACATATTCTTAGTAATATAGATCAATTTCTAAAACAAAGAAAAAAAAAGATTCTTAGTATTATCTCTCTCTAAAATAACTAATCATACCATGTGTTAATTCATCTTGAAAGTGGTTAAAGTCCACCACAACTGTTGAAACTGCATTCCTAACAACTCCACGACCAAATTCATTTAGCGGTTCATATGCCAAATTCCATCAAGATACTCGTCCGAAAGAAATAATCCTATATTCCTTACAACTAGTACAATGACTAAGCCTATAAGAAACAACTATATATCATCATCAACAAATTCTAAGCAATAAAATAAAGAGAGAATTGCATATTAACTCACCATCACAGCCGCATATAAAACACTTCGTAAGATGCACATCTTCAAAAATTGTAGATAGTAAGAATCAGGGGTAGGTAATAATTAATACAATGAACTGCATAAATGTTTTAATTACCTGCCACCCATAGCCCATTCATTACTTTATCGACTAGAAAACGACAACGTTCATTCCACGTCAGCATTTCAGGACCCTACTCCGGAGGTAAAAGTGGACCATCTACTTACTCACTCACATACAACGTATGTGAGTCGGCTAGAAAACCTCTTGTTTTCCTCCACTCTATTCATTCAATCAAACAAAGTTAGATAACATTATTAAGTTGAGAAATAATGCGGATTCATTCGTAAAATGGATTTAAATAAGTTTAATCCATAATGTGAACTCACCTACATGCGAATCCGCCTGAAGATTTGAAAATGAATGAACTCCCTCTGAAATAATTACATTACATTAATTATCTTTTAACATATAATAATTATTTATGGAGCATTATATTAACAATCTTTACCATTTGCCAAGTAATTCGACATCCAGTCGAATTCATCATCATTTGCCATAACCATGTAGTCAAGTTGAAGTTGATTCAATACCTTTAGCTCCACAGGAGTCTGTTGTGCACCACCCAGTTTTGTTGAAACCACTTACAACATCGCCCCATTCTGACAATGGATGTACCATCTAAACGATCCGCAAGTGGATCCCATAAGTCCGTTCGGAATCTGATCACATTGAGAATAAAATTAAATCAGTGGTAGGTTATATGAAATTATTATAATTCAAAAGGGTCATTGGCACTTTGCACCCTTAAAATAGGTAAATTAGGCACTTTGCACCCTCTGATTCTGATAAACGCTGCACTTTGCACCCTGTGTAGTTTCCAACAAAAATTCCCACCGGAACAACAAATTTCACTATTCAGTCATGAGTTAAACATGTAACTAATAATTAATTACATTGGAACTGAACAAGCGCAAGGGTTGGTAAATCATGTAATTGAGAAATTTCTTTGAAACTAAAATATCGGACTTTTTTTTAGCATAATATCAAAGGTTTTTTAGTTTATTTATCAGCAGCTGGAGGGCATGGTGGCGTGGTGATAGCAGCCACCATCTGAGATGGAACTAGGGGTGCAGACGAAGTGGGACGGAGAGGCAGTGGCCGAAGTGGTGTAGAATCGATGATGATTTTGACGATGAGTTGTTAATCTTGGTGTTTTCAGGTGAGAGAGTGTACTTGAGGGGTTGATGATCAAGCTGACTACCAGCACCAGACAAAGAAGTGAAACAGCTGAAGGTTTGCCCATTGATGAAAGACAAGTAATTTTCATGAAAGCCATATTCAAAAATAGAAATTTCAAATAGGCCATAGGGTAATTTACAATTTCTTTTCTCTTTATTTTTAATATAAAAAATAATGAAAAAATGTTAATAACCTATTAATAATTGCAACTTACCCCCTTATTCTTTAATCAAAACAAAACACCCTTAATCAAAACACAAAACAAAAAAACAAACTCCCTCCCAAACTCAAACTCTCTCAAACACATCTCAAACACAAAAACTCTCTCAAATTCAAAATCCAATTTTTTCGAGAAATTCTTGCAAATAGGAGATGGCAAACGTATTGGAAATCGATGGGGCTCAGAGAAACGATGAAGAATGGCCGTTTGGGGTAAGTTTCGAGCCTTCTTCTCCAATTCCGATTCGGTCTTTTTCAATATGTTCATGATGTTTGGCGAATAGGGCTTCCAAACGCCAAACGCCATGAACATCTTCAAGGCGTTTGGGAACAACAAACGCCATGAACATCTTCAATCTGTTCATGGCTTTTGTTGTTCCCAAACGCCAAACGCCAAATGCTTCACGAACAGATTAAAGGCGGTTGATGTTGTCAAACGCCAAACATCATGAAGCATTGCGTTTTTAACTTTTGGTGTTTATGACGTTTGGCGTTTGGAGCACAAACGCCATGTTATTTGGCGTTTGGATGATTACATTGGCGTTTGCCTTCCCAAACGCCCTCTGTTTTGGCGTTTGGATAATTACATTGGCGTTTAACTTCCCAAATGCCAAACGCCAAAACAGTAAGAGTTCTTTTACTCACATTTTTGTGTTGTTGTTTATTTTGTAGGGATACGTTTCCTTACCCACGTCGGCCCTGCCACAATTACCTCCCTTTCACTATGAAACTGTGATCAACATTGGAAGGGTGACACAACGATCGGCATGGAGTGAACTTTCGGCTATGAAAGATATGTTAAGACCACAACATCTGGTGATGTTAGTTGCTTACCCCCAGATTAGGAGTTTTCTACGCCTAACCGGAAGGGGCAGATTTAAGGCAGCGGTCTTGCACAATCTGATGCTCTGAATATGTCGAAGGGATGTAAAACTGAGTAGGTACGAATACTGGTTTTTGATACATGGAAAGACAGTCAGATTTGGTGTAGAGGAATTTAGCCTGATATCGGGGTTGCAATTTGGTAAATCGAGTGATGATGACGCCCAAACTATCGCTGAAGGGGGAACCTTGAAGAATAGATACTTTGGTCAGTGGGGGAAAACGAAGGTTACCGTTGCACATCTCAAATAGAAGATTATTGCGATGTTGAATCGCAATGCGAATGATGAGGATATCTGCAAGTTATTCTTCGTTTGGATGCTATCAGCAGTGTTGTTACATACACGGCCCACCAAAGTGGTTGAAAACTATATTTTCGTGGTAAGTAAAATTTAATTTTAATTTTATTATTTCTTTAAAGTTTTAAAAATAATTTTTTATAAATTTGTTTATATTGAAGGTATGTGATAATCTCGAGGTTTGCGAGAGGTATCCTTGGGGAAACAAGATCTGGAAGGTTACTTTAGATGAACTTATTGCACATATATGCTCCGACCACCGAAAACTATATTTTTTTAGTTATTTTATTTTGAATATGTTTTGAATGTGAACTGTTTTGGATGTTGGAAGCCATTGAAGGCTTGTCCGATGCGGCCAATTGTTTTCCAAGGAACGATCCAAATGTTCCTAGATATCCAAGAATGTTACGTTGGGATATCGGGGGCGGTAAGTGGCCCAACTGTGATGACATGGACGAGTTCTTTGGTCAGGTTCAGGTATGTTAATCGTAATTATTACTAAATTTTTTCCGACATATCACTTGAAGTATTTATTTTAAATAATTTGTGTCTTTTTATTTTTTTCGGGCTGTGATCCCACGGCTAATGTCGGATAACACGGAGTCGATGATGGCCTATTATAGGTTAACAAAAGATTTTTCCGATAGAGTTAGGCCGAATAACTGCATTCCAAGTTATCATCTACTGACTGACTATTTCAGAGATCATTATATGATTGTTCGGGATGATGGGGGAAATCCCGAATGCCTCAACCGGCCACCCAGCCAAAAAAATCATGCCCCTGATGTTGATGCCCCTGCTCCTATTACTGTTCCTGCCCCTGTGCACCGACAAACTGGAAGTAAGCGTCTCCGAAGAAACGATGGTGCCTCTAGTTCTCAAGTTCAACCACAATCATCTTCGGAACCAAGGAATGAAGAATTTCCTATCTGGGCACATGATATGGAGCAGAGATTTATAGCTCATCGGACTGCCGAGACGCAGAGGCTTATGGACTATCATAATGTCGAGGCGCAGAGACTTATAGACTATCAAGTCCAGATGGAGCAGAGATTATTTGGGCAGCTGAACACTATGCATGATCCTCAGTTGCAACTTCAGGTAACTGTGCAGCAACTTCAGAAAATGATGTTGAAGGACTTCCAAACCCGAGGGGTTAATGTGGATGATGAAGTGGAGGAAAATGATGATGAAGATGATGAGGAGGAGGAGGAAAATGATGATGAAGATCAGGTTTAATTATTGTCTTTACTTTTATTGTTCCGGATTTTTTTAGATAAATAATGGACTTGTTTTTATATTGTAATTATTTTTTAGATTGGTTTTGGAATTGTGTTTAGCTAAATGATGGATTTGTGTTTATTAAATTGGTTTTGGATTGTTGATATATAATATTTAATATGAATTCTTAATACACGCATTTTCAGGGTAATAATGCGGAAGAGAATTCTGATCATGGTGATCTCGGAGTCGATAATGCAGATAATTCGGGTAGGAGTGAACCAAGGTAAAAAAGGAGAGAAGATAGGAAAAAATGGCCTAGTAGGCATTTAAGAACTCCATATGTCCCAAATGATAAGAAAAAGAAATCTACTAAGTAATTAGTTTTTTTTTGTAATATTTAATACGAAAAGGCCTGAACATGCGTATATAATTCTTTTTGATTATTTTTGTTGTTAAATGAGTTGAAAATGCAAATTCGGGTTAGTCTCTCGGCTCACAAGAATGGGGAGACTATTCCATAATTTGGTCAATGTATGAAGATTCTTTTTGTTTCGAAAAAAAAAAAATATTAAGTATCTTTATATTACTGAATTGTAATCAAAGCACCTCTTGTGCTTAGTGTTTGGTGAAAGTTATATCAGATCTATTTGTTTTCTAATGCGTAAATGTTATATAGAATCTACGTGTTTCTAATGCTTAAGTAGTCAAATAGAGTTAATAGCAATTTACTCCCTGTAATAATCATAATGTTCAATTTACTTCTTCGTGATTTGAAAAAGATCATTTTACCTCCCTGTGGAAATTTGAAAAAAAAAATAATTTACCCCCTTCAGTCGGAGAGTGTAACTCACTTGCCGAAATTGAAAGTTGGCATGAAAAGTGTTTTGTAACATAGGGCTAAATTGCCACATTTATCATAATACAGGGGATAAACTGCCACATTATCATAACACATGGAGGTAAAGTGTCACATATAAAAATGTCAAAGAGGCAGTGTGAAATTTTTATAAAATTACAGGAGAGTAAAGTATTTTTTTCAAATTACAGGAAAATAAATTGAACATTATAAATATCACAAGGGATAAATTGCTATTAACTCTAGTCAAATATACTTTTGATCTCCTAATTACTATTAGGTTGTTTAATTGAAAAAATAGTGCGGCTAATTTGGTACTGAAATTACCGACCTTTATTCTATCCATTCCTCTTGTCCCTGAAGTACCAAAAAAGAATAATATATTCACCTTTAATCATATGCCCTCCAATACGAGGTCCAGTCAATACCAAAAAAAAAAAAAAGTACTACTACAAAAAGATATATCAGGTATTTAATGAGTAAAATATAACTGTTTTATAATTTTTGCTCACATGAAACAAACATTTAAAAAAAAAAAACCCACATACATTCTAATTGATTTAATTAAGAAAATATAATTTCATGCAGACGTCACCTGAATCCATTAATATCATTCACGTGATGAATACAAAATTATAAATCTCCCTTGTTTCTAATTCCCACTAAAAAAAATCAAAATTACCTTAGTTTATTTTATCACTAGAAAATCGATCTCTAAGATCGCAAAAATAAAAAGAAAAGGCGGAAAAATTACATAAAAGAACAAGAAAATATGCAGAGAATCTTGCAAGATTGATTGATTCTGATCACTCAATCTTGGGTTCCATCGAATCAAACCCCGATCCCATCGTCATCATAACCTTAAATTCATCGAAACAAATCATTCCATTACCATCTGCATCCACCCCACTTATCATCTTCTTACATTCAGCCAATGAACACTCTTCTCCCAAACTCTTCAACACATTCTGCAATTCCTCTGCAGAAATCGAACCATTCTTATCTACATCAAAAACTTGAAAAGCATCTTTCAAATTCTCCAACACTTCATCGTAATCAACGTCTTTTGTATTTAATTCAATAAATTCCTGGAGATCAATGAACCCATCTCCATCAGAATCAACCTCCCGAATCATTGAATCGAGTTCTTCATCTGTAACAGAGTGACCAAGGCTACCCATCATAGATCCAAGTTCGGAAGAAGAGATCTTCCCGTCGCCATTGACGTCGAATTTCTTGAATACTTCTTCGAGTTCTTTTTCGATCCGGAGACGTGATGAATTAAGAGATGGAGATCTTGAATTTATGGGTGTTTGTTGATTTACGGCGAGAGGCATGGCACCACGGTTTTTCTTTTTCCGATTGAAAAGAGATTTGAGTCCCATAATTGTTTGTTGGAACGTAAGACGAACACGAAAAGATTTGATTTTGATTTCTAATTTTTTCAATTCTCGTGATCGTCTTTTGTTCTAATGAATGAATGAAATGGTGAAGTAGGGGAAAAAGAAAATATGGGAGGCGAAAAAAACGGGGAAAAGAACGGATGTCTATTGTTGGAAAGAATCAAAAAGTATATTTTGATGTGAATCACATGTTTCATATTATGAGAGTGTTTACTACTCTACGTGGAAGCATGTTAGAAATTGTTAGGAATGTACATTCTAAAAAATACTCGATTTGATTTTATACATCCACTCTTTATATCATGTATTTGTACATAATTCTTTTCAGAGTGAATCGCATTTTTCGTCTTTCTTATGGATCGACTTTTGCACATTCGTCCCTCACGGCAGAGACGGCCTCACGTGTGCATTACTTGAAGGTTTAATATTAGGTGAAGGGACGAAATGTCCTCCAAGTAATGCACGTGTGTTTCACGTGAGGCCGCTTACGGCCATGTAATAGCCGAAAAATAAATCGGTGATACCCTACATTGATAAGAATGATGCATCTGCTACGAAAAATTTAGGAATGACGAATGTGCAAAAGGCGGCTCATAAGGAGGATGAAAAGTGTAATTCACTCTTCTTTTTATGCTCGTATGTGAAATTATGTTTTCATTTATTAATTTTTATTTTTTGTTTGGCTGATAAATGTAGCAGGTTGACATATAAACAATCGATAATATGTTATTTTTAGACAATGATATAAAAAAGATATATAATAAAAGTTCACTCACTCGATATATAATATAACCTTTGTGGTCAAACACAAAATTAGGTAATAATTTTGTCTAGTTTGCTAATATGTTACTGATCTATGATTTAGAAACTGCTATGTATCAAATAAATTCAAAGATTATATTATTTTAGTAATATAACATAATTATATTTTCAGTATTATTTTGCCATTGCTAATGATTTGAGATAATAAAATTGATGTTATATAATCCCGTAAATCTTCACCCCTCTACATCACCATCATGATAAATAGAAGCATCAATGTGGCTTTAAAATTGTTTTTGCATAAAGAAAGTAAAACAACAGAAAATATGGGTTTTTGATGTTAAAGATAAGGTTTTTTTTTCTCCAAAATATAACAAGTCGACTCGGCCTGCCCCTTGAAGTTACCGCCACACCAAATTGACCTAAGTTATTTTTCAATAAATCGATTTTCCTATCATCTATCTTGGTCTTTATGAGGAAGATGATTTTAGGGTTTGTTTCTTGAATATGCTCATCGGGAGTACGAACTGTCCAAAGGCCCCCAAGCTTTGGCAAGTCAAAATCTTACCGAATTCGTGGCGATTGGCAGGACTTCCCTACAACCTGCCTATATAAATTCGACGCAATCGTTCATTAAAATAATTTTCTTGTTGGTCGGTATGTTTAGATCAATTTTTGCTTACCCCTTCAAATTAGTTTGTTTTTGTCTGATACCTCAAGTGCGTATGTTAGACTCAACTGGGTCTATCTGCAAATTAATTTTATCCTCTTGTTTGTATCTCCTTTCCCACCAAGAACTTTGTAGAATGTAATAGACATTATATTGTAGTAGAATGTTTTAGTTGGTAGGATAGTTCTAGATGTAGAACTCTAGCCATTAGATCAAGTTAATCTCAACTATCCATTAGAGGGTTGAGTAATATAAATAGGGTATCCATTTCATTTGTAAAGCATCTAAGGCTTATTCGACCTCTGATTTCTCCAACTTTAACAAAACTATCATTATCATTATCCCACCTCTTATTTCTCCAACTTTAACATCACTATCATTGTCATTAACTTCAAAATTAGGACTAACTTTAACGTCAAAATTAGAAACAACCACCTATTTTATCATAAACAAAACAATGTGAGCTGCAAAATAACCTTGGAACTAACCTATTTCACTTCTACACTCTCTCAGTTGAACATGGGCAAGAAAATGCAATGTGAGCCCGTGCTAATGTCAACCCAAAAAAAGCCCTACATGGGCAAGTGCAACTAAATCTTGAGGTTGATTCCTCAGTTTCATTTTCAAAGAAAAAATCCTCTGTGGCATGGGAGATTTATCACCGTCGAGAGAGGAAGCAGGTCGTCAACTACCATAGATTCAGGTTCCACGATGATCGGAGTGTCTATGTTCATCGGGCTCCCAATTTGTGGTTTCTTGAAATTTAATTTAGGTTTTCGAACCCTCCTCCGAAAGAGACAAGAAGTTCGACGCTTTTTGCCGGATAGGGTTCCGACGGCGACGGGTCTTTCCAGTCACGAAATCTTCTTACGGAAAGTAAGCCACATCATTCTCGTTTTTTTCTAGCAAGTAGAAAATCAGTCAGTTTGTTCACTATTTTAATTTTCTTGAAATGAACTGAAGTGGGGTTTGATTTAGGTTTATTATTATTACTAGTAAGTTGGTATTTTTGCCTGTATTATGTAAATCAAAGTGTACCATAATTATTATATATTTCTAGATGATAAGTTTATAAATATATAACCGAATCTATAATTAATTTGATTTTTCATATATTGTGAAATATATTAAAAAATGATTAGTTTGTATTTTAGTTATTTAAGTTTTGAATTTCACGATATTGCAACCAAGTTGGTAATCTAGCAATGAGTAATTATCTTTTAGTATTTACTAGGGGTGTTCGCGGTGCGGTCTAGTGCGATTTTGTACTTGCCCAAACTCAACACAATATTTGCGGGTTTTTAAATCTCTAGTCCAAACCCAACACAACAAATCTTGAGATTGCACTATGCGGTCCATCCGGGTTGGGGCGGTTTGGGGCGGGTTTTGCGGTCTCAATATTCTCAACTTTCATGTATTTTTTTAATTTGATGAGTTAAATGAAAATGAACTAATTAATTACAACATTTTTATTTTTATTAATAAATTTCGTAAACTTTCATAGAAAATATATATAATGGAGATAATATAAAATATCAACTAATAAAATATGATCTTCAATGAATACATAATTTGATAAAAGCTAAAAACAAGCCCGAGCACTAGATTAACAAGTTTTCATTACACAAAAATAAAATTGTTCCCAAAGAATAAACAAAAGAGAAAAATATATTTATATTTGAACTTGATGTTGGTGGTTAACGGCCCGAATGAAATTTTGTTTGATAGTTTTTTTTTTTTTTGCTTACTTTTTGTTTTTTGCAGAGTGTTTTTTAACCTTTTTGTTCTAGTTTTGGATCTATTATGATTTTTTTGGCAATTAAAATTGGAGAGTTACGTAAAACAGTAGGGTTTTCTAGTATAACTGGGGTTTGAGTTGTGGAACGCGATTAATTTTGTTAAAGTATATATTTAAATTATAGTTTTCATTTTCTTAAATTTAGGACTAAATAAAATAAAAAAATAAAAAAATATGTATATACATCATAATTTATATAAAGTGCGGTCGAATGCGGTTATGCGGTCTAAAAAAGTATAAAACCAAATCCGATTGAAAATTTGCGATCTTTTTTTCAAGATGCCTAAGATCACCCCATCAAACATTCAACCCGCAAATTGCGGTCGATTTAGGTTGGATCGATCGGTTGGGGCGATCTAGCGGTTTCGTTGAACACCCCTAGTATTAATTACACATGTAGCTCATAATAAGTAAATAAAAGTGAAAATTTAATTAAAGCATAAAAGTAGAGCATGGAATGAAAAAAAATTGAACATAGAGAACATTATCACCAAGTCTTTAAGGAAATAAGGACTCATCGTCCAACTGAGTTTAATTTCAATCCAGTCCACAAAATAGTCGACATATTTAGGAGCTGAAACTTGAATATGTTTCCTAATTAGTACATTTGTCATACCTGCAAATTATTTACTCGTGTTATAAATATTTCTCATATTAAGAATGATTCAATCAACCTAAGCTACAAATTACAAGTAAATTACCTATTAAGATCATCAAACTGTAATTATGTATACTTTAAGAATTGATTTCCATTCCTGATCAAGCAGCACACCTTCATTCCTAATCTCATCAAGTTCTAAGGCAAGTAATCAGTCACCCTATGCTTGTGTGTGCAGTAAAGATAATCTCATAATAGATTAAGTACAATATAGAAGATCTAAAAAGAGTGAATAGCATTTTTGGTCCTCCTTATGGGCCAAATTTTGCACTTTCGTCCCTCTTAAATTTTTTGTAGCAGATCCGTCCCTCTTATATATCAACGTAGTGTAATACATTCGTCCCTCTTATCAATGTAGTGTAACAGATGCGTCCCTCTTAAATCCAAAATACATCAATTTTCATCAATTTAAGGATATATTTTGGATTTAAGTGATGTAATTTGGATTTAAGAGGGACGAATGTGTTACACTACATTGATAAGAGGAACGAATCTGCTACAAAAAATATAAGAGGGATGAAAGTGCAAAAGTTAATCCATAAGGAGGATCAAAAATGCGATTTACTCATCTGAAAATGCTCTATAAGAAGGTAAGAAAATACATGGACTCTTTGGCCCTGTTTGGATGAAATTTGGTTCTATTTCACCCACTTCTGATGAAAAATATTTTGGTTGAGAATTTTGAAGATTCTTTTGGGAATTTGTGTGAAACAATTGAAATAGAATTTGATGTAATTTGGTTGGGAGTTTTTGTATGTAAAATAATATTAATTAAATGAATAATTTTGTTTAAATTGTGAGTTATGTTTTGTATATATTTTGAATGTTAGAGTTTGATTGAAAGATAGTTGATAGATGTCATGTCGGGTCTTTTCAAAATAAATAAATTAATATTATACTATGCTAGAATTGAGATAATGATAACATATTTTAAGTTGAAATAATTGGAAAAATAATTGAATAGGTAACTTTTATGATATTTAGAATTTTGGAAAAAATAATAAATCTAAAGTAATATATATATATATAGATGTTTATATGTATATGTATCCATTACGTGTCAATTGTACATATATAATACAATATAATAAATACTTCCTCCGTCCCAATTACTTTTATCCCTTGGTACAGTTGACCGGTCAACTTGACTAAATTTATAAAAATTATAATAAATAATTTATTAAATATATTTCACTAATAAGTTAATAATATTACATGACACTATATATATTTATCTTTAAAAGGTTTAATACTTCACAAATGTGAATAATTTAATATGGTAAGTCACTTAAAAGATTGAAAAGTTTGACCTGGTACTGTAATAAATGGAGCAAAATAAATGGGACGGAGGGAGTAATATTTTTTGCAAGTAGTTTGCGCAATTTTTGGTGCCGTGTCTGCAAAATCAGAACCCTGTCTACTTTGGGCCGAAAAGTGGATTTTTTGGGCTATTTGAATATTTTAAATTGTTTGGACTGATTGAAAATAGTTTTAAACCACGTTTGGCCCAGTGAAAAAATTGAAAATGATGGGCCAAACAGGGCCTTTAGCTGGCACCAGGACCCAAGCCACCTTCATCCACAACCCAGATTAATTAGGTACCATATGTAACATGGTACGATGATTTTCTTGAACAAAGTGCCAATTTGCCCTTCAACATTTGAGCACACATTAATCAACAAGTGCAGAGGTTTATACACACAAAATCTTACGGGTGGACGTTTGGGTGGGGTATTTCGGGACCCGTCCCAATCCAATCGGGTATTTCCCGTTTGGAACGAAAAAATGGATTTTTTGACATTTAGGTTCGGGTACCCGGTACCCGAAATATTTATTTGGATTGGGTTTTAGGTATTGACACTTGAATGGGTATTTCGGGATCCGTCGGGTATTGAATAATTTTTTTTTGGCCCAATTACAAATTAAATGACATCACATGCCATATGAGTGATATTGACTCAAATTTATTCTCTTTTCTCATTATCAAATGTGTTACTATATTAAATAATTTAAATTTCTTGTACAACATACATATATTTAAATAACATGTTACCACGAACCGAGAATTCATTCTCCCAACCATATGTAACGGTGCAAGCATATGGGGTCGTTCCAGCGACAAAACCAAAATTGAGCCACTTAGCTCAGAACGACGTCGTTGGGCGTTTATAGTTGTCCTTTTTTTCAATTTGAGGAAGGCAAAAAAATGTGAAAACATACTAATTGGGGCCCACAGCTCCAAAGCCAACGAAAAATTGCGAACGGAAATAAAATGCAAAAAGAAAATAATTGAAAGGGTTATTTTTTTTAGAATGAAAGGATTATTATAATTATGAGTTGGACTTGAAATTGGTCGTTTTAGGGTGAACCAGAATTTAAAAAAAAAATTGAAAAAAATTTAAAGTGCACTATTCAAAGAGCCATCCCTTTTTATTTGTTATTATACTATATATAATTTTCTAATTTAAGTAATAGTGATATTTCAATATTCAATTTTCATATGTATAACATTGCAATCGCTGCACAAAATAATATCTTTTATTCAACATAGGACAATCTCATCGATTCACAACTAGTGCACTCCACGTGAGTTACGATTAAAAAATTGAAATAATTTTATGGTAAAAAATTTCATTATCTTGAATTTCTATAATTACAGGAAATTAAGAGATAAAATTGGGGTTTTTTGCACTTTGCACCCCCAAAATATAGGAAATAGGTACTTTGCATCCTTAAACATAGATTTAGCACTTTGTACCCCCGAAATATGAACAATTCAACACTTTGCACTCTCTTTTATTTTTCTAAAAAAACCCAGGGATAAAATAGGTAATTCATTTTTGGATCTTTGGCACTTTGCACCCCGAAACACGAGAAATAGACATTTTGCACCCCCAAAATAGAATTAGCACTTAGCACCCTAGACTTATGACAACTCAGCAACTTGCACCCCCGAAACACTAGAAATTGACACTTTTGAACCCCCTTAACACAAAATTAGCACCTCAAATTAAGAAAAACTCAACAACTATCACCCCCTCGTTTTTTTCAGCAAAGTTGACCACGGGGGTCAAAAAAACCTACGGGCAAAATAGGTATTTCATTTTCCTTTTTCTTATATACGATTATGAATACAAGAATATTCATATTTAAAATAGATTTAATTACCAATTTTTCAAATGTCCTCAATATATCCAAAAGATTTCGAAAAATTTCTAGAAAGTTAATACATAAAATTGACTGAATCATATCACAAAAACGAATTTTAAGATGGAGAGAGAAATGGGTATTCTAGTATTCATAATCGTATTTTCAAATTTAAGGAAAAAAGAAAATGAATTACCTATTTTGCCCCTAGGTTTTTTGCCCCCGGTGGTCAACTTTGCCGAAAAAAACGAGGGGGTGCCAGTTGTTGAGTTTTTCTTAATTTGAGGTGCTAAGTGCTAATTTTGTGTTTAGGGGGTTCAAAGTGTCCATTTCTCGTGTTTTGGGGGTGCAAGTTGATGAGTTGTTCTTAATTCGAGGGTGCTAAGTGCTAATTCTATTTTGAGGGTGTAAAATACACATTTCTCATGTTTCGAGGGTGCAAAGTACCAAAGATTCAAAAATAAATTACATATTTTATCCCTAGATTTTTTTAGGAAAATAAAAGAGGGTGCAAAGTGCTGAATTGTTCATATTTTGGGGTGCAAAAGTGCAAAAAATCCGATAAAATTGAAAGAGAATGGGAGTTATATGGCAAGTCAAAATAGTTTTAGGGTCAAATTGTATTTTTGCCAAAATATATCATCCGGGTCCCCGGGGCAGCGGACAATGCCCGAGATTGAAGCCAGTGTTGTGTATATAAATTGGATAAAAGTTAGGTCTCTGACTCTACACAACAAACGACTGATGATTTTTCTGCCGTCAACTTGAACCTCCCCGTCGCCGCCCTCGCACCACCGCAAAGTTCACCTTTACAAAATCAATAAACCATCTTCTCGATGTATTCCTCTCGGGGAACCAATGCTTATGGTCAACAGCAACCCTACCCTCAGAACGTACGTTTCCCCTCTTTATTTTGCTTATGATTTGTTATTATCGTTGCCCTATGAAGGTACAAAGATTGTAGCTTCTGGTACAGCTTTAATCATTTATTTGTGAATTTTCATTTCTTATAGGTGGGAGGTGCAAATTTGTTAGGAGGGGGTCCACAGGAATCAGAATTGGGTGGTTACAGAGCTCATGGACATCCTTCAGCAACATCTGCAGCTGCGGCCCCCCAGCCTTCCCATTACGGAGGGCAGTATAGTTCTCTCTACAGTTCAGCCGGACAGCAGGTTGTTGGCTGTTTTTTTACTATAAGTTTTTTTTTTTGGTGTCCAAATTAAAATCTTTTCCAATTTCAATTATATGAACACTTTATTTAGTGGTTTTGCTTTTATTGTTGCTGTAAGAAGTAGTTATATTGATGTTGGTGATTCATGGAGATTGGAGAATAATCGATGTGATAAATGGAGTGATAACGAATAATGAGTTAGAGATTGTTATCCACATTGACAATCGTATAAAATCCACAAGTATGGCATCATATAGATGTGCACGATTGAGTGGGTGTCAGCGTGATAAATGTGCAAGAATTGTTTCATGTTTGATTACACACAGTGTCAAGTATTTAGTTGCACACTTTTGTTTTTGACCCATAAATAAATGCAAAACAAGGTCGTATTTAAATGTTCTGGAAATTTGTAGAATGTGATGGTAATGACATAGGATTGTGTGATTTGTGTAGTTGTGGAGACATTTTGGTTGACATCTGGAAATTCATGGGATGTCTTTGTTGTGGAAAGTTCATAAGCGCTATTTAATTTCATTAATGTCTCCACAATAGATGCTGGTGATTGTTGTTAAAGTATGTTAGAGATCTCGGAGTTAAGATACTTGAATTAGAAGTATATTCTTCAACTAAATAAGTAGTCGATTATCCTTTGTCCCAAGAAAAATGGTAGCTTTATGGGTTATTTATTTTGCAGTTTTGGTAGATATGCACTCTTTCAAGTAATTTATTGGAAATTTTCGGGACATTAAAGTTGGGCTAGATTGGTGAGTACGTGTTCATATGGGAAAGTATTAATTTTTTTGGGACCATTTCTTGAGTTATGAGTCTTTTTTGGAAGAAAATAATAGGTTCTGTCTCTCCTTTTTTTTTTTTTCTTCTTTTAATTAAGATACATATATTTACACCATCCATCTTTGATTTTTCCATTCTTGTCTGTTCTTGTTCCTTTTTGTTGTAATATGCATTTCACAATATAGTTGACTTATTCTACAAGGATTTATTGTTCTACTATGTTTTTTATGTGATAATCGCTGAAATCCTGGTTTTTTAATGTGTGCGAAAGATATCTGTCAAAGTCGGGACGGCTCATTGTTCTACTTCTTTCAGATTTCACCAATGGATACGAAAGGTTCTATGACTACTGCTTTAGAAGGTCGAAGTAATTATGGATCTTCCATTACAGACTCACCAAAGTTCGCAGCTAATGAATATGTCTCATCTTCAAATCGTGGTTATGGTCACAAAGTTGATCAATTATATTCTGATAGGATATCGGAATATCCTTCAATTGACAGACGCCCGTATGCTGAACACCATAGTGCATATCTGGGGAGAGATCTTCCCAGTGAAACAGCTAGTCGATATGCTGACTCAGTTTCTTTTGGCCATGAACATCAGGTATTGAATAATCTGATTTACCTCTTATATGCCTTGTTTCATATGTCACTAAATATCTAACCTTATTTGGATGAATGATTTTATGTTTTTCAAGTCTAAGCTGTATGATCGTCTGGAAAAAGGAACCGGGCTGAGGCAAGAACAAATGCTGAAGGCTCATGCACTCCAATCTGCCGCTGCTGAAGGAGGGGCTAGGTATGCTAAGCTATTTGTAATATACATGAGTGATGGTTGTTTAAGTAGTTGCTTTTAGCAAAAGGCAGCTGCAATTTGTCTTGTACATATAATGTTCATAACTTACTTGGTACCCAAAATGCCTTATTGAGGAATTCTTTTGTTGATAATTTGAGAGAATTCTTGGCTCTGATAGTGGACTTGCACACATCAATGTGTGCTTTTTCATTATAAGGCAACAAATATAGTGCACTAAGTAGCAACAAATTTCTGGCAGACAATCTGAGTATCTTGCAGCAAGGGCCACGGTTCGTCATTCTGCTCAAGATCCCATAATTTATGGTGGGAGAAGCGACCTTGAATCGCGTACTTTGCCAATGGTTAGCGGCTCTTCATATGGTGGCCAGCATGCTGCATCAATTTTAGGAGCAGCCCCTCAGAGAAGTGTCGATGATCTTCTTTACACTCAAAGCTCCTTGAATCCTGGCTACGGAGTGAGCTTGCCTCCTGGTAGGGATTATGGGGCAGGAAAGGGCCTTCATGGCACAGCGCTTGAATCAGATTATACAAGTAGCATGTTGGGACATGTTAGTCATTTGAGAGTTGATGAACGAAAAGATGACAGGGGAGCATATGGCCGAGAACTTGAACGAAGAGATAAAGACCGGGATTACTCGCGTGAACGAGAGAGAGATAGAGAAAGGGAGAAGGATCGACTACGAGAACGAGAACGAGAGCGGGAAAAGGAAAGAGAAAGACAAAGAGAAAGAGATCGAGAACGCGAAAGAGAACGTGAAAGAGAACGTGAAAGGGAACGCGAGAAGGAACGTGAAAGGGAACGGGATCGAAGGGCGAAGGAGAGAGATAGAGAGGCCAAACGTGGACTTGAATTGAGGCGTGAACGGACTCCTCCTAGAGTCTCTCGGGACCGCCGAGGCTCCTCACAGGCAAAGGATATCAAATCTCTGCGGCGAGAATCCCCACGCCGTGAAGCATTGCATAGGTGGATCCTGTTTTAATTGCATCCTATAAAAGTTCTGTCTGTTAGCAACTTATCTATCTTGCAGCCTTCCTAACTTGGTGTTTTATAATGGTGAAGGCTTCATTCCCCTGTTAAAGAAAAGAAGAGAGAGTATGTTTGCAAGGTAAAATTAATTGCGCGAAAACCTAGTTGTTCCATCATATGGAGATTCATTCATGTTAAATATTTAAGGCTGGATTCCATTTCGAGATGTCAACACAAATAGCTTCCATTGGCTGATCACTCTTGATTGAGATCCAAGATAGTTGGATAATGTGTCTTCTTCCTTCTTACGTCTTGGAATAGTTGTTCAAACCTCCACACATTTTCAATCCTCCTGATCTGATATATTTTATTAGTCAAATTCGATTCAACTTCTCCTACTGCAGATCTTCTTGATGCCATTTTACTCCTGTCTTCTCCAGCTAATCTTCCACATTCCTGTAATCTACTTTGCTTGTGCGGTTTTGGATATCTTCTTTAGTATCTTTTAATGCAGAACTTGTGGATATCCCTTTCATCAAAAAAATTATGGACTTTATGTTGTCATTTATGGTCAAATTAGGGGCTTGTAATCTTGAATCATTCGTTCATACTGCCTTTCATTTACACGCAGATCTCTATTTTTATAAAGTTCACTATTTTGTAGTTACCGCTGCCTCCACTCTTGCGTTATTGAAGATGGGTCTTGATTTGTGTTGTTAAGATATGTCATGAACCAAATATTTTTTGAGATATAGATAGAGATGGGTGAAAACGATGCTGAAATGTAATTGAGAGATTTTCAATGATTCCTTTAATTTATTTACTTCCCATCGTAGGTCTTTGCATTCAACTTTGTCGATGCCGAGAGAGATTATTTGTCATTGGACAAGCGATATCCCCGGCTTTATATATCTCCAGAATGCTCCAAGGTATGGCATGTTTCATCTTTAAGAAATTTGTTGTTATATCAGCTGCTTATTTGACTTAATTGATTTGGCTGGTTATAGGTAGTTGTATGTTGGCCTAAAAAGAAGCTGCAGCTGTCTCTTTATACTCCAGTGAGGTATATTTTCTTCGTTGCTCTTGTGGCCATATTATTGAAGTTGTCATTTGCTTCATATAAATACTCTTCTTTATCACTACGGAGTATATGAGTTTTTATACACTGTTGGTGCAATTTTTTTATGGTTAAGAATACTTCTCAGTGCAAAAGTCTTATGATGCAATTTTCCAATGGTATCATAATAGAAGCATCATAAGTTCATTTAAAGATTAAGTGAAAAGTAACTCTTGTTATGCATGATGAAATAGTTTCGAGCATGACTTTGTTGAAGAGGCTACTACGGAGAGGAAAGAATCACCGTCCAAACAGCTGGTTACCGACATTTCAAAATCAGGAGGACAAACTACTGTCTGGAATGCCAAGGTTAGATTTTATGCTGATTGTTGTTTGTTCTGTGTGCAAGACTACATTATGATAACCCATATGAAGCCTCACTTTCAAATTGGAAGTAAATTATAACATGCCTTTTAAGTTTATATTTGAATATCCTATGAGAGCTAGAATGCAGCTTCCACTTTAAGCTCTAAATAATTCTTAATAGTGACAAATTCCACTAACCTTGAGAAAACTTCTTTGGAATATATTGTGTCGAAATAATGATTCTGTTAAAAAAATTGACATATTGGGTCGTTACTTCAACATCTTATATTCTTATGCATTGGAGCGACACATGGGTAAGATTTAAATTTCTGCCTTTGTTTTGGTTTTCTGTTGTCAGATTATTTTGATGAGTGGTCTAAGCCAGAATGCACTGGCAGAGCTGTCATCTGAAAGAGCCTACGATGACCGCATACCACATTTTTGCAATATGCTTAGATATGCTGTTCTTAAAAAGAACAACTCTTTAATGGCAATTGGTGGCCCATGGGACACAGTTGATGGTGGGGATCCATCGATTGATGACTCGTCTTTAATTCGAACAGCTCTGAGGTTTGTTCCCCAAGTAATATTCTAAAACTGTGGTACCATGTTGTTTCTTTATGCTAAAATAGATCCATTCGTAGGTATGCTAAGAATGTAACTAATCTTGATCTGAAGAACTGTCTACACTGGAACCGTTTTCTTGAGGTATCTTAATACTCATTTTGCTTCAGTACTACTAACTATTATTTGTTAAGGTTATTACTGTATCACATCTTCTTGTTGCTTTCGATTCGAAGTTTTGGCAAACATTACTGACTTAGGAAACTTTATATGCATTCCCAACTTTCAGCCACCTTTGCATTATATAAAACTGTTCATGGCATTGCAGGTTCATTACGAAAGAGTTGGGAAAGATGGCTTCTTCAGCCACAAAGAGGTAACTGTGTTCTATGTTCCAGATCTCTCTGCTTGTCTTCCTTCACTGGATTCATGGAGAGAGCATTGGTTTAATCACAAAAAAGTTGTTTCCGACAGGGAACTTCAGCATACTCTGAAGAAAGAGGTATGCTGTTTATTCTTATCAGAATCCAATCTTTGCATTTTGATGATGTTACTGTTTGGATAATTGTGTCCAGTGAAACTGATTGTCTAGAATATTTGAAGTATTGCACCTTTTCTATTCTTATTGACTAGATAATGATTAATTATTGCTTGCATCAAGCCTGGCCGATT
The DNA here is from genome assembly GCA_030819805.1 of Penstemon newberryi var. newberryi. Classification (NCBI taxonomy): domain Eukaryota; kingdom Viridiplantae; phylum Streptophyta; class Magnoliopsida; order Lamiales; family Plantaginaceae; genus Penstemon; species Penstemon newberryi. The sequence continues at coordinate 74,097,625 of JAUALY010000001.1, read as the reverse complement.
TAATCTTAAGAATATATTAAGAAAATGAATGGACAATTTTACAAATTTGGTCAGCATAAACATAAACCAAGACCCTGATTATGAATATCAAAATTACTCTACGTAATTAAGTCAAATATACAATTTATTCTGGATTATCTTAAAACATATATTTTATGGGGGTAATGATGAAATATTATTCTCGTTATGGGCTGGTGGGTAGCTTAAAACGGGTTAAAGTGTGTCAAAGATAGTTCGACTTATCACAAGGTTGGAGCTTCTGCAACCTGATATTTTGGGCGGTTTGCCGGGTATTGGAGTTTGGCCATGATCATCCAATTTGCTACCACTAGTTTATTAGGTTGAATGCCTTCAGGATTTTTTCCGCATAAACGGTTTTGAATAATATTACAATGCATATCTGTAGTTATGCTGCAACGCTGGTATTTTTAAACGTGCACAGTAAATTGTGTGATTGAGAAATTTGCAAAAACTTATTTGAAGTGATTTTTAGCTTTTAACTTCTAAAAGCTATTTATTGATTTTTTGGTTTTAGTGCTTCAGCTTTGGAAAAATAAGTTAAAAGCTAGAAGCAAAGTAAGAGTTGATTTTAGTTTGCCAGCAGCACTTTTGGGTAAAGCAAAAGCTTTTGCAAACAAGCCGTAAATAGGAGTGCAAGCTAATATGATGGGGTGGATTCAAGTTAATTCATTTTCAGTGAGATGGTCTGAGTACATTAAAAAAAAGCATCACAGGGTGCCCCTCTTAAGAAATGTGATGGGTTCATATTAATAATGAAATTAATTAATTGTTTTGCTGGACTGTATTGTTGTACTTCTTTTATTTATTTTCTCCTGCTTATACACTCCCGTACATCCATAGCCCCTGGGGTTTATTTCTTATGCATACTGATTTATCTTCTTGTATGTAGGTACCTGGAGACAAGGAGGAAGCCCCAAAAGGTAACACATGAGCTTGGATCCGCACTATCTGATTCTTTTACATATTCTGACTTGTATTTGTTTATTATATAGATAAGAAGAAACTCGGGCATCCAAAAGATGGCACTGTGAAAAGTGAGATGCAGAAAAAGAAAGAGACATCATCTTCAGGAAAGTCTGGAGAGGATAGTAAAAAGGAGAAAGATGCTAATAAACTTAAAGGCGACGGAAATATAGTTTCCAAAGAGGGAAAGGAGAAAGATAAAGCAGATGAAAATAAAGATGTGGTTGGAAGTGCTGAGAAAGAGAAAAATGGAGTAAAGACTCTCCCGGAAGTAAATTCCGGTGCCCAGACAGCTGTTGGTGGTGCCAAAACTGTAAAGAAGAAAATTGTAAAGAGGATTGTCAAGAGAAAAGTTACCAGCAATAAGGAGAGCACAGAAAATGCTGCAAATCAGAACGATGTATCTGATAAAGTTGGTGCTAAAGAGGAGAACATTGTATCTGATGTTGATAAGCAACAGGATGGCTTATCAGCTAATCCTACATCCATTAAAACTTTTGTAAGAAAGAAAAATGTGAAAAAGCCTGCCAGTGCTCTGGAAAAAGATGAATCAACAACCCCCGAGGTAAATGCTGCAAAGGGAAGCGAGAGTGCTGAGAATAAAGCAAAGGCTAAATCAGAAGATGCTCCTAGTACTGTGGTCCAAGAGGGTAGCACTAAAGTTACAGCAAAGAAGAAAGTAATCAAAAGGGTTGTAAAGAGAAAGGCCATGTCAGCAGATACTAACAGTAAGAATGCTGAAGATGAGTTGAAGGCGATGGAAAAGGTAATTCAGCCTGAACAGAGTAAGGGGGAACTGAATGAAGAAGCAGTTGGAAAGAAGACGAGTGATGTCATCTCCAAAGACAAAAAAAGTCCCAAATTGAAACAGCAAACAGATACTTCTGAGAAGCAAGACAAAATGGAAGAGAAAAAGGCAGACAAGAAAGATTTATCTGGGTCTGTACTGAAGAGTGACAGCGTGAATCGAAAAGCTTCACAGAATGATAATCCTGCGAAATCAAAGGAAATGGATGAGGGGAAGAGTGAGAAAGAAAGAAAAGATGTTGAAAAAAATGAGTCTAGCAGCAAAGCAGATAAGGTGAAAGAAAGAAAAAGGAGTGATGAACCTCCTCGACATCCTGGGTTATTACTTCAAACAAAAGGGAGCAAGGATTCAAAGGTAGGTCAAATTCTAAAAACTTTATATACATAAGAGCCAGCAGGGAAAATCTAATGATATTCTTTGGTTTCACAGCTCCAGTCATTATCACTTTCGTTGGATTCACTTTTGGATTATAGTGACAATGATGTCGATGAGTCAACCTTTGAGGTGTGTTTTGTTGACATGAAGTTTTTTATTCCTGACTCTCTTTATGGCTGTTGTCTGTATTCATATTCTTGTCAGTTTTTCATCACTTTATCCTTTGTCATGATATATTTTTTATGTATACCCTATCTTATTGAAATTTCATTATTGCAGTTATCGTTATTTGCGGAAACCTTTTACGAGATGCTTCAGTATGAAATGGGTTGTCGTCTATTAAAATTTCTTCAGGTTGGTTCAGTCTTGTGAGTTTATCATTTCTTTCTGTGTTTTTGAAAATCTTCGCCTCTTTTCTTTGGCTTGTAGAAGTTGCGCATCAAATTTGTGGTAAAAAGAAACAAAAAACGACAAAGAGAAGAAACTTCCAAGAAGAACATTGAGGAAAGCTTGCCAACAAAGCGTGCTAAGTTAGATGAGGCAGTAGTGGATATAAAATCAACAAAACTTGAGAAAAACAATGAAATTCACCAAGATGGCCATGCTATTATAAAGGAAGATGTTAGTGCTACTGAACAGGTTAAAGAAGGAAAGATAGAGAAAGAAGATTCTAGTGCTACTGAACAGGTTAAAGAAGTAAAAATTGAGGATGAAACTTCACTAAAGTTTAAGACTGAGGATGAAACTGAGGAAGAGCCAGAAGAAGATCCAGAGGAAGATCCTGAGGAAGATGAAGAAATGCCGGAGGCTAGCCCTCATAATGACTCGACTAAAGAGGTAAGAATATACTTAATTCATCTTCTCCCTGCATCTAGTGGTTTGTTTGTAATCCACTAGTTATGAAGTACCATAAAAATGAAAATCGTAAAAGGAAGAAAAGGGCTAATGCTAAACTTATTATAGAGAGACAAGTGTCAAGTCTAGGGCCTCGTTAGCATGAATTCCCAGCGAATTAGGGTATTCCATACACCCAGAAATAAATGTATTCCTTGTAACTTGAAACTATGTTTCATTGCTAACCAGTAAAACAATTTCAGAAGCTTAATGCTATAGAACACTATATTCATGTGAAGATGTGGTCATTTTATACTGCTCTTCTCCACGCAGAATCTTCTTGAAGAAGCAGTAAAGACTGATGGTGATGCTGTTGGTGAAGATGTGGCTAAGAAAGAACAGAATGAACAGCAGCAAACTTCAGAGACAGTCACCAATCTTGATCTTAGTAATAAAGATAAAGCTGCAAAAGTTGAACCGGAGAAAAAAGGAATCCCAAGTGTTATTAACAAGGAACTTCTGCAGGTATGTTACTTAATGTTCATCTGATCTACCGGTCCTTCCCTTTACATGTTTATGTTTTGAAATTGATTTTTCTTTTCTTTTTTATAACAGGCTTTTAGGTTTTTTGATCGAAATCGTGTTGGATACATAAGGGTAAGCTGACTTTAAACTATTGTGAATGAGATTTGCCTCGAGCACAATGAATGATTGTATTCGTTTTTTCTTGTTTCAGGTTGAAGATTTGAGGTTGGTCATCCATAACCTACGGAAATTCCTCACACACCGTGATGTCAAGGTCAGCTTTTATTCTTTTTCTTTTTTTCTTTTTTTTGTGGTGGGGGTGGGGGGCGGATTCTCTGTAGACATATATACCCTTGAACGGTATTTGATTTAAGTTTTTTTTTTTTACGATTAGGAACTTGTTCAAAGTGCTCTTTTGGAGAGCAACACAGCCAGGGATGACAAGATTCTATATGATAAGCTGGTGAAGATGGCCGATATCTGAGATTTAAGAAATATTTTTTTACCATGAACCTGTTTTAATTGTGTTCTTTTTTTATCCTATATACTTCTTGCTCAAACAGTTTGGCAATTTGTTGTTTCAATTGGAAGAATGTGATTTAGGATAATTTTCATGAAGAATTATTACATGACTTTTATAAAACAAATTTATTCTCATTTGGAAAGAATAACATTCAATAGTTCTTCAGTATTGAGTTAAATTAGGCAAGGGATCCATCATTGGTAATGTTATTTTATCTCCCATAAGAGTTTTGTCACCTGTTTTTGTGTTTAGTCACCTGAACTTTTGTGCACTTAGTTAGATCAAGTTCAAATTCAATGGGTTTTGTAATATTTTTATAAATACTAATATTTAATCGCACGGTATATATATATATATACTTAATCTTTTGAGAGAAGATTATTCTGGTATTAGCAAATTGTTTGGTGCTACAGATTTTCAGCTAAAACATATACCTTCATATTTCGATATTGACTTTTCTTGCAAAAACTCATTTTTTCCACCTCCATTTATGTCATGTTTGATTTTTTTTTTTTTTTTTTTTTTGTATTTTTTGGTGGGTAAAGTTACATAAATAAATGAAAAAATAATTCAAATGGGGAAATTATCAAAATTAATTTAGTCCACCGCCCCAATGGGGAGACTATCCCAAATTAAAGTCTCCCCAAATGATCATGTCCCAACTTTGATTTGATTTAAGCCTTGGAAAGACTTCTTTGGGGACCGAACGAACAAGACTTTTGTAATTACAATGGTCAAATGACATGGAAATCTCGTTCATACTTTCATAGAACCAAACCAAATTAATCTTATAATGAACTACTAGAGAAACGATAATAAAAATATTAATTTACTAGTTGAGTTACACTCTACGATGAAGGGTATTTTCGCTATGTGTACATGTTAGATCAGATCAGGAGTGTCAGCTGTCAACAACCTTTCTCAATATGAAGTCCAGGACGGTCAGATCGATCTTAACTCCACTTTCTCGATTGGGAACCTAAGTTCGTACTCAAAGAAACTCGTCCAAGGCATGTCGGGGTGGGACCCGATGACGACCCTTTGATGCCTAAGTCAGTTCTGCTCACGGGTACAAATCGACCGAAGTAAACAGTAGGTGCAGTCATTAATGCGTACATGGGAACATATTAAGGAGGGGTATTTGTAGGTGATGAATTTGCATCGGGTCGGTCTCGGATCGACCCGGGTAAAAGCACGCGGATTCTCGGAGTGTTTAGTAAGTGTCTTATAGTTTCAGGGGCACTATAGTCTTTTTCGTCGATATCGATGGCATTGTATGTCGGTAATTGGGTTCTTGTATTGATATCGATGTATTACTTACATTCGATTTGAACCTTAAAGTAATCTAAGTTCTGACTATTTTTCAAGTGTAAGGTGTCATGTCGGATGGTATAATATTTGGTATATCACTCTAGATTGGCTCTACAAATGGCTTTAAATGTTAATCAAATTCAAATGGAACAAGTAAATGTGCTTTAACAAAAATATGGAACAAGTAAATGGAATCTCATTCCCATATACTACAAATTTAGGATGGAAAAGGTATTTTTTTCAAAAAAAATAAATTGAATTCAAATTGTAAGAATATCGTTTGACCCTCGTATATTTATTTATTTGGAGTCAAGTGGATTTAAACCCCAAACAAAAGTCAGTCAGTCAGTCAGGTAGCCTTGTTCTACACGAACATTACTTAGATTTGATCAGTTCAATTTCTAATTGTTGATTTGCTTGGGACTAGAAATTGACCTATTATTAGATGATGTCATATATAAACTCTATTTCCCCATACATATTTAACTTAATTTGCAATTTGCAATAAATACGTGGGCCGGCAAGTTGATTAATTCAAGTATCTTCTGCCTAATATTTTATAATGTCAGTTGGCCGGTTCATTAGATATAGTGGAATGAATCAACCAGGTCCAAATCTCACCCCTTCTTTTGGATTTGACTATGTTCCTTAAAATTTTCTTTTCTTCATTATCTCATAAATAAATCAAATAATATTTCCAAGTTACGGAAGATCTTGTCTAGTCTTTTTTAGGTTTGTAGAAAGGGTCCTGATATTCTGAAATAATTATTATTAAAAAAAGAGGATGATTCTACAAAGCAACATGCAACCAACGTAGTTTGATTATTTTCTATAGTATATCATTTTTATTTTATTTAGTTTGGCCAATTCCAATGCATATATTCATAATTCATCTCCCAATCAAGTTTCAAACTTATATATGCACGAAGAAAAAATCCTACCTTTAACAACACCATATGTGTGAGTATTGATTTAATTTTATACTAGGTTTGTGATTTGATTTTTCTTTGTATTTTACTAATAAAAAAATAATTATTATGATCTAATAATATATTCATCGTTTCACTAAAAAGAAAAATCATGTTATTTCAAAAGAGGGAATTTTATTTTTCATATCAAACTTTTACATATTCTAGACATTTGGTACCAAGCCTTCAAAAAAGACACATTTAATACCAAAATTGAATGACTTTTTTAACATTTGCTTTCTCTGTCAATTTTTGGGGGTCAAACTTTGTGTTCTTTGGAAAGCTCTTGACGAGAGTTTTCTAGTGGTTCATGAAACGCAATAAATAATCTGCATAAATTTAATAAAGTTTTGGGATATTAATCAAAATTAAATCATATCTCATACTACAAGGAATTATGCCACAATAATTTCCAGATATGATATAGGGCATATAACCATGCTATGTTAAAAATTTGGAGCATAATTTTAAGCATACCAAAAATCATCATTTGAGCCCAAGTAAATGTGAAAAAAGTCCATCAAGTTTGATATTAAATGTGTCATTTTTTAATGTTTGGTACCAAATATCTAAAGTAGGTATCAATTTAGTATGGAATATCTATTTCAAAATAATTAAAAGTTCACATTTTACAAAATAACATGCAACCATCGTAATTTCCTCATCTCCTATATCATTTTTATCTATTGGATATATTCCTAATTATACATCTCACCAATCAATTTTAAATTTATTCTATAAAAAGAAAATAAAAACTTATAAACCTTTTTATCGTGTTCTTATCAACCACATTCTAATTAAAGATAAGAAATTATTAATTCATATCTAGTTTGGTAATAATCCGATTACATGTATACCATATATAAACAATAATCTCTTATAAAGTCAGCGCAAAAAATCTCACCATCTTTCAAAACAATTACTACAATTTCTCCAACAGAAATATTTTAAAGTGCGAATTATTTGGTTAAATAGCAATATAAATGTTTTTTGTTTGGCTAATTAACATAGTCAAATTCAATTCCAAATTTCCAATTAAGCCTCTATAAATAAATAAATATCCATACATACATAAACATAATTAATAAATTAAGCACAATTTATATAACGCCCCTTCCGTCTCCTCCGCTCCCTCTCACTTTCCATTTCATCTTGTTTCTCTCTCCCGAATATATATATATATATATATACATACAACATATACATACAAAAACCTCTCGTCTGAAAAAATATTTACATTTCATCTCGGTTCGGGTTTCCTCCATCCCTAAACGAATGGAAGGGGAAAACGCCAAACCTCAGAAAAATACTGATTCTGTATTGACGATGATGATCCGACCTCATTCACAGCTACCAAAACCCGAACCACCGTCGTTCCATTCCAAGGAGGCGCCGGCGCCGGCGCAGGCTCTCGACAGCCCCACAGCCGCCTCCATCGGTAAATTCATCAACAGCTTCTCTGCCGCCATAACAAAACGCATATCCTCCCTCACAAACGACGACGTCGCCGAGGACGAAATAAAAAACGACGTCGTAACGGAATTCAATTTATTAGGGCTGAAAGTGACAAAAAGTTTGAAAAATTCGAATCGCGATCATCAATTGAAAGGACGAATTACCTTCTTCTCGCGTTCGAATTGCAGAGATTGCGGCGCCGTGCGTTCATTTCTCCGCGAGAGAGACCTGTACTTCGTGGAAATCAACGTCGACGTGTATCCTGCAAGGGAGAAGGAGCTGGTGGAGAGAACAGGTGGCTCCGCCGTGCCGCAGATTTTTTTTAACGAGAAGTTGATCGGAGGATTGGTGGTTTTGAACTCGCTTAGGAATGGGGGGATGTTGGAGAAGAAATTGGAGGAGATTTTGGTAGGTAAGTGTCCTGATGATGCGCCCGCTCCGCCGGTATATGGATTTGATGAGGCGGATGATGCGGCGGAGGTGGATGAGATGGCGGCGGTGGTGAAGGTGGTGAGGCAGAAAGTACCAATTCAGGATCGGATTACGAAAATGAAAATTGTGAGGAATTGTTTCTCTGGTGCGGAGCTTGTTGAGGCACTCATACACCATTTGGACTGCGGCCGTAGAAAGGTACGCCCACGCAAAACTATTCATAAAATTAATTTTTATTTTTTCATTTTTTTACAAAATAAACATATTTTTTATTCTATTTAGTGAATTTTAAGTTTAACTACTTTGATATTCTTTTAAAAATATGAGCAGCGGATAGATAAAACAATTAATCCATCTTCTTTTTTACTTTAGTTAGCAATAAAAAGAATTTGCATCAATTTTGAAGATTGGAATTTGATAAGCTATTTTGTCTTCTTATTAATAAATACAATGGACCAGCATCGTAAAAATTCCTCCGTCCTTTAATTTTTGTTCATATCAGTTTTGGCGCAAAAGTTTAAATAAAAATTTATTTTCTAAAATAACGAAAGGCGAGTGAATTGTGAATTACCCCTTATATTATTTTTAAAATTTGTTTCCCCTTTGATATTTTTTGTAAAATAATCACGATTTTTACATCTTGGCGGGATTGGTTGGGGGTGTATGTTAAGGATATAATATCCATTGGAAATATATAGTGGGTAAAGTGGTCATTTACGCATATTCACGTGGAAATAAAGTGTAATTTGCACATATCGATTACAGAGAGTAATATGTTTATTTTCATATTACATTGGTATTACCCTTTTTGGCATTCAAGGGTAACTTGCCAAAAATCCGACTAAAAGTAAGTTATGAATGGTTATTAATTTTACCTTTTTAATTAGGAATAAGTACTGGTTTGAATCTTTAAATGACTACCTTAATGGCATGCAACTTGACTGTTATTTTAATAAATTCAAGCATATATATAATAATTATAATATCACCCTCTAATCTAATGAGTTTTGGATATAGTTATTTTAATTCTTGTATTAATTAATTCATTGGTTGTGGTGTGGTGCACATCCATGCTCAACGTCACAACGTTAATCTTGTAAATAAACAATTTCGTCATATATGTTGATCTTAATTGTGTGTTAATATCTGCCTGCTATGGTAATTAATTATTAATATTCTGATACGCCCAAGTTGACTTTTTTAAATAAAAAATTAAAGTATTTTTATATGTTGATTTGGTCTAATTAAAATTATTATTAAATTAAACTTTTATTATCTCCGCAATTGTTTGTAGGGTGAAATTCTGTTATTGTGGGTCGAAATCGAGACAGTTGGAAGTTGTTTACCAAACTGGATTTCTGCATAAATTATTTGGATAAAATAAATAAAAACTTTAGTCAAAATAATATACAATTACTCGTAATTAGTTATATTGAAATGCGTAACTAATAATTAGGACCACGAGGATGAGTATGATTACTTTGGCTAAAACCAATACTTTGAGAGACAAGTTTAGTGCTCAAAATGAGTGGCTTTCATTTTCTTGATTCAATTTTTTGAAGAAAATTGAATATCATTATTCTTTTCCATTAAAAAAAAAACTGTTCAATTCCTCTCTTTATGACAATTGGTCCATGTTTAATTCTCTTCTAATTGTAGTAAAAGAAATTCATTGTGGTAAACTTTTATGATATTAAATTATTAATTAGTTCATTCAATCAGTGATAGTACCTTTTAATAGAAAGATATGATAAATAAAAAATTATACATTTAATCCAAAACGGGATTGTACTTAGTACCTTGGCAAATTTATGAAAATATAAATACTTTGGATAATAATTACCCAGATTGTATTTGACATTTGGAACTGATGGAAATTGATTAGATTTTTTTTTTTTTTAAGAAAAAAATAGGAACTAGTTCTTACTGATTAAATTCAATTTCAGTTATTTGGCGAGTCAATTTTAAGTTTGATCATAAGAATTTCAGCTATTTAAGGCGAGATTGAAGTAACCCATACGTCTTTTAGGACAAGGAAACACTTGAAAGCGACAGGTGATTATATGGATACTTTGAAAAGTCAGAATTAAATAGAATTAAGAATTATTTTAAAAAAGGACAGCAACTTATAGCCTCCTTTTAGTTTATTTTATTTTGTTTTGTGCAAGTGTTAGCCGTTATTGTAACTTCAAATGAGTTGACTTAGGTATTTATTTTACAAATTAGTCCGATTAGATGCTCAACATGTTTGCTCCCTTTTGGTCCTGGTCATTTAAAATGTTTTGCGCTTTTACTCCTGTATATTACTATTAAATTGTAATTTTGATCTTAAAATTTTAAAATATTTTACACTTTTGTTCCCATAATAAAATAGTTTATGTTTAGCACTTTTGGTCCCGTAGGACAATTTCAACTTCATATTTATGGTACCAAAAGGGTTGATGGGATCAAAAGTGCAAAATTTATTGTAAAAATGTAATCTTGTATTGTACTGGCAAGCTTAATATTGTACATGTACACTTAAATTTTTTAGCCTGTAGAATCGAGTTTAAAACGAAAATAATAAATCATCTTAACTTTAGTTTGTTATGTAACACACCAAACTCTAATTGTTCTTTTATCGATTGAACTCGACCGAAATCCTATTTTCTGCTCAATATTAATCATACTACATCATTTAGGCCATTGAGATCGGGGAGCAGCTTGCAACAAAACATTTCATTCATCATGTTTTTGGGTAAGTTATACTATTTTTCACAAAATACCTCTTAATATAATTTTTTCAAAGCATATATTAACTTGATTATACAATCTATTCAATGCAGTGAAAATGAATTTGAAGATGGAAACCATTTCTATCGATTTCTTGAACACGAAGCCTTCATACCAAAATGCCACAACTTCAGAGGTACAGTTAATGATTGTGAGCCAAAGGATGCTGCTGCGGTGAGCCAAAGGCTCACGAGCTTAATGTCAGCAATACTAGAGTCTTACGCCTCTGATGATCGAACCCGTCTTGATTATATTGGAATTAGCAATAGTGAAGAGTTTCGGAGGTAATTTGAGTTTGACAAACATTAATTATGTTCTAATAATCTTTATTCATATTGTTTTTGCTTTATAACTACAGATATGTAAATTTAGTGGAGGATCTGCAAAGAATAAACCTCTGCACACTTTCAGAAAATGAAAAGCTAGCATTCTTTTTGAACCTATACAATGGCATGGCTATTCATGGAGTGATTCGAATTGGACATCCGGGAGGAATGATCGATAGAAGATCGTTCTTTTCTGACTTCATGTACGTAGTTGGTGGCTACCCTTACTCGTTAAACTCCATTAAAAATGGTATTCTTAGGAGCAACAGAAGACCACCATTCTCATTGATAAAGCCTTTTAGCGGTGGAGACAAGCGCCTTGAGGTAATTACAATTCTCCTTTTCTGGTCGGACTCGGATTGGATTTGTCTAGTTCAATATTCGTATCCATATTTATTTATTTTCAGAATCTCTAACCATATTTAAGTCTATCGAGTATTTTGGTTGGATTATGGATAAAAGTTTGGATCCATTAAAACCTTCACCCTTTAGATTTGAATAAAATTTTAATCACTATCTGTCTACGACTTGCTTCTTCTACCACGTGATTATTTAACTCGGCTCACGAGCTCAAAATATATTCATTGTACCGAATTCTAACACGGAAGAAATTAATGTAGGACACATTTAACCAGTTGTATCCAAGTATTTATCAGACCTTGCTTAGTATTAAATCAACGATTGTGATAATGTATGGAAATTTACATTGTTAGGTGAAAATTGGGGCATAAAAGTGAAATCATGAATGGAAAAATCCATTCATGTCATCTGTGCATTTTGCATATGCATTCTAATTGATTATCAGATTCCAATATTTAACATATTTGACGTAACGGATCGACTCCCTCCCTCCATGTATTTCAGATTATTGGATTATTTCATTATATTTTTAGTCGATTATTTTATTGACGAAGGATTCTAATCAGATCAGAATCAAATTAAAAACAGTTCGGTTGACAACACTAGATTTTGCATATGCATCAAAATGGAAGCTAAACTCATGAGACTATGTTGTTTCTGCAGTTGGTTTTTCCAAAAGTTAATCAATTAATTCATTTTGGCACATGCAATGCAACAAGAGGAAGCCCTTCGGTTAAATTCTTCAGTCCCAAAAGCGTTGAATCTGATTTGAGATACGCAGCCAGAGAGTTTTTCCAGAGGGATGATGCAATGCAAGTAGATCTTGCCAAGAGAACGGTCTACCTCTCCCGGATTGTTAAATGGTGAGTTCATTTATTACTAGCAACTATAGAATATAATGATAACACTATTAAATGGTGAGAAACAATCATATTGGCACTGCAAATGTAAATTTTTCTTTTTCCCCTTTTTGCTTATAAAATTTGTTTCTCCTGCAGGTATACTGCTGATTTTGGGCAAGAAAAAGAAGTTTTGAAGTGGATTATTAAATACTTGGATGCAAGTAAAGCAGGACTTTTAACACATCTTTTGAGTGATGGAGGGCCTATTCATGTAGTTTACCAAAATTTTGATTGGTCTCTTAATTCTTGAGAACCATTCTGATTTTCATGAAATGATAAATGTGGGAGTTGTGTAGATAGTAGTTTGGGAATGGCTTCTACTTAAATGTAGTGCTTTTAAAAAAAGTATCCAAGAATGTTGGGTTTCTTTTTCCCATTTATGTTGTTTCATAGCCGTTGAAACAATTAGGCCATGTTTGGTTCTTGGATTCAACTAGGCTATGTTTGAACCTTCGATTTTAGTGAGTAAAATATTAAAAAATATTCTTCTTACGTGAAATGATATAATATGTTAAATTTTATTTGGGTTCATTTTCATTTTTCTTATTGTTTTAGTCATTGAGATTCAGGTTCATATTCACAAATTTATGATGGTTAAGAACATTTTTACCTAGATCTTATAGTCAATAGCTTAGAACTTAAAGTGAATAATAAGCTTAATCACCTCATAATCATCTCGAGCTTAGTTCAAGTAAGAGTTAAATTGTCCAATTTTTTTTATGTATATTATTAAATAAAAAATTATGATAAATAAGGCCTTTGATATAGTGTAAACCAAATTATTATGATTATATTGAAAACTTAATTTAATACTTAACCTAAATAGTGTAAACCAAAAATAAAGGACAGATGTCTAAAATTGCATATGCAAACAATCTAGAGAACAAAATTAAAACCACGGCTACTTTAAAAGATGGAAAATTGATTCTTCTTTTTTAGCACATGAGATTCTTTTCCACAATTTCTAAAATTATAACTTGATGGCATGTCACATTTTCCACTAAACTGGATCATATTGATAAGTATTTTCCACAATTTCTAAAATTATAACTTGATGGCTTGTCACATTTTCCACTAAACTGGATCATATTGATAAGTATTTGACTAAATTTTGCTTCATTTAATTTTATAAGATTGATGTAAATAGTTTCAACAAATATTTGAAATACATATGAGTTTTATGGATTTTAAAATTTGAAGGGAAAAGTATTGTTATACATGCCAAATCTAATATTTTGAAAAAGTTTAATATATAATAGTATTATATTGTGTATGTATGGTTTATGTTTGAGGAAGTTTGGGGAGCTTTAGGAATGCACTAAGACCTGACTGATTCTGGATGGGACTAGATACATATAGGGTTTAGTTAGAAGACCAAAAAAAATTAATAAGATAAATAGAAAAAAGAATTCATTACAAAAAAGGGAGGGAAAGGGAAACATAAAATATTTGAAATTTACAAATCCATCAGTCCTTCCAGGATTTCAAAAGCAAGCAGAAAACCAACAGAGAATTATGTGCAGTTTAAGTACACCAGTAATTTTTGTATCCATTGTTTTCCATGCACTTGACATAAATATGCACAAGATGGACGATTCGTTCAAGTTCCTCACATTTAGTCATCTTTCACTCCCAAGTAACTGAGATCATAGAGTTGGCAAGACCCGACTCCTCGAACGTTGAACTGACATCGAAGTCTAAAGACTTTGAAGCACCTGGAATAGCATGAGACAGTCGAAATGGCCTCGTACCATCTTCCTTCAGCTCAGAAGAACAGAATGACCAAAGCAGCTGTAGCAAATGAATGACATCAAAAGGGATCACTTGACAAAGAAAAATATGCTAGACAATAATAGGGGTGTTAACAAGATGAATTTGGTAGATCCGTTTAAGCTTGGTTGATTCTCCTATTAACATATGTGTTTGTACTTGATCTGAATTTTGAGAAACGAGCTCAAAATTCTAGCTTGTTTAAACACCAGACGGTGATTGGTCTAGTGAAAGGGACTAGTCCCCCCAAAAGTGGAGAACCCAAGTTCGAATCTCATTGGAAGAGGTTCCCATATAATATCTCCGACGCGCCTCGAAAGGGATTAAACTCTTGGGAAACCAAAAATAAAAACAATCTCAAACAAGCTTTTGTTGATCGAACTCGAGTAGTTATATTTGATTTTCAGCTCTAGACATCTACTTAAAACCAAAAAAGGTGGATAATTGCACAACATCCTCAAAACCGAAAAGAGTTGATGAGTAATCTCAACATTCTATCTACGAGCAAGTTTTTGGATCTAAGTTAATGCAATAAGGCCTAAGTTAAGACTTGCGAATTGGAAATTTCCCTTCACTATAAATTTTGAAGGTTGAGGTCCAGAACCAAAACCTCATTCTTCACTAATTTGACTAACTAAATACCTTCTCAATCCTTTTGTCCATTCTTATCTATTATCCTTACCAAATAGTTAAGAGTGCAAGGAGCTCACTAAGGCGCAAAGCAGTCTGGGGCTAAAGCAAAGCGATTCGCGGGGTAAAGCACATGAATAGATAGTTTTTTATGTAACAAAAATTCTTTCATTCCAACAAATTTTAGCAAATAAAACGGAAAATTCAATGAAATCTGTGTCTAAACAAGTAATTTTGGTATTAAAGTTGTTACATATAACACGCTTTCGCAAACAAAAACACATAAGGCACAGCAATTTCTGCTCTTCAAGCTAAAGCACACTTTTAACAGATATGATGCCACCATGATCCAGAGCCTACCCATTATCCATTATTTAATTATGATTATAAGTGTTGTTTAACTTATATGTATTGAGTTATTTGACTGCAAACCAACCATACCACATCCACTGAACAACTCAACAAGCATTGATTGCCAACAAGACAATATACTGATACAAGAGGCATGGAAAAAATCCAAGAAATCAACAGCTCATAGAAGAGAACATAATTGAATTTAAGCTCAATGATTCAAATCATGGCATGCGTGTATCATAATCTATTTACCATTCTGGCATCACTAACATGAATCTAAACGCAAGAACCTTAATAACGAGTTGGACTATGACATAGCAAGACAACTCATTTTGAAAAAGTAAAAGAAAATCCAACCAGAAGTGCCAGAAATTTGGCAACAGAAATATGAATGAAGTATACAAAATAGAGACAGAAAATGGAAATTATCCAACAAATAAAAACATTTACCTGAATTGGATCAGAGCGGAGGAAGTTCCTCTGAACTCTGCGCCCATCAGGGAGACGGACTCCAACTCTACAAAGCAGGTTCCTATCACCCTTTGGTTCTTCAGGTAGAGGTAAATAAGCAGGTTTTTTCCCTTTCTCCTCGACATCGGCGTTATCCACATTTTTCAAGTCATCTCCATCAATCTCCGCATTATTCTCCATAGAGACAGCAAGTGCTCTCTGTAATTCCTCGTACTCTTCATTATTTTCATCTGCAGACAATGAAGCATTTCTAATCATTCTCTCAGTTCGTTAAATAATTACATAATTAAAAGGAAATAAAAACAAAAAGTTAAAGGGCAAGGGATAAGAGGGTAAACAGTCTAAAGCCATAACGGGTAAGAGAAAAAGGGTACACAGTCTAAAGCATAAATGTATTACGACACTCTATGTTGACCAGACAACATATATGTCATGTAGAACTTAAATACTTCTCTCTAAGTCCATGGATATATATCCTATCACGCTCAAGCCTTCTTCGACTTGCTAGTTCCCAAATGATCTTTGGAGCCCTCCCAAAAAATGCCTCAACTTCTGCCTCCCTTTTAAGTAGTTGAAAATTCAGCAGCTACATTAAAGATGACTTTGCAACTCCACAATGAAGAGTTATACTGAGAGGATACCTTTTTTAAAGTAGATAATATGCCTCCAGGATATTCCCAATACCCCTTATCCCATTCTAATATCTTTGGGTATCATGTTAAAGCATCGCCCCATTATAGAGAGTACTACAACACCAAGCAACCCTAAAAATGAACCAAATATACCTGGCTTACTTTCAAGATGAGGAATTGGTGTATGAGAACTTTCTCTGGGGCGTTTATTGGATAGACTGACATGATGATCTGAGGGGCTGCCATCCATGAATGGTAACAAATCCTGGAAAAAGAAGAACAAAAGCTCGGGACATAGTAAGAGAATAAAAATATAAATTTATTGTCCTCAATTAAAAGTTTGAAGCCCTCAGTCAGTGTAAGCGTGTTTGCTTATTCAAAAATGTAGTAAACAAACATGTGTGTGTCTCAATAAGATGAACAGCTCATATACCTCCAGTAAATTTTCTGGTTGAACCATTCCATGCCAAGAGCGCATTTTCTGACCCGTTACTGGATCAATCACTAGAACGACAGGTATAGAGTCTAATTTGTAATAGGTACAGACCTTGCTGCCCTCTTCTGTATCGTCATATATCTATAGCACGTAGAATATTTGGCAATAATCAGTATACAGGAAACTCATCTAACAAGTATAAATTATAGTGACTCATACAAACAAAAAACAAGGTATAGCTCATTACGTAGAGTTCCAAAGAAATGCACCAGCATATATCAGTAAAATTAGAATTAGTACAAGTGAACACATGGTGGTAAAGTAGTGCCTTTCCCTTTCATTATATGATTTATATCAAAGTGACTATGATATAAATTTGGACAAAGGTAAACTACATTGAAATTATTCCATGAGGCAAGAGTAAGCTTTCCTTTATTCTTATCTGCTACGAGAAGAGTGAAAGCTATTTGCTTGGGATGATAATACTAAAATTATGCATATCTCACTGCTATTTGCTTGGGATGATAAAAATCATGCATAAGTGACTGCGATTTGGAATCATAGTAATTCTAAATGTCATAATAAAGGCCTGCCTGGATATGCATGTTTTCTTGTTGCGGAAAAGACATTTGCATTTTAAGATATTCTCGACATTTCTTGTTCTCAATAAAACTCAGAGCTTTATAGCATTTCAAACTTCTTTTTTCTTGCATGGCATAGCAGGCATACAGTACGTAAATAGGACCACCAGACAGGCACAATTGGCACTAGACATGTTACCGTAGAAGAAAGCATAGTAAGGAGAAAAGTGGTGTTGGCCATTTAACATTTAAGTGTCCATTCTCAGATTGGGCAGGAAGGGTCGGACATGGGCAATCACTCATTCTTAAAACTAGCGTTCTTAAGACCAAAGAGTCGGGCGGAAGGGGGGGGGGGGGGGGGGATGGCTTATAAAGTACTAAAAAAATGCATATCAAGGGAAAGAAACCAACTGGTAACAAAGTAACATAAAAGTTACAGATCGACTGCTATTCAAATTGACAACTGATCAATAATACAAACCTGCCAGAAGATGAAGTTACTCTTGATGGTTTGGGAAACAGCTTCATTTGCCCAGGTGTCACGGTTAAGCTTCAAAGCAGCAAATACAAAAGTGAGTCACATAAGCATCTAGAAAATCTAGGAAAAGTCAGAGCTATTAGAAACAGAGGCAGATACATATACAAAGACAAACAGTCAGAGGTTGGGGGGGGGGGGAGGAACCAGTACCATGTGGGAGCTAAATTCCTTGGTGGATTGCATGTTTACGAGGAGCCACTTGTTCTGCATTCTTGCATTATCTTTAGCCTGTAATACAAATAGGTTGATATCAAAATCAATCACTGGAATGAATTGTAGCAAACAAGCATCATTTAAAAAGTTGAAGATATGCGTTATAACTTATTATTATGATGGAGGAAGTTGCGTGCAAAAGCTCCCAACAAGTAATTAAAAAGATTCTCCAATACATTGTTCTAATATACGATACTGTTAATGATAACACCAAAAAATATCAGAAATAAGGTTACATGAACATCTCTATTCCACTAAACAAAAATCACATTTCATAATGGACACATGAATGAGAAAAGAAAAGAAACGAACAAAAGCATATGATGCCGAAGAAAAGGATGATGTTTGCCACAACTACAATCACTACTTGTTCTGCCTCTTGCTAACTTTCAAGAAAGAAAAATAAATAACAAACATCCATTCCATTTCCTACAAGCGAAATGCTATAAAATTCATGCTGTGTGCATCCTCTCTCAACATGTAAGCCAGTTAACAGAAGAGTGTTCGTCATCAGCTGGAAAAGGAATGTTACTAGGTATTTTGTTTGCAGTAAATTACACAGAAGAAATTATCAATACATATACACTAAAAACCATCAGACACATTTTCAATAACTTACTATTAAGTTACAAAATGCTTACAGTGAATAAAAATTAATGAAACAGAGGCACTGAAGCTTATATAAATTACATCGTATATTGTTTAAATGTACACAAGGGTAGCGTAGCTATGCTTGATAGAGACATAAAGAAAGAACATCTAGTATCAACCACCCCCCCCCCCCGGCACACACACACACACACAAGAAACAGAAACAGCTTAATCTGAAAAGAGAAGAATTTTTTTTAACCAACAGACATATTACCTTTTCAAAGGACCCGTGAAACATCAAAGCAAATGGAGGACGATATAAAGACGCGAGATTATCGTGAGCTTTCTCTGATACAGAAGAAGATGAACCTTGTTCACCTTCCCAGACTCCAGGACGTTTCATTTCCTCCTCGAAATTGCGGAATGGAACTACAGAATGAGTTCCATAAGACGAACCTCCCATTCTTTGCGCTCTAGTGGATATCACAAACAGGGTTAATAGCAGTAAATAATCCGGAATAAGAAAAACTAGTGCATCAAAAAAAAGAGAAACAGACAAAGAAGGAACGTTTCTGCCTTAAAAATCAATCAGACTGGGTTAGAACTGCTAGTTTAAATTAGCAGAACAATTAAAATATTTATTGAAACAATTTATCATAAACAATTAATTCTTTCAGAGGGGGATGGGCCGTCGATCAGAACAACTAAAATAAAAACTAGTTCAATCAAGTGCCAAGTTCAGGAAGTTGGTTGACACAAAGGGCAGACCACAGATTCTGGAATTGTGTTCCTATCGAATACTAATATACACCTCCAACTCATACATATTTCTGAAAATGCATTGCCAAAATTTCAGTTTATTTGAACTTTGATGGACTGCAATATGGTATATGGATCAAACCATAGATTGTGTCATCAAAATGCATAGATGCTAGCAAAACTATCTGATTGTCACTAAACAAAGAAACTATCTGAAAATGATACCAATTTATTCCTATTATAACTATGCAGTTGCCAGCTATATCATATAGCTGTTGTTGTATCACTTTCCGCATATACTCCATCACTAGCATGGAAGATTGCAGAGAATTTTGCCCCAAACATAGTATTCCGCCAAAATATTGTTCTGCCGCCAACTGCAGAGTTCTTTCCTCAATTTAAAGAGCGCCATGTTTTTTCTGTGTGGCCATAAGGTTCTGCATTCTGGTACCATTTTCCATTAATACAACTTTAGCCGCTCAGATCCGAGGATCGAGCGGCTCTGGTACCAAATGTTAAGAACCTAGTTGAGGCACTTCGCTGCTGCTGAGAACAGAATGGGGTAGGAAGCAGATGGAGAATTGGAGATGTGAAGCTGAGAGTTTGAATTATATTTCTGATAATCTTCTCCTCATACACATTCTGTTTTTTATAGACAATTAACAGCTGACAAATAAGCACATCTAACAAACAGAATTGAAATTGAATGCATAAAAAATAATATAAAATAATAGAACGGTAGATTTAGTTATGCATCATGTTTGCAACGCTATTCCGCTTCTGCTCCAATGACGTTCCTCCACTTGGCAGTTTCCCCTTTGTTGGTGTGCGTTTAACGAATTGATGCCATTTTCAGTAGTCGACTAGTCGCTGCCCTAATTCCTTCCCTTTTTCCCTTCTGTGGGATTAGGCTTGTCAGCGTACGCACAGATCTATTCTCGACTCGAAATATATCTGTAGAGTACGCCTCCCGAATGGCATAGCTTCATTTAACAATTAGAAGTCGGGTCTGAGATCCCACCTTTATAAGAGATCTTTCATCATCCTCTCAATGAAGGAGGGCCTCTTCGCTTTCTTAATGACCTTCTCTCCCCGTAAGTTCACTCACACTCAATGCTTGAAAATTTCTCATAAATTACTCCTGTTCTCTAAATTGTATTTAATCAAGACTTCTCATCCAAAAATTCAAATTTAAATACACATTTTCTTTAGCCTTTCATTGCCCTCTATGCCTACTACATTATATACTATTCAGCTAACTTGTCACTACTAGTTATATTGTTAGTGTAGGTGAATTCTTTGGATTAAAATATGCAAAATCACAAAATACTCAAGAAATTGACCAGGTTCGGCACTAATATATCAACTTCAAGCAATGTCAACTCACAAAACAAAAAACACATAAGAGAAAATCACAAAGGAAATAACACAAAATCAAACATAATCAAGCCAAACAAGACAATGTTACCAAAATTCCACATCAATTACCAGTAGAAAAGTCACAGAATATGGCTTTCCATGTAAACCATGAAGATAAGAAAAATTAATATACCCATAGAGCATCGGACTGTCATAAAGAACATCCCTTTTCACCGGTAAAGGTGGTCGTACATCATTTCCATCATTTCCTCGAACATATGGGTCTTCTAATACTTTTACATGATCACTGCATTCCAAACAACAACATTATTGAATAAAACACAAAGACAAGAATAAGAAAAGGAGATCTATAAACAATGGATAACATATTTACGTTAATTTATTTTATTTCCGGAAAACATGCCTTAAGATTGAATCATGGAGGGGCAGATCATTTTCCACTGGGGGAGTATATACAGGAGGTGCAGCTGTTCCACCTTCATTTTCCACATAAAAAAGTTGAATAGCTTCCTCAAGCTTCCAGCTAGTGGCCTGTGTCATGTGAACTTATACATAACCTTTCATAAATAAAATCTAAACACTGAGATGATTACAACATTTGATATCAAACAGACATCTATGCTGTACCATAAACAATAAACGGAATATAATACGTAATTGAGTTGTCTTGTCAATAATTTGTGAAATTTCTTCTTGTCCCAATATTCAAGTTCCAAGACCATACAATGAAGTAAACAGGACAACCACATAACGTTACCAATAAACCAGTCCTAAAGGACAATGGACATCCCAACTATCACAATTTTTACTTGACGCCCCAGTAAGGCTCACTACTGTTGCTTATTTAACTAAGTTCATCCAGTCACAATAATAAGTGCATGAAGAACAAATACCAATTTCTTTTTATGATAAGCTATTCCTCATTTTTCATCTAAAATTAGCAAAATATAGGCATTTCTTTTGTCACCCAATATATAGGCATTTCTTAACATGTGTAATTAGCAAACTAGTATGTCCTGTGGCAGCACACCAATTATTTGGCACACTTAGGTACTTAACATGTTTAACTTCAGCGGCCTCCTAATGAGTAAACCACACTCTAAAATCAACTTTTCTCTATATGTCCCAGAAAAGATGAAATCTTTTCCCAATTTCTTTCTTTATATAACAAAATTCAGCCACGAATACCATGCCTAGAATACTAATTACCAGCCTAAATTCGAATTAGTTCTTCAAGTACATTCATTTACTTTCTATAGTAGGTAAGTAAATCGGATTAAGAATTGGGATGACCAAACATCAGGCTTCTCACGGTGCCTCATGCCCAAGTTGGCAATAATGGTTCAGTGCCACATAATAAGTTGCATTAAAAAATCGAAAAATCTAGTCCACACCTAGTTTGACAAATCCCAACCAATATGTGTTCTTACACTTGTCTTTTAATTCTTCACTTGTCTTGGACTGTATATTAATCATTCATATGGTAATTGTACAGCTCACCCTCGAAAAATGACAATACGAATATGAAAAAAGAAATCACTCTTACATAATAATAATCACAAACAGCTATAACATACAAAAAAACAAATACAAAAAAAATCTTCAATCAGACAAAAGGAAAAAAACTGATTTTTGTTCAGAATGCGTGATCATAAATCAACAGATCCCAAAATTACAATGAAAATAGAGAAGAAAGGGGATTATTCTTCTTAATATTATTACCTGAAGGAATTGACGAGCGGTATCGGCGGTTTGGCCGACGGCGATTTCCAGGAAGGAAGAAATTATGATCTGCTGATCAGTAGCAGATAAGACACCACCACCACCCTCCATTACTGCGCTTGCTTCCTCAAAGGAGTTCTGGTTTCGCTTCTCTTATGGGTTTTGTAAATATTAATTAAATTAAAAATTAAAAATAAAAATCCTGTTGGTAGGGCTCGTGGGGTATATATAGATGAATTGTTATTAATAAAAAGTATAATTAATTATGATTTAGATTTTAGGAATCTCCCGATTTTAACTTTTGTGGAAAATCTTCCAGTTAAATCTTGGCTCTTTTCTCTCTTTAATTAAAAAAAGTAATAATAAAAGAATAAAAAATTCAATGAGCTGGCATTTTGCTAGTAAAAAATTTGAACTACTTTTTTTCCTTAGCCAAGCCAAAATCACCAATTTCAGTGAGATAATTTTTTAGTGAATATAATGTTGCATTTAATAATTTGAATCATCTCATAATTATTTGTCTATATATATACTATTGCATTAAATAATTTGCTATGTTATACATTCACGTGAAAAATAAATTACTCCGTATGAGGAGTATACTAGGGATGTACGCGGTGCAATTTGGTGTGGTCTTAAGAATTTTTTTACACAACTTGACATTTGCAGTTTTTTCACACTCTAGCATAAGCCCAACCCAATAAGTTTAAAATTGCACTTTGCGGTCCATTTGGATTGAGCAATTTGAGAGATGGGAGGTTCTGCGGTATTAACATTTTCAATTTATATATTTTTGCTACTTATATTAATTAAATGTACAAACTATTTAATTACCACTTTACATTTTATTATTAGAATTTATTCATGAATAATTTTTGTACATTTCAAGTAGAAATTCAATGGACATAATAAGAAACCTTAGAAAATATTAACATGAACTAACATCTCATTTATATTATGGAGTCAAAGCACAATCATAGATACTAAAGAAGTGTTTTCCTATATTATGCAGTAAGAGATATTAATAATGGATACCAAGCCAGAAAATACTATTAATTCTATGGAAGTTTTCCATGCAATATGCAATACAAAACATATTAATTTGTTGCAGATTATGATCAACAATCATCAATTAATTATTATGCAAAATGATAGTTTTTTCTATCTTTGGCACTAAGGAGTGGGAACAATAATATTTTTTAGTACATGTTGGGCTTTGGTTTAAGAAATAGTAAGTTAAAACATAAGTTGTTATTTACATATTTATTATGTATATATATATTGCGGTCGAGTTAGGTTTTTGTGTTCTATGAAATTATAGACTCAAGCTCGATTGTTATTTGAGATCTTTTTCTAAAGAACCCAAAACTAATCCATCCAACCTTCAACCCACAATTTACAATATGTTGGGATTCTTACGGGAAAACGAGCCTTAGGTAGCGGAAATATAAAACATTTTAGGCTCCCCTTGGGAATCTTGTCAGGATACAATCCCTATATATTTAAACTAATATTAAACAAGTATAATAATCGCTAGATTAAGTTATACCTGCTTCCTAGCACTTCCGAGCCAAACTCTGCTCTGTAGGAAATCCCCGGAGACGCGAACTCGACCTCTTCCAATTTTCACTTTCAGTCCCAAGCTTTTGCTTAGCGCCCCACGTGCTGCGCCTCTACGGTTCAGTACACCACATACACACAAAAACCTTGAAATCTCTGATCGGCTAGAACACAAAAGAAATCAAGATGCGAAACTCGAGAAGAAAAGACAGAAGTCGATCGACTTCTGTCAGGGTAGGGGAGGCGGCTCAGGGTTTTGGAGAGAGAGAGATTCTTGCTTTCTTGCTTTTTGTGTTCTACAAAATGCTAAGTGGTGAAACTTGATTCAATTATCTTGAATCCTAACCCTAATAGGATTCCTAATAAGATCTACTTACTAAATGGGCTAAGCCTTTTAATTAATGCAAGACTTCATTAATTAAATGGTCTAGTCTTTTAATTAGTCTTTGGCCCATCTAAATCTCCAAGATTAGTTGGCCCACTAATTAAAACCCATTTATCCTAATTAATTAAATTGGACTTCTAGTCCAATTAATTAATTCCCATTAATCTTTATTTAATTAAATTAAACTCCAAGTTTAATTAATTAATTATTCTCTCTCTCCTCAATTAAATCTAATTTAATTAATTATTCTTATCAAATTAAAAACGTATTTAATTTGACATCTCGATCTAATCCAATTGGATCGGATTTTCGCGCCCAAATGTATCGACCCAGTCGAGTCCAACTTTTTTCGTTTCCTGTTTCCGCTCGATGTTTGTGTATGTCCCCGTAGGTTCACCACATAATTGGCCGCGGGTTATAATCATATATATTTAATTATTCGAGTAAACCTATACTCTAAATCAATTGAACACTCTATCAATTGACTATTCCAAAATTAGCACCCCTGCTAATTTGGGAATTCTCCCACACTCCACAGTCGATGTCTGGCCACAAGCCCGTGGAGCCCAATCACTGGTGAATTAATTCAGTGAACATTTATTCTTTACAATTACCATGTACGACTTAATCCTTCCATTAGTTGGTCTCCCAGTCAAGACTAAGGTTATGGACTTTCATCGGTTTCCTTACTTGTCTCGACTATATGTATTCTGGTCTCGAAACTATTCCCTTTGACTTAACCTTTATGAGCTACTTTCATAAAGGCGTCAGATACATTGGCCAATGATTTACCGGAATACATTTCTCACAAAGATTCATAGGAGAAGCTCCCAACCTATCAAGTCGGGCTAACGGGTCATCTGTTGATGATATGAACCTGCATACACGTTCCTCTATACCCAACATGAACCCACAGAGACCTTCTAGTAGACTCCAGTCAGTCGGAACTCATATCAAAGCATAGACGTTCGTGCACCAGATAAACCCTATCACCTCAAGTAATAAGGATCGTTCCTCGTACACTATTGTAAATAGGAATAACTTCATCCCCGATATGCGACTACCGCTTCCATGGTGAGTTATTTCCTAGTTGGGGTATTCAGTGCGCTTGCCATCCCAGCAAGCCATCCACTCGTTTGTATCGACTATCTCAGTCATGCTCGTGGACCCCAACATCCTCCAGTTCATCGGAGTATACACACTCATGAGGGTCTAACGGCATCCATTGATGTCCCATCTCAAATGGATTCTACGACCCTTGAATTAGTTTTAGATCACGGCCTTGGAGATCAGTCCACGGGTTGTCCCATAGCCCTGTGATCTAAGGACTTTCATCCTTATGTTAGATAATTATTCATAAGATGAAGGTGACCATATAAATAAATGCATTTATTAATCGAATTAAATAGTTCTTTTAATTATTACTAATTAAATGCAACCAAAATAGTTGGCTTGCAGGACACTATTCCATCACAATCTACATTGACTTTCTCGTTACTCGATTGCCAAAATGCTACTATATATGCTTCATTTTGTATATAGGTTTGGGTTGAATAAACAGGAATATGATTAAGAGTTTATTCATCGATCTATTTCAAATTGTCACATAAATTTCTTGAATTTTCAACATTGTTTTTTTTTTTGGGTATATATGTATATTCTTTAGGAAACATATTATAGGATGATTACATATTGATTCCTCATTTACTTTTTTACTATCATACATATCTTGTTGGATTTCGATTGTACAAATTATACAACTTCGTACGGACTGAAGGAGATTGAATCATTGGTAGCAAACTTTTGGTGGAATGACAAAGAAGCAAAGAAACTCCACTGGAAAATTGGAAATTGATGGTGGACTTGGATTTCGGGACCATGAGGCTTTCAATACAACCCTCCTTGTGAAACAGGTTTGGCCTATTTTTTATAACCCAAAAGTCTCACTTAGATGCAGCTACTATTGACTATGGTTTGATGTATAAGAAAAATGTGCAATTCTTTCTTGAAGGATTCACGGATGTTGATTGGGCTGGAGATACATCCACTCGACGATCTACAACAAGTTATGTTTTCAATTTTGGATCAGGCGCGGTCTCATGGTGCAACAAAAAACAAGTTATTGTTGCTTTGTCTAGTACATATGCTGATAATTATGCATCTTTAACAGCTCATGAGTGTGTTTGGTTAAGAATAATATTTGACAATATCCACCATCCTATCATGGGTGTGTAAAAATCTTTTGTGATAATTTGAACACAATGCAATTGACCCCGAAACTTTTGTTTCATGCTAGAACTAGACATATTGAAGTTCATCACCTTTTCATTCGAGAAAAGGAAGTTGGTATAAATGATCAAGTAGCTATTACTTTTACCAAACCTTTACCCAAAGAAAAGTTTGAATTGTTCTGTTCAAAGTTGGGGATGATACCGGAAATTAGCATCAAGGGGAGATGTTGAACTTTGTGCTATTTAATAAGTTGGTGATTGTTGGATTTACTATGGAGTTGGAACTTTGTGTAGGTGATGTTCAAACTATTTTAGCATTGGTCTTTGTAATAGTAGATTGGGTTTTGCAATATTAATTTTAGTCTTTAAATATTAGTTGTCATAGTTTAGAAGTCTCTTATGGACTCTAAAAATATGATGCACTTGTAATGTGTCAAGCATAAAAAAAAACATAATTTAGTGTACTACTTTTTTATCCTCTAAATATATAAATCTTGTCTTCTCCATATTACCTAGCAACCTTTACCCTTGTGTTATTGTAGCTAGTGTCTAAACTACAACTTATAAATATTCTTGTTTCTCCAAAAGTGCCCCCCACCCCATCCCCCACCACCACTCCCAACTTGCCTAATCCCATTAACCAAATGGACCCTAAGTGATTAAAATTTGGATTTACCATCTTATATATTGGAGATAGGACTGTCAACAAGTGGAATCAAGATTGATCAGGAAGTCCGACCATTTTAATCGAGTCAAATTCAAGTCGAATTCGGATCTTACTCATCATTCTAAGACCATGGGTCTTGCTTGGATTAATTAGGTTTATGGATATGTTCCCCATCAAACAAAATGTCCACTTTCAAAATTGTCACCAATTTTTTTTTTATGGAACAAGTTAGTTAACGTGATACAATCATTCAATTTAGTTCAAATAATCATATTTTCTTCGTATTCAATTTATCTCAAATAGTCATATTTTCTTCATATTACACTTCGCTTCAATATAAAAAATATCATTTATAGACACATATAACTTCTTGATTCAAATGATTTAATAGAGCTCGTCGAAAAACATTAATATTGATATTAATGTATCATAATTAATTCATATTGTTAGGTGAAAATATGCATAAAATGAAACCATGAACGAAATATTAATTCATGTATTGTTAAACTAATGAAAAACATTATTAATGTTACTTTTATACATTTTTTTATCAGAATTGGATCTTGGATCAGAACGACGTAATTCCATATTTGCTCAACGTATTTGAAATTACAACTATTTTAAATTACATAAAATCCTCGTTAAACAGTTCCATTTTGTTCTAATCCGCTCTCCATTGCAGCCCTAATTGGAGGTGGTATGAGACTCCTTAATTCTTTTTAAATCCGAATTTTTTATTCTCCAATTTTTATTGGTGGAAATGAATTTACAAATTATTAGTGATTTAAACACAAACCAAATTGATATCTTTATATGAGTATGTATCTTCAATTAATAAATTCCATGTATTGAATTATCAATTTTTTCCCCCATGTATTCACGGATCCCCATTCAAATACCCAATCCAAAAGTTTCCCCAACACTTTACCACAACACACAAATTCAAAAATTTACTTTTAGAAATTGTGTGTAATTGTGAAGCAACATTTCTTGCTCCTCCTCCAACATACCCACATTGCGACAACCTTCTTCAACAGTTCATTTCTGCAAAAAAAAAGTTACTTTTACCACTTCGCATTTGATTTTATTTTCCAGAAAACAGAAATTCGAACAAGTCTCAGCGAAATTGCAAAGCATTTTAAGGAATGTGAAATGCTGACAGATTCGGATCTCGAACCGATGACGTCGGCAGTTGAATCGTCTCCATTTCAATTGAGCTAGAGGTTGTGCTAGGGTTTTTCGCCTTTCGATTTTTTTTTTTTGGCTGAGTTCTGAAATGACGTCTACGACAAAACGTGCTTACAAGCTACGTATCCTTTTATATGAATCTAGTTTTTTTGTGAGTTGAAAATTAATTTGGAAAAGGAAAATGTATTCCCAGCGGCAAGTTTGATTAGATCTGGTGAAGAAGAAAATGACATGTTCTATCATATTGCGTGCTTATTCATAGTTTACTTATCTCATGATGAACATGCTCTACATATTTTTTGATCTCGCACAGCCTCAAGTTTCTCGAGTATTATAACTTGTCAAATAGAGTTTTGAAGAATGTGGGTGCATATGTGCTTATATCATTCTTTTCACTGTTGTATATGTTTTTGTTGCTGTTGTTATTAGGTCAAAACGATTGATTGAAATTGGTTATAGAAATCTGATATTGGGAAATGGCAAAAAGGGATCCGTGAATGATTGTACTTAGCACTGGAAACGATGTATTGTCAGAAAAAATGGAACTTTATTTAGTTATCTTCTGAAATTTACTATATATGAAAAGCATGTCACTATGTTGAAGTCATTAGTTGTGATTAATAAGGTTTGAAAGTAATGATAGTTTGTACACATGTTTCGGGCGGTTTGGTGAAATCTTTATTGAGGTTCAAATTTACTACTTGCATTATATTCAAAAAATGAATAATAAAATTACCAATATTTTGTATTCGAAGAGAAACAAAAGTAATTAATTCAACTAGTTTTTGGCATGAAGCTTTCTTACATTGATCAATACAAATAAGGAAGAGTGCTATCTTGTAATACCATCGGGTGACTAGTAATCTCACTGATAACTTCCCAATATTTAAATATTTTTTATGTCAATCCGTTATAAATGCTAATGGTACTTCCTGGTATGAGTGATACGCGGCTCCAAAAGTTCCTCTATGTTAAAAATAATCTGGCACCCTCTGGTTTTAGATGCGGACCTGTGCAGGTTACACAAGTAATAGCGATGATGTTATATAAAACTGAAAATTGAATAAAATGTTAATTTGGGACCCTTGACGATATGCTTGCCACAGAGGAATTTGTAGCTCATTCTTCAAGTGTGAATTGCCTAAAGATTGGTAGGAAATCATCAAGGGTTCTCGTGACTGGAGGAGAAGATCATAAGGTCAATCTCTGGGCTATTGGGAAGCCCAATTCTATACTGGTCAGTTCAATTCTCCCTTTACTTTTTTTCTCTGTAGTGGCTTCGTATTTTCTTCTATTGGACCCCTTGCTCTTTGTTTTTGATTTCACCCCATCTATATCTTGTTAATCGAGCCTGCAGTTCCTCCTAAGCACTTTAAGCTTTAGAAAAACACTTGACTACCCCTTTTATCAGATTATATTGTAATTTACATTTAACTTTCTCTTTGGGGTACCTGGGGCTGAAGGTAGAGGGGTACTCAAGGGTTTCAGACCCTTTTTAATTTTTATTGTGAATTTTACCATTGCCTTATCTTGTACTTGCCCATTTCATGATATCCACTGTCTTTTCTTTTTAAGATATCTTTGAATGGGAATTTGATAATTACTTTTCCCATATCTTTTCTCATTCGGTGTTCTATACATGGTTCAACGCATAGAGTTTGTCGGGTCATACGAGTGGAATCGATTCAGTTAGCTTTGATTCTTCGGAGGTTTTAGTAGCTGCAGGTGCAGCGAGCGGTACCATTAAGCTCTGGGACTTAGAGGAGGCAAAGAGTAAGCTTTCTGATATCCACTTACTTTTGACATTCACTTCAGATAGATTTGACTCTTTTTGACCTTTTTCATGTATTCGATAGTCATTCGTACCCTCACTGGTCACCGCTCCAACTGCATATCTTTGGACTTTCATCCTTTTGGGGAGTTTTTTGCATCTGGATCTCTCGACACAAATTTGAAAATATGGGATATCCGAAGGAAAGGGTGTATACACACTTATAAGGGTCATACTCGAGGTGTTAATGCCATCAGGTTTACTCCTGATGGGCGATGGGTCGTATCTGGCGGAGAGGACAACACTGTGAAGGTTAGTTTTTTTCATTTCCTTACTTATTTTTGCCCCTTACATGTCTCCAGTTTCTGATTGTAATTAATCTTCTAGTGACAACTAAAAATTCATTTTCTTTTAGTTGCGTTACTTATGTTGCTGGCTTTTTGTACTTTGTACAAACTTAAGTCCAGTATATACTTATCGGTTTACATTGTTTCCGTTGGAAAATTTCAAGGATGCTCTATTTATTCACTGTCTGATTTGTTTGAGGTCTTATTTCCTTTTTTCCCGCCCTTTGTTTATTTTGTCAATTTTGGGAAAATTATTTTATTGTGTCAGATCCTGAATTGCACAACTGAAATAGCAGCAATTTTAAATAGTCTCTCTAGTGTTTCCATTCCTCAAAATAATTTTATCCTCTTACAGCTGTGGGATTTAACTGCGGGAAAACTTATGCATGAATTCAAATGTCACGAGGGTCAAATTCAATGCATTGATTTCCATCCTCACGAGTTTTTGCTGGCAACAGGTAAGCTACTTTTCATTTTAAGACATGCAATTTAGTATTTCTCCTTGGTTCCTACTAGCATCAGCTACCAGGAACAACCAGTGATCAGAGATCATAAACATGTTCTGGAACAAACAAATTGGATTAGTTGGATAGGTACTACTAGCCGTGACCAATTAATCACTAGAAGGGGCATGGTTTCAAATTTTGGACACATTTCAGCCAAACCATCATGGCATCATATGCATTTTTAATTTATAAGATATGAAAACAAATTGCAAGTAATAAGTTTGTAACTGATTCATCTTTATCTTACAATTATTCTTTGTAACATATGATATTTGTGAATGTTATGCAAATACACATTTCCCTTTTGATGTGTGAAATTATATTACTAGTTGAAGGAAGCAAGATTACTTTATCCAATCATTTACGCGCTCTTCATCATAGTTTCATATTGTTTCTAGAAAATTATCATTAATCATTTTCGGAACTTTGTCACAGTAACGGACCTTTAGATGGTGACCACGATCTCCACTTTCATTTAGGATGGGTGGGGGCCATGGTGCCTTGCTGAGATACAACTAATTTTTATCTTAATACAAAACATGAAGAAAGATATACAGAGAATGAAGAAAGAGAAGGAAGAAGAATTAGTGGAAAATAGGCATCCCATTAAACCCCTAATTTGTTTTGCCAACTTTTTTGTTGAATCATTCAGTGATATTACAAACATGTTTCACAACACAAATCCTGGAGATCTTTTTAGGCTTCTTTGTCTTTACATGATTAAGGTAATAAGGAGAACATCAAATGAGCTGTGCAGCTTTGAGATTATCCAAAATAAAAAAAAAAGAATATAAATTCTAATTTTAAAAGTTTGTACTAAATTAATTAAAGGAAGAAATATGTACATGGAAGATGATCCCATTTTTCTTGTTCCCAAGCTGCGCGGACATTTCAACTATATTTAGCTTCTGCAGAAAGTCACCTAGCAATCACATATAGCCTGCATTTCTACAAGGCTTAAACTCTAGATCAAGCTTCGACTTGTAACTCAGCTCATTATTGATTGATGTTCACACTTGTAGTGTCTATTGCATTAGATTTAGATTCTGTTGCCTATTCATTCTGTCTACTCCTTGTTATCTAGTAGAATTGCGTCTTCATTTGTTTAGAAATTCATGATAATATACTTTATGCCAATGTGCGTACTTTACATATGAGCATGCCGGCTTGTCACTCACATAGATTTGATCTTTTGTTCTCTAAACTATCATCGTTTTGTTTTGAGTTTTTCACCCATTATGCCTTCTGATGAAAAGCTGCTGTTTGAACTGTCATTGAAGTGTTCTTACCAACCTCCTGACGATCTTTTATTTTCTTGACTTATTTTCTAATCTTGCCAGGTTCAGCTGACAAAACTGTTAAATTCTGGGATTTAGAAACTTTTGAGCTAATTGGCTCAGCCGGACCTGAGGTTTTTACATTTATACATCTTAGTTTCTGTTTCTACTATCGCTTTTCTTCTAATCTGTTTTGTCTTGATGTATTTCTTTGCTGTTTCCTTCTCTTTTATTTATTATTTTTGTTGATCCTGGACTTCGTTTAAATAACTGTTCGTCCATTTGTCCCAAATCCAGTCCTCAGGAGTGCGATGTATGACCTTTAATCCTGATGGGAGAACCCTACTGTGTGGCTTGCATGAGAGTTTGAAAGTACGCACATTAGTTTATGTTCATTTGGCGGTGATACATGAAAACACTGTGGGGGTTCGTCTCATTTTCTTTAATTACTTTTTATCAGGTTTTCTCATGGGAACCAATCAGAAGTCATGATACTGTGGATGTTGGTTGGTCTAGATTATCAGACATGAATGTTCATGAAGGGAAGCTTCTTGGATGTTCTTACAATCAAAGCTGCGTCGGAGTATGGGTTGTTGACATTTCGGTATAAAACAAAATTTTTGGTCTATTGTCCATGGAAATTTATTGTGTTTGAAATTGAAAGTATATGCCTCATGACCTTCTCATTTTGCCAGCGTATTGAACCATATGCAATGAGTAGTACTGCTCGACTAAATGGTCACTTTGAGCCGAATTCTAATTCTGGTGGTTCAAGTATAACAGCAGAGGACAACATAAAGGCCAATATGGGCAGGCTTTCAATTTCTCATAATTCAGATTCCGTGAAGGAATCCAGATCTCTAGTGAGGCCTTCTGTCCAACAGAATTCAGATCTCAATAAGGATTCTAAATCTATTGCATGTAAGCTATTCTTGGCCATGTTTTCTTGTGTGAGTTGGTGGTTAAATTAGTACCTTTTTTCTGGTTATCTCACCTTTACAGCTGCTTTGAGTGTCTTATTCCCCTTTTGATCAAATTTTATTACTCTACCTTATAAAAACCTGAAATTGCACATATTATATAATGTTATTTTATATTCTTATTGAAGCTACTGCAACTGCTCCAAGCACCCCTCAACGACCAAGTATCAATGTTCAGAAAACAACTCAGATCAATTCATTACCCGTAACAAATGCAGCACTTCCAAAGCGGCAATCTGCTAAAGTACAGTCATCATCAAGTATATCGGTATTCAACAGATCTGATATGATACCAGTGATTGTGCCTAGAAATAATCCTAGGGTAGAGCAGGTTGCTGAATCTAGAAAAGAAGGAGTTCAAATGAAAACAGTTTCTCTACCTTTGCAGTCGAAAACATCCGATCTTCGAAAATACATGAATGTGAGAGATAACTTGGAGATGTCGAATGTTCCTGCCCAGTCTGATCCTGAGTTCCGCAATGCCATGGATTTGAGTGCCTCGGATAGGAGCACTACTGCAGTTACAAACTCAGTCGTTGGAGCTGCTGCAGCTGAGAGAAAAGCCAAAGATGATAAACTCTTGATTTCTGGAAAAGTCAATACAAGTGCAGCTTTTGATAACCTTGCCAGATATCAAAATGAAAGCTGTATGTTCACTCTCAAAATGCTCTTCTTTCACCTGCTATTATTTTGTTATGAACATTGCTATATGCTGGTCTTGTTACAAGCTTGTGTCTTGTATCACTTCTGACTCCTATGACTTTGGTGCACCTGGATGTGAGCTTGTGTTACTATTGGGTGAGATGAGAAATTGAATAACTTGGAGTGGTTGTGTCATTTGCATGAGTGTACCATTGGTGGTATGCTTAGTCAATAGCTATATGATGGTTAGGGTCGGTCAATAGCTATATGATGGTGATTTCTGGGGGAGACAATGAAGGATTTGGTGGTAAGAATATAACATATACGAGGCAATAATTCTGTATATTTGTCCCAGTGGGACCAAAGTCCAGTCTCTTCCTCGTATTCTAAAACTCCTATCTGAATTGCATCTTTAATAGGCTTAGCTAGGGCGTTTATAACACGGCCCAAATAAGCCTCACTCACCGGTATAAGGTAGTGATGAAATTATGTTTTTAACAGCACGCTGCCGATCAATGGATATAAAACATACAAGTGATATTGTCATGAAATTTTATATCCTATGATTATGCAAACTTTGTGACCTCAAACCATGATTAAGTAAAAAAAAAGACTAGAGAAGTGAATGTAGATTGCATATATGTAGCAGTACACCTATAGACAGGCTCTGTTTTTTGGTGTACTTACTATATCCTGGTGCCAATACATAAAAAAGCGAATTGCACACGTGAATTTTATTTAATGATTACAAAACAGAAGCTGCCACTGTATTACATGTATGGCCCAATGATACTATAATGTAGTATGGCCCAATGATACTATAATGTAGTGGTCTCTATCCGACTCTGCTCCCTGATACCTTTCATGCCATCTTCTTGTTTTTAGCTGCTTTACTTATTCATTTGTATAGCAGTGATGAGTCGAACAATCAAGTAACTCTAGGTTGGATTTCATTTTTTTGACACCTAATTTCGTTTTGGTTCTCATCAATGATGAAGATATATATAGAAAATGTCGTAGTGAGAACTTGGGGCCTTCTCTGTTGCATTTATAAAAACAATAATTCTTCATTTAATATGTGATTCCATTTGCTGGAGACCAGTGAAGTTGCTTGCTTGTGCTATCTAAATATCCTGGAACAAAAGTTGAAGGAGTCTCGAAGACCATTAGATTGAAATATTTTCTTTGAAGCTAGATCTAATTGCAGGCAACTGATCCAATATCAAAATTACGATGAGTTACTCTTCCCCCCCCCCCACCCTACAAATCTCTGGCCTTCTGAAGGATCATCTTGAAACCATTTTCAAGGCATTGTAAGCCTCTAATCAAACACTAGCATTACTCTGAATTTTCTTTTTTATTTTTTTATTTTTTTATTTATTTTTGAGCTAAATTGCTGAATTTCTCAAGGATCATGTTGAAACCGTTTTCAAGGTGTTCTCCCGACATTTTTCTCCTGCTAAAGTTACAAATGCGTGGCACTCGTGAGACACAATGATAATGTGGTTGATTCCCAACTTTTTTGAACACCATGGAAATAAGAGAATAAAAGTAATTTGTCTTTTGAAAATTTGCCACAC
The DNA here is from genome assembly GCA_030819805.1 of Penstemon newberryi var. newberryi. NCBI lineage: Eukaryota > Viridiplantae > Streptophyta > Magnoliopsida > Lamiales > Plantaginaceae > Penstemon > Penstemon newberryi. The sequence goes on along the minus strand of JAUALY010000001.1, from coordinate 74,061,839 downwards.
AGATGGAAGTTTTTCATACATGAGGCAAGTGCTCTCCTTATTTATTTATGAACTGAAATCCTGAAAACGAATTGAGTGTAAAGAGACATGGCAGTCCAGCTTTCAGGGCAAAACAAGTGCAACTTTTACCATGCAGATGAATTCTCAAGAATGAGCATGTTGTGTTCTCATTATCTTTGTGAGCTGATAGAAATTGATTTCTCTTTATAAATTCATTGCTAGCTTCAACATGGTTGATGTGATTTCCAAATAGTTTAACAGTAAAAGTTGGGAGTAGCAGAAACAAATAGATGTTGCAATATCCTATCCTGAACTTGGAAAATGTGTCGATTGTAAATGGAGATATAACAAATTGATCTTCCATAGTATTGATGATGGGTGGAAACTTAATACAGCATTCCAAACATACATATGTGTTAACTGGAAGGCTGGAGAGTTTATTGAATGCTGCCTAATAAATGTGCAATGATTTCACTGCCCATTTGGATGAAGAATCCTTGGTTTAATGGGCCTACAAAGACATTGCTATTAATTATATGAGACCAAAGAGAGACAACAATTTGAACTCTTAAGGCACTATTCAATTCTACGAGAGGTTCACTGGATCATGGCTTTCCACCTTGGTTTCTTTTTGCAACTACTGTGTATTGCATTGATTACTAATATTATTTTTGTATACATACTACTGGTTTCTTTCGTACCTTTGATTGCTTTTTTCCCACCCTTTTCATTATCAAGTTTATGATATTAATTATCACTTCCAATTCTTAAGTCAGCATATGTATGATTAAGTATGATGATGTTATTGAGTGATGGTTTTCATGCTTCAATTAATTTTCTTTTCTGTCGCAGATCAATTTAGTGGGAATAACGAGAATCCGGATACATCACACTTGGAAGGCCAAAAAGGAGGTGGAACCATCCTGTCTAATGGGTGCTTTATTATAAAATTTTGTACTGCCTTTTTTCGAAAGCTTTTTGGAAGAAATTTGAACATGGATCTTTTCTTGTTAATAATTTTTTAGGTAGAAGACACTCACTTGTCTCAAATTGGGAGCAGAAAGAAAGAAGTTCATACCGTTCAGGTCTCACTTCAGGAAATGTCTCCGGGAAATTAACTTCTGTAAGCACACACCAACTTGTTCAAGATAAGAATAACTTCTGATTCATTCTATGTTGTCATAAATGTATTTCTTGATAGGATGATGGAATTGCAAGTCTTTACTTATCTGTATTAACTGATCCATTAATCCAATACTAGCCTAAACCACACCGCATTACCCTGAGTCTTGTGTTTAAAATGTGCTAATCTTTAGCCACCAGCATATGCACCTTGTGTGCGCATGATATCTTACCAGACTCTCGTTTCTCTTGATAAGTATAATACCTAGTGTTTTCTCAGGCCATAAGTTTCTCTGTAGCATCAACCGAAAAGTTAGATTTGTTTTGTTCAGGATGTGTAATCTTATAGTTTATAATGGAACATTCTCATATAATAAATAGTGGTTTTAGAATATTTACATTAAAATTTGCCAAAGCTGTTTAGACTATGTCACTTTTTTTTACATCTCTTACTGCCTTTTAGACTGTTGTTCTCAACGTAATGTACAGTTAGATTATTAGCTTCACCTAGTTGTTCTCATTCCTTATAAAACACTTGTTCATATCCACCATTATAGAGAGGCTATCCTTTGACCGGTGAAAGTGAGTCAGTCTCTGCTAGTGATGAGGATGCTATTGCTGACTTGATGGAAATGCACAATCAATTTGTTGGATCGATGCAGTCTCGTCTAGCCAAACTACAGGTATATTCTGAAGCCTTGTTCTTGGAGTTCTAGTCCACATCATACTTCTGTATGTCTCAATATTTTAAAGTGGAGTCGACCAGATTCCTTAATATGCTACTGTATACCTTACAATTTTCAAATTGAGATTTGATATTAATGCGTGACCATTTCATCTAGAAGCTTAAGCTGTTAGATATATGATAGACATTTAATATTTCTTATTTTTCTGATATGTCACCACCGCGTGTAGGCGCCATTCTTTGACTCAAGCCTCTCACGTGTATCTATTTTTTTTTATAAATATGTGGTGGTGAGATTTGAACTCATGACCTCTTCTTGGTTTCACTCTAACTCTTATGACAATGAATGATCACCTCTTATAAAAGTTTAAGGTGTTAGATGACATGCATTTAATATTTAATATTAACATTAATAATCCATTATTTTTTCCAATGATGTCGATGATGAGAGAGAAAGAGAGGAGAAGAGACAATCCAACAACTAGCCTGAGTAATAGTGCATACTGAATATCATACAAGCTCAATCTGTCACATAGAATATCCTTTTCTGTGTTGATGCTCCAGTAAATGTTTTTTTTTTTTGCATTTCTGGAAAGCTTGACTTAAATCCTTCCTATTGCCTGTGAACTACAAAATAAAAGCTTCTGTTTTCCCTGGACTTTATAATTGAAGTTAATCTATCCATCCTTGCCCTAGACTTTCCTAATTTATGAATGGAGGTGCTAATGTAAGTATGTAAGCTCCCACATACTTGCCAGGGAGCTGGCCTTCTGGAGTCCATGTAATTTTTAACTACCTCTATTTTCCTGAAAAGGAAACTTATACTTTCTTAACTGTAGACCAAGCCCACAGTGAAGACAATTTGTGTACTACTTTGTTATTTGAACTTCGGCAATGGAAGCTGAGTTACCTTAACAAAAAATAACAATTTTCTGAAATATGGCTTGTCTTTAAAGTGAATATGAAATCTTCATGTTCCAGGTAATTAATATGGTAAAAGCCCTATTACAGATAAGCTGCAATTGCAGCTAACCGAAAACACTGTTTGCTCTTGTTTGCTTTATGTTAGAATGACGAGAAATTTGCCTAACCAACCTATTTATAATCAGCGAGAGTAGCTTTTCTCTAGCATTACATCTCCATACTTGACAGTTATCCATCCTCTATGTTCAGCAAACTACAGGTTGCACCCCATTCTCATTCTTCAACATCATCAGCAATAAAGGATTCATTTTCTTTTTAATCCAGATTATTTGTGTTGATGGAAATACTTTTTCTTCATTGTGAACGTGTTGGTGGGTAATGAGCTATTTCTGAGGGGGTTTAGTTGAATTTTTGTATGCATATTTGGTATTACTTATATAGTGGAACTCCAACAAATACCATTTTGATGGACAATCTGCTCACTAAATCAAAGAGATTAACGAAATAGATTCATTAGGTTGCTGGCAGAGTTAGTTCTTATGATTCTAGCGTGTGAAGTAAATCTTTATGCTTTATTTCCCAGAAACAACTTCTATCCTTTTCAAATCAGCTTGTGGAAATTACCTCCAAAAAGATTTTTTGAACATAGCGTCTCTATAAAACCATCTTATTGCGATTGTCGTAATTTAGCAACACGACGGTTCAACAATTCAATCAAAATTTCAAGTTAAATTTTTGTTTTATGCAGATGGTCCTGAACTACTGGCGAAGGCAAGATATCAAAGGGGCCCTTAGTGCTATCAGCGAAATGGCCGATCATAGTGTGAGTGTCATAAATTTTAATCACAGAATGTCTGCAAGAAGAAGAGTTGCTTCTTATTTCCATGATTGCAGTGAAAACTAGAAGTATAATGTCAACTTACACTTATCATGCAATAATGGAGTACTCATTTTCTGCATGTTATTCGTAATGCAGGTGGTTGCTGATGTAATCAGCCTTTTGGCAGAAAAAACTGATACTGTCACATTAGATATATGTACATGTCTTTTGCCACTTCTGTCAGGACTTGTTGAAAGTGATACGGATAGGTAACTAAGACTTATCAAGATTCTTTAATAATTGCATTTGAATCCTCTTAATCTTGTCGTTGAAAGGCTGTGCTTTGTTCTTGGGAATAAAACCAGTCCACTTTCTTTGCAAGAAGGGCTATTGTTTGGCGAAATGCTCTAAAAATAGGGAAGATTTGTGTTACAAACAATAATGACCAATCAAACCTAAGGTTTATATTTTAACGCCTCTTCTCTTGCATGTTTCATCGGTTGATACGTAAGGAATTTGTTATTGTGGAGGAGTTTCTTATAGACTTAGAAAACATCTCTAGCTCTTTTAAGGAAAGAATATGGATGTTGTCATATTGATTCACACCGAGGACCAAACATGTACTAAAAGAATAAGAATGAAATAAGGAGAATTTCACCGGTTTTCTCAAGCTGTTAACCATATAGCGGTATTATATTCTATCTGCATGACTGGTACATGTCTTTACATTTGGTATAATCCAGTCCTTCAGAACTTTTGCTTAAACAAGCATTACATGCTCAAACACACACACAATATTTTTCCATTCATCGTATACTTTCTAAATGTAGTATCACATTTCTGATTTTTGGGAATCAGTTACTTGGTCCTGTGGGATTCTTGTTTGATTATAAACTGAAGTAACTATTGCGAAACAGGAAAAAAAAAAAAAAAGGCTCTGGATACTGTCTTCATGCAGTTATTTTGTTGTTGAGAGAATCGAAAAACAGTAAATCATCTGATGGTCATGCTAAATCTGATGAACTTTCTCTTTCTCTCTAGGCATCAAGAAATTGCATTGGACATGCTTCTAAAACTGGTCAGAGTATTTGGCTCTGTGATCTATTCTTCATTATCCGCGTCATCATCTGTTGGTGTAGATATCGAGGCAGAGCAAAGGTTGGGCTCATGCTTTATTCTAATACATTTATAAGTTACTATATCTGCTATTGTTGTTTCTAGGCAAAATTGTGTTATTAGTCCAACATGATTGGTCCTCAGCACTTTTGGTCCTGTGCAAAATTTTAAAAATTTTAAAATTTTTTGCACTTTTTGTCATATCGTCCCCTTTTCCTTCCAAATCTCACATATTTCGTCCTATAGAATAGTCTTGTTTTGCACTATTGTTCCCATGAATGTGTCAGTTTTGTCCCGAATTGGATGGAAAGAGGGCGGTAGAACAAGTGTGCAATTTTTTTTTGAATACTATAGTCATTATTGTGTGAAATTATCTGATTGGAGTTGTCTGAAAGGCTGGAGCGCTGCAACCTTTGCTTTGTGGAACTTGAGAAAGTAAAGCTCTGCTTACCCGTCCTTTCCAGGTATGCGTTTCTTACGAAAACACTGATGTATGGGTCAACATTGAGTCTAGATTCAATTTCTGTATGCTATTTCATTTTGCAGAAGAGGGGGTTCTATTGCCAAGTCTGCACACGAACTGAATCTTGCACTTCAGGAAGTTTCATAAGAGTAAATAGTTCTCAGTATTCATAACTTACGAGCAGCATATAAAACACGGGATTGTTACTATGCATCGTTTGTTATTATGCTTTAACTTGGATGAAGATTGTGTAAAGCCATGCTAAAGTGGAAGGACGACTGATTCTTTTGTTTTGACATAACTTTAAAAGCCGATGGAAACCTGCTTACTGCCAAGGATAGTACTTCAGGTGGATGCGGATCCGTCTTAATGGTTTGTTGTTCTAACTAAGATATCGACTTTTTATTCATTACTGAAGTTGATGATGATAGTTTAGTGAGATTTGTACAAACGTGATTATGTTGCAAATATGTAAACGTGATTTCAAAGCCACTCTTATGTACAGTGCTTTGTTGGATTTTTAGCTTCAGGTGATTGATTTATCACTTCTTATGTGTGGCATTTGTATACATATGTACCAGCTGGTTTCGTACAAATTTGAAGGATTGGACATTTTATTCTTAACACGTTTATCCTCCATTTTATATTTTGACCTTGTTAATTGAGAATCGTATCTGTTTTACTAGTTTGTTTGTTCTCATTAATTAATTCTCGCTAACCACAACCTATAGGGATCTCGTATATGAAACGTCGGGAAATAATACATTCAGCAGGAGATTCTCAACACGAGAATCTTTTTGTTTTTGGGTCAAATAAAATAAAAATATGGATTAATTTGTATTTCAGTGTGTTTATTTAATTTATTACATTTTAGATTTTTATAGAAAATTTTCGATAAAGAAACACAATTACAATTAAAAAAAAGTAAACATATTTATACACTCTTTGAAATATATAATCGTTACATATAGCTCCCTCTACAAATAATGGTGAAATAATTTTAATAGACATGATTTAAATCTCTCGAAAAAAATTCTAATAGTAGGAATCCTAAATGTTATTCAGTCTTATTCTCATGTTTAATTTAATAAATTATGTATTTAATTATACTTTTTTGTTTGTTTGTTTGTTCCAAAGAACGTAGCTTCATATAATAATTAATAATTATTGTCTAAATCTGGAGAGGCCAACCTTGTGTCCTAGCAATTTAGCATCTTCTTGAATCTTTTTTCTATATTCTCCAAATGTAAAATTTCTATAGACAGATGGCTTTTCGTAGCTTCCAATAAAAGAATCATATGAAGGGCAGAGGAAATAGGCAACTGAGAATCTCTCCACTTCTGGATTTGCAACCACTTTGTGCTCTACACTTTTATATAAATCATTGCTCCAAGCCTGCACCCACCACGTGTTTTTTTTTTTTCAAATTAATTTATCATCATTTGTCAAAAATATTAAATTAAAAAATATACTACTATTGCATAATAAATTCAAAAAATATTTACTTTTACTAGCTTAAACTTTCGGATAAAATGATGATATTAATATAAGATCTAGACCGAGAAGAGATATATTTTTTGTCCAATCTCACTGTTACTACTCCCTCCTGTTATTTTATTCGTCGTTTTGGGAGATTGCATACGAATTATTATAAGTAAAAATTTCAAAATACCCTTTTAATCAAATAATTACTGCATTAGTTAGCATTAATCACAAGCATTAACAATAAGGATAAAATTGGTAGAAAATATTAATTTTGCATTGAACTTTTAAAACGAAGAATAAAAGTAAATAAATTTATTTTTGTCAAAACGATAAATAAAAAAAAAACGGTGGGAGTAATTTATAATAGAGTCCTAAAGAATTACTGCATATAGCTACACTTATGGAGTGAGTTTGAGACAACATACTTTTCAACTTTTTGTGTCTTTCAAAATTTTAGACAAAAGTATCGGATAAAAATTAAATATTTGAATCATTATGATACATTAAGAAAGGAATTTTCTTGCGGCGGGTAGCGAGCAACAAATATTAGATGTTAAAAGACATTATAAGACAAATTAATCAACAAAAACTAGACTAATTGACAAATACAAAGTGCCAAATTATGTCATTTTAATTGACGTCTTGAACATGAGGGACCAATGGGACAGAATGTTTGAAGAGACATATATATTATTAATACACGTGTATAATTATATATGTGTAATTTGTTTGATTATGATTGAGACAATTATATTCTATTTCTTTTGTTTTGTTTGAAGAAAAATAAACACCCACAATAAATTATATTTTTGTATTCACACTCTGAAAAATTACAAAAAAAATGTTACTTTAAGTAAATGATTCCTTTCCTATTAAAAAATTAATTATATTTGCACATACATTTAAATAAATAAATGTAAATTATTTTGATGATTACCTGAAAAAGGTCACCAATGTTGACAATAAGTGCGTCTTTATTAGGCTTAACAGCAACCCATTTGGAGTCTTTTATAAGTTGAAGTCCTCCAACTTGATCTTGATGAAGAATCGTAAGAAAATCGCTATCCGTGTGCGGAACCAAACCAGTAATTTTTGGCGACAATGGACAAGAAGGGTAACGATTTAATCTAAGAAAACACGTTTTGTCCGATATCATGTTTTCAAACTCTTCCATTTTTCCACCCAAATTCTTCACCAATACCTCAGCCAATAATTTCGCCAATTTTTGCATCGCTGCAGCATATTCCACCAACACTTCTCTGCACGCCCATATAATATAAATAAATTATACAATATATAAATCTTTGTACTAAAGTTTTTCTAGCATATTATTTTCTATAGTTAAACTTAGCAAACTCATTTAATTCTTCTTGTGACATATATAAATTAAATATAGTTGATCACGCCCAATAGTTTTTATAGTTGATCATATATTTATTATTAGTTTTAAATATTAAAAGCTTCGTGATTATTCCCTCAATTCCTAAATACTCGTCGTTTAATGTTGCTGCACAAAAATTAAGAAAACTATTAATTACCTATATTTTAGGAGAATAAAAATCTTATGGTATGAAATTGAAAGACATAATTAAAATATTTAGAAGTTGAGTCATTGAGAAATGGTAAAATTGTGAAAAAATTATTAATTCTCTCTTGAATTTCTAGAAGGATATGTATTTATAAATGAATGTAGTATTATTTAAACAAATTAAATGCACGTTGTACTTTACAATTTTGTTATACAAACGGGGCTCACAAATCTGTCATATTTTTACACATCATTTACTTTGATAAAAAGACTAAAACACCCTTAAATTTATAAAATTTTGAAATCCTTCTGAATTGAGGCGGCATAAAACATTGATTTAATTATAAAGACTAAAGTATATAAACATGCTTAATTAATTACCTTAAAGAGTCAAACTCTCCATAACAATCTTGGTCGGGGATCTTAGTAAGTGGCACATGAAATGCTTCAGACCATGAGAAATTTTCAGGTGAAGTAGCCGTAGGTGTTCCCCATCTGTATGAATTATTCAGAAGCCCACAAGTTGATTTTGTAGCGAAAGAAGCATTGAACAATTTGATTTGCTCTCTTCTCATTTTGTCGAGTAATTCGATACTAATCCCGTGGTTTATAACTTGAAAGAATCCCCACTCGGACGATGCTCGTGCGATCTCCGTTTTGCATTCAACTCTCTCGACTTCGTTATCACACGTTAGACCTACGAGATCGATCAACGGAAGCTCTTGATCATGGTAGCATTCTTGAATATTTGTTGATCCATTAATATTCTCATCATGTGTGATTGTTTTTCTTGTACATTGGCTTAAAATTTTGTTGTAGTCGTGGGATAAAGGAGGATTTATAGACTCCATGACCATGATTGTGAAAGAAAGTGTGAAGAAACAAATTAAGAATGTTAATCAAGTGTAAAATCAACATAAAATGTTGGGTATTTATAGGTTAGGTGCACCGGAATTAAGGTTTGGAATATGGGTCTTGACCCGTTTGTTGATTAGGTTGGGGCAAATCTAAGTAAACGTTTTTTTATTGATTAAATGAGTTTGAGTTTAAATTAAATATGTAAAAGTCAAAAGTAAATTTGATTAGGTAGAGAAAGATGTTAAATTAAACATGAATATTATTGCACTCTTTCTGACCCGATATGAGACTTGAAAATAGATATGTACCTATTTATTTATATTATTTAAACTAGTTGGATCATTAAACTTAAACTAATAATAAAATCATCAATAAGTGAAAATCTTATAATTATGGTGTTATATCATTAACAAACCTTTTAGAAAAATTAACTTGCAATTTGGTGTAACTTTGAGTAATTCATAATACGCTAGCTCATCAAAATCCAATAAAATCTGTCCAATTAGAAGTTATATAATATGCAAAGTACGTGTAAATTCTTCAAATGATATGTGTTCTCTTTATTAACTAACATTAATCAAGTAAATTTTAAAAAATAGAAAAAATAACAAATGTGAATGCATTGCTACTTGAAATATGAACGCAAACACCATGTAATGATGTAATAGTCTCTACAAGTCGAATCGAAATAGTCAAACCCTGATTTCCGGAGACGGCAGAAGGAATAAAATGACAAGAAAGAAACAAACAGCCAAACTGTGACAAATGTCGCAATGGGAGTTTCCTTCATTTCACGTGTGGTTGTACTTTGTACTTGTATTTATTTTTCTATAGGGAACAAACAAGTCATGTCTATGTATAAAAAAATTAAAATTGCACGACTATAGGGAACCTACAAGTCTTATTTATGTATTAAAAAAACTAGAGATTCATACTTTCTAGTAAATCTTTTAACAATTAAAGGACAAAATGTTTTCTTTTCTTTTGTTAACAATTAAGTGATAAAATGTTGGAGAAGTCGAAAATTATGTGACAATTAGCATGACATAATCTTTGACTTTGCTATATGTTTGAAATGTGGGGAATAGTTTCGGACGGACGATAATTGAAAATTGGGGTATCTAAATATAAACATAGAGACAGCATCAACAAGTTCTTTTTCACCCTATTTTTTTTGGGCCTTTGGTTTCAATATATATTTTAGATTTGCTTGGAACCATTATTAGTAAGAACCTGCACTCCCCAATATAATATACCTACGTACTGCAAAATCCTTTTTCTTTATATAGTTTTTTGTCTATCCACGTAATACTTCCCGAATTAAGAATTCAATTGATTTTTTTTTTTTTCAATAGAAAAGATCGTTACATCAATTTATACATGTCTATGAAAGAGTGATATATTTCTTTGTTTTGTCAATGGGTAATACAAAGAAAAGATTAATTCTCAAAATATATAGTATAATATAATATTTTTCTATACATAGATCAGACATATAATATAGTTGTTACTCGTTATTAGAAATGGAAACAAGTCAAATAGAGTAATCAACCTATTTTTCAAGAATAGTTTGATTTTAATGTCGAGCTCGAGTTTGTGTTGGAACTTGATCAAATAATTAAACGAACTGAACTAAAATGAGCTTCGGTCAAGAAGAACACACGACGCACTTGAGTAGGTTGATATGTATACATACAATTTTAACTTATCGAGTCGAATTGAATCGAATCAAGTCTCAAAGTTTGTAAACGTTTTTGTTTGGTTTGATAATTATAACAAACAAAGCATTGAATGAAAAATTGATGGATGTTTCGAGCGAAGTCACCCAGTACAAAATTTCCAGCGACACACACAACTACAAAATAAATAGAGATATGTATGGCCTGGTTTCCACTTCACCTTTGAGAGAAAACGACTGGAGAATCATTCTCCGAGCTCACAAGTCACACCTAAAACTCTGCGTTCAGATTCTTGTGGCGTTCATTCTTTAAATCTTCAGGGAAATCTTAGGCTGCACACAAATTCACGGAACGAGCTACAAACAAGAAAAAAACAAAGGGAAAAGATCAAATTAATACGATTCGCAATAGTTACTGGAAGGTCGAGGCATTCATGGTTTCCACCTTTGAAAATGTCTAGTTACAAACTTCATGAAAGGCATCTTAACAGAAATTCAATAATGGAAAACGAAAGTTAACATCAGAAATGAATATCTGAAATTATGAAGGAGGAGTATCACAAAACAAGACAGATATTCAAATTACAGTATAAAGTAGGCACAAAACAGGTAAGGGAAACTCACATATTTAGAGTGTGCATATTCACTCATTCTCCGCAAGCAAGATGAAAAGCTGGTCATCAGTTATTGCTCCCATCTCCATAGCCCTTTCCAAAACAGTGAAGCCCCCGGCATCCTTTATAGAAGCACGTGCACCTCTGAAACAATATTTGTTTTGAGGAAATTGTATTATCAGAGAACAGAAGAAAGCAAATAAACAAAAAGGATGAAATATGTAATCAGCTAATACTTCTCCATTTCGATAATGAAATTTCATAATCACAAGATATGCCATATATTCAATTCAATGCAGTTCACACTCTTATAGTGAAGTCTGGCTTTTCTTCTAGCAATCTGGAAAGAACTGACTTGGATCTTTAGCTAAATAAGGATAGCTAAAAGGAAAGAGAGCGGAATACTACTTCGAGAATATTTCTAATGTTCCATTGTGAGAAAATTTGGTACAAATTCCTAAGGCCACTGAAATTTTTCAGGGAAAGGTAAAATCACTGAATTCCCTAACCCCTATGTATTAGGATAAGATATAAGTGGAGGTATTGAACAAACAATCAAATCAGAACTAGAAACAGAACAAAGAAGAAGCAAGAAAGAAAATGAAGTGAAGACGTTAACAATGAAACTGCGAATTTGTTTGTACACGCTGTCCAATCACATTTATAAATTATAACCTTGAATTAATGATAAAGCCCAACTGTGTATTCAAGGTCATTATTGTGATTGCACAACTTAGTTAACACTTCATTAATGTTGCGGGGCTGTGAGCACCAGGTTAAAATAAGGTTGTAATCAACTTACTTCATTATTCCTTCACTAAAGGGGTTTTGAGTTTTTTCAGCATGTCACAGGGGAAAGAAGAGCAATTCATCTAAGAATTGTTTATAGAACAGTATCAACTAAAAGAATAATAATTAAAATTTTCTATTGTTTACTTAAGAAGATTAAAGCATAAAGAAATGGACATCATTAAATTGGCAAATTCTCTGAAAATTTTACATTTATAAGGAGGCAAAATATCAAACAAAAAGTATGACATCCCCCTTCCCCCAGAATAACCCCAAAAAAGAGAGGGGTCGAAATAGCAAAAAGCAGAATGAGGAAGAAAAAAGATTTCTTTTATTTCTGTGAAACAGAAGCAAGAGAACATTTCAATGTTTTTGGAGAAAACAAGTTAAAACGGTAGCCTGTCCTTTACCTCCACTTACCTCCATGAGTAATAACTACAACAATATATATATGTATTTGGCCGCCAAATAAAAATAAGATAATATAAGTAGAACGATTACTTTAAACGTATATACATCTAGCATAAACAATTCCCCCAAATCATTATTGTTGAATACTGTTAGAAAAAGGTACTTTCCTTTCGGTGAAACTAGGCTGTACATAAAAGATTTGAATTAGTAGTCATTATTGCAAGTGGCTTTTACCTTCTAAGCAAAAACTTGGCTAGCTCATTGTTCCCTTTCAAGATGCAATGTAGTAGAGGTGTTCTCCCATGAAAGTCACATTTATTTATATCAGCACCTAACTGCAACAATAGCTCAAGCATCACTAAACTTCCACTGTGACATGCCAGATGCAATATGGAACAGCCCTGGAGGCAGTTTTCTGGATCATTGGAAGACTTGATCCTTTCACAGTTTGCAGGATCAAGCTGTTCCTTTTCAGGATCATGAGAGCTTTGTTTTGACCCCGGTTCATCATGATACAAATCGCAACCAACAACTTCATCATAAATTGAGTTGACTAAATTCATGTCCGACGCTATAATGATACGGTATACCTCCTGCAAATTATTGGCCTTAACTGCCTCCCAGATGGTAGAAGGGGACAGATCCCTCGCTGCCGAGGCTTCTTTGTTTACAAGCAGTTTCTGAACATACTGTATTTGATAACTAGTAAGTTCAAATTCCACATTACAAGTTAAAAGAGATAATATAATAAAGAATAAAAAAAAAATTAGGATAATAACCCAAAGCTTAATAAAGTTTGTCCAACATAGTTGGTTTTGCTAGGTTAATCATATTGACTTGTTCTGTGTCAGTAAACATAATTTTAAAAATGAAATCGAGGGGGACTAAAATTTTACAGTACTGTTTTGCAGTATGTGGAATGGAAACCAAAATAAGTTAAAAATAACTCCACCTTCAAGGCTACCACATCAACCATAGATCCTAGCAAACAAGAATCTTCATGAGAAGCATAAGGCAAAAATCTAAGCCTAATCAATTCGTAAGATATCACAAACAAGTTAAGTTAATATGATCTGAGTACATACCTTCGCTTGAATGAACTCCTTCTTTTGATGATGTGCATCATTGGGGCTTGGTTTGGTAACAATTGGTAATTCTTCAGACTCTATATTTCTGTATTCGTGGTGAGAATTTTAAAATATCACTGTGATAACAAATGACAAAATTATAAAATTGCACGTTGATAACAGTAGGTTTGAGGAACTTACGAGTCCTTGTGCAACGGAAGCAATTCTTCCCAGACAGAATTACAATAAGCATTACCCAGAGCTTGAAATAAGTCCAAGACACTAGGTTCCCAAACTTTTACATCTAAGGTGACAGACCTTACCTGTGAATTGGAGGGAAAATATATGTTAGTTTTAGGTTCCAGTAATTATAAAACACGGTATTATATAATGTACATTTGAAGTACATAATTTTAGTTACTGAAAAGAAGATAGTTATCGTTATTATATTTTACGTGATTAAACTCCATATAATATTTCTCTGTGAATTTCTTGAGTTTAAACAACATTAATACAATATTCTTATTGCTGAGAGGATCTCATAATTGAGAAAAAAATTCTACATGCCTGGAGAATAAACCAATAAAAGAAGGAAAGACTTGATCCAGTGAATCATTTATTTTTTTATCAGCCAACAAGTGAAAAAAGTCCATCAGACATTATTAAATACAAAGGTATTAACAACAATGGTAACCATTCTCGAAAAGGATTTTTGTAATCTTAAGATGCACAATATATATATTTTTTTCCCATTTCAAAAGGAAAGGAAAGAATTGCACTAAGAGTGAGAACCAAGAATCGGATTCAAGAAACTAGATAACGTCTCTCTTTTTCCCCCGTGACCAGGCTGGGCAGACACCTATCCCGCATGTTATTGCGAGCTTATGACCACTCATCACATCCCAACTAGATTGTTGTCGAATGATCTTTTCATGAAGCAAGTACATTTTAGATGAAATTCTAATAATGGAAAATCAGTAACAGACATGTCTTTGGTTCACAAAACCAGGTATTAAAATGAGGTTTTTGGAATTTTGAAATGGCAGAAAATTGAATCCATGCGTAACCTTGATTGTGTAAAAATTGTCCCAATGCCCCCACACAGAGAGAGAAGCAAAAGAAACAGCAAAAAACCTTCTTATTATACTAAGATAGAATCTAATGTTACATGAGCTCTTGTTCAAGCAATGCATTTCGTAAACCTATTGATGAGATGATAAAAGAACAGGAGATTTAATTATTTCTAGATATGTTATTTTATTGCGGAATGCTAATGATACAGTTTAAAAAAATCAAACTGGCAACCAGTTTTTCTCTATCAAATGGCGAGTGGACTGCATATTTTGAGGTTCGTAAAATCATATGGACATGAAAATTAATGAAACAATATCCTTCAACACTATCCAGGGATTAGGTGACAGGCGTCTATCATGGACCCAACGTCACGT
Source organism: Penstemon newberryi var. newberryi (assembly GCA_030819805.1). Classification (NCBI taxonomy): domain Eukaryota; kingdom Viridiplantae; phylum Streptophyta; class Magnoliopsida; order Lamiales; family Plantaginaceae; genus Penstemon; species Penstemon newberryi. The sequence goes on along the minus strand of JAUALY010000001.1, from coordinate 74,046,831 downwards.
TACCAGCACAAAATACAAGAAATTTCAGATTTTATTAGTTTAAATATAATAAAACTTTGCATTCTTAAATGCAATTACTTAAATTGCTGAGTTTACTAAGTCATTTTTATGCTCAGTTCCAAACAGGCGCAGTTCAGTGGGATGGTATGTACAAGTCATACAATATTTTGGATTAATGAAAACGAGTCAAGAATCTTTGCATGACACTGGAGGGAGCCCATGAACTAACAATTGGTAGAAGTGGCTAATTATGTTAGATTTCACATGGATTGGGCTAAGTCCACAATAAATTGGTTTGGGCCTAACTCACCTCAAAAGTTAGCTCATGGTTTGAGGATTGCCCAAGACCTTATAAGGTGAACTTAGTTTTGTTATCCAATCCATGTGGGACATTTTTAGTCTCAACACTCCCCCTTCACATGTGGGTTGGTTGAATGTGTGGGTGAAACAAGCCCAACGCATGACATATGAAAGCCCAACCTTGCGAATCGCGGCCTTGTTAACTGGACATAATAATAACAACCTAGACCTTGTTATCTGGGCAAAGTGTGTGGGTGAAGAATAAAGTCCAACATGTGAACAATGAGGAGCCTATCACGGAAGGAGGTGACCCACTTTAACCTGGGCTCTGGTACCATATTAGATTTCACATGGATTGGGCTAAGTCCACAACAAATGGTTGGGCCTAACCTAGCTTAAGAGATGAGGATTGCCCAAGACCTTATAAGGTGAACTTTGGTTGTTATCCAATCCATGAGGGACATTTTTAGTCTCAATTAATTATACGGAAAAAAGAGGAGACATATCAGGCTATCACAGACACGACCAAGACTTTTTCTCTGCAAGAGAAGTTAAAAGTAACTTCAGATAACAAGTATAAGCTAAGAGGGAAAGCATAGAAGAATTACTTGACCATAGGAGTTCAGTAATAACATATTAATCAGTAATGTACAAATTTAGAAGAGAACCAAAAAAAAAAAAAAAACAGACAACAAAAGATTCTAAATTGAATTTGGGCTGTCACTAAATATACCTTTGATATGTGAACACCAAGATTACGGTGAATGCCAGAGCAATCAATGCATATTAAGATTCCCAGATTTAGAGATGCCCAATCAGGTTCAGAAGCACTGCATTCAGCGCATTGGTCATTCCCAGGAACTTCCCGCAGAATCCTGAAAACAGAATCAGCTTGATTTCCTCTCATGTCATCTGTTGTACATCCATTATTATCAAGTGATGGACTAAAAGATGTGCCATTCGGAAAATAATTTTTATCATTATCCATTTGCGCAGAGTCCTGGCAACAATAAAAATGTTCCGTTAAAACTTTTTTTTGTAATCGACACAATAAAAAATCATTTGACCTAATAGTCATGAGAAGTTACAGAGTTTACCTGCTGCAGATGAGAACTCAAGAGGGACTCAATAACTCCTCTGATTTTGTTCATCCACTCAGCCCTATCAGCTTCATTTTCAGCCTAACCAAACCAGTATAAAAAGGTTGACAGAACTGAAAACCTAGATTTTAAACTTTCAAACATCTAATAACCCATCAGTGTGTGAAGTTGAAAAAGTTTGAGGACTACTGGAGATACTAGCAGTAAGTTACTCAATAAACATGATTAAGTGAACTCCTTCTGGTAACAGGACTTTGCCACACAACATGTACCATGACCACACAAACTCTATTCACCCCAAGAATGTAAAAAAATCAGCACATATATTAAAGATGAGAGGCCACATATAAGATAGAGCAAGTAAAGTTCTTTATCTACAAACTATAATTATAAATTTTAACAATTCAATTGAGATAAAATTTCGGAAACAAAAGATAATACCTGTAAGGTGTAAGTTTTTGATGGTGAAATTATTCTGAAGCACAGTCGCAAATCAGTATCCTCCGCGTCAATCTTAATTGTTGAAGTACGCAAGTCTACAGTACTACAACCCAGACTTTCTTCATTAAATGACGATGCTCGATGGTGCCTTGGCCGAAATCTACCAAACACACGATTATTGTGTTCCAAAGACTGGGTGGAATGCAATGAAGGAGAACCCTGGGAGACAGATCAACTTTAGGCTCACTTCTTACATATAAAATTACTGAAACATGGTGACTTAGGAGAAAGGAATATTCTAATTGGCCCTTCAACTTGTTAATAGCGGGGAACACGAAATATAATAGACATAAGTGCTGACCATATCAGCTGGAAGTAAAGATGCCATATAATCCAATAACAATCAGGATATATTTATTAAATTAAAACAACCAGCACTGTTTAGTGAATTGAAAAAAATGAACTATGACTTGCAGTAGCACAATATCTACTAAAAGCAACGATTTACTGAACAGAATAGTGTCTTTTCAAGGGACTAAACTATCGGAATTGAAGTTTATTTATAAGAAGATGGTGTAAATCAAGATCAGCCCCAAGGATGACAGGTTTCATCCGCAAATGATTCATGACTGCAATACATGGCTTTAAGTTTCTAATGATGCATTAAATCATGAAAATAAGATTTAGATAGCTAACGATCTTTATAAGCCGTATAACAGAAAAATCCAAAGAACGCAAGGATCCAACTAAAAGTACAGTATGCTTCATGTTGTTTGATAATAATCTTCAGAGGCAGATAATTACATGCAAAAATGGACATTAAAGTTCAGTAGACAGTACCAGTTTCTCCGACAGAGTAGAATGCAAGGCAAAAAATGTTGATCCATAAGAAATGCAAGTTACCAATTCGACCTGAGAACAAGTTATAACATTACCCCTGGTTTGGCACCCTTGTTTCGGTAATAATATAAAGTCCCTTGACTGTCAAGAACAAAAAATCTCCTCTTCCAATCAGCTCTCAGGCTTGAAGATCTTTTCAAAAGATACCCCTGCTTGATCGTCTGGACCTAAAGAAAGCAATGACGTGTCATAAATTACTGGATGTTATTTCATAAAAATACAGAGCTCAAATTTAACACCATATTTAGATATCCAAACTCCTAAGCTTGAAGGAAACAAATATGAATGCCATCGTGACAAATACTGCCTCCTCTCAGCAAATGGCTTTCATCATGGATTGTGCCACGAAATTGGCCCCTTACTAAGACAAAATACTCAGTCTGTCAACTAAAGTAGGAGTAACAAAGTTAAAAGCATTGGGTCCATCCCATAAAATTGATTTAACTACTTTTATTTATGACAATTTGGGAAATGTACATACAAACGTAAGATAATAAATCTCGAAACATGAACCTAGACATGCATATCAAGACATCTGCAATCCCCACTAACTGGAGCATACTATGTCCTAGGCAAGCTATGAATACGACTAAGACTCAATAGAAAACCATCATGACAGCCCGAACAACAATATGAAGTTGACGACATAACTTGCAACAACGGATGAGAATAGATGAAAACCGAAATTGACGTGAATCTACAAGATCCATGCGGTCAATATCGGCATCCCATTTCTGTATTCACTCTAAAGATTTCTTTGTCGGTTCATTCCAGGCCTCATTCAAGTATTGTTAGCAAGGCTTCCCCGCGGATCTGTTGCAGGAGGACGAATTGCTTTGTGGGATGGTCGAGAAGGCTTACTACGAGAGATCGTTAAGAAGACTTATGTAGAAGTAGCTTCAATCGGTTGCATTGCTTTTCTTGGAGACAGTAAGCTTTGGAACTCTAGGGCTTAGGGCCGCAAGAGCTCACATGTCGTTCCCCAATCCATAGTCCTTTCTTTCCGTTCAATCCTTTCCGATCAAATCTATTTTAGGCCAGTTTCTTTCAGTTGCTTTTCTTCGGCTTTATATTACATTCTTACAAAGTAATATTCACCGTACATGACAATGGTCGGCAACTCAAAAATCAAGAACTTGGTGAATCCCACCAGATCCACGGGATGGAAAGTGACTACACAACTTAACTTCAATTTGACAACCTCAGTAACTACAACTGAATGTAATCAACATCAGCTATTACTTTGCCTGTCAGCATTAACCGCAACAACAACCAATACGATCAACAACTTAACAACACCAAAGACACTGATAACAAAAAAAACTGACGACTAGAAGAAAACAAAGGAAACACCAAAAAAATAACTATTCCTACTCATTAATTCCCTTGATAAATAAACCTCAGAGTTGCTCATTTACTTCCTATGCACCATAATAAATCAGCCAATAACTCAAACCAATTCTTTTTATTTGTTGACCACCTGTGACCAGCCAAACGCTGACTAGATGGTTGAAAATTAAATCCTTACTAGATGATTGGCAATCAAACATTCTGACTAGAATGTACAGATTGGAGTGCTGAGTAGATGTAGACTATATGATGAAGTGTACTACTCACGGGGAGGTAGTTGGTTCGGATCTGAGTAAACATGGATACTGAGTTGGATCTAAGTTAATCCATTTTGACTTTAGGTTGGGCAAACTACTAGGTTTAACAGTAGTGGCGGGGCTCAGCAAAAGCAGCTGCGCCTGTGGAGGATGAAGGAGCAACAACAGCGATGGCTAAATAAAAGGGAAACGGCAACGAAGGAGAACTTATAGGCATGACAGAGATAGCGAATGCGGCCATCAATCCACGACGAATGGATCTGAGGCGGTGGATATAAATGGCAAAGATGGTAACATACGAGGCGAGAGAGAGACGGAAGATGGGCGGGTAAGAAAGAATTGACAACATATGAAGGACAAACGAAAAACACTCATTGACGCGAACAAATCCTAGATGATCGACTAGTTTCTTTTATCCCACTGGTGTTCCTTTCCATTTTCTTCCAATAGTCGGCCTATTAAAAAAAATTGTAGGCCTACAAAAGTGGTTGAACCTGTGACATTTTGACAAAGGTAACAGAACCAAGAACAGCGGAGACGAGGTTGCCTGCAACCAAGGGCTGTGGCAGACAATGATTACGGTTATAACACCGATCCACAATGCGTCAACAGCGAGGCAAGAACGGCACGGCCGTGAGAAAGATGATGAATAGAGAAGCGAGCCGAGTAAGAGGGGAAGAACTGCTTCGATGGTGTAAAACTAAACTTGCACGAAGACGATATAAGTAGCAACGGAACAAATGGAGAGACAAAGACAGGATGGGGTGAACGACTTGAGTAGGTGAGCCTGTGCACTAAGGGTGGCAGTGCCGCCGTAGCTTAGGGATTTTCCATAATCCTTTTTTTCTTTTTTTAGTTTAAGAAATTAACAAATAGCATGCTAACTAATACGAGGATAAAGTTAAAATGACTGCCAATATCTAGAAAAGAAGCAAAAAAAGAGTGAGAGATAGAGAGAGAGATTGACTTCAATTCTAAATATTTAGGAAGAGTTCATAAACACATACCATAATGATTCTATACATAAAAATCTAAACATACTCTTTATCTAGACATCGCTTCGACACAAGGTCACTTTAGAAATCATTTGGCGGATGTAGACTAAAGCTGACACTTCACTCTCATGCAGTCATAAATGCAAACATTTCATTGTTAGCCACCTATTCATGAATCAACTTCAAAAACTTGCACTCTCTACTACCCAACCACGTGGTAAGGAGTTGCTCAGAATATCTATATTGATAATCACCACAATACACCAACCCATCTTTCAGCCACAATATAACAATAAACCAACAATGCTGCTACCATAATCACTAATTCACAGCAACCTAACACACCAGTCGCAAACTTCTCAGCAACACCTTCAACTCTATTCATCGAAGGCACTGCATGGCCTTAAACTTACCAAACACTATAAAATGACCACCATTATCAAATCTAACCTATACCAAAAACAAAGGAAGTCTTAAATATGTAAACTAGAACCAGGTCTTGTCTGAAAAAAACATGTGCATCACTTTCCTATTGCTGGCTGCCTTTTCCTCCATGTTCATTTTCAAAACACAAATTCTATATGAAAAGATGGAGTTGAATAGATTTTTCAATGTCAAGCCCTACAGCTGATTCATAATTAAAAAGAACATCCTGCCATTCAATAGCAACCCATAGGGAAAAAAAAGACTCACCTCACCTTTAGCAGTGGAAGGCATGATAGCCTCCATTCTTTTGTGAGCACTCATACCAAATCTATTCATGCCAATAACATTTGAAGAACTTTCCAAATTATTGGATGCTTGCAATTCGGCTAGCTCTGACTGGGTTCTGAACTCCTGGATCCTTTTTGCAAGTTTATCCTGTTCAGTTTTTGCCTGCTCCTTTGATTGTTGTGCATATGTCAACACCTGAACTTGTAGCCGAGACAAAGTATTAGAGAAACATACTTTTCAAAGCAAAGCACTTTAATATGCAAAACATGTGTGTAAAAGAGCACTGAAGAAAGCCGACCAGCTCAAGGAAAAAGTAAAATCATAGACCCTAACAATTCATCACCTAACAAGTTAATGTCAATTGAATAATAAAATGATTAGTGCTAGATATGATTTATTAGTAGAAATACAGAAGTTGGTGAAGAAAATTTTTGTTTAAATTCTTGCCCTGCAATTAAAATGTCCAAGCAGGAATATATGGATGGATACACATAAAATTAGAAGTGAAATAACATACAGTGATAGTCCAGATTAGCAATATATTTCTTAAGCTTCAAAGAATGAACAAGTGATTAAATATAAAGATCAAAACAAAGAGTTCATCTCAATGCACTAATATTCTAATACCCATGCTACAAGTATGAGAGAAAATTAGAATATGAAAATAAATAAAAGGTGAAAAAGAATATGAACAAGAACATTCTTGTAACCATGCAGGAAACGTCCTACAACTGAGATTAAATTAGATAATGATCCGGAATTAAACAGTCAGCATTAGAGGATTACCCATGCTACTAATCTTGCAAGTTCTCTCACTCTCACTCGATAAAACAACTCACTTATGTGAAGGACTCTGTCAACCCCTATCAGGGGCGGACCTAGATGGTTTTGTTTGGGGGGGGGGGGGGGGGGGCGAGAAATATTTGGGCAATGTACTTGTTATTTTTATCATGTGGAAAAAAAAATTATGTTAAAATCAAGTTATATAATTTATCCCACAAACGTAATCAGAAACACGCTATCATTTCAAATGTGATAGACGATGTTTATTTGATTAAAATTGTCTATCTGAGAATTAGCTAATTGAACATAAAAACTATATTATCTCTGCTGATGTACAGAAATATTTCTAAACTTTAATAAATAAATGTTTGATACAAAATTCAAAAACTTGTAAAATTGAAATTTAAACATACGCTACCTCTATATTAGAAAACTTTAACTGCAAGCTTTGCTAGCTTTCCGTTAGCAAAACTCGGACATTTAAAAATTAAAAAAAATCATATCCCCTCCATAAGAAATTCACACTAAAAGAACGGTATGGATGAATATATGAATGTTCAAACTACCCCGGTTTTAGCTTCATAACTCTTAAAAGAGTCTAATTTGAACACCCGACTTTACCAGTTGTTTATAAATTAGAAGACCATATGGAGGATAAGATATAGTACATGTAAATATATATATAGAAATAATATAACCAAAAGTTGAAAAGATAGGAATTCTACAAGTGCAAACCATAAAATAAAATAAAAGACCCTACATTTTTTAAAATTTATCAAAAAAAGAAAAGATTAAGAAACAACCCATAAAAATACATTGGAGGGCCGGACTGCTGGGTTTAGAACACGGAACCTTCACATTGATAGTGGGACAACATAACCAGGTGATCTAATAAACATATTACATCAATTCTACAAATATAACTACTAAAATATGAAAGCGGATTATTCTTGAGGGAGCCATGCCCCCCCCCCCACCCCAAACCCCCCACCCCCAGTCCCGCAAAGGATCCGCCCCTGCCCCCCTACTGCAGAATACTTTGGTGAATACATTTGATGATGCTTTTTTTCGTAAACATTTTCATAACCTTTCAAGAAACATCAATTACTAAAACACCCCTAAACCTAACCCTGATACTCTTAACAATTAGAATCGACAAGCTCAAGCTTGATGTAAAAAGATATAAAGTTTTGAGCAGAGTTCCACTTCCTCTAGCATACTTACAACCAATATCTCATCATCCTCCAAAGTAATGCTTACACGAGGAATTTGGAATAATAAATGTACCTGGTGGATAAAAGGCTCCATCTGGTTCAATAAGTCATACCCCTACACAAATACAACAATGTATAGTCAGATGGAAGACAACACTGACACCCACTATTTATTAGGTCAAACTAGTAAATCATAACGCACCAATTTAAAATATCTCAGATGAGCATCCATGATTGCACTAAAGGATTCCAAGAACTCAAACTTCTTTTTAGCCTCAATATTCGTGAGAGCATTTACCTGAAATTCTTAAAGTCAAGGAAAGGTAGTTAATAACTAAAGGATGATCAGGAAAACTTGGAATACGACTGTCGGCAAATTTTTATTTATCACTATACCAAATTGAAGCGGCTTCTCTCAAATGCTGACTTCGAATTGTGTAGATCCTGTCACATAACGAGCATATCAGTTTTCGTGATTATAGAAAAAGAGAGAGATTATGTACAGGTTTTAGGATATTTATTCTATATTTTGATGATAGTATTATAGTACTAACGAAGTTGTTTCAGTAACTCATTTTAAACTAAGAAGACAGAAGGCTGACCATTTACCACCACATCTGAGTAACATGACAAGAAAACCATAAACCATGCCTCCATATATTGTTTACAAGATATTAATAAAATGGAAAAAAAGAAAATGAGGTTAAGCATGACAATTCACAAAGTTTTGAAACTATCCGAAACTAACCGAAACACTCAAATACTAAGCAACAATACATTTGATCATGCAATGCATGGAATCTTCTGTTTTCATTTTGGAGATAGTAATAGCAAGACAAGATTGGGACGCAAAGAGCCATATAGTGCATAGGCGCTCATTATTATTACAACATGTGCAGGAAAAATGTTACGAAACAAGCCTTGCTAAAGCAATGGCAAAATGGAAAATGTTCATTTCTTTACCTCTCGTACTTTACTAAACAAATGAATATTGTAAGTCATCACAGAAAAATGATTCTGAATAAGCCAAGCAAATGTATGAGTAAGACACTTCTCTCTGAGACTTTTTATACTCCATGTGTTAACTTCTTTATGTGCTGAAAGTATCCAATGAAGAATAGCCAGATTCAGAAATACCACAAAGCACTCCAGCCTAAAAGGCTTGCTAAAACAAAGCCTATGCTATCTTTTTTTGTTTAAAGAGATAGATAGTGATAAAACATATAAAGTACTACAGTAAAAAAACACATGTAAACTACATATAACAGAAATAACTCCATGAGAAGATTACAGTAGGAAGAAAATAACAAACACATCCTCGAAGTGGCGATGCTGATTTACGATCAGGAGAATACCATCTATATTAATAATGTTTTGCTATACAACTAGCTACCACTTTCAACTACTATTTGATACTTTATGTGTTGCCCTACCTATTCCAATTACTCCATCGGAAATTGAATATATGGCCTCAGATATATCATCCAATGAATAGATACACCATGGACCTATTGTATGTCACTTAACAATTGATGCATGATAATAAAAAAATAAAAATAAAAGTTGCCATGAACTCAGAGAACACACGAGTGTATCAAAGATTCAGAAGAGACTTTAAATATGTGAATAACAAATGATGTTGTAAGTTTATCAAGATTAAGTGCAACAATAGTATTAATAGAGGTAACACCAGCCGTATTCACCAACAATATTAAAAAATAGTGATGCGAGCAATCATAACTTTGGTACATAATTTACTTTTGAAAACAGAACATATTAAAGTGACCAAGGGAATTGAAAAATATACTTCTTCTAATTCAGCAACAACTTCATCCCTTGTGGTCTTCTTTAGGGAAGCAACTTTTTCCCGTGCCTGACACAAGAAACTATGTGTTAAGGCTTCAAATATGTACAGAAATTATATTAAAAAGTAATGCCTAAGAGTTGATAATTTTGTGGGCATCAATTATCAGCATTGAAATAATGTCAGAGACGTAACTATTTATGGCATAATATCAACTTCATCGAAAAAGCTCTAGTGCCCTAGCTATTAGTCCACAATTTGGTATCCAAAAGGTTCATTCTCAACCACGAAGAAATAATTGAACATTAACCTACCAACTCTAACTGCTGTAGATGCTCATAAATTTCAGTCGTACAAAAGTCAGTTACTTATCAGTGCTCAGATAAGAATGAGTGTTACATAACTGTTCATAAGAAATAATTGCTGGCAGTAGAGATAAATGGAGGAACTAAGGATCTGAAGGCTTTAAATTACCTTAAAATATATGTAGAAACTAATTTTACTTGATTGTTAAGTCAATAATTCAAAATGTCCTGTTCTATTACAATAAACAAATTATTAAGTAAAACCAACAATGCAACATTTGAGGAGATTATCAAGTTTTATCTTTCATGATTGTATTAGAAGAGATTCTGCTGAAAAGAAAAGCAATTGATTTAGGCCCAGCTTAGAAACCAATGTATTTTTTATTCTATTTCATACTGAAAATGGAAATGGAACCTTATCCTCTAAAAATTACAGAAATGAAACATAATCTGTTATTCAACCATTGCTCCCAAGAACTACGTGAGAATTTACAAGACCTTTTTCTTTTTCCATTCACTACTCATTTTTCTAAAGAAACACTGCTGTAAATCTATTACTACTAAAATTTCCACCAACTCCATGGCTTTGACTCAAAATCCAATCATCAATCTTAATAAGAAATTTAATTCACCAAGTGAAAGGCTTGAGCAAGCACATGAGTAACTTGGATGTTCTCCAGCACCTACTTCACCGGAATGAACGGAACATATCAATCTCCACTAGAACAACAAACTCATATGAATTAAGCCCATACTTTTGTTTTTTTCCAAGAAGATAAAAATTAATTGACTGAAGAAACAAAGTAATATGAATTAAGCCCATTTTTTTTGTTTTTCTTTTTAACAACAGACTCCACGTATATAATTTAATAAATTGAAAATTATGATGTGGTGCTAGGAAAAGGATTCAGATCCCACCCTATGTTGTAGGCTGGGGAGAGTGCCCTTCCTATCCTATAAAACTACCAAAATCATTGGTAAGAAATTTAAATTGATTGGACACAGAGAAAAGTAAAGAAAGATGAGAAAAAATAAAAGCAAATTTATCTTCAATTTCCTTCAATCAATATATCACTTCTCTGCTCAGGTTACTAATTGATATTACACTGTTCACCTCAACTAATGGTAACTGCTGGAAACCAGTATTGCTGATTTGTAAATTTCAATACTTGTGCAATCAGGGGCCATTGCTCGTCATGATATCCACTTAAGTGAATTGAAATTGTACATAGGTCATCAACATAGAGTGGATGCGACAAAAGATGTCCTATATTTGAGTGGTGAAATTATAACATCCAGCCCAAACCAGATGTAGACAAACATAGTGATTGATTTATATGGGCTTGGTTGATACATATAGGTCAACATGGACTTATATACAGCTGGCTAGTCCATCGCCAAGGTCATTGTATTCAAAGGGTTAAGAGATCAGATTACCTTCAGTCAACTCTCTTACATAATATATAAAGAGCTGATTTGTGTAAATATTCATCCCGAAGACACGCAGAAGATATAAGTGTGGTTCTCCTTAATGAAGTGAGAGATCCAGAGAGTCTTAATGAATGCAGTAAAGAATTTAACAATGCAGGTCTTTTGGGCTCAACAGAAACAGGACGATATATTGGTTGTACTCCAAGAAAGAAAATTATAAGACTCTTTGATGCGATTGAGAATCTTGCATATCGGTGGACAAGGCCCATGCCTTGTCATTCGAAGCTGTGATCTCAGTTACCTACTGATTTTTACAGGCAGGGAGAAGATATCAAATACTTTATTTAGGTGGTGATTCAGTTCTTTCCTCGTCTTGTTTGGTTAAAATTTCAAACCAGTTACAAGCCGTCAATATATAATCGTATATTTACTAAAAATCTTCAACTGACATTCTAACAACTTGTCTCTGCTGTTGCATATTTGCATTTGATTTCTTAATAATTACTAGGAATATATGCAATACCTGGTCATATGTGTATATAGCCTTGTCAAATCGACGACGGGACTCCTGCAAAAGGCCAAATGATATTATCAAACAGAAAAATATGTGCATAGTTGTCTCTCGCACTCGCAGGAGAGAAGCCAAAACCAAGTCTTAATTTGAATTTCTAACTAAGATCTGCACAGAGAGAAAGGAAAGGCTAAGAGGATTTAAACACTTAAATCAGTCTAAATGGAATCTTTTAATCGGATAAAATTCCGACCTTCCTCCGAAGTTAAACCACTACAAAGAAAAAGCATACAACAAGATTTACTTTATAATACTCCAGTTTCCTCTAAACCAAACTTGCGATGACCTGTGATCATGTCCTCTAATTCTTATGAAGTCTCACGAAACCCTAGTACGGTAGTTTTTTCATATCTTCAAAAGAAACATAAATTTACAAATAGCACTGAAATTTTAGTTGTTTCACTTTTTCCCTAGTTAAATCTTCTGGCAATTGTATAATCAAATAACTCTGAGAATTTTCAGTGGGATAGAGATGATGCATACATGCTTTGCAACATTGTAGGGATCCCACTGTAGTGTAAATTGTATGAATATTAAATAAATGAAAAGATCATCAAGTATTACGAGCTACACCTAAAATTTATTAAACTACTGGTAAGTAAATATTTTGAAAAGATAATGATGAGAAACAACCTCAAAAAGCAACAACAGGAAGATGAGTCTAAGTATGTTGAACAAAAATGGCTAGGGAAACCATTAAAATGTATAAAGTCATGGAAGAAAGTGGGTCCAGTTCAAATGTAAGCCACATCCTTAAGTAAATTCACCATTAATGATGTATCTGGTCTTTCCATGTTTCCAGAATAAACTTAGTATGATAAAGGGAAAATTGGCATTTAGATTCCAAAAAGAAAATTTATATCGTCTGAGTGTTTATACTAGGGCCAGAATATCACAATTGTAGAAAGTGAAGTACTTAAATTGAATGCCAAGTTGCTAAAATGATGCTACATATATCTAAATATATCAGTTGTCTCCGGGAAAGTTAAAAGTGGAAATTGGATTAACTTCATATGGGCAACTAAAGAATATGGCAAATGGCGGTAATTTCAGAATTTGAGGTGTATAATTCGGAATGGTATACTACATCGTATTTCCCAAGATATGTCAACTTTCCAAACTCATCCCCAGTGCTTCAGAAATTACATCCAGCCTCTAAGGATTCTTAACATCTTATGAACTCCTGTATTGACTTGTCATTGCAAAAAAAGGAAGAGAATTCCTACTTGACCTTGTTCAACTGTTTTGAGGAAATTTATGTCCTCTGCATTGACTTGCATGCGCCATGCAACAGATGGAAAATGTTAAAGAATCATAATTTGAGTTCCATATGAAGGCCTTAGTCAACCAGGATTGTCCATTTAAAATCCAATAACAAATTTGAATTTGTAGGTAGAATGCTGTGAGCACCATACCCATATACAATGCATGTAAGATGACTCAGATGACAGATATCAATGTTTTCATATATCACAAACCCAAATGGCTTGAAAAACTCATAAATTTATATGTTCGATCTTCACAAGTTTACTAAGGGTATCTGCGCATTTATATGCCCAAATGCCACATCCTTATGGTACAATACATGTGCAACACATGATAATGGAAGCCAAAAACATTTCAACTAATGTGTGAAGTTTGTGGCATGATAAGGACACACATGATGGACTCAAAGATACTTTGCACATAAAAAAATAAATTTCAAATGAAGAAAAGGGTTAGGTCATATATCAAGTTCATGTCAGAATAAGGGAAGAAAGAGTTTCAGATCAAGAAAATTATGCAAGTAAAATACTCTTTCCAATTATTTTTTATTGCATTTATAGAGCTCCATTAACAATATCTGTCTCATTTCCAATAATTGAACCCAAAAAAAAACCACCGACTCTGGTTCCCCAACAGTACAGCCTTATTTTGTTGTTGATCATTCATCAATTACAGAAAAACAATTGATGCAGTTTAGCATGTAAGCTTATATCTAAGGTGCCACTAGCTTGAGGGCACAATAACTATGGTAAATATGTTCTGAAGCCTCCATCTTGACATGTAAATGCTAAAACCAATGTTATTGCAAGCTTATGGAGATCTTAAATTCCCCTTAAATTAATATTCCGCTGGGAATAAAAGCTTAAAGATCAATATCTGAAACAGAAAGCATAAAGTGCAGTTCTTCAATCTAATTGCAACACTTATCTCTACCGGGAATGTTCCAGAACATGTAACTAGTAAAAGCTTGCAGAAAGTGATAAACAAGAGAAAAAGACATGTAAAATATCTCGATAGAGCAAACACAGAAAGAATTAAAATTTCCCATTGGAATTGACAAAAGTGACTATGTAAATTTAACATCTAACAGTCTGAACATGGGGATTCTTTAACTTATAACAACTGGATAAATGGGGCTTACCTTTGCTTCTTGCAAATCAACAGATAAGAACTGAGACAAACGGTCCATGAGAACATGTTCAACCTGTATCAGGACATCTTTGTTATAATTCGAGACTGAAGATGCTTCCCATGAAAGTACTGAGTAGAAGATTTACACATTAATCTAGAAGTAACACTATGTTCTGCATGGTCACCACATGCAGCTTTAGCAATCTCAATGCTAAAATTGTGCTTTCTCTAACGATAGAGGAAGAATTATGCCAACAAATACTTTACTTCAACAGAATCTGGATTGGTGAAATTTAATTATTTTTTGTTAAACTAGCAATTTCAGTCAATATTTCATATTAGTGACTTCTTAGAGTCAATTGACCAGATCTCAAGCATATATAATTTTTTTATAATATAAAACTATAATAAATATACGGATGTTGTTGTCCACCAAAAAGTGAAATTAACTCTAAAGAAACGAAGAAAATATTCTGCAGCATGGGCTACGTATGCCAGATTTAATTGGTGTCAAACTGTTAAGGAAAAAAAAAGTGTCTAACATATTGATTTTACACAACTGAACCTCCATAAGCGAATAAAACATACTCACTTGAGAACGAAGAAATTCCTTGTAAGTAGCAAGCTCATGTAATGCATTTACAAATTTCGATACAACTGGTCCTGTCAGGAGGCAAACAGAAACAATAATGAAAACTAATAGTCATTAGACTATCACACTAAGCAAGATAATACAAGTAAGATATCAGAGCTATTATTATTGTTAAGAATTGATTTTACAAAACTAACTAAAAACTAAAGCTTTTTAGGAAATAGACTAACAAGCTAATTGACTCTTTATGTCGAATACTCCATGAAATGAACTAATCAGTCACAAAGAGCAGGGGAACAAATTATGGTTTGAATTAGCATTTGTTGTCGTGCAATCAGCAAAAATCTGAAACTCTATAATGAGAGAAATAATCAATTGCAATTTGATCAATTCTCTTCTAGCACCAATTCAATGCCTTAGCCGGTTCTGCACATTTTTTTTATTTTGCTCTGCCACTTTTCATACCTCCAATTGATACGCTAAGTAGATCATCGAGGCCACCAGCAAATTCTTCTAATGATGCCGCAAAGCCCATTTCACCATTGCATGCGTCTCCAAGCACTTCCCTGGATCATGAAAAATGCAGTATGAGATATATTGGTTGAATGGTTGTTGGAACTTGGTCCCCTAAAAAAATTTATAAATAAGCAATCTTCATTTCATAACTATTTTAGTTTCAAATATGTCGAGGAAAATGGAAGGGAAAGAAATGGTCGAATACGATTCCCAAGGAAAAATCTTGCAATCTTTTTTCTTAGTTCTCCATATGTTTATTGGTATCTAAGGTTTTTCCCTCGTTTTTCTTTCTTCTTTTCCATAATTTCCTTGGAAACAAACAAAGCATTTGGAAACACACTGTCACTTTCAATAAGAACATGCTTATAAATTATAAATAAATAAAAATACAAGATTACAACTTTGTGGTTCGTTTTAGACCATATTTATTCATAATGATTAGAACTGTTGCGCTCCATGCTATATATTACAGTAATATAAGTTGTAAAAAAATCATGAAAATATTGAGCCAAGGATTTTGACAATAATGATAATACAACTTCACTAAAGGTGCAAGAGTCATTTTAGCTCTACGGAACTAACAATTAAATCTAGATATAATTAGCCCCAAGTTTTACATTGAATTTGGCCCTAGAATTTTCCCTAATTTATCAGAGCACAAGTACAAGTTTAATCAGTGCCATTACTGATAACATATATAATTTCGAGCACAATGTACTCACGTGTATTTCTTACAGCCTTTGTATAGCTTTTGGCATCGATCTCTTAGCTCATCAGATGTCTGCTCTAGAGATCGCACCTAAAACACACACAGAGATTTAAATATAGATACATATGTGAGTGAAAGTATGAAAAAAGAGAGGGAGTATTATTTTGCCTGTTTATGAAACATAGGTGAATCTTCGAGCTTGATAAACGCAGCCATTTCTTCTTGAGTTTCGTTTTCAGGTGAAGGAGAATTAGATCGAAAGATGGAAGAAATATGATACGGTGTCGTTTACGGTCCTAGCATGGTCGGGTAATCGGATTAACGACCTGTTTATGCAGAGTGAGCTGTCGTCAAATTATTGTGATATATTAGTTTAATATTTACTATTTAAATCTCAGATTTGGTTTGGGGTTTTTTTTTTTTTTTTTTAAGAACAATTTGGTTTGGGACTTTAGGTCGCGTTTGGCACTTGGAGCAAAACTGGAATTTCCATTTTTCTTGGTTGACCATTGAAAATAGAAAAGAAAAAAAATTATACTCAAATACTCCCAACTCAAAGTGGGATACTTCAAATGTTTTTAGGTGTCTTCAATTTAAAGAACGTTGAAGCTGACCAAAAGATGTGGATGATTTTTCGTTAATATGCTCACGATGCTCGTTAGAATCAGTCCACAATCATCAAGTTGTCCAACAAAATAACTTTGATTTCTAAGTCAGTGAAAGAACTGAAGAGTTTTATTCAGAATGTATAATACTTCGAAAAAAAAAATGTCTTTGTAAATGTTAGAATTCACTAGATGGATTGGGCCAAGTCCACTTACATGGCTTGGACCTAACTCAACCTCAAAAGCTAGCTTGTAAGATGAGGATTGCCCAAGACCTTATAAGGTGAACTTAACTATTGTTTTCAACCAATGTGGGACATTTAGTCTCAATACTCCCCCTTCACGTGTGGGCGGGTTGAATGTGTGGGTGAAACAAGCCCAACACGTGAAATATTAAAGCCCAACCTTGCGGATTGCGACATGTGGGGCCCAACACACGAATAATGACCGTCCAGGACTTTGTTAACTGGACGAAGAATGACAACCCAGACCTTTGTTATCTGGGGGAAATGTGTGGGTGAAGAATAATCCCATCATGCGAACAAGGAGGAGCCCATCACGGAAGGAGGTGGCCCACTTCAACTTGGGGCTCTGATACCATGTTAGAATTCACCACATGGATTGGACCAAGTTCACTTACATGGCTTGGACCTAACTCAACCTCAAAAGCTAGCTTTTGAGGTTGAGTTAGGTCCAAGCCATGTAAGTGGACTTAGCCCAATCCATGTGGAGTATTGAGACTAAATGTCCTACATTGGTTGAAAACAATAGTTAAGTTCACCTTATAAGGTCTTGGGCAATCCTCATCTTACAAGCTAGCTTTTGAGGTTGAGTTAGGCCCAAGCCATGTAGTGGACTTAGCCCAATCCATGTGGTGAATTCTAATAGTAAAAGGTATAGTTAGTGCGTAGTGGCGGGGCAACTGACACTTGATAGATGACAATTGGACAATGTGTTGAAGTGGCACCTAATGCTTTGTAGCGTTCTACTATTCTATTGACTAGTTATTGCCTCCTTTCACCGAATTTTACTTTTTCACCTATAAATTGGACCCGTTTTTGCCTAGGGAGTTTATGCTTCCTGAAAGTTTGATATTTTTGAAATTTTCCTTGCGTCTTCTTTGGAAACAATCTCTTGTTCGTCTTTTCAAAGTTTGCTTAACAATGATCGCTCAGGATTTAGTCAGAGAAGTTATCCCCGTCAGACTCGCTCCCAATGCCGCTCCTGGAGTCGGTCATGTTGTCATTAAGGGTGAACTACGATGAAATATTTCCTATACTGGAAAATGTTCCACCATTTTTCTTCAGGCCCATGCTGGATTCCATCACCAAAGGCTAGTAGGCATTCGAGGTCTACAATTTTCATCTCTCGGAGCAATACAACATCATTATTCCAGAGATAAGGATAGAATATTTGAGCCCCTGAAAATGTACGACATTTCACATCGACGCCCTTAGGCCTGGGTGTGCTTTCCTTTGGCCCTCAAACTAGCCTATCTTTAATAAAATCTCAAAAATAGCCTAGCCCAGTTGGCCTCAATCTCTTTTAATTTTTATTGAGTGAGAATTGCACTTGGTGTACTAAGTTATATGCCGATTTTCATTTGTGGTACTATAAAAATCGAGACCGACACATTTGATACTATAAAAATGGGCGTTAATTGATGACGTGACAGTTAAGTACTATAAAAATCGAGGCCGACACATTTGGTACCACAATTTAAGAAATCGAATCATTTTTGTTACCACCATTAAAAATGGGCGTTAACTGATGACGTGGCAGTTAAGTGTTACTGCAAAATTGATACCATTAATTATGTTGACTGACAATTCTACCCCACAACATTTTAGATTGTCAAAATAACTCAACATCTTCAAATTTACTGATAATTTTAGTCCACATTATTTTTCAATTTCAAAATTGGCTCGAATAAGACACGTGCGGACCAATTTGGAAAATTTTACTTATTATATTTACATATTTATTTAACTAATTTAGTTTTATATATAATATTAACATACCAAATAATACTTTAGTATAAATTTAACAAAATATTAAAAATAAAATATTTCTTTTAAATCTAAAATTTATATAATAATATTAATATATTTAATATTTATTAAAAAGATAAAGTTATATATTAATAACAAAATAATTATAATTTATATTAAAATATTACTACTTGGTCTGTTAATATTATTTATAAAACTAAATTAGTTAAATAAATATGTAAATATAATAAGTAAAATCTTCAAATTTGTCCGCACGTGTCTTATTCGAGCCAATTTTAAAATTGGGCAACAATGTGGACAAAATTGTCAGTAAATTTGAAGAAGTGGGGTTATTTTGACAACCTGAAATGTTATGGGGTAGAATTGTTAGTCAACATAAGTAATGGTATCAATTTTGCAATAATACTTAACTGCCACGTCGGTTAACGCCCATTTTTAACTGTGATACCAAAAGTGATTCGTTTTCTTAAATTGTGGTACCACATGTGTCGATTGTCATTAAATTTGAAGAAGTGGGGTTAATTTGATAACCTGAAATGTTATGGAGTAGAATTGTCAGTCAACATAAGTAATGGTATCAATTTTGAAATAATACTTAAATGCCACGTCATCAATTAATGTCCATTTTTAACGGTGGTACCAAAAGTGATTCGATTTCTTAAATTGTTGTACCATATGTGTCGGCCTCGATTTTTATTGTATCACAAATAAGAATCGGCATATAATTTGATACCACAAGTGCAATTTTCTCTTTTTGTTTAGGTTCACTATTTTGATGCGCCTGCACAAGCAATTACGTATTCCCTAACCTGGCTCACTTTTTTTCTTTTTTTCCCGGTATATTCAACATCAAACATACCCCTCCCCTCATGGCCTCATCCATGGTTCTTGTGATGGGTTGGTTTTTATTTTAAAGTTTGAAATTCAAAAAATAAAAATATATGTAGACGTTTGGAGTTTGTTCATTCTCATAACAATCAAATCAAATACAAACATAGCCTCAAGCTTAATAAAACAAAAAAGTCAAAATCGATTTTCTTTTACTTTTACTTTTCAGAAGTATAAAATAATTAAATATATTTTAATTTATGCAATGTGTTTTTCTTGCAAATTGAAATTCTTCTACTAGAAATGCACAACTTCAATTATTTTAAATTCTAACACTCATTTATTGTTAATAATAAACTAAAAATATAAAGAGAAAATTGAAGAAAAGACTTAGGGCAACTCTTCAACCCAGGTGCTAGTGCCTCATTGTGGTCGTGATCGTGATTGTTCTGGGGGCGACGAGGGAAGGGGAAAGCCTTTCATAGGTTCGGAATAGTTGGACGGGTAGGGGTACATGGGTTGGCTTAATTTTCTCTTTTGTTTAAATCATTTTTTTCTTAATTTTCATCTCTAGATAAATACATGGTCCAACATGAATCATTTTTAAAAGGTAAGATACACGTATTAACAGGTGATCAGGGACTAGTCACTACAAAGTAACGAAGGTTCCCACTTTATGTGTCTGACGCGCATCGAAATAGATTAAATCATTGGAAAACCCAAAAAAAAAAGGGTAAGAATATATACAACAATGCTTGATTCTTCAAAGCCTTGCAATAAGAATGAAGAAAACCAAAGATAAAAACGTCTTTGGATTTTTGTCTTAAAATCTTTTTCTTTTATGAAAACAAGATAGTTCAAGGGAAAATAATTAAAAGAGTCCCACTCAAAAATTCACAAGGAAAGAACATGTTTTGCCTTATGTCCCACTGTTCTACATTGCCTACCTAAATATCAATATCTATGGATCCAATTGTTTAGCTTCTTTGGAATTGTCCCCATTCTCAAAGCATCTTCTTATATCAAATTGAACTATTGATTCCTGCAATGATAAAACAAAACAAAAAATGACATATATTTATAACCAATTAAGAATAACTCTAAAAAAGAAAAAAAGCAGAAAAAATATATTGACGTCATGATGAATCTCTCATAAAGAAAGAAAAAAATATGTTCTCTTGTATACATAAATCCATTGAACTAGCTAGCTAATAAATTTCACTTATAAATTGGCATGTATTCAATATTTCACCTTTAATTTATATGCATAGTGAAAACCGACAATGTAATACTATTAAACTAGCTAGTTCACCCAAATTTGCCATCTTATTTCTCAATTTTTAAGTGAATAAATGACATGTTTTCCCATGTGATTATATATTGACATAGCAAAAAAAATCATATCAATGCATGGTAAGAGAGACTACACTACTTTTAATTTGAGACACTTATAATATGTATGCCTAGCTTATGTGACAACAAATGATATACTCCCTCCGTTTTTTTATTTGCTGCTTTAGCAAAAAAAATTGTTTATGTTTATTGTCACTTTAGGAGTTCAATGCGAAATTAATTTTTTTTTCTACTACCCTTCTTGTTAGTGCTTGTAATTAAAGCTGTGATTATTTTGTTAAAATGGTGTTTTGGGGATTTTTCTTAATCTGTGTGCAATCCACTAAAACGACAAATAAAAAAATGGAGGGAATAGTAAAGTGAGATATAATAGAAAGTCGAAACGAATTAATCTCATAAATCATGCAATTTGTTAAACATGTATATATATATATATATATATATATATATTTGTGCATACCTATAATTTGATGATCTAGCTTTCCATGTCCTCATTTAGTACTCCAATTAATATAACTTTGATGCATTTATTGAAAATTTCCTCCTCCAAAAGATGAACTAGTTGTACTCTTTCCAGTTTGTGAATCCAAAGAATTAATATCCATAGTACTCCTCCTCATTACTTCTCCAACCCCAAGAAAATCTCTAGTCAATCTACCGAAACTCGCAACCGTGGTGGGACCACCACCGAATCCTCTACCGTACTCATCGTCATCATCATCGTCATCAATATTGTTCCCTTGTTCATGATTATTTCCATTAGTAGTATTATACGCGTTTTCAAAAATCGATGATGAGCTGCCAGCATTAATGGAGTTCATCATCAAATCATGGAAATGTGATCTGTTGTTGTTGTTGTTGTTTTCTGATCCAAACACGAGTGATCCTCCTCCAAAGTTAATGTCGGGGTTGATAGAAGGGGCTGTTTGGTTGTGTAACTCGGAGGAGTTTGAGTTTCCGCCAAAGGCTTTTAGCAACGAATTATTAGACGCGTCGGGGTTGTTGTTGTTGCTTGTAGTTGAGCCTAGTTGGGCAGCCTTTTGAAGAAGTGCGGTTGCGGACATGTATGATGTGTTTTGCTGCTGGGCATGTGGTGATGTGCTGTAGAGTGAAGGTATCGCGACGCTCATAAGATTACCTGACGATAATTAAGAGTGTCATCTTAAGAGGCAAACAAGAATTCATGAATATATAGAGAAATTAGTACTTTTTATGGAAGCAAACAAGGATACATGATTACAACTAATTACCATGTATTGAAAAAATGAAAGAACAAAAAAACTAGTGTACATATATGCATCCAACAATTACCATGTATTTTAAAGACCATGATCCTCGTCTTGTCAACATTGTTGAGTTCTAGTCCAGTAATCCAAAATGAATAAGCTCATGTTGACAAGTAGAATTGGGTCCATAACAACTAATGTGAGATTGGGGTGTTACGTGTATATATTAGTTTGTATACGGGTTATGTCACTATAGAAAACTTAGATACCTATAAACCGCGCGTACCATTCTACCCAAACTGAGTCCATATCATTTATAGTAAAATATTTATTAGAAGTACCGCAATACTTATTTAATACGTACACTTCTACTCGAGTGACCAATTTCAATGCGAGTGACCAACTTTGGTTTAGGAAGCGTCTTTAAACGCATTATCTAGAAAGACCCTAAAATTTCTAAATTTGAGGATATTTAAATCGTTTTTATCATATTGAACTAAATGAAATTTATTGTTTTATACAATTATTTCAACTGAATTCTGTTTTCAAAATGGCAATAACTAATTAATCATCTTTTCATAAGCACAATTTAACTACATTAATTAATTATCCAAAATGATGAAATAATTAAAAAGTAGTACATACATACCTGATGAGAAGAAGTTGGAGTGATCTTCCCCACTACTACTATTGTTTGCAATATTGTTTGGGAAGAAGCTTAGGTTAAAGAGGCTGCTACCAGCTGCATTGGAAGAAGAAGAAGTGCCTCCATTAACATGTAGTTGTGGAAGTTGCATGAGCTGTCCATGTATTACTGATGATGATGATGGCTTGTTTGTAAATAACCCTTCTTCATGATGGCTTGCATTTGGTGACTGCTGCATGAAATTTGGTGGCTGGTGCATATTAAGATGAGCCCCCGAGGACGTAGGCTGTGGGGAGCCAAACATGAGGGTGTCTAGTCGCGAGGAGGAGCCATGTGGTTGTGGTTGTGGTTGTGATCTGCTACTGCTGGTGCTCCCGAGCCGGAGTATATTACTAGGTTGTTGATGATGATGGAGATTCATCATTTGATGGTGTTCTTGTGGTGTGGACATTTGGGAGAGGCCTAATAGGTGACTTCCTATGCTGCTTAAAGAAGGTGGTGGGTTGAGGTTTCTAGCACTCTCTTGGGCAAGTGCATCGCAGAAGGCTCGGTGGGTGATGAAACTGTCACGCCTGCAACAAAATTTATCGACTTACTTTTATTCAATTTGGGACCAAAGTACAAAACTGATTAGGTAACTCTATGAGTTTATGTGAACACAAGTGCGTAAAATTAAAAAAAATTAATTTCAAAAGTGAAATTTTATTATATATGCGGGATCTCAAGTGTTGTATATAGGACTGAAAAGTGCAATTAACACTTCAAAATATTATGAACAATAGTGTAATTTCATAAAGTGTGGGACAAAAAGTGTTGTGGATACTATTTTGTGGACTAAAAAGAAGAAATTGAAAAGAAAAGTAATGTCCTTAATAATGCAAAGGCTAATACATAAATTTCTCATACATGTACTCAAATAATCATGAACGCAATATGAGTACTTATTTCAGCAATTTGGAGCTATGTATAGAGAAATGGAAAATAATCCAATTAAGTATATATGTAGGTGGGTTTTAGCATGTCAAAATATTAATTAAAATTTATGATTTTCGTATGAAGTAATGTTAAATTCAATAATGTGATTCATCAATATTTGTAATTCGGGTAGCTGATGCACATTTTGTTTTATAATTTTAGAGAGAGAATTCTCATTGCAAAGAATCAAGTTGATATATATTTATAGAGTAGAATATAAAGTTTAGGGGAAGAGGACAAGACATATAAAATAGAGGATTTTAGGTGGAAGGAATTCTATAACTAATTAATTACATCTATCATTGAATATAAACTTTTCATCAAATTATATTTAACTCTTTAACAAATTAAATGTTATTTTGAAAATAAATAAAAGTACATGTGCTTAATTAATATAAATACCATTAAGTTGTGAAATCAATATAAATATTTGAATCTAAACTTAATTAGAAAGCCTTAAGCTATTAAATTAAAATAAAACATGAGCTCAATTGCAGTAATTTTTTAGATAATTAAAAACGTAGCCAAAAAAAATAAAAAATGGTGAATATTGACGCAATTGTCCAAATTAATAATTTGATAGAGAAAGAGAATAGATATTGGATCCTCGTGGACACAAGCTCAAAATTAAACATGAAATTATATCATGAAAAGGTGATACATACCTGCAAGAATACAGACCTGAACACATCTATCCAACTTAGAAAAAAACAAATTAAAACAAGTTATTCACTGACCATACAAAAACATTAACATGGCAAACATGATAAAATCACGTGAACTCTAAAAGAATTAAAGATGTAAAAAAAGAAACCAAGTGTATATATAATGGGTACAAACTAAAGGACGGATGTTCCAAGAAAAGAGATTGGACCCGGAAACAAAACCCTATTTAGTCATGGCGTTTTCCACAGATATTTCACGTGGACTCATTTGTCTGACAGGCAAAAATCCAAACAACAAAACGAAAATAAAGTTACAAGAAAATTGTGTATATTATTGACTATATATATATATATATATATATATTAAATTAAAATATAATAGTTGTCACTATTAATTGGATGCATTAATTCAGTATTGTCATAATAATTGCGACATATATTAAAAAAATGCTAATAAATATTTTAAACTTGTCATTCGAAATTATTAGTGACAATGTATGATATTTTAGGTTGTCATTATATATAGTTAATTATTGACACTATTTTAGTGAATGATTACTGACAATTTTTTGTATGTTACTAATCGTTAATAGTTACAATTTATATTTAGTTTTTTTGTCATTAATATGTTTCGAAGATCATTTTATTGATAAATTTGTCACTTAATATATGAAATTTACTTAAAACTCAACTTTGAGAAAGAAAAAAATTAAATTCCAAAAAAAATAAAATAGATAGAGACAGTCGTGTGTGTGTGTGTATATATATATATATATATATATATATATATATATATATATATATATATATATTCCACATTAATTAGAAGGCGTAACTGCCGTAGAAAAGCTTTCCCGTGACATAGCTTTTTCATCTGCACTTATCACTGATGAAAAGAATCTAAATCCCTAAAACCAAAGTGTAACAACCAAGAATTTCAATTCCAATTAAAAAAAGAAAAAAAAAAAAAAACCCAGATGCATTTATTCATTTTTAAGCTCATTGAATGTTTATAGTAATTTATTAATCAATAAAATAAAAATTGAATAATTAATTTGGTTTAATTAATATATATTACTCCAAAAGTAGCATATATATATATAGAATGAATGAATGAATGATTTTTTTACCTGGAAAAAAGAGTGCCACAGTCACATCTATACTCCCTAGTTCCGCAAGTTTTTGTATGAGCTTTACAGTCCGAATGAACTGCATATTTCTTGGAACATTTATCACATTTATATTTTTTTTCACCATGTTTCCTCGAATAATGCTTTTTAATCCCGGTCAGGTCGCCTAGGGCTCGGGCAGGGTCGTGGTGCACACACGAGGGTTCCGGGCAGAGATAAACCTTTCTTTTAACCTCTTTTGTACTCTTCTGTTTAAGCTTCCATGGTAGATTGTGTCCTCTTCTGTGTAGTTGAAGATTTTGTTCTCTTTGGAAACCTTTATTACATACCTCACAAACAAACCGATTTGTGGCCATTAAGGTTTTGGGAGATAGTGCTATTACCTCTGCATCTGGATCTAACAACAACATGTCGTAAAATAGCGATTAATTAAACAAAAAATTAATTCAAACACATAAAATATACTATATGATGTATAGTACTTAATTAATTCACATTCATTTCATTTGTGTATATGTATACAGGTCGTTTTTCGGTTCTGAAAAGCTAACTTTATATGTGTGAAAAGTAGATGATTTGAGTTTCTGTTCGAAACAGAATTATTATAAAAGCAGTCAAAAGTTAAAAGCAAGTTAAGGATTGTTTCTGACGAATTTTCCGAAAAGTAGTAGTTTTTGCAAAGGAGGTTTTGAGATTAGGGTTTTGTATGGTTGGAAAAGAAAGAAAGGAAAAAAGGGGTATTTTTATTTTTGAAGAAAATAAAGAAATTAATTCATGCAGATTAAATAAAAGATACTTGCTTGGATTTCCAGGCTGATTTCTTCTTTTCTTGCTAGTTGATATTTGAGATTGAACTGCTTCTGGATTCATCTGGCTGTCACTAAAAGCTGATGTAGAAGAAGCTGCCATCAAAATTAAAGTAAACCAAAACTCACAAATCTTGATTTTAATTCAAGAACTAACTAGCAAAAAAATCCCATTTCAAATTGAGCTTTTTTAATTCCCATCTCAAGAAATGGAACAACTAAGTGTTATATTTGATATAGAGAGAAATTAAATTGAAGAAGAATTAAAGATGAAGAGAAATTAAAGAGAGTGAGGGAGAAAGAGATCTAGAGAGAAAGGATGGTAAGATATTTAGATGTGGCTGTACATTTGATTTAATTGGAAAAATTCAATTGCTTTATTTTGTTTTGCTTTGCTTTCAGTGAAATGAATTTTTTCGAAAAAGATGTTATATACCACCTAGCTAGGGTCTTACTATGTGTTTGGTGTCACCCTCAGGCACAAACACATATGTATCTATACAATTTTATTTTCTTTATTTATTTACAACTCATTGATTTCCATTTTCTTCACCGTTTTTTCATTTATTATACCTTCCCGAAAATTCAAAAATGAAATGAGGTAGGTTGTAGTTAAAATATTTGCAAGATAGTGAACTCAATTACGGTGTTGTATATACCGTTGATATTACTTACTCCATCCGTTTCATATTAATTGATACATTTACCCAATTTTTTTGTTTCAAATTATTTGGCATGTTTAGGTTTTCAACGCATTTTTTTTTCAACTTTTCCCTTTTCTTACATTTAAGTTGAGAAATTTAATGGTCACCACTCACTAATTAAATAAAAAAGTACTCATCATTATAAAGGGTAGTTTAGATATTTTATCATAAAAAAGTATGTAATGATGAGGTTTCTTAATATGTGCGAAAATAAAAAATGTGTCAATTAATATGGCTCAAGATCCTCTATACCACTATTAGTATACCATACTTGTGTACCACTAATAAGTAATTGCCACATGTACATGTAACAATTATAATAATTGCCACATGTACATGTGTCAATTACGGCTCAAGATCCTCTATACCACTATTAGTGTACCATACTTGTGTACCACTAATAAGTAATTGCCACATGTACATGTAACAATTATTATAATTGTTACATGTACATGTGGCAATTACTTATTAGTGGTACACAAGTATGGTACACTAATAGTGGTATAGAGGATCCTCATCGGTCAATTACTTATTAGTGATACACAAGTATGGTACACTAATAGTGGTATAGAGGATCCTCACCGCAATTAATATGAAACGGATGGAGTACTTGACAAGTGTTAAAAATTAGTGTCCACCAGCTATGTAATGCACTTGTTATGTGGTTGGTTGAATAATATTTCTAGAGTAATGACCAATATAAAAAGTGTAATTAGTATACTTACTTAACTTGTGATTGAGTTGGTACAACAAAGCTGTGTATAGGTTGGATTAATTTATCCTGTAGTCCAATTACGCTACTCTTAAATCTAGAAGAATATTAGCATAATCAAATTTTAGAAATAAAATTTCAAAAATTTATTTTGTAAAATTGCAGAGTTTACAAAAAATATTAAGCTACATTCCCAAGAAAATAGCTAATTGTCACAAGTCCTATATACTCGATCCATTTCAAATTAATTGATACATTTGGAAAATTTTCATGTTTCAAATTACTTGTCACATTTGATTTCTCAATTCATCTTTTTTCGATTTTACCCTTTCTTACTTCTAGATTTACACAATAAAGTAGAGTGCACAAAGATCAATGACATTAATTAAATCAATCATTCAAATAGTATTTTTAACATTTTATCTCAAAAAAATGACCAATTGTTTAGTTTCTTAATTGTATGAAAAAATCAAATATATATGTCAATTAATTTGAAACGAAGGGAATATAATATTTTCCATCATACCACTTAAATTTGAATATTTTACATGCAATGTTTATAATATTTTTCAAAATGAAAATACAAAACATTGAAATACATTTACCAATTAACATCATGAATATGTCTTTGTCTATATATACACACATATACATATAGATAGAGGAAGGTGCAAGTGTGCAGAGATTTGAAATATATTGAGCCCACATCCACGCCCCATATTGTGTCCATATCCGGCGACGAAATGGGTCCACCGCTTCAAAGGCCATTTGCTCTCATTTCGTATCTTTTTGTATACTCCAAGACAAACACACATTCGTCAGCTCTCACAGTAGAAAGAATTTAAATAAAATTAAGTATGTACACCTATGTATATATGTTCTAGTCAATAATTTAATTATATATTTAATTAAAATATATAATATTCAGCAGTTGCCTAGACTACGTGCATATTCGTCCTTATGTGTTTAACCTAATCAAGAAACCTGTTGGCTAAAGTTCAGGCATTTTGAAATTATTTGACTACTTGAGACAACTTTGTAGGACTAATAACATTTATCAAGAAATTAAAGAGATTAATTTAACAAGAAAGGAATATTAGGCACCAGAATACTATATCTTGATGTAAATTAAATTAAACAATTAGAAGACCGGAAGACTCTAAAGTCATTTCATGGGTCATGTTTGCATGAATGTTGGTTAAATGTCTGGAATTTTTGTTGGACGGGATATTATTTGAAATTGTTTTCATCAAATCAAGTTCATGAAATAAGTTGTTCCCAAAATCGCAATTAGGATTTTTGTTTTAGAATCGTGATTAGAATAACAAAAAGAAAAAGAGATTTTTTCCCAAAATTGTGATTAGGAAGAATATGAATTAAGTTTTTGTCCCAAAATCGAGATTGGAGCCCTCCTAAAAATCAAAATCAAATTTCGCATGTGTCATGTGCCGGCACGGGGCCCGTATTAATTTTTTTTCCTTCTTTATAAAAATATCATGGTCAAATTTCATCCAAAATTCCTTCTTTATACACCTAGCTATCACTCCAACTTCCAAAATCATTCAAACCACAACCCAAATTTTTTTTAACCTAATTAATCATTAAATTAACATTATTTTATATTCAAAAGATTCTAACAAAAATACATCCAAGTCATATTAAAATGTTCCGCACAATTTTCAAAACAACTTCAAAATATCAATCCAAAATATTTTTTACTCAAAGCAAATTAAATTAAATATGTCGAAGTACATCCAAACATGTCCGTACAGTTTATCCAAGTTCACAAGCTCATTATTGTAAGACAATTGTACGTTCAAATAATGCATGTATAAATAATCGTCTTTAAGGAAAAAAATGTTTTTATAATCATAAAATAAACATATTACGGTATATCTGTAAATAATAATGGAACTAAATTTAGGGTGAGTTTGACCCAGCGGTGAGAGCTCTTAAAAACAATTATAGACCTTCATTGTGATTTTTGAAGCGTTTGGCCTCAATTATAGAAATGATTTTAGTCAATCGTGATTTTAATGGTGTTTGACCCCCAATATCATAATCACTTTTGGGATCTCCAGAAGGTAAAAATCAACTTATATAAACTTTTAAAGTGTTACTTTAGCAAAAACTATTATCCAAAATCAATTATTTTATAATTGAACTTTATCATAATCAATTATTGCCAGAATCCATTTTAGTAAAATTAATTCTCCTATAACTGATTTTCGAATCGCTAGACCAAACTCACACTTAAACAAGAATTTTAGCCAAGACGCGTTGTGGAGGGTCCCAAAATATTTTTATATATGTTTGAGTATTTTATTTTTCTAATTTGATATATGATGTATAATTTCTTTTTAAACATAGATATTATAAAGATATAATCAAGTCCAATAATAATAAATTATTAAGCTTAGTTTTATTTTTTGTTGAATTTGAGACCGTGTGTAACATTAATATTTAAATTAATCGAGTTCAAAATAACTTTAATTGAGTCGATTATGAGTTAAGCTCTCTGAAATTCTATATATGTGAATGTCGTTCGAACTTGGTATGATAGTATGATCAAA
Organism: Penstemon newberryi var. newberryi; assembly: GCA_030819805.1. Classification (NCBI taxonomy): domain Eukaryota; kingdom Viridiplantae; phylum Streptophyta; class Magnoliopsida; order Lamiales; family Plantaginaceae; genus Penstemon; species Penstemon newberryi. The sequence goes on along the minus strand of JAUALY010000001.1, from coordinate 74,016,217 downwards.
TGTACAACGAACAGAGTTCAACTAAGCTTTTATCGATCGACAATGGGCCAAACATCGAGTAGCTTCGTTTTAATTTCAGTGCAAGTATAATTGTTTATTAATTATCATTGTCATGTGAGTCCTTTTGTAGTATAGCTATAAAAGTATATAGAAAGAAATTATATTATAGCTAATAATTGATCTTAACAAAGAAAGAGTAATATTTATTTAAGTAAACTTGTTATGGAATTATATTCAGTAAATATACTTATAAAATTTATTTCTACTCAAATAATGTTTTCAAAATAAAAATTTATAAAACATATTTGCGATTGCTTTAGTTATAAAAAAAAAATTCATTTTATCTATCTGAAAAATATTATATTAGAAAAAGTAATATTGCACATTTGATTAATACTATTATATTTTTAAAAATAAAAAATAAATTTTAATACATATTTTTTAACATAGGGCCTATTTGGCTGGGTTCTGCCCCGATCTCGTCGATCTCGCGAAACTGAGTCAAAACTCTTTCAAGTGGAGTTTGACAAAACCCATGAAACTCATCACAAATCTATTCATAAACTCATATTCAAACTCTTTAAACCTATAAAACATTGATTTGACTACCCCCTATTTTTCTTACTCAAACTCTATAAAAAAACATTGATTTGACACCTATCACCTTCTTTTTTTTTCCCAAACCCCAACATCCAAACTCAATTCAAGTAGAATTGAGCTTTTTTAAAACCACAAAACCCAACACTCAAATAAAATATAGTTTCAAATATTTTACCGAAATCATCCAAACTATGTTTTTAAAACCGAGAACCACAAAACTTAACTAAAACCCTTTCAAATAGGCCCATAATGCCCTAATTTTGGAATTAACCTAAGACTCTCGAATTTGTAAGACCGACCCTGATTTTAGCTTGGAGTCTAGAAATGGGGTTTGATACGTCAGAAGATGAATCCAACTTGTTCAAAAGTAGACATCACAATTATGACCCACAAGTAGACCTAATCCAATCACTAGGGATAACATATAACCTTGAAATTTGTACATAGTTTAATTTTTAATAATTTGGGCTTTATTTGAATGGTTGTCCTCCAGGTTTTATGTTTTCGCACAATTAGGTCGAACTCATATGAATCAAAATTTGAGTATAACTTTCGTGAAACTCAAGTTTTTTTTTTTTGAAACGGTGAATACATCATTAGTCGTTACATCAATCGCTATATCGATATTGTTATCAAATTATAAATCATAATCTAATAAATGTCAAATCTCTAAAAATATTAATTTAACATATACTATATGTTTTTATCTATAAAAATATTAATTTGACAAATACAATATAATTTTCCTCTTCAAAATTCCAACATCTAAATGGTATTTCAAGTTTTTAGTTGACATCATATTTTAAATCATTTTTCAAAATTAAATCAAGCAAAATCGAATCATAATGAATCCATGTAGACCCTTAATTATTTATGTTATTTCAAGTTTGATCTGGGTCTTCAATAATTCCAAGCTAACATCAATAATATAAAGTTCTTTTTGATGTGGACATATATATATAATTTATTCAATGGAGGCAAAAATTACATTATAGTACATAAAATAAATAATAAATACATAAATTATTAGAAGATGGACAGCAGGAGCTCAAACTAGTCATGCTCATGCCCCCACCACTCCGGATATGTCATTGCGTATTGGGGACTAAATTGATCTAATTAATTTGATTTATATATGAAAAAAATATATGTATATACTAATTTTAGATCGACATACACTAATAGAATTAATCAAATTGATTGTCCAGTTACAACATATAAGAGATAGCCATTCTAAATTATTTGACTTATACGAAAAATACAGAATTAACATATTGTTACATGAACATTTGGAAATTACCAATTAGACATGATCACCTGAAATTAATGGCAAATTTCTATATAATAGCTATTTTTGAAACTATAAAGTAATGCAGAACGGGGACATCATTGACAATGACACAAGAAATTCAAAACATAAAACAAAAAATAAAAATTATAAGAACCGAACCCTAACGATTATTTATTCTTCTAAAACTTGAAAAATAACAATCAATACGATTTGTCAAGATGAATATTATTATTTGAAGATGCATTTTGTCATTTCTAAACTTTGAGTGCAAGCTGCTAATGGGTTGTTTTCGGGGTACAAAATGCAATTTATCCCAACAATGTACTATGCATATTTATCTCGAGAATATTGGGAAAAAGGTGAAATAAGTTCCATAATTTATGGTAGCTAAAAAATTTGTTATATAAGTTGCAATGTTGACATTTTACATAAGTCATAAAACTTAAGTAAATTGGGGTATTCTCGGCCCAATTGAGAGATTGGGCTTCACTCTCGGGTCAATGAAGATGAATTGAAGAATTTAATAGTGATTTTTTTTAAAAAAAAGAAAAAAGTTGATATGGTGCGAAATCCGATTTTGATTTTTAGCAGCGCTTCATTCATGATTTTGGAAACAAAAAATTGTATTTTTTTTCTTGCTCTTACTAATCACATTTTTTTTCCTGTACTTTCTAATCACGATTTTGAAACAAAAAATCCTTTTTTCTTGTCCAAAAATCGTAACTGCAATTTTGGAACAATTCTATTCTTTTTTTTCTTAAAAAAATATAATCCTCTTCTTAATCGTAATTTTGAAAAAAAATTAAAATAGTCTTATTTTTTGTCCTAAAGTCCTAATTGTGATATCGGAACAAATTTTTTTTTTAAAATATTTATTTTTTTATTCGCGATTTTGGGATACTAATTTTTTTTGCTCTTCCTTATCACGATTAGAAAGAGCTAACCTTTTTTTATTCCAAAATTGCAATTAGGATTTTAGGACCAAAAAAAATTAAAATTGTTCCAAAATCGCAATCATATAGAAATTTTTTCTCCCAAAATCATGACTAAGCATAGCATAATCCTTAGTTTTAAAAAAAAATTGTTACAAAATTGCAATTAGAATTTTGTGCAAGAAAGAATCTGTCTTTTAATTTTTGTTCAAAATTCGCGATTAGGAAGAATAGAAAAATTCCAATTTGTTTTGCTCAAGTTGGTTTTTACTTTTTATTTTTTGAGGAACAAGTTGGTTTTCATTTACTCATTAATCCTCGTCTTCAACCAATAATAAAAGCATTTTCGTATTTTGGGTTTGACAATGGCACGAATAATGAGAGCAACAATAACTACCATGCCGCTGGCTCGATCAATTTTCCTTGACAACATTAGGTGCGCTTCCACGAAATCAGGCGGCAAGTATAAGAAACCCTCGGCGCGTTTGGTCGAGGTTCAGCGGCTCCTTTATCAAGCCGAGGAACGGTATAAAACCTCCGGCGTCGAGCCCATCCCCAAAATCAATCTCGGTAATAATCCTTTGGCCAATTTATTTTATTGACTGTTTTTGTATGTTTTGATATCATATAGCTTTCACATTTTATAATTAGAATGTTTATTCATATTGTTTCTCTGTGGTTCATACTTCCATCTCAGAAGCCCCTTTGCTTCTCTTAAGTGGATACTTGGAGTCTATTTGGTTAGGTTTTGGTTTCGGTGAAACACTTGAAACCCCTCTTGTATTGAATTTGGATTTTGGTTTCGGTGAAACACTTGAAACCCCTCTTGTATTGAATTTGGATGTTGGGTTTTGTGATTTAAAAAAGTTGAACCCCTTTTGGATTGGTTTCAATGGTGGTTTTTGGAAGGAAAAAGTCGGTGGTAGCTGTCAAATTCAATCGAAAAATTGGGTGGTAGGTGTCCAATAATTATCTTTTATAGATTTGAGGTTTATTAGGTTTGGATACATAAGTTGAAACCTGAGTTTCACGAAACCTGTGCTCAAATTTCATTTGGAATGGTTTTGTCCGGTGTCGCGAAACCGCAAGACCGAGCTAAAACTTATCCATGTAAGCCCTTGATGTCTTATGACAAACTAATATAAGGATAACCGCGAATCCTTAAATACTTGTACAAATTCTCTCAATAGAAGTTTTTGAGTCAGAATTGGAATCTTGGAACTGTGGAAGTTTCTCCTGATGCAATTTGGACCCAATGGATGTATAATATTTTGAGGTGCATCAATTAACAATAATTTCTTATCATAGCAGTTAACCATCTACTTGTAACTTAATGAACCACTAGGCTCTCTTAGGTAGCAATTGGTAGCTCTTGCAAAAACGAAATCCATTTTTTTGGCTAGTTTGCTCTACATGATGGCAAAATTGTAAAGACTTCATGCCTCTCGGTCCTACTTATATTTGTGATTTTACTTAGAGATTTTTTTTGTGCTATTAACTTTAAGGGAGGGGCATTGTCCGTCTAATTGCGCTGGTATGAGTTCTGTTTTAGCTTATACTAATAATTGAAAATATGGACATTCTTCAACTTTTTTCTTTGGTGCACAGATCATGTGAAGATCGGCTATGCAGGAAGTGGTGGCGGTGGGGGACAAAATGTCAACAAAGGTATGTGATACTTCATCCCATCTGTATCTGCCAGTTTTAATTAGCCAATCATTCGTGTCTTGAAGGCCCCAATTTAATTTCTGCAGTAAGCACCAAGGTTGATATGAGGTTTAATGTAAAAAATGCTCATTGGTTAAATGAAAGGGTGAGGGAGAGGATTATGCAGATGGTGAGTTATCTTTTATTTTTTTCTCTTCAACTTTTCCCCTCTTATTTTTTTATGTATTTACTTTTACCTACCTTCTATGTTCAATATCTTGCAAATTGGTGCTAGTTGATATATAATCATGTTTAAATTAAGCGGAGAATGCATATATCTCATTTATCATGATCTCCTCATGCTTGGCGAAAAGCTTTTAATGGTACTTTTATTATCAATCTAAAGTCACATGAATTCAAATGGTAATTTCTCTTAAGAGTTAATGGCAATTTACCCCCTGTGATATGCATAATGGCAGTTTCCCCTGTGATTCTCCAGTGTTCTTGATTTGAATTAGATTGGAAGCCTTCTGGTTTGTATACATTTCATGTGCCTGCATTATGTCAATTTGTCCTGCATGCTTTTGACCTTACAGAGCTTTTCGTGATAAGCCATTCTCACGGAAAGTCATGTTTACAACAAACCTTAGTTTTTATTTTTGTTCCTTAAAACATTCATGATGGTTTCAAATAAATAGACTACTTTAGTCTTTGCTGTAACACCTTTTTCCTTGCAGCACAACATATAAATATACTTTTCAATAGGGTAGTATGCATTTCTATCACTATTTTGAAAATCTGTTGCTTCGATACTTCTGGAGGGTAATCCGAAGACTGATTTAATCACTTACATAGAAATTAACATACTTTAACTCCCCTCTAGTTAGACCATTATACTGACATGAAACTTTAAATTCGCACAGAGATGATAACTAACGAGAAAGATTAAATAATTACACTAACATGAAACATTACATTGGCACACAGATGATAGTGACCAAGTTAATGACACTCATAATAACGGTCGATTAATTGATGACAAACAAATGGAGGTGAATCCACCTTTTCTACACAAACAATATTAGTTAACTGCGTCTCAGTTTATCTTTTCCTCTCTCCCTTAACCTTACTTCTTACCTAGTCTGATGTTGATATCATGTAGAGAAGTTGAAGAACTGGAAGATTTGAGAAGAGAGAGAGTCACTAGGAATCTACCACTTTACTATTGGCCTACCAGAAGTTGCATTTCAGGCAGTAGCCAATCCACTGTCTTCTTGGTCTCCCATTATGGGATAACTTGAAGTTATTTATGCCCAGTTTGAGTTGTCTTAAGTCATTAAAGTGTGAGTCATGTCAGTTCGGATAGTATCATTGCGTTATTTAATTTCATTTGTAGAGGATTTTCCAATTTTTTTTGGCTTTATTTAATAGAAGACCTTTCTGAATTATCCTCTATTTATTGTGCTAAAATTAAAACTCAATTTGGTGTTTATTCGTATCCTTCGTGGTTATAATGTATTGGCGCCCCCCCCCCCCCCTTCCCCCACTTATTTGGCACATTTGTGTTTAACTTCGGCACAGTTCATTAATCAATGTGTCCCTCCACCAATGAACAAAATGGGGTGGTGGGGAGAAAAACAAATATTTGTTAGATATTGCACACAGGTGTTGTTCCATGAACATGTGCTACACGATTTTGTGGTGATGGCGATCTCACATCCGGTTTACTTGATTAATCAAACGCCCTTATCTGTCTTAGTGGCAAATCACCGTACTTAGTTCTTTTTCCAAGTGAACCATTGTTTCATCTCCCTTGTATATTTGGATCAATGTTCTGTTCATCTGGTGGCCTCTGAATCCGATAAGTTAAGTGACCATGCCATCAAATGTGGCTTCTTAGGTTATTCTCGCACTCAAAAAAGGGTTACACATGTGATAATCTCACAGGTTTTACCAGTTCTGACTTCTTACGTAACCTTCTTTGGGTCTACACAATACTTCTCTAGTTCCTATACTTAAATGGACATCTATCACATTATTGACATGAAAATGACATTAATATGTGCAAGGCCGGTTGTGAGGTTAGTAGTGTCATATGTTTGACATGATGTAATGCATAGGACCTTTTATTAAAAATCAAAGAAACTAGAAGCGAATTAATACTTTTGGTAGGAACATTGAACTTAGAATTAAGACTTGTAATTACAATAATGATCATCATGAAACTGAGTTAGGTTTATGAGATGGGAATATCTGGTTGAATAATTACGGAGCTTATTGTATTGACTAGAATATTAATCCTTTTGTTGATTCTCTTAAACTTAGATATTTGGGAGCTAATTAGGTAAAATTCTAGATATTGGATGCTTCGGCATGGGATGAGATTATTTATTTTTCTTCTTCACTAGCCCCTTTTGGCACACCACCGTAAGAAATTGAACTGTTTGAATATTATGCATCTTTTTCTTGATATGTGTGTTTCAAGGTCAATATCATTTGGTTATCAATAATCTCCTTATTCATTTTTTGTACATTAACCCTTTATATGCATCATTCTCGTAGGTCTTGGCTTGATAACATCCATAATATATTTCATTATTTTGCTTGAATTTGAACATAACCCATTTTTGTTCAAACATTTTTTATCATCTAGTATTTTCATATTCTATCTTGTAATGAATATTGTGACTAACGCACTATTTTTGACATTTTATTCATGAAAAGTTTAAGAAGCTATTTTTATTACCCATTAGAATTCCCCTGGAAGTGTGCCCTGAACAGAGTTGACTGCTGGGCGGTATCTGATTGTGAGTGTATGGTCTCTGGGACCAGTAATCTGTGAGTCATTATTCCCGTTAACCATATTAGATTTGTTACCCCAAAACCCATTAACGACTTAATACCTTAAGTTTGAACACCATTTCCTTGCATTGGTCTATTCTTTGTTCACTTTCGTTTCCTTCCTTTCTTAATCTGGATTATTTAATGTTCTATTTTTCAAAAATTCTCGCAGGACTAAGCTTGTCGGGATTACTTCACTTGTATCTTATTTTATATTTCTCTACTACTACACTAATATTGCAATTATGTATTTTAACTAAGTCAAATAAGACTTGTGTCTCTTCCTCTATTTATGTTAAATTCTCAGATTGACCATGAGATCTATATATTAACCGGTCTAGAGTACTTATAATCCATCACTTTATTTTTATGACAAACTCAATATGTAAATGACTTTTAGACTCTTTTTCTACTTATATCTTTGCTCTTCCTAACATTCTCATATTGCTGGCAGGAGAAGAACCGGATCAATAAAGATGGGGAGATCGTGATATCTTCAACAAAGAGCAGAGTTCAAAAGTAAACACTTACTCAAAAATTTACGACATTCCCCCTTTTATGTTGCTAGAGCAATTGTTTAAACGGTTAGTTTGCTTTTAGGAGTAACGCAGAAGATGCCTTGGCGAAATTACAGGTGTTCACTTACCAGAAAAAGAAATTGCAGGTATATTTAGAAAAATTGAATGGTTTCTCATGGTTCATGAAATTTTGTTTGTATTAAATCAATTTTGGATTAATGATACAGGCAATCATTGATGCTGCTTCATATGCCCCACTACCTCCTTCAGAAAAGACTGCCAAAGAGATTGCCAAATTGTAAGAGCTCATCTCTGATCAAAATGGACATTAACTGTAGTGACCCAAAAAAAAAATGTTACCCCGTAATCTTTATCATGAAAACAAAAAATAGGGTCATTTACGCTTAGATCTCTTCAGGTAAACTCTAATAACCAAAAACTCCCTGTTTCAAAAATTACAAAACATTCCTAGTGGTAAAACATGCTAAACCAGAAGGGGGGTTTTTAAACGCCGGAAGGGGTATTGTATTGAAACATGCTAAACTTGAAGGGGTGTTGTGGTAGGGGACACGCGTTAATTAGGGTTTACCTATGGGGTAGCTTACTTATTACCCTAAAAGTTAGTATGTAATTGGTGTAGTTTTGAGGGATCTTATGTTTCAAAATTAATTTTACTGCAATCCGAAGGTAAGATTATGGATTCACCGACTCTTTCTTTCTCTGCCCTTAGGTCGGCTCTCAGCACACAGAAACGACTGGAAAAGAAGAAAGCTGATTCAGAAAAGAAGAAAGTTGATTCAGAAAAGAAGAAAGCGGATTCACCGAAGAAAACAACAATGATAAAAATTAGGGTCACTCACTTCTAAACCCCCTCAGGTAAACTCTAATTACTAAAACCTGCTTGTTTCAAAAATTACAAAAAAATTCCTCATAGGGGGGTGTTGTGGTAAAACAGGCTAAACTTGAGGGGGTGGGGGTTTAAGATTATGGATTCACGGACTCTCAAGTTAAATTCATTTGCGTTGTACTTAAGATTTTGTTCACTAAAATTCATAAACCAAACTTAGCCTAAAGATAAGATTATGGATTCACTGACTATCTCTTTCTCTGCCCTTAGGTCGGCTCTCAGCGCACTGAAACGACTGGAAAAGAAGAAAGCTGATTTCACAAAAGAAATCACTGATAAAAAGCTGAGATGGTACTTGGGACTAAACTGTTGAATTTAGAAACAATAGTCTGTTAACACTTTACATGCCAAAGATTCAGTAATTTCCTTGATTTGGGACAACATTTAGTTCCTTTCCATGTTTCATTTAGATTATTCTTCTAAAAATTGAAAAATAACAATCAATACGAGTTTGCCAAGATGAATATTATATGAAGATGCATTTTGTCATATCTAAATTTTGGATGCAAGCCGATAATGGGTTGTTTCCGGGGAACAAAATGCAATTTAACCCAACAATATATATTCTTATTGGGATGCAAGTTACCAGTTGGGATAGGGAAAATTGTATATTTGGTACCACACAACAGGGCACTCTGTAATCTTGGTATCATTGGATGCATAAATGCAGATTTAGTACTACAATTTATATATTAATTGTAATGTTCATGCCTCTGTCAAATAATTGCCTTTTGGAGGAAAAATTATTACGTTTTCTTCACTTTTGAAGAAAAAATTGTCACGTTATTTTGTCATTTGGAGGAAAAATGATAAGGTTTTTCTCATGCTGTCATTTTATTAATGAAAAAATTTGCTCCAAAAGAATGAGAATCTGAGATAATGGCCACGTGAACGCATTTGGCCAATTCCATCAATTTCCATCTAATTTATTGACGATGGTATAAACATTGCAACTAATATTTAACTTGTGGTATTAAATGTGCATTTACGTCACCAAGGGTGCCAAGTATCCTATTGTATTGTATCAAATATGCAATTTTCCTAATTGAGATAGTGCAAAAAACAATTTATCTCGAGAAAAATGTGAAACTGGTTACATAACTTATGGTCATGGACAAGTTTGTTCCATAAGTTTCAATGATGACAATTTTACCCCATAAGTCATAAAACTGAAGCAATTTGGGACATTTTAATCTCAATTGAGAGAATGAGTTTCGGCAAATTAAGGTAAATTGAAGAATTTGACCATGATTTTTATTGAAAAAGAAAAAAAATTGATATGTGCAAAATCTGATTTCGGCTTTCAGCAGGGCTCCAATCGCACAAAAATTGTATTTTTTTTTCTTGCGCTTCCTAATCACGATTTTGGGACAATTTTTTATGTTTTCCTTATCATGATTTTCAAACAAAATTAAAAGAATTATTTTTTTCCAAAAAATTCTAATTTCGATTTTGAAATAAAAATCCTTCTTTTTTTTTAAAAAAAAAAAAAAAAAAGTTATCCTCTTCTTAATCGTGATTTTGGAACAAAAAAAAAAGTCTTATTTTTTCGTCCTAAAATCCTAATTGCGATATCGGAACATTTTTTAAAATATCTACGTTATTTAATCTCGATTTTGGGACAATATTTCTTTTTTGCTTTTCCTAATCACTGCAATTATAAAGAGCAATTTCTGTTTGTTCCAAAATAGCAATTAGAATTTTAGGACAAATAAATTAATTTTTGTTCCAAAATCGCGATTAGTTAAAATAAAAATGTCCCAAAATCGTGACTATGCAGAGAATAATTTTTTTTTTTTTAAAAAATTGTTCCAAAATCGCAGTTATGATTTTGGGCAAAATTATTTTTCTTTTAATATTTGTTCAAAAATTATGTTTTACCCTTATTGGCTATTTAGTCCAGCCTGTGGAATATTTTCAAACTAGTTGATTAAATGTTATTGAAATATTGAGAGTTTGAATCTTATGGTTTCGTTTCTCGCAATCATATTATGAAAATTTGGTATTCATCGTGTGTCTCTATGTTAATCTCTAATTTATTTCGGCTTCTAGTTTTGCGATTTATGGCTATATTTTAGTTATGGTTTTGGTGGTCTATTTGAACCCGGTTTAGGTCAAATTCTGGCCAATTGTCTTATTTTATTTCGTTCTTCTAACAGCTTTAGTTTTTTATATTTTTCCATTTTTGGCATATTTTTACTTTTCTATCCTTATTAGTTATTTTGTCCGGCTTGTGGACTATTTTCAGCTGGTTGGTTATTTGTTATTGATATATTGAGAGTTTGTCCCTCATGGTTTCGTTTCTTGCAATCTTCTTCCAGTAATTTCGTATAAATCTTGTGCCTGCATGTTAATCACTAATTTGTCTCCACTCTAGTTTTTGCCCTTTTTGGTTACATCAAATGGTAGTAATTGAGCTACCACTCCGAGCCGGGTCGCTGTTTACGGAAAGCTCTCCCCAAGGAATTCTTTACAGTGGAGGGGGTCGAACCCTTGACCTCCCTGTGGTTCTAGCCAGCTTTTATCCACTAGACCAAATTTCAGTTTTTGCCCTTTTTTGTAATATTTCAGTTATAGTTTTGGTGGTCTATTTGAATCCCATTTGGGCCAAATTTGGGTTGAGTGACTTTGTTTATTTCGTGTTTTAAATTTATTAAGTTTTTGAATTTTGCAATTTTTTGGCATATTTTTATTGTTTTACCCTTATTGACTATTTAGTCCAGATTGTGGAATATTTTCGAACTAGTTGATTAAATGATATTGAAATATTGAGAATTGGAATTTTGGTATTCATTTCGTGCCTTTATGTTAATCTCTAATATGTTTCGGCTTCAATTTATGCGATTTTTGTTGATATTTTAGTTATGGTTTTGGTGGTCGATTTGAATCCGATTTGGGTCAAATTTTGACCGAGTGTCTTATTTTATTTCTTGCTACAACAAGGGTTAATTTTCGATTTCTTTCGATTTTTGGCATATTTTTACTCTTTTACCCGTATAAGTTATTTTGTCCGGCTTGTGGCCTATTTTCAACTGGTTGGCTATTTTTTTATTGAAATATTGAGAGTTTGTCCTTATAGTTCTATTTCTTGCAATCTTCTTCTGGTAATTTGGTATAAATCTTGTGTATGCATGTTAATCACTAATCTGTCTCGGATCCAGTTTTTGCCCTTTTTTTATAATATTTGAGTTATGATTTTGGAGGTCGATTTGAACCCGATTAGGGCCAAATTTTGGTGGACTGACTTATTTTATTTCATGCTTTAAACTTTCTAAGTTTTTGAATTTTGCCATTTTTGACATATTTTTATTGTTTTAACCTTATTGGCTATTTAGTCCAGCTTGTGGACTATTTTCGAATTGGTTGATTAAATGTTAATGAATTATTGAGAGTTTGTATCATATGGTTTCGTTTCTTGCAATCCTATTTTGATAATTTGGTATTCATCTTGTCTCTACACGTTAATCTCTAATCTGTTCAGGCTTCAATTTTTGCGATGTTTGGTAATATTATAGTTATGATTTTGGTGGTCGATTTGAACCCGATTTGGGCCAAATTTTGACCAAGTGTCTTATTTTATTTCTTGCTACAGCCAGGTTTAATTTTCGATTTTTTTTCCATTCTTTGCATATTTTTACTATTATACCCGTATTAGTTATTTTGTCCGGCTTGTGGCCTATTTTCAACTTGTTGGTTATTTGTTATTGAAAAATTGAGAATTTGTCCCTTATGATTCCGTTTCTTGGAATCTTCTTCTGGTAATTTGGTATAAATCTTGTGCCTGCATGTTAATCACTAATCAGTTTCGGTTCCGGTTTTTGCCATTTTTTATAATATTTGAGTTATGATTTTGGAGGTCGATTAGGGCCAAATTTTGGTTGACTGACTTATTTTATTTCGTGCTTTAAACTTGATAAGTTTTTGGATTTTGCCATTTTTGACATATTTTTACTGTTTTAACCTTATTGGCTATTTGGTCCGGCTTAAGGATTATTTTCGAATTGGTTGATTAAATGTTAATGAATTATGGAGAGTTTGTATCACGTGGTTTCGTTTCTTGAATCCTATTTTGATAATTTGGTATTCATCTTTTCTCTACACGATAATCTCTAATATGTCTAGGCTTCAATTATTGCGATGTTTGGTAGTATTTTAGTTATGGTTTTGGTGGTAGATTTGAACCCGATTTGGGCCAAATTTTGGCCGAGAGTCTTATTTTATTTCTTGCTACAACCAGGTTTTATTTTCGATTTTTTTCCATTCTTTGCATATTTTTACTATTATACCCGTATTAGTTATTTTGTCCGGCTTGTGGCCTATTTTCAAATGGTTGGTTATTTGTTATTGAAAAATTGAGAATTTGCCCCTTATGGTTCCGTTTCTTGAAATCTTCTTCTGGTAATTTGGTATAAATCATGGGCTTACATATTAATCACTAATTTGTTTCGGCTTCAATTTTTGCCATTTTTTTATAATATTTGAGTTATGATTTTGGAGGTCGATTTGAACCCGATTAAGGTCAAATTTTGGTTGAGTGACTTTTTTTTTTCGTGCTTTAAACTTGTTAAGTTTTTGGATTTTACCAATTTTGGAATATTTGTATTGTTTTACCCTTATTGATTATTTAGTCCAGCTTGTGGAATATTTTTGAAATAGTTGATTAAATGTTGTTGAAATATTGAGAGTTTGAATCTTATGAATTTGTTTCTCGCAATCCTATTATGATAATTTGGTATTCATCTTGTGTCTCCGTGTTAATCTCTAATATGTTTCGACTTCAATTTATGCGATTTTTGTTAATATTTTAATTATGATTTTGGTTGTCGGTTTGAACCCGATTTGGGCCGAATTTTGGCTGAGTGTCTTATTTTATTTCTTGCTACAACCAGATTTCATTTTCGATTTTTTTAATTTTTGGCATATTTTTAGTTTTTCACCCGTATTAGTTATTTTGTCCGGTTTGTGGCCTATTTTCAACTGGTTGGTTATTTTTTATTGAAATATTGAAAGTTTTATTTTTTTAATTTTTGGGATATTTTTAGTGTTTCACCCGTATTAGTTATTTTGTCCGGCTTGTGGCCTATTTTCAACTGGTTGGTTATTTTTTATTGAAATATTGAAAGTTTGTCCTTTATGGTTCCGTTCTTGCAATCTTCTTCTGTAAATTTGGTATAAATCTTTTGCTTGCATGTTAATCACTAATCTGTTTCGGCTCCAGTTTTTGCCATTTTTTATAATATTTGAGTTATGATTTTGGAGTTCGATTTGAAACCGATTAGGGCCAAATTTGGTTGAGTGACATATTTTATTTCGTGCTTTAAACCTGTTAAGTTTTTGGATTTTGCCATTTTTGGCATATTTTAATTATTTTACTCTTATTGGTTATTTAGTCCAGCTTGTGGACTATTTTCGAATTGGTAGATTAAATATTAATGAAATATTGAGAGTTTGTATCTTATGGTTTCTTTTCTTGCAATCCTATTATGATAATTTTGTATTCGTCTTTTGTCTCCATGATAATCTCTAATATGTTCCGGCTTCAATTTTTGCTATTTTTGGTAATACTTTAGTTATGGTTTTGATGGTCGCTTTGAACACTATTTGGGCCAAATTTTGGCCGAGTTTCTCATTTTATTTCTTGCTACAAGCAGGTTTAGTTATTGATTTTTTTCCATTTTTGGCATATTTTTACTTTTATACCAGTATTAGTTATTTTGTCCGGCTTGTGGACTATTTTCAAATGGTCGGTTATATTGGGAGTTTGTCCCTTATGGTTCCGTTTATTGCAATCTTCTTTTGTTAATTTGGTATAAATCTTGTACCTGTATGTTAATCACTACTCTGTTTCAACTCTAATTTTTGCCATTTTTATAATATTTGAGTTATGGTTTTGGAGGTCGATTTGAACCCGATTTGGGCCAAATTTTGGTTGAGTGGCTTATTTTATTTCGTGCTTTGAACTTGTTTAGTTTTTGGATTTTACTATTTTTGGCATATTTTTACTGTTTTACCCTTATTTGCAATTTAATCCAACTTGTGGAATATTTTTGAACTATTTGATTGAATTTTATTGAAATTTTGAGAGTTTGAATCTTATGGTTTCGTTTCTCTCAATCTTATTATGATAATTTGGTATTAATCTTGTGCCTCCATGTTAATCTATAATTTGTTCCGGCTTCAATTTTTGCGATTTTTTTGTTATAATTTAGTTATGGTCTTGGAGGTAGAATTGAACCCGATTTGGGCCAAATTTTGGTCGAGTGTCTTATTTTATTTCATTCTTCTAACAGGTTTAGTTTTTGATTTTTTTTCCATTTTTGGCATATATTTACTTTTCTACCCTTATTAGTTATTTTGTCCGGCTTGTAGACTATTTTCAAATGGTTTGTTATTTGTTATTGAAATATTGAGAGTTTGTCCCTTATGGTTTCGTTTTTTGCATTCTTCTTCTGGTAATTTGGTATAAATCTTGTACCTTCATGTTAATCACTAATATGTTTCGGCTCGAACTTTGCCATTTTTTTATAATATTTAAGTTATAGTTTTGGAGGTGGATTTGAACTCAATTTGGGCCAAATTTTGGTTGAGTGACTTATTTTATTTCGTGCTCTAAACATGTTAAGTTTTTGGATTTTGCAATTATTTTGCATATTTTTACTATTTTACCCTTATTGGCTATTTAGTCCAGCTTGTGGAATATTTTCAAACTAGTTGATTTAATGCTATTGATATATTGAGAGTTTGAATCTTATGGTTTCGTTTCTCGCAATCCTATTATTATAATTTTATGTTCATCTTATTTTAATCTCTAATCTTTTTCAGGTTCAATTTTTGCAATTTTTGGTAATATTTGGATTTAATCAATTTTAGCATATTTGTATTGTTTTACCCTTATTGACTATTTAGTCCAACTTGTGGAATATTTTTGAACTAGTTGATTAATGTTATTGAAATATTGAGAGTTTGAATCTTATTGTTTCATTTCTCGCATCCTATTGTGATAATTTGGTACTAATCTTGTATCTCCATGTTAATCTCTAATCTGTTTCGGCTTCAATTTATGCGATTTTTTGTTATATTAGAATTATGGTTGTGGTTGTCGATTCGAACCTGATTTGGGCCAAATTTCGATCGAGTGTCTTATTTTATTTTGTGCTTCAAACATGTTTAGTTTTCGATTTTTAGCATATTTTTACTGTTTTACCCATATTATTTATTTTGTCTTGCTTGTGGCCTATTTTCAATTGGTTTTTTTTTTTTTTTTTTTGAAATAGTGAGAGTTTGTCCCTTATGGTTCCAATTCTTGCAATCTTCTTCTGGTAATTTGGTTTAAATCTTGTGCCTTCATGTTAATCACTAATCTGTTTCCATTCTAGTTTTTGCCATTTTTTTAATAATATTTCAGTTATGGTTTTGGGACCAAATTTTGGTTGAGTGACATATTTTATTTCGTGCTTTAAATATTTTAAGTTTTTGGATTTTGCCAATTTTTTGCATATTTTTATTGTTTTTCCCTTATCGACTATTTAGTCCAGCTTGTGGAATATTTTTGAACTAGTTGATTTAATGCTATTGAAATATTGAGAGTTTAAATCTTATGGTTCGTTTCTCGCAATCCTATTATGATAATTTGGTATTTATCTTATGTATCCATTTTAATCTCTAAGCTATTCCTATTCCAATTTTTGCAATTTTTTGTTATATTTTAGTTATGGTTTTGGTGGTCGATTTGGGCCAAATTTTTGCCGAGTGTCTTATTTTATTTCGTGCTTCAAACATATTTAGTTTTCGATTTTTTTAAATTTTTGGCATATTTTTACTGTTTTACCCGTATTAGTTATTTTGTCTTGCTTGTGGCCTATTTTCAACTGGTTTTTGAAATAGTGAGAGTTTGTCTCTTATGGTTCCAATTCTTGCAATCTTCTTCTAGTAAGTTGGTATAAATCTTGTCCTTGAATGCTAATCACTAATCTGTTTCCACTCTAGTTTTTGCCATTTTTTTTATAATATTTCAATTATGGTTTTGGAGGTCGATTTGAACCCCATTTGGACCAAATTTTGGTTGAGTGACTTATTTTATTTCGTGCTTTAAACATGTTAAGTTTTTGGATATTTCCATTTTTTTGCATATTTTTACTGTTTTACCCTTATTGACTCTTAAATCCAGCTTGAGGAATATTTTCGAACTAGTTGATTTAATGCTATTGAAATATTGAGAGTTTGAATCTTATGGTTCGTTTCTCGCAATCCTATTATGATAATTTGGTATTCATCTTGTGTATCCATGTTAAGTACGTTCTGGTTCCAATTTTTGCAATTTTTTTTTATATTTTAGCTATGGTTTTAGTGGTAGATTTGAACCTGATTTGGGCCAAATTTGGCCGAGTGTCTTATTTTATTTCGTGCTTCAAACAGGTTTAGTTTTCGATTTTTTTAAATTTTTGGCATATTTTTACTGTTTTACCCGTATTGGTTATTTTGTCTTGCTTGTGGCCTATTTTCAACTGATTGGTTTTTTTTTTATTTAAATAGTGAGAGTTTGTCCCTTATGGTTCCAATTCTTGCAATCTTCTTCAGATAATTTGGTATAAATCTTGTGCCTACATGTTAATCACTAACATGTTTCGGCTCCAATTTTTGCCATTTTTTATAATATTTGAGTTAGATTTGAACCCGATTAGGACCAAATTTTGGATTTTGCCATTTTTGGCATATTTTTACCGTTTTACCCTTATTGGCTATTTAATCCAGCCCTTGGACTATTTTCGAACTGGTTGATTAAATATTAATGAAATATTGATAGTTCTTATCTTATGGTTTCATTTCTTCCATCCTATTATGCTAATTTGGTATTCATCTTGTGTCTCCAGGATAATCTCTAATCTGTTTCGACTTCAGTTTTTGCGATTTTCGGTAATATTTTGGTTATGGTTTTGGTGGTCGATTTGAACCCGATTTGGACCAAATTTTGACCGAGATGTCTTATTTTATTTCTTGCTACAACTAGGTTTAGTTTTCTATTTTTGTTCCATTTTTGGCATATTCTTACTTTTATACCCGTATTAATTATTTTGTCCGAGTTGTGTACTATTTTCAACTGGTTGGTTATTTATTATTAAAATATTGAATGTTTGTCCTAGGGTTGTTCACGGTTCGGATAACCGACCGAACCGAACCGAACCGAAATGAGTTCGGTGAAAACCGAACCGAACCAAAGCTATTCGGTTCGGTTTTTGGTTTTGAGATTTGGTCTAATTCGGTTTTCGGTTCGGTTCGGTTATTTTTGTTCGGTTAACCGAACCGAACCGAAAACCGATTTTTTTGTTCAAATAGTTTTTTTTTTGGTTTTATGGACTTTAAAATCCTTTAATTTTATGCCTATGGATATGAATCTTACTTGTTTAATTTATGTCATTTAAGGATTGTTAAATGTTAGTTTTTGCAGTCAGACTGTAAAATTCTTTAATTTTACGCCTATGATATATATTTTAGTTGTTTAATTTATGTCATGTGAGGATTGTTAAAGGTTAACCACTTAACTATTTAGTTCTATGTAATGTTTAATAATGTTTAGTGTTATGGTTACCTATTAATTTGATTTTTTTATGTAAATGATATAGTATTTGATTATATAATTTTTAATAAAATAAATATAATATAAAATTTCGGATAAACCGAAACCGAACCGAACCGAACCGAAAATTTTCGGTTAAAACCGAAAACCGAATTAGGATGTTCGGTTCGGTTTTCGGTTTTAAAAAATCAAGAACCGAAATTTCAGATAACCGAAATTTCGGTTCGGTTCGGTTCGGTTCGGTTTTCACCGAATGAACAGCCCTAGTTTGTCCCTTATGGTTCCGTTTATTGCAATCTTCTTCTCTTAATTTGTTATAAATCTTGTAACTGCATGTAAATCATTATTCTATTTTGGCTCTAATTTTTCCCATTTTTTATAATATTTGAGTTATGGTTTTGGAGGTCGATTGAACCCGATTAGGGCCAAATTTAGGTTGAGTTGCTTATTTTATTTTGTGCTTTAAACTTGTTGAGTTTTTGAATTTTTTAATTTTTGGCATATTTCTTTTACTGTTTTACCCTTATTGGCTATTTAGTCTAATTTGTGGACTATTTTCGAACTGGCAGATTAAATGTTATTGAAATATTGAGAGTTTGTATCTTATGGTTTTGTTTCTTGTAATCCTATTATGATAACTTGGTATTCATCTTGTGTCTCCATATTTATCACTAGTCTGTTTTTTCTACAATTTTTGCGATTTTTTGTAATATTTTAGTTATGGTTTTGGTATTCGATTTGAACCCGATTTGTGCCAAACTTTGTCCCAATTTCTTATTTTATTTTGTGCTTCAAACAAGTTTAGTTTTCAATTTTTTTCATTTTTTTCATTTTTGGCATGTTTGTACTTTTTTACCTTTATTGGTTATTTTGTTCGACTTGTGGACTATTTTGAACTGGTTGGTTATTTGTTATTGAAATATTGAGAGTTTTCTCCTTACGGTTCCGTTTCTTGCAATCATCATCTTATAATTTGATATAAATCTTGTGCCTGCATGTTAATCACTTTTTGGCTTTAGTATTTCCCATTTTTTTTATAATATTTGAGTTATGATTTTGGAGGTCGATTTGAATCCGAATTGTGCCAAATTTTGGTTGAGTAACTTATTTTATTTTGTACTTCAAATTTGTTTAGTTTTTGGATTTTACTACTTTTGTCATATTTTTAATGTTTTAGTCCAACTTGTGGAATATTTTCGAACTGGTTGATTAAATGTTATTGAAATATTAAGAGTTTGAATATTATGATTTTGTTTCTTGCAATACTATTATGATAATTTGGTATTCATCTTGTGTCTCCAAGTTAATATCTAATCTGTTATAGTTCCAATTTTTGCGATTTTTTGTTATATTTTATTTATGATTTTGGTGGTCGATTTGAACCCGCTTTGGGCCAAATTTTGGCTAAATGTCTTATTTTATTTCGTGCTTCAATAGTGTTTAGTTTTCGATTTTTTTTCAATTTTTGGCATATTTTTAATTTTCTACCCTTATTTGTTATTTTGTCCGGCTTGTGGACTATTTTCAACTGGTTGGTTATTTGTTGTTGAAATATTGAGAGTTTGTCCCTTATGGTTCCATTTATTGCAATCTTCTTATGTTAATTTGGTATAAATCTTGTACCTTCATGTCAATCACTAATATGTTCAGGCTCCAATTTTTGCGATGTTTGGTAACATTTTAGGTATGGTTTTGGTAATCGATTTGAACCCGATTTGGGCCAAATTTTGGCCGAATGTCTTATTTTATTTCTTTCTACAACCAGATTTAGTTTTCGATTTTTTTTCCATTTTTAGCATATTTTTATTGTTTTACTCGTATTAGTTATTTTGTCCAAGTGGTGGCCTACTTTCAACTAGTTGGCTATTTATTATTGAAATATTGAAATTTTGTCCCTTATGATTCAATTCCTGCAATCTTCTTATGGTAATTTGGTATAAATCTTGTGCCTGCTTATTAATTATAAATTTGTTTCGGCTCAAGTTTTAGCCATTTTTTATAATATTTGAGTTATGGTTTTGGTGATCGATTTGAACTCGATTAGGGCCAAATTTTGGTTGAGTGACTTATTTTTTTGTTTGTGCTTTAATCTTCTTAAGTTTTGTGGTTTTGCCATTTTTGGCATATTTTTACTGTTTTACCCTTATTGGCTATTTAGTCCAGCTTGTAGACTATTTTCGAGCTGATTGATTAAATGTTAATGAAATATTGAGAGTTTGTATATTATGGTTTCGTTTCTTGCAATCCTATTATGATAATTTGGTATTTATCTTGTGTCTCCATGATAATCTCTAATTTGTTCCGATTTCAATTTTTGCGAGTTTTTGTAATATTTTAGTTATGGTTTTGGTGGTCGATTTGAACCCGATTTGGGTCAAATTTTGGCCGAGTGTTTTATTTTATTTCTTGCTACAACCAGGTTTAATTTTCAGTTTTTTTTCCATTTTTTGCATATTTTTACTGTTATACCCGTATTAATTATTTTGTCCGGTTTGTGCCTATTTTCATCTGGTTGGTTATTTGTTATTGAAATATTGAGAATTTGTCCCTTATGTTTCCGTTTCTTGCATTCTTCTTCTGGTAATTTGTTATAAATCTTGTGCCTGCATGTTATTCACTAAACTGTTTCGGCTCCAGTTTAGCCATTTTTTATAATATTTGAGTTATGGTTTTGGAGGTCGATTTGAACCCGATTAGGGCTAAATTTTGGTTGAGTGACTTATTTTATTTCTTGTTTTAAACTTGTTAAGTTTTTGGATTTTGCCAATTTTGGCATATATGTATTGTTTTACCTTTATTGGCTATTTAGTCCAGCTTGTGGAATATTTTTGAACTAGTTGATTAAATGTTATTGAAATATTGAGAGTTTGAATCTTATGGTTTCATTTCTCGCAATCCTATTATGATAATTTGGTGTTCATCTTTTGTCTCCTTGTTAATCTCTAATATATTTCGGCTTCAATTTATGCGAATTTTAGAAATATTTTAGTTATGGTTTTGGTAGTCGATTTGAACTTGATTTGAGCAAAATTTTGACCGAGTGTCTTATTTTATTTCTTGCTACAACAACCTAGTATTTTCTCTATAAAAGTCATTAATATATTCCCCCCGAGTTTCCAACATTCAAGCTCAATTCAAATCACATCTCAAAATTTAAATTTACAAAATTCAATCCAATTTTTTTTCTAAGATTTCACCGAAAACACTCAAACCAATATTTTGAAACCAAATAAAGCAAATTGGGCTAACACTGAGCCATATGGACCCATAGGCTTGAGCCATATGAACCCATAGGCCTTGTTTTGACTCACTTTTGCCTTAATAATTTTTGTTTAGGCGAAAATTATTCCAAAGCCAAGATCTACCAAACCCAAACCATTCATCTTATTGATCATGGAATTCCTAGACGAGGAGGCGAAACCCCGTCTCCCTCGTTTCATGCATATGCTGAAGGGCAATAAACTCCCGTAAATTGCCAAGCCTAATTAACGATGAAGATACAGTGAATTTAATGAATTAATAAAATTAAAGACTAATTCATTTTAAATGATATTAGGTCCAACAAAATTCAAATGCATGGCCAAAATGAATCCAACAAAGCCCTAGAATCTAGACAGAAGTTCCGAAGAGGCAATATTTGTATGAAAGGATAATAGAGCAAAAGACAAAAATACCATCTATACTTTTAACTTCTAAAAATCCTCATGTGCTCTCAAGTCAGTGCCAAAACACTCCCCAGAAAAGAGAGTGTGATTCAAACTTGGAAATTGTAAGTATTTGTTCACATTTTGCTTTTGATATGACAATTTTACCCCTGACATCGCAAGACAAAAATACCCTCTATGTTTTGTTTAACTCCCAAAAAACCACTTGTGTTATTTTAACCCCCAAATCCCTCATATGTTTGATTTTAATTACTACAATCGATCAAAATAGTATATACTTGGATTTTAAAGGAATAAATAAAAAAATCAATACGTAGGGGTTAATTTTGTCATTTCGTCAAAAGCCAAAAGTAAAATTGTACTTGGATCAAGTATGGTAATTAAAAGAAAAAACATGAGAATTTTTTGAAGTTAAAATAACAAATGATTTTTTTTAGAGTTAGGGGGATGTTTTGTCGGTCACTCAAGTACAATATGATAATTTACTTGGAAAGAAAAAGAAAATAGAATAAGTAAAAGAAAATTGAAGGAAGAGGAGCTGTTATGTTAAATTAGGACATCCAGTTTGACCCGGCCACCGGCTTGGGAGCTGGAAAGGACATCATCAGTGGGAGGCTCGGAACCCGCTTTGGAAACCCAACACGCACAATTAACGCACAGTCCTTAAGTCTGTATAGCCGTTTAAATTTTCCCTCTTCATTTTCCTACTCTTTCTGAATCTTAGTGGATTTAGGGTTTTAGTAGCTATGGGGGAACACTACGATTTGAGATCCAATTCATTCATTGGAAACTCTTTGCACGACCTCAATACCGGTGATGACGTCACCGACCCACCCCCTGACGACGGCAGCCTTGATGATAACGACGACGACCAAAATTCCGCCGTTGTCAGTGTTAGTCTAATATCTCCTACTCGCGAATTAAATTGCTCCAGTTTTTACGGATATATGGGCAAACACTTTCACGTGCTCTTTGTGCTTTCTCATGAATCATTCATGAAAGAATTGGCGATTAATTAAAATGGCTCAATTATTATTATTATTGCTAATTTGCTATCATTTTGGCACTAATTTGCTATCATTTTGAGTAATGTTATACTAAGTGTTATCCCTGATATGTAGTTTCGCTTTGTTTTGGAAACAACTCTGTAGTCTAAATCAGCTTATAAGATTTTATGTGGGAGTATTATACCAGAAATGTATGATTTAGGGATATGAAACTGGAGACTTTTAGTAATTTTTTCTTCCTTTTCTTTTTGTTGTTGTTGCTGTTTATTGTTGTTATTATTTCTAAAGCTATATTTATGTTTATTTTCATCCAGATGGGCGTTTTAGAAATGTAATTTTTTTTTTCTTTTCCCGTACGAATGATAATGTAACAAAGAAGATTCATATGCTCTGTTGCTTGTGAAATATATAACGAGGATGTCATGTACTAGAGTAGCTTCATTGAAAGTCAGTTAGTTTGCTGGAAATTGGAAAATACTTTGATTGAATTTCATTGGGAGCTTTTGTTACTTAAGTTAAATGTAGATTTCCATGGTCATTTATTTAAGATCAGTGAAAAAATCTTGATTATTGATTAATATATTCTAGAAGTTCTTGTTTATGGCTGTCTTTTCCTTATCACCCCAGGTATGTTGCCCTATAAATGCAACCTTAAGAAGAATGAAATTTTGTTCTACGGCCACATTTTCTAACGGAATAAATTTGTGAATGTGGACTTTTGTCAACCATATTGCATGGGACCTTTTACACGGCAATAAACTTAACTCTTCCTTCAAACTAGTTTGCATATCATTAGATGCTACCTGCTGCTGTACTTGAACTATTCACAGGAAGAAAAACTTTGAGCTTCTCTTATCAAAATTGTCTTTCTAAAAATATTCTGATTCTTCTTTGGATACAGTCATAAGATTACTGACAGTGTTCTGTATCTTGTAGGACTGCATGCATGAGACATATGGAAACTCATTACCACTCCATAGCATGGGTGTGGAGGATGATCACAGTAGTCTTGAAACTAATAATGGGTCTGCAAGCGATTCATACACTATTTTGACAATTGAAGGTGATGGTTCCCCTGCCGCTAAATTTGTTAATTATTGACAAATCAACAGTAGTTTCATATCATTTGAGGTCAATCTGATTTTCATGACTCTGAACCAGATGTTTCACCAGTCGAAACAGCTAGGGCAAGGTTCTTGGACATCATCGTAAATTATTTTATTGATCCGCATGTAATTGAGATGTCCGATTATGAGGCCGACTATACGGTACAACAGTCCTCCCAAGATAAATTAAGCAAGAGGAAATCCAGAGAGATCAGATACGAAGGCGATGCTCGTTATGCTTTGCCCTTGATGTATATTGCTAACATGTATGAAACATTAGTCAATGAAGTTAATATGAGATTATCATCGGTCAATGGCATGCGTGAGAAGACTATTGGTGTGGCCCTTGAAGCAGCTGGTGGATTATATAGAAAGCTTGCGAAGAAATATCCGAGGAAAGGTATCATTCGGTTCTTTTTCTTCGTTAAGAATTATCAGAAACCTTAAACTGTATGTAGGAAATATCTAACTGTTTCACTCAACTTAATCATCCATTATCTCATCTTATTCTTTTTAAATAATTATGTATATCTATGTATTAAAAGTGTCCATATAAGAGTTCATTTTCAGTTTTTTTCTCTTCTCTCCATCGGCACTTTGAGAGGACAAAAATGTCTTCAGCAGGGGAATAATTGGAATAAAGCTTTAGTTATTTGGGTGCCTTCAGCATTTAGACACAAAATGTTGGTCTGAGAATGGCCTTCAATCACTTTTATAAGTGAAGTAATATGTGTTTGTATTCTTGCAAACTACTATTAACATTTATGTTTCACATCTAGGTCCTTGTATATTCAAAAGAAGGGAACTCGCAACTTCTTTTGAGACAAGATCAAGATTTCCTGAGTTGGTGATACAGGAGGAGAAGCGTGTTCGCTTTGTGGTGGTGAACGGCTTATCTATCATTGAAAAACCAACAAAAATTACCATCGATGATGCTGAGTGGTATGTTCGAGTGTTTAAATGTAAATTAGACTTTTTGATAGCATAGTTTCTTGCTTGTAAATGTGGTTCTCACGATTTTTGTTGCTTGTAGTATATTGTTGATGCAGTTATAAATTTGTATCACTCTCTCTTTAGACTTATTTTATTTTTATTTTTGTATCTTATTGTTTTCATCTTAACCCAGGACTTTGATAAGAAACAAAATCATATTCTTCCAATCCCAAGCTTTACTTTATCTTAGAGTTAGGACAAGAGACAGCATTAATGAATATCTTAGTTGATTTTTGGTCGTTGGTTCAAATTATAGTTCCATTTATTCTGCATGGTGGTTCCATTGACCATTAATTTTAAACTGAGGATATGTCTAGCACTAATTTATTGTTGTACGGTTATTTATTCTTCTTATATTTTAAGTCGTATTAGGATTTGTTAGTCGTGTGTCACATATATCTTAATTGTGTTAGATATGGGTGCTAAACGCAAGGAATACTTAATTCTAAGATATGCTAGTCACTGAGTTGTCAAACTTTTGTATAGAGGATTTGATCAAAAGGTATATTCATGTTTGGAACTTTGGATAGTTAAATTAAAAAAGCACTCTTTACAATTGCTGGATGTCGGTATATGAAATAAAAAGTTGATATTAGAAAAAATGTAGTTAAGTTTTTTTTTACTAACCATCTTTTGAACCCATCATTTACACTGTTTTGTAGGTTCAAGAGAATGACAGGGCGAACCGAAGTAGCTATTTCTGCCAGAGACTACAAATTTTATGCTCCAAGACACAAGTACAAGCGCCTACCAAACTCCATTTCCAACCTCCCTGGTTTGCCAGTAAGTTTCTCGGAAATTTTGTCTAGAGTGTGGCATTATGTCAATCTAATCAAACTCCTGACAAATTCTTCAGACATTCTCTAGTCCAGAAAGTTCTTCTCAGATGGCAACTTCCCAAGGTTATCGTCCTGCCAATGAAGTGAGATATTCTTTCTCAACGATTTTCCAATGTTGGCTACTTGCATGCATTCTTTATTGGATATTAATATGGAATAGATCACTGCAATAGCACTTTATCGATTATGTTGAGGCTGGAGGATGTTTTAGAGGCCTTATACATAGCGTAACACTATAAACAACCATAACTTTGTCTGAGAGTCCTCCAAAGACACAAATTCTATGTTCTGTTTTAGATAAATATATATTCTTAATAAGAGCTGTAGTAGGCACTAATATTTCTGAACACTATTCCGATTTAGTCTTTGTACAAACTTTCAGCAGCTGATATAAGGTGCTGCCTCTTTTGTTACTGTGAATAAGGGGCTCCTTTTTCCTTAATGGGATCTCTTGCTGTAGATTGATGTCTAGTGTAATTAACCTTTTTCCTTGATGGACGTTGCCTTGAGATTCGAGGAATTGGTTCTGATGTGTTTTTGGTTAAATTCTTTCAATAATATTGTGGATGCAAGACTTTTGAAGAGTTGAAGAAATTTTGGGAGCAAGGAAAAGAGAAGGGAAGAAAGGAGCAGAATTAAAAATATATCATGAAAATGAAATACATGATGGTAAAGTAGGGTATAAAGACGGGCCTACGTCTAGAGCACTCACTCTGGGGTAATGGGATCTGTATCTGGCATATTTATGAGTGACGACACATATGCTATCAAGAATTATGGAATTATGAACCTTCATATTTCAATAGCGTATTGGGTTAACATTGTTGCATACCTGTGCTCTAACAAGCGACCATAGTCAACATGCCACTATTATGATACATGGCAGGGTCATTGCAGTGGTGGAACTATAGAAAAAAACTCTTTATATTTGAATGCAACTACTTAAAGATCATTCTACTTATATCAAGAAATATTGTTTCATCGGTGCTGAGTTCATTTCATTGCATGCCATTTATATTTCTTGGGGTTGTCCACCATCTACTGAACTTATGTCAAGTTTCTATGCCATGGTTAAGTGAAGTTTGAGTTGCTCAAGTTGGTTTTTGTTTTTTTTGCTTTACTGCATTCCATAATATTCTGCACTTGATGCCTTGAAAACTAGAATACAATTTATAGACCTGTTTCTATGGATTCTTCATGCTAATTCTATTGAATATATTTAAATGTATCATTTATTTTCATTAGAGTGAAAAAAAAAAAGTTGATCTTTGGTATGTTCTTGAGTGGCTACATACTGCAAAGTACCATACATGAATATATTTTCTTTTCTTATTAGATCTTGTCCACATTTGATTTCTTAATTACTTATTTATTGTAATCCCTTTTCTTGACTCGATAGAATACTGAGGAGACTCCATCAAAACAGCATATGCAACTGCTGCCACATCCGGCTCAGTTCCATTCTCTACACCAGAGCCATCAACATCATATCAACCAAAGTCAACATGCAACTCATTTTATGCACAACCAACAGTGTATTTCTTCATCTCAACTGCCTGAAATTGCTCATAACCAGCAGTCATCAACCATCGCACAACACATAGCTTGCCTACAGTCACTTGGGCAGGTCGGAGGGCGATTGCATGTGATGGTGAGGTCATTGTTCTTTTTATCTTCTATTCAATTTTTCAAACCTTAAGGGGAAAGTTGCATTTTTAGACCCATATAATTGAACTCTCAACACTTTTGGTCTCACGCTTTATAAAATTACAAATTTGGTCCCAAGTTTCTAAAATATTTTGAATTGTGGGTCCTATCACCCCTTTTTATCCAATTTTTGCACTTCTGATATCATAGAATATTCTATGTTTTACCTTTTTGGCACATCTGTCTCCGTTTGTTGGTCCAAAATTTGATGTAAATGATGCGATAGGACCAAAAGTGCATAACATTTTAAAATTTTGGACCAAATGCCATTTTTAAAAATGTGGGACAAAAATGCTGAAGGTACAGTCAACTGCAATTTTGGCAATATTAAAGTTTAAAATCACTGGGCAGATCATGCACCCTCTAGTTCTCTTCCAATTTAAGATTGCATCGCTCATTTCTGCATTTGTCTTGTCGTGTGTTACCATAATCCCATCTGGTTTAATGAGGGTATCCGCCTCTTTTCTGCACACTTAATAGTTTATACCGTATTAACTGCTAGTGATGCAAAATTTCTTCAAGCATTGAAAATAGTTCAGCTCAGTCGATTTCGTAAAAAAAATTGAACTTTACCATTATTTAATTTATAAACAATCCAATATAAAATATATGCTTTTTGATACTTGCAATGCATGATTAACAAGTGACATGAGGTTTTAAAGCTTTGTCTG
Source organism: Penstemon newberryi var. newberryi (assembly GCA_030819805.1). Classification (NCBI taxonomy): domain Eukaryota; kingdom Viridiplantae; phylum Streptophyta; class Magnoliopsida; order Lamiales; family Plantaginaceae; genus Penstemon; species Penstemon newberryi. The sequence continues at coordinate 73,987,919 of JAUALY010000001.1, read as the reverse complement.
TCTCTATGGCTTGATGAAAGTATCTTATAATTTCTTGATTATGTGGTTGAATGTCTGTGTTTCTTCTGTTAAGTATGGTTACATTTTAGTGCCTTTTACTCAATATTGTTTTTATTTTGGTTATTATTTCAATTTTCAGCCGACAAGCCCTGCAAAATTTTGCGACGAATGTGGAGTTCCTTATCTGAGGGAAACCTCTAAGTTCTGCTCTGAATGTGGCACAAAGAGGTTAGGAACATGACACTAAGTCCGTACATGTTTCGCGCATTGTACATTCCTTATCCCCATATATATGTGAGTGACCATTAGATTTCTCATTAAGTACAACCAGGGCAGTCCCGATATGTTTAGGGGGCCTAGGCAAAATCTAAAAAAAATCATTATTAAAATTTAGTTTATTTTACTTTTAAAATTGTAAAAGTATGTTATAAGTATTTACATGGTTTGTCTCTAATATATTCGTCATAGATAGATGAAATGACAAATCAACTTAATTATTTTTAAAAATTTAATCGTGATATCCTTTTAAATTATAACAGTTAATTCTAAAACCATTCTTAAAAAAATTTCAAATACTATAAGTATTATGGATATATTTATAAACTAATGTATGTTGATAGTGTTAACCTTTTATTTGTCAAAATAATAAATAGATATAATATAATAGTATCATTGTGCTCTCGCAACTATGGTACAAAATGGACTTCTCAATTTTAGGGGTGTGTATAAGTAAAATCGAACCGAGTCGTACCAATTTTTGGTATTTAGATTGGCTAGGTAATTTCGGAATTTGTACCGTATGGCAACTGAACAATTAGTAGTTTTGAGTTTTTTTTTGTAAATTTTCTAAAAATTAATTTTTTAAATTTGTAGTTTGACCTAAACTAATTGAATCAAGTTATATATCAAACTTATTTTTTTAAGGTGATTTCAAATACTGACACCTCTATGTTCAGTTAATTCTCATTGAATGTCTCCAGATCCTATAATTGGTATTATAGGTCTATTTCATAAATCAACTGCTAATACTGAAATCGAAAAAGAAATAAGGTTTGGTAATTAACTTCGATTTCCATACGATTCAATCGATTTGTCGAATTGTTTGCACAATTATAATCTTCATGACTGTAAATTAGACATTTATGCTTAGACTAAAATTCAAATAAAATTAATCAATATTTGATTAAAGTTATTTCGAAATTTAAGATCTATCTTAATGTCACGTTCCGAATATGTGCCCGACACAACTAAACCAGCATATGTCGCACTAAAGCCAATAATGGTCCCAACAATACTTGACCTATTAAGTTTAATCCAATAAATTAGTTCAAGTTATGCATGGAGGTTTCTACGGCTGGTTTTTTGCTTATACATGGTTCTAGATTTTCAAAATTCCATGTAGATAATTCTAGTAAATAACAATAGATATTTCTCATTGTACACAATTATAGATATGTCCATACAAATATCTAATAAAATTCTATAGAATATTATTCTTAATCATTATATCAAGTTTATCCTCACCGTTGGTTCGAGAATATGGTTATATAAATAGACCAAAACCTCATTTTTAAATCATCCAACTTTTGTTACGATAAAATAATTTTAAGTGTTATTACAACCTTATCTTAATGTCACGCTGTGTGAAACCCCAAAAAAATCTTATTTAGGGTCTATTTTTGTAATTTCTAAAACTGAAGACCTTGTTATGTAAATATTTAAATTAACAAAATGGAATTCCCCCCTAAAATTTAATACTAAATAAATAAATTGTTATATAAATTCTTAATATATTATTCTTATAATAACACTAGTAATGTTTTATCTTCCTTTGATAATTTAAGAAAATATTACTTAAATCAGGTCCATTCATTTCATTTTTTAGGAAATATCTGCTAAATTGGTAGTTTTAACGCAAATAATTGTTTAAATATTTGTATTTCACCAATGTCATAATTAAGACAGTCAATGGAGTGCACCTTAATCTTAATCAAGCTCGAGATATGATATGATTAAGACGATATATAATTCGAGATACATATAGCAATATGAATTTAAGTCGGTTCATTTTGTAAAATTTAGATCACCCAAACTTCGTTAAAGATCCGAATTTAATATTAAATAAATTGTTATATAAATTTTTAATATTTTATTCTTATAAGTACTTTAGCAATGTTTTATCTACAATTAAATTCATGATTTTACATTTATTTTTTCTTAAACTTAATAAATGAATAGATTTTGATACATTTAATATCACTAATTTTAGATGTGATGTGTTATATTATTTGAATCAAGTTTTCAAATGCTTTGAGAGTTAATTTATTTCTATGCTGGCGCTAAGCAGATTAGTAAGAAAGTTTTAACCCGTTAATTAAAATGTAAATTTATTAAATTTCTAATAGAAAAAAAAATATTGGTAAGAATTTTGTAAGTAGAGTTATTATTGAATCCAAAAATATCCAAAATAGATCTGAGTCCGAACAAGATCTCATAGGCTCATAGTTTTCAATATTCTATGAAATTTGAGTCCAACATAAATCAGCCCGACGTAGATGACGTCGGATCCAAGTCAAGTCTAGTCTAACTCAAATCCGATTAGATTATAACCCTAAACTTAATCATTCTAAATCTGATTAGATTATCAGGACCTTAGACGAGGGTCCAAGTTGCCTAGCAATAGGATCAGCCTGAGTACAACTCCATCCTCTCTCCATCATAATAATGGGATATTCAATATTGTGACTTAACCATAAATGTCATAGTTTCCCCCCTCCTTGTGCCTTCTTTTAGTGTAACATTTACTATTTAACAATGGATGAGTGTACAATAATGATTATACCAAAAAGATTTCACAAATTTTAACCCTGGCTAATTTCTTCTATTTTTTTTCAATCGATTTCGTTATACGGAATTAGAATAGCTCTGAGCATGAACAAGTTTGATTTTTTTTATTAAGAAAGCATGAATATGGATCAATAGAGAATCTGGCACACCTGCACAAGGCAACAATTTTTTGGTACTAGCTCTCATTTTTCTTAAGTAAAAGATGCTCCTCGATCAAAAAATTCGTTTGATAATTTAAGAAAATCTTACTCTTAATAGTTGTAACGCAAATAATTGATTAAATATTTTTATTACACCCAATGTCATAGTTAAGGCTGTCATTGGATTGCACTTTACTCTTAATAATAATCAAGCTCGAAATTTGATGAATTTACTCTAATTAAGAAGATATATAATTCGAGATACGTATAGCAAATATGAATTTAGGTTGATTCAATTTGTAAAATTTAGATTGACCAAGCTTCGTTAAAGATCCGAATAATTAAATAATTTTTTAAATAAATTCTTAATATTTTATTCTTATAAGTACTCTAGTAATGTTTTATCTGCAATTAAATTCATGATTTTACATTTATTTTTTCTTAAACTTAATAATAAAATGAATAGATTTTTATACATTTAGGCTAGGGGCGGGGGCGGGCTGCGGACGAGGAGCCGTCTCCAATGGTGCAGGGGCGCGGGGCGGGGCGGACGACAGGCGGGGACGGGCTGGGCGCAGGGCTCGGCGGAGCCCTGCGCCCAGCCCTGGGGTCGCGTGGGCGACCTGGGGAAGAAGAGGGGCGCGTGTAAAGTCAGGTGCCGCCAAGTGGCACCTGACTGGTTCCTCTTTTTTTTTTTATTTCTTTTATTATTTATTGTTTAATATATGTAAAATTAATTATTTAAAGTAATTTTTAATAAAATAAAATATTCCTCCTAATTAAATTAAATTTGTAGAATTGAATTATTTAATAAAATGTGTTAGTATATTTATTGTATATTTATTGTACATATTTAATAAATATATGTAGTCATCAATTTTTAATTTGATTATTTAATATAATAAAATTAATTTTTTTAAAATTAAAATCATTAATAATTTATTAGAATTGTAATTAAATTTATTTATGGACAAATCATTAATAAATAAATAGCCCATTTTATTTTAATATCTTTTATTGTAATTAAAAATTTAATCATTTAACTACAATATTGGTGGTGGCTATATTTTTTTAAAAATACGAAATTAGTTAAAAATAAAATTAAACACTTGTACAAATAATTTAGATTAATACTTAATCTAAATTAAACATTTAAATACATACTAAAATAGACAAGAAAAGTAAAATCAAACAATTACATTCATGCTTAACCGCATTTTGCATAAACATGGGCTATTAAGTCTTTTTGAAGTCTACGATTGGTTTCTTTTGAACGAATTACTTCATTACCGAATTATTTACTCTCTTTAATTTTAATATTTTAATATTTTAATATAATTAATAATTTAATTACAAGTACTAATAATTATTACTATTATTAATATTAATATTAAAAACAAAATTAAAACTAAAAGTATAGGTGAGAGTGGGCAAGTCTTCAAAATGGAATTAATTCCATTTCGGAGCCCTGCCATTGGAGACGACCAGGCAGGGCTCGGGGGGGGGGGGGGGGGGGGGGGTGGGGGCAGGGCTGGCTCGGGGCTGGCCCTCTCCATTGGAGATGGCCTTAATATCACTAATTTTAGACGTGATACGTTATATCATTTGAGTCAGGTTTTCAAATGCTTCGAGAGTTGATTTGTTTCTATGCTGGGGCTAAGCAGATTAGAAAGAAAATTTTAACCCGTTAATTAAAATGTAAATTTAATAAATTTACACTAGAAAAAAATATTGGTAAGAATTTTGTAAGTAGAGCTACCATTGAATCCAAAAAATATCCAAAATAGACCTGAGTCCGAACAAGATCTCATAGGCTCATAGTTTTCAAAATTCTATGAAATTTGAACTCTAACTCCCAAAAAAACCCCTGTATTATTTTAACTCCCAAAAAACCCCATTTGATCTCAAGTAAGTGCCAAATACACCCCCAAAAAAGAGAGTGTGATTCAAACGCGAAAAATTGCAAAGATTTGTTCACATTTTGCTTTTGATATGACAATATTTTACCCCTGATATCGAAAGACAAAAACACCCCATATGCTTTGCCTAACTCCCAAAACACCCCTCCTGTGTTATTTTAAATCCCAAAAAAACCCCTGTGTTTGTTTTAAATACCACACTCGACTCAAGTAGTATATACTTATGTTTTCAAAAAGAATAAATAAATTTAAAAAAAAAACAAAGAGGGATAATTTTGTCATTCCACCAAAAGTAAAAAGTAAAATTCTACTTGGGTTGAGTGTGATAATTAAAATCAAACACATGATAATTTTTTGGAGTTAAAATAAAACAAAAAATTTTTTGGGAGTTAGACAAAGCACAAGAAGTGTTTTTGTCTTTAGCTCAATCCAAAAAATATCCAAAATAGACCTAAGTCCGAACAGGATCTCATAGGCTCATAGTTTTCAGAATTCTATGAAATTTGAGTCCAACACAAATAAGCCCAATGTAGATGACGTCGGATCCAAGTCAAGTCTAATCTAACTTAAATTCGATTAGTTGATAACCCTAAACTTAATCATTTTAAATTTTAACAGGAAAATGGTAACAACATATCCCTATATAAAAATTATACACAATGGGGAATTTAGTTTCATGAGTGAAATAAATGCACATAATTAATTCATTGAGAACAAGTCAAGCACCAAATGGAGCAATGGAGAGGTCTAAATTGACCTCATGGAAAGCATTAGAAGATCTAGACCTATCAGAATATGAAGAAATTGCTTCGCTAATTTCACTAGTACAAGACACATTATTATTATTATTATTATTATTATTATTATTATTATAATTATTGCTTCCCTTGAATGAAGGATGGTGCAAAGACAGAGACAATGACAATTCACACCCACCAATTAATTTATCTTTATCTGATTTTGATACATGAACCAATTCTCTTCGATCTTCCACCTGATGAAAAAAAAGAAAAAAAAAACAATTCTAAGGTTTAATCTCTCGCAGAATAAAAATAGATAGTATTTACTAGGAAAATAACCAATGTGGCAATCACATTTATTTAATTTTGTCTGATGAATGTTATCCAAACTTGTTTAATATATATAAAAACCTGACTCGAAACAAACTTGCAGTAGGCTCATGAAGTATTCTATTTTTAATTCAAATCCACAAAAAGGACTATATGTTATAGATACTTTTATTATTTCTTTATTTTTAATAAATATTTACATTTTTCATAATATCTGGAAATCTCAATCTATTTTTTCTCAAACCAAGACTTGTCAATCAAACATTTTTTTCAAATAAAAATAAATAAATGACATCTCTGAAAATTCATCAAATTCGTAAGACTTGTCTCAGAAATTCCATCCAGATGTGCCCTAGGACTTTCTAATTTCCATAGATCTAGTCAAACATGACATCCTAGCAGAAAAATTCTTACATCCTAAAATTGATGCTGCTCTTTCATTTCATGACAATATGACATCAAATATTTAATGATGTCTCATTTCCTATTTTATATATCTTTTCCTTAGTAAAATTAATATAGCCAGATTAAAATAATGATGTACTCAAAACCACTATTTCTAAAGACAAATATATCAACTAGTATACTATATGTCGTATATTTTACTTTTTTTCTTTTTCTTTTTTTTTTTTTTAAATAGCACACTGAATTGGTGAAAGGGAGGTGGTAACCCAGCCAAATTTTTCTGTAACAAAAAAAAAAAAGAAAAAAATTGAAAAAATAATATTTAGAAGATTACTTCTTGAAGGAATTGCCCCCTATGCTGCTTGAAATTGGTACAGTGGACTGTACAACGTCAGTGCAATAAATGTCTATTTTGGATTTTTACTATGACCTAAATACAAAACCCATAATTAGTATGGACCATCCATTTCCCAATATTTACCAGTCAAACCACAACTACTTACTAAAAGTAAAATAGCTGAAAAGGCTTCAAAGAAATATGATGAATTTATAAGGTGTTGAAATTAAGTACAAAGATAGGTAAATAACCTATTACTATTTGTTTGTCAAGCATAGCATTGAAAAGGAATTGAGAATTATTGCCAAAAGCTACATTAATTTCTATCAATAATTTTTACCAACCTGAAATTTTGAACATTTTGCTATATCATATCTTTTTTCGGAAATTTTTCAAGAAAATACAAATCAAACATGATTTGTCAAATGTAACCGGTCTTAAAACAACCCTAATAAACGCCCGAATTTAGGTGGTGTCAGTCCCAACAACGCACTTAACCAAAATTTATAGGAATATCTTTTACTAAAATTTCCTAACCAAGCCGAGTTTGAGCTAGAAAACTTTAATAACTACCTAAATAAACTATTTATTTATTTATTTATTGGGCGGGAATACCCATTATTAAATACCTCAATGCCTAAATTCATTGTAATGGGGTACGTAGATTAGACACATAGGAATGATATTAGCATTTGTTGTCATAAAAAATTCATTAAAAATGTGTCAAAATTTGCTAAATTAATTAGTCTCTCAATAACCCTAACAACTATAAACAAGTTATCTTTTTTTTCCTAGGGGAATTTAAACCTTATTTAATGCATTTTGAGGCAATGTCGGGTGTCGGGTACATTACGTATGTTGACATCTCTTTAATGCGAAATCGAATCTGAATTGGTCACATTATGTAGAATAATCACTTTTATTAGACCAAACACCCGATCGTTAATTAATATCAACAATTGATATTTAGCCGAATAAATAAAATTTTATCCCAACCGCAATTTTATTTTATCTTAAAAAATAAAACTTGAAGATAATATGGTAATTGGCATATATAGAAAAAGAAATTACTAGTATTATGGAAAAGGGGAGGGGTTTATTTAATTAGAGCATTGATTATACCTTGAAAAAGTCAGATTCTACTAGCACAGGAGATTTTTCTTGAAATTGCACACTGAAAATGTTCTTTTCTTGAAACTTTATTCTTTTTTCACCCAAATTCTGCATGTAATCATAATCGCTGTACGGATTGCTGACTGACTCACGTATTCTTCTTTGGCTGCATTCTTCATTATTCTTCTTCCTCATACAACAACTTATCTTCTCCATTCGAGCTCTAATTAAATTGTAAATTAAATCATAATTAAGTTAATTAATGTAAAAAAATGTTTATTTTTTTATTTTTATAATTAATATAAGCTGAAAAAGTTTTAAATAAAAAAATGAACTCACCTTTTTGTAGGCATGAAGAATTGATCATAACTAGACTGTTTTCTTTCTTGTTCAATGCTTCTATCTGAAATTGAATATTTACCAAACCATAATTAAATGTTTTATTTGGAGTTATATCTAAGGAATATTTTTTTGCAATAAAACAGCCTTATTTAGAAAAGAATATGAAATAAATGAAGTGGGATATATACCCATAATTAACAACACCATTAAATATGCTTCTTTTTCTTTCTTTTTTTATGTATAACACAATTAAATAATAATTAGTACTAGTACCTTGTCTGTTGGCATCACTCTTCATGCTTCTATACATCTATTTAACAAGAGACAAAAATAAAATATTAAAATTGACTTAATTAGACTATATATGAAGTCCTTTCAAGAACTTAATAATAATTTATAGGCAGAAAAAAGAAAAAAAAAAGGAAATTAATTAAGAATTACCTGTAGATGGCTTTTAACATGAGAAATGGTGAGTCCTCTAACATCCATTAACTGAAGAACTAGCTTAGGAGTTGCCTCTGTTAAAAATTAATTAATTTGAATCAAATTAATTAAAAACACACACAAACACACATACTATGTGAAATAAAATTAAAAAAAATAAAATAAAAACTTAGAGAAAAAGAAAAACTTACTGTCTTGTCCTCCAAGTCTTTCAATGGCATTAACAAAGCAAAGATGAAGGTCAGGAGTCCATCTCAAACGAGGAACTTTTGATCTTATGTATTGTCTCACCCCATTATTATTATTATTATTATTATTTCTTCCATAACTACTATTACTACCCATTAATTAATAAAAATAAAAATAAAAATACAAAACCCAGATGAAAGAAATTATGTAATTAGACTCATCTTCTATATATATATAGAGAGAAAGAGAGAACAAAAAGAAAAAAGAAATAAATGTTTGAGAAAGGGAAATGTCACGAGACAAATGGTATGTAATGAAGCTGAAGACTGCAAATTCCTTTTACCAAAAGGGACTGCTCAATATGAATATTTTTCTCACTGCAAAAGAGAGAAAATTCTCATCACGAGTATTCTGAATCTGAATTTTCTGATATTTTCTTTTCTTTTTATTACCCGAAATCATTACCATACAATATACGGGCCGGGCCAGGCCGGGCCACGTACTATTATATACTACCAGCTGCTGCTGCAACCCTACTTCCCTTTTTTTTCTCTCTCTCTACTTTGACTCTATGCTCAGCTTTCTCTCTCTAGGATTTTCAATTTTGTAGCTACATAGCCAGTCAGTCTTCTCATCATCACAAAAAAACAACGCGGAATATTAATTTATTAATTATTAAAGGAAAATTAAAAGAGCATGCCTTTATATTTGAGTTTAAAAAGTAAAAAATTTGAATATATTTGCATTTGTATCCTCAAAAGTATCATAATTATGAGTGTCAAATCTTTGAAAAAAAAATTAGGTTTTAAGACATCTTAAAAATAAAATAGAAGTAAGAATTTGTGAACGAATAGGAGTTTTTCTTACTTTTGATCTATGATGCATGAACATTCTTAAAAACTAAAATTAATACACAATATTGGACGCATCTAGAATACGTATTGGGGGCTCGGACGCGATCCCGATACGTGTTGCACACTTGCACACATCTTATGGCGTGTCTGAAAGTTAAAACATTAAACACGGTGGGGATAGTGACATCTTTGACACAACTAGAGAAATGTTCGGATGTTTAGGACGCAACGAAATTATGTAACAATACTAAATTATGCAATATTTCAAAGTAGAATTGGGGCCCTTTTTTATAAATTAAATATATACTAATTATGTGTTAATATTTATTTATTATTTTTAAGAGTGCAAAAGTACTATTTTAAATGTTCACAAATTAATTTTTCCAACTTGTTTATCTCTAAGTAGAAAAAATATTATAAATCCATTTAATTAATTATCTCACATAACAAACCTTAAATTTATTTTTATTATTTTAAATTTTGAAAACTCTCTTCCAACATAAACAAATGTATTATAATGAAGGCCAAATTATATATGTATATAGTGAATACATTTTTATAAATAAATATGTTACAAGAGTTGATTTTGTACGACTAACGTAAAGAAGTATATTTTCGTGCTATTATAACTAAGAAAAAAACTTGCTTAGGCTTTAACATAACTACTTAATAGCTGATTGAAGTTCAATCGATAAAATTTAATTTGGATTCTATTTGTTAATACATGCACATGGACTCGAACAAAATTTATCATTTAATAATAGCTATATAAACTCAATTGTGTTTAAACTCAACTCTAACTCGACACATGTTCAATTCAATTTAAATTATTTTGAAATAAACATTCCCAGATGCATCTCAGTTGGAAGTGCGTGGTGAAGGTGGGGTGAGGGTTACGGGAAGAGGGAAGAAGACACTTTTTCGTTGGGTAAAATATTAATAGTTATAATTATTAATAATTATATTAATAGTTAATAAATATATAAATAAGATTAATAATATATATATATATATATAGATTATTTTGTATTGTTTTTCCAAATTTTATAGTAAAATATATTTAATTTATTATTTAAAATCAATTAGTTTAATATATATGTGTAAATATATTAAGAATGAAGGGTAACATAGTATTTCATCTAAAAGACTAGCGGAGTTAATAATTTAACGGTGAAAGGGGAATGTGCAACATTTTGTAAACTATAAGGGGATTTCTTGCAAAAAAAACAACACATGGGAAATCTATTCGGGTTTCCTAAAATACAGGTGGATTTTGAAAACTACAAGTTTTATTCCGCTGCACAAACTCTATTTTTCAAGATTTTAAAAGAACTTAACAAAGCTAACGAACTCAAACATATAAAATACCACCTGTGTTTCTCTATAAAAGATATTTATTTGACATTCACCTATTCAATTTTTTCTCCCCTCTAACCCCAACATCCAGACTCAATTCAAATGAAGTTTCAACTTTTGCCAAATCAAAAACTCAACATCTAAACTCAATCCAAAGAAGTTAATTATTTTTTCGATATCAAACCAAGCGAAATCGAGTCAAAACCTAAACAAATAGGCTCTAATATCATGTTCTCTTTTCTAAATTAAAATTATTATCTAAAAAATATATCTCACATAAAGTAATAATTTATCATCTTTAATTCCACCATTACTTTTAATAGTATAAACGCAAAGATTCCCAAAAGTTCACGGCCTTTTTTATTCTTAAATCAAAGAGTAATATAATAAATTTGAAAAGAAATATTCTTGATTTTTTTATATTAAAAAAATATTGTTTGTTTAGATTTTCAGAAATAAATTTTTTGCATAAAAGAATCATTTTTTTAGAAAAGGGCATGTCTGTTGTTAAAGATAATAAGAAAGAGAAAGAAAATAAGAGAAAATAAAAGATATGTTAGTTTATGTCAAATCATATTAAGAGATATGAAAGTATTATTTTATATTAAATTAAAGTAGAGTTTGTTTAAGAGATTTTAGACATATAAACCTTTTTAAGATGAAATTATTTTTGAAAAAAAAAACTTATAGATAAATTTATTTCTAAAATGTAAAAAAGAAAAAAAACTTTTGGAGCATTGAAAATGCTCCCAGCGAGACATAAAAACCCTTAGGGCATGTTGGTCTAAATTTTCCTAGAGTGATTTAATTGGGAAAATGGGGTGGTTTGGAAAAGTTTCAAGATTTTTGTAATGTTGTTTGTTTGAGTTTGTGGAGAATGATTTGTGAAATAAGGTAATTCAGATTTTTTTTGGAAGGGTTTAAGTTGTATGTGTAAGACGTGTAAAAATTTATATTAAAATATATTTGTTATAAATAGTGTAACAAATATATTACTTTATGTCAAATAAAGTAAAGTTTATGTAAGTTATTTTTATAGATAAGAAAATTGTTACTCCATCTGTCCCAAATTATTTGTCATTTTAGAGAAAAAAATTGTCCCAAATTATTTGTCATTTTAGGATTTCAATGCACTATTAAAATACATATTTTAGGTATATAAGAGAAAAAGTAGGAGAGAGAGTGTAAAACTTGAATAACGTGTAAATAGCTAATGGTGAGATAAATAAAGAATAATGGTATTTTAGGTATAATTTATTTTTCCCTAAAAATGAGGCTATTTAGTAGGTACCTTAATATGTGTAAAAATATGTAAAATGACAAATAATTTGGGACAGAGGGAGTATTTGTTTGATTTTTGGGAGAATAATTTAAAAAAATTGAAAAAAAATAAGTTTTTTTTAAAAAGTAAAAAAAACGTATTTGTCTCGTTTTTCCCAATTACGAAATTATTTTGAAAAAAAGGCGATAAACATACCCTTAACTTTTTCCATTTTTATCTAAAGTTTATTTAAAAATTATAGGGTGGAAAAAAAGAAGGGAATGGAAGGAATAGTATTTGTGTGGGCGTTTTTGGGGTGAGGTGGGGGTGTAGGGGGCTGCTTTGGGATTGAGATTTTACTTTTAGGGACAAAAGGCATTAATTGGGTTGGCAGAATGGAATGATGGAATTTTCCTGCAGTGTTATTAATGCTAGATATATACATTAAATAATTAATTAATTAAAATTATTCAATCCGAGAATTAGAAGAGAATTTTAATGAGCAAAAGACAAAAACACTCTTTATGTTTTGTCTAATCTAATTCTTAAAAAAATTTCTGTGTTATTTTAACTCCCAAAAACCCCCATGTGATCTCAAATAAGTGTCAAATACACCCCAAAAAAAAAGAGTGTATTTTAAACGCCAAAATTGCAAGTATTTGTTCACATTTTACTTTTGATATGATAATTTTACCCCTGGCATTGAAAGACAAAAACACCCTCTGTGCTTTGTCTAACTCCCAAAAAACCCCTCATGTGTCATTTAAATCCCCAAAACCCCCTGTATTTGATTTTAAATATCAAACTCGACCCAATTAGTATATACTTAATTTTTCAAAAAGAATAAATAAATTTAAAAAAAATAAACACATAGGGGTAATTTTGTCATTCCACCAAAATTCAAAAATAAAATTATAAGGATATACTACTTGGGTCAAGTGTGGTATTTATAATCAAACACATGAGAATTTTTGGGAATTAAAATTATACATAGGGATTTTTGAAAGTTAAATAAATCATAGGGGGTGTTTTAATTAATTCCTATGCCATATGATCGATCCTTTTGTCTTTTTCTTTTTCTTTGAAAATTTGGTTAAAGTACTTTGCTTTGTCTTACGCACCTCACCTGCATATATATAAATAGTGCATTTGATTTGAACAGAGCAATGACATACATACATAGCCTTACTTTTTGACTTTTTCTACTGTACGTTTAATTCCAACTATTTAATTTTATGTGACTTGATTAATTAATTCTGTATTTCAAACTCTAATTTTGTAACTATCATATAAAAATTAAAGAATTTTTGCGTTGAATTGACACATACAAATAAAGGATAAAAAGTTGTAACTCAACCTAAATATTGATCGTTCTTTAGTGTTTGCTGACCTAAAATCAAAAAGAGCCAAAAGAGGAGACAAATTCTTATAATGTTTGGTTTTAAGGGTCTTGGACATATTGGTTTATAAGCCCATATTTTTAATTAGTTGTTACATTTGACATTTTCATACAGATTTAGAAATTCAATAATTAATCAAATAAAATATAAAAAATAACATTTTAATGATTGCTTTACATTAAGAGACAAATTTTGAAACATGTAAATTTTACAAATGTGTCAGTTAATTTAAAACGGATAGAGTATTAACTTGGAGGTTTAAAATTTTTCATCAAGTGTTTTTATGCTAAAAGATCTTTATTACGTACATTACATGTTAGTAGCGTCAAATTAAGAAGAAATATACTCCATATAATGTTTAAATGTTATTCAATTGTCAATGGTGCATATTAGATAAATAAAAAGTAATTTAAATATTTTTAATTATTAGTGATGCATGTCAATTAGAAAATACTACTCCGTATAATACTTTAATTGTTATCGGGTCAGATAAAAATAATATACTTCCTCCGTCCCATTTTTTTTATCCATTGGTACAGTTGATCAGTCAACTTGACTAAATTTATAAAAATTGTATTAAATAATTTAATTAATATATTTCATTAATAAGTCGATAATATCATATAATATAATATATATTAATATTTAAAAAATTTAATATATTACAAATGTGAATAATTTAACATGATAAGTCACTTAAAAAATTGAAAAGTTTGACCGAATACTACGGTAATGAAGTAAAAAAAAAGGGACTAATGGAGTATTAATTTTATTGTTTACTTGTTAAATGAAACTAGAAAATTTTGAGTGGTAAATTTATACTCCTTAGAAAGAAAAAAGGATATACTTATATATCCCGAATTTCCCCAACACAATTCAGATGAGATTTTGACCTTGTCATGTCAAGTTTGAACAAAAGGAGTACATATGAAGGGAATTATAGGCTGAGGGTGGTCTACGTAGGTTAGGGTAGCCCTAGAAGTTTTTTTCGAAGGCAACAAACAAACAATATTCAGGAGCTTCGAGGACGCCGGTGGCTCTATATGCTTTTGCTGCTGCATATCTATTTTGATTTTCTTTCAAAGTTTGCGTGTTTCCATCTTTTTTTTTTTTTTTTTTCTTAACCTTTTTACGATAATTATCCACACACGCCTAATGTTACCTATAATTACGAAAACATACAATGAAATTTCAGTAATTATCCACATCTTAAATTCTGTCTTATAGATACACCACTTGCCGTTAGTTTTACAAGGAAAGTGATGATGTCAGCACAAATTAACCTTCATCTACACAAATGTTTGCACATTTGACAATTTTTGAAAATTTTCGACAAAATAAAGACTTAAATTTCTAAAAAAAGTCGACTGAAATTGATGTTACAAAAAAGTTATAAGATGTAATTTGCTCTTCGAAAAATCAAGTTTTCTAATCCCACGTCCTTGAGAAAGTTAAGAGGACGTAAAATGCTTTTTTAATACCTTCTTTTGGAGGGTTATATATGTAAAAGAATAAAAACGACTGGAAGTTATATACATATAATTCAAAAGTAAGTAATTTGATTTTGCTAAAGTTTCAGTTTTCAGGTGAAGAAACGAAGTAGCTACTAAAATTTATTCCAACATATTCAATTGAGTTGATTTCTCCTGAAAAAGATTATGAAGTTGAATCCTTCAAATTTACAAAACTACAGCAATAATCTAAAATAAAGAATTTCATCATTCATTTCTCACATGGATTTTAAACTTTTGCAAAACAAGCAAGATAATAGCTGAAAATAGGATCCAAATTATTCGTGAAATTGAATCACAACATTGGAAAATGATGTCAAATGGAACATAATCATGTACGAAAATTTATTTTGAACTTCTAAAATTAGGTTCTGGATTTATCCATAATAAACTCAAAAGTCATTACACAAGTAACACTAGAGAAGTTCATAATCAACTCCAACTGTCGCCCGTGCAAATACTTTCAGCTTCTTCCTGGTAAAAAAGTGTAAAAAAATTTAGACAATAAACACGATGTAATAATAAATTCCGGACAAAAATTAGTCAAAGGAAAAAATGCGAATGGAAAATGAGACCCAAAACATTAAGTGATGATACAACATAAGTCTTGTTGTAGACAATAGAATAATACCCGTTTCTTAATCATGTGTGCCACTCTCAACAAATACTAAAAGAACATTTGTGATAAGTTTATGAGAATTTTCTCAACCACCCTCCTGTCTTCCATAATCTCTCCTCGGAGTTTCAGTTTGTTGAGTATTTATTTCACTTTAAGAGAGCAATCTTTGATGGAATCTCCACCTTTCATTCTTAGAATTTCATACTCCATTCTTAAAGGGAATAACTTGATTGCTTTTACCTTGATATCTTCTTGAATACTTATTTAGCAATTGTTGTAGCCATTATCCTTGTGAAGATTTCTTGAAAAACAATGGCATGGAGGAATGCAAGAGGTTCGTTTTTGTTATTTAGTTGTGCAACAGTAGGAGCGCCTTCAGTTTCGGTTCTTCATAGCTATCTTTTACAATAGTCCACTACTTATTTCCTTGAGAATAGCCTTCATTCTTATTGCCCATGAATTGTAGTCTTCACCATGGAAGAGTGGTAGTGTAGGAAGCGATATACTTAGTGAAACCATATATGAACGAACTCAAACCCTCAAGATCAATGAGTCATAGATATCAATCAATTCTAAAATTGATCTCAGCTTCTTCTTTTTTCATGGTGAGATAGATGAGAAAGAATTTTGAGAAAGGTAAGGTTGTCTATTGTTTGATATTTCACTAGGACATTACACATATATAGAGCTACACCTAGAACAATCTAGACTATAGGGTAAAATCTCTATTTCTTAAAATAATCAACCCCTAACGAAGCTACACTCCAGGATCGTGATTACTAAAATTTGATATAACATTTTCTAGATGCACCTTGAACTGCGTAACAACTTTGCAGAAGATCTAATAATTGAATAGTTTTATTGAAGGTTGATGACATGAACATCATATTGACCAGCCTGGGAGCTGCACTGTGTTTTGCTTCAGTTTAACGCACTTTCCTAAGATGGAAATTATAATTTCTCATATATGTTGAGAAGGATTGACACAGAAACTGGTTAGCAAACTAGCGGTGCAAGGGAAATCGACATAGGATCCCAAGCGAAGAGGAACTACATCAGAGGAAACTTCAGATGTGACAGCTTATAATTTATATATCCCTCAATTTCGGTTCAGAAATTTCATAAAAGAAAGTAGTCATCCGCTGTATGTTCCCTCCTTTGTATGTTTTTTTTTCAGGACTAATAGAAATAAATCTAACAACCTGAGGGTACCCCCTATTTTTAATATCAAATGATTTCCATATCTTGAATTGATCATTTCTAGATTGTACATAATCTTGTGGTGTATCTAACTCTTGAGAGAGTTCAACCTTTCCTAATATACTTTTCTTTCATTACTTCTTCAACATAATTCATCTTCCATTACATCACAAAACCAATAATTTATCCAGTCTGCAATATTTAATAACTCCAAAACGCAAAAAATAAAAATCAATTCTCACAGGTCATTATATGTCACACTCAAAAAGCTTCATACATACTTACACTGTCTGCATCTTTGTAACTAAAGTTCTGCAATTATTTGACCCATAACTAGGCTTTTAACCTAATATTTGCTCACTTTTCAGCCAGAGAACATATAAAGATGAAACCTAAAAAACGTTGTTCTGCTGCACATTGTGGGTTAGCACAATTTCCAACTAAACAATCACTTTAAAAAAAACACAATATAGTATGATACAAGTCATGGCCAATAAAAATGAACATAAAAAACAAATATAAAGAGTTAAACATATTACGAAGCCATATGACTATTCAGATTCATACTATGGATTTCACAATATATCTGCAGAACCGAAGACACAGGCATAAATGATCTATAACTATAACCAATGTGCGATCTAAAAGAATCGCAAGAAAGACCCATCTCAAGCATTCTGCTTAAAAAAGGGAGGCAAGCTAGAAATTCCCCAAAAATCACAGCAAAATAAAAGCAAAAGGGATCCCTGATAAGATCATTGATACTTATCATAACACACTCGGGCAATGAGAATTAAAAATCTCAACAAAAAAACAAGTAACTCAGACATCCAAACCAAAGGTATCTTAATAACCATTTGTATCAAAAGATACATGCAGTTAACAAGAAAAATAAACATCAAATAGTACCATAGACATAAAACAAACCACCTGGTAAGACAAATCATCTCACAATAAATACCCATTTTCGATATTCAAAACATATCTTATTGGCCAGCACTACTATTCTACTCAAATAATAAAGGGAAGAGAAAAAGGCAGCAATTGCTAAAAAAAAAAGCAGCATAAAGAATTCACTTCCACAAATTGTATCCACCATTACCATAGTCAACCTTCAATTATTTCAGTTTGCAGAGCTAAAAAATTAAAAACAAATCAGAAAAAACAAAGATACCTTTTTCAGAAGAGAAATTTCATCAAGCATTGGCGGTTTTAGGGATAAGGGGAATCGGATTTTGGGTCTGTGCCTTGTTGGTCTGGGTTTGCTGCTCTCGGATCTTCTGCATCTGGAGCATCCGCTCCATCACGAGCTCGTATTCACACTTCTCATATGAGTGGCGCTCCGACCCGCACTTCCATGGAAGATAGAACTCCGCCTGACGGCATTTGTTGAGAGGAATCAATAAATGGGCGCACTGGTCTCTGTATGCAATTGGGACCTTCGCCTCAACCATCTCCTCTTGCGTAGCTATCATCTTCTTCGATGAACCGGGTGCCTCCATTTTTAAGGAATTTCCGATGCCAATTATTTTCTGATTTGGGGAAATGCTCTGAGTCGTTTTGTTTGTTTATTTGTGGGTTTTTAGGTATGACCGAGGGTGGTAAATGGACGGATTGGGTTGTATTTGGGTGGGTTAAAATGGATCTAGTCAAAATGGGTCATTAAAAACGGGTGGGTCGGCTTATCATTTTCCAATAGAAAAAAGGAAATTAAAATTAGAGGGAAAAAATCTAACTAAGAATCTAAGACAACACTTAAAATTATAGTTTTATATATAGAAATCCATTACACCAATATAATTTACAGAACCCAATGTGGTTGGGTCAAGTGACAGTGACTTGCAACCCCAGAGGCAAGACTTAAGTTCGAATCCTACTGGATACATCACACTGGGGAGGACCTATACCATTTGCACTCTTCGGTCCGAGCGGACCTATACCATTTGCACTCTTCGGTCCGAGCTGTAAATACACAGTCTAGCAGATAAAAAAAATATAGATATACTACATCCGCCCATAATTTTCTCCCTCTTGGTATAGTTGACCAATCTACTTGAATAAACTTTATAGAATTATAATAAATAACTTAATTAATTTATTTTAACAAGACTTCAATAAGATATTATAGCATCATATATATTAATATCTAAAAAATTTAAAATGCTATAAGTGTAAAATGTCTACTTGATAAGTCACTTAAAAAATTAAAAATTTTAACTTTAAACAGTTTGTTATAAACTAATGCTGACCCATATTCGATTCATATCTAAATAATTTTCAACTCAATTTTTTATTTAGGTCAGCCCAACCTAACAAATAGTCAAAATATGTAGGATGGGTCTGGACTGGTCATGACGGGCCATGGGCTAACCCATGAGCTCTGACCCACTTGCCAGCCATACCATCATAATTGGTAAATTCTTTTCTCAGTCCTACATCTTGGTTACTTATCCACATTTAGTCATATTATAAATATTACAATATGTTATTAAAACTCGAGATATAACTTACATAATAGCCATATTTAGTCCACATGTCCAACCCAAATATTCACTGAAAATACATGTGTTCCATTGATCGTTTTTTAAACCTTTAGATTATCTCCCTTTATGTCAACAATGTATTCGAGTGATTTTAGCTGAAGCTTTTCTGAGTTCACTCTAAAAAAATTAATTTCTCGGTCAAGATTAATGCTTACTTGACCGAACATAAATCTCGTTTTCAATCCTTTTCTTCGGTTAACGACAACATTTAGAATGTTCTTTGAAAGACTCAAATTCATGATCGTCAAAAAATTTTTATTTGGAAAGTTCTCAAGGATATGCTCCCGACCCGAGAAAGGCTCTCTTTGATTGAAAACCTTGATTGTATCTATTTCAGTTGCCCCGGCCCTTGTGGCTATGATTTTCAGCACTTCAAAATGGGCTTTCAGGCTGCACCCATTCGGTAATAGGAGCTTGTAAAGGTGGATCTCTTGCATTTTGAACTTGGACCATTCTTTCTTTCTTGCTGCATGACTTTGCCCTGGAGTTACTGAACTTTTGTATTGTTACAATGGATGAAATTTGGAAAGCAAGTGTTGACAAAATCGGAAGCTACTCATTGCAAACTCTCCTCCTCTTAGTGTTATTTAGTCTTCTCTTCCAAATAATTATCTCAAAATCAACACGGATGCAGCTTTTCAAGACGATTTGACTTTCATTTTCATTAAGGCTCTCTTCTCTTCGCTTTTGTCAAATCTAAAAATCATGTAGATGCTACGAGTGTTGAAATGACTGCTATCAAAGAAGCTCTCATTCTCATTGATCAAGTCAAATGGTATCTTGCTATCTTTGAAATCGGCTCTTTTAACTCCGTACTTATGGTTACAAGTGCTACTCCATCCTTTGAATGAGCTTGCAAAACGAATGCTCTCTTGGCTAGGAAAACACTTTTGAAACGACCCAAGTGGATATTCAAGAAAATCCCAATATTAGGCAACAAGGCCGCTCACAACTTAGCAAAATAGGGAAAATATTGTAATTGGTCCTGTTTAGTTCCTCTCACACATATCTCCTTGATATTTTTTGTGATTCTTTTTTGTTAGAAAATAAGTATTCGTAAAAGGAAAATCTTGAACTTAAATACAAGAAACGATATCTGGACAGAAAGTAAAAACAATTATCGAAATTATTCAAACCGAGGCCTGTGTGAAAACACAGTGTCCTTAAGACAAATTCGCTCCCTCACCCTTCCGGTTTGTGCTCGAGGTTACTTGAACGTCTGTCTCCCAGGATACAACGGTAGTAGCAATGAAGCTTTGCACCAAGCTTTTGCTCAACGAACTGAAACTTGTTAGAACTCGGAAAAGGAAGGAGATGATGATTGTTTTTGGTGTGAAATTCAGAATGAAGGGAGCTACTATTTATAGGAACGGAGGAGGGCAAAATCGGAAGAAGAATATTAATGGAGATTTCCGTTTCGGGAGTTACAACTCCTTAAATTCGGAGGTTACACAATTTTGAAAAAAAAAATTAAAAGCCTTAAGTTACAAATTTGAAAAGGTCTTTTTTTTTTTTTTCCTTTTAATGGGCCGAAAAAAATGCAAAACTGAGCCCGTCCGAAAGCCTTCAAATTGGGCTGCATTCGTGTCCGCAGGTCGCGGGCACGCACAAGTCTTGAAGGTCCGAAGCAAATTTCGATCCATGATTTGCACCCCCCCTCCCCTGCGCGCGCAAGGGAAGAGACTTTTTGTAGCTAAATAGTTACACTACTACATTGCAAAATCATATATAAACCTCAAGTTTTTCCATCCCACTTCCAATGTGGGATAAAGCCAATTGCATTTATTTTCTTCCATTTCAAGAAGTGAACTTTGAGTGACAATTTCTCATTCACCCGAACTCCGATTTGGACATACGATATACCGTTTTAATCTACTCACGGAGTAGAATATAATTCCGCAAAGATCCGACACTTTTCTCAAAGTGGGTCCCACTTAAATTATATCCAAGTTACTCCATTAACTTACTACTTTTTCCAACAATCCCCCACATGAATGAAAATTGAACGAGTTCCTAACAGGATGTTCTAAGAGGATAGAGTTCAGCGGTAGATACTTGCATAGGATAGGTAGGAGTAACCCTTTGAACCTTCCCTTGAGAAAGTATGTTTACTTTACTGGCTGATCAGTAGACACGGTGTCCTTGAACTGTTCTGCTGTTTATGTAAACGATGACATACTCCTCACACGCATCTTACCTCGTAACGTTTCAGTTCTTACGGTTATGTCCGTTTTGGCCATGGACATCTACCTGGTTCTGCAAGAGTTTCTAAGAATTGTGCCCTATACAATTCCCTTTGAAGCGGCCCCTCTTCTCTCTCACATAGGTGATTCATTTCTCTAGAGTATACCGAGTTACTCTTCTTACAAGAATCATTAAAAGCTTGGCTTAACCTTACTCAACCGTTATCACTGTTTTCATCATAGGAATGGACTCGAGGGTAAAACCCCCACAGTGACTAAACATTTGCGGTTAGGTTGTCCCTTTGAACCTAGATCTTGGGATCTCCAGTCAACTAGGTTGGGTTTTCCTTCGCAGCTTTTTATTCCATGGGCTTTAGTCCCATTCATCTTGATGACTTATCAACTATCTCTCTTGTTAACCCTTTGGTTAGCGGATCCGCTAGATTATCCTTTGACTTTACATAGTCAATAGTAATCACTCCAGTTGAGAGTAGTTGTCTAATGGTATTATGTCTTCGGCGTATATGCCTAGACTTACCATTGTACATTTTACTCTGTGCTCTTCCAATCGTTGATTGGCTATCACAGTGAATGCATACTGCTGGCACAGGTTTAGACCATTGTGGGATACCCTCTAAGAATTGGCGTAGCCACTCAGCCTCTTCACCATATTTGTCTAAAGCTATAAACTCAGACTCCATTGTGGATCTGGCTATCACAGTTTGTTTAGAGGATTTCCAAGATACAGCTGCACCACCTAAAGTAAATACATATCCACTGGTGGATTTTGAATCTTTTACATCAGATATCCATTTTGCATCACTGTATCCTTCTACAACAGCTGGATATCTCGTATAGTATAGCCCGTAGTTACGAGTATACCTTAAGTATCTCAGTAACCTCACTATGGCTTTCCAGTGGTCAGTACCAGGATTACTAGTGTATCTGCTTAGCTTACCGACTGCGTATGCTATATCTGGTCTTGTACAACTCATCAGGTACATTAGACTTCCAATAATCCTTGAGTACTCAACTTGAGAGATGCTCTCACCTTTATTCTTTGATAAAGGTTGACTTGGATCTATAGGAGTTCTAGCCTCATTAGAGTCATCCTTATTGATTTTTTCAAGGATTTTTCCAATATAACTGGATTGCCATCTGATTTTCTCGTGATTTTAACTCCCAGTATCACATCTGCTAGACCCATATCTTTCATTTCAAATCTAGCATCCAACATATCCTTAGTGGATTTAATCATCTTATCATTACTTCCAACGATAAGCATGTCATCAACATAAAGACATAGAATGACATAGCCATCTTTTGTTTCTTTCACATAGATGCATTTGTCACACTCACTGGTTTTAAAACCTTTTTCTAGCATGACATCATCAAATTTCTGATGCCACTGTTTTGGTGCCTGTTTTAAGCCATACAATGACTTAACCAGTTTACAGACTTTCTTTTCTTGCCCTGGAGCAGAAAAACCCTCAGGTTGTTCCATGTAGATTTCTTCTTCTAAATCTCCATTCAAGAAAGCTATTTTTACATCCATTTGATGTACTTCTAAGTTTCGCAATGCTGCGATAGCAAGTATCATCCTAATGGAAGTTATTCTCGTCACGGGAGAATATGTGTCAAAGTAATCAAGGCCTTCTCGTTGCCGATAGCCTTTTATTACTAGTCTGGCCTTATACTTATCAATTGTTCCATCGGGTTTCATTTTTCGTTTGAAAATCCACTTATATCCTAGTGGTTTGCATCCTGGAGGAAGATCAACTAACTCCCAGGTATGGTTTTGCAAGATGGAATCAATTTCACTATTGATTGCCTCTTTCCACAAAGGTCCTTCAGAAGAAGTTACAGCTTCTTTGAAGGTTTGAGGTTCATTTTCGAGCATATATGTCAGAAAATCTGGGCCAAAAGATTTTTCTGTTCTTGCTCTTTTACTTCTTCTTGGCTCAACCTCAGTTGGCTCATCTTAAGTTACCTGTTCAGACTCATGGTCTTGACTATGAGTTCTTTTAGATGATCTCTATTCTTTTCTAATTTTCGCTGGAAATACAGCTTCAAAGAAAGATGCATTTCTGGATTCCATTATCGTGTTTTTGTGAATCTCAGGATTTTTAGACTCATGCACAAGAAACCGATAAGCATTACTGTTCTGAGCATATCCGATGAATATGCAATCAACAGTATTCGGTCCTATCCTTTCTTCCTTGGGTGTAGGTACTACCACTTTGGCAAGACACCCCCACACTCGCAAGTATTTGTAGGAAGGTGTTCTTCCTTTCCACAATTCATATGGAGTTTTCTCCTGATTTTTCCGGGGTATCTTATATAAAAGATAATTGCTAGATAGGATAGCTTCCCCCCACATGTTCTGTGGTAATCCAAAACTTATCAACATTGAATTCATCATTTCTTTCAATGTTCGATTTTTCCTTTCTGCAATTCCGTTTGATTGTGGTGAATAAGGTGCTGTTACCTCATGTATGATTCCGTGTTCAGCACATAATTCACTAAATGGTGACACATATTCACCACCTCTATCACTTCGAAGTACTTTGATCTTTTTATCAAGTTGATTCTCAACTTCTTTTGTGAATAGAATGAATTTATCTATCGCTTCACTTTTTGCTCTTAGCAAGTATACATAGCAATATTTAGTACAATCATCAATGAAGGTAATAAAATAATTATTATCTCCCCTTGATTGCACACATTTAAGATCACTTATGTCGCTGTGTATCAAGTCGAGTGGTTTAGTATTCATTTCAACCTTTTGAAAAGATGATCTCGTTAATTTAGCTTCAATACAAGTTTCACACTTGTGCTTTTGATCAATTTGAAATTTAGGGATATGTTTCAAATTAATTAATCTACGCAGGGAATCGTAGTTAACATGTCCTAGTCTACCATACCATAAATTAGGACACTCAAGCAAGTAAGCAGAAGCATTATTAATTTTATTAATAATCTTTGGCTTAATAGCCATTACATTGAGCTTAAACATTCCACCACATTCATACCCCTTTCCAACAAACATACCACTCTTAGTCAAAATAAATTTGTCAGATTAAAAAACAAGGCGGAAACCATGCTTGTTCAGCAGCGTCCCAGAAACCAGATTCTTGCGGATATCTGGCACATAGAGGACATCCTTCAGAGTCAGCTCCTTCCCAGAGGTCATTTTGAGAATTACATTCCCTTTGCCTTCTATAGCTGACGTGGCCGAGTTTTCCATGAACAGTTTTTCCCCATTCTGGACCGGCTCAAAAGTGGTAAACACTTCCCTGTCAGAGCACACATGCTTTGTAGCCCCTGTATCTATCCACCACTCTTTCGGATTAGAGTCAACCAAGTTCACCTCAGAAACAACATAGTGCAACTGTATCTTGGAAATCCTCTAAACAAACTGTGATAGCCAGATCCACAATGGAGTCTGAGTTTATAGCTTTAGACAAATATGGTGAAGAGGCTGAGTGGCTACGCCAATTCTTAGAGGGTATCCCACAATGGTCTAAACCTGTGCCAGCAGTATGCATTCACTGTGATAGCCAATCAACGATTGGAAGAGCACAGAGTAAAATGTACAATGGTAAGTCTAGGCATATACGCCGAAGACATAATACCATTAGACAACTACTCTCAACTGGAGTGATTACTATTGACTATGTAAAGTCAAAGGATAATCTAGCGGATCCGCTAACCAAAGGGTTAACAAGAGAGATAGTTGATAAGTCATCAAGATGAATGGGACTAAAGCCCATGGAATAAAAAGCTGCGAAGGAAAACCCAACCTAGTTGACTGGAGATCCCAAGATCTAGGTTCAAAGGGACAACCTAACCGCAAATGTTTAGTCACTGTGGGGGTTTTACCCTCGAGTCCATTCCTATGATGAAAACAGTGATAACGGTTGAGTAAGGTTAAGCCAAGCTTTTAATGATTCTTGTAAGAAGAGTAACTCGGTATACTCTAGAGAAATGAATCACCTATGTGAGAGAGAAGAGGGGCCGCTTCAAAGGGAATTGTATAGGGCACAATTCTTAGAAACTCTTGCAGAACCAGGTAGATGTCCATGGCCAAAACGGACATAACCGTAAGAACTGAAACGTTACGAGGTAAGATGCGTGTGAGGAGTATGTCATCGTTTACATAAACAGCAGAACAGTTCAAGGACACCGTGTCTACTGATCAGCCAGTAAAGTAAACATACTTTCTCAAGGGAAGGTTCAAAGGGTTACTCCTACCTATCCTATGCAAGTATCTACCGCTGAACTCTATCCTCTTAGAACATCCTGTTAGGAACTCGTTCAATTTTCATTCATGTGGGGGATTGTTGGAAAAAGTAGTAAGTTAATGGAGTAACTTGGATATAATTTAAGTGGGACCCACTTTGAGAAAAGTGTCGGATCTTTGCGGAATTATATTCTACTCCGTGAGTAGATTAAAACGGTATATCGTATGTCCAAATCGGAGTTCGGGTGAATGAGAAATTGTCACTCAAAGTTCACCTCTTGAAATGGAAGAAAATAAATGCAATTGGCTTTATCCCACATTGGAAGTGGGATGGAAAAACTTGAGGTTTATATATGATTTTGCAATGTAGTAGTGTAACTACTTAGCTACAAAAAGTCTCTTCCCTTGCGCGCGCAGGCGAGGGGGGGTGCAAATCATGGATCGAAATTTGCTTCGGACCTTCAAGACTTGTGCGTGCCCGCGACCTGCGGACACGAATGCAGCCCAATTTGAAGGCTTTCGGACGGGCTCAGTTTTGCATTTTTTTCGGCCCATTAAAAGAAAAAAAAAAAAAGACCTTTTCAAATTTGTAACTTAAGGCTTTTAATTTTTTTTTTCAAAATTGTGTAACCTCCGAATTTAAGGAGTTGTAACTCCCGAAACGGAAATCTCCATTAATATTCTTCTTCCGATTTTGCCCTCCTCCGTTCCTATAAATAGTAGCTCCCTTCATTCTGAATTTCACACCAAAAACAATCATCATCTCCTTCCTTTTCCGAGTTCTAACAAGTTTCAGTTCGTTGAGCAAAAGCTTGGAGCAAAGCTTCATTGCTACTACCGTTGTATCATGGGAGACAGACGTTCAAGTAACCTCGAGCACAAACCGGAAGGGTGAGGGAGCGAATTTGTCTTAAGGACACTGTGTTTTCACACAGGGCTCGGTTTGAATAATTTCGATAATTGTTTTTACTTTCTGTCCAGATATCGTTTCTTGTATTTAAGTTCAAGATTTTCCTTTTACGAATACTTATTTTCTAACAATGATTGTACGAAAATATGTATACGTAAAAGGAAAAAAATTAGAATTTAAATACAAGATAATATGGACAGAAAGTAAACAACAATTAACAAAATGAACCATACCGAGGCCTGTGTGAAAACACAGTGTCCTCCTTGAACGTTTGTCTCCCAGGATACAACGGTACTAGCAAGAAGCTTTGCACCAAGCTTTTGCTAATCGAACTGAAATTCTTTAGAACTCTAAACAAAGAAGAGAAGATGACTGTTTTTTTTTTGTGTGAAAAATAGAATGAAGGGAGCTCCTATATATAGGAACGGAGGAGGGAAAAATCGGAAAGAAAATTATTAAAGGCCATTTCAGTTTCTACCGTTACACAATTGAAATTTAAATTGGAGGTTACACAATTTAAAGTCTTCAATTGTTGTTACAATTTTAATTTTCATTTTTTCCAACAATCCCCCACATGAATGAAAATTGAATAAATTCCTAACAGGATGTTCTAAGAGGATAGAGTTCAGCGGTAGACACTTGCATAGGATAGGTAGGAGTAACCCTTTGAACCTTCCCTTGAGAAAGTATGTTTACTTTACTGGCTGATCAGTAGACACGGTGTCCTTGAACTGTTCTGCTGTTTATGTAAACGATGACATACTCCTCACACGCATCTTACCTCGTAACGTTTCAGTTCTTACGGTTATGTCCGTTTTGGCCATGGACATCTACCTAGTTCAGCAAGAGTTTCTAAGAATTGTGCCCTATACAATTCCCTTTGAAGCGGCCCCTCTTCTCTCTCACATAGGTGATTCATTTCCTTAGAGTATCCCGAGTTACTCTCCTTACAAGAATCATTAAAAGCTTGGCTTAACCTTACTCAACCGTCATCACTGTTTTCATCATAGGAATGGACTTAGGGTAAAACCCCCACAGTGACTTAACTAAACCTTTGCGGTTAGGTTGTCCCTTTGAACCTAGATCTTGGGATCTCCAGTGAACTAGGTTGGGTTTTCCTTCGCAAAGCTTTTTATTCCATGGGCTTTAGTCCCATTCCTCTTGATGACTTAGCAACTATCTCTCTTGTTAACCCTTTGGTTAGCGGATCCGCTAGATTGTCCTTTGACTTTACATAGTCAATAGTAATCACTCCAGTTGAGAGTAGTTGTCTAATGGTATTATGTCTTCGGCGTATATGCCTAGACTTACCATTGTACATTTTACTCTGTGCTCTTCCAATCGCTGATTGGCTATCACAGTGAATGCATACTGCTGGCACAGGTTTAGACCATTGTGGAATACCCTCTAAGAATTGGCGTAGCCACTCAGCCTCTTCACCACATTTGTCTAGAGCTATAAACTCAGACTCCATTGTGGATCTGGCTATCACAGTTTGTTTTGAGGATTTCCAAGATACAGCTGCACCACCTAAGGTGAATACATATCCACTGGTGGATTTTGAATCTTTTACATCAGATATCCAATTTGCATCAATGTATCCTTCTACAACAGCTGGATATCTTGTATAGTGTAGCCCGTAGTTACGAGTATACCTTAAGTATCTCAGTAATCTCACTATGGCTTTCCAGTGGTCAGTACCAGGATTAATAGTGTATCTGCTTAGCTTACCGACTGCGTATGCTATATCTGGTCTTGTACAACTCATCAGGTACATTAGACTTCCAATAATCCTTGAGTACTCCACTTGAGAGATACTCTCACCTTTATTCTTTGATAAAGGTTGACTTGGACCTATAGGAGTTCTAGCCTCATTAGAGTCATCCTTATTGATTTTTTCAAGAATCTTTCCAATATAACTGGATTGACTCAAAATGATGCCATCTGATTTTCTCGTGATTTTAACTCCCAGTATCACATCTGCTAGACCCATATCTTTCATTTCAAATCTAGCATTCAACATATCCTTAGTGGATTTAATCATCTTATCATTACTTCCAACGATAAGCATGTCGTCAACATAAAGACACAAAATGACATAGCCATCTTTTGTTTCTTTCAAGTAAATGCATTTGTCGCATTCACTGGTTTTAAAACCTTTTCCTAGCATGACATCATCAAATTTTTGATGCCACTGCTTCGGTGCCTGTTTTAAGCCATACAATGACTTAACCAGTTTACAGACTTTCTTTTCTTGCCCTGGAGCAGAAAAACCCTCAGGTTGTTCCATGTAGATTTCTTCTTCTAAATCTCCATTTAAGAAAGCTGTTTTTACATCCATTTGATGTACTTCTAAGTTTCGCAATGCTGCGATAGCAAGTATCATTCTTATGGAAGTTATTCTCGTCACGGGAGAATACGTGTCAAAGTAATCAAGGCCTTCTCGTTGCCGATAGCCTTTTATTACCAATCTGGCCTTATATTTATCAATTGTTCCATCTGGTTTCATTTTCCTTTTAAAGATCCACTTATATCCTAATGGTTTGCATCCTGGAGGAAGATCAACTAACTCCCAGGTATGATTTTGCAAGATGGAATCAATTTCACTATTGATTGCCTCTTTCCACAAAGGTCCTTCAGAAGAAGTTACAGCTTCTTTGAAGGTTTGAGGTTCAGTTTCGAGCATATATGTCAGAAAATCTGGGCCAAAAGATTTTTCTGTTCTTGCTCTTTTACTTCTTCTTAGCTCAACCTCAGTTGGCTCATCTTCAGTTACCTGTTCAGACTCATTATCTTGACTATGAGTTCTTTTCGATGATCTCACTTCTTTTCTAGTTTTCGCTGGAAATATATCTTCAAAGAAAGATGCATTTCTGGATTCCATTATCGTGTTTTTGTGAATCTCAGGATTTTTAGATTCATGCACAAGAAACCGATAAGCATTACTGTTCTGAGCATATCCGATGAATATGCAATCAACAGTATTCGGTCCTATCCTTTCTTCCTTGGGTGTAGGTACTACCACTTTGGCAAGACACCCCCACACTCGCAAGTATTTGTAGGAAGGAGTCCTACCTTTCCACAATTCATATGGAGTTTTTTCCTGATTTTTCCGGGGTATCTTATTTAAAAGATAATTGCTAGATAGGATAGCTTCCCCCCACATGTTCTGTGGTAATCCAGAACTTATCAGCATTGAATTCATCATTTCTTTCAATGTCCGATTTTTCCTTTCCGCAATTCCGTTTGATTGCGGTGAATAAGGTGTTGTTACCTCATGTATGATTCCGTGTTCAGCACATAATTCACTAAATGGTGACACATATTCACCACCTCTATCACTTCGAAGTACTTTGATCTTTTTATCAAGTTGATTCTCGACTTCTTTTGTGAATAGAATAAATTTATCTATCGCTTCACTTTTTGCTCTTAACAAGTATACATAGCAGTATTTAGTACAATCATCAATGAAGGTAATAAAATAACTATAACCTCCCCTTGATTGCACACATTTAAGATCGCTTATGTCGCTATGTATCAAGTCGAGTGGTTTAGTATTCCTTTCAACCTTTTGAAAAGACGATCTCGTTAATTTAGCTTCAATACAAGTTTCACACTTGTGCTTTTGATCAATTTGAAATTTAGGGATATGTTTCAAAATAATTAATCTACGCCGGGAATCGTAGTTAACATGTCCTAGTCTACCATGCCATAGATTAGGATACTCAAGCAAGTAAGCATAATTATTAACTTTATTAATATTCTTTGGCTTAATAGCCATTACATTTAGCTTAAACATTCCACCACCTTCATATCCCTTTCCAACAAACATACCACTATTGGTTAAAATAAATTTGTCAGACTAAAAAACAAGGCGGAAACCATGCTTGTTCAGTAGCGTCCCAGACACCAGATTCTTGCGGATATCTGGCACATAAAGGACATCCTTCAGAGTCAGCTCCTTCCCAGAGGTCATTTTGAGAATTACATTCCCTTTACCTTCTATAGCTGACGTGGCCGAGTTTCCCATGAACAGTTTTTCCCCATTCTGGATCGGCTCAAAAGTGGTAAACACTTCCCTGTCAGAGCACACATAGTTTGGATGCCCAACAATCTCCCCCTCAGCAATTGCTCCAGCTGGGAATCGAACGCGTGACCTTGGCTCTGATACCACTTGTAGGACCTTAGGCGCTACCAGTTGCCCCAAAATCAATTGGTGTTAGGAAATGCGCATACCCTTCCCTTATAGTGCATTCATTCAAGCGCCCACGATATTCGATTGTGACTCCACCCGCACACTCAGTTTGGGTGCCACCCGCACACTCAGTTTGGGTGCCACTGGACAATTGCTGTCACGAAATAAATGCAATTGGCTTTATCCCACATTGGAAGTGGGATGGAAAAACTTGAGGTTTATATATGATTTTGCAATGTAGTAGTGTAACTACTTAGCTACAAAAAGTCTCTTCCCTTGCGCGCGCAGGGGGGGGAGGGGGGGGGGGTGCATATCATGGATCGAAATTTGCTTCGGACCTTCAAGACTTGTGCGTGCCCGCGACCTGCGGACACGAATGCAACCCAATTTGAAGGCTTTCGGACGGGCTCAGTTTTGCATTTTTTTCGGCCCATTAAAAGAAAAAAATAAATAAAAGACCTTTTCAAATTTTTAACTTAAGGCTTTTAATTTTTTTTTTCAAAATTGTGTAACCTCCGAATTTAAGGAGTTGTAACTCCCGAAACGGAAATCTCCATTAATATTCTTCTTCCGATTTTGCCCTCCTCTGTTCCTATAAATAGTAGCTCCCTTCATTCTGAATTTCACACCAAAAACAATCATCATCTCCTTCCTTTTCCGAGTTCTAACAAGTTTCAGTTCGTTGAGCAAAAGCTTGGTGCAAAGCTTCATTGCTACTACCGTTGTATCCTGGGAGACAGACGTTCAAGTAACCTCGAGCACAAACCGGAAGGGTGAGGGAGCGAATTTGTCTTAAGGACACTGTGTTTTCACACAGGCCTCGGTTTGAATAATTTCGATAATTGTTTTTACTTTCTGTCCATATATCGTTTCTTGTATTTAAGTTCAAGATTTTCCTTTTACGAATACTTATTTTCTAACATTTTTCGTTGAATTTTCGTGTAAAAAACATTTTCAGTTCTCTCTATGTTTAATCTTATTGCTTATAAAAAAAAAAAAAATACACCGCGATGTAACTTTTTATGATTAAAGAGCTTGTCTACAGTCTTTTTTTTTCTTTCCTGTTGGAAAGAACTAAACAAAAGAAACTAGACTGGAACTTTTTATGTGCTCGAGAGGTTCCTCCTACTTCACAAATTCTTTCCAAATTTTCATAAAACATAGCAAATGCAGCCTTTTCTTCCATGTTTGAGAAATATTAAATTGTCAAACTTCTTGTATTTTGTTAGGCTATACCTATATGGTGATACAACTATATTATTGTTATTGTTAAGAAAAAACTGTTAAAGATTTATAGGAAATGAAATTGCTGAAAAATTAATTGCCAATATACCACCATTAAAAAATATGCACATCTGATTCAACAATAACTCACATGAATTATGAATAGATTATATATAGTGATATTGTGATTGAAATTTGAAAATACTGAAAAGTTATATATTCTTTTTCGGCATTACATTATAAAAAACAAAAAATCCAAAAGAGCAACTCAAAATATATCTAAAAAATTGAGAGACCAAGAGAATATTAAACTTTTTATATTTATCATTTTAACTATAGGTTCTCATTAGTCAATTTCCAGCCTTTTGGTTTTCTGGTTAACAAAATTGAATCGAAAACTTTCTCAAATTATGATATTTTCAGTTAAAATAGGAAATCAAGCCAAATTCATTCTTTCTTTCTATCTTTTGTATAGAAACCAAAATTTTCGATCCACCTTTAATTCAAGAAAATGGCTTACCAAAATTAGTAATTAATCAAAAGCTAAGATCTATTCAATTATATACCCGAACTAACCAAACAAAATTGGGGACAATTTGTGAGCATCACTAAACTATAAGGACTAAACCGTCATACACCTAAACTACGAGCAACAAAGTTGCAATTTCCTTGACGTTATAGAAAGAAGAAAGAGTAATGGCGCCCTGAAAGAATCAGTAGAGGCGATAATACCTCATTCAACTCTCTCTCTTCTCTCTACCTCTCAGCAGAAATCAAAGGAAATGAAGAGAGAGCGAGATTACATAGAAGTATCTGAAGACGAGTGGTCCCTTCATTCCGATTCCTTCAAACCCTCACGCGTTCTCGAACCCAAACCCCCAATTGAATCCTTCGCTTTCTCCAAACCTAACAACAATACTCCAATTCAAATAATCGAAAGCTCTTCGTCTTCCGAGGAGCTCGGGAATCAAGTTGCGAATGGATTCGAGGATTTGGAGGACGATGATGCTGACGTAGGCGTCACTACAAGTGTCAGTCGTGGCAATCGGTTCGTGATCGACGATGACGAGGATGAGGAGGAAGTGATGGAGGAAGACGATGATGATGATGATGATGTTGTTACGAAGGCTCTGCTTAAGTGTGAGAAGATTTCTGCTGAACTGAAGCGAGAGTTGTACGGTACAACCTCGGCAGCATGCGACCGGTACGCGGAAGTAGAGCTAGGCTCTTCTGCAGTAAGAATCGTGACTCAGGTATTTACTTTCAAATTCGCACTTCATAAGTTGACGGTTTCTTTTTTTTTTTTTGAGTTACTGTTGCTGACTTTATGTGGAATTTTATTGTAGGATGATGTAAATGAAGCCTGTGGAGATGGAGATTCCGATTTTCAGCCAATGCTGAAACCGTACCAGCTGATTGGTGTCAATTTTCTTCTGCTTTTGTATAGAAAGAAAATCGAGGGAGGTAATTTTTCTCTTTTCTTTAGTAAATTAAAGTGTGTTTTTCGTATGTTGATGGGAATAGGTGTTGTTATCAATTGCTTTGTGGAATTGAAGCATTTAGGGGCTTAGGATTAGGACGTTTAAGCATTTGTTGGTAAATCTCTCAATGTATTTGTTTCATCAAAGTTTTTTTTTGTTATCTTCTTAATATGCAAGTAAATAGTGTCAGAGATTTGAAATGTTCCAGTAGTTGGATCTAGCATGCGCAACTACTTTATACTATGAGAAAATTTAATTGCAGTTTATGTATTCACACAGGGACACACTCTGATTCATTGAGTTGAAGTAAGTTGTTGTAAAGTTAGCTTATAACAGTACTACTAGTTTCTTATTTCCATTTAATTCTTAACGCGTCCAATATTTGGGTCCCGAGCTTCTATTCTATGTAACATGAGGGTTTTTAGTGGCAGGTACTATATATTTGAGGCGGCGTTAGCTTGTACTTAAATTCTGGTGAAAACGAGGAGCTTGATTATAAATGTCTGTTGATGAGAGGGTGGAAGTGACTTAAGATAAATTTATTATCAGACTGAAAACAAAGTCGTTTCCACATCTTTGCTTGACATTCTTTTGGGCTTTACTCCTGGAGACGTAGCTTTGAATTGGTTTTATGTTCTTTTGGGTGTTGGGTGTGGAACAGAGGTTTTTTTGTTTTGTTTTGTTTTGTTTCGTTTCGTTTTGTGAGTAGGACAGTAACCGCACACTGCAGTAATCAGCTCCTGGTGCTAATCTTGGGAAGGTTATGCATGATGACAGTGGTTTGTCTTTTGATTCCTTGTTCTGATTGGTGACATGGATAGGAATTTGTTTCCTTTGGCTATGGTCTCACTGTATGATTCTTTATGTTTTGGCTACAGAATGGCCTTGCAATAGAGTTCTGGTTTGAGTATTTCTTAGAGAGTTTTAATTTACAGACAACTTCGGAAGCTAGGGAAGTAGTATGGTTCATCTGATACACTGTATTTTCGTAGCGACGAAGGCATTAATGCTTTAAACTTTGGGTTGACATGAGGCGACACCAATTTTTGAGATTATAACTTAATTAATTATTACATCTCAACCAAAGATTCTAACAGAATACATCTGGCACATTACGATTGATGGATTAAATAAGTACATTAGTCTAAATATATCTTAGTTTAGCTCCTCTCCTTGTTTGTGTAGAATATAGTGTGCCTAGAGGCCATATATGAATTAGTATAAATTGGACAGCAACTCTATGACCACTATAGAATGCACAGCATTTAAATCAGCCCAAAATTTACTGAGAGATCATAATTGTAATTGAATAACTATCAACTACTTTGCAACTTCTACGTAAATTTATTAGTTTAGCAGGTTTTCGAGACAAGCTTCAGAGGCCTTATTGTTTGGTTGGGCCCTCTTTAAAAGTATCTTTTTTAAAGGACATTTGTCAGTTAATACGAGGACCCAGTAAAAATGCTTGTTAATTTTTGACTTCCAGGGAAATTCACTTCTGTACCATTTTGTTTATGAGTAGGGACTCCCTTTGAAGTTGATGTAGTTATTTCATTAAGAGTGCTTCTCTTCCCGCTGACTTAATGTTCATCTTTATATTATCTTGAGTTTTTCTGTGTTTATAATATGTGACTGCTTAGACTATAACGACATCTTGTTGCCTGTTTTATCCTTCTGGCTGAACATTTCGAAATTCTGACTGACATGATTGTACTGATGGTTTAAACCAGCTTTTATTTATATTAAAAAAACTACTTTTGGCTTGCAGCTATATTGGCAGATGAGATGGGTCTTGGTAAGACTGTCCAGGTATTTCTTTTACGGTACTTTTTTTGCCTAATCTTAAGTGTCTTTGTTTATAATATTTCAACCCGATGTGATTGTAACTTATTTGTCCAGGCCATTACGTATCTGACTCTGTTGAAGCAATTGGAAGATGACCCTGGTCCCCATTTAATTGTATGTCCTGCTTCTGTTTTGGAGAACTGGGAAAGGGAGCTTAAAAAATGGTGCCCGACATTCACTGTGCTTCAATATCACGGTTCTGCGCGATCCACTTATTCAAGAGAGTTGAACTCTCTGGGAAAGGCTGGGTTGCCACCACCATTTGATGTCATTCTTGTGTGCTATTCACTTTTTGAGCGCCACAGGTTTGCTTCTTCCATCTGGGAGTTCTTCTTTGATGAAATCACCTGTCCTTTTGAGTTTCTGTTTTGTTCTCATGCTGAGAGTTATTGTTCAGTGCCCAGCAGAAAGATGACCGCAAAATTCTTAGACATTGGAGATGGAGTTGTGTAATAATGGATGAAGCTCATGCTTTGAAGGATAAGAACAGTTACAGATGGAAAAATTTGATGTCAGTTGCACGAAGTGCAAAACAACGTCTGATGCTTACAGGGACACCATTACAAAATGATTTGCATGTATGTTAGTTGCTGCCCTATTCTTTACTTAGTTGACACCAAATTTTTCATATAAGAAATTTTATATCAGTAGCACAGAATGCAAGAGAGATTCTGATGCTTACAAGGACACCCTTACAAAATTATTATTGTTAGTGGCAATATTGATAACATGCCTTCTTCCACTAGTATTAGGCTAGAAAAGATATAATTATCTTTTGAATAAAGTACTAAAGAAGAATTCCGTGAATATGAAATGTTAAATATTAAATATCGTATCTTGCACCAAGCTTTTAAATGACTTTTAGATGAGGTGATTATATTGATTCAATATGGTATATTGGAAGACCAAAAAGAGATCATAAGGTTCGAATCTCGCCACTACCCACCAATGAAAATGTTTTTTACGTGCTAGGCTTCAAAATTGCCGCCCCCACTTCAGGGGCATGTTAGTGACAACTCTCTACCAATCAGGTGTTCATTCAATTTGAATGTCACTGCCACCCGTTTATGAAATGGATTTTGACGTGTTAGGCTTTAGAAAAAGATTGCTGCCTGCTTGTGAGGAGGATTTGAGACAATAAATATCAAATGTCTCTCCTCTCTACCAGCTTAATCCGAGACAGTGATTCAATAATTAGGATGTTTAGCCTATCATTTATTTTTAGTTCACAATCTTTTAAGAAACCGATAGAAGATAATCAACGGATTCTTTCCATCAGATTCACAAAAGCTTTCAGGGGCTAAATTCTTCTCTTAATTAACTAAATTGGAACCTATTCCTGTGGGAGAGTCTTAGGAATAAAAAATGCTTCTCCAACCAGAAATGTGGCTAAAGTAACTACTAATCTATTCCTAACAAGAAGAGGGCTACAAAAACATCAAAATAATTCGCACTAAAAATAGTTAACTACCAAAAATACCCTAGTAGACAAGTTTCTAATAAGCCATGACATCGATAAAGTTTTATAATTTATAATATCAACATTTCACTTATTTTTTCTCTTTTTTCTTCTCCTGCATTATCAGGGTTGTACACATCTAGAAGTCATGTTTTTTGGGTGTTTGTTAAAGTGTCTTGCATCATATGGCTGTATTCATTCTATTTCTTTGGTAAGCTAATCTTGACAGAGAGGAGAAAATAAATGGATTCTTGCTGTCAGTTGGCTTCTTCGGAAAACTATAAACTGGAGAACTTAAACAATTTTAGGCATTTGTTCTTGTTTTCTTGATTGATCTGTCACTAACTATTACTTTATGGAATTATTTTGTAAAATGGTGGGTAGCTGCAACTGATTATGTTCTTGATTTTTATATATCCTAAACTGTAAATACTATCACTGTTAGGAAATCTTACACTATATAAACATAGTGCATTATCAAATCACACTAAATTATGTCTTGGTTTCATTAGTAATAAAAGTGGACTCCATACAGGTGCTTCATTATGGTATTCCTCTGTGCACTTACCAAATGTAAGTGCATAATATGTCCCCACATTATAGAAAAGTTATTGTCCAAACTTTGGCTCAAAATCTTAACTTCTCCTGAACTATGCCAACGACTGAAACGTGTATTGTGATATTTCTAGTTGTAGGTTTGCTTCACATAGTCTATTTTTTGTTCCACATTTGTAAAAGATATTTATATATTTAACAATCTAATACAAGATATCTTTTCTTCAACTTCTGTTTTCTTCAGTTTGTTTTGTTTACTACAGAGAGCCTCTCTTCAGTAGTTGGTTTTTGTTTGCAGGAGCTGTGGTCGATGTTGGAGTTCATGATGCCAGATCTCTTTGAAACTGGAGATGTTGACATAAAAAAGTTGTTGAACGCAGAGGATAGAGATTTAATTTCTAGAATGAAGTCCATTTTGGGACCGTTCATCTTAAGACGGTTAAAATCGGATGTAATGCAACAGCTAGTTTCAAAGACGCAGAAGGTATTTAATAACTATTCTGCTTGATTTGTTTCAACTAAATATTTACATTCTGAACTTCGATTTCCACATTAAAATTTATCAATTTGTTATGTTTATCTGACAAACTAATGGGATCTTGGGATTGGTTCAGGTCGAGTATGTGCGCATGGAGAAACAACAAGAAGATGCTTATAGAGAAGCAATTGAGAATTATCGTGCTGCATGTCAGGCTCGTGCTATGAAGTCTTCAGAAGCTGGCCTTCCTAACGATCCTGGCATTGTCCCTCGTCGTCAAATTAGCAATTATTTTCTTGAGTTTCGTAAGGTGATGCAGTTATTTCTTAATTGGTTGGGCATAGTTATTAATTTCAAATTATCAATTTTACTTTAAACATTCTTATATTTTACCATGCTTTCAGATTGCAAATCATCCTTTATTGGTGAGACGCATCTACACAGAGAAGGACATTGTTCGTTTTGCTAAAATGTTGCACCCAAAAGGTGTATTCGGCTTTGAATGTACCTTGGAGCGGGTAATTGAGGAGCTTAAGGGTTACAACGACTTCTCTATTCACCGGGTAATTGGGTTTCCACAATTGTGGTGGCATGTTGCACTGTTGTGTTTCCAAAAAAAATTGAACTTTGAGAATATGCATTTAATTGACAATATCATCACTTGTATAGAAATAGCAACTGAAGCCCAACACTAGTACAGATGGCTATAACTTAAATTTACCCTGTCCTTCTCAATATGAGTGACCATTAGGATATGCTGGCACTATTAGCTGATTTTTTTGATTGTTAATATTGTTGAAGTTTTTCAAGAAGGCTTCTGATTGTGTTATTATTAAATTTACTTGCTGAATCATTGAGCCATTTTGTAATGAAGGGTTAAAACCTTTTCTCTCCTTTCTCCATATTTAACCAAGACACCACCCTTCTTGTTTTCTAGGAGTAAAGTAGTGTTGTAATCTGAAAGGGAGGTTTACTTTTGACATGGACTTCTGGATGAGAGTTCAAAAAGTGGAGTTGGTACTTTTATTACTTTTCTCTCTAAAGTAGTGGTTGGCTGTAAGTTGTGTCACATCTATTTTTGGAATGAGACTAGCCATTTGTAGAAATAGAATGTTATTTGTGGACATCCTTAAAAGGAAAAGAAATCTTAAATTTGTGACTTAGGGTATCTAGGAAGCATACAACCACACCAAACCTGACTTCCTCATGTTAAGTATGCAGCTTCTAGCTGGGCCAGGACCAAATTCTCAATGAGTCAATTACATTACTAACAGATTCCTGTGTATAAAAGAAATTATAAATTGTCTTTCATTCCATGGTTGCAGCAAACATTGTATAGTTGATCAACATTTCCTTAGTAGGATACTGAAGTGGTAAATTATGGATCATGATTTAGAAAACATAGAGTAGATGTGAGAGACATACAAGCATGTGTTTCTAGACAAATCAGTTTTCGGTTTGCTCAGAGAGTTCATTATTCAATTCGAGAATATTCTCTATCATGATTTCTGCTCTGGGCATCAATGTTAAGTGTTTAGTGCTGCCAAACCTAAATTTCTTGTTTCTATTGGGTCTAAGACATCTTTGAATCTTATGAAGCCTATCAAAGCTTAATTCCGATTCACTAATATTCACAGAGATTTCTTGAGATGATGTTATTGACTCAATATTCCAACATTGATATGGTACCTAGTCAAAATTGAATTTGTACAAGTGTGATAAGCAAGAAGTTATTTTGGACAGAAAGAAATATCTAATGGTTTCTTTGGGGCCTATAAGGGAAAAGCTTTCACATTTCCTCTTCATCTGCTCTGATGTGTCTTCTGTTTTTTTCCCTTTCTTACCTGTTTTCTTTCAATTTCACTAACAAACAGCGTTATCGAGCACTACCAATTTGTAGACTCTGTCACAAATGACCTAAAGGGCCTATCCAAGGTGCTGTTCACTGTCGCTGAACTGCACCTGGACTGATCTATTTTTTTCCTCATAAAAATCGATCTTATCAACTGGTTCTGGAGACCGTTGCCCGTCAATTTGGCATCAGAACCGAAGGACCTCTCACTTGAAGACTGATAAAGTGATAAAGAGTGAAATAGAAGTGTATAAGAGAGGCTTGTCTACACTTTGATTATCTTAAACCAAAACATGTGTTGCATTTTCCACATACTTAGGCATATGCGTTCAATGTTTTGAGCTTGTTCGAAGTACACTTGGCGCTCAAACTACCTAGTGACTTTTAAGAGGATTGACTAATGCTCTCTTGTCTTTTCATTTATAAGTACACCAGCAGCTTGGGATTTATTGTTTGAAGGAGTTCAAAGGGAAACCTCATGGATAATAAAGGTTCTTGATTCGAGTCAAATAAATTCAAAATAGTAACTGAGTTCGCAAAAGCGACTTATGACCTATCTGAATGGCAACTTTCCATTTGATATTCTGGATGCTTGTGAAATACATCATCATTAGTGAAACACTGCCTTGCTGTAAGAAGTATCAAGTTTGGGAATATACTCAATTCTTGAGAAAGTTGCTTCTGTGGGATCATAAATTAGCGAGTACAAAAACATGTGGTCCGATCGCAACAAATTGTTCATGCCTGGCTTTGTTTTGCGCTTATCATCACTGTGTTATTTTCACTTGAATTGGCTTCTTTATAAGCGCATTGCTTAACGAGGTTCTGGCATGTTATTGAGCTTGTCATGCTTCACAACTTGTGAAATTGTTGATGTTCCTCGTTGTGCTTTTTCTGATGCATTGTTTGTGTTAGTTCATTTTAGAAGCTATTCTCTAAAATATGATTTTTAACAGTAAATTTAACTGCTGATTGCAGCTTATCCTTTATTATGGTGATGCTGATATGAAGGGAATTCTTTCAGAAGAACATGTTTTGGTTTCTGCAAAATGTCGGGTATGTTTTAGAGGCTTCTATTTTTGGAATTGTTGGGATAAACCCAGTTTGTAAGGAGGGGATGCTTTTGTTGCATCTGATGACTGTAAATGGTTTTGGTTTTGGATTTGGCTCAGGCGTTGGCTGAACTTCTCCCTGCACTGAATCTTTCTGGGCATCGTGTTCTTATTTTTAGCCAGTGGACGTCAATGCTTGACATATTGGAGTGGGCTTTGGATGTGATTGGTGTCACTTATAGGCGCCTTGATGGAAGGTGACTTAAAGTTCTGATTTTTTTTTCTTTCTTTTTCAGTGTTATCTCTGCTGTTCTTATGCAACTGATTGACATAATGTCATGATAACACCCTTTCTGATGGATATCATGATTGATATTGAAGAGCTTCGCCAGATCGTCGTATGATTAGCTTGGAGGACCAAGTTTTCTAGTTTATGTTAATATTTTTTTACTTCAATTTTTATGTGGAACTGGCTTGTTTGTTGTTTCTGAGACTATGCTTGCTGCTGATATTCTAATCGGTCATCTACAATTGTTAGGTTCAGGGTCGTCAATGAAATTTATTTACTGAACCAATTTGTAATGTTTCCAGAAGTTGCTAGAATTCATGGTAGAAAGCATTGTTGATTCCTGCTTCAAGTAGGTTATTAATGGAGCCAAAAAAAGTACCGCCTCTCCACAGAACCATACGGGTGCCGTAGCAGTAGATGGGATCAAGAAGGTTAAGGAAGTAATATTTTAGCACTCTTCATTCTATTTTCTTTTAACAAAAGGACCACAAATCTAGAAAAATTAGGGGAAGACTTGCATAAAAACTAGTCAGGTGGATTGCTTGTAAAAAGTTGGTTCACCTAAATCACATCACTGTTAACTTAAGCTGATGTTAACAAGGTTATGGAAACAAATCCACAGAGTTTTAAAATTCCTTGTAAAATAGTTTTTTGAGAAAATTGTCAATTGTAAGCACATGCAGAGTACTCTAAGGTCATTCCACTAGAAATATTTACTGATCTATACAAATAAGTGCACACGCAAGTTTGTCAGTTACTTCTAAAATAATAATCTTGCCAAGAGTAATTACAAATTTATTCTACTGGATGTTGACTTTAAACAATTTATGGTTTAGATTGACAGTCTTAACTCAGGAGAGCTCAGTCTGGTTTGATAAGTCATACCAGTTGGTTGGAGTTTTAAATATATTGGATCAAGAGTTTTTGATTTCTCTGTTATTGCAGTTCTTTGCAAACGACCAAGTATATTTGGTTGACAAAAGGGTTGCTTACTTCCAACAAAAAAAAGAGTTGCTTATCTGCAATCAAATTACGATGCAAATCTTGATGTTTTTTAGGCTTTTTGCTTGTTTTATTCTGATTATTGAATCATTGCAATAACATTTCCAAGAAATTTGTTTTTTAATTCATGGATCCTCATTTTCATTTTTATTGTCGTCAGTACACAGGTGACAGAGAGACAGACCATTGTTGATACATTCAACAAGGACACTTCAATCTTTGCATGCTTGCTGTCCACAAGGGCTGGAGGACAGGGTTTGAACCTGATTGGAGCTGACACTGTTATAATCCATGACATGGATTTTAATCCACAGATTGATCGACAGGCTGAAGATCGCTGCCATCGCATTGGGCAAACTAAGCCTGTTACTGTATACAGGTAGTGTCTCTATTCATCTCTTTCGTTTTTTTCGTTTTCTAGTTTCTAAACACACATACCCAATAAAAATATAGTAATGAGAGGAATAGTTCATACCAAGAAAGGTTTCAACGCCTTTTACGTAGTGGAATAAGTTAGAAGATGCGTTAAATATACATCAAGCTAAAGACTGAGAATGTTAGCCATGTGCCTGCTCACTTTTCAACTAGGACACTTCAATCAGCGTCGTGAAATTACCCACTTGAAGAAGTCACCTCTGAGTTAGCTCTGTTGATTAATCAGTCCGCCAACTCTTGTTTTATTCAATACACCATTTGCATTAAGTCAATAAATAGAGGTAGCATGTTAGTGATGAAGGGAAAATGGGCAAAAATTTTAAATACTTTTTAGTAGTCCGGGATAGGTTGGAGGTGTGACGTGCGTCGACATATTTGAGGGTCCGTTTAGTAATTTAGGGACATTAATAATATTTTGTAGTAAAGTCTGATTTACTTTCTTCAAATTAGAGGTTGTTTATGATTTTAATACTACCAGGATTCGATATATATACTGGTAGTTATCAAGGTTTTTGGGTGCACTTTTGGTATTCTCGGGTTTGAGTCTATTTAAGTAAAGGAAAAAGACAAGTTTATTCTTAATTTTTATTTTTGTACGAGTTTTTCTCAGGTTTTGAGAAATTAATCCATAGGTTTGATGTTGGTTTAGTTATTCGTACTTCCATCTTGCGTCAGTTAGGCACTATAGTTGCTTGAACATCTTTTAATCTCTGCAGTTTTGCCACAAGCTATAATGCTATTTTGTTGCTAAATATGTCTTTACATGATATTTTCCAGCTAAAACTCTATTGGGATTCTCATATTTCTAAATTCCATCTTGTATTCAATGAACTTGATTTCTTCATAGATTGAGAATTTTGCTTTGACCATATCTGTTGTCCGTACCATTCATTATTGTTGAATACATGTTATGTGTTTACTCGTCGAAAGAGAGTAGTACTTTCCATTTAATAATTACGTTATTTTTGAAGGCTGGTGACAAAGGATACAGTTGACGAGAATGTATACGAGATTGCAAAAAGGAAGCTATTGTTGGATGCTGCTGTGCTGGAATCTGGAATAGAAGTTGACAATGAAGGTGAGATGCCTGATAAGACTATGGCAGAAATATTATCATCATTATTGTTGCAATGATCTAGTTTCTGGGCAACAATCCTCCTTGATTTTTGTACTTTGTTTCCAATTTCTCCCATATTTAATAGGGCCTAAAATATGTATTGTTATTTGTTAAGTTCTCATAGAAATGTATTATATGTGGATGTGACCATGTATACACTTGAAAAATTCTTTATTTAACTATAGGAGAAGTAGCATCTTGAATGCTTTCTTGATATTATGTTGAGTAATGGTTTTACTTTTAAATTGTAGGAGTCTCCTCTTAAATTTGCAAATTTACTCATTT
Source organism: Penstemon newberryi var. newberryi (assembly GCA_030819805.1). NCBI lineage: Eukaryota > Viridiplantae > Streptophyta > Magnoliopsida > Lamiales > Plantaginaceae > Penstemon > Penstemon newberryi. The sequence continues at coordinate 73,943,764 of JAUALY010000001.1, read as the reverse complement.
TTATGTAACAATATATTAAAGAAGGGTGATAATAAGGGTTATTTGTAAACTACAAATCTATATTATTTTTATTGAAAAATACTCTTTTATCAAAGAGAGCAATATAACCTTTCTATCTCTATGCAATACAATAAATTAAAGAAGGGTGATAATAAGGTTTACTTTATAGATGTGTAGTTTATAAATACAAATACTACTATTAAGGAATAAAGAGTATCTATTTCCAAAATTTATAAAAAAGAGAGTAAAGCAGTGGTGGTATTCAGGGCTGCCAGATATTAATCAGAGCATGGTCCGATTTATTAGAATTTTGTTCGAAATTAGAGATTCGAATTTGATTACGAAGATCCTTCCTCTAAAATACATGGAGTAAAAAATAATTTAAAGATAAAGAAGACTTTTAACTAAAGGTTTAACATGAATTACATGCATATTTTTTTTTTAATTATTACTCCCTCCGTTTTTTTTATTTGTCGCTTTGACAAACTTTTCTTGTTTACTTATATTTGTCGTTTTAGGATTTCAATGTAAAATTAATGATTTTTTACCAATTTTACCCTTCTTACTAATACTTGCCATTAATGCTAAGATGATTTGATTAAAAGGGTATTTTGAAATTTTTGCTTAAAAAAAGTGACTATTTATGACATTCCTTAATTCGTGTGCAATCCTCCAAAGCAAAAAAAAAAAAAAAAAAAAAGAGGGAGTAAATGATAAAGAAGACTTTTAATTAATACTTTAACCTGAATCACACGTACGCATCTTAGCTACAAGCATCAATTTGCTGACTAGGAAATCATGTCGCTGGCGTGTCATGGATTTGGTGAAGATATCTGCAATCTGTAGAGTGGTAGATAAATGTGGGAGCGTGATAATTTGGTGATCATAGGCATCTCGGATGAAGTGACAATCAACCTCAATGTGCTTCGTGCGTTCGTGGTAGACAGGGTTGGCAGCAATTTGAATCGCACTAGTGTTGTCGGCATATAGTGGAGTAGGCTGAACTTGTGAGATACCGAGCTCTGTAAGAAGACCATGTAACCAAATTATTTCGGAGCATGCAGTAGACATCGCCCGGTATTCTGCCTCAGTGGATGACTTAGAGACGGAGTCTTGTTTCTTGCATTTCCAAGAGATAAGAGCATCTCCGAGAAACATACACCATCCCGTAGTAGATTTCCTAGTGTCTGGGCAGCCTGCCCAATCAGCATCAGTATATGCTTGTAGCTGAAGCGAAGAACCCTTAGGGAAGAATAAGCCACGAGTGGGTGTGCCTAGGATGTATCTAATGATGCGTCGTACGGCGGAAAGATGGAGATGTCGAGGAGTTTGCATGAACTTGCTGACTGTGTGGACAACATATGAGATGTCTGGTCGTGTGATTGTCAAATATATGAGGCTACCAACCAACTTTCTATATAAAGTAGGATCCTCAAGAAGTTCCCCTTCATCACGTCTATATTTCACATTAATTTCCATAGGGGTGTCAACAGATGCAGTGTCCGTTAGGCCAGCTAATTGAACCAAATCATGAATGTATTTTTGTTGATTTAAAAAAATACCTTGAGGCCGATGATGCACCTCTAACCCCAAGAAGTAGGTGAGTTGCCCAAAATTTTTCATGTGGAAAGTAGAATCCAAAAAGTTTTGAGTTTTAGAGATGGCCTCCATATCAGAACCAGTGATAACGATGTCGTCCACATAAACAAGTAGTACAACTAAGCGCTTAGATGTTCTTTGAAAGAAAAGGGATGAGTCATACTGACTTTAAATGAATGAAAAACCAAGGAGAGTAGATCGAAACTTTTCGAACCATACTCGCGGTGCCTGTTTCAAGCCATATAGAGAACTACAAACTGCATTAGTTGAGGAAGTAGGCATACCATGGGGAAGTTTCATGTAAATGTCCTCCTTGAGGTCACCATGTAAGAACGTGTTCTTAACATCCATTTGATGTAAAGACCATGACTGAGATGCAGCAAGGGCGAGTATGATTCGTACGGTTGTCATTTTGGCTACAGGTGCAAAGGTCTCGTCATAGTCTAGGCCATACTCCTGCTTGTTGCCAAGAACCACCAATCGAGCTTTGTAACGATCTATAGACCCGTCTGAACGAAGTTTAATGGAAAACACCAACTTACTTCCACGGGGTTTCACAGATGGTGGACATGGAACAACATCCCATGTTTGATTTTCTTCTAGTGCAAGAAATTCTGTTTCAATAGCTTGCCACCAACACTCATGCTCCATTGCATGTTTATATGATGAGGGAATAGGAATAGAGGATAAAGTGGTTGTCAAAGTTAAAGGAGGGGTGAAACCGTACTTATCTGGTGGTTTATGAGCCCGATTACTGCGTCTATGGGGAGCAGGTTCAGCTGTTGGAACATGATCAGGATCAGCAGTCAAGGAATGAGTTGGAGGGGGCCCAGGAGGTTCGGAAGTCTCTTTGGAAGTGCGTCGCTGATACACCAATAGAGGCTTAATTAGAAGATACATGTTCTGCAGAAGAGTTAGTAAACAATGGCAAAACAGAATATGATGGAGAAATAGAATCATGGTGTTTGGCAAAAAAATATTGGTTTTCAAAAAAAATCACATTTCTAGAAACCCGAATACGACCCAAATTGGGATCATAACAAAGAAAACATTTTTGATGTACAGAATATCCTAGAAATGCACATTGAACTGATTGAGTTGTTAGTTTTGTGCGTTCGTGTGCGGGAAGGTGTACAAAACATACACAACCAAAGGTACGTAGGTTAGAATAATTTGGAGTACGACCAAATAACCGAGTGAAAGGTGATACATGGTTCAATGAGGGAGACGACAATCTGTTGATGAGGTGGACAGCAGTAGACAAAGCTTCACACCAAAACCGAGAGGGTACAAATGACTCTAGAAGAATGGTGCGAACAACATCAAGGAGATGACGATTCTTTCTCTCAGCCACACCATTTTGTTGTGGGGTTGAAGGACAAGACCGTTGAGACTCTATCCCATTAGTTTGTAGGAACTCCTGAAATAATTTAGACATGTATTCACCCCCATTGTCAGAGCGAAGGATCTTGATATTTGCAGAAAATTGGGTCTGAATATGTGCATGGAAAAGCTTAAACACAGAAAGTACTTCAGCTTTAGAATGCAAGAAATAAATCCATGTGAAACGACTATAGTCATCTATAAAGGTTACAAAATACTTGTAATTAGTATGAGAAGTAACAGGTGCCATTCCCCACACATCACTATGTATTATATCAAAAGGTTGGACTACATTTGGTGTATGAGTAGGAAATGGTAGAGTTTTACTTTTGCCAAGCCTACAAGAATTGCAATCAAATTGAACAACATTAAGAGATGGTGATTCTTTATTCCCAAGTAAACTAGAATTTAACAAAGCATGTAATACATTAGAGTTTGGATGTCCGAGTCGTTTATGCCATGCTCGGTAATCAACATGAGCAGAATTACATGTGATAAATGGCAAAGAAAAACATGAAGACAAATGAAATTGGAGTGGAAAGAGACGTCCTACTTTAGGCCCCCTTGCAATCATCTTCCCTGAATGTTGATCCTGCACAATACAACCAGATTTAGAAAATTCAATTTTACAATCTTTATCAACCAACCGACCGATAGAAACAAGATTTGTGGCAAGACCAGGGGAGACAAAAACATTTGTTAGAGAATGAGAAATATCACCGGTCGCCGTGATAGGTAATGGGTTCCCATCAGCTGTATAAATCTTAAGATTTCCAGAATACTTCTTTACATAAGTAAGAAGATCAACATTGTTTGTCATATGATGGGAAGCTCCGGAATCAAAGTACCAAGGAGATGATGTAGAAAGTGGTTTACCTGAAACTCCTAAAACAGAGAATGCTGAAATGATCATTTGTTGAATCATTTCAGGGGTTACAGGTTGAACAGTAGTAGTAGTGGGAGCACTTGAAGAACCAACTGAGGCAGTATATGCTGTTTCAGATTTCTTAGGGGGTCGGGTAGGACATTCCTTGATGATGTGGCCATCATTTTTACAGTAATTGCAGAATTTTTTTGGACAGTTTGAAGCATAATGCCCAAATCCCTTGCAGCAAAAGCACTGAATAGTGGTCATAGCCCTACCTTTTGGCTTACCTTGAGTTGCATAAGCTTCAGGAATGTAGGTAGATTTTTGCTGCTCCATGGTGGCTTGAGTGAGAAGGCGCTGCTCCTCACGAAACAAAGCACTGAGGCATGTATCGGAGGGGACAAGTTTTCAATTCATAAAATTAGACCCGGTGGCTTCAAATTCAGATCTAAGTTTCATAAGAAATTGATCCCTTTTAGTAATTTCATGTATAGCTTGAACAGAAGCAAGACCTTCAGGAGGTAAGCTAGCATAGACTATATCAGAATATTCAGCCCAAAGATTCATGAAACTAGAATAAAAATCAGAAATAGAGAGACATCCCTGTTGGAGAGTGGCTAATTCATGTTCAAGCTGAAATCTACGAGCAGTGTTTTGTTGGCTGTAGAGTTTCTTCAGATAATTCCACATTTCAGCTGCAGTTTTGAAGGGCTGAAGGTTTAAAATATGTGCTCTCTAGGAAGAGAGTAACCACTATTTATACATAAAATACAGCGGCAAGGGTGGGGGTTCGAATCCCATTTGGAACTTGGATGAAAGCATTATTATGAGTCTGTCTAAGGGTCATTTGTGGTCAAGACCCCTTTGTGCGCAGAGTGTACAGCAGTATGATGGGATCCTGAGGCTTGGTGGAGGCACATTCCGCGATTTACATCCTTTAGGGTTCTAGGGCAAGGGTCCTGAGGGTCCTGGATTAGTCTGGTGTAAGCTTGGACACCTGGGTTATAAAAAAAAAAAAAAATAATAAATAAAGTGAGAAAGAAAATTAATGAATATATCTGAATCGAATTTGACCTATTTTGAATTTGATTTATTTCGATCAGGTCCAATCGATTTAGTCAATCTCATTTTTATATTGGCCTAGGTATTTTCAATTTTGTACAGATTGAGCTAGTTGGGGCAAACTATACATAAAATAATTCTTTGAGAATGATTATAGTAAAACCAACTTTCATAATAGTTGATTATAGACAATTTTATTTTGCTTTTGCCAACATTCTGTCATAATTGGAAAAAGGTTGATTTTTGTGTTTGAAAATCCCAAATTTTATTAAATATGAGGTCAAACGCCATAAGAAATCATGAATAATAAAATAGTGAATTTAAGTTTATTGGCCAAATACTTCAAAATCTATCCATACTAATATTAAAAGTGTGAATAATTTAAGCTTTTTTTTTTTTTTTTTTTTTGGCGAACAAAAATGCCCTTATTCAAGTTGTAAAGTATATTAATAAAATATAATTAGACATGAATTTTTCTTAAATTTTCTCATCAAAAAATTGGTAGGAAAATATTTTAAGAAAATTTATAACTTCCTTTCCTCCTAACCAAACACCATACTGGAAAATAAAAATTTACCTTTCTGAAAATTGAATATGGAAGAAAAATAGTAAAATACAGTTTTCCCCCTTAAAGTATGAGGGTGGTATCAGTTACCCCCCTAAAGTGTCAATCGTAACACTTACCCCCCTCTGTTATAGTTTTGTAGTATTTATTCCAAAAATACCCCCACCCCTTTCATAAATAATAATTTCTTTATTACTTTATCAAAATAAAATTTATCTTTATCCCTTTATCCACCAAACAACATTATGTTTTATTTTCTTCATTTCTTTTGTTACCTTCCTTTTTTCGATCTCAAATTATTTTCTTCATTTTCATCTCATTTTTTTTATAAACGAAACAAAAGAAATAAAGAAATTGAAACATAATATTGTTTGGTGGATGGATGGATGAATTCATAATTAATAAAGATTTTATTTTTTGATAAAGAAATGAAGAAATTAAAACATAATATTATTTGGTGTTAAACTTGAATTTTGCGAGAAATAATTTGAAGGAGAATTAATAATTATCACCAAATAAAAACTCAGAAAAATATAAAGAAAAATTTGAGATAGAAATAAAAAAAATTGAAACATAAAATAAAGAAAACAAATTGAAACAGAAATAAAGAAAAAAATGAGATGAAAATAAAGAAAAAATTGAGACCATAAAATCGAAGGAAACAAAAAAATGAAGAAATTAAAAATAATGGTGTTTGGTGGATGAATGGATTCATAATTAATAAAGAGACAATTATATTTTAATAAAGAAATTTATTATTTATGTAAGGGGCGCGGGGGATATCTTTGGAATAAAAACTAGAAAACTATAACAGAGGGGGGTAAGTGTTACAATTGATACTTTAGGGGGGTAACATATACCACCCCCATACTTTAAGGGGGAAACTGTATTTCACCTAAAATAAAAGTATATTCAACAAGATATAATCAAACATGAATTCTTATTATAGTTATTTCCTACATTAACTCCAAAAATTTAGAAATTAACTCTTACATCACTTTTACAATTTCCTTATTCTTCTCCTATAACACATAAAAATAAAAATAAACACTATTACTTTTAATAGTTGCTAAAATAAATATGTAAAATTATTATATGTATTATCAATATGTTGTTAAGTGAAAAATATTATTTGTTTCATTTAAAGATTTAGTACAATATGTCACTCGACTCACTCCTAAAAAAAATCAAATTATTTTAAATATCATAAAGGCTACACACAAAAAAAAAAAAAAAAAAAGGTTAAAGTAGAATCGCAATGAACAAAAATACTTATGACTTAGCGAACTAAGCAATATTTTTTGACATGAGAAACAAAATATGAAGAATATCCAAGAACATGCAATACTTCAAATTTTCATGAAAATCTTTTCGAGAAAAACGTGTGAAATAAGTGAAACAACGGGTGAAAATCAATGAAAATTGGTGAAACCGATAAAATAATTTTTATGTAATTGATGAAAACATGTCAAATAGATCCGGATGAAATTTATGAACATTTGATGAAGTAGGTGAAAAAATGGGTGAAATCGGTACTAAAAAGTACCAGTAAAATCGATAAATCCATGTGAAATCGATGAAAATTCGGGTGCCATTCGTGAAAACATGGGAAAAAAATAAGTGAAATCAGCGAAAAACGGGTGTAAATTTGAAGAATGGGTGAAATTAGTGAAAAAAAGTTAACGGCTGTGAAAACATGTGAAATCAATGAAAATTCAAGTGAATTTGATAAAAAAAAAACATGTGAAATCATTTAAATATAAGTTAAACAGATAAAAATAAGTAAAATCAGTAAAAAGAAAAAAAAAGTTTAACTAGCAAAAACAATGTGAAATTAACCAGTAGAAAATATTTTTTTTGTTTGAACGGGAGAAAACAAAAGAAATCGATGAAAAATAGGAAAAACAATGGACAATAGGTTATAATTGATCAAGAAACGGGTGAATCAATAAAAAATTATAAAACCAGTAAAAGTCAATGAGAATTGAATTAAACTAATGAATTTAATAAGTGAAATTGCTTAGGTCGGTAAAAAATGTCTTTCAAATGATAAGGTAAGAGAAATAATTTGAGATATTTTTAAAAGTAATTGAAGATGTATAATTATTTGAGTTAAAAATTCGGTAAATACATGTGAAATCGGTAAAAAATTGGGTGAATTCGCGAAAAAAATTGGATGACAAATGTGAAACGGTGAAATTTCAGAAAAAATTATGAAATAGGTGAAAAAGGGGTAAAATCGGTGAAAAAAACTAAAGTCAATGAAAACATGTGAAATTGGTGATAATTGGCGGAAATTGGTTAAACTGATAAAAACGAGTGAAATCAATCAAATGAAAAAAGTTCAACCAACAAAAACAAGGCCAAACCATTAGAAAAATGGTTTAAACCGACAAAAACTAAAGAAATCGATGAAAATAACCATGATGAAGTTAATAAATTGAATATCAATCATTAATATATGCTATTTATAACATATTAAAGTTAATTTAATCTGATTTACAACAAAATACCTCTGAAATTAAATAGACACGTACAATGTACATGCACTTTTCTAGTTAGGATAAATGTCCAGAAATGATTTTGAGAGGTCAACATTGATTTTTTATTGAATACAATTCCACGACTTACCAACTCCACCATTTGAATTAGTCATGCATGGGCAAAGGAAAAAACATAGAGAAAAGGAATTAGTTAGGGACAAAATTCGCCCATAACACAATGGACCACCTCTTTTAATCAACTTATATACTAAATTCATTCGAGAAAATTGAATTATGAGTCAGTGTTTCACAAGTTAGTGCACTTACATTATCATTTATTCATTAGTTTATTTTTTCTTGAAGTGAAGATAACACATTATTATATTAATTAGGTCCTCAATTAATCACTACCTAAATTTACTGTATAATAATATCAAATATTAAACAAAAATTTAAATATATTAAAACAAGACAAATTTCTCACTTCTCGTGTTATTTTTATTTAATTTTGTTTGAATTGTGGTTTGAATGATACTCTTTTTCATGTGGATAAATCAATTTGATATGTCTAAATCGGAAATTTCACGTTCAATAATATATTTGCGCTGAAACCAACTTGCTTAAAATATGAAAAGACCTACAAAACAAATCACACGCGTAAGACTAGGCTAGGAGTAATTATGACCCCCCCCCCCCCCCCCCCCCCCGATGCTTAAATAAAATAAAACTTTTAAATGTAACAAAAGATGAGCATTGATTATGAAATAATGATTTTTTCTAGTGTGTGTATTGTGTATACAATAATGATAATGCATTTGTACATATGGTGATGCTAGAGTTTGTGATTGCCCACGACTTGTCCTTATCTTGTTGAGGGTCTTGCTGAGGGTTGATGATTTCCCCCATAGCGCTTAGGTCGTCGATACCGCTCACATGTCAAGTTGCTTGAACTAGGTTGTGATATAATTCCTATCTAGGTCGCAACCCGACTCCAATCTCTGTCTTAATTCCTTTGGAGGATCTAATGATAGTTGCCCTTGGGTCTTATTATTCCGAGCCACACTAAGTCATTCGAGTCTTCAAGAACTTTTGTTCCCAACAAACATCACCAAATGATGTGGATAAATCAATCTAGTGTGTCTAAAATGGAATATCAACGACCTAAAAGCCTACATATAGTACGACTACACACGTTCAAAGTGCCATTCTCCCAACTCGGGTTACTTGTTTTGACCTAGCTTGTGGTTGTACTAAAAACACTCATGCGACCTGCGGCTTAGGTCACTAATACTAAACGTGTGAGGTTGTGATATAACATTTTATCTAGGTTAAGAGTGTTGTACGGTACGTGTCTAAATGATTCGGGGGTCTTAATCCAGTTCATTTTTAATCTCCCCATCACTTTTACATTATTTCAATAAATAAATTCATGTGGCATGTATAACATGCAATATATTATTCTCGTCATGAATGTGATGATTTTAGCCAATGGAATTGTTTCATAGATAATAATGCCAATATATATTTTGGAGAATTCAAATAAATTGGTGGGTCATATACTTGTGTGAATAATGGGGCACAACACTATAGTTTTGGGGCATGATATTGGACATCATATTTGGTTGATAGTAGCTAGTTGGCCTTGCACTATATAAAATTTATTCAAATTCAATGAAAAAGAGATGGTGATGTGGACGGTTTTTGCCTCTAAATTTGTGGCTGAAAATAATTCGGTGAAGAAGATTAACAGAAACACTGTACCTGTCATCAGCATAGTTGCAAAATTTAAAAATTAGGCATTTAATACTGATTCTCATTCACCTAATATGCGTAATGTTCAATTTAAGAATCTCTTCGAAAAAAGAAAAAAAAAACATTTTATCCTACATGAAAATCTTGAATGATTAAGTTACCTCATTCTTTTGGAGAGTGTAAATCACTCGAATGCTTAAAATTTGATGTGAAAGTGAAAATTGTTGCGTGAGAAAACAAAATTACCATTCTTCATTTAAAATAATACAATGGGTAAATAAACTTTATGTCACAGAGAGTAAACTGAATATTATTTAATATTATAGTAATAGATCAAGTCAATGTCAAATTACCCTTGCTGATCTTCGTATGTTCAACTTACTTCTCTGTAATTTTAAAGTTTACCTCCCTATATTTTTATAGAAAATCAAGGCATCCCCGTCATTTTTAAACCTCAAACACTACAACAAAAATAAAAAATAAAAATAAATTTAATGACACAATATTAAGTGATAATATTAAAATTGTCACTTTATACATATATTAAGTGACAATAACTTAAATAGGAGTATTACTTAAAAATGATTTTTAGAAACTTGGAGACAAAAATTGTAAAAATGTTTTCACTATTAACATTTGGTGATACAACAAAAGGGACAACCAACAAATTATCACAAAATCATTGTGACAACATTTATTGTCACTATGTTGTCACAAAATTCAAAGTTGTCACTTGAATGGTGTCACTGATTAGGAAAAGTGACAATTTAAGGTACCATGCATTTATCACTAAATAATAGCTATTAATGACAGTTTAAAAATACTTTTTTTGTTCACTATTGCCCTTGTCACCATTGTTATTGCGACAAAATTAATATTTTTGCCAATGAATACATAAAAAGAGTGACATCTTCCACCTCATTACTTAATATTTTGTCATTAGATACATGATTTTCTTGTAGTGAAAAAGAAATGATTTGACAGAAATACCCTTGTTTATATACTTTGACATATGTTAAACTTAGAATTATTGAACCAATTTGCTCTTTGTGTTATTTTATGTGGATCAATGTACCGCTTAGATATGTATTATTTTATTTGGGTCTGTTATATGAAACTATGAACCAATTTACCTTCCTATATTAATTTATCTTTTATTAGTTTATTCCTTGTGTTATTATATATGTGATATTTTATCATCTTTATAAATTTATGTGGACAAGTTTACCCTGAAGGATAAGTTTGTTTGTTTTTACGCACTTTACCACTCATTAGTGAAGTAATATCCTAAATTAGTCTCTCTATTATATCTTCAGGAGTAGTCAAGTCATACCAAATTATTTTATCCACATATATAATTTTCTATTTCAATATTTTCCAAAAATAAAAAAATACATTTTCTCACTTCTTCAACAACTATATACAAGTTTATAAGTCCTCTAAACTCACACGGTCAAAATTAACAAGTATTTTACATATTTATCATCTATAAGAGACCATGTTCCACTAAGAAAACATAAAATCTAAATATCTTTCAATTGAAGGCTGTATCTACCATTACAAGAGAAATCATCTTTATCATTTGAATGCATTTCTAAGTGATTTTTGATTATATGTTGATCAAATCTCTCTGATAGAAAGAAGTTTTGAAGGGCTTTTAGTTTGTATGCCACTCCAACTTGTGTGCTAAAAATTGCCTTCACTGGTCGATGATCTGATAATTTTGATTCGACCCTTTCGTACATATGTTGTTTCATTCCTTCACCATACCATATTATTCGATCACACCTAAAATTAAAATAAATAAAGCTTCATATTAATAAGGGGAAAAAAATTATATTTGTAATTCTACACGACAGTTTGGTCTCGTGTTTTACGAAAATATACTTTGATCTTAATTTTGTAAAACATTGCATATGCCAAAAAATGCAAAATATTTTCAAAAGTTGGGACCGAAAGTGCGATTTTGTAAAATAGAAGATCAAAAGTGTTGATATCAATCTTGTAGGACTAAAAATGCAATGTTAGACATGTATATGTTCATTTAACTAATTAATTTGAATAAGAGAGAAATTTAATCACCATGCCGGGGCGCGTTTCTTTTGGCCTTTTACGAGCTCTAAACCATAATAATAATCATCCGAATTTGGGTAATATTTGTAAGTAGGAGCAAATTTGATTGTTCCTTCTTGCCATCCTTCAAATACTTGACCTTCCATGAGTTCCATTCTTAGCTAATACATTAATAAATTGCCATAAAATTAACAATAAATTTATATATATTAATTTCATTAAACATGTGAATTAAGTGTAGATTATATATATATTTATCATAGTAATTAGAGTAGAAGTCATACTTGATCATATTCCAACACTGCATTCCACTCTCCTTTGTCTACCAATTGTCTTGTTGCTGACTCAGGCAATGATATTCTGTAATTTAAATCTCCTAGAAAAATCACTCGGCTGCACCAAACCAAATATTTTTAATTAATGAGATTACATATGATATCATGAAGATTGCATTACCTATACAATAAGGCTACTAGACAAAAAAATAAAAATAAATGAGGCTATCAGACATATAATTGAATATCAAACTAAATTATTCGATATTCAATACAAATCACCATTATAAAAGTTATTTTTATCTTGATCTCAATTTGGATATATAAGAAAATACAAAATATATAGTACTATAAAATATCAAATCACTCGAGCTCGACTTAATTAGAACTCCTATATCATCTAATCCTCCAGCCAATTTCAGGTTTCGACCCAATGTTATGCATGTTGGACTACTCGGTATACTAAAATATATATACTCTCCTATATATCCGTGAATTGTTACTTCTTGTTTCTTTCTTGCGTTGTTCCAAAAACAAGACTTTTTATCTTCCTAAACTACTTTTCTTCTTCTCAAAATTACTCTCTTATAAAGTAATTCAACTAATTTACGCACTAGTTTCAAGGGCATAAATGTCAGTATATCAAAACTTTCAGTTTTTTAACTCTTACTTGTAATTCAACGCCCATAACTAAAAGTAGCAAAAAAAAAAGGAACGATTGGTGTATATAAAATATCAAAACTATGCGAGTTTTACTCGATTAAAGCTCCCATGAACTTGATCATCTAACATTCATACCAAATTCTAGCTTAGACACAATATTATGTTGGACTCTACTCGTTTAGACCTCTAATTCAGAAACAAATGTCTAATTTGATCATATAATTCTATTGGAGTCACCACACTGTGTAGGAACTGTACTCGATAGACTCTCGGAGCCGGGTTGTGGTCCACAATCTAGTAAACCAAAAAGTAAATAAAACATTGTACGAGTTAAAATCATATCATGCTATATGTTGGGTACCATGGGTTGATCAAGCCGGCCGAACATATATATCTGAATTAAGAAATTTCATTTTATTGTTCTTGATATCAATTTGAACAACACAAATTAAATTAGCATGCATGGCAATTTGAGTGATCAATTAACGTGTGAAATAGTTAACCAACCGAATAATTAAATCATATTCAAAAGTGGTTTAACCACCAACGGTTGGACTACTAATGAACCTGGTCAAAACATCCAACCCGCTATGAATAATTAGTAAGTGATTAACATAATCTCAACAAGTTGGTGTAATTCGACAGACGGCTTGATTCGATAATGACAGCATTAAACTTATAAAATAACCCATTATTGTTTGATTATGCCATTAATTAAATTGGTTATTGCCCAAGTCCTATTCTGTCGACATAGACTATATACTGATTAATTAAAATCAATTAGGACAGTCTAAACAATGATTATGATTGATTGGATGTACCTATAACGAAAAGATTTTTTGGATGCATGGATTAGGCCAAAACCTCAAACCAAACAACATGAATAATTAATTATGATTAAATGATTAAAAAAAATATTAAATAAAAATAAAAGAAATATTTACTCATGGTTGAGAATTTTTCTGGGAAGATCATTTGAAGGGCCTCTAGGGAAAATTGTCCTTGATAATATTTCAGCTGCATTTGAATTCCGATACCTCTCGTCCCCTTCTTTACCACCCGAGGCGAGATGACTACACACGAAACAAAAGCTAGTTTCTTGTAATTGAAATCGAACCGACACCGAACCCTGTAAAAAAATATTAGAAATTTAATCAAACAACGCCTAAGTAATTATTAATAACTTAATTTCAATATATTTAAGGAAAATTTGCATTATTGATCCAACATGATTGAGTTCTCAGCACTTTCGATCTCATACTTTACAAAACACACATTTGATCCAAATATTTCAATATACAAAAGTACCATATGCGGTGGACAAAAAGTACACAACGTTTTAGAAAATTGGGACCAAACGTATAATTTTGTAAAGTGCAAAAAAAAAAAAAAAAATGGTGTTGATCGAGGGTCCAATCCTGTAAGACTAAATTGTAATTTAGTAAATTATTTTAATTACCTTATTTCCTAAGCAACCCATGATTCCACAGCCAACACATGAAACACTTGGGTTTTGAACAAATGGTTGAAGATTTGTACGAATCCAAACGGAGATTAATATTCCCACCATTTGCTTACTTATGATGCATCTGAAATTATTCTCCTCTTTTATTTGTTTGGTTCTTTCATTTGTTTCTGTCTTGTTTAAGGCTTCTCTAATTAATGAATTCCATTTTGTCGAAATTTTGCTCTTTTCGGTTCCTAGCACACTTGCTGCCCTTAGAGGCACAACTTCTTGAAACCTGATTATGATAAAGCAATTATTTAGAAATTAGATTTTTTAGAAATTAAACGAGTGAATAGCAAATTAACTTGCTGTGTTATTCTAAATAGGCAATTTAACTCTCTGTGATAAAAAAAGGGCAAAATACCTCCCCGTGATATCCTAAATAGGCAATTTAACTCCCTGTATTAAGAAAAATGGCAAAATACCTCCCTGTGTTTTTATAAAACAAGCACATTAGCTCCCTCTAAATTGCTTATTAATTCATATCACATGGAGTTAAATAGCTAATTATTTCATTTCACGGGGAGGTAAATTGCCTATTTTTATATCACAATGAGGTAAATTGCTTATTATTTCATTTCACAGGGAGTTAAATTGTCTATTTTTATTTCACAGGGAGGTAAATTGCCCATTAGACATATCACAGGGAGTTAACTTGCAAAAAACCAGAAATTAAACTAAGCCAAATAAATTAGATTTTATTTATTTATTTTACCACATGGATTAAATTAATCATAAATCTAAAAGAATGAGAAGTTTCAATTTTTGGATCAATCGAAACACATAGTATACTTTCTGCTTTTACATGCACGTTTATTAGATTCACAAATTTTTAAATATTTTTAGAAAAATCTCAAAAATCTCAAATATTAATTTAACTGGTCGAAACATAATAAACTCTTAATCCATGATTTACCCAAACACATAGATGTCGCAAGCGTTGCCGGAGTCTAGCAACTCCTTCATATCGAAATCCTCAGTTGGTGCAACTCCACCAACGTTCCAAGTGCTAACAAAAACCCTAATTTTGATAATAAAAAAGAAGAAGATAATTAATAAATAATCATGGAAATATATTAGTGATTGAGAGAAAATAAAATAGTTTTCTTTTTGGTTAGTACAACGATAATTAATAATTACATCAATATCAGTAAATCTGTTTAATTATAACTAAACTGCACAAAAAATCAAAAGAAAACCCAACTATATAGTGGAGAGAATAAATAATTATCGAAATAAATTAAGTACATAATTATAATATGATCTTACTTGAAATTTGGTGTTTCTTTGACATCATTGCTGAGAGACTTTAGATTCAAAGGAGGTACTGTCAATTCCAGCAAATTAGCTTCATTTGGAAAATCTGCAACAAAATTATTGCTTCCCAATCTCTTTTTCAAGATCTTGCTTGCCACCAACCTTGGCCACATAACCTTCAATTAGTCAGCCATGCAATAATAATTAAGTCAAACATCCAAAAAAGAATATATATATGTATATATGCATGTGTGTGTGTGTGTGTGTGTATGAATATGTAGAGGAGGGGGTGGAAGTTACTTCTCCTTTGCTTCCTGACATAATAATTAATTTGAATGGTTATTAATGATGAAGGTTTTGACAAGAATGAAAGAAGAGGTTAAATACAAATGTCCAATTATGGAGTTAAAAGGAGAATGGAGATAAGAGGGAGCTATAGCCAAATGGAGGGGGAATGCAAGTTGGAATATAATTAGTTAAGTGACGTACGTGGATATATATATATATATATATATAGATTTGGGAACATATGGCCCTATTTGAAAGAGTTTTGACTCGGTTCCGTGGGTCTCGATTTCAAAAAAATAGTTTGAGTTGTTTTTGTGAAACCTTTGAAACCTCGTTTGGTTAGGTTTTGGATGTTCAATTTTGTGGTTTTGAAAAAGCTGAAACTCCACTTGAATTGGGTTTGGGGAAAATAGTAGGTGGTAGGTGCATGTCAAATCAATGTGTTTTTAATATAATTTGTGAGAAAAAAATAGGTTGGGTAGGTGTTAAATCAAAATTTTATAGGTTTCAAGAGTTTGAGTTTGAGTTTCTGAATAGATTTATAATTAGTTCTATGAGTTTTGTCAAGTTCCATTTAAAAGAGTTTCAAGCTCAGTTTCGCGACACCCGCGAAACCGGGCCAGAACCCATCCGCATTATATGTTTCTATACAACTTGTAGCTATGGACCAATTACATTAATCTCAATCTGATCCATATCTTCATTTCGGATCTGGGTCCGACCATAGTACTGTTCGTAGTAGACCTCGACATTGGATAAAAATAGTCAAAGTCATATGAAGTTTGTCTTTGTCTTTGGACCGACTTAATTAGTATCAAATGGTTATTATCGAAAAATCCACAATTTAACCTAACTACGACTTTTGATATCATGTTAATGAGCTAGCACTAATTTTCTGGATTTCTCACAAGCCCAATTTCGGATAACCGATTCATTTACCCATCTGGAAACTATACGCCATCCAATTGTACAAGTGATTATATTTTTTGAATAAAAAAATCAAATTTAAAATTTCATAAGTCAACTTATGCAAGTTTATATAGTCGTAGTCTATCGACAATCACTGCCAAAGCCGAGGCAGCGAGGCTACATACCAAGAGGTCATGAGTTCAATTTCTACCAATGCATGTTACTAGTATTTGACAGTTGTCTATTATTTATAATTCTTTGTACTTAAACAATTATTGAAATAATTTTTGACAAAAAAAAAATAACTTATTGAAAATGGATATATATTTAATTAATAATAATGCAATAGAGTTTATAGCATATAAATAGAATCTATTTGAATATGCATGCGTGGTTGCTCTCTACACCCTTAACAATTAATAAACTAGTTTTTTCTGCGTGTTTGTTGAGCTGATTGGAGGAATTATGAAATTGTTAGCCAATAGAAAAAGAGAAATGTCTTATTCATTTTAAAACTATTCTAATTGTTTGATTGGTTGATTTTGAAAGCAATCTTAATCATATATTAATATTTGTTAATGTATAATATAAAGTAGCATCAAGTGGATCTTTATGCATAAAATAATTTCTTTGAGGAAGAAACTTATGAGCTGTAATGACTCTACAACAGGAAACCACCTTGCTACTTGTCTAGAAAGACATTCATATAATAATAGAAATTATATAAGTTATAGTAATAATACACTGTTGCTGATAGATAATATGACGAATTAATTTTTTTTTGGGAAAGATAACATTCATGAAGTATTAATTAAATCCAAGTATGGCAATTGAGTTTGTTTCATTGTTTAAATTTCATTACAAGTTCTAATTATAATCACTTCATCTTACTATTATTTTCAGTAAAATTTGCTTGTTAAAATTGAGGATTTGATTGTAAGGTTAGTTTAAACTAGTAGTTAAACAACTTACTTTTGTTTGATTTTCAATATGGTTAGTATAAACTAGTTAAAGAACACAACTTTAAGTTTAATTTGTTTGATTTTCTTATTAAACTTGATATTCTATTTGAATTTGATTTAATTTTTAAATGAACTGAGCTTGGACAAATTTTATCGAGCCAAAACGAGTTGATTTTAAAAAAAATTGAAAGGATAGATGTAGTACACCAAACACAAAAGAGTTTTTTGGGATGTATATTCTATCACATTTTGATGTCACACGTATAGTTATTTTGACGTGTGTGAAAATTTAAAATTTATGAGGGTCCACACATAAACTTGTAAGATGCATGGAACCATCATGTGATACCAAAATGTAACACTAAAATGTGATAGATGATCTTTTGTCAAATTCATGTTAATATTCCGACATCAATACAATAAGAAAATATGCCCGACATGCGTGCCTCAAAATGAAGGAAAAAAATAACAATAAAAAATATAAACATACCATCTATTTATATATATATATATATATATATATATATATATATATATACATATAAAAGTACGAGTTCAGAAAATAGAATTTCTTGAATTTGTTGTGAAGACTAATATACCCTTACTTAATTTTTTTTATTATAAATGGCAAAATAGAAAAAAACTTGAAGAAGCATACTTCTACATAAACACTACCACTTGAAAAAATATATCTTAGAGATCATTTCCCTATCGAAATTCCAAAAGTCCATATCCAATCACATAAAAGCTTATTCCATGTAAATGCATAGGCTGATCAACACTAGCCACCACACCATGGCATTAGAATAAGGAATGTTAGTATAGTGAATTAGTGAAGATGATAGAAAATAAATCTAAAAAAAAAAATTTGTGAAATCGATGAAAATTCAGGTGAAATTTATGCAAAATGGATGAAATTGATGATACTTGAATTTTCATGGAGTTCTTTCATGGAATACAGAATCGGTTAATGAAAATTGGTGAAATCAAGAAAAGTCGGTTAAAACATGTGAAAATGATAAACATTTAATTTGGATGAAATTGGTGAACACTTGTAAAGTTGGCAAAAAACGAGTGAAGCCAGTAACAATGCGCCCATGAAATCGATAAATACATACGGAATCGCATAACTTTGGATAAAATTCGTGAAAATCGTACAAGACCGGTGAAATTTGTGAAAAACGGATTAAATTGTTAAAAATGGGTAAAATCAATGAATCAGGGAACAAATGTAAAGTCGGTGAAAACATGTGAAGTCAATGAAATATGAGGTGAAATTGATGGAAAAAACATGTAATAAATCAATGGGAAAACGTATGAAATAGGTAAAAACGAGTGGAATCTATAAAAAGAAATTATAGTTTAACCAGCAAACAGGGTGAA
This sequence comes from Penstemon newberryi var. newberryi, assembly GCA_030819805.1. Classification (NCBI taxonomy): domain Eukaryota; kingdom Viridiplantae; phylum Streptophyta; class Magnoliopsida; order Lamiales; family Plantaginaceae; genus Penstemon; species Penstemon newberryi. Next base: position 73,924,735 of record JAUALY010000001.1, on the reverse strand, counting down.
ACCGGTAAAACAAAAGAAATCTACAAAAAATGGGAAAAACAATTAATGTGGAATAAACCGATAAAAGAACGGGTAAATCGAATAAAAATATATATTAAAACGTTGCAAAATGAATGAAATCGGTAAAAAGACGTGTTAAACCCGTGAAAAATGGATCAAATATGTGAAACTGGCTTAGGTATGTAAACAAATGCATTTCAAATGACATGATATTATTTCAAAGGGATTTTTGCACGTCACCCCCCAAAAAAGTTCCATTTTCGCACTTTCCCCCCTATAATTGAAAAAACATGACAGTGCCCCCTATAAGTTGATAAATGAGTGCACTTTGCCCCCTAGTCATTTTTAAGTAATTTTCAAAGGGTAAAAACGTCACTCAGGGGGTTTTCTGCAATAACAAACAACTTTAAGGGGATTAAGTGCACAAAATTTTAAAATATCCAAATGTGACTTGCAATTTAAAAAAATAAAAAATATTTAGTTATATTTTTATACGAAAATTCAAATTTAAAAAAATGAAATTTTCATTAGTCCTAATTATTTATTTATTTTTGTTACAAATAAATCATCTCTATTCTAAAAATGTTTTAATCAAATCAAAGAAGTTTGAAAGTAAAACAATTAAAATAAAAAATATGTTATAAGACTAAAATTAGATTACGATGTGATTTATCAAGGTAAAGAATTCTATGAAAATTTGCTTTGAAGTGTTAATATTTTAATAACTTAAATTAATAATATTTTGTGCACTTAGCCCCCCAAAAGATTAAAATTATTGCACTAAACCCCAAATTTACATTTCTGCCTTTTGAAATCCAACAAATTATTGACCAGGGGGCAAAGTGCACTCACTTATCAACTTCTAGGGGGTACTGTCATGTTTTTTCAATCATAGGGGGGAAAGTGCGAAAATGAAACTTTTTTGGGGGGTGACGTGCAAAAATCCCTATTTCAAATTAAAACAAATAAATAGTGTTCTTAAAATAGTGCTTTTTAAATGAAAACTACTATAATGGAATGAACTAAATAATTTTGTTATGATCTTATTTTAGAAAAAAATTTATAAGATCTTAAGAACAAATCAATCATCATTTTATATTTGATTACAATAATTTAAAGTCATCAATTTTTTGATGAAATAATAATTTTAATAATAATTAAATTGAATATTAGTCATTAATTTGTGATATTTTATGACACGACAAAGTTAATTTTACTATAATTTGTAAAATTTACTAATGAAATTAATTGTACGTGTTAAAGAAAAAATGCTTATGACCTAGCTAATTACATAATTTTTCTTTGGCTAGAGAGACAAAATATAAACAAAATTCAAGAATATCAAGACATGAATAACCTCGAATATAAATATTAGTAAAGTTGGTGAAAACACTTGTGAAACCGGTAAAACAAAAATTGTAAAATTCGTGAAAAACTTATGAAATTGGTGATACTCGAATTTTCATGGAGTTATTTTCATGAAAATAGGTGAAATCGATTAATGAAAATCGATTAATGAAAATCGATAAAAGTCGGTTAAAACATGTGAAAATGATAAAAAAAATTGGTGAAATTGGTGAACACTGGAAAAGTTGGTGGAAACGAGTGAACCTGGTAAAAATGAGCCTATAAAATCAATAAATATATATGAAATCGAATAACTTTGGATGAAATTTGTGAAAAATGGATGAGATCGGTGACATTAGTGAAAAACGGATGCAATCGTTAAAAATGGGTGAAATCAGTGAATCGGGGAACAAAGGTGAAGTCGGTGAAAACATGCGAAATCAATTAAATATGAGGTGAAATTGGTGAATAAACATGTAAATCGGTGGCAAAACGGGTGAAAACTGTAAAAAGAAAAAAAAATAGTTCAACCAACTAAAACAGGGTGAAACCAGTAAAAAATGGTTTAAATCGGAAAAAATAAAAGAAATCAACGAAAAATTGAAAAAAATAATGAAAGTAGGTTAATTTTGATATCAAAAAGGTCCTTTTCAAGTTTGAATTTGTTCATTTGGAATATGGGTAAAGAACGGGTAAAAATTATGGCAAAATTATTTCCACAATGCGGTAAACATGACAAGAACATTAAATAGAGAGTGCATGGAAATTTAGTTAATATTCACTTAACTTAATTTATCGATTAATATTTTCTTGGCTATCCATATTTGTTGTCTAAATAACTTATATATAGATTGGAATATGTTTGCTTGTTTTTATTTTTTGGCTATAAAAAATATTTGGGGTATAAACAAAATCAAATTAAGATTCTGTTTAGATCTTTAATTCTATGAAAGAAAATAATTAAAAGAAGTACCAATATATCATACCATATATGTTAATTCTCACCTTTGTAATATATATATATATATATATATATATATATATGCTCCTAGTATAAATAATTCTTACATTTTTATGTGCACCGGACCACCGCTTTCCCGACATTGCTATATATGGAGCGAATATGGATCTAGACTGATCCGATCCGTTACATATTCGTATTCGATATATATTACTATATGTTGTTTATATATTATGTATTTAAACCAAAATAAAAATAAAACTATTTATGTTCCACTAAAATCTTTTACTAAATTAAAAATAATCTTAAAAAGAAATGCACGAGAGATGTTGTTGGATTGACCTGATAACTAATTGGACCTACAACATATTAGTTTATGCTATTTAATAAGAAAAATCAAAACCCTAACCATTCATCCTTATATTTTTGTCTTATCTTCCATTTCTCAATATTGAGTTTTTTTCTTCTTGGTCCCAGTTTATATCTTTTTTACCTATATTTTTGTTTATTCCTTTTGTTCTAATTTTAATCGTTTATATTTGCCCACCATATTCCATCTTCTACAATTTTCAGGCAATAGTTTCGATGAAATAAGTAAAATATTACATTTTTAATTCATGATTGTAGAAACTGCAAGAGATTTGGAGAAAAACGGAAAGAAATTTTTTTTATTGTTAAATGTGCTAACGGGATCCGGATAGAAAAAATGGAAATCGGACTCGGATCCGGATATGCCCTGATCCGGTCCGAATCCAACCCATTGACAGTCCTACATGAAATATTAATTAAGTCCAACAGAAAAACTATAAACTAAAAGTTAAAAGTTTATTCTACTGACTGTCTTGCTCTCTTGACAAAGTTAAAGCCCCATAATTTTAGAGGTCTTCGGGTTCCAATCTCCCCTAAAGATATGGATATATTTAATTTTAATATATTCTTTGTATTTTGTCAGTGTATTTAAATTTTTTTTTATAATAATCATGTACTGACTATTATTACAAAAAAAAAAAAAAAAAAAAAAAAAAAGAAACACACACAATCTAATAGAAATTAGCCAATACAATTCTCATAAATAATAAATTTTAAACTTATAATAGAAAGTCTAACTTAATATGTGACCTAGTCATTAAAAATATTTTTAAATGTAAATAACGATATTGTGAATTTTTTAAACTAGTATCCCGTTGAAAACCAGAAACAATTACATGATGGGCCTATTTCTATCTTTATATATTTTCTGTACAAAGTGTGAAGACTTAAAGTAAAGGAAATGGGCCTCTGCTCCTTACAATGCTATGATGGGCCATTAAACTGTTATATTATGCATTTCCGCAGTTCCTCGGCCCACTTTTGTTTGTTGAAGTTCACTTGAAGCATATTTAGTACTGGAAATTCAGAGGGTTCGTTTGTTTGGTTTTCGAAGACTACTTTTAAAAAAAAAAAAAAAAATTAGAGAATCTTTGAGATGTCCTCGATTTTGTTTATTAGATATATTTAAATTTTCATGTGACACTTCCTAAAAACCTAAACAGACATAGTCAAATCATTTGTTGCCACATTTTTCAAAAAGTTAATGGCAATTTATTTGCCTGCGATATTAATAATTTTTAATTTATCTCTCTGTAATTTGAAAAAGAACAATTTACTCCTAATAATTTGATAAAAATTTCACATCGTTTTCTTGATATTTTTATATGTGGCACTTTATCCCCACTTTGCTATGATAAAGTAGTAGTCTATCCTCATGTGTTATAATAAATGTGGCGATTTACATCCCTATGTTACAAAAATACTTTTCATATCCACTCTCATTTTCGGAAAGTGAGTTACACTTTCTGACTGAATGAGATAAATTGCTTCTTTAAAATTTTCACAGGGATAAATTGCTATTTCCAAATTAAAAGGGGATAAATTTCATAGGGGATAAAGTGGCATTAGCTCATTTTCAAAATGTAGAGGTAAAGTGATGTTTACATTGTTAATAAAGTAAAATGACTTATTATAAACTTTTTTTACCCTTTAATTATCTGGATATATTCTTCTTGATATAATTTTGCCATCTGTTTGTTGATAAAAAAAAAAAAAAAAAAAAAAAAAGGGAAGAAGAAGAATGGAATAAAATAAAGAAAAGTTTTTCTCTCTTTTCTCTTTATAAAATAAATAGAGGAGAAATTAAAGAAAAAGTTGGTTGAATGATATGATTTGTATGACCCACAATATTAAAAGCCAAATAATTACTAAAACCATGAGGATGGAGAAACAGTTGGAAACCATGTAAGAAGAAAAACGAAAAAAGGGAAAGTTGTTCAGTTTGAATTTGTACTGTTTGTCTTGTCTTGTCTGTCTCTTAACCAAGTCAAGTAGTACTACTTGTACACCACGCGCGATTGCCATTGCATTCCCTTTAAATATATATATGTTAAAAAATAATGTTAATACGAACGAATTTAAATTTTAAATTTCTCTTATTGAAATTAATATTTTTGAATTCGAATAAATTGTTAAATAATGTTAATACGAACGAATTTTAGCTAATAGAGCATCAATTCAACTCAGTGTTTGATGTTTTAAGTAAATATGTAATGTTTTCTTTTAAATTTACTGAATCGAGTTCGAATCGAACTTTAGTTACTAAAATTGATAAACATTGTTCAGATGAGATATCACATTTTAATTAACGGAGTTGTTTACTCAACACATCTCGTATTTCATGAAATTGTAGTTTTTTATCCCAATGGTTAGTCATAATCATTGACATCAAAAGTATAAAATTGAGACAAAAACCAAATACTAAATAAAGACTATTTTATGGGTCAAATCCAAAACATGTAAAAATATTAGGACAAAATGGCCTATTTGGAAGGGTTTTGACTCGGTTTCAAAAAAATGATTTGGGTGGTTTCGGTGAAACCTTTGAAACCTCATTTGATTAGATTTTGGATGTTGGGTTTTGTGGTTTTGAAAAAGCTGATTTGAATGTTGGGGTTTAGGAAAAAAAATAGGTAGTAGTTGTCAAAATCATGTCTTTTTTTATAGAGTTTGAGAAAAAAAATAAATGGTATGTGTCAAATCAATATTATATAGGTTTCATGAGTTTGTGATGAGTTTAATGGATTTTGTTAAACTCCATTTGTAAGAGGTTTGTCTCCGTTTTGCGAGACGAGCGATAAACTAGAAGTGACTTTAAAAAGAATAGAACTTATAGGTGGGATCAACGAATATGTCCTTAAAAAAATAACATAGACTAATAATGCAATTTTACCATATTAAATTTATTGATTTGAATTCAAACGAACTAGCTTTTAGGTAATTTAGTTGAATTTTCTATTTTTAAGTGCAACAAATCTTAATTAGTTGCAGTCTTGGAAGGCAGATTTTCAAATAAAATCTTCTCTTTCCATGCAATATTGCAATTGAAACATGTTAACATGCAATAATTTAGTCCCCCACTTTACCCACCCCGGCCCCACTTAAAAATCACACAAAATTAATTAATTAAATAAAATAATAAAATCCCGAATCCCAAAAAAAAAAACAAAATCAATCAATCTCTGGTGTCTGTTGACTGACTCTTATCTTTACAAAAAATCATCTGATTTAATTTTGTCACTTTATTTGTCTTTTATTTATTCCATTCCATTCCATTTGTTTTGAGAAATTTTCACAGCATTGGAGTTCTCAACGCAGACATGTCGTCTCAAATATGTACGCACACTTTTTTCTTTTTCCTTCTTAATTTCTTCTTCATTAATTTCTCCTCAATAATACTCTATTTGCAACATAAATTAATTATTAATTATTAAATTTTTTTGTGCTAGTAGATATGGAGGAGAGTACGGATAATGGGCCAGCTACAATATTTGATGAAGGTGATAATTATTATGACGATTTCTCAACGGGTTATTTAGAAGATGTTTTGTTTGAGTCCTTCAATTCTAAGCGAAGAAGAGTTCTTTTGTTTGCTCAAGACACCAAAGATAATAATAATATTCATCATCATCACTTGGACAATTCAATCGAGGTATATATATATATACACAAAGTGATTTAAACTCTTTTTTTTTTTGCATGTACAAGTATAATGTTCATAATCAATGGGTAAATTTTAGTTTAACTCCTCGCGATAAAAAAAGAAAAAAGAAAAAAGAAAATAGACATTAAGTACACTATCATCGTACACGATTGTCAATAATCTTATATTTAGTTAGTTAGTCAATTGGCAATGTCCCTTTTTTCTTCTTAAGAAAATTGACCATATCCTCACTATATACGTGGTCATTTCAGTCTACAACTGAATTATGATATTTAAAAATATTGTCGACATTTTTTATATTTTGGTGGTATGTGATAGTAAAAAGCGAACTTAGCACAATGAGAATTTTTTAAAACGAAAATACATAACTCATGATGATTTTGCATTTCACTCGTATATAATTCATCGTTTTGAAAACTAACGTACATAATTTGGTAATTGAATTTTATATGTTTTTGTATATATTTGATGCAGAAGAATTGCTGGACTTCAAATTTAATCCAGAATTGGTGCGGAAACTTTGAAAACTTGAGCCAAATAACAAAGTCATGTGACACAAATTCAGGCAAGTATATAATTTTTTATAATTACTTTCTAATTAATTATTATTAAGTTGATCATAAGAATATTAAATAAATAAATAATTAATTTCTTTGATTTGGACAGACCTCATGAACAAAAAAATTGATCAAGGGGAAATATTCTCAATGTACAACGATTATTCAAATTGGTCACCATCTAATTCTTGCAAATTGGAATCAACTGCAAGTACTGCTCATGAGTGGACAACACCTGATGATGAGGGAACCCTAATTAGCTCAGACCCTGTATTCTCTTCTGGTACATTTAATTAATTTCTAAAGTTTCTTTTTTTTTTTAATTAATTACTATTATTAATATTTCCTCGTTAAAAGCTGCAAATTGGAATTGGGATTGACCAAAACGCACTAAAATAAGTCTACTTTACTTTTATTAGAAAAGGAGAGAGAATTCCTTAATTAATTAATCCTTTTAGCTCAAGCTAAGTGACTTAATTAATTTCGTACTAAGATCTTCAAATAATGTTGCATTTCTTAAAATAAAAGGTTCAATTTTCAATAGATTGTTTTAGTAACAAAATGTTAAATGACATTAAATTTATAACTATTTACATATATTAAGCGATTATATATAGTTTAAATTTTATAACTACAAGACTATCTCTAGTGAAGGAAGCCTAATTATTTAAGACTCAAACACACACAAAAAAAATGGGCCTGTTTGTTTGGTGTTTGGGAAAGTAGTTTGGGAGAGTAGTGGAGTTTTGTGAAATAATCTCGATTTGCGTAATATTGTTTGTTTGAGTTTTGAGAGAGTGGTTTGAGAAATAAAATATGTGTAGGTGAAAGATATGTAAGACTTTATGTCAAATCATGTTTGTTATGTGAGATAAATTGTGTAAGAGATAGGGTTACTTTATGTCAAATCAGAGTAGAGTTTGTATAGGTTTTGTTTAGAGATGTTAAGTGATATATATTAAATGATTCATCTCTCTAATAGCTTAAGCTTTTAGATGAGTTGGTTATTCAATAAGAGATAAGAAAAATTGTTATTTGTTTGGCTTTTGAGAGAGTAGTTTGAGAAAATTGAGAGGTGAAAAATTTATTTCAGAAAGTAGAAAACATGTTTGTTTGGCATTTCCCAAACACGAAATAATTTTGGGAAACGCCAAACAAACAGGCCCAATGTATTCTTAAAGCTAAATTTATTTCGTAAGTGAGCAAGGTGATTTTGTATTTTTAATAGAACATGAAAGTTATTGCAATATTTAAATATTAAGTGAACCGTGACGTATTGGCATTTTGTTGTTGTGTAATTGTCATTTTATTTACAAATTTTAAAGAATGCTCTCACTTATAGATAGTGAAATTACTCATTGTGAGTTGGAGTGGGAGCAAGTGAAAATAAAACTAACATAAGGATTATTTTACTAATAAAAATAATAAAGGAATTTTTTCAATTAAGCAAAACACATGAGGTGGGATGTTTCATGTGTCCAAATACCTTGATATTTTTTTCACAAGACATAATAAAATTATCATTTATTTTATTGTTAATAATACACTGATCATTAATTTATTATATTGTCACTACTACATTGATCTTTTGCAATAGGTGTATTGAATTGCTAAATCTTATCTCAAGTTAATTAGTAAATTCAAATTGCATACCCTTTAGAATTAACTTGCATCACTAACTATGTTTCATGCAAGATCTTTCAAGATTAATTACATTGCTAATTAATTATATTTTGACTTATTTTAATATTTCAGGGGTTAACAAGAAAAATAGAAAAAAGAGAGTCTTGACCAAAGTGGTATATCCGTTTGCCCTAGTGAAGCCAGGAGGATTTGAAGGGGACGCGACGTTGAAAGACATAAATGAGAGAATTCTAATGCCGCCTACGAGGCCGGTGCGCCACCCGGTGGGCGACTTTGCTTGCCGGCCATTCGAACGAGCTGCTGGTTTGTCCGGAAAGGCTGTGGTGGCTTTCACAAGAATTCATACACAAGGGAGAAGAGGCACAATAACAATTATTAGAACTAGAGGTTGAGAAATCAATATATAGTAATATATATTAAGATAATAAATTTAATATTTTCTATGTAAAATTCATGCATATTTGGGATATTGTATATAGAGAGTATAAAACAAAGGTATGTGTGTATGTTGTTGTTTGTTAATTTGGATAAGCATAATTTAGCTTGGCGAGTTCTTAATTTTCTCAATGAGTTCTTTTTGGTCGAATAGAAATTTGGTAGGTCACATGTCATTTTGGTTATGATGAATATTTTAATAATATTAATGTGTGTTGAATTTGAATTAGTGCATGATTATGTGGTCCACATGACCATACATAAGTTCTAATCATGATTTTCAAATTTCTAACATGAACATGTAGACAATTTAATTTGAACAATGTATATATATTCATGTTTGTTTGATTTTTCTATTGATCCGTTTGAATTTTGTATAAGTATTTCAGAAAAAAATTATTGAACAAAATACGAGTTGAACTCGAATAACCTAAGTAATTACTATATTTTATAAATTACTCCATTAAATTGCAAGTTAAAATAAGTATAATCTACATAAATTTATGGTGGACCACACGAAATATGAAGTTGATTTCCCATGTCTCTTACCAGCATGACATTTGAGCATTGATTATATATAAATCGTGGCAATAATTGATGTGGGTCGTCTATGAATCAAAATGATTGCAATCTTCACGATAATGGGAAAGATTTTCCTAATCTAGGAAAAGGATTCCCTAATTAGAATAACATTAAATTTACCTATGAAATTCCCAACCATTCATTTCCCTGAAACATTAATTACATTTATAATTGTAAATTAATTAGGTGGTGTACTTTTGTCGTTTGAGCACAAAGTCAAGTATCTACCATGTTGTTTTTATTCATAGGTCAACAAGGGTAGTTAAAAGCATTTGAGAAAAATGAGAAAAAAAAAAAGAAAAAAAAGGCATATTTCATTCTTGGGTACTCAAATTATCCGTGAGATTTAATGTGGTTACACTAACTGCCCTCTTCCATGTTTAAAAAATTGTAACATGGAGGGTGGTAAATATAATTACATTAAAGCTCAGGGATAATTTGAGTACATTTTTCTTTATTCTTAATTGGCAAAAAATGCTTATATATTATTTTTAGAAAATTGCACAAAATATTCATGAAGTTTAGTGTAATCACACATAACATATGCATGTTTGAAAATTACACAAACTATCTTGAAAGTATTAAAGTCATTACATTTACCTCTTTATGGCGATAATTTATGAAGGTACATGCTGATGTAAAAAAAAATTATTCCAGAAATACCCCTGCAAGGATTTTTCTTAATTTATTAAAATTACCCCTCAGGTTTGAAGTACTATTCTTATTTGGAAAATTGTTCAAACTACCCCTAAGGTATTGAATTCACTACTGTTTTCATCTTATTGCGTTAATTTCTAACAGTGAATGATGATATCATAAAAATAATTATTCCACAAAAACCTCTTATATGATTTATGATTTATCTAACATTTTTAACTATTAAAAAAACTCGTCTCCACCTCCCACACCACTACCTGTCATCACCCACTCCTCTAGTTTCCCTTCCCTTCCCACTTCTTCGCCTTCAATGAGAGATGGCAACCCTCCGCGACCGTATCGATCGTCGAGGGCTCTCGATGCACGAAAGGGGAGCACATGATAGGGCTGGGGTGAGGTGGGTTTTGTGCCGGTGCTAGGGAGAGCAGTTAGGGGTTGGGGACGACAAATATTTTTATTTAAATTTTATATATTTATTTATTAAAAATATAAAATATATAATTTTTAGTTTTAAAAATAAATTTTATTGAAATCTAAATATTTATATTTATTTAAGTTGGAAAATAATTTATTTATTTTAATTTAAAATTCGATATGTTTAATTTATATGTTGTAGTTTCAAAGAGGAATATATACATTTAAGTAAAAAAAAAATTGTTAACAAAGTGTTTTTTTAGTTTATTTTGTCAAACTATGTTAAGAATATTATTTGAATTTTTGTCACTTAAAAATTATAATATAATTATTTTATATGTTAATATGTTTAGATCAATTATTTAAAATTAATGAAATTTAAATGTATTAATATCAATAATTGAGAGAATTACTCAAAGGGATTATTGCATTTTTTTGCGCCACAACTTATGCTCGCGTCATTTCTACCCCATATCGGGCTGACAAATTTCCTGACAGTTTTAATTCACATTGCAGTCCAATTTCAAAATTGACCCAAACAAAACCACGTGCCGGACCATGTACCTCTCTTAGTTTGAGGATTATGACCAATTCAACAAAAATTGAAAAACAAAATTATTTCTTCAACATTTCACTACCTCCGCCACACCACCACTACCACCACCACCTCCTAAAATATAATCTTTTTTGATGAAACGATAATGAAATCATTACATCAATTAATATATCAGAAATTCTACTAAAATCTATATATTCGATGACTCTATCAAATTAAAGATGAGTCATTTATGAATACTAATATTAAATAGAGTGATACCCACGTCATTAGAACATACATAAATATTTATCACAAATTATTTTGACACTAATGTTGGAGTTGATTTAAGTTCAACCCAAGATGACCACTTACGTATAAAATTGGAAAGTGTGTGTGAGAGAGAGATAGGTAAGAATAAAGGAAACATTTCTTTTAATTTGATCAGAAGAAGTCAGGCACAGAGAAAGCATATGATGTCACGGGGGGGAACAAGAATAAGATCCAAGTGCAGACATTCTATTTATATATGTTCTATCTTCAATTATTTTATACCCTGCAGCTAATATGTACATGCACACTCGTGCTTGATCCATCACGCCTTAATCAACTTTTTGTTGCATTTGAATAGTAGTAGTGTGTGGAATGTGGATCATTTTTCAATTATTTTCTTTTGTTTTTTATGTGGGTGTGCTCAATTATCTTTTATAGGTCTACGTAAATCAATATGAATTTGAAAATTCATTAGAAAAAAATTAGTGGTCCGATCTGTTTTCTCAATTTTGAAATAAGAAAAATGAGTATTTACGGGTTTTGAGAAACCAGGAAACCCACCGAAGAAAAATAAGGCTGGATTTCAGGTATTATAAGCACGAACTAAAGCTCAACCCTTCATAACAAGAAAATACAAAATGCAATAAAAGATATTTAAAGAAAAAGAAGAAAAATAAATCTATTTTCCAAATTCCTAATTATTTGGCCGTGCAGTAAGTAATCTTCCTCCTCAAATTGAAATCGTTGCAATCGAATGTCTAGCCCTTCAATCATTCCTCTCAGTTCGTCATTCTTTTCGCCGGCTCGACCCACTTGGCCTCCACCATCTAGACGTCATGTCTTGCGTAAAGAAAACAAATATTCTACGGTTTTCTGGCATAAAATGATATGTTTACTATGTTTTACGAAAATAGAACTCGAAATCTCGAATTAAGTCCGAACTGACAAATTCGAGGTGAATTCAAGTAAACAAACTTAAATAGATAAATCGGCTACCCACCAAAATTACCCTAAACCAAAAATAGTTCCGTATTTGCCCAAAATCCGCAATAGACCGGACTACCAAACTCTCATCACCATTAGTTGTACAAAAATTCATTTTAGTAAATTAATTTTTTACAATAACAGATTTTTGTACAAGTCGAAATTGATTTCATAAAATAAAGGTTGACTAAAACTAAATATTTTTACTTTTAATAGTTGTTATTTTCTGTTATTGTTGTTTCAACAATTAAAACAAAATGAAATAATTTTAGTTTAAATTACCACACTTTTCTTACACGTATTTTTCTCTCTAGAACCCCAACGTCTAAACTACATCTAACTATTCTTTTTAGGGGAAAAAAAAAAAAAAAACCCTATTATTTTAACAATATTTTACTCTCAATATATCAAATAAAATGCACTGCATTTAGTAGGAAAATCTCCAAAACATTGATCGAAATCTAAAACAACGAAATCGATCCAAAGAGGGATTCGAGATAATAAAATACCTGAAGGAGAAATCTCTGGCACTACAGCTACTAAAGTTGCTTGAACAAATAGCTCATGATAAGAAATTAATGGCAACCCTTCTTTCTTACATTGATTTAGCATCGTTGATACTCATTCTTTTTCTTATTACATTATATACTACATCCAAATATTTTCTAGAATGCATGATCAAATTAAATTACAATTCAGGCGCAGTGGAAAACCAAACATAGTTTTCTAGAATGCCTGATAAAATATCTCCAGGTTCAATAAACAAAGGCGAATTGATCGTGGAAGGGTAATAGAACAAGCAAATATAGCACAACAATAGTAATACATGATCTTCAAGAATCTTGGTGAAAAGACAACCTGCTTGGTGAGTCGATTCTAATGATATGTTCATCCTCACAGCCAGAATCATCACTCGACTCGTTTCTTGTTGCATTACTTTCAGCTAGAAGTGACCCATTGTTTTCTTGTTTATTCTCTTGCATATCAAGATTCTTTCTCAATGTAGTGGAACCTTCTGATTTAACTGAGAACATGGGACGTGGATGTGGGTGTATTGAATGGATTTTTGGGCATGACTTACTATGAGATGGCTTTACTGCTACTTCTCTCCTTGGGAAGCTGCGGGGACGCCGCCTTCCCATGTTTATCTGATGATTAATGACATTGTCAACAACTTAATGTCAGCAGTCAGATTTTCAACAATAAGGGTACACAAAGGGCCACAAAACAACTCTGTTTTTATATATGTACGAAAAAAATGAATTGCATGAAATTTATTTATTAGGACAAAAAAACTAAAATATAAAATTTTGGGGACCTCCTAGAACAGGAACCCAAAAGCTAAGTACTTAAGGTGCTCAACGTTGTGGTAATATTTTGGACATACATAAACTATAATAAAGAAGAAAAGATAAGAGTTAACTTACCATGCTACCAAAGATGCTTAGCTGCATTGCCCTGGAAGACAAATTGTTTTCTTGTTGACCTGTTGCGTCTCTATCGTGATGTGTAGACTTGAAAAGTTGTTCGGGCCAACTCATTAGTCCACCATGTTCTCTTACAAAAGATCGGGCGGGGTGATCAGTGGAATGTGATATGACTGAAGATGACCTTTTCCGAAGGGTTCTCCCAGCCTCAAATCCAGCGACATCAAATATGAATACTCTAGCCCTTGTCTCAACTTGATACAAGGACACTTGCTGAGAGAAACTTCCTGCTCTGGCACCTAGAATATGAATGCAAAAGTTGTAAAAGTGAACAGGACCTGAAGAGAGAATGCTTTAAGAAAAGTACTAACATTTAAAGATGCTAAGATGTCCAATGAAATCACATTGTTCATCTTTCTTATCCTTTTTGGATTGAGATAAAAGGCTTCGATTGGCACTACTAGAGATCAAATAGATTTCGAACAAAAATCTGAAAGACATATTTCACGAGAAAATGTATCCCTATAGTTTCCTACTTCGGGATGAATTTAACTAAGAGAATTTAGTAAAATACTATGGTCATACAATTAAAACAGGTGAAGTGCAGTAGGAAAAATAAATGGAAAAGGAAAACGAGAATCATTGGTAAACCTCCACTTTCTTAACTAAGTATAAGCTTCATCACAATTTATTAAAAATACTACCACTGCAAGAAATTAATAAACTAGTCAATCGATGATCGTCTCCTAAGAAATTAACATATCTAAATGTACACAAAAGATGGCATCAAAATATCAAGGAGGACATCAATGTCAAGCATATAATACAAAAAGAAAAGCATATAAAATGTAGCAGCATCTAGTGTACAGTTAGTAATATGTGAAAATGTTTAAGGCAAGTATCTTTACTAGCAAAACATATAACTGATAAGTGACAAGTAGAGTACCCAATGTTTCAGATCGGCGAAAACTTTGATCAACATGTGGCAAAATTGCTGCAGGAGCTGTAAGAAGATCTCCTTCTTGACCACCTTGCACTTTAATGAATCCTTCTAATAAGAAACCAACAGAATGATGAAGTAATTCAAAACTCTCGCCCCTTATGTAAATATTCATTGATGATCTTTCTGCAATAAGTGATCTTAATTCTTGCATTGTCACTTTCTCAAACATTTGAGGAAGCAAGAGTTTGGCAATAACAATGACACTTTCCTGCAGACAATAGCATGTTGGACTTATAGGGATGATTTTGTAAGTATGATTGACCACCCAAACTATGCAGAATATAGCATGCCAATGAAGGGAATATTCGAGATTAATATACTAGCTAAAAAAATACAAACAGCATACCCTCCAAAAGAAATCTTCCACTTCAGGATTAGATCCCAATGCAGAAAGTATCTTCTCAGTTTCAATAAAGAAGCAGCGTACCAAAGAGTCAGTGATGATATCGCAGATATAAGCCTTTTGAGCAAGAACTTCATACAAGCCCAAAGTACTTCCATGAGTAAAAGTTGGGTGCAGTGTAGGCTTACAGCTTACATTTTTACTGGACCACTGCCAAACAGAAAATTTCAATTATGACATTCGGATATTCCCCATTAACAGATGAAGATGTCAAATGCAAGAACATAGTAAATGTTGTAGGAAAAAAGTACATAATTGCCACAAACCTTCACTACTCCATTCGATATTAACCAGATGCCAGCTGGCTTGGATCCCTCCCGAAAAAGTGTTGCTCCAGATAGTTTCAGTGTTTCTTTGGGACATCCTACCAGTTTCTCACGCACCGTGAGAGGCAGGGCTCCCAGTAAAGGATTTGCATTTATTAAATCACGTATTTTCGGAAGTTTTACTAAAGGTGGATTTCTTAGGAGCTTTTTCATGTCAGTCTGCATATAAGTTCACATTTTATCTTCAGTATGACTTCAAACTGATGACACTTAGATGAAGACAAGTATAAACATACATCACCCTAATTTACCTGGACAGCATCATGAAGATGACTCATCTCTTTTTCTTCTAATAGACCAATCTTCGCAAGATTATGAACATAATCAATCAAATGATTCAGTACAGAATATGTGACTTGTCTTGTTTTCACAACATGCAGCACCTGAACATATTAACTACTCTGAATATCCTTGAGCATATAGTCACCAATAGAGGTTCAGAATAATAGTCAACATACCTGGGGAAACGAAACACGGACATTTTCTAGAAATTTTCTTGCTTCCTCACCTTCCTGTTCACTTTCCCTAATTACAATGGATGAACCCTCACTGTCTCCTAAAGTGATCATAATGCATATATAAGAAATTTAATACAAGAAATTGTTTTTTCAGAACACCTGAATTGGCAAACACGTTGAAAGTCTAAACATGCTTATCCCAACTTAAGAAGGAAGGAAAAAAAAGATAGGGCTCACATTTGATTGTTCCATTTTGATTTAGAAGGATACTTTTTATGAGTTAAAGAAGCACATGCTTATTATTATAAAAAATAAAAATAAATAAAAAGCACATGTTTATGGTGTCTTAAGAATTTGAAAAATGGGACATTATTCGTAGACATCCCAGAAAGGAAATACGAACATTCAATTGTGGATAGATTAACATATTACAAACAAAAAATTTCCTAGTATGGCCTTTGCTTGTTAAGGAAATATGAAATCCAAATCTTAAAACTGTTATAAAATGAAGCTGAATCGTCCGACTAAACAAAACATCAGAAAATAATACCAAAAATTTCTGGATAAAGTGTTTACCAGTACCACTACCTATTACTTGGAAACTCGACATCACATTCTAACATAATTTCTAGTCAAAAACCAAAAGAGCTGATTCTCGAAAGAGTAATGTTCTGGTAGTTGATGACATTCATTAAGTTAAATGTCTTTAATATTACCAAGAACCTTACTTAAATAGAAAAATTCTGTGTCTTTACAGGAAAAGTAAAATGAAAAAAAAACAAAAAGAAAAAGACAATGAAAGCAACAGAAGCAAACCATGAGAAAACATGAGAATAAAATATCCAAGAGTCAACCATATATGCAGTTACCAGATAATTTAAAGCAAACATTTTGGCAACAGTATGAATTGATGTTAGTGAAAGATTACCGGATTAGGTTGTTAGCAAGAATTTATGTACACAAAATCAGAAACATATTGCAAGGTCCATTGATGATTATACTTATTGAGAAATTTATACAAGTATAGGCAGCAGCAGTTCTCAAATATAATACACTATAAACTGCAATTCGAATTGCCACCAAAAAATAAAATAGAAAATGAAACAAGGATAACATTGAAATCAGATTTCCATAATTGAAAAATAAAGTACATAACAAGGATTACAGGTACTCTTACCAATGAACTCATGCAACTGCTGTCTTGCGATTCTATGTGCACGGAGGAAGGCAGCACAAATATAGCATTTAGACTCTAATCTCTCAACGATGAAGTATGTAACAAGCTTTCGAGGGACGATGCTTGACTGAAGAACCTTAGAATAATCTCGGAGGTTGACATAAGATTTTAGACCATTCCAATCACATAACACCTCATGAGGTACCAGGTCAATGGCTTCATCAACAGATTGCATCAGAAGATTGGCAGTAGTTTGAGTGATCCTTCCCTCGTCAAGCATGACCCAATAAGCTGCCTGAACACCTATTATTACATTATTTGACTCAAGTTAGATACTTTATCCGTAAATTGGGTACAATACTCTCGTTGCTTGATGAAGATCAATCATGAAAAATCATCCATGATTATATTGAGTTAGTAGATAGAAATGCATAGGTGGATTCTCTCATCTGACACAGGTTCTTTGTCTCATTTTTAGCACCCAAAGCAGTTTAACCAGGAGCTTTGTTGTCCAACCGCATATGTTGAGACTCGGTGTGTAAATGGGTCGAGTAGCGTCGAACGACAAACAGTTCAAGCTTGGTTTGAATTTTATATCGAGTTTAAAATTGTGTTTGGAGTTTGGTTTGATCGTGAAATGAATTGAGCTCGAGTATCGAATAGTTTGATATTTTTACATGTATTTTGTCAATTTTTACCTTATCGAGTCGGACTCTAGCCGAGGTTCAAAGGCTATCAAACGAAAAATGATGTTCAAGCTAGTTTGATTTGTATGACGAACCGACCTCAAACAAGTTTTTATTGAACGATCTCGAGTCGAGTATCGAGTAGCTTCAACTGAGTTTCAGTCCTAGCTTAGTCAGAGAACAAATTTTCATTTCCTGTCTGTTACAATCGAGTCTTGAACGGAAACCATGCAAATTATCATTGTCCTATTAAGAGATAAAGCATTTATGCTAGATCAGTTTGATGACATTAACTTTATAACATATAACTGCAAGTTCTTCTTAGGCTATGTTACATTACCATAGTACTATGACAGGGGAACGTCAGTACCTAGAAGGTGCTTTATGGTAATTTGGGATGCTCATATGATATTCCACTGAAGATTTGTCACTACGAAAGATATTGAGAACTGGCATAACTAAAAAATTCATCAATCTCAGATGATGTCCATCACATGTCATATCTAGTCCTACGCATGTCAAATCCAAACACGAGCCATTTCATTTCTTTCATGTCTATGCACTTATTTTATCAAGAGTTTCTGAACTCCAGCATTCTTTGCCTCGGAGCGGATTTTCATGGTTTAGCTCCAATGCTTCTTCAGTGAATATTCCTTACTAGACTTTTACTACTGACAATGAATATGAACTTCAGCATGGCACCTTCTTTACATATTTAAATTTGTTCCTATAATTTTCAACACTACCTAGCTTGTGAAAAATGAAAAGGAACATGAAAGCACTCTAGGGCAAAGATATTAATAATAAAAACTATAGCAAAAATTATAATTCTAAGATTAGTTTATTCTGTATTTTCCTTAAAACTTGGGACTGCTCTGGTATGGTTGAAACCTTTGTACAACCTATGTAAAGAAGTCAAACTAGACATTTTGATTACGCATTAATGAATTTAATTGAAACTAGAACCATCTTCTTCTATATTATATAATCGAGTGTTAGTGTTTTTTAATTTTTTCTTACATAAAAAACTGATACAAATAAAAAATGTTACGCATTGGGTAGCGACGAACCGGTGCACATAAGTATAAGAAAAAGAAGGAAGTAGATCTGAGATTTTTGCTAACAAAAAGGTTAAATTAGAGCAAAAGAAAAGTTCTTTCATCCTAGTTTGAAGAACCAACCTTCATCAATGTCAAAAGCCAAGGGCAGTTTTTTACCCTGGTAAAACAAATAATAACATCTATTTGTGATTCTGAGTTGTAATTGACAACTTAATTCTCTGATTTAGATTTTAGCAAAGAAGGCTCTTTATTATCATCAAGTGTCGTGAATGCAGAAAGAACAGATGTAAACAAGCAGAAGTAAAAACAAAACAACCAGCTTCTGTAATTTGAAGAATTAAGGACGTACAAGTATAAAATGCTAACCATTTAAGAAACGGACCCGAATATCTTTCAAATTCATAAGATCAAGTTCATCGTCATTTTGCAATGGAAACTGAGGGTGCGTTTGTTCACCATCCACATCGCTTAAGCTTGCTATGTACTGTTGAACAGTGGGCCAATCAGCAGGTCCTAACTCCTCGTCGTCTCCAAGATCACCAAAGGCTTCCTGGGCTTTGTTCAACATTTCATACTTTGTGTATTTCAATATTCGCCTCTGCCATACAACACAAGTAACAACATATGTTTCAATGGTTTACATGGGTCAACAGCATAAAAAATTAATTACACAAACTTGCACAGAATATGCACACACAGCGAACATGCATATATGAACATTGCAGTTCGTAAACACTGGAGTACATAAATACACCATTCACTACATTGATCGACAGGTGCAAACTGTAAAACATATCCTTGGAGAGGGTACAAATTAGGACAGAAGAGAAAAACAAATATGTCATGATTTAATAGCAGTCCCCAATAGTTACATAAGATCCATCTCCTGGAGAGATGGATTGAAGCTGTTGAATAGGTGAGATTAAAGAAAATAAAAAGCTGTCAGCCATCAAATCAGTGGTCCCAAATCACTAATCCAAAAGGTAAGTTAGACAAGATACTACAGAATTTAGCATAAACATAATTTGGCAAAAACCAGTGGAAATACTGGGTAATATAAAATGCTCAATGAGTTTCAGAAGTAATCACATGATGAGGTAAGATAGCAACACCAGATGAAGTGTGTGCAGTTACAGTACGAGAGTACAGTATGTAGAGAGAAATCTATTGTTATACTCCATAATTTACAACTACTAGGGTATCTACAGTAATATATATATATATATATGCTAGAGACCAATACACTCTTAATCATAATACTCTAACTCTCACCCTCAAGCTGAAGCAACTATGCTCGAACTTCTTACAAATAATAAAATTTCCCAATAAAACAAATAGCATATACTACAATGACACACACATAAAAAGACCAGATGATGACATTAGCAGAGGTAGAGAACTATTAGCGAACGAGAACCAAAGAAAACGCAAGTGAATCTACTTGATCCACAGTCCACACAAACAAAATTGAGTACCAATGCAGTCTTCGGAATAGCACCTGGTAACCGAGAGGCTTCCTCGAACGTAAATATACTAGAGTGAATCCAACTGACTCACACAACTGACAACTCCAAAGACCAATGCAGATGAAAGACAAAGGCAGCATCAGATGTGGCAGAAGTTCCGATGGAAGGCGTCGCTTTCAAGATCGGGCAGCGACGGCCATGGATCTAGAGTGAGAACAGATTGCACTTACGGCAGCATTGGGCTCGATTGATGCCATGGAGGGGCGGCTACCGGAGTGAAAGAGTGTTCGAAAGCGCCGACGAACAGATGGAGGCGGCAGCTTGGACGTAACAGGGTTTTCTTTTCTTTTCCTTTCTTTTTAAAGACGGTGCCTGAGTGATATGAACAGCTGCAGCAATGCCAAAACTAGGCAGGGACGACTAGTGGGTTGGGTGATTGACTTGGAGTCTACTACCCCTTAATGTGTTGCGATTGAAACTCGGACCTATGTTTTCATTTGATTCTGATTTCGGGGTAAAGGTGGGTTATAAAAAAATTCAATTAGCCAGAGACTATGGCCGTTACGGCATACTAAAGGTGGTGTGGCAGCAGCGGCCGATAGGTTTAGCTTTTGGTTAAAACTTTTTCTATCCTAAGATCTACATGTTAAAAGTAAATCATGTAGGGAGAGGTGTATTGTTGTACTCCATAATGTAATCCTAGGGTATTAATGCAAAAAAAAATGTGCTCATGACCAATATACTGTTGAACGCAATGATATAATATGTGCAAATTATTTGAAGGCAGAAACAGTTATTGGATTCTGGAGAGATTTTCTTAAAATATAGGTAGCGATTGAGCTTTCAGAAAAGAACATAAGAGTTTTTCGCTTGTTCTTGAGGAATGTACACCATGTCAACACGTACAAGATGCATCAGATTGTAAGCTCACAGACATAAAACTGTTAATAGACTACTCTAAATAATCGAAAAGGCACCAAGTACACTAGTTTTGACAGACACCTCTGTGGTTACGCATGTATAATACAACTGGATATTAGTTATCTCATGAGGTTATGATTTTGCTGGTAACTAAGTTAGTCGTTTTTATGAAAACATTGAATTAGGATAATGTTACCTTTGCTTCCGATAGCTTATCCATCTTAAGAATATGTAAAACAAATTGTGTTGTTGACCCGTTCACGATAAGTGTAAGAAATACAATTCCACCAGTTAAAAATACAAACTGCAAAAGCAAGAAATATGGTTATTATAAAGCAAGTACATCTATACATACATATATACAGAAACAGCTTAGTACATAATTCCCTGATTAAAGTAGAGAGATAACATGGACATTTCAAGTTGCAATATTGTAATCGGTTTGATCTTCAGTTGACGTACCAGAGCTCCAGTATCAGAACTGATATACGATGAGCTGTCACTGGTACGCTGAAACACCATCAAAGCAAAAATTAGAGGATGACCAAAGTTAAACACCGATATTACGTTTATAATTTAGAGAGCAAGGTTTTTTTCTTAAGAATAAGAGAGTGCCTATTTATACGAGCATCATGGCATGAATTTTCAATCATGCTGAAATACAATTCCTAAAAACAAGACGGGAAACAAAACAGGCCCAAGCAAGCAAAACAACATGCGTGTAAGAGTGTTAGGGCTAAGGATAATTTTGTTACTGAAAAAGTTATGTTATTGCATACATACCCTACTACGGTTTCATTATTCAATACTACATAAAAAATACTAGCCGAGCCGTCCCCTTCGCAGCCTACCATTAAGAGTCAGTCCAATCACCCACCAACACACTAGATATCGAATTATGGCCGCCATCCAAATTCTAGTTTGGCACCGTCCAGATCTAGCCACCACTCTCGGATCTGCTTTCTGCAGCCGCAACACTGTCAGATCTGTAAATCCAAGCCTCGTTCCATATCTAGTTCCGGCCGTCAACAGTTCAAGATTAAGCCACCATTACCTGTTACAGATCAGACCAGTTCCAAATTCTGCCTCCATCAATTCTATTCCAGATCCGAGACTGCCAGAACAGGAGGTTTTGGGGCCAATTTGGTTAGGTTTTGGCTCAGTTTAGCTTAGTTTTGGTTTTAAAAAATTGGTTTGGGTGGTTTTGGTGAAAACTTTGAAACCTCATTTGGATTGAGCTTGGATCTTGGGTTTTGGATTTTGAAAAAGTTGAAACCCCATTTGAATTGAGTTTGGATGTTCGGATTTGGAGGGAAAAAGTAGGTCGTAGGTGTCAACTCAATGTCCTCTATAGAGAAAAAGTAGGTCGTATATGTCAAATCATTGTTTATTATGTTTGGATATATAAGTTGAGACTTGGGTTTCGCGAAACTTGTACTCAGACTACATTTGGAATGGTTTTGGCTCAATTTAGCAAAACCGCGAGACCGAGCTAAAACCTAACCAAATAGGTCCTTGATGCTTATCATTGTCTCACAATCTATCTTTTAGATATGGCTCTCTGTGAGCCAGTTACCTTCTCATGTCAACCATGTGCATATGTTTAGACAATTTAGTGGTTATGGTTTAGTTTTGTACGAGTTAGATCGGCTCAATCCATGTTCGGTAATAGTCCTTTTATAACTTTGAGGTTTATTATGTTTGGATATATAAGTTGAGACTTGGGTTTCGCGAAACTTGTACTCAGACTACATTTGGAATGGTTTTGGCTCAATTTAGCAAAACCGCGAGACCGAGCTAAAACCTAACCAAATAGGTCATTGATGCTTATCATTGTCTCACAATCTATCTTTCAGATATGGCTCTCTGTGAACCAGTTACCTTCTCATGTCAACCATGTGCATATGTTTAGTGGATATGGCTCTCTGTGAGCCAGTTACCTTCTCATGTCAACCATGTGCATATGTTTAGTGGTTATGGTTTAGTTTTGTACGAGTTAGATTGGCTCAATCCATGTTCGGTAATAATCAACCATTATCTGAGTTTGAGTCCACTCCAAAGTTGTTTTGTTTCAAATTCTTCGTTTAGATCATTATTTTCTATTGATCGTTAGCATTGTTGAGTTGTTGATTGAGGTTGTAGCAATTAAGTTGTCAGTATAGTTTGTTGGATTTGGTGGATTCGTGTTTGGTTCGCCATTGATTAAACAATTGCTACAGGTGTCCTTAATTTGCTATCTTTATTCGTATTGTTGCGTATTTTTTTGTGTGTTCCCTTTTTTGTTGCAAGTTGGGAGCTCTAGTTGAGGGGAAGTGTTAGAGTTAATTCAATTAGTTGTTATGTGAGTATTAGGAGAAGGTATTTTAGTAGTTTATCATTTTATTTTCTTGTATAAATATCTCTACAGTTGTGGTGTAATATAAAACTTGAGATAAATGAGATACAATATTCACCCATATTTGTCTTTTTTATCATATTGTAGGACCGAGCGTCTGCCGCTATGCTAAAAGCAACGAGTGATAGTAACAGTGCACCCATGACATACCCAAACCGACAATCCCTCCCCATCAATGGCTACTGGTAGTTGAACCCACGACTTTACCTCTTATATGATTTGTAGGATCGAGCATCTGCCGCCCCTCCACCATGAGGGCAATTGTTGACAATAAATTCTTTCCTAAATCGAGTTCAACCAAACCCAAAGTAACTATGTGGAAAGTGCAATATACTAGCTTTGGGACTGAATAAAACTGCTAGGAAAGTGACCAATCGCAAAGCAAGTGCAATACACTTGTTGTCTTGCCATGTGGTTGGATGGGTTTGGCCTAACTAGGTCTGGACAAGAATTTTCCATTGTTGTTGTACCCAAACCCACAATCCCCTCCCCATCGATTGCTATTGGTAGTTGAACCCGTGACTTTACCTCTGATACTAATTGTAGGATCGAGCTCCTGCCGTTTTGCTAAAAACTATAGTTGATAGCAGTAGTGCAACCCAAATCATAAACTACACAAAAGCTCAAGCGCCATGTTTCGACTGTGCAGGCATAACGTGGGCCCCTCCACCACGAGGAAAATTGTAGCCATACTCAGCCGAAAATTCTCTCTTCAGCAATTGCCACTAGGAGTCAAATTCATGACACTGGCTCTTATAACATGATAAGAAAGACAAATATGGGAGGAAATTGTATCTCACTAATATCCAAAGTGTAACAATATATCACAGACCTCATGGATATGAATACAAGATATAAAATGATAAAGTACTAAAATATAGTACTAATATAACACCTAATTCTATTAACTATGATGATGCACGCTCGAAAAAATTGAAATAGTAAATGAACAAGCACCATCAAATTAAAGTAGTCCTACAATTTATACATAGGAAATCCAAAACATATTATGAAGTCAATTGTTACATAACCAATGGCGTTGAAAACTGAAATCTTAAACCCGATGTTAACATTTTCAAAATGGTAATACGTCCTAATAAATTTTGTCTCAACTGAATTATAAGGAAAATCTGGGCAATGAAGAAACCCCCCAAGTTTTATTTTTAGATACAATCAAGCAAAAGTTGTAGTTTTTCTATGTTAGCAAAAAATTAAACTGAAATTTATCCAAAAACTCTCGAGAAGATTACCAAAGAATGGTTATATTGTATATATCACTCTACTCCAAGATATTAAAGGTTGAAAATTGCAAAATGTCAATGCTCATGGTACCATTGACCAGGATAAAATTCCATAAAGGGCATCAATCAAATTTGCATATCTATGAGATGCATGTTCAATGTAGATACAAGTGTTCAGTAACAAAATCAAAACATGCGCATGCATAGAAAACAACTAAATATGTTCTTATTATAAAATTCAGGAGCATCTAAGTTGATAAATAAATTTTCTTTTTATGTGAAAAGAATCATATAGTGAAGCAACTATTCAAAGATCAAATGAATTAGTTTGTATTCTCCTTCGGTTAAATTAAGTCAAGTATTTTTACTCATTGATACTTATTAACACCAGGATATAGACAATATGCAAGTTAATTTTTTTTAAAGAAAGCGGCAGACTGACAGTTGCTAGAAAGTGAACAAAACAGTTGTTGGAGATTATTGCGTCAATCTAGTAACAGAGATTGCATTTTATACATATATATACTGAATACCAGGTTCCATACAAGGAAAGAATAATAAATGAATTTGGACCCTAGTATATACCTAAATCATTAAAATGTTGAAATTAATTAAATGAATTGGGATCTACAAGTAAATCTTGACACACTTTAGCAAACATGTTACTGATGAGGTTAATTGACGTCTGTCTAAGTTCATTATAGAACTCTATCTATGTATGTCTACTTAATCAGTAAACAAATATGAGATTAACCACTCCGAGAAGATTGATACAATTCCTTTACTTATGCTAGTTTAGTTAACAAACAAAATAGCTATGAGAAGGCCATTGGAAGGAAACAAAAATACAAAGCAGAAAGCATACTTCCTAAGGTGAACTGGAAGCCATGATTGTTGTAAATTTGGACTGAGAGAGAGAGTGAGGATAGCAGTAAATAAAGATGGTATAGTGACTTACTTTAACAGAGAGTGAAAGTGACAATGCAACAGCACCGCGCAGACCAGACCAGACAAGAATAATAGCTTCTTTCCAGTCCAGACCATAACCAAGATATTGCAGAAATGGAAACAATATTCCAACTGTAGCCATCCGAGAAACTTGAACAAACACATATAGAAGAAATAGATAGCCCCAAGAATGTTCTGTAAAAGATATGAATAAGCGAATTAGTTGACTTATTGACAACACAACTTAAGTGTAAGACAAAGGTTCATATGATTTTAGGAATTTTAGTAGAGATGAATAATGAAGCTATCAATGAAGAAAATTCTAGTATTAATGTGCATTATCACGTCTTCAACAAACAATCATTATCCTAAAGAAATAACAAAATGAGTAACATCATGATGGCACCTAAGCCCCTTTGATGTGTTAAAATTATAGGAAAGGAGCAGTAAGACACTGGATTATAAAGTAAAAGGAAACGAATTAACGAAATATACTGGAGTAATAAAAGTATATGTAAACTCAGTAGTTAAGAGAGTATTTAGCTATCTATATTCTAAATTTCTAAATCCAATGAAATATGGCCTAAATAGTGGTCAATACCACATTTTGAACCTTGCCCAAATCTCAATGAACAAGAATCCTCCCCCACCCCACCCCCCACCCCCAAAAAAAAAAAAAACACCCATTCTTTTATCTTTCTTCCTGAAAAGTTGTTGGACACCCATCATATGCTTGGGACTCAAATCTACCATGACCAGCACAAAAAATTCCTTTACCTCCAAAGGTTGGCAGCCACAGCCTTGCTGGATCCAGTAGGTTCACATCAGTCGTTGGTCGTCAATTGTTAACTATCAGTATAAATTAAGTGTTTTACTTAGTTGTTGGTGTATTGTTTTAGTATTTTACATTAGTTCATATTTGTATATAGAGCATAGTACGCACTCAGCTTGATGGGAAGATTATTCCCCTACAATTTTTCCAGTCCTTTCCAATACTTTGGTTTCTGTAGTGAAACAGACAATTACATTTTGCACTCCTTTTCAAGATCTTTCCTTTGGTATGGGTATTGTATAGGTATTGAAAGTTAAGCTAGAATGTAAAACACAGGGTTAAAGCTTATCTAATGCCAAAAGGCTACAAAGATTATTCTAGATCTTTGTCTCAAATGCCTAGAATAACTCCTTTCTCTAGCTTCTAGTGTCAGATCGAAGAGAAGAAAACCGATGTAAAAATTACATGTTTTGTTGCTTGGGAAAATGAGATCAATGTTTATTTGTAGATTGGCTAATATTGAGCCTGGGAAGAGATTATTAAAGCGCTAAACTATTTTCTTCTTGCTGCGAGAATCTCTTCCAGACCCAATAATCCCCCGTTTTTATATATAAGTTGCCATTACGTTTATCTATTAATTCAAAAACGAATTGTTTGATAAATAAAGGATTTTAACCCCAAAGGCCCAAACCTTGGTATACCATGCCGAAATCCAATGAGACATATTCCATCTTTTAAAACATCACTGAAACTTAAAATTTTATCTATTAAAAGTATTCAACCTAATTTTCCGATCCATCAACAATTCCATCATTGGGGACTGGTGTTTCATTTACTGAATTTGACCATAGTTTAAACAAGGCAATAGAAACTATGAGCAACCTTATTTGCCAAAGTACCAATAACTTCTATACATTAAAAAATAAGGGCAACAAACAAACTAAGGAAATCGTAAACATAACAATTCAAATATCCTTGATTGTGTGTATTTTGAGAAAGAAAGAAGAGGATTTACCATGTGTCTCAAATATATTGCCACTTCTGAGAACACTTTCAGCTATAACTACTCCACTGCAAACACAAACAGGCAAACAAGATCATTAAGTCCATTAATATTCTTAGCACTAGGTCGTTGCTGCAATAAGAGTTATTACAGCCCATGACCGTGCAAAAAAAAATTAGACTCGAACAGATAATTGTACTCCTCATAGGAGATGGGCACAACTCCCATCATCGCAATTAAACAAAAAAGAATAGTTTTACTTGGTTATGAAAGAAGGTTGATTTATTGATCCATCTTGAACAGTAAATGCATATAAACTTTAAAAGAAGGTTTACAGCAAAGAATATTTGGAATTGACATGAGACTGCTTAAAACAATTCTTACCTTAAGATGAAGATTAATGTATTAGCAATATAAGCAACCATTTCCCTGAAACATATAAACAGTCCTCAAATTTATTTGCACAGTAAAGAGTTTATATTAATGTATGAACAAAGAAAAAAAATATTAATAAAAGGAACAACTGATTTGAGATGCCACTAGTAATAATTGAGATTCTTGTCATTGAGCATGTGCTTTGATTGTTGTCAAACCTTTCTTTTGCAAGACTTGATGCATGATTGTGCAGTGTCAAGTCTGCAAGTTAAGTAGGATTGGGCCATAAGGTTCTATTCACCCTAAAAGGTTTCAATTAATATGAAACCATGTTTCAAGATATTGTGAAATGTAAAGTATTTTATTAGCATTTTATCTCAGTGAAGTTTACAACAATTAAAGTTGGAAACAGAAAGGTAGACGAATAACTATATATACACACCATGAATGATTCTCAGCTTTTTAAGAGCCTAGATTTCCATAATCACTACAGTATAGCCCAGTAAGCTCACTAGCGCCAATAAAGTGAGCGAAAAAGGTACTTAAGTTGTTATGTCTTGTGGAAATAACTAAACCTTCTTGTTACTTATATTAAGCCCCCTAAAAGATCTGCTAATTGTACCTCACACCCGCTATGTATCAGCATGATGTTAGAAGAATTGAAAGAATAAGTGTCAAAAAGAACTCCACAAGAAAGCCTCTTATAATAAACATTGAACTGCTCTGGAATTGGTATCAACTCTGACTGCATGTCCCAAAAGCAAAGGGATCTTGCTGAGTAAAGTTGTCCAGATAAGGATTGTGTCAGCAGAAGTCAAACTTGTGGTTCATTAAATTTTCAAAATTACTTCAATAATAAATGCAACACTAAAGAACAAAATCGAAGTTAATAACCTTTTATAAGGTTAAATTAGCTGCCACATGTCCTGCCTTCCTGTGATTCAGAAGATAATTATGTCTCACAGTAATTGCAGCATTAACATAAAGGAAAAGCCTCCTTATGTTCAAGAATAAGTATTTGGCCAATAGTATATATACATTTAGAGTCGTAATCAACTCAATTCAGTTTCCAGTAGTCAAGAACATTGTGGCAATCACCTGTTTAAGTTGTTACTAATGTGCCCTAAATGTCAATTTCTTAAATTTCCACCATTACCCACTTCTGATGTAATTTAATCATACAAATTTAAAACTTTGAACTAATAAATACAACTGAAGAAAAGAGTGTCCTTTCACATACTTAACTTAAATGGGTCCTCTAGTTACATTTTCCCCTACCAAAGGGGGTCATCTCCGTCATGAACTAAACTTTCGGTGTTATCCCAATTCACATACTTCTAGGGTGCTCTGTTACTATAAGCTTACCAACTATTATTCCTATAAATTTTGGTAACTGGTAAATCACTATGCCTGAACACCCTTCCCCATCCATCTTCCATATCTATTGCCTTAATCAATCCATGACTACATTCACTTCTAACTCTATCCCTTCCTGTTTACCACTTTATGCACCTAATGTTTACATATTAGCAAGTCAAGATATGATTCACCCAACATTCTTCCCCAACATAATTGGCATCATAATGTTCCTATAAAATTTAACTTTTTACAAGGACCTTTGCATCAACCAGATATTTACTAGTTCAGCCATACATATTACACATATCTCATCATCCTATACCAATTTCTACAGAACCTTACCTTTGCAAGTACACTCATTAGCTTGATAAACATTCCACTTTGAGATATATTTAGGCTTTTCGGTCCCATTTCCAATTTCTTTATCTCCAAAAGTGTAAAGCCTCAAAAGATAGTCTAAGAATCTCCTTACCTGTTGAAAGCATCTATTATGACTCCGTCCCCACGTTCCGTGGGTTTCAAAGAAAATAACATCATCTGGGTGGTTAAAAATAGCAAAACTGAGTGTTTACGGCTAATTTTTCTAACGCTGAGAACTCTAAGGGTGATGTGATCAAGGTAGAGCACCTGCCAAACAGGAAAACAGACTCCATACTTGCTCTCTAATAGAAATATCCAAGTGATTGATCTAAGAACTATTCTCCTTCCTTCTCATTATAATTTCATTATTTAAAGAAAACTCATGGGAACAAACAGTCCATCCAGATCCACATAAACACTTACTTAAACAAGACAATTGATCCATACCCCACAATTATATCAGTAAAGATTAAATCAAAGACTTCACTGGCTGGTAACAAGAAGTTAGCACTCAGAAAATACTGCATTAACTATTCTTCATCAGTACAGCACTTAATTTCCAAGCCCAATTACAAATAATAGCACGCAATTGCTAACCCAACAACCAATTTAACACAATAGAAGAAATATTGATATAACCCTGCCTTTAACACAGGTCAAGAAATTGAAGGAGAAAGGTTAAGCAGCCAGCATAGATTTAAAAATAGCCCTAAGAAACAGAGATATTTTCCACCAGTATCAACATTAGTGACAGACTACTGGTGATGACGGAGGGCTGAAGTGGTTAAGCGACTCTAAAGAATTGACAATAGCCAATTAAACCGATTGACAAACTACTAGATGAGAAGACAGGTAAATACCAGGCTAACTGATGGCCACACTGTAGAAACAATAAGAGATTGCTATACTGAGATAAATGACAGATGAGGAGATGACCGTGAAATCTGAAAATAAACGAACAAGGGAAGAAGGGGTGCCGTGGCTAAATGCCACCGCGAACGATGGTGTAAAAGATCGTCATATGTGAAAAGACTACGAACAGACATAGCAGCACCTCAAACAAAGCTAGATATGAATAAAGAGAGATGATGATGCCAAGGAGGCCAATAATGAGAATGATTGTGGGGGCTAGACAATGACAAGCATTTGGGAGTTGATTGGAGTATTGGCAACCGCCGTCACAGTTAGGGTTGGTAAAATTCTGCCTTTTCTCTATTTTCCCTTACAAAACTTGAGGAGTTGACTGAGGTTTAGGAGGTTCTATGACTAGTTCATCCCTTCTCATATCAATTCTAAGAGAGTCACCCTCTTTTTGCTTGCAGTATCAAACCCAAGCAACACAAAGAGGCAGTATGAGTAACCCTGAATCTCAGAAATGAATGGTATTGGAGATGCCTCTATATGCTTTTGGCCCATAATAATTTCAAATTAAAAAACGAGGAAGTCAGACATCAGTTAAATTTCCATGCATAAAGATGATATCAGGAAGAATACTGAATTGAAGTAGCAATTTTTCTATGTTCCAAGGATGTGTTCAAACTACAATACTGTTTAACCTAACCTACTTGATGGTTATTTTTTTCCGTCATATTTCTAAATATAGATAACGTCCCAATAGTTGTGGTTCATCTTGGAAGTAGTGGTGTCCAACTGTCCATAGCTATTTCACTCAGTACTCAGTAGTAGGAGGAATTGATATGCTATTGCAGACGCAGATCAACTGTAATCTCAAGACGGGTGCTTGTTGCAGTATATGTTGAACTATTTCTAACACTTTGGCTTTCCTCGGATTTTCTGGAGAAATATTCAGTTTTCTTAACCACAACTAGGATATTATAGGTCATATTTAATCAAATTCCAAGTGTTCCAACTAACAACGATCTGCTAGAGATAAATCCTGAAACAGATAAAGCTTGTTAGAAGACAAAATGTCAATATTTAGAGGTATGTGGAGTTACAGAAATAATGCAAAATCCCCTTTGGATACATGTGCCTCTCCATATGTTCAGGACGAAGTGGAACTGGGTGACCTTTTAGGTAATTTTTTATAAGGGGCTACCTTCTTCTTCACTTGAAACTATAATTCATTTTTTAAGTTTTTATGAAATGAAATGTATAATTCTTTGAGATCTGCATATATCTAAAATTTCCTGCTAGCTTGGTAATTTTTGGAAATTGTTATTTCTGCTAACAAGCACTCTGACAGGCATAATGTCAGAGTGTTAATCTCTTAACTGAGTTAACTCTGACTGTCACATTCAATATCAGATCAAGAAACTGGTTTCACATTAATTATTCTCATTATTTCTACTCTTTCATAACAAATTTGTTAGACAATGACTTTTGGGTATAATAAAAGGTGTAGCTATTAGCAAAATATAAAAAGAAAAATTACTAAAAACGGCAAGCGAATTAACCAAACAAGTAATGACATCTGGTGATATACATTGAGCAGAGAATAAGTACCAAAAATGATGCAAGCTTGACTGACTTTCGCCCTTGAAGGCTGTTTTAGCCACGGCAGAGTAGAACCTGTCCATGCATTGTATTTATCGATAGCTGTTTATGCAATTTGTATAATCATTCTTACAAAAATAATTAAACCTACATCCCCAAAGTCATGACTGTTAAAACTCCAGAAACGCCAGCTCCTTCTTGAGCCTATCACAGAACACAAAAAAATTGTCTTTGGTTCTCTTTAAATGAAAGGAAGTTAAGGAACTGATAAAAAAAAAAAAAAAATTGCTAACGGCCAATGCTAAAATGATGGATTCACATTCAAAATGCAGATGGTGGCCTAGAAGAATAAGTCCAGAACACAATTTAAAAGCCCTTATTACATCGATAATCCAATGTTATGTTAGTAGGGTCGACACTGGGGAACCAAATCAGTAGACAGTCAACTATTAGCAATGTCAATTTAAGTCTTAGTACTTGCAACTCATTAGTTATTATTCTGTCTTTTGCTAGTCCAACTTACATGAAACACTTGCATCAAAAGAAATATACTACAAATTCCTGCAGGGACCATGTAATGGCTGGAATATGGGACTTTCAACATGTCATGAAGAAGAAGGTGGCTTAGAAGTTGCTGATTTCTATGGAAAATTAAACCCTATTGCGTTCGTGGTCTAGTTACTGGGACTCAGGACTTTCAACATATCATGATGAAGATAATGGGTTAGAAGTAGGTAATTTATATGGAAAACTAAATCCTACTGCGTTCATGGACTAGTTAACTCATTGGAAGATTGTGTGAAATAGTATTCAGAAGTCAGAACCAAAAATAAGAAAGTGCGATTTGCGAAGGCAAAAAGGACAGCAGTGAAGAACCATATTAAATAGGTAGGGTTACTGAAGTACATACAGTAAAGTATGCAATATAGCTCACGGCAAGTGTCAACGTAATTTCAATAACTGTGTCATTGAATATAAATCCAAGCCACAGCACCGACGCTATCCCAAAAGCAAGACCAATACCCACACTGTATCATGAAAGAAGCATATAAGCTATATATAGCAGGCGTTATTGTTTAAAGAAAGTATATGAACATACGCTCCAAGACAGACTTGTGACAAGAATTTGATCAAGGCTCCCCAACTAAAACTCCATCCAAGAACCATCCGGTAAAATAATTGATAGACCACAATCGCTGTCCTGAAAGCACAGATGTATAAATATTAACAATGGTACAGGCAATTGCCATATATATTTAGGTTCCAAAAGAAGAAATCAAACAACTGGTTATTCTAATTCTATAAACTACATGCTGCCACATCTGAAAACCTGTCTTTCGTGACAATTTAAATTGTTATTATGGCATCTACTAATAATTATACCCGTCATTCATCAAGGACTCTCCTTCAATTATTGTACTCAATTTTTTGCTAGCTCTGAGCTCTTTCAGAAGAGCGACAACAGCCACAGGATCAGTAGCACTAAGTAGACCACCAAGCAGTAAAGATGTTTTCCAGCTCCAGTTATAGGGAAAAGCAAGCTACAGTTCTTATTAATCAGTATCAAGAGAACCAAGAACCAACGACTTGCAAAAGAATAAATATACAAACCTTTAAAGCAGACCCAAGAAGAAAAGTAGATATGAGAACTCCAGGGCCAGCAAGTAGAAACATTTGAAATATACATCTCTGCATTGAAAGGTGGGATAAATAAACACGAAATGATTCACCGTAAGATGGTTCAATCAATAAAACCCTCAGAACTACTGAATCATTACTGAGTTGCAGTATCATGTTCAAAAGTATATCGAATTGTTAAAATAGGTTATAGGGAAAGTAATATCGGTCATCAGAATTGGAAGTACATTGTAACCTTGAAAGTAATAAAAAGACGATTTTGATAAACTTTTTAACTATATCACTGTTTGGCTGCAAAGGCAATCTTCTTGCTGTTGGGATAGACCTGTACCTTTCAAGAACACATACGGAGATGTAATATAGCAGCAAACCATCAAAGGATAAACATAAAGAATTAGGTGCCAAATTAAATAGTAGGGATCTTTGTGAATATTGGTTCAGGAAAAGAAAAACAATATCAGTCCAAGTTTGAAAAATGTGTTCGAGCTGCAGCAATGCAAAACATTTAAAATTGTTTGAAAACTATTACAACGTTATATTTGTACATTAATAAAAATGTATACATCATGAAAGCAATTGGGACCCTCTTATATTTGATAATATTTACTGAATTGGAATAATATAAGGAAAGCTTGAGAGAATGTGTGGGTTTCTAACAGTCACTAAAATTAGTATTTATATTAGAAAACCTACTACCATAATCATATAATACACTTAAAATTCCCTCAAGCTGAAGAATATATTATATGTTCCAAGCTTGTTACATATATACATGTATATTTGACCCTTGACCCACTTAACGCCTTTGCAAAACAAACCAGCAGTTGATTTAACATGTGATTTACAAATTAATTGATCTAATAATATATTCTCAAGCACCAAGTGGCAGGAAGAATATATTATATGTTCCAAGCTTGTTACATATATACATGTATATTTGACCCTTGACCCACTTAACGCCTTTGCAAAACAAACCAGCAGTTGATTTAACATGTGATTTACAAATTAATTGATCTAATAATATATTCTCAAGCACAAAGTGGCAGTCACATCGATATGCTTCACGGCTCATGGGAAAAAGGATTATTTATGTGAAAATAGGAAGAAAAATGCAAAAACCAAGTTCTTATAACAAGCTTGTTGCCCATATCAATTCAAACACAATATATGACATGGCATTGTATTCATACTTGACCCTATGTCTACAGTTTGCATCTTTTCTACAAAATGAGATTACGTCCAACAAAATCTTCTGTTTTATAAAAATCCCACAAAGTCACCATCAGTATTGCCAAAAACTTAAAGATGATTATGATTTCTATACAATGATCCCAGACCAAAATAACTTTTCAAGTACCTATAATTCAAAAAACTGTGGAGTAGTGACTAGTACAAGGTGAGTACAAAAAATGTCTAACAACGGGTATTGCAAACGAGATATCTGGACAAGTAAAATTTAATATTTAGCAAGCCAACCAATCGCTTGCACTACTCTGGATTACTTAGCGACTCACTTCCATTTTTTATGACTTAACATTAACATCCACAAGTGTCATGGAGGGTTTCACACCTGACAACCTATTAGGTCAAGAGAATATTTTGTATGGCAAGTGTTATGTCTTGTTGCGACCTTGCTACTTCAGTTCCAAGAAAGCACCTCTGAGGTATAAGATTATTAACGTAATTATAAAAAATAAAAAAAAAGTAAAAAAATTACTCCTAAATTCCTCTGTTGTCCTCCCTTGGTGATCAGAGTATCAGACTACTAATATGACCAAATGACACCCCAGGAGACTATCTCATTTAAGATGACAAACCAACCCAAACTCCGCATGAGCAATATACCCACGAAGTTGATTAATACATACATACTCAATTGGTCACCAAGCAAAATGGCATCGACATCCGACTGGTGTAAAGGAGAAGAGAATGAGAGAACCATACAAAATAGCAATTAGACAAAGGCAACTCTGGCAATGGATAAAAAGTTTCAAAATATTCCAGATAATGCACTTGTATATAATATAAGTTTTAGCAATACACTTGAATATAATCTTTGGCAATAATGATAGCTTTAAATCATCTAACAGAGCCATCTGAGTTGACCTAGGGGCATGACACAGTGGGAATGGGCAACCGCCCATGGCTCGGCCCCAGCTCCTGCCAGGCGACACAGGGCTTGAGCATTGGGCGCCGACCGACGTCCGGTGAATGCAAACTCGTTTCAACCAACAAAAGAGACTTACAAAGAGGAATAGAAACAAGGGCTCAAGCACTAATTTCTAAATGAGCGCCCAAAAAAGGCCTATCTGTTTTTTTTCAAATCTGTATAGTAGTGCATTTTGCACCAAGATGAGACAATGCTTCATAATCATATTTAGTAAGGGAATAAAGAGTTGAGGGTAATTTACGCTTTTTACCCCTTAGGTTACACTCGCTACCCCTACTGTTTCAGAAATTATAAGAACCCCTCCTCTGGTTAAGACTGTTTACCGAAACACCCCTTACGGCGTCACACCCCTTACAATTTGACGACATAAGGGGTGCAAGGCTAAACCATAGGGGTATTTTTGTAATTTCCAGAACAATAAGGGGGTTTTGATAATTAGGGCATACCTGAGGGGGTCCAAGCGTAAATTACCCTAAAAGGATAAGTATAGTAATTAATAGTATGCGGTAAGACAGAAAGGGAGATATAGAGAAAAAAATTAAAGAACAAAGTTATTAAAAGGGCAAGTAAAGCAAGAGAACCTTTATTTGGTGCACTTCCATTGAAAATGAACTCTCAAAAAGAAGTGCAGGAAGGAACACAGCCAAGAGAAGATCAGGATCAATATTAGCCCCTACAAATAAAAAAGACAATGTGCCAACTATTAACAGGTGATAGATTAACAGATATCAAAACTGCGTGAAGCAAGCAATTTGCTTTGTCAGCCTTTTTTGAGAACATTTGAAGAAATTTGGATGTCCAACTTACAGAGACGAATCCCATTTCCAATCTTTCCCAACCGGTGATGTGTTCCGTATTCTGCAAAGTAGAATATTCAGGTCTCAAAACTTACAAAAAATCTATCATTGATTTTCAGGAGTTCAAAAAAATTGAAGTTCATCCACAGAACCAAGATCAATCATTCATCAACAGAGGAGCAGAAAGCTAATTAATGTGCAAAGAAGATATTTCTTAAAATCAACTAGCTTGCGTGAGAGTATAAGAAATAGTACATGTTACTTAAATGTTGTCAATACGTATGGTGTTAGAATGTTTAAAATGACACTACGTAATACCCTATATATTTTGAAGTTGAATTAATTGGCATGAGATAATTCATATTAAAATTCATAAATCAGATGTTCTCGTTATTTTTCTTTTTCAATTAACCTTCACTAGAAACGACAACAAATACTAATGACTAATGAAAACTGACCATGTCATCATATCATGTGCATGTAATCCTTCATTAAGTTTAAAGTCGAAAGCATATGCCTCGACATAGTATGGGAAGAATAAAGGTTATGATGTGCATAGAGTTTTCCCAAGGCTATTCTAGTGAAAGCAGCTCCAAAAGCATAAAGTGCTGAATTTTCAAAATAATAATGTGAAGAGATAAGACAATAAATAACGCGGTTCAAATCTTCGGCGTACATCCTCCAAACAGATGTCTAAAAGGCTATTAAGATCGATGATAATTAAGACAATTAAGGCCAAGAACAAAAACGAAGGTTGAGATGAGCATCGGCAATGAATAACATGACGAGTGCCAACAATGAAGGCCAGAAAATGTCAATGAAGGTAGCGATCAGTGCCAGCAATGAAGGTTGGACAACGGAGATGAAATTAAGAAAATAGTGATAAGGCCAGAAAAGTTTCTCACTCCAAATGATATTTTAAATATATTTTCATCCTTTTCCTTCTCTTATCCTTATTCTCACTAATAAATCGAAATCTCAATAGTATCCAAACATATCCTTAAAATCCTTAATTTTAATTTTTCTTATTTATCAGTTAAAATAAAACAGCCAAACAAATTTCGCCTGCGAACATGACGGTTCTACCTATACCCAAAACAGAAATAAACAAATGTCTATCAACAAATTCAAAACGAAAAAATGAAGTGAAATTCAATTAAAATTAAATTCGAGAAATGATATAGAGAAAAAAAACCTAAGGCGCCAAGGCCAACGCCGAGAACAAGCAGCGCGACGGTGTAAGGCACACGCGTGCCCCTGAGGGCGTGGCGGGATGCGATCCCCAGCAACAAACTGATTCCAACGAATATCACTGCGTCTGTTGGATTAGAACTTAAAGAAGACGAAGATTCCTCCTCCAATACTCGCAATGAAAAGGACATCGTTTCGTGCGTCAGAATTGACACCATAACTATTTTTCGGTGAATCTCCGCTTCAATTGATTGTACGCAGAGGAGGCTTTAAAGTGGACTAGTGGAAGAACAAGCTCGCTTCAGCAGAGAAAGAGAGAGAAAAAGGGAGATTTCATTTGCGTAGAGTAGTAGGGTCAACTCAACTGCCATGGTACATGTAATCTAGCGTAATACATG
Source organism: Penstemon newberryi var. newberryi (assembly GCA_030819805.1). Taxonomy (NCBI): domain Eukaryota; kingdom Viridiplantae; phylum Streptophyta; class Magnoliopsida; order Lamiales; family Plantaginaceae; genus Penstemon; species Penstemon newberryi. Next base: position 73,886,281 of record JAUALY010000001.1, on the reverse strand, counting down.
TCAAATAAGTCTTATATGTGGCAATTACTTATTAGTGGTACACAAGTATGATACACTAATAGTAGTATAGAAGATTTTCACCGGTAGTAAAAGTAAGAAATGTAGCGAAGAGTTTGGCATATTCGACTATACCCTATAAATTCTTCCCGAAATTACACAAATAATTGAATAAAGACTAGATACATTTTGAGTGTCACATATGTCTATTAAAAAGTGATGTGAGATGTGTCGATAAAAAGTTAAAGGCATGTTTGTCTCGTATTGCTAGACTAGTTTTAAAAATAAATTGAGATTTCTGAAACTGTAGAGGTTTCATAATGTTGGTTGTTATTTTGTCTCGCATTTTTGGGACTGTTACTTTTTTTTATTTTAAATTATCATGATTTTTATTTGGTTTCGTGTCAATAAAAAGTTAAAAGGCATGTTTGTCTATCATTTCTGGGATTGTTATTTGTTTTTTAATTTTAAATTATCATGATTTGTTTTCAACTACTTTAATTAAAATAAATTTTGCAAACTCATATTTAAGTGTAGCTTATCTTTCAAAAATTATATATCAAATTTTATCTCATAATTCTAGTGTCAAGAATAACAATTTGTTCTTTTTGTTTATACATTGTCTACAATTGATAATTATGTCAAATTCACTAACATTTCGATTTTAATTATTTTTAATTTATTCTAAATTTTACTTTTGCTTGCATTTTTAAATACACTTTAATTTTAAGTTAATTAAATGAATTTAATTCAAAATTATTTTTAAAAAATGGGCTCCCATTTTTTATGCATGTTGTTGGAGTAAAAAACTTTTACAGGGGGTGCAAAACATTGTAGCAAGTTGCAAATAGATAATTTCCAATTTTTTGGTACGTCATTGGTGTTGCTCTAAGAGATAGATTATTTTATGTCAAATCATGTTTGTATGTGAGATAAGTTGTATCAGAGATATACTATTTCATATCAAATCAAAATAAAGTTTGTGTATGAAAACTTTGAAATAATAAGTTTATTTCTAAAAAAAATGTTGTTTGTTTAGGTTTTTTTAAAAAGCACTTAAATGTTTTATGAAAAATAAGACAAACATGTCCTAGGATTTTTTGTTAACCTAACTAGATTAATTAATACTTTTAAATTAATTTTATATTGCGCACGCGCGTGTTCACGCTGGTATATTTATCTATTGAGATTTATAAGTGTTTCCATATAGAAAGCTTCAAAGTTGACACTTATTTATATATTTAAAAAAAAATGTCATAGATGATGAATTGTGTTAAAGTAGTTGTGGTTAGATCTTCAATGATGTGAGGCTAAATTTATATTTTAGTCTTTCAAAATATCATTATTACTATTTATCTATACATAAAGTTTTTCTCTATACCTTTAAAATTCAAAGTTTAGTTCTCCGGGATCCCAAATTTTAATAATTGCTAATTATTGTTTTGCTTATTTTTCATTAGACATTCTTAATTATTTTTTGGCATATTCTGATGTAAAATAATTAATTTTTTTAAAAATATATTTTTAGGCTATATATTTGTATCATATATATCAGATTTTTGCCCTACTTCAATAACAAAGTAGTATTTTCATAATGATAAAAGAGAAGAATTTTGACACATGAATTATTAAAGTAATGAATGTGAAATAAGTATTCACAAAATTATAAAATTAAAAAAATTAAAAAGTGAAATAAGTATTCTTTTCACGATGATAAAAGATGATATATCTTGACATATGATTAAAAGTTGATAGTATATGGGTCTAAAATATTTATTTATATACGAGTGTAGAAAAGAAATTATGTAAATAATTTATCTATAAAAAAATATGAAAATGATATTTAAATAAAAGAAAATTAATTTTTTTTTATCTTCTCATATGTTGTGTTTTATTTACTTTATCTAAACTTAAAAGTGCTCTCAAATATGATTCTAGATTTGAGTCAACCTAATGGATTGAAAGATTTTTCTGCAATTAAAAGATGGTCTAAGATAGGCAAAATTTCATTTTTGGCCCTTTAAAGTGGCTGCATTTCAAAATTGGTCCTTTAATGTGGTACCTTGATAATATACATCCTTTATTGTGTCCATGTCAATCAATTTTAGCCCTCCTTGCAGGAAAATGTCACTTGCCGCGCACGTGACCTTAACATTAGTCATTCCACGTCTGGAAAAAAAAAAAAGCCAACTTCAACCCAAAAATTAAGGATGGTAATGAGCACTATGCAAATCTATAATTATTTTCCTCCACCCGTATATCATAAGTTCTCATTCTAAATTCTTTGAAACCTTTTGGTGCAATATTATTCTACTTATTTATTGTTTAATGCCCATTATGATATATAATATTCCATTTGGATATTGTGATGATATGAACATTTGCAACTTTCTTTTTTTGTGTATTGCCATTTGCCACTATGATGGAATTAATTAGTATTATTTCAGTTATTGAATGGTATTTTGTATCTTGCCACTGTGATGACATAGATTAGTACTCTTGCAGATTATTGGCATTATGGCCATTTTGGTGAATTTGATTTGACAGTGTTTTGGTTTGTTTAGCTCTATTTTAATTTTATTTTTTTTTGTTACAAAAATTAGACGTGTAGTAATATTTAAAAAGGACTTGCAAGTTTTGGAGTCAAAATATGAAAATCTCAATTTTAAGTGTCAAGGTTTCGACAATTGATATTATTGGAGAAAATTGAATTTTGCAATAAAAAGGGACAAAAATTGATAATTCTTCGCAAAAAATAATTTTTTCGGTCAAATGCGTCATAAATTGATGATTTCCGGCAAGAAGGACTGAAATTGATGAAGAGGACACAATAAAGGACGTATATTGTCAAGGTACCACAATAAAGGGCCAATATTGAAACGCAACCACTTTAAAGGGCCAAAAATGAAATTTTGCCGTCTAAGATAACTTAAAAATTTGTATTTTGGTTCAGTAGTTTCTTTTATTAGATTGTCTGGACCAATGGTTGTGCAGTTTGACCATTTCTTTTTTCTTATAATACATTCATCATCAATGCCAAACTATTACATAATCACTAGAATGCCTTAACGACAAGCCAATTATTCAATAATTTCCTAAAATTTTCGAGCCATCTTAATTTATGCAAATAAATCCTTCAGTCAATTTTTTTTTTTTTTTAAATAGTTCTTTAGTCAAATAATTTACTATTGTAATAAATGTCTTAAAAATTTTGAACCTGCGAAATTAAGGAAAAAGACAAACTTTTTTACCAATAAATCAATTCCGTAGAGTTTATTTTGGTTCACTTTTTATCTTATCTCAAATAACAGAATATTAGGTGGATCCCAATTTTAGTGGCTTGAAAATAAGTCGGGCCTGATTGTTTGGCGTTTGGGAAAGTAGTTTGGGAGAGTAGTGGAGGTTTGTGAAATAATCTCGATTTGCGTAATGTTGTTTGTTTGGGTTTTGAGAGAGTGGTTTGAGAAATAAAGTAGGTGTAGATTTTTTTGGAAAAGTTGGGTTGTAGGTGTAAGATGTGTAGACTTTATGTCAAATCATGTTTGTTATGTGAGATAAATTGTGTAAGAGATAAGATACTATATGTCAAATCAAATTAGAGTTTGTATAGGTTTTGTTTAGAGATAAGAAAATTGTTGTTTGTTTGGCTTTTGAGAGAGTAGTTTGAGAAAATTAATGGATGAAAAATTTATTTCGAAAAATAGAAAACTTGTTTGTTTGGCATTTCCCAAACACGAAAAAATTCTGAGAAACGCCAAACAAACAGGCCCGTCAAGTTTTGTGTCAAGTTTTGTGCTGTCACGTTTGTCAGTGAATAAACCAAGCATGTTGGTTATTCGAGCATTTGATTTGACATTTTTCCCATGTATTCATGCATCTGACCTCACTTAGGGCCCGTTCGTTTGGCCTGATGTTATAATTGAGTTGGGGGAAAAGGCGAATTGGGTTATAAATAAAGTGTCGAGATCTAAATACATCCATGATTATTTAGATTAATATAGAAACGTGGTTTATAATGGCAAATTGTATTTTTAGTATTTCTGGTCTAGTACTATATAAAATTGTATGGTCCTAATTTTTTAAAATATTTTGTAATTCTAACCCAACATTTTACCAAATTGCTAACTTTGACCCAAAATTTATAAAACTTGTGTACTCGTAGTCTCATAGAATGGTCACTTACCAAGGGGCTTATTTGAAAGGGTTTTGGCTTGGTTTCGATTTCAAAAAAATGGTTTAACCTCATTTGGTTCGGTTTGGATGTTGGGTTTTGAAAGAGCTTAAACCCCACTTGGATTGAGTTTGGATGTTGGGGTTTGAAGGAAAATGTACGTTGTATGTGTCAAATCAATTTTTTATAGGTTTCAAGAATTTGGATATGAGTTTATGAATATATTTGTAATGAGTTTCATAAATTTTGTCAAACTCTATTTCGAAGAGTTCTGGCTCAATTTTACGAGACCGAGCCAGAACCCAACCAAATAGGCTATTTGATCCCATACTGTTTCTCGATTTTGAACTTATGGTCCCAAACTAGATTGAAAGGAGGTCGTTGACCAAAATTATTCCTGTGGATTGAACCCAGTCTGGCTGCCAAATTAATTGAAACATAACCTTTTTTCGTTTTTTCTGCCAGGAAGTTAGAAATATTTTACTCTTGTATTAACTTATAAATTTGGGATTAACCTTTATGTTAACTATTTTTTATAAGAAATTATTCATCAAAATGCAATAATTAGATGTCAACAATAATATCCCTTGTATAAAATAATGTCTCAGTTATATCAAATATGGTTGGTAGAGTGTCAAATCTGCACAATTATTTGTATCTTTTTCCTTTTCATCTTTTGTTGGGCACCCAAACTATGTGTGCGGGTGACAGCAATTGTCCAATGGCACCCAAACTGAGTGTGCGGGTGGAGTCACAATCGAATATCGCGGGCGCTTGAATGAATGCACTATAAGGGAAGGGTATGCGCATTTCCTAACACCAATTGGTTTTGGGGCAACTGGTAGCGCCTGAGGTCCTACATCTTTCCTCCTAATTACCCCACTAGTGTCATGTCCTACTCTTTAATTCTCATTAATCAGATAAGACTTTAACAAATTGTAAGTAAAAATTCATTTTGCACCCCTAGAATATGAGGTGGTATCACTTTTCCTCCTAATAGTCAAATATGACATTTTGCCCCTTCCATTAATAGTTCATCATTAAATCCGTTAACTTTAATTTGAAAATGGTAAGTGCCCTTTCGTCCCTTGTTAACATTACATCCTAAAATTTGTTAACCTTCATTTTAATGTACCAAAGTACAATGTCTTTTATAATGTTCTTTAATAGTGTTGTATATGTACTAAAGTTTTTAATTATTTCATAACCATGAGTAAATTATATATTATATATTTGAGTATTATTATTATTATTTTTTTTTTTTTATTATTATCAATTAAGCTTAAACATGTACAAATAATTAATTTATCATTAAATTAAAACTTGGTATTAGTCTAAATATGAAAGAATAACTCAACTATAATCCCTAATACAATTTATGTACATAGTTAATTCCTCAGTCATCACTACATAATTTATTATAACTGGCTAGATAAACTACCAATAATTGTTATTTTTCTTATGATTATGCTATCTATTAATCATAGTAATAGATAGATAACTTTATTGTTATAGTAACATCAGAACAAAAAAATAGTTAATATATTATATAGTTAAGTTGATACTAATTTTAATAGATTACAATTAAAACAAGAGCGCGTGAAGCCAATGAGGTTGATGTCCTAGAACCAAGAGATTCTGGATTCGACTCCCTAATGTTGGAATTTTTTCTTAGTTTAATGCTAGTGTTTGGTGATTGATTTTCTATGTAATTTAATTGTAATTCAATAAATTTTCCACTAAGTAATATTTTGATGTAATGATATTAACTTAATTGATTATTACTCTAAAAAAACGGGTGAATAAAATTAATATAAATAACATTATTGGCAGGGCCGGACCATAAGAGGGATTTGGGGGCCATGGTCCCCCCAGAAAAGAATATTTTAAATATATATATATATATATATGTATATATATGTTCATGTTTGAATAAGTTAGATTTTTTTGCCTACTGGTAAAGTTTCTTCCACCGCTAATCCACGTCCCGTGTTCAAATCCTATATCTGCCAATAGCTTTTCTTTTTACTTTTGCATGGGGCTATGGGAGCCCAATTGCCCGTTAATGGCCAAGCAGCCCAATAACAGAATAGATAAACTATAGTGATTGACAAATTCAAATTAGTCTTTAATTAATTATCAAATAATAAATTTGATATGCATTAATAATAATAGGATAGTGGTGTGTTATGCACAACTTTATAATGCTATTTTTAAATGTATTATAAACCAAAAAATAATCATACTATTTTCGTTACAAACTATATATTTTTAAATGATAAATATATATATTTTAATTCATTATAAAACACGTGGAACATTCAATTTTATAGCATTATTTTCCTTATGGAACTAGGCTTTATGTGGTAAAATATTTCTTTGTTTTTATCAATTCTTCAAATTTTTGAACCATTTATTTTGTAATTGAATTTTAGTGCTTGATTTTGTTGAAAAAAGTTGAAATTTATTTGAAAGTTCTTTCTCCAGTTCAAAAATTGAGTTTTTTTTCTCTATATCACCATAAAGTTTATTTAGCTCTTATTTTTTGCAATTTTCGATAATCGACGTTTCTCATGAACTTGTCGTTTACGCAAGCTTCAAATTATTAATATATGTTAGATAGGATTTTGTGTTGAATTATGAGATCAAAATTATACTATGAATATAGCAGTAGAAAATATAATTTTATCTTTATATTATACATATTAGTGACATATTCGATTTCATGTCTTATCTAAGCAACATATATTTGTTTTTGTCTAACTGAATTGTGTGTTAAATATTCTGTATTGAGTGTTTAAAAATTCGTATTCTTAAAAAAAAAAAATCAGTATATTTTTTTCAATACGATCCCCAATATAAATGGTCTAGGTCCGCCTCCGATTATTGGTATTAGTTAAAATATTATTCCACATCATACAATAAAACACCACATATGTGATTGAAAAGGGGATATTCTAGAAAAGTGTGTGGGAAACTAACTTTCTACATTTTACCTTTTAAAAGTAAATTAATGATTTACTCCTTCATGAGTGATTTATTTGGTGATGTTCGTTCTCCAAATTAAAGTTATTTCTCTAGACAATCATACAAAAATGCACTAATACTTCTACTTTTGCATATTTGGGCGAACTCAATACCACAAACATCCATTTTGGGGAATTTAGTTGAATATAGCATCAAATTATTTCGGGCCAAACCGTCATCTCATAGGGGGGAGAATTTGATACAACAAACTGCCATTTCGGGCCATTTAGCATCATGCGGGTCACTTTCAATGTGAACGTTTTTTGAAGACTCCTCGTGAGGTGTAGGTGTAGCCTTAAAGTATCTCTCCATATTTCTAGCACCATAAAATGTACAAAACATAACTATCTCAAGAATAATGATGACATACTCAAGAAGTAGAAGTTAAATATAATAGAGACATAATAATGACAAGACTTATTTTTCATTCCATTTGATAAAACAAGAGAGGTTGAATCCCAATAGGCCAATAAATGCTAATAAAAGACTATTAATAATATAAGATTAATGTTTGACATTTCAATAAAAAAAAACTATTAACCATCTAAGATTAGTGTTTGATATGTAAATGAATACTATTAACTCTATTGCATCTTGATTTAATCATCATATTATTTTAATATAATATTATTAACTCTATTGCATCTTGATTTAATCATTATATGAAAATCTTAACAAATATATAATTTGAAGCACAAAAATGAAACTTGAATCTAAAAATTGATTTTGGGAAGTGAATATAAACATTAATAATGAATATATAACACTATTAGTTTATTACATAAGCACAATTGCACAAACATATATCATAAATATATATAGAAAAAATTACTAACATTCACAATTGGGCCTTTTTGTGTTCAATACTTCAATGGGTTGAGACTTGGGTTGGGTGGATGGTCGGAGGTGGGGCGGCGGCTATCTGGTGGCAGGAGATGGCAATGGTGGCTAGAGTTAAGGTTTGGAGATGTTGGGAGTAGAGAAAAATTGGGTTTTTCATTAGGGCTTAGAAATTGAGTAGAGTGAGTTATTATTAGAGTGAGTTGTGTGATATTAATTGGACTAAGATTATATTTGGGCTGAAAATTTCATATTGGGCTAATTTATTGAATTTTTTTTTTTTCAAAAGAAAATACACCACTCCTATACTAAAAAAAAAATTCAGGGGGGCTATAGACCCCCTTGTCCCTATGTACGTCCGCCTATGCTACTACCTATTATATGTTGTAATATGTGATTTTCCGGACACCCACCAAAATGACGATTCACGTGAGTTGCACGTGTATTTTTCGAAAGTATTTTCGTCTGTTCATTATGAAGGTTGTACTAAAAAAAGTTGCTATTTTCTCACTCTTGTCCCTTGGGCGATTTAACATTTTCACCTTTGTCTTCCCCGTTCGGGTGGGTTGCCACCTCTAGCGGTTGTTCAATGCCACCTCTAGCCGATGCCCATTGAAATTGAACGTTGGGCTTTGTTCTCCTCTTTGCCTCCGTCACATTTGTATAATCAATTTCACGTAAGACTCACTAAATCGTCCAATTTTACTCCTCCAAAAACCAGATCGCAGGGTCTCATCTCATTCGATTTTCTTTCTCTGATTTCGGCAAGTTCCCTCCGCCTATCATTAAATTGAACACACCTCTGAACTCTCATTGACTATAGCTTCATTACTCATGAACTAATTGGGTGTTTGCCACCGATTTGAGCTCCTCCCGTAAGAGCGACACATTTTCCCTAAATTGGCCACAACCTGAACTATTGCGGCCACGACTTGAACAATGCGACCAATTTTGGTCGTGATTGTTTGGTCGCGGTCAATTTGGACAAATATTGAAATTTTTTATAATTAGATAAATATGCCCCTCAAATTTTTTATTTGCAAGGCACATGATGTCGGCACCGTCACATTTTTCCAGAGAAATTGATCAGTGAAACAAATAATGGATATTAGGGACACAAGTGAGAAAAAGAAAAGGATAAAGAGTATGACTTTGTTAAAAATTATAGATAGGTAGGATCAATAGTGTTATTCACTCATCTAAAACTGTATATACTAGACTTAGATGAGGTCATCTATATTTATGTGAAAATGTCATGAATTATTCTTGATTGGGTATTTATACTAGGTAGGATCAATAGTGTTATTCTTGATTGCGATGTTATACTAGGTTAGTGGAAACCTTCAAAACTTAGGTCAGTTAAAGAAGGAACATAAACAAAGAAAATATGAAATCTGTATGGTAGCTAGGCATACATGGGGTTGTCAACTAGTCGGATTACGATCAATTCATTCTAGATTTAAATCCGCATCCATTTATTTCAGTCGGGTATAAATTTAGATTTGTGTCTTATCGAATTTTTAAAATCTATGATCATGTCCAAGTCATTCGGATAGTCGAGTTTTTAGATAAAAAGTCGGATCCAAAGAATTTTTCAGCCTCAAAATTTTTCCCACTATTTTCACATAATTATTTAATTTAACTCACGAGGTCAAACGTTTTTTCAAAATTCAATAAACTCGAATATAGAAAGATCAACCCCGAGACATTCATAATTATAGGAAAACACTAGCATCGATAATGTATCAAAAATTAATTTAGATTGTTAAGTGAGATAAGCATCAAATTAAGATCATAAATGAAAATATTAACATATGTTTAGTTAGGCCTCCGATTAGACACTGACAGTGTTATGTACATAAATAAAATACTCTCTACAAATTTTATCAAAATGATATCTTTAACAAATTAGACTGTATGGATCCTTATTCTCTATTAATTAACTAGGATGGAGGTGGTGCACAATCATCTTCGAAAAGTCGAGAAGTGTTATCTTTATATCAATAATAATGGGACATGGAGTCGACATATCCTCATCAGTCGACTTGATTTTCTTCACAAAACAAACAATCTCCCTCCAACACGATTCTACTCCACTGCTTCTCAGGAGCCAGTTCCACCGCAAATTTCGCAGCCAAAGCCTCAGCAACTTCATGACCAAGTTTATGCAAGATTCTAAATGAACACTAGGCTAAACACTGTCCAGTCTCATTTCGAACCACTATACCCACTCCTTTAAAACCTTTTCTATCAAACACATCAACATCGAAATTAATTTTAACCGAATGAGTATCCGGTGGTCTCCAGCAATCCTGAACCAAAACATTATTTTTTGCGCCAATGTCAACAATGTCTTTCACTAAAATCCGCTCAATGGCCAATCTAAACCTCTCAAGAAAAGAACGAGCATGTTTTACAATATCAAACGGCATCCACAAGCCTTCCCCGAAGATGTGTTGGTTACGACAATCATCTTCAAGTTAATCATCTTCCCCGAAGATGTGTTGGCACATTGATAACCCATAACCACCCCCAATCCGACATGAGAAGAACTACTCGTACTACCCCTACGTCTTGCTTGGGATAGATATATAGGATCCTTTAGTAATTATTTTATTCAAACTATACATTTTTCTATTGAACAAGTTGCACATAGGGATGAAAATCAAATCAAGCTATTTTTTATAGTCGACTCGAGCTCGTTCGATAAACGCTCATTTGAGCTCGGTTCGTCACGCAAATTAAACAAGCTTGAACATCATTTTTCGATAACCGCTCGTTTGAGCTCGACTCGATTAACTAAATATTTATAAAATACATATAAAATATCAAGCTATACTCGATACTCGGCTCGAGCTCGTTCGATAAAAACTCGTTTAACAATCAAGCCAAGCCCAGACACAAAATTTGAAACTCGATAAAATTCAAATCAAACTTGAACAGTGTGTCGTTCGACACTACTCGGGGGATTACACCCTTAGTTGCACAATATGACACTTTGTAGGTCATTTCACTAGGGGGAAAAAATGAAACATTGGTTGCGAATAATTGAGTGCATGATATTTACTGCATATATAGATGGATCTCATTAAAACAATTAGTATTATTGCCCAGTTCCAAATATTCGAACTATCTAAATTTGTGCATGTACCAACTAAATTTAATAGATTGGTTTGTTAAATACTTAAACAAATACAATTCTTAATCTTTTTTTTTATGTCACAAATATTAAAACGAAAAGTCACCATATATATGAACTGGCAACCATTCATATTGAATTAGATTGAAAATTGCACATCATAAGTCCATTTTGATACCCTAATAATGATTTCTCATCTTATCCCTTTTCTCTTTCTGCATATTAATTGATTACTCTAATTTTCTTTTATTTTAGAAAGAGGTCGGTAAGGAAACATGTTGGACCCAACTGGACCAACTTCACTGTAATTTGTGATGATGCATATGTCTTTTTAATATGATTGAAATGGCTTCATATTGAAAGTTGAACATATATAATGCTTTATATGGGTCCACACCTTTATTAGTTTTGGGCTTGCAACAATTTCATTGTCATTTTCTTGCATCATAGTCAATTTTACATATATTTGATTAATTAAATATTCTACTATAAGTTCAATTAGGTCGCACCCGTCCAATAATGTGAGCTTGTAAATATTTTGGATGGTAGGCGTGCGATTGAATTTTATATAGAAAATAAAGTTTAATATATATATTGACAAAATTGCAACTGAATGAATATTAGTTATAATGATTTGAATTTCTCTATAAAGTTTTTTTTTTCTCAAGAGTTTAATACCTTTTGAGTCGCATCAGACAAATTATATGAGAACATCTCTCAATATAGATTTGAATTTGGGTCGTCACTTTGGGGTACTAATCTCTTCCACTAGACCAATCCAAAAATCCACAAGTGACTTAAATTGTTTTTAAGTTGTCACAGTTATCAATAAATCATACACATTTAGGATAACAACAAAATTGTCGTGAGAACTGATTCTGTCACAAACTTGTCAATTGTTACCCTTTGCACTCTTTGATCCAAGCTGTAAATATACAGTCTAGTAGATCAAAAAAATTGTTAATAATAAAAGTTTTTTTTTTCCAAGTGATATCTCGAGCTTAGACCTAACTTATTTTCTATTAAGACACGTCAGACACATTAAGAAAATACATCTCCCAACGAAGATTCAACATGTATTCTTCATATTGCAAGTGACTTGTCCTTCCAGAACCCATGTTGGTTAATAGTACAAATTAAACTACTACTCTCTCGTCTTTTTTTATTTGCTCCTTTGAGTTTTGACAAAGAGTTTTAAGTAAGAGTTGAAAATATGAAATTTTTATTCATTTTTACGTTTATGCCCTCAAAAGTAGTGGTAGATAATTAATGGTGTCAAATCAATGCTTTATGTAAAAGGGTATTTTTCAGAAAAATAATTTCATATTTGAAAATAGAGTAATGTTTTGGGACATCTCAAAAAGGAAATATGAGCAAACAAAAAATGAGGAGAGAATATTAATTTATCACTAAAAGCAGTTTGTGATAATAATTCAATAGCTTTTATCACTAATGTATCTATGATCAAAATTATACGTTCACAAAATTAGTACTTTTTCTCATTAAATAAATCAAAAAATGACAATTAAAATATTTGTTATTTCTACCCAACTTTTTGTAGTAATTAATTAATATGTATGAATTATTGGCATATTATTATGGATTATTAGAATCTTGTCAGCATCCAGTACTTTAATATTGTATTATTGACAAACGAACTTAAATACTACTAGTCAAGGCATTGCAATGATTGGACACTAGCAACCTAATCCACCAAATGATTTGTTTTGAGTACCAACATCTAATTCAGATGCGATTTTATTAAAAGAATCCAATATGAATTATAGTGACACGCCATGAATATAAAATTTGAGCCAGACAAACAATTTATATTATACGTGTAAAACTAATTTATATTGAACTAACGCATGTAAAACTACATTTTCTCAAAATCATTGAGATATGGAACATAGGGGAGCGAATGTGATTAGATTATATATTTCAATAAATATTCTGGTGGATAATTTCCAGAACAAAATGTTTTTTTTTTTGTAAACCACTCAATGATTGAACAATCTTTCTTAATTAATTTTATATGAATTTAACTAAGTCCATTTTAATGATATGAGTCTAACTCAATTTTTAAAGTTAGCTCAAGATCTGAGGACTGTGTAAGACTTCTTTAAAAGGAAGACTTATTCTTGTTATCCGGTACCTTATAACAATGGATTGTGGAGATTGTCCACTACCTTATAACGATGACTTATTCTTCTTCTTTTCCATGACTTTGGCCCTCGCTTCGTCCCCCACCAAGCTCCCAAGTTGATGTGAAATCTTAGCGGTTAATTACACTCGTAGGCCGGATCGTTAGGTTCGGATCTTCCGATTGAATCACGAATGACCCAAATACTTGCTATATCAGCAACCATTCTAGAAGATCAAAACAAAAAACCACGACCAATTTACAAGACATAAATTGAAATAGATTTTTTCCCAAAATAAAAAACTCCCAAACAACTAAAACATAATAAATGCAAATTGACAAGGTATCAAATTAGAGGAATAAAAATGTAAATTTGCCCCCACATTATCTTTTATTTATTTGACCCCAGGTTTATTATTTTTAAAGTTTTGTCTTCCTATTTTTGACAATTATTTTCCTTTGTCCGAGTATCAATTAAAATAATTTTTCTTTTTACTGAGTAGTCAATTTTTGCTATTAAATCCAGACCTAGAAAAAAGGATACCCAATCTGTCATTTTCTATTTTAGCAAGTCTGTACTCCTAATATATACTGTAATAAATATATTTATTCCCTAATAATGCTGGCCTAGAAACTTGTGCTAACATGCACCGACCCACATAAGCCGGCGCAGTTTAGCCTCACCCACTGAGCACTCCTGAATTTGGAAAATCTTTCAGTGTAGTAAAAGGAATAGTTGGTGTGTGCTGCAAAAAATATTCTTTTCTTTTTATAATTTGCTGCAAAAATTATTAGGTTGGTGCCTCTTTTTCTGCTTTCTCTTCAGGGTGTGGCCCCATTTATTTTGTTTCTTTCGTTTCTAGTAGATATTAAACAAACAAGAACACCAAGAAATAGAGGAACAGAAAATTAAGGACTGGTTTGTTGTTATTTGTGGGTTTGTTCTTGTGTAGCTATCTATCTATCTATCTGCCTTGAATAAAGAAAGAAAAGAAGCTTCAGATCTGTTATCAAGTTAGAGAGAGGGGAGTGGTGGTTCTTGTGTTTGGTCTTTTTCTGTTCATCTTTTGAGAGCCCAAGTTAAGGAAACATTGTAAGAAAGCCAATAATTTCATTTTGTGTTTTTAATCTTTTTAGGTTGTGTTTTTGTTTTCTTGAGAAGTGTTAAAAAGCTGAAGTCTTTGTCTTTTGGTTGTGCACAGAAAAGAAGCAAGAAAAGGGAACATACATTATTAGTAAGTGGAAATGATGGTAGCGCTTGGGAGTAGTTGTACCACTGTACGTACAACCAATACTTGCAATGCTTTACTCCAACAACTTCAGGTCTCTCTCTCTCTCTTCATAAAGTCTGTATCTTTGAAAATTATGATGTTCTTTTGTATATGGAATTCTTGAATTTTCTGTTATCAATCTTTATGGGGTTTATGGGAAAAGGGAATTCTTCAAGTTTGAATTTATTGAAGGGGGTATTTTTTATTTTTCTTTGACTTTGTGTGTGTTGGGGTTGTGGGGGCTGGGGTGGAGGTGATAATTACCTTGTTCATAGGTGGAATAAAATGGGACTTTTAGTAAATAATATTCATACCTTCTTTGTTTAAATTCCATTTTTTTTCCTTCTTTCAATTAATCTATTTTTTCTCCAAGGCTTAAGTTCGGCTTGGTTCTTGGATTTCAGTAAGTAAAATACTATTAAAGTTTCGTTCTTGGATTTCAGAGAGTAAAACACTAGCACAAATACCTTTCTTGCATTAGATGACAAAATGAATGAATATTTGCTTAATTTTTGATAATTTTCATTTTTCTTAACTATAGATTTCTAGCTTTTTAGGATAAGATTATGTGTGGGATTCTGAACACCCAAAGTTTCTTAATGATATTGTTCTAACGAGCAGCAAATATGGACTGAAATTGGTGAATCTGAAGCTGATAAAGATCGAATGTTAATGGAGCTTGAGCAAGAGTGCTTAGATATCTACAGAAGAAAGGTTGACGAGGCTGCAAATACCAAAGCTTGTCTTCATCAGTCTATTGCTGCTAAAGAAGCAGAGCTCGCTATGCTTATGGCTACTCTTGGTGATATTAATGTTAATTCTCCGGTAAATAAATTCTCTTCAAACATTCAGTTTTGTATAATTTTTAGGATTGATAAACATCGAATAAAAGCATAACCATATTTAATAAGTTCATTTTTTGTAATTTTGAAGTCTGTTAAGCTTTACTTTGTTTCCGTTTTTCGTTATCTATATTGTTTGTACTTATTTTCTCATCACTATTTTGTACATGTAATTAACAATTAGGACACGTCAAGTGCCTTTTCTCATTGCTTTTATTGTCCATGAATTTCATGTTTCTTTTCATTAGATGCAGTTATTTCTTTGTTGGGACCTTCATAAATATCAAAAAATTAAATGTCCATCTTCTTTTGATCATTTGCCATGTGACATTTTTTGTTGAGTCAAATTGATCCAAGGTTATCTGAAATTGATTTTTATAACGAGTTCATCGTGAACATAACAGGTACTTCAAGAGAAGAAAACTAAATCCTTGAAAGGGCAACTTTCTTCCGTAGCACCAATAGTGGAGGACTTGAAACTTGAAAAGGAGGAGAGAATGAAGCAATTTGCAGACATAAAGACACAAGTTGAGAAGATTAATGGTGAGATTTCCGGATATGGGAATCAAAGTGTTGGTGCCATAAGTTACATGAATCTTGAAGAGCAAGACTTATCGCTTAGAAAGCTCACTGAATACCAATCAAATCTCCGTGCCCTCCAAAAGGAAAAGGTACTTCTTCATTGAATGCATTATGATTTTAAACAATTCATCAAATTATAATTTAAATTTTATTCTTTGTAGTCGGAAAGGCTCCAAAAAGTAATGGATCATGTCAACGAAATTCATACATTGAGCAGTGTGTTATGTTTGGATTTTGGAAAAATCGTGAATGATGTGCATCCTAGCTTGCATGAATCAAGCCCAAAACATGTCACAAATATAAGCGACAGCACATTAGAGGGACTTGACCAAGCTATCACAAGGTTAAAAACAGAGAGAAAAATTCGATATCAAAAGGTATTGATTCAATGATTGTGCCCTTCCATTAATATCATGTTAAACTTCATTTTTTTGTGTGCTAATTTAAGTCTATTGGCATTTCAGCTTAATGATGTAGCTGGATCTCTCTTTGAACTATGGAAATTGATGGACACACGAAAAGAAGAAAAGGTCAACTTCTTAAGGATTACATCTATTCTTAGTTTGCAAGAATCGGAAATCGTGCAACCCAGCTCTCTCTCATTGGAGATCATTGAAAAGGTACATTATAGAACTTTAGGCTTAAGAATTTTTTTCTTCTCATTTTTATATTTGTTATCATTTTCCTCACTGAAATTCAAGAACCAAACATAGTGAGTAACATTAAATTTTCATAGGTATCGGGAGAGGTTGAGAGGCTCACGAAATTGAAAGCAAACAGGATGAAGGAACTTGTTATGATGAAGAAATCGGAGTTAGACGATATATGTTGCAAAACACATATTCAACCTGATTCAAGCACAGCTCCTGATAAAACTAATGCTATGATAGATTCTGGTAATTAATCTCGGTTTTAAGGATGCTTCTTAGTCTCGATTTTTAGTGTAGCTTAGAACTTGGTTGGTATGCAGGTTTGGTGGATCCATGTGAACTCTTGGCTAACATTGAGTCGCAAATATACAAAGCCAAAGATGAAGCTTTGAGCCGTGGAGAAATAATGGATAGGATAGACAAATGGCTCTCTGCTTGTGGTGAGGAAAATTGGCTCGAAGATTATAATAAAGTAAGTTAATGAGCTCCGATAAAAGAGGATCACAAGATATTATTTTCATATTTATGTTCAAACTATAATTTTCGTTTTAGCATTCATTTAATTGCTCTCGTTGATAATCAGGATGCGAATCGTTATAGTGCTGGAAGAGGCGTGCATATAAACTTGAAACGTGCAGAGCGAGCTAGAATTACTGTAAATAAAATTCCAGGTAAAATAATAAGAGCTTTAGCAATATCTTTTGCTTTCTTGGCTATTTACATTTTTGTAAATAAAGTAATCTTTGATTTTCAGTTATGGTTGATAGTTTAATAAACAAGACTTTAGCATGGGAGCATGAGAAACAAAAGCTGTTTCTTTATGATGGGGTGAGTTATTCAACCTTTTTCCATAAGCAGTTTGAAGTTTTTGATAAAATTTGCCTTTGGTTTGAGTCCACTAGCTATATTTTTGCAGGTGCGTTTGGTATCAATCTTGGATGGTTATAAGCAAAGTAGACGACAAAAGGAGGAGGAGAAGAAACGAGCTAGGGTAATTCATTCTTTCTAATTTCATTATTCTTGAGTAAAGTTATGTGTTTACAGATTGGTTATCCTTGATGTTTGAGCTTGGCATTTTTTTTCTTTTTTTTTTTTTGCGGCCAAGTTTTGGTTTAACTTAAAATGGGCTTAACTCCTTTGATTGAAACCAAAATCTAAACGAATTATTTGCTATGATTTTGAGAAATTGTAAACCAATTTTTTTTTGTCTCTAACGCGCCCCTCAAGTTTACACGGTATTCTTTTACCGATGACTAACCCGTGGAACTAATTTGTACAAACGTTTGGCAAAGAGTATTATATTAGGAAGTACTCATCTAAACGTATAATAGCTATTAGAAATGATATACATTTAGTCCTATTTATTATCTCTTAACAGTTTTATTCCCTTTTCGTTTCTTTAACACAGGATCAAAAGAAACTTCAAGACATGTTGCTGGCTGAAAAAGAATCTATATACGGTTCAAAACCGAGTCCAAGGAGAAGCAGTAGCCTTAGGAAGCTAAATGGGTACGGAGCAAATGGAAATGGATCCGTGACTCCCTCGCCACGTAGGAATACGGTTGGAAGTGCAACTCCGGAGCTCCAAACACCACGTTCTTATTCTGGACGCCAAAATGGGTATTTCAAGGAAATGAGAAGGCTTTCAACTGCTCCTCTTAACTTTGTGGCTATACCAAAAGAAGATACGATGTCCTTTTCTTCCGTTTTTGGTTCCGAGCCTGAATCTCCTCCCTTAAGCTGATCAAGAGTTGAACTTAGAGTGGTGAGTCTTTCCTTCCATCTTATTATTCTAACTAGCTTCTTGGTTACGAAGAATAAAAATGCAAAATTACCCAAACTACCCCTTACTTATGGCCAAATTACTAGGGACGCCATCATGTTTGGGGAATTACCAAAACTAGTACTACTGAATTATTCAACTCTGTACAATTACAAGTTACAACCCTTCTATAGTTTAGCTGAAAGTACATAAATACCCTCGATTTAGCTGAAAAGCACATGATACTCTCGTTTACACCCTACTGTATATAACTTTTATACCGTCCAGGCCTTCAGCAATACCTTATTACTTAACAAGATGTCTCTTACACGACTTTGTCCATGAAATTGGGTCAGAATCTAAAAATGTTGACCAAGGTTATATTTGAAATTTTAAAAATGTCATTAGTCATCTATGTACACCGATTTTTATGTAATTTATTTGTATTTTGAATCAATTTTGCAGAAAACGCGTATACTTGGATGAATATGGTGAAAGAACTTGGTAGAAGAAGCTTGTGAATATAGATGGAGATGTACACTAAAAGTCTTTTTCTTTTTAGCAGCAAAACAAAGGCAACTTGGTTCTAGTGTGTTGATAAATTGGAGTAATTAGTTTTTTTTTTTGATAAGTAATTAGTTGTTGGAAGCTAAGATTCTAGTTTAGTGTTTGTATTGAAATAATAAATACTGACCATTTGTGCTGATTAATTTTCATGGTTATGTATGCAGTATGTCTGTATATATTGCTTGCTGTGATTCTGTGTAGTGACCTGATAATATTGTTTTTTTTAATAAATTTTGTTTGTTGTGAAATTTGTAAAAATAAATTTTATTACTTTGTCTAGTAATTACAGTTTTTATGGTCACACATTACCCACATGAATTTTCACTCAGAATTGCAGTTTTTGTAATTCGGAAACAAAAAATTCACAAATGTTGAAAATCGACTTCCTCCAAGTCGCGCAAATAATATTCTCTCAATCGATATTCAGCTCCACCAATGTGCAAACGAGTTGTACAACAAATTTGTCCTATGTTACAATGAATTGTAACAAAGTTGTACAACAAATTCAATTATAACTTTTATTTAATCATGAATTGCACTTTCGAAGCCAAACCCAAATACTTTGAATAAACAAAAGTTTTTGATCCAGAAATTTAGATGAGCCTAACAACAAAGAATTAACAAAATCAATTTCTTTAAAAACAAATTGCAAGATAACACCAACTCTCTTATTTCTCTTATTTTACGAAACCAAGACAAATTATATTCCAAAATAAATAAAATCTTTAAATTCTCTTTCGACATAATACAAAATAAAGCCAAATATGTTTCACTCGAATGCAAACAGATTTAAGGCAGTCCTTGACATTTTTTGCCAATTCTCTTTCCAACTTCCTCCGGTTCCGGATAAGGGCAACCTTCTTCGCCAAATGCCTTTCTACAAAGATCGATCTCGTGAAGATTATTAGAGCCGACATAGTTAGCAACATCTTTTGGCCTAGCAGTTACCATGATCCGACTTCCTTTGCTATTTGAGAAGAATGAGTTTAACTTATCCCATGCCTCGATATTCCACAAATCATTTATTATTATTAAATATCATACACTTGAGATACCTTTACCCAACTAGGAACATCAATATCCCATAAGTAATATATATATCATCATGTCATAAAAATATGTGTTCCTTACATTATTATATTAAAAAAAGGCTTGCATATAGTTAGTAGAAACATTAAAGAAGAAAGAGTAGTTTCAAGGCTACATTCTTTTGACAAACCACAACTCAAAAACTAGCTATATATAAAAAATTCAATAAACTTTCAGACACAACGAAATATATAATTGTAAGAATTATTATCCGCTTCCAATCTTGTTCTTTCCTCCATTTATTCGAACAAGACTTGCTACAAAGATTCCAGGAGAATAAATATTCAGACCATTTGGAATGATGACATTCTCAACAGTATTGTTCTTAAGATCAATCAAGAGAAACTCAGTGTTGTCTTTCATAAGGACAATTCCTTTGCTCTTTGAATAAATTATTGTTCTTAAGTAAGACTTGTTTTCCGATTTTGCAATCGAAAACAACATTGACCACGAATTTTCATCTCCATAATCATTCATCAACCATGTTCCCAAACACACCTTGTCGACGTAACCACTCAGAGATAAACATCCACCCAACTCACCCAACTCCAAACCCGAAGGACTCAGTACTCTGCCGTCAACTGAAGTGGGTAATGAGAAAAATCGAAAATCTCCGTTTTTTAGATCGAAAGCAACAATCACAAATTTCACGTTTACATGACGCCATCGGTTTCCAATCCAATGTAATGCCCCGTTGGAGAAAACTCCATGAGTCCAATGTGAAATCGAAAAATAATTTTTTTTAATCCGCTTCCAAGAATTTGATTTCAGGCTGTATAGCGAAGAAATTAGACGCGTGTGTGTGTGTCCTCTTCCATCATAAGTTATTGCATGTTTCAAAACTTTGTAGTCATCTGAAACAGAATCATATCCAAAACCACACACTATATTCCATGAAAATTTGATTTCAACCCCGTCATGTGGCAAAACGTGGACCTCCTGAGTTAACGGATTCCTAATTGACCATAGATGCTTATGATCATGATAATGCGAATCAAGTATAAGACCATTACATGAAATAAACCTCGATTTGTGAAACGTCGTTGGGTAGCTGATTATACGTGCCGTCTCAAAACCTTTAGAGTTAAGCAATAAGTGGTTTAAAGATAAAGAACATAATTTGTGGTTATGTTTATTAACCATAAGTAGGCGACTGACGCCATCGGAGAAGTCATGGCTCATGAGGAGTTGGTGATCTCGATGAATGTTGATCAAGTATGGATCGTCAATCATACGACACCACGCTTTACATACGCACCTAAAGCGGAGGAGAGCCTCCGCTGGCACTTTGGACAATATGCCAAGACACAATTCATATGGAATATTATAGGACATTTTTTTGTTTTTGTTTTTGTTTTAAGGGATCAAACGCAAACTGAAAAAATTAAAGGAAGATGATAGGAGGTGGTGTCTGAGTTTTGGAAGAAGAAGATATTGCAGTTCTTTCGGGTTTGGAAAGCATTACAAGTCTAAACTATGTAAACTACGTACTATATGAAACAAGGATTTACTTGATTATTCCAATATCTTGTTTCCTTATTTTTCTCTTTATTTCATAATGAATTTTAATTAACTACTTCAAACTTAAAACCTACAACTATTAATCACGTTCTGTCCTAGCACATAATTTCTTAGAGTAGATTGACTTTTTGTGTTGAAAGGAAACTAAAATCAAATTTCAGATTTAGTTAATTATATAACGAGGGAATTGCACTTTTTATACCAAACTTTCTTAAAAAAATTAATACATTTAATACAACTAGAAAAGCACACGTGCGTTGCACGTGATTAACTAATTTTTTATGTTAGTTGATTCATATAATATTTTTCATCAATTTAATTATTTCTATACTGTTACCAAGAATTTAAAGTTGTTATTATAAATTCCTAAATTCAAAACTTAAAAATAAAAAATGAACTATAATTACTAAGTATTTCTAATCTAAAACTGCATGTCTACATAATTATTATTCTAAAACAACCATTTGAATGAATGAACAATATTAAATTTTTCCTTCCTTGACATTGATATTTCCATCTAAACAATATTTTTACATCTAAACCAGTTTTTACAGGTTTAACCCATTTTATTTTTTTTATTTAACTATTTAACCAGTCTTGTTGGTTATACATTTCTTTTACTGAGTTCATCTATTTTCAATTACATGACTAATCCATTTTTTAACTAATCTAACCCGATTTTACCAATTTTCCTCAATTTTGTCGAGTAAACCTGCTTTTACACTAAGTTTACCCTTTTTTTGTTATTTTAACATGTTCTTTCATCGATTTCAATCGATTTTACGTTGCGTTTAACAATTGTTTTTATGTTATTTTAATCCCTTTTTTCACCGATTACACCCACTTTTTTATGGTTTATCCCATTTGTTAATCAATTCACTCATTCTCTCTGTTTTAACCAAATTTTAGTCGATTTTACCTATTCTTATGCTAATTAAACCTATTTTCTCACCTATTTCACATTTTTTTTGCCAATTTAACTCATTTTTTATTTTGTTCTTTCATCGATTTGACCCCCCCTCCCTCTTGTTATCTCATGTTTAGCCAACATCATCATTTTATACCAGTTATCCATTTTTGCCGGTTTACCCCGTTATTTTATAAATTGCACCATTTTTTTTGGTTTTAACTCGTTTTTCTTCTATGTAACCCATTTTTTCATTGATTTTACCATTTTTTATCATACATATTTTTAATAGAATTTTACCAATTTTCATCAATTTTAACCCTTCTATGTTTTGACTTACTTTGGCTTAAGCCAATTATAAGTTTTTCAGTTAAGTAAATAATACTTTTTTTTCAATTCATATAGCTCAAATGTGGCCTTTTGTTTTTAGATTATTTAATAAATGATAATTTCTTAAGAACTAACAATAGAAATATCGATTTTACATGCTTTTACACTGAGTTAATCATTTTTTTGTTATTTTAGCCCGTTCTTTCATAGATTTCATCCTTTTTTGTGTAGTTTATCCCATTTGTTAATCAATTCATCCATTCTCTCTAGTTTAACCCAATTTTAGTTGATTTTCACATTTGTTAATAAATTCACTGATTCTCTTCGGTTTAACCAAATTTTAGTTTGATTGTACTTATTCTTTTGCTTATTTAACCTATTTTCTCACATATTTTACCTTTTTCTTGCCAATTAACTCATTTTTTTGTTCTTGTTCTTTTATCGATTTTTTTCATTTTTTTATCCTGTGTTTAGCCGATGTCATTCATTCTTTTTACTGATTTTACCCATTTTTTAATTGATTTTACCATTTTTATCATATATTTTTAATCGAAATTTAACTGTTTTGCCGGTTTTAACAATTGTTTAGCCGATGTCATTCATTTCTTTTATCGGTTTTACCCTTTTTTGTCGGTTGACCTTGTTGTTTTATCAATGACACCATTTTTTTTGCTTCAACTCGTTTTTCTTTCAATCTAACCCATTTTCCCATTGATTTTACCAATGGACAACATCAATTCTTTTCTTTCTTGACATTGATATTTTCATCTAAACAATTTTCACAGATTTAACCGCTTTTTTATTTATTGATTTCACCAGTTTTACCTGTTATACATGTCTTTTACTGATTTCATCCATTTTTTAAACAATTTGACATGTTGTTACCAAATTTCCTCAATTTTACACTGAGTTTTTTTTTTGTTATTTCAACATATTCTTTCATCGATTTCATCCGTTTTTACACTGTACTTATCATTTTTTTTGTTATATTAAATCGTTCATTCACCGATTTTACCCATTTTTGTGGTTTATCTCACTTGATAATCAATTAACGTAACGTATTCTCTCCGGGATTACGAAATTTCAGTTGATTTTACTTATTCTTTTGCAGATTAACCTATTTTCTCACATATTTCACCTTTTTTGTTGTCCATTTAATTCATTTTTTATCTTGTTCATTCATCGATTTGACCCTTTTTGTATCACGTGTTTAGCCGATCTCATTCACTTCTATCGATTTATCAGATTTTTGTCGGTTTACCATGTTGTTTTATAGACTGCACCATTTTTTGTTGCTATAACTTTTTTTTCTTCGATCTAAACTATTTTTCATTAATTTTACTATTTTTTATCATATATTTTTTAATCGAATTTTACCCATTTTTCAACGGTTTTAACCAATTCAGTGTTTTGAGTTTTTATTGGTTCAAGTCCATTTATTAGTTTTCAGTTAACTAAATAATAGTACTTTTTTATTCACATAGCATGAAGGTGACTTAATTTTTTTTTATGAGGTTCTTTAATTAGTGATAGTTTTTTAAGAACTTTTCAAAGAAATATCGATTTCACCCGCTTTTACACTGAGTTTACCTTTTCATATTTTTTTATATTAACCCGTTCTTTCACCGATTTTATCCTTTTATGGTTTACCCCATTTGTTAATCAATTCACCCATTTCCCCCGGTTTAACACAAAATTTAGTTGATTTTATTACATTTGTTAATCAATTCCTCCATTCTCTCTGGTTTATCCCAATTTTAGTCGATTTTGTTTATTTTTTTGCTGATTTAACCTATTTTCTCACCTATTTCACATTTTCATGCCAATTTAACTCATTTTTTTTGCTCTTGCTCCTTTATTGATTTGATCCCTTTTTTTCTTATTATCCCGTGTAAGTTGATATCATTCTTTTTTTTTTTTTTTTTATCGATTTTACCCGTTTAACGCGTTGTTCTATCAATTGCACCATTTTTATTTTGCTTTAACTCATTTGTCTTCTATATAACATATTTTTCCATTGATTTTACCATTTTGTGTATCATATATTTTAAATCGAATTTCATCTGTTTTCACCAATTTTAACCATTTCTATGTTCTGACTTTATTTTTCTTAAGCCAATTATAAGTGTTTCTGTTAACTAAATTGTACCTTTTTTTTTATTAATATGGCACGAAGGTGGCATTTTTTTAGGTTATTTAATAAGTGATAATTTCGTAAGTGCTTTCCAAAGAACTATTGATTTCACCCGCTTTTAGACTGAGTTTACCATTTCTTTTTTATTATTCTAACTCTTTCTTTCACCGGTTTTCACCTATTTTTTGTGGTTTATCCCATTTATTAATCATTTTTTCCACTCTCTTCGGTTTAACCTAATTTTAGTTGATTTTATCTCATTCGTTAATCAGTTCACACATTCTCTCATGTTTAACTCAATTTTTCTTAAGCCAATTATAAGTGTTTTTGTTAACTAAATAACACCTTTTTTTATTAATATGGCACAAAGGTGGCATTTTTTTAGGTTATTTAATAAGTGATTATTTCGAAAGTGATTTTCAAAGAACTATCGATTTCACCCGCTTTTACACTGAGTTTACCATTTCTTTTTTATTATTTTAACTCGTTCTTTCACCGGTTTCACCTATTTTTTGTGGTTTATCATATTTATTAATCATTTTTTCCACTCTCTTCGGTTTAACCCAATTTTAGTTGATTTTATCTCATTCGTTAATCAGTTCACACATTCTCTCATGTTTAACCCAATTTTAGTCGATTTTACTTATTTTTTTGTGGATTTAACCTTTTTTCTCACCTATTTCACTTTTTTTTGGCCAAATTAACTCATCTCTTTGTTCTTGTTCTTTTATCAATTTGATCCGTTTTTCTTATTATCCCGTGTTTACTTAATTTCAGTTTTTAACCGTTTGCGGAATATTTGACTGTTATGAATTAGCTAGATAGAAATCAATCTTTTTCTTCAAACATTTAATAATGGCAAAAATTAGAATTTGTATATATTAAATATATATATATATATATAAACGATAATAAAATTTGTTAGTCCTCGTATTAGTTTCCGTAAGCAACTTTCTAAGTTTCTATCTTTTTTTTTAACGTCACCTACATTATTAAGTCCACCAATTTTATTTATTGACCAAATTTTATTTTCTTGTATTTATTATTATTTTAATACAACAGTGTTTATATTAAAGTAGACTTCTTTTTCATGTAAAAATATATGATTATTCAATTATTTTATTTATCATTTAAGTAAGGGTATATTAGTCATCACAAAAAAGGGAAGAAATTCTCTTTGCCAACCCATACTTTTATATGTAATATAGATGATTTCATCCCTCAACACATTTCCTTTCTCCGTCAATTTTTGGACGGAAACTGCCATAACTTCTTGGTTACCTTGCCAAATTTCTAACGGTACAAGTTTCAATTCATGAAACGCAATAAACAATCCACAAAATAATTGACAAAGTTTCGGAATTTCAATTAAAATTATATCATCTCATAAACTACAAGAAATCATGACACAATAATTTTCAAGTATGATATAGGGCACATAAGCGTGCTATTTTGGTGACTTAATGGCTGTTTTTGTCCAAAAATTGACGGAGAAAAGAAATTTGTTGAGTGGAGTGAAATCATGGTATTAAATGTGTCTAATATGTTGGAAGAATCTATTAACTCAAAACAACAGCTAAGTGAATCAAAACAAAAGAGACGAGTTAAAGTCATCAGCCAAGTCTTATAAACATCTAAGTAATTGAAGCTTAGTGTTTATATATTCAAACATACGGGTATTAAGAAAGATAAATAGTATCATACTCAAATGTTTGAAGAAATTAATCAACGTGGTTTGTCTGATTAATTTATGAAGTAATCTACAAGCTAAGTTCAAGTGAAGAATTCACTAGAAGAACTTAGTTCAACAACTAAGTCAAGTAGTTGAGTATCAAACAACCAATAAGTTTGATCAGCCAAGTGACTTAATCAAATGACTGATTCAAGAGCTAAGTCATTTGTGACAACAGACGGCAGAACCTCAGACAACATAGTGCATTAAATGCATCTGACAGATTCGTACATGAGCACAGTTTGAAACAGTGCAGAGCCGCTTGTCTGCATTTATAGCTATTTGAAGTTGGTAGAAGGAATAAAGGCATTGTGGCCGTTTAAGAAAAAACTAAGTGTTGCTTTGCTTGTTTATTTCTGAGTGATCTAAACATCTTGGCTGAGTGCTGTGAATGTTTCCGAGTGATTCATTATGTTTTTACTGAGTGTAAAAGTTCCCCTTGGGCTTATAAGTTGTAAAAGCCAAATGTTGTATAAGTCTAGATGATTAGTACAAGTGCCTTCCAACTTGTTAAGAATTGAAAACTACACTGGACTACTGGGGTGACTCTTTTAGTTCTTCTTCTTGCTGTAATAATGACTTTGAATAACGAAAGTTTTTGATCAAGAAATTTGGATGAATCCGACAACAAAGAATTAACAGAAACATAATTACTTTTTCTTTCAAAAGAAATTGCAAGATAAAACCAACTCTCTTATTTTACGAAACTGACACAAATTTATATTTCAAAATAAAATCTTAAAATTCTCTTTCGGCATCGGGTTTTTTGCACTTTACACTCCCGAAACATGAAAAATAGACACTTTGCACCCCCGAAACTCAGATTTAGCACTATGCACCCCTGAAATATAAAAAAATCAGCACTTTGCACCCTCTCTTATTTTCAGGCAAAAATGACCGCCGGAGTCAAGAACAAATTAGGTAATTCGATTGTAGATCTTTGGCATTTTGCACCCCCAAAACATGAGAAATTAACACTTTGCACCCCGAAATAGAATTAACTCTTAGCACCCTCGAATTAAGTTGACTCCGGTGCTAAGAGTTAATTCTTTTTTGTTGTGCAAAAATAAATAACAATTCTCATGAGCTATTCTTAAGAGTTAATTCTTTTTGGTTGTGCAAAAATAAATAACACAAAAATAACTCAGCAATTTGCACCCCCGAAACACAATAATGGGCACTTTGCACCGGAAATACAAAATTAACACTTAACACCCTCAAATTTAGAAAAATTTAAACCTTTCAAATTAACAAAAACGGGTGCTGCCAAACTAAACAATGACGCAAAGATTGAGCAGTATGCCAAACTATGGAGCTATTGTGAGAAAATATTGGAGACAAATCCTGGGACAACCATAAAAATCAAGTGCAAGCACAATATAGAAGAACATCACAACATGGTTGTCCCAGGAAAAAACGAGGGGTTTGAGTTTTTCTTAATTTGAAAGTGTTAAGTGTTAATTTTATGTTTCGGGGTGCAAATTGGCCATCTATTGTGTTTCGAGGGTGCAAGTTGCTGAGTTGTTCTTAATTCGAGGATGCTAAGTGTTAATTCTATTTCAGGGGTGCAAAATACTAAATCTGAGTTTCGGGGATACAAATTGCAAAAAACCCTTTGGCATCATACAACAAATACGCTCACATTAAGCCAAATACAAGTTTGTTTCACTTGAATGCAAACAGTTTTAAGGAACAAATGAAGTTGAACTTGTGCAAAAATAAATAACAACAATTCTCAAACCAAAACAAATTATTCAAAAAAAAAAAAAATTTCAATACAACAATTCTTAAACCAAATCAAATAGTGTCGCCTGAGCTATAAGGCTTCCTTGATTTAAACAAACAAAAAAACTTATAAGGCTTCCGAGTCTAAAATTAATCTGTAACAAAAAAACTCAAGCCTTATAAAATTGAGGAAAATATAATTCTCAAGAAATTAATTTATATTCTATATATAGAGAATAAATTACCTAGCATATATATGTTTTGATTCATCCCGCCACTGCTGATCACTTCACATCTGAATAAATTAGAGAATCAAGATAAATGTGAGGGCATCAATTATCAATACTAATAAATCTGGGAGTTGGAAATGTATTAGCTTACTGTTTTTTTCTTGTATTTCAATTTACTTTCACATAATCTTTTGATCTCATAAGATTAGACGAAAACTCTCGTTGCCGGAGTTGAGTTGTTCCTCCAATATATCATTTGCCGAGGCAACGACTGAATCTGTACAACAATATAAATGAATTGATTCAAGTGTTGTTATATCTCCAATGCTAGAGGGAATCTCCTCCAATTTATCCATATTTGAAAGATCAAGGCGCTCGAGGACTGGGAAATTGATACTGTCTGCTGTCCAGTATACCAAATCGTTGAAATATTCGATTTGCAAGACTCTTAGGCCAAGGAAATGCCCCTCAACTGGGTTCCACTCCTCTTCCGACAAGAACTTGTTCAACTTGAGCTTTTCAAGTTGGGGCAACATTCCAATCGTTGCAATAATATCATCCAAGTTATAATGATTGGCTCCGTCTAAAGCCAACTTCTTAAGCGAATCAGGAAACACAAAATTCCGGAAAGAAACTCCTTCCTTATAAATCATATCGAATGGTAACTCCCAAATTAGTGATTGGAGTTTATGCAGACGACCAATATTGTTGAGGCAATAGTGTGACACCCTATCTCTCGAAAAGTTGTTATGTCCTATTTTTAATTTCTTGACGTTGGGGATTCTCTTAAGGACCTCTTCAGTACATCTAAAGCTTACTACTGTCATGAGTGTCTGTAGGTTTTCTAACACAAAATCATCTACCCCGTCTGTTTGACCCCTCGGAGGATCGAGAAGAAGTATTTCTGCGCCAATTAGATGTCTAAGATGTGGCATCCTCCAAATATTCGGTGTTATATGTTCGTTTATTTCTGTACCTTTGTTATGAATGACTAATGTTTGTAGATTCCACAGCCGGTGTGCCAAATAAACAGATCTAAGGATATGTTGAAGAAATAAACTATATTTATAGATAAGTTAGTACATGCATTTTAAAGTGTCTAGATAAATCTTGGAATCTTCCATTCATGAATTAGATCAATGCATGTATAACTTTAGTTCATGTATTTACTTTGTGCATGTATTTAGAAAAGGGGAAGAATGTAATTAACTATTGGTACATGTACTTGACTAGATGAGTGTTAGGATTTTCCTATAAATACCCATGTATTCTTCCCATTTGCAACAAGTCAAGTTGAGAAATCAATAAACTCTCATATTTTCCTCCACTATTCTCTTGAGTGAGTTTGAGTGTTTTAGTGTTTATGCTCTCCAATTTCTAACAAATTGGTATCAGAGCCACTTTGTTTGAGAGACGTATGAGTTTGAAGAAAGATATGTCAAACGGAACTCCATTTTTAGTTCCACAACTTACCAAAGAACATTTTGGTAATTGGTGCCTCCGAATGAAGGCCTTGCTTGGATGTTACGAAGCTTGGGAGACGGTGGAAAACGGTGTAAAGACCTCCGTTAAGAAAGATCAAAAGGCTCTCACCCTCATCTATCAAAGTTTGGATGAGAAGATGTTCGAGAAGGTTGCTAGTGCAACCACTTCCAAGCAAGCATGGGATATTCTTCAAACTTCTTTTAAAGGGGCTGATAAAGTGAAGAAAGTACGTCTCCAAACATTAAGAGGAGAGTTCGAATCGCTGCATATGAAGGAATCCGAATCGGTTTCGGATTATATTTCTAGAGTTTTGACTGTTGTCAATGAAATGAAGAGAAATGGAGAAGAATTGAAGGATGATCGGATCGTTGGAAAAATACTACGATCATTAGATTCGAAGTTCAACTACGTGGTCGTCGCCATTGAAGAGTCCAAGGACTTGGACACCATGACCATTGAAGAGCTTGCCGGATCTTTGCAAGCTCACGAAGAAAGATTGAAGCCGAAACAAGAATCGGTGGAGCAAGCTTTGCAAGCAAAGCTTTCAATGAATGAAAAAGAGGAAAGGAATGTCACGTCTCAAAGAGGCCGAGGTCGAGGTCGAGGACGTGGACGAGGTCGTGGTCGTGGAAGAGGTGGCAACCAACCTTCGTATAATGAGGAAAACTGCCAAAATTTCAACCAAGGAAGAGGTCGTGGCCGTGGACGAGGTAGAGGAAGAACTTCGAGGTCAAATCAAGGAAGGTACGACAAGTCGAATATTGAATGTTATACTTGTCATAAATATGGTCACTACTCTTCGGAATGCAGAAATAATGTGGAGGAGAAAAATAATTTTGTGGAGAGCAACCATGAAGACGAGGACCCCACTTTGCTTCTCGCTTGCAAAAGTGATGGAAATGATGAGTACAATCAGTGGTATCTTGATTCCGGGGCAAGTAGTCACATTTGTGGAAAGAAAGAGTTATTTTCGAAGCTTGATGAATCCATTGACGGTAATATCACATTTGGAGATTCTTCAAAAGTTCAAATAAAAGGAAAAGGTACGATTTTAATTCGATTGAAAGATGGAAGCCATCAATTTATTTCTAATGTGTTTTATGTGCCGGGAATGAAAAGTAATATTTTAAGTTTGGGACAACTTTTGGAGAAAAATTATGATATACATTTGAAAGATAAAAGTTTGATAATGAAAGATGAAAAAGGAAGGTTGCTAGCAAAGGTGCCGATGATGAAAAATAAAATGTTTTTATTGAATATCCAAAGTGACGTCCCAAGATGCTTGAAATCTTGTGTTCAAGATTCTTCTTGGCTTTGGCATATGAGACTTGGGCATTTGAACTTTGATGGTCTCAAAATGATGAGCAAGGAAAGGATGGTAAAGGGCTTACCAACTATTGACCTTCCAAATCAACTTTGTGAAGGATGTCTTTTTGGCAAACAAGCAAGAAAGAGTTTTCCGAAGGAGTCTTTGACAAGAGCTCAATATCCTTTAGAGCTAATTCACTCGGATGTTTGTGGACCTATCAAGCCATCATCGCTTGGTAAGAATAATTATTTTATTCTTTTTATTGATGATTATTCTCGGAAAACTTGGGTTTATTTCTTGAAGGCAAAGTCGGAGGTGTTTGAAACTTTCAAAAGGTTCAAGACTTTGGTGGAAAAACAAAGTGGTTATCAAATCAAAGCACTTCGGTCCGATAGAGGAGGAGAATTCACTTCAAATGAATTCAAGAATTTTTGTGAATTAAATGGCATCCATCGTCCTATGACGGTTCCGAGATCACCGCAGCAGAATGGTGTAGCCGAGAGAAAGAACCGGACG
This sequence comes from Penstemon newberryi var. newberryi, assembly GCA_030819805.1. NCBI lineage: Eukaryota > Viridiplantae > Streptophyta > Magnoliopsida > Lamiales > Plantaginaceae > Penstemon > Penstemon newberryi. The sequence continues at coordinate 73,854,312 of JAUALY010000001.1, read as the reverse complement.
ATTCTCAACATAGCAAGAAGTATGTTGAAAAGTAAGAACATGCCAAAGGAACTTTGGGCTGAAGCTGTTGCATGTGCAGTTTACCTGTCCAACCGAAGCCATACTAAAAGTGTTCATGGAAAGACCCCTCAAGAAGCATGGAGTGGTTTTAAGCCAAGTGTTTCGCACTTGCGGATTTTTGGAAGCATAGCCTATGCACATGTGTCAGATCAAAAGAGGACCAAACTTGATGATAAAAGTGAAAGGTATGTCTTTATTGGTTATGATCAAAATTCCAAAGGTTACAAACTGTACAACCCAAGCAATCGAAAAATTGTAATAAGTAGAGATGTAGAGTTTGATGAAGAAAATTCTTGGGAATGGGGCATTCCAAATGAAAAATACAGTTTCAGTCCGCTCATTGATGATGAAGGAGATGATGGCACAATGCAACCTAATACGCCACCACCAACACCTCTACCACAAAGTCCACAGATTGGTGAAGCAAGTTCTAGTGAAGGACCTCGGAAAACTAGAAGTCTAAGAGAGCTTTATGATACAACCGACGAGGTAACGCAAAATTTAAGTGATATGACTCAATTCTGTCTTTTTGCGGATTGTGAGCCTCTAGGTTATGAAGAAGCTGCTCGTGATAAAAAATGGAGAGATGCCATGGATGAGGAAATCAAGGCAATTAAGAAGAATGACACATGGGAGTTGGTGACATTACCTAAAGATAAAAGAACCATTGGAGTTAAATGGGTATTCAAGACAAAAAAGAATTCAAAAGGCGAGGTGGAGAGATATAAAGCGAGATTGGTCGCAAAAGGATACAAACAAAAAGCCTGTATCGACTATGGTGAGGTATTTGCTCCCGTTGCTCGTTTAGAAACTATCCGTTTGATTATTTCTATGGCAGCCCAAAACAATTGGAAAATTCATCAAATGGATGTAAAATCCGCATTTTTGAATGGTGTTTTGGAGGAAGAAGTCTACGTTGATCAGCCTTTGGGTTATGAAGTTAAAGGACATGAAGATAAAGTGTTGAAATTGAACAAAGCTCTATATGGCTTGAAGCAAGCCCCGCGTGCTTGGAATAGTAGAATTGACAAGTATTTCCAAGCAAATGGTTTTTCAAAATGTCCACATGAACATGCACTTTATGTAAAAATGCATAAGAATGGTGATATTTTACTTGTTTGTTTGTATGTGGATGACTTGATTTTGACAGGAAATAATCCAAAAATGTTTGAAGATTTCAAGAAAGCTATGGCTAGAGAATTTGAGATGACGGACATTGGTCTAATGTCCTACTATCTTGGCATTGAGGTGAAACAAAGAGAGGATGGAATTTTTATATCTCAAGAAGGATACGCCAAGGAAATTCTAAAGAAGTTCAAGATGGAGAATAGCAAACCAGTTGGCACCCCCGTTGAATGTGGAGTAAAATTGTCTAAGCAAGGAGATGGTGAGAAGATCAATCCTACACTTTTTAAAAGTCTCGTTGGAAGCTTGAGGTATTTAACTTGTACAAGACCGGATATTCTTTTTGGTGTTGGACTTGTAAGTCGTTATATGGAGGCTCCTACTACTTCTCATTTAAAGGCGTCCAAAAGAATACTTCGTTATATTAAAGGTACACTTGACTTTGGAATCTTATATTCATTTTGTCAAGACTTCAAGCTTGTTGGTTATTCTGATAGTGATTGGGCTGGTGATATTGATGATCGAAAAAGTACTACCGGGTTTGTTTACTTTATGGGAAATTCAGCTTTTACTTGGAATTCTAAAAAGCAGCCTATTGTTACTCTTTCTACTTGCGAAGCGGAATATGTGGCAGCTACTTCTTGTGTTTGTCATGCAATTTGGCTTAGAAGTTTAATGAAGGAACTTCACCAACCACAAGAAGATCCAACAAAGATATTTGTTGATAATAAGTCCGCACTTGCATTGGCGAAAAATCCAGTGTTTCATGAAAGAAGCAAGCATATTGATACTAAGTATCACTTTATTCGGGAATGCATATCTAGGAAAGAAGTTGAGCTTGAGTTTGTGAAGTCTCAAGATCAAATTGCGGATATATTCACCAAGCCGTTGCGGGTTGATGTGTTTCGAAGATTGCGAATGTCTCTTGGCGTAATAAATCTAGTTTAAGGGGGTGTGTTGAAGAAATAAACTATATTTATAGATAAGTTAGTACATGCATTTTAAAGTGTCTAGATAAATCTTGGAATCTTCCATTCATGAATTAGATCAATGCATGTATAACTTTAGTTCATGTATTTACTTTGTGCATGTATTTAGAAAAGGGGAAGAATGTAATTAACTATTGGTACATGTACTTGACTAGATGAGTGTTAGGATTTTCCTATAAATACCCATGTATTCTTCCCATTTGCAACAAGTCAAGTTGAGAAATCAATAAACTCTCATATTTTCCTCCACTATTCTCTTGAGTGAGTTTGAGTGTTTTAGTGTTTATGCTCTCCAATTTCTAACAGGATATTTCCAGATAAATGCAGGTATCGTAAGTTAACTAAGTTGATATCAACATCTTCATCATCGTAATAATGATCCTTAAACAAGTTATATACCCTCAACAAATTGAAATTAGACCAACGTGATAGTTTTAATGGTTGTTTATACGTCAGGGAACGAACCAATGATGTTGATTGCATGACATTTGGAAGTGGATCATAAAATCCTCTACGCGACGGGCCTTGTGGAATAACAACGCGACGTTGGCCATCTATGATTTGTGATAAATCTTGAAGCTTATGCACTTTGTTGACCAGAAGAAACTTCTCTTTATGAGATTCCCTTAAGCACAAATCTCTCACGAGATCGTGGATGCCGCAAGTTTTCATTTTCCCAAGGGTCCCTCGACTATTAACCATAATAAGATGTCTTTCGACAAGATCCTTCAAGTACTCCTCTGCAACCTCTTCCATGGTTTTGAGTTTGTTAGGTTTTAGAAACCCCTTAGCTACCCAAAGTTTAATAAGCTCGGAGACACGAATAGTATGATCTTCTGGATAAACTCCCATGTAGAGAAAACATGGTTGTAAATAAATAGGTAAATGTCTATAACTCAATAATAATATATCCAAGCAATCACTACCTTTTGAACTTGTGATTTTATCTATATTATTGGCAACATACTCCCAGAACTCTCGTGTCATAATTGATAGAGGCAATCCTTGACAATTTCTTGCGATTCTCTTTCCAACTTCTTCCAATTCCGGATAAGGGCAACTTTCTTCGCCAAATGCCTTTCTACAAAGTAGAGTCCAACTTTTATTTTCATCAAGAAGATCAATCTCGTGAAGATTATTAGATCCGACATAGTTAGCAACATCTTTTATCCTAGTAGTTACCATGACTCGACTTCCTTTGCTATTTGGGAAGAACGAGTGTAACTTATCCCACGCTTCAGTATTCCACAAATCATCTACTATAATCAAATAACTCCTACCTGATAAATGTTGGAATAATTTTAACCCTAAATAATGGTATTCACTATTTTCTTCTCCTTCAATAGGAATTCGAATCTCGCGTAGAAGTTCTAACAACATTTCTTTTATATCATACACTTGAGATACCGTCACCCAACTACGAACATCAAAATGCCGCACAATAAATGAATTGTTATAAACATTTTGAGCAAGTGTAGTGACACCGAATTTAGCCATTCAAAATGAATTCATGAATGTTGATTTATTTTATATGCATTTACCTAAGTAGTATTAAATAAAATACATGTATGTCCCTTTGTTTTCATGCATGTATCTTTAGATTCATGTATAACCTTTGGGATCCATACATGAACCTACTCATGGGGGTTGTCCATGATATCCTATAAATACCCCATTCCCCATTAGCCTAAATAATCAATTGAAAAGTAATAAGAAAGTTATCTTTTGAAGAGTGTTTCTTCATATTTTATTCTCTTATCTCTTTAGTGGATTCTATAGAGTGGCGAGTTGAGTAATTTTACTCTTATCTCATTGGTGGATTCCAATGAGTGGCGAGTTTATTTTCCCGAGATGTTCGCTTGTGTTCTCTCTTCCAATTCTTCCCTAATTCCGTGTCATGTAGTCTTACCAATCCCGCCCATTCCAGTGATTGGAATAATTTGAAGATCAGCTTGTTGTGCGGTAAGCTTATCCACGATCTGATCCAAACGGTCATCAAATCCCACCATAGTATCATGATCATTCATAGTGGGATGAGGTCTTAACGAGTGAACATTTGTCAGATCGTTGGGCTGCAGATCTTTAATCTCCACCATCTCTTTCGCGATCAAATCCATGTCTTGTATGACTTTCTTTACAACTTCATAAACTTGTTTGGAATACTTTTTTGGAAATGGAGCCATGATATGATCCACTACATATGATTCAATGATATCTTCTGCTGCATAAGAAGCATCCGCAATTCGTCTCTCCAAATCTTGTACTTCATTGCTACCTATATACGAATAACCTTCTAGATAATCTTGTAGGAAACATGCCTTCTCTTTGAGAGGTTCAATCTCTCTCAATTGTTCCTCCAAAAAAATTGGCCGACGAGCATGGTGCAGCTCGATCTGTTCGATGAGATTAACAAGAGAAACTAGAGCGGCGTAGGCGGTCGCCATCTCTCACCTCTCTTCTTCTTCTCTGAAGAATATAAGTTTTATTTGCTTAAAGGTTTAGAATAGTGTTACAATGTGAACTTGTGTCTATGTAAATGGAATTGAATATGAATTGATATTTCTCACAGCCTGGCTATGCAAACTTGCAGAGAAGACTTTGATAAAATAACATATATGGTGAGAAAAATGGTTTGTTTAAGCCAACTTGCTACTGAAAGTGTTGGTATTATTATTATAGAACAAGAGGCCAAATTCAATGTTTGCTAGTAATCTGTCTCCTTTCACATTAATAAAATCAAGGGTAAATTACCCCTCATGTATTCTGTATCACAAAAATTTCCTCCAGATTTATCACCATCTTACAATTAACCTCTTGTTACCATTATCTTTGATTTTTTACGGATATTTCATGGGATATCCCCTGAATTTTCAATTTTGCCCCTAAAAGTTATTTGTAAGATTTATAAAAATGAAATGAAATATTTATGGACAAAATTGCCATGATTTATATTTACCTGAAGATGAATGCAATATTTTTAAAATTTCATCAATTCAAGCAGTTGTCGATCGATTTAACTTGATTTTTCATCGATTTCATTTACTTTTTCACTAAATTCATCGATTTAAACCGTTATGATCTATTTAACTCGTTTTCCACCAACTTTAATTGATTTCACTAATTTTCATCAATTTTAATGGGTTTTAATCGATTTAATCGATTTAATCATTTTTTCGCCGATTTCATATATTTTTTCACTAATTTTCATCTATTTCAACCGTTTGTGACCGATTTACCGCGCTTTTACACCAATTTTCATTGATTTAAATAAAAATTTTAACCGATTTAACCCGTTCTCACCAATTTTCATTGATTTAGATATTTTTTATCGATTTAATCTATTATTTCATCAATCTAATTTAAACCGTTTTCACCGATTTCCCTATTATTGTCACTAATATCACTAGTTTAAACTATTTTTAATAACATTTTTCATCGATTTCACCAATTAAACACGTTTTTAACCAAATTCAACAAGTTCTTTCACTGGTTTCACCAATTTTGTTACTAATCCAATTGATCATGTTTTTACCTGATTTAAAACGATTTTAAGCAATATAACTTAAATTATTTTACTGATTTCGTTGACCTTTTCACTTATTACATCAATTTGGTCTGTTTTGTACCGATTTAACCATTTTCTTCACTGATTTCATTTATTTTGCACTAATCTTATTGTTTTATTATGTTCTTAACCGATGAAAAATGTTAAATTAATGAGATTGGTGAAAATATATGAAATCAGTGAAAAACTTGTGTAAATCGATCAAACATGATTCAAATCGATAAAATCAGTGAAACCGGGTGCAATTAGTGAAATGAGTTAAATTGGTCAAAAACGATTTTAATCAATAAAAATAGGGCAAAAATGATTTAAATCAATAAAAATATCAATATCCACTGCTATATAAGTTATATATCTTGTCATAATTGAGTTAATAGTAATTTATCCACTTGTAATACGCATAATACGTTTAATTTATCTTTCTGTGATTTTAAAAATAGCATTTACCCTCGGTAATCTTACAAAAAATTCACACCGCCTCCCTGACATTTTTAAATTAACAAAAAATCCCAATTGACAAAACTATCCCTCTTATATTCCATGTGTTAAGATAAATGTGACAATTTACCCTTGAGTTACTTGATAAATGGTGCACTTTACTTCCCTATGCTACTAAAATATTTTTCATGTCCATTCTCAATTTCGACAAGTACATTACTCTCTCCGGCTTGAAAAACATTGCTATTTTAAAACTTTCACAAGGGAATAACATAATATTTTTCAAATCACAAGGGAGAATAATTGAACATTATTCATTTCACATGGGATAAATTGGTATTAACACTGTCATAATTATATGAGTTTGTGACATTATATTAAAAAAACTTGTAGATATTGAGTAGAAACTATTAAAGAATTGCAGAAATTATATACTACAATCTATCCATCTCATTTTTTCTAGAATTCTTGCCAATGCCAAAAAGTAGTTTCAAGGCTACATTCTTTTGTAAAATTAGCTATATATAAAGAATTCAATAAGCTTTCAGAAACAAGGAAATGTATTTGTAAGAATTATTATCCGCTTCCAATCTTGTTCTTTCCTCCATTTACTCGAACAAGACTTGGTACAAAGATTGTAGGAGAATCAATATTTAGACCATTTGGAATGCTAACATTCTTGGCAGTTCTGTTCTTAAGGTCAAACAAGAGAAACCCGAACCCGTTGTTTTTTCTTCTCTTAAGAAGAACTAGTCCTTTGTTCTTTGAATAACTTATTGGTGTGGTCAAGTAAGCATTGCTTTCCAATTCCGCAGTTGAAAATAACATAGACCACGAATTTTCATCTCCATAATCATTCATCAACCACGTTTCGAAATGCACCCTGTCGAAGTGAACATTCAGAGATAAACATCCACCCAACTCACCAAACTTCATATCCCGTATCTCGAATCTACTGACAATCGAAGTGGGCAGTGAATAATATCGAAAATCTTCAATTTTCATATCGAAAGCAACAATCACATATGTAGATTTTATGGTCATTATAGGTCGTGCTTCTCCAATCCAATGTAACGCCCCATTAGAGAAAACTCCAGGACGTAAATGTGAAATCCAATAAGAAGAATCATTAATCCGTTTCCAAGAATTTGATTTCAGACTGTATAGAGAACAACGAGGTGTGTATTTTCCTCCATAAGTTGATGAACGAGTCAAAACTTTGTAGTCATCTGAAAAATAATCATATCCAAAACCATAAAATGGGCTTTTAACCCCATCGTCACAAGGCAGAACGTGGACCTCCTGAGTTAATGGATTCCTGATTGACAATATATGCTTATAATCAAGATAATGCGAAACAAGTATAAGACCATTACAAGAAACAAAACTAGTTTCCTGAAACATCACCGGGTAGCTGATTATACGTGCAGTCTCAAAACCTTTAGAGTTAAGCAGCAATAAGTGGTTTAAAGATAAAGAACAGAATTTGTGGTTATGTTTATTAACCATAAGTATGCGACTGACGCCATCGGAGAAGTCATGGCTCATGAGGAGTTGGTGATCTCGATGAATGTTGATCAAGTATGGATCGTCAATCATACGACACCACGCTTTACAGACGCACCTAAAGCGCAGCAGAGCCTCCGCTGGCAATTTAGACAACATTACCATAAACAATTCATATGGAATATTATCGGACATTTTTTTTTTTTTAAAAGGATCACTCCGCAAACCTAAAACTTAAGGAAAATGGGATTCAAACAAAGGAGGAGAAGATGATAGGATTTGCAGTTCTTTCGGGTTAATTTGAAAAGCATTACAAGTCTAGAGTATGTAAACTACTATATGGAATAACAATTTACTTTCTTCTTCTAACAATTTGATAAGGAGTTTTAATTTACTTAAAACTTAAGAGTACATAATTAAATATGTTTTAAAGGACGTACGAACTCTCCTCAAACTAGGATCAAATTTAAGATTTAGGTAATTAAATATACAATATATTTTATGATCCCAAAAAAAGAAAATAAAAATCTAAAACTAGCAACACACGAAGGTTTTCTTTTCTTGTTAACGAAAACTAAGGTAAGATGACATTTATATATCATATCATATCATATATATATATATATATATATATATATATATATATATATATATGAGAATGGTCTTTTGACCAAAATTTTGCAATTTGGACTCAATACTAATTTCTGGTGATTTTGATTTATTTTATTTTCTTAAAAAGTTTTGATTGGTCAAGAAAATTTAATTATTTTCAGTTTTAAAAATTTCTTATTAATTGTCATCATAGAACAAAAGGAAATTTCCTTACATTTCAAAAAATCAGTTAATTACAATTTTAAATCTAAGTTTTGAATTTTAGTCAAAAGTTACCATTAATTGTAATAAATCCATAAAAGAATATGGTAGTCAAAATTTTAGTCGTGATTAAGGATAATCAATGAATTTTTCCAGCTCTAGAAAATTCTTATGATTATATATATAAATTGCTCTAGCTTAATAACATTGCCCATTGCCCTTCTCAAATTGTGGTGTCTTTTTTTCCACGGATTCAACAGTTTTTTTTATACATTTGGTCTTTTTAGTTTATACTATTATTAATTTAATCCTATGCATTTCTTTCTTATGATTTGATTGGTTTTAACTTTTTTGTAATAGGTTTTCTAAGAGAATCATGAAGGGCTTCCTCTAATGTAAGACAACAATAGGTTTGTGATTCATTTTTTGATTTATTTCATTTTGGTTAAATTTAACGGTATTTTTCTTTTTATGTTTGCCAGTATATGTGAATTGTATGAAATTGATGAGTGTTTAATTTAATTTATAGGTTTTAAGGACCTTGATGATTTTGCTACAAAACATCTTGAAGTAAACTGACGTTTGTAATCTCGCAAGGATTGTATTGCTAACAAGTAATTTTCTTATAATTTATATTTATAAAATTCTATTAATGTTTTGTTTGTGTTTGACATTTTAGGGAAAAAATGAACTTTTGGAAGTTTTCATCCTAGAAATTGAATTAAGTGATGAAATTTCGATTGCGGAGAAGATGGAATTCCAATTGTTACTCATAATTCTATTTTTTTTTAACTTTTATGTGAACTGACCATATGTTCTTAATTTTGTTTTGAGGATGATAACTCTAAATCAAAATTAAAACTTTACTTCTTTTAGTTTATGTTTAATTGTTATCTTTTTCTTTTTGTTCCTTACCTCTACAGTCAAGTTAGACACTGCATTAAGTTTTTGGCTACAACATTTTCTTTTTCGGATATTTCATCATAGCTTATTCAAAAAAATTCTTTTGGTTTGCCTTTTTATTTAATCTGATGATAGATTGATTTATTTGATTTTAGATTATTCAATTTGAATCTTCATGATTTTTGTTTAAATATTATTCATTTGTCATTGTTTTTGTTGTAGATTTAGTTTCAGCTTCTCCATTTTGAGTTTTACATGTTAATTAATATGCTGAAAGATCGATTTGTTTTGAATTTATATTATTTCATTTTTTTTATTTTGAAAAAAAAAATTTAACATGTTGCATTTCTCATAATATTTTTACATCTATGTATCTATACAAACACATACAAATATTTGAGATAATGTTTTGACTCCTCAATACTCATGTTTTCTAATTATTTTAAAGTCGTTAAGTTTATAAATAACTCTTTAAATTTAGAGTGTCAATACATCTTTTCTAATTCTTTTATAAGATTTAAAATGCAAAATAATTCAATTAACCTTTTATGTGAATGCTTCATATATAATTAATATTCTCACTACATGTTTGTTTCTTTTTAATGACTCACTACATATTAGTTGACTAATACCAATGGCTTTCAATATAAATGATTGAGAACTTGAAACGCAAATAAAAAAAATTGTGTGACCTAATTGATATTAAATTAAGTGACTTATATATAATATTGATTTTAATTATATTTACACGATGATATGCTTTTGCCTAAAGGAAAATATAGCTAGATACTTGATTATATTGTCAAGTTTAGATATTTATAATTTTTTACTAAAAGATGTTTTTATCCAAACTTATATTCACAAAATTAAGATATATGTTTTAAATTTCTTGCTCGCCATTTAATTTATAGCAATTGTATTAGTTTGACTAATTTATACCCCTTTATTAGTTTGAGACTTTGCTTTGATACCCCTTTATTCTTTTGAGACTTTGCTTTGATAATAATTATTGTAACTTTGTTCCCATGTTCTATTTTGTGTTCTATTAAGTAATTTTGAATGAAAGTATATATATAGTTTTTTTTCAAGTGTGATTATACCTATATTGTGGAGGAAGATTATAGTTAGTCTTGAGTGCTTATTTTGTTATGTGAACTATTTATTTGAAGTTGATATGATGAACTTCGAGACTTAACTATAAAAATCTAATGAAATGAAATAACCTTCTAAAAACAGTATGTTGGAGTAATTAAATATTAATTTATAATTCAGATCCAAAAACAAATTCATGTGAATTTTATAATTTCGATTGAACCATTATTTTGCAATCCTTTAAAGTTATAAAAATAAAAATAATTAATATTTTAGTTGTCTGAAATATATTATTATTTTTATCCGTGCATAGCACGGGGTGTAGGCTAGTACATATATATATTTGAAGGGTGGGTGTTGACTCCAATTGAATGTTTTGACTAAAATTCTATTTTTCTAGAGTTTTGAATTATTGCTCCTCCCGTAAGAGCGACACAGTTTCCCTGAATTGGCCACAACCTGAGCTATTGCGGCCAAAACTGGCAGCCATGCCACAACTTGAACGGTGCGACCAATTTCGGTCGTGATCGTTTGGTCGCGGTTAATTTGGACAAATATTGGAATTTTTTTATAATTAGATAAATATGCCCCTCAATTTTTTTATGTGCAAGATACATCCACATTTTTCCTGAGAAATTGATCAGTGAAACAAATAATGAATATTAGGGATACAAGTGAGGGAAAAAAGGATAAAGAGGATGACTTTGCCAAAAAATATAGATAGGGAAGACAATTAGTGCTATTCACCATTATAAAACTATATATATTAGACTTAGATGACGTCCTCTATATTTATATGAAAATGTCTTGAATTATTCTTGATTGGATATTTCATATTTCCAAGTAGGTGGATTGATTCAGTTGACCAAACTGGTATAGGTTGGGCCTGGAATTCACATAACAATCTCATACCTGAAAATAAAGCGATGTTATGCTAGCCTGCTAGGTTAGTGGAAACCTTCAAAACATAAGTCAGTTAAAGAAGGAACATAAACAAATAAAATATGAAATTTGCATGGTAGGCATACATGGGGTTGTCAACGAGTCGGATTACGATCGATTCATTTTAGATTTAGATTTACATCCATTTATTTCAGTCGAGTATAAATTTAGATTTGTGTCTTGTCGAATTTTCAAAATCTATGATCATGTCCAAGTCATTAAGGTAGTCGAGTTTTCAGATAAAAAAATCGGATCCAAAGAAATTTTCAGCCTCAAAATTTTCCCCACTATCTTTGTCAATAACAAGCTTCTTAGAGCCACATAATTATTTAATTTAACTCACGAGGTCAAACATTTTTTAAAATCCACCAATGTCACCAAACATTGTATTATCCCATATTGACACATATAATATGACATAATACCCCCTATTAGGTCCTACCAAACGGCCCCTATATAGTATTGATAATGTATCAAAATTAATTCAGATTGTTAAGTGAGATACACATCAAATTAAGATCATAAATGAAAATATTAACATATGTTTTGTTAGGCTGACTATAAGACATTGATAGTGTTATGTACATAAATAAAATACTCTCTACAAATTTTATCAAAATGATATCTTTAACAAATTAGACTGTATGGATCCTTATTCTCTATTTAAACTAGGATGGAGGTGGTGCACAATTATCTTAAAGTTTTTTTTTTTTTTTTTTTTTAAATGACTATCATATTACCAATTCCACGGATAAAGTTAACTCTAAACCACGAAAAATTGAGAAGTGTTCTCTTTATATAAACAATAATGGGACCTGTAGTCGACATATCTTCATCAGTCGAATTGATTTTCTTCACAACTCATAAACAATCTACCTCAAACATGATTCTACTCCACTTCTTCTCACTAGTCAGTTCCACCGCAAATTTTGCAGCCAAAGCCTCAACAACTTCAGGACCAAGTTTCTGCAAGACTCTAAACGAACGCCAAGCTAAACAGTGTCCAGTCTCATTTCGAACCACTATATCCACTCCCTTAAAACCTTCTCTATCAAACACAACAACATCGAAATTAATCTTAAGCGAATGAGTATCCGGTGGTCTCCAACAATCCTGAACCAAATTTACAATCAACTATGTCATAAGAAATATTAAGTATATTGAGTATTTTATCTATAGAAAAGCTAAAATATAAATATTTAATCAATAATTTTACATTTACTAAAGCTAGAAAAATAAAAAAATTATGCAATATTTGTTTATAATATAAGACCCCATTTTAGATTTCGCCTAGGTCCCCAAAAGTCTATAGCCGGCCCTGCACTCATTTGTTTCTCTCAAGCTTCGTATTTACGACTGTATTCACTCAATTCATGTTTGTCGTCTTGTGGTGACTAAGTTTATTAAAAGTTGGATGAGTTTGAGAGTATATATATGGTTGTGTTTTGATGTGTGTCAAAATTTCAAGGGTGCAAAGTGCTAAAAGTATTTGAAAATGACTATTTTACCTTTTCACCAATGAATTTTCTTATAAAAAAACACACTATGGTGCAAAATATTAAATAAATTGTATTTCCAGAATACAAAATGCCGAAACCATATAATTTCAGGGTATAAAGTGCCAAAAACCCCTTAAAAACATTATCAAATGTATAAGAATGTCAAATAATGCTTGACAATTGTAAATACATTAGATAAGATCTTAAGAAAATACAATTTATGTAAATGAGGTAATTAATAATCATACTTCTATAAGCAATAACAAAGTGATAAGTCATATCATGAAATTAGGCTAAGGAGATTTTATGTAAAAGAAATAGAGAATAAGAATCATTAATCCGCTTCCAAGAATTTGATTTCAAGTTGCATCGCAAACAACGATGTGTGTATTCATGAGTCAATATCCTATAAGTTATGTATCATCATGTCATAAAAATATGAATTCCTGACATTATATTAAAAGAAAAAAAAAGCTTGCACATAATCTATTAAAGAAGAAACTAAAAATAATCTATTCATCTCATTTTTCTAACATTCCTTATCTCTCCCTCTCTTAAAAGTAGTTTCAAGGCTACATTATGAGTTTTATGACAAATCAGAAATCAAAATCAGCTGCATATATTTGTAAGAATTTTACACTGCTTAATTATTATTATTATCCGTTTCCGTCTTGTTCTTTCCTGCATTTACTCGAACAAGACTTGCTGCAAAGATTGTAGGAGAATCAATATTTAGACCATTTGGAATGCTGACATTCTTGGCAGTTCTGTTCTTAAGGTCAAACAAGAGAAGCCCCTTGTTTTTTCTTCTCTTAAGAAGAACAAGTCCTTTATTCTTCGAATAACTTATCGGTCTGGTCAAGTAAGCATAGCTTTCCGATCCTGCAATCGAAAACATAGACCACGAATTTTCATCTCCATAATCATTCATCAACCACGTTTCGAAATGCACCCTGTCGAAGTGACCACTCAGAGATAAACATCCACCCAACTCACCAAACTTCATACCCCGAATCTCGAATCTACTGACAATCGAAGTTGGCAGTGAGTAGTATCGATAATCTTCAGTTTTCATATCGAAAGCAACAATCACATACACATATGTAGATTTTCTGGTCATTATAGGTCGTATTTCTCCAATCCAATGTAACGCCCCATTAGAGAAAACTCCATGACCCCAATGTGTAATCCAATTAGAAACACCATTAATCCGCTTCCAAGAATTTGATTTCAGGCTGTATAGAGAACAACGATGTGTGTATTTTACTCCATCATAAGTTGATGAATGAGTCAAAACTTTATAGTCATCTGAAACATAATCATATCCAAAATCATAATCATAAAATCGGCTTTTAACCCCATCGTCACACGGCAGAACGTGGACCTCCTGAGTTAATGGATTCCTAATTGACAATGTATGCACATCATCGTGATATTGCGAAACAAGTATAAGACCATTACACGCAACAAAACTCGTTCCCTGAAACATCATCGGGTAGCTGATTATACGTGCAGTCTCAAAACATTTAGGACCGTAATTATTAAAGTTTAAAGATAAAGAACAGAATTGGTGGTCTTTATTAACCATAAGTACGCGACTGACCCCATCGGAGAAGTCGTGGATGTTGAGGAATTGGTGATCTCGATGAATGTTGATCAAGTATGGATCGTCAATCATACGACACCACGCTTTACAGACGCACCTAAAGCGGAGGAGAGCCTCTGCTGGCAATTTAGACAACATAAATATAAACAATTCATATGGAATATTATCGGACATTATATTTTTTTTTTTAAAACAAGCGCAAACAGAGTCATTAAGCGAAAAGGGATTGAAATAAAGGAGATGGCGTCTGAGTTTTGGAGGGCTAGCTACAAGAAGAATGGAGCATATATATAATCAACTTAGTATTATGAAATCTGTCAAAAAATTATGTGTATTTATGGCACGGATTAGATTAAAATAACAAAGTTAACAAAAAAATCTGCAGAAAAATGGAAAAGAATCTCACGCAATCAACTTATAGTTATAGACTTATTGGGGACGAATTTATTTTGCGCGAAAATAATTTTGTGGCTTAAACTCACATTAGGGTACAAAATCTTGTTTTTGTGCTTGAAAATTTTCTATACAAATATAATTCATCCCCAATTGCTATTCACAATATGCAACAAAAAATTTCATCCCTAAATATGCTATTTTGGTACGTATCCAAAATTTTTGTACCAAAATAGTATCCTTCAACTACATAAAAGGAAAATTCATGCATAATTATTTGGCACGTTTTCATCCTCTATCGCATTAAAGAGCAAAATATAATTAGAACGCGCTTCTTTTATTTTCCCCTCATTTCATTTAACATATCAGGTTTTTTCTCTCACTACGCTAGCTTAAGTCAAAACCTAAATCATGCAATCATCTCCACTCCACTACAGCCTCGTCGGCGAATCGCCTCACCTCATTGGCTTACCGCCGCACCTTCACTGTCGCACCGAGCAGTCTTCTCATTTACAAATAGGTATATCTATTGACTTAAGCATCAAGGTTGCTTCATCGGAGTTGCCCCGATCTAGCTCACCCATGTACCTATGTAGGAAACTTACATGCTATAAGTTTGGGTCCGAAATAAGGCTAATCTTATCATATTCGATTTCGAAGTTTTCTGTTAACTTCACAAATCGTCTCGAAATGTTTAGCAATGAACTAGCATCATCCTATAAACCATAAAGCATGTTATAATTTTATAATTTTGGGAAATAATCTGGCTACGTCGAGAGCCACAATATTTTCCGTTGTTTAAAACCACTCAAAAGTTTTGGGTTAAATAGTAATAATGTGTAAATGTTTACCAAACAAGTGTAGTAGTCTATTGGTTAGAGTTTAAAACTAAATTTCTAAAAAAAGAGCTTAGAACTAAAACTAAAGTCATGAGAAGGTTTGGGTTTAAACCTAAGTTGAGACAATTACTATGGGGAGATTTTAGTTTCAAACCAAATTTAAGACTTTCTTTGTGTTATTTTAATTTTTTGTCATTCTAAAGAATATTTTTAATATTTTATGTATTCTTTCAAAAAAATTATTCTTAAAAATATTTTCAATATTTTGTGTTCTATAAAAAATAACCCTTCTCAATAATATTTTCAATATTACATGTATTTTTTAATAGATTTTTTCCTTCCTAATAGTATTTCGATATTTTATGTGCTTTTAAATTAATTTTCGTCTTTAATAATAATTATAAAAATCATATGATTTTTCATTGTTTTTTATAGTTCGATTTAGGAATACAGACTCAAAATTGATATCACATAATTACATAATCAATTTCTACACCTCAAATTTATTTATTCAATTTTGAGATCATTACAAAGTTACATGATAAACTTTGCAATCTTGTCGTTTTAATAATATAAATATTATCACAAGAATATGATCATACATAGAGGTGTAAACGAGTCGAGTAATATCGAACGACAAGTTGTTCAAGCTAGATTTGAATTTTATCGAGCTTGAAATTTTGTGTTTGAGTTTGGTTTGATTTCTTAACGAACCGAGCTCAAATGAGCTTTTATCAAACAAGCTCGAGCCGAATATCGAGTAGCTTGGTATTTTACATGTGTTTTTTTCAATTTTTAGCTTATCAAGAGCTTCAAAAATTATCAAACGAAAAAATTTGTTCAAGGTTGTTTGATTAGTTTGGCGAACCAAGCTCAAACGAACTTTTATCGAACGAGCTCGAGCCGAGTATCGTGTAGCTTCGTTTGATTTTCAGCCATAATATACATCTAGTAATCATGTCAAATTACTTAAAAGTCAAAAAGACGATTCATTAGCTTTTATTCTTGTCGATGAGATCGCAACCTAGTTGTAATGTTGAGGCCTTAGGACCTAGAGGTCATGAGACTAATTTTCAATGAGATAATTGCATTTTTGGTACATAGTTATAGGTCAATTTCCACCTTTGGTACACAGCTTTATGTGTCCGACACATTTGGTACACCTCCTTAACAAATTTTGACACATTTTGTACATCCGTTAAATAAATTGCAAAATCACCGTTAATTCGAACACGAGACCATCACGTGCCCGTTAACTCGGGTTCTGGAGGGAAAAATGGATGCGCGCGGCACGTGGCTGCCCAGAAAAGAAAAAAGAGGAACGAGCAGTCTCATTTTACCCAAAAATTATCTTCTCTCATTTTATCAAACACAAACCCGTAAACCCTAATTTATTTCCCAAAAAAATTAAACTTCAGTCTCTTCCATTTCAAGCGAATTGTTCACTGGTTTTGTAACCCCCCCATTCCAATTCGACATCTGAGTCCTTTTGGAAGAAAATGGCATTGCGTAACCCGCAACTAAATCTCAACTCACATGGTAATTATTTTAATATCGTATTTTTGTATATTAAAGTGTCTAATATAGTATTTTTAACACATTTAAAGTGTCTGGGTGTAGTTATTGTTTAGATTAAAGTTATGGTTCTTTATTGTTTTTGATTTGGTGTGGTCCCAGAATTAAGTGGGTGGGTGGGGTGATATTTAGAATATTTTACTTAGGGATATAAAGTTATGGTTCTGTATTCTTTATTTTTTGTGTTGGATTCTTGCCCAACTTTATATGTTTTTTGCTAGTTTATGTTGATGGTCCCAACTGTCGGGGTCCATATGTAAGGTTTTCACTTATTCTTTATTTTTTGTGTTGGATTCTTGCCCAACTTTATATGTTTTTTACTAGTTTATGTTGATGGTCCCAACTGTCGGGGTCCATATGTAAGGTTTTCACTGCAATGTTGTTGAATAGGGGACAACTGATTATTATATGGTTTTAATTTTACAGAGGAAGAATTCACCTTGAAGTTAAACTTTGGAGGCAAGTTTTTTCATTTTCCTGCAAAGTATGAAGGAGGTCTCATACGTATTATTAAGTATGTTCAGAAAAAAAGGTACTATCATTGAAACTACTTGATAAGATTTGTGAAGAGGTGGGATTATATGGGTTGAAGAAATATTTTTATATTGACAACTTTAATATGTTCAGAGGGATAAAGTTTGAAACTGAATTATCCCTGGTGTATGATATGAAAGAGGTTGTTGAAATATATATAAACCATGTGGAGCTTTTTCATACCAAGAAGGCTAATTATAGTGCTGACAAACTATTAGTATTAGAGTTTCTAGAGGGACATACAAGGTTGCTAGGGCAGGAGGGTGAAAGAGATATTCTAAACACTCCTAGTGTGGTTCAAACTGAGAATGGAGATGAAAGAGTGGTGCAAACTGAACAAGTAAGGGTACATGAAGGTGAAAAAGCTCAACTTGAAGAAGAAGATGATTTGAATAACTTGATTGATGCTTATGTTTGTGATGGTGGTTATAATGATCAACCACATACAAATGAAGCTGGTGCCAATATGTATAGTGAACAACAAGATGAGAGTGATGAAGACTCAGTTGATGTTGACTATACCCAGGAAGGAAATGAAGACTCAGATGATGATGTTCTATATGAACTGAACATTGACAGAGATATAGAAGAAAACTTAGATGAAGTTAGAGATGAAGTCATGGATGAAAACATAGATGAAAACAGAGAAGAAAACAGAGGAGTAAATAGATGAGGAAAGAATGGTGCAAAGAATAGAGGAGAGAACATACAAGGTGCCAGTGATCTGGCTGTGATTCTGACAATGACTCAAATGATCATGCTGTTTTATCAAGTGAAGATGAGATGGACTGGAGATGTAATTCAGAGGATGAGAATAATGAGAGCCACCCTAGGTTCAATCCTGCAAAGAAATTTCAACCAGAGTTCAGCTTGGGGCAGATCTTTAGCACCAAGAAAATGTTCAAGGATGCTATACATTTACATGCAATAAATACAATGAGGTCATTGAAAATCCCTACCAATGACAATAAAAGAATATATGCTAAGTGTGTGGCAGAAGGGTGTGAATGGCACATTCACTGTACGAAAATTAAAGATGAAAACACTTGGATAGTTAATGAGTATCAGCCAGAACATAAATGTGGGATGGATCCTCATTGCAAGAATCTTACATCAAGATGGCGGGTTCCCTGCCAACCAAGGAGTAATTCATCAAGAGCTAAAGGGATTCATCAACTCGATTGGCACTCTGATGCCAACAAAGGAGTTTAATTATAACTTTACATACTCTTTCATTCTTGTAAATCGAGGAAGCATGTTTAGGCTAGACTTCATATATTTTTTATTTCATCAACACTCTGTTTATTTAATATATTGGAGTACTTGACCTTAATCTCCTGATTCCACTTACGAGTATGTTTTCATCAAGTGATTTTAATATGTCTTTGCTTTATATTGATAGTATGTCAGTTCAGGTTTTAAATGAGGTTGACATGTTTTAGATTGCTTGATAATCAGCTCGATAATTATGTTTCTGCAAATCCCTTGATATATCGAGCGAGCCACTGATTTGGCTATAAAGTTTTGGCATTTCAAAAAGTTATCATAAATTGTTAAGTCCTGCGGCCAGGAAGGCATGGAAAAGAATCAGGGGTAGAGTTTGCCTACTCCGCCACAATCAATTGATTGGAAGTCAGCCTTGTCAGGACATTAATCTATATTTCAATTTTTATCATAATATGTCCATTTTTAAACCGTTATGTTTGCACGCACAGACATTGGCACGCCCGCACTCACTTTATTTTACATTGAATCAATTGCATCGAGCCAATTGCACATCGAGGCAAGCCAGACAAAATTTACGCAAACAATATTTTGGCACGCCCAGTGGGACTCGATAATTTAAAGCAAACAATATTTTGGCACGCCCGTTGGGACTTGATAATCTTTTGCCAAAAAAAAAACACTTTATTTCGTACCCGTCAACTGATCTTTTGCTGTTGTCAGATGTTTCCGCCGATAACGAGAAAGAAACGGTCGAACTTAACTAGGGCACCGTCTGATCTCACATACTTTCTGCCATCAGAGGACCTAACTGCAGTCCCGATATCGATGAAAGGGATGAAGAAAGTTGAAAAACTGTCAGAAGAGGTCCATGAATTCATGAAGGATCTCGAGGAGAAACAGGGAGAATGGTCCAACTGATAGAATAGTGTCCGGCAAGCCAACTGTATGGCTGCCATTTATTGTAATAAATAAAGGAACTATTCAATTTAGATTAATAAATGCATCTTTATTATATGGTCAACTTTATCTTATGTAATAATTATCTACGCATAAGGATACAAGTCTTTAGATCACAGGGCTATGGGACAATTAACCCGTGGACTGATCTCCAAGGCCGTGATCTAGAACATATTCAAGAGTCGTAGAATCCAATCGAGATGGGACATCGTTGGATTCGGTTAGACTCTCACTAATGTGTATACTCCGATGAACTGGAGGACGCTGGGGTCCACGAGCGTGACTGGGATAGTCGATACATATAAGTGGGTGACTTGCTGGGATGGCAAGTGCACTGAATACCCCAATTAGGAAATAACTCACCATGGAAGCGGTAGTCGCATATCGGAGTCGAAGTTATTCCTATTTACAATAGTATACATGGAATGATCCCTAAATACTTGAGGTGATAGGGTTTATCTGGTGCGAGAACGTCTATACTTAGATGTGAGTTCCGACCGACTGGAGATCACCAGAAAGTCTCTGTGGATTCATGTTGGGTATAGAGAGACTCGTATGCAGGTTCATATCATCAACAAAGGATCCATTGACCCGACTTGATAGGTTGGGAAATTCTCCTATGGATTTCTGTGAGAAATTAATTCTGGTAAAATCCTTGGCCAAGGTATCTGACGACTTTATGAAAGTAGCTCATAAAGATTAAGTCAAAGAGAATTATTTCGAGATCAGAATGCATAAAGTCAAAACAAATTAAAAGGGAACCGATGAAAAATCCATGCCCTTAAGTATTGACTGGGAGATCGATCAATGGAGAGATTATAGCGTATATGGAAATTGTAAATGATTAAGGTTCACTGAATTAATTCACCAGTAATTGGGCTCCATGGGCTTGTGGCCAGACATCGACCGTGGAGTGTGGGAGAATTCCCAAATTAGCAGGGGTGCTAATTTTGGAATGATCAGTCGACAGAGTGTTCAATTGATTTAGAGTATTTAATACTCGAGTAATTAAATAAATAAATATTTGATTATAACCTACGGCCAATTATGTGGTGAACCTACGGGGGCATACACAATACACATGCAGCGAAAGCGAGGAAATGAAGAACAACTGAGTCAACTAAATCGACTGGGTCCATTGGGGTGACTGGGTCGACCCAATTGGAGCGAAAGTGATCCAATTGGAATTGGATCTAGACTGGAAATTAAATTGGAATTTAATTTATGAGTTAGTTAATTAAATTGGATTTAATTAATTATGGGAATATTTAATTAAATAGACTTAGAGTCTAATTTAATTAAATGAGAAAGAAATAAATTAATTGGGCCATTTAATTGAGAAATTAAATAAAGACTCAATTAATCAAATCAAGTATGGGCCATGAATTAATTAGAAGACTTGGTCTTCCAATTAAAAGGGCCATGGCCCATGTAGGAGAATTAGAAGACTTGGGAGTCCTAGTCTTAGGAGGATTAGGATTATGAGATTCCTATAAATAGGAGACTTGATGTCATATCTCATACACATTAATCAAGAGCCAAAAGCCAAGTAAAAAAAAAATTCTCTCCCTCTCTCCCTAGTGAAATCGGCCGAACCCCTCTTCCTTTTGGAAGAATTTTTTCGATTTCGTTTTCGTTCCAATCTTGTTCTCTAATCCTAGATCTTAATATATCCTATGTTCTAGCCGATTAGGATATATTATATTTCGTGATATTGTGGTGTATCAACTCGTAGAGGCGCAACTCGTGGGACGCTACAACAAGGCTTGGATTGATTCTACCGAGGGAGAAAAACGACTTTGCTAGTTGCTTGGATTTGCTAGGAGACAGATATAATTTGGATCTAATTATTCTTGTCGTTTTAATATTCATATATATACAACCAGTTTAGTATCCTGGCAAGATTTCGTAAGAGGTCCTTAAAATTTTTGTTTTCCGCTGCCTGAAGGGCTGTTTATCTTACCGAATCCCAACACCAACGTGATCAACAAGTTCGAGAACATGCTCTGCACGGCCACTTCTGCTAGTCAAGCCAACACGGAAGCAAACAACACTTTGAATATCTCCCTGACGCGTCTGGAAGCCAAATTAGTTACACTGGCCGATAGCATAAACTTACTGGCCGACGGAATGCATGGCTTGCAGACGACCAACTATAATGGATTGACTAAGAATACTGTCAATCAGGGAAAATCAATGGTAATCTACATTGGAGAGTCCCGACAGCGGGACGAGCCGCCTAACAGGCAGGCTAGACGACAGAACACTACACCCGATAGGCGAGACAACACATCAAGGAACAAACTCCCTCACGCAGGCTCGACGGGCAAATCAGGGGATGAACATGGAGAAAATGTCATGTTCGTCCAGGACAGATATCAGGTCACCTCACCAAACTATGGTCAGACGAATAGGGTGACATAAGGGAACAATGACTTGCTAACAGTCAATCAGGCACTGGAAATGTTCATGAAAAAGCAGGACATCAGGATGCCCCCGATACAACAAACCTCACCGTGAATACATTGATCAGGTACAATGTTTGCTTGATATTTTTTAATTATTCCTGCTACATAATACTGTTCAAGGATGTTGTCGGAAACTACTAGGAACAATCAACAGACTATCAATCCTAGATCAGGAGACAAATAAAACTGGCCAATGGCCTGCAGAATATACACATCGAGGCATGTTCCGCAATTACCAGAAGGTCATATCGAGGCATGCTCCGATCATCATGAAGTGTGATGTCCCGCTATTATCAGGAGGTCACATCGAGGCCAAACGAGCCACACCGGCTGTTGGCCTGCAGAATATACTCTCTGATATGAACAATGCTCCGATTATCGGGCAATCTACTACTGAAACGGGAGAGGAAGAAAAATTCATGTCATGCTACATCCTCATCTATATCAATTTCAAAAACATACAATTTCTTCTTGCAACATTCATGTCCTTCATAAAATAATTCATCACACCAAAGACACAATCCTCTATCTCTCCGATCATCTAACTCCACCGCACTATAAAATTTGTATTTCTTGTATAATTTGGAGTCATGAGATTGAAGAGATACCTGATTTTCACGAGATGAATAATCTGCTGAAATGACATTTCTAGTGGATGAAGACCTCTCCTGCGCAATATTAATTGCTCGGGTTGAAAGACTTTTGGGAGGATCATCAATTTGATTCCAATTGATGAATCTCCTCGAATATGTGCCACAAATTCATGAAATCTTCTCCAATTGGCCGTAATGGTGTGGCTGATAGTATTCCGTTTCAATTTCAATTTCTTTTTCGAATTTTTGTTGAGCAGCCGAGGATCGACCGCTCTGATACCACTGATGCGTACCGTAATACGAATCCATGGATTTTATTGAAAATACAAAGTAGAACAGTAATTGTAAAGGATTGATCTCGCACAATCGATTACAATTGAATTCAAGCTCTAGATCTCCATATTACCTGAAATGGAAATGGTAGAACTCGAATTAACTCGGATACAGCGAACCAACAATGGTGAAGGTTCTAGAGAGACGATCAGAGGTTGGAGACGAAGACTAACTGAACATTCAACTCCCTCTTCTATCCAATGCCGCTTCTATTTATTAAAATCTGGACTTCCTGCCAAATTACTAAAACACCCCTGACTTTCTGCAAAATAACGAAAACACCCCTCTTTAAGAGAGCGTATTGTCACGCCCTGACATTTTGCTGGGCGCAAAATGGCGCGACACGGAGACCTGATGGACGGGAGCGCGGCTCTGGGGGAGCCAGGGACGGAGACACATCTACCTTGACGAAGGAAGTGCGTGACCAAGGAACCAAGGGTGAGGTTTCGCACGAACGGGACTCCGCTCAGGGGAGCATCGATGGCCCGGGGAGAGGACCTTGGCAGCCAGGCAGGGGGCCGGGCTGGCCAAGCAGCATGGACGGGAGGCCAGACATGTGACATGGTCGGCTCGGGATGAGGCTGGCGCGATAGGCGCGCGCCACGAGACAGCCGACAAGGCAGGAGGCCTAGTCGGGCGTGATACGAGGCACGTGGGCAAGGAAAGGCCGTCGAGTGGCACTGGGGCATCGCAGGGGCGGCCCAAGCCTTTTGGAAGTGCCAAACCAAGTCTTGGAGGTTCCGGAGGATTCTAGAAGATTCTACACAAGTCCGGGACATTCAAGAGAACTCCGGAGGGGTCCGGAGTATTCCACAAGGTTCCGGAGGGGTCCGAAATGTTCCACAAAGTTTCGGAGGGGTCCGGAATGTTCTAGAAGAATGTTGAAGATTCTAGAAGGTTGGGGAACCTTCTAGAAGGACGGAGAACCTTGTAGAAGACGCTAGAAGGTTGGAGAATCTTCTAGAAGAATCTAGAAGGTTGCGGAAGATTGGGGAAGGTTGTAGAACCTCATAGAAGGTTCTAGAAATATGTAGTAGAACATTGTAGAATGTTCTAGATTAAATTAGTATGTAGTAGGATTTTGTGGAATGATCTAGAGGATCATTCCTAGCCGTTAGATTAGAATAATCTTGGCCATCCATTAGGGGATGCCAACTACTATATATAGGGGTAGGCATTCATTTGTAGGAATCAACCAAGGGGAGATCCCAAGTTTACACATAGAGGTTGTAATCCATCCATGTAATAATATAAGTATTCTTCCAACTCTAGTGTGCTACCTTATCATCTCAACTAACCTCCTTCAAGACACCTCATTCGGGACGAGTGTGAGGCTGACTTAGCCGATTCCGACAGAGGGGCGAGAACGATCGCTGGGGGCGTTCGTGGCTAAGTGCCGCGCGGGATACTTTGGGAAAGCTTAAGCCCGTGACAGTATTCTCCTTTCCACGCTTTTGGCATGTAACAGCTTCATCAAATCTCAAGAGTTCAGTGCTAAATACCGCAAACTCAGCCGACAGTATCCCCTCATACTCAACGATGTAAGTTGTTTCAAGGAAAAGAATCAAGAACCCCAATTTTTTGAAAAACTCGGTTCAGTGTTTATTTACAAACTGGGTTCAGTTCATGAAGGGGAACTTTATGATCAACATCCGGCAGAATCTTGCCTGGGGTTAGTATTAGTTAGGCTACTCAAAGGGTGTTTTAATCGCATTGATCTCGAATCGGCTGATGAAAGCTCATTGAAGAAGCCAATTTTTTATTGTGAATTGTTGTGGAACCCGTCTGTGAAGAAATATAAAGCTGTAGAAACTGTTGACATTACAAATGGTCGTGACCCTAGAAGTCCTGTGAAACCTTCTAGATACAGTATTAGGGGTCTAGGTTTTAAGGAATCAACAAATGATTATCGGTTAATGAAAATTCATTATGATGTTGATGTAGACACTATGTCATTCTCAACAAGGGTTGACATGTATAGCTTGCAATCAGATTCATGGAGTGAAGTTTATTCAAACCCGAATGGACTAATCGGTTTTAGAGGGGCAATATTCCTTCACGGCCGAATTCATTGGCTGGCCACTAGGAATTTTCTTAATGATGATAGGTTCGGGGGTTGGGTTCCCTCTAAAGATTCAATTGATTCCATATTGTTTTTTGATTTAGAAAAAGAATGCTTCGGAGATATTAGATTGCCCGAATGTGATTACGATGGTGCTAACTTTGTAGCCTTCAAAGAATTTGAAGGATGTCTAGGCGCCGTTTTTTATGACTCCGAGAATAAAAATGGTTCTGTATGGGTATTGGATGAATACGGAGTCGAAAATTCATGGCATAGAAGAATTAACATTGAGCTTCCAAGTTCTCCGATAGGATTTACAAAGGCTGGACTGTTTGTATGCTTGGGAGAGGAGCAGGCTGAATCAACAAAGAATCCTGGTGTAATTATCTTGGATGATTACAAGTTTGGGGAACGTATGGAGATTATCGATTACGTAGAGAGTATGGCCTTGATCGATATACGTGTTAGGGACGATGAACACCTTAATACATATTTGATTGAGACGGGACTGAAATGTGGTGACAGAGAGTAACTCAGATCTTTCTTGGTTTATGACTTTGGTTTTTTCTTCTTTTATGATTTCTTGTTTAGGAGATTTTGGGGACACATATATACACATTGCTTCATCAAAGTTAATATTTATGAGTTCTAGCAGGAGCATGACTTGTTTTAATTGCTTTCTGCATTATGTTTGAATATTCCTTGTGTTGCAATCTTGTGTCCATCCATCCAGGAAAAAGTAATGATTTGTTTCTCGATCATGCAAATTACTTTTACTTACTTTCGTGGCCTGGCTTTATTGACTATACTTACTCAAAAAAGTATGAGTTATGATTGTGCTGAATGCAAATTATATAGGATAGGATAAATCCAATACTGAAATTATCAATCTAGCTTGCTGGAAAAATATGAAATGCAATGCAATGTGGACGAAGCCATTTGTCATGTACATTAAGACTCTTTCTTCAATAAAACCCTTGCCTTCATTTGTGCATCCATGTAAAATTTGTAGAATTAATAAGTCGGTCCGAATTTTACTCGAAGCCTAAAAGCTGAAGCCACTAACGTTGTTATCCACATTAATTTGGTGTACGTCAAGATAATGAAAGTCGTGTTTTTACGGTCTACCTATAGTCGCATAGATGACAATTAAGACTTTAAGATTGGTGACAGTGGTGAGAAATGTTGGAACAAATTTTAGTATATGTACTAATTCTTTGTCAAAAATGTCGTACATACCAGAAATTTGTAAAGTTAGAATAGGAACATGTAAACAACATATGGTTAAGGGAGTTGAGGTATCCCGACCCAAACCATCCGACTATAAAATATAAAATTAGATAACACCTACATTTTCAGTGAAAATAAATTATTTATGCTAATGATGATGGGAAGTTACACAGTCTAATAGCAAGAATACAACTCAATTTCTTATAGATTCGCAATCTGATCCTAAATTTTCCATCATGTGCTCTCGAAAAAGTGTCGAAAAAATAGAAAGTATCTCCGGACTCGTAAAATCCTGCACGATGAATAGGTGAACCCCCCTAAATTATTAAATATAACAACGGACTACGAGGTTCCTTTTCCTCAAGCTCGGAGATATTACTTGGCATGGCGAGGTCAACTTTTGTTTCTTTATATGACAAGAAGCATGTACTCAATAATGTGTGATTGGAGCTACAGATATAGAATCTGGCTATCTTTATTACGACCAAGGGGAAAAGTTAGCATTTGGTACCATGTGAATATTGACAAGTGCCTGACATCAGTGGTAGAAGTACTATCCTAGATTTAGAAATCATTATCTTTTAATATTGAATCGAGTGAACATTTGCCAAGTGTCTGCTTCGTGGGTGTGTCTTGCTGATGGCATCAGAAGACTAAATGCAACTCATATTTTTTGGGCGCGACCCACCATTTTTAATAATCTAAGTATTCAATGCATTCACACAAGGAATCGTGCCAGTATTGTTAAAAAAAAAACAAAATGAAGCACAATGTATATAGTTATTCATCTCCGTTTTATAATGTTAATGTTAGCATTCCCTTACCACCTTCCAGTAGCTGTAGCTGCTTTCTTATATACTGAGGTTTTGGACAGACTTCTGCTGCCTAGGATGCACCATTTTCTGTGAGCCGAGTCACGGGAGCCAGGACGGGACTTTTTGTGGTGAATATTGTCTTGGGATGATATGCTTGAGAAGGTTCTTGTGATTTTCAATAAGTTGTATTTCTTAATGTTGCAGGAGCTGCATTTTCCAAGCATTTAATTCATTTGTATGCCTAAGCGGGGAAATGATTTACTGCAGCATCTGGAGGTATGTTGTACTAGTTTTGCAGCCCAATGAAGGTTTGAAATGGTAGTTAAATTTTTAAAAGAAAAAAAAAAAAAAAAAGAGAGAAATGTTAGTTAAATTTTCATTTTATTCTTGTAGATAGACGCTCATGCTGGAGGAGTGAGTGACATTGGTTTTTCTAATCCGAACAAGCAGCTCTGTATTATAACTTGTGGGGACGACAAGTTAATAAAGGTGAGGGAAGAAACTATAACATTGCTATCTGAAAAATAATGTTTAATTCATGGTTAAAGCAACTAAAGGAGAGATTTGAAACAGGTCTGGGATCTAACTGGAAGGAAACTATTCAACTTTGAAGGTCATGAAGCACCAGTTTATTCTATACGCCAAATAAAATTTCGGGATATGGATAACATTAACCTACTTACCAGTACAGATGCAGAGGGCGGTCTCCCTGTGAGTGTTGTCAACTGAAATCAACAATTGAATTGCCTAATATGGCCCACCTTCCTAATAACTGTTTCATAGTATTCAAACAAGAATTTTACTGCTGAAATTTACTTCAATGCAGAGTCTTCCGCACTTGAGATTTAATAAGGGAAGGAATCTGCTTGCTGTTACCACTGCTGACAATGGAATTAAGATATTAGCAAATGCTTCTGGTATGCGATCGTTGAGAACAGTTGAAGCTCCACCTCAGCAGCAGCTAAGGTGCCTTCTCGCCGCCCCCTACCTTATTATTCCTTAGCTGAATGACCACCAAATTACATGACAGTTTTCTGTTATTTTTAGCAGGTTTCTGGATCTTCTGTTGCGGATGTAGCTCCTGTAAATTGTAAAGTAGAAAGAGGCCATCTCCCATCCTTGTATGTTACCCTCACATGATTTCATCTATTTTTAGGTCGATTGAGAAGATAGCTGTAGCAGTTACTGCATGATGAGCCGCCAAGGCCTCGTGACTAATTTTTTCTTGCGTTTTACAATGACCAAAGATGCTTAACTCTTAACCCATTATTGTTTGTTCAGTTTAGATTCAATGGCTAGAAGCATTGAAAAGCCAAGGACATTGGATGATGTCAATGATAAGATGAAATCGTGGCAACTGACTGAAATTGTAGACCCTGCTCAGTGTCGCATGGTAACCATGCCGGATAGCACTGATGCTGCCAACAAGGTATGTGAATTACTGTTGTACTGCACTGAAATTGTTGCAGTATATTTCTGTTATATGATGCTTCATCTGGTTTCTATCTAGGTTGCTCGGCTTCTTTATACAAATTCCGGAGTGGGGAATCAAATGGTATTCGGAAGCTGTGCCGCAATGAACAAAACCCAAGTGGAAAGGTAACCTGAATAATTTGACAGGGAAGTAATTAGTTTTCTTTAATGTTCCACTTTTATCCTATGTTTTCCTTTCTTATTAATTGATTCTTCAATTATGATATTGTTTGAAGGCCACTGCAAACGTCACTCCGCAACACTGGCAACCAAACTGTGGTCTTCTTATGACTAATGACACCTCGGGTGTCAAAGAATGACTCTTATGTAATGTCAATTGACATTGAAGGTTTCATTGTTCTAATATGATGACATTTAAGGTAAGTCAACATATTCTGTTGATCCACCGTGTGAAATTCGGTAACGGTCTCTAGATGTTGACCGTTTAGAATCTTATATTCTTTGACAGGTGATGACAACATTTATGCCACCACCACCAACACCAACATCCACTTTTTTGGCATTCCACCCGCAAGATAACAATATTATAGCAATTGGAATGGAGGATTCTACAGTCCATATCTACAATGTTAGGGCAGATGAGGTAAATATTTAGTCTTTTTATGAAGTAACTTTTGGGTGGGCAATAAGCAGTTTTGCTGCCAAAATGACTATAGCTAATTGAATTGGATCTTGAACTTAATAGGTGAAATCAAAATTGAAAGGCCACCAGAAGGGCATTAGTGGTTTAGCTTTTTCCACCAACCTCAACAAATTGGTGTCATCTCTGGTGCTGATGCTCAAGTAATTAAGCTACCACTTCTGTCGTTTTGCACTCAATTTTGGCTCATGATTATTCTTCCTTCATCTTTATCGAATTGTTGCTTTCTGTATTCGCCAAAATTGAACCAAGTGGGGAGCAGAAAATGGCATTTTAACCGGCAGGCCAGGTTCGTCATCTACTGCTAACAACCATACACCAGATCCGATCCGGCCCAGAGATGAATTTTCGTTGATATTTGATCTGGGTATTTAATCGCTGTAGATTGCAGGCTTTTGGTCATTATTGTGTTTTTAATTAATCTTAAATGTTATTGAAATGGCTAGAGATTCATAGTTTATGCTACTACTTCTGTTATTTATTTACCATGTGTGTCATTCGTTCGCCATTCTAATATTTGGTTTATGTAAATTTATTCATATCCAAAAGAAGCTTCTTGTAGTACACAAAATAGAATAATTTAGGAAGGGGAAAATAGCAAAATTGGTCCTGTATCTATTGATCAAGGGCAAAAAAGTCCTATAACTAATATATTTTTGCAATATAGTCCTATTTCGGCCCGAATTGCCAATGTGTCCGTCAAGCCACTGCCCTTTGCTTTTGCTGACAGCGAGCAATAGTTACAGGACCAATTTTACAATATTTCCATTTAGGAAGAGATGACAAATTTGGGTTATTCTTGTCCAAAACTAGATATGGCCGAACCCAATACATTCAAATAGTTAGTGCAATGAAAATTAATTTGAGGGCGTGACATTGAAAATTAGTTGGTTTTTTCCTTCTTTTTTGATCCCATGTTTTATGGTACGTATCCACAAAATTTGTACCAAAACAGTATCCTTCAACTACATAAAAGGAAAAATCATGTATAATTATTTGGCACGTTTTCATCCCCTATCGCATTAAAGAGCAAAATATAATTAGAACGCTCTTCTTTTATTTTCTTCTCATTTCATTTAACATATCAGGTTTTTTCTCTCACTACGCTAGCTTCAGTCAAAACCTAAATCATGCAATCATCTCCACTGTCGGCGAATCGCCTCACCTCATTGGCTTACCGCCGCACCTTCACTGTCGCACTGAGTAGTCTTCTCATTTACAAATAGGTATATCTCTTGACTTAAGCATCAAGGTTGCTTCGTCGGAGTTGCCCCGATCTAGCTCACCCATGTTACCTATGTAGGAAACTTACATGTTATAAGTTTGGGTCCGAAATAAGGCTAATCTTATCATATTCGATTTCGAAGTTTTTTGTTAACTTCACAAATCGTCTCGAAATGTTTAGCAATGAACTAGCATCATCCTATAAACCATAAAGCATGTTATAATTTTATAATTTTGAGAAATAATCTGGCTACGACGAGAGCCACAATATTTTCCGTTGTTTAAAACCACTCAAAAGTTTTGGGTTAAATAGTAATAATGTGTAAATGTTTACCAAACAAGTGTAGTAGTCTATTGGTTAGAGTTTAAAACTAAATTTCTAAAAAAAGAGCTTAGAACTAAAACTAAAGTCATGAGAAGGTTTGGGTTTAAACCTAAGTTGAGACAATTACTATGGGGAGATTTTAGTTTCAAACCACATTTAAGACTTTCTTTGTGTTATTTTAATTTTTTGTCATTCCAAAGAATATTTTTAATATTTTATGTATTCTTTCAAAAAAATTATTCTTAATAATATTTTCAATATTTTGTGTTCTATAAAAAAATAACCCTTCTCAATAATATTTTCAATATTATATTAATAGATTTTTTCCTTCTTAATAGTATTTCGATATTTTATGTGCTTTTAAATTATTTTTCCTCTTTAATAATAATTATAAAAATCATATGATTTTGCATTGTTTTTTTATAGTTCGATTTTCTTTTTTCTTTATTCAATGCACTTATTTGAAGAAGATTTTCTTTACAATTTTAAAAAGAATACAATTATTTATTTTCTTTATAATATGATTTTCTCGTCATAACGGGTATCATATGTAATTTAAGTAACTTGTGGGAGTTATTTTTGTAAAACTTCACCTCATCTTTTTTGTATTTTCTCGTGAATGAAATATAATATTTATGTTTTGCCTGTTCTATATGATTGGAGTTATTTTATTTTGTGTACTTCTATTATTAAATTTATCATAGAACTTTTGACTCCATTGCACCAAATTTCTGGATCCGCCCATGTTAGCAAAGTGTCAGAGACTACAACAAACGATCTGAACAGATTTTACCGAACCTAATCAACCATAAATAAAAAAAATTCACTTAGCTTTTTGAGTGGTTGAATATTATCAAATCTCAAAGCAAATACATTACGCTTGTTATACGAATGTTGTGAGTTCGGTCAAATCCGATTTGGTCAAGAATTTTTCTGGAGTAAGAGTGCTCTGAAACGGATCATAAATAATCAAATTATAAACTATGTTGAGAAGTCCCATTATTTTAATTTGCAACATACATACTATTTGGTTGGTTGGCCATAATGCTTTGTGATTGGAGGTCCATTAACCAATTTGGTAAGTTGACCAAGAAAATTCAATTACTTAAATATTGTATGGATATTAAAATTAACATAATTCTACACACCAAAAAGAAAAAAGAAAAAGGAAAAAAAAAAAGAAAAAGAAAAAACAACCAAAACAAAAACATAACAAAACAACAGAAAAAACACACACCATCATCATCATCATCATCAGGCCGGCAGAGGCCAGCCGCCATTAAAACCAGTGGCCGGAGATGAGGCTATGGCGAAAGGCATTCGGAGCATTAAAAGATCAAAACAGCATTTTATTAGCAAATCTCTCTACAAAATCACCTCTCCGTAACTCCGACATCGAAGCCACCGTCATCCGCGCCACCAGCCACCACGACCACTCATTGGACCGCCGCAACATCGACCGGACCTCCGAATGGCTTCGGATCTCACCTTTCCACCTAAAGCCTTTTCTCTACGCCATTTCGACCCGAATGGAAAAAACGAGGAATTGGGTCGTCGCTTTAAAAGGGCTTCACCTAATGCACAATGTCGTGAATAGCAATATCCAATGCATCAACAAAATGGGTCGATTGCCTTTCGATTTATCGAATTTCAAAGATGGGCATTCCCCTGAATCGAAATCATGGCCATTTGACGCTTTTATTCATGCTTATTACGCGTTTCTGGATCAGAAATCCGCGTTGATTTTTCAATTTACCGGGGAGAAAAGAGGGAATTTGTCTATGATTCAGGAACTGGGTTTGTTGCAGAAATTGCAATCATTGATTGATTTGTTGATCCAGGTTAAGCCACAGGGGAGAGCTGCTTTTATGCCACTTGTTATTGATGTGATGAATGGGATTATTATTGAAATACATAATAATTACAAGAGGATGTGTAGAGGTATTGGTATTGTTTTCATGAATACTTATTCCGCGGGTAAGGTCGAGGCTAAATTGGCACTTACTGTCGCGAAAAAGGCCGCGATCCAGGGGGAAGAGCTCGCTTATTATTTTGAATTTTGTCAAGAGATTGGAGTTTTAAATGCTTCTGGGATCCCGTTTGTCGAGAGGTTTCCGGAAGAGGAAATTCAAGAACTTGAGAGAATGGTTTTTGGAGATGGATTGAGTTTATTAGATGAATTGGATGAGAGTGAAGAGAAATCGACCGCCATTGTTGTGGTTGAAGAAGAGGAGCAGAAGGGTGATCATAATAATAATTTGTGGTTTAGGACGATAATTACTGATGATTGGGAGAAATTTGATGAAGATTTGGTGCACAAGAATCCATTTGAAAGTCCTCTGGTGGATATTAATCATGTTCATGGTAAAAATCAAGAACTTCCGGATTTGATCAGTTTCTGATAGATTTATTGATTAGATTTGTGTTGTTTGAATTCAAATACATACAAAAATATAGTAGATTTCAATTGAACATTCCTTTTTTTTTTTTTTTTACACTTTGTTTATGAATTATAGAACATCATTTTTTCTAGCTTTTGCATATTGTGATTTCAATTCAAAAGAGAACTAAAGTAAAAGGGAAAATACTCAAAATAGTTATAATTAAGAATATGTAAGAAGTGGAATTTAGGTCATGATACAATGGAAAAAATTCAGCAAACAAAATGAAAGGTACCATTCCTTAATTACTAACTTCTTATTTTAGGGAAATACCCATCCTGTGTTTTAGGAAGAAAACTTGCATAGAACCTCCCGTGTGTTAAACCTTTTTTTTTTTTTTTTTTTTTTTTTGTGTATAAAATTCTCTTATATTTTATAAAATATTATATACTCTCTTTTATATTAGATTTCACAACATAGATAGACTTAAGTCCACATTTAGTGATTTGGGTTTAGCTCACCTCAAAAGCTACCTCATGAGTTGATGATTGTCTGAAACCTTAGAAGGTGAACTTAATATTGTAATTTCAATCCATATGGGGACATTAGTCTCAACACTTCCCCACGTGTGAGCGGGCTGAATGTTTGGTCTGAGTGAAGCAAGTACAACACATGATATATTAATATTTTGTTAACTGGACGAATATGACAACTCGGGCCTTTATTATCTGGGCGAAGTGTGTGGGTAAAGAATAACATCATCATGCAAATTAGGATGAGCCCATCACGGAAAGAGGTGACACACTTTAACATAGGGGTGGGCATTGGGTTTGGATA
Organism: Penstemon newberryi var. newberryi; assembly: GCA_030819805.1. NCBI lineage: Eukaryota > Viridiplantae > Streptophyta > Magnoliopsida > Lamiales > Plantaginaceae > Penstemon > Penstemon newberryi. The sequence goes on along the minus strand of JAUALY010000001.1, from coordinate 73,819,847 downwards.
ACCCAAACCCGACCCGTCCCGTTTTTAAAATATTCGAATGGGACGAGTATTTTTTGGGTTTGGGTACCCGAACTTGGAAACCCGTATTTTTCTACGGGAATACGGAACGGGTTTGAGATTAGCCTCTCCAAATTCGCCTATATCTTTTTTTTATTATTATTATATAATTATACACTTTACTTATATATCAATTAATTAATGAATTAACATCATCAAAATTTTTACTTTACCCTAATATTTTTAAATTGTACACTAGTTATTAATACATTAAGTTTGCTTCAGTTCTAAAAGCTCTCATAGTCTCTACGGCTCTACCACTTCCTCTTCTTCCCACCTATTCCACGGCATACATAATTTTTTTCCGCTCTACAAGTTAAATTTCTACTACTACTAGTAGTCTTTTATATACAAAATTTTATACGAAATCTTGTAATTTAATTTTGTTAAGTGCGTGAAGAATTGATGATTTAAAATAATATGGGACACGTAATCCCATCCCGCAATAATTCGGGTACCCGCATCCGAGTACCCGAATTATTACGGGGCGGGTTTGAGATGAAATGTGTCAATCTAGAAATTTACTATACCCATATCTCTAACCCCAAACCCGCCCCGTGCCCATCCCTACTTTAACATGGGGCTCTGATATCATATTAGATTTCACCAAATGAATTGGGTTAAGTCCACGTTAAGTGGTTTGGGTCTAACTCACCTCAAAAGCTAATGAGTTGAGGACTGTTAAATACCTTATAAGGTTAACTTAACATTATATTTCAATTCATGTGGGACATTAGTCTCAACATTTTAGTTTTCTTAGATCAAACTCTATGTTGCCCTATATACTTAACCTATTTACATAAATATTATACTAATTGATTTTATATATAATTTTAATAAAATCAATCATATTTTAATATAAAATATAAAAAATAAATTATTTATTAAATAATCTAATATTTATATATTATTAATTTATTTTGTTATTATCAATGATTTATATAAAAAAAAATGAAAAATATTCTTATCATCCCTGCGACCTTGTTTCCATGGGAGTGGGGAGGGGGGCGAGGGGGTCCATGGGATTAGTTGCAAAATCTTATACTCACATTGAAGGAGTTGTTGGATTTTAATTTACTTTTTTCCATGTGGCAAAGTTGATCACTGTTTCCTAGTTTTATATGCAGCTAACAAATGGGACGTTAGAACATCTTCCATGGTGTATTAAATTTTATTTTTTTCATCTAATTTATATATTTTAGTCTCTCATGTTGGTCAACCACCATTTCACCAAATTTTATTTTTACACCAAATTTATTGGTGAAGGAATTTGTTTCTTCCACCATTCCACCATTTCACCATTTTTTACACCAAATTCTATATTTATCACCAAATATAGGAAAAGAAATTGGATTTGGTGTAATTGTCCCTATTTAATTAATAAGCATCTAATTACGTGATTAGCAATTTATTGAAGTATTTATTATTATTTATATGTATTTAACTATATTTTAAATAATTTATCGACTTTTATTAAATAAATACACTAATTATTATTAATAAAAATTAATATTCTTTACATTATTGTTAATTAATTGTATATTTTTAGGTATAATAATCAATTAATTTATTGATTTTATCAAATAAATAAACTAATTATCATTAATAATTAAAGCGAAATAAACGACAACAAATCATTTAATGAAATACATTGTTAATAAAACGACTATAAGCTACATTTATATTATTAAACCTAAATAATACATGACGACAAACTTCTTAATGAAACACATAGTTGATTAAACAACATTAAACAACATAGTTAAGATTATTTCGTTTTGTAATGTTATTTTTTCTTTATCAGTTTGTAATGTTGTTTAATTATGCAAGTGTTTATGAAAATGTTATTTATGTTATGATTTTATTATATATATAACATTTTGAGTTAATTGTGTTACAAGTTTTAATGATTTTTCATAACTTATAGCATAAAATTTAATTAACATAGTTATAAAATTTAATACTTTTAAAAATGATTTGAATTGTAAATAGCACTTTAATTGATAGTATTGTTGTTGAAATTTAAATGAAATAAAATTATGATAAACATAAAATTTATTATTTGGTGACACATTTGGTGAAATACCGTTGGAGAACAAACCAAATCTTATTTTCTAAAAATGGTAAAATGGTGAAATATTATTATTTTATAATTTGGTGTAAATTTTGATGAAAATCATTGGAGACCAAAAACACCATTATTTCACCAAAAATAGTGAAATAGGATTTGGTGAAAAAAATGGTAATAACCATGAGAGATGCTCTTAATCTTGTTGAAAATATTAATTTGTAACTTGGGAAGAAGTTACAAGGTTATATTAGAATTACTTAGTCAAATGTGTTATGTACATGAACTAAGAAAAGATATGTGTATTGTATTTATTTTAATTCGTGTATCAAACTAAATTCATGTAGGATTTATCCTATAAATATTATTTTAATTTAGGCATTTACCAATTAAAAAAGTACAAGAAAATCTTATAATTCATATCTCCAAAAGAGATCATTGTAAGTGTCGCAGCACTGCAATAATAAATTCAAATTTTCCCTAACAAATCTTGCACCCACGATTTTAATATTAAATACTAGTTCAACGTACAACCTACCAATAATTTTTAATTAATGAAATCCAAAGATATTTTTGGAAAAGAAAAGGTCGGGCCACGTCTAGATATGCATTATAATAAGCCACCTTACTTTATCTTTAGACAAGATAAAAAAAAACTATTGAAAAAGAAAAGAGAAAAAAAAAGACAATATCAAAAAATATGATTTTTTAAAAAACAAAAAATCATAATCTATAATTCTTTAAAAAGAAGCAAACAAATATAATAATAGTCGCTCCATCCCATATCATAGAAAATGCAAAAAAAGTTTTTTCTTTTTTTTTTTTAACTTAAAATGTGTAAAAATACATTTTTGGTACTTAAATTTTAATCACTATTTCGTAACAGTTTTTCTTCCGAAAACAAAATTAGTATTTTATGCTTTCAGTGATTGCTCACATGGTGTCCATGCGACACATTGAATATGGTATTGGGGCTGAGATTTTGAAATTGAGGCTGAGAAATCCCAAAATTTAGCTGGCCGGGGAAATATTGTCCCAAAATTGCATGCTATTAAAAATTAAACGATCAAAAAATGTATTTTTATAGATTATTTTAAGTGGTGTGGCGTGGCAATTAGGTGGCAAATGACAACAACTCAATGTGTCACATGGCAATTTCATTGACTTTTCAGAGCAATGAAAATAACATAAAGAACTAATTTTGCTCGTTTGAGAAAAATTATCCCAAAATGTATTTTCACCCTTTAAATAAAGAAAACTTCACATTTAGTTGCAAATTCTTGAAACAAATATTACCTAAACATAAAATTACTCACTTTCAGTACTACAATATAATGTATTAATATGTTAAGATTGCCAACATGTCGAATCCGGATCTTGCCCGTCCTCAGTCATATTTTCAGATTTTTCCAGATCCAATTAAAATTTCATGTCAAAAATTCTCGTCAATATCCCCTTCTACAACATGTTTGTCAAAATTTTACCTATTCATTCAACTTAATTTACAAGTTCATATATTCTTCATAATCCAACAAACTCCAACTTTGAAAAAATCAAATCTCGACTCACTTAACCAATTACTTCAAATGATTTAACACATCTCAACAAAAACAATGACATTTACGTTAATGAGCCAAAATTAATTTTTACATTGTTAGATAAAAATATGCAAAAAATAAAATCAATGAAATATTAACTCATCTCTTGTCAAAGTGATGTCAAACATTCTTAATGTTACTTTTTTTGTAATTATCGATTCAGGTCTTTAACAGACCAGAGTCTTAGATTCCACATATTTCAAATAATAAATCTCTTAATTAGATCAGATTCATCGAATCTCGAATTGAACAAAGAACATAATAAACCGGGACAAAGTCTGAAATAAAATCCACTCCATTAACTGCTCTAAATGTAGCATAACAGATACTGCAAATGAATACAATCATGCATGTAGAACACAATCATGCTCCACAATGAAGAACATTTGAGCATTGCAAGCACAACCAGTAAACATCAGTGAAACCTTATCCCATTTTATTTTTTATTCGTCTGATACATCATAGTCCAATAAAGCTAAAAAATAAATCCAGAACTAGAATAAATATATTGCTACCCTGTGAAATAAATGTAAAGAAAATCAATTAATGGCTTTACTAGAACCCAATCGTCTAATTCAAAACAAGTATCATGAATTCAAAAATTCGAGTGCTACAAAATACAAAGAGCCTCAGAATATATACATGCAAACCGGACCCGATGATGTGATGTATCAGTTGTGATGTCCCGAATGTTAATCTACCGAATTATCACAAACTTATTGGTACCATGTTTTGCCCAATAAGTCCTCAAATCAATCGGATTAGCAAAGTTATACCCCTCTGAGGCAAATTTTTCCAAAACCTTCTTAAAAGCCCCCTGACTCATCTTTCGTCCAGCAATTCTAGCTCCACGCCTTTTGGTGCTCATAGGCAAAGGATACATAGATATTGTCGTAGTGCAACAAGCTGACTGCCAACCCCCACATCCCCATCTATAACACTGCTGAGGAGTGCCAGTACAAGAACAAACGGGAATAGGTATACCCGAAATATCCATGTCGATTCCATTTATTACAACATCAACATTCTTTTTTGCTGCCTTTGCTCGTTGAACTGAGGGATTATTATCATTTTCCTTTACAGGTCCTTTTCTTGGTTTTTTTCCTTTGGAGGCTTTAAGGGCTGCAGCTGCCCCCCTCTTTTTGGCCTGACCGGTTTCCTTATTAAGGCTTGGCTCTTCTATGCTCGATTTTGCCTCTTTTGGGGTATCGGGTTGGTGAAGCATTTGCATGGAATGATGAGCTCCCGAGGGTTCTGCTAGAACCGGAGCGTAAGGGTTTCCAGGGAACATATGTAAGAACTTTTCGCGGTGATTTATCCAACTATCTCTAACATAGTCCATGTGTGTAACCGGTGGTTCGGTAACTATGCAATCGCGTGGATGAAAGGCACCGTTAGTTGAAACCATTATTGGATTCTCCCGATTGGAAAGAAATGGTTTCGTGTCTCGCTCAGCCACAGAAGACATGAGCTGGAGACCAAGATGCCCTTTAAGGGGAGGTTCATAGTAACCCCAGTTCCTGAGACTGTCTTCATCCATATAAACTATAAACCAAAGGCAAAGAAACCACAATAATTAAATCCTAGTCGTAATTACCACTTATAATCATACAAAAGCAATAGGGCTCTATTTGGATGAAGGATTTCAAATGACTCCAATATTGGATAGGTTTCAAATTCATCAATTGGTTAAAAGGTACTAGATGGGACAAAATGAATACTTAAGGATTTGAGATTCATACAAAATCAAAATATCCAAATTAGTGATACGGCTTTAAGATACTTAGGTACAAATCCCTCGATCCAAATGATACATAACCAAATTTGAGGATTCTAGCATACACAACCAGCCAAGAAATAATGCAAAAAGATATCAAATTGTTCTATCTTTGCTAATGATGAAAATCCAAGTATGTGCAAATACAATGCAGGTCAATGGCAGTTATTATGTAAAATTCGAATAAAAAGAAATAGATGATTCCAGTTCACAATCTTCATATTATTTTACTGTCAATAATCATATAGACTGCAACTTAATAATCAGAACCACCAATGTGACAGTGGCATTGCAAAATTCACAACTAGCAAACCTAACCATTCTTAGAACCACAGAAAAACTGATACAGCAATAGGATCTGATGCCATTCATATCCACAATAACAAAAGGAACATTTTTATTGAAAAATTTTAAAAAAAAAAAAATTAAACAGCTCTAATAATTATTTAGGCCTAGAAAATTATCGCAATAATTAATTCAGTTCACAAACACGCAAAATTCATGAAAATAAAGTATTCTTCAATCAAAATTCAGTCTTCGGAATTTTAAAACAGATCTGAAATGCTAATTTAATTAAATAAAATGAGCAAGGACAGATCTGCAATGAAAATTACGGAATCAAACAGAACAAATCATAATTTTAATCATACACAAAATCATAGAGATATATATTCCAAATCGGTGATTTACAAATTTTAGATCGAAAAGCGGAAACAAGCAGATAATACATTATTTTTTATTAATATATATATATATATATATAGAGAGAGAGAGAGAGGGAAGGAGAGACGATGAGAGAGACCTTACTTGTGGATAAACAGCCCTTTTAGATAGTTTTTCCTTCTGGAGAGAGAGATCTGGAGAGAGGAGAGAGGAGAGAGGAGAGAGAGATAGAGAGAGAAGAGGAGAGAGGATAGAGAAACCAGAGAGAGACCCTCAATTTCAACTTTTCACTTTTCAATGTAAGTTTTATTTCATCAAATACATTTCCACAATTATTATTATTAATAAAAAAGGAAACAAAAAGTAGAATTGAGGAAATAGATAGGGTTTTTTGCACTTTGCACCCCCAAAACATAGGAAATAGGCACTTTGCACCCTCGAAATTTAGATTTAGCACTTTGCACCCTCAAAATATGAAAAATGCAGCACTTTGCACCCTCTTTTATTTTCAGGCAAAAACTCAAGGGCAAAATAGGTAATTCAATTATAAATCTTTGGCACTTTGCACCCCCAAAACTTGAGAAATTGGCACTTTGCACCCCTGAAATAAAATTAACAATTAACACCCTCGAATTAAAAATAAGTCAGCAACTTGCACCCCAGAAACACAATAAATGGGCATTTTGCACCCTGAAACACAAAATTAACACTTAACACCCTCATTTAAAAAAAAAAAAAACTCAAACCCCTCGTTTTTTCAGGCAAAGTTGACCATCAGGGTGAAAAAAATCTGAACAACCTAGCAAGTTGAATGTTTTTTTTTCAAAAAAAAAAATAAATAAAATTTAGCAAATTGATTGTTGGATGGAACTTTGTCTTCTAACTGAAAAACACATCCATGGATTTGGTAATAGGGTCTCAGAATCCGACGAGATTTGAGAAATTAATTAGAAGATTAAGATATGTGAAGAAAACAAAAAACTCACTGTCATAGAAATTGGGTGCAAGACTTTTCTCTATTAATTAAGAAAAAAATATTGACTTTTCTTCATTTAATTTCTTTCAGTATCGAAATAACTTATTTAAAAGATTTTAGTCTCTTGAAGTATAAAATCGTGAGGACAAAAGAACAAATTACATAATTAAAATGAGGTTTGAAATTCGAATAGTATAATTGTTTGTTGTTTAAAATATAATGTGATTATAATTGAAAGAATTGAAATCATAATAACGTGATATATTTGATCGTTTCAATAATAGCAATTATTGTGACATGTATTTTGCATAATTTAAGGAAAAAAAAATGAATTACCTATTTTGCCTAAGAGATGGTCAACTTTGTCGGAAAAAACGAGGGGTTTGAGTTTTTTTTTTTAATTTGAGGGTGTTAAGTGTTAATTTTGTGTTTCGGGGTGCAAAATGCCCATTTATTGTGTTTCGGGGGTGCAAGTTGCTGATTTATTTTTAATTCGAGGGTGTTAATTGTTAATTTTATTTCGGGGGTGCAAAGTGCCAATTCCTCAAGTTTTGGGGGTGCAAAGTGCCAAATATTTATAATTGAATTACCTATTTTGCCCTTGAGTTTTTGCTTAAAAATAAAAGAGGGTGCAAAGTGCTGCATTTTTCATATTTCGAGGGTGTAAAGTGCTAAATCTAAGTTTCGGGGATGCAAAGTGCCTATTTCCCATATTTCGGGGGTGCAAAGTGCAAAAAACCCAAATAGATATATGTTTCCATAAATAGATAAATAATGTCTTGTCATTTGCCACGTACACATAGTTGAAACAATGAGAGAATTGCACTTGTGTACGAAACTTTATATCGATTCTCACTTGTGATACCATAAAAATTTAGATCGACACATTTGGTACCATAACTTAATAAATATACTCATATTTGATACCGCGGTTAAAAATTTGGTGACTGACATGACAGTTAAGTCAATTTGAATTATTACAAAATTGATGTCATTACATATGTTGATTGACAATTTTATCCCATAACATTTCGAGCTGGCAAAATAACCTCACATCTTCAAATTTGCTGAAGATTTTGGTCAACATTGTTGCCCAATTTCAAAATTTGCTTGAATAAGACCACGTGCGGACCAATTTGAAAATTTTACTTATTATATTTACGTATCTATTTAACAAATTTGATTTTATGAACAATAAAAACATGAGGAACAAAAAAATTAAGGATGATTTATACTCAGACCCCCTCAGGTTTGGGCATTTTACAATAAACCCCCCGTTGTTTCAAAAATTACAGGGACACCCCCTCTGGTATGGCCTATTTACAAAAAATCCCTTACATCATTAAAAACTAACGAAATTTGATGACATCATCAATTATTTTATTGATTTTTCAAATTTACCCCTGTGGAATATACGCACGGGGATGTCTATGTAATAGTATTATACCACATGGGATGTCTGTGCAATAATATTATACCACATGAGGTGTATTTGAAATATTATAATAACTTCAGGGGGTTACTTGTAGCCAACGGTCATATTTTTAAAAAATCACGTAAATAAAACATTATAGGTCTAAACATAAACAAAAAACAATACATGATAGAATTATAATATAGTCTTAAAATAAAAATATTCAAACGATTATTTAATCATCGACTTGGTCATCCATTGAGGTGTCAATCGAAATTCTAGGTCTGACTCATCATCATCTTCAGTCCAAAAAGAATATCCCAATATGTCGAGCATCTAAGTTTACCATCATCTTTCTTTAAGCATCTTCATTTTTTTTAAATATGACCGTTGGCTACAAGTAACCCCCTGAAGTTATTGTAATCTTCCAAATACACCCCTTATGGAATAATATTATTACACAGACACCCCATGTGGTATAATATTATTACATAGACACCCTATGGGGTATAATATTACTACATAGACACCTCATGTGGATATATTCAACTCGGGGTAAATTTGGAAAATCAATAGAAAAATTGATGACATCATCAAATTCCGTTAGTTTTTAATCGTAAGGGGTTTTTGGAAAATAAGCCATACCAGAGGGGGTGTCACTGTAATTTTTGAAACAACGGGGGTTTCTTGTAATATGTCCAAACCTGAGGGGGTCTGAATGTAAATCAACAAAAAATAAAGTACAAGAACTGAAAAAACATACAAACAAGTGTAGTGTTTGAACAGATGATTTTAGAGTCCTCTGCATCTTCACTCTTTCTATCCAATTTCTTCAAAGCAAACACTCTTTCCATTCTCAAGAAATTACATTCAGCCCTCAAAATCTCAGCTTGAAAATTTTCAATAGAAAAAGTTAACGGTGCTTAATACATTTGTTACTTTCGTCAAATTTCTTACGGCACTTCCAATTATGGATGGAAAATTTGCAGAATTGATTCCATAATTAAAGATTGCTGACAAAGTTTACCCCATATATTTTATGAACGGTAAATTACCCCGCAATTCACAAGTTTAAAACATTTCAGTCCCAACTGCAAAATAGTTAAATTATTAATCATATTTAATAAATTTTATATATTATTATTAAATCTCTTAAATTAATTAGATTTTATATATAATATATATAAATTATATAATATTTTATATAAAATCTGAAAAAATAAATATCAATTAAACTTATTAGAATTTTTAAATTTAGAAGAAAAAAAGATTAAACTAATTAGATTTTACATATAATATATATATATATATAAATTAAATAATATTTCATATAAAATTTAAAGAAATAAAATATCAATTAAACTTATTAAATTTTTAAAATTTCAAAAAAAAATTAAACTAATTAGATTTTACATAGAATATACATAAATTCAATAATATTTAATATAAAATCTGAAAAGGAATTTTTTTAAAATTATATAAATATTAATAATCATATTTAATAAATTGTATATATCATTATTATAATTAAAAAAATACAAAAGCCTGACCCCCTCAGCCACCCAATCCCTAACAGCTAACCTACCACCCGCTCAATATTTGATATGGGACCAATTCTGCAAATTTTTCATTAATTTTCCGTTCAAAATTGGAAGTTCCTCAAAAAATTGACGAAAGTATCAAATGTGTTAAGCATCGTTAACTTTTTGTATGAAACATGTTGACTTTGTAACTTATGATACCGTAACTTTAAAGTAAAGTCACTTATGATACCAACAGTAAAATTTTCTCGTATCATAAATTCGGATCAGTTAATTGTACTGTTTACTTTTTGAAATTTAAAATTTATTTTAGTTCATTTTGCTCGAGTGATGATTGTGTTATACTGTTATTGGATATTTTGGAACTGACTTCCGAATCATTTATTTCATTATGAAAGAAGATAAAAGGAATCTACCATTTATAAATAAGAGATATTTTTTCTCAACCATCCTAAGAATCTATTAAATTTAGATTAAAAGCAACTACTAATAAGAAATCAAATGTTTAAGAGTTGGTTCATTGACTTTAAGAGGGTAATATTGAGAATTTAAAAAGGTTGCTCTTGTATGCTCTGGACATATTAGGTTCGGATAGATGGGTGGTAAGGAGTAAGGACATAACTTAAAATAAGATTGAATACAAATATGCAAGGGCGGACGGACACAGGGACAAGGGGGGCTATAGCTCCGCCTGGATTTTTTTTTTTTTTTTTTTTTTTTTAAAAAGTTCAATAAATTAGTCCAATATGAAATTTTCAGCCCAAATATAATCTTAATCCAATTAATATCACACAACTCACTCTAATAATAACTCACTCTACCCAATTTCTAAGCCCCAAAAAAAAAGCCCAATATCTCCAAACCCTGACCCTAGCCACCATTGCCACCTCCTGCCACCAGACCCCCGCCGCCTGCCGCCTGAGGCCGCTGCTACCGCCGCCCCACCTACGGCCGTCCACCCAACCCAAGTCCCAACCCATTGAAGTCTTGAACACAAAAAGCCCCAATTGTGAACGTTAGTAATTTTTTTTATATATATTTATGATATATGTTTATGCAATTGTGATTATGTAATAAACTAATAGTGTTATATATTCATTATTGATGTTTATATTCACTTCCCAAAATCAATTTTTAGATTTAAGTTTCATTTTTTGGCTTAAAGTTATATACTTGTTAAGGTTTTCATAAGTATTAGATTAAGATATGAGGATAACTATTATATTAAAATAATATGATGATTAAATCAAGATGCAATAGAGTTAATAGTATTCATTTACATACAAACACTAATCTTAGATGGTTAATAGTTTTTTTTTATTGAAATATCAAACACTAATCTTATATTCTTAATAGTCTTTTATTAGCATTTATTGGCCTATTGGGATTCAACCTATCTTGTTTTATCAAATGGAATGAAAAATAAGTCTTGTCATTATTATGTCTCTATTATATTTAACTTCTACTTCTTGAATATGTCATTATTCTTGAGATAGTTATGTTTTGTACATGTTATGGTGTTAGAAATATGGAGAGATACTTTAAGGCTACACCTACACCTCACGAGGAGTCTTCAAGTAACGTTCACATTGAAAGTGACCCGCATGAGCTTCCAAATTTTCATATTGAAATGAACTTGCCCGAGCTTCCGAGTGATCCCGGTCTACGACCTCATATAACTATATATGATTCTAACATTCGAGAGAGAGTTCGTAGAGCATACTTGCCCAAAGGTCCATGTCAACCACGCAACCTTGTGTTTCAGCAAACGTTAATGGGAGGTCAACTTAGAAGATGTAGTCCTTTTTCGGCTATGAAGACAATAAAGAATTGACTTCGTAACCGAATGGGCGATCAATTACTAAATGATAGTTTAGTTGTCTTTATAGAGAGAGCCATATTTAGTAGTATTTCAAACGATGCTATCATGGACCGATTTCAAAAGATGAAAAACCGTCGTGGTCAATTATTAAAGTAAATATGAAGATATTTTGGGTTCTTTTGGGACTATAACGGGGTATCATATGTAATTAAAATATCTCATGGGATTTATTTTTGTCAAACTCCACCTCCTCATTTTTGTATTGCGTCATATATTTTCTCGTGAATAATATAAACTTTAAGTAATTGTTTGATATATATATATATATATATATATATATATATATATATATATTTTGTATAAGTTTAGCCCCCTGACCAAAAATCTTGGATCCGCCCCTGCAAATATGATTTGACATTGTTGTTAATAGGACAAAGCCTAAAACAGCCTAGATCCATAGTAACCTATTTAAAAGATTAAGATTGAATTCTTTCACACATGTTTTCTTCTTTTAAGAAATGGAGAGTGTCGATCCGACTAGGTTTGAAAGCATGACCTCGTCAGAATGGGTATTGTAAGATATGTATCGTATCGTGTTGGATTCATAAGATATGTTATGTATTGTGTAAGATACATGAGGTTGTGCGATACACATCGTTTAGCCTATGTATCATTTTGCATCACATGTTTTGCATTGTAAATCGTAAGATACTGATAACTATGAGGTGGGTCGCTAGCCAAATAGTGACCTTAGGTCTTAGCATGCGACATGTCTAATGAATGAGGCATGACATTAGGAACCTTTTATGCGACTTCTAGAAATCGTTTCTGAGGTGCCCCTTGGTTTATTCCCGAATCAAGGACTAACTTCACTAACTCTTGTATCAATTACTATTTCTACCCAGCTCTATTCATTAGGCTAAGCAAGTTAAGGGCTTAGTTGCTGCATGACCCAGGACGTTGACCCAGGACGCTACAACAACCTGGGTTTTATTCGCTCCACAAAATTTAAATTATAGATCTTCTTAGTTGGATCAGATTCATTGGATATCTAATCGAATAAATATCTAATAAACTTGGTCCAAGTCGAATTAAAATCTGCTCCACTAAGAACGCCTAAATTTAGTACAGTATAAGAGATGATTTATGCTGTAAATGAATACAATATCATATTAAGAAAGCCCAAGTTTCAGTATAAATCTTGCATGTAGAAGACAATCATACATTGCAAGCACAATCAGTAAATATCAGTAATACCTTTTTCCAAATATAGATGGTAATTCTTCTGATACATCATAGTCCCAATAAAGCTAAAAAACAAATCCATAACTAGAATAAACATATTGCTACCCTTTGATATAAATAAAAAGAAAATAGATTAATGGCTTTATGAGAACCCAATCGTATAATTCAAAATAAGTATCATTAATTAAAAAAATCAAGTGCTACAGAGTACCAAGTGCAAAGAGCCACAGAATATATACATGAAAAACGGACCCGATGCTGTGATAAATCAGTTGTAATGCCCGGAACGTAAATCTATCGAATTATTACAAACTTATTGGTACCATGTTTCGCCCAATAAGTCTTCAAATCAATAGGGTTAGCAAAGTTATACCCTTCTGAGGCAAATTTCTCCAAAACCTTCTTAAAGGCACCTTGACTCATCTTTCGTCCAGCAATTCTAGCTCCACGCCTTTTGGTGCTCATAGGCAAAGGATACATAGATATAGTCGTGGTGCAACAAGCTGACTGCCAACCCCCACATCCCCATCTATAGCACTGCTGAGGAGTGCCAGTACAAGAACAAACGGGAATGGGTAAACCCGAAATGTCCATGTCGATTCCATTTATTACAACATCAACATTCTTCTTTGCTGCCTTTGCTCGGTGAACCGGGGGATTATTTTCATTTTCCTTTACGAGTCCTTTTCTTGGTTTCTTTCCTTTTGGAGTTTTAGGGGCTGGAGCTGCCCCCCTCTTTTTGCCCTGACCGGTTTCCTTTTTAACGTTTGGCTCTTCTATACTCGATTTTGCCTCTTTTGGGGTATCGGGTTGGTGAAGCATTTGCATGGAATGATGAGATCCGGAGGGTTCCGCTAGAACCGGAGCGTAATGGTTTCCAGGGAACATATGTAAGAACTTTTCGCGGTGATTTATCCAACTATCTCTAACATAGTCCATGTGTGTAACTGGTGGCTCAGTAACTACGCAATCGCGTGGATGAAAGGCACCGTTAGTTGAAACCATTATTGGATTATCACGGTTGGAAAGGAAAGGTTTCGTGTCTCTCTCAGCCACTGAAGACATGAGCTGGAGACCAAGATGCCCTCTAAGGGGAGGTTCATAGTAACCCCAGTTCCTGAGACTATCTTCATCCATATAAACTATAAACCAAAGGCAAAGAGACAACATTAATTAAATCCTCGTCGCAATTACCATTGATAATCATACGAAAACAATAGGGCTCCATTTGGATTGAAGGATTTGGAGAAATGATTTCAAATGACCCAAATTTTGGGCAGATTTCAAATTCATCATTTGGTTAAAAAATAGTACAAAATGAATACATAAGGATTTGAGATTCATACAAAATCAAAATATCCAAACTAGTGCTAACATACTCAGGTCCAAATCCCTCAATCCAAATGAAACATAAAAGAATTCGAAGATTCCAGCATCCACAACCAGCCAAGAGATAAAGTAAGATGATCATGATACCAAATTCAAATTAAATATAAGTATGTGGATAATGGATACACACAATGCAAGTCAATGGCAGTTATTTATGTAAATTCAAATAAAAAAATTGATGCTCCAAATTCACAATATTCAAAACTATATTGCAACTTAATATCAAAACCACCAATTTGACTATGTGGCATTGCAAAATTCACCACAACCAGCAATCCTAACCATTAATCTTAAAACCACAGAAAACTACCAGTAAACTGATACAGCTATAGGATCTGATACCATTAATATCCATAATAACAGAAGGAACAACTATCAATGAAAAATAAAATAATTAATTAAAATTAAACAGATCTCTAACGAATAATATGGCCTAGAGAATTAACCCAATTATTAATTTCGTTCAGAAACACGCATGATTCATGAAAAGAAAGATTCTTCTAAATGAAATTCAGTCTTTGGAATTCTGAAACAGATCTGGAATGCTAACTTAATTAAATAAAATCATTAAGGATAGATCTGCAATGACAATTACAGAAACAAACAGCACAAATCATCAATTTAATTACATGCAAAAAACATATGGATGTTTAATCCAAATCTATGATTTACAAATTTTAGATTGAAAAGCGTAAAAGAGCAGATAATACATAAGTTTTTTTAGAATGAGTGAGAGAGAGAGGAAGGAGAGATGGTGAGAGAGATCTTACTTGTGGGTAAACAGCTCTTTTAGATTGTTTTTCCTTCAGGAGAGAGAGATCTGGAGAGAGAGAGAGAGAGAGAGAGGAGAGAGGAGAGAGAACAGAGAGAGAGAGGAGGAGAGAGGAAAGAGAAATCAGAGAGAGACCCTAAATTTCACCTTTTCACTTTTCAATATAATTTCCATAAAAAGAAAAGGCAAAATTGTAAATTTCGTCCCGAAATATATCTGTTTTTAACGTATCATCCCACGCTTTATATGAGTAGCAATTTTAGTCCCATAAGATTAAAAGTTTTGTGAATTTCTTACCGTACTAAGATTTTGGATGGATATTGCCGCTTAAATGACAACTCAGCAACTACATGTCAAATAACTTCCTACGCAGACTTATTCGTGTCGTGTTGGAAAATTGAAAAAAAAGATACCGTCGCAATATCAATTCCGTAAAAATATATTCTTTCATTTTTCTATTCCCATAGATAACACATCAAGAAATTTAGTATGTTGCGATTTCTCTTTTCCTATTTTCATAGAATTTACGAGAAATTTGCAAAAAAAAAAAAAAATCATCTTGCTGGATAATCTTTTGTACAAATGTTACAAAATTTGCAGAAGTATTAGGAATTAAGAACATAATTTTGATACATGCAATTTAATTGTAAAAACATAATTATTATTAAAATGTGAAATTTTTTATTCAATATTTTGTGTAAAAGAAATATTGGAAAAATATTTTATTCAATACTCCATTTGTCTTATCATTAAATAGCTTTTACAATTCATGCGATTGGCGAAATTAGAGAAAATGCGAGGGATTACTATAAAATTGGAAAAATATATTAAAAACGTGGGGAACATGGAGTAATTTTTCTTTATTTTAGAAAAAAAATTAATTTCTACAAGAAAATCTGGAAGGTTGGAAAAAATGTGAAGGACATAGGGAAAAAATGTATGGAGGAAATTTGAGCAATTATTATCTATTTATTTTTTTCAAAATATTATCTTGTATGAAGAAATTTATTTTTGTAAGTTTCTCGTAAAATTATGTGCAAATACGAGAAATAAGAAAATAAAAATCGAAACAAATTAAATTTCTTGTTGTGTTATGTAGTAGGGGATGAAAAATGAAAGAATATAATTTATGGATTGAAATTGCAATTGTATTTTTTTTTTGTCAATTTCCTAAGATGACACGTATAAGTCCATGTGGGAAGTTATTTGACACGTAATTGTGGAGTTGACAACTAAGCAGTGATTTTCATCCAAAATCATATGATGGGACCAAATTATCTAAATTTTCTAATTATGGGACTAAATTTGCTACTCATCTAAAGTATGGGACTCTATCTACAAACTCCATATAATTTGGGGCGAAATTTGAAATTTTGCCAAAAGAAAATGGGTTAAAAACAGTTCCACTAAATTAAGGGATTTTAACACTTATATCTAATGTATACAATATTAAAATGTAACAATTACCCCTATTCTAAAAAGAAAAAAGAAAATTACTCCTAATGTATGAAAGGTAACAGTCGCCCCTTAGATCATCAGTGAACAATTAAAAATTTAACAACATTGACTTATTTGTGTAAAACATAAAAAGTCGTTAATATTACTATATAATATTCTTTCTCTTTTTTAGGATAGCGATATTATCAGAGAGAAATATTTTTTTTAGAGCAATTTTTTCAAAATCACTAATATATCCCTCTTAGTCAAAGGCCATATATTCTGAATTTATTACTCACCATAATATTTTCTTCTTTCTAACTTGTAAGTCCTTAATTATAGCAATTTAATATCTCTCTAATTAGTTTTACGCTATTATTTTTTATGAGAATCAACATTCATCTTATTAATTTGTATATGAATGAAAATAAAATAAATTAAATAATAAGGAAAAAGTGATGACACAAATCCTAAGGACTTGGTTGAAAAGTACCACCCAAGGCCAGGATACAAGAAAATTTATGAAGAAACACATTTGTTGATGGTGATGCAAGTGCTGTATAATATATTGATCAAGTTTTATTGTTTTTTACTTAACCAAATTAATAATATGTTAGAATTTAGTTTTAGTTTTAAAAAGATTAAGTTCGAACAAACTTTGATCAGGTCAACATGAATTATACTCAAATATCTTAAGAATTTTATATATGAGATGATTTTTGGTAAGTTCCCACACATGCAAACCATAATCCCCCAAATCGAGGACTTTCTTAACTGACATGATCTCCTAAAATCATGTATGTAAATACCCTAAAATATGACATGAATTAATTTAACTAATTTTTTTTTTTTGTTTCTCAAGAGTTTAATCACATTAAGTGGGTACCTCATCCAACAGAGATTCGAATATGGATCTGCTTCTTTTATAGTTATTAGTTACTTCCACTACACCAATCACCCGTTCGTAAATTAATTCAACTAATGCACAAGTACAAATTGGGTATCTTTATAAACTCTTTGGACCGCTCTTGCAACAAGCCTCATTGCACCCCCAAGTACCATTGCACTCATAAAATTCAGTAGTACATTGTCTTAATGGATTTAATTGCTGCACCCATATATCTCTGCATGTACCATTTTTCCACCTGGCAGATGAGATAAGTTAGTCGAACAACATGTTCAAATTCAGGGTAATTTACCAAGACACCCCTACTGTTTCAGAAATTGCCAAGATACCCCCTCTGCCAAAATCATATTACAAGAACACCCTTATGGCGTTAATGTCAAAGGGTTGCATTACCCGGATTTGTTGTTGGGGGGCTAGTGGCTTCATGAAAACCCAACACTTGCTCCAAAACTGTCCGTCAACTTCAATGGGTTCATAACAACCGTCCGAGAATAACCCTAACGTTGAAAGGGGTGTTCTTGTAATATGATTTTAGCAGAGGGGGTGTCTTGGTAAATTCTGAAATAGTAGGGGATGCTTGGTAATTAGGATAAAAGGTAGGGGGTGTCTAGATAAATTACCCTCAAACTTGCTTTAATTTTCAGAGATTGTGTTACATTCGATTCTAGTTTGATTTCAAATAACACAAGACTCAAGAAACATTGACATTTCTGACCTATGTATTTATTTAAATAAAATAAATCGAATGTTACACTTAAACCTTTAGGCCATCTCCAATGCAGAGGGCCAGCCCCGGGGCTCCGGAGCCTCGAGCCAGCCCTGCCCCCCCCCCCCCCCCCCCCCCCCCCCGGAGCCCTGTCTGGTCGTCTCCAATGGCAGGGCTCCGAAATGGAATTAATTCCATTTTGAAGACTTGTCCACTCTCACCTATACTTTTAGTTTTAATTTTGTTTTTAATATTAATATTAATAATAGTAATAATTAATAGTACTTGTAATTAAATTATTAATTATATTAAAATATTAAAATTAAAGAGTGTAAATAATTAAGTAAATTAAAATTAATACATAATACGAAATACAATAAATAAGTAAGGAAATACAAGAAATCGGATTAAATAAACGACAAACACACGAAAATATAACATTTTACTGATTTAAATATTTAATTTAGATTCAGTATTAATCTAAATTAT
Organism: Penstemon newberryi var. newberryi; assembly: GCA_030819805.1. Classification (NCBI taxonomy): domain Eukaryota; kingdom Viridiplantae; phylum Streptophyta; class Magnoliopsida; order Lamiales; family Plantaginaceae; genus Penstemon; species Penstemon newberryi. The sequence goes on along the minus strand of JAUALY010000001.1, from coordinate 73,800,986 downwards.
TTGTATAAGTGTTTACTTTTATTTTTAACTAATTCCGTATTTTTAAAAAAATATAGCCACCACCAATATTGTAGTTAAATGATTAAATTTTCAATTACAATAAAAGATATTAAAATAAAATGGGCTATTTATTTATTAATGATTTGTCCATAAATAAATTTAATTATAATTCTAATAAATTATTAATGATTTTAATTTTAAAAATAATAATTTTATTATATTAAATAATCAAATTAAAAATTGGTGACTACATATATTTATTAAATGCTAGTAAATATACAATAAATATACTAAATAAATTTTATTAAATAATTCAATTCTACATATTTAATTTAATTTAATAGGGAAAATTAATTTTATTAATTATTTAAGTTTATATATTTTTTTTCTATTTTTATTTATTAAATAAACAATTTTTTTTTTTAAAAAAAAAAAGACGGAACCAGTCAGGGGACGCCAAGTGGCGTCGCCTGACTTAATTAGGGGCGCGTGTTGGCACGCGGGAACTGGCTGGGCGCAGGGCTCCGCCCAGCCCGTTCCCGCCCGAGAGCCGCCCCGCCACGCGCCCCTGCGCCATTGGAGACGACTCCGCCGCTGCAGCCCCGCCCCGGCCCCAGCCCGGCCATCTCCATTGGAGATGGCCTTAGTGATAATATAGTTCGGCTCACTCGACTCCTGGATCATGGATCCGTCCCTGCCAATGTATTACTCATATAAATCAATTTGCATACGTTCTGACCTTTCTTCCCACTACTAGCAGCGAGATTGAAAATTTAATAAAACCATAAGTGAAATATGTAATTTTTATTTTACAGAAATTGGTAATAAATTGGCAATTTAATTACCCATATGTCACTAAGCAAATTTCGAAATTTTTGGGCTATATTAATGGGGACTATACTATATAGTGGTCATGTCCATTACTAATTGGATACACTATTTCCCCTTATTCAACACAGGGCCTGTTTGTTTGACATCTCCAAAAAAAAAAAATCGTGTTTGGGGAAAAGAGAGGCAAACACTTTCGATTTTTTGAAACAAAATTTATCCTCTCTCATTTTTTTCAAATTACTCTCCCAAAAGCCAAACAAATAACAATTTTCTTATCTAGAAAAAAAACTACACAAACTCTACTTTGATTTAACATAAAGTAATATATATATATATATATATATATATATATATATATATATATATATATATACAAGCATGATGAGACATAAAGTCTTACACATCTTACACCTACAACCTAAACTATTCTAAAAAAAACTACATCCACATTATTTCACAAACCACTCTCCCAAAATCCAAACAAACAACTTCGTAAATCGAGATTATTTCACAGACCACTACCACTCTCAGAAACTACTCCCAAATATCAAACAAACATGTGGTATTCATGACCCTAACATGTGCCTACCTTTTTCTATTTGCACTTGAGCACTGAATTTGTACTAGTTTATATCATTTTAAAAAATCTTAAGTTACTTGTAATAGTGATACATTAATTATATTTATATATTATACATATATTTGTATTTACGAGTTTGAGTAGCTTTGAAGTATTGTAACATATTGAAACTCAATTTAGAATGTAAAAAATATAGTGAAGCGAGAATATCAATTTTGAGCTCGAGAATAATCCGAAGCCAGATCCTAAAGACGAAATTGTGACTTCATCAAACTAAAGTAGGTCGAGATTTGACAATTTCCCTAAAAGTCAATTCGAAGAATGCACATTCATCCCTGTTTAATAGCAAGATCAAGGTCCAAAGATCAAACTATCCTGCAGGAATCAGCCATAAAGTCTCAATCATGATATGCCAACATATATAAAAGTATCCCACAATTCATTCAAAATTGTTTATGAGGATATACACAAGTATGGTATGGTCATGACCATTATCAATTATTAGTTTATGCTCTCATCTCATGTTACTCTTTTTTTACTTAAGCATTGGAGGTGATTAGCTAGAATTATTCCCATCCTAGTTAACCTTTGTTTGTTTTTGCAGATCTTAATCCCGTCGAAAATGACTTATTTGAGCTTGATGGATTCAACATACTCGAACCCTTAATCCGATCCATACTAAGGCAAATTTACTCCACAGGTATTTGGGTTGAAAATTTTATCCCATAAATCACTAAATTGAAGCAAATTTAAAACTTTTTGGGCTCAAATGGGAGAGTGAAATTCACTTGCAGTATGATGAATTTTAATTGAAGAATTTTAACCATGATTTAAACAAAAAAGGGAAAAAAATAATGTGTCATGTGTGCGACCAGTCAAAATTCGATTTTGTCTTTTTGGAGGATTAATTTATGTTATTCCTAATCGCGACTTTGAGATACCAAGTATATCTTGTCCGAAACTCGTACTCCTTCTTGCATGCCTTGTCATTTCTAATTGATCTCTCAAATTCAGTAATGGTGATCCATATATGTTTGTTCTTCATTATTTTGGTGAATTCAATCGTTTCTTCTTATGAATTCTCTTTCAATAAAAAAAAAGGTACCTTTGAATTTCTATTGAACATTAGATTGAGTCTAAAAAATAAAATAAAATTTCATGCTCTTTCTAATCGCGATTTTGGGATAATTTTTTTTCCTGCTCTTCCTAATCGCAATTTTTTTTTCTTCTGCTCTCCGTGTTCGCAATTTGAAGAGAAATTTCTTTTTTAAAGATTTTTGTTCCAAAATCGCAATTAGGATTTTGTGACCAAAAAAAATACTTTTATTATTTTTTGTTCCAAAATCACGATTAGGAAGATCAGAAAAAAAAATATCCCAAAATCACGATTAGAATAAGCATAGTTTTTCTTTTAATAAAGTTTTTGTTCCAAAATCACAAGGATTTTGGGACAATTTTTTTTATTTTTTTTCCAAAATCGGGATTAGGAAGAGCAGGAAAAAAAATTAAAATATTGTCCCAAAATAGCAATTAGGAGCCCTCCAAAAAATCAAAATAAGATTTTGCATGGCTCATGATAGCTCACGCGACCCATATTATTATTTTTTTCTTTAGTTCATGGTCAAAATTCTTCAATTAAAATTTATCAGCCCGCAAGTAAAGCTCACTCTCCCAATTAGGCCGAAAAAATTCCAACTTTGCTTTACTTTAGTAAGTTATGAGGTAAAACTGTCAACCCGAGTACTTATGGGACAAACTTGACTTTGTGACCAATTTTACCTTTTTTTTTGCTTCAATATATATCATTATGATTGGTTATATCGTCAGAGCAACGATAATTATTAACAGAGCAATTTTTTTTACTATTTTTTAATTTGCCCTTCAATTCCTAATTAAAAGCCACAACTCCTAGATGTCATAAATTTCCATAATTATTTTATTTTCTTTTATCCACCACAAGAAATTAGAGTATTGACTATTATGTATTCATCGCGGCTCAATCACAACTAATTAGACGTTTGTGCAAAATACAAGTGACAGGCCAGACTCTGACAATTTGTTAGTACCTTTTCACTACCCAGACTACCCATGAGACGATGACCTCATTAGGGCCCGTGCAAGTTTCGACCCAAGGTTGAAACATGGGTTTGGGCCGAAACTTGCTCAGGCTCTTCCTCACATAAGGTTTGGCCCAGTCTAGTGAGTCCATAATGGGTCAAACTCCTTCCATATTGAGCCTGAGAGCCTATTCGATTATTGCTCAATTTCGCTTAGTTTTGGTTTCAAAAAATTGGTTTTGGTGGTTTTTGTGAAATCTTTGAAACCTCATTTGTATTGAGTTTAGATGTTGGGTTTTAGGTTTTGAAAAAGTTGAACCCTATCTGAATTGAATTCGGATGATGTGGTTTGCATGAAAAAAAAGTAGACAGTAGGTGTCAAATCAATCTTTTACAGAGAAAATATTATGGTATTTGTCAAATCATTGTCTTTAATAGGTTTGAGGTTTACTGTGTTTGAATATTTGAGTTGAAACATTGATTTTGCAAAACATATACTCAGACTCTATTTGAAATGATTTAAATTGAAATTAGATGACAAATTATATTAGTGACTAAATGAGAGAAAATCAGAAAATGTAGTTAGTAAATGTCAGATTAATATCTTCTATAAACAAGGTTTTATTAATCTTCTATGAACAAGGTTTTATTAAGTTCATATAATTGGGCGTGTTTGGGCTTAACTTTGACTAAGGCTAGATACAAATATAATTTGATCTCGTTGTTAATAAGATGAAGCCTAAAGCAGCCTAGATCCATATATTAATTACAACATTATACAAATAAACACTTACTATCCTATATATATGATTAGTTTAGCAAAATTATCGAAAACCAAAATGCCTAGTTTAGCACATTCAAAAAAATTAGTATGAATTGTTCCTATAGAAAGAAAGAAGTTCAATTAAAACATATATACCGTAATGTGATGTTTTAACATTCAATTCTACTAAATTTACAAGAGCAAAGTCGTCGACTTTACGGTCCTTTCAATATTGGTCCTATGACAATTTTATAAAAATCAATTTAGTCCAAGTTAACCTTTTTTTTTTTTTTTTAAGAAAAGTCCAAGTTTACGTTTTATAGGTCAGATTTAATTAGGTAGCAAGGGAGTTCATAATAACAAGTGGGCAAGAGTATTTTTAATTGTAAAAATTACACACAAAAAAAAAAAAAAAAGTTGATTACCAATTAATTAAAATAGTCGATTTTGTATATGCAACCAAAATGACATATTAATTGAAAATCTATGGTAAATTAGTAGGTAAACGCGACAACTCTTGCTCACATGTGTTGCAAATAAAAATAATGGGAATTTCATCTTCATCTTGAATTTCAACGCAACGAGTGTGCTGCCAAACTTGACATATATCACAAGATATCATTCTTTCGCCATCGTCATCTTTAGTTCCACAAATGCAGTCCACAATTAAATCATTATTAATCCCAATTAACAATCCTTCATTTATATTTATATCTCCTTGATCATACTTAATCACGATTTTACTATCGGGTTTGACCGTCTTAAAGACCAAATCTGATCCATGAGGATAAATATTTTCAATTGACATCACAACAAAGTTACTAAGTCCGAAATATGTTTCTCTAAATGTCTTTTCAACTTCATACTTTAGCTCGTCGAACGTAGCATTACTTTTCAGGACGAAACAATGGTATGGCGTCACTATGTTATATGCCAAGATAAGCGCACAATAAACCTTTTTCTTATTCATATCATCATCGTCATTAGGTGTTATTTCATCACAATATTCTTTGACAAGGTACTTGGAATCGAGAATTATTTGTGATGCCACATGAACCGTAGCTAAAACGCCATCATTAGTCATTCGCTTGTCCTTTTCTCTAAAAATATTTTTGTTCAAGGAAAAAATGTCCTTCATAAGTTGAGTCCATGAGATCTTCAATTTCCCTTCACTATTATGATCCGTTGGGTAAGCTTCTTGCTTCGGAAGCGATCGAGAAATATCTTCTAAACAATATTCCAACACTTTGGTGACGGGATTCAAGCACCGTCGCACAAAATACTTCCCAACTATATGGTTCCCTAATGACTTGAGCACAAAATCTAATAATCCCGTATCACCAATATAAGCACGAGCCACGTCTCGTACGTGTTGCCTAGACACCCATCTAGATTCAGCTCTTTTTAAGGCTTCAACAACCACGTGAATGGCCATTTCAACACGCTTAGGAGACCATCTACATGATGTATCAGACATGATCCCTGGATAGTGAGAATCTTTACTATTGTTTTCTTTGGCAAGGCGAAATCTTAGCTCGAACATGAAATGGAAAAGATCGCCTAAGGTTATTAAGGAATGACCCGATAAGACTTGGTATCGGGATAATACGATTTGAGTTTCACTTTTAGAGCTCCCAAATCCTAGTTGATGAGCTAGTAGGTTGATGGGAATGTTACGGATGGCTTTTATTGCAGATTGATACATTTCTTGGTTGATATTAAAGCTTCCACGCCCAAATTTGTAGTCCCAATGACCGAACCACGGTTTACTATAGGCCACCGCGTGTAGTAGCCTTAGATCCATACCTCTCTTCTCGGCTACATCTTTCAAGCTCACTTCCCTACAACATTAATCATATCTAGTGAGTTTGACTCAGCCGAACTTAAGTTAGAGTTATTTTTTTCAATTTATAAGGTAGCCATTCACAAACGAAACTAGAAAAATAAGAAAAAACTACTCCGTATAATATTAGTCCAGTAACTTTTGCTATTGGACTAAATATGTTATGTTTTGAAGCAAATTTATATGACCAAAAGAAAGAAGGTTAAAATTAAGGATAAAATATGCAATTTGTTACCAAGGTTATAGAGATTGAGAAATAGGGTTATTTTAATACTTATATATTGGCACACATTATATACAAACCTTGCTCCTAATCCGGAGCACAAACGATCCCAAAATTCCATGATTTGATAACCGGCCAAGTCTGACCCGAATTCCGACCCATTTATGCACAACAAATGACCGAACCCGTTGGAGTGGAAAACACCATGCATGCTATGACCTTGATCTCGATATAATTCAATATTCACATTTGACTTACTATTTTCACCTGAACCAAACTTGGACGGCAACATGAAATGGTACTTCTTATTGCATATCATGTGATTCCCCCAACCTGAGCTACATTTTAATCATAAATACAATTAATTAAGTGACTTTTAGTATTTTGCACATTTAATTGACACATTAATATTAGGCTACCCATGATACTATAGAATGTTCCTTTAAAAAAAAAACAAATTGGATTGTGCCCCAATTACTTATAAGAAAAGTACATTAGACTTGTTAATTGTTACGTAATCAATAACTTTAATTAAAAAAATATATAATAATAAAAATTGTGCGAATGCAATCACTTCTTGTTGGTAGTTAGGAATTGGGTTAAATTTGAATTAAATTTTGTATAAGTTGAACAAGGACCGGACCAAATGAGTCAAGTAAATAAAAATAGCTCAATTTTAAACTTATTGAACATTCAAACTACCAGTTGATTGTAGTACCACACTTTTTCTAACCGACTTGGTTTAACACGACCAGTGACTGAAAAATTAATATTCCATTGATTGTCTTAATTTTGCACTTTAGGTTTCGAAGGATCCATTGATACCAAAAGTGCAACTCATTTAAAAAATGAGACCAAAAGTACAATTTTAATTTGTAAAATAGAAGATTAGACATACTAAAAATTCAGTTATGTGAGACTAAAAATGTAACTTTTCGCGGATAAGATAATATATACTATAAACCATGAATACACAAAATTCAATACTTATTAATAGAACGGTACCTATGTAATGACATTGTTTGCAATGAACCTCAAGCGACAACTCAATTGGCTCTTCCACAACAAACATAAACAGTTCCATCAAAGGATGGCGTCGAACTTCAAGATGAAACGACCAGCTCGCCATAGCTCCACACACACCATTTTCGACTTGACCGAAATCCAAAAGAGCTCTAACATTTTCTTGAAACGACCCATTAAACTCAGCCGGGTAACCCCTTTCACCAAACATAGTGAACTTGAAGACCCTTTCACCTCTTTTTCTCTTCTTGCACCCACTTAAATCCAATTGAGACATTTTTCACTAATTATGAGAGTTTGAGGTTTGAGTATTTAAAGAGAGAATGTGGCTTATGGGATTGATGGATCACACTTATGGTACGAATTGATAACTTGATATATATATTTTGTTGAATAACGAAGGTATAGGTTTGTGAAAATGGCTCACTATATGCATGATATGTTGCAAAATAAATCTCTGCAAAAGTATAGGGTAAGAGAATGAGATTTAAAGTTAATTAATGGAGACATGCTTTTGGTCATGTAGGCAAGGATCATTTAAATTCATGTTGTCCCGACAAATTCTATGTTAATGTGGCATGCACTTAGGACCAAGCATATACATGTTACTTTCTTGGTCAACTACCACCAAAAGTTTAGTTGTTTTTGGAGGGAGAAGATGGAGGGTTTGTTATTGTGACATTTCATTTTCTAAAAGTATTTCAGAGACGAAATTCTCTGTAAACATGTTCTCTTGTAGCCATTATTTTTGCGAAAACCTAAAAATAATAATCAATTATTTACCAATTTTACGATATGAGTTTTCAGATATGAAGACTTCTATTAGATAAATCTCTCAATAATGAAAGTAATTACCTATCAATTTTATTGTACAGACATTTTTAGTTATTCTCCTCAATCATTATTTGACATCAAGATTAAAGTTTATGTAGGTCCCCAGTGATCAATGAGGTCTAGAGGGGTGTAAATAGACCCCTAAAACTTTTTAACATATAAATCAACTAAGTAGTTTCACTTGACTGTTTGCACAAAATTGTCAACTTAGTAAGTTATTTGGTTGTTTAAGAACAGTTAAGTAATTTTACTTAGAAATAAGATATTTTTGTTCATGCAGTAGAATAATAATTCAGAGTTCTAAGCAATACTTTACTTTGTAGAATCTATTTTTTTCCTTTAGACAAATTATTTAAGTCCTTTTTCAAAACGTTTTAGTTTTGAAGAATAATTTACGTAGTTATTCTTATGAAATACACAGAATGTAAAGAACACAAAATTTTAGTGGTTCAGATGTGATGTAATCCTCCTGAATCCTGATCCACTCTTCCAAGATCATGATGTAGAATTTACTAAATCACATAAATGTATACAATATTTATGCTCTCACAAAGAACGGAGCAATAAGCAGATACATCACAAAGTTTTACTAGGGAAATTACTCAGAAATCAAAACACTGGATTAGGTGTTTAACAATCACCCAGAAAGTTAAGCCTTTACAACACTCAGTTAATCACAAAGAAATAAACAATGAAGGTTTGTCCTTCACATGACTTGCAGTTTACACAAAGATTACTATTTTTCAAAAAGCTTGAGATTTGAATATCTAGATGCTCGAATGTGTTGTTAGTTCATCTCAAACATATTTATATCAAGGATGGAATTATGCCCATCAAATGAGGCAAATTTCAATTTTATCCTTATTTACACGTCAACCTAGGACATCATATTAAACGACTCTTTTTTGTAGTTTGAACTTGCTTTATGCGCATGTTATACGTAATGACGGATCCAATAACCAAGAGCTGGGGGGTTGAATACTCTCTTTTTTCCGGAATGATATTTAATTTATTTTTTGGAAAGATATTTAATTTATTTTATTTATGTAAAACCAAAGACATAAACATATAAAATTGTCAAAAAAAGTATACGAGAAAAAACAATAACTATGTATCATAGTATACTTTGATTATTGTTCCCGAATTTTTAACCCTTTGAATTTGTCGTTCTCTCGATCCACTCAAAGCTACCAACAATTCATAAGGCTTGCTCCAGCGGCAAGGGTGGGGGTTCGAATCCCGTTTGGAACTTGGATGGAAGCATTATTATGAGTCTGTCTAAGGGTCATTTGTGGTCAAGACCCCTTTGTGCGCAGAGTGTACAGCAGTATGGTGGGATCCCGAGGCTTGGTGGAGGCACATCCCGCGATTTACCTCCTTCAGGGTTCTAGGGCAAGGGTTCTGAGGGTCTAGGATTAGTCTGGTGTAAGCTTGGACACCTGGGTTATAAAAAAAAAATATTCACATTTTAAGGGTATATAATGTCAGATGAAATTCAAAACTTAAATTATAAGTAAATTGATGATAATTTATATACCTTTATTGTTAATATAAACTTCCAAATTTGTTCTGAGTCAATGTAGGTCTATTATATTGACGTGGCTTTGACATTTGCAATACCTAATAGTAACTCTAAAACTATGACATGAAGAAACATCAACTACATTAACTTTATGAGCTATTTGACCATTTCCAACAATTATACAATTTTTCAAAAAAAATATAATTGATTTGCTAATATTTATGTGAAAAGCAAGCAATCAAAATAGCATACTTTTGAAAGCTATAAAACAAGTCTTTCATTTTTTTTGGGTTAATGGAATGTTAGCTCCCTGTGGTATGTCTAATGGACAATTTACCTCCCTGTGATATGAAAATATGCAATTTAACTCCCTGTAAATGAAATAATAAGCAATTTACCTTCATGTGATATGAAATAATGAGTAATTTACCTCCCTGCTAGTGGAGATGTTGCACATACACTCTATAATGCGATCGATACTTTATTTTCATGTTAAAAATGACCAATTTAACCTTACATTTGACAACATATTTACCTCATTTGACCCCCTGTGATATGGGTAAATAGGCAATTTAACTCCATGTTATATTCGTAAATGGGCACTTTAACTCCCTGTGATATTGCATAATGAGCAATTTACCCCCTTGCAAAAATGTAAAAATCAAGAGGGAGATAGTGTGCTTCTTTTACAATAACACAGAGATGTATTTCGCCCTTTTATTTATCATAGGGAATTAAACTGCCTATTTAGAATATCACATGGAATTAATTTGCTATTCACTCTTTTCTTTTGTTAGTTACAGAGAGAGAGAATTGCTATATTCCAACAAGTGTGTAGGGACAATTGTGTCATTGCATTGTCCCGGCAACATTTACTAACCAAAATTCAAGGATGGTTAACGACATGGGATCAAGTGTATGATAAATGGTCTTGCAGTAGGATCAAATTATGCTGATAAGAAAAATAAGGCTTGTCCTCTAATTATTTTGATCAAATAACAGAAAATAATTAACAAAATTCTTTGAAATTTGTTTCTAAGATTAAAACATGGTTTCTATAATCTTAGACTTTGACACTATGACATTTGATCACCTTTTATTGTGATTATGGTATAATGATGTGGTTCGGTGGTTGAAAATGAGTTTGACAATAAGTTTGAGGTAAATAAAGAGTAGACGAATTCTTGAGGATCACCTACCAACTTACATGATTTTTGGGCTTGTATGAAAAAAAAGTGGAATAATGCTCAAAGTAACAATTAATATTTAATTTCTTACACCAAAGAGAATAAGATCCCACGCTTAGGCAAAAACCAAACTCCAAAACCCCTATATCATTTCTCACAACTCTCCCTATTGCGTCCGAGTTATACCTAGACAACCAACTGCCATCCGTGTTCATCTTGGTCCAACCCTTTTATATGGACATTTAGTATTTCATGAACATTAACTAATATATTTTATAAAAAAATCAAAAGTCATATGAAACCAATTCAATATTTAGCTCAAAATTAAAAGAAACATCAAAATATCGAACAAAACAATCAAAACTCAAACATTTATTAAAAGGTCAAACAAATTAATTATTATCGTGTTTTAAAAACTAATAATTAGTACAATATGGAAGGCTAAAAACAGCTTCATTTTGTAGGGAAAAGTTAGAGGCCGTTGATCACGTTATCCATGGTTGAGTCTCTAGCTCGGGACTTGGCAAACGCCTTTAATTTCGACCGTCCAAGCAGGTCCCATCTCGGAGAACAAATGATATGAGATGTAAAACTCCAAGTCCCAAATGACACATACTTACAAAAGAAAGAGGAAAAGTAGACAACCGGTAGAGGCCTTTTGAGGGATGACACAAGTTTATGGATCTTCGATTTCAGGATGAATCTCGAGCATGTACGATAATTGTAGCTTAATTATTGGCACTCATGATGTGACTTGCCTTAGCTTGGGAAAGAAGGACCGAGAAACTTGACGTTGAGCTCGACTTACAGGTGGTGATCAACTTGATCAAGAAGAAGCACAAAGAGACAAACTCCCATGGAGCTATTATTGAAGATTATAGGAAGTTGTCGCGAAACATTTGGACGTGTGTTATTAAGTACGCATTAAGGGGTGTAAAAAAGTGTACTGGCTTTTTGACACAATTGGGTTATAAGCAAAGGACATAAGATTTGAGGGGAAATTCTTACCCACACCGGGTTTGACCGATCCCAAAGCCATACTTTGGACAAGAATTTTCCATATTTGAGAATTTCCACACAAAAAGTTGATTGAGCTGCTATATTACAATTTTGAATAATGACAATTTTTATTTTTCTCCCACTAAAAGCGCAAGATCCATAGCAAATCTAGAGATTAAAAAAAAAAAAATTAAACCAAAAAAAAAGTCTTAGAAAAAGAAAATTAGAAAAAGAAAAGAACAGAAAGAGTAGTACTAGAAACAAGAAAATTGATTTTGGGTACATTTTCTTTCCCCTTCCCCAACGCACAAATGAAATACTTGACCACAAACCCTAGAACCCTTTCCTAAATTAACCCATAATTTTCTCAGTTTGATTAATCAAAGACTATAACAAACCAAATTCCCGATGTCTCTGCCTTCTGTAGACTGTGTATACTTAAGAGAAGACTTTGTTAAGGAATTAAAAAATGCGAATTCGAATTACAAATTTCCTTCTCCAGTACCAGTTCTACGCTTTCTCTATGAACTCTGCTTCACCATGGTATTGCTCTCCTCTGTTTATTATATACTTCAAGTTGTTTATCCTGGCCTTGATTTTTTTGGGCATTCATGTTTTTTCGTAATTTTGATTTTCTGTTGTGTTTTTTCTGTTTATTTATTTTCTAATTGTAAGACTTGTGTTCAATTAGCTGTGGGCGCAGTTCTCCCACTGGTTTTTTTTTAGTATAGTAGACTGTGTAGTTTTAGCTGTTGGGTGTGAATTCATACTTTAGAGAGTGTTTTTTTCTTTAATATTAATTATTTAATATGATTTTTTTAGTAGTATTTCTTTGATTATAGGGGTGTTTTGTACTTATAAGGTTCATTTTATTGCTGATGTCTTTGAGTTATATCAATTGGTGATTTTTATGTGCTTTTGCTAATATCTCAAGTTTGCATGTGATTTTGTGGTTATCTGTTATCTGTTGAATGTTGATGTTATGCTTTTGTTGGTAGGTTCGTGGGGACTTGCCATTTCAGAAATGTAAAGCGGCTTTGGAGGCAGTAGAGTTTTTGGATTGTGGTCCGGAGGGGGATGTTGGATCATATTTTGCTGATGTTGTTACCCAAATGGCTCAAGATGTGAGTTATTTTATGCGTTAATTTCATGAGGTGATACATTTCTGTACTGGTGTTAGTGAATATGGTATTAGTGTTAGTGAATGTGGAATGTGGTATTGTTTTCTCGTATTTGGAACTTTTTATACGGTATGAAATGGGTGGACTTTAGTTTTCAACAGCTTAACCGTGGTTTGTTCTGTTTTGCCTAATTTAGACTATATGTTGAGATGCATATAGATGTAAATACTTATATAACATCTTGTCCTTGTTCAATTTTTAAGAAAAATGAAGTTGAGATGAAACTCATGGAGTATGTTATGTAATACATATATACTGGATACATTATGTTTGGCTCAACTAAACTACACAAAAATTTTCAAATCACTGCTGTATTTTGAATATTCTATTGTCATCGGCACTTTTGGGTTGGTTGGCTTTATTCTTCTTGATATTTAAAATCATAAATCTTTCAAATGTGATCTTATTCAATAGTTGGAGTTTGGGTTGTTAATTTTTGTTTAGTTTGAGTACCACAGGGTATGTGACTGAACACTATCAAAAGGCGGTGATTTATAGTTCCGATAACTACAAAGTCTTACCCTATCACTGATGTAATATAAATCTTTATTAGATCAAATTAAAACAGCTTTACTACATGGCCAAGAGCCCAAGACTGAAAATGTTTTACATTCATTCTGTTTTAGTGCATCCTTGATCGTTGTTGAGGTTGTTATTTGAAGTTTAGCATATTCATCTAGGAAATACAAAAGGAGTCTCAGGTGTAGAAATTAACAATCTCAAGGCTCTCAAAGCAACTTATTTTTTGCTGCAAAGCCTCGTGCAGATGGAAGAACAGAAGTTAAGAAGAATGCTTTTATATCGAATACTCTGTTTTGGATAACACTAGCATTGCATGCTTAGTGGAAAAAATACAACTTCCTGATTTATTCTAGTTTGTTTTATCAATTTGGCCCTCTTTGGGTGCAGTTGCTGTAACTTAACTCGTCAGTAATGAACGTTGATTGCTTCAGAAAACATTGGACTTCGTATAGCATTTTTTTTGTGAAGTATCTACTGTTGGATATTTGTCAAGCTAAGAATCTATTGTTTATATATACTGCAGATCACCATGCTTGGGGAATATCGCTCTCGTCTTATCAAACTGGTCAGCATCTATTTCATACTTATTTTAATTCAGCATTTATGTTCTTTCTGGTGTCATACTTGAACTGAACTTTTTATTACAAAACTAGGGGTGTAATTGAGCCGAACATAGATGAGCTTTGAATAATTTTACAGGCTTGAGCTCAGCTAGATTAAGAACTAGCCTCGTTTGAAACTTTATTCGAGCTCAGCTTGGGCTCCTATTTCACTTAACATTTGTTCAACAATATAGGAGTTTTAGTTTAGTCAGATGTACATATAGCTTGAAATTACATTGAAAAACAACTAGATCATATTACTGGACCTAAAAGACCTAGATTTCGCTCACTTGTCAGGGAAATTTGTTTAAACACTTGGTAGATCTGAATCTGGCAGATAAATACCATTATATAACCAAAACAAATCTGCGTCCATAATGTAAAACAATCACGCTATAATATAATGACAAAAGTATCAAATAATGAGCGGAGAAATTGAAGAACAATGATTTGCAGAAGACATGGAGAAATTCGTGATGAGTCTTGAAAGTTTCTCAACTATAGGTCTCAAAATAACACATAGCTGGCCATATCCAGGCAGGCGACATTGCTCATGTGAGAGAAAGGCTGCCTGGAGTGTTGAGACTTGAGGGGGGTGGACAATGAATGAGAAGTTAAAAATAAGATGAGTGTAAACCTTAGGGTTTAGAAACTTGGATACCATTTTACTTGAGAGAATTATGATGCAGTCTCTAATATAATAAGAAAAAATTAATAAGGAAGCTTAGCACTTTTGCCCAGCTTGATTACAAGCTGGAGCTTGAGTTTGACCCGGCCTCGCTAGGCGGTTGGCCAACTCGAGTTTCTTACTCCCCTGTTTTCTGATGTTATTGTTGTTTATTGTAAGGCTCTGATGCAGCTTTAAGAAATATGTTTAAGAATCCTAGGTTAGATTTTGTAAACATGACTGGTATTATGTCCACAAGTTTGGCCTAGGGTTGAGGGATGATCTTTAATATGAAATCAGCTAATGAGCTGGGGCCTCTGATTGAAGCTGATGAATGCCACCCATCAGCACTGAATTTTATAGAAACTTGGCTGGTTCGTTATTGTGTAATAGCCTGTAGTAAAATAAGATGAAATGTATACCTTAGGTTTTAGAAACTTGAATACCATTTTATTAATGAGAATTGTGATGCAGTCTCTAATATGCTAAATGAAAATTATTAAGGAAGCTTAGCACTTGTGCCAAGTTTGATTACAAGCTGGGGCTTGAGTTTGAGTTGTGTGCTCGCTTGGTTTTGTTAGCCAGCTCAAACTTCTTACACCCCTGTTTTCTGATGTTATTATTGTTTATTGTAAGGGCCTGATGCAGCTTTAGGAAATATGTTTAAGAATCCTAGGTTGGATTTTGTGTAGGAACATGACTGGTATTACGTCAACGAGTTTGGCCCTGTGTTGAAGTATGATGTTTTATATGAAACCAGCTAAATGAGTTGGCATCTGTGATTGAAGCTGATGTATAGCACCCTTCATCACTGAATTTTCAAAGAAACTTGGCTGGTCGGTTAACTTGGTTATTCTGTTGTAGCCTGTAGGAAAGATGTGGCTTCTATGTAGATTAATCTTTTGATCAGCTGAAAAGAATAGAATGCTAAATGCGTGAAGAACATAAAATGATAGAAGAGGGAAGAGAAAGAATTAACAAGAGGGAGGATAATAGAACAGAAAGAGCATTTCACTCTCGAGGTTAACTAATATTCACCAAATACTTTCTGTCCTAATATTCTCACAACAATCAGTTATATTTAAAAAAAATGTTCTGTTACTTTTAGACATTGAGACTTCTTATTATGAATATACCTTTAAATCATAGAATATTTTACCATTGAGTTTTTGGTTATGACTAGGATTTTTTTTTTTTTTTGATAAATATGACTAGGATTCTTCTTAAACTATGGTATTGTAAAAAATAAATAAGACTCAGATGAAGACATCAGTTGAGCGATGCTGGATGGCACTTCATCTAAGAGCTCATTACTTTTAAGAATTCTTTCTCTGAGGCGCTGAATCTGGATATTATTGGTCTTGTGCAATTGAAAGTCCAGTTCACCTACTGACCTACATTACAAGGCCAAGAATGTACTTGAAATTCTTGAATTGTTACCCCCCCTTTTTTTTCCTTGGAAGAATATGTTGGCTCTGTTTGTGAACTAGATCCAACATGTCCTGGGTTATACTGCGTATGTTTTAGCATTTTACAAAAACAAGCATCACATTGTACTCAATAGTGCGATTATCCGCCGGAACATGGATCTTTAGTCTTTCAAAATTTTATAGAATAGACTGAGTATGGGATGGAATTGCGGCATACGTATAGAGTATGCAAATATTAGGCCCATAAAGGAATAGTTGAAGGATGATTGCCAGAAATAATTGATGGCCATGATTTAAAAACATAGTCTGACTTCGACCTAGTGATTGAACAGGCAAAACGTACTACTGATGAGGCTGGAACTAAAATAAAGTTATTAACTACCTTTCAGAATCTTAAAAACTATATGACTGATGCCTAACCAAGTAACCAACAGTTCTACTTTTAAATTTTGTGGTAACTGTGTAACACTTTGTTTAACATTGTTTTGCTTGTTATTATTGAATTCAATAGAATATTCTAATTGCAGTTCATAAGATCTCTTGTTAATTCTTGGATATTTGATAGTTATCCTCCATTTGTTCTAATGTTTTTATTTCATTTGCCTAACTATAAATATGTGTGAAAGATAAAATAATTATGATGTCATTGTACTGCATAATATACCTGCACTTGAGAAACTATTGAATCAGTGACATTCTACCAAATTGATTTTATGGTTTCGTGAAGGGTTTTAAGTGTTGCAATTTTGAGCTTCACCGAAATATAATGGGAAATGGTTAATGCAAACAAAGATCTAATGTTGTCTACTGGTATAAGTGGGTACTATACTACTACACACCATAGTTGTCAATAGTGAATCAAGACACGAAGCGACTACAATTTCTGGGGGCTATGACATGAAGTGTTATACGCTCATAGATAGCTATATTGGTATATATAAATAATAATCATATAATTAATTAATTTATGATTTCAATTAAATTGCGCAATAGTACAAGACCAATTTTTTTTTTCAAAATTCAAATAAAATACAAATTTGATTCGCAAAAATATAAAAATTCATATAACTAGTTAAAATGTTACCCGTAAATATGTATTTAAATTTCCGAAAATTAACTAAAGAAATCAACTAATTAAATATACATTTATAAATATTTATTTAATTTCCAGAAAATAAATTATAAATTAAAAAAATGCATTTGATTAACTAGTTAAAAATATACCCATAAATATGTATTTAGATTTCTGAAACTTAATTTAAGAAATCAAATAATAAATTATATAACCATACGTATTTATTTAATTAAGAAAATAGATACCTTACAAATGGGCGATAAGAATTAGGGTTGGGGCGCATTTACGGGGGATGGGGTTCTAACTTTTGAACCACAAATTAAGGTTTCAGTCAAACCTCATTCGAGGATTCCAAATAGCACCCATTCGCACACTATTCTCCAGAATAAACAGTGCAGATAGTGCTCGTAGCAGGCACTAAGCTGCTAGGCCTACTCAAGGCGCAGCGGGCCAAGACACCTCGTGTGACCTAGCATTTAAGTGCTTGCGACGGTTACTATTAACAACTAAGCTATACACTCTTTTGAGACATTAGGACTGGGCAACATTTTGGGAAAGTAAAACTTAATTGTCTTGCAACTTTTGGCACTATATGTGATTTGGATATATTTGTGATTCTTTTTCATGTATTTACATACATATAAGGTTGCCCCTTGTGATTGTTCTTTCTACTCCTAGGCAAAATGGCTGGTGGAATCTGCACTGGTGCCCTTGAGATTTTTTCAGGAGCGCTGTGAGGTGAGAAATGTTTTCCAGTCTGGCTTCTTTGTCATGCTGATTTTTAATAACAAGAGAAGAAAATGTAAACCCTTCTAACTAACATAAATTGTAGGAAGAATTTTTGTGGGAGTGTGAAATGATAAAAATAAAGGCAGCAGATCTGAAGTCCAAAGAGGTATTGTACTGCAATTACTTTGTGACGGTGGTACAATTTTTTTTGCAGTGCCTGTCATTCTAGAACCTATATTTTCGTTCATTTGTACCTAAACTTACACGTTTTGATTTTTAGGTCCGAGTAAATACTCGTCTTCTTTATCAGCAAACTAAATTTAACTTGCTCCGAGAAGAAAGTGAGGGCTATGCTAAGCTGGTATATAATTTGTACCCTATTTTCTTGTCTCTTTATGAGCCATTTTTTCATTGCCATGTGTGGTCATTCTGTGAGGTGTTTATATTTTTATATTACGATCCGGTTATTTTCTGCTATCGTAGCAACAATAATTTTTCACTTCCAATGTTGTATTCTATTGATTTCCTATGTTTTATTAGTGGAGATAGTAAAGCATTTAAGATAGAGGTAGTGCAGAACAACTTATTAATTGCTGAAACCTAGATATGATTTTACATATTATTATCAATCTTTAATGTTGCAAATTCAATCTTTTTTGCCTTTCCTTGGGCATTGTCTTTGTTTTGTGATTCTGAAGATTCATGTTTTCCCCTCCCAATCATTTCAGTTCCATCCATGAACTACTTATGTCACTGAAGTCCTGTCAATGGGTAGGAGAAAATCCTACCAAATCCCTATAACCCCATGATCCATTGCCATATATGTTGTACTCAGATTCACTATAACTGATGGTGTGGGTCTGTGTTGGGTTCAATACAAACCATACCTGTTAATACCTGTTGTCTCGGCCACAAATTAAGATAGTATGGATTCTTTACTATACTAGTAATTAATTTTATGGTAAGCTTGTTAACCTTGTATTTCACTTTCTTGCTATCAAAGTATTTGTGGTTCAAGATTATCATTTTTTTTCTCAAAAGAGTGATATATTTGCTGATTTGAAATTTTCATACATCAATGTTAGTTAGATGAAATGTTTCAGTCATTTTCTTTCTCTTATGGAAATGTGAGAAATCTTCATTTATGCTTTACTATTTTGATTATATAAATATCATAATACCGGGGTTTCTGGTTTTCTGAATTCTTTTGGCCTATTATTTCTCTTTGTTCATCTGTTTGGTCAATTGTTTTAATATTGTCTAGCAGTTATACCTCTTGTATTCATTCTCGCCTAACTGTAATGTCTTGATATCTTTTAGGTAACCCTCCTCTGTCAGTTACCGGAAGCATCCGTTGAAAATGCATCAGTTCCGATAGTTGGCATTATTAAGGTTTGAACAAAATCTAAAATTTATCTATTCACTTTTCGTTCATATTCATACTTAAAATTTTTGAATTATCTGCAGTCGTTGATCGGTCACTTTGATCTGGATCCAAATCGAGTTTTTGATATTGTAAGTTGGCTATACATCGTGCTTATTATTCCTCTAAATTTGTCATTCGATATTGGTTGTACTGTTCTTGAGATTAAACTCTTTAGATTTTTAATGGAGTTTTCTATGTTAAGGTGTTGGAATGTTTTGAGCTTCAGCTTGATAACAGTGTTTTCTTGGACTTAATTCCAATGTTCCCTAAGGTACTGATGCTGATGCTTTCTGCATTTTTTTTTCCTTTTTCCTTCTTCTTCATTGAGCAAGGAAAGATGTGGTAATCTTTTTTCCTTTAACTTATTGTACAGTCCCATGCATCACAAATTCTTGGATTCAAGTTTCAATATTATCAGCGCATGGAAATTGATAGCCCTGCACCGACTGGGCTTTACCAGCTTGCAGCTTTGTTGGTGAAAAATGACTTCATTGATCTTGATAGCATGTGAGTAATCTTGCACTCTTAGCATCATCTTTGGCTCTCGGTACTCAGAAATGTTATTTATAATCTTACTGATAAGTTTTAGTTAGAAAACATTATTATATATGCCTGAGTTCAAGGATTCGTTGTGTTTGGTACTTCTATTGTATCCCCTATTGTCTTCTCATTTCAGGACACGTATTACAGTTAGTATTTATTCTTTCAAGTTCAATTTTTTATCACCCTTAATCCCAAAGCGTTTGCTCTCATTTACGTTTTGAATATGCCAAGTGTTCATTTTCTAAGATAGAATTCTGTTCCTCTAAAATGTCATGTAAAGATACTCACAAGTTTTGCCCTTTAAATTTAGCCTGAGTAAATAGTAACCAATCAAACCTGAAGAAGAATTTATGAACTTCAACCAAAAAATGTTGCCCGGCATGTTGAAAGATGACTAAAAGGAACAGTACCATCACACATTTATAACATTTGCTGTGCATTTTCTAATTTCTATGTTTTCACAGTATTTGTGTACGTATTTTATCTAGAAAAATTGTTATTAGTTTTTTGAGAAGCTGTCTTTCTACCTTGCTAAAGTTGGAATTAGTGATTGAAATCTTATGAAGATTGAAAAAGGTATTCTGCATTCCTGGGAATGCAAATTTAAGAATAAAAGTTTTAATTTTGGTATTGAGCTTTTTGCGATGAGTACAGAAATGAAGTAAATCATCTTAAACCTAAGGTCACGAGATTAAATGGATTAGTACACTATAAACTGAATTGGATTACCTTTAAAATAGATGGCTCATAGCTGATTTTAGCAAGTAGCACGACTGGGTCGTACAAGACATGAATGTATAAATTGTCTCAGTAAGTGCCCTTGCCCGTGTGAATTTAATCTCATAATTGCCCCCTCAGAGTTTAGTAAGTAATGGGGGATTGGTTTCTTAGGATGTGCTATTATTTTTTATGGTAGTAGAGGCCCAGTCAGGGTAGAGATCTTATTAGTATGCACTTGTACCTAAGAGTATTTAAATTTAAGAATGGTGGTGAAGGTGTTCTTTGCCATCACAGTTTTTCAGATTGGAGGTTGTCGACCTACTGTGCAACGGGAAATTAGAATCTTGCTGTGAATCTGCAGGGTTGTTATACTTGTTCAAATGTGTAGTGTGTCATAATGATGCTTCAGGAATTTGTAGTGCTCTGCTTGTGTATCCTTGCAGCTTGGAAGGAGAAAGTTTTGTTGATATGTTTGTTGTCATTCTTCAGTTCACTTACAATGTGGAGGTTCTTGTTTCTGCATTATTTGCATTGTGCGATTTTGAATGATATGATTTTGATTATAATATTCGTGACTATGAGAATCCTTTCACTGATGTGACGTTTTGGTGGCTCATGTGTCTACTGTATGGTTGACTGTTTTAATTCTGTGACGCCATCAGTAATTTTTCAATTATGCTGGCATTGTTCTGCTTATTGACCTGTTCTCACCCAAGATACGTTAATCTTTCAGATACACCCACTTACTTCCGAAGGATGCTGAAGCATTTGAACATTATAATGCATTTTCAGCTAAGAAACTTGATGAGGTAGATCAACTAATATACTCTTATCAGTTTTGTTGTTAAATTGATTTTCCTATCTGCTTAGTTTTGTATCCAGATGCCTCTTTGCCTCCTTATACTAGTGGTACTCATTAAACATTGGCTTCTTTAGTCATTTGTTATAATATGAGAAAGCATGTGCATGGATCATGGATGTGTTCATTTGTACTCTGATTAGCGTCGCCGTAAGCATGCCATTTATCAAGAAAAGTTTACTTTGTTCACATACTTTAAGAATCGCACCTCGTGTAGTTCTTCTTTTTGTATGCTGCTTTCCTTTTACTTCTATTTCGTATAGTTTTCCCCTTGAATGTAGTGTGCTCCCTTTATATATTTCTTATGCCCCTGGGATGAACAGGCTAATAAAATTGGGAAAATTAATCTTGCGGCCACTGGAAAGGATCTCATGGATGATGACAAACAAGGAGATGTAACTGTAGATCTTTTTGCTACTTTAGACATGGAAACAATGGTAGTTTCTGAAAGATCCTCGGAACTCACAAATAGTCAAACTCTTGGGTTACTGATGGGTTTCCTCGCCGTGGATGACTGGTAAACCTGAACATGAAATTTGAATTAGTTTTGAGGGTTCTTTCTTAGTGGGCTAGCAGCTAGCTTTTCCCTACATTGCTTGCTTGTTTGAGGAACTCTATATTATACAAATTCACATCTTGCATTTTGATTTCTCAGGTTTCATGCTCATCAGCTGTTGGAGCGCCTCTCACCCATCAATCCAGTAGAACATATTCAGATTTGCAATGGATTGTTTAGGTAATAATGACTATCTCATAAAGTGTTATAGTTTAACTGCAAATGAGAGGACATCAGTCTAATATTTGCTTCCAAATTGATTATTTAAGACTGACGGGAAATTTATCTTTTGTGTTTATTGCCCAGGCTCATTGAAAAAATAATTTTTCCAGCTTATAATGTTGTATGTCAAATGCAAATTTCAATTGCTGGTGTATCGCCTGGATCTAGTGCTGATCCGGTTACGACGAGTTTATCTTTCAATAAATCATTCATCAGTATGCCTAAAGAGCTGTTTGAAATGCTTGCTTCGGCTGGACCTTATCTCTATCGCGACACTTTGCTGCTGCAGAAGGTCTGATATCCTATTTTGTGCGATTTTGGAGTTAATTTTTGTTTTTGTTGTAAATGTCATCTTTGGTGTTACACTTGTGGTGTACAGACAACTAGGGTGCTGAGAGCTTATTGCCTTTGTGCTCTTGAGCTTGTTGGTAATGGTAATGGGGCATTCAGTTCTCATACTGTTGCTATTGGAAATAAGAATCCTCGCCTCCATCTGAAGGATGCAAGATTAAGAATCGAGGAAGCACTTGGAACATGCCTTCTTCCTTCTTTGCAGTTGATACCTGCAAATCCTGCAGTTGGACAGGAGATATGGGAACTGATGAGTCTTCTTCCATATGAGGTTGCGTCTAGCATCAGATTATCTTCGTTTTCTTTTCAGAATAAATTATGTTCATCTAAACTAGAGTCTTATAAGTTTTCCTTAGGTGCGCTATCGTTTATATGGTGAATGGGAGAAGGACGATGAACGTTTTCCCATGATTTTGGCGGCCAGGCAAACAGCAAGGGTAGAATTAATTTTCTGTTAGACTTTACTTTGCATCATTGTCAAATTATTTTGTAAAATATTGTCTTTTGCAGTTGGATACTCGAAGGATTTTAAAGCGTCTTGCTAAGGAAAATCTAAAGCAGCTTGGAAGAATGGTTGCCAAATTAGCACATGCCAATCCAATGACAGTGCTTCGAACAATTGTACATCAGGTAATTTATTAAGTTAGAGAATACATGCATTCACTTGATGCTGGTCTTCTTTAGCTAATTGTTGTATTTGGATATTATATTGATGCAGATAGAGGCTTACAGGGATATGATTACTCCAGTTGTGGATGCATTCAAGTATTTGACGCAGGTTTATCATCCACAAACTTCTCGTCTGCCTTACCTTCTTTCTTTTTAAAACTCCCCTCATGCCAATTTTAATGTTCACATGTGAATGGTCACAATTTTTTAGAAATTTTTGGATATTTTTAGCAATTTAACTTAAAAGATGGTGGTTGCAAGTTACTGGTTTAACATCATTATTTTAAGTTAGGAGAATGTTGAACACGTTTGCTATTAAGGAAATGAATATGTGGATGCCCACAAGGAAAAATGCGTATCCAGTTGTGGTTAGTAATCTGCTTAGCAACATGATTAGTAAAGGTGTTCCTGCCTTGATAAACACACTTTGCACTTTAGCACTCCGCAGTTCTTCTATTTTTTAACTTTCTTTTTTGGTTAAAATCTAGTTAGAAATAAACTGAAGTTTTGCGATATATATATGCAGACCTAAATTTTAGCTATAACTTCGAAAGGTGCCTTTTAAGTGCTAAAATTTGTAGAAGTTATAGGCGTTTCCGATATTTGAAATTTTTGTATAAATACACAATTTTCCGACACTTTGCACATTAGCCCCATAACACTTTCGCGTCTTGTTGCGCATTGCTTTCTTAACAACTATATTCTTGCCCTTGTATGAAATTGGTCTGTTAAGAGATGTGCACGTGAAGAACAATTACATGATGAAGATAATTTCTCATTACGCTTAATGAAAGTTTTAGAAACTTCAATGAGTGGAGATTGAGGTTGAAACCCTGAAAAAAGGAATTGGAATTGATCATTTCTACTCATTTTGACCTGGATTGGTTTATCTACATATACGACCTCTGTGGATCCCATTAATTGCATATCTACATATACGACCTCTGTGGATCCATTAATTGCTCCACTGCAAAATTCCTTTTTGTCATTACCTACAAACTTCGCCTTCTTCCATGAGTCATCAGTAATTTTGTGGTAGATTATAAGCTTGATCGGTAGATAATTTTCTCGTTAATTTGATATATACTTTCTTTTTAATTTTGTGTCTTCAACAGCTTGAGTATGATATCTTGGAGTATGTTGTGATTGAACGCTTGGCTCATGGTGGGCGTGAGAAGCTTAAGGAGGATGGCCTCAATTTGTCAGACTGGCTTCAATCTCTAGCATCATTTTGGGGTCACTTGTATGCACCTTTTTCACTATCATATTTCTATGGTTTACTTTTTATATATTATGTATTCAGTGATAACTGCTACTTTATTTGATCCTTCCCTGGGTATGTAATTTCTTGTGTTTGATATTAAGTTGTTGATGTATATTGACTTTAGATGCTGACAGCGTGACACGTGTTTCCTAACAAAACTGAATGTTATAGATGTAAATACTTTTTGTCTTGATCTTAAAAAATGGGTTTACTGCTGTATATTCTAAGCTTATGCTTGAGTTTCCAATTACCATTTTTGTCTCTTTTTAACGTTCACATGGGTTGGGGTATCTTTTGTGCTTGCTTAATGGAAATTTGGTCTTCAAAATACGTAAAGAACTTAGCCTTTAAGGTACATAAAGGATTTAGTCTTATTGTGATCAATCATCTCTGTAAAACCTAGATTTCCATGGAATGCTTCACCCAGTTTGCGGGTTGCAGATTATCAGATGGAGAAGCTGGTTAATATTGCTGGAGATGTTGTGGACCTGACAAAATTGGGTGATTGATTGGCTCTTCAGTTTTGTTTTCTCTCATGAACTCATACACTTGGCAGTATATATTGAAAATGTTCTAGAATGGGAATGCTTGGGTTTTGTGGGAATAAAGAAGACAGTCTGAATGGGCCAGCGATTATATATTAAATCCTTCCTGTGAATTTATTTTCCCCTTTTTTCGATATCCAAGTTCTGTTATCTGAAGGAGGTTCGAGAAGTAAGCAATTTTTGGCTAGAGGAAGATTTTCCTACTCTTTCATTGCATAATCTGCTGGTATTGGCCAATGGATTCTCAAATGCACTTTTTTGTATCATTAACCAGAAATCATACTAGCTAATAGTTCGTTGCATGATGGGTGGACAGCAAGATCTGTTGACATATCTGACAAAAGAATTAATTGCTCTCTCGACTGGTCTTTAGTGTGTAAATGGCTTTTGATATTGCTGAAATATTCCTTAGAACATTGGATCATCTTGTTAAGCCAGTGAGAAAAAAGATAATCTGGTCTTTTGGAGGGATTATAGATATTGAGGAAAAATTATTTTACCCTTGGCGATGGTATACTATTTAGGCCTTCAGCTGTTTTGCTTTATTTGTTGGAATTCTTCACCACATGTATGTATCAATGATAAGTAAAGCTCAGATCTGCCAATTTTTGGATATTATCACTTAAAACTTGGCTCATCTGTTGGGTCTTGGCATTGAATTTTGAGTTACTTTAACATGGTCTCTTGATATGTTGTGGGTATCATCAAGATCTGAACTGAGAATTGTGCTGTGCCAAAATATTTTTGTACCGAAAGGAATGATCGAGAATTACTTTGACATTGAGATTTTCCTCAAAGTGACAATATTGGTATCACTAGAATCCGAATTGGTTTATCAGTAGGCAATCCTGCGAATGAGCTATTTATTTTGGGGTTTTAGTGGCAAGAAGTCTTGTAGCGCAAATCGTTGGGGCTTCTTGGGAAGATCAATTCTGTATTTTTCTGGCATTGATGCTTTGCTTTGAAGATTCGGGGAACTTGTTTTTCTTCTGCCTGATCCACCAACACTCTCAAATTTGCTTTATCTGATTGAATCTAAGATGAACGGAAGACATTTGAAAAGAGTATGAATTTTATGTCATTAACTCATTAATTCTAAGATTCATGTACATTTTAGGTGTAGGATAAATTGCATAGACTAACTTAGTATTATAAGTAAAGAAATTAACAGATTCTGAATGGTACTTTTTTTGGGTAAAGATTCTGAATGGCGTTATCAGTTATCATTTAGTAGTTCCTATTCTTCATTTATTTGAGTATACTGGTTCTGGGGTCAGCATGTTTTGTCTCTTTGGTTCTTGGTTCCGGAAAATGACAAATACTATTGTCAAACATATACATTAGCTATGATATAAGAGATGCTCTGTTGAGTTTTTGGATGTTCACGTGACACATCTAGCTGGACAATGTAGCATCACTTGATTTTCCTGAACTTTCTAGTTTTCTCCCGAGCTTGTAGTAGAGGCCAAATAGTTAATCAAATGTCTGAGCATTATCTTTTGTAGCTCTTTTTGGGTGCATCTAAAGTATGATATCCTAGTTTGCTTACTATTTTTATAGGATTAGTTGATTGCAGTGTGTTATTTCAGTTTACTTTGCGTTCCATAGAGTTTTTGGTTATGATATGAAACGTTGGACCATTTCCTGTTTATCAGTATATTGGTTGATTCTGATCCATGTCATGTTGGATTAGGTACTTTTACCTGTATGCTAACTGAATGTTCAGCAAGGTATTTCTTTTGCATGAGTATAGATTAAAATTCGCTCCTTTTTGGGGTCAAAAGACAACATAACTAAACTTAAAACAATTCCTTCATCATCAGGGGTATAATTTCCCCAGGGGCAGCTTCCAAAGTGCAGTGTATTCCGTGTATGTCATGGCCCATCATAGCCAATGCATCCACACATCCATTTCCACTTCACCTTCTGTGCAAAACCTGACTTTCCCAAGGCATTCTGAGTAAAACTCTGCAGTCTTCTATAATTCTCCCCAACGGGTGTGACTCGGTATGAGCTTCCTTTATAAATTTCACAACCACTTCAGAGTCGATTTCTAATTCAATCCGCTGGACTCTTCTTTCCCACGCCATCATCTCTCGCCAGTAGCAAATCGGCTAAAGTAATTGCTCTTTTATTTAAGTTATCACCATTCATTCTCTCCTTAGAATTTTTCTTTTTCATTTTGAATAGAGTTTATGCCTCTGCCAGTTAGGGATGGTGATATGCCTCGGTAGCATTCTCTCCTAAGAGTGGCTTCGAATTTAAGTGTTGGGGCTGAATTCCATGTATATCTAAGCCAAAGCTGATGACAGAGAAATGTTGCTAAATTCTTTTGGCTTACACAAAATGTTTATATTGTGTACTTGTTGGTCATACAAAAGTTGACTGTACTTAACAAAACAATGAATCTAAAGTGTGGATATCATTTGAGTTAGACCATTCTCTTGATATAGGTGTGAATGTGTAATTTAGTATTGGTAACATTCTAATCTTAAAAGCATTTTTAACAAGGCTGAATAAAAAAATATATTCTGACAGTATCCTAAAAAGTTTTCAGTTTCCTTGGGAACCTTCTGCGATGCCCTTGTGAATTTTTCATCTTTATTCAAAGTTTTTGCCTGTTGATGAGATATGATACTAAATATGACAATCATATGATATTGTTTGTGCTATGTTGCTCTATATTAACCAAATTCTGTGAGGGTTTATGCAACATGCATTTCTTGAATTAAGATGTGGTTTTGTTTAATTTATAGAACTAGAGTCATAATGTGAATGGTCTTTTGATTTCGATCAAAATGAAATTTGAAATTGTGGACACCAGCAATATAAAGGTGACGATGTAATTTAGACGTCCTTGTTTATTTCTTGAACTAGTGTGGCTAATTGGTGAGATCTTACAAAGACTGGCGGTGTTTCTACTGCAAAAAAATGAGCCAAGATAATTTAATAAGTTTTTGTTTTTAGTTGATTATTGTGAATTTCAGTCGATTATGCTTGATACTTATGACATGTTATTCTGTTAATGCACTTTCCCTTTTTCTAGGTGTAAAAAGTACCCATCTATGGAACTCAGGGGTCTTTTCCAGTATCTTGCTAATCAATTGAAGAAAGGAAATGGGAATGAACTAGTTCTGCTGCAGGTTGATTCACCCTTGCTATTTTGTTTGTTACTTCACTTTGGTTACTGAATGTTTGGGTATGTTCTGTAGGAACTAATACAGCAGATGGCCAATGTCCAATACACTGAAAACATGACGGAGGAACAATTAGATGCAATGGCAGGAAGCGACACTCTCCGTTATCAGGCTACTTCATTTGGGATTACAAGGAACAACAAGGTGCTTTATTTTGTTAATACACTAAAATCATATGGTGTTCCTTTATGAAAATAAATTGGAAAAATACATAATATGTCGTATGTGCCTTTGTTTTTTTAAGGTACTGAAATAAGCAGCATTTTTTGATAAAATAATGTTTAAAAAGGAATCAAGCCTTTTACATGATAATCAAAAACCATCCTATCATGTATAAATGCCTTACAATTCAGTAGATTGCAGACTTCTATCCCTATTGCTTGATTAATTTCAAATTTTGAACACATTCTTTAAGTCTCAGTTTGTGGTCTTAATATTTATTGGTTACTCTTGCTCTCGTCTATGTAGTTAGTCTATAGTGTTGCATGTATACTTTGTGAACCAAAGCAATGCAATATCAGGATTGCATACCAAATGAAGAATCAGGTTTGTATGAAGTATAGGTTGAGAAGTATTCTCTGTTGCAAGTGGATACTAATTTCATTATGGTGTTATTGGTTCATGAGTTACTTTTTTCATCTTTGTCCCTGGCATACTTTTTTGAGAATCAAATTTATGATCTGAAGAAATTGAAATTGTATAGTATTTTCTTTCTTGTGCACTTTCCAGATGCTAAACTTCTACACATTTTGTGAAAGCGTTGGAATCTTTTCTTTTGTGCATTCCTTATTTTCTTTAGTTAAGAGTTTGCAGTTGTTATATGTATACTCCTTCTTTGCTTTAGTTCAAAAAAAGTTTGCAGTTGTATGTGTATTCCTTCTTTGCTTTAGTTCAAAAAAGTTCTTTTTGTGATCCTTATATTTCACAAATCCTACGTGCCTGTTGGACTGGTGAAGAATATTTAGAAATTGTAATACAATCACTGAGCTTAGAGCCTGTACTGCTGACCTAACTAGTACTTCAGAGGTGTTAGTTAATAGTCGGAGCAAGAGAGCTGGACACAGTAATTGCAAATTAGCAAGTCCAAATTCTTTTGTTATTTTATTTTCTTTCATATCTGAATGTCTGCCCTTTTTGATAGTTTAACTTGCTTGTCAAATATTACTTAGTAATATACATAGTCAAACTATAAGTGGCGGGTCATTTCCTGATTAGATATATGTGAACATTCAACCTGATTTTTGGTGAAGTTTCATGCTGCTTCTAGTTTTCTGTGCTCCAATATTTTACTCTTAAAACATAAATTGTTACATTCATTTTCTCTTGTTTTATGTTTGTATAATATTTTTATATAATGTTTTATTGAATGATGCTTCTCTCTTTATATTATTCCTCACTCTGAAGATGAGCATCACTCTCGTAAATTAGGTTTGGTATAATATCTTTTCTATGTAATTGAACGGTAGAACTCTATTTCACCCAAATTGTTTCGGAACTGGAGTGAGCTTGAGATTCTGACA
The DNA here is from genome assembly GCA_030819805.1 of Penstemon newberryi var. newberryi. NCBI lineage: Eukaryota > Viridiplantae > Streptophyta > Magnoliopsida > Lamiales > Plantaginaceae > Penstemon > Penstemon newberryi. The sequence goes on along the minus strand of JAUALY010000001.1, from coordinate 73,771,046 downwards.
TTATCCATGGTTCCAGGGGTTGTTTCTTTTTTTTATTGTGTTTTTTTTCCATCTTCTCTGCAGGCATTGATCAAGTCCACTAACAGACTTAGAGATTCTTTGCTGCCAAAGGAAGAACCCAAGTTGGCTGTTCCGCTTTTGCTACTCATTGCCCAGCACCGTTCTTTGTGAGCTCCATAGCTGTTAGTTAAAGTTATTGTTATCAAATTTTTGATGAGTGGTCTAAATTGTGTATGATCTATTACCTTTTCTCTTTCTCATTTCAGATGGTTGGGAAGGATGTGAATTTTTTACTTTTATACCAAATTTGTATTCTGGTCTTGGAATATGATGCATCTCTTTTAACACAGCCATTTTGGTTTGTTGCAAAGCTTTTTCACTCCATAATACTTTTTCTAATTGTGTTTTAACTGTATTTCTATATAGGGTTGTAATAAAAGCAAATGTTCCTCATATCAAAATGGTCAGTGAACATTTCGATAGATGCCATGGAACCCTTCTTCAGTATGTTGACTTTCTGTGTAGCGCGGTCACTCCTACATCAAGTTATGCGTTGCTGATTCCCACTCTTGATGAACTTGTACATCAATATCATCTTGATCCCGAGGTCTATCTTGTTCGATCTCTTGGAGCTTGCCCTACTTTATTCATTTGTCTGTTTGTTTGTTTCTAGTTTATTACATAGAATTTAATTTAGTTAAAAATATATTTGTAATATAAGTTCTCTATAAATACTAAACAGCATTGATATATGCTTTAAAATGAATAATGACTTTAGTACATGAGAAATATGATGTCTTTATCTTTTCTTTTGTAGGTGGCCTTTCTAATTTATCGACCAGTTATGAGACTCTTCAGGTGTCAAAATACTTCCAGTTCCTTCTGGCCTTTAGACTGTAATGAAGTAACGAACCTTGCTGAAAAGGAGTCTGAAGCTTCAGATACATCCTCCACATTAGTTCTGGATCTTGGATCTTCTCGCAATCCTGTTTCGTAAGATTTGGTTCAGATTTGGTTCTTGTTTTTAGTTTGGTTTTCATTGGAATATTATAGCTACATAGGAATAAACTCTCTTAGTGTCACTGATCAATAGCAGTTTGCTTAGAGCTTTACCCTTTACATACACCATGCAGATGGCTGAAGCTTCTTGACACTATCAAAACAATGTTGCCTTCAAAAGCCTGGAATAGCCTGTCTGCTGATTTGTACGCGACATTTTGGGGTCTTACTTTATACGATCTCTATGTTCCCAGAAATCGTTATGAATCTGAAATTGCAAAGCAGCATGCTGCTCTTAAAGCTCTTGAAGAACTTTCTGATAATTCTAGCTCTGCAATTGCTAAAAGGAAGAAAGATAAAGAGAGAATTCAGGAGTCTCTAGATCGATTGACTACAGAACTACAGAAGCATGAAGAACATGTTGAGTCTGTGCGTCGACGACTTGCACGCGAGAAGGATACATGGTTGAGTTCATGTCTGGATACTTTAAAAATCAACATGGAATTTCTGCAGCGCTGCATATTTCCGCGCTGTACTTTCAGTATGCCAGATGCTGTTTATTGTGCCCATTTTGTAAATACGCTCCATTCCCTGGGAACACCGTTCTTTAACACCGTAAACCACATAGATGTTCTTATATGTAAAACCTTACAGCCAATGATATGCTGCTGCACTGAGTATGAAGTGGGTCGACTAGGGAGGTTTTTATTTGAGACACTGAAAACTGCTTACCATTGGAAGGTGAGTAGTCTAATGTATTGTATTGTTTAATCGCGGTTCACTTTGTGAAGTACCCTGTATAGGTCTAACTTAAACTGAACATTGAATATACATCACACGCGTCTGTATTCACAACTAACTGCTTTGTTTGTAGAGTGATGAATCAATATACGAAAGGGAGTGTGGAAACATGCCAGGATTTGCTGTCTATTATAGATATCCAAACAGCCAGCGAGTTACATATGGTCAGTTTATCAAGGTAAGTTAGTGATAAATGGTAAATTCTTTGTTATTGTTGTTCATCTATGTCCTTCACTCATGTGTTCAATGATTGCTATTTTGCTGATAAAGGTTTGCTAACTCGATATCTTTTCGAAGTTCTACTCAAATATTTACAAACTACGTAAGTAATTATTGAAAGGGACTATAACACTCACCTCCCCTAAGGTTTCAATAACTACAAAGACCTCCCCTACTTTAAGTTTCATTTTACAGATACATCCCTTGCCAATCAGTATTCTAAACTAGTTTCCCGTTATACCCTTGATGAACTTCTGGTCAAGTTTGGCCTTAAGTTTGATCATAAAATTTGGAAAAAGAATGCCCTCTTTATATTAAGCATGTGACTTAACTGGGACGAGGAAGTGTGTTTCTAACTAATATTAAACTAATAAATAATTATAATTTTAAGACTATTGTTTTCTATTAGAAACTAAATAACATCAACATATTGTCCAAAGATTTATTTTAAGTCTATTTTCATTATTTTGATATAAATATTTAATTACTTATGTTACAAGAAATAATATGTTATATAGAATAAAATTATATTTGGATTATTGAACTACAAAAGAAAAGTAAAAAAAATTAGTACTTTTTCTTAATTTACTTTTTTAGTAAAAAAATAGTATTTTTATTTTATAGATATAATTGAGTTTGCCCATATGATCTGAGGTCGTAGTTATTGAAACCTCAGGGGAGGTTTCTGTAATTCCACCAAACATCAAGGGAAGTGAATGTAATTATCCCTTGTTAAAAATATTAAAAGTTAGCATCATGGATCTGTGTATGTATCTTTGTGTTTGTGGACGCAATTGAAACCGTACATCCATATCTTCCTTCTCCCAACCACTCAAAGATGACCTACTCTACACTACCTGTCACCATCATCTCTACCTCCAGCCACTACTTCCAAATCGGGGTAATGTGTATGGCAGTGACATCATCTCCGCCATAGCCCTTTACTTAACCCTCTTTTGTGTTGATAGCCACTTTTAGCACCACTACCAAATATACCTTGTAATACCCCCATAAATATTTTAGATTTAATTTTATAAAAGTTAAGTTCACAGTCATAGAATAACCATTGACCTTACTGACCAACAACCAACATAATGTTACCATCTTAATCTTCTCTATTTCAGATTGTTTTCCACACCTTTTAAAAATGTTACTATGTAGACTGGCTGTCATATACTATTATATTCAAGTTTGAGTATAGATATTTATCCCTTGATTGCATCTGTTTTTCGGAGAACTACTTAACTTTTCATAAGTTGATTGGCTGACGTAAAACATGTATGCGTTTCTCTATCATTACCCAATTTCTCAGGATCATAAAAGTTCTGTATCTTTTGAGAGTAAAAATATGAAGTAACTAACCCATTAATGTAACAACAGACGTCAAATCTCTTGAAAATTTCCGTATTGGAGTACCGCAAGTAGTAGTAATCTTCTTGACATAGTATTTGTGGGGAAACTGCATAATGTATTACCTTGTGATGTTGATATTCTTGCCTTCAACTACATTGCCATACGATAATATACATAATGTATCTTATGTGCTACTGATTAGTGAACACTAAACAAAAAAAACAAAAAAAGGAGAAAAAGTGCAAGGGTAATTCTTATTTTGACATATTTTTTGTGCAATTCTTCAATGTAAAAGAGCTAAATTATTTTATCACCTGCCTGAAAAATATTTGTTGAGAAAGACCTTGATTTTGAAGCCAAGCTACAAAAACAACTATTATAATGCAATTCATCATGGGAGAACCGCATACATGCAATCTTTGTTTTTGCATGGGTATATGCATGTAGGAAGAGTTTCAATCTTTGTTTTTGGTATGTCTACCTTAATCACTTCATATCAATATGAAAAGCTAATCAGTAAAAATGTGGGTGTTGAGTTAGCTGTGAGCTATTGTCAGTTAAGACATTAAGTTTGAGAGTGGCAGATGGTTGCCATCATTCATATAATCATATATCTTTGATGGAAAATTAGTTGCGGGTTCTTAATATGCAGCATCATATGCATTATGGTTGCAACATTTTTCATTTCATGATGACATGAAAATATCAGATGGTTTATTAGCTGGTTACCATGTTTTGGTATATTTTCTTCTGTTCGAGCACACTACACATGCCTGTGTCGGCAAACCCATTTCTTGTTCTTATCACGACACAACATATGCTTTATGGTTGCATCTTTTTTGACGAAGGAAACTCAAAAGGATCAAATTGTATTATTAGCTGGCTACCTACAATATTTTGGTATATCTTCAGTTTTTAGGCAATAAAAGGTTTCCTTTTTAGGTACACTGGAAATGGAGCCAAAGGATCACTAGGCTACTGATTCAGTGCTTGGAATCAATTGAATATATGGAGATCCGAAATGCTCTTATCATGCTGACAAAAATCTCTGGCGTCTTTCCTGTAACTCGAAAGAGTGGTATCAACCTTGAAAAGCGTGTAAGCATGATTAGGAAATTCTATTCTCTCTTACCTTTTTACCAAGATTGGGATTATCTTATATCCTTTCCTTCCACACAGGTAGCTAAAATTAGAAGTGATGAAAGGGAGGATCTCAAAGTTTTGGCCACAGGTGTAGCTGCTGCTTTGGCAGCTAGAAAGGTTATATTAATGAAAATTTATTATACATTTTCGATAAGTAGTGACCAAGTCATATGATATGTTGTGTGCCTTTGCATAGAGAACACAGTATCCATGTATATTTTTTTGGTTGCATCTGAGGTAGGACACCTCAAAAGTTATACCCTATATATCTTCTGAGGTTGCTTTTGTTGGTCCAGTGAATTTGTTTGGAGTTATTGACACATGTCCTTTATTAGTTGATTTACTTATTTGGCTTGCTTCACATTATTGTGGTCTGGCTTTCATCTAAGTACACTCTTTAATCTAGGTGAATTCTCTGATAACATCTTATTCAATTTCTTTTATAGATTAATAGACTGACCTTTTTCTATCTTATTTGGCATTGACAGCCTTCATGGGTTACAGATGAAGAATTTGGCATGGGTTATCTTGAGATAAAGCCTGTTCCAGCTCCTGCTCCAAAGTCTTTACCCGCAAATTCTACTGCTTTGCAAAATGGGGCCGGTCTTAGTGTTTCTCAAGCTGAGCAAATTGGGGGTAGTAGGACTGCCTCTGCAGGAAGCTTGCATTCTGATTCTGGAAATTTGAGCAAAGAACCAAGGAGGTCTGATGGTAAGATAGAAAAACACTGAAATTAACTTGCTGAAATTGGAGGCAGTGCATTTAAAATCATCAGTTAGATCGACTGTTGGGTCTGATCAATCCTCTGTCTCGTCAACTGGTATACAAATATTGCACCCAGTAGACACTCTTAAACAGGTGGATGAGATGTCAAATAAACAATCTGAAGATAACTCAAAAGTTACTACTAAAACGACCGTGGAACCTGAGGTAAGGAATAAACAGACTATGATTGCTGCTCTTATGACATTTCTCCCTTTCTTAATTCCTCTTCTGCTGCGATGAAACTTCTATAATGCTATGAATAATTTAGTTGTAATTTGGTGGAATTCACATGGGGATGTTCACCTGTAATTATATATTTGGTAGATCCTGGAGCGCAATATATCCAAAATTTGTTCAAGTTAGTTACAGCCTCTAATCTTAAATACCTGAGCCGAATTTAGAACGGAAGCTTTGACGAAGGAGATTAAAGGATGACGACCTAGTTTTATTTTGAGGAGTTTTATATAGCATAGGAGTTGTACATCAGTGTCATTTCTTGGTTGGAATGGGTCATTAATTAGTCATTCAAGTCTAATTGTAGTCTAATAAGGTATTCTCAGACCTTTGTTTTTCCTGATCATTTTCCTAGTAAAATTATGTTTTTAGGGGTCTATGAACATAAAGTAATATCTTTAAGTTCACCTGTCAATATACAATTTGGCTTAGTTTGCAATCTTTCATTTGATCTATCGACTTACCTATTTGAAATTATTCTTAGAAGTACTTACAGAGACCTATTTGATATTATTCTTAAAAGTTCTTACAGAGACTAAGGCTCTATTTGGGAGGGTTTTGGCTCGGTTTCGCAGGTCTTGGTTTCAAAAAATGGTTTGGGTGGTTTCGGTGAAACCTTTGAAACCCCATTTGGTTAGGTTTTGGATGTTGGGTTTGTGGTTTTGAAAAAGCTGAAACCCCAGTTGGATTGGGTTTGGATGTTGGCGTTTAGGGGAAAACATAGGTGGTAGGTGTCAAATTAATGTCTTTTGTTATGGAGTTTGGGGGAAAAAATAGGTGATAGGTGTCAAATCAATGTTTTACAGGTTTCAAGAGTTTGGGTGTGGGTTTCGGAATAGATTTGTGATGCGTTTCATGGTCTGACGAAAACTCATTCGGAAAGGTTTTGGCCCGGTCTCGCGAAACCCGCGAGACTGGGCCAAAACCCATCAAAATATACCCTAAGGGATTATATACAGCTTGTAGAGATTCCAAAGCCCAATCATTTCTATTAATCTTACTCAGTAAATTCTATAAGTTAAGGGCTGTCCTGCATTGAGCTTCTTGTGGAGGTGCAAAGAGAGAATCTGGAATACTCTGTATGAATTCTGTAGATATGGTCATCGTTTTTGTGTTCTAAACTTTTTAATTGTTTTCATTTCGGTGCATCCCCGTTTTACTTCTCACAAGTGCTCCATAAACTAAAAATATGGTTGAGAAATTGTGTTGGTATGCAAAAGACTACAGCGTTATTTATACTAAACTTCTGATCTATTCAAGGAAATTCCTGTAACTGCGTAGAGTGATGAAGGACTGAGATTATGCCATGACTTTTGACCTGATTTAAGCCTAATAAGGTGCACTGTAACAACAAAAAATTAGATAAGGAATATTGTCGGCATGTTACCCAGCGCCTATTAATGGTTTGTAGGATTCCTATGTTTGAGACGGAGAACCTTAAGACGGAATTTTGAGATCTCAAAGTTGAAATTGGTTTTGTCATGTTTGTGGCGTCTTCTCCATCCAACATGGTAGTTTAGACTTCTAGGTGTTATTGTATCCATGGGCGAAGGCAAAACCTTGACATATTTCCTATTCTGTTATTTGTTGGATCGAAAATGTCTATGAGAAGGCAAAATCTTGACATATTTTTTATTCTTTTCTTTTATTTGGTGGATAGAATCAGAGAAATAGCAATATTAATTTGATTTCCTGTATTACACAGAAGAAAACTTGGTCGTTGTGTTCTTTTGGAAATTTAACAAGGGGTGAAGAAGTAATAATCCGTGATTATTATTCTATCATGTGCATACTTAGGAAACATTGTGAAATTTCGCTGTTTAAATGCACCTCCATTCTATCATCAACGAATCTCTGCTTATTTAATGCAGGCGAGGCCCATAGTAAAAAGGCATGCAGCAGCTGGATCCCTTGGAAAACAGGCCAAACAAGACTCTGCCAAAGATGATGGTAAATCTTGAATGATCATTGGAACGTATACATTTGATGGAGCATATTAGGTAGCTAATTTTTCTTCTGCACTTCAGGAAATGCCAACATTGCACCTTCAGCCAAAGGAACTAACTCATCAACAAGAGCTTCAGATCATAACTCTGAATCAAAAGTAGAGATTGCAAGTGCCAAGTCCTCTGAGCTGAAAGTTTATAATGATGGCTCTGAGTCTTCTGATGTAAATAAACATTCAACATCTAGGTCCATTCATTCTGCCAGGCAGGACAATCTTATTGCAGCTTCAAAGTCTGGAGATAAACCACAAAAGAGAACCAGTCCTTCTGACGAACATGACAGGCTAAATAAACGCCGCAAAGGGGAGATCGATCCAAGAGATTTAGATGGCAGTGAGATTCGATTTTCTGAAAAAGAGAGGTCTATCGAACCACGAGCCATTGATAAACTTCATCTTGCAGTTATTGACAGGACAAGCTCAGATGAACAGGGCATGAGCAGGGTCATAGATAAGCCTGTAGATCGATCAAAAGATAAGAGCACTGAAAGATATGATAGGGATTATAGGGAACGGTTGGAGCGTTCTGAAAAGTCACGCAACGATGATTTTTTATCTGAAAAATTGAGGGACAGGTCGATGGAAAGGTATGGAAGAGAGCGCTCTGTCGAAAGAGTAGAGAGAGGTGCAGATAGGAACTTTGATAGACTAGCTAAGGATGAGAGAAGTAAAGATGACAGAAGCAAAGTGAGGTATGGTGAAGTGTCAGTGGAGAAATCACTTCTAGATGATAGATTTCATGGGCAAGGTTTGCCTCCACCTCCACCTCTGCCACCGCATGTCACCCCCCAATCACTTAATGCCAGTAGGAGGGATGACGATGCTGATAGGCGATTCGGAAACACCAGACATACACAAAGGCTTTCTCCAAGACATGATGAAAGAGAACGGAGACGATCTGAAGAGAATTCTTCAGCGTTACAAGATGATACAAAGCGTAGAAGAGAAGATGAACTTAGAGATAGGAAGCGTGACGAGCGAGATGCAGTAGCAATAAAGGTAGCTAAAAGAGTTTACTTCTTGATGTATCTCATCCTTTTATGTTCGACTTTTCAAGTATCTCTTATATTTGCAATAGTACAATGATCTCTTGCTTTCTTGTCTATTTCATGAGTGTTTGATATGGAGAATGACAGGAATCAATTCAATCTGTTTTCTCATATATATGGTGGTATTCGCGTGTAGGTGGATGAGAGAGAGAGAGAAAGAGATAAAGCAAACATCAATAAAGAGGATATTGATTCAAATGCTTCTAAGAGGCGAAAACTCAAGAGGGAGCACATGTCAGCAGAACTTGGCGAGTTTTTGCCACCCGCACCTTCACCACCTCCTCTTTCAATCAATCTGTCTCAGTCACACGATGGTAGAGACAGAGGAGATCATAAAGGGATTCCAGTCCAACGTCCAGGTTATATAGAGGAGTCAGGTCTGAGGGGCCATAGCAAAGAAGCAGCTGGCAAGGCAACCCGTCGCGAGGCCGATCTGTATCCTTGACAAAATTACTGGTCTTATTACCATTACTTTGAACCTTCAATCATGTGACTAAAATCTGGTGTTCTCTCAATCCTTCAAAGTATCCCGTTTCTTCTTAAATTGAAATTGGCAGGTCTTAATAGGACAATATTGCAATGTTAGTCCCAGATGACTAGACCTTTACCACTTTTGGTCCCGTACTTATATAAATTGCAATTTTGGTCCCAAATGTTTTAAATATTTTGCACTTATGGTCATATCACCCCGTTCTTATCCAATTTAGGACTAAAAGTGCAAAATATGATAGTCTTATGGGACCATAAAGCAAAACAACTATTATTTTATGGGACTAAAAGTGCAAAATTTGAATTGAGAGTAAGCAATATGGTATTAGAACCAAAAGTGCAACATTGGACCAAACGTGATGACTGACTAGTCTTGTGGGACTTAAAAAAGCAATTCGGTCGTCTTCATACTTGGAATTTTATTGCTTCAATCTGTTTATTTCATTGCTATTAGATTTTTGCTATATTATGGACATTCTGATGATGTGAATGAAATGTTGAATTCCTTAACGATTGGTTTAGGATATATGATAGGGAGTGGGAGGATGAAAAGAGGCAGAGAGCTGAACAGAAGAGGAGGCACAGGAAATAGGGAAGGTCTATCCATGTAATGGCCTGGTCGGGAAGATCCTCGGAGTTTGATCAGGGCCAGCCCGACATATTAGGGGGCTCTAGGGGAAATGTAAAATCAGGGTCCTATTCTATTCTACAAAAGGAAAATGTCATTACAAAAATTTATTTTCTTACTTTTAAAATTGTAAAAGTATTTATTAAGCATTTACATGGTTTTTCTGTAACATATTTGTTATAGAATAGATAAAATGACATCAAATTAACTTTTTTTAAATTCAATTGTAATATGTTTTTGTAACATTTAATAGAGTTAAACTTGTTAAAATCGATAAATAGATCAAATATAAAGGTATAATATTTATGTTCTTGCAATTATGTTATAAAATGTATATTTTAATTGTATCAATTTATTTTAACCATATCAATTGTACAATAACCGACAGTACAAATTAGGATTGTTTGTGGTGCTGTAACGGCCCAACCCCGAGGTGGTGCTAACAGGAGATCCCCTCGGGATATGCCTTCTACTTCAAATTCAATAAAAGCAAGCAATACCATGAAGGACTCTAAATATGAAAATGTCCCCAAATAAGTTTTACAAAGATTACTACATATAACCAAAATAAAATTAACAACCCCAACTATTTAAAAATCACGATTAAAAGTGCCCATATTTAACATACACATATATACATACATAAATGGACATGATCATCTAACATCAAAAGTTACAATAATTATCACGAACGTTCCTAACCAAAACACAAAATACATATCCAGACCGAACTTACTTCCAACTGATCACGATGCCTGAAATGTATAAAAGTAGCAACAAAACAAGCATAAGTTGATGAATGTAGTGAGTGCAACTGAAAGTTATGTAATATACTGTACATATGTGACATAAAATAAATCACACACTCAGAACCTATATTTGGATTCTATTCATGTATTAATATTTCCAGTAATACATCTTTGATATTCATTCGTAAATCATATAATGTTCTCAAGAATTAATACTTGAAAGATTTATAATCATTAATCACATAGAAAGGATACGGGACCCAAAATTTGGGTTTGTTGATGCTGCACTACACGAACTTGTCACTCACGAACCACGAAATGCATTGACCGGTAGCTGCCACGAAAGATCTTATATACCAATAACACTAATCCTTTGATAAAAGATCAAGATAGTGGTAGATTAAGTTTTACCCAAAACCGACCACCATCACACGAACATTATTTTCACACCCAAACACACACAAGTACAATCACAAAAGTAAACATGTAGGGTGAGATAAAGTACTACACCCCGACAACATTTAGCAAATTAACAATATACATATATATATAGTAGACAATTAATACAAACACCACAAATAAATATATATTTATGCAATCATAAGGGTCATGTACCGCAATTTCCATCAATCATGCACGGTCTACTATAACAAATTGTGCTAACGCGTTATAAACTATATGTAACCAATTTCAATCCATAAAGTGCGATCAATTACTGCGAACATCGCAAACGCACAATTTTTAATGCTCTACTAAACCAATTAAGCACATAAATAGCAAGAACTCATGTAATAGACAAAATAAATAAAATAAAATATCACTTATATGGTATGACTCTCACATTTGATATGTTAAATCTCGGAACCTATAATTTACCCTAAGAAGGTATGTCGCCCGAACCTGTATAACACAAAATGTAGCTAAATATTATAACTAGCACAAAGAATGTTAAATTTATAGTCCTAGTGCGAATTTGTCTTAATAACTACAACTCTCATTGTAACAATTTACTACTTAAAAAAAAAAATGCGAACTCAAAATCACACAAAAGATCGCTTCTAATATCCCCAAGACTTTTCAAAACTTTCTAAGTAAAATTCCCAAAATGTTGGTCAAGAACTTTGAAACAAAACCCTAGTTTAGAAACTAGCCACATTCTCAAAGAAGCATTTTAGTTTAAAGAAATTCTACATACTCTACTAAAAGATTCAAGAATCACATGAAAATATAAGGGAATTTGAGATTTTTAACCTCAATTGTATAATCCAAAAGTCTTATTTTTCTCTTTCTCTCCCTCTTTTCCCGTCTCCCTCTACTCTTCTAACTTCTTTTTTTTTTCCTTCTCTCTGTGCGTGTGAGTGTGTGAAATTGGAGACAAGAAGTCTCCAATTTTTTTTTTTTTTTCTTTCTTTGTGAGAAAGGTGAACAGGTGGTGGTAAATTCTACCACCACTTGTATATACGTTTCTTTCTTTTTTTTTTTTTTTTTTTTAACTTTAACAAAATTTCAATTCTTTATAACTTTTCAAATTAGGTATTTAATTCAAACTAATATAATTTTAAATTGTTATTAAATTTATTAAGTCCAATAGTTGTGTAATAATATAACTCCATATAGATAATAGTAAACCGATTTAATTACCACTAAGATTTCTCATGGTGTAAAATTTAAAGGAAAATTAACGACTTTATCTATTGATACATAATTTTGAAATAAAACTTTTCCGGGGCCTTACAGGTGCGGTTTTGTACTTGTTCAAATTCAACCTAATATTTTTTGGATTCTTAATATTCTAGCCTAACTTCAATTCAATAAGTCTTGAGATTGCACTTTGTGGTCTTTCGGGTGATGATAAGTAAATGTACTTATTAATTATCATTTTTTATTTTTATGAATACATTATATAAATCTTCATAGAAAATATAATGAAGATAATGCAAAATATCAACTAACAAAATATAATCTTCAATGAATATATAATTTAATGAAAGCTAAAAACAACCCGCAACGCTAGATTAATAAATTTTCTTCACAAAATAAGCTAGACACTTCAACCTATAGCTAATTTTACGAATTTTTGTTGCTTTATGTTTTTTGTTTTTGCATAATGTTTTTTATCCTTTCCTAATCTAGCTTTGACACATTTTCTTGCTTTTTTTTGTTGGCACTTGGAGTTGAGGATTACATAAGTTAATAGGATGTTTTTTTAGTACAGTTGGATTTAGACTTTGGAAAGAGACTAATTTGTTAAAGTATATACTTAAATTATATTTCTTGGTTTCTTAATTCTTGAACTAAATTAAATAATAAGTTAAAATACATATAAAAATCATAATTTATATATAGTGCGGTTTAAATGTGGTTGTCTAAAAAAGTATATAACCAAACCCGATTACAATTTGCCATCTTTTTTTCAAGAAGCTCGAGATCAACCCATTAAACCTTAACCTGCAAATTATGGTCGGTTTGGGTTGGGTCGATCGAATGGGACAGTTTAGCAGTTTCGTTGAACACCTCAAGTCCAAACCCATCAAATCAAAACGATATCTCCGGCCCCAACATATTTGTTCTTTTTAATTTACTTTTACATTCACCTCGCATCAATGAAGATATAGTCTTTGTAAACTCATATGAACATAGTTGACGTATATATTTATTCACACTAATAAATGTGAAATACAATGAGCTTCAACAGAGTACCAGGATTAGCTTGTTACCCACACATAAGACCCCGCAACTTATTTCACACAAAAGATTTGAATATCCCAACCATAGGGAATGAATGAAGAAATTTGTTCCATTTTACACAATAATTTGAAAAAATAGAATTCAAAAATTACCAAGATTAACCCAGAATATCTCTTGCGAAAGACAGGCCAACTGGATATGACCTATGAATTCTCGTTTTTGTAGTCGGAAACTTTACACTAGCAATATCTTCTCCCTCTGTACTTGAAATTTTATCTTTTGTACTTGATTCATCAGTTCCAACGATGAACTGAAGCCCCTGTAAAATTTTCCACTCATTGTCAGCAGGGATATCGACAAGAACGTGTAATATAGAAAGATGTTTCGACAGAGCACAACAACATTTACCCTTTCTTCCTTTAGCAATGGCGTTGAGTGGTTTGTCAGCTTAGCCCCAAAGTCCTGTCATATTACGAAACTTCTTTTATATACAGAATTTAAAAATAATTTTTCATGCGGTAAAAGAGGCTCGTTAGAGTGGCTCATGGAAAGGAGAAAGTAAGAATAGTTATATGATGATGTATTATGAGTTACGCACAACACTTGTTACATTAACAATAGCCAATGAAGAAATTGTGTGATTTTGTCAAGTAATATTGTGGCACATGCTATCAGAAGAAGGAATATCAACTAGTGGGGCTAAGTAAATCAAATTGCAATTTCGTTTGGGAATGCATAAACATGTAGCAAGCTAGAAAAGAATTTTATGAATCATTTAAAACTCTGTGGCAAAAACCCCACAGAGTTTGAAAGCAGAAATCTCGAATTTTATGAAGTAAAAGTCACTAAAAAGAATTTGGGAAGTCACTAAATAGGTGGCTAAATAGGTAGCTAACCTGAATAATTTTAGAACTCGGGCCATCTTTTATACTTTCAGCCGCTTGACAGAGATACCATAGGCCTGAATTTGTCATATCCTGTATGACAAATGAAGATGAAAAGAAAGGCTGTCATTGCTTGCAAAACTTTCTTGAAACATGGATATATGTAAAATAGAAAAGATAAAGACTGTACCTGCTTGCTTTCAAGAAGCTCAATTTTTCCCTCCTGTAGTTGACCAATAACAAAGATTTTGACAGATAACTTGTCAGAAAATCTTAATCAATTATATACCAAAATAAACTTTACTAAAATGTGATTGCTTACCAAGCCAGATACCATCTGGTGGATCAAACCAATGTCGAACCCAATCTGGTTAAGATCTGTTCTAACTTCATTTACCTGCATTATTAACAGTAATATCAAAGAAGATAAATTCGATTTTAATAAATTTAGCTTCATTGAAGGACATTTATTGGTCCAAAGTACAAAGTCAAGCTAGTGAAGAACATGTACTTCTATTGACAAAGACAAATATGGCAATATAGTAGTCCAATGTACGTAAAGAGAAATTGGCAAAGAGACACCCTCACTTTTATTTTAGAAATAGAAGTTACATAACAAGAAATCGGCCTATTTCTAGTTTTGGGGATTCACCCATTATATTGAGAGGTAATGCACTCAGAAGAACAGTGGCTGACATTGTAACAATGTCAAATAAGGTTTGGAAAATCTAATGTGTTATATTGCTTATGGATGATTCTCGGATTTCAACAGTCTCAGATTCTCAATGATATGTCTTCCCACACTTAGTTCTTATACCTACAGAAATAGAACAGGTAAATTTTCAGGACCTTGCCATCTCAAAGCAGTTCCATATTTAAGATGTGAACAACTAAAGATTCAACCATTTTTACGTTATTGAAGATACTGCAGTTTTTCTTCACACAGAGGAGATTAATCAAATGAATTGCACCCAAAGCAATAATAGCATCTTCAATTGTCAAACATGTATCAGTAGAGGGAAAATAATACTGCATATATTATTGGCAACAAATTTCAATATTCTTCACCACATCCTAATTTTATAGCATAATGTATCGAAGAAAATAAATGTATTTTACTAGAGCATATAGAGTTGCCTACATCATTGGCAATAAGTTTTGATATTTCTCTCTGCTCATCCATTTTCCAGTCCAAGTTCTCCAGTCTCTTTGTTAAATGCCTTTTTGTTGACTGCAAAAGGAATGAAATGAGTTGGACGTAGAGCACAGAATTACCATTTGAGAAAGAACCAAGAAAAATAAAGGAGATTGAAATGTTGTAGATACGTTTGTAGTAATTTCTTACAGCCAATGCTTCAGAAACATTCTCTAACTGCTTTGACACAGATTCAACAGCGTTAGCCATATTATGCTTCGTGACATACATGACATCAGAAAATGACCAGCCCTGCAGTGCAGAAGAGAAGAAAAATGAAGACATAATTAGAGACTAGAAATGTTGATTTTTTCCACGCCCGCCTCTTTTGCAACTTCAAAAAATTTCATCGAAGGGGGTTTCAAAAGGAAGGGGTTTTCAACAGGAAGAAGTCCGAAAAGAGCTTTTAATGGTTCAAGTTTTTCTATTTAAAATATTTTTTAGCTTTGCCAAATTCAACTTATTGGTTTACTATCCTGTTGTCAACATAATTGTTTTTTTTTTTTTTTTTTGGTACAACAACATAATTGTTTATGCTTTCTTATTCATAAGTCCAATATTTGAGGAAAGATTTTTTTTTCAAAATTGAATAGTTTCCACTTTTAGAAATTACTTGAGTTACAGTGGAATATAAAATAAACATAAATTGCAACTTGGATGACCATATTTTGACTAACAAAATATCCAAAAACATAAAAACAATTGTTATAGGAAAGAGTAACATTATTGCAACAAGCCAACAATGCCCTAACGATGAAGGCGAAGTAGCATGAATGCTTAAGTTAAGTCTTACCTTCCACCGCATGTAACAATATCCCATTGCGCCAAGGGCTGCACCAGGCAATATGTAAGAAGAGTAACTCCCTGTGAAAACCAGACAAGATGTGAGCTTAATTGCCATGTAATCTCTCCAAATAAAGTTGAAGCTGAAAATAAAGGGCAAGCTAAATGTGGCCATTAATATGAAAAACTTTGATTCCTACATGTAAGGCCAGTCGCATTTCTGGGTTCAACATTGAAGGTTATATGATGCTTAACTTGGAAATTGTAAATTGTACGATCTCTATATTGCATTCAACAGTATCCTAAAAATCTACAATGTGGCCATAAATATGAAAATTTTCCTACATGTTAGGCCAGTTGCATTCCCGGGTAAATATTGAGGGTCTATTTGGATGGGTTTTGGCTCAGTTTCGTGGGTCTCGGTTTAAAAAAAATGGTTTGGGTGGTTTCGATGAAACCTTTGAGACCTCATTTAGATGAGTTTTGGCTGTTGGGTTTTGTGGTTTGAATAAGTTGAAACCCCACTTGGACTGGGTTTATATGTTGGGGTTTAGGGGAAAAAGTAAATGGTAGGTGTCAAATCAATGTCTTTTTTAGTGAAATTTGGGGGAAAAAGTAGGTGGTAGGTGTCAAATCAATGTTTTATAGGTTTGAAGAGTTTGAGTGTGAGTTTCTGAATAGTTTTTGATGGTTTTATGGGTTTGGCGAAAACTCATTTGAAGGGGTTTTGGCTCGGTCTCGCGAAACCCGCGAGACCGGGCCAAAACCCATCCACATACACCCTAAAGGTTAATGATGCTTAATTTGGAAATTATATTACCGCTATATCGCATTAAACAATATCCTAAAACTCTATAAGAGTCTATATCATTACTACCAGTTATACCAATAGTTTCTTGCTGATATGAGGAGGAAGCATCTTACATTTCTTCACTCATGGTCAGGATATAGTAGTTAATAATTCAATGATGCCACAGACATCTATAAGTAGTAGCAACCAACTTAGCCACTATAGCATGGCTCAGGGTTAAAATCCTGCTATTTCATTCATTAATGACCTCTAGAGTGCCAGCTTAACCTTGATACTGCCATTATAAATAAGTTTTCTTTGAATCTCCATAATTCCTCAAAATGTTATTGAAAAGGATCTCTATCTAATTATATGTGATTGAGCAAAGGGAAAATATCAACCATTACTTTTGCGGGTAAAAATATGAAGATGCTCAAAATTGTCACATCTTCAACCCTCGTCTAAATACATGCAAGATAAATGTTTGAACATGGATGGATATTAGAAAAAAAATTACACTATGATGAAATATTATATCATACCAGTTGAGTATTCATAACAAATCAAGCCATATAACATTCAATCAAATATTATAACATACCAGTGGAAGATGAGCTTCCATTAAAAATGGTAACCGGACTAGAAATACTTAACTCCTTGATCTCTCTAGCCAATTGTCGAACCTGAAAGTTCATTTACAAGGAAACAAGATGGGGTAGTTAATTCATAACAACCTTCTTATATATATATATATGCCATACAAAAGCGCCTATTTAGCAGGTGCGAATAACAAAAAGCCATACCAAATAGTAATGATAATATAAATGCATGATTAAACCTCCAAATGCGTACAAAAGCACTAAAAGGTTCAAACATAAAATATATCCTATCACTAGTTTCCTAATTATAAATCAAAAGTTGAAAAAAGAAATCACTTTATATACAAAAGAAGATATATCTTACCATTACAAAGTAAAAGGAAAATGAAGAATAAGACATTTTTATACTTTTCAATGCCAGACTGCATAAGTGGTTTTTTATCAGAAGCCACTTTTGTTTCTTACTAATATTTTTCAAAACTTGTCTTAACTCAGACTTAGACAAATTTCGAATGGAATATCCATCCAGTCACAGAAGCACACAGTACATCAATGAACCTTGAAACACTCATTTGAAACATTTCCCTCCAATTATTTTACTTAAAACATCCCAAAATGTTATTTTTGTCTGCATCAGAACGCAGTCTAGTAATGCAATTTTGTTCTGCATCAGAACTCAGTCTAGTGAGAATAGCTGATATAGAATGGATTCATGGAAAATACGAGTTCAAATGAAGAAAACCATGCTGGATTTATTCTTTCACTTTTATTAATTTATTTATTTTTTTTAAATTACCTTCATCCTAGTGGTATTGAGGAATTTCATGATTTGCAGATTTTACTTAATAAAAATAAAAAAGATTGCACAATTACAAGAAGTCCTTGTGTTTCAGAATTGTTACAAAATGAGTCTCCATAGGGTTAGCTTGGCTTTTCTGAAGAAAATTTTAGTCCTAGGGAGATAGGAGAATGACCCTATACATAGAGAAGTAAACCGTCACTATTTTTGAGAAAGTGAGATTTAAGGAGCTTTGAGCTTTTTCTGATTCAAGAGATGATGTGCAGGTGAATGGTGATAGGCATCAATCACAGCTTATATATGTAGGTGGTTAACTTGTGTCCTAAATCTGATATTATCAGAGGTCATGCAAACCTCAGATCATGACTCCAGCACAATTGTTTATATAGAGTCAAAAGGAAAAGCAAAGTAGGATTCTAAATTCTAAAATAGGAATCCATATAAATTTATTATAGAACTATATTAACAACCTAAAGCAACGGAACATATCCCGAAATTTCATTTTCCTCCAAGAATATGCAAGAATTCGTCTCTGTGCTTTAATTTCAAAATTAGAATAGTGGTCCACTCATCAAACTTTAAGGACTAATGCCTCATCTTTTAAAAATAATTCCTTAAAACAGAGATGCAAATAGAAGGTTAATTCCTATTTGTGTCTTCAAAATTTGAGTCCAGTTTTAATTTACATTCAACACAAAATGTATTTCTAGCTACATGGTTCTCCTGACATATCCCCTTTGAACAACCATGCTTTGATGTCATTACTTTGATCATTTATTCTGTGTATTAAATCTACGATATGCAGTATATTGTTTCACCTACCAACAAGCCCCATAAGAAAGTCCCATAGATGATCAGTATATATTTCAAATTGTGTTGAGCCCTTCTCAATCTAAAAAATGAAATCTATTTTCAAATTAATTCTTGTTAATACAGTAATACTGACTTAGTGAAACCAGACTGTATGAATCAAATACATAATATAAATCGTTATCTATTAACTGCACTGGTAAGGCAACATAATATGTGCTATTCCTCTTCCTACCTGAGTTGCAAGAAGAGCGGCATCATATTTCCCAGGTGACGTTTCAGCTTCATTTAATCTTTTTATCAACTCTTGAAGATGAGAAATCAAATCAGACAAATGCCCGCTCCTCAATAAAACGGATCCAGTTACACCTGATCACAGCCAAAAGAATTAAAACACATTCTACCACCAAAAAACTATTTTGCTGGGGATTTTGTCCAATAGCTATCATCATGCATAAAGAACCAACTAATGACTAAAGAATGAGAGGACTTTGCTACTCAATTTGAACAACTCATTCTTCACAACTAACAATAGCTATTATTGCATTGATGAGTTCAGAATGTAAGATTACTTACTCTTACACAATAAAGCTCGAACGCAGGTTGTTTATGAACAGAGGTCTTTTTTATAATTTTGAATTGTCTACATGAGTTTTATATGTAAAACCTAGATTTTCCATACCACATATCTCAAGAGTCTAATCTGCTTTTAATCAATCTAGTTTTGCTCCCTTGTGCTACAATTTACACTGTTTACAAGGTAAAACAATACAAAACAATTGGAAAATTGATTCAATCTCTTGTACCTACAGCTAAAAAAATTCTTCTTCAGTTTGGAATCAAACAATTTCACCTCTTTTTTTCTATTGACCTTATCAATCGTACTTTTTGAGAATTCGTTAACTAAGTTCAAACTGATAATTCAATCGAGAAAACTTTGAAGTATTCAGCTATTAACAAACACAATTAGAGAGAGAAGGAGATAACCTGCGCCGACGAGAACCAGAACTTTAGAGGCAGCGACTCCGGTCTGCATCGCCATGGTTGAGTTTTCTTGCTTTCCTTCTATTTCTTTTTCCTTTACTTCCTTTTAATTTATTTATGTCTGATATTGAAAAGAGTAGTGACATGGAATTCCTTTTTTCTTTTTCCTTTTTCCTTTTTCTTTTTCTTGTTTATAAAGGAAAGAAAAAAGAAAAAAGAAAAAAAAAAAGAGTAGAATACCAATACACCATTTTTCAATAAGTATATCGTTTTGGTACAAAAACTTTGGTCCTTTTGTCAAATTAGTACATCTAAACTATATTTTCTAACATAGAGTAAGTGACCTTGAGAAATGATAATATTGAGTCATATTATATTTTTAAGGGTAAATTACGAATATCCCATGAAATAACATTTAATTATAAAAATTCCCTTCACTTATTTGGTATTACAAAAATCATCATCGGGTCTATCACCGTTTTACAATTAACCATTGTAGTACTATCTATGACATCTGAGGGAATATATCCTAATTTTTTTTCCCCCTGGGATTATTTGTAAGATTTACAAAAATGACATGAATTATTTATAGATAGAATTGCCCTCAAGAGTTGGATAAATTATACTATGAAGAAGTAATTAATATATTTAGTAAGAAAATATTACATAACAATCCTTATTTATATTATGTAACAGTAACTTCGTCGAGGCCATTCTTTCATTTCATGCTCTTAAATCTTTCTTGAAAAATATGTGGAATTAGGCCTAAAAGGCAAGCAATCAAGAGGGAAAAGAATATAGTGATACCATTCATGGAGATGAAGACCGTGAACCGCATAGTGGAAAGTAATATACTTGTATAGACATATCTCTCAAACAAATTCGATAAATCAGAAAATCTTTACAACTATCTATATGGTTATTCGTCACTAGGGGTGGCAAAGAGGGCCAAGACCCATTGGGTGGCCCTTTACCTGATCCGTTTGACCCAGCCCAACCCATATATTTCCAATTGTTAATGAATTGAGTTGAATTGAGTTTTGTAAACTTTTATATGGGCTTTTAATGGGTTCATAAACGGGTCTTTAATGAGTTTAGTAAAAAAGAGTTTTTTGCACTTTACAACCCCGAAACATAGGAAATAGGCACTTTGTACCCTCGAAACTTAGATTTAGCACTTTGCACCCTCAAAATATGAAAAATACAGCACTTTGCACCCTCTTTTATTTTCAAGCAAAAACTCAAGGGCAAAATAGGTAATTCAATTATAAATCTTTGGCACTTTGCACCCCAAAACTTGAGAAATTAGCACTTTGCACCCCCAAAATAAAATTAGCGCTTATCACCCTCGAATTAAGAACAAATCAGCAACTTGCACCCCCGAAACACAATAAATGGACACTTTCCCGAAACACAAAATTAACACTTAACACCCTCAAATTAAAAAAAAAAAACTCAAACCCCTCATTTTCTCCGACAAAGTTGAACTTACCAATTTTTACTCATTCAATTGTTGTGCATAGCACGTTTAATTTGTACATGCTATAATTTATGGCTTGTTAATTTGTTATATGATGTAATCATTCAAAATTCATGGTATTTAATTCGTATATATGTATATAAATGTAGGTTGTTCAATCGGATCGGAAACTTACCTATTTTGACTTAGGTTTTTTTTCACCCCGATGGTCAAGTTTGCCGGAAAAAAATGAGGGGTTTGATTTTTTTTTTAATTTGAGGGTGTTAAGTGTTAATTATGTGTTTCGGGGTGCAAAGTGTCCATTTATTGTGTTTCGGGTTGCAAGTTGCTGATTTGTTCTTAATTCGAGGGTGATAAGTGCTAATTTTATTTTGGGGGTGCAAAGTGCCAAATATTTATAATTGAATTACCTATTTTGCCCTTGAGTTTTTGCCTGAATATAAAAGAGGGTGCAAAGTGCTGCATTTTTTATATTTTGAGGGTGCAAAGTGCTAAATCTAAGTTTCGGGGGTGCAAAGTACCTATTTCCCATATTTTGGGGGTGCAAAGTGCAAAAATCCCGTGAAAAAATACACATTTAGCTACACTAATTAACATTTAATGACTTAATTTTGACACAACAATATTATTTTATTGTTCTCTCCTAGATTCATGAAATCTTTAGTTACAATATAAATTTTTAAATATATTTAAGTTTCAAATAAATACAAAAATATTAAATATCTTTTAAAAAATAGAAAAAATCATTTCAATAATATCATATTAATTTAATCTCATTTAGTTATAATTAAATATTGGATTAGGATTTACTTATAACTATGATGTACTTATTTAATTTTAATTTAATAAAATACACACTATTGTTACACCTAACGGGCCAACTCGAACCCGACCCATTTATGACCCACATAAAATGACATGTTAACGACCCGGCCCGACCCGACCCGCCCATTTGCCACCCCTATTCGTCACTAATTACTAATTAAGATGATCATCAAATTTTTAATAATTAAAATGTGATATATATGGAAGTACCAATCCTCATATTCAAAATTTCGTTCTCATTGAGTAAAGATGGTTTTGTTCTCATAAGTTCAAATAGAGATGAATTCAACTCTTAATTATGTGCAGCTCACATCCACATTATTACCTTTACTATACATTATAAGCATACTTAAGGCTAAAAAGGAAAAAGAAAAAGTAAAATTGGACCAATAAATGTTTATCGGAGTAATTAGGGTTAAAATTGTCAAAGATAGGCAGGGTATTTTTGCCAATACTTCTTATACAAGTATACCCTAATTTGGTTTTACTAATAGGTGACCGCTGCTACAGTCTTCAACCTCTTCATACCAACCACTACTCAGTCTATAAATTCTCATAAGAAATAAGAGGTAGGATATCAATAACAAATCCAGCTCAATTGTTGTTAAGAGTAAAAATATTTCTTATTACCTCAAATCTCTCTTCTAATTCGAATCTAGTAAGCCCTCTTCTACTCTTATTTCTTTATTGAGTCTACCCCACATTATTATCGCATATACATAAGCTCTTAGTTTTTCATCACGACCCTCCCCTTCACTCTGACCATCTTATCAATCTATTTCATATTTGTTATGAACATCACATATTCTTATATCTTCGTTTAGATATCATAACTATCTATTTGGTATAAATTGTTTTAAGTATAAAGTGTTGAATATGACAACTCTGTGATAATGGAGAGATTGAGAATGACGATGATGGTGAATCGCAAGACGAGAGTTTGGTATGGGTGGAATTGGAAAAAAATGATTTGCCACTAAATTCTAGTAGCCACAAGGATTGTTTTCGAAATTGTATATATCTCTAAAGCATTAGTGCTTATCCCAATCATTGGAGATAATAGATATGCATGTGGCTTAAAATAGAATATTACATGTTGGATCTGGTGTGAGGCAAAGTCAGGAGCCATCCTTGGTGGCCAGGGCATAGGCATGTCAAGGGTCGAGTCCTTACCCAGATCCAACCATGGAAATGAGTACATGTATCTGGGTTCGGACCCAAACCCGGGTCTAAATAAAAACAAGGATCCGAATACAAACCCAGACCTGGACCCATATTCAAACTCGGACATGAACCCGACCCTGGAACAGATCCAAATATGTATCAAAAATCCGGATTCGAATTGGGAGATGGACCCCTAAAACAAAGCAATGCAAAAGGATTTGCTCATGCTATAGATTGTGCTTTGGATGAAGTTTCCAGTCGAGTTGAGTTCGGGTTGTCATGTTCTTGCTTCTATTAGGAACCCAAGTTATCTCAAATGAAGAATCTAGCAAGAGGAATTAGCAGTTGAAGAGTGGCTGGAGACAAAGGAAAAATCTATGTCTTTTTTTATGACCTCAGGTTTATACATTGTGCTGAAGAGTTTGCATAGATATGAAAGATAGCAGCTGACTTGTTTAATTTTAATTACATTATATTTTTCTCTTTATTAGACCAAACATGGGATTTGCATTATGGTGGATGTATTTATATAACTCTTTGAACATAAATTTGTTAAATCCAGTACAAGTTAAAGCAAAATGTATTTGAAAGTGTTTTTATGTTAGGTTTATGGGGAAGAAAAATGATAATAAATATGGATTTTGATATTATAATGATTTAATTTACAAATTCATTATTGACAAGAAATCTTCAAAAAAAATTATTGTCACTATTAGTTACATACGTATCTGATATATATCTACAATCTTTTCACTATGATTTCCACACTATTTATCAAATACTTCTCTAGAATTGATTGTCAAGAAAATAATTTCAATAGATAAAAATAAAATAATAATTATTGTATTAATTTTGGGACCCTTTGTCATCACAAATATATACTTCTCTAAAAATGTTTTTGCTTTATCTATATCTATATCTATCTATCTATATATTTATTCACATATAAAAGTACAAGTTGGCAACTAAATTTTTTTTCCCTTTTTTGTGAAGACTAATATACCCCTATTTAAATTATATTGTGATATTTAATTATATTAAAAAAAGGTAAAAGAAAATAATCCTAGAAATATAATTAGACAAGAAGTCTCCCCTACATTAAACTTAGAATTATCTTTTTAAAGTTTTACAACTTATTAAAATATTAATGGTAAAAAAATATATTAAAAATACTATTACTCTATAATTTTTCAAAATTTCTTAAGAAAGTATCACTTATTAAAGAACCTCAAAAAATATTATGCAACATTCGTGCTACATGAATAAAAAAAGATACTATTTAGTTAACTAAAAAATGTATAATTGACTTAAGAAAATAAAAAAAGTCAAAACATTTGATTGTATTCCTCTTGAAGGTTGTAGCTCACATAGTACAACTAAACAAAAAAAATATATTAAACCTAGCCTCCGAAAAACATAAATCAATAAATATTCAAAATTATGTATTCTGATAATCCACATGTAACTAAGGTTCCGAAAATTCAATTTAAGAACTAATTCAAGAAAACACCTATACTCTAGCTACAACATAATTACATAATAAATTTTACGAAATCACATCATTTCTCGTCAATGAATCTAATCTAAGTACAATTTAGTAAACGAAAGTAAACTTCCGCACAGTATAAGCAAACAAAATAATTAGAAAATAAGTGACCCAAAAATTTCACTTACTATTTTATAAAATATTTACCTTAGTTCGAATTATAGAACAGTTGTCGCGATGTGAAAATTTCACTTAATTGTCTTTATTCAATTTTTCATGTTGAAATATTAAAAAAAAAAAAAAAAAACTTAATTGTCTTTATTCAAATTATCGTGTTCAATTTTTTTAAGAGATTCTCTTGTTTAATGGAGTGTGATTATATAACTAAAAATAAATGACATAATTAAGGATGACGGGTAAATATAATTTTTGGTCCTTTTTATGCATTTTTTTTTACAGTTTGGTTCCCCTTAAGTTTCTCTTAACATTTGTCTCCCCACTATCAATTATTTGTTTCATTGTAGTTATTCTCAGGCGGTTCCACAGTGACTTCGACGTCACGTAATTTGCACGTGAGGGTATTTTCGAGAAATCACGATTAAGATTGTTTTTGAGCGGGAAAAATTTGAAAAATGAAAAATGAAAAATTTGAATCAATGATTATACAATCATGGAATAGCAATGAAAATATACAATCATGGACTATGTTTTTTAGCGGCATTTTTTTAAGATAACTTCATCACTACATTAAATAAATGATCGAATAATGAAAATTTTGAATCAATGATTATAATATAAATATATAAATCGATAAATAATAACAATTAGTGTATGGAAGAAGACTGTGCACCTCTAAAAGCATGGAATAGCGGTCTGGACGTACACTTTTATTACAATCAGTGTACAAAGAAGAAAAAAAAAATCTAAGAACCTCTAAATGCAATAACATTTTTTTAAGAAAATTAGCTTAAATATTTAAAGTTGATTAAATATTTAAGATAATTACAAATTACATCAATATTATTAAATCACAAATCTATTCGAATACAACCAAATTACAAAGAAAATAACTATCAACCAACTAGTATTAAACTAGAAGAAAACTCACATTAGTGGAGATTGAACCTACGGCCTCGTGGATTTGAAACATCCATAGAAATTATAAATTGATTTTTATGACACCAACCAACTCCTTATTTCAATGCAATTTATGTAGCATTGTAACATTGAACGATTTAAATTTATAAAATTAGTGATTGATTTAAATTGTAAAACATAAAAGCTCTATGTGCTTAAATCAAGGAATCAAAGCAAGCATAAATTCTACAGTTACTAAATTCAACCTAATTTGATATTCGGTGTGGCACTTGAACCATGGTCATTCACTGCTCTCTAACACCCATAAATTTCTGTAACGGTTATTATTGATTAGGGGAAATGAAAATACTTGAATACTTTTAGGGAATAAAAAAAATTCAAAAATACCAGAAAAAAGAATTTCAGTCAAATCGTAGATTGCGGTCAATGGACCATCGTGCTGTAATATATATGTATACATATATAGATAGATATGGATGAATTAATCTCTTAATTATGTGCCGCTCAAATCCACATTATTACTTTTACTATACATCACAAGCATACTTAAGGCTAAAAAGAAAAAAAAATAGTAAAATTGGACCAATAAATGTTTATTGGAGTAATTAGGGTTAAAATTGTCAAAGGTAGTCGATGTATTTTTGCCAATACTTCTTATAAGCGTATACCCTAATTTGTTTTACTAATAGGTGACCGCCACAACAGTCCTCAACCTCTGGATACCAACCACTGCTCAGTCTATCAATTCTCACAAGAAATAGGAGGTAGGATATCAATTAAAAACCCTTTCCCCCATTCATCATCCCCCACATTCATAAACTTCTTTATATCCAATCTATATAAATCATAAGGAAAAGGCGAATTCTTACGAAACTCCAAATCCAGCTCCATTGTTGTTAAGAGTAAATTTATTTATTATTATCTTAAAGTTCTATTCTAAATCGAATCTAATAAGCCCTCTTATACTCTTATTTATTTATTGAGTCTACCCTCACATTATTATCGCATATACATAAGCTCTTAGTTTTCCATCACGACTCTTCCCTTCACATTGGCCATCTTATCTATTTCATGTTTGTTGTGAACATCACATATTCTTATATCTTCGTTTAGATAACATAACTGTCTGTTTGGTATAAAACGTTTAAAGTATAAAGTGTTGAATATGGAACAACTCTTTGATAATGGAGAGACTGAGGATGACGATGATGGTGAATCGCAAGACGAGAGTTTGGTATAGGTGGAATTGGAAAAAAATGATTTGCCACTAATTGTGCCACAAGGATTGTTTTCGAAATTTTATATATATAAATATCTCTAAAGCATTGGTGATTATCCCAATCATTGGAGATAACAGATGTGCATGTGGCTTAAAATAGAATATTACATGTTGGATCCATTGTGAGGCAAAGTCAAGAGCAATCCTTGGTGGCCAGGGCATTGGCATGTCAAGGGTCGAGTCCATACCCGGACCTAACCATGGAAATGAGTACATGGATCTGAGTTCGGACACAAACCTGGGTCTAAATCCAAACAAGGATCTGAATCCAAACCCGGAACTCGGCCCATATTCCATCTCGGACCTGAACCTTACCCTGGACCAAATCCAAATATGTATAAAAAAATCCGGATCCGAACTGGGAGATGGATCCAGATCCGGACCCTATTTTAAAAAAGTTCAATTGTTCGCGAATAAGATTTGGAAAATAAATCAAAAAAAAAAAAAGGTTCGGGTCCAAACCTTATCGACAGGGTCCAATGCTGGTTCATGTCGTTATTTCATAGTCGGGTCCGAGTCCAGACAATCCCCTGGATGGCTCTTATCAGGGTCTGGGTCTAGACCAGACCCTTGACAGGTACCAGGGCAAATATTTTCACCTTCGACTGCATTGGACTGGGCAGTGAAATATTTTAAAAATTATAATTATTTAATAACGTATTTCGGGGACCATACATTTGCATGGAACGAAGAATAAAAAATCAAGCCATTTCAGATGCACTTTTCTTAAATGGAGTAGCAAAGCAATGCAAAAGGATTTGCTCATCCTGTAGATTGTGCCTTGGATGATTTTCCAGTCGAGTTGAGTTCGGGTTGTCATGTTCTTGCTTCTATTAGGAACCCAAGTTTTCTCAAATGAAGAATCTAGCAGAAGAAATGGTTGTTGACGAGGGGTTGGAGACAAAGGAAAAATCTATGTATGTCTTTTTTATGAACTCAAGTTTATACATTGTGCTCAAGAGTTTGCATAGAGATGAAAGATAGCAGCTGACTTATTGTTTAATTTTAGATACATTATTTTTCTCTTTATTAGACCAAACATGGGATATGCATTATGGTGGATATATTTATAAACATCTTTGAGCATAAATTTGGTAAATCTGGTACAAGTTAAGCAAAATGTATTTGAAAGTGTTTTTATGTTAGATTTATGGGAAAGAAAAATTATAATAAATATGGATTTTGTCATAATAATGATTTAATTTACAAATTCATTATTGACAAGAAATGTTCAAAAAAATTATTGTCACTATTAGTTACATATGTATCTTATATATATCTAAAATCTTTTCACTATGATTTCCGCTGTACTTCTCTTGAATTGATTGTCAAGAAAATAATTTCAATAGATAAAATAAAACAATAATGATTGTATTAATTTTGGGACACTTTGTCATCACAAATATACACTTCTCTAAAAATATTCTTGCTTTATAGTTATAATTTTTTTGATAAGATACTAAAATTTCATTTTTCGTCCAGTATACAATTTATAAGATGATCTAATAATAGATAGATAGACATTATACTTCATTTTTCTCTTTCTAAGTTTGTTTTAGTATAAAAAACTAAGAAGACGTTTTTTCTTAAATATTGAACATTGTTATTTACATATTCATGTTTTTCATAATCATAATCCTTCCTATTGATTTCACATAAATATTTCTTCTTTAATTATCCATGCAATTAAATGTGAAAGGGTTGGGTAAATTATGCACTATGAAGAAGTAATTGTATATATTTAGTAAGAAAATATTACATAACGATCGTTATTTATATTAAGTAACAGTAAAGACAAGCGATCAAAACGGAAAATAAGAAAGTGATACCATTCAATGAGATCAAGACTCTGAATCACATAGTGGAAAATATGTACATGTATAGACATATCTCTCAAATGGCTAAATCACATTTAAGGTTCATCAAGTATAAAATGAACATTATGAATTTTTTAGGGGGTAAATTTGCATTACCTCATTTTCCTCCACCTAATATATCAAAATTAATTCTATATGTCAACAACAAAATCACGCAGATACATTATGCATCCCATTCCAAAAAGCAAATAAAATATCATCAGAAATCTATAAAGAACCAATCCCTTAAAAGAATAATTACCCACATTTAATACATCGACTCTCGACATGGGCGGGTTTCGGGTCGGGTCCAGCCATAGTCTTATGAATGGGTCTGCAATAGGTCCAAGTCTAGGAATTTTCTTTAAATGTAATATTGATTGGGTCTGGGTCGAGTTCGAGTTCGGACCCGACCTTTGACAGGCCTAGGTGCGACTACTATTTTCTCTTTTAATCCTTGTAGGAGCACAACTTGTCCAAAAAAAAAATCCTTGTAGGAGCACAAAACAAAAGTGTCCGGGATAAAATATTTATTTACGCCTAATTGTATTCTTCTTGAAGGTTGTAGCTCACATAGTACAACTAAACAAAAAAAAAATATATATTAAACCTAGCCTCCGAAAAATATAAATCATGCAAAAGTATGTATTCTGATAATCCATATGTAACTAAGGTTCCCAAAATTCAATTTAAAAACTAATTCAAGAAAACACCTATACTCTAGCTACAACATAATTACATAATAAATTTTACAAAATCACATCATTTCTCGTCAATGAATCTCAATCTAAGATACAATTTAGTAAACGAAAGTAAACTTCAACACAATATAAGCAAACAAAATATTAGAAAACAAGTGACCCAAAAATTTCACTTACTATTTTATAAAATATTTACCTTATTTCGAAATAGAACAGTTGTCGCGATGTGAAAATCTAACTTAATTGTCTTTATTCAATTTTTCGTGTTGAAAAATTAAAAAAAAAAAAAAAAAAGAAAAAACTTAATTGTCTTTATTCAAATTATCGTGTTCAATTTTTCTTAAGAGATTCTCTTGTTTAATGGAGTGTGAATATATAACTAAAAATAAATGACATAATTAAGGATGACGGGTAAACACCATTTTTGGTCCTTTTTATGCATTTTTTTTTACAGTTTGATTCCCCTTAAGTTTCTCTTAACATTTGTCTCCCCGCTATCAATTATTTGTTTCATTGTAGTTCTTCTCAGGTGGTTCCATGGTGGCTCCGACGTCACGTAATTTGCACGTGATGGTATTTTCAAGAAATCACGGTTAAGATTATTTTTGAGCGGGAACCAATGTATCACTTTGGTCACTGAACCCCCCATAAAAACTATTTGTATCAGTTTGATCCCTCCCATTTTGCCGCACACTATACAGTAAATTTCCCGCCAATAATTGTTCCCCTCCATTATATATACCTAATTTCTGAACATCTTCACCACATTTCCGATAATATTTGCAAAATTGGCAACAATCAATTGTTTTTGTAGAAAGCATGCTCAACTTAGGTGTTCTTGGACGGATAATAGTCCTAGTAGAAGATTCCATGGTTGTTCACAATGCAAAGCAAGAAATCATTTTCTTATTGCATTTTTGACTTGCACGAAGTTTTTTTCACAATAATTTGAACTTCTTGACACAGGACGGTGGTTATGGCTTTTTCGAGTGACATGATCCTCTAATGTGCGAGCGAGCGAGCAAGACAAGTGATTCTCAGCCTTCTTAGAAATATTGCTAGGTTGGAACAACAGTTACAAGAGGCTGAAGAATACAAAAGCCGGACAACAGAACTTCTTTTGTTAATGTCATTTGCATTCATGTTGTGTTTTATTTGTTTATTTCTAGCGCGTAGAAAATTACTGTAACGTAGTTATTTTATTTGGATGTCAAACTCTGTAAGTGCTTTGTTGTTATATGTTCCCAAAATTTTCAAAATATTGGGAACGTAAGATTTAATAAAAACTTTCGGCTATATTATTGAAGTATATAATTGTTATATCTTTGATTAATACATATCCAATACCACACACACATGTAACTTACCTATAACTATCTTTCTCTAATAAAAAAGGACTACCTATAACTATCACTTCAAAAAAAAAATTAGACAGAAGGAAGGTCCATTTTTTATGGGCATGACAATTTGAGATATTTAACAAATTTTTTTACAACCTGAAATTTTAAAACTGATAACATTAAATTACGTATTGGCTAGCAAGAAATTTCCGAATTAAACATGAAAGTTACAAAACTAAGAATCAGTTAAAGTTACAATTATTATTTCACAAATTAAACGAAAGTTAATTTTTCATGGATAATTACAATTATTAAATTCAATTATGACCAATAAATTCTTTTCTAAAGAATAGAAAAAATTTCACTGAAATTAGAGAATTTCCTTCAAAAACCATGGCGTTGAAATACAAAGTATGTATTAAAGATAAAAACATAAACAATATGAATGTAAATTCCTATAATTAATAGAAAAAATTTAACAGAACCGGAGGCTTGCTCAATTGTGCTAAAACTGTAAACATTTATGCAATAACATTTTTTCAAAATAACTTCATCACTACATTAAATAAATGATCGAATAATGAAAAATGGATTAAACATGTATGTGCTAATACAACGCTTGGTGGCATTACTCCAATACCGGGTCAATTGGATTAAATCCTTACGACCCGGTATTAAGACTAGATTATAATCCACCCATTTATGGGTAGATTAGTTAATCCAGGTGAATGTGGATTAGTTAATCCGGGTGAATATGTTAATCCGGGTGGATTCGGTGAAATGTCACTTATAACCTCAATTTTACATATTTCCTATTTTAACATATCATTAAATATCATTAATTCTTCTTAAATCTTTAAAAATGAAAACACATTCTACATAAATAAATCACAAACAAAAATCTATATCAATTTACAATTAACATGGAGGTATTCGAACTAAAACATTGAACAAACCTTGATCAACTTATACTCTCATACATATTATACAAATGGCTTCGATGAATTGATATATCTTAACTAACATAATATGTTCAACTAAGTAGTGAAAATATATGCCTAAACTCATAACTCCACATAACATATTACGGTAGATTGTTTTAATGTAATATGACTCAATCAATTCTACCAAACATATTTTTAACATGGCATTCAATCTGGCTCCGATCTAATACACCCTACCAAACGGCCTCACAATGTATGGAAGAAGAATGTGCACCTCTAAAAGCATGTAATAGCAGTCTGGATGTAAACTTTTATTACAGTCAGTCTACAAAGAAGAAGAAAATTCTAAGAACCTCTAAATGCAATAATATTTTTTTTAAGATAATTAGCTTAAATATTTAAGATAATTACAAATTACATCAATATTATCAAATCACAAATCCATTCGAATACAACCAAATTACAAAGAAAATAACTATCAACCAATTAGTATTAAACTAGAAGAAAACTCACATTAGTGAAGATTGAACCCTACGGCCTCATGGATTTGAACATCCATAGAAATTATAAATTAATTTTTATGACACCAACCAACGCCTTATTTCAATGTAGTTTATGTAGCATTGTAACATTGAACGATTTAAACTTATAAAATTAGTGATTGATTTAAATTGTAAAACATAAAAGCTCTATGTGCTTAAATCAAGGAATTAAAGCAAACTTAAATTCTACAATTACCAAATTCAACCTAATTTGATATTTGGTGTGGCACTTGCATCATTGTCATTCACTGCTCTCTAACACCCATAAATTTCTGTAACGGTTATTGTTGATTAGGTGAAATGAAAATAATTGAATACTTTTAGGGAATAAAAAAATTCAAAAATACCATAAAAAAGAATTTCAGTCAAATCGCAGATTGCAGTCAACGAACCATCGTGCTATAATATCTTATCTTATCTTATATATTTATATATAGGAGAATGGTCTTTTGACCAAATTAGACCAAATTCTCTTTTTTTAGAATTTTGAATTTTTTTTAATCATAAAATAGTGTAATTAATTAGTTAATTGGCAACCAAACATTTATGGTAAATGCCATTATTTTCGAAATCTTTTAATAATAATTTATTTCCTTTAAAAAAGAGTAAATTAATTCCTAATTTGTCATAATAATTTTCCTTACATAAAGACATAGGAATTGACTCTAAATCTAGAAAATCTTTGAGCAAATTAAGCCTCCCCTCACAAGGAATTTTCCTATTATCATTGACTTGGTAATTAATGACTTTTAAAATTCTGAAATGCAAAAATTAAGCCTATTTATTAAAATTTTAAGTAACGCATTAGATAGTAAATGGCATTTTGAATTTATCCTCCTTATAAAAGAAACCCTTGACCTCTCAATCCATGAGTTTTTATTATTTAGTTCAGCCATCGTATATTCTTTATTTATTTTTTCATCTCATGCATTCTATCTTCTTCTCACTCATCCTTTTTTTTCTGTATTTTGAATTTTTTTTTTTAAATCATCAGCTATCCAATCAGTTTTTGCATTGTATGTAGTATATTTTGTATTATAGACACTAATTTTTTTCTTCTTTGTGTTGATTTCAGGAACATCATTGAAGGTGAAAACAAATGAATAACTATGAGGAAAGTGACCTGCATCTGGATGATTTTATTCACGGCCAAGTTTCTAACTGAAATTTTGATGGTTGAGTTGCTTTGAATTTTTCACAAGAAATCAATATATTATATATTTGAAGGGTATCTTTTAACTCTAATTGATGGTTTTGATTAAAATTTTAATTTTCTAGAATTATGATTTTTTTTTATTTTAAAAAAAATTGATTGGTCATATAACCTTAGTTGATACCCCTTGATTAATTGATATATAGTCCTTAATTTAGACGTGATTTCCGCCTTCAGCAAGCCAATGTAAACACTAAAAAATGTTTTTGGAAAAAATTTACTACTTGAAAATCTCTCATTAGTGATTAGTGATATTATAATAAAAAATTATTTTGGACAGTTACCTCTTCATTGTAGCCATGGATTATGCTTTGCCAAGTTTAATTTTATATATCTTTTCACTTATTAGAGATATAAATATCTTCCACACTATAACGAATTTCATTCATTGTCGAGTCATTCGGTTCCATTGGTGAACCACAAAGATCAATTGTTTCCACTCTTTGTTCTAGAAAAGAGAGGAATATATGAAGCAGATTAATTGTTAATGTTTTTTTTATGATTAAAGTTGTGTGTTACGGGGTAAATTCTTATGCAGGTTTATTTCATTTTCGTACATTTGTTTTAATTTAAGTTTTGATGCTTTCACACATTTGAATTTCATTTAACTTGCACTACCAATATTGAAGACATTTTTTTATAGCAGAATTTTTCTATATAGATGTGTCATCTTTAATGAGCAGCACTATCATTTTGAGCAATTGTCCTAATATGATCTACCATGCAACGTATCAGTAAGAAGTAGTTTGGTTGAAAATTTGTTGAAGTGGTTAGAAAAATTTCATTGGTCCTTCATTGTGAATATCAGTGTAATAGATAAAATTTCAACTATAACTCTTTGTTTCAGTGTCGTTTATTTCTTTTATGTTATTGTATAAATTGATAATTTTATGTGCACTTTGTCAAATTTTTTGGTAGGTAGAGTTAAAAAGTCCGAATCAGGAGTATCCGTCACATGAATCGGCAAGCTTCCGGCTCTTTGAGTTTCACTCCACCGGGCACGTACCTTTAATCATTCTCTCTCAAACTCTAAAAGTTGTCACTACAAAAAAATTAAATTTTAGTGATAAAATTTTATGTGACAATGTTAAAGTTGTCACTTCTTATATATATTAAGTGACAAGAACTCAAATATTATCACTAAAATTGTTTTCATTAACATACTAGTGACAAGAATTGTAAAAAAGTTGTCACTATTGACATTTAGCGATACCCCAAAAGTGACAACCAAAAAGTTGTCACTAAACCATAGTGACAATATTTATTGTCACTAGGTTGTCACTAAAAGGGTGTCGCTAATTGTCAATAGTGACAACTTAAGTCACCATATATTTGTCATTAATAGCTATTAGTGACAACTTAAAAACATATTTTGTCACTATTGCACTTGTCACCATTATTATTATGACAAAATTAATATTTTTATCACTAAATGCATATAAAGAGTGACAACTTTCACATTATCACTTAACTTTTTGTCACTTAAGCTTAATTTTCTTGTAGTATGTACAAATAATAGCAAAATAATTTTTCAACTTTTTCATTTTACACATATATAGCATATATGTGAACTTTAAAAGTTAATTAATATATTTAAAGTACGTAATTTCAATTTTGTTTGTACTATCTTATTTTTGTTTATCTTAATTTTTGCAATATCTTATTTTAGAATGTTGATCTTAATAAACATATTTCTTATTCATTATCCCTAGATTTACATCTTCGTCTATTTCAATTTTTGTACCAACTATAAGAACGTGAGTAGTTTAGATATTTAAAGTATGTAATTTCAATTTTTATCATAACACCACCAAATATTGTCAAGTTTAGATATTTATATGACTAAAAGACATTTTAATCCAAAAATATATTCAAATTGCTCACCATTTAATTTATAGCAATTGTATTAGTTTGACTAATTTATACCCCTTTATTATTTTGAGACTTTGCTTTGATATATACTCCTTTAGTCTTTCGATACTTTGCTTTGATAATTATTATTGTAACTTAATTTGTTCTCATGTCTCGAGTGCTTATTTTGTTATGTGAACTAATTATTTGAAGTTGATATGATGAAGATCGAGACTTAACTATGAAAAACTAATGACATGAAATAATCTTCTAAATAGATTATGCTGTAGTAATTAAATATAAATATTAAGTTATAGTTCAGATCGAAAAATAAATTCATGTGGATATTAGAATTTCGATAGAACCATTATTTTGCAATCCTTTATAGTAAATGAAAATAAAATTCATTAATATTTTAGTTGTTTGAAATAATTATGTTTTATCCGTGCATAGCACGGGGTGTAGGCTAGTATGTATACATATATAAATAGATATGGATGAATTCACCTCTTAATTATGTGCCGCTCAAATCCACATTATTACCTTTACTATACATCATAAGCATACTTAAGGCTAAAAAGGAAAAAGAAAAAGTAAAATTGGACCAATAAATGTTTATTGGAGTAATTATGGTTAAAATTGTCAAAGGTAGTCATGGTATTTTTGCCAATACTTCTTATACGCGTATACCCTAATTTGGTTTTACTGATAGGTGACTGCCGCAACAGTCTTCAACCACTGGATACCAACCACTACTCAAGTCTATAAATTATCGCAAGAAATAGGGGTAGGATATCAATAAAAAAATCCTTCCCCCATTCATCAACAACCACATTCATAAACTTCTTTATATCCAATCTATAGAAATCATAAGAAAAAGGCGAATTCCTTACGAAACGCCAAATCCAGCTCCATTGTTGTTAAGAGTAAAAATATTTCTTATTTCCTTAAAGCTCTCTCTTCTAATTCGAATCTAGTAAGCCCTCTTCTACTCTTATTTCTTTATTGAGTCTACCCCCACATTATTATCGCATATACTTAAGCTCTTAGTTTTCCATCATGACTCTCCCCTTCACATTGACCATCTTATCTATTTCATATTTAAAATCACATATTCTTATATCTTCGTATAGATATCATAATTGTCTAATATTTGGTATAAACGGTTTAAAGTATAATGTGTTGAACATGGAACAACTATGTGATAATGGAGAGACTGAGGATGACGATGATGGTGAATCGCAAGACGAGAGTTTGGTATGGGTGGAATTGGAAAAAAATAATTTGCCACTAAATTCTAGTAGCCACAAGGATTGTTTTCGAAATTGTATATATCTCTAAATCATTAGTGCTTATCCCAATATTGGAGATAATAGATATGCATGTGGCTTGAAATAGAATATTACATGTTGGATCTGGTGTGAGGCAAAGTCAGGAGCCATCCTTGGTGGCCAGAGCATAGGCATGTCAAGGGTCGAGTCCTTACCCAGATCCAACCATGGAATTGAGTACGTGGATCTGGGTTCGAACTCAAACCCGGGTCTAAATCCAAACAAGGATCCGAATCCAAACCCGGACCTGGACCCATATTCAAACTCGGACATGAACCCGACCCTAGACTAGATCCAAATATGTACCAAAAATCAGGATCCGAACTGGGAGATGGATCCAGATATGGACCCAAACACGGATCCAGTAATGCAAAAGGATTTGCTCATGCTGTAGATTGTGCTTTGGATGAAGTTTCCAAACGAGTTGAGTTCGAGCTGTCATGTTCTTGCTTCTATTAGGAACCCAACTTGTCTCAAATGAAGAATCAAGCAGAAGAAATGGCGGTTGATGAGGGGTTGGAGACAAAGGAAAAATCTATGTATGTCTTTTTTATGACCTTAAATTTATACATTGTGCTGAAGAGTTTGCATAGAGATGAAAGATAGCAGCTGACTTATTGTTTCATTTTAATGTGGTGCTTAAAAGCGTAGATACATTATATTTTTCTGTTTATTAGACCAAACATGGGATTTTATGGTGGATTTAATTATAAACATCTTTAAGCATAAATTTGTTAAATCTAGTACAAGTTAAAGCAAAATGTATTTGAAAGTGTTTTTATGTTTGGTTTATGCGGAAGAAAAATGATAATAAATATGGATTTTGTCATAACAATGATTTAATTTACAAATTCATTATTGACAAGAAATGTTCAAAAAAATTATTGTCACTACTAGTTACATACCTAATATATATCTACAATCTTTTCACTATGATTTATGCACTATTTATCGAATACTTCTCTAGAATTGATTGTCAAGAAAATAATTTCACTAGATAAAAATAAAATAATAATTATTGTATTAATTTTGGGACCCTTTGTCATCACAAATATATACTTTTCTAAAAATGTTCTTCCTTTATAGTTATAAAAATATTGATAAGATATTTTTCCAACACATTTAATTATAAATAAAATGAAAAATTTACTTTTTCTCTTTTGACTAAGTCGTCGATCATAATTATATTTTTATTAATCTGAAATTTTAAGAACTTTATACGGAAGCTTAAAACAACATTTACATTTATAGTGAGTATTATTACCTTCTAGGGTTTATTATCTTGGGTTTTTTTCGGTTAATTTCAAACTTGAAATTATTCATTTATTTTTCCTTCTTACTTTTGTTTATGCTCTCCATAACCCTATAAAATATTTCGCTTCTTTTTTGATAAATATTATTAAATAATAAAACTAAAGTCCAAGCAAGACGCATAGCGAAAACCTTAACAAGATTTCTGAAATAGGGCAATGCATTGACAGTGGAAACTACTTTGCAGCACATATTAAGCTATAGTCCCAATTTAATCAGAGAGAAGTCAAATTATTTAACAAAATAAGTATAATACAACCGTTCTGTCACCTTCAACGATATTATGATTAATTTAACAACTATTTACCACATTTAACTGTATTTTCACAAGCTTAAGCTAAAAAAACTGTGTAGTTATGAACAACAATGAAATACGATCTCGAATGGTTTACTTAACAAACCTAAATTATCCAAGAACAAGTACACAATACATTTATCTTTTATAAAACAACAATGTTACACAAATAACTAATTACATAACATATAATTACACACTTAGATTGTGATGTTTAAGTGTGACGAAATCGGATCTGGATTAAATTTTTCCAGATAACTAACTTAGTTACATTGAGCTAAAAAGACCAACCAACCTTTTACAACTTCTAGACAAACTGAGTGCCTAAACTATTAACCTTAACAAACATCCCACATTTTTGTACATAGCATTTATTACACAGGACAAGAACAATACAAAAGACATTCGAAGAATCTAGAGGTGAGTGCTACCTACTAGCGAAAGAAGAAACGTCCTGTAGTGGCTTGATGTTTCTGAATAAATGGCGTCATTCAGAGTCTTTCCATAATTCTTTTGGTATTCTGCTTTTATATACTGCATATCGATCTCAGATCTCGTCACTATAACTCTTGTAAGTGTACTATCATCAGTTCCTATGCCCTTCATTGCCTTGTGCAGCACCTTTACATATTTATTATGATGCAGCAAAAGTTGAATTCAGAGTAAGTACACATTAAACGAGGTCAATTGCAGTATACACCATTTTGTTAATAAAAATGTAGCTAACTAAACCCTAGCACATGTTAAAATCATATGAAATACTCAATTATCCATCTATATGTAATATACTACAATTTAATATTTCATAAAATTGAGTGGGGAGAAAACAATTAGATAAAATTATGACTTCAGTCAGAAGAAATAACAAGTGATACTTTTAACTTTTTAGCGTTAAAATAACATATAACACATTATTATGCATTGACACCATAATATGGACATGTAAAAGTCATTTTACAAGAAAAAAATGAATCATTGATCGCGATTAATCACAATTACATGACTTTTAACAAATATGAGGTCTTTTTGCTATATTTTTATAAACACAACAGATATAAGTTAATTAGTACAACATAAAGGTGTCTTTGCCAATTAGATATATACAGGGTAGA
The DNA here is from genome assembly GCA_030819805.1 of Penstemon newberryi var. newberryi. NCBI lineage: Eukaryota > Viridiplantae > Streptophyta > Magnoliopsida > Lamiales > Plantaginaceae > Penstemon > Penstemon newberryi. The sequence goes on along the minus strand of JAUALY010000001.1, from coordinate 73,731,252 downwards.
ACTTTTCAAATAACCCACATTTAAGTTTGACTCACAATGACAATACAATGTACACCCGTTGCTCCAATAGATGTGGTGAATTATGAATTTGATAAACCATAATAGTTTTAAGTAACCTAAAAACAAACCAATTTTGCTCATCCATATTATCAAGAGGTTAGTTTACCTTGGCAAAGTACTTCCCGGGGTTTTCTGCACACCGTAAAATAGTCAAAAGCGCAAACTCAAAGATCCCAGAGGTTTCTTTTTTTATGGCCTGTACAAATATGATTATTGAGCTAACCGAGAGAAAAGCATAATCAAGTGGTACTTTTTGTAAGGCAAAAGCTCACCTTTTCTAGAGAGTTACCATACATGTTATGATAAGCATAAGCAACTGCGGCCAAATGTGCACGGCTCTTTTCAGAGAAAATGCGTATGAAAGTCATCTCATCAGTCCCTAGCTTCCTTTCACCAGCTTTATAGAGAGATTTAGCATCGTATTCTGCTAATGCCCTGTCCGCTTCCGGACCTTCATAGCGTATTTTACTAACGTAGGCGAGCAACAACTGCAAATGGAATATATGTCAATGTACATTTAAACAGCGTAATTGTTGTAGTCTATCAATTTTTAATGAGTCCAAGTAATTATTTTCCTTACCTATTGTACATTTCTATTGTGCATAAACTGAATATGAGACAGTGTTTTATTTCGCATAGCGGTTATGAGGAATTTTTGTTGTTTCACTAATATAATTGAATAATCAATTACTAGAATTTATTGCGCCTTTTCTCTTCAATAAAATCACTAAATCCATCTTTCGATATAATATGCATATTTCTAGTCTGTTGTGGCATGCTCGAGCGCAGAGGCAGAGTTTCAAACCACAGCGCACATGGAATGATAACTATTGTTTAGGCAGCAGATTTCTAAGTCTGGAAAATACCTATTAATTTTTTCTCTAGTCACCTTGTAATTTCTTTATATATCCGGATGTACTATTTTTGTGAAATATATACAAGGTTAAGTCCCTTCTCGGAGAACAAACCAGAATAATTTAGATTACAACAAGGAAATGAGCATGATGCCTATCAAACTCGAGGAACCACGTAAGAACAAACTCCCACGACACATGGCTCCTGCCAAACTACGGCAATTTCAGGAATATAACCAAATCTCCTATATAGGGAAACACGACACTAATAATCAAACTGGTATTGGAATGAGTAGAATATACTCCAACAAAATAATCAGGCTATTCTTCAAAATGATGAGCTCTTCATTTACTAATATGATAAATATTTACACGATATTGAGAGATTAATGCATTCGAAAACATTTCCCTATTGTGTATGTTCATATAGAAGCACTCACGTGCATACAGAGAGAGAGAGAGAGAGAGAGAGAGAGAGAGAGAGAGGACACCTCTTTGAGATCACCAGATGCTTGACGTTGAATGTCATGCTCAAGGTAAGCATGAAACCTAGCATGGTAGATTTGTTTCAATTGTTGTATCTGTGTTGAAGTACGAGAACATAGTACTTCAGTAGCAGCTTTTAGATTAATAATGTCCCCAGCCAAAGCTTGCCGTACTATGGTAGCATCTCTTCCAGCAGGATCAGACATCCACATTAAAAGTGCCCGCTGCTTACACCATTTTGAAGTAACAAATATTATGAAAAAATTCTTTACAAGTAGCTGACTCAATTTTCAATTAAATATCAAGAAAACATCTTACATTGGAGTAAGCTATAGTGAGATGTTCCAGTTTAAAAAAAGAAAAAGATTACGCAACAAGAAAATTGAACATATATTTTGAAGTTTGGACATATGACTAAGACAAATAAAATAAAAGTTGGGACTGATTCTCCATAGTACCTCGATATCACCTCTAAGTTCTTTAGCCAGGCGTTTACTAAGATCTTCAGAATACATAGCTTTGTACTCATGCTCAATAAGAGCACGCTGTGTTGCATCCCTATGTGCAAGGATTTTAATAACTGCGGCAGTGTCACACCCAAAACCTGATAAATAAAACTAATACTTAGAGATAATAAAAAGTGTTAATGATTCAGAATTTCAAATCGACAATATACAAATTTAAAAATGCCCACCAGTTGTAAGATTTTGTTAAAGTTAGAAGAAATTAATATAAAAAACATTTTCATGAAATCTAACTTGAAGGTACATATTTTTTTTTAGGTCCTCATACAATACTACTAACTGTAATTTCAGCAATAAGTTGATTTATATATTTTCCACATGAATTAAACAACATATGTGAAGTTATTTAATCTTATATTTTTAGAAGTAATATTTTCCTTTTTCCCCTTACAGCAGAATCTTATCTACCATGTTGACTTTTCCTTTTCCAGCAAAGTTTTTTCTCTCATATAGTCATATCTTGTGATCTCTGTTAGTTTGGCAAGAGCCAACCAATCACATGACATGTAAAAGTACACGATTAGCTTTTGAATTCGGCTAAAGTTTGATCAATAATTTCTCAGCAAAATTTCTGGTTTTTCCTATAAGTAACACACGGAAAAAAAAAAAAAAAAAAAAAAAAAAAAAAAAAAAAACTAGCGGAAATCGATGCAAGCAAGCAGCAAATAAATTAAGCAATTTTGTAAAAAGGAGCTGATTTTCAAGTAGAGAAGACGATTACGAACGATTCACAATTTAGGTATACGATGAATTATAAAGTAATAAAAAATTTCTAGAAAAAATTAAGAACCAGTTGTGATTCATACCCTTAAAAGCACGATAAAGTTGCATAGCATCATCCCTAGGCGAAGTTAACATGGGCGGAACAGTCAGTGTCGCCATTTTCTCTGATAATTTCTTTCTCTCAATTTTACACAATTAGTATATTTAATGGCAGAAGATATTGAATTTACAGTATTTGATTGCACACTTCGCCTGTGTGCATTATATATTATATATACTCTCTATAATTTTTGTTTTTATTAAATAAATAAATCCACCGCGTGGCAGGTGGATTTGGTAAAGAAAACGATTTACCGATAACCAATCACGGGGGTTGTCTTAATAACACGTTGCATATTGTAGGGCCTCAGTCACTATGTAATTCTTATTCAAATCGGGTTCGGTCAGGGGCGGACCTAGACCACTTTTGTTTGGGGGCCGAAGATTTTTTAGGTATCAAACTCGATATTTTGATAAAGTAATTAAAAAAAAAGGAAATTATGATAAATTAATACTATAATTTTATCCAACAAAAGGTGAAAAAATATAAATACTAGAATTTTTTTAAGAGTACGAATTCTTAAACTGAAATATAAAATGTTCAAAATGCAATTCAGCTAGACAAAAAACAAATAAATGTTGCTTAGACAAGACATGAAAATACGGTTAATTTTTTATTATCATACATTAAAAATAGTATTGTAAAATTGTGCATAACACAAAAGTTATGCTACAATTATAAATAATGCATATCAAATTCATTAATAAATAATTAATATCATGTTAATAATAATTTAAATGTGTTAATAGTTATAATCTCCCACGTTGAAATCACGTGTTTGACAATATAATCTATCTAAATAGAATCGAATTCCATAAAAAATTATACAAAGAAAATTATTAGGACATTTCGTAAATAGACATTTGATGAAGGACACTTTTAGATGTTGATGATAAATAGGAAATTAAACTGAAATTGGATGAAAATGAAGAGAAAAATATACCAATTGGGCCAAAGGCTATTTTAAGTTAATTTACACATACATAGAGATGTAATAAAATTTTGATAAATAGGAAATTGACATTGAAGGAAAAATAATTGAAAGAGCAACTCAGGATTCAAACTGCGGACTTTGCCAAAGTTTTGAAGTTACATTACCACTGGTCCAAAGACATTTTTATGTTCACATATACATATGTAAGTAGATAATGTATTTTTTTCTGGGGGGACCATGGCCCCCCCCAGTCCCCACTATGGTCCGCCCCTGGGTTCGGTCGAATCCAAAGTAATTATATAACAATTGTAAGTAATACACTATTGAATTGAATGAAACTCCGAGGAGAGTGACCAATCATAAAGCAAATACAATATACGTTGGATGGGTTTGGTCAAGTCAAGTCTGGACAAGAATTTTCTAGTAAAATTACAAAAGGGTAAATACAAATTTTCCCTTATAGTATGAGGAAACTACCAGTTGCCCATTATATAATGTATCATTTGTAACACTTATTCCTATGATATAATGTTGGTTTTTTTATTCCAAAACTACTCATGTGCCTTTTATAACCAATTTTTTTTCCATTAATTGTTTAATATTTCATCCACCAAAAAACATTATGTCTCAATTTCTACATTTCTTTTGTTTCATTCCGATTTATTGTCTCGTTGGTAAAATGTCAATTAGACAATGGTGGGGGGAGGGGGATGTTTAGTTTCGAGTCCTTATTACAACATTTCACAGAAGGATAAGGTGATTGGCATATGTCATCAAGTAAGGTTAAATAGATATTTTTTGTATTAAAATGAAATATCATTCAAGATTTTAAGCGCGTGTGCAGCACCCCATCGAGGAGGAAAGAGGTAAAAGACTAATTATTATTTTTTATAGAGGATAATATGTTTATTTCTATATTACTGGGAGTTGAATTATTCATTATACATCTATTGAGATATAAACCAATTTTTTTTTTTTTTTATCATAGATAGAAACAGTTAAATATCTGAAATGAGGAAATCCGACTAAATTCAATCGATTAAAATAGAATAAATGTGGATGGGTTTTGGCTCGATCTCGCGAGTCGAGCCAAAACCCTTTCAAATGAGTTTTCGCCAAATCAATTAAAACCATCAAAAATCTATTAAAAAACTCACACCCAAACTCTTCAATTCTATAAAACATTGATTTGACACCTACCACCTACTTTTTCCCTCAAATCTAATTAAAAATACATTGATTTGACACTTACCATCTATTTTTTCCCCTAAACCCGAACTTTCAAACTCAATGCAAGTGGGCTTTCAACTTATTCAAACCACAAAACCCAACAGTCAAAACTCATTCAAATGAGGTCTCAAAAGTTTCATCGAAACCACTCAAACCATTTTTTTTAAATCAAAATTCGCGAAATCGGGTCAAAACCCATCCAAATAGACCCTAAAATACTAATCCTAACATTCTTGGTCTGATGCGTTGACGTCTTCCAAGAATTTCTAATTGCATGTAATTTATTAGTAAGAAAGCGTGTGGGCTATAACCACCCGACAATTCATTTTATAGCAATTAATTAACAGCAATAAAAATAAGGAACCTCGTACGCGTTGCAAATTTTCGTAAAATTGTACGTGTGTGAAGCGTGTTTAAAACAATTTAGGATAATTACGAATACCCCTTACGTAAGACTTAATTACAAAAAAATTTCTCATGTATTGGGTATTACAAAAATTTCCCCGAGGTTTGTTACCATCTTAAAATTAACCCCTTACCACTGAAAAGTTTCAACTTTGCCCCTAGGGGTTATTTGTAATATTTGTAATATCTTAAAAAAATTAAAGTTTGGGTACTAATTGTAATATCTATTGATAATTATATATTTATCACCAAAAATTGAAAAAAGTGTATAATTGCACATAAGTTTCCGAAAATGTTAAAAGAACCTTATTTTTATATATTTATTAGCAAAATAATTTTTATAATAATAAACTAAACAAAATTTCATAAATAAAAGAATTGTATTTACACATTTAATTTAATTAATTATTTTTATAGTGTATTAATAAATTTATTATTTTAAAAAATAACAAGAAAATTTAAAAATTCAATATCATTTTTTAATTTACTTTTCATGTTTATAACAATCAAATTTATTAAATCATTATTATAACATAAAAATAATTATTCAATTAAATGTGTAAGTAACTTTTTTTATATTTATTAAATATAATTAATAAAATTTTGTTTAATTTTTATAATAAAAATTAAATTGTTAATGAATATGTAAGATTTGAAACTTATGGATAATTATACAATTTTATCAATTTTTTGGTGGTAATTATATAATTATCAAGTTTATAATTTATATGATATTACAATTAGAACCCAAGTTTTTTTTTTTAAAAGATATTACAAACATTACAAATAATCACATGCATAAAACTTTTCAGGAGTAAGGGGTCAATTGTTAGATGGTAACAAATTGCAGGGGGATTTTCGTAATACCCAATACATGAGAGGGATTTTCGTAATTAAGCCTTATATCAGGGGCTATTCGTAATTTACCCAATAATTTATGTTGATTTGAAGTCTTACTCGAAGAGTGATTCAATTGCTAAGTTTTCACTACCAAACGGCCCCTAAGTGTAAAGGGGGGATCTTCTTTTTCACTACTTTGGTTATAAATTTAGAAGGGTTTTTCTATGGTTAGTACCACTTGTGCTAAGTATTCATTAGGTCCCTCTTTAATTATCGTTGGATCTTATTTATTTTCTAATTTACCATTCATTTTTTTTAAGGGTGACATGTGCTCTAGGTTATTGTACTACATAAATTTAATCTCTTTTCTTAAGTGTTCACAAGTAATTAAATCTTATTGCAAAGTTGATCTCATTACTTATGTTGACTAACAATTTTACCCCATAATTTTCAACTTATCAAAATAGTCTCACATCTTCAAATTTATTGACGATTTTAGTCCACATTGTTGCCAAATTTAAAAATTGACTCGAATAAGACCACGTGCAGACCAATTTGAAGATTTTATTTATTATATTTACATATCTAATTTGATTTATAAATAACATTAATAAATTAAATAATATTTGAACATAAATCTAAAGAAAAATTAAGATTCTTGACTGATTTAACCCATTTTTCACTAATTTATCGATTTAAGTTGTTTTTTACCGATTTACCCTATTTTTTCACCGTTTTCACCCGTTTTCCTACTAATTTCATCGATTTTAAACCATTCGCGACCGATTTAACTCATTTCTTCACAGTTTGCATCAATTTTTTCACTAATTTCATCGATTTATACTGTTTTTGACTGATTTAACTCGTCTTCTAACTTATTTCATTGATTTAAATTATTTTTGACCGATTTAGCCCATTTTCACCGTTTAATTTCATTTTCCCACTAATTTCATCGATTTAAACCATTTTTGACCGATTTAACTTTAATTCTTCATCGTTTGCATCGATTGTTTTCACTAATTTCATCGATTTGAACGGTTTTTGACTGAGTTAACCCCTTTTTTCACAAATTTCATCGATTTGAACCGTTTTTTTATCGATTAACCCATTTTTCATTAATTGCATCGATCTAAATTATTTTTGACCGATTAAACCCATTTTTCACCTTTTTCCACAAATTTCATCGATTTTATACATTTTTGACAGATCTAACTCATTTCTTTACCGTTTGCATCGATTTTTTTTCACTAATTTCATTGATTTGAATGGTTTTTGATTGATTTAACTCATTTTTTTCACTAATTTCATCGATTTGAACGATTTTTTACTGTATTAACCAATTTTTTCACTAATTTATCGATTTAAATTGTTTTTTTAACCGATTTAACCCATTTTTTTCACCATTTTATAGTGAAAAAATAGGTTATATCGGTAAAAAATAATATAAATTGATGGTGAAAAAATGGATTAAATTGGTAAAAAATAATTTAAATCGATAAATTAGTGGAAAATGGGTTAAATTGGTCAAAAACCGTTCAAATCGATGAAATTAGTGAAAAATGGGTTAAATTGGTAAAAAAAACGTTCAAAACGATGAAATTAGTGAAAAAACGATTCAAACGGTGAAGAAATGAATTAAATTGGTCAAAAATGGTTTAAATTTGATGAAATTAGTGGAAAAGTGGGCGAAAACGGTGAAAAAGGGGCTAAATCGGTAAATAATAATAATTTAAATCGATGAAATAAGTAAATAAGCTGGTTAAATCGGTCAAAAACTGTTTAAATCGATGAAATTGATGAAAAAATTGATGCCAACGGTGAAGAAATAAGTTAAATCGGGTGAAGGTGGGCTGGGGTAGGTTTTTTAGTTTTTTTTAATTATAATTATAATTATTTATTTTATTATTTTAATAAATATTAAATAATTTTTAATTATATAATTTATTATTTTAATAAATATTAAATAAATTAATACTGTTATATAAATTTTAGATTTGAAAAGAATATGTTTACTTAATTTTTTAAAATTTATGTTAAATATTATTTATAAATCAAATTAGTTATGTAAATATAATATGTAAATTTTTTAAATTGCCCTGCACATGGCTTTATTCGAATCTAATTTGAAATTTAGCAACAATGTGGCATAAAATCGTTAGTAAATTTAAAGATGTGGGGCTATTTTAGTAACTTGAAATGTTACGGGGTAAAATTGTCAGTCAACATAAGTAATGGCATCAACTATGCAATAAGACTTAATTGCAACGTCACCACTTAAAGGTGATTTTTAACGGCGGTACCAAATGTGAGCGAATTTGTGAAATTATGGTAGAAAATGTGTTGGCCTTGATTTTTTTGGTACCAAAAGTGAAAATTGACATATAGGTACCAAAAAATGCAATTATCTCTTTAGTAAAATTATTTTTAAATCATTACCTTTTCAGAAGGTAACAGGTCAAATTTACTGAATTTTAAACGGGACCTAATAAGAATTAACACAAACTGGAACTAACCACAGAAAACCCGTATTTGGAATTGATCTAGATTAGTGCAGAATATAACAATATATCGTAAATTGACAATTAATGTAGATATTTTTTCTAATGGTTCAGAAATAGATGTAGTTAACATATTTGATATTAATTGATACTTAAGTCAGATTCCTGGAGAAACACAAAATAAAATATAAAAAGGGTATGAAAGTTTTTTGAAAATTAATCAATATATTTTAAATTTAGTTCAAATCTTATATTAATGTTCAGAACAAAACTAAAAGTCATAATTAAAAAATAAATAAATAAAATAGTAGCACATTCGATTAATTTATTACTCAATCTTCACATATCAACTTTATTGAATAGTATTATAGGAAAATATCTTCAATAGAATTCGGTTTGTCCAAAAATTTCTCATTACAGCAACACAAAATAAAACAATTCATCCAAACACACCCCTCAGCTGCGATATGATCTGAAATATTGACACCTGGCAATATATTTAATTACTATTTTCTCCAAGCAACAACATTCATGCAGCCACACTACTGTTCCCATTTCTCCCCAATCCATCTGCAATGGAGAAACCCTCGGACGTCACCTTTATTTTAGTATTATCGATTAGCCTTTATTTATTGACAATAATTAGAGGTGTTCAATCGGACGCCTCCGATCATCGCTACCACGCCGGCGACCCTGTCCCTCTTTACGCCAACAAAGTTGGTCCGTTTCATAATCCTAGGTATTTTGCGATCAATTTAGTCGTTATTTGATTTTTCCTTTAATATTGCAATGGAGTAATGTTGTTGCTGATTTTTTCTTTGATTTGATGGAAAGTTGTGTACTGATTGTGAGTTATTGTTTAGGTATGTATTTACTGAACGATTTAATGCGACATTGCTATTTTGATTTTATCTTATCTGATGATTGCTTAATATAGAGTAGGATGCATTATTAAGTGATATGCAGGGGTTCGGTGTAATGAATCTGATCATGTGATGATTGAATTGAATGCTCGTTTCAGTGAATATGCTATGTGACTGTGAGTATAATTTTGTTGTGATTATTATGACGCGATAAGCAGTGATTGGTGAAATTTTGGTGACGGTATGACGTTGATAGCAGTGCTTTTAGTGGAATTGTTGTTTAGAGAAAAAGAGTTTTTTTTTTTTTTTTTTTGTACATTTAGATTATATCCATTTGATGTATATATTGGTCATGTCTAATGTCGATTAATAGTTGATTATTAGCTGAAGCGGTTTCTTGTTTTACAGTGAAACTTACAGATATTACGACCTGCCGTTCTGTTTACCAGGTATTCCTAATTCATCTCAGGCTTTTGGGGTTTCTACACTTTAATGGAGACTTAGTTTCTTGATTACCAACATCAAAGCTAGGCAGCTATTTCATGGCTTAAACAACACTGACTAAGATTATTTAGAAAGCATGTATATAATGTTAGAGCTTATGTGAAACCATATGTTGTACCATATATAAAGCTATAGTTTACAAATTCATTGTTGGATTACCAAATATCCAGAGTGTATTTCAGATAAATGGAACACATGCGCATATTAAATTTCAGAAATGTTCTTTCAAGCTAACTCTTGTTTTTGTAATGTGTAAGCTGTATTTAACCATGTTTAGTTTCAGTACTGCATCACAAGTTTCGTTCACTAGAATATTATCGATATAGGCAGAGAGCTCAGGTTCAAATTAATTGCACCTTTGGTATTTATGTTTTTGGATATACGATAATGCTTTGAGTTAATTGTTGTCATAAGATGTTTCCTTTCATTAAGGATATATATATATATATATATATATATATCACATTTGAAATCAGATTTTTGTTCTTAATAAAGTTCAAACTGTACATTTTATGTTATCTATCTTGGATATATATATATATATATATCACATTTGAAATCAGATTTTTGTTCTTAATAAAGTTCAAACTGTACATTTTATGTTATCTATCTTGAAAATAAGGATCTAAGACCTGATTATATCATTTTGACTCCCGAGTTGTTTCTCTAGACTAAATTTTCATTCACTGTTTGAACAACTAAGTAATATTGGTTGAAATATTTCTATATTAAAACATTCGCAGAAAAATTGAAAGAGAAGACGGAAGCTTTAGGAGAGGTACTGAATGGGGACCGCCTCGTTAGCGGTCCATACCCGCTTGATTTCTTGGTGGATAGAGAGTCTGAAGTTCTCTGCAGAAAGAAACTCTCAAAGCAGGAAGTTGCTCAGTTCCGAAAAGCACTCGACAAAGATTATTACTTCCAAATGTACTATGATGATTTACCTATTTGGGGACTCATTGGAAGGGTAAACAGAGAAGAAAAAGCTGATCCTAGCGATTATAGATACTACCTTTATCAGCACATCCAATTCGACATCCTATATAATAAAGATCGTGTCATTGAGATTAATTCTATGATGGATCCACATTCAGTTTTGGACTTGACAGAGAACAAAGAAGTTGATGCAGAGTTCAGTTATACCGTGAAATGGAAAGAAACAGACATCCCTTTTGAAAAGAGAATGGATAAATTCTCTCAGAGTTCTTTCCCTCATCATTTGGAGATTCACTGGTTTTCAATTATCAATTCATGTGTTACGGTTCTTCTCTTGACTGGTTTTCTTGCCACGATTTTGATGCGAGTCCTTAAAAATGATTTTATCAAGTAATTAATCCACCATGTCTTTCCATTTAATTTGTCCACTTAGATGTTTTGTTTATCTCATTTTTACCCTTTTAAAGGTACACACACGATGAAGAGTCATCAATGGATGACCAAGAAGAGACGGGGTGGAAATACATACATGGTGATGTATTTCGATTCCCGAAAAACAAGTCTTTATTTTCTGCTGCAATTGGTTCTGGCACCCAGCTCTTTACCCTGTAGGTGATCATATTATAATCTCTTAGTAAATCAAATTCTTGATTTGTTTACGTCGCTATATAGTAACTGGTTAACCTGTCTTTACTCGTGTCTGCAGTACAGTGTTTATTTTCATTCTTGCAATTGTCGGAGTATTCTATCCATATAATCGAGGAGCTCTATTTACCGCTTTGCTAGTTATATATGTACTCACTTCTGGTATTGCTGGCTATACATCAACTTCCTTTTATTTCCAACTTGAAGGGAAAAATTGGGTAAGCTATATAAGCTTTTGAAGTAATAAATTTTTCAAAGTAAAGCCACAAAGCTAAATAATCCCAATTTTCCATTGACAGGTGAGGAATTTGTTATTAACAGGATCCCTTTTCTGTGGACCTTTACTTGTCGCATTTTGTTTCCTTAATTCGGTTGCAATAGCTTACAATTCAACTGCTGCTCTTCCATTCGGCACCATTGTGGTTATAATCCTAATATGGACTTTAATCACGTTCCCGTTGCTTGTATTGGGTGGAATTGCTGGAAAAAATAGCAAAATTGAGTTCCAGGCTCCGTGTCGAACTACAAAGTATCCAAGAGAGATTCCGGAGCTGCCCTGGTATCGAAGTACAGTCCCTCAAATGGCAATGGCTGGATTCTTGCCTTTCAGTGCTATTTATGTTGAGCTTTACTACATATTTGCGAGTGTATGGGGTCACAAGATTTACACAATTTACAGCATCCTGTTTATTGTGTTCATTATTCTGCTCATTGTGACTGCTTTCATTACTGTCGCATTGATATATTTCCAGCTCACTTCAGAAGATCATGAATGGTGGTGGAGGTATGTTATTTCTTCCCTCGTATCAGAAAACAATAACTGTCATTTATTCAGATTAAAAGCAAAACATTCTTAATTATATGTCGTTTATTTTGGGCACATTGTTGACTAATTGAGGTGACTCTTTGTCCACAGGTCTTTCCTATGTGGTGGATCAACTGGTATTTTTATATATGGCTACTGTTTGTACTACTATTATGCAAGATCAGATATGTCTGGTTTCATGCAAATCTCTTTCTTCTTTGGCTATATGGCTTGCATCTGCTATGGATTCTTTCTCATGCTAGGTACTGTTGGATTTCGTGCGGCATTGCTCTTTGTTCGCCATATTTATCGATCCATCAAGTGTGAATAATCAAGTTTTTTTTTCCCCCCCTTTTAGTTTTTCTCAGAAATTTTGAATCATAACCAATTCCTTAATTATACTACACGCATGATGCAATTATGCACTTGAGATTTATATATCTAACATTATTTAATCTAGTTTTCTTACTTTGGCTCCTGAAGATTCTGCTTATGTATTAGACATACCACATAATCCAATCACACTTGATATACCATATCCTGTTACACAATGGGGCACGTCCAGGGCCGGCCCGACGGTCGACCCCGTAAATTCAATCGGAGGATCCATTTTTCGGATAATTTACCACCTAAAAATACTCCATTATTAATCATTTAGAGTCTATTTGACTTGGGCTTCATAAATTTTGGATGAGTTCAATTGAACAAGCTTAACACTTTTCCTTGAGTGCATGTCCAATTCTATTATGTTGTAGAAACTTCATACAATCAATATTTTATTAGGATTATTTGGACCAAGTTTTAATAAAAGTTGACATTTACAATTTGAGATATAGTAAATTTTATGTATGTGAGGAGGTTGACTGTTTCTGGGACTAAAAGAACTACTTATATCAGTCCGAGATGAAAATGCAAAAAAGAAAAGTTGGAATAAAATTTTATTGGGATTTATTATATGTCGGAGTTTATTTTATCGTAATAAAATTGAAACGGATAAAAGGATGGCATGCGACATATATATATAAATTAAATAAATATATTAAAGCATTAAATAGTACTCTATTGATTTTATTGGGGTAATCGCCAATCATTTTGGCTTACCCAAAATCTTGTTAGTGGGATATGATCTGAATGTCCAAAACACAGGCGTGCCAAAGCCAATATTAGGTCTTCATTTTCAACGCATAAGTGCAAATGCCCCACACCAACACACATATTAATTAAGGGGTAAAGAAAATTAAAAAAAAAAAAAAAAATTAGACCTTCATTTTCAAAGTTCAATTATTGGACAAGTACGTACATATAATTTTTGATTTGTTCAAATCATTTTGCTTCAAGGAATTTTGACTGATTTATATGTATAAAAGTTACCATTGGACTCACCCAATTATTGACTGCTAGCTACCCTTTTGATATCCTTTTAGAATGTGTAATTATGTAACTTCAATTTATTAGTATTAATTAATTACATGCATGTCAAATCTACATTAATATAGGCTTTACCTTTTATTTTCAGGCTATTTGCCAAAAGTAAAAAACTTGTAGTTTTAATAAATTAATTTGAAATAATGTTAGCAGTCCATATAATTACTTCTAAATTTAATTTAGTAGCGTTAAGATATTAATTTCACTATTTAAAAAAGAATAGGCTCGAACTGGAATTGTGACAACAACGTACGTAATATGTCAGAAATTAATATAATTACAAAACTTAAATAACCTTATTTAATTTCCAACAAAATCAGAGGATTTTCCAGGACCACAACAGAATACGTGAAAACATCATGTGGATTTGGATCTAGGATTTGTTGAAAGAGAGGAGACAGTTAGAAATGTAATCGTTTTTAATATTATAAAAATATTGTACAAAATTATGGGTCTGTGACCAGTTCAAAAGCTAGGTTGAACTTTAATTTAAATCAAATTTAAAGAAAAAAGAAAAAAAGAATAATAATTATTTTAATAAAGTTAATTATAAGCAGGCTGGTGAGCATGAAATAGTTGCTGAAAATGGGAGCATCATTATACCCTAAGCCTTTAACCACACTTGCAGGATTCATTGATGTTTTTCTCTTGGTGGGCCTAATTGATAAAACAATTCTATTATTGACTAAATTAAAGCATCTCAAAAATTTCAATTATTATCTTTTCTCGACATTTAGGTCTACATCATCAGACCGATTTGTTAACATTATCAATTTATTATTTCTTTTTAGATTGGTCACTAGTCTATCACCTTTAATAAAGAGTATGTGGTTTATAAGTCGAAAGTACTTCCATTTTAAGAAATTAATAATATAACATTTTTTCTTTAAATTTTCATCATTAATTTTTCTATTGTTAGCTTTGTTATCTTCTCATTTCATAGATTTTAAATGTAATATTGGAAGATCTTAAAGAAATTTGGAAATTTTTAGTTTTTGTTTAGGGGTGTAAACAAGTTGAGTTGTGTTAAATGACACATTGTTTAAGTTTGTTTTGACTTTTGTGTCGAGCTTAAAATTGTGAGATATTTTTCTTTATTATTTAACGAATTCAGCTCAAATGAGCGTTTATTGAACGAGCCTGAATCGAGTACACCGGGTAGCTTGAAATTTTTACATATATTTTGTTAATATTTAGCTTATCGAGTCAAGCTTAAAAAATTATCAAACAAAAGATAACGTTTGAGCTTATTTGATTGCAAGTATGACAAGCCGAGCTCAAATTGAATTTTGTTGAATGAGCTCAAGTCAAATATCGAGTAGCTTGATGTGATTTTTAGTCCTAAATTTTATTACATATTTAATTTGTTCTAAAGTTGAAAGAAAAGAAATTAAAGTAGAAATTTTCGAGCTAAATGCAAAAATGTCTCCGTGATTTGTCTAATTAGCAAAAAAAAATCTCATGTTATTTTTATAAGTAGAAAAACCTTTATGCTATTCTTTTATTAGCAAAAAACTCCATTTGAAATCATTCATAAATCATAGGGATATTATTTTCATTTTTAAGTGAACAAGTGGGTTATTGCTAACCTAGATTGCACGGATACGAATACGGCGATACGATATAATACGATACGTATACGACGATACGGATTTTTAAAATTTATAGGATTCGATACGGCAAAGATACGCATATAAAATAAAATAATTTTATATTATACATAGCAACATAACTAATTAGATCCTTCTATTATACCACAAAAGCAATAGATCATATTCAAAGTATATATTGTCTACGAGTTTAGTTTCGGGTAAAAAGTTATACACTAAAATTATCCTAGTCCATTCAAAATACACAAAAATTATATATCAAAAGTTGGGAAAGTTAGACAAAACCCGAATTGATTTGAAATTTTCAACTAAACATCACGAGTATTGATACCCGTATCCAAAACCATTCAAAATACACTTTTTTTTTTAACTTTTAATTTATTAATTTTTAACCCATAACTTTGAAAAACTAACAAAAACACCCAGTGCGTATCCAAAACGTATCCAAAACCTGCAGGATACTCCAAAAAAACATACTGTACCCGTATCCGAATTATTTTTTATTTAATTTAATTAGGATACTCCAGATGGCATATTGTACGCGTATCCCACGCGTATCGAACGCGTATCCGTAACCCCGGAGTACTGGATACTGCACGGGGCCATTTTTCGGAGTATCCGTGCAACCTAGTTGCTAACTTTCAAAGATAACAGAGTGAGTATTGTCAATTTTTTAATGAGCAAGAGTGTTTTTGCATCTTTTGGTGGGGGTATAATTAATATTTTGGCTTTAGAGGGGATATTTTGCTAATTAAAATTAGCATATAGGGGGACTCTTGGTGATAAAAATAACACTGAAAGATTTTAGCTAATTAGGCAAATCATAACGGGTAATTTAGGGTGAGTTTGGCCCAGCGGTGGGAGCTCTTAAAAGCACTTCTAGACCTCCATTGTGATTTTTGAAGTGTTTGGCCCCAATTATAAAAATTGCTTTTAGTCAATCGTGATTTTAATGGTGTTTGGCCCCTAATATCATAATCACTTTTGGGATCTCCAGAAGCTAAAAATCAACTTATTTCAGAAGTTACTAAAGTGTTACTTTTGCAAAAGCTATTATCCAAAAGCAATATTTTTATAATTGAATTTTATCATAATCAATTACTGTCAAAATCCATTTTAGTAAAATTAATTATCCTATAATTGATTTTCGAATCGCTAGGCCAAGCTCACCCTTACATTTAGGTGCAATCGGAAGTTATTAACTTTTTTTATATTGTGTTGTGCTCATTAACTAAAAGTAAAACGGGTAATATTCAATTAATCTAAACTTGAAAAATGTATGCTTTACATCCACTCTGAAATTATAAATACCCGTCTAATTGGGTTGGATTGCTCGAGGCCTCGAGCCACCGTCAAGAATAATATTCCTATATAATTTTAGTAATATTTTGTGGCATATCATATTTACAACATATATCAAATATTATTTTAATATATCAATTTTAGGACTATTTATGTTTCTTCTATAAGAATATAAGGGTAGTTTTATCATTATCCAAACATAGCCATTACGACAAATTATATTTTTAATATCTTATTGCATTACAGGTTACTTAGATCCTACACCAGTGGATTTAACTTATCGGGGTTGAATGTCCTATACATGGTCATGAAAGGAGAAAAAATTATCCTTTCATGCCGATATGGCATTCATCCAGCACCCCGGTAGATTTAATCCACGGGTAGGCACGGATTTTCCCGCGTTTCATATTCACCATATTTATCAAATACATTTTATTTCCATATGCATGATTTATATTTTTTTTTGTTTCTCAAGGGTTTAATCCCTTTCAAGGCGCGTTTGACACATTAAGTGGGAATCTCTCTTAACAAAAATTCAAACATGAGTTACTACTTTATAGTGACTAATCTCTTCTTCAATCACCTTACATTTCACTAATTAACTAGCGCGTGAACGGAGCAAATTTTTACAAGCTCATCAAAGAATTTTTTTTATCTTACTCGAAAGGTTGAAAGCCCACAACTCTACTAAACAAATAAAATTTCAAATAAATGTATGCATTTTCTTTAGTCTTTGATTTATCAAACACATATTATGTACACCCAAAATTTAAAAGATGTCATGAAGCTTATATCACATAATTTTTCAAAACAAAAAAAGCCTATATAAAAATAACAAAAATAAATACCATAGTTTATGGATAATAAAGATATCATCCAATTTCATAACTTAACATTAGAACAAATCGAATGAACAAAAGTGGATTTTACTTTTACCCTCTAATAATTTTTTCTCTTTTCTTTATTCCCAATTCCACTTTCCCTCCTTTTCTCCATATAAAAACTCACACATAACGAGGAACAAAACTTTTTTGTAAAGCACTCCATTCTCATCACTCTCATCTCATCTCATCTCCTTTGCACAAAAGAAATTTCTAATCATAATCACCACTCTCTCTTTCTCTCTCTTTCTACCAAAAACACAAATTTCTATTCTAAACTCTTTCAACTTTCATCAATGAAAATGAAAATGGTACTCACTCAAATTGCACTACTAGTACTAATATCAACAACCTTCATTGTTTCAGCTACGGCCGCAGGCGAACAGATCAAATATTCATCGATCAAAACCGATGCCTCGACTCTATTATCATTCAAGAAAATGATTCAAGAAGATCCAAGCGGAGCCCTTTCCGATTGGAACCTTAAAAAAGATCCATGCACATGGCATGGAATCACTTGCAACAATCTCGGAAGAATCACAGCTCTCGATCTCGCACAATCGAATCTCGTAGGCCAAGTCTCGTTTTCTCCCTTTTCTTCATTAGACATGTTAACTTCTCTAAACCTCTCTGCCAATTCTTTTACCGTAAATGCTTCTGAATCTTTAGTGCAAATCCCTTTTGGAGTAAAGCAACTTGAGCTCTCTTTTTCCGGGATTTTTGGACATATTCCTGAAAATCTCTTCACAAATTGCCCAAATCTCGAATATGTTAATCTCGGTTTCAACAAATTGACAGGTTCTTTACCTGAAACTCTTTTATCCCACATCGATAAATTACAGTATCTTGATCTTTCTTACAATAACATCACGGGGTTGATATCGAACATGAAGATCGAAAAGTGTACCTCTTTACTACATCTTGATTGGTCAGGAAACCAAATTGTGGGTTCTGTTCCAGTTTCCTTTTCCAACTGCACAAACCTTAATGAGTTGATTCTGCCGGAGAATTCTTTGTCTGGAGATATTCCACCGTCTATCGGTTTACTAAAGAGCTTACAAAGGTTAGATCTTTCACACAATCATCTCACAGGTTGGATCCCATTTGAATTGGGAAACACATGTAACTCATTGTTGGAACTTAAGTTGTCAAATAACAATATAACGGGATCAATCCCTCTTTCGTTTTCTTCGTGTTCTTGGCTTCAAGTTCTTGATTTGTCGAATAACAACTTAACTGGTCCATTTCCCGATTCTATGGTTCGGAATTTGGCATCTTTAGAGAGCCTCTTGCTTAGTAATAACAGAATTAGTGGTGATTTCCCTTCTTCCATTTCATTCTGTAAAAAGTTAAGAGTTGTGGACTTTAGCTCAAACATGTTTTCTGGGATTATTCCACCGGATATTTGTCCGGGAGCTGTCTCACTCGAAGAGTTAAGACTTCCGGACAATTTAATTTTTGGAAAAATCCCACCTCAATTGTCTCAATGTACAAAGCTAAAGATCATTGATTTTAGCATAAATTATCTCAATGGCTCGATACCGAAAGAATTAGGAAACCTCGAGAATCTCGAGCAGCTAATAGCTTGGTACAATAGCTTAGAAGGAAACGTGCCCTTAGAGCTCGGGAACTGCAAGAAACTCAAGAATCTGATTTTGAATAATAATCATTTAAGTGGTGAGATACCAAAAGAGCTGTCCAACTGTGCTGATATAGAATGGATTTCCTTAACAAGTAACGGGCTCACGGGTGAGATTCCAAGAGAGCTAGGTGTCTTGACTCGACTAGCTGTCCTTCAACTAGCAAACAACAGTTTAAGTGGGCAGATCCCGAAAGAGTTAGCAAATTGCACAAGCTTAGTTTGGCTAGACTTGAATAGTAATCAACTTGGGGGCGAAATTCCCTCTAGACTAGGAAGGCAGCTCGGAGCCAAGGCATTGACCGGTATTCTATCGGGGAACACATTAGTGTTCGTTCGAAATGTAGGCAACTCGTGCAGAGGAGTTGGGGGCTTACTCGAGTTCTTCGGTATAAGGCCCGAGAGGCTTTTACAGGTGCCATCATTGAGGAGTTGTGATTTTACTCGTCTTTACTCGGGTCCGGTTTTGAGTAGCTTTACTCGGTACCAAACGCTAGAGTATCTCGATCTTTCGTACAATCAACTCATCGGAAAAATCCCGGATGGATTTGGTGACATGATAGCTTTACAAGTTCTTGAAATATCACATAATCAATTGTCTGGTGAAATCCCTGCTTCTTTAGGCCAACTCAAGAATCTTGGAGTTTTTGATGCTTCTCATAATAGACTTCAAGGCCATATTCCGGACTCGTTTTCAAATCTTTCTTTCTTGGTACAGATTGATTTGTCAAACAACGAGTTAACAGGTCAAATCCCGTCTAGAGGCCAGCTCAGCACGCTCCCGGCAACTCAGTACGAGAATAATCCAGGACTATGTGGTGTACCATTGCCTGAATGCCAATACCCTTCAGCAAACCCGACTGAAAACGGGCCAAAAAGTGGTCGAAAAAGTTCTGCAGTCTCATGGGCTAATAGCATTGTAATGGGTATTCTTATCTCAATTGCTTCTATTTGTATTCTAATAGTATGGGCCATTGCCATGCGAGCTAGGCGTAGGGAGGCTGAAGGGGTCAAGATTCTTAGCAGTTTACAAGACCCACATGCAGCAACAACCTGGAAAATCGAGAAAGAAAAGGAGCCATTAAGCATAAATGTAGCTACTTTCCAAAGACAGCTAAGAAAGCTCAAATTCTCGCAACTTATAGAAGCTACAAATGGTTTCTCGGCAGCAAGTCTAATCGGTTCCGGAGGCTTTGGTGAAGTTTTCAAAGCGACTTTAAAAGATGGACCGAGTGTTGCAATAAAGAAACTCATACGGTTAAGTTGTCAAGGAGACAGAGAATTCATGGCTGAAATGGAAACACTAGGGAAGATCAAGCATAGAAACCTCGTACCCCTTTTAGGATACTGCAAGATTGGTGAGGAAAGGCTTCTAGTTTACGAGTTTATGGAGTACGGTAGCTTAGAGGAGATGCTACACGGAAGGCCAAGAAGGCAAGAAAGAAGGATTTTAACTTGGGAAGAAAGGAAAAAGATAGCTAGAGGTGCTGCTAAAGGACTTTGTTTTTTACACCATAATTGCATTCCACATATTATACATAGAGACATGAAGTCGAGCAACGTGTTACTCGACAATGAAATGGAAGCTCGAGTTTCGGATTTTGGCATGGCGAGGCTTATAAGCGCTTTGGACACGCACTTGAGCGTGAGTACTCTGGCAGGCACGCCAGGGTACGTGCCTCCGGAGTACTATCAGAGCTTTCGTTGCACAGCTAAGGGCGATGTTTACTCCTTTGGAGTTATACTTTTGGAGCTTTTGACGGGGAAAAGGCCTACTGACAAGGAAGATTTTGGAGACACAAACTTGGTGGGGTGGGTGAAGAGTAAAGTGAGAGAAGGGAAAGGTATGGAAGTTATAGATACAGATTTACTTTCTGTAACGAAAGGGACGGACGAAGATGAAGCGGAAGAAGTGAAGGAGATGGTGAGGTATTTGGAGATAACATTGCAGTGTGTTGATGATTTTCCTTCTAAAAGGCCTAATATGTTGCAGGTTGTGGCTATGTTGAGGGAACTTGTGCCTGTAGGTGCTAATGGAGACAATAGTGGTTGAGATTTTTGAGCTTGAATATTTATTTTTATTTTTATTTTTTTGGTTTTGAATAGTAAATTATTGTAAGGTGTAATCTTTTGCTGCTGCTAAAGATTTTGGCTGGTGTGTGTTTTTTCTACTCACTGGTATTTTCTTTCTTGTAATGCTTCCAATGAAGTTAAATTTGATGAGATATATCATGTAAAAGATAGACCGCAAGAAAACAAAATTAAAACATTACACTCACATTATAGAAAATAAATCCAATCAGATATGTAAAGAATGTGCACTACTTTTAAGTAAATTTTTAGTAAAGATTGACTACATCAAAAATAGACTGATGTTCTCTCCAATATGGTAAGCTTGTGCCCATTTGTTTTCGCAACTTATAGGTGTAAGCTTCCCACTCTAAAACTGCAGCAGAAAAACGAACACTGTCAAATGACGATTGTAACCTTTTACCACCAGCCATACATCCAAAAAGTGTCTCGGCAAGTTGAAGCTCCTTCAGAATCTTAACTTTCAGGTCATTGATTTTCTGTCGCTGTGATTCAGATAAAGGTTCGATAAATGACCCCTTTGGTTCAGTTGCTTTTAGTTCTGATGCCTTCCAATCGTAAAATTGAACCACCTGATTTAGAATGAAAGAAGAGGTAGCAGATACCAAGACAAAGTAGACAAATGTGTGGAGCCAAAAATATATAGGATCAAATTTGAAAAAATCAGGACCATATGTATCGAGCTCAAAATATGGACGACTATTTTTGTACGTCGGAAGTGCGCTTTTGTCCCACTAGACTGGATTCTCAGCACTTATGGTCCCACATTTTACAAAAGTGCACTTTCTGTCCTACTTATTTAAAATGTCTTGGCCTTTGATTCCATTGCCCCTTTTACATCCAATTTGGGGAACAAAAGTGCAAAAACAAGACAATTCAATGGGACCAAAAGTGTTAAAACATATAGTACTATTCTATGGGAGCAAAAGTACAAAGATTAGTCCAAAACATTTCTAAAAAGATTAGGATTAAAGGTGCAATTTTTTTATAGCGCAAGATCAAAATTGCTGAGGGTCCAAGGACTAAAATTGCAATTTTGCCAAATTATATGATATTTATACAAAAAATATTCTGTAGAAACTTTCACTTGGCCTCATATACCTGAAGAGCATGTAGTATATTGACGAATTCTTGTACAAGTAACTCATCTCCACGTGCCAAATGTAAGAGATCGTTTAATAAACTCAAGAAGTTGCAAGATATATCCGCTGATAAAGAACACTCATCATCAGATGGACAAATGTCAAATCCAAGGACACTTAATCTTCCACATCGTATGTCAAATCCAGCCTTGAATTTTGAGGCTTCTTCTGGAGGAAACCAGTACATGTTATTGGACGCTTGCACAGGAAAGCACGAACCAATTGTGCCTTCAGAACTATATTCTGAATATTCAGAGAGAGACTTTAGAAGTTTAGTATCTTCATCATAAGATGCATTTCGGCTGAACCACAAAGTAAGGGTAAGTCTTTCTCCTTCTGTGATCTGAAATTAATGTTCATGCAAAATAAGCAACTAAAGATGAACTTAGAGTAGAAAGAACCACAAAAGTCATCAGATAGTTGCAATAGGACTCGATGGTACTTGACTGTCATAAACTATGTGAATGATTTGATTTTTTTTTAAATAAAAAGAAAGAGAAATTGGGGGGGGGGGGGGGGGGGGTGAGAGAGAGAGAGAGAGGCTACCTCATCAACAGAATGAATGTTTTTGTTGTCTGCAGTGTACATGATAACATCCTGAAAAGTTCTCATCTATATTAGGTCTGAGAAAGCTAATACAAAATTGACTTCATTAGGATATAAGAAACATGTGAAAAAAAATTATCAAAGTATAAGTCTTTTCTTTTCGCTTTTTTTTTATTTTCAAAAAAAAATTCATGACATAAAAGAATAACACATTCTTTAGCATATTATCATTTTGTCTTTGATAAACACACTACAGAAAAACAGCCTAAAGTCCAAAAGGTGTATTTAACCATTTAAGGATCAAATCAAACTTGAAGATCCACAATTATTTTGTGTATAATATAATACTGAAGATGTGACAAGATCAAAAACCCAAATGACTCCAGTCCTAGCTATACAAAACTGAAACATACATATCATATTTCCATAAACTTTCTTCTAGGAATTCCATTTTCCAATTCTAGCTACTCACACTGATTAGTGAAGTCCAGATATACTCCCATATTGCTTGCAAAGACATCATTATACATTGGTTTTTCAACTTTTATTCAAATTTTAGGATTTACTGACTCTGTGTGAAAAGTGAAATGCCTAAACTCGTCTAACTCAAAATAATATCAGAATCAACTGAGCACAAAAGTTAAACCCCTGGGGATATATTTAACAATGTTTGTATAAGATAAAATGCACTAAAATAATGCTTACCTAAAAGGCTAAAACTGCATTTTGATAAAGGAAGAAAACCCAGACACAAATGATTAATATTTAATTTTTTCGGAAAAGTCACTTACCCCAGCCATGGGTGCAACGGTTGAGGGTTCTCCATCCTGGAAGTGAAACAGACCTCCTTTGAAATCCTCATCATAACTATTTAAATAACAAACTGCCTTTGACCAGAGAGAGAGAGAAAGAGCTGTGAGAAAGAGTTTACCAATCCAGAAAGGCACAGCATAGTAGTTATGAAGTGCTGAAGCAATAGTTGCAAAGTGCATAGATACATAGACCAGTATATTAACGTGTATTCTTACAATGAGATTAACTAATGTTGTGTAAGACTAAACTATTAAATCAGCTAAATAATTTAGAAGAATAATGATCAAAATTGGTGTAATCTAAATTGAACATGTAGCACTTGAGTTGGTGTGTGCGCTTATAAGTATTCTGCTATTAGTTACTAGTTTTGCGGTTGATACTATGTTGCCAAACACTACCTTAAATTTAACTACATGCTCTTGCTGCAAATCCTATTTTAGCCTTTCTTATAAGATTCATCTTCACCTTAGCAGATCCTACTGATGAAGAAAACAAAAGAGGATATCTAAATGAGCCTCTGACAGCACTTTTCTACTTCTTCAAAATTCAATAATGAAATGATAAAAAAAGTCAAAAATAAAAAACAGGTGAGACAAGGATTAACAATTACATATGCATACATGGAGATAAACATAATTAAAAACCATGAAACAAAAAGAACAATTTGTTATGATGAGTAATGTTCTAAGAAGCCCTGTACAAACCGCAAAATCTCTTTGTTTGAGATAATCTCTATTGTCATCACTGTGCCATCCGATCATAGCTCCCTTGCACCAGCTGATGTACATTGCACAACGTAAGACATTTCACGTCAGTCAAAACAATAGTGGACATGTCAGCACATCTAAGAGCTCAAATAAATAGTAATCATTGAAAAAAACAGCTCATTACAACTAAAAGTCTAGAAATTATCAAAGGTGGGTGCACTATAATTGATAAAATTGTTAAAAAAAAAATAGCTCTTAACCCCTAAATCAACCTTTAGATGGAGCCACCGACATAGCAGAGAGGACTGTTAAGTTTTCCTCAAAGATCATAAAACTTCTAAAATCTTTGGTTTTATCTAGTGAACGAAACGACAGAAAAGAAAACTAGAGAAAATGAATTTAGATAGTTGAACATCAGAAAAACTCGAGAAATGTAATTTACTTAAATTTTCATAAATTCGTCAAGTTTTCTAATGACTAGTGTTTCTTCCGAGACATATAATCTAAAACTGTTTTAAAATTGCTCTGCAAGTGAAGCTAAATATAAAACTGTACTTAATTGAAACTACTGATACAAAAATCAAGCACTTTTACATGGTAATTAAAAAAAAAATTACTTAGAATTTTCTGACATTGATCAACAAGTATTTCATAATAAAAATACCTAATGAGTCCAGTAAACTCCACAAACAATTCGTACTCACATCCAAAGTGTTCCTCCACTTTCTCCTTCAACATTTCTACAATAAAAATTAGAAAGCAAATAAATAAATTCATATTAATTAAAGAGAGAAAGAATTAGAACCTCGGATGGGAATGAAAGGCATAATGAGATGGGCGGAATTGGTGGCAATGAGATGAGCGAGAGTGGTTGACAGAACATTTGGTCTGTACCCAACACTGCAACAGCTCTTGTGTATGAACTCCAATTCCTAAAAAAAAAAAAGGAAAAAAAATCAAAATCAGATATTTACAGGTATAATTACAAGGATTTTTGTGTGTGGAAATATAGATATCTACCTTGCAGAGGTTTGGGGAAAGGAAATTGTGGAGGATGAGACGCGGGTGCTTCTCGGATTCACCCATTCTTAAAATCACCACTTGTATTGTATTATTATGACAAGTTTAAATTTGATACTTCTATAATAAAACAATTTCCAAACATATACTCCTCCTAAATTGAGTTATTGACGTTGTGGATCGAGCTCGTTTGATAAAAACTCGTTTGAGGTCGATCCATCAAACTAATCAAATAAGCTTGAACATTATTTTTTGTTCGATAACTGTTGAAGCTAAGCTCGGACTTGGACTCGAACTCAAACTCGACTGGATAAATAAAATACATATAAAATATCTAGCTTCTCGATATTCGGCGGCTCGGATAACAATCAAACCAAGCTCAAATACAAAATCTCAAGGTCGATAAAATTCAAACCAAACTTTAACAATATATCATTCGATATTACTCGGCTCAATTATACCCTTATTATTTACTCCCTCCGTTTCATAATATATGTCGCTTTAAAAAGTTTTTCTTGTGCCATATTATCTGTCACTTTATATTTTCAATAAAGCATTAATTACTCTTTTTCCATTTTTGCCCTTTATGCTCATAAATTTTCTCAAACATTAGTGGAGGATAATTAATTAAAAGGGTATCTTAGTCTTTTTTATTTTTTTCCTCTTAGAATTCAGCTATATTCAATAATTTTTTTAATTTGTGTGCATACACGTGAAAAGACAAATATTTTGAAACGAAGGGAGTAGCACTTAGCATTTTTGGATTGTATATTCTTTAAGGAATGTAACGTGTTGTAGTGCACAATGTCCATTCTATAGACAAAAAGTCAAAAGTATATGTGTCAATTACTCCATATAATTCATAGTAATATTATTCGTCGCTTATTCAAGGGTTTTTTTTTTATATGTTCGTAAATATGTAAAAAAAAAACTTTAATTATTACAAAAATGCCACCTAAAAAAAGCACATCCTTAGTTGCTTCTTGTCAACCTATTGCTTCTTGTCAACCTACTTTTAACTGCTTTTCAATTGAAGAAGCAATAATAGAAGCACCTCCTTACAAACACTATCAAAGTGCTTTAAACCAAAAAAAATA
Source organism: Penstemon newberryi var. newberryi (assembly GCA_030819805.1). Taxonomy (NCBI): domain Eukaryota; kingdom Viridiplantae; phylum Streptophyta; class Magnoliopsida; order Lamiales; family Plantaginaceae; genus Penstemon; species Penstemon newberryi. The sequence goes on along the minus strand of JAUALY010000001.1, from coordinate 73,704,572 downwards.
AAAAAATACTTTTTAAAAGCATTTGCAAACACCCCTTTAGTTAATAAATATTTGGTTTGAATCTGCCCCGGGTACGATCGGTGTGCCAAGAGTTGTCTACAGTTAAACCTTACCCCTTACGGTTCAGCATCAAATTTACAGTGTCATTATGCGATGAAAAAGTTTGCGATTGAAAGACACATCGATTGAAAAATACCACGTAAACATAATCAGAATAGGCGACATGCATATGTTTGATAACTTTATAACTGTATCTTAACTTCAGGGGCTTCAATTACTGGATCAGGTATTGACACAAAAGTGCCCTCCTCAGTTCCGATATAGCTGAAAATGTAATTAGACAAAAACTACAGTACTCTAGTTGTTCAATCCCGAGACCGAATCCATCTAATGTACGAGTTATGCATATCATACCATAAGACAACAAAAAGTAGCACGAAATAAAGGGGGTCCAAAGAGAATCAAGTCACTCTTTTCCCTTCACCTGCTAATAGTGTCATGAATATTTTCCGCTATTTCTCTCAGCCGCTCTTTACATTTTCTTTAAACTCGTTGCATTTTGCACGGCCCGACTAATCAACACTTTTGACTCTGTTTTTCCTCCTCTGTAACTACTGTCCCTCCTTTTGCTTCATTCATGCTCCCGTTGCTCTCTTGCCCCGTAGCTTGGCCATTAACTTCGGGTGCGGTACTGTTTTCAGTTGTTGGAGTTGATGAAGGCTGATTCAGTGAATTAGCAGAAGTCTGTGAGGGAAGAAAAACTCCTGTGCCAGGGACTGGCACGCGAGATGGTCTTGGAGGGGGTGCAGCCCATCCAGGAGAAGCGGGAACTGGAGCAGCAAAAGCTATAGCTGGTACTACTACAGGCAATACGCTAGCAGGTGGAATAGGGCCGAAATGTTCTGTAGCTAGTGGACGGATGTGATTGATTGGCCTGCTAGGATGTGTGACTGAATTGGAAGAAGGAAAACGATGAAGATCACTAGAATTCGTTTTCTTAGGTTGTGATTTCACAAATGTAACGAGTATTCGCTGCTTTGGGAGGGACGGAATAGCATGTCTGGCAAAGTCAGTCGATCTTCCTTGCATTACCAGCATAGATCTGTGCATGGGAAAAGAATTACGATAACAACATTAACAAGAGAAATTTGCAGTAGTGAAACACACATTTGCATTCCGGGACTGCAGAAAAACTAAGTAGAATAGTTTCTCACCAGCAGAACTGCAAAAGAAAGAAGCGTTGTTTAAACATGAACAGCCTCTATTCTAGAAGTGCCTCAATTTCTTTTTTCTTTTTTTAATGTGAGGTAATTTAGTCTTTTCATCTTAAGAAAGTATATGAAATTTATTTTTTAATACATAGATGATATATAGCTAGTCGAATTGTTTAGCCATTATAATAAATCTGTGGCCCCCTTTTGCAGCATACTTATAGGAGTACTAAAAGACTATCCATATATTATACCTATTGATTGATCTTGATAAGCCAAAAGTCACACTCTATTAACTGGCATTTGTTATAGAATAATATTCATTATACATGTCACCGTTGTTTCTACTAAACTAAGTTTTTCAAATTAAAATTAATTAAAATATATTCACGATCAACTACGTTACAAGGAACATTAAGTGAACTTGTTATTTTATATATAGAAAAGACATAATAGATAAACTAATTGTATATGACATAGGTAATCTCAATTTTATATTTCGACTAGGCCCCCAAGAAAAGTAGGAAGGCCTTGATTGTGTGCATCGACAGGATGATAGTCATGGACAGATCATTGTAAGAAAAAATATATCTAGTGAATGAATGTTAAAAGTAATGTATGTATGTGTGCATGCATAGGAAAAAGTTAGAAGAAGAATATGGTTGAGAGAAAAGAGTGTTCAAGTACCCGGGTGAAAGGGAGAGTTTAAGAGCGCCATGATAATCCCCAGGATGGTCCGATGACATTACTTTACCAAAAGAAATATCACATTCTGTCAGGAACAGTACACATATAGGTCTTCCAAACCACTGTGGCCAGATATGAGGCTGCGTGTGATCACCCTGTAAGAACGAAGAAGCAAACAAATCAGACACGGTCAGCACAGCCAACAAATCAACAAAATCTCGAAATTAATATTACAAAAGGGAAACCTCGTTAAAGATATCAATGATGCATGAATCTGGTTTTGTGCTAACAACTTGTACAGTGAGCAACCGTTCAATAACATCTTGCAACAAGGCAGGGATGGGCTCTGTTTTCAGATCTGCAAAATTTGTGTACAACTCTGGTGAACACAGAACACACACACATATATATACAGAGAGGGTGAAAAGAGATGCTGAATTGCATGACTGATCCATAACATGCCTTTAGAGATCCCAAAAGTAGCTTCATCTTCAGGAGGTGCATCTGCACAGGGGATACCGAATTGAATCATCTCTCTTCCATGTCCCTTCATGGGTCTCTTAGAGATAACAAAAGTTTGACCTGTTTAACATGCCACAAGGAATAGAATACATTTTACATGAAAATCAGTGTGAAAGAGGATGACAATATTTATGCTAGACAGATCAACACCATTTGAAAAGTGAATATAATTTTCAACTAAAGCATATTCAGCTAATCAATACACCAATATTTCCAATAAGATTAACATAGGTGGAGATTCATTTTGTGATTGAATGTGGATATGAGTATATGACACAGCTACGCAGATAAATCCACAAAACGATGAAGGCTTGGTTCCAATGCATTCAAAAAGTACTCGGATTTGCTTAGCCTAAATATTACTAGAATCAATTGTTTTTTAGGAAAAGTTGCGAGAAAGATGTGTAAATACGAGAACAATTGTATTTTCTACTAAGAACAAGAGAAAGTAAAGTTATTTTATCAAATTCAATAATATTTACATAGATCAAAACTTCATTGAGAAAAAGAAAATTCAATAAAGAAATGAAGATATGGGTAGACATAGAGACATATTCCGATATATAGTTGCATAGTGCTTTGCTTCCACAAAAATGAGTGTAGCAAACAAGACAGATAAATCATAGATTGACGAGGTTATGGGCAAAACTAAGAGCAACAGTACCAAACAGTTGAAATGTCCAACATAAAACACAAAAAATATTCATGGAATTCCAAGTGAATCAGGGATTTATCCTAAGATCAAGCCTAGCACAGACAATTGTGTTTTTCTTTTTGATTATTGTCTAACAGTCAATAGGTAATTCGTCATGCTGTAGCACAAAATGGAAGAAAGAAAGAAAAACATACACTTGGCAGCTATAAATTGCAGTTCAGCTATTTAGTCATTGTAATTAGCATGGGAAATACGATGAGCAAACGATTGACCCTTACAAATTGCTATATTAGCACCTTTTCATCTATTTCATTTTCCCCATTCAAGAACATAAAGAAGAGCCATTTTAAAATCAACATGAAATGACCTTGAATGTGATATTGGAAAGAAAAAAATCACAAGCATAGCAGGTTTTATTGAAAGTGGTCATGGTACAGCAACAACTTGCCTTGCAACTTTTTTCTCTTCCCTGCAGCTCTCAAATCATTCACCAGAGTATTAAGTTTTGAAATTTTCGAACAATCAATTAGTTCTTCATAGAGCTTCATTCCATCAACTACATTAACCTAGTCGAAGCAAATCATTAGTCTGAAAGTGAAAACTGAATTCAACATAGGTTCCACAACAAAAAGGAGAGTAAATAATATTACTGGTATTCCATCACATATCTCAGTAGCAACAAAAGTTTTTGGAGTAACTTCAAAATTCGAATTCTCTTTGTCTGTATATCCATATCCATTGCAAGAACCTGAGAGTGAGAAAAATAACAGGATGTGAAATTGCAATGTCAAACAAGTAGCAGAAGTTTAACAAGCCACTAGATATATCTAGAAAATATTTCTCCCTATAAATACCAAAGATATTTTCCTTAGATGTTCCTCATGCCAACAAAACCTTTTTCTGAATTTGATGTAAGCAGTAAATGAGTACAGGTCTTGAGGTTTGGTCCAAATTCCTACTGGAGCACAGAATAAGGCTTTTATGAACAACAAGAAGAAGTTTGATGAAAGTTGTGTATTGTCTTGAATTTGAACATTGAATGGCATGTTTTGTTTCTCAGAATAAAATGGTTTGACCAATTGTTAAAAATATATAACTTATTTTAATAAGCATGTTCAATTCGTATTTTTACAATTTCACAATTTAATATCTATATTGAAATAATTGTTTCTTTATTGTATCATAGGCATTATGCTAAAGATATCATTTGATATAGTTAAGTTTAGTGGTTGACAGGACGAGTCAATCTCAATCTGGTCGATCTCGATTTAAGGAAGCCAGGCTCGAGCTCAAAGGGATCAAAATTGGGCTTAATTTACTGTAATCAATAGCTCAACCTGAAGCTTTGAATTTGAAGACAAGCTTGAGTTTACATCTTTCTAAAGCTCGACCAAACTCAACTCCATAGCACTCATATTTGACATTGAGTCCCCCCGTCCAAAAGAAGAATCAGTTAAGATCTTGGTTCCGTCACTCTGCAAAAGATACCCAAAACAACCACCAATGTGCAACCTATCCAAATTCCAAAGGCTCTCCAATAAGTGTGTGTGATTTTAAACCACCAATGTGTAACCTATCCAAATCCAAAGGCTCTCTGATAAGAATGTATGATTTTGCCCACTCTACAAGGATAAGATTACCTTGTTCTCTTATCATGCAGGTAACTTTTAGGTCCTCAAAATTATAAAGCAAGAGACATAAAAAAAAAAGTTCCCAAAGAATAAGAAACATCACTGAAGCTGGAGAACTATGTACCTGCAACCTCCCCCTTATCTTCTTCCTTATCTTCAATGTAAGCAACGGCTCCTTGTGTGCTTGCCTGCTTCTTCATCAAGCTATCTGCTTCAGATTTTTCATTCAATTCTGTTACATCATCAATAAGCAAAAAAAAATAATGGTCAAGGAATTTTCGGCTACTGGAAAATTTAGTCTAACAGAAGTTATTTCTCTGTTTGAAATTGGAGTAACTAAGAACAAGAATTGCTCAATCTCTGAAGAAAAAAAAAAAAAGGATAGAGAGGTGGATGTGTTCATAAATAACCAGTGATTTCACCAAAAAATTAGCAATGAAAAAGGCAATTCATAGGAGACCTAAACTTATGCTTTCTTTAAAATTCAAAGGCTGTAGCTCAGAAGTAAAATATTCAAACAGTAAAGTTCTATTAGTTCCTCTGCAATACTTTCCTCTATGGAAATTGGGCGAGTTTCGCCAAGTTAACCTTTAACACGTGTTATTTAGTGAAATCTTACTGTTTTTAGAGAAAGTGGGGCCGGGGCATGGAGAATATCCGTTTTGATCTCGCTACACAACTCAAAATTCAGCATCCTACTAAAGAACAAAAGAAAACAATTCCAACAGAAATAGAAAGTACATATGAATGACAAATAACATTGGCATCTTTCAACCGTAATCAGCCACTGGTTTACTTTTTCTTACTTCAGATTGATTTTCAATTGCAGTACGTTTAATTGATTATGACATTATAGAACACAAATATGGCAACAAATCTAATACTTAATTATTAGTTTCATCACATTAGCTCATCTGGTATTAGTTCATCAATATGGATAGATAGATAGATAGCTCAATCATATTACAGGAATCCAAGAACTACTAAATCCCTACCCTGAAACCATAACTAAAATCGCTTCAACGTCAACTTCCATCTATAACTGCTAACAAACCTTGAAACAACTCACTAAGCCATTTTTTATTTCTGTCTTCCAGTGGAACTTCCGTTCTTTTCTACATTTAATAGTCCTCTGAAATTGCATTGCCAATAAGCATTTCCTGAGTTGCTAAAGAAAATTTAAAAGTAATTTATTTATTCTTTCAAAAATCTCCAGTTCTTCGCCAACTAAACAAAATATATTTATTTTAAACCCTCCATTAACCAGCACTTCCAATTAGTTATATAAATAAATGATCACATAACCGCTTATTGATCACATCCCCATTAAATTTAGTTTCTTTCTTTGCACCATAAAATGCAAGTTGTATCATTAACAGAAAACAATACACATAAATACTAAACCAAAACATCTAATAAAAAAATAACTTTTATAATCATTCATTACCCAGCAAAACTAATGAAGTATAATTCATCCATCATCTCAAACCACCCACACAAAAACCCTTATGGTAAATACACTAGAGGTTCTCCATCTTACCTTTCGTTTTAATCTTCTCCTCCACGTTCCGTTTCTCCGGTCCTCCATCTACCTTCTCATTAACATTCAAACTGTTCTTCCCATACACATTCTTCAAATCCTTCCCGTTTTGCACCCTACCTCCAGTCCTACCCTCCTTCCTCTGCTGCCGCCTTCCCCCCACCTGCTGCAGCGCGTAAATCACCTCCGCCACCGAGAAATACTGTTGCATATGCAAAATAGGGTTCCAATTACATCTCCTCTGCTGTATACACCCTATCACACCATCATACTCCCCAAGCTCCCCCACCCCTCGCAAGTGATGGCACAGCGCGTCGATTATCGCATTCGCCGCCGCAAATTCACCTCTCAACCACATCATAAACACTTCCCTCTCATCCATTTGATTTTGTACTTGTACCTGTACCTGCTGCTGCTGGTTGTACCATAGCGCCGGAAATTTATCCGGCACCGCCACAGCACCTGACTGCATTGCCATTTCAAATATACTGCAGTACTATATATTATGCTACACTATATTTTATATCAATAATAAAATATACATTAAATTATATTAATATTTGATTGCGTAGATGTTGATCAGATCTGGAGTGGAGGAAATGCGGAAAAAAAAAATGTGTAATTTGGAGGTAATTTTGTGCAATGTGTGTGTGATTAATAGTAGTTTTCAGATCTGAGAGTTGAAATGGCTTGTGGAACACGCGTAAATTAGCTTGTCGTATTCAAATGGTGAGTATATTCATCTCTCTCACTCTGTGTGTATTTTCTTTCATTTTTTCAAAAGAAAGAGAAAAGTTGAAAAGGAGTGTAAAAATTCAAGCTTTTTTTTTTTTTTTTACCTGATAAAAACATTCATGTTTTTATTTGATTTTTTTTTTTTTTTATATCTACTAGACTGTATATATACCGTTAGTGCAAAGGGTATATGTCATCTTCAGTGTGGTGTCTCAAGTAGGATTCGAACTTGAGTCTCGCCTCTGGGGGTCGCAAGTCATTGTTTGATTTTAATATATACTATTAGATTGTTTTAGAAAATCAAATTTTAATAAATGGATGTCTAGAAAGGACTAATTTCATAGTGTTGCGAACCCTTATTTAAATTTTCGCTGTTAGAATTTTTCACATAATATGTATGAATTCTCATCAGGAAACACGAAAAAGTAAATCAAGTCTAAGTAAACTTTAAGAAAGTCTAAAACTCCGTTTAATTAATTTTGTCCATCTTATTTTTTATTTGGAGCGAATGTGTAGGAGTAAATTATAAAGGTGAAATTTTTAAACATATTTATATTTATGTCCCTTGTAAGAGTAGTGGTTCACTTAAATTTGTAATCTATAATCAACTCCATTTTTATTATGCGAAATATGGGGTGAATTTTTTTATATAAATTTAATTCAAAGGAATTTTTCTTAACTAAATTTGAATTTAATATTGAGTTGTTGATTTTCAAACCCCTAAAGAAATCGAGGCGGATCAAAAGGAATATTCTAGGAAATAGTTGACGTCAATTTTGCACATGTTATTTGGGGGTGTGAAAGGTAAAGGCACGTGAATAATGTTGCTTTTGTTTAGGCTTGATAAAGAAAGAGGTTAACAAAATTGAATTAAAAAGAATGATCTGCTTAGATACGGATCCAACCATGTCCCCTCATAAATATTTATTATAAAATGTAAAAATATTACAAATGTCACCACTTAAGAACACGTTTTATTCGCCTATGAAGTCATAGTCCGTTGATTAGCCTTTGAGTTAATCCCACTTTCCCCCCTCAACTTACAATAGAATTCCACTTTCGAATCCCAGTTTCCCCCCTCAACTTAAACTTTTTCCACAATCCACCCTCAACTTACTTAATTGATGACACTGTCCCCCCTAAACAAAGTTTCCGGCAATTTTCTCACCGGAAGTCAAGAGCACGTGAATTCCACGTGACTCTAACTCATCTCAGGGTTAATATTACAAAAAGCTAAATTTCACATAGAAAATAATTATCACACATATAATGCCTACACAACTCATCGATTCAATAAAACTATTCACTTGTATTATAATAGTTTATAATAGATAAATTTCCATAATAATAATAAAATATTAGGTAGAATAATTACCATAGTATTGATAACTTTCTTCCAGTGGGATGCTGTAGTTTTCCTCCCTCAATTTTCAGGCCATAGCTTTTGATAATTATAAAATATTAGGTAGAATAATTACTATAGTATTGATAACTTTCTTCCAGTGGGATGTTGTAGTTTTCCTCCCTCAATTTTCAGGCCATAGCTTTTGAACGTGTTTAAGAAAAAGAGATTCTGGTATGGGGTAGGGTTTTAATTTGATAGAGACTCTAATTCTTTTGCCCTAGTTGATATATAATTTTGGAAAATAAAAACAAGCTTAATTTGTTATTTTGGCGGGAAGCTGATTAAAGTGATTGAGTAGACTATATTACCCCTAAGAGAGTCACGTGGAATTCACGTGCTTTGACTTCCGATGAGAAAATTGCCGGAAACTTTGTTTAGGGGGGACAGTGTCATCAATTAAGCAAGTTGAGGGTGGACTGTGGAAAAGTTTCAAGTTGAGGGGGTAAAATGGGATTCTATTGTAAGTTCAGGGGGAAAAGTGGGATTAACCCTTAGCCTTAAACCCCATAATAAAAAGGTTTTCGAGTTAAACTTTTACTAATATGAGTTTTTCTTTAAGTTTAGTTAATACTAATGTTTGGTTATTGATTATCTTCGTAATTTGATTGTAATTTCATGAATATTTGATTCAATAATATTGATGTAATTATATTAATTTAATAAAAAACTAAGGGTATATATGGATGAATTTTGGCACAGTCTCACAGTTTCGCGAGATCGGGTCAAAACCCTTCCAAATGAATTTTCGTCAGGCCATAAAACTCATCACAAACCTATTCAAAAATTAATATCAAAATTTTTAAAACCTATAAAACTTTGATTTAACATCTACAATCTATTTTTCCCTTCTCAACCTCTATAAAAATATTGATTTAGCACATACTACCTAGTTTTCCCAAATCTCAATATCTAAATCCAATTCAAGTGGGGTCTCATCTTTTCAAACCACAAAACCCAACATCCAAAACATAATCAAACGGGGTTTCAAAGATTTCACCGAAACCACCCAAACCATTTTTTTAAAATCGACACCCGTAAAACCGAACCAAAACCCTTTCACATAAGCCCTACCGGCTCCTATAACTATTCATGTTATTTATTTAATTTTCAATACTGATTATCCACTTTCGGTAATATGATGTGTTGGTATTTAGTGGTATAAGAAACACTCTTAAATATTCCCCAAGCATTTTTAATTTTTCGCTGGAGCAAACATGATTTGGAACAACTTTCATAAACCCAAGAAGTTTATATCTCTATTCATTATTTTTTCTATTATTTCAATTTAAAATATTAATTTTTCAATCATTACCTCAATTATTACACGATATAATATCAACTAATTAATTTTGAATTAAATATAATGTACACATGACATGACATCTACCAATTAACTTTCACCCCAAAACTCCAACATCCAAAACTTAACTCTTAGTTTTCAACTCAGCTACTCATTTAATTTATAGTAATATTTTACATACAAAATATTTCAATCAAAATACATTCATATTTAGTTTCACTTGTTTCGCACAAATTCCATAGAGAATCTTCAAAAGCTTTTAACCAAAATATTTTTAATCTAAAGTGGTTGAAAGTGAACAACTATACATCCAAACAAATTATTTACATTGTTAATTTGTTATTGACGATATTTAAATCAGTAAAAATTGTCTATAATTGTGTACATGCTAAAAGAGTCAGGAATTTCCTTTATAATGTGTAGAAACATACAATTTTCGACAAATTTGTTTTTAATTTTGTTTATAAGTCTAAGGGTGAGTTTGGCCCAGCGGTGGGAGCTCTTAAAAGCACTTCTAGACCTCCATTGTGATTTTTGAAGTGTTTGGCCCCAATTATAGAAATTGCTTTTAGTCAATCGTGATTTTAGTGGTGTTTGGCCCCTAATATCATAATCACTTTTGGGATCTCCATAAGCTAAAAATCAACTTATTTCAGAAGCTACGAAAGTGTTACTTTTGCAAAAGCTATTATCCAAAAGCAATTATTTTATAATTGAATTTTATCATAATCAATTACTGTCAAAATCCATTTTAGTAAAATTAATTCTCCTATAATTGATTTTCGACTCGCTAGGCCAAATTCACCCTAATTATAATAAGCTTCATATATAACATAAGGCGGACCTAGACCACTTTTGTTGGGGGGGGGGGGGGGGTAAGATTTTTTAGGTATCAAACTCGATATTTTGATAAAATAATTAAAAAAAAGGAAATTATGATAAATTAATACTATAATTTTATCCAACAAAAGGTGAAAAAATATACGTACTATAATTTTTTTAAGAGTACGAATTCTGAAACTGAAATATAAAATGTTCAAAATGCAATTCAGCTAGACAAAAAACAAATAAATGTTGCTTAGACAAGACATGAAAATACGGTTAATTTTTTAGTAATCATACATTAAAAATAGTATTGTAAAATTGTGCATAACACAAAAGTTATGCTACAATTATAAATAATGCATATCAAATTCATTAATAAATAATTAATATCATGTTAATAATAATTTAAGTGTGTTAATAGTTATAATCTCCCACGTTGAAATCACGTGTTTGACAATATAATCTATCTAAATAGAATTGAATTCCATAAAAAATTATACAAAGAAAATTATTAGGACATTTCGTAAATAGACATTTGATGAAGGACACTTTTAGATATTGATGATAAATAGGAAATTAAAATGAAATTGGATGAAAATGAAGAGAAAAATATACCAATTGGGCCAAAGGCTATTTTAAGTTAATTTACACATACATAGAGATGTAATAAAATTTGAAATAATGCATATCAAATTCATTAATAAATAATTAATATCATGTTAATAATAATTTAAATGTGTTAATAGTTATAATCTCCCACGTTGAAATCACGTGTTTGACAATATAATCTATCTAAATAGAATTGAATTCCATAAAAAATTATACAAAGAAAATTATTAGGACATTTCGTAAATAGACATTTGATGAAGGACACTTTTAGATATTGATGATAAATAGGAAATTAAAATGAAATTGGATGAAAATGAAGAGAAAAATATACCAATTGGGCCAAAGGCTATTTTAAGTTAATTTACACATACATAGAGATGTAATAAAATTTGATAAAGAGGAAATTGACATTGAAGGAAAAATAATTGAAAGAGCAACTCAGGATTCGAACTGCGGACTTTGCCAAAGTTTTAAAGTTATATTACCACTGGGCCAAAGACATTTTTATGTTCACATATACATATGTAAGTAGATAATGTATTTTTATTTGTTAGTGAAAGGGTATAATAGTAATTGTTTAATATTTTTTGGCACTTTGCACCCTGAAAATATAGAATATTGGCATTTTACACCCTAAAATTATAAAATGTTGGAGCTTTTCACCTCGATTTAGAAATTTTGGCACTCTGCACCCTAATGTGTTTTCCTTAAAAAAATCTCATAAATGTCGTCGATGTAGAGATAAAATAGTCACTTCTATGCACAATAATCGTAAACATGCTATTCTTAATTTATTTTACTTTATAATAACTTATTTTAACATTTTCTCTCAGTAAAATTTAGATAAAAAAAAATACATTGTTTTCATTTTGTTTTCAAGTATCTCTAGATTATTTACCTTATATCTAAAATACACGTTTACAAATCTAACATGTTATTATATTGCATGTTATTTACATTATTTAGATTATTAAGTTGAGGTTGAAAATGGCAAAATTATATTTTTTGGGTGCAAAGTGCCAACATTCTATATTTTCAAGGTGCAAAGTGTCAAAATATATACTTTTAGAGTGCAAAGTGCCAAAAATATTAAAAATGACTATTCTACCCTTCCATCAATGATTTTTTTCTTCAAAACACACTAGGGGTGCAAAGTGTCAACTAAATTGTATTTCAGGGTACAAAGTGCCAAAACTTTTAAGTTAGGGTGCAAAGTGCCAAAACTCTATAATTTCAGGGTGCAAAGTGACAAAAGCCCTTAATATTCCACAAATATGTTAAAATTTATATTTCTAATATTTTGTGTTTAGAAACAATTTTTTATTTAAATACTTATATATCATTTTAATAATATCAATTTATCGACCAAACCAGACCCACTCGGACCCAATAGGACATCGGGTGATTCCCGAACCAGCAAACCCATCGCCATTGAAGAACTTAAACTTTGGGTTTTCTTCAATCCTTCACCAAATCAGTGGAGTTGGTGGCAAAAAAACAGCTTGACTCAGGGTAGTCGGTGATACGGTGGTCAGTCCCCAATGCAAGCGGAGGTGTGAAGAAGGTTTGCGCATAAACTTTTCGATCTGTAAAAACAGCTACATGATGGAAGATATAGTGGTAAATAATCCCATAGGCTTGTAGAGGAGGTGAAGGTGAGTCGAAATGTTGAAGGAATTGCTAACTTATCGTCGAAATCCACCTCAATCGGCTGTAAAACCGCGAATATAGGGTGTCGCTATGGATACTCGAGCGTGAAAAAGGAACCAAAATTAGGGGAACTTGATGTTACACGCCGTGCAATACACGGATGCATTCTTCTAATAACAAGTGTCCAGTTTTTTTTTTGTTTTTTTTTTTTTTGAATATCCACCTTGTCAACGCTAGTTCACAAGAAAGACACATGTCATTAGAAGAATGCACACATGCATTACACGACGTGTATCATTTAAATTTTCAAAAAATCGGGGAGAGTAGTTGAGGTGGGTAAATTTGCTTTCAGGAAAGTGATAAATTTATCTTTAATTAGAGATCAAAAAAGGATAAATTTATCTTAAAAAATAAATTATTTAAATTTAAATTTTAAAAAAACACGTATCACTAAGAAAAAGACTAAATCTTATTTTTGCAAAAAAAATATTTGAGTTGGGTCTCAAAAGATTCCTTTCCTTGAAGTTTATTATATTTTCGTTCCCAAAATACAATAAATTACTATACAAAATTATTTAATGAATGAGATTTCCAAAATTAACCGAGTCACATAAATAACCTTGAAGTCGTAATCGCAAAATCTAGGTCAACGCATACGCCGGCGACCAAAATCTCTAATTAAGCTATTCTAAAAATCCGAACACCAATTTAACGGCCACAAACGCCGCTGCCGCCATGGCCAACCTCGCCACACCTTCCGCCGCCGTGAAGCATCCATCACCCCCTTTCATTCTATCACCACCACAATCCAAAACCCAATCCCTCAGCTTCACCTCCGCAGACCACCTGCGAACACTTTCTAATTCTACTCGTTTTCCGAAAATGCCCCTCGCAATCTCCGAAAAGACCAACGTATACTCAATCAATTCTTCGTCATCCAAAAGTGGAACCAGTCCAATCGTAGTAATTGATAATTATGACAGCTTCACTTATAATCTCTGCCAAGTCAGTTTTCTCTTTCATTACTTAATTTTATATACATACATATATACTCCATTTGTTTAAGGTTGCGATTGTATATATACACACACACTGCCATGTAATTGTGAATGTGATTGATTGATTGGATTATCTGAAAATAGAACTAGTGTTTTTCCAAGTAGAGTCTCTTTATGTTGTCCTGTTAAAATGATTGAATGTTTTTCAGTACATGGGAGAATTGGGATGTGAATTCGAGGTATACCGAAATGATGAACTCTCTGTTGATGAACTAAAAGGGTAAGAAGTTTTTTCATATTTTTCACATTTTGGGTTGTCCTTGATCTGAATTATGGACCGTGTTTTGATGGGGACCACCCAAGTTCATAGATGTTATCTTCATTGCATGCATTGCACAAATTTTGATGGGCAAGGTACAATTTGTGGTGTTCTGTAGGTTGTGGATATTGTATGTCTATTCATTATGTCACAGATATTCTGATTAATTGTCTTTTTTCGAGTTTTGATAGAGGGAGGGGTGGTGGTGGCCAATTTATCTTTCTTGATTTTCAACTCATCTATAGCTGATTAATGTTGAGATGTTAAAGGTGTCATCTTTGTCTCTAAAGAGTTTGTCGAGCTGATAAAGCCAACTGTTAATATGGTTGATATGTCAGGACTTACAACTAATGATTAAACTAGAGATACTTATGTTTTTGGATACTGAAAGCATTGGATATGTAAACTGTTGTTCTAAGATAATGTAGGACAATCATTGCCAAGACCTAGTTTGGCCAAATCCAGAATATTCGCGTGGAAATTGCAATACAATTGCCTTATGATTGAATTACACTCTTAGAAACACTTGCCTTGTGGTTCGATGGTTGGAAAGGTCTGGCCAAGCCTCAGGTCTTGGTTAGAATTTCCCCATAAGTACTCAGTAAGTTTCAAATAGAATTAAATATGTTGAAATCATTGTTTTATGGACAAGCAATAAAAAAGGGTGTTTATTTTATTGTACAAAATAATGAGTGATTATGAAAAAGGCCTATATGCATTGGGAAATAAAATATCTCAATATAATGGTAAGTAACTACCAGATAGACACACATTGGTAACTAACTATTAAAATTATATGTTTGCTCAAAGAAATAAAATGACATATAGAAAGAGTGAACCGATATCTATTTAATAGATGGTTCAAATTTACATTTGTTGTTCTGATATGTCCATTGGTTTACCCAAAACTTAATTATGAAGTCTCAACTCATGAGTTATTAGCTGTAATCTTAAAAATGTGCTTGTTTTGAAATTTGCAAAATATAGGAAAGTGCATATTGATCATGTATGCTATTCCTGTTAATGCATGTATTATTGGTATTTTGTAGGAAAAATCCAAGAGGTATATTAATATCACCTGGACCTGGTAAGCATTGTTTTTGAACTTTTGTTTCTTGGTCTTCATTAGTGTGTCATCATATATTTTACTCGTACCTTTTTTTTTCCTTTTCAAATTAAAGGCGCCCCTCAAGATTCAGGAATTTCATTACAGACTGTGTTGCAACTTGGACCTACTGTACCATTATTTGGTGTGTGCATGGGACTGCAGTGCATTGGTGAAGCCTTTGGAGGTTTTTCCTCTTCTCAATTGATACATGTTTTTTTGTCCTTCTTTTGAGGGGTATTATTATAGTTGATTTAACTGTTTACAAGCTTTGACTACTTTAGAAGCTAGAATCTTTAAGTTGCAGCATGTGAAAGTCAATTACTATACATCTTTCCTTCTTTGGTTTCTGTAAAAGATGATGAAAATGCTTGTAGAAACATGATTTTGAAATTAAATTATAAACGAAATTGATACTCATGATACTCAACTGTACTTTAAAGGTTTTGAAATTGATGCATATTTTGTTTCAAGGGATCATGTCATGGAATATGGTTTTAAATCACTGTATTTTGCCTTTTCTTCTTGACTTTCATTCACTAAACTTAGAGTTTTAGTGTTTAGTTTTGTGGTGGAAATAAAAAAAAAAAAGGGCACATGTTTCCCCATTTGAGGCACTTTAAGATGTTTGTTTCTTAATTTTTTCTAAAATTAGGGATCAACTTATTAGCAGACATTCATAGTTGAGAGTGATCGCAAACACGCCTTATCTTCTGTCGTCCTGGATAGCGCAGCCCTTCTCATATGTGTTTCTGCATCTAATCATGCTTCATAATTTTCTTGATCTTTTCTTTTCTTTTTCCTTTTGCAGGAAAAATTGTCCGATCTACTTACGGGGTAGTGCACGGAAAGAGTTCTCTTGTATATTACAATGAAGGAGGGGAAGATGGCTTGTTTACAGGCTTATCGAAGTAAGTGATATTCTCTGTGTGTACACTATTGAAGTTATTAAAGTTCTGATCGGTTGAACCTCTTTATAGTCCCAAGTTAAAAAAATCATTAGTAAAGCATTCATGTTAGTATATAGTTAGCGGTGTTCTGTGTTTGCATATCTATATCGGCATATTCTGTCTCGTTTTCCAGTTATTTACATCCTAATCTGAGTTACAACATGTGAAAATACATATAGTATGGCCTCTTTAAACAATTAGATAATCGCAATCCTATTTAGCATATCGATTGATTGGTGTCATCTAAAATTTGAATATCACAAACCGAGACATACTCTTGACATTTTTGTTTTCAGCCCTTTTACTGCTGGGAGATACCATAGTCTTGTCATTGAAAAGGAAAGTTTTCCAAGTGATGTCTTAGAGATAACAGCATGGACTGAAGACGGGCTAATAATGGCTGCTCGTCACAAAGTACATAAATATCTACAGGTAAATCATAGGGCTTGTAGGTTATTCCGAGTAACTCCAGACTTTATCGAGTTACGTGAAATTTGTTCCGGACATTCCAGTAAGTAAACAAAAATAAATAACCAACGCGTGACTCCCAAAAACAATTAGTTATGGAGAACGAACTGGACCTTACGTTGTTACTACACATGATCTTACGAGTGTTTTACTAATTATTTGATCGAAATTGCTGACTGATATTATTCATATTTCTATGTTGATGCAGGGAGTTCAATTCCACCCAGAAAGTATCATCACAAGTGAAGGCAAAACCATAGTTCATAATTTTATCAAAATGATAGAGAGAAAGGAAGCTGAATCCAGAAAGTAGAATCTTGAACCTTGTTTAGAAATAGTGAATTATAGTTTATTTAAATTATATCAGCAATTTATTTGGGGATTATTTTGGATTAAACCAAGTTGGAGCCTTTTCTTTACTCTAGGATATCAATTAAAACAAGTTACTATACTATATTCTAGTCAATTCATAATTGATTCTTCTGAAATTATTATCTGAATGATTGAGTCCAATTGTATTTTTCTTTTTTTAAACTTATCCATTTGAGCTTTGGAAAATCTACAATCTATAAATATTGAAATTTAATTTATTATATACAATAGAACCAACTCGAACGAGCTTTTATTAATTAAATATGTCCGAATTGAATTTTAAACAATTTAATTTGATTTTCAATTAGTGATTTAAGGTTTTCCTCTCCCTTTTTTCTCATCTACTGCTTATCTGATTATGTGGTCACTCGATTACGTAAAAATAATTGCACTTTTTGTATTGTATTTGTCTCATAATAATGAAGTCCACGTATACCATAAAGGCAATTATTAATCAAATATTGCTATAAGTATGACAACAAAATATGTGATACAAAATCCAATTGCACCATCAATCAATCTAGATATGTGGTCCTTGTTTGTTTCTTTTATTTCTTAATCATATAAAAGTTCAGGAACCACAACGGTAATAGCGATATTTGCATTTATTTGTAAACTCTTTTTTTTCTTATTTAAATTAAAAAATACTAGTAATAAATCAGAAGTTCAGAACATGACAATTATGACCTCAACTGCTGGACGGCCCTTAGAGAAAGAAAACAAACATACTTCACAATAAAAAAGACATTATTAGAAACAAAAGGAATCCAATAACCCAACAACCCCACCACTTATTTGTAATAATAACAACATATGGTGTATGTATTATTATGCTTATTGAAGCCCTCAAGTTGTGTCAAACATCAAAAGTACACATAAAATCTCCTCTAAAAGTTTAATTAATGAAGCAAGACATATATGGGACCTAAAAAAGAATCCTTGAGGTATGAAAATATATATACATACCTCATCATCATCAATAGGCCCATATACAAATACATGTTCTCTTCTTTCCACTATTCACATCCAAAAATCAACTCGAAATAAACGATAAAACAAACACTTTCCCATGTGGGAATACATCGAAATTATAAATTCATTAAATGAGAAACTTCCTTCCGTGCTGCATAATCGTGCATGATTCAGTAGACCTCGTTTGTCGCCACGTGGGGCATCATGACAGCCAATGAGATCTTGTTGTGCAACACATAGTAATTTCAAATGGAAGATGACCTACTCCAGTGATGCCTTTTGCCACGATGGTGACGGACCTCACCTCCAAATGTTACAGGGTCAAAGCCTCGGAGTCGATCTGCCTCCTTGGAATCGATTACACACTCACAGGGAGGAATATTGTAGCGTGAATGGTCATAGCAATATGAATATTGCATGTGCTTGTTCCTAAAGCTCTCCATTTTCATTCTTTGTTGGCGGGTGATACTTATAGAGTTTGATGAGAATTTTGGGGCATCTTCGCATTTGGAGTTTTCGATTGGATCGATGGCACATCCATGGAGGACAAAATCGGAAAATTCTGCAATGTAAGGGGCAAATTTGTAACTTACTTTGTATTTGCCTCCATTTGTGGCCCAATTAGACCCATCCCATATTGTTGCATACAAAGACATTGGCTTTGAGGGGAAGTCCCCACCCATTTTTTCTGTCCTTATGATCTCTCTTATGGGAACATTATCTACATAAAAGCTGCAAGAAAAGCAAATATACCAAAGACAAACAGAACATGATCAAGATCTACATTGTAGAATACTAAAATTGCACATGATCTGTGAATATAATAACCACCACAACAACAACAATAATAAAGAGAAAAAGGGAAAGCAATAAGCAAAAGAAAAAGTCGTGTGGAAAATTGGAAAGATAAAGATACTTTAAAACGAAGTAATAATTCACAAGCTTGTCAAAAAAAAAAAAGGGATTTTTACAATGTGAGAAAAAAATCACCTTTTGCGCATTAATTAAAAGAAGAAAGGGATTATGAATTATATGTCATCAAGTATTTCAAGTTGACATAATTTCAGAGAAATTCATTGCAGAATAGCTTTCCCTCAAATAACTATAAGTAATAAGAACAACTGAAATCTACATTTGAACTAATTTGCTTTTATTTACCACAAAAAAAGAACTAATTTGCTTTAAGCTGCTAAAGAAGTAAACAAGGCATTATAATAAATCAACAAGTAATAAGAAAAAAAAAGGTATTTCTTTTAAAATCTACCCTCAACCAAAACATTATTCAAATTATAGTAATAAACAAAAGACAATAAACATAACTACATGAACTTCTTTCCCAGAAAAGAAATCATATAACCATTGGCACCTCCTAATATAGTAAAAATTCATTCAAAGGTAGCCCACAACATAATTATTTTAATAAAATTGATTTTTGTGAAGTTTTTTCTAAATTACTTACATAATTTGATTCTCAGTCCATAGAATGCTGTATTGATGAAAATCCTCGGATGGATCGAACCAAAGGCCGTATCTTTCTTCTCTGCCAATGCTTGTGCTTCCATTTCCATAAATATTAGTTTGTATTCTCCAATCTTTTCCTCTTATGTTTCCCAAGAACTCAAAATCAATTTCATCATGGTTCTTCTCATATATGTCACCATTAGACATCTGTAATTATTAGTTTCAAACAAATGAAATTTTCTTCAAAACCACCTCAAGAATTTACACAAATTACATAGAAGAACTCATGCTTAGAAACATAAAGAGCTTGAACAATCTGAATTAAGGTAAATTACTAAATTTGTATGAAGAAAGTTAAAGGGTGAATGAAATCTAAATAAATCCCAACTGGCCAATTATCTAAGTTAGAACTTCATTTTGAGAATTATAAATCAGTAATTTCTATGTTACAAAGATATGAGCAGTGCTTATTTAATTAAACAAATAGGAAAAAATATTTAGAAAACCAGCAACTAATTAACACTTACATAAAATGCAACAACAACCCCAGCAGTATAATCTGAAGGTAGTTTAATAGAAGCACTAAAATACCCATGAAGGTAAAGGTCCTGTGACACAAATCCAGAACCTGCACATCATAAAAATCGAATCTTTACACTAAAAATCACAATTTCAAAATTATAAATAATCATAATAAATAAGAAACCCAAATAAGATAATGACCTGTTCTTTCATTCAATGAAATGTGAACAGATTTTCCATCCTTAAGGACCATAAGATTATCGTCACCAAAAAGCTGCGAGTACCCTTCATCAAATGACAATATTGGAAGATTTCTCGAAGACCCATTAACCAATATCACAAGAAAAGCAGAGAAAAATAGAAAATTGATAATATTATTACGAGAATTCATGGTTCTTTAATTATTTTGAATCAATTTTTTTGAGGAGCAAATGGTTTTTTATACAGATTCTTGTTCTGGGTGTCTCTTGATTGTGTGTATGAAGGAGAGACGGGCGTATTATAGAAGCCAAACTTTAGTACGTGTTAGTGTGTGAGAGAGAGTGAGGTCTCAACATCTCTACAGCTGAAGAGAGAGAGAGTGAGAAAGGAGGAGGATTTGAGTGTGATTTTATTGGGTGGTGAGACTGAAGTTGTATGAGCTGTTTTCTGTTCTATACTACACTGTATCTTTCGGTGGAAGAAAATGTGTATGTTATTCATTTTCTATTTAATATCTTTTGATTAAAAAATACTAAAAAGTTAATATGTTATATTAATTATCAAAAAAAAAAGTTAATATGTTATTTTATAGGAATGTGTACTATATATGGAGTAAGTTATTTTAATGTAATTGATAAATATAAAATTAATAATCACCAATATCTTGATTTGAACAACATAATAGAATTTCCAAGCACTAAAGTTATTGAAATTTTGATATTAATTACAATATCAATTAATTTGTCGTGGATAAAATAATTTGAACAACATAGTGTGGCACAACAACTCGAAATGTTGCAATAGTAAACTACGTATCAGAACTCTATCGCAATCAGAGTCCTCACAGCGGCCACGACTTGGGAGCTTATTATTTCATGCATGTACTGTTTCGATATTTGTTTCACTCATCCCTCACGTTCTGACCATTTTTTATTACTGGATTTCGATTGGAAATATTTCTTTTGTTTCACTCATCCCTCACGTTTTGATAATTTTTTATTGCTGGATTATAGCTTTAAATTTTTTTTTTTGTGATTGTGTTATAATGAATAATTCAATTAATATTATCTTGTAAAATTTTGGAAAAATTGAATAACATAATACTCATTAATATTTTAATTAAACGATTTGACTCTATACTAAGAAAAATAGAACATATATAAACAAAAGAAGTTGGTGGTTTAATTGATAGAGATCACTTTCTTAACGTTGAAACGAAATGGGAGTATATAGTTTCAATTTTTTGCAATTTCTAGTTTTTTACTTTATATAAATATATAATTTTTCAAAAGTAACAAATCACATTTTTCTTTTAATGATCTCGTTAAGTATCATAGACTTTTAGTATATATAAAATAATAGAAAAATTAATGTGGTGTGAAATTAGTCCTCCATATATAACTTCTCTAAAATTATTAAATATGTTAAGTTAGGTCCAATTAAAAACATTTAGTTGCACATGTGCAGGTTGTGTAGGAAACCGAACCGAGTGTACCAATTTGCAGTGATGCTCTGAGAATGTCTGGTACCCTTTAAATTAAATATTTAAATACTAGTAATATTTTATACCGAAGTAAATTAGTATGTATTTCCTCTGTCCCATTTATTTTGCTTCATTGGTATAGTTGACCAATTAACTTGACTAAAATTATAAAAAATAATTTAATTAATATATTTCTCTAATAAGTTGATAATATCATATGACACCATATATATTAATGTTTAAAAGGTTTAATACACAAAAAAATTGAATAATTTAACATGATAAGTCACTTAAAAGATTGAAAAGTTTGACCGGGTACTGTAACAAATGGAGCAAAATAAATGGGACGGAGGAAGTAATATTTATAGCAAATTAAAGTAGATGGCGTTTAATGAAATTGCATTTATTTAGATATATTAATTTGACACTTTATCTTATAAGTAAGATTCTTAATAGAAGTAGAAAAAAAGAATCATAAATGACTAGTACTACTGTGATCATTTTGCTTAAAATTTGTGGTTGAGCTGGCATGTCATATTACAATAAATATTAAAATTTATATAGTTGTAAGAGAGTTAATTAATTATTTGACAATTGTCAAATTATTAGTCCTTTTAATTACAGATCAAATTTTAAAATATTTTTTTGTTGGTATAAAGCTACAAAAATTATAAAAATAATTGTATTCTCTTGTATATAATAGTCCATGCATTATTAAATTTTCACATTTCCACCGGAAACAACAAAGATCTTTTGTTTTTGGGTCAATCAAACAGAAACTATACAATACTTCCTATTCAATATGTTTTTTATATTTATTAAATTTTTGTAATTTTTAAAAAAAAAATCTAATATTTAATTAATTAAAACTTACAAATGAAACAAAATATTAATCCAATTTGTTAGATAATTTGATGTCAAATTAAAAGGGTGTAAGGTTTGAAAATAAGATATTGATAATATTTTCCTTTGAGAAATATTTTTCAGAATAAAAAATAAAGCATGTTTGTCTAGCTAGTTTTTTGAAAAATCCTAAAAATAAAAAAAAAAAATCTAAAATATACTTTCCAAATAGCAATCCAAAAGTACCCAACAAATCGCAGCCTAAATATGTAAAAGTTTAATTTACGTTATATATAGGAGGCTAGGAGCTGAAAAATGTACCCAAAAAAAAAAATTATAGGAGCTGAAAAAAGTGTGTTTGTAATAATGCACTGAAGAGAGACTGTTGACTAATTAAACCTGATTAGGGCTCAAGATCCTCTATACCACTATTAGTGTACCATACTTGTGTACCACTAATAAGTAATTGCCACATGTACATGTGACAATTATAATAATTGTCACATGTACATGTGGCAATTACTTATTAGTGGTACACAAGTATGGTACACTAATAGTGGTATAGAGGATCATCACCGCCTGATTAGGCCTCCAACTAAAGACTAAGTTGTTTCATTAATTATCATCATTTATTGCAAAAAGCACACTAAGAGATAATAATTGCCAGCTGTGTGCAATTTAATTATCACCAAGCATTCGCAATATTATGATTATACTTAATTACCAATTAAGAAATGTATTTGTATTTACACGCCCCCACTTGAAAATTAATATACGAAAATTGAATTTAGTCAAATTAAAATTTCCCATTATTGATGATATTAGGAGGATTCTTCATAGTACGTTTTTCTTGGTTTCGAGTTGTTTTTATATATCCGTAGAAATGATAATAAGGTGACTCATTCGTTAGCCAAATTGGTGTCTTTAGATCAGTTAGTCATTTTACCTGATCATATTAAACAAGATGTAATTAATTATGGATATTCTTTGAGTTATATATAACAAGTAAAAGATCATCTTGACTAAATCCAATTCGCAATTGGTGATATCAGTAAAATATCATCTTTGAGGATATAACATAAATTTTTTATTTATACATGATCTAGTAAAAATATATAGACATTTTAGTTAAAAATGATGTCATATCATCACTGCATCATTCATTATAAAATTAAATGAATAATATGGTGTCATTCCTAATCACAAGTTTGAATTTTTTTTATAAACCTGATCAAGGTAAAAAATACTCTCTCTATCCCAAATTATTTGTCATTTTACATATTTTCACAAATATTAAGGTATCTACTAAATAACCTCATTTTTAGGGAAAAAATAAATTATATACCTAAAATACCCTTATTCTTTATTATCTCACCATTAGCTATTTACACGTTATTCAAGTTTTACACTCTCTCTTACTTTTTCTCTTACATACATAAAATATGTACTTTAATAGTGCATTGAAATCCTAAAATGACAAATAATTTGGGACAAATTTTTTTCACTAAAAGGATAAATAATTTGGGACAGAGGGAAATATTGTGGATAACAACTACAGTTGAGTAGATAACAACTTAGTATATATAACCTGGTTGTAAAATATTTTTAAAAATTGAAACAAAAAATGTAATTATGTAATGCTCAAAATTAAAAGTAACGATATTAATTCAAGACTTAAAAAATGTAAATTTCTTTTTGAAAAAAGCAGAAAGCATATAACCGACCTCTCAAACGAGGACTAAAGTGGCAATATGCCAATATCACAAAGATACCCATAGGAAAACAAAAAGAGAGAAAGGCATTAAAGCTGGAATCATTAGAGAAAGAAACAATAATAAACCACGACTTTTGGAGCAAAAAGAAGTTTTCCTTTCTCACTTAAAATATTACTATATTTAATTATCAAAAAAAAAAATATTACTATATTATTGCATGTAAGGCACTGATCCCATGACATGGTACTAATCTCACCCAAATTAAAATTATCTTAAAATGTTTATATATTGTTCGAGTTAATAAAATGTTCTTTTGTGTGCTATCATATATTTATTTTTCTCAGTTTTAGTTTTATGTAAGAGGTAAAAAATGAAAGTTTTAAGTAATTCTTATTTTTGTATCCTAGAAAATAATGATGAAAAATGAAAGTTATTAAATCATTACTTTATATGAGAGGGTATTTATGAAAGGAAACAAAAAAAATCGAAAGAAACCTTGTTAATTCGAAGACATAATTTTGCATGAAAAGGAATTAGAAGTTAAAAATTTGTAATAGAGGGTGCAATGAGTATTAAGGACGAACATGGCCTCTTAAATTGTCTATTTGTTGTTAGCGAAAGATTATGTAGTGCAATCGCTGCACCACGTCATCATGTACACGTGGTGCAGCCTATCACTGCGTTTTTGACATGTGGAGTGATAATCCACATCACCCTATGTTCTGGGACATGTTCCAAAAAAATATGGTTTTAGAAAATGCATTCACATTGCTAGAACATGGGTTGATGTGGATTACCACTCCACATGTCACAAGTGCATTGGTCGGCTACGTGGTGCAACGATTGCACAACATAATATCTCGTTGTTAGCGATAATAATATGTTAAGGATGATTGATAAAAATGTCTTCATCTACCTTCCATTAATCTTCTTTAACTGAATTTAAGAGAAAATGTCTTTATAATTATTAAAACATTAATTTGGATGTATTTATAATTTTATTAAACTTGAGGAGGGTGAATATAATTTTCTCTAAAGTATAATATACCTAGATTTTTCTATCTTTTTCATTTAATAAACTTTAATATCCTTGTTATACGGCATAGACTATTGATTTACGTACCCCACAATATTTTGTCTTAATGGTAAAGCTGGCCCAAAGTATTAAAATCTTGCGTTCGAATTTCACATGATGTTTGAATATTTAGCTACTTTGACACTAATTAGCAATTATGATTTATTTATATTATGACATCTAATGTAATGGCCCCGACCCAAAGTTTTAACGTCTTGAGTTCAGATTTCACTTGATGTTTGAATATTGAGGACTTGCATTTTTTATACTAAACTTTTAATTACTTTAGATATTTGATACTAAACTTTAAAAAAGTTACATTTGTACCAAAATTGAAGGAATCTTTTCACATTTTATTGAGCTTTAAGGTGATTTTTTGTACGCTCTCCAAATATTTTACCATAGCATGCTTATGTGCTTAATATCATATTTGAAAATTTTTGTGTCATGATTTTTTGTAGATTATAAGATATGATTTAATTTTAATCAATATATCGAAACTTTGTTAATTTTTTACGGATTATTTATTGCATCTCATGATCTGAAACTTGTATCATTAGAAAACTCTCGTCAAAAACTTTCCAAGCATATAAAGAACACAAAATTTGGCCCTGTAACGAATGAGTTATGCCAAAAATTGACGGAGAAAAGAAATGTGAAAAAAAATCCTTCAATTTTGATATTAAATATATCTTTTTTGAAAGTTTGGTACCAAATATCTAAAACAGGTCAACGTTTGGTATGAAAAATGCAATTTCCTCTTTGAATATTTATGTAGTTTAACACTAATTCTTCTTATTAGAATTTGAGTAAAATAATGTCATATACTTGATTAACATTATTAATACACGGTGGGGATGAGATCTTGATATTAACTTCTTCTTAAATTTAGGGGCTCATATACAATCTCATTTGCCCGTTATAAGGAGAGTAATCGAGTTGAGTAGTGTCGAACGACTCAATCTTGATTTGAATTTTATCGAGCTTGAATTTTGTGTTTGATCATGCACAAAATATTTTTCCAATTCATGGGCTTGCCAATAGATGACGTGTCAATGAATTAACGACTAGCCGTTATAAGGTGGGCCCCATGTTGTCTCCAAGTCAGAGCCAAACCAGACGGAACGGAATTATGGGGACTTTATGTTAACGGCGTAAATTATTGGCACGGAGCGGAGAAAGGGCTAATCAAAGCGCCTCTTGTATTTTATATTGTGTGCTGGAAACCATATACTACTATTTTTCTTTAAAGTAAGGGATTTAATATTATAATATTATTTGTGTCTTTATCATGCTATAGGAGTATTTTTTTTTAAATAACTTTATTCGTATCTGTATCGTCATAATTTCTAAAAATAATATAAATTATTTATTTTCTACGTAAAAGTTGTCGAACCACAATAAGTTGTCTAGTAGATAAGGAGGTTGGTAGGTTTAACTGTGACATCATTTAAATCATTAACTTTTTAATTGCAATTTTTGGGCCGAGTTATGTACCACAACTGTGAATTGTGTAAAAAAAATCATAAAAATAGAAAAAGATGGATACTTAGGCAACATATGGGGCCTGTTTGTTTGGCGTTTGGGAAAGTAGTTTGGGAGAGTAGTGGAGATTTGTGAAATAATCTCGATTTATGTAATGTTATTTCTTTGGGTTTTGAGATAGTAGTTTGAGAAATAAAGTAGGTGTAGGTTTTTTTGGAAGAGTTGGGTTGTAGGTGTAAGATGTGTAAGACTTTATGTCAAATTATATGTATTATGTGAGATAAATTGTGTAAGAGATAGGTTACTTTATGTCAAATCAAATTAGAGTTTGTATAGGTTTTGTTTAGAGATAAGAAAATTGTTGTTTGTTTGGCTTTTGAGAGAGTAGTTTGAGAAAATTAATGGATGAAAAATTTATTTCGGAAAATAGAAAACATGTTTGTTTGGCATTTTCCAAACACAAAAAAAATCTGGAAAACGCCAAACAAACAAGCCCATGGTGTTTGTTCAGTTTAGCGATTTTGAGAATCTGGTACGTATAAACTTTAAACTTATAAAATACAATAACTTGATCATACGTATGTATATTTTTGTTAGATAAAGATCATTGTTTGACATCTATTATACTATCATTTAATTTTTTTTCTTTAAATTCTAATATTCAAATTCAATTCATATAAATTATATAAAAAATGAAAAAAAACCCAGTTCATAACATATCTAAAATGTTTAAACCCACAAAAATCAGCATCCAAATCATAATTCAAAAGTTTCATTGAATTCACTCAAATCAGTTTTTCGAAATAAAAAACCAACATACCAATTATATGGACATTCACATTATTTGAAGTTTTATTAGGAAGCTTATTACAAAGTGTGTGTGTGTGTATAAAACTTTAATATGTTGAACCCATATTGTTGATCTTAGTTTGAGAAATTAAGATTATGCTTGTTTCTTGGATTTAGTGAGAAAATTGACAAGGAACCTGAAAATGAAAAAAAAAAATTAATATACATTCTATTATTTTATGGAGAAAAATACATTTTTTGTTGTATTTTAGTTGCTAAAATTTAAAAACCAAACATAACCAAATTAAATACTAGGTATATATAAGACTTTCTTTGTGTTTTAGTTGCTAAAAATTCATAAACCAAACGTAGCCAAATTGTTAGGGATGTATAACATTAAAATTAGGGCTGTCAATGGGTCGGATCAGGCTCGTCCAGATCCGACTCCATTTATATCGGATCTTGTTCGGATTGTGCTCGGATCTAGATTTTTTGAATCCAACGGATCTTGGTCGGATTTGGCCGGATATCGGATCTTTTTCGGATCCAATAAATTTTCATTTAAAAAATTAAATTAATATTTTTTCCTAAAACAAGTTTATTAACTTTTCAATTTTATTTAATTTTAACTCATATGTTCAAAGTTTCTTTACTATATTCATATTTTTAGAATGAAAATATTGGTTTAAATAAATTTATAAACGAGTTATAAATTACCATCTTCTTAAATTGACGGTGAAATATTATTAATGATACTTACTTTTATAAAATATTATGTATATATATCTTTTTTTCTATTTATTGCCGGATAAGGATCTGTAACGGATCGGATCGACCTAAATCCATATTCGCTCCATGAGTTTCGGATTACGGATCTTTATAATCGGATCAGGTCCATCGAATCTTTAATCGGACAATTATCCTAGTAAATCGAACCTGATTCGGACGGATCCGGATTGAAATCCGCCCCATTGACAGCCCTAATTAAAATTAGTTGAGTCGCACAAAGTTGGCCCAAAGACTCTGTAAAAAACTCTCTATACTCATGGTGGATATATTAAGTTTCTTTTATTTGCCATTGGAGTTCAAGATTTTTTTTTCCAATCTATAAATCTCTAATAAGCCATTATTGTCAATTAATTCAAGTAAATCTAAAACTCGAGTTAAAATTTAATTAATGAGAGAATTGTGCTTTAGGTCAATTCCTAATTTTGATACACTGTTTTTTGTGTCCAACACATTTGGTACACTGTTTTAACAAGTTGTAACACATTTGATATTGCTGTTAAAAATCACCGTTAATTGGTGACTTGGCAGTTAAATTTTATTGTAAACTTGATGTCATTACTTATACTGACTAACCATTTTACTCAATAACATTTCAAACTACCAAAATAGCCTCACATCTCCAAATTTAGTGACGATTTTAATACATAGTTGCCAAATTTCAGAATTGACTCGAATAAGACCACATCCGGATCAATTTTGAGATTTTACTTATAATATTTACATAATTAATTTAATTTTATAAAATATTTATAAATTAATATAAATCTGGAAAAAAATATTCTTTTCAAATCTAAGATTTATATAATAGTATTAATAAAAAATTCTAAATTCTTAATATTATTTTTTATTTAATATTTTAATAAATATTAATAATTAATAATTTTTAGTTTTTAGTTTTGGGGGGGGGGGTAGTTTTTTTTAAATTATAACTATTTATAATTTATTGTTTTAATAAATATTAATATTTTTTAATTATATACTTATGTTAATAAATATTAAATAGATTAATACTATTATATAAATCTTATATTTGAAAAGAATATGTTTTCTTAATATTCTTGAGATTTATGTTAAAATATTATTTATAAATCAAATTAGTTATTTAAATAAAATAAGTAAAATCTCCAAATTGGTCTGGACGTGGTCTTATTCGAGTAAATTTTTAAAATTTGGCAACTATATAGACTTAAATCGTCACTAAATTTGGAGATGTGGAGCTATTTTTGTAGCCTGAAATGTTATGGGGTAAATTTATCAGTCAATATAAGTAATGAGTAATGACATCAACTTTACAATAAAACTTAACTGCCACATCACCACTTAACGGTGATTTTAATGAACGTACCAAATGTATTGGACACAAAAAATGGTGTACCGAAAGTGAAAATTAAAACA
This sequence comes from Penstemon newberryi var. newberryi, assembly GCA_030819805.1. NCBI lineage: Eukaryota > Viridiplantae > Streptophyta > Magnoliopsida > Lamiales > Plantaginaceae > Penstemon > Penstemon newberryi. The sequence goes on along the minus strand of JAUALY010000001.1, from coordinate 73,674,860 downwards.
AGGTACCAAAAATGCAATTCTCTCTTTAATTAAGTTTACATGCATGCATCTACTGAAAGCCTAAAAAGTAACGATTTTAATTAAACATTAATATACTCAAATAATAGGCTCGTCCACGTAAAGAAAACATGAAACAAATCATTGTTATTTTTTGGTTTTTGAATTTAGTTCCGATTTTGTTATAAAGAACAATTTTTGTCCAGGGAGCTACTCAATGAAAAATTATGTCTTTCGTAAGATCTCATTTTTATTTTTTCTTTCACAAAATGTTCAATAAAAATGAAATTTTTGTCAATGTTATAATTTAGAGAATTTATCAATTTCTTTTTAAACTAAGAAATTAGTTTCCATATAAAAGTAGTTAGACATGAATCAAATTATTATCACTCACCATGTTGAATATAATGATATGATATTAAAAAATTGTGTTTGGTATTAAATACTTTAAATATCGTATCGTGCGATTGATACGATATTAGTTCTGCTAATAAAACCACAAAATTAATATACCACATGCATGCACTCCTAATATTTTGTTTTTATAATGCTGTTTAATAATTGGCACCAAAATTTATAAAGGTATGCAAATTTGACTCTTTTTATTATTAAAATAAAAGCATAGTGTACATTCAGTGTTACATTCTTTTAAAACAATAAATTTGTGTAATAATATACTAAATATTCAATTAATGACATATTATAAGTAGATTAAAGTCAAATTAAAATTGGACTATATTCTATTCGACATACAACAGTAAAATTGGATCATATTTTATTCGACATACACCAGTTTGACTGGACCATATCTTATTCGACATACACCAGTTTGACCCATTATGATCAAATATGCTCGATGTTATCAACCTCATATATATCGACATATATGATACGCCGAACTACATCGAAATAGGTCCCTATGATTGATTACATCACTGAACATGTTCCAATAATATGGTCCATATTATCGACCTCATGTAAATCTGCTGCATTATGACTAAATATGCTCCATTATGATCAAATATGGTTTATATTATCGAACTAAACTGATTTAGATACCTTCGATTAGGGGTGCACATGGTTTTCGAGACCGTACCGTACCGAAGTTTAGGTTTATTTTCTCAAAACCGTAGGTTTCAGTACATATGAAAAGCGTACCTTTTTGTGGTATGGTATAGGTCTTGAAAATTGGATACCGCAAAAAATCGTACCATACCATAAAATAGAAATAAATTAATTAAAACCATTGGAAAACCAAAAAAATTATAGGATATTATTATGTAACTCATTCATTTATAAAGTACTATGCAAAAAGGAAAAAAAATCACCAATTTATTCCATTGGAATTTTTTTTCTTTCAACTATCAGTCGACTATAAGAGGTAAATAGTATGACGCAAAATGTTTCTAAAACAGCAAAACCGTACCGTACTAAAATCGAACCGTATCGGGTGCATTGGTATGATATTCACAAGTGAAATTTGGTTTTGAATATTAAAAAATCGCAACAATTGGTACGATACGAATTTAGCTAATAAAACCACAATACCATACCATGTGCACCCCTACCTTCGATCATTCCATTCGACCTATGAGCACATTTAGTAACTAAACTGATCTTGGTACCTTTGATCCCATTCGACCTATGAGTACATTTATTCGACCAATAAGATCTCAATTGGATCGAACCAATTGAGATCCGACCCGAAAGATTCAAAAGATCATTTTTTTTTCACTCCTATAAATACTCCGCATTTGTTACATTTAAAGGTACATTCTAGTCAACATAACTACTATATTTCTGCTACATTCTGCTATATACTTTGAATTGATATGACTTAGGTATTGGAGGGTCAGCGCCGGGTTAACCACCGACACAACCTGACGAATTTCTTTGAGCACATGGTTAGGTTCCTTGAAGTGGAGTCCAGCTCAATTTGACCGACTTAAGATTTCATACTTGAAGCGAAAACATCATTACATGACACATTGAACGTGACCCAGATCTTGACACTAAAATCCCGAGACTTATATGCTACGTATTTTTTATATAGTAAAGAAAATCTTATTATTGCAATTTGCAATTTTTATATCTTTATCACGCCATGAATTCGTGTGCTCATGGGAAGAAGTCTAAGATTAAGATCCCTAGGTCATGGAATGGTGGTTCTCGTAAATATCGATGTACTACATTATACAAGTAAAGGATATTTTATATCATTACGTGAATAATTGTTTGTATAAGCATTTGATAGTCTTTTAAGGTTGCTAACTTGCTTATTTTCAAGGTAACTCTAGTGATGAAGCATTGGGTATATTAAAATATTAAATTCATCTTTTTTTTTTTGGTCAAAATTAGATTCATCTTTTATTAAAATACAATCCACCCGGCCACTTTGTTTAAATTTTCTATGGTTTTACTTTGTTTAAATTTGTGAAATTATTTATGTGGAAGTTTAATTATCATAACCAACTTTTTTTAAGAAATTTATGAGTGTGCATTTTATCGATCACTTTTTACAGATATTATTGTAACCAACTTTTTACATGAGAATTAAATTTTAAAGTTAAATTATTACGTGATAATGTTAAAGTTGTCAACTTTTTACATATATTCAGTGACAATAACTTAAATATTGTGTCACTATTGAAACTTCATTCCAAAATCAAATCAGACGGAATGCTACCTAGTTTCTTGCAACCTTTCCTATTTCATAAATCAAGCTTTATTACCAACATGTGATTGGTGTAATGAAAGAAACTAGTAACTATAAAGTAGCGAATTCAAGTTCGAATTCCTATTAAGATACACTCTCATATAATATGTCTGACGCGTCTTGAAATGATTAAACCCTTGATAAAATAAAAAAAATTAAAGCTTAGTCCCTCCGTTTCATATTAATTGACACATTCTTACTTTTCACACAAATTAAGAGACTTCATAATTACATACTTTTTTATGGTAAAATGTCTCAAATACCCTTTATAATGATGACTACTTTTTAATTTTTTATTAGTGATTGGTGAACATTGAGTTTCCCAACTCCAATGAGAGAAATGGGCAAAATTGGAAAAAAATGCTTTGAAAACCCAAACATGCCGATTAATTTGAAACAAATTTTTTTGGAAAATGTGTCAATTAATATGAAACGGAGAGAGTATTTGCCAATCCCTATGTTGCACAGATACGGCAATACGAACTTGTACATCAATATGAATTTTCAAAAATTTATAGAATACAATATGAATAAAATACGTGTGCTTATATTTAAAAATACATCATAATAATAAATCATTGTTTTGAAAAGGTCTAATAAAAATTATGTAGTATATATTTAGTTCACTTTTTATTCCATTTTAAAATAAACAATGTTATCTTCCTATCATATATAGATCAAGTAAAACCGTAGTATTAAATACCATATGCAAAGTCTTTGGCCTTTGAAAAATTTCAAGTGTTTTATGTAGATCACTTTGTTAATATACATAATTTAATTTTTTTTTTGAAGAAATACATGCTACTTTATTAAGTATTTTTGATACGTCTTTCAGTGTATCTGATATGGTATCTTTTTATATTTTATATTTTATTTTCTTATTATCGAAAACGCCACAATGACATATCTGACATATATTGGATGAATATTTGAGTAATTAAGTATCAAATATATATCCGATACTACACGTGTATAATTTTGAAGTAAGGCCATCTCCAGCCGTGGGCTGGGGCGCGCGTGAGGGCCGAGCCGGGGCGGGGAAGTCATCTGCAGCGGTGGGACGGGGCGGCTCGCCGGCTGGGTTGCGGGGCAGGGCTGGAACAGCTGCTGGAACGGGCGCGAGTCGGAGCTGGGGAAGAAAGAGGGGCGAGTGCTATGCACTCTCCCCTCTTTAAGTCAGGTGGCGCCACCTGACTGGTTCCATTTTTTTATTTTTATTTTTTTAGTATTTAATTGTTTTAATTATTTTAAACGTATAGAATAATGTACATTATAGAAATTATTTTAAATGTACATAAATTATTTTAATTTTGTATTTAATTTTTTTAATATTTGTAATATTATAATAAAATGTATAGTATTTGTTTTAATTATTATTATTGATTTTAGTTACAATTCTAATTATTAATGGTTTAATAATAATAAAATTAAATAATGGTTTTAATTGTTTCTTATATTCAAAAAATAGCAATTACAATTTCTAAATAATTTGTTAGTATATTATTTGATAATTTGATTTTAATTAAAATTTTGAGTATTAATAATTTTATAAGAATAAAATTAAAATTTTCCCATTAATAAGAATAAGAATTACTTGAAAATATCATTGCACACTTAATCTTCTTTGTTTTTTTTTCCATTCGTGTTTGTTGTAACCTTCATCTTGTTTTTATGTATGCCGTTTAGTTAATGTTATAATTCGTGTTTTGAATTAATTATAATTATAATTTAAATTAATATATTTAATGTTTAAATATTATTATTATAATATTTTTAAATTGATTATATTATTAAAATAATAATAGTAGTAATTATTATTATTTATATCAATATTAAAAATAATATTAAAACTATTATAATAATGGTGAGAGTGGGGAAGAAAAAAAATTGGAAAAAATTGAGTGCTGGAGACCACCACTGGAGATGATCACCCAGAGCCCGGGCTGGCTTGGGGGCTGCGGAGATTGAATTATTTAATATAATAAAATTTATTTTTTAAAAAATTAAAATCATTAATAATTTATTAGAATTGTAATTAAATTTATTTATGGACAAATCATTAATAAATAAATTCAACATTTTATTTTAATATCTTTTATTGTAATTAAAAATTTAATCATTTAACTACAATATTGGTGGTGGCTATATATTTTTAAAAATACCGAATTAGTTAAAAATAAAATTAAACACTTATACAAATAATTTAGATTAATACTTAAATAATAAAATTTAATCATCTTTCTTGTTTGTTGTATTTCCTATTATGTATCAATTTTAATTTTATGATTATTTACTCTCTTAAATTTTAATATTTAAATATAATTAATAATATTATTAATTATATTAATAAAATAATTATTAGTATTATTAATATTAATATTAAAAACAAAATTATAGGTGAGAGTGGGCAAAGGAAGAAAATGAAATTAATTCCATTTCGAAGTCCTGTAATTGAAGACGACCAGGAAGGACTCGGGGTGAGGCAGCTGGGACAGCTCCGTGGCTCCGGAACCCCGAGCTCCCCTCGATGGCCTAACCGTGTAACCTAGGCCACCCTGACAATTCCAAACAAAATTAAACTTTAGAGGGTCCCACCAAATCATTGTCAAGGTCATGCGTTTCATAATGTGTGGTTTGTTCATTAGTGTAATTTTTTCTGAGGTGTTCATTTAGATATGGATTGCCACGTAATGAGATGAACCGCCCAACTTATAATGTATATCCGTTTAGGCGCAAATGCAAAGCCCACCACACAATTATACAATCTTTTCTAGTTTCTTTTCTTCATTCATGTGACAATTTGGTGGGTTTATATTTATATATTGAATCTCCAATTTCAGAAAGATGAAAATGAGATTCTCTTTTGAAAAAGAATATTATAATGATGACCCACTTGGCTTTATTCATGGGTAAACCTACATATTATAGCGGATTTTAATTTTAATTACACATTTATAATTTATTAAGAACTTTGATTCAATATATAGGGAATGAATTAAAGTATGATTATTTTGATTAGTTAATAACTTGAATCGAATACTAACAAGTAAGTTATTTACAAACTTATTTGTATAAGTATGAGATAGTTTTCTTTCAAAAAGAAAAAGATAATAAATAAAAGGAAGAAACTTAAGATAAGAGATGACCCACTTGGTCCTTTTCACTGCTAGGCTGTAACTAAAAATCGAGAAAATAAAAAAGCCAAAATGCTCATGAATTAATTCATCTTATTTCGATAATTAAAGATCCAAAATTAAAAAAGAGGACTTCACACTAACCGACCCATTAAAGTGACGTACTTGAACTGTCATTGGACCCAAGCCCATTACATTGTCTTATTTGAGTCTTGGGCCTGGCCCATGATTTATATGCAACTTGATCATAAATCGTAAACCCAGGTATTGTCGACTGAAAATTTAATTGAAAAAACAGAGAAGGGGGAAAGAAAAATGCAGCAGCAGGCAGCTGCACCAACACAATCAGCACCACCGCAAGATGCGACGGCGGCGGCGGCGGGGGATGCGCCGCCAAAGCAGGTAGCTCAAGCGTTGGAGCGGCTGGGGCAGGCGGGGCGGCTGATCGCCGACATACGGCTCGGCGCGGATCGGCTTCTGGAAGCCCTGTTCTTCATAGAGGATGAGCCTCATCACCAACACACTTCCAAGTGTTTGAATTTAATCGCCAGAGAGGGATCCTTAATGCGCCATCACCTCGACGACCTCCGCACTATTGGTAAGCACACACGCACAAACTCGTATAGATATGTGATTTCTTTTATTACAGAACGAAACAAGGAGATTGACAGAACAAAATAGGATATTGAATTAGAGACTATTTGGTAGGAAATACAAGTTTGTATGGAAAGAGTAAATGTGCAATAACTACACCAGCACCAAAGATTGTACCTATTATGTTTGCTAGGAAAAAAATAATAGTGGCGGATATATTTGTGTGGGAGGGGGTGGAGATTGCGCTCATAGTTGCAAAGCCTAAATGGGGATTTATTAGAGGCCAAGCCAATCCTTGTAATATTGATTGTAGCTCTTACCAAGCGACCCTTCGTCCTGGGTATTATGCTCTGGTACTTTGATTGTATGAGAGAGAGAGAGAGCTAGCTCCCTTGAGAGAACTCAGAGAGGTGGAGGTCCGAGCTTCTTGTAGTCGGTCAAGCCAAAAAGGTCAAATATAGTCAATCAAGAATGCTATAAGACCCTACTTTATTTGGGAAAGCGGGTGCCATTCGCCACATGTGAATTATTTCAAGGCAAGGGGAGGCCTGATTCGACATTCTTGTTTACTCTGATCCAGTGAGGGAAAAGTCGTCAACTGATAGTATAATCATCAGCCTCGAAGAGTAGGAATAAAAAATGGTTGAACCAATAATGTTGTTTATAAAGGGGAACCCCTACTGTTGATTAGTGAAATAATAGATGAGATTAAAATTCTATAAGGTATGTGGAAGTGTTATTTGACTGCTTTGGCCATTGGAGTGTTGCACCTTGTATATCAGTAGTTAAGGTTCTCAATTTTCTTCTCTCTGAAAGAGACAATATAAGTAATTGCAATATCCTGAAACATTGTCATGGTGCTTTTATCGTTCATTAATGGACAACTAATGATGCATTTGATAGCACACCAACAAAAATTTGGATAACTCCTGCCCTATCATTGTCTCATGTGGTAGTTTTTGAATTTTTCATCTTCTATTGCTCTTTGGGTTTTCACTTGTATCTTGATGAGCATGGTAAATAATGCTTCTACCCATTTTGGTCATTAAGGGGTAATTTTTGCAAGTAGGATTTGGCGGCATCATTTTAATATGGTTTTGTATTTGCTAGGAAGGCAGCTGGAGGAATCTGGTGTTCTAACTGATTCTCTACGTTCAAGAAGTAATTCATGGGGACTCCACATGCCTCTGGTATGTCCAGATGGAGCTGTTGTTGCATATGCATGGAAGCGTCAACTTGCTGGCCAGGCTGGTGCATCTGCCGTTGACAGGACCAGGTAGATGTTAATAGTTAAATTTGATAATTGGTTCATGATACTAAACTAAGCTTGTCGTAAAGTAATTTCAGATTATAATTTCTGTAACAGTAGTCCACAATAAGTAGCCTACTAAGGCCATCTCCAATGGAGATGGCCGGGGTCGGGGGGGGGGGGGGGGGGCGGCTGCGGGATGGAGGGATTAGCGGTCTCCAGTGGGCGGGGCTCGGGGGCGGGAACGGACCGGGGCCGGGGCTCACGGGAGCGCTGGCCGCGGCCCATTCCCGCGTGGGCGAGAGGAAGGAGAAGAGGGGCGCGTGAATCTCACGCGCCCCTCTTTAAGTCAGGGGACGCCAAGTGGCGTCCCCTAATTGGATTCCTTTTTTTTATTTTTTTATTAAAATTGTTTATTTAATTGAATTTAAATAGGAAAAAATTTATTATTTAAATAAATAATTAATAAATTTAATTTTTCCTCCTAAATTAAATTAAATTTGTAGAATTGAATTATTTAATAAACATAAAAAATGGAGAGCATTTAAAAATTCTAATTAATTGTTTAATAAAAAAACGGAGATGTGCAAAAATTGGGTTTGTCCGAAAGCTAGAGAATTGGACTGCATTCGTGTCCGCAGGTCGCGGGCTCGCAAAAGTCTTGAAGGTCCGAAGTGAATTCGATCAATGATTTCCCACCCCCCCCCCCCTGCGCGTGAGGGAAGAGACTTTTGGTAGCTAGATTGTTATACCACTACATTGTCAAATCAGACATAAACCTCAAGATTTTTCCTTCCAATTCCAATGTGGGATAAAACCACTTCTATTTTTTTTTTCCATTTCAAAGGGTGATATTTGAGAATCAATTTCTCATTCACCCGAACTCCGATTTGGACATACCATATACCGTTTTAATCTACTAATAGAGTAGAATATAATTCCGCAAAGACCCGAATGAATTTTATACTTATCAAATTTATTTTAATTATAAGTTAGAGTGGACAAAAGTTGGAAATTGAATTAAATCAATTTCGGAGCCCTGCCATTGGAGACGACCAGGCAGGGCTCGGGGTGGGGGCAGGGGCAGCCCCAGGGCTCCGGAGCCCCGAGTCCTCCCCATCACTTTGAATTCCGCGCTATACAAAATTGCATTTTAGTTCCCCAATTCTTAAAAATGTTGCGCACTTTTGGTTCTATTGGCTGCTTTTCCATCCAGTTTTGCCCTTTCGTTCCTATAAAATAGTCTTAATTTTGCATTTTTGGTCCTATAGGATGGTCTCAATTTGCACTTTTGGTCCCAAATTGTATAGAAAAGGGGCGATAGAACCAATAGTGCAAAATATTCAAAAAAAAAATGGACGCAGTCTACAAGTGAATTGGGTCCAGCGCTTGGACTAAATGCAATTTTACCTTTTATATACTACAAATGCATGCTTTAATTTTGACACCCATCTCTGTGTGTTATTTATTTAATCGTCTCATATTAGTTTTACATTTCCCAGATTGGCTCTTAAGGCATTTACAGATCAGAAAAAACGATTTTTCCTCCACCTTGCTGATGATTCTGTTGTGGAATCAGCTAAAAAGAAACACTGCAGTCCCCGGGCAATGAATTCCCAAGAAGAGATTGGTGATCAGAGAACAGTAGCTGATATCTTGTCAGGTTTAGAGAAAGAAGTTCCAAATCTGCAAACATTTACACATCAGAGATTGGATTGGTTAAAGCAGGCAACCTCGTTAACCTTTGCTGCAAATGAAACCTCATTGAAAAATCCTAGCTTCCCAAGCACAAGTAAATTGAGACAAGGATCAGTAAGCATCTCCACTGGAGATAAAGCTGCTGTGATTGAGTTACTTCTTCCATGTGTTTTTAGAGCAGTAGTATCACTACATACAGCGGGATGCATGGATCCAGATGCAGTAGCTTTCTTTTCGCCTGATGAGGTGATTAAGTTACTTATAAAATAGTCTTCTTTATCTTCTGTTGCTTTTAATCCTTGATATTATTGGAAGCTGTTTTTGTCTCTGCTGTTTAAGTGGTCGGTGAAATGTCTTTGATGGGTTTTGTTTCTTGCCCATCAAAGAGTTTCCTTTTGTTTGCTTGCTTCTCACATTGGGAAATGGAAGTTCGATTTTCTTGTGCTAAGATTTTGATTCGTGAGAGAAGTTATTGGAGATGTGGAACAAGAAAGCTTGTTTTCTTGAGCGATACAGTTGCAATAGGAAAATTTGCATTTTAGTCGGACATGATTGGACCATGGGCATTTTGGTCTTGCACTTTACTAGATTGCACTTTTGATTCCGATTTTTTAGAATGTTATGTGCTTTTGGTAAAAGCTCTATCTCACTATTTCCATCCAGAATTGGCACTTTTGGTCCCAATATTTTAAAATGTTTAGCACTTTTGCTCCTATCACCCCATTTTTATTCCAAAATTTGCACTCTTGGCCCCAATATTTTAGAATGTTTTGAACTTTTGGTCCTATCACCTCATTTTCCAATCCAAATTTGCACTTTTCCCTGTTATGTAATTTTTTTTCATTTTGGGACCTATCACCCCATTTTCCATCCAAAAATTGCACTTTTGGCCCATGTAATAGTCTTCTTTTGCACTGTTGGTCCTTCATTAAAAATTGTCCAAGTTTTGCACCCTTGATCCCAAATTGAATGGAAAGGGGGACGATAGGACCAAAAGTGTGAATCAATCTTAGAAATTGAGACCTATAGGACAACTTTGTGAAGTTCAGGTCCAAAAGGGCTGAGGACCCAGTTATATGGGACTAAATATACTACTTATTTGAACAATTTTGATATAATGTATGTTTTTGGGATTTTATATGTCAACTTCTCAAGTAATTAACCTAATGTTATTTATAGTTTTATACCATTGTTATAAGCTTTAACCTGCTGCTGATTTATTGACGTTATTTCTTCATGAAGGGTGGCAGCTATTTACATGCCCGGGGCTTTTCACTTCATCATGTATATAGGCATGTTTCGGTAAGAGTGCCCAATGCCCATCAACATTAGTAATCTCTCTCTCTATATATATATACTCACACACACACACCCACATATATAGACACTTGGATACTTCTGATAATAACATTTATCCATTTTACAAACATACCACTACAGGAGCATGCTTCTATGGCTCTACAGTACTTTATTAGTTCAAGTACTGAAACGGCCTTGCATTGTCTGCTGGTATTTTTCTGAATCCTTGTGATATCGATTTTTCTAAACGAGTGAAATGTGTCGTTTTAAGCATATCCTGTTTGCCATTTGCAGCACTGGGTATGCAGTTATCAATCTTTGTTCACCAAAGTTTGCAGGTGACTTCATTTTCCTTATTCCGTGTTTTGTTTTGTTTTTTGAGTACATTACACAAGTTACCGTTGGAAGTATGACCAAATTATAGCAAGAGGCGGGGTCTGGGATTATACAAACCATCTTCAGGGTATGCAACTTAGTACGTGTACAACCCTACAAGTCCTAATAATAATTGATGATGTCATAAAAAAGAAAAGATTAACTTGAATTCTCAAAAATACCTTGGGCGACATTTTTAGATTTCGACCCAATTTTGTGGTCGGGAATATGTATGGTTGAAGGTCCAATAATAAAGGGTAGGTTTGTAACTGAGGGTATTTATGTACTTTCACCTAAACTGATGGTCCTTATGTACTTTCAACTAAACCGTTTGAGCTTTTATACGGTAGATTATAAGTGTAGTGAGTTGCATAACTAAGGGCTGGTTCCAGTTCTGGTTCTGGTTTTGTAATTTGACCATACTATGGGGTTAGATTGTGTAATTTATTCTTTTTTTTTTTAAAATTCCTCTGGTGATATGGTTAGTTTAAATTGAATCATTGAAATTGTAATGTTGTTGCAGTAAATGTGGGAAGCTGTTGTCAATGGACAAACAATCTGGTGTACTTTTACCGCCTGTACGGCGACCTTTCCGCTCCTTTACTCCCACAAACAATTTGCAAAAGAGCAGCTCAAATGGTAATAACTGTAGTAGTGTGGATCACATTTCAGCTTTTCACATAAGCTGTTTTTCAGAGGAGGCATAGATGTCATAATTTCTCAATATGTAGAATCACTTTCTCTAAAAAGTATGTGAAATTAGATGTTAATTTTCCTTTGATTAAAGTTTATTCTCCCATTTGCGGACCGCTGTGTATTTTGGTTGCTCGGTCCCAAACAATTCACTGACCGCGTGTTGGCCGGTGTGATTACGATAGTACTAATTAAGGCTATGTTTGGTTCCTGAGTTTCAGCGAGTAAAAATGATCAAAAAAACGAAAAACAAACAACAGATGAAGCTCAATGTTCTATCATTTGATGCAAGTAAAACGTTTTCCTTGACGTTTTACTCGTTGGAATTCAAGAATCAAACATTGGCTAAAACATTTCCGTATAACAACTTTTTGTATTTTAAAGGGGAAAAAAAGAATTAAATGCAAGGGAATATTAGAAAGGATCGCCTTCAATCGGGGCAATGTAATTCTTAGCTGGGTATAGTTTCTTTCTCTTGCCGTAAGCTTATTATTGAAGTTTCAAATTACTTTTATGAAACGTACGTAGCCATTCAAAAAAGCGAAAAAGCACTAAATATGTTTCTTGTCACGGTTGTCGTATTCATGGATCAAAGTTCCGTTTTTGATGTATGTTTCGGTCAGATGAATATTGGGAATTTTTCGAAAACACTAGGAAAGTTTATGAAAATAATTTTTTACTACTAAATTAAGAAAAAAAAAAAAAGTTTCAAGGCAAAAATAGAGTTTCGGAAATACGCCTTGTTTTCGATTCCATTGATTCAAAAACGAAAAAATTTCGATATTTTTGACAAAAAAGGAAACTTTTGATCCATGACCATGATCACAACTCTACTCATATATGAATATATTGTTTGACGTATTTAATTCCTGTTTCTAGTATAAATTACAAAGTTGTTTAATTGTTTTTTCACTTGGTGGCATAAAATAGACCAATATGATTGTTCTTTGCATAGTTAATTTATTATATCTAAAGCAAGTATAAATTAGTCTAAGTACGAAATATTCCAAACCAGCATAACAAGCAACCCATCAAAAGTTTCTATATAAGTACATTACTTTCAGCTAAGTATGTAAATATATAAAACTTGTACATATAACTAAAACTCTTCATTCACAACATTTGTATATTAATTAGACAAAATTGCTATCAATTTCCAATATTCAACCCCAACTTTTTAAGTGGTTTAATTCACCATGGATGTCATCGAAACGCACCGATTAAGATATCGAAGGCCAGCCTCACATGTGACGTATCTAGCACACTTATTTGGTGTAATCGCAATCGTGCTTATGCTCGTCTGGCTGTTGCATTATCGCGGGGGGATTGATCTCGACTCAGATCATGCTAATCGTATCTTCAATGTATAATTCTTCTTTAAATATTCCATGATTTGTTCATCCAACACTTCAAATATATATTCACCTTATAATGTTGCTATTTTTTGTAATTCCAGGTTCACCCCTTTCTCATGTTCTTTGGATTCATTTTTCTTGTTGGTGAAGGTACATAAGTGATTAAATTGAATAATATTGTATAAGTATGGTTAATTGAATTTATATTTAATTTCGAGAATTTAAATTTGAATTTGATTTGAGCAGCAATGATGGTATACAAGACAGTACGAGCAGAGAGGAAAGTGCAAAAATATGTCCATATGTTTATCCATTTACTTGCACTCTGTCTTGGAATTGTTGGATTACACTCTGCGTTCAAGTTTCATGAGAAAAGCCACATACCCAATTTAATTACCTTGCATTCTTGGATTGGTATTGGTACCTTCTCCTTGTTTTGCTTGCAGGTATTTTGATAATTTATGCTTCATTTTTTTTTATGATTAATTTTAATTTCTATTTTAAGTACATTTATCATCAATTATTACATCAGAAATCATTTTAATAACTGCTCAAATACTAAGAATTAAAAATACCAAAACTAGCAATAAACTATAGAAATACTCACATTCGTAGGACTTGAACCCAGGACCTCTTGGTCCTAGGGCCTCAGCTTTGTCAGTGATTATCAAGGAATTTCGGATTAAGTTCAAACGGATCAAAACGGTGGACTTTTTAAGGAGTCTAAATTGGGACCGAAGAAATATTGTCCGAGCCAAAACCATCATGAGTATTTTGCCCAATTAAAATTAAGAAACATGCACCATAAATATGAGAAAATTGATTTTAAATGTTCTCATAAGTACATAATAAAATTACTGTAACTTTTTGATCTAACTCGTATATAACAAATAATAAATACAAAAAGAAAAACACATTTTTTGGCATATATTTCAAGATTTAAACACATTTAATTAAGGCCTAGTATGTGATTGAATTAACATGAATTTGACCCCAATAAAAAAAGACACCAAAGTTTCGGGTCGAAATCGGGTCAACTGAGTCGGGAGAGTGTAGTAGGAACTTGGTCGGAATGATCAATACGACGAATGTTATGTTTAGGTACTTTACAATATGTTTTAACTTATTCTCTTTTCGACACAGTCAAACACCCACTTATGACCATCCAAATTTTCACTCAACTCAAATCCAATCCAATCCGAAAATATTAAAAATGTCTAAATTGGGCCCGGTTAGGCCGGGACAATCAATGGATCAAAGACTCGAAAAATCTTCTTTCTTGTTATGCTAAAAGTTGGCACATTTTGATTCAATGTGTTGTTATATATTTTTTCCTTCAAATTGAATGCAGTGGTTGTTAGGGTTGAGTCTATTTGGTGGCGCTTCAATTGAAACGAGGGCACGAGCTGCGCCATGGCACGTAGTTGGGGGCAGAGCACTCTTTTTTATGGCCATATGTGCGGCCTTGACGGGGCTAATGCAAAGAGCCACTTTCTTGCAGCCAGTAATGAACAAATATGAGTCTCGTTTGATCAACTTTCTTGGATTGGCAATTCTATTGTTTGGCGTTTCAGTTGAACTTTCCATTTCTCTTGCGCGTTACATATAAATTAGTTTATAACTTTTTTCTTCTTTTTGGTGTGGAATTAATGAATTTGTTCTCATCTGATTTGAAAGTGTGATGTGATTATTTATATTTTGTGTTGGAATGTTGCAAATCGTGTAATAAAGTAGAGATAATGAATTTGTTCAATTTGTGTAAAAATCCCCTCCTTTTTTTTGTTGTTGTTGTTGTTGTTTAAAACAATCTTTTTATAAAATATCTCCGCAAAATATTTAATATGGCTAAATATTATAAATTAAAATGTCTCAAATAGATTAAACTATAGTAAATTATTCTCACATAATAATTTGTAACTATTCAAACACAATGTTTTGTTAATTTTAATCTATGTAAATTATGGATTGAAATATGACTAAATTGCTAACGTAACTTAGTTACCGGACATACTGAAGAGTCAAAAGACTTTTTGCTTGTGAGCTTTAGTTAAAGACCATTCTACTTAAGTTATAGTACACATCGGCTTTCCACATAGAAGGGGCGGGTGACTTGGCAGACACGGTGGAAGAAGACCCCAATTTTGGCCTGCAGTTGGACTAAATTGTCAAATTAATTTAGTTACAAGACTTAATTGCAAGCCCAAATAGTTAAAATACTTTTTATCACCGAGCTTTAGTTACGTGACCATTTTTACAATTTTCCCTTAAGTTAGAGTACGAATCAACTTTCCACTTGGAATGTGCGGATGACTCGCTGAAATTAGATTTAGTTGTCAATCTAAAAAGTTAAAGGACTTTTTTGTTAGCAAGCTAAAATTACAGGACCATTTTTGCAATTTTTCCATTAAAATTTAGGGAGTCATGGGAGAGATTTTAATGCTCAAAGAATACAGAAGAAGGCTGAATTTACTAAATAAAAATTTAAAGAGAATAATTTCGAGCCAATTTCAGAAAGGCCAAAATGAGAAATAGAAATTACAAAAAGGCCAAAGCCTTTCTTTTCTCTTTATTTTTAATATAAAAAATAAAGAAATAACCAAAACCCTTATCTCTAAAACTTAAACACAATTCCTAAATTCAAATTCAAACTCTCTCATCTCTCTCAACTTCTCCATTCCAAATTTTTTCCAAAAATTTCACAAATTAGAGATGGCGCATGCAATCAGAGATGATGGGGATAGGAGGAACGAAGGAGAGTGATCATTCGTTTGGTGTAAGTTTCGCCGCTTCTTTTCTTCTCCGATCTGATTTTTGTATTTTTATGCGTTTTTGGCATTTGGCGTTTGGGGTTCGTTTGGGGTTTCCAAATGCCAAACGCCATGAACATCTTCATGGCGTTTGGCATTTGGAAACCCCAAACGCCAAATGCCATGAAGATGTTCATGGCATTTGGCATTTGGCAAATGTCAAACGCCAAATGTCAATTCACTGATTTTGACATTTGGCATTTGACATTTGCCAAATGCCAAATGTTAAAATCAGTGAATAAATCTTTTTTTTTTTTAAATAATGGCTTTTTTGAAATTTTTAAGTTTTTAATGGCCTTTTTTTAAATTAAACTTTCAAATATGGCCTTTTTAAAAATTACCCGAATAATTTCACCCATGTAATAATATAATACATAGGGATTTCTACATTAATTAAGAAACTTTATGAGGATAGTACCCATGTTGACAATTTAATGAATTTAGAGAACCATATGTCCTTGCATCATTAAATCCATAATTTGAAAAAAAAAAATGTTTTGAGCATATATCAGCCCAAATTAATCTCCAACACTCATTTTCTATACATTTTAACAAAAAAATACAAACAAAATTCACCAAGTTCATAGAAAATATTATCATCATATATCTCAAAACCCAAAAAACAATTATTCAAAGTTTCAAATTCAAATCAGGAACTGATGAATCTTTCCTTTCAACCTCTGCTCTTGCTACAAAATTCGTATCCGAACATTGCCCCGAATCATCAAAGTCCATATTGCCCCTACGTTCCTCAACTTGTCGAAAACTTCCAGGCCAGAACATCTCCGGTTGATCATCATAATCCATATAAACCGGAACTCCAAAATAACGTTGATCAATAAATCTAGCTCCATTTCTCGAAGGTTGAACCATAGGTTGGTGCATAGCCGCATGAGCCTCAATGCCCAACGAGCGAAAATTCGACCCGTGTAGTGGAAGTGAAGCCAAACTAGCATATCTATTGGATAACATGCCAAGTCTCATGGCCCTTTTGGCTAGTGTTCTTTCTCTTTTATGCGCATTTTGATGTCCTCCTAATGCTTGCGAGCTGTAAAATTTACGGCGGCAGTAATTGCAAGAGAAAACACGTGAAGTTGGCGAGGGGTGATCGGGTAATGTAGTGGTGGACTCGTTTGTGGTTTTTGATGAATCACTGCCATTGAAGTTGAGCGTTAGATCAAGTGTGATGGGCGATTTTTCTTGATGATTCTTGAAAGAATATTCTTCTTTGTAGGTTGGAATATTCTCTTGGATGGATTTATTGGAGGCTATAAGGCTGCTGCTAACTTCAGATTCGTCTTCGGAATCAAAGGTGAAACTTCCGGGCTTCATAGTGGTTAAGATTCCAATCCGAAAATCTAGACAATGAACATCCAAAAAGACTTATGCATACTTTGTAAAATGATTTTGCATTAAAGAAAATATTTTGAGGTTACAATCCTTCAAAGAGATCTAAACTCTAGAATATCAAAAATTACTCAAGACAAAACAAAAAGACCAAAAACTACCAAAATTAAATGCAAGTAGAATTATAATCATGAACAATTTCTAATTTAAAGAAAGTAAATCCGACTTTCCGATAAAAAGCTATCTATAATCTAAAATTACCAAATTAACGAACTATCAAATGGGTCGGCCTCAAGTCACCTTTTAGTAGTTCTAGTTTTGATGATTTTCTTTCTTTTGAGTGAACCGTTGTATATACATAATCAATCACTATATCAGAAATCTATTTGAATCTTTGCAAGCACATACTATCAAAGTACAAACGTAAACCAACTACTAAGACTAGTTTTAAACTAGAGAAATACACGCACTAGTGAGACTCTAACCCGTTGCCTCTTGGTCTTCGGGTCTCAGCTTTTATCACAAGGCTATGACCTCATCGTATGTTCTAGTTTTAGTGATTTCTGAAGAGTTAGGGTGTTAGTATTCCGATCTTCCACAATATTGCAGAAATTCAAGATATAAAAAAAATGCGGAGTAATTTTACTTCCGAGGACGACATAGCTATTTCGCTGCTAGCACAATCTTGGGCAAAGCCGCAAAACATCTTAAAGAATGCGACTTTGGAAGGTTCATTCCACTTTTTTTTCAATTGCAACAAATTGTTTTTCAGCAATAGTTCAAAAAATTGAGTGAAATTCGATCACTTTGTCTGTAAAAAATATAAGTTCAGTTATCCAAATTCAATTGGGTTATGTTTGGTTCTAGGATTTCAATGATCAGTTAAAATAGTAAACCAAATAAAATTAACAAAAAATAAAGTTCAAAACTGAAAAACATTTTCGCATCGATTTACTCTCTAAAATCCAAGAACCAAACATTCCCCAGATCATAAATCTTATTACCACCTCAAAAAGTTTAAAGATAAAACAAACCCATTTAAAGTGCAGAACAAAATAAACACCACTCAAATGTAAATAATACTAGGAATTGCAGATTAACTAGAGCAAAATTCACAGAATCAAGAATTTTTAATATATACCCACATCAATTTAGAGCTCTATAAAGTCACAAAATCAAATAGCATAACAGAATATTCAATATTCATCATCACTCATCAGTAATTAAGCAAGAATATATTAATAAAGGCTGCAAGAAATTAAAGGTTTTACATAAAAATCAAGTACCTTAAAACTGCAGTGATGAAAAGACAGATTCAGTTGAAGATTTAGTTTTTACCAAAAATGGTGAGGAATGCAAGTAGTAGTTTTGAAAGAAAGAAAGAAAGATAAGATCATTGGAGAGAGAAAGAGAAGGTGAGGGGACGTCAGATAAGTCAGAAAAGAAAAAAGCAAATTATGGTAGTGGCATATGGGACTATATATTTTTGTTTTTGTTGGGGTCTTTATTTATTTAAGTTTTTTTTTTTGGTAAACTTTATTTATTTAAGTTACTAAGTTACTATTTATGAAATGATATGCAATTATTACATACTACATGACAGAGTTAGGAAAAGCAGACTACTAATTAGTGCAACTCCCCACTTGACACAAACTAGTGTTAGTACTGTATTTGTATTTGATCCTAATAATTTGTTGAATGTTTCATCTGGGTTTGGATTTGACCCATTAAGAATTTGGGGTAACCCGGTTTCAAATGAAAAGAAATGCATATCATATAGCTCGTCGGTTCTTGAGTGTTCGATTTAACGATTTGCTGATACAGATAGTTGAGTAATGTTACTTGGATACTTATTATTATTATTGTGAGATGAACTCGGCCGTGGTAGGAAGGGTGCTGAGGAACGTTGTTGGAGATTGGGTGTTTGGTTTCTGTAGTGGGGTGGGTACTTGCTCTATTAATCAAGCAGAGTTACTTGCTCTTAGAGAGGGGCTCGGATACGCCTAGGATAGGAGAATTGAGAAGCTTGAGGTGGAGATTGATTATGAGATTATCTAGCTATAAGTTGGTTCAAAGAGAGGATACGACGGATCACCCTTTTAGACTACATTCTGGAGGATTGTAGAAGGCTTTTGGGGAAACCCTAGAGGATTTGATTTCATCATGTTAGGAGGAGTGCTAATTATGTTGTAGATGACATTGCAAAGATGGGCCATGATGTTGGCAGAGACTTGAACATTTTGGAGGAGCCTCCGGATGCTATTCGAAGCTTGATTTTGAGGATATCACTAGATAGTCTCTTCTTCCCACATATAAAACAAAAATTATTATTATAATTATTGCGATATATATGATAAGATGCTAGTATAAAATGTATGTTGATATATAGAAATATAATGAAGAAAAGTGGAGTGGAAAAATTTCTATATTGTAACATAATAGACGATATGAAAATTGGCTACCCCACTAAGGAAATTTCATGTTATGAGTGTTGGTTTTCTTTTTCATATCCCTCACTTCTTGTTATTCATGACTTTCACTTTTTGATATCAGTGGTCATTGAAAGTAGACACAAAAGTACATTACCACGTTTCTGCAAACAATTTGTTGTATTTTCACAAAAGTGCATTCTTTTTTGTGAAAATTTGTTGGAAAATAAAGCTGGTATGTTTGCAAAAACTATAGAAGAATAAGTTGGAAATAAGTGTTTGCAAATGAAACTCTAGTGTTAGGATCTTACAAATGAATGAATATGTTCGATCCGAAGAGGTGTTCTTTGAATCGAAATATTGTGATTCAAATAATGTGTCCCTTGTGAAAGGACTTTTGCGTTTATAAATTAAAAGCAAAATCTGGTCAATTTTGAATCTATTTTTCGAGTAATCAAAAATAAAAATTATATAATCTCTCCTCTCTTCTATTCTACTTTAAATATTTGTTCGAAGTCTATTTGTTCAAGTTCGACCGTGGGTTTCTTGTTAGTGCAAACAACAAGCAACAAACTGTTGTATCTTGGGAGACCATCGGAATCAACTGTGTGCACCGTAGACCGTCTGAAAATATTATCGCCTCAGTCTTATTTCTTCTATTGTGTGTTCAAGTTTATATTATGTGATTTTAAATGTTTTGTGAAATATATGTGCACAAATAGGGGTTTAATCGAGCTGAGTAGTGTCAAACGATACAGTGTTCAAGCTTGATTTGAATTTTATCGAGTTTGAGATTTTGTGTTTGAGCTTGGTTTGATTGTTAAACGAGTCGAGCTCAAACGAGCTTTTAGCGAAAGAGCTCGAGTCGAGTATCGAGTAGCTTGATGTTTTACATGTATTTTATCAAATTTTTTGCTTATCAAGTCGAGCTCGAACCGAGCTTTAAAAGTTATCAAACGAAAAATGATGTTCAAGCTTGTTTGATTTTTGTGACGAACCGAGCTCAAACAAGTTCGAGTCGAATATCGAGTAGCTTAGTTTAATTTTCAACCCTAGACACAAACATAAAGTTGATACTTTGGTTGATTGCAAATTAATCCTATAAGAGATATATGGGAAATTCTTACTCACACCGGGTTTGGCCGAACCCAAGTAACTACAAGGCAAGTGTGATACGCTTCCTTTGTGATTGGCTATAACTCCCAGGAGAGAGACTAATCACAAAGCAAGTGCAATACACTTGTTTGGTGGTTGAATGCGTTTGACCAAGCCAGGCTTCAACAAGAATTTTCCGAAATATATATCCCGTTTGCATGTATTTAGGCTTAAGATCTAGGGGATGTTTTTAATTGATTAAATTATATAGCTTCTTTTTGGGATTCTTGAAAATAATCTAACAGCCAAGATTCCAGGATTTGTTTTGTGTGGTCTTGAGCTATATATATATTACTGAATTTAATACCGCAATTTAAAAGTAATTAATTTACAGAAAGTCGTCTCACAATTGTTTTTTTTTTCATGGAGATCATCGTTAAGTTGCCAATTTAACAACACATGAATCAAAACTAGACCCAACATGAAAAACTTCTACATTAACGAATTGCAAACTTAATATCGGTCTCAAACTACTATTTAAAAAAAAAAATCGTGTTTGGGTAAAAAAAAGACAAAATATGCATTTCACATTCCGAAATATATTTATCATCTCTAAGT
This sequence comes from Penstemon newberryi var. newberryi, assembly GCA_030819805.1. NCBI lineage: Eukaryota > Viridiplantae > Streptophyta > Magnoliopsida > Lamiales > Plantaginaceae > Penstemon > Penstemon newberryi. The sequence continues at coordinate 73,653,454 of JAUALY010000001.1, read as the reverse complement.
TTTCCAAAATTACTCTTCCAAAACTTAAACAAAAATCAATTTTTTTATTTCTAAAAAAAATCTATTAAACATTATTATGATTTGACATAAAGAAATATATATCTTACATAACTTATTTCACATAACAAACATGATTTGGTATAAAGTTTTAAGCATTTACATCTACAACATAAACTCTTTCAAAAAAACATACACCAGCAGTATTATGCAAATCGAGATTATTTTATAAAACTCCATTATTCTCCAAATGCCAAACAAAAAAGCCCTGAGTATTTGCAGTTTAGTACTTCCTCTGTCCCTAAATTTTTACTCCTATTTCTTTTTTGGGATGTCCCTAAATATGACTCCCTATTTATAAATAGAATTGTTTTTTCTCAAAAATATCATCTCATATGAAGTAATGATTTGATACAACTAATTCTCAACCACTACTTTTAAGGGTATAATAGTAAAAATATCCAAAAATTTCACTTTTCCAACTTATACCTAAAACTCCATGAAAAAAGTCCCATGAGTAAAAAATAAGGAAATGGAGGAAGTATTATCATTAAAGTTGTAAGTTAGATGTCCCAATCAACTTTAATTTATTTACATCTGCAACGCTTCTGCATTTTGTTTTTTCTTATAGAGAAGTTTAAGTACAAACACTCTTTCCAAACATAATTTTTCAGTATTTTTGTATAAAAAAAATCTGAAAAGCACTTTATTGACTATTGAAAGCCCCCGCCCCCGCCCCCGCCGCCCCCCCTCCAAGTTGGAAAGTTGTTTTAAATTTAAGAAAAAGCATAATATTTTGATAAAATATTATGGACTAATTGTTGTTTTGTGAGTTTGGATTATTAATGCATGTGCAATTGTCGGGTTTCTAAAAAACAAGCAAGGTCATTTGGGCGTATTTGAAATCTGAATATTTGTTTGGGCTTATTTTTTATGTTGAATTTTGTGAAATTCTCTTGAAAAAAATATAGTCCTCAACTTTTAAAAATGTCATTTCACAAGTTTGATATTTATGAAAAAATTTCATCTATTTTTTACTGAACATGCCAACGTTGATTTTAAACGAGCCTGAAGATATAAACATTGCCACCGAGAATAACTTAAAGTTTCTATTTCGAACTATTAGAAAGGAAAGTATATAGTAGTTTGTATTCCAATAAATTTTTTATGTACAATTTTTTTAAATGATTCTAAATTTCTTTTCGAAAAGTTTCAAATATTTTTTTTATCAGAATATACCAGAGAAACTTAGTTTTGATCCATGATCTCAATATAATGAGACGGTACTTGTTTTAAATTTCAACCAGTTAATGGCCTCTCGATATATCAGGATAATCATGCAAACTCATTTGTGGTGTGGGACTGGGAAGTCCTATCGGTACTATGCTTATGTCTCCTCTATATGTTATTTCATATGTTAATAATGCCGTGAATTTCGATCAGAACTTAAGTTTTTTTCTCATGAGCAGATGTTGGATTGTAAAATGAAGTCAATAATGTATTATGTTGTGTGAAGTGGAATAACTGATTTTTGATGATGTAAAGTGGAGTTAAGCCAATTAATTTTGATACATTTATATAAATACTGGAGTAATATATTTCAAATTCATTTGTTAAATCATTTGAAAAGTAATTTTTTTGTTTTAGGTCAAGATTTGAAAAGTAATTAAATATTTCGATCGTTGAGCTTTTCTATGTTGAAGCCCGTACAATGTTACATCTATAAGTATATTTACGTGCATCAACAACACCATGTACTATAAGTATTTATATTATAGTAATTGCGTATATATTACTCCCTATATACCCAATTAATGTTGGCTAATATTTCTATATATATATCAAGCTTTTGAAATTTTATATTTGTTATTTAACATATTTATGCTATAATAAACTCTCAAAAAGAGTATTATTGTGTATTCAATCCCTCATTAGAACATTTTCTTTTTTGTGATCGATCAATTGAATTATTCGATATCACATTCACAAATGTCAATTTAATTAATTAGTGGACAACTTAGTTTGATTCCTGTGCGAAGCATGATAGTATTTTGCATATGTTCCACGGCTTAAATTTATGGACCACTCGTGCTTGTACGTTAAGTTATATTTTTGCACATATCCACATGACAAATCGCTTTCTATATAGTATTAGCGGGAAATTCTTACCCCCACCGGGTCTGGCCGAACCCAAAGTAACTACAAGGCAAGTGCAATACACTTGCTTTGTGATTGAATGTAACTTCCAGGAGAGTGACCAATCACAAAGCAAGTGCAATACACTTGCTTGGTGGTTGGATGGGTTTGGCCAAGCTAGGCTTGGACAAGAATTTTCCAATGTCCAATAGGCTACATTGTCATTGCAACTATTTACTTGAATGCCCTTTTGAATTTATTACCACTTTTCCAACAACGACTAATTAAATTCAGAATTATTAAAAAAAAAGGAAATTCACAAATTTGAACTTTTTAGGATTTTTTAAATACCTTCTTTTCTAAATGTAAAATGGTGAATATATTATGACATCAATCATTATATTAGAAATCTTAATCGAATTTATTTCATCATTACCAAAGTAAGTACAAATTAAAATAAAATGAATATCAAAACTAGTAGTATTAAACTAAAGAAATAACACATCAGTGGTACGGTAGTTGAACCCACAACTTCTTGATCTTAAGGCCTCAATATTTTCTTACGTGTTTATCGAAAGTCCTCTTTTACTAATTATGGATATATCTTTCCTTGCAAGAGCCGATTTATTCATATTTATTACCGAATACATTTTTATTTTATTTTTGAGAATTATTACCGAAGACATTATTAAACAACCCAAGGTTCGAGCTATAACTCGTGACTATACTAGTATATTATTTCTGACATACATAAAAATATTGTTGATTTTCAGATATATTGAGTTCACATAATATCTCCAACTATTAACAACATTAAATGGGTTTCATGATGTATTAAATATTTATTCATAAAAAAAAATGTATTACATATTTACATTGTTACATGTACTTTACTGTTCGACCAAAAACACACAATTATTTATCTCTCTCAAAGTCAATGTTCTGTTTGTTAGTACGATGAATTATTTAACGTTTGACCTATTAATTTATCAATTCCTCTAAGCATTAATTTAGATATTATGTAACTCTAAGATTCTAATAATTTAATGTTGTCTTGTCCGTTTTTATAAATTTCCGTTTTTATAAATTACTAATAAAATAGTTGCATCCACGTAATCAAATATAAAAATGACCACGTTAATTAATTAAGAGAGAAACAAAACATTATTGAGAAATGGACTCACATATACAGTATATATTTTGAATTGTGATATTGTATAATTAAATATAATATAACGAGGTACTTAACTTTTTCCGTACTATTGAACTTTTTTAATCATCATATCATCATTGATAGCATTAATTCATCAAATTTCTCCGGAGTGGGTTACTCATGTTAGGGATTTAAACAATTAACAACTCCAATATATACGAATAATATCTTCTTAAATTTATAATAAAATATTATTAATGTTCCTTATTTTACTAAAATATTATATATAATAGTAGTATTATTTATTGAAATATGGATCTTTAACAGATTGAACGGATCCGTGAAACTTGGTTACAGATCATATATACTGGATCTCCATGAATAATTTTTTTAATAAATCGTGTAGAGTCTGAACATAATTCGAATTGATATCAAACCCATTCAAAACTATATCTCATTATTTAACTTTTAAAAATATATCTAAATATATTAAAATTCTTTGATTTTTAAAAATGCTCTCAGAAGAACAAATCAAATGAGCCATTATTTAGTACAACCGCTGCATGAATGACGTAATGCAACAAATAGTTAGGATTCATTTAAAGTTAATTTGCTTATCTATACATGATAGGGATGATATTTTAAAAGTAATTTCATTTAATCATAACAATTTATTACACCACATCATTCATGCAACGATTGCGCTAAATAATTTCTCAGTTGGGGCCGGGTTATTATTGCAGTGAAAATGAATATTTGGGCCGTCTTAACCTTTTGGAATTGTGACACTTTGACTTTGGGCTAACTTGACAAATTTCTCATTTGTAGAAGGTATTTGAGATTAAGGCAGAAGGCCCATATCCATCTTACTTTTTGTCAAGTTTTATTTTATATACAAATTCAAAAGAAATTGAGCAAATTAACTTGAATATATTTTGTGAACCATTAACTCATAGTAAATTATAACATGTAACAAGCTGTTTTCTTTACATTAAATTAATGGGTGTTCCTAGTCAAAAAATATGGTTCTCAATAATCATAATTTTTAATCGATTAAAAACTGGATAATATCTAATTAAAAAAGAAATTTAATCTGAATATAACCTAGATTTATGTAATCCATTAAAAATCTACATCAAATTATCAATAATAAATAACATACACAGTTATACACAAAAATGCGCACACATATATATAATACTTTATTTATAAAAGTAACTTTAATTAAACCCAGATCTAAACCAACAAAATTCGAGACCCAATTAATTAAAATTTACAAACGAATTTGTAATTAGGCTGATACAATCTGAACTCAAGATAATGTCAACCCAATTCTGAAAGTATACTTTGAATTAATTTCAATATTAACAATTATAGTTATATATATTTTGATATTATAACCTTCAATTTCATCTCTTGTGTGTGTTTTACTGTCAACAAAGTCAAAATATTAGTCATCACATATATATATTTCTAATATATACATTGAAATATGTCTACACATTTTTTTTACCAAATTGGTAGAACTAATCATAATTACATTTGTTTGTAACTTTGTACAAATGTTTTTCGATTATTATTTGCTATAAGATCGAGTGCAGATCATAGTGAATGTATGTAGGACTTACATTTAATGCATATGACTAAGTGGGTGTTTGTGGGAGTTTCTTCAAATGGAGAAAGACACTTTTGCTTATTTTTCAACACAATTCCGTTGAAAAATAAGCAGAAGGTGTTTGCAACATTTTTAGAAAAACAGTCAAAAGCAACGTAAAAGTGTTTGCACTTTCTTGAAAGAATATTTTGAGGTAAGCGATATTTTATGATAAAAGATATATTTACTTTGAATTAAAGTTTTAAACATGCCTTGAATTAAAGTTTCAAAAGAGTGAATATGCCCATTAAATTTCATCATATGTTTTCACTTCAAATTTGCAGAAATCTTTGTTTTTGGTGAAAGTATCAAATTATAAAGCAATCACAATATTCAAAGCCACAAACTTAATACACAAAATCTACATGCATGAATAATGAACAATACATTTGTAATAAATATTAAAAAGAGTTTAAAAAATTATTGAAAAAATGTGGAAACTCCTCTCTGTTACTCAAGTAAGAATGATATTTCCTTGAAAAACATAAAATTTTAATCAAAATAAATTTAAATAAAAAATTTGAACAATGATTAAAATCCCAAAGAGAGAGAACATGTTGATTATATATAAAAAAAAAAGGATAATGTGATTAAAATCAGGGTAGATGGTTGAAAATAATTTTTCAGATTTTATTTTGGTTAATAAGTGAAGGATATAAGTGGAATATTTATAAATTTTAAAGGACAAAAGAGTCCAAAAATATATTTCTACATAATTACAAATCTGCCATTAATAATGAAGCGGGTGGATGGCTGCTTTTAGCACAACACCGTTTGGCTACTTTTTGAAAGGAGAAGCAGATGTGATTATGCTTATTGCAAACACCTTGCAACTGCTTTTGGAAGTTCAAAAGTAACTTTTAAACTTCCAAAAGCAGTTGCAAATAATATCGTTTCATCTCATTTCTCGTGGAGGTGTTGAGTGCGCCTTCACACATACACACACTATAATGCGACTGATACTTTATTTTGACGTGAAAAATGCTCAATTTAATTATACCTTGCCAACATTCTCCTTTCAATTACCCCATGTGATTTGTGTAATAGAAATTTTACACCATGTGATATATATTGACTAATGAACATTTTACCCTCATGTGATATTTTCTAATTTACACTTTACGTAATACTTCATTTTGACGTGGAAAATGCTCAATTTAATTATACCTTGCCAACATGCTCCTTTCAATTACCTCATGTAATTTGTGTAATAGACATTTTACTCTATATAATATTGACTAATGAACATTTTACCCTCATGTGATATTTTCTAATTTATACTTTACCTCATATATATATATATATATATATATATATATATGTAAAAATCAAGAAAAAGACAAGGGTAAATTATCTTTAAGTAATAACACAAGGGGTAATTTACTATTAGCTCTATTCTCTTACGTACATTAAAACTAATTTTAGATCAAGGAGGGAAACTGCACACAATATAATTACTATTCACATACTAGAACTAAAGTAATCAACATACTACCTAAATATCATGCCAACATTTAGTAATTAAACTAAAAACTAGATAATGAAAAGTATGTTCCACAAGCACATCAAATTATTACACATCCCCATTAATTGCTAGTATTAAGAATCATAATTATGATTACAGTTTATTTAAAGTTATTTTAAAGTTATTTCCACTTGCGGATCTAGATATAGATAGGTGGGGGCTGCAGCCCCCACTCAATTTTCTCATTTTTTTAAAGTTATCTTTCTTTATTTAAGATGTGTTGTGTATAATTTCAAATCAATTTGAATATTATTAAAGTGATATAAACTTGTATGTTTGAGTCCATTTATATTAGATTATGAGACCGAACATATGCGAGCCTGTCTCAGTACAATAGAAAATACACATATAGATATAACGTTGCAACTTGGTCAATTGAGAGAGTTTTTAATTTCAGCACTGAAGTGACGAATCAACTTCGTAACCAAATGAGTGATCGATGATTAAATGATAGTCTAATTATCTTTACAAAGAAAGACATATTTAGTTGTATTTTAAATGATGCTATTATGGACCGATTTCAGAAAATTAAAAATCATCACGGTCAATTGTTAATGTAATTGGTGTCTTTTTGAAATTGTAATTAAGATATATAGATATTTTAGGTTCTTTTGGGGTTATAACGGGGTATCACATGTAATTAAAGTAACTTGTGGGGGTTATTTTTGTCAAACATTACCTCATTTTTTTGTATCCTCATACATTTTTTCTTGAATGAAATAATTTTTTTAAATATGACTATTTGAATGGATTTTTTTTTTCGTATTTCGGTTATTTAATTTATTGTAGAAGTTTACCCCCACTACACTAAATTCCTAGATCCACACTTATTTCTCAACCGCATTGATACACCAAATATCCAGTCAATGACATGACACATTACATGTACGATTAAAGTCAAACTAAAACTGGACTATATTCTATTCGACATACATCAGTAAAACTGGACCATATCTTATTCGACATACACCAGTTTGACTGGACCATATCCTATTTGGAATATACCAGTTTGGCCCATTATGATCAAACCTGCTCGATGTTATCAACCTCGTATATATCGACATATATGGTACGTCGAACTACATCAAAATAGATCCCTATGAATGATTACATCACTGAACATGTTCCAATAATCTTGTCCATGTTACCGTTCTCATGTAAATCTCCTCCATTATAACTCAAGCTGTTCCATTATGATCAAATATGGTCTATATTATCGAACTAAACAGATCTAGATACCTTCGATCATTCCATTCGACCTATGAACACATTTATTTACTAAACTGATTTAGGTACCATCGGTCATTCCATTTGACCTGTGAGCACATTTATTCGACCAATAAGATCTCAATTGGATCGAGCCAATTGAGATCCGACTCGAACGATCCAAAAAATCCGATGTCCACTCTTATAAATACTTCTTATTTTTTATATTTAAAAGTACATTATGGTCAACATAACTACTACATTTTTGCTATATTATATTATGCTTTGAATTCATCTGACTTGGGCAATGGAGGGTCATCGACGAATCAACCACCGGCACAACCTGACGAGTTTATTTGAGCACATGGTTATGATCCTTGAAGTAGAGTCCAACTCGATTTGACTAGCTTGAAATTCCATACTATGGAGTGAAAAATATCATTACGTGACACATTAAACGTGAACCATATTCTTATACGAAAATTCCCATATCACGTATATCCAATAATAGTATTACTTATCTAATAATTTATGTAATAGTAGTAGGGCATTTTAGTAAATTTAAGGGCATGAGATCTGCACCTTGTCGCGAGGTCATCATCGCCAAGATATGTGAAAGTGACTTTCATTATTTTATTCAACAAATAATTATTTTTAATTAGAGAAAGTCTGACTCATTTTCTTCTCAAACCAAAAAGGAAGAAAACAAAGAGAGAACAGACCTTTTATTTCGAGGGAAGTATTGAGTAAGACATCTTTTAAAAAAGTTTTAAAGCTTAATATTATTTGTACATTTGAATTTCAATTTTTTCTTTATAAAACTAATATAATCAAAATTATTTTGAGTATTTGAACATTATATTAAAATAAGTATATTATATTTCTATTTTTTTTTTATTCTAATGAGTTTAAATAAGTTTTGTCGAGAGCATTGAAATACATGCAAACCAAATATCCAAGTAATTATTATGCTTATTGCCATTGTTGTATATTAGTTCAATTATACCATATTGATTCAAACACAATAAATTAATTATAGTTTATAAAAAAATGTCACTTAAACGTTGATAATTATATTCAAAATTTCGTTTCTCCTACTGAATATAATTTCTTCGAAAACTCGTTAAAGTAAAGATTATTCATATATATAAGTTAAAAAAAAAAATGTTCAATTACTCAATACTCTATGAATTTTATATTCATGTAATAAAGCCGAGAACAATAAAATCCCATCCAAAGTCAGCCTAAAGATTCACACATATTTTCAAAAGAATTTAAGATCAACATATTCGTACTATTAGTATGCATATATGACCAATGAGAAAGCTTTGACCAAAGGAAAAGAGTGAAGCTGGAAAATTTTACTTATTAGTATTTTTATAACAATAATTAAAGCGGAAAATATAGGCAAAAAATAAAGTAAGGAAAAAATAAAAGAAAAATACGTACACACATGTATACACATATAGAGAGAGAGTGTGTTTTGGTAAAGAAGGAGACAAGAGCGTATCTGCAAAAATCTTGAAAATTCGATTTAGTCTGCTTTAAGCTATACATACATTGTATACATACACATCTCTCACTCTAACTTTTTTTTGATATTATCCACCCCCAACACCCCCATTAATCTAAAGCCCAGAACATAATCAAGAAATCAACTATCCCAGTTCATTGTACCTAAAAAAGAATTTTTTTTTTTTTTCAAAAAATTTGCAGCTAATAATATAATAATGCTGCTCCTCTGTGTTTACTGCTGGTCAAAAATGAAATCTTATGTGTGAGAATGTGAAGTATTATTTTAAGTTAGTAGCAGCATCGTCTTGTCTGCTACTCCTAAACTAAACCTCACGCCTTTGTTTGAAAATCTGTACAATAATTAGTGTCTTTTTGGGTATAAAAAAACAAACATTAAGCATAGTCTTTATTTTTGGAAATTGGGCTTTTGTTTCGTCTTTTGAGGTCTGCAACAAGGCCATGCTTTGTTCCTTCCATCATGGATTTGTGTAAAGAATAATAGTTAGAGGAGCTAAATATGTCCTTTTTTGTTTATCTTTCCTTTTAGTGTGAAATGTATGACTATTTCATTTTTGCAAGTATAAACTAGATGGATTTGGAGTTTGGGTATAAAAACCTTTTTCCCTTATTTGCCTTCCATTACTATTTTGGGAAAGAGGGTTTCTTAAAAAGTTGCAGCACAAGGTAATGAGTTTTCTTGAGGGCTTTTTTGTATGTGGTATTGAACAAAAAGTGGGTATTTTTAGTTAGATAGAGATTTTGCAAAATGGGTGAGAAAAAGCAAGGGTACCAGAAGGTAAGGGTGAATGAACTATTGGGTACAAAAAGAAAGTATTCACTTATTCATTTAGCTTCAGATAGAAGAATCTTGGGAGTATGGATTGTGCTAATTTTTTACTTTAGTAAACAAATTTATGATTATATGGATGATGATCAAAAGGAGAGGAGGAGAGAAGTGTTAGTGAGTATGTGTGATCAGAGAGCAAGAATGTTGCAGGATCAATTTAGTGTTAGTGTTAATCATGTTCATGCTCTTGCCATTCTTGTCTCAACTTTTCATTATTACAAGAACCCTTCAGCAATTGATCAGGTTTGTTGCCTTTTTCTGACTTTGTTTACTGTTTTTGGTGCTGTGTTTTGTGCAATTTTGTGAAATATATCATCAAAGGGTTCTTTTGTGAAATAAATCTTTGTTTATTGCATCTTCACTGTTGTTTACTTGGTGCTGAAAATTTGTGTACTTTTGGGAAAACTGTGATTAGGGTCTTGGAATTCCTATAACAAGGCTCTGTTTTTTGGGTAAAAAAATGAAATTTGGCCCCCGTTTGTTTGGGAAATTAGTTATATATTATTTCAAAGAAGTTAATTATTTAGGCCAATGCAGGAAACTTTTGCTGAGTACACAGCAAGAACTGCTTTTGAGAGGCCATTGTTAAGTGGAGTGGCATATGCACAAAGGGTTATGAATTCTGAAAGGGAAGAATTTGAGAAAGAGCATGGATGGACCATTAAAACAATGGAAAAAGAACCTTCACCTGTTAGAGATGAGTATGCTCCTGTGATATTCTCTCAAGAAACTGTATCTTATATTGAATCACTTGATATGATGTCAGGGGAGGTAAATCAAATTTTTTTCATTGATTCCATAGAGAATGATAGGGTTTTCTTACTCAAATTTCACATTTGATCGCTAAAATTACCGTTATAGGAGGACCGTGAAAATATATTGAGGGCTCGGGCAACGGGTAAAGCAGTTCTTACAAGCCCGTTTAGGTTGCTAAATTCTCATCATCTTGGAGTTGTTTTGACTTTTCCGGTTTATAATTCGAAGCTCCCACCGAATCCGACTGTGAAAGAACGCATTGAATCAACAGCAGGGTAAGCTTTTGTGGTTGTCTTTACTTTGTTTATGTGCCTCGTTTTTGGTTATAATGTAGAGTTTTTGCATATGTAAATGCTTTGGTACAAGAAATAATCTTATGAATGTATACAACACAAATACATACTTGGATAGATACATTCGCTCATACACAAATGAGATCGCACGTGTTTGACACACAAATTCATATGCATATTCCTTCTCTTTTGGACCGCGTGTAGAATATGAAAATATAGCTCAACTTATGAATTAGAATAATTGAGATAACAATTTCTATGCTGGGAAAAGTAAAAATAGTTAAGTTTGGTTCTTACAAAGAAACAAGTTCAGAATTTCTTATCAGTAGTTCCCATTGTTATTTATAATTCTTTGGAAATTGTTGTAACATTTACAACCTTCACCCCCCCCCCCCCCCCCCCTGCATGGAAAATTGTGTCTTTAGATGGACATATTTGCTTTCTTTGTTTTATGCTTGAGCCGAGGATATTTATTACTACTTTTTTTGTCCTCAAATAAGTTCAAGTTAGAATGCATTAGGATAAATATTTATCCTAGATACTATTTTAGATTCTTAAGGCTACGTTTGTAACTTGGATTTATCCTAATAAACTGACACAGAAAATGAATATGAACGTAAAACAAAGCTCAATGTTCAATCTTTTGATGAGAAAGTACCATTTTCCTAGAATTCTTACTATCTAAAACCCAAGAATCAAACATAGCCTAAATGAAATTTTCATGTGATGACATGGCAAAACAGGTACCTTGGTGGAGCCTTTGACGTTGAATCTCTTGTCGAGAATCTACTTGGGCAACTTGCTGGGAACCAGGCGATAGTGGTGAATGTATATGATATTACTAACTCATCTGATCCTTTGATTATGTATGAACACCAGTCTCAAGATGGTGATATGTCTCTTAAGCATGTCAGTAGTTTCGACTTTGGAGACCCCTTCCGCAAACACGAGATGATATGTCGGTAAGTGCTGTAAGCCCATTCATCATTCTTGTAATAATATATAAGCATCCTGTAATTAAATAAGTACCCTCATTTAAAAGATTAAGTCGTTGGAGAAGAGATCTAGAAGATTAAGTTGGTAGAGGGGAGAGAAACATTTGATATTGCAAAAAAATCATTTTTAGGCCCACAAAATCGGATCCTAAGCACTTTTAGTCCCACATTTCACAAATTTGAACTTCTAGTCCCTTTTTATCACCTCCTTTCCATCTAATTTGGGACTAAAAGTTCAATCCTGTCACATTCCTATGGGACCAAAAGTGCCTAAGCGGGACTATTCTGTGGATCATGAGTTTAAAATAACTTACAAAATTGGGATCAAAAGTGTAATTATGTAAAGTATGGGACAAAAGATGTTGAGGGTCTAGTCCTATGGAACTAAAGATGCCCATTTTGCCATTAAAAGTTATTTCGTCTGACATGGACCCTCACGTGAAGGCGGTACTCAACCCTAACACATAAAACTTCTTTTTACGTATTTTGGGTGGCGGTAGGATTAGAACGCGAGATCTCTTCTTAACCACACTCTGGTGTCCATATTCAGTGACCTCATTTTCTGAAAACTTGACAAATGACAACAGCTTAAGTTGTTAGAAATGAAGGACAAAGATTTCATACTTCTTTATTTGGTTTGATTGTGTAGGTATCTTCAGAAGGCTCCTACATCATGGATTGCGCTTACAACCGCATTCTTTGTATTTGTTATTGGATTTTTAGTTGGATATATTAATTATAGTGCAGCTATCCATATTGTTAGAGTTGAAGATGATTTTCATAAAATGCAAGAGCTTAAAGTTCAAGCTGAAGCTGCTGATGTAGCCAAATCACAGTTTCTAGCCACTGTTTCTCATGAAATAAGAACTCCCATGAATGGAATTCTAGGTACATTAGAAGTCATGTTCTTTTCATAGTTTATTAGATTTATGAAATGAAGTTATTGATATGTTTCTTGTGCTTTTAGGAATGCTAGCTTTGCTACTAGATACAGAATTAAGTTCAACGCAAAGGGACTATGCTCAAACAGCTCAAGCATGTGGAGAAGCACTTATTACTTTGATTAATGAAGTTCTTGACCGTGCAAAAATAGAAGCCGGCAGGCTAGAACTCGAGGCAGTCCCATTTGACCTTAGGACAATTCTTGATGATGTTTTATCCTTGTTTTCTGAGAAATCGAGGAAAAAGGGAATTGAGGTAAGATCACATTAATACTGTGATGTTTCATTTATATACTTACATTGTCTTCATCTACTAATTAGTTTGGAACTTATTAACTGGAAAATGCAGTTGGCGGTTTTTGTTTCAGATAAAGTACCTGAAATTGTTGTGGGGGATCCAGGAAGATTCAGGCAGGTGATTACCAATCTTGTGGGAAACTCAGTCAAAGTAAGTGAGAATGACCCGATATACTTTTTAGCAAAATTGCATTTTTAGTTTCCCAGGACTGGATACTATTCCTGAGCACTTTTGGTCCTGTAATTTACAAAATTGCACTTTTGGTCATTTAAAATATTTGGCACTTTTGGGATTTTTTGTTTACCATATTCTGCACTTATGGTTCCACAGGATAGTTTTTGTTTCCCACTTTCGGTCCCATAGGACTCTATCAATTTCGTTCACTTTTGGTCCGAAATTGAATGGGATGGAGGCGATAAGACCAAAAGTGCAAAATATTTTAAAATTTTGGGACCAAAATACAATTTTGTAAAGTGCGGGACCAAAAATGCTGAGGGTCCAATCTTGTGGGATTAAAAGTGAAAATTTCCCTACTTTTTTTTATAAAATTCTGCATGTTTGCTTAAAGAAGATTGACATGCTCTGCTCCTAAACATTTTTATGTTCTAACAGTTTACCGAACAAGGACATATATTCGTTCAAGTCCTTTTAGCAGAACAAGCAAAATCCATTATCAACGTGAAGACTGAGATCTCATTAAATGGAGAATCTGAGTGCATATCACAACCTTGTGTTCAAAAGTTCAATACTCTTAGTGGTTTTCAAGCTGCCGATGAAAGAAGCAATTGGGAGAACTTCAAACATTTAGATGATGAATTTCGTTATGACACGATACATGATAATGCTCCTCAAACTGTAACTTTGATGGTATGTGTTGAAGATACAGGAATTGGTATTCCCGAACACGCACAAAAACGTGTTTTTACCCCGTTTATGCAAGCTGACAGTTCGACCTCTAGAAATTATGGGGGAACTGGTATTGGATTGAGCATTAGTAAGTGTCTTGTTGAGCTAATGGGAGGTCAGATGAACTTCACTAGTCGTCTTAATATTGGAAGCACATTTTCATTCACCATAGGATATAGGAGATGTGAGAAAGATGAAGTTATTGATATTAAGAAATCTTTACCAGATGATTTACCAATTGCATTGAAAGGGTTAAAAGCACTTGTGGTTGATGGAAAACCGGTTAGAGCTGCTGTGACAAGGTACCATTTGAAGAGACTCGGTATCCACGCTGATGTTGTCGGTAGTACAAGGAGAGCAGTCGCTTTGTTCGGGAAATGCGGTTCTATGATTTCTAAGTAAGCAATTTTTTATTTTTCATCTTTTTTCTCTTACGGCATTAGTTTGAATTTGAGCTAAATGGAAAAACACCCCTTGTGTTTTGCCTAAATATCAAAAACCCCTCTGTTCTTTTTTTATTACTAAAACAACCCCTTTGAAATTCCTTCATAAATCATAGGGGGGTTATTGATAATTTTTAGGTTAAGAGGGGTGTTTTTGCATCCTTTGGTGGGGTATGATTGTCATAAGAACAGGGTTTTTTTTGCTAATAAATATATCACAGGTTTTTTTTTATTATAGTTAGGCAAAGCATATGGGTTGATTTTGCATTCACTTGTTTGAATTTTACTAGTGACCTCTTCTTTATGTATGTTCATTTTTGGACAAATCCCAGTAATAACCTATTTTCCTAGCACGTCTAAAGCATATATTAGTGTCAATATGAATGAGAATAATATTATTTTGGGACTTGTTTGGTACAGTTAGAAATTCACTACTTATAATTTGTTGCTAGGTCATGAAGACTATATTATCAAATTGTCAGATGCGTGATAAAAAAATATTCGTTTTATTTCGTAAAAATGATTGCTTATGACTTTGTACAACCGGCTTTATTTATATTTGTGATAGTGCTCAAAAGTGGCAGCTTATCACTTGAATGCAGAAATACAGAATAAGGATCGACCAGCTTTGTTAATAATAAACGTTACCAAATAAAAGATAAAAGATTGATGTAAAAGTTATTCTACCATAATATTTGCTGCACGCCAAACGAGATTGAAATTCTTTTCTTCTTGTGGAAATGGTAACACAACTTTTCCTTTCTTTTATACTTAACCCTCTAATATTGATACTCGGAAATTCTACGAGTGGCAAATTAATTAATAAAAAAAACAGGAATGCTGTGAAGCCCTCATTAGCTCAAGTTTGTCTACATTATTTAAGAAACATCATTTTGTAATCTAATTTTCTTCTTTACATGCTTTTGTTGCAGAAACGAAAAACTGCCAGATATGTTACTAGTCGAGAAAGACTCGTGGATTTCCGGTGAAGAAGAAGGCTCTATGCTATTATCCAACTGGGGACTAAACAATCAACAACCCTTTAATAATCAACCCAAAATGATCCTTCTAGCCACAAATATTACTGGAGCTGAGTCTGCTAAAGCCAAAGCTGCTGGATATGCAGATACTGTGATTATGAAACCTTTGAGAGCTAGTATGGTGGCTGCGTGTTTGCAGCAGGTATTGGGCTGTAAGGCCCAACAAGAAAAATACGTGTCCAATCGATCGAGTGGGCTTCGTGGGTTGCTATGTGGCAAGAAGATATTGGTTGTTGATGATAATTTGGTCAACCGTAGAGTTGCTGCAGGTGCGCTTAAAAAGTACGGGGCTGATGTACAGTGTGCTGAGAGTGGTCAAGAGGCTCTTAATTGGCTTCAATTACCGCATAATTTTGATGCTTGCTTCATGGACATTCAAATGCCTGAAATGGATGGGTATGTCTTAAATTTAAATTAGAATTAAAGCTTTAACTTTTTTCATAACATCGCTCTTTCTTTCACGTTTATAGTTTAGGGGATTATCGTTACGCAACTTGTTTGGTAGAAGTTATATAATAATGGTGAGAATATTAATCGTACCATGAATAAATAATCTAATAGTAGAACTTGTTAATATGCTTGCAGATTTGAGGCTACTCGTCTTATTAGAGAAATGGAGAGCAAAGGCAACGTACAAATGAACGGAGGATGCATGACCGAAGAAACGACAAGGAAACGTGAGTGGCATATTCCAATATTAGCAATGACTGCGGATGTTATACACGCTACGTTAGATAAATGCTTGAAATGCGGCATGGATGGATACGTATCAAAGCCCTTCCAAGAGAAGAGTCTTTATCAAGCCGTTGCTAAGTTCTTCGAATCCAAGCCCGACTCAGAATCATAGAAAGTATTTGAAATCCTAGGCGAACAAACTGATCTTAATCGATTTAATGACCAAATTTTCCCTTTTTTTGGTGGTAATTGAAGTATTTCTAACCAAAAGGAGTTAGAGTAGCTTCTTTTATGAAGCATATATCTATGAACCTTTTTTTCACCTTTATTGTTTGTATATTTGAGTGGTAAGGAGGAAAAAGATGTGAAAATTTAGGTGATTGTAAGTTTATGTTGTAATTCCCACTTGTAACACTGTTGTGGCATTTGTATCAATGTGATATTACCCGAACATATATAAATGTCATGATATGTTGATTCATATGTAATTATTTAAATCTTAAATAACATGTTGTTATTTTACTTAATTTTAAAAGAAATAGATTTAATTTGGCAATTATGAAAAAAAAGGGAAAAAAAATTATTATGGCTGACGATATTGCTAGAGCCGAGAATATTGGAGCAATTTGTTTTTTTATAGTCAAAGGTCATAAATACTAATTTTGTTAGTTTCCTTTTACTTAATTGGTATATTTTAATAATAGTATCTCAATTCTTTTTTAATTAAAACACTCGACTTCTTTTTCCTTCTTCATCAGAATCTTTTTGGAATGCAACAATTGATTTTAAGTCATTTCAAATATCTTGGTTTCCTTTGCCCTCTTGTTAGCAACATCACCAGCCTGTTATACTAGTTCTAAATTTTAATTAGGGAACTTAGGTAGTAAATAAATAATCTTCTGGCAGCTATAATTATAGCTCTGACAACATCGTTAATCAACTTTTAAAAGTGTGTAAGAAAAGAAAATTTCGAGTGTAGCAACGAGTGATTGATACAATATGTTCGATGTGTTTTGAAAGGGATAAGTAAAATATAAGACCTGAATATTCTTGGGAAAAAAGGAAGGGAAATCTCGAGGGTAAATAATTATTATGCCCAATTAATGATGGATTCATGGTCAACTTAATACTCCATAAGGAAAGTGGATGGAAATATTTGCCTTACATAAGGCATCATGATCTACTTTTTTAATGTTTTTGGAGTATTATATTATTTATTCACTTTCCCTGATTGAACAATTACAAATATCAGTGATGATTTTCACAGTTAAATTATTTTTTCTTCTAAAAGTCAAAACAAACACACATTTAACTTTAAGTCTATTAAATTTAAAAAATGTCAAAAGTATTTTTGAATATGTCAGTTAAACACCAACCTCTATGTGATTATTTGTACACTCAACAATTTCTCTTTAGTTGTCACTCAATTAAAAAAAAAAAAGGGGGACTTTGTCTTGAGTTCAATTCCCCTCGCCCAAACATAAATATATTTAATATAATTAATGTACAAATTTATAGTATAAAATAATTTATCAATACGCGTACCACCAGGTCCACCACCCATTAATCAAACTTTCGAACAGGAAAAAATGAGCACGATGTTATTGAATCTCTAATTAATAAATTATAGGGTTTTTCATTTAAAAAATATAATGTTCAATTTATTCTCTTATAGTATGAAAAATATCATTTTGCCTCAATAAAAAATGTTAAACGATAAGTTTACATCATTCTGTTGGAGAATAAAAAATGTACTCTATTTGTCCGAAATATGTTAAACACCAACCTCTATGTGAAATCACTATGCTCAACGTAAAATAATACGGAGGATAAACTGATCCAAATAAAATATCACAAGGGAGTAAGTTGTTTCATTTTTCAGACTTAAAATAGATCTAAGTATATAGAATGTAAATGAGGGTGTTTTTGTCAAATCATATTATTTCAAGTTTTAAAAATGTCATGGAGGCAATGTGAGCTAAAACACACTTTTTTTGTCACAATGAGATACATTGAACATTATGAATATCACAAGTATAAATTGTTATTAAATCCATAAGGGTAAACACCACTTATGATCCTCTTTATCATTAACTTTCTACAAAGTCATTTCTCTTATGTGTTTTTCCCACATTAGTCCCTACTAAGAGTTATTTGTGTCACTTTGATCTTTTTCAGGTTGAACATGGCGGATCCGATATCACGTGAACTGCAATTTAAGTTTTATTGGGAATTTAAGTGTAATATTATTGCAACGAATGGGCAAAAATACCCTCATGTGCAGGTCACTGGATATCGAAACTTTCGTGTTCAACCTGAAAAAAGGACAAAGTGACACAAATAATTCTTAGTATGGACTAACGTGAAAAAAAACTTAAGAGGGACGACTCTTTAAAAAATTAATGATAAGGAGGACCAAAAGTGATGTTTACATATCGAGGAGTACATCTAGTCATAACGAAATTATGTGTATCTTTGGTAATGTTAAAGAATATAAAAGCATTACACTTTAAATTTGTAATATTATTGTTAATTCAGTTAATAACTATTCATATAAAATATTGATTAATTTGTATTATTTTTTGTTGCAACTAAGATTATTACAAAACTTTACACTTTTTTGTACCAATATAATATGGAAATTTCATAAAAACCATCAATCTTATACATAATAAACATATGTATGATGAACATTCTTTTTAGAGTATGATGAATATCATCAATCTTGTAGCAATTTAGTATTGTTATACGGTGAATTATCTTAAATAAATAACATCAAGGTATTAGTCGACTTAAATAATACTCAAATAATTGTGAAACATAATTCAGTTAATAATTTTATAATATTAAATAACATTGTTAATATTAAGATACCCCTATAAAAAAAATATGTACAGATGCAAATTTTAAAACTTTGTAAATATAATATATTCAATAGAAATAAGTCATTCGGTCAAAACGAGTCATGTTATAACCCGAACGAGTCACCCAAAATTCTAAACCCCAAAGACCATATAGGGTTAAGGGTTTTGCTATATGAAGTTCGGGGTTTAGGGTTATGGACAAAGCTAGACAATAAAGGGTGAATTTGTTTTGGTAGCAACTTGATATTTTAATAAAATGACAAGAATCAAATCAAGATAAACTAATGCTGTAATTTTACCCAACGAAAAGGTATATATGAAAAAAATTATGATTATATAATATCTAGGGGAAAGTGCACTTCACCCACTGAAAGTTACTCCATATGTTTTTGCACTTTACCACTCAGAAGTACAAAATAAGTACTTTTAAGTCATTTTTGTTGGTCGAAAACACACATGTTCGCCTCTCACGTGTTTTCTAAGGCAAATTAGTAACTATACCTCTTAGTGGCTCTTACCTTTCCAAATATTTCAGTCACGCACATTTTTTCTCTATTTTATGAACAAAATCTTCTTCTATTTCAGTTAGAATTTTTTTGTTTACAACACGTGAGTGAAGTGTTTTGGACGGATATCAGGTGTTGTGACTAATTTACCCTTAGAAAACATATGTGAGGCATACATGTGCGTTTTTCAATAAAAAAAAAATAGCTTAATATCATTTGAGGGGGGATAGTGCAACTAAATTTAATATTTTAGGGGGTAAAATGCATATTTTATACTTCTGGGTAATAAAGTGCAAAAACATATAACTTCAAGGGGATGAAGTGCACTTTTCTCTAATATCTACAAGAAGTTGAATTCCATTGAAAACGATAAAAAAAAAATAATTAATACCACAACACTAGGATTCAAACTTTGGACATAAATATTAATGATTGCTATAACATTCACCCACTCACTCTTTATAGTATGACATTCATAAATAGTTGTACATATTTTATTTTTTTAAGGGGGACCATACCCCCCTCCCGCCCTCATTGGGCTCTGCCCCTATTTAGCCATAACGTGATTTTTTATAGGAGGGAATTGCATTTTTCATACCAAATTTTTACCTACTTTATATATTTGGTACCAAACCTTTGAAAAATACACATTTAATACCAAAATTGAAGGACTTTTTGCACATTTTCTTTCTCCGTCAATTTACAAGGCCAAATTTTATGTTCTTTATATGGCTGGAAAGCTCTTGACGAGAGCTTTCTAATGGTACAAGTTTCAGTTCATGAAACGCAATAAATAATCCGCAGAAAATTAACAAAGTTTCGGGATATTAATCAAAATTAAATCATATGTCATAATCTACAAGGAATCATGGCACAATAATTTCCAAATATGATATAGGGCACATAAGCATGCTATGGTAAATTTTTTGGAACATAATTTTAAACATACCAAAAAGCTCAAACAAATGTGAAAAAAATCCTTCAATTTTGGTATTAAATGTGTCTTTTTCAAAGGTTTGGTACCAAATGTATAAAGTAGGTAAAAGTTTGGTATGAAAAATGCATTTCCCTCTTTTTTATAGGAGTATATTAATATGAATAATGATATTTGATACCTCGTAAATAATTTAACTCGACTAATTGATCGTAAATAATGATTTTTTTTTTTGGACAAATGGAGTTAATTAATATGAAAAACTAGTGATACATTAATATATACTGTTAGTTGTTAACCTCTATTATTTTCATTTGCTACTATCAATTTAATCGTCTCTAATTTTTATTAAGGTAGTATTAAATAACATTGTTAATATTAAGATACCCCTCTAACAAATTTACATCTTAATTTTTTAAAAGACGAATATCTTAATACTAACAGTGATTTTTAATATTATAAAATTATTAACAAAATAAATCAACTTAATTATGTTTCACAATTATTTAAGTTGACTAAATTGATCTTAGAGACTGGATTTTTTTTTTTTTGGGACAAAACGAGTTTATATTAAGAACTAATAATACCTTGTTGATATTTGTTCAAATAAACCTTAATATTATATGTGTACAAGATCATGTTCATCATATTAAAATTGATTATTAAGCATAATAATGATTCATATGAAATTTTCATGTTACATTGATAAAAAAAAAAAAAAGTGTAAATTAAATCTTAGCTGCAAAAAATTTTGATACAAGTTAATCTAAAATACACAAATTACAATGTAATATTATCTTGAATTTCTTTATATGATGAACATATGTATAAGAGATTTTATACTTATAAGCGATGATGTATTATTTTATACAAACATCACAATTAGTTGTGGCTATACATATTTCCCAATTTTGTAATAAAAAAATATCAAATTACATCAATTACCAATACATGAAATTTAATTATTAGATATTATTGTATTAAATATTACATAATATAACAATTTCATTATTATATATGTATTACTCAAATTTATCATCATATATTACCATAGCAAATTATCACTTTTTTTCTTAATTTATAGTATATATATATATATATTATCTATTATTTAAAAAAATAAAAAAAAATGTTGCAGCTCTGTTCGCCACCGTTCTTGGACCAGAACGGCGACGAACAGGAGACGTCTGTGCCGTCGTTCTGGTCTAGATCTAGCTCGTTGTTGTTTCGAATCTGGTCCAGAACGGCAGGGAAGCTATCGTTTGGTCCAGATTCAGAACAACATTATCGTCCCTTCCGTTCTGGACCAGATCGGTGACGAACAGGGCAATGGTAAGGGTGATTGGGGGTTAGGGTAGTCTAAGTGGGATACGAGAAGGTTATTTTTGTAATTTAAATTTGTTAATAATTAAAACATAAAATAAAATATCTAGTAAAACCCTTGTAGCAAGGATTCAACAAAGAGTGTCAGGACACATCACATATTGGTAGGTTTCTGATTAAATGGATCAAATTAATTTGACTCAGTTTGACTTCATGATGCATTCCGAATTCGGGTAGGTAACCTAAAAGTGCAAAAATAATTTTTTTTTTTCTATATCGACGCTGCTTTTTGAAACCAAAAACTTGAATTGAGGATGTAAAATAATATAATCCTAGTCCATGGGGTACAATATGAAAAATAAGTGGAACTCCAGGGTGCAAAGTGATATTATTCAAAATTCACCACATCTCCAATTTAAATTTGTTATATTTTGTGGGTCCCACACGGAGGTGCCAACTGTACTCTATTTTATTTTCCCTTTTCTTTTCTATCCTAAAATAAAAAAAAACACTCATAAATCTTCACTGCACCTTATTCATCATTCCTTTACGAGGACGCACCAAACACACACATCACACACTACTTTACAAATTCCCCACCTTTTCTCTCCTCCATTTCCGCCGTTTCATCTCCCTTAAAAAAATTAAATAAAAATTAACATAAATAAATAAATAAATTAGCCATTACCCTAAAACCCAAAAAGGAAAAAAATCACACATTCACAAGGAAAGTGAATTTCGACCCTCTTTCTCCCCATTTCATATAATGTGAGAATTTTCCGAGACCCGAAGACCTTTTCTTATTTTAAACGAAAAAGAGAGAAAACCAAATTCTTTGTAAAAAATGCTCTCAAGATTGATAATTCTTGCCTTATATTCGCTCTTAGCCGCCGTAGCCTACTCCCAGTCCGGTGGCTCCGACGCGGCGGTGATGCAGGACTTGAAAAAAAGTTTAAACCCTCCGAGTCAACTCGGTTGGGTCGACCCGGATCCTTGTAAGTGGAATAACGTACGTTGCTCCAATGATGGACGCGTGACCCGGATCCAAATTGGGCGTCAGAATCTACAGGGCTCTCTTCCTCCAAACCTCAACAAACTCACTTCTCTACAAGTCCTTGAACTCCAAGGAAACCAACTGACCGGGTCGTTACCGAGTCTATCCGGGTTGAACTCGCTCCAGTCTCTTCTACTCAGCAACAACAATTTCACCTCAATTCCTCCTGATTTCTTCGACGGTATGACTTCTTTACAGGCTGTCTATTTGGATTTCATTCCCTTTTCTTCGTGGGTTATTCCGAGTGGTATTAAAAGCGCGTCTACTCTACAAACGTTTTCGGCAACTTCTGCTAATGTTTCCGGGCCGCTTCCTGATTTTTTCGGTCCGGATACCTTTTCGAGTTTGACTAATTTGCATTTAGCGTTTAATTCTCTCGAGGGTCCGTTTCCGTCGACTTTTTCCGGGTCTTCGATACAGTCTTTGTGGCTTAATGGGCAACAGAGTAGTTCGAGATTAAACGGGTCTCTTGCGGTTTTGGGGAACATGACTCAATTAACTGAGGTTTGGCTTCATGGGAATTCTTTCTCGGGTCCGTTACCCGATTTTACAGGGTTAATTCAATTGCAGAATTTGAGTTTAAGGGATAATAGTTTGACAGGTCCAGTTCCGGATTCTCTTGTAGGATTGAAATCTCTTATGGTTTTGAATTTAACTAATAATATGTTGCAAGGGAAAACTCCCGTGTTTAGTGACTCGGTGCAGGTGGATATGAGGGCTAACACTAACAGTTTTTGTTTACCTGATCCCGGTGTAGAATGTGATTCTAGGGTTGATAATTTGCTTAATGTGTTGCGGGATTTGGGGTATCCCAGGATATTTGCAGAGAACTGGAAAGGAAACAATCCTTGTGCTTCATGGAGAGGAATCACTTGTAACAATGGGAATATTAGTGTGGTGAATTTCCATGGGTTGAAGCTTATGGGGACTATTTCCGCGAATTTTTCACGGATCATATCTTTGCAGAGATTGATTTTGTCTGCTAATAATTTAACAGGCACAATCCCGACTGAGCTTACTAGTCTTCCAAACCTTGTAGAGTTGGACGTTTCAGATAATCAAATTCACGGAAAGGTTCCGCCTTTTAGGAGCAATGTGATTGTAAAGACTAGTGGAAATTTGGATATTGGTAAGGATGGTCCGTCTCCGACTACGGGGGGCGGAAACGGGAATTCACCTGGATCCGAGAGTGGTAGTGGGCAGAAGAAAAACACTACTGGAATCATTGTGGGGTCCGTTTTTGGAGTTATAGCTGCTGCCGCCATTGCTGGGGCATTCGTTTTCTACTTTTGTAAAAATAAAAGAAAACGTTCCAACCGAGTCCAGTCTCCACATCACATGATATTACATCCTCGCCATTCGGGATCCGAGGATGATATTAAGATTACTATTGCTAATTCCAGTGTTAATGGTGGGATAAGCGAGACTCATAGCCATGGAAGTAGTGGGCCAAGTGATCTTCATATAGTCGAGACGGGTAATTTGGTCATTTCTATCCAAGTACTTAGAAACGTGACTAACAATTTCAGCGAACAAAACATACTCGGAAGAGGTGGATTTGGCACAGTTTATAAAGGGGAGTTACACGATGGGACTAAAATCGCAGTTAAGAGAATGGAATCGGGTGTGATGAGTGAGAAGGGATTAGACGAGTTTAAATCCGAGATCTCGGTTCTTACGAAAGTCCGTCATAGGCATTTGGTTGCACTTCTTGGATATTGCTTAGATGGTAATGAAAGGCTTCTTGTATATGAATATATGCCTCAAGGGACTCTTAGTAGATATCTTTTTAATTGGAAAGAAGAAGGATTGATGCCTTTGGAATGGATGAAAAGGCTAATTATTGCTTTAGATGTTGCTAGAGGTGTTGAATATTTGCACGGTTTAGCTCAACAAAGTTTTATTCATAGGGATCTGAAACCATCGAACATTCTTTTGGGAGATGATTTGAGGGCTAAAGTTGCGGATTTTGGACTTGTTCGATTGGCTCCTGATGGGAAAGCTTCGATTGCTACTAAATTGGCTGGAACTTTCGGATATCTTGCACCGGAATATGCAGGTTCGTTTTATTTATTTAATATTGGTTTTTTATGTTGATTAATGTTATTATCTATGTTGGTTATTTTGGCTAGTTAGAACTTTAGTTAACAGTAGGTAGCAGTTCAATAATTTGCATTGACCAGATATGTTAGTTGAGTTAAAAGGTTAGGTGGACCTAGATTGATTCCCTGCACATGATGGTCCAAGCTTATCTCTTTTCCTCTTTTGTGTATATTTTTCAGTCTATCTACAATTTGGTACCTTGTCTTCTATATATATTGATATGAAATTGTTATAGTACAACATATTATTGCTTCATGTTGAAGATCTAAACTTGTTCACCCTAAGAAACAATTATGTATTTAGTGAGTTATTTGCAAAACACATCCTTGTGTTTATTTTCTATACTTTAGAATAAAAAGAAAATAAACACAAGGATGTGTTTTGCAACTAACTTATAAAATAACTTGTGTTTTAGTGATTAATAATTTTATCTAATTGTATTTTTTTTACGTTCATCTCGACAGTGACGGGCCGAATGAGTTCCAAAATCGACGTTTATAGCTTCGGAGTAATTCTAATGGAGATAATCACCGGAAGAAAAGCACTAGACGAGTCCAAACCCGATGATAGCCAACATCTAGTACCATGGTTCCGTAGAATGCTCATAAACAAAGAAACATTCCACAAAGCCATTGACCCAACTCTAGACATCCTCAATGAAGAAACTCTAGCTAGTATAAACACCGTGGCCGAGCTAGCGGGCCATTGCTCGGTACGCGAGCCATATCAAAGGCCCGATATGGGCCATGTGGTCAACGTACTTTCGTCCCTTGCCGAGTTATGGAAACCGAGTGAACCCGCGGACCCGGAAGACTTATACGGGATCGATTATGACATGACTTTACCTCAAGCGGTGAAGAAATGGCAAGCTTTGGAAGGAATGAGTGGTTTCGATGGTTCTTCGTCTTCGTATATTGGTAGTAATGATAATACTCAAACTAGTATACCAACTAGGCCATCTGGGTTTGCTAATTCATTTGCTTCTTCGGATGGGAGGTGAAATTACATTGTAGCTTTTGGTAGAGAAGTTTGGTTGTTCATTCCATCTATTAATTCTTGGAGGGGGGTTGTTTTGCAATTTGAATTTGTCATTAAAAGTGGATCTTATTGTAATTTAGATTAGTTTTGGCACTATAATTCTTCTTGGATTGATTTTGAAATGTTAATGGGTTTGGTTAAATCGATTTGTTTCATATGTTGAGATTTAAACCCAAATTATCTTCAATTTAATCTTACGTTATTTTTTTTTATACAAAGTATCTTGACATATGATCGAATTACAGAATATTTTTTCATGTATGGAAAAGTACAAAAATATTTATGGTGTTGATTTCTATTGGATTTGATAAGTAACAACAAAAAAAAAAATTTAAGTAAATTTTTAAACTTTATTTAATGAATATTTGATCTTTTAGACATGATTAAATTTTTAAACTTTATTTAATGAATATTTGATCTTTTAGACATGATGAAAGAATCTCATTATAATAATTAGAACGTACCAATGTAATCTACTCCTTTTATTATTAATAATTAAATATAGTATAAACCATATAATTTGAAGATTAGATGTTGAGGAAGGTGTAGATGCTTTCAAATTCCAATAAATGATTTGTACCCCAAAAAAAAAAAAAATTCCAATAAATGATCAACAATTTCTGCATGGCTTCTAGTATCACCAATTTTTATTTCTTTCTTATTCTTTTGGTGGAAATTGACATGGTTGGGTACCTAAGATTTGAAGCTAAATGGACCCCATATGTCACACTATATTTAGACAATAAAGTAATGACATAATTATTTGTTAATTATACGAGAAAACATGCATAGATAAAATTAACTTTATACTAGTAGTATTTAATTGGTGTCATAATCTGGAATGTTGTCAGAAGAAGATTGAGACATAACCTGATACAACGACTCATCCCAATCCGTGTACTTTAAATGTCTGGTGTCTCTACGTGGACCTCATTACCAATTTAATTTCTTAGATAAACACGGATTTATTATTTAATTATCAAATCTAGTTGACCCAATTTCTATAACACGCCGGTTATCATCCGTAATTAGTGGATAATTATCTGCCAAAAAAATTATTAAGAAACTTGGAGAGCCTTCTCATGCCTTAGTCTCCATCACTATCTTAGGGAGTCAACACAATATATATATATTTTAAAATTAAAATAGGGGGCTGCGTTGACGAATTGGTGATGATATACTTATCAATTAACATTTGGCGTGATAGGTGGCCTCCTAAATCGCGCATGTTTAGGGTCTGTTTGTTAATTTGGTGTTTGAAAAAGTGGTTTGGGAGAGTAATAAAGGTTTGTGAAATAATTTTGATATACATAATGTTGTTTGTTTGACTTTTAGGAGAGTGGTTTGAGAAATAAAGTAGGTGTATGTTTTTTTGGAAGAATTATATTGTATAAGATTTTATATCAAATCATGTTTGTTATGTGAGAAAATTGTGTAACTGACAGGTTACTTTATGTCAAATCAGAGTAGAGTTTGTATATGTTATGTTTAGAAATAAGAAAATTGTTATTTGTTTGATTTTTGAGAGAGTATTGATAGATGAAAATTTTATTTCAGAAAGTAGAAAACATGTTTGTTTGGCATTTCCCAAACACGAAATAAATTTGGAAAACCCCAGACAAACAAGCCTTTAGTGTTTTGGTCCATTAACTTTATAAATTGACATCATGTACCCCCAAATATTTAGGGCTTGTTTATTTGGTTTTTATCAAAATTATTTCGTGTTTGGGAAAAACGAAACAAACATGTTTTCTAATTTCTGTCTTTCAATTTTCTCAAACTACAATCTCGAAATTCAAACAAAAAACAATTTTTTTATCTTAAAAAAATATATACAAACTCTATTTTGATTCGACATAATGTAACTCATCTCTTACACAACTTATCTCACATAAGCAAAAGTGATAGGACGTTCAATCTTGTGAGACCAAAAAAAATGTGATCAAAAGTGATAGGACGTTCAATCTTGTGAGACCAAAAATATAATTGACTTACAATTATAGGCAAAATTTTATTTTTAATCCTCTAAAGTGGCTGCATTTTAAAATTGGCCCTCTATTGTGGTACTTCGACAATATATATCATTATTGTGTTAACATCATCAATTTCAGTCATTATCACTTATTTTTTTTAATTATCGCCAGAAAACATCAATTTATGTCATATATCACATGGCTTGGTCTTGCAAATTGTGGAGTCAGAATATGAAATTCTTAATTTTTAAGTGTCACTCGACAAATGATATTTTTGGTTAAAATTAAATTTTTCGGTCAAATTAAACATAAATTGGTGATTTTTGACCAAAACAAAAAAGATCATTACATAAAATATCCATTGGCATAACAAATAGTTTATATTTCTATTAGTACACCAAATTACACCAATCAATCAGACAATCTTACCCTCATCAGCTAAGGTAACAACAATCCTCGGAGACTCATCAAGATGTGCATTTGTAAAGTCCTTAATTTCTTTTTCCCTCCTTTCCCCCTCAACCTTTTCAACTTTCTCCTTTGTCATTACACTTACGCCCTCGGCTGCTTTCGAGACTGCACTTATCGCATTACTAACCCACGAGGCTCCGGTGGACACGTACCGGTTGCTCAAAATGGCATTTCCCGCACTACTCGCCTTTTGCTCGGCAGCGGTGAAGGCCGTTTTCGTAATTTCAGATACTTGAAAACGTTCGTCCATCATTTTTACCTTCTCACTCAATCCGATTTTGTGATCAATTGAAGCAACGGTGGATGAAGCGTTTGATGTTAAGTTGTGTTTCTGATCAAAAGACATTGCCTTGTTTAGGGCACCTTTTCCTAAGATAAAACCTTTTGCTAGCATCGTGCTTACTACATCCTCGGCTTTCTTCACGGCTGTACCCGTCATAGTCGACGATGTTGGCTCCTTCACGAGGAAGAGAAAATCAATTGTAATTAAATCTTCTAAAGAATGTAAAAGAAGAATGAGGCATTGGCATGTAAAATGGCATAGAATTGTAACTTTTTCATTTAAACTCCGTGTTACTAGAACATTCATTTTTCGAGGAAGGGCATGAAAAATGCAAGATAACGACGATCAAAATCCAAGAAATTCAATGACAAAACTTATTACTTTGCGAGATAACATTGTAGTAGTACTAAAAAGCGAAATTTCAAATGATAATTTTACCCATCTTTTCTCGTGCGCAATAAAGAATACCATTTACATACCGGGTTTAATGGAGGTGCATTGGGAGGAAGCTGATAATTCTCAACAGGAGTTACGGACACAGGAAGCTGCGCAATCGTGGCTCCCTGAAACGTTAATCATTTTCAAACAACATCTAAAAAAAATCTTGAATCGATAATTATATATATCATTTACGAGCAATCAAGAATTAAACTCCACGAAAGCACAAAAATAATCGTATAACATGCAATAATCCATACTGTCAATAGCATTGCAGTGTCTGCTCCTTGTGAATCCGTGAAGGTAACATAAGCACATTGAGTTGTTTGAGTTTCCCTGTATACATAACGAACCACCCGTAGTACGTCTCAGCACACCGCGTGTGTAAGTGTGAAATAAAGTACTGCAAATTAAGTTCAAGAATCGACCTTTGCATCTCGATATATTGAATGTCGCCAGAAAACGAGAAGAATTCAAGAATATCTCTTTCGGAAACTGCTAGTGAGACATTGCTGACTCTAATTGTCCGAATCTGTTACACGAATTGGAGTCGGTCTTTAGCTAAGATTAAGGTAATCAAAACAACAAATTTTAGTTGTCGATGAACCTCACATCGGAAACATTGATTGTCCAATTGGGAGAAGGTTGCAAATTTTTTCTTTCTTTTGAGTAAGCATCAATATCCATTGGATTCTGTAAAAGATAACTAGTTTAGCAAGCAAAACTTCAAAGAAATTAAAAAAGTGAAAGAGATCATATATCTTCAAAGCAAATTGCTCGGTTTTTTTTGGCTTCCCAAGGGTATTTATGTCTTTAGACCTGAGGTAGTGTCACACATTACATGGAAAATAGTTACTTTCACTAGACCAAACGTCGCTTGATTAATTCATAAGAAATTGCGACCAAGTAGACTAATATGAATCGATTATGATAATCAAATCGCAGTATTTTAATTAATGATCACCAATAATAGGATTTTCAGAAACCATTAATTATGAGAGGGAAAAACACTTTTGATACCAAACTTTAGTCCAAAAAACACATTTGATACCAAACTTTTCGAAAAAACACATTTCATACCATAATACACACCCTCTTGACACATTTAGTTTTCATGATCAATTTTCGTACGGAATTCAGCACGTGCACGTTAAGTTAACAATGGTGGGTCTTTAAAACTCGTGTTTGTTTTTTCTCTCATTGTTAACTTAACGGTCACGTGAGCGGCACATGCTGAATTCAGTCCGAAAATTAACAGCAAAACTTAATGTGTCAAGAGGGTGTGAATCATGGTATGAAATGTGTTTTTTCGAAAAGCTTAGTACCAAAATGTGCTTTTCAAAATAAAGTTTAGCATCAAAAGTGTTCTTTCCTCTTAATTATGAAGCTCAAAATATTTAGCTATATATAAAATACACATTATTCTTAAGAACTTAATAATAGTACAACACACAATCACCAGAACATTCTCGAAAAGTTTCTGGAAAAATGTGACCAAATTAAACTAAAAGGTAGAAGTAATTAGACAAATTAACAGGAAAATTAGGGAAAGGGTAAGGTTAAATCAATGAGATAATTAATACATGCATACACAATCACACAATACATTTTACAGCATAATTGAATTGTTTTTACAATTTACAAAGACAATTGAAATAGCAAATGTGATTCTTACAAACACATCCACCCAATATACGTTTAGAATATAAAGATAGAAAAAAGAACATATAATTCCAAGAATTAGGACTTACTGACCTAAGAAATTGACAAAAAAAAAAAAAAAAAACAAGAAGAAGAAGCAAAATACAGGATGGAATAAGTAAAAAAGAGAAATGTGAATTCTTATTAATCACTTATTAAGCTGAATTTCTTCAAGGTCAGCGGGAATTTCTCGCGACCCCACAATTTTCCTAAAATATAGAGTGTATTACTTATGTTTAGGGGCGTTCGAGTTTCGCGGTGAGTTCTAGTGCGGTTTTGTACTCGTCCAAACCTAATTTAATATTTGTGAATTTTTAAATCTCTAGTCCAAACTCAACCTAACCCAACAAGTCTTGAAATTGCACTTTGCGGTCCATTCAGATTAGGGCAGTTTGGAACGGATTTTGGGTCTCAACATTCTCAACTTTAATATATTTTTGTTATTTGATAAGTTAAATATAAATGCAATAATTAATTACAACTTTTTCTTCTTGTTAATAAATTTCGTAAACTTTCATAGAAAATATAATGTAGATAATGTAAAATATCAACTAACAAAATAGGATCCTTAATGAATACATAATTTATGAAAACTTAAAACAAACACGAACACGAGGTTAACAAATTCTTATTGCATAAATATACAACTTTTCCCAAATAATAAACAAAAGAGAAAAGTAAATTCATATTTGAACTTGATGTTGGTGGTTAACGCCCCAATGAAAATCCTTTTTCTTTTTTTTTTTTTTACTTTTTTGTGTTTTGCGGAATTTTTTTAACTTTTATGTTCTAGTTTTGGATTTATTTCGATTTCTTTTTTGCCATTAAGAATTGAATGGTTATGTAAGGCAGTAGGGTTTTTCTAGCATGATTGGGGTTTAGGTTGTGGAATGCGACTAATTTGTTAAAGTATATACTTAAATTATATTTCTCATTATCTTAATTTTAGGACTAAATTAAATATTAAAATAAAAAACAAATAAACATCATAAATTATATAAAGTGTGGTCGAATGCGGTTATGCGATCTGGAAAAAGTATAAAACCAAACATGATTGCAACTTGCGGTCTTTTTTTCAAGATGCTCAAGATCAACCCATCAAATCTTCAACCCGTAAATTGCATTCGGTTTGGGTCCGGTCGATCGGTTTGAGCGGTCTAGCGGTTTCGTTGAACACCCCTGCTTATGTCACTCAGTATTGTAGTGTTGTAAATGCACCTAACATTCATTGCAACTAGAACTCGAAATTCTACTAAAAGGACAAAATTATCAATCAACATGTAGCAACACGTGAGATAAATTGTTTCACATAAAATACCACAGGGTTTAACTGCGACGCATATCTAATGACAAAGAGGAAAATATAAGGCATGTTTTTTTGGGTTTCTTGAAAGTAGTTTCATAAATAATTTGCGATTCCTGAAATAATATCGAGTTTTGTAATGATATTTGTCAGAAGAAATAAAATTTAATAGGTTTTCTTAAAGATTATGAAAATAAGAGAAATAATATTTTTATGTCAAATCATGTTAATTTGTTTTGTGAGATAAAATGTGTAAGAGATAAATGACTTTATGTCAAATTAAACTAAAGTTTGTTTAAGTTTGTTTAGAGATAAGACAATATTTATAAGATGAAATTATTTTTTAAAATTGAAAGATGATAAGTTTATATCTAAAAGGAAAAAAAAAATTGGTATTCTTTCAGAGAGCATTAAAATACTATTTGAAAAGCAAAGACAAATATGCTATGAACCGGCAAACAATCCAACACAACACAAACTTCTTTTTCTTCATAGGATTTGAATTGAACTAAAATTTGATGGTCAAATTGAGGTTCGGTAAGCGAGTCAGTAAATAAAATACACTTAATAAAGTTGGATAAATAAATAAACATGTATCAACGTGACCATATTTTCTGGAAAAAAGAAATACCAACATAACCAGATACACCTCTTTTTGACTTGTTTGCATTTAACTCGACCTAAATTTGACTTGATAATAATTAACTTTTTCTCAAAATTTATGTACATAACAAACTAACCATGGCAAAAATATAAAAAAAAATCTTTTAGTTTTTTTTACTTGCAATATTTTCCTAATAAAAAAATTCAAAATTTATGTAAATAACAAATTAACCTTATACCATTTTACTAATATTTCACAATCTCAATATTCCAACCAAAATCAATACAAATTGTGTTTCAAATGTTTGTGCCAAAACTACCCAAATAATTTTAAAACACCGAAATAGGGGAAACTGAGCCAAAACCAATCCAAACGGGCGCTCAAAATTTGGCATAAAATCACGTACAAAAATGTATCTATATAGAGTATATTGGAATGAAAAAGTAATAAGGGCACCGAAAGACATTAATCCTTTCACCTCATCACAAAAGCGAAAAATGGGATTTAATCGATTATTAATGGTTCTGAGATACATTTAGATTCATCTGGCTTGATATTCATTGACGTCATCATTGGAACAATCGAACTCGTAGATCCTTCAATCTCAACCTCAGCAAATTGTTCAGCAGAAAGAAGCTCTTCCAGCATAGCATCATTTTCCGGTACATCTGGTGCAATAAACTGGCCATGATCTTCCATAGGAAGTAAACTTTCATCACCCGATCCTAAAAGAAAGTCAATATCCATGAGAAGATCCGTCATTTCATCAGACGATAAATCAAGTCCCATCAAATCTTCCGATTTTGAAGATTCTTCGTCTTTTTGTGGCTGATATCTAACTATCATTCCACCAGATTGACTCGATTCAAGATCCTCTGTAACTTCATTGAGTTTATTACTATTTCCATTCTCGCTCACACGCCAATTATTCTCTTTTGGTTGCAAAAATTGCAATAAGAATTCAGGTCTTTGCATTGCCATTACAATGAAAGAGAGCATTTGTTGTTGGTTCTTTTCCATACCTTTAAGTTGTTCTCTTAGAAGTAGCAATTTATCCTGCGAGTTTTGCTGGTGTTGCCTTAGTTTTTTGAGCTCTTGAGTTAGTGCGTTTTTACCGGCTTTAAGATTCTCGACTTCCTTCCAAAGTGCAATTCTCTTGTCTTCTTCGGATGATAGAAGGGTATTTGCATCTTTTTGTTGGGAGGGTTTGTTCTGTACGAGAGTCTGAGGTTGCTTTCTTCGGGTTATGTTCTTTAGCAAATGCCTCTGGCCTTTAATGAACGCTTCGTTTCCGAATTCCCAGCGATCGGTGTCAATTTTACGGAAACCCTGAATCACATTTGAATAACAGCCCGTTAAAATAATGAACAAGACATTATTAAAGAAATTTACAGGGCATATGCTTGAATTATCTCCAAACTTCAGATGAGGGATAATTAATATTTATGCATATATGAATACATACACGAGATACTAAGGCTTTTGGTTTATGAAATTCAGTGAGTAAAATGACGAGGAAAATAAAAATGAACAGAACTTGAAACTCAATGTTCTACCATTTTCAGCAAGAAAATACTCACTAAAACTCAACAACCAAACATCACAATAAGGTTCTTTCACAACGTAAAAAGGAAAATGCACTTTGAGACTCTGTTAGGAAATTAGAAAAATATGAACAAGATGTCGACAGCCACACGGTTTCAATTTTCAGGGTTCAAAGGTATAATAAATCATAATTAAATTAACAAGAGTAAAACATTTCCTCACATTTTCACTAGCCATAATTTTCTCTATTTTTTTAATTTAAATGTGATAAAACTAATATCGTATGTACTCTTATTCTTGTTCGTCTTCTTTTGCTTTGTGTTGAAAGTTATGCTATTCCGGGTACTCAACAAAACTAAACATAGCCTATAAGAAATTTCATAAAAATACACTACCGTTGTTATTGGGATGCATACAGAGCAACTTAGTAGGCAAATCATGTATGGCAAAAATGCGCATTTCCTCTGCTCTCCTAAAACTAATGTCTATTTAGTTCAAATAGGTTGCTGCCACAGAGCTCAAAATTAAAATAATTGGGATGTAATATACAAGTGATTTGCATAATTTGCTGATTATGTACATCTCATACACCTAAGTGCGCCTATATATGCTACCATTTGGAGAAATTACATAGAAACCTCAACAATGAATATCACATCGGAAGTATAAATATGACCAAACAAGAAGACTCTAATTCTATTCTTCTACATTAATCTTCAACCATATCACGGATTATTGCTTGACTCTGTTTCAATTTAAGACCATACTTAAAAAAGGCGTTTAGGGGCTAAAGTGCGAGGCACAAATCAATATACATCTTCATCAAAGTAAACCACATAAATAAATAGTTCATACACCAAAATTTGTATAATTCCAACAAATTTTGACACTACAATGAAAGTTTAAACCTAATATATCTCAAAACAAGTGATTTCAGCAAACACGCTTTGGTGTGAACCTCGTCTCAAGCGAAAAGCACATAAGGCGCTCGCAAAGTGAAAGGCACGAGGCTTGTGCTTTATGTACAAACTACCAGCTGGACTTTAAGAGTGGTCAAATGTGAAAGCTTCCATGATCATTCTCAACCTCAATTCATTACAACATTACATATTCAACTATCACCTCAACCCATCACAATCACAAATTTCACATATTGTACACCAACAATTAACAACTTCACATAAAGCTCAAATTAAAAACATCACCAATGAAACAATCATACACTAGAAAAACACATATAAACAAAATTTAAATAATCCACCATATATACACAACAAAATGAAATAATCCAAAATAAAAGGAAGCTCACATAGATGTTGAGTTGGCGGACAAAGCTGGAGAAGTTACTGTGCTTGAAGTATTTTGGGAGCAATTGGGAAGAAAATTTGGATTCATCCCATATGATAAAACTGTCATCGGATTCAGTCCATGAAATCAACTCATTTGTGCTCTCATCATCCACCATCTCATAACACTTAACCAAAAAAGGAGCCAGAGACGTACCATTTTCCAATGATTTCACCATAATTCAACCCAAAATATCCAATTTTGACTGAAAAATTCTTCAATTGGAATTATTAATCAAAACTCACTTCACAAAAAAATTGACTTTGATATCAAGCCGCAAATTGTTGAACAAAATTATTAATCGACTGTAAGATACGTTCCAAAATCCACTGATTTCAATAAAATTCGATCCGACCTAACCCTCTTCCCAAAACCCAAATAAACTTGGTATCAAATACGATTTTATCGATACAAATGGGGTTACAAGAATATGTTTTGCTTGGAAAGGAAGTTATGTGGAAAGTTAATTAGTTCGATTTTAATGGAGAAATGATATAGAAGAAAATAAACGAGTAAAAGTTCTGAAAATCCATGGCGGTGGGAGATATTTTGGGAATATTTGGATATAATTTTCTCCTCACAATTTTTAAATGTCCCAACTATCACTAATTCCAGATCATTATTTTTTATTTATTTTAGAGCATCTAAAAAATTATTTTCCTAATTCTGGTATAATGTTTTAATTATTTAAACAGAGCCAGAAAGAAAAAAAGGACCGGGTATAGGTATAAGGGTATAATTTTGACCAATAATTTATAATTTTCAACATGAAAGTGGGGTGTTTGTAATGTTAACGTTTTGCAGGTAATAATGTTTTAAATATTTAAATTGATAATTGCATGTTTATTTTCTTTTAGAAAATATATTAAATTTTTACTTTCATAATTATTACTAATATGAATATAAATATATGTACACTTGATAACAAATTAAATTATTAATTTATATATTAATGCATATGTATTTACTTCTTTTTAAAAAATTGAAATTACATTACAACAAGTACAGAATTTGTTATTTCTGAATCATCACAGTTCATTATTTTGAATAAAAAAACAGTTCTAACAATAAACAAATAACTTGAACATTTAAGGTTCTATTATTTGAGTTTCTATTATATAAAATTAAAATAATAAAATTCCAAACCTTACATGTTTATCGAATCTTTATCGCTATATCATTTCTATCTAAATCTTATTTCATGTATTATAGGTAGGGGTGGGCACGGGGCGGGTTTGGGGCGGGGTTGGGGTTAGAGATATGGGTATAATAAATTTCGGGATTGACACATTTCATCCCAAACCCGCCCCATAATAATTCGGGTACCCGCGAAATATTACGGGACGGGATTACGGGTCCCATATTATTTTAAATCATTAATTATTCACGTACTTAACAACATTAAATTACAATATTTCATATAAAATTTTGTATGTATTAGACTAGTAGTAGTAGTAATTTAATTTGTAGAGCAAACAAAAATCAAAAAAATAATTATTATATGCCGTGGCATAGGTGGGAAGAAGAAGAAGAAGTGGCAGAGTCGTGGAGACTACGTGAGTTATTAGAACTGAGACAAACTTAATGAAAAAAGTATTAATAACTAGTGTACGATTAAAAAATGTATTAGGGTAAAGTAATTTTTTTTTATTAGATGATATTAATTTAATTGATACATAAATAAAGTGTATAATTATATAATAATAATAATAATAATAATAAATATATAGGCAGGTTCGGGTATTCGGGGTTGTAGAGGCTAATCCCAAACCCGTCCCGTATTTTCGTAAAAAAATACGGGTTTTCAAGTTCGGGTACCCAAACCCAAAAAATACTCGTCCTGTTCGGGTATTTTAAAAACGGGACGGGTCGGGTTTGGGTTACCCGAACCCATCGCACACCCCTAATTATAGGGCTTAAATATGATTTAATTTTCTAACAGCATATGTGACATCATCACCAATTTTTATTGAAATGTCCATTTTATCCATGTTGACTTAATATTTAGGATAAAAATACCATTCTTTTCTTTTTAAATATGAAACTGATGCATATGTAATGTCAAATGTTTTACAATTATGCAAGCATCTCCTAAAATTTTAAACTTTATAAGTTTAGATAACTTTTAT
The DNA here is from genome assembly GCA_030819805.1 of Penstemon newberryi var. newberryi. Lineage (NCBI taxonomy): Eukaryota > Viridiplantae > Streptophyta > Magnoliopsida > Lamiales > Plantaginaceae > Penstemon > Penstemon newberryi. The sequence goes on along the minus strand of JAUALY010000001.1, from coordinate 73,615,458 downwards.
TCTATATTAATTTTAGTTTATACTAAAACTAAAGTTTTACAATAATTATAAAATATAAATAAATATACAATGCTAAAAAAAAAAAAAAAAAAAAAAAAAAAAAAAAAAAAACTTTTAAGCCAATGAAAATTTATTTATTTCTTCAACTTGGAATTTTATTACAACAATTACACATGTTTGATAATTTTGTATCATCCCTTCCGTTCTATAAAATAAATTATACCATTTAATAATAAATTGAACATGTTTATCAGGTTATGTTATTTTAATTTCCATTATTTAAATTTTAAATTTAGAATAATCGCAATTCAAATTTAAAATGTTTTAAGAATTTACCGAGCACTTACGAGTGTAGACGAGTGGAGTAGTGTCGCACAACAAACTGTTCAAACTTGATTTGAATTTTGTATCGAATTTAAAATTGTATCTAAACTTGATTTGGTCATTAAACGAACCGAGCTCCAATGAGGTTTTATAGAACAAGCTCGAGTAGCTTGATTTTTACATGTATTTTATCAATTTTTTAACTTATCAAATCGAGCTTCAAAAGTTATCAGACGAAGAAATATGATCAAGCTTGTTTGATTTGTACAATCAATCGAGGCCAAACAAGCTTTTATGCGAACGATCTTGATTCGAATATCAAGTAGTTCGATTTAATTTTCAGATTCTTTCCCAAAACATCATTTTTCGGTTGATGACAACACCGACATCTCAAGGCCTAACATGAAACACAACTGCCTTGCAATGATGCTCCATGCAAGATCGATCAAGTGAGACTACCCTTGCGATTACCCATTGTGCAAGCATCGACAGGCGAGGTCGCGAGGCTAGATTCATTTGATCGACCATTACATAAGCTATTTGACACCTACTTCAATTTCATGAGGTCAACCTCTCCTAGTCGCGTCCACGCGAGATTTAGAACAACGTTACTACTAAGAGACATAAGCGTACATATAATATGAACATATATGATCGATCATTCAACTTCCACTATAACATATACGAATCGTTATCATCAACAGAATATTTCAATACTATAATTCTAAGTGTTATTGATACATACATAACTTATATCATGCTCTTACGCATTTTTCCTTATTCATTTAATCATCAGATAGAGTAAGTAATATTCATAAACTCTCTTCAAATGAACTAATCATCAGATGATGTTAAAACGAAATCTTGAAGAGGCACAAGTTTGGCTCTTCCACCATATTCTTCCGGCAATGATTCTTCACCGATATGTTGAACAAATTCTCTTCTTTCCTCTTCATTTGTGACAATAACTATCTGTATGTATCATATGTCAAGATTGATACTCCCATTGGAATCTTTTGCAATAAGAAATATGTATATTTGAATGTACCTTTTCTAAAGTAGCTTTCTCAAGAAACCGTGAAACCAATCTCCAAACACTCACAAAAAACCAGGGCATGTGTAGTAGGTAAAACTTGGCCAAGCGCTCAGGGTAGTATGCCTAGTTGAGAACAGATTATAAGCAGTCAACTTAAATATTACGGGGTCTTCGCAAAACACACTCTTGTGCTAGTTTAATTAGCAAATACAGCCCTGACGCGGAGGGTACATAGGTCATTTCATCGGAAGAAATGAACTACCAGTCACAACAGTCGATTGCAACGGAGGGGTATTTTTTTGAATGTTTCACAAGGGTGAATATACAGTTTAAAATGTTGTCATGGAACAACATTTTACGGTTTCATTTAACTAATTCATAGCAATACAAAGATTTTCTTGTAGGACAAATACAGAAAAGACTACTTACTTGTAAGAACTGAAAACCGGTTATTAAACCCCGTGCATCAACGTTCTTGTAAGAAATTTGTTTCAAATCAAGAATGCCAATCAATTTCTCATCCCCTATTTCTTTGCCTCTAAAAGAGCTGAAATTTGGCACACACAAGCTTTAGTCAGAACAAAACCTCCTTTTCGTGAAAGAAGATATAAGTGAGATAAAAGTAAAATAAGCAAGTAAAATGACCATCATATTATCCCCAAGTTTACTTGCATATACACAAATAAATCACCATATTTGCAACTCAATCACCAAAAATTTAACGAAGAACTAATACCTTGCAATGGTTTTGTCAAGTAGATGAACCACAAATTCTGCACCACAAGAAAAAAAATTAATCAGAAAACTAAGTTTTTGGAAGTATAACTCTTTCCTAAACACCATATTAACAAGAAGGAGGTGAAGATTGGATAGGATCCTACTTAAAGTACCTTCTCAGATTACTCCCGTTAGTGCACGCTAAAAGATAATTTTTTTTCCTAATTATGCACAAGTTATCAATATTATTAGGATTTCTAACAACTAGATACAACAAAAGAGCAAAAAATAGTACACACTTTAACATGGTTTGTTGAGACTAAATGTCACACATGGATTAGATAACAAGACTAAGTGGTAGTCGAACCCAAGACCTCTTGCTCTCTTGGTCTTGGAGCCTCAACTTTATGACATCATCGGCAAGTTAGGCCCGAGCCATTTAAGTGTACTTGGGGAGAAAAATACATAAAGTGATGATTTAACATTTATAATTCTCAATCACCGGCATAAATGTGAACTTAACTAAAAGTTTCACTTTTTAACTCTTTCAAACAGAGTTTCCATTCCAAAAGCTCATTGAAATAGTACAAGTTAGGATATTTATCAAAAATAATTATCAGAAAAAAAAAATATATATATATATAGTACAAATTAGGTGGTAGATACTGCATAAGCAATGCAGCCTAGCATGATTGCTCTTCCAATGGTCCCATGCCAAAAAAGTCGGTACAAAGAATTAATACACTTCACATTGTCAAATTAATCAACTCAACACAAACATAAGAAAATTCATCATTTCACAACCTTATGAACTATACCATTACAACCACATAAATTAATTTTGTATATATAAAAAAAATATTTTTTTATACCAAACTTTAGTCCAAAAAACACTTTTGGTACCAAGCTTTTTGAAAAAACACATTTCATACCATGATCACACCATTTTGACACATTTAATTTTGTCATCAATTTTCAGACGAAATTCAGAGCGTGCCGCTCAAGTGCCCGTTAAGATGACAATGGATTTTAAAGATCCACAATTGACGGCACGTGCTGAATTCCGTCCGAAAATTGACAACAAAAGTAAATATGTCAAGAGGGTGTGCATCATGGTATGAAATGTGTTTTTTGCAAAAGAAATGTAATTTTTGGACTAAAGTTTGGTATCAAAAGTTATTTTTCATAATAAAAAAATAAAAAAATAAAAAAAAAGAATTACTCTTGAATTGAAGTTGATCTTTGGATGCAAAATGCTTATTGGCTTTGATAATCATCACTGGGTTTCCTGTCTTTGACAAACCCTCCTGCAAATAAACCTTTTTTGAATTTAATTCATCTTCAACTTCAGAATCAGGGATGTGATTCAGAGGCACAAAAGAACCCCTCCATTTTTGCCACTGGACAAACATGTTTGAAGCTTTCTCTGTGTCCATTGATCTTGCAATCAAGAATCTCATAAGTGTAGGGTCTCCATAAATCTGAAAAAAATGTTTTTTTTAATATATTAAAGAAAAGAACTTTGAAAACAATAATATATGAAAGTTAAGACAAAATATAAACCGACTGACAATGAAAATGGTATTAATCTCTACCTCAGCGGAAGAACCAAGATCTTGAACTGATTTTCTCATCTGGGTTAGTGCCAATTTTTTATTTTGCTCCATTTCTGAAGCTTCAAGGATGCCAAGACTGTGGTTCTTCAATTCCAAGATATAAATGAGAGAGACTAGTTATAACCATTTTTTTAAATGTATATATTCACTGTCAACTACATGTAAACTTTTTATTCTACTCCCTCTTTCACATTTATTTTACTTCCTTTATTATCGTCCCCAATTAAAAAATTTAATATTTTAAGTGACTTATCATGTTAAATTATTCACATTTTTTGTGTATTGAATCTTTTAAATATTAATATATATAATATCGTATGATATTATCAACTTATTAGTGAAATATATTAATTAAATTATTTATTATAATTTTTATAAATTTAGTCAAGTTATCCAGTTAACCATACGAAGAAGCAAAATAAATGGGACGAATAAAGTATAACTTATCCAAAAGAAAAATAGTTATTTATATAATTAAAAGGTTAAAGCTATGTTATGGACACGAGATATGGCATGGATACAAGTGAAAAATATAGGAGTATCATAAAAAATAAAAAATAAAAAAAAAAGTAAAAAATAATAGGAGTATTTATATAGCCATACATGTAAAAATAGATAAAGTTAAGCATCATAAGGGCTTATTTGGAAGGGTTTTGGCTCGATTTCGCGGGTATCTGTTTCAAAAAATTGTTTAGGGTGGTTTCGGTGAAACCATTAAGACGTCGTTTGGTTAGGTTTTGAATGTCGGGTTTTGTGGTCTTAAAAAAGCTCAAAACCCACGTTGATTGGGTTCGGGGGAAAAAGTAGGTAGTAGGTGTTAAATTAATATTTTTTTTATTGAGTTTGGAGAGGAAAGTATGTGGTATGTGTCAAATCAATGTTTTATTGATTTCAGGAGTTTGAATGTAGATTTTTGAATAGGTTTTTGATGAGTTTCTTGGATTTTGTCAAATTCTATTTGGAAGAGTTTTGGTTCAGTTTTGCGAGACCGGGCAAAAACCCAACCAAATACGCCCTAAATGGTCCATAAATTTATCTATGTTATAAAATTAAGGGCTAAATACAGCTTACCCCCTTAAATTATGAAGGTTAAAATGTAACAGTTATTCCTCTAAAGTATCAAAGGTTACCCCCTTAAATTATGAAGGTTAAAATGTAACAGTTATTCCTCTAAAGTATCAAAGGTAATAACAGTCATTCCCTTGAGCCATTAACGGTTCAAAATTTAACACCGTTAACTTTTTCGGTTAAAATACAAAAGAGCTCTAATATATTCACTAATATTCCTTTTTTACCCATATATGCCACATATTTTATCATTATACCTATAATACCCTCACTATATATGGTCTTTTACTTCAAGTATTTGATAACATAAAAAAAAAAACTTATGTCAAAAAATTTCAAGCAATTAATGACTTTTTGGTAGCATAAAATTACTTAAAAAGAAATTTCTGGTAGCATAAAATTACTTACAAAAATAAAATAAAAAATTGCATAAAATTGTTAATTGAAAGTATTTGTTTAATCAATTTAACCACAGAATTGATTATCAAATATTTTTCAGTGAACCAAAATGATATGTGGTTAAATAAACAATCTAACCAGAAAATTTATTACCAATCAAATCACAATAAACATATTTGTTGCAAATTATATATGTAAATTAGTAGGAATAATTATTATAGTGAGTGCAAATAACTATAATGAAATAGATGTGGTTAAATAGTAAAATATGTCGTATATGCCAGTAAAAACGTAATATCATTGAATATATTAGTAGTTCATTTTTAAAAAGTTAAGTTTTAGATTTTAACCGTTAACTGATGGCTGAAGGGGTGAGTGTTACCTTTGTTACTTTGGGGGATAACCGTTACATTTTATACTTTAGGGGTAAGTGTTACAACCACTATAGTTTAGGGGGTAAACTATATTTAGCCCTAAAACTGAAGATAAATGAGAAGAAACTATAACAAAACAAAGATATGGAAATGAGAGAATCTAGTTATAATATTGGTGTAATTTCCACTTTTTTTTTTTTAATTACAAACGTTCTACATATTTATAGCCTTTGAATCATTGACACAAAAAATTGAGTTACAAAAAATGTATATTACAAACATTCTACATATTTATAGCCCTTGAATCATTAACCCAAAAAATTGAGTTACAAAATAACATAAATGAGAAATTATTTTATAACACAAATTAGTTGGGAGTTACAAAATCTATACTAAGATAAATTAGTTGGGAGTTACAAAATATATGCTCACTAATTGTAAGATATATTAACTATTTGATGTTATGGAAATCCACAATATTTTAAAATATTTATGACAATTTAGTTTTATTAGATACAGATCATATCAGATTTTCAATTCTCCATAAACATATAAAACAAACAGATTTTTTTAATACAAATTCGAATTCGTTGAAACCTCTGTTCACCTAATTCTCAACAAAAGAAAAATGGGTCACATTAATTAGATAATAACATATCTCTAATTCCAAACAGCCCATTTAAAGTGGGCTACCCCAGCTAATTTCGTCTGATTGGAACCGCACATTTCCTTATTCGGATCGAAATCTATTAATTTTACAAATTTCGTTTAATTTAACTTACATGTCCAAACTTTATTAACTCATATTTATATTTTTAGATTAAAAAATATTCATATAATTGAATGATTAACTAATATTATCTTATATTGATGATAAAATATTATTAATGTTCCTTATCTTAATAAAAATTATGTATATCTATAAAAAGAAATAGTGTCGGGTTACATTTTTTTAACGGTTCAAATAGCTAGACATATTCTCTCCATGTATTTCGATTTATAAATCTTCATAATCGATTTTGAAATATCCCATATTGTTGACCTATTACTAATTTACCTTATTTATTTTTCTCGGTTATGTTGGCAGGAAAACTTAACTGAAACATACCATTTTGTGAACTATGCTGATGAGTCAGAGTAAAAGTAAGTAAATTCTATATTTGCTAATCTGACTAATGTTGGAAAATGTGTACAAATTTTCCAACAGAATGAAGAAGGAAATCTGAAAAAGACAAATGTTTTACGATATGATCATTTATCATACGTTAGCTACGTAGAATTTTTTTTTTTTTTTTCCAAATGTTTAATTCATTTCGAGGCGCGTCTGTCACATAAAGTAAAAACCTCCCCCAACAGAGAATTCCAACATGAATCCGCTACTTTGTAGTGATTAGTCTGTTTCATTAGACCAATCACATGTTGGTTAGCTATGTAGAATCGAGAATTTTCGTGTGATTGTTGTGAATTCATCGTAGAGTGGCTCGTCTAAGTTTAGAGATCGGGAACTTGTGCTCTTGGTACATTGTCAGGGTCGTTTCAACAACTTTTTGGGGCCCTAGGCGAAACCTAAAATTTGAGGCCCTATATCCAAAAAAAAAATTATTCATATAGAACTTAAATTTGTTCCCTCCTTCGTAGATAATAAAGGAAGCATTCACATTTTACTATATATATATATATATATATATATATATATAGTAAAAATATAATTAATATATGAAACTTATCAGATAAATCTAGGACATAATACAACTTTGTCGTGTTCGTTTCATTGTGTAAGTTTAATTCTTATGAACAACATAATATGAACAAAACAATAATTGATTTCAAATTTTCAATAAAAGAAATTGATTCATAACAAAATCAGTTAAAAAATCCAATCAAGTTGAAAAAAAAAAAACCTAAATCTTGAATATCTACTTACCCTAAACTTCAAATGAGAAATATCCAAAATTGATATTAAAATTTAAAATATTAATTTTTGTTTGATGAATAATCTTTACAGCCTTGCATAAGTGAGTGGAATAGTGAAAAATAAAATTTTAAAGAAAAGAACAAATTTTATTTTATGGAGAAAGAAAAGAGAAAAAGGTTATCTGAGGGAGAGTAAAATAAAGTTAAAATCATGACCTTTCGAATTTTGATAGTGAGATATTTTTTTATGGATGTACAACAAAACAATCATTTTTACCAAAAAAAAGAAAAAAAGGTACAACAAACAGTACATGTATACAGGACTACGTGTATGGTTAATGGGGTTAGAGCATCTCCAGCAATATGTTTTTTTGCTTTTCCAAGAGCTACAATTGAGATTATACATAACTAAATTAAAAAATCTTGTTCCAGCAGTGGCTTGTATTTATACACACCTATGTATAATGGAAGATTGAACTTGTATATATGGATATCCATGTATAAATATACACGACATCCACATAAGCAAATTTAATTTATTTGAATTAAATAGTTTATTAAATTATTATTTAAAGCCATTTATTTATTATATTTAAAATTATCCGTTAAGAGTTAAATGTTTATTTGAATTAAATAGTTTATTAAATCGTTATTTAAAGGCATTTATTTCAAAAAATTAATTTATTATATTTAAATAAAAAGCATTAAAGCATGTATTTATTATTTATATTTTACGTGAAAATGTAATAAAATATTATTTATAATGTCATTTATAATTTATTATTAGAAGAAGAATAAAATAATAATTTTGAAATTTTAGATGATGATTGTTGGAGTGAATAGCTAAAATGTTATTCACCATGTGTAATTTGATATAGATGATCACTGTTGGTGATGCTCTTGGGCCTCGTTAAAGGTTGGGCTATAAATTGATAATCCTCTTAATTCAGATTATTGGATGTTAATTTCTTTTTTGATACAAATGTTTAGATAAGGCCCATATATGTAATAATTATTAAATAAAGCCCCATATGTGTATTGAGAAATATATTAACAACAGTAAGTTGGGCCCATGAAGGTTGAGGCCCTAAGCAATTGCCTAGATTGCATCGGGCCACATGTACATCGTGATATAGCGATTCATACAATAATTCCTCACTTGTGGGTTGTCACTTGTGTCATCAATTGATCTCCATGTTGGATTTTATAATTCTCCATCAATAATACATTATTGATTTTTATTTGAGCAAAAGAAAAAAACACCATTTATGTTTTGTCTAACTTTTAAAAAATTTCATGTATTATTTTAACTCTCAAAAAAATCATATGTGCTTTTAAGGCATTGTCTAATACACTCCTCATGAAAGAGAATATGATTCAAATGCGGAAATTGCAAGTATTTGTTCACATTTTACTTTTGATATGACAATTTTACTTCCGACAGCGAAAGACAAAAACACCCCCTATGATTTGTTTAACTCCCAAAAAAGCCCTATGTTTGGACTTAATTACCACAATCGATCCAAGTAGTATATATTTGGGTTTTCAAAACGAAGGAATAAAAAAAAACAATTACATAGGGGTAATTTTATCATTTTGCTAAAATTTAAAAGTCAAATTCTACTTGGATCGAGTGTGGTAATTAAAACCAAACACATGAGAGTTTTTGAGAATTAAAATAACGTAAGGGATTTTTTGGAAACTAGACAAAGTATAGGGGGTGTTTTATCTTTCACTCTTTAGGGGGTGTTTTATCTTTCACTCTTTTCATTTCGAATACTCCATTATTCCCGTGATTTTTTATTCTTTGATATGATTGTTGGTCAGGTTGGCTAAGTATCAAAAACTATAATAATATTTGATATTTTTTAATAACAATATAATCCTTCATTCGTTCAGTTATTTTTACTTCATTAGCTATAACACCCGGTCAAATTTTTCAATTTTTTAAGTATTTATCATGTTAAATTGTTCACATTTGTAGTGTATTAAACCTTTTAAATATTAATATATATGGTGTAATATAATATTATCAAATTATTACTAAAATATATTAATTAAATTATTTATTATAATTTTTATAAATTTAGTCAAATTGATTGATTTACTATACCAACCGATAAAGAAATATGGGAGTGAGGAAGTAATATTTTTTATATTATCCCACGTGTATTAATATTTAAAAATTTAAAACACTATAGATATAAAAAGTCAACTCGATAAATTGCTTAAAGATTAAAATATTTAACTCTTCAGTATAGTAGAGTTGTCTCTTCTTTATTTTTATTTTGTTTGATATTTCTATAATATAGTATAATTAATGGAACAAAAGTTTTGATACCTTTTTGTGTACAATTATTTGAAATTTTCAGGATCCGCCTACCCGGTAAGAAAAAGAAAATATCTGCGAGTGGGCCCGCCACTAAAATATCTATTTTTGACGAACTCGAATCACGTGACGTGGACGACCGCGAGTGTCAAGTTCGGTTTTAGATATTTTTCCCAATGAAATATCATCCCGCCACGTTGTGCCCCACTTCCCTCAAAAGATTAATTATTCCTCTATCTCTCACCTCAAACTTGCACTTAATTACGATACTAGCCGCTTCTATGCCCCATGCATTATGGAAAATAAAAGGAATATATATCTTTTTACAGTTTTTAAGATTTTTAAAATACTAAAATGTCTCATATAATATTTTTTTCTCTCTAAAATTTGTAACTATTAATAAATTTATCGGGCTGATCATGTGGTACAATTTTTCGGTAAGTTTTTTTATAATCATTTAAAGAAAAACTAATTAATTCTACAAAATAGAAACTTTATATTCTTCTTCGTCAGATCTTTTCTTATTTATAATTTCAAATAGTCTAAGATAATATGTTATATTTCTTAAAGAAAAATATTTTCTCCTATAAAATAATAATTAACGACCGTAAATTAATTAACAAAAACCATAAAAGGTAACAACACAAATTGAAAGGAGTAAAAGAGCATCGAATATTTTACAATCTTTAACTTGTCATTGTCAAAATAATTATGTCAACTAATTAAACAAAATCATACAATGACCAACCAATTACAAAATCCTATGTTTCCCCACATATTATCTTATATTTTCTCATCCATGGACGGCAATAGTGGGACAAGGACAATTTAATATAATAGTGTTGAGATAGCATCTAGGCAAAACTTCACGTTAGATTCATATCAACTTGTAAACCCTAGATGCATATATCAAATCATTTATTACCAAAATGCATATTTTGAATCAACTCAAAATCACCTATGTCATTCCTTTAAATAGTTTGAAATATGAGCCTAATTTCATTGTTTGATCATTAATGTTAAATAAACTTAAGATAAATAGAATTATTAAATTTCAAAACTGCTTCAAGATTATTATTTCAGCCACATCTCTTATATATTGGTCATGGATCAAGATTTCGTTTCGAGTTTATGTTTCGATCAATCAAATATTGAAAACTTTTCGAGTTAGACTTTTCGGAAACACTAAGAAAAAAATTACTAAATTAAGAAAAATAAGAGAGTCTCAGACAAACAAATAGTTTCGGAATTACATCTTGTTTTTATTTCGCTTGATTCAAAAATGGAAGTTTTTCGATATTTTCGACGGAAAAAATGAAAATTTTGATCCATGATATTGGTAAGTTCACCTACTATCTTATTTTTTAAGAATAATAAGTCGACACATTTTTTAAGAAAACTTATTTGATGCCAAATATATATTTATTATGATTATATATATTAGTATATATATATATATTTTTTTTTTATCTTCATCCCAATCATGTACTCGATATTTGAAATTTCTGTTATAGTATTTGTATAGGACGGATATTGAAGCAGAGTACAAATTTAATAGGACACAGTGTGTAATCGAATCAAGTAGCGTCGAACGACACAATGTTCAAGTTTGATTTGAATTTTATGGAGCTTCAAATTTTGTGTTTGAGCTTGTTTGATTGTTAAACGAACCGAGCTCAAACTTGATATTTTACATGTATTTTATTAATTTTTAGCTTATTGAATCGAGCTCGAGCCGAGTATCAGGTAACTTGATATTTTACATGTATTTTATTAATTTTTAGCTTATTGAATCGAGCTCGAGCCGAGCTTTAAAAGCTATCAAACGAAGTGATGTTCAAATTTGTTTGATTTGTGTGACGAACTGAGCTCAAACGAGCTCTTATCGAACGTACACGAGTCAAGTATCAAATGATTTTGTTTGATTTTCATCCTTTAAGGACACGTAAATACATCCGCCATTACTAATATGTTTCTAATATTGTTCATTTGATAAAAATATACACAATTAGTGTTACATATCATTACAATTTTATTTGATCAAGTAAAAAAGTACTGTTTACTATTTGGAGTTTTAAACATACACATTTTCTTTAATTATATTTTTGAAGACTAGGTAAAAGATAAAAATGTCATCTTACTGAATTTTTTAATAAAAATAATAAAAGGATGAAGTCATTGAAGTGGACATAAGTAGTGGGAAAAATAGAATACCATCCAACTGAGAGGCTTTCCCGTAAATAACTCGTCTTCCTTGTCCAATTTCAAGATCGAATTTACCAAGGCATTTTATTATATATTATAAAGTTATAAATAATTTTTTTTTATGCACTTCATATCTACATACAGAGAGAAGATAGAAACCAAAAAAATATCTAATATTGAGAAAAAAAGATGGGAATGGTGGAAATCGAAGGAGGGGATCTCCATGGAAGCTACGAGAAGAGACTAAAGTGCGCCAGGGGTGTAGACGACATAGAACAGGAGAAGGAGCTCATAGCGTCACAGGGCAGCGATCGATTATTTTACGCGCCGGCGGCGGTGGCTACGTCGATTGTTGTTTCCGATGCGATGGAAACGGATTTTCCGGTCATATACGTCAACACAGTATTCGAATTTTCCACCGGATTTCGCGCCGATGAAGTCCTCGGCCGTAACTGGTAATATATCATGCACGAGACGTGATTGCTATAGTTTGTTTTCAAATGCTTGGATGAATTACTGTATTTTTTAAAAATAAAAGGATTTATGCTAGCAATAGAATTTCCTTTTTTATTTTTAATTTTGGAAGATTTTTTTGGTAGGTTAAGTTTAACTGTGTAAATCATAAACTGATTTATGTTGTGAATGTCGAAATGAACATTGCGAATTTTTTTTTTTTTTTTACCATTTATTATAGCAAAATTTGATATTGTTCTGGTGGAATTCTGTTAAGGTGGTGCAGAATTCATTAGATCTGCACTAATAGCTAATTTTATAACGATTCTGTAAGAAGTTTGGGGATAATTTGCAAATATCCATCAATTTATGGTATGTAGTGTGTGTTCTTTTTTGTAAATCAAGTTAGAAAATGCAGGACTGATATATATTAGCTAAATACTTCATTCTTACTGCATCAAAGTGTTTACTTTCATTCTGGCATTGTACATCAAAGTGATCATTTAACTGGGAGGTTAGTTTTGAATATCATGTTATTGTTAGTAGTTTATGGTATCTTGTCATTTAAAAACTTGAACAATTTATGATACCTTTTTGTTCAATCCTTCAGCCGATTCCTGCAATTTAGAGACCCACGTGCAAAGAGACGACACCCTTTGGTGGATCCTGTTGTTGTTTCCGAGATGAGAAGATGTCTCCAAGAAGGAATTGAATTCCAAGGAGAACTTCTTAACTTCAAAAAAGATGGCACCCCCTTGGTGAACAGGCTTAGACTCACACCAATCCATGGTGATGATGGTATAGTCACTCATGTTATCGGTATCCAAGTCTTTTCTGAAGCAAAAGTGGACCTTAACAACGTGTCATATCCAGTTTACAAAGAGAAATACCAGCCGTGGTACGAAGAATCAAGTGAACCTCTTCAAAAGATTGGTCACTTACCACAAAACGAACACCAAGAGAAATGTGGAATCCTACATCTCTCTGATGAAGTACTGGCTCAAAATATCTTATCACGCTTAACACCAAGGGACGTAGCATCAATTGGCTCTGTCTGCAGAAGGATTCGACTATTGACAAAGAATGAGCATGTGAGAAAAATGGTTTGCCAAAATGCGTGGGGAAGAGATGTCACAGGTGCACTCGAGTCAATGACTAAAAAGCTAGGATGGGGTCGTTTGGCCCGCGAACTCACAACTCTTGAAGCAGTTTGTTGGAAGAAACTAACAGTCGGAGGTGCAGTCGAGCCTTCACGGTGCAACTTCAGTGCATGCGCTGCTGGAAACCGACTAGTTTTGTTTGGTGGAGAAGGGGTCAATATGCAGCCAATGGATGACACATTTGTCCTTAATCTCGATTCCGAAAACCCAAAATGGCAACGAGTGAGTGTTAAATCTTCTCCTCCAGGGCGTTGGGGACATACACTCTCCTGCCTGAACAACTCTTGGTTGGTCGTGTTTGGTGGCTGCAGTAGGCAAGGATTACTAAACGATGTCTTTGTTCTCGACTTAGACGCTAAGCAACCAACATGGAAAGAAGTGTTCGGTGGGACCCCCCCACCCCCTAGATCATGGCATAGCTCGTGTACGATAGACGGCTCTAAGTTAGTCGTTTCAGGTGGATGCACAGACGCAGGGGTGCTTCTAAATGACACTTATCTATTAGATTTCAGCTCAAACAAACCTACATGGAGAGAAATTTCTACTTCGTGGGCCCCACCTTCTCGACTGGGGCACTCGCTCTCGGTTTACGGACGTACGAAACTATTAATGTTTGGTGGGCTTGCAAAGAGTGGGCATTTGCAGCTAAGATCTGGGGAAGCATATACAATCGACTTGGGAGATGAAAAACCGAACTGGAGGCAACTTGATTGTGGACAGTTAAACGGTGTCGGGAATCAAAATGCTGTGGTTCCACCTCCTAGGCTCGATCATGTTGCGGCTACAATGCCTTGTGGGAGGATAATCGTGTTTGGTGGGTCAATTGGTGGCCTTCATTCTCCTTCGCAGTTGTTTCTACTTGATCCAGCTGAAGACAAACCAACATGGAGGGCTCTTAATGTGCCTGGTCAGCCTCCGAAATTCGCTTGGGGCCATAGCACGTGCATCGTTGGAGGAACGAGGGTTTTGGTTCTTGGTGGGCACACTGGGGAAGAATGGATTCTGAATGAATTGCATGAATTGTGCTTAGCTACTAGGCAAGATTATGATCTATGAGTTTATGGAGGCTGGGCCGGGCCTGTAGTCTTTGTTTTTAGTTTATGCAAGATTTTATATTATACTCTATTATACATGGACCGAAATTTTGTAACATTTGCTTGATACTTGCAAATTTGTTTCATTGCATGTAGTTATATTGACTTGAGATAAATAAAATACTTTGTATTTGCTACTGAGAATGAAGGAAATGATGACCCCTATATATTGGGTTTTTTTTTTAATTATTCTTTTGAAAATTCAAGTATATATTATTTGGATCGATTGTGGTAATTAAAAAATCTAATACATTGGGTGTTTTGGGGAATTAAAATAAAAATAACACAATGGATTTTTTGGGAGTATAGGGGGTGTTTTTGTCTTTCGCTGTCATGGGCAAAATTGTCACATAAAAAAAAAATGAACAAATACTTGAAATTTCTGGTTTGAATCACATTCTTTTATGGAGGGTGTATTTGGCACTGATTTGAGAGCATATGAGAGGTTTTAGGAGTTAAAATAACACAAAATTTTTTTTAAGAGTCAGACAAAGTATAGGGGGTGTTTTTGTCTATTGCTCTATAAATCATTCAAATCAAACTTGATGGATGCTTGTTTAAAATTGTTCAAATGGATTGCAATTGGAAATATTGACGCTTTATTAAAATACTGTTTCTAAAACAATCACGAATCGAATAATACTTTAGCTAGCTTAAATACAGAAAATAAATTAGATAACACCATATTCCATATATACTACCCAAAAAAATTGAACTGAATTTTCCACACTAGTACTTTTTTTTTTGGTACAAAAGGAAGAAACAAAATGCTAACTATTCCCCACTAATAACTGGAGTAAATTCTGTGGGGGGCTATTCCAGACTCGAGCCTCTCTTGGGTGATTGTGACCCATTTCGCAAGTGCATCAGCACAAGAATTTCCACTTCTGAGGGTGTGACTGATTTTGCATTCCCAGGGCATTCCCATAAGCCTCCGGCAGTCTTCAATGATGTATCCAAGCGGATGCGATTATACCTCGGCTGCTTTGATCAAGTTAACAACAACTTCCGAATCCAACTCAATTTCCACTCTTCGAAATCTTCTTTCCCAAGCCAAGGCAAGACCCTCTCTATCAGCCATGAGTTCCGCTGTAGTAATTGTGACATCACCCAATCCTCTAGACAAACCAATAATCCAAGCTCCATTCTCATCCCGAATAAGACCCCCAGACGCAACACTGTTCTTGTTCGTTAACACGCTTCCATCCGTATTAATTTTGAACCATCCCTCTTCGGTTTCTTCCAAGTAGTCACCTTCGTACTTTTTTTAGTATTGCTTGTAGGATTTGGGAATGCAATGTGCAAGTCCAGAGCAGTGAGTTTGGCAGCGAGGATAACTTGATGCGGTTGTTCAACCTTATTTTCAAAAACATTCTTGTTCCTTAATTTCCAGATTGCCCAAATTGTTGCAGCAAAGACTCTTTCCCAAGATACACGAGGTGCAAAACTGTTTCCAAATTTCAGTTTTGTCAGATTTTCTTTCATCCATGAATCGGGGTTTAGGCTGATAAAATGGTACTGAATTGAGTAGGAAAGATAAGCAATTCCCACAGAATTTAGTACTTAATATAGCACCAAACCCAAAAATTGTCACACCCTCTATTATTCAGCTCTACAAATTATAAAGGACGAATAAATGATTAGCTAACATCTATGAAGCACGGATACTTCAAAAAAATTCAAAATGCTGAGTCGGACTCTCCCGGACGCGGATACGCGCGCGACACGGCAACGACACGCATCAGACACGCCACGTGGCGTGTCCGAGAAAATAAAATAAGAATTAAATCGGATACTTGAATCCGACTCGGTCAACTGCTGAGTCGACACGGTCATGGATCGGGGGGGGGGGGGGGCTTTCTGCAATTTTTGACAAAATATTGGATTAAAAATGAAAATCCTGGGGGCTTTCTGCAATTTTTTACAACTAGTCTTTTGTCTTCTGTCTTCTACTTCTACGCATTACAGCCCCATGACCAACAGTCCACACAATAAATCAAAAAACCCCAAATTTTAGTATGAACCCTAGACCATAGTTCAAGAATCAAGAATTTTCTCTCTTCCAAATTCCAATTCAAAGGTAAATTCTTACTTCATCGACTCTTCCTCTCTAGTCTCTACCTTTTTGTGCTAGAGTTCCGGTGAGATTGAAATTGATGAAATGGAAATTTTTAGTGAGGTGCAGTATGGTGGTTGATAGCTTGAGTGAAGATAATATTGTTAGAATTAGAAACAGTACATGTAGAATTGGGTTTAGACTTTAATTTATTCAATTAATCTATCTATGCTCTGATCACTGGATTTTTTTTATTTTTTTTTCAGTTATAGTAGATTGTTTCATACTTGTTTGTTGTATGATTGATTAATGCATTTTATACTTCAAGATATTGGTGGGGTAAAAAATACATTAAATTTGTCTGTGTTAAGGAAATCTGCCGAAATTTTAATGCTCTAGTTTCCTTTTCTAGCATTAATTAAATTTGCTCTAGTGTCGGTGAGACTTGTTTTTTGATGTTATTTGCATATGAGACTTGTTTTGAATCATTTACTATGTACTTGGAGTGAATGTAGACATCTTTCTTGATCTTTTCTTTTGATTTTATGTTATGAATATTAGAATGAATGTTTATTTATTGACTTTTATGCTAAGATATTTTATTTTTATATAAACTATATAGATTTTTTTTTTTAAATATACGTATCCAAGACGTGTCGTGTCTTTAAGATTTTTCAGAAAACGAGTCGCCGAATCCGAATCGTGTCGAGTCCGAGTCGCTGAGTCCGTGTCCGTGCAACGTAGGCTAACATCTAATTCTTCCACACTAGTACTTAATTCAAAGGCAAAATCACGTATTTCAAAGGCAAAATCACGTATTTCAAAATATACAAAAATTAGATGTTAGCTAATCATTAATTCGTCCTTCATAATTTGTAGAGCTGAATAATAGAGGGTGTGACAATTTTTGGGTTTGGTGTTATATTAATACAGCACCCCCTAAAATTTACCACACTCATTTCTAAAAAAAGAAAACAATTAATTGAAAATTAACTTAGATTATTTACTACAACCACCAATCCAACCACCAAAATCAATTATCAACCACCAAAAACAATAATCAACTACCCAAAACAAAATTGTATTATTATGAAAAAAAATTATTTTATAATGTTGTAAATACATTTCTTATAATTATTTATGTGTACTAATATATTATCATTTACAAATCATCATAATTAAATAATAGAAATGGAAGACATGGTTGGAGTGGGCAGTAAAAAGCGGTGTGCTAAAACACTGTAAATGCTGTAAAATTTGAGTTTAGCACACCATTTTTACAATGTTAGATGTCTAATTAATCAATAGTTGATAGGGTGGTGTAAATTGTAATTAACCGTTACATTCCAAAATAATTGTCGCTTTAGAGATTTTTTCATGTTTCAAATTAATTGTCGTTTTAGGATTCTAATACAACATATCTTTCAATTTTACCCTTACTTACTCCTTGTTTTTTTTTTTCTCTCTTCTAACTAAGGCTAATTATTAAGTTCCTTAATACATGTGCAAATCTCTAAAGCGACAATTATTTTAGAATGAAGGGAGTATATACACAACAGATCTTTTTAAGTTATGAGACGAACCAGTTTGAACTGGACCGCCACAATGGTTTACTTTAACCTAACAATCACAAATCCGTCTATTGGGCTAACCAGTTAAATATGTAATTGATGTGGACTTTTAAATAAATATTGGTATTGTAAAGGTTCGTTAATTAGAATAAGTGTAGATAATTTATTTGAGTCGAGAAACAACAAAGACTAGTCTCAAATTTGTTTCTCAAAAGAAAAAATAGTTCAATTTCAAAGGATGTTATTAGTCAATTTATCTTTTCAATTTCACAACTGCGATAAAGCCATATCTCCTTTTTTTCGGTTTGGAGGAATATCTTACAAGCCAATGAAATATTTGATTGTAGTAATTTAGTAATTTTTTTGGCAGAAGAATACCTTTTTTTTCAGTTTTTAAAGTTTTCATAAATAAAATATGAATAGCAATTTAGAGTAAACTTAAATGAAAAGCAAAGAAAAAGACAAAAGGACTAATTCCTCAAAACAAAAGCAAAAATTCAAAAAAGACAATCATTGTTGCTTCATGTGGTCTGTTTCACTACATCAATTTTTTTTATTCAGACTCACAATCACGTGCACGCACGCGAGCAAGAGGATTTCACTGACAACATTCACAACACCCCAAGCACAGAAAAGAAGAATATTTTGACCAGGATTACATATGGATTCACCATCTGGATAATATATTTAAAATAGAGCAAACCTGGACCTGATTCATACCCAATTGACTCAACAAACATTGAATTTAATCTCAATGAATTAAAAAGCAAAATGAGCATTTTTTTTCAAGTTTTAAAACATTTTTTCATATTATATAAAAATCAGCTAGGAATTATAATAGATGATACTTGAACCTGGAAGATCTGAATTCTTATATGATTACATGAATATAGACACACCTCAACAAATAACAACCACACTAACTGCAGATCACAAATATAGACTGCCAACAATAAAGCTACTACACCTATACAACAAACACATTAAACTGTCACTGATAAAATATTTCTGCCAAAAGGTTAGTAGCTTAACTTTGATATCCTCGATTCTTGCCGATTGCTAAGCGGAGGGATTATAATCTAAGTCAGAAACACGCCAATCATTTCCATCATATTTCTTTCTTGCCTCAACCAAAGAGAGCCATTGGCTTGCTTGTTACAATTATACAAACAACAAAGGGTAAAAAGGTAAAACGACCCAAATACAAGGTTTATGGAGAAGAAAAGTTACTCATTTCTGCAATCGAGCTATCTGTTATTGTGTGCCTCGCATCGATCCACTTCTTGCTATAGTCCTGTACAGGATGATTGTTTGAGATTAGAAACATTATGATAGTAGTATTATGGAAAATTAACTGGAGGTGTATCTCTATTAATATTACCCAAACAATCCAGGAAAGCCTATACGAGTTCCAATTCTTTCATTATGAAATATTACTTGGACATTAAACCCAAGTAATTCAGCTTGTCAAGAAAATGAGGAAAATTACTCATTACCGGTGATCATATGAATGCTACAAAATTAAAATTCTGCACTATATGCTATTATTGATAGATATGATACATAGTTCGAGCCAATATAGGTATGTTCATATGTAAAACAAAAGGTATTACATTTTCACTGAACTTTTTGCAGATAGTTGATTACAACGATGGATTAATCTGATGTGAATAGATTTAGGGCATAAACGGATAGCAGAAGTTGCATTGCAAAGATATGTATTGGTGCTAAAAGATAACAAATACAGAGAACTTGCTTAAATAAATTTCAAAAGACATTGTACGAAGCCGACATACCTTCCTGGAAGCAACTGAGAACTGTTCATAGTACTCTTAGAATTCCCGAATCGTTTGGCCCTACTTTCATGTTCTTTGTCCACGCGCATGGCAGCCACCTCCTTCTCCATAGCAGCCACTTCCCTCCTCATCTTCTTAGCCTCAACTTCCATGGCTTTAGTTAAAGTTTCTACCTTCTTTGCTAGCATCTGATTGTTAAAACATGACAAGTTATTTCAAGATGAAAGAAAACTGATAGATGTCTTGAACAGAAACATAACTGTAAGTAACATTAAACAACTGAGAAACCAACCTCAATTGCATCATCCTTGTCTTTAAGGCTCTGATCCTTTTCATGACCAGCTTTCCTCAAGGCAATCACCTCTTTTTGTAATAGATCATACAACAACCCAGGAACTGTATCCTCTTTATCTGTTAACTGAATATCACTGCTTTTTTCCTCTTGATTTCCTTTCCAAGAACTGTTTTGTGTCTCGGTTTCTTTAGTTCCATCACAGGACTGGCTTTGCTTGAAATTTGGTCCTAATCCATTTAAGAGAACTTTACTCCTGTCCAAAGATCGCGAGCCTCCGTCGAAGGACTTTGATGTTCCTTTTGCATGTTTCAACACTGTACTGCTACCAGAAGATCTCAGCTGAAATGATGGTGACCTCTTCGGTAAAAAACCATTGGGAGCCAATTTGGAAATGTTTTCAGCTCCACCAAGAGATTGTCGACGTGAAGGACCATTGCTTGAGCTTCTTCCATCCGGTGTGCTGCGAGTGATTGTGTTTGGTGATCTTAGAGTGTCTTCAAGAACCTTAAGCCGCAGTTGGTATTTTTCCTGGAGGATAGAATGTAAGCTTATCTTAGAATTAGGAAAGAAATAAGTTTAATTGCAATCTTTGTTTGTATAAGTGATAAAATAAGTCAATTACTTTCAACTGGGCTTCAGATTTTGCAGCTCGATCAGTTATAGCAAGTTTGTCCCTGAGTTGTTGCATCTCACCCTGTAACAAAATTCACAACTATTATAAGAACTCGTCCAGTTAAGTAAAATACGGTCACTTCTATGGCACACAAACTGAGAGGACGAGACAGAAAAATTGTACACATACCTGCAAGAACCTTCTTTCCTCTAGCCATTGTTTCACAGGCATAACTTTATCATTAGCATCTTTCCACTCATTAGCTACGACAGTTGCCACCCTATTTGCCGTTACTTTGGCACGAGCCAACTCCCTGTCAAGAGTTTTTCTTTCCTCCTAAAAAAAGCAGAAAATAAACACATTCCCGAATATCAGAATCACATCATGCTATTGATTGTAAATAATGATAACTATATGTATGTTTCTGGCACATTACATTCATCTCTTGGACTTTCCGCTGGTAGTCACGTACAGCATTGGCAGCGGCACCACCAGCAAGTACGGCTTCTTCAAGCTCACGTACAGTTTGTGTAAGCTTTTCAACCTCTGCAACCTTTTGTCGATGCATTTTATCCATGATTTTATTCTCTTCCTGATCAACCATAAAAACAAACATGTTCGGAGTGGTTAAAAGGTTGAGTAAAAATATGTATATTGGTAGTACTTCAAAATGAAACAGCAAACAACATTGCGAATACCTGACA
Organism: Penstemon newberryi var. newberryi; assembly: GCA_030819805.1. Lineage (NCBI taxonomy): Eukaryota > Viridiplantae > Streptophyta > Magnoliopsida > Lamiales > Plantaginaceae > Penstemon > Penstemon newberryi. Next base: position 73,593,734 of record JAUALY010000001.1, on the reverse strand, counting down.
GATTTCAATCTGCTTCATCAATTCTTGGTTTTTGTTTTGGAGATCATCCACCATAGAAGCCTTTGCTAATGCCACCTGCACAGTTCTCTCTGCTTCAAGTAGAGCAGCCTCTTTTGATTTTGTGAGCCGGTCCAATGCTTTGTTGTCATCCTGCAGCTTTGCAATCTGGAAAAGTGAAAGCCAAAAGGTATTCAGGAAATTCTCCTTAAACTCATTTATTTGACTAAATTAGCAGGTACCCAAAAATACACTAATTCAAGCACAAACCTCCTGTCGAGCGAGCTTGAGCTCAGCCTCCAGAGGAGCCAGGATTGCTTCAATTGGAGGCATATCATCATCCTTTTGAGCAGCATGAACTCTCCGAAGAGTGGCTTCTGCTGCAAATTGAGCTGCCATAGAGGCCTTCTTTTCATCATTAATTCTCTTAATTTCAAGATTCTGCCCAAGGAAAAAATACACATAATCACGTAAAGGTCATCAATAATATAAAACCAGAAAGGTGTAGGGAGGCTGAAGATATATAGCTAGTACCTTGCTTTCTAGAGTCGATTCCGTTAATTTGAGCTTCTCATCCACCTTTGACAATTCTTCAGTGAGCTAAAGCAAGATAGAGAATCTCAGTTTTCACTCAAATCATGCATGTAACTTCTTGACGAACTCCAGAATTAAAAAAAAAAAATATATATATATATATATATATATATATATATATATATGGGACGACTATTGAATGGCTTCGAAAAGGAACCAAGACCAAAGAATTCAAACACATACCGACTCACTTCAAAATCAAAATAAATAATCTTGATGAAATTTCAGCATTAATATAGCATAATTCTTGCTTCCAAATCTTATACTCTATAGAACCTTGAACCAGTAGTCCACAGGGAGAATAATATGATTTTCCTTATTTCTACCACTTAGGAAGGTGAAAAAAGAAGTTTTCCAAATTCTGTTCATATCAGGAATTACACATCTCGCACATGAGATCTAGATCAAGAGCAAATGGCTGAGACAGGTAATCAAAGCCTGAAATTCTCGGCAATTAAATTTGTCTTTGCTTATACATAAACAAATTATAATAATGATCATGATTTCTTCATCTAGTTCCTAACAGACGCAATCCACCAGTAAGAATTTATATAGAGTGAAAGACTTTATATTAGATGACACATAGCACACAAACTTATGAAATATCTTTCGATGTTTTCAATGTCAAGAAAACCTTATCGTAAATTTATTTCAGACCCAGAACACGATCAACATGCATGGCATGTGTTGTTACACTTGACTTTGACTGTTCATTCTGTTGGCGGGGGCCTTAAATTGTCAACAATCACACGGCAAGTGTCTATAACTTGTCCGCGATTGATTTTGCTTTGGCCACACCAGGCCTCGAAAATAATTTCACAACATCCTAAATATCATTTTCTTTCCCAATATCCCGGATATCAATCAGATTTCCTAATTAATTATATAACCATGAGACCGTACAAGCCAATTTCATATTTCAGAAATAAAAACACCGCGTGTAACAAAACTACAATACAAATTATATATAGTATAAGCATATATAAATAGGAAATTCAAAATAACGGAACCTCTTCAACAGCTTTTTCACGAAGTCTCTCCGACAACTTCAAAGCCTTGATCTGCGATTGTGCTTCCCCTAGTTCCCTTTCTTTATCTGCAAAACCCCAATTAAAATTCCATCTCTTAATAGGCTCATTTAACACACTATTATATGTCTCACTAACATTAATAAAAGTCACATTTATTTTTATCATAACGACACTGTAAAGCAAAACGACAGCGTTTCAAAATCAAATCTAGTGGATCCAGCTGAGGAGACTGACCTCTGACTTCGTTTTCTAGTCGGTTGAGCTCCACCTTCACCGGATCCGACCCATGAAGTAGGTTTATAAACTCATCGGCGTCCATGCTGGGCCGCACGGACGCCCTTCGCCGTGACGAAGAACCCTTGAACGATGCCGACACAGACAACGGCGGCGCATTGTCACCGTAAATTAGCTCAGGCGTCGAACCGACACTCCCCTGAGTCCCCTCGCCGGAAAACTCCGCCATAGCTGATCTACTGGATGTACTTCTGGCGCATCAAATATCCAAAACCCTTAAATCTCTATTTATTTTCAAAAAAAGGGTATGTAATTGTACGTGCAGGTAAGAATAGATATAGAGAGAGAGGTTTAGAGAGATCAGTTCAAAGAAGAGGAGAAGATGAAGAAGAATAAAGCAGTGGGTATTTGAGTTCAAATGATGAGCTTTTTTCTCTCTCTAATTTCTCTCTCTAGAAAATGAAAAGAATTGAAACTTGACTGTGTGTCTCTCTCACTGTTGTCTGTACGTATTCGTGAACTTGACAGTGGAAAGTAGCGAGCTGAAATGACAAATTTGACCCTAATCAAAGTAATAAAGTGTTGGTGTCTTGTTGATAATCGGATCAAATTTTTTGAAATTCAAATTACATTTTGTCTTTTATAAATTTTCTTTAAAGTTGATAATTATTATTATAAATAAAAAAGGAATTTGAGTTATTTGTTATGGTTGGAAAAAAATTAATTTCATTTTGAACTTCACTCGATAAATTAATGACTATAAATAAGGATATATTTCAACGAATAATTGAAATAGTGGAATGGACTAGCCCCACAAAGTGATGAATCCAAATTTGAATCCTCGTTTGAAGAGGTATTCATATAATGTCTAATGATCCTAAAAAATAATTAAGACATGTCTAAGACTTGGAAAAAAATATATAATCAGGAACGTAGTTGCTTGATTTCAACTTTCGGATCCAAACATACTTTAAAAATCATAAGATTTGTATTCTCCTAAAACTTATGTAATTAATAGTTTTTTTAATCCTTGTGAAACAAGCTTAAACGACATTTATTTAGGAATGAAGGGAGTACTTTTTCGGGATGATAAATTGATATGGGGGCCACTGTCGCTCGAATATAAAACAAATAATTTATGAATATGATTAACATGTGTGTATATATAAGATCAAACACATTGAACACTCATTCATAGAAACCCTTCTTGGAAGCTCATGTCGCAAGTTGGTGTTGGTCAGTTTCTCCCACCTACAACAGTGTACAATAATTAGTCATTAGACATGAGGTGCTACTGCAATTTAATAAACATGTACTCATACTTTGATATATCTCCCGACTACGTCGTGGTCTTCGTGAATTTATATTAGGTAGATGTAGTCGTGTATACATATTGATGACACCAATAGATGATCCATCAAATCACCGTATCGAGTTGGATGGATTCCCTAAGAGTTCTAAGGTGATAGATCCCGATGAGTCTTTGTACAAACCTTGAGACGATTTGAAAATGACTTTCCAAAAATTAGGTTCATTAGGAGTCATCATCATGAATAGAAAGCATAGAATCGATGATATTAGAACCACAGACCTTGGTCGGGAGATTAATCGGTGGAAGAACCCTACGTACATGGTACTCATAAGGGGATCTAATAGTGGATTGCTTGCGTCAATACTCGATCCATTAAAAAAATAATAAAACAAGACTTGCATCAAACCCAAGCTTGGAGATATGCCATTTTAAACGTCGCAATGGACCAACTAAAAAATTCTACATCAATTGGCAATAATCCATTATGTTAATGTCCATATGTTAAATGCCCACTAATGCTTGAAACATTGCGAGCAAATGTCCAGTCTTATCACAAATAAATCAGTTTTCGGTGAACTTCTTAGTTACCATCCAGTGTATCCATCTTGACCTTCTTCTTAGTGAAAGACGAACCACCCCCTTCTTGCCAGTTTGATGCTTAGGAGCATCTTCCACTACATGAGTCTTGTCCTATCCAATCTCAGCTTGAAGTCGCTTCTAGAACTTTTGATTTTTCTCCTCAATCCTCCTATCCAATTAGGTAATTTGGAATAATTTTTTTTTTAATTTCCCAAGGGTTTTAATCCCTTTCGAGGCGGGTTGGGTACATCTCCCAACCGGGATTCAAACCTGAGTCCGCTACTTTGTAGTGACTAGTCCCTTCCACTAGACCAATTGGAGCAATTTTGTGTTGATAATGTAGTGTAAAACTAAGCTAAAATGAACAACAAATCAAAGTAATTAAAGTGCAATATAAATTAAGAACAATATAAAATATGGAGAGAACATGTTATCTCATTTCTCATTCAATCTTCTTATTAAGAATACAATTATAAGCAGTGGCGGAACTTGACGGGAGCTTCGGGGGCGACCACCCCAAGGAAAATCTATTCTTATATTTTTACTACTATTAGTTTTATTGAACAATAATCTTGTTAGCTGGTTTGGTTACATCATGACCTTTTATTACAAAGATTGGAGATACAAAACCTACAAATGGCTAAATAAGAGTTAATCTGTTAGTGTGAGATAAGCTTACATAATTAATGACAATAACATATTGAGAATCCTAAGAGCAAAATTGACACCTATTTTAAGTTGATTTGTTGTAAAATGGGTCCCGACTCTCACCATGTAACATGGCTCACTTGCTACGGTTTTTTCCCCGACAATATGTTTACACGAACCCTAACTTCTCCTTTTAATTAGGAAAGATATATAAGTTAAATTTGACTTAGAATCCTAATTAATAATCATTATGAGCGAATAGCATTTTTGGTCCTCTTTATGAGCTAAATTTTGCACTTTCGTCCCTCTTAAATTTTTTGTAGCAGATTCGTCCATCTTATCAACGTAGTGTAACACATTCGTCCCTCTTAAATTTTTTGTAGCAGATTGGTCCCTCTTATTAATATAGTGTAACACATTCATCCCTCTTAAATCAAAATACATCGATGTATTTTGGATTTAAGAGGGACGAATGTGTTATACTACATTGATAAGAGGGACAAATCTGCTACGGAAAATTTAAGAGGGACGAATGTGTTACACTATATTAATAAGAGGGACGAATTTATTATAAAAAATATAAGAAGGGTGAAAGTGTAAAATTTAATCCATAAGGAGAATCAAAAATGCGATTTACTCTTATGGAGTGAATAGCAATTTTTTGTCCTCAGCAATTGAAAGACAAATGAAGAATGACACTGAGCATATAAGTCGTAACCACCCAATTTTAAAAGCCATAAGGCACGGAGATATTGTTGGAGTACGTCACAAGAAATTATTAATTACTTAACAAAATTAGAAAATCATGTTAGATTTAACAACATTAATTAACACTGACTCCAAATTTTGGCCTACAAAGTGACTTTTTCTTTATCTAGCTTTCTAATTCTTAATCCCACGAAAATAACTCCGAATCTTCTGTTTGTTTGACGGGTATGGAATCAGATTCGCGATATTTGATTTTTAGTAATTTGATTTTCAGAAATATAATTTTATTATAGTGTTTTTGTATTAATTGGAATTGTATAAAGAAAATTAATTGAATTCTTTTTCAAATATTTGGTAATAACAATGAATGGATTCCACATTTAAAAAGTTCACAAAAATACCTCCACCTATATATTATACATAAATTATATAGAAGCATTTATTATATAGTATTATGTATATTGTATTTATTAATACTTTATATGTGAGAAGAAATAAAGAAAATTTGGAGCTACATATAAAGCTCAAAGTTGCAATAAGGGTTTGGTAATTTGGGTACCAAGATTTGAAAGGGGAGAGGACCTAGATGAATTTAGGTTTGAACATGCGCTGCAGTCGACCTGCTGGCTCGGGCTTGGGCTTCAATTAATTTTGGAGCTATATATAAAGCTCAAATTTGCAATAAGGGTTTGGTCCTTTTGGGATACTAATATTTTAAAGGGGAGATGACCTAGGTGAATCTAAGTTCGAACACTCGCCATAGTTGAAATACCGGCTCGGGCTCGGGCTCGGGCTTAAAAAAATATTAATTATTGGGAAAAATTCAATCAACTTTTGGCTCGTTTTACTAAAGTTCAAATCCAACACAAAGAACCACAGATGATCCGAATAGGATCCGCGAGACGACCCGGTTTAACCTAGATGATCTGTCGCGAGCCTTTTTTGAATGAAGAGGTATGTGAGTCTTTTCGGTTCGGATTTTCAACTGAACGAGTGGCACCCATTCGGACCGAACCATTGATTATGGTTAAATCCGATTTGACATGTCCCTCCAGCAATAACCTTTCACATGTTAAAAATAGGAGAAGAATCTGGCCAATTTTTCACACAATTTTCTAACAAATAAAGCAGAAAATATTATCTCTTCTTTCCTCTTCGAATTTAATAATTTCCAAGTCGATGTTCTGATTATTCCAATTTGCTCGTGGCATTTTTGTTAGTGCAAGTAACAAATAATCAAGACTGTTGTATCTTGGGAGACTACCGAAAAATAACGTATGTACCATAGACAACCTCGAAAATATTGTCTTAAGTAGATTGTATCCGCAGCCTCATTCCTACTCTTTTATTTTCTATTTCGCGAATCCATTCAAGTAGGTGGTTTCTCTTGCAATAGGTAATTTGTTCCTTATCCAATAACATCATCTGTGTTTTATGTCTAGATATTCATCCAATCACAAGTACGTTTAGTTTAAAACATATTATTTACGTAGCATTCTGCCATATGAATTAATATACCAAACTTGCATCGATCAAGTTTCTTTATTTTAAATATCTTAAGTTTATTGTTCATATCATAAAATATATTTTATTTATTCTGTTTAAGTAACATCACTTAAATCATCTAATTACTTTTTCAAATAAAGTTTCTTAAGCACTTTCAATTTTCAAAACCAAAGTTACCGTAGCTTTTACAATTTGATTTCAAATCTATCGTTTTTCTTATTTACATTTCTCCACTACTTTGACTATTTAAATTTTCTTTATATTATATAGTACTAGCTTATTTCTATGCTATGCACAAGTCCAAATAATTTATTTCAATATATATCAAAATAAATTACAATGTATTTTTATCACTACAATTTTCATGCCTCTGAAAATTATAATTACAATCGGGTCTTGTGAGCCAAACTTTAAATGACTCGAACTCAATTATTGTCGGACTTCATAGCTATAGGCTCAAATTCGGCTCATAAATTTTCTGATTTCTTTGGCACAAACTCAGCCTAGGCAACTTTTCGAGTTTCGGGTCTATATTGGACTTATATGCGGTTTGTTAATATAAGCAAATTTAGCTCGACATATAAAAAGTAAGATTACTGAAACACATACTATTACTCAATACACGAGTATATATAAATTTCATACATGTACTTCATAATATAAAACATTAAATAATGTATAAACTGAAAGATCGAGTCATTTGCCCATACGTTTATCTTTTGATTTATATGAAAACACAGTAGAGTTTTAAAGTCTCAAGACTCCAATTTATTGACCTTTTGTGTTAACTTTTGCTTTTATTTTTGTTTTTGGTTAAACACTTAATTTTTTTTTCCTTCGGACTTTGGCCGTATGTAATTGATATACTAACATCTATGTGTGTTTACAGTATAACTTTTTATAAAGTTTCTTGTTTCAGAATAAAAACAGTGATCTATAACTACAATATAAATAATTAACCGTAATATTAAAAACAATTATATACTCGGGCTGAGCCGTATTAGGCTCAATCTCAGCTCATAAATTAATCGGATTTAATATAATGACTCAAATTCGTTCCGAATAACAAATATTTGGGTTCAGATCAATTTTAATCGGATTGAGTCATCGGACGTCGGTTAGACCCGACTCAATTAACAGTCCTAGGAACAACGATGAATAAAAATAAGTGCTCGTATATTAGAATTTAGATCAATCCTGGGATTAATTTGGATCTGGTGTTGTTGGGCCTGCAAATAATGTAACTTTTATTGGGTTTCGTTTACACTTTACATTTGGGCTTATAGTAATATGTTTTTCTTGGGCCCTTGGATACATATTTTATTGCTATAGTTCTTACATTTGATCCAAATCTTTGGAAATCACTAGACACTAGTACTGAAAGTGAGTAATTTTATAGAGCTACTGGCTGTTTGTTTGGCGTTTCCCAGAATTTTTTCGTGTTTAAAAAATGTCAAACAAACATATTTTTTATTTTTCGAAATAAATTTTTCATCCATTAATTTTCTCAAACTACTCTCTCAAAAGCCAAACAAACAACAATTTTCTTATCTCTAAACAAAACCTATATAATCTCTACTTTGATTTGACATAAAGTAACCTATCTCTTAAATAATTTATCTCACATAACAAACATGATTTGACATAAAGTCTTACACATCTTACACCTACAACACAACTCTTCCAAAAAAAACCTACACCTACTTTATTTCTCAAACCACTATCTCAAAACTCAAACAAACAACATTACGCAAATCGAGATTATCTCACAAACCTCCACTACTCTCTCAAACTACTTTCCCAAACGCCAAACAAACAGGCCCAAAATTGTTTGTGAAATCATAGTTAGTTGGTAATTTGATATACATATAAAAATTTGTGATAAAAATCCTCGCGAGTAAATTAAGAAATATAACTTGATAATTATCCTAATTAATAAAATAATTATGACAAATAATTCGTGGGATAAAAAATTATTGTACCAACTACCAGCATAGCTTGTATAGGTAAGTACAGCTTAGTATATATATAGGCCAATGTTAAAAAACAAAAATCTATAATCCCGTATTCGATTTTTTTTTTAATAATTCTCCCGTGTATGACCATAAATAAACATAATACATAATAGGGATGTTGTGGCCAATTAAAATATTAAATACAAAATTCAAATTCTTTTGACAAATTTCCACTTAACAATTCTCTATCGGAAAATACGTGATAACTTTTACACTTAAATATGCAAGTATGTAAAAATACGAGCTCTTTGATACCTTTTACACTGAAATATGCAAGTATGTAATATCAACAAGCTATGCCAGTTTCGTGTCAAATATTTTTAAGCGAAAAAATGCATGGTACTATACAATAGGATAATTTGTAACTTTAATACCATTTATACATAAATGTAGGACCGACTCTAGGCTATTGGGTACCCAAGGTGGAAGTTGAAATTGGGCCCTATACCATAAAAAGTTATGTACAAATTTTTTATTTTTCTTGCTTTGTTAGATATCAATTAAATGTTAGGAATATTTTAATTATGCTAATGCATTTTTTATATTCCTAATAATTCTAATCTAAGGATCAATTTAATATTAATCATAAAATTAGGGGTGAACGCGGTCGGGTTTGGGCGGGTTTACATGAAAAAATCAACCCGACCCAACACGTGCGGGTTGCCAATTTTTTAAACCGCAACCGCGTTGTTATTTTCATAAACCGCCCGGTTCGGGTGGAATGGGTGAGGGCGGGTGGCGGTCGGGTTGGCGGGTTGAACGGAAACAATGTCATAAAATCTTGACATCCAAATTTAAACAATTAAGGATATAATCTTAAGTTCTCCAAACAACAAATAAAATGTGTCAAATGTGTTCACCGTTAATTTTAAAATTAAATCCAAAAAGCAAAATATACAAAACTATAATATAATCAACGATTTCTTACTAATTAAATCAATAGTCTCCACAAAAAAGAATATTACAAATCCCCACAAAAAAATTCATTACAAATCATCACTCACACATTACAAACAATAACAAATTAGTGAAGTTTCTTCTCAATTTTTCAACAACAAACTCTTTAGGAAATAATGTGCTAACATATTTGTACCATTAACATTAATATAAACAAGAAACTTTAAGAAAGTTTGTTTATTTGTTCTTATTAATTTGTTAATAAATATAATTTATTTCACACTTTTATTAAACAATGAATAAAAAGTACATCAAGGATGATTAAGTGCGGGTTGCGGGCGGGTCGGTTTTTTAACCATCAAACCCGTCACCCGACCCATAACGTGCGGGTTTACAAATTACCAACCCATACTTGATTATTTTAAAAATAAAATCGACGGGTTACGGGCGGGTTGGAGCGGGTCGGGCGGGTGGGTCGGGTGGGACGGGTTTATGAACACCCCTACATAAAATAATGTTACATTATATGCTCATAACCAGTTAAAACGAGTAAATAACTTTTCTTAAACTAGAAAATCATATCCAAATATTCAACTTGAGCACGTTCGCCTTTATGGAGTTTAATTGTTTTCCATATCAGTCCAATATCTAATACATATATATCGTTTAAAAGCTTTTGAAACTCAATTCGAGCTCGACTTGATAAGCTAATAATTTGCAAAGTTTATGAAAAATATCAAGGCACTTGTGATCAATTTGTTTTACTTTCTATTAAAGGTTGTTTAAGTACCGTTCGTTGAAATATCAAGTTAAAATATAATCTCGAGCTAGACAAAAAAGTCAAACTTGATAAATATATTCAACTGTACTCGTTTATATTTTCAATTATGTTATAGGATATTGAAAAATATACTTGATAATATGATTAAAAAATACTACAGCATTTATAAAAAAAATTGGGCCCTCGACTCAAGGGGCCCTAGGCGTCTGCCTGCTTTGTCAAGTATTAAGGTCGGCCCTGCATAAATGTACATTTAGTAACACAATTTAAAAATTGGTTACAATGTTCATACAACCGTCGCATTATTGGACGGAAATGGACATAATTGGCCACGTGCGGATGCCCCAGACCATTATCTCGTCTCTTCTATGGAAAATTATCATGTTTTCCTCACTTTTGGAGGAAAAATTATCACACCAACTCGTTTTTTGGAGGGAAGATGATAATATTTCCCTCATGTTTACAAGTTACCACGTGATAATTTTCCCTCCAAAAAATGAGGTAACGGGCACATGTACCAGCACATGGCCAATTTCATTCCTTTTCGTTCAATTATTGGACGGTGGTATGGAAATTGCATCCAATATTAAAATTGTGGTACTAAATATAGATTTACGTATACAGTTGTACCAATGTTGCGTAGTGTCCCATTATAGAGTACCAACTATACAATTTTTCTTATTTTTGTGCTATACACTTTCAAATCCATCATAGAGAAGCTTAAATCCTTAATAATCTTAAAATTGTGCTGCGGATAACTCAAATTTTAGGAGATGTTAGCTCCATAATAAATTATAGAAAATCTAAGAGGTCTGTTGCACCACTTTATCTTTAAATAATCCCTAATTTTTTTAATATCCCGAATCTATGCAACCAATAATCTCTTATTTCTATCTAGGATATCCTGAAAGGAACCACAAATTATCAATCATTATTTTGGATAATATAAATTAATTTATCGCTTACAAAACAATATAAATAAAATCATCCAAAAGTTATTCTTTCTCTCACCTAAAATCGCAAGTCAATTTTTTTTCTAATTAATAATTGCAATTTGCAAGTCAAAATCACATAGGTGCATAGTTTTCTGCACGTATGGTGGTTGCAAATGTTGAAAAAGTGTCGGGTGCGATTAGGACTGAAAATCAAATCAAGCTACTCGATACCCGGCTCGAGCTCGTTCGATAAAAGCTCGTTTGAGCTCGGTTCGTCAAACAAATCAAACAAGCTTGAACAAGATTTCTCGTTCGATAACTTTTGAAGCTCGGCTCGAGCTCGACTTGATAAGCTAAAAATTGAAAAAACACATGTAAAATACCAAGCTACTCGATACTCGGCTCGAGCTCGTTCGATAAAAGCTTGTTTGAGCTCGGTTCGTTAAGAAATCAAACCAAGCTCAAACACAAAATTTCAAGCTCGATAAAATTCAAACCAAGCTTGAACAACGTGTCGTTCGATACTACTCGGCTCGTTTACACCCTAGGTGCGATACCAAATCAAATTCCCAATGCACAAACCCCTTTCCCCAATTTATTTAACAAAAAACCCCATTAATAGAAATCAAATTAGAGAAAAAGCAAAATCACATTCTAAGAAGCTTTCATTCAATCACTTCTCTTTTATACCTCTTCCCCAATTTCCCAACTTCATCACTTGATCTGCTCACTCTTTTCTAATTGAAGTTTTAAGCACCTATATTGTACCGGATAAACGCTTAATTGTGCATTTGAATGTGAAAAAAAGAGAGTCGTTTTGCGTGGGGTTTTCTATGGCGGATGCGCTATCTGTAATTCCAGCAGCTGTTCTCCGAAATCTGTCCGATAAGCTCTACGAAAAGCGCAAAAATGCTGCTCTCGAGGTTCTTATCATAAAGAAGTATTCATTGGGTGAAATTATAGTAATTTTTCTCATTTATATAATTGTTGAGGGTTTGTCCCAATTTAGGTGGAAGGGATAGTGAAGCAATTGACTGTGGCAGGGGATCACGATAAAATCACTGCATTGATCAATTTGTTGGCCAATGAGTATACATATTCTCCTCAGGCAAATCATCGTAAAGTATGTTTTTGATTAAATTTTTAGCTATCGGCGGCATGGGATTACTATATTTTAGCTTTATTGATGTGTTCCTTTTATCCGGATGTTTATATTCTGAAAATATATGTTGGTTGGGGATCTTTTCTTTTTGATGTTTTGCTTCATTGTTTAATTTATGTTGTTTTTGGGTTTAGGGAGGTTTGATAGGATTGGCGGCGGCAACAGTGGGATTGACTTCAGAAGCAGCACAACATCTTGATGTATGAAAACAAACTTTAGTGAAGTAACCAACAAGTTTATTTCTTCTGGGTATTTTTTATTTGTATTATTTCCTATTCGAGATAAGAATGAACAGTTTTTGATTGGTAGATATGAATGTTTATGGTGCAACTGCTTACTGCATGAAATAAAATTGTTGAGTTGACTTTGGTTGTGCTAATAGACACAAGCACTATTTAAGGAATATGAGTTTTATAATAATTTTGGTAGTGTCATATGTTAATAATAGAAGTATCCATGCTTTTGGAATTGTTTTTATGGCTGTGTAGTGTTGACTTGAGGGGAGGAAGTATCTTGGTGTTGAGACTTAAATACTACATCCTAGGTTTCCATTGGGTAGTTATGCTGTATGATTACTCCATTGTAAATAGGGAATATTTCATCCACACTTCAAGAACTTAGGTGAAGTTAGAGGTAGACACTAGGTTTCAGTTGTTAGATGCCATAAGAATAGTTAATGGTTTGCGCTAGTAGATATTGTTGACTTTAGTCTGCTCTTGATTACTGTGTACCTTGAACTCAATCAATTTTGTGTGTGCATGTGCTCTGCATATGCAGAGGGGGTGTATATACTATACCTTAGCATGTGTATGTGATTCCAAAAAAAAATTTGATATGACCGTCTAAATTTAACCTTCGAAATGAGCGCTTGAAGAGGGGTTTAAAAATATAATTTTATTTTGTAATACCTTAATGATAAAAGTACTTCTAGTGGATCATATTTTCTCTAGGATGATTAAGTTAACTGCGATAGCTTATACTCACTATCTATACAACAAGACACGGTGGCGGAAAAAAATACATCGCTAGGATGAATACAACTTGAGTATCATCCATTTGCATTGTTTTTTTGAAATGTTGGGACCTCAACCCCAAATCTCTATCAGGATCTTCCCATGCGGTAAGCATCACTGGGTAAACCATAGGCAGCCCTATAATATGCTTTCAAAATTGATGTCGTGTGCTCTTTTCATCCGATATTTCATAGCAGAGGTACTTCTCTCGCAGTCAAATGTATAAGAACATTTCAGTTTTTTTAGAACCACAGATACACTTCTCAAATATACTAATTACATGTACTGCCTTCTGTACACGTACACCAAAGTGACTGGTAATATTGAGTTTTCAGGGATTTTTTATGTTGGCGTCACTGGTTGTTATGAAACTAACGGTAGTGGTATCTGTAATTAAACTTGTAAAATACTATGGGTACTTTCATAACTTTTGAAACTTTAGGGGATCTTTTTGCAATTTCACCCAACTACATGGGTCTGGCTGTAATTAACGCACATATATTACACGTTGCAGGCCCAAAATGAAAGAGTTGTTAATTGGTGAATAACTTGCCTATGTATCTGTAGGACGCTTATTGGAAAAACAATTGGCACTGCGTTGAAGCTTTAGAACAGTAAAAATGGCATAAGTGGTTCCTTGGATTTTTTTCCAGTACATGTTCTTGGATATTGCATTTTTGTTATATGAGCTGTTCAGCATTTATGACATGCAATTTGTTTAACATCTATCGGGTGCAGTTTCCGTGCAAGTTTAATATCTTCTGCTAATGCATCTTTCACTTCTCTCATGTTCCAGCAAATTGTACCACCAGTTTTGAATTCCTTTTCTGATCAAGATAGCAGAGTTCGTTATTATGCCTGTGAAGCTCTGTATAACATTGCGAAGGTGCGAGAACAAATGAGTTGTAATATACTCATCCTCCGTTTATGTATTTGAGTTTCATTATTGCTAATTTTCAGGTGGTGAGAGGAGATTTCATAGTGTTCTTCAACCAGATTTTTGACGCATTGTGTAAGCTCTCTGCAGATTCAGATGCCAATGTACAGAGTGCTGCTCATCTTTTAGATAGACTTGTAAAGGTATACGTCTTTTTTTTACTTTTTGTCTTTTACCAGTATATATAGATATGTATATATAATTTCATACAGAATGTTAGGACTAATGTGTTTCCTGCTGGTTTGGCTGCAGGACATTGTCACAGAAAGTGATCAATTTAGGTCTGTCGTCTCTTTTTCCAGTCATCTCTGTGAAACTATTTTTTAAAATTGATTATTCAGCAATTGCATTAACTTTTTACTACTGCCCTCTTGACCTGACTCAGCATTGAAGAATTTATCCCATTGTTGAGAGAACGAATGAATGTCCTAAACCCTTATGTCCGCCAGTTTTTGGTAGGATGGATTACTGTTCTAGATAGTGTTCCGGATATAGATATGTTGGGTTTCCTTCCTGATTTTCTTGATGGTGAGTGGTCCTAATTTAAGGTTTGATTGCTTCAAGTGGTGTTCTTACTGATACATAGTCTCACATCAGTAATGAATTTGCAGGTTTATTTAACATGCTAAGTGATTCTAGCCATGAAATAAGGCAACAAGCTGATTCTGCACTTTCTGAATTTCTTCAAGAAATCAAGAACTCTCCAGTAAGACTTGTGCTAGTGTTGAATTTTTGATGATACATAAATATGCAATGCTGCACATTCTTATCTTTTGGATCTACTGATGTGACTGTTATAAGGAATCCTTTCTACTCACTAGGTTTGTATTCTAGTTTAGAGTCAGATAAACTACTTTGTACTTGTGGTTTGTATTATGCATTTCTAGGACATGGACCTAAAAGACGAGGGAACAGAATTATTGGGAATTCTTACTGTAAGGTAGGCTAATTAAGTTATGTTACTATTTAATTCAACTAAACAAGGATTGGGTAGTGCAAAGAACAAGTATAGTCTAGAAGTAAAATAAATATTGACTGAACAACAGAGTAGGAGATATGTTAATCTAAGGACCTTTTCTTCAATCTAAGAACATTTTCACTATTTTCATGTTTTAGTTTTCTTTTCCTTGAAATGTTAAAGTGTTCATTTTTTTCTTTGATCTGCAATTATATTGTCTTGTTACTTGATCTTCAGTAATCTTTCCCTTTAAGAAAATCTTAGAACTAATTTTATATTTTGTCCGTGGAGTTATGTAAAATCCTCCTTTGGAATTGGTTTCCATTTCAACACACATGAAGTTGACGCTCCTGATTGACCCTTTCTTTTTCCTTTCATATATATTTGATGCTGAAAATCAGTATGTTAGTATTTAATTTGCATGATCAATGATACCTTCTTTTTGCTTATCCACATATTTTGGCAACTCAACATTCTCAGATCTAACTTTTTCACCTGTGAAAACCTTGTAAGCAACCTATTTTCCCATGATCGGCATTTTGCAGATCTTTGCGAGTCTGAATTAACAAATGTGCCATGTGATCTGTTATCATTATTGCAGCCAGGCTATTAGGTGGATGTCTCTGAACAAGTTTTGTATCAAGGTTATGACGACATCAGGCCGCAAAATAAGACAGTGTGCTTTGACCTAATACATTCATGACTCTTTTTAACTAAACGACTCTGAGACTTCAAAAAGAACAATAAGAATCTAGCTAGAGTTCTGTGTCATGATTTCCTCGGAAAAAAGAACTATAAGAACAATGGTCTTGTCTTTGAGCTTAAAAGTTTTTCATAGTTTTCATGTTTATATTTGCCTTGTGTTGAGCCTTTTTTTGTCTTTCTTAAATTCTCATTTAAAAAACAATTGTTGCTGTTCGTTTTAATTTTCTGACTTAAAGCAGTGGTACTCTTGAAGTCTGTAGATTATGGTCGCATGGCTGAGATACTTGTCCAAAGGGCAGCTTCACCTGATGAATTTACTCGGTTGACTTCTATTACCTGGGTTAGTGCATTTAGACGTATGATTCCAAGTGCATAATGCATTTCCAGTTGCGGCTGAAAAATGCTATGCAGGTTGTCTGAATTTGTCAAAACGAGTCTAAAATATTATTCTTGTTTTTCAGATTAATGAGTTTGTGAAACTTGGCGGGGACCAACTTGTTCCTTATTATGCGGATATTCTTGGAGCAATTCTACCTTGCATATCTGACAAGGAAGAGAAAATAAGAGTTGTAAGTTCTCATTTTGAGCGCTACTATGTTATCTTAATTTCTTTTAATGGTTCAACATTTTTATGTTATTTGTACTATTTTTGAGTTGCGTTCTTTTGCGTCTACCCTTCTGTTTTTCAGGTTTTGCATGATGCTTACATAAACTTTTTGTCCACTTCAGGTTGCTCGTGAAACAAATGAAGAGCTTCGTGGAATCCAAGCTAAGCCAACAGAAGGATTTGATGTGGGAGCTATCCTCTCTGTAGCAAGGAGGTAATTATCCTTTAATTTCAAGTCTGCTTTACCGGGGGCCTTAGGGAGGTGATCCGGGAGAAACTCGTTGTGAATGCTTTTTCCTTTAGATGACTACGTTCTGCAATGCCTCTGAGTGGGTTAAGTTTTTTCATATATATCAGGCATCTGTCTAGTGAATGGGAGGCTACCCGTATTGAAGCATTACACTGGATATCAACCCTTTTAAATCGACATAGGACCGAGGTATACTTTCCATAAATGCACTTTTAGTTTGTTGACGTGATTTATATGCTATTATTGTGAATTCTTTATTTCGAAATATATTGGAACATACATATGTTTTAATATGCAATGGTCTTGTATAGTAAATAGGTATACGGGTTAGTTTTTGTTGGTAATCGTTATTAAAAAGGGTCAACTTGGAAATCCCATTTTACAGTGGCTTAACTTTGAAGGCCCATTTCATAACTTGGAAGGCCAATTTTATGACTTACACCCCCATTTTAACTTACATTGTTCACCAAGGTCCCTATCACTCATATTATTTATTTGTCACCAAGGCTCCCCTTACATTTAACACTTAACTAAAAGTCAAACCTTGGGAGAGATGAGTTTAATGACCCAATAAAAGTAGAAGAGTAAAAAGAAGAAAAAACTAAAAGCAGACTTTTCTAAATGGTCCTAGATGTCGAAAGGGAGAACTTACCTCCTTCATCCTTTGTCCAGCACCTGTTTTACTCCTAATTATTTGGTTTTAAGAATCAAATACAATGTAACCGTATTTCTCATTGAGCATTAAAAGATAATATGCACTGACCCTCGGAGTTTATTTATCAAGTATTATCATCCTCATTTGAGGTATCATATCATTGCTTTACATAGTATTTTCACTTTTTGCTCGACTCAGTTTTTTATATCTAATACTTGGTGCTTCTTTGATTGACTTGTTTGAATTTGGTTAGTTTCTTATGTTGAAAGTGGATAAGTAATACGGAGCAATGACTAGTATATTAGTATTATTAGAGAGTAATTATTGAGTTTGAGTTGATGATTGTGAGTAGGCCTGTCAGTAGGCCAGACCTGGACCGGATCAGGGTTGCTCCGGCTCCGATTTTTGAATATCATATCCAGATCTGATTCGGTTCCGCCCAAATTCTTGAAAATGGCTATCGTTACCGAGTCTGGTGGATATGCGGATCCATTAACACCATTCTCAAAATGTCAGCGAAACAAATTATTGTTTTTATGAAAGCCGCAAATGAAATAATGTAAGGTTATGGTTTTCATGGTTTTTTCCTTGTTGCAGAAGCATATATCAATGTGGCCCATTAGAACTTAGTGGGCACACTCTTTAGTATATCTATTGTCACTTTTTTGGATTATTTGATGGAGTAATGGTTTTAGACTTTTAGGTCATAAATCTGTTTTTTTAGATACAGATTTATACATATATATTTAAATATAATATTATCAGATCCAGATCTTTCACTGGTCGGATCAGGCTACATCCATAGTTGCTACATTTGTTTTGGATTACGGATTTTTTAATTGGATCAGATCCGTTGAATCTCTAATCGAATAAATTTCCTAATAAATTGGACTGGATTCGAACCGAATACATATTATAATCCGGCCTATTGACAGCCCTAATTGTGACTTGTGAGTGATGGAGAATCCGTCATTTGAGTATAAGTGAGAAATTATAATCATATCCTCCTTTGTTATTCCGGTTGGCCTTCTGTTGGGACGGGTCTTAAAGCTAAATACTCAGTTACCCTGGATTTGAAGTCGTTATACAGATGGGTTTTGGTAGGCTAAAAAATTTAACTTTTTCAGCAAAGGGATGATCCATGCCCTGTATAACTGTATCCCGTTTGTTCATGACGTGTATAAGAGCCTTGCCTCTAGATGTTGGGGTTTTGAGTTTTGAGCCTGTAGTAACATTTTTTTATTGAAGTGGTAGTCTGGGCACACATATATTATGTTTCTCAGTACCCAATGGTCTTTTTCAGGGACTGTCTGGTAAAATTTGATATAAATGGGATACCAAGAATTCAGTTGAGTTCAAAGACAAATCTCCATTCCCCATAATATTTAACAATATTTGCTAATGCTTTTACGGTTTTACCTGGTATTTACGAACCTTCTTTATAGCTTTTTGATTATGTGCCAGTATTAGCATCTCAAACTTTGTTTTGTCTAATTATGTGGCTTCATGTTTGGGCTTTGATTAGTTTACATGTTCATTTATAACTTTCTTATTTGAATAGGTTCTGTCATTTCTGAGCGACATTTTTGAAACTCTTTTGAAGGCACTTTCAGATCCTTCCGACGAGGTATTTTTTGTGTACCTTCAGATAAATTTTCCAGGATGCTGATTTTTATTCAATGTGAATGCCTTTTTCTGTATATAAAGTTATAGATTGATGAAGTTATTTCATACTATCACTATCTGTCTTATTGTTTCTTTACTACATACTTTTTCCGTCCTTTGTTTGCAGTACCATGTATAACATCACTGTTGCATTTGTCAATCAACCTTTTTTTTTATAAGTATTTTGATTTTTTTTTTGATGTTCTAAATACATGTTTGATCTCTATAGTGCTTCTATTTCTGAAAGGCACGGCGCATGCAGACCACTTGCAAGTGTGGTTCTGGTTGGGGGATACTTTATGTCACTTTTTTATGGATGAAATTGGATTTCTGATTTTGAAGAACTGCTAAATAATGTAGTGATTTTTATGTTTCTCTCTCCAGTATAAATTTAATTTATTTTGATTGTTTGTGATTCTACTAGATATTCCAACTTCGCAGTATTCATCTTACAAAATATACGTATCGGTCTTTTATGGCTTTAATGAGTCTGATTGGATATGCATGATTTTCCAATCATTGAAGTGTTTTTCCTCCAAGTGTGACTATATTTCTTAGAATTATAATCTCTTTCATGAACAGAGTTTTGACTCTTGAGTTACTGTAACTTTTCATATTCTCTCATTTTCATCGTCCCAGGTAGTGCTTTTGGTGCTTGAGGTCCATGCATGCATAGCCAAAGATGACAGGCACTTTCACCAGCTCGTTGTTTATTTAGTCCACAATTTTAGGCTGGACAACTCTCTCTTAGAGAAGTGAGTTCTCTAGTGATTGTTTATCTATGCTGAAATATAATTTATATTGTATTATTGTGTAAGCAGTTTTATGTTCTTGCAGACGAGGTGCTTTGATCATTCGTAGATTGTGTGTACTTTTAGATGCTGAAAAAGTTTACCGGAAACTCTCCACCATACTCCAGGGAGAGTCTGATTTGGATTTCGCCTCTGTTATGGTTCAGGTTTTTATTTTGTTACAACATGGAATTTTTTGTGCTATACAATGTATAGTCATTTAAATATGCATCTTGGAACTTGATCAAACTCTTCTGCTTATGTTACGCTTCAGTCAATGTTTATGTTTCAATATATTTTTTCTTTACTCTTTGGGGGCAGGGGCAGGGGCAGGGGGCCTATGGTAGCGGGAGGTCAAGGATGTTAATGTGAATGCTATGATCCTATGTTTTTACTTTAATTTGTTTATTTCAGGCTTTAAATTTGATTTTGCTCACTTCCTCTGAGTTAGCTAACCTTCGAGACCTTCTGAAAAAATCACTGATGAATGATGCTGGGAAGAATTTATTTCTCTCTTTATATGCCTCATGGTGCCATTCAGCAACTGCCATCATAAGCCTTTGCTTATTGGCTCAGGTAAGAGGCTCATGCTTAGTGGTCAGCCATGTCATTGTGCATGTCCTTGCTTGTCACCTACTCTGCCCTTTTTCTCTTTAGTGACATTGCTCTGGGTTTCTGACCTATTTTTGACATAATTATGCAGACTTACCAGCATGCAACTTCTGTCATTCAATCTCTGGTTGAGGAAGATATTAACCTGAAGTTTTTAGTTCAGTTGGATAAATTGATCCACCTTCTGGAGACTCCTACCTTTGCTTACCTTAGACTACAGGTAATTTCTATCGATATGTTTGGAAGTTGATGAATAATTTTCAACTTTATTTACAACATCCGTGTCTTATATTTTTAAGTGTCTTTATGTCTGTGTCTAACTATAAATACTACATATATCACTACGCTCATAGGTACTATAGTGGTATCTCTTCCTGCCAAGGCTTATATATGTTATAGTACTAGTGTACATTATGAAAATGCAGCTTTTATGCATCTACACTTGTTAACTGAACGTTGCCCTTTATTCCATTATTTTGATGGATTTTTGGAGAAAGTGTATAATGTTTTTGTTATTACATTGGCTTTGAGATTTTTTCCTTGTGCCACTATTCAACATTTCAATCTGGTAAGCATTTGGCAATTGGTATTGCTTATGTCCACCCTCTCTTTAAATACTTATTATGGCTATTTCGACGTAGCCTCGTCCTTATTTCCGTCTTCTTATTGTCTTGGTGCAGACGTCCAGTCTTATTAGTAACTAGTAGAAAGTATGACTAAATGTCTTCAGCAATTTTTATTAAGTCATTTGCATCTTTCCTGAATGGATAGCTCTGGCGATTGTACAAGTAACTGCCTGTATGTGCTTTGGGCGTGTAGTTAATCTGTTTTTGTATCCCCTATGTGATTTGGGGACGTAGTTAAATTGTTTCTGTATCCTCGCCTTGAATATTAGTTGACTATTTTGATGTTTATTTTAATTCTATTATTTGAATATCTTGATTAGATTTTTTTTTCCTATTTATGGTATCAAACGGAGATCTTGTTTTTTCGTGCAGCTCCTTGAACCAGGAAGATATATATGGTTGTTGAAAGCCTTGTATGGTCTTCTAATGTTGCTTCCCCAGGTACGAGACACTTTTCACAGGCATCTTCTAGATTAATTCTGTTGCTTCTGGACCTTATTGGTTTCTTATGATTTTCCTCCTGGTGTCTTTATTTTCTTTTATGTTTAACCAAAGCCTCTTATACATTAATAAGCTGTTGGAATTGAACCAGCTTCTCTTTCTTAACTAAGATTATTAAACCCCAAAACAGTTTTCTGTCACTCTTAACTTATTGGAAGATATGAAGTTGATGATGTGATAAATTTCTTCTTGAGAGGAAATGTTAGATTGATGTAGTGCCTAATAGTGCAAACTTTTATGAAATTATACAGTGCCATGAAGTGCCTATTCCTAATCCTAAATGGATTGGAACGACGTAGGGATGGAACAGAAGTTGTTAGGAAATGGTGAAATAAGTGCACTGGCCAGAGCAAAGGCATATTGGTTCAGATGAATGATTGAAAAAATCAGAAGAAATTGTTAACTGAGGGGACACATTAATTTGATTAAACGGTTAAAGATAAAATGTAAATGATGGTGTGCTGCTATATTAGTACTTGTTGAAGAAAAACTGAGATTTTCATCAACTCATTTTCAATATATTTGAAGACGAAGAACAAAACATATTCTTTATGAGTGGAATGTAGTAATGAATAATTTTATATGGAAAAGCTTATTAAATTTAGTGGAACTGTATCTAGTTAGAGGTTATTGGATACCAATCAGATTACTTTTTACAAGGTTCTCTGTATAATTAATTACATTGCTAGTTTAAGTCTGTCTCTGCTTGCAATGTGTTTGAATATTGCAATTGGATGGCTGGACGATTTGTTTTCTCCATGAAAGTGAAGTTCATTGCTGATTGTTTTGCAATTTATACCATCTTGAGAACTTACACATGTTATTTACTGCTATTTGATTAGTTTCTTTTTTCTTATTGTTGCAGCAAAGTAGAGCATTCAAGATTCTTCGAACTAGATTAAAAACTGTTCCTTCTTACTCCTTCAGTGGTGAACAATTCAAGCGAATGTCATTAGGAAATGGTTTTTCAGAAGTTAATTTCTTTGTTGGGTCCCAAGTTTTGGAGGACGGTGAGGACGGTGATGTAAATGAAGATCAACGTAATAACATGCATAATGGAATAAACTTTGCTTCAAGGTTGCAGCAGTTTGAGCAAGTTCAACAGCGACATCGTATGCAAACTAAGTCAGAGTCTCAATCTCGTCCCAGTTATACTTCATATCCGATGGTTTGTGCTGCTAAATTTCGTCATATAAGTTTTTCATTAATTTTTTTCAAAAAGAAGCCTCTTTCAAAGTAGTGATAGAGAAAGAGCCTTATAGGGCCCATAGAGAGTTCTTTTTTTTATTGACTACTATTTTAGGTTGTTCTGGTGCACTTCTCAGCGTAAAATACGAGTAACAGTGGCAATTGGGCGGGTTGAGTCGGGTTAAAGTCGGGTTCGATCTAAAAATGCATACCTTGACATGTGAATTCAGAATTAGAGGTGCAGGCAAAATTGCACTTTTTTTGTTCCAATGTTTAAATTATTTGCACTTTTGGCCCCATATTGCACTTTTAGTACAATTTTTTTGAAGTATTTAGCACTTATGATTCCATAAGACTTTCTTAATTTGCAATTATGGTTAAGAGGAGTCGATGGGATAAAAAAGTGCAAAATATTTTGAAAAATTGGGTTAAAAGTGCAACTTTGATAAGTGGAACCAAAAGTGTAGAGAGTTCAGTCCCGTAGGCCTAAAAATTCAAATTTCGAGTTTTGTATGCCTTATGGTTAGGAAGGAGGCGATGAGACCAAAAAGTGCAAAATATTTTGAAAAATTGAGCCAAAAGTGCAATTTTGTGAAGTGGAACCATAAGTTCCGATAGTTATCACTTCACATGCGAAATCTTGTTACAAAGTGAGCAATGCTTAAATGCCGCAAGTTATTATTAGATCATGTTCTACAGAGGAAAATATATAACTGTTGCTTTTTCTTCCAAGTTGAATTTATATCTCGATTCATACACAGGATGTACAAAGACAAGAAGAACCGAAGCGTTCGTCACCAATGCCCGACATGAGCAGACCTCCTTCAAGAACCTCGCACAGAGGTCCTGGGCAATTACAAATTTAATCTGTTTCGAGTTTAGTTATATATATTTCTTGATCTCAGAATTCAGAATTCAAGCAAGCCAAGTAATGTTTGGAACCATGATCTGGATTAGTTTGATCCTTTTTCTGTTATGAAGAGGCGAAATAGAATCAACTCGACCGGAGAGGTTGCTGAGTTCGTTAAGAGAATTTGCGTGAAATTGTAAATTGTATATTCCTAGTAGCTTTTATTTAATTTACCCACCTGGTTCTGTTATTTTTATTGAAAACCATATGGGCAAAATGTAGATATTAACTTTAGGATGTGGTGTTGTTTCCATTATTTGTACTACAAAATATATGTAATAAAAATATGTATTCTTTAGTTCCTATTACTTCCTCTTCTCTCTATGGCGAATTAATCCTTTATCTGAAAGACGGCTACTTTTTTATTTGACTTTAATATATTGCTAAATGGTGAAAAAAATGTGTTTTTTCAAGGGTTTTTTGCACTTCGCACCGCTCGAAACATGAGAAATAGGCACTTTGCACCCTTAAAACATAGATTTAGCACTTTGCACCCCCGAAATATGAATAATTCAGTATTTTGCACCCTCTTTTATTTTCCTCAAAAACCTAGGGATAAAATAGATAATTGCATTCCCAAAACACGAAAAATTGGCATTTTGCATCCTCAAAATAGAATTAGCACTTAGCACCATCAAATTAAGAACAATCATCAACTTGCACCCCCAAAACACGAGAAATTGACACTTTGAACTCCCTAAACACAAAATTAGCAATTAACACCCCAAATTAAGAAAAACTCAACCCCTCGCTTTTTTCGGCAAAGTTGACCAATGGGGGCAAAAAATCTAGGGGCAAAATAGGTAATTCATTTTTTTCCCTTAAATTTGAAAATACGATTATGAATACTAGAATACTCATTTCTCTCTCCATCTTAAAATTTGTTTTTGTGATATAATTCAGTCAATTTTATGTATTAACTTTCTAGAAACTTTTTGAATTCTTTTGGATATTTTGAGGACATTTGAAAAAATGATAATTAAATAAATATGTAAAAATAGATTTTGCAGATTTTTTTGACCCTGGTGATCAATTTTGGCGAAAAAAACGAGGAGTGCTAGTTGTTTATTTTTTCTTAGTTGGAGGTGCTAAGTGCTAATTTTGTGTTTGGGGGTTCAAAGTGTCCATTTTTCGTGTTTCAGGGGTGCAAGTTGATGAATTGTTCTTGATTCGAGGGTGCTAAGTGCTAATTCTATTTTGGGTGCAAAATGCCGATTTCTCGGGTTTCGGGGGTGCAAAGTGCCAAAAATCCAAAAAATGAATTACCTATTTTGTCTCTATGTTTTTTGAGGAAAATAAAAAAGGGTGCAAAGTGCTAAATTTATGTTTTGAGGGTGCAAAGTGCCTATTTCCTATGTTTCGAGGGTGCAAAGTGCAAAAAACCCGTTTTTTCAATATGTTTTATCAACTTTTGCTGGATATACTTGTTATTAATTACTGAAATTACCAGACTGACAATACTTGTTTTATTTTCTAGTTATTATGTCTATGTAGTCAAAATCAATAAGACTGGTATTTTAATTCATAAAATTGACATAACTCTACATGCAAAATTGTCGAGAGATAATAGTTTGCCATTGAAGACAATTTAAGAAATATTTTTGCCAGGACATATTGGAAAAAAATTCCTTAAAAGATTTACATGTCATATATATTCAGCACAATCCATATATGAATTTAAAATACTTAATTCCAAACTCCTCATTTTAACAGTGTAAATACCATAACATACATGATATGTACCGTATCCACAAATTTGTCTAAAGAGAATACATACCACATAATTACATATAACAAGAACCATTTTTATATTCTAAACAGCCATTTAAATTACATGTCTAATATGTTTATTAATTATATTAAGGCCAATTAAGCCATGAATCTACAATGCATATATTCTCTCATCAGAATTATACTCATCCTCATCTGACATATATGCAGAATGAGACCATGAAAATGATTTGCTTCCACTTCCCCTTCTAATTCTCCTCTGAGAATCACTGCCAAAACTCCCAAAATGCTGTCTGAAAACAAAGTAACAAAGACTAATAAGTGTCCCAACAAGAATCGGAGCACCAACAACCGTAATAGTAGTAGCCATCCACGAGCTTTTCCTCCCCACTACCACAAAAGAAATCGACAAAAACGCACCACAAGTGCTTATACAAGCTGCCCACATCATCTTATTCACAACCGAGACAACTTGTTTCTGAGCTCGTGTATCCCAAGCAACCAACGTAATTTGAACCACAACTACCGATAGAGATATGAAAAGTGCCGTGGAATCCAAAAGGCAAAACACCCGGAAAGCAATAGTGTTAGAAATTTGGGCTTCTCCAACTTTGGGACCATTTGCGAAGTATTGACCTGGCAAATTGAATAAAGCTAGAAAAGCGATTGAGGCAACAAGTACGGCAACCACGGTTACGGAATTGATGGTGTTTTGTACAGCTTCTCTGTGAATCTTTTTGAGTTCTTTGGCGATCCCGGAAACTCGTCTTTGTGTTTTCTCGTTTTGTATGAGTTGGGATTGGACTTCGTGTTTTATGTCACTTACTGTTCTTTTTAGTTCCATTGCTTCATCGATTTGGCCTACGTGTCTTGCGTTTTTGGCACCGGCTTCTAATAGTGCTTCCTTTATTTCTAAGGCGGATTCTCCGTATTGGAGTTTGTCGGCTATGTCCATCGGAGTTTCACGTTGGTTGTTAATGGCGTTGACATCGATCGATCTATATGTTAGCAAAAGGCTAACTATCTGAAATGGAGAGACAAATAAATACATGGATCAATAATAATAAGGGATATTTACATGCATACTCCATGAAGTTAGATATACGGAACACCTCTGAGGTTTCAATAATTACCAAGAACTCCCCTACTTCAAGTTTCACCTTATGGACACCCCTTTCTCTTAGTTTCCGTAACGGAAGAGGTAACATCGACAATATTTGTTTAATGAAATCTCAATTTTACCCCTGGTGAGTAATTTTATGCGAGTGGAATGCAAAAATACCCCCTCTGCTTAGCGTAATTATAAAAAAAACCATGTATTATTTTTATTACCAAAATCTCCCCTTGCTAATTAGCAAAATAACCCCTTCTAAGCCAAAATGACAATTATAACCCCACCAAAGGATGCAAAAACATCCCTTTTTACCTAAAACCCCCTGTTAACTTTGAAAATTGGCGATAACCCCCCTTTTCACTTAAAAAATTGGCAATAACATACCTATGATTTATGAATATAGGGAGATTTTGCTAATAAAAATAACAGAGGTTTTCTTTTTCTAATTAGACAAGGCACAGGGGGTATTTTTGCATTTAGCTCAATTTTATGCAGAAGAACAAATAGAGTCAAGAAATGATTAGAATACATCAACTAACAAATACCTGAGACCGGCTTTTCCGTGTCGCAATATGTACAGCAGTATTACCCTTCTTGTCGCGTTCGTTTAATATTGAATAATCAGCTTCGAGTAATTCATCTACAACACAAGCGTCTTGACCTTTAACAGCCATGTGAAGAGCAGTTTGGCCCTTTTTATCTTTAATAGAGACAATTCCCGAGTCTCTTACAATAAGTGCTTTCACAATATTCAATAGACCATATCTTGCAGTTGTGTGTAATGCAGTTTTCCCGTTTTTCCTTACGATCCTTACACAGCTCAAATCTGCATCTAAAATGGCATTTACTACTTCTAGATGACCTTGAATGGCAGCTGAATAAAGAGGGCTCGTGTTTGAAGCGTTGCATACTTTACAAAGCTCGGGCCACTTACTAACAAGTTCCTTCACAATGCCTGAATAGGAAAAAAGCATTATCTTTTATTCATTCTCACAAAGACAAACAAATACAAATTAATATTCATTTTATTCTGAGACTGAATACATAAAAAAAAAATTATTTATTTCATATAGCAAAGTGGCAGAATATTCCTCGGCTTGTGATGTTAGAGGATGAAGAATGACTCCAAAGGATTGAATTCAAGTTAAAAATTTGAGATTAAAAAAAAAAAAAAAAAAAAAAAAGCCAAAATTTTGAGACAAAAGATTGCTAATATCATGCCTTTTAGCGCAAGGGAAATTCCCTCCTATGAAACTAAAAATCAAGTAAAAGAACTAGACATTAAATTACTCTTGATTATAGCACGTAGCTTGAATTTTTCATTCATAGGAGATTTTGAGAGGTCTTTTTTAGTCCTATGGGACTAGACCCTCAACATTGTAGGATTTTTTAATTGTTTGTCTTGCTCTTTAAAAGAATTGCACTTTTGGTCCCAATTCTTTTTAATGTTTTGCACTTTTGGTCTTGTCACCCCCCTTTCCATCTAAAAGACCAAAAGTGCAAAACCGAGACAGTCCTATAAGACCAAAAGTGCAAACCGGGGCTTAAAATTGGGGGGGACGGGACCAAAAGTGTATAACATTTTAAAAGAATGGGGCCAAAACTGCAAATCTGCAATTATGTAAAGCCTGAGACCAAGGGACCAATCTCGTGGGACTAAAAATGCAATTTTGAATATTTTGAGAACCATTTATTGTCCTACTTGAATTTTCTAGTTCAGAAGAAAAAGTTCTTTGATATTAACACACACACACACACACCCAAATCCCAGTTGATTCGCTTATATTTAATTTTAAGCTCAAACCTATATTACTAAAATCAAGTTTTTCTGCAAATCAACAGCTTCCATGTAAACAGACTAAAATCATCAAAAACAATAAAACTGAAAATCCATGAAGAAATAATTGCTAAACATAACATATACAAACACATCAAGAAACCCAATAATAATTCACAGCTGAAAAAGGAACAAAAACAATAAATTATAGTACCTAAGTGTCCCTTTGCTGCAGCAACATGGAAAGCATTCATATCTGATTTAGCTCTTATCAAAACAGTCTGCAAATCACAGAAACTGAGCAAGTAATTAAAAATCTCAAAGAAATTATTCTCTGCGGCTATGTACAGAACAGTTTCCTTCTCATCATTTTGAAGGGTCATCAACGAAGATGGATCCGACCCTTCATTCTTGATGAGATTCTTGAGTGACTCAAGGTCATCAGATCGAACGGCAGAAAAGAATGATTGGTGGGTTATGAACCTCAATGATTTTGAGTCCATGTGCTATGCTCTAATCGAGCTACAACACAGCTTACACAATGAAAGATTCAATTTTTTTTCTTTTTTCTAATAATAATCCTCTGTTTCTGTATCTGGTTAATTGGAGTTGATTTTGTTGCTTCTTTTAACCAATAGTTTCTTTTTAATTAAGGAATTTTGAAAACAAACAGAGATGAGGGTATTGAGGAGGAGAAGAGTGGGTTTAGATGGAGCATTAATGATTCTTCTGCGTGTGTGTGAGAGAGAGAGAGAAACAGAGAGTCAACATGTAATAATGTTTGTAATAAATTTAAGGATGAGAAAAAACAATAATAATCTGTATCTCAGTCCTATTCTGTCATATTAAAAATGTTACAATAATTATAATAAAGGAAAAATACAGTTAACCCCCTCGACTATAGGATGAGTAACACTTCGCCCCTTGAATTGTTGAATAGACTTCCTCTATAGTTTTCTAATTCTTAGAAAAATCGTGAGTTTTATTTGGCTATTGATTATTGACCTCAACAAAAAGAAAAGAAAAATACTAGTATTTCAATTTTGCTCTTACTGCTTTAATTAATTTAACTTTTTAACTTATTTATTTATTTTTTACTTTTTATCATAAAAAAATTCTTAATTTTGTGCTTAAAATAATGCACGCGAGAACAAACACGTGCATATGAATTTTTTTTTTGATCCACTAGACTGTTTATATACAGCTCGGATCGAATAGTGCAAAGGGTATAAGTCCTCCCCAGTGTGGAGATGTGTGCTGAAGATATACGAGTGATTTACATTACTGAAATTCTTGATCCTCAAGTTATTAATGATGCTATTATAAGTAGGTCTTAATAAGAATAACATCAATCATTACCACTAATATTCATTTTGAATTACTGAATTAATAGAGAGACATCACAAGTTTGATTCATTTGTTAGACCGAGCCATAAATATGTTGGATAAGGAATGATAAAAAAAGAGTTTAAAATTTAGGCAAAGTAATGACAAAATATGATTTAATGAACCATCAATTTAACATGTCATGTGTTGGTGTTTCTTTCATAATCTCATTTTTTTAACATGGATTAATTTTGATAAGCTAATACCAATTCTATTGTTTTCCAAAGTTGCCTTTATAATCATTTCAATCAAATGACTAAATGTGTCTAGAGAATCTTTTCTGTACTAGAGCTTAGTAAAATATGAAGAATATTTAAACAACTCAGCTATATTAAATGAAAATGTAATATCAACAAATATATTATATTAAAGTTATGAAAGAAAATGGATTTGAAAACAATTCGAGATCCGACCAAATCCAAACAAAATTAAATGGACACAAAATTTTCAAAACCCATCCAGATTTAGACTCGATTAAAATCAAACTCCGTATAAGTGAAATGGATTTGGATAAGATCTGAATCGACCTGTTAACAACGCAAGCCGTAGCAATGGGTTAAAATCCTTGTCCATTTTCAACAGCTCATTAATACTTTTTGGGTCACAACCATGTGAAAAGCTTAGCCACCACTAGATCATAAAATCCCAGATGCTCGATTTTTTTTTAATATTTACTAATATTGGCAAAGGTACATTTTATAAAACCTTTCATTAGCTTTTTATTTTTTATATCAGAACTTTTGTACAGAATATATTTCACATGGGAGCTCAATTACATATAACTACATGATACCTCTAGAATGCAAATTGTACTTATTGTAAAAAATTTACACTAGTCCAATTAGACTCTACGTAGTAAGAGAAAATAATTTAAAGGTATTTGAATTTGAAGATCTTCGTATTAAATATGAATTTTCAAAAAAAAAAAGAAAAAAAAGATGCATAACTTATGTATGTTTTTCACTGAGGAAAAAACACTTTTGATACGGAACTTTAATCTAAAAAATACATCTGATACTAAGCTTTTCGAAAAAACACATTTCATTATACCATGATTCACACCCTCTTAACACTTTACTTTTGTAGTTAATTTTTGGACGTAATTCAACACGTGCCCGTTAAGTTAACAATTGTGAATCTTTGAAACTCGTGCCTGTTTTCCCTCCCATTATCAACTTAACGGGCACGTGAGCGTCACGTGCTGAGTTCCGTAATTGACGACAAAAGTAAATTTGTCAAGAGGGTGTGAATTTCGAAAAGTTTAGTACCAAATGTATTTTCCCTCATTTTTCACTCGTTTCATTTCTACATTAATTCTAATTAAAAGCTTCCCAGTAATATAATAATTATTGACGGCACATTGCTAATTAAAACGTGACCCTTTCAATATTTTAAACTATCAGGCACATTGCTAAATAATGTTATTGTTGAATAGAATAAATATAGAATATCATGCATGAAGCTGGTCGGGTTAATATACAAACAGAAACAAAACAATTATTAAACTAATGATAAATCTTCACATAAAATATTAAGCTCGATCGGGGCTTATCTGATTGGGTACTATGAGAGTGATTTTCATGGTTTGGAGAACTTTTTTAGATGTTTTTGGTTTTCATGTATGTGAAAAATTATTTGTCTGAATTTTTATAAAATGAATAGTAAGTGTATAAGTATAACTTAATTTTAGCAAATTGATAAGATTTTTTTTTTTTGAAAATTATAGGAAGAAAAGAAGTGTGGTAATGAATAATGATGACATATATGTTATGTTGTTATGTGAGTGAACAAGCGTAAAGATATATTACTTTATGATAAATCAAATTAGAGTTTTTTGAGATTTTTCCCTTTCAAAATTAAGAGAGATATATTTTAAAGTAGATTGTTTTTGAAAATTGGGTGAAAAAATTGTATATATGATAATTCTCCTTCAAAAAACTAAAAAAAATATTTATTTGACTTTTCAGAAAACACTGAAATGCCATTAGAAGACTTTGGCTGCTTAAATTAAATTTTATTTTTATAATGATACATGTAAATATTGTCCAACATAGATTAAAAACAAATTTTACATAAAACATAAAAAATGACTAAAGTTGTCTAATAAAGTCCAATATCTACTAATTGTTAACAATAAAATGGGAGCTTTCTTTTCTTTTAAAAAAAATACAATTTAGGAGTATATTTGTCATTTTCTCTGCTAATAATAAATACCCGCACTTACAACAAGTGAAACACACTACGTCCTGACAGAGAAGCAAGTCCTTTTGACTTGTGAACACATCGAGATTTTCACTAATAAAAACAACACATGAATGAGGATTTCAGTCAATTATGAAAAGTACAGATTGTTTTCAGTCCGTATGGAATATTTATGCATTTTATTCCCTAGAAAATTAACTGAATGTTGGAGAGTTAGAATAGCAAACATCCTCAATTCTCTAACTGTTTTGTGTGAAGTCTAAACTTCACAATCTTTGTTGTGGACCCGTTGTCGAATGGAGCAAAAACTTGTACAAAATTTCAAATTTGCTCCATAATGTTCCCCCCTCCCTCATATTATGTTGATAACATTGTAGGATTTGGGAGCAATTAGTTGTCCCAAAATTAATTGGTATAAAATTAATTGGTATTAGGAAAACGCTTATCTCATCCTTATAGTGCATTCACACACACAAGCGCCCACGACATTCAATTTGAAACTTAACCTTGCGCCTTCGCTTACGAGGGCCTCCACCACGGGACAACTGCTTCCAATACCCAGACCAACAATCTTCCCCTCAACAATTGCTCCCGCTGAGAAGCGAACCCGTGACACTGACTCTGATACCACTTGTAGGATCTTAATTAGATGTTACTAGTTGCCCCAAAACAAATTGGTCATGTTAGGAAATACACATACCCTAGCATTATAATACATTCACACACACAAATGCCGACGACATTTGACTGTGACTTGATCTCGTGCCTTTGGTTACGAGGACCTCCGCGACAGGACAATTGCTGCCAATACCAAGACCAATTCACACATCACAATATATTATATGAACATATAGCTAAACAAGAAATATAATTTTCAAGACATATTTTGTTTCTATTTGCAATGCGTATAAAAATGAATGTATATTTTAAAAGCAAACCAAGCCCTAGCTAAAAAGCTTCCTATGGTGGAGATTTTTGCTTTTTTAGTATAAAACTTACCAACAAAAGTAGCTAAATGGGAAAAGAAAAAAGAAGAAACTAGTAAAGAAAAAGAGAAGGCCGGTGATTGGTGAAGCTAAAATTTGTAGAATTCTTTAGAGTACATATTAATTATTTGAATTATATATATTAATGAAGCACAAAAGGGAAGACAAATGGGTGGTGCGTATTGAGCAGTCATGATTCACAATTGATTCTCTTTCACTTTTTCGATTTCCTTATATTTTCTCTTTTTTATTTTTATTTTTTTGTACCGATGTTTTTTTAGCGAAAGACAAAAACAACCCTTATACTTTGTCTAACGCTAAAAAATCTCTATGTGTTATTTTAACTCCCAGAAACCCCTATGTGATCTCAATTAAATATCAAAAACACCTCCAAAAAAGAGAGTGTGATTCAAACGCCAAATTTACCAGTATTTGTTCACATTTTACTTTTGATATGACAATTTTACCCCTAACATCAAAAGATAAACCCCCCCCCCCCCTTATGCTTTGTCTAACTCCCAAAAAAACCCCCAGTGACATTTTAAATCCCCAAAACCCCCGTGTTTGGTTTTAAATACCACACTTAATCCAAGTAGTATATACGTTTTCAAAAAGAATAAATAATTTTTTTAAAAAAAATATAGGGGTAATCTTGTCATTCCGTCAAAAGTAAAAAGTAAAATTCTACTTGGATTGAGTGTGGTAATTAAAACCAAACACAGGGGATAATAACACATGGGATTTTTTGGGAGTTAGACAAAGCATAGGGGTGGTTTTATCTTTAGCTCATGTTTTTTGATAGAGCTAAATGCAAAAATACCTTTGTATTTTATTTAATTGTCAAAATCTCCCAATGTTATTTTTATTAGGAATAACCCACCGTTTTATTTTTTTATTATAAAAAAAGAATATTAGAAATTCTTCTTAAATCAATAGGAAGGTTATTGTCATTTTTTTAAGTGAATAAAGGGGTTTTATTGTCAATTTTCAACGTTAGCAGACGGTTACTGCCAATTTAATTTTTAGGTAAATAAGGGTGCTTTAACATTTTCTAGGTGGGGATATAATTGCCATTTTCCTATAAAATACGTACTCCGTCTTGGGAGAGGATTTATTGTCATATGGCTGAGACCCTCATAGCAGAAGCGAGAGGTCAAGTCACAATCGAATGTTGTGGATGCTTATGTTAGCCAATGCACTATAAGACCAAACTATGCATATGACTCAACACCAATTGATCTTAGGTAATTGATAGCGTCTGAGGTCATACAATATGTATATCAATCAATAAATAATATATTAATATTTATTTTTAATTACGACACGGTACAATTTTTACGATATGATCATTTTCTAAAATCTATACCATACTAAAATTATTACGGGCAAGGTTTGAAGCAATAGCAACGACGGCGGAGACCGCGACAAGCACCGCCTTGAAAACCCTCACGTTTGCAAGTAGCATCACACGATTTACTTCTTAAACAAACTCCCCAAAACTTTTCACTCTTGTACTCGCACACCTTTTTTACCTCTACATCGAGGCCCTTCACAATTGATGAACCCATTCCTGCATTCATGCCAAAAGTATCATTGATTAAATATACATAGCTTCAAAATAAATTGCTTCAAAAAATTAAATTAATTACTGCACCTTAAAGTTAGTTTAATATGTAATATTCATTTTCTTGAAATCAATATTAATTTGCAAGTAAAGTTAAGTTAAAGAATGAACCGTTCATCAGGACAAGCATGAATAGGAAAACAACGGTGATGGTGTTGTAAGAAATCTTCATTTTGATGTGGGATTAGGGAAAAAAGTGGGCATATATATATATAAATTAAAGAAATGGGCATATTTAACATTCTTATATCTTAATTAAAAAAATGGATTTATAATTGATTAATGGGATAGGGCCTTCACAAAGTCATGGCTGATTTCAACTATGTTGACCTTTTAAGAAAGACATTTGTGAAAATTTGCAACTAATTTTTTTATAATAAAAAGACCTCTCCTCTTATGAAAATATTAACATAATGGTATTGTTAATTTGTTACCCTTGTCTATCTTTAAAGTTACAATTAAAGAAAATGTTCAAATTTCAAAATGGCAACTAATAAGCCCTTAACTGAAAATTTAATGGGTCAATCATATATACGGGTGCACATGATATGATTTTTATGTGTTTTTTTTTAGCATAATCATGATAGGTACAATATGGTATTCAAATAAATATGTAAATTAATTAATCATATACAGTCTTGCTGGTTTTCATATTAATTTTTATCTCTAATATGATTCTTTTTAATAGTTAATAACTTAGACAAAAAATAAATAGGTAAATTTTTTTTAATGGAACAACTTTCTATTTTTTAATTTACTTGAATGATCATGATGAAATTACGTAATGCAGTCTGACAAATGATTGAGTTTTACAAATAAATAAGAGGTATGCATAAAAGTATTTGCCACGAGGAGGAATCCTCGACTTCCGTTCGGTTCCTGGGTTTGAAAAAGCGTGAATTTTCAAGAACGAGAATCTTATGATATGTTGGGAATCTCTTATGATAATCATCCGCGCTTGAAACGTATCTTAATGCCTGAAAGTTGGATAGGATGGCCCTTACGTAAGGATTATATTGCCCCTAATTTTTATGAAATACAAGATGCTCATTGAATGATAAGAAAGGAATTTCCACTTATCCTATCCTATTTTAGAAATTCAAGGATTGTGCTTTCTGTTCTAGATTAACCAGAATAGTTGAAGTCTCATTTCTATTAGGGAATTATGGATAGGCTAACAAAAAAAGACAGAATTAGGAATTCGTTGGGATTCTTACATTGTATTTCTAAGATACTTATTTCTTCTGAGCCAAACCAATAGGATGAATCAAACGAGTTCTGCATACTCCTCTTACTACAGGACGCTTACCTAGCCAACGTTTAGATCCGGCTCTACCCAAACTTTTCTGGTTCACCCCAACATTCCCCACTTGTCCGACTGTTGCTGAGCAGTTTTTGGATATCAAACGGAACTTTGCTGACCACGATGCAGTCAGGCATAAACTTTGAAATAAAAATAAATTAAGCTATTTGAATAACATTAAATTTTCTCTCTCTTATCGATGGAAGATATTTATTTGATGTTTTATGGTTACAAATTTCACATTTAGGCTTTTAATGTATATAAAAAATTAAATTGAACACGATTCTGATTTCTGCACGCGTTTTACTTAAAAAAAACTAATATAATGTTGAAAGGGCAAAAGGTAAAGAGTTCAATTGTATAAACCAATAAACAAATGATATACTTCCTCCGTCCCAATTATTTTTATCCCAGTACAATTGACCAGTCAACTTGACTAAATTTATAAAAATTATAATAAATAATTTAATTAATATATTTTACTAATAAATTAATAATATCATATGACACCATATATATTTATATTTAAAAGGTTTAATATTCCACAAATGTGAATAATTTAATATGATAAGTCACTTAAAAGATTGAAAAGTTTGACCGAATACTGTAACAAATGGAGCAAAATAAATGGGACGGAGGGAGTATTAATATTTGTTTTTAGTTACAAACTTACAATACAGTAATATTTTTTTCAGTATGAGATTTCAATAATCGGTGTTATACCATACTATTCATTATAATTTTAAAAAAATCAAAATTTTGTTGTGCTTTAATATTACGCTACGCTACGCTACGGTATGGTATTTTGAATATCATATGCGCCACTAATTATATTTATACCCTCAAGGTCAACTCATGTATATGCATAAATATTTTTTCAATAAAAACTATTATGAAATTTATTATATTTATTTTGTAGTTCAAATATTCAAAATATGAATTCAAGTTTAACATCTATTCAACTTAATATTTTTAGTAGAATAAATAAACAGATACTTATATTATTAAATGAAAATACTATTTTAAAACTAGTTTGTGTAAAATATGTTAGTATATTTTTTATTTTTTTGGAGAAGTTACAAATACAACTCTTAAGGTTTACAAATACAAATATACAATTTTGCAAAAAACACTTCCTTACACCATCCGGATCACAAAAAGGATACAAGTCACATGTTTAGTATAAATACGTACCGTGTTATCCAATTTTCTTGAGCAAAAGATAAAAACACCCCTTATGATTTGTCTTACTCCCAAAAAATTCTGTATTATTTTAACTCTAAAATAAACCCCTGTGTTTGGTTTTAATTATCACACTCAACCCAAATAGAATTTTACTTTTGATTTTTGGCGGAATGAAAAGATTACCCCTATGTGTTTGTTTTTAAAAAAAATATTTATTCTTTTTGAAAACCTAAGTATATACTACTTGGGTCGAGTGTGGTATTTAAAACCAAACACATGGGAGTTTTGGGGATTTAAAACAACTCAGGGTTTTTTTGGGAGTTAGACAAAACATATGAGGTGTTTTTGTCTTTCGATGTAAAGGATAAAATTATCATATCAAAAGCAAAACGTGAACAAATTTTCCGTTTGAATCACACTCTCTTTTGTGGGGGTGTATTTGACACTTACTTGAGATCACAAGGGAGTATTTGGGAGTTAAAATAACACAGGAATTTTTTTGAGAGTTAGACAAAACATAGGGGGTGTTTTTGTCTTTCGCTCAATTTTCTTTGACAAACATCATATTTGGCGTATGGTATTATTTTGGTGTATTTTCTTTAAGCAGAATTAGTATCATACCAATTAGCAATTTTTGAATGATTAGTACCAAATCAAACTTTGAATACCCATACTATATACATGTTAGGTATAACGTTGCTGCTTTTTATGTTAATTTTTCTTCTCTCGTACGTATTCGATGTTTATCGGATTTCATTATGTTATTCATTAGACTGGTTCAATTAAATGAAAAATAGCAAGTTGTTCCATTCAAAAGTCTACCTAGTTCTTTTTCATCTAAGTAGTCAACTACTTATTAAAAAAAATGAGTTACTTGAATAACAACAAAGTGTTTTCGGTTTGATTTTCTCTGTCATAGATGGAATAGATTACTAATTATTTGATATTTGATGGTTATAATTTTTTATATTTTCGGTTTCAAAATATCAAAATTTAAATTCCAACATGATCATGTGTTTTTACTAATGATGGACTATATATGTATAAGGTTGAAGGCTGAAAAATAAATAATCTCAAATTACAATTGTATAAATCGATAAAATATATATATATATATATATATATATATATATTAATATTTATTTCTAATGACAGTACAATACGATTTTTTGCGGTATGAGATTTCTATACCCGATACCACACCATAATTCAGACAAATTTATGCACCGACATTTTAATTTTGTGAAAAAGATCAAAACTTTATTGTTTTATTAATTTCCAATAATATAATTATTTAAGGTACAAATATTAGATACATATATCAACAAAATTTGTAACAATAACACCTTGGAATAAAACCTCTACAATCTCCTTTGAAGCCTTTCTCCTTGAGGCAACTAAAACTGCAAGCAGTGCTACTGAAACACAATCCAGTTTTCTTTTGGCTCTTTCGCCAACATAACTTCAACTTGGAATCAACTTCAGCTTTGGTACCGAGAGATATTTCTGTTAAATGATTAATCCAGATAAATTATGAAAACCAAAAATATATTTAAAACATATATATATATTAAATTAATTGCATACTTCATTAAAAATTTACACGTGCATGCATGTTAAGGGTATTGAGATGTACTATTCTATTAACACCATGTTGTATCGGTTAATAATATATATAACACATGATGTGCTTGTCAATTAATTGGAACAAATATAGGCATGTATTGTGCAAATAACCCAACTATTTAGTCTATGTTGATGGGTTTTGGCCCGCTCTCGCAGGTTTCGCGAGACCATACCAAAACTCTTCCAAATAAGTTTTCGTCAAACCCCTGGAATTCATCACAAACATATTCATAAAACTACACCTAAATTCTTGAAACCCATAAAACAATGATTTGACACTTACCACCTACCCCCCCCCCCCCCCCCCCCTCCCCCCAAACTCTATAAAAAAAACATTAATTTGAAATCTACCACCTACTTTTTTCCCTAAACCCCAACATTCAGATTCAATCCAAGTGGGGTTTCGACTTTTTCAAAACCACAAAATCCAACATACAAAACCTAACCAAATGGGATTTCAAATGTTTCACCAAAACTACCCAAACCATTTTTTTTAACTGAGACCCAAAAAATCGAACCAAAACCCATCCAAATAGGGCCTTAAGTTCTTTCTAAAAAAACTAATTTGATTATATAGTTGAGTGACATGAACTATATGATCTTTAAATATGTCTCTTGTACTAATTTAAACTATATATTAGAGATAATTAATGAATATATTGACTTTAAATATAAAGTTTATCTCCTCTTATTGTAATTGTCGAAACACTCTCCCTCTCGTTAGGTGCTAGCTGTTAAATCAATTGAGGAAAAAACTATTCATTTTTGTTTCATCCAATATGTAAACAAACTAAAAAGGAAAATAGACCTCATAATATTTAATGAATGACAAGAATGTCATTTGAAAATGCTTTAACCCAAAATTATTTTATTTTGCCAAGATGCCATTAAACGCGCGTGAGGGCACATAAGCAATGGCATCGAATGATTGTATGAAGATGATCATATTAGTTAATCACTACCCCCCAAAAAAAAAAAAAAAAAAAAGCACAATATTGTAAATACAAATAGAAGTTGGAGAAATAACCAGTAGAATGGAGAAGCATCATGAGTATAACAAATCCAAAAAGAAAAGTCTTATTGATATTCATTTTGTAGACAAAATAAAGTGAGGGAAGGAAAAATTGATATGTATGTAATGAGATGATCTACATGGCAAAATGTACTTTTATACTTGATTAAATTGTGTCTACCATCATGGCACGAATTATTTTCCTCCAATATATCTTAGAAAATATGAATTAATGACAAATATAATTTCAGGCTCAAGAGAATTTATAGCATACATATATTGATTTCCTAGGCTAGTAGGCTGTAATTAAAAAGGACAAAATTGTATTTTTAGTTCGACAAAATTGGATAATAAACATTTTTCAGTTTCACGCTTCCAATAACGCACTTTTAGTCCATAATTTGATATTTTTATTTTTATTTTCTTGCACATGATTTGTCATTTTCCTCTTTCTCCATCCATTTTTTGCACTTTTTATTTCATTGGACGATATTTGTTCTACACTTTGTCATAGAAAAGTTACTATATTTTGCACTTTGGTTCCAAAATGAATGAAAAATAAAGGAAATAAACATGCAAATAATATTAAAAATTAGGATCCAAAAGTGCTAAAAAAAATTAACGTACAAGAATAAAGGGGTTTTTGACAAGTTATATGTTTGTGATAGGTATAATGAGCAATTTACCCCTCCGTGATATAAAAATAGGTATATTACGTACCCCTTGTGATATGTAAAAATGAGCGTTTTACCTCTTTTCTCGTTGAAGTTTTGCACATGCGCGCACTCTATAATGCGATTGAGACTTCATTTGATGTGGAAAATGATCAATTTAACTCCACCTTGAAAATTGACTCTCTTCACTTTAACCCCTCTAATATCACATGTGTAAATATTAGCCAAAAAAAAAAAAAAATCAATTGTGTAAATTAACACTTTATCCCCTATAATATGCATAATCATCATTTTACCCCCAATGAATATGTAAAAACTAAAAGGGAGACATTTTACTTATTTTACAAAAAACATAGAGGGTAGTTTGCTCTTTTATTATTTTCACATAAATTTTTTGCTAATTTATTTTATTATAGGGGATAAACTGTCTTTTAAGAATAACATAGAGGGATACATTGAAATAAATGCGTTAAGTATTTGGTCATATGAGACTAAATATATGTATTTACCGAATTAAAAGATAAACCTTTTGTCATCAATGCTCAATCAATTTCTAGATACTTATGATCGATGTAAGGCTTTGCAGATTTTGAACAAAAATGAAGGGGCAATTAATTATTTTTTATGTACAATTGTTTGGAAATGGGGGTCATCATTTAATCTTCATATCTTCTTTGATGTGGCTCAAGTTTTTTACCCTCGCATACATTTCCGAGTAAATTAAGGTGCTAGAATAAATCTAGTCAATGACTTAGAAGATCGTATATTAAAAGTAGTTGTATTGCTTGTTTGCAAAAACATATAAGGGTGTTTGTCTTTGCAACTGTTTTTGGAGATCCAAAAGTTGTTTTTGGACATGGTTCTACAAAGATTGCAACATATAAGGAACAATCGATTTTATTTTCGGCTCTGCTAGAGTCGTGTTCCAGTCTTGCAGACTTTACGCTCTTTCGCAAAGAACCAACACATTTACGTCGCAAAATGAAAAGGCAATGAGTTCTACATCTGGATTTGTGCTCCAGGATAAGTATATAACCATTGGCATATGTAAATTCATGAATCTTCAAACAATTTAGCTCTGCAATTTGAACTATGATATCTTCATTCTATTGCTCTAGGACCACCTCAATTACATGATGATATCTCATTATATATTAAATATTTATCGCATTGAAAGGCAAACATGACAAATAAATGTAAAAGCTTGGGTAATCCATGGCATCCCGTACGGCTTCAATAATTCGGGATTTAGTGTAAGAAGTGTCATCAGTCAGGAGCTATCCTGTTTTTCTTGAAAATGGCTAGCAAGTCCATATTTCTCTTCATTTGTATGGCGGCTCTAAAGTAAAGCTCGGCACTCAGTTCCAAATCTGGTTTCAACATATTAAATTGTATGTGTAGAACAAATTATTTCACAAGAAGAAACAATCTTTAATATTAACCTTTATTTTAAAGATAAAATAATATATAAAGAAAGGAATCGGTTTAATTAGTGATGAACTAATTAATTAATATGCCCGGTATATACGTACGTATAGTATAGTAAGCTTAATTCAAAAGTACTTAAATATTTATGGTATGTGGCTTTAAATTTTGTATGATTCAAGAAAAATTATTGCATTCTTTTTCTATTTTGTGGAATTGTAAATATGCACGTGCATATTTCATAATTTATTTTTAGTGTACCCAAAGCGTGCAATGCACGTGCATATTTCAAGTTACGTATTTTCCAAAGTTATTAAGGTTTTCCACCAATTGCGTTTATTCTTAAAATGTTCTTTTTCAAGACCGCATTGATTGGGAGAGATGTACACTTTAGATGTTGAAAGGCTTGTAATTCAAATATCGTCGTTAATTTTTTAACCATTGAAATTAATGAATTCAGTCCTAGACTATTTTTTGGTGTTTGTGTTTGTACTATGTTTCTTTAAGTTTGTGTACATGACTTATTTATGTTTACGATTTCTTGCAATGTGCAGGGTTTGTGTGTATAATGTCTTATGTTTGTGCAATCACCACAACTGTGATAGGCCATGTTTATCTTTATAGTTCAATAACAGATACAATAAATATTTTTGGCAAACATTATTTTCTAGAATAATAGTGCACAAATATTAACTTACTTAATATCGAACAAGAAATACAAATTCGAAGTAAAATTACTAGTTTACTCATATATAAATCCTCTTGTGTACGGGATACCAGTATGGGGCAGGCAATCGTCACCATCGATATATTCTCCGACTGTGAAACTTAGCAACTTTTTTTTTTTTGGTCAGAGTGAAACTTAGCAACTCATTAAGCAAATTAGTTGTCACCTTGAATTCTTGCCAAACGACTCCTCTATTAGTCGGTGCACCAGGACCTTGATTCCCGAACTCACGGGACGTTAAGGTGCCAGTGGTTCTCCCTTCCCATGATAGCTACGAACTCACGTTGGAGGGATGATACTGTTTAGAAATGACTCCATCACAATCATCGTGTAGTAGTTGAATCATGGTCTACCAAATTAGCTTGGAATGCAGATTTTTGTTGCCGAATCCCGGTGCCATAGACGGAGTGTTATTTTGGAGCACAAATCTGGGTAGAGTAGAAAATGTCTCTTTCTGCTCAATTTGAGCAAACGAGAGTATAAGTTGCAGGACAGGAATAAGGCTTCAGTTGACCCGAAGATGAAGTATATTGTCCCCGTAAAGTAAATGTTGCAGTCTTTGTAAAATTGCTTATAATCTTTTGCGTAGATAGTGCCCTGGTAGCACACAAGGTTCACTTATAAATATTCGAGCGATCTGAGACGCCTAAGACAATCACTGCTTGAGAACCATTTCACGCTTGATTCTCTAATGCAATGAACATTGCAATGAATCCATTTCATTGGATAACTGAAATAAAAAAAATGCAAGAAATGTTATTGTGACATATTAATAAATATTTAAATATAATTTAACAATATAAGTAAAAATTAGGAAGCTTATATTCTTTTGCAGTTGACAAACTTAGAAAAGTCTGCAACGCACAACGATAATATCACAGTTTTCTCATACGTCTGCAACAAATTAGAAATTCAAAGATACTTAGTTCAGACTTCAACAATACACATAAACTTGAACTTAAATAATGTTTAGAGAGAGAATTTTTTGCATTTTGCTCTCTGTTTGACTTTCGTTTCTCCACCGCACTTTT
This sequence comes from Penstemon newberryi var. newberryi, assembly GCA_030819805.1. Classification (NCBI taxonomy): domain Eukaryota; kingdom Viridiplantae; phylum Streptophyta; class Magnoliopsida; order Lamiales; family Plantaginaceae; genus Penstemon; species Penstemon newberryi. The sequence continues at coordinate 73,550,114 of JAUALY010000001.1, read as the reverse complement.
CTTCTCCTGATTACTGTCCATCACCATGAATCATCCACCTTCCCCTTCAGTGTGCCACCATTTTCCTCCCCCCCACCTAGAGGAACGTTCCTCAAAAAAGGTTAGGACCCAGGATTTACCGGCTGATTTTTGTCCCATGGAGAGTGACCATGGAATGACGAACTCAGCTACTACTACCCCCATGGAGAGCGTTCCGGTGCCGGAGGTGGCTTCCTACCGGAACAAACTGACTGGAAATAAGGGTCAAAGGGAAGCTATGAGATTCGACAAGACTACAATGTTTGAACTTGAAAAGATAAAAGTCCTTGAGCCAACTGAGGAATGCCCTTTTCCTAATGTGGTGCTGGACGATGACCTAATCGAAAACATCAGAAAACCTTGGAAGGAGTCATTAATCTTAAAAATCATGGGAAAGTCATGGAACTACAACTGGCTCTTCACTAAGTTTGACACCTTGTGGAAACTCAGTGGAGACTTCGAACTTATTGATCTTGGTTCAAACTGCTATATCCTTAAAGTTGAGGACCAAGTTAAGAGAGAACACATCCTAACAGAAGGCCCATGGATGATCGCTGGACATTTTCTTGCTGTCCGAAAATGGATGCCAAACTTTCAGGCATCTACGGACCGAATCACAACGGCCATAACTTGGATTCGCATCGAGGAACTCGAGGTGGAATGCTACAAGGAAGCCATTCTTTATTCCATTGCTAAGGGCATAGGCAACCCGATTAAGATTGACCATGATACGTATTGGGGAACCAGGGGTAAGTTTGCAAGACTTTGCGTGGAAGTTAATCTGGAAAAACCCCTTCAAAAATGAGTGAAGGTTTTAGGGAAAGTATATCCAGTGAAATATGAAAATTTTCCCGTTCTTTGCTATGAATGTGGTCGTGTTGGTCACCGCAACAAAGAGTGCCCGCAACTGCTAAAAATCACAAATGCGGCAATGGAGGTGGAAAATTCCAAGCGGGTTGACTCGGCCACTACTAGTGAGTCACATGGGTCGACTCAGTTGGGGGATAACCTACGTACAAATGGATTTGGAGAATGGATGCAGGTGCACCGACCAAAAAATAGAGGCAGTCGTACGCAGACAAAGCAGATAAAGGAAAAAAATGCAGTGAATCAAAGGAACAGATTTCAATCACTATCACAAAAAGAGGAAGATTTGGTAGAAGAGGGTAGCATGGACAGAGATGTGTCTCTTTCTGAGATAAGAGACAAAAAAACGGTGGCAACAGGTCAACTTTCGACTGCTGGCAAAGGCAGGCGCGTGAATTCGAATTCAAGAAAATGTGCTGGACACAATTCTTTGGTGGGCCAAGCTGAAGAAAGTGAAGCTGGATCAAATAAAAGCTTGGGCCAAGAATCAAATGATAAAAATTCATTTAAAGAAATTGGGCCTGTAACTCAATTAAAAGAGGGAACTGAGCCCACTTTGATTATTTCAGCCCACTCTAAGACCACTAACTCAAATCAAGATATGGATTGGTTGGCCCAATCAAACTTTGAACCAATAACTCTTATCCCCAATTCCAATTTTGAGCGTGCAACCACTGAGCAAGCATCCTCATTTGCATATAACTCCACTGAAAATAATTCAAAGCAACAGAACAATGGACTCCAACCTATGCTACCCCAGAGTCAGCAGCATAGTTCAACGGGAATGGATATTTCGATGGGAACCCCTCTCCCACTTTGCTCTAAGTTGTCAAATGGCGAGGGAGAAACTATTGACGGCAATCATCGTTTTTCAACTGATGAAAATCTTGGCAGAACAGAGGGTATGTAACCCTTTTTTATTGACACACCACCTTAATTATTTATCCATGAAAATCATCACTTGGAATTGTATGGGTGCTGGCAATGAGAAGTTCCTTACAAACTTCAAAGAATTGGTTAGAGTACATAAACCGGATGTTGTATTCCTCCTTGAAACGAAAGTGTCCGAGGAGAGGGCACACATCATTTCGAGTCAATTGGGTTATTCTGGGGTCTGTAGAGCTCCCACGGTAGGGAGAGAAGGTGGCATTTGGATGCTTTGGAACAAGGAGAATATTCGGGTAGAGATTTTGGGTGTGCATTCTCAGGCCATCCACTCGATTATTGGCCCAAAAATGAATAACGAATGGCTGTGCTCAGGAATATACGTGAAACCCAATCCTGCTAACAGAGAGGACTTTTGGAGAAATCTGGAGGACATGAGCACTGCTGTAGATTTACCATGGCTCCTAACAGGAGATTTCAATGAGGTTTTGACGGCGGATGAAAGGAGGGGGGGTCGGCTCCCTTCTTTTGGGAGATGTATGAGATTTAAAGAGATGATGGATGAGTGTGGACTCATGGATTTGGGCTTTAGAGGCCCCAAATTCACCTGGACTAATAAGAGGCATGGCTTGGCTAAAATTAGAGGAAGGCTGGACAGATCAATGGCTAACACGACTTGGCGTAATTTATTCCCTGAAGGTATGGTTCTCCATCTCCCCCGAACCCATTCGGATCATCACCCAATCCTTACTCTTTGTCATGGTCTCGAACAACCTACTATTGCAAAACCGTTTAGATTTGAGCTTGCGTGGACCACTGACCCACAATGCGGAGAAATTGTTAAGGAAACTTGGATGAATTCTTCTTCTATATATGATGCTGTGAGAAACCTTCCAAAAAAATTTCGTGAATGGAATAAGACTGTTTTCGGCAATATCTTTGAAAAGAAACGTAGGTTGATTGCGAGGATTAACGGTGTTCAAAGAAGCTTGGGTATGGGGGAAAATAATTTCCTTAATATCCTTGAAAAAGAGCTGATTGATGAGTATAACAGGGTGCTGGCCCAGGAGGAACTTATGTGGTATCAAAAATCCAGGGTTAAATGGCTTGAGCTCGGTGATAGAAACACTAGATTCTATCACATGACTACCTTGTGTCGGAGACGGAAGAATAAAATCACATCTCTCAAGATAGATGGGAATTGGGTGACAGATGGTGAAACCTTGCAAAATCATGTTCGTGATTTCTTCTCGGGTCTTTTCAGGCAAGACGAAGGTGTTGGTAATAATCAGCTTCAGATCAGTTCGCTGCAAAAATGCATCACTGAAGAGGATAGAACCCTTTTGAATAAAGGAATATCTCGCAATGAGGTTTTAATCACTGTTAAAAGTCTAAATCCTCATAAATCCCCTGGGCCTGATGGACTGCAAGCTTTTTTCTACCAGAAATATTGGGAGTTCGTGGGAGATTCAGTCTTCGAGCTTGTTCAAAATGCCTTTGTGTTCGGCAATTTTCCAGAGGTTTTGGGAGACTCTTTCATCTGCCTCATCCCGAAAGAATCCGATCCTGAAACCATCACTAAATTCCGGCCTATTGCACTTTGCAATGTCCTGTACAAGATTATCACCAAAACTATAACCCACCGCCTGAAGCCACTTATGCCAGATATTGTTAGTCCGCTCCAAAGTAGTTTTATACCGGGTCGGGGGACTCATGACAATATTCTCATGATCCAGGAGCTCCTCCACAGCTTACGGAAGAGACAAAAGAATAAAACGGGCAGCATGATTATTAAATTGGATTTGGAAAAAGCTTATGATCGGGTGAGTTGGGTGTTTTTGGAGCAGACTCTTTGTTTCTTTAACCTACCCGAGAACCTCATCAAACTCATTATGCACTGTGTCAAGTGCGTGAAACCGAGAATTCTATGGAATGGGGGTCAATTGGATCCCATTGAACCAAATTGTGGTTTAAGACAAGGAGACCCCCTATCTCCTTATCTCTTTGTCCTGTGCATCGAAAGACTCTCCTACATGATAGGGGAAGCTGTGGGAAAGAAGAAGTGGCAACCTCTTAGCCCTTGCCGTGGAGGACCTAAGATATCTCATCTGTTCTTCGCGGATGATCTTCTCCTTATGGCCAAGGCGAGCACGAGTAATGCTAGATGTATCCGACATATTCTTGATACATTTTGTGACTCCTCGGGACTTAAAGTTAGCTACCATAAATCCAAAGTCTTCTTTGCTAAAGGTGGTGAAGCTAGAACCAAAAGAGAGATTGTCTCTATCCTGAATGTGGGTCGTACGTGTAACTTAGGGAGATACCTGGGGGTTCCTATTATCCATGGGAGGGTCTCCCCCAGGCTCTTCCGAGAAGTGATAGACAGAGTGGCTAATAGATTGAGCTCGTGGAAGGCAAAACTTCTCTCTTTGGCTGGAAGAACCACTCTTATCCAATCCGTTACCGCTGCTATCCCGAATCACCTCATGCAAACGACGTGGCTGCCTAGCTCGACTTGCAACCATCTTGACAAAATAAACCGGAGTTTTCTTTGGTCTTCTGATTTCTCCCAACGAAAATTACATCTCGTTGGATGGCACAAAGTTACAAAGAGCAAAAGATGTGGGGGCTTAGGGATTCGGCAAACTCGGCACACCAATACTGCCCTACTTGCTAAAGTGGGTTGGAAGACAATGAGCGGTGAAAATAGTCTTTGGGGCGAAACCTTTAGACAAAAATATCTTAAGGATTCTGATTTACTTACTTACGAAATCAAGGGGGGTGATTCTTATATATGGAAAGGTGTGGTTCGAAGTATGAGGGAGATGGGGTCTTGTATTAGATGGAGATTGGGTGATGGTAGTGCTATATCTTTATGGCATGATAAATGGCTTGGAGATGAGACTATTGCTCATAAACTCGAGGGGAATATTCACACGGAAGAAATAGATTGGAGAGTCTCACGTATCATTGACTGTAATGGTAAGTGGAATAAAGATATGCTGAAGACGGATCTCCCGGAAGAGGTCTGGAACATGATTGTCCAAACCCCTGTTCCACTAAACCGAGACCAGCGAGATAAACTCATTTGGGGAGCCTCACCAAACGGTTCATTCTCTTGTAAATCTGCGTATAGAAGTATTACTTGCATCTCCGACTTCGTGATTGGAAGCAATGGTAGTTGGGAATGGCTCTGGAAATTTAGGTGCTCTGAAAGAATCCGGCTCTTCATTTGGACGAGCATTCACAACAGCTTGGCTACGAATGCTCTTAGGTATCACCGAAAGCTTTCAAACTCGGATATGTGTCTTAGGTGTAACAACGGCTCTGAATCTATTTCTCACGCTCTAAGGGACTGCCCCGAAGCCTTGGAAATTTGGGAATTTATTATCTCTCCTACTCAACTTTTGAAGTTCACTCTCCTTGATCCCCACTCATGGATCAAGGACAACATTATTCGAGAACATTTTGACAACATCATTCTACCGAATGCCCCTTGGTACATCATCTTCTGTGCTACAATTTGGTTGATTTGGAAGGCGAGAAACAAGTTTATTTTTAAAGGAGTTAGGGAAGATAAAAGACGTGTCATCTATGCAGCTAAAACTCTTGCAATGGACATTATGAAGATATCGGGACATAAAACTAAGGAACAAACAAGATCTGCGGACAACGTAAAGTGGATCAAACCAAGAAAGGGTTGGCACAAACTCAACACAGATGGCAGCGTTCTAACCAAGAAAAAAAGTGCGGCTTGTGGAGGGCTGGTTCGGGACGAAAATGGTAACTGGATTCTTGGCTTCACTCGCAAACTAGGGGACTGCTCAATTACCATGGCCGAGCTCCTTGCTGCTCGTGAGGGATTGGCTATTGCTTGGGAGAGGCGCCTGCCTCGTATTGAATTAGAGGTGGATTCGGAGGTCGTAATACATCTTATACGTGATGCTAATGTGGATACTCACCCCTTGGGTTGTTTAATCGAAGACTGCCGACGACTTTTGGGAAAGCCATGGGAGAGCAAGATCATTCACACGAAAAGAAGTGGAAATAATTGTGCGGACGCCCTTGCCAAATTGGGCCATGACTTACGCGAGGGAGACATGGTTTGGGATTTTATCCCCCCTGTTATTTTACCACTGCTACTAGAGGATATCATGTAACTTTTATGTTTTGTTCTTCCTTTGTAACACCAAAAAAAAAATACACATAAACTTGGAGTAATCTCAAGTTTTATCAACTAAATCTCCATAACCGCGGATCTGGGGTGTAAACAACATTAGGCATATTTTGTTTGTGCTTGCTTTGGATGTAGATGGTAACCTTCAACAACATTCAATCGACATTATTTATTCTTTAGTTCTGTACGATATATCGACATTATTTGACTCTTTAATATTTCACCTATAACCTCATATATCTAGTTTTGAAACAGATTTTGGCGATCGATGCCTTTCATTACTTTTATTTCCCCAAAACTAGAATATGAGGTTATAGGTGAAAAATTAAAAAGTCAAATAATGTCGATATACATTATACTATAGTAACATTGTTTGAGTTTAGTTTTTTTTTTTTTTAATTCTTTCTCGAGCTTTAAACTGTGACTGATCTTAGTTTGATGGTTTAACTAATCAAGCATAATCGAACCGAACACGAGTCGAGCTCAAGAGAGCTTGATATTCTCATTCATATTTAATTTGTCACTTTTTAGCTTACTAGAAAAGTGCACGTGCTCTGCACTTGACTAATTAATTTTATATGTTATTGCATCATATAATAAAAGAATTGTTAACCATATTATGAATATTATTTTTTGAGTTGTTTATGAGTTAATCTTATGGTTGGAGTATTGAGCGATGAAAAGACACTTAAGAGGGAAAAAAGAAAAATAATATGCTTAAAGCAAATGAGAAGATAATACTTCAAAATATCACTACAAGAAAATCAAAATTTTCGACAGAAACAATTTTTTAATACTTTGTATAACCGGCTATAAAAGTGATGATTTAATACTGCTAATTTTCTTTGTATATGTAGTACTTTACATTTTCAACTCTTATTTAAAACTTTGTAACAAACTAAAAAAATTGAGAAAGTTTATTAAAAGATTAAGATAAAGTAAAAATAGACTGAAAAACACATAAAAGTTGCTAGTTTTAGGGATGTCAATGGGTCGGACTCGGATCAAATCAGGGTCGATCCGGATCCGAGTCCGATTTCCATTTCTTCTATTCGGATCCGACTAAATTATTCGGATCCGCTTGGATCCGAATCCGGTGGATATCCCGGATCCTGATAAATTATCCGGATCCGTTTAGCACATTTAACAATAAATTTTTTTTTTTCCGTTTTCCTTCAAATCACTTGTAGATTCCACCATCATGAATTAAAATATAACAATTTACTTATTTCATTGAAACTACTGCCTGAAAATTGTAGAAGATGGAATATGGTAGTAGAAGATGGAATATGGTGGACATAAACTGTAAAAATTAGAACAAAGGAATAAACAAAAATATAAATAAAAAAGATATAAACTGGGACAAAGAAGAAGAAAACTCAATATTGAAAAATAGAAAAGAAGACAAAAATTGAAAGATGAATGGTTAGAGTTTTGATATTTCTCATTAAAAAACATAAATCAATCAATTAGTGATGGTCAGTCCAACATCTCATGCATTTATTTTTAAGATTATTTTTAATATAGTAAAAGATTTTAGTGGAACATATATAATTTTATTTTGGTTTAAATACATAATATATAAACAACATAGTAATATATATCGGATACGGATCTGTAAATGATCGGATTAGCCTAGATCCATTTTCGCTCCATATAATTCGGATTACAGATCTTCTTAATCGAATCAGGTCCATCGAATCACTAATCGGACAATTATCCTAATAAATCGGAGCAGATTCAGATCGGATCCGAATTGAAATCCGCCCCATTGACAGCCCTAGCTAGTTCTAAACTTTGATAGCCCAATAGTTTACTACATAATAAATAGTAAGAAACTTTTGTACAGAATTTAATTTTGTGAACCACCTTTTTTATTCTTTGTTGGTTGAAAACTCAGCTTTCCAACAAGTACTACGATGATACATTGTTTAACTCATCATCATTGAAAGAAGCCTTCCATGTAAAATTATCTGAATTGCTTTTTTGCTATTATGAACCAATAAAATCTGAAGAAATTAATTAAATGGTTAAAATATCCATAAAAAAATCTGGTCTAATCTAATATAGTTATTTAAGTTTTCCATTTTTTCCATTGAGTAGTCTATTATCAGATTTCAAATAAATGCACTCAGATCAACATTATTTTTATACAAAATCATAGGTAACATGACAAAATGCATTTATATACATAATAGTTATATATAACTAAGTTACACAACATAGGCCAAATTCAAACCAAACCCAAGATACCAATTTCAATAATGCGGTTTCTAAATCCGCTTTATTTCATTCAAATTGTAGTATGTTTTATCATACTTAATTCCATTAGAGTGTGTCACAGCCAATCTTCTTTTACTTCACTAAAATCCCTATGTGACTTAACAATTTATTCAAATACATGTCATGAATACTTTGCTCCAATTATTAATGACTCAAATACCACATACAATTCTCAACTCCTATATGAATATTCTGTCCAAATTTCAATAAACGAGGTCTCTAGAGCATCTAAGAATTTCTCCGAAAACGGAACATTTGTGAATACATTTCAAAGCATCAATGACAAGAATTTTAATTCGGCATTAGAAAGTTGTAATGTATTATTTTCCCTTGCGTTACACAATCTCAATTCTTCATTACTAACAAGTACTTCTTATAAAACGCGAGACGATCTTATAACATGGCTAAGTGCGTCTAACGCAAACTTACAAACGTGCCTAGACGGCTATGAATATGCACCACATGAAGTAAAAGAGCTCGCGATCAAAATTTTGAAGAAATCAAAGGAACTTATTAGCAATAGCCTTGCTATTATAAGTAAAATTGACCATGATTGGGTAAAATCGTCTAGTTTGAGCAAAATTGCTAGAGATTTGGTCCCTACTTGGTTGTCTTCAAGGGATAGGAAGTTTCTAGAAGTTTCCAAAAAGAAAATAAAGCATGATGTTGTTGTGGCGGCCGATGGCTCGGGTAATTACAGGACAATTAACGGAGCACTTAGTGTTGTGCCTCGAAATAGTAATACGAGATTTGTGATATATGTGAAGAAGGGGGTTTACCGTGAAAATGTGAGGGTTGATGTTAGCAAATGGAATGTACTAATGTATGGGGATGGAATGGATCATACAATTGTTTCTGGTAATCTCAGCAATGCAGATGGATTTTCAATTCTTGCCAGTGCCACTTTTGGTAAGATCTAATGTATTTTTTTTTTTATTTTAATTTTAATTTAGAATTTTATTAAATTTGAATAGGTGGACTAAAAATCGAATTTAGACATGACATTAAATACATCTTGATGAGGTAGTCTAGAATATCCATATGAACCTTATAGTTTTGATTAACAAAATCTCTCTTTATGCAGCCGTTTACGGTAAGGGATTTATCGCACGAGACATGGCGTTTCAAAATACTGCAGGACCAAGCAAATACCAAGCCGTCGCCTTGCTATCCACTTCAGACCAATCCATATTCCATCGTTGTCGAATCGATGCATATCAAGACACACTATTCACACAGTCCAATCGTCAGTTTTATCGAGAATGCAAAATATACGGAACAATTGACTTCATATTTGGAGACTCATCCGTTGTCATTCAAATGTCCACCATACTTTTGAAAAGACCATTACATGGTCAAAGCAACGTTATTACGGCTCAAGCGAAAAACAACCCGAATTCTAACACGGGCATCTCCATACATAATTGTGTCATTGCTCCTGCCGAGAATCTCAATGGTGTTAGAACTTTCCTGGGTCGACCATGGAAAGATTACTCGACTACGATTTTCATGCAAAATCAATTAGGAAGTTTAATTGATCCAAAGGGATGGTTGCCTTGGGGTAATAGTGTTAAGGCCCCTGATACTATATTTTATGCTGAATATAACAACAAAGGGTTTGGTGCAGTGACAAAAGATAGGGTTCATTGGCATGGATTGAAGCTTAATATTAGTCATCTTCAGGCGAGTAAGTTTACGGTCAGATCGTTCATTAATGGATTCCAGTGGCTTCCGGGAACGGGTATTCCGTTCAAATCGGACTTATGAGGGATTTCGAACTGATACTTCTTTGTGTTTTTAGACTAAGATGTTCATGTTTAGGATGTATTTGATATATGAAGTACAAAAAAAGGTGTAGTATTAATTAAAGTTATCATCTTTTCAATGTAATTAGTTATACAAGAATGTTGATTTGTCTAAATAATGATTTTGGTTAATACAATTCCGAAATCAATCAAACATATTTCAATTTTTCAACTACATGAACTAACTATATTCTCTCCTAATGTACTAACTAACTATATTCCATCTAATGTACAACACATTGGTCAATACAAACTCAAAATCAATCTAAACAAATCTACACTTTTATACATAACAAGATATATAGAATCTTTTGACATCTCAAACAAGAACAAAACACTTGAAATCAAGTGAAAGTCAATCCAATTTATGGGACTTGATCACATGAACAATTTTCTCCATTTCCATACCACGACTCCCCTTCACCAAAACGACATCATCACAATGTAAGAATTCCGCAATTCTCGAAGCAAGAGTTTCAGAATCGTACGAAGATATCAAATTTATCCCACGACGGACTTTTAAATTATCTGCTGCCGTCAAAAAGTTCTTACCAACAAGTGCCACAACATCAATACAAGAGTCAAGGCAATGTAATAAAATCAATTCATGAAACTTAATTTCTTCTAGACCAAGTTCAAGCATGTCTCCAAGAATGGCAACTCTTTTACCTTTGCATTCGATTGCTACTAGTGAATCAATTGCACATTTTGTGCTAACTGGGTTTGCATTGTAGACGTCGTTTATTATTTTGACTCCGTTTTTAGCAATTTGAAACTCAGACCTCCCTTTGACCGGAATAAATTGTGACAAGGATTTGGCCACGGAAGCAAGAGGGACTCCTAAGGAAGTTGCCACTGCAGCAGCTGCACATGCATTCATGGCCAAATGCAGACCTGGACTCGGAATGGCAAATTTGACCCTGAATTCAATTAAGCAAATATATTAATTAAATCAAATAATTTAAATGTGTGACAGTAACAAATAATAAATGAAAAAACTCTCTTCATTTAAAACTTCAAGTTATGTATTTATATGTTCATAACTTTGCACAATTGTGATCGAAGTTTAAAATATCACGTTACAACATTAGGCAGGAACCACGTTTCCAACTACTTTCAATAGAAGTTTTATACTTTTATTAGCCAAATACCTTGCCATATAGCATTTGAAGTAAATGCATGTTGTTAATTGTTGAAGTAAAGAAACACTTACATTTCTTTATTCCTTTGTAGAACTGTCTCTACTTTGAGACCACCATCTACACTTTGAGCTGAAACTAGCCGGACATCACAGCCTTGTTTCCGACCGAAAAGTACCTAATGGCAAGTAATAATCGTAATATGAATACTTTGTAGGGATAAGCTCTAGTACAATCTGAAAAGTCATAACACATACAATGGCTTTAATACATGCCCTTAGTTAAATTAAAAAAAAAAAAAAAAATGAAGACGCCTGCATAAACTATGTCATGCCTTGAACCACGTGGTCGTCTCTTTTTGAACCAAAAGTTGAGTAAAACAGCGTGTTAGTCACACCTGCCCGTCGAATTCTCTAATCTGTGCTTAAAGTGATTCATTTCATGGCCCAAACCATCTAGAGTTCGTATTAAACTCTTCACTGATGGCTTGACGTATAATAATGACTTCTCACAAATTTGGTTATGCTTGGAACCAAGAGAAAAAATAACAATAAAGACTTTATTTGGATCCATAATAACAAATTTTTAACAATTTTTAACAATTACTTTTTTAATCAAACTTATGGATTTAAAATACATCCTTGAGTCATTTCAAACCCTTTCTCCAAATCCTTCAAATTCAAATCACTCGATCCAAATGAAGTCTTAGAGAATTTGAAAGAAAAGCAAGATCTTGTCATCATGCTTCAAAACAGATATTTTAGTTTGTTTCTAAAAGTCCAAAACAATGTCTAGCTTCAGGGCTCAAAAGTGTTAAAATTGAGAGTTTTTGCTTAGGTTCTATAAAGTTCTTGATTTATCAAGCTATATCAAGATACATTTATGTAATAAGGACTTGGTGGGAGAATCTAGATATATCTCAAGGAATCCTAGGATAGTTAGTGGTTGAATTCTCTAGAAATAATGAATATCCTAGAAAGTCTAGATAGTTCTATGGTAACTATAAATATGTATGTACTACCACATTGTAAGGAAGCAATTGAATGAAAAAAAAGAATTCTCTCCAAAAATCTTTCTCCTCCAACTAACTACAAATAACTAACATACAAATCATCAAGTTGATATCAATTTTACAATTGATTCAACCATCAAAAACCCAACAAGTGGTATCTAGAGCTCATTGATCTTAAGGGATTGAGTTCAAAAAATGGGTTCATCAAATATAACGCTTCCTACACCACCGATTTTCAACGGTGAAGACTACGACTATTGGGCGGTAAGAATGAAGGCTTTTCTCGTAGCAAATGAGTTATGGGAAATTATTGAAAACGGTTATGAAGAACCGAAAGATGATGGTGCTCTTACCGTAACTCAACTAAAGAAGAACAAAGAAGAGTATACAAAGAACATGAAGGCTCTTGCATTCCTCCATGCCACTGTAACTCAAGAAATCTTCATCCGAATAGTCGCTGCGACTACGGCTAAAGAAGCATGGGAGATTCTACAGGAAGAATATCAAGGTACGGAGAGAATCAAAGCAATCAAGTTGCTAACTTTACGAATGGAGTTCGAAAACCTACGAATGAAGGAAGGTGAGTCCATCAAAGACTACTCCTCTAGAGTTAAAGAAATAGTTAGCAAAATAAAATTACAAGGAGAAAAAATGGAAGATAAGAGGATAGTAGAGAAAATACTTATAACCCTTCCTGATAAATTCGAATCAGTTGTAGCTGCCATTCAAGAGTCTAAAGACCTCACTAAACTCTCTGTTAATGAGCTAGTGGGTTCTCTTCAAGCACACGAACAAAGAATCAACAAGAAGGTGGAAAGTTCAACCGAAGAGGCCTTTCAATCAAGGCACAAAAACAAATCATCCGCTGCAAAAGATGAAAATAAATTTGTCAACAACTTGCCTATGAACAGTCAAGGAGGAGACAAAAGAAACAAGTTTCCATCGTGTGGTGTGTGCAAGAAGACAAATCATCTTGAAAAAGATTGCTGGAAGAAAAAGACTTGTGAATCTTGTGGCAAGGTTGGACACATTGCAAAATTTTGCATGCTCAGACAAGGAAACGATAGTCGTCAAACACGCAAACATCATGCTAATTTCAGCGAAGACAAGGATGAGTCAGAAGGAGAACATCTTTTCATGGCTTGTCAACCTTCATCAACTAGCGACAAACAAATTTGGTACATTGACAGTGGTTGTACGAGTCATATGGCCAAACACGTGGAAATGTTTGAACAACTGGACACTTCTGTCAAAGTTCCAGTTAAAATGGGAAACGGAGCCGTCCTCGAGTCCGAAGGAAAAGGAACCGTCGCCATCCAAACAAAGTCAGGTACTAAACTCATCCCAAATGTTCTTTTAGTACCAAAACTTGATCAGAATTTATTGAGTGTGGCACAAATGATGAAAAATGGGTATTCTATCATTTTCAAAAATGATTCATGCTTTATAATTGACAAAAAAGGAAGAGAAATTGTTAAAATAGTTATGAAGAACAATAGTTTCCCGTTAATGATGCATGAATCACCTATAAAAGCACTAAGAGCTAAAGTTGATGACACTATTTTATGGCATAGAAGATATGGTCACTACAACATTAATGCACTTAAACACATGCATCAACAAAACTTAGTGCGTGATTTGCCACCATTACATGATTTTGAAAGTATGTGCGAAGCATGCCAACTAGGAAAGCAACATAGAAAACCTTTTCCTGCCACGAGTTCTTGGAGAGCCAAAGAAAAACTTGAGTTGATTCATACCGATGTTTGTGGCCCTATGAGGACTCCTTCACTCAATGGCAACAAATACTTTATCTTGTTCATTGATGATTTGACAAGAATGACGTGGGTATACTTCTTAAGACAAAAATCGGAAGTATTTGGTGTCTTCAAGAAGTTCAAAACCTTTGTGGAAAGTCGAAGTGGCTGCAAAATCAAGATGATCAGATCAGATAATGGGAAGGAGTATACATCAACCGAGTTTGACAAGTTTTGTGAAGAAAATGGCGTGGAACACCAGTTAACAACACCTTACACACCTCAACAGAATGGGGTGTCAGAGAGGAAGAACCGAACCGTGATGGAAATGGCTAGATGCATGCTCACGGAGAAAAATTTGCCCAAAAAGTTCTGGGGAGAAGCTGTTTACACAGCTGTCTACTTGTTGAACAGATTGTCAACTAGAGCAGTTGACAACATGACCCCAATAGAAGCTTGGAAAGGTACAAAGCCTACTGTCAAGCATTTAAAAGTGTTTGGTTCAGTTTGCTATGTACATATTCCACGAGAAAAGAGGCATAAACTACTAGAAAAGGCTGAAAGAGGCATCTTACTTGGCTATAGCTCAAAAACAAAGGGCTATAGAGTCTATAATCTCAAGACTGGAAAAATTATGACAAGTAGAGATGTGGAAGTCGATGAGGAGGCAATCTGGAATTGGGAAACCTCCAAGATAGAGAGGAAATCCGAGAATATTCCTCAAGAAAATCTGAAAAATGACAAAGAAGAGGAGATAGCAGAAAATGATACAGACTCCTCCAGTAGCACATCATCTGAATCTCCTAGAAAATTCAGATCACTTACAGATATTTATGCAAACTGTCGAATGGCATTTACGGAGCCTTGCAACTATGAAGAAGCTTCCAAGTACGAGGAATGGAACACTGCAATGAAGGAGGAGATAAAGATGATCAACAAAAATCAAACATGGGAGCTGGTGGAAAGGCCAAATGACAAGAAAGTGATTGGTGTAAAATGGATTTACAAAACTAAAGTAAATCCGGACGGCACTGTCAACAGGTACAAGGCTAGATTGGTTGCAAAAGGATATAAACAAGAAGCAGGAATTGACTACAACGAGACATTTGCACCTGTGGCACGTCATGATACAATAAGGCTTCTCATTGCTTTAGCGGCTCATAAAAGATGGCAAGTACAACAGCTAGATGTGAAATCAGCATTCCTAAATGGCTACCTTGAAGAAGAGGTGTATGTTGATCAACCTGAAGGATTTACAGTTGAGAGCAGGCCTGACCACGTTTATAAGCTAAGGAAGGCACTCTACGGCCTAAAGCAAGCACCACGGGCCTGGTACAGCAGAATAGATGCCTACTTCACTCAGCAAGGTTTCAAGAAAAGTGACAGTGAGGCAACCTTATATGTAAGATCAACAAACTCAGATATTCTCATTGTTTCTCTTTATGTTGATGACTTGTTGGTGACAGGAAACAACTTGAAGTTGATCCAAACATTCAAGAAGGAGATGGAGAAACATTTTGAGATGTCAGACTTAGGTCTGATGACGTATTTCCTCGGAATGGAAATTCATCAAAGAAATGACGGTATCTTTATTTGTCAGTCCAAATATGCAGAGGATATCTTGAAAAGGTTCAAGATGGAAAATTGCAAACCAGTCACGACTCCGCTGGTTGTTAACCAAAAATTATCAAAAGAAGATGGACTGGAAAAAGTTGATGCACAGCAATATAGAAGCCTCGTTGGGAGCTTGTTGTACCTAACAGCAACAAGACCGGATATGATGTTTGCAACAAGTCTCTTGTCCAGATTTATGCAATCCCCGAGTGAAGCTCACTTCGGAGCAGCTAAAAGGTTGCTAAGATATTTGAGAGGAACAACTGACTATGGAATATGGTTCAACTCGTCAGATAACGGCCTACAATTACAAGCTTACTCTGATAGTGATTGGGCAGGCTCAGTCGATGATATGAAGTCTACATCAGGCTATGCCTTTACATTTGGTTCTGGTGTGTTTTCATGGAGTTCAAAGAAACAGGGGACTGTAGCACAATCCACTGCAGAGGCGGAGTATATATCAGCTGCAGCAGCCGTAAATCAAGCCATTTGGCTAAGAAAAATCTTAAGTGACATAAAGCATGAGCAGATTGAAGCTACGGAGATCAACGTTGATAATAAATCGGCTATTTCAATTGCCAAAAATCCAGTTCATCATGGCAAGACAAAGCATATCAAGATCAAGTATCATCTCATTCGTGAAGCAGAAAAAGATAAGGAAGTCAATCTAGTTTATTGCGAAAGTGAAAATCAGCTCGCGGACATTATGACGAAGGCACTTCCGAAATCCAGATTTGAAATACTAAGGTTTAAGCTTGGAGTATCAAGCAAAAATCTCAAGGAGGAGTGTTAAAATTGAGAGTTTTTGCTTAGGTTCTAGAAAGTTCTTGATTTATCAAGCTATATCAAGATACATTTATGTAATAAGGACTTGGTGGGAGAATCTAGATATATCTCAAGGAATCCTAGGATAGTTAGTGGTTGAATTCTCTAGAAATAATGAATATCCTAGAAAGTCTAGATAGTTCTATGGTAACTATAAATATGTATGTACTACCACATTGTAAGGAAGCAATTGAATGAAAAAAAAGAATTCTCTCCAAAAATCTTTCTCCTCCAACTAACTACAAATAACTAACATACAAATCATCAAGTTGATATCAATTTTACAATTGATTCAACCATCAAAAACCCAACAAAAAGGTTCTGATTCAAACCCAAGGTTGACTCTATGGTGGCTATGTGTATTGCTATCTTATATATATATATATATATATTTTTCGAGAATTAGGTGTCTTGCTATCTAATTAATAAAAAACACAATGCAATTTTATTCGACTTAGTGCAGCACTGCAGCAAAACAAAACAACCGTACCCTCTTTCAAGTTCCACATCCATTTCTAATTACCTTATCTCCTTCGCTTTAATACAACATTCTCACATTTTCTCAACAAATTTACACATAGCCCTCGGGAGCAATGTTACATCGAAATATTCTAGTAGCAAATTTTCTAGAGAAACACAATTGTACCAAAGTCATATTTTAGCTACAACATTTTCTAAGACCAAAAAATGCAGTTATCCAATCAAGAACGAAGCACATAAAACATCTTTAATTAATTCGAAAAAATCGCAAAATAAGGCCTCACTAACCTTCTTTACACCAATAGGCACAGGAAGGCTCATAACAAGAGGATCATCAGCATTCAATACACACACATCCCCCACCATCGCATCCCTCAAAATCTCGCCCTTCGCCATCGAAACCTCCTCTAAACTCGCAAAATTCTCCAAATGCGAAGCACATACATTCAAAACCACCCTCACATTTGGCCTACACATCTCAACAAGCTCCAAAATTTCACCTTTCTGACTCATACCCAATTCCAATACCCCATATCCCACATCCCTCGGCATCCCAATAAGCGACAAAGCAACCCCAATTTCATTGTTCCAGTTTCCAGGGCTCTGGTAAACAGTGTCAATATTACTTTCCAAAGCTAAAGATATCATGGTTTTTGTAGTGGTTTTGCCTACACTACCCGTTAACCCAATTAAGCAGCCATGGAATCGGTTTCTTGCAAAAAGGGCTAATTTTTTAAGGGATTTTGAAGTGGTGCAGTCGGATTGAATAAAACCCATGTTCCAATTTGTAGAGACGCGGTTGGAGATGACTCCGACGGCGCCTTTGGAGGAGAGTTTGGGGTTTATGAAGATGTGGGCGTCGTAGTTTTGGCCGACGAGAGGAAGGAACCATTGACCCGGTTGAAGGGTCCGAGTGTCGGTGGATATTGAACCGGGTTCGGCCCATTTGATGATTCTGCCGTCTACGGCCTCTGCTATTTGGGTGGCAGTCCAGAGATGTGAATTTGGCGAGGGTGGAGAAATTATCATTTCTAGTTGAATTTTATTTGATAATTACATCCATTCCTTTCTAAAATGAGTTTCCAAATTATTTTATTTTATAGTAAATAGAATCCGTTAAATAACCAAAAATGAATATTTTTTAAGTAAGCGGGAAAAATCCTACAATCTTAAAATGTTGAACAAATTTAAACTTTGAAGCTCAAAAATCAGAAAACTTTGGAAATTTATAAACAAATTAAACGGGAAAATTAGTTGTAGAAGTATTTGGTTAGGTACTTAAAATATCTAGATTGTAAGTATGAAGAATGTTGGTTGTTTGATTAGTTGTGACAAATTATAAAGTAAAAATTTAATTCAATTTTAAAGATCAATAGACCTTTGTTTAAACCAGTCCACCCTGTAAATGCCACTGCACTTGCAACTCAAAATTAGTGATAGTAGTTTCACAGTTCAATAGATTTTTTAGGATGAAGAAAATGACATTTTGTGTGATAAGGTTTGGCACGAAAAAACCAATTTTTTTGTCATAGTTAGTCATTCAATTATAAATAATAAATCACTATCAAACACTATTATTAAACTAGAGAAAAACCCATACTAGTGGGAGTTGTACCCAGGACCTGAATTGATCCTAGGACCTCAACTTTGTTAGTGACTACCACTAGATTACGGCCAAATTTTGCAGTTTCGGTGCCCGCCGAATATTACTATTTGTAAGTTGGATGATGGCTTTTTTTTTATATTAACATATATGCAAAATTACAAAAAAGTCCCAAACTAATTAATAATTTTGAATTTTTGTCCCAAGCTATATTATTTAGCCAAATTCGTCCCGTAATTTTATATTATTTTGGAATATCGTCTCATTTGCCACATGGCAGCTTACGTGCCATGACGTGACAAATTTAAGCATAAACAAATATATAAGATTGCAGAATTCATCCCAAACTAATTACAAATTTTGATTTTTAGTCCCAAATTATATCAACAGCCCGACTTTCGTCCCTTAATTGAATTAACATGGGTAAAAAGAATTCGGTCCAAACTAATTATGAATATTTATTATTTATTAATAAAAAAAATGCACAAATTTTCCTAATGAACTGAGATCGGATTTTTTTTCACAAAAGCGCATGGGAATTTCGAAAATTCATACTATTTTTCTTAAAAAGAAAAGTTAATGGCAATTTATTTCTATGTAATATTCATAATGTTCAATTTTCATCCCTGTATTATGATAATGTGACAGTTTACCCCCATGTGTTGCGATAAATGTGGCAATTTACCTCCTGTATTATAATAAACGTAGCAATTTATCCCCTTGTTATAAAACACTTTGCATGCCCATTCTCAATTTATGCAATTGAGTTACACTCTCCGGTTCAAGGGGATGAAATACATTTTTAAAATTTTCACAGGGGGGTAAACTGCTCTTTTTCAAATTACAAGGGATAAATTAAATATTATTAATATTACAGGGGGTAAATTTCCATTAGTCCTTAAAAAAGTAAAAGACGAATCGTCATTTCCATTAAATTAGAAATTTAATAATTGACTAAATTCATGCAAAATGACAAATTGTGAGACGAAATTCGGCGAGTTAATATAGTTTGAGACCAAAAACCAAAATTTGTAATTAGTTTGGGACGAATTCTGCAATCTTGTATAATTTTGCATGCTAAAATTTGCCACGTCGTGACACGTAAGCAGCCATGTGGCAAGTGGGACGATATTCCAAAAAAATATAAAATTACGGGATGAATTTGGCTAAGTGATATAGCTTGGGACGAAATTCCAAAATCACTAATTAATTTGGGACGTTTTCTGCAATTTTGCCTAAAATATATTAGATTGATTTGTAGTTGTGCACATTTCATACCACAGTTTAATGTACAAGATTTCACATTTTATACCAGCATAAATTATTTGGACGGAATTGACCACTTGTGTTACACGTGGCCATTAACTCGGTATTTTGAAGGGAAAAATTCACGGTTTTCCATATGGTATGTCGAATTGCATAACTTTTGCGGAGATTTGCTTGTATAAGAAAAAAAATTAAAATATAAATAAAGAATAAACAACATTTAAGACTAGAAAAATGTGTGAGTTAACATGATTTTTCCCTCCAAAATGTAGAGTTAAGGCCATCTCCAATGACCAAGTCCAGACTGAAATTAGCTTGAAAATGGCAAAAATACCAACTTTTTTTACTCAAGGGCATTTCCCCTTGAGTTGTGGGGCGGTGGGTGAGGCAAGCTGAGTCCAGCTTGCCTTCTCGCTCCCTTTTATTTATTTTTTTGTTTTTATTAATGAAAATATTTTTTTTAAGAAAAAATTCTTTATTTAAAAAAGTTAATTTTAGTTTTAAAAATGTAACTTTTATTTAACAAACTTAATTGAAGAAATGCATTGGGTACTTAACTGAAGAAATAGAGTTTCAAATGTTTAACTTAAATTATCCAAATCATTTTTCTAAAATTGAGACCCGTGAAACTGGACTAAAACACATCCTAATAGGACGTGTTTTTTTTTTTTTTTTTTTTTTTAATGTGTATAAGCAGATTGTGTTTGTAAATCATTAGAAAGAAAAAAGAAAACAAATTATTTTAGGCACATTTGGATGGGAGGAGTTGAAATGAAGAGGGATTTCAAATGAATGGATTTGAAATTCATTCATTTGAAATCTCTTGTTTGGATAATTTTTTTTACAAAGGATTTCAAATCCATTCATTTGAGATCCATTGTTTGGTAAATATCATTTGCGGTATTTGAAATTACCAATCATACCTTATAATTTGTTCTATGAGTTAATTCTTGCTCGTTATTTGTTGTTGATATCTGGATAAAATCGCATAAATCGATTTGGGACAAAATTATAATTTTTGAAAATTGAGGGACCAAAAGTGCAAATTCGGATTTCAGAAAATCTGGGGCCGAATTGAAAATCTTAATTTTCTGAAAATTATGGACTGAATTGCAACTCTTGGTTTTTCGAAAATCTGGGGTCAAATTGCACTTTCTGAAAATTAAGGGACCAAAATTGTAAATTTGGATTTATGAAAATCAGGGGCCGAATTGAAAATTTAATCTTCCAGAAATTATGGACTGGATTGCAATTCTGGGTTTTTTGAAAATCTGGTGTCAAATTGCAATTCTGAAAATTGAGGGACCAAAAGTGCAAATTTGAATTTCTGAAAATCAGGGGCCGAATTGAAAATTTTAATTTTTTGAAAATTCTGGACTGAATTGCAAATTCGAATTTCTGAAAATCATGGTTCGATTTGAAATTTTTAATTTTCTGAAAATTTTGGATTCTGCAAAAATCTACGGTAAAAATTGCAATTTCCAAAAGTTGAGGGACCAAAAGTGCAAATTCGAGTTTCTGAAAATCAGGGTCCGAATTGAAATTATTTCTGAAAATTCGGGACTGAATTACAATTCTGAATTCTTTGAAAATCTAGGGTCAAATTGTAACTTTTAAAAGTATACAATATAGACTTTCTTTTTAAATTTTGTATCCTAATAGCATGATGGATTTGACAAGGAATTTCAAATCCATCCACCTATTCAAATGGGCCATTAGGTTTCAGCAAGCTTTGATCGACTTATTAGTTTCCGTTTATTTCTAGAGTGAATAGCATTTTTGGTCCTTTTTATTGGCCAAATTTTGCACTTTTGTCCCTCTTAAATTTTTTGTAGCAGATTCGTCCCTCTTATCAATGTAGTGTAACACATTTGTCCCACTTATAACATATTCGTCCCTCTTAAATTTTTTGTAACAGATTCGTCCCTCTTATCAATGTAGTGTAACACATTCGTCCCTCTTAAATCCAAAATACATCAACTTTCGTCCATTATAGAATATATTTTGGATTTAAGTGATCTATTTTGTATTTAAAAGGGACTAATGTGTTACACTACATTGATAAGAGGGACGAATCCGCTATGATAAATTTAAGAGGGACGAACATGTTACACTACATTGATAAGAGGGACGAATCTGCTACAAAATATTTAAGAGGGACGAAAGTGCAAAAGTTAACACATAAAGAGGACCAAAAGTGTGATTTACTCTTATTTCTCCTTATTTTAAGCAATGCATAAGCATAAGTTGACAAACCAAACACTAAAAATCTGATTATTCTATTTTTAATGTGTTTATTGCTTAAAATAAGTTCCAACAAGTATTGCATTAATAGTTGGTTTGTCTTTGTATTTTGATATTAATCTAATATAATATAAATTAGAATCGAGAAATAGTGATCGATGTAATAATGTATTCAATGCTTCATTGAAAAAAAATACAATTTATCTTATCCTATTATTTTATTATAATATCTTTTACGGTTTGAGCCATCCATATTTTCTCGTTTATGCTAAAGGAAACTAGTTTTAATTTTTTTTTTTACTGTGCGAACATTGATTAAATAGGATAAATTAGTTCATAATTAAATACATGGAATACGATACTTGTGACAAAAATCCATACATTAATGCTTGTAGCTTTCGACCAAGGACAAAAAAGAAAAGATTTCTAGTACCACTAGCTAGCACTAAGGAATAAAACTTGGTTGATTCGATAGGATAATGTTACTACCAATTAAGCAACTTCTTATCAATTGTACAACTAATTAAAAAAGCAAGGGAAAGATGAGAACAAATATCGTTTTTTTTTTTTTTTTTTGAGAACCAAAGGGTGAAATTCATTAATGATCAATGTCGGCAATTACAAGCTCAAGAATAGAATTAGGAAGAACAATAATTGGGGGGGAGATACTAATAGCTAATTTAGCTAAAGCGTATGCGACATAATTACTTTCCCTAAACACGTGGGAGCAAGTGAAAGAAATAAGACTATTAGCAAGATGTTTAATCTCTTCAAAGAGATGTCCCAATTACAAGCTCAAGAATAGAATTAGGGAGAACAAAATTCGAATTTGAGTAGTGGAATTTCTGTATTTCCCCCTTAACATTTATTCAAACAAAAGTTGAATGGACATGTTCACCATATGGATTGGGATATTGAGATTAAATGAATCGAAAACAATAGTTAAGTACGCATTATAATTAAGGTAGTCATAAACCATATGAATGGACGTGAAAATTCTAACAGTCATTAATGTATTGTTTGGTTGTCGGGAAAGTGAGGGAAAGTGAAGGAAAGTCAGTTTTTTTTTCTTCCACTTGTTGTTTGGATAGCAGGAAATGAAGTTATTATTTTCCTTCAACTTTCCTGCAGGAAAATTTTGTGAAGAAAAAATTTCCCCACCAATTTGATGGGGAAATCCTAGGAAAATCCTGGGAAAATTTTACAGTAAATTGCAAAACACCCCTTGTACTTTTTCTAACTATCAAAATCCCCCATTTATGAGTTTTTCTTACCAAAAACCCATTTATGCTTATTTATTATTAGCAAAAAAATACCCTCTCAAGTCTCAAGACATAATAACAATTTTCCCTCACTTTCTTGACAACCAAACAAGCTATAAGAGAAAGAGAGAAAGGATGGGCTTCTCTTCTATCACCTTTCCACTTTATTGGAAACTCTGTCGATTTATGGTGGGACTTTGAGAAAACAACTTTCCATCTGCCCATTTCAATTCCAATTCCAATTCCAAGAAATTACGACAAGTGTGCACACCGATATAGGATGAATGTAACCCAATTCCAAGCAGTTGTTTGTATATATTTGTGAGTGACAACCAGATAGTAGTACATTTCAAACAAAAATTAACTCTGTGTGTGTGTGTGTGTGTGTGTGTCATGGCCTATGTACCCCCACACAAGAGGCACCCGAAAAGCGCCGCCGCTGCAGCCGCCTCCTCAACTCCGGCGAGGAATCTCAATCATACGTCAAAAACTAAGAATTATGCTTATTCTGAAAATGCGAAATCGAGATGGCTTATAGTTGGATTAACAAATGAGTCCAGGATTCCCGATTTTACCCTCCTCCAGCCTGTTTCTATGGACAAGTTATTATTCCAACAAAATTCCGGTGAAAACCCTCCTCCTCTTACTCTAATGCTCAAAGGTAATTAATTAATTAATTCTCCTTTCTTTTATATGTTCTGTTTTATGGAGTATATTAATGCCATTTCAAAATCATGTGTTTTGGATCATCTTTTAATTATGTTGTGTAGAAATTGGTGACGAATATGCAAAAAGTGACTATATGGAAAATCCATGGCTTTATGTTGCTGAAACCTTGAACCAGGACTTGCTTTTTTCTTATCAGCAAGTAAACAAATTGATGAAGGCCTTTCAGTTTGGAGAAATAAAACCAAGTCTCGTTGCCCGCTTTGGAAAAATTATTTTCTATGGGTTAGAAATAAATTATCAGCTCATTATTACTACTACGTATAAAAATATATTCCGACTCTCTCTTTTTTTTGTTTTTGTTGAGGTATAGGAATCGTTCAATCAGTTTAGAATCGATTAACGGAAGCTCTCTGCCTCTAGACACTCTGAAACGATTGTGGAGATCTTTTAACACAAACATTCCACCTTCATATATACAACGCTTTACGAGTGAATTCATCCCTAAAGTTGATTTCGAGTTTGAGGAGGAAAAGCAGTTGTACAACTTGAAGGTACTAAATTACGAGTTACACGTGATATACACGTACGTTTTTGTCTAAGGCATTTGTTTGTGTTGTTATGTAGATATCTGATAAGATGAGACCTGATATAACTATCGCATGCAAGTGTATTGTTACAAAAGGCACAAATAAGCTTAAACTTTACAAGGCAAGTTTTTCACTTGTTTTTTCTTTTTTCTCGTACAATTGTTGTTAAAGAAGCTACATACATTTAAGACATTGAGGTTTCTGTTAATAGATAGGGTTGAACCAAGTGCGCCACCTGGTTGCCGATATGTCCTGTCTCGGAAAGAACCTAGACCTGAGGCTGATGCTTTTTACAAAGAAAGTTTCCGCAGCCTTAACCGTGAGTTATATTGGACTTAACTTTAGTTAGACTTAGCTTGTGATATAATATTGGATTCATCTTTAATTATTACAACAGGATGAAGAACTTGAGGATATGAAAAGCATGATTGAATCTGCCCGATTGGATTCTGAAATGGAGGGTGGAGTTAGATGGCCATTGGGAAAGCAATCTTCAGGGGATAGATACACGGTGATTGGGGTTCGGTATATGAAAGCTCGGACGTACAGAAACTCAGTAATGAAGCTTAATGTTCGTCATGCTGACCGATTTGATTACAGATCTTCTCATAGAGATGTTGCCGAAGAGGTCACTCTGACAATGCCCGGAATCACATCTCAACTACGGGTAAGTTTTTGTTTTTTTAATTCTTTGACACGCCGCGTGGTGTGTATGATACATTTGATATGAGATTATTGTGCAAATTCTGATTTAAATTTCATATTTTGTCATGGTTTCCTGGATTATGAAATTGCAGGAGCAGAACGTCAATACAGACCTTGCTTTAGAAATGTTTAAGGAGAACATGGAGCTTATATGGAAGAACTTTTAAAATACCTAAATTGGTGTATGTTCTTTAAGTACAAGTGATTGTAATAACAAGGGCAAATGACAGCCAAAAAGAGTGTCTCTCTATTGTATGTTTCCTGTTTAGTTGTAATAAGTATAATTTGGTATTTTTACAATAATGAATAATCTATAAACATATAAGAATTTATTTATAGAGATATGCACGTGACACTATCAGAAATCCCATATTGAATTGCCAAACCAGAAGACTATGAATGTTTAAAATTGAATTATTTTCAGATATAAATGCATTTGGTAAAAGAACAATTGAGCGAAAGACAAAAGCACCCATATGCTTTGTCTAACTCCAAAAAAAAAAACACAAAGGAGTAATCTTATCATTCCTCCAAAAATCGAAAATAAAATTCTACTTGGGTTGAGTGATGTAATTAAAACCAAACACATGGGAGTGTTTCTCAAGTACAAGTGGTTGCCCATGTAGATGTATAGACACCTTTCAATTCAAAAAAAGATCAAGAACAATTTTGGATACAAGATCCAGTTTTAATGAGTTCAATTCAATTTAATCCATTTTAATTCCCCAGCCACCCACCACCACCACCACCACCACCAGGCCTCGTCGAGGTTGAGTAGTGGCGATAATTTTTTTTCTCTTTATTTTTCGATGAAAATCTTATATGTAAATACATAGTTTTAACTATCCCGCCTTTTTTGTTTAGCACTTGATATTAGGAGGTCTTGACTTGAAATGCAGTTGTCAATAATAGTAAAAACATTTTAAATAAAATGAACAGAGTGTTTCTGAGGATTGTTGCTATGGTAACAGAAAACTCAAAGAGCTGCTACAAATATGTATCTCTCTATAACTGGCAACTTTGTAGAGACTTGCAAATACTAAAAAGTCAAAAGTAATAAACCCCTATAACAGCACAGTCCCAAAGATTTGCTCTTTCACTTCCTCTCCAAATATTTTCACCAAAGTAGAGTTCTATACCCTAGCAAACATAAAAACTCTTACCACAAAAATTAATTTTGTTTATAGAGAGAAAAAAAATATATATATATATATATATAATTGAAAAAAGGAGTTGCTCCGTTTAAATGCTCTTTCTTTTTCTTTTAAGTTGTTTACTTACAGAAGCGGCTGGCTGCACTAGTTTAATTTGATTCGATTTGGATATCATCGCATTGATGCACTGCTCAGTTGTCTAAACTCTTCACTTTCTATGGCCTGGTTTCCACGGAGAAAGAAAAAAACTGTATTGAGGATAGCATTCGTCATACTCTTCAGCGAGAAGAAAAAAAGTTCAGAACAACACTAACATACCTTGCGAGATATCAAATTACATCAACATCAAGGTTCTTCTCGAGTATCCATCCTTTGGGATATGTTGCAATGTTATGAGCTTCTAGATGGAGGTGCCAGTTCATTATTCTACTACAACCCTCAGGAACGCCTTCCATTTGACTCTCATCTTCCACAATTTGTTGTATGAAAGTTGTCTCCTGAAAAAGAAATAAAGAAAGAATGAAACATCATTATCTATGTTCTGAGGTCAATTTAACAATGATCCTTTAAGTTAAATAAGAGACAGTTGGATTTTACTTGGAAACCCTCCTTCACTGTATCCAACTGCCGGATTGGATCAGAAGTTGGGCGATGCCATCTCTTGGGATCCCACAATATGGTGCTATTGAAGGCAAATCCAGACATATCAACATGGAATCGACGAAGTTTTCTACTCTTCTCATTTGTGTGCCATCCAATTACTTTATTTCCATTACATACAGGCCCTTCCAGAATTGCTTTGTTTTTGCTTTGAGCAAGCATACCCACAGGCCAAGTGCCAAAACGACTGCAATAGACACCAAAGAGAGGTAAAGTATAAAGACACGTTGACAAGAATTTTTAAAAGATGGCTTCTAAATTGAACTAAATATGTGAGATTAAGTAGGTATTTGGTCAAGAATCATGCAAGGAATTAACACAATGAAACTAATACAAGGTCAAGGTAGATTGGTAAGTTTGTCATTTTACCTATCAACTTACAAATCACACTAGAAAAATTAATGGCCAATATATTTAATTTCTAAATCACAGGTTTGAGGTTGATGCCAAAACTTCACATTCTTGCGGAAAAAGTTAGTGTAACCTAGACTATCCCAAGTACTTATTTGCATCTACTATTAGTTCACTTTTGAGATAGTTTCTCAAAAAATCTAAACACAGATCCTCTCAGCCGTGATAGAGAGGAGAAGAGGTGAATGTGGGTAACTTAGTAAATTTATCCATCCTTTGTGATGATAAGAACTAAGAAAGTGGGATATTTATGTAAGAACCAAATCAAATCCTATAAAATTGTAAACAATGATCGGGTCTCATTTCCAAGCAAACATAGATATCATGACCTTCTCAAAAGGCATCGGGGTCCGCTAATAGAGACCTCAACATTTAAATGTGATTTATGACTACTTTGCATGGTAAAACCTCGTACCAGGTTAAAATGACAATACAACTGAGAATGCACACTGTTTTCCCTGAAATTCAGACGTCCCAAAATAATTTGTTTATAAAAAATTATATTTGTATGAAGACAGATTTTATTGCTTATGAATGCATGATTTTAGTACAAACTATCTACAGGGTTCAATGATGAAAAAGTCTCAAACCTACTCCAAGATGCTATATGGAAAGATGCTCCTACCCTGTGTTATCCCATTCCATATATCCATCAACAAACATATAGTTCCATCATTTGATCATCTATTCGATTAATATCAAAGAGAGAAAGCTCCTTTTACTAAAATGCCCTCTAAATGGAGTCTTAAAACATATAAAATAATTGAACAAAAAACACTTGAAGAATAATATCAATCTAAAAGAAGGAAGCACCATTCGATATGTTGTCACAGAAAGATATGGAACCTTGTCTACTATAATCATCATGTGAAGGTAGATACATAACATAATAGACCAGGAAAGAGGTGTGAAAGAATGATGTGCAGCATTGGTTGTTGTGATCAACTCAATGAGGTAGACCCATAACATAAGTCATTAGCAAGTTCAGGGCATCAACTTTCTTAGAATATTCAACTTTCCCCACATCCAAAACATTCAGAGATCCTTAAATTATATGACTTAATTTAGGAATTTAAACAGTGTCACATCTCTACCACAAAACGAGGGAACAAGGAAAAGTAAAGCTAGAATATGGGGACAGACTGAGCAATCCAGATGGATCATACTGTACTTCTGACTGAACAAGGAAAATAGAGACAACAAGAATATTGATTGCATCTATGATACTCATTTTTAACATCTTATCTCCAAAGAGTAATTACAAACAGACAAACACAACACCAAAAATTAGAGTATATTTACATCCATGATCAACAGTACTAGTACAAAATAAAACAACTCATGCATTGGAAACTAATCCCACTCTGTTTCCATCCACTATCAAGAACATTTGCGCAAAATTAAAACAACTTATGCTTTGGAAACTAACCTGATCTCTTTCATGCTTTCAAATAACTCAAGTGAGTAAATATTATCGTCATCAGCAAAATACACAACTCCGTCAAGCCTATGCCTCTCTATATGCTCAAGTGCAGTATTCCGCTGGTGCACTCCTCTGTCCTTCACATCTGTAGAATTTTTAGTACACACCAAATGTCTGTACATAATTCCCATCTTTCTCAAAATGTCAGCAGTCTCCATGGACGCCACATTCAACTCAACCACAATCCACAAAACTGGTGGCTTCACCAGTCTCAAAACCTGCCCTAACCTATTCAAATAGTAAGCCTGAAGAGCTCTATTATATGTTGGGGTCACCACAATCAACTGTTTCCCCGTGATGAAACCTAAATCACTATTAATTTCATTTCTGTCACTCTTCTCAACAACCCCCAATCTAACCTGATCCACCACTATCTCACTATCTCTAGGTCTATCCATATCAGCTTCATTCAACACAGGTGGTGACTTCATTTCAATGGAGAGATCACTATTTCTTAAATCATTGATAAAATCGTTATTAAATGGTGCCATACCGAATAAAAACCCTAGGAAAAAGAACATGAAGCAGCGGAAAAGTGATTTTTTCCAGGAAAAGTGATTACTTTTTCGAGAGTAGAGCTGCTGCTTTTGGAGGAAGAATAATCCGGAGAAAAATCTACGGACTGGAGATAAGTTTCGTTTCTGTGACGGCGACTGTGTTAAAAACGGATTATTTGATCGATCGTTGTACGGCGACAGCGTTCTCCGAATCGACGCCATTTTCATTCAGTGAAAATCGCATCGAACAAAATCAAAACAACAACGATCCGAAAAATTCACACGAAAACTCGATCGAGTGGAAAATTGAAAATCAATTGAGGCATTAACTTCAGGGTAAGGTAAGGAAAGCTCTTCCTTCCGGCTGGTTCCAGAGGTGCACCTGATAGCTAATATGCGCTGTCACCTGAGCCACTCGCTAAATGACACGTCCAAACTGGCCATAACAGAAAATTTTGTAAATTAGGGATTTTTGTTACCGGAATTCAGCTGTCGTACATTTTGCTATATTTTCTTTTCATTTCCTTTTATATATTTGTATGTAAAA
Source organism: Penstemon newberryi var. newberryi (assembly GCA_030819805.1). NCBI lineage: Eukaryota > Viridiplantae > Streptophyta > Magnoliopsida > Lamiales > Plantaginaceae > Penstemon > Penstemon newberryi. The sequence continues at coordinate 73,520,164 of JAUALY010000001.1, read as the reverse complement.
GAAAAATAAAACCATATATAGCACATGTCCTACTTGAAAAATGATTTATAAGCTGATTCTTACATGAGCTTGAAAACACTCCAAATTTTCATTTTATGATCAATTTTACTCACAATTTTCAACATTTACTTATTCGTAAGCAGTTGCAAATATACCTTAAATGTTAAAAAGACTTGTCGAAAAGTGATTTTACAAATCTGATGACCTTTTCAAATATATTCTCAGTTTTCATTCATTTGATAGGTTTTATTTATTTGAATTTCTAGAGATATAATAAATAGTACATTTGTATTCATTTAAGTGATTTATATTTGACAACCGAGAATGAAAACATAATTACTGACATTTACTAGCTTTTTTCAGAAATTATAGAAAGAAAAATAAGTTAAAACTTAAGTAATTTTATGATTGAATATAAAATATATCTGAAATAATTCAACGCAATATGTACAACATATACGTTAGTAATTTTGATGCACCATTATTTTTTTTCTCTTCTTTCACACATCTTCTTTTTCTAAATAACAATTGACATACAAATCTACAAATTCAGTACGTTCAACGACTAAGTACCATCCAACATCTACTACTTAACCTGGTTTTAGGGCTTAAATGTATTCTTCAGATTTCATGCACAATTAGGCCCTGTTTGTTTTGAATCATATATAACTGCAGAAATAAAATAAAATTCCCAATTCTGAATGAACTTTAAATGCAGAAAATAGTAACAAAAAAAAAAAGGATTTCAAAATAAACCTTAAGACAGAGAAGTTGAATGAATAAAGAAAATTGTCATGGCTGCCATATATATCCCTTGGTCATTATTTACACTCATATTTTATTGCAAAAGACAGGAATATGTAATTCACTAAAATGTATTTATAAATAGACAAAATCCTCATCTAGTTCAGCATATACTGTATAATTTAACTATAATCTAAAAGGTCCCAAATTATTATTTTTTTTTTTAAAAAGGTCCATGAGTTGTTGAATAATAACTTCACATCCGTCCTAGTTTTTGTACCAGTCGATTCTCAATTTCTAGTCTCTTCTTCATCAATAAACCGTACTTGGACGCAAGCTCTTGGTCTCCAGCATTCACAGCTAGCTTGAGGTTAAGAGACGTGGTTTCCAACTTGTTGGCATACATGCACGAAATCGAGACAAAACTGCCCTTTTTGTTGCACAACCAACCATGAGCAGCCCTTAGTGCAGCTCCCATGGAAGCCGAGTCCGAGCTCTGGATTTTATAAACGTCGCACCCAAAAATAGAAGCTACTGAGTCGAGAATGGTGTTGTTTGCTGATGCTCCACCAGTAGCAATAATCCGCTTCGGAGGTGAAGGCATTCCAAATCTTTCAGCATGACCTCTCATAGACAGCAACTGACCCTCTACTATTGCTCGAACCTCGGAAGCAGAGTCGAATTCCGCTACTTCAGATTCCTTTACACCGTCTAATGAGTTCTCATTGAAATTCTCAAGTACATATCGGTGGAAACCAACTACAACCAAATCATAACTAACAGATTTTAGAACTCTACATTTTATATCGGAAAATTAGAAGTTACATAATTGGCACTTTGTACCCCAGAAATACATCTTTTTGGCACTTTGCACCCTGAAAAAATGACTTTTGGGCACTGTGCACCCTTGCATTGTACATTCTTTGGCAAAACAATAGGCAGTTTGCACCCCCAATAGGGTGCATTTTGCCAAAGAATGTACAATTCGAGGGTACAAAGTGCCAAAATTTCAATTTCAGGGTGCAAAATGCCAAAATGAAGTATTCTTGGGGTGCAAAGTGACAATTTCTCATTTTGTAGTATGTTATGTTTACCTGGGAGGGGAGGAATGATTTCATGATCTTTGTAATAAAATCCTAGCTTTCCGCCTGTACGTAGAATAAAAGGCATTTGAAAAGACTGATTGACCAGCTATTCTTAAATTTAAAAAAGAAAGAAGTAATGCAATTACTGACCATTTAGGGGCTGTGTTTGCTGTAAAAATGTATTGAAAACATCCCAAGATTTATCTGCACAGCGGTTGCGTACATCTTCACGGGTGAGAGATCCATTCTTATAGCACAACATTACCATGTAACCTTTAGTATCGACTGGATTAGGAAAAACATGACCTTCTAAGCATGGTTTGTGTTCACTGGTAATCCCAAACAACTAATAAGACAAAAAAAAAATCAAATTATGTAAAATCTGATATTTCCCTTACTTTTTGTAGCATTTCTGAAAGAAAAATTTAAATCATAGAGCAAGTTAAACTTACAGTGTCACTAGTGCCAAGACTGATTGCGAGATCCCCAGGGGTGTTGAGGGTTAAACCTACAGTGCATCGATTACTGTTAGATTAATAATCACCAGCTATTGCTGTGACATTCCTGGCTCTCAAGAGCGCGTAAAATTACTTACATAAAACATAAGTTGATGTCACTAATATATGGTTCAATTCATCTAATAAATGGATTAGAAAGAATATAACACAAACGATATAGTGTCACATAACATTTGCTAAGTTTTCCCATGTGACTTTATTATTTCTTGTAGTGAACTTTAATAACTCAGTATTAAGCTGATTCTTATAAAAAATTCACTTCAAATATATATGTATATTATCAATCAAGAACATCCCCTTTTGCAATATTTACCATGTTACGATCATGAAATGGCAGCCAAAATTCTTATGCAAATGTATGTTGCAAAATACTAATTTAGGACCTCATAACATAAGCAAATCACAAACAACTTATGAGTAACACGGAAAAATCAAATAGACACGTACCTGCTAGGCTGTTGGGATTATCACCAGACCACTGAATGACTAAACAGTTTTTGTCAAAGTGGTACCTAAAATTTTATGAGAAGAATCGTAAATTTTCAACATATTTCTAAAGGGGTGAAAAACGATGCAAAGATTATGCTGACACTAACCTATCCACGAAATAGGGAGCAATTAAACCAGCTACAGCATGTGCAGGAGCCAACTTCCCAAGTTTTTCCTCCAAACCGGGGGCCGTGGCCTCCAAAACTATTTTCGACCAAGCCCTCTCTTTTATGTCCATCAAATTCATCCCTGCTGCATCGGTATGATCAATACACGCATACCTCCCAGTAAACAAAGAAGCCATAAAGGAGCTAACCAAAGAAATCCTCTCTGTATTTGAATAAGCTTCTGGTTGCGTCTCAAATATTCTCCTAATTTGTGGGCCCGTAAATCTTTCATAGGCACGTGAGCCACTGATCTTTGACAACTCCAATGCACCACCTACTGCTTTCTCGATTTCCGTACACTGTTCTGTAGTGCTACTGTCCATCCATATAGGCGACTCCTTAATCGAAAATGCATCACTAAGTTGATCAACCAATGCTTTCTTGGGGTCCAATGAAGACAGTAATGTGGAACTCCCGGTTTTCCAATACACACTGCCATGTTGCTGCCCACTACCAGAAACTGCAGCGATTTTTCCGAAATCTAACTTTGATTTCTCGAGCCTGTTGAGTATGAGCTCCAATGCCTCAACCCACATTATAGTGGGTGACACGATTCTCCCATTTACGGAAGTGTCACGATAAACGCCATCTTTGGTATTGTAATGGGGTAGTTCAGAATCAAAGTTAACAATCTCAGTAGTAACTATGTTGAAGTTTGCATCTAAAACGGTAGCCTTCACCGACCTAACAAGTTATCGATTATCAAGTAAAGACTCAGTTTTAGCACAAAACTTTACATTTCGAGAAAATACCCAATATTATCTAGTCACAAATTCATTATGAACAACAGAAATAGACTATATAATAATGAAGTAACAATAAAATATGTTACATAAACGCCCAATTGAAAGAGGGATTTTTGTTAATCAAATGTCAGTGGCACCACCAAATTAAATTCCTGAATAACTGATGCGACAATCAATCAAAAATTGAATAAATTTAAAGATCCAACAAAGCTATAACATTCAGAAACATAAAATTGAGATTTGAAAAGAGAGACTTACTGAGTGGAGCTATCAAATCCAAGAAAATAAGAGTCGTGTGGTAGAGAGGCACCCTCCATGTGTGCAAATAGGCGAAACGAAGCAAAACGACTGTAAAAATTAAAAGAATTCAACCCAAAAGCGAATGAGATTAAAAATTCATAAGAAAAATATTTACTGGGATTTTGAAATAAAAGGAAATTTATAAACGAAAAGGATGACGACGAGCAAGGAGAATGGGATGCATACTTATCGTAGATTTCGTTAGCTTTTGATGAACTATGACAATTAATTGATAGAGTTTTATTAAAATTTAAACGAGAATATTTCACATTTGCTAAAAGATAAAGATACAGATGAAGATAAAGATTGATATTCTAATTTATCAAAAAAGAAAAGATAAGACATTCTCTAAAATTTTAGTTTAAGTGCAACTTTAACTAATTAATATTTTTGGTATTTCTAGGAAACAATTTTGGGTTACTGGTTCAATTTTTATAATATATATAATATAATACATAATAGCCAATTTAGTTAATTACAAATCTATTATTTCATCTATATTTTTTCTTTTCTTCAGAAAAAAAGTTTTATTGCATTTCATAATTATTGAATATGAGAAGTATATGTATGCCAAGGAATATTATTTTATGTATTACTCACTCCGTCCCATTTTTTTTACTCCATTAACTATTATATCCGATCAAACTTTTCAATCTTTTAAGTGACTTATCATATTAAATTATTCAAATTTATGGTGTATTAAATCTTTTAAATATTAATATAAATATATGGTGTCATATGATATTATCAACTTATTAGTGAAATATATTAATTAAAATATATCTTATAATTTTTATAAATTTAGTCAAGTTGACTGGTCAACTATACCAAGAGATAAAAAACAAGGGGCGGAGGAAGTATGTATTATTCGATTCTCCACACAACCAATCACATACGTAGTAGATAAGTTATATAGTAATATATGGAATAATAATATATGGAATAATAAATTTCAGATTAAATAGTGATACATAAATTAATATATTCTAGATCGATTATATAGTGATATACTTCAACGGAAGGAAACTATTTGATAAGAACGTGCAAAATAAGCATTTTCTAAAAAAAAAAATATACATGAAAAATGAAAAATATTCGATTTTATCTTTTAATGAGACCTTAAGGTAGATAAAATTATGGGTGGTGGCATATGTCATATGTGTATTGATTTGATATGTGGTCTCGGTCTATTCCAGCCGGGTCCAACCTAAATTAGCACAAATTTTAGTATTCTAGTTTTTGTTAACTTCTGGATCCAACTTAATTTTTTTTTTGTGGGTTAAAATATGAATTACGCAAATGATAAAGACACTCAATTAGGTTAAACTAACTCAACATTTGGGGAGTAGACCCAAACTAAATATTTAAAAAAGTCATCGGATTATCCTAAAGTCACCTCTAATGACTTGGAGGGGAATACCCTCCCCTAGTTTTTTTAGTCATCTTTAATGAATTATTCTATCAAATTTATTAATTACAAAAGAATAAATTGACCAAAATGAATTATATACATGACAAAGATAATTATTTTGAAATAATACACAAATTATAGGATTTTTTTAAAAAGGAATTATTTTTGGGTGATAAATACAACCCTAAGATTATTAAAACAATTGTTATTAAAATTAGGGGTGAACGCGGTTGGGTTTGGGCGGGTTTGCATAAAAAAATCAACCCAACCCAACACGTGCGGGTTGCCAATTTTTTAAACCGCACCCGCATTGTTATTTTCATAAACCGCCCGGTTCGGGTGGAATGGGTGCGGGCGGGTGACGGTCGGGTTGGCGGGTTGAACGCAAAGAATGTCATAAATTTTTGACATCTAATAGACAAGCAACATATCAATAAATATAAAAATTAAACATATATATAATCTTAAGTTCTTCAAACAACAAATAAAATGTGCCAAATATGTTCACCATTACATTTGAAATTAAATCCAAGGATGAAAAAGTACAAAACTAGAATATAATCAACAATTTCTTACTAATTAAATCAACGGTCTCCACCAAAAAGAATATTACAAATCCCCACAAAAAAATTCATTACAAGTCATCACGCACGCATTACAAACAATAACAAATTAGTGAAATTTCTTCTAGATTTTTCGACAACAAACTCTTTAGGAAAAAATGTACTAATATATTTGTACCATTAACATTAATATAAACAAAAAACTTGAAGAAAGTTTGTTAATTTGTTCTTCTTCATTTGTTAATAAATGTAATTTATTTCACACTTTTATTAAAACATGAATAAAAAGTACTCTAAAGATGATTAAGTGCGGGTTGCGGGTGGGTCGGTTTTTTAACCATCAAACCCGTCACCCGACCCATAACGTGCGGGTTTACAAATTACCAACCCGCACTTGTTTATTTTAAAAATAAAACCGACGGGTTGCGGGCGGGTTGGAGCGGGTCGGGCGGGTGGATCGGGTGGGACGGGTTTATGAACACCCCTAATTAAAATACTAATGTTAATTAAATTAAATGATAGTTATATTTTTATAATTAAAAATAATTATCTCCAAATAATACACAAATTTTAGGAATTTTGTTTTTTAAAAAAGCTCAAAAAATGACCAAATAAAACCAAAAATAAAATCAAAGAACAAAAGGAGCATGTGATCTCGTGGGCTTGGGCTGGGGAAGCTCCCCCTGGCACCTCCAAGGTCCATCTAGCTTATTTGCGTACCCCCCCCCCCCCCCCCCCTAAACCAGTCCTTAGAGTTTGTATTTTCCCCCTTCCCCCCACATACCCTCTAGGGCATCTCCCTACTTGTCATTAGAGGTGCATTAACTGTACCTTTAAGCTCGGATCAAACTTACGCAAACTAAACCGGTCAAATTAAATCATATGGTGTTTTAGCAAATTACCCTATGGTTAAAATAAACCATTGGATGTTAAGAAAAAAAACCATTTTTAATGAAACTTGGTTACATTTAAAAAAAATTATCTTCAGGCAGTGGAACTCTGAGAATTCGAAAAGTTGTTGAGAAGTTATCCACTCGAAAATGATCGCGTAACCGAGAAACGAGTAAAATCAACTTAAGCAATGGAGCTGAAAGAACGCCCTCAGATCAATAAGTCTACTATTTCAAACTTTAACATGAAAATGAGAACTCAACTTGATCTCAAGCCCCAGGTTTGAAATTGCAACGACGGGGTGGAACAATGATATGGGAATATAATTTCGAACACGAGGGCGATCTTGAGAGGTTGCAACAAAGAGATTTACTATGAAACAACGAGTCCCAGCTTGATCCCTAACATATAAGGTAGATCGAGTGCTTTCTGTGAAGAAAACTATAATGAAATTCATCATGATCTACGTGAAATCAGGAGCAGGTCCAGATAATCAATCGTCCTCTCAGAACGACCCACTTCCAAAGCTTAAGTCCATAAACCATATAGGATATATCCCAACAAGATATAGATATAAGTCTTCATTCGAAGCCACTTCTAAATCAATCATTTGTTGGTAACGTTAAGGTTCTTTAATAATGTTGCTGCAGTTTTACCTAATCTCCGATGCTAATTATCCCTTAGGCAGTGTGCAGGTAATTAATTATTACTCAAAAAGAACTTGATTTAAGGACAATTTTCCTAAATGTAACCAACATGATTTGATTTGACTATGTAGAGAAGTGTGAAGCTAACTTGTTTGTCTTTTGGGTAATAAATGAAAAACATAGAGGAAATCCGGATGGTAAGCCGACCGCAAAAAGTATTTCAGCTGACTTATTGTTCGACCATAGTCAACGTTAAGACTTACTTTTTCATTGCAAATTAACTTTTAAAATCTAAATGAATGGTTATAAATAAATATTATCATTTGTATCACTTTCAATGGTTAGGACCTTACCAAATGCCAAAATTTGTGGGACACTAAAGTTGAACATTGAAACCATAATAACAATCATATATGCACCGTCTAAGGTGGAAGAAAAAATAAACCCCTCATTAAAATTCATCATTACTTTACTAGACAATTCAATTTATAATAAAACTTCCTCTTGTTTAAATATATTAATTGATAATCATGATTTAAATGTTATCATTTAAAAGAATTTAGGTAGGTTTATAAGTGGACAAGAATTATAATTTAGTGGTCCTAAATCTTTACATACTTATTTTAAATCAATTGAAAACTACCCAAAGTGAGAAGTTTCAAGTACGCATTGTGCATTTGAAGAAAAGGGATGAAAATTTAGATTACCCTCTTCAACTAAGGCTATTTGACACCTTACCCCCTAAACGAATATAACCATTAGTTAGAATATCTTCAGTGACTGTTGAGTGCTGATGTGGCAATACAATGACATTTTTTTTTTACTTTTTAAAGATTTTTTTTTATGAATACCTTTTAACATTAATTGAAGCTTTTTTTAGATAGATTTTATTAATAAGTGATTATATAGTTGAAATAACATTATAAAATAATTGAAGTTTTTAGTGTTGTTCTTTACTATTTATCTGTACAATATTAAATTTAATTGTCACCACATATGGTTTGACTATTGGTTCTCAATCTATAACCTTCTTTTACATATTTTTCGCCAATTCATTTAAAACAGTAGCAACATTTATGATTTTTGGTTATGTATGTCTTTAACTCCTAGATAGAAACCAAAACATAAATCATTCATAGATTGAAGAGATGATATAAAATTACATCTCTGTTAATTCAACCTGCAAAAGAATTTCTAGAATTTTTTTGAGTCTTGGCGGAGCGAAGCGGTAATGGTAATTGACATTTGCAACATCTTATGAAAAACCATGTGAAGGATAACATGAACCAAATGAATTTATGAACATAATGAGTTACATGACAAGTTTACTACAATTATACAATTTTCAATAAATTACAAGTGATTTGCTATAATTTACGGGGACTCGAAAATAAAGAAAATAACATATTGGTGTAGTGCGATTCAAGATTGACAAAGAAGTCTTAAAAAGCCCAATTTAAGAGTTTATTAAGTCTTTTATAAGTTTTGATTATTAGGGATTTTTTGGTAATTTTTATTATTTTCTACTTCTAGGTTTTTTTTTCTTATTTATATAGTGATTGTTAAATTGGGAGGGAGTTCAGTTTAGTTTTTGCTTATATCAGAATTTGAATTTTATTAGTTCTCTCAATTTCACGGTATTCTTATAGAATCATCGAGTTATTGAATTCCTTCAAATTCACGGTAATCTTTATCAAGAATCAACAGGTTTTCTAACATATTTCTCTTTCTCATTATGTACGCTGCATCAGAGTGGTATCAGTAATCAGTCCGATCATGTTATCATGCCGCCAAGAAAATGCATATATAGATGCAATTCATAGGGACAAAATTATTTTGTTACGTCAACAGGTAGACCAATTGGCACAACGATTGGCTACCCTTTATTAACCGCAACCACAATACGATTCATATCATGAATCAGAAGATGCTCCATCTTTTGACGAAGAAATTTATGAAAGATCCCCTATATATGTTGAGTCCGATGAAGAAATTTATGAAGGATTCCCTATATATGATGAGTCTGACGAAGATGATGATTGGTTTCATTTTGACGATAGCAATCCAAAAAAGCCCTCAACAAGAGAAGAGATCAATTTATTATCAAAGTCTGTCTTTCTTCCTATAGTTGATAATACTCATGAGACTTATATGCCGATGGTATTCGAGGTGGTTGATGAAAATTGTCAAAGTCTCCTTGAACTTCAAGATTCTTTGGATAAAGAAACTCTTGTTGACATCTCTTTAATGGGATATCAACACGACATGGATTTCGTCATTGGTACATTTAATTTCGATGAAACTCAATTTAATCTGGGATGTTATCATGCTACTCTGGTGGAGTACATCAAGTCTTCAACATTAATATCGTGCTCAAGTATTGATTCTCTTATCAATTTACTGATGTCAAATCAAAATTCGATGGAGAGTTTACTCCTACCAAGATTCTAGGACGAATCTTTTCCATCCTGAGGAGAATGGTGTAGTGCAATTCGAGATTGACAAAGAAGCCGTAAAAAGCCAAATTTAAGAGTTTATTAGGTCTTTTATAAGTTTTGATATTTTGGGGACTTTTTGGTAATTTTTATTACTTCCTACTTCTAGGATTTTTTTTTCTTATTTATATAAACTTGGGAGGACGTTCAGTTTAGTTTTTGTTTATATCAAAATTTAAGTTTTCTCAGTTCTCTCAATTTCATGGTATTCTTATAGAATCAACAAGTTATTAAATTCCTTCAAATTCACGATATTCTTTATCAAGAATCAACGCATTTTTTGAACATATTTCTCTTTCTCACTACGTACGCTGCATCACATACTCTCTGAAAACTATGACTCTATGTCGATGTATTTTGGTCCAGTCTCACGACTGTATGAACGAAAACTAACAATCATTCATTTTATAGGAGATGAAAATTAGATAGTTAAAGGTGAAAATTGGGAAAATTTTAGCTATCATGGGGATTGCATTGCCACATCAAACCACTAGTTAACCAAAATTTTAACGGATGGTTAAACAAAGGGGAAAAGTGTATGATATAATTAACGGGCAAAATATTATCGAGTCATAGATCAACGGAATAGCCTGATTTTTTTGTGGGGACAAAAAAAAAATAAAAAATTAAAGACTATGATACTTCTAGGCTTCTAGTGCAATGAAATGCTGTCAATTTCTTCTGAAACCAATTTCTTCATGTGATCTGTTGACTGTTGCTATGTAAGATGACGTAGTCCAAATTCCAGCAACGCATATCTAGTGTGGGAAATTCTATTTATGTTTATAGTGTTTTAGGTAACATTTATGTAATTTTGTTTCGAACTTGGTTCTTGTATTTTATCCAAGTTGACTTGGTACCGAATGTGTATATCTAAATTTAATCGAGAAATCTTTAATAAGTTAAGTACAACATCTTACAATATTCGACATTGATAATGTAATTTCTCTTTTAATGTTCAAGATATTCGGTCACGATCTCACTTATATTCATAGTTAAGGTCCTCCCATTTAGCCTAACGAGTGTTCGTGAAGTGCATATCAGGTTCACTAGCTATTTCAAGGTTGCTCATCTAGATTGACTGCATTTTGGTTGGCTTCTTACAATCATATCTGAATTGATCATCTACACCATATATGAATTGATCGTCTACAATCATATATGAAGTCTGAACGATGTATATTTAATGGGGAAAATGATATGTAAAAATTGTCTCATAACTTAAGTGCACTGGCAAGTTAATTCCACATATTTTTCGGCTGGCAATTTTACTTCACAATTTACAAATCTGAAGCAATTTTGGCACTTTTCTAGTCCAATCGCGAAAATAAAACTCGATTATTATGCAAGAAAACATGTTCGGTTAATCACTTTTGCGGATTCTCAAGCTCGCAACCATAGGGGTCTGCCCTGCGAGCACACTCATGTAGTTTGTTCGAAGTCGCCTCCTCATGTGGACATGAATACTTACCTAACGTGGCTGCCAACTAGAACGGTTGGTTAGTAAAAAATGAGACATCAAACTTAAATATTTGAATAATAGGTGATGAAAGAGTCGAGTTCTCTTAAAGAAAAATTCGACCAACGTCACCTTCCGGGAGAAAACAATGGTTTTTTTTTTTCCCTTTTTCTAACTTAATAATTCATTGTGAATTTAATCAAAGCTTATAATTTACTTTGTAAAATATTCCTTAGTATGTACTTATATTTAACAAATACTATCATTAATGTAATGTTTAAATTATTCTAGGTACTAAACAATATCCCAATATCTTACTTCAATATCATATAAGTTTAGAATAATTTTTCTTCATCATAAATTTAAGATAAAAATAAAAATCTACTGTGTCTGTAACTTCTTTTTTCTTTGAATTTCTTTTTATAAGTCTAATCAGCACATTTATATCATCTCATTGATCTCCCTCATTTGACGTCCACACAAGCATTTCAGTCAAAATTGTTTTCAACTTCTCCAAAATCCCAAATTAGTTAATGTGTCACATGACCTGCACGTGCTTCACCAGGAAAAATGACAAATTTGAGCTGAAATACGACCAAATTCATCGTGCCTGTTTGTTTGGCGTTTGGGAAAGTAGTTTGGGAGAGTAGTGGAGGTTTGTGAAATAATCTCGATTTGCGTAATGTTGTTTGTTTGGGTTTTGAGAGAGTGATTTGAGAAATGGAGTAGATGTAGGTTTTTTTGGAAGAGTTAGGTTGTAGGTGTAAGATGTGTAAGACTTTATGTCAAATCATGTTTGTTATGTGAGATAAATTATGTAAGAGATATGTTACTTTATGTCAAATGAATGTAGAGTTTATATAGGTTTTGTTTAGAGATAAGAAAATTGTTGTTTGTTTGGCTTTTGAGAGAGTAGTTTGAGAAAATTAATGGATAAATATTTTATTTCAGAAAGTAAAAAATATGTTTGTTTGGCATTTTCCAAACACGAAAAAAATTTGGGAAACGCCAAACAAACAGGCCCATCGTTTTTCCTTTTTCTTCGGAAAAAAAAAATTACTACTACTAGACAGCAATCTCAAATTACAGGGCTAATTTTGTAATTTTTCTAATTTTGGAATTACTCTGGAATCACAAATTAAATAGCTAAGTTCAACACCTGTCACATATGAATTATTATTTCCTCCTAACTTCTGTTCTGTCAATTTAATTTATTCGATATTTAAATTTACTATTCAATGTTTTTGGCACCATGCCGGCAAAAATGGAAGATGCTCCCTGTGTTATATTAAATGTGTAAGAAACTACCCTGTAAAATTTTTATTGTGTCAAACTTTCTTGAGCTTTTAAAAACCTTGCAAAAAACACCTAATATGTAAAAAAATAGGTTTTTTTTATCGATATATTTCAAAAAATAATTTCTAAAATACTTCAAGTTGATCCCTACAACTTCACGTAATATATTTTAAAAACTATTTATCGAAATATGTCGATTCAAAATAATTTATTTTTTACAAATTGGATATTTTTTACAGGATTTTTGAAAACACAAAGAAATTTGGCGCAATAAAAACTTCATAGCGTAATTTCTTGCATAATACAAGAGAGTATTTTGCATTTACACCCACCACGCCCCTCAATTTAATTAAAGTAGCTCCTCCTAGTCTCTTCTTTCACTGATTTGATTCTCCATTCCTTTATTTATATCCCCCCCTCTATAACTCAAACTCTGAGAAACCACAAACTCAAGAAGAAGAAAAAAAAACAGAGAGAAAAAAAAATAATGTCGAAAGAATATCAGAAAAACCCCCTGTACATAGAGCAAACTACAGAAGCACCCCAGAGTGGTCAATCACCAAGCAAGAATTTTGTCGACGACGATGGTCGAGAAAAAAGAACTGGTACACATACACAAACACATAATATTTATTTAATTAATTAATTAATTAATTTTGGGTTGTGTAATTTTTATTACAAAGTAAGTATTTAATGAATGAAATAATGAAGGGACATTGTTGACGGCAAGTGCACATATCATAACGGCGGTGATAGGTTCGGGAGTTTTGTCTTTGGCTTGGGCCATTGCACAACTTGGTTGGGTTGCTGGTCCGGCTGTTTTAATGGCGTTTTCGTTCATAACTTATTTCACTTCAACTCTACTTGCTGACACGTACCGTTCACCTGGACCCGTTCACGGCAACAGAAACTACACTTACATGGATGTAGTCCGTTCTCACTTGGGTAATTTAATTTAATTTAATTAATTTTGCTTTTGTTTTTTTTTTTTCAGTTTTCAACATTTTTCATTTTGGGACTTTTTCTTAGAGTTCCAATAAAAATTTCTAGTGTTTTCACTCAACACTGATTGATTTTTGATAAGAGAGAAATATTTTTGCTCAATTTATTGAAGTTGTTGAGTTCCATTAATTGGTATTAATTCAAGTGATATTTTAAAATTTAAATAGCGAATTGCAAAAATACCCCCTTGACCTTTGTGGTTGGACCAATTGGTAAGGAAACTCTGTTTTTTTCATTAAAAAAATAGTTTTTTTTTTTAATTGCCATTTACTATCTGATTGGTAGTATGTTTTACTCGAGTATTTTTCATAATTTACAAAGAAAATAACAATTATATAGCACAATAAATATATGAAACATCCTTGCTCGCATAAAAATTCATTTATGTTCACATCCTTGAAAATTGACAATAATTTTTCTATTCTATTAAAAATATAAAAAATAACCCTTAGTTCTCTGAAAAATTGACAATAACTCTTTACTGACTTACTATCAGAGTATTTCGTATAAGTATGTTAACCATATATTTTCTCTGTCCCAAATTATTTGTCGTTTTCGGATTTCAATATAATATTAATTGTGTGAAAACATATAAAACGACAGATAATTTGAGACAGAGAGGGAGTAATTTATTACTTTAAACTAGGGTTTTTATTTAATTTCTGATTTAATAATAATTTTGTAGGAGGTGTGAAAGTTCAGCTATGTGGTCTGGCTCAGTATGGCAATCTTGTTGGGGTTACAATTGGATATACAATTACTGCCTCTATCAGTATGGTGTGAGTATTTACTATTTTAATTACCACAATCTAATACATAACATAGTAGTAATTATCATTTAATTTGGTGATTAATTATTAATTATTTTTAAATAGGGCTGTGAAGAGGTCCAATTGTTTTCACAAAAAGGGACACGATTTTAAATGCTCAGTCTCAAATTACCCATTTATGGCAATATTTGCGGTAATTCAGATAATATTTAGCCAAATACCAAATTTCCATAAGCTATCTTGGCTCTCAATCGTTGCAGCCATAATGTCTTTTGCTTATTCATCAATTGGACTTGCTCTTTCCATAGCTGAGGTTGTAGGTATGTATATATGTATTTAATTAAATTAAATTTGTCTTTTTAACTTATATAATTATTGATTTGATAAATTAATTGATAATTAGGTGGTGGACATGTAAAGACAAGCCTAACGGGGACGACAGTAGGAGTGGACGTATCAGGGTCAGAAAAGGTGTGGAGAAGCTTTCAAGCTATTGGGGATATAGCCTTTGCTTATGCTTATTCTACTGTCCTCATTGAAATCCAGGCAAGATTTTATTTTTATTTTTTTATTTTCAATCCTCAAATTTAATTTACATCATATAATAATTGAGTAAAATGAAAAAAAAAGAAAAAACTCTTGTTCGCTCTGTTTAATTGGTAGAAAGGCTCTATGTTATTTTAATTAACAAAAAAACTACAATATTATTGCGTTTTGAAGTCGTCGTTGGTTTAACTCGCTATAAATGTGAGAGCATTCCTCGTAACTTACAGAGGAAGTGACAATTATATTTCCATAATAAAATACAGAAATACTTATATTCGCTTGAAAAATTGACAGTAATTATTTTATTTACTTTGATAATTTACAATAACCTCGAGTTTTGTTATAAATATTGCAATAGTAAAAAATTGACAATAACATCATATTGACTCGTGAAGGTATTTCTAAATGCGTATAGTGAACTCATAAAATATTACTCCCTCTGTCTCAAATTATTTGTCATTTTACATGTTTTCACACATATTAAGGTACCTATTAAATAGCCTCAACTTTAGGGAAAAAATAAATGATATACCAAAAATACCCTTATTATTTATTTATCTCACCACTAGCTATTTACACATTATTCAAGTTTGACACTCTTTCACTTACTTTTTCTCTTACATACCTAAAATATGTAATTAATAGTGTATTGATATCCTAAAGTGACAAATAATTTTGGACAAATATTTTTCTCTAAAACGACAAATAATTTGGGACAGAGGGAGTAGTATATAGATTTGTCACTAATAAAAATTTCACATAAAATTTAATTTGTCCTAATTAATTAGATAGTAAAACATAAAGGATGTTTATGGATCAATTCCACTAAATTGGGCTCTATGTATTTTCTTAATTTTCTTACTAGATAAATAACATAAGAAATAATAAAAGGAGAAAGAAATTTTTTATAAATAGCAAATACTAATAGGTGCCAGCATGTGTTTGGATAAGTTATACCTGTCCACATGTTAAAAATTAATCTGGTCACAAAAAGTCAACAAATGAAATTTAAAACATTCGGCCCCAGACTTGAGATGTGTGCCTAATTTTACGAACATAGCGTAGCATATTAATTGCGTGTCTTAATTTTTTTTTTCTTTCTTTTTTATTGGTACATTATTTAATTGTATCCATATATGTTATTATTTATATATATGCTCCCGTCTTTATCTTAATATATATGATAGCTAGGTTTTCTAATTTCTATTTTTGTTATGTGCATATATATCTAATAAGCACATGTCACCTCTAGTGTAAAGGTAGACTCAATTCGGAAATAAGCTAATATGCCCTATTCCCGACTGCCTCATTTGATATACTGACAAACAAAGAAGATAAGAATGTATTTAATGAATTTTAGATTAAATTTAAAAACAAAAAAAATTTATTTACTTCAAAAAAAATAACTATGCAAAAATAATGTAAACGCATGACATCATTTTCTAATCCAAAAGTGGTATCAAATGGACAAATTAAGTTGCTTAAAGTGAAAATTAATATACTCTAGTTTTGCTAAATTGATTTCCATTTTGATGGCATAATATATTTTTTCACGAAATGCATTATTTTAGCTAGGTAAATGGTCCCCCTAAGAATAATTCTTTTATTTGATGCATGTGCGATAATTATCGGCCCGTGAACATGAAAAGAAAAGAGCTTCGGAATATAAACAGTTGTTTCCTAGCATGTCTTTCTTTTGTGGGTGTTGCTGTCTGTGCAGCTTAAAATGGACCACATTTTTTTATTTTTTTTTATTTTAACTGAAATCCACCAATAAGATAATATCATATCTTCTTCTTTGTTCTTTTCTACCAGTTTTTTGGTTTTTCTTAAAGAAGAAAATAATAGAAACCGTCAATAATTGTTTTACTTATATCAATTTTCGTAGGCCAAATCCTTTTGGAAGAGTTTTGGCCCGTTTTATCGGAATTGGGTCTAATTCGATGTCTCTGAATTAATTCAAATTGCTTAAGCTCGTCAAAATTTATATCAAACATACACAACATAATTTTACAATCTTAGATTTTATAAAAGTCGTTGATTTGACATTTACTGTCGACTTATCTTTTTCTCAAAGTGGTCCTATGGTGGAAATATATCTTTACGAGAATATGTGCCCTATAAAGTGAATTTAGTAATTTAAATCGTGTAGTATACGTAACTTGGATTCGGTCAACTTGGATTCGGTCAAATCGGGTCTAAGATGTAATTTCTCCAAGCTAGCTTCCTACAATTAAAGAAACCCCTAAAAGGGAAGAAAAAGATGCAAGAATTGTGACAACTCGAGTAGATATGCGCAATGAAAATGACATTTAGGACTAAAATTGTTAAATGTCTCTTTATTGTTGTTGAATGGTGAAATTATATATTATATAGTTTATATAAACTGATTAAGTTAGTTATTTAGTAAATTTAAACATCATGCATAATATTTGAAAGTCTCATAATATATCTATTTTTTTGGGTGATTTACACTTAGATCCCCTGAGATTTAGTCATATTACAAGGAACCCCCTGACGTTTTAAAAATTACAAAGAGACCCCCTTGTGGTTCAACAAGTCTTACAAAAATACCCTTTACAACTTGTAAAAATGTTTACAAAAAATACCATGTAAGGGTTGTCCTTGTAATTTTTGAAACTACAGGGAATTTTCTGTAATTACGATAAACCTCAGGGGGTCTGAGTGTAAATCATCCTTTTTTTTATATAATAATTGGTTGTGATATTGTGAAATGCAGGACACATTGAAGTCCCAACCCCCAGAGAACAAGGTGATGAAAAGAGCTTCTCTTGTGGGAGTGTCAACCACAACTGCATTCTATGTCCTTTGCGGCTGTTTCGGCTATGCCGCTTTCGGAAATAAAGCTCCCGGAAACTTCCTTACCGGATTTGGATTTTACGAACCCTTTTGGTTAATCGACTTTGCCAATATATGCATTGCCATCCACCTTATTGGCGCTTACCAGGTAACATAACGAGAATTTAGATGCTACACAGTCTGCAAAAACGACTCTATACCATGTACGAGTATTAATTTGAACGTACTTGTATATAACTAAACAGGTGTTCGCCCAGCCTATATTTGGATTCGTCGAGAAAATGTGCCACCAAAAATGGCCCGAAAACGAATTCATCACCAAAGAATACGCCGTTTGTGGTAATTTCAACATCAATCTCTTCAGATTGGTTTGGAGAACATTGTACGTGATAGTAACAGCGTTGGTTGCGATGATATTCCCCTTTTTCAACGATTTCTTGGGTTTGATTGGAGCGGCGTCATTCTATCCATTAACAGTGTATTTCCCAATAGAGATGCACATTGCACAGACCAAGATACCAAAGTATTCATTCACATGGGTGTGGCTTAAAATACTTAGCTGGGCTTGCCTCGTCGTGTCGCTCGTAGCTGCGGCTGGATCCATACAAGGGCTTGCACAACATGTTAAGGCATACAAGCCCTTTAAAACTGAAAATTAAAATTAGATTTACTACATGACATGATTAACATACATTATTATTATTATTATCTTTGTTTCCCTATATATATGCATGTATTGTTCAATATCAAGATATTTTACATAGTAGAAGATCATAGGCAACATACATTCGGACTAAACAATCCCTATGTATATTGATTGGTTGCTATTGTTCATGATAAGATCATGCTTCATCAAATTGATTTGGTCCATACACATTATCATCAACATATTGATGAATGAAACCACAAACTTGTTCATGTTTAAGAGTCCGAGCTTTAGCAATTTTTTATGATGACTTTTCTTTGAAAAATTCTTGCATAGACCTGATTTTTTATAGATCATATATAATTTGTTCATGGTCCATGAAGGACCTGATCTACACAAGAATTTTCCCTTTTCTTTTGGAAAAACTAGAAGGTCCATTGATTTAACAAACGAAAGATCTTTAATTTGTTTCTCAAAATGTGATAATTTGCGTCACTTAAGTAAATATTTTGTTCTTACTCCCCTCCATTGTTTAATTAAACCAATATCAATTATAACAACTTAAACCAACAAAGGGCTGATTTGCTTGCTAATAAACAAGAAACGTAATCTATAGTGAGATGATTTGTTTTCTCTTTTATACCAGATTTCTTTACCTTTTTTTGAAGAATTACTGGAAAACACATCCGATCATTAGCTTAGCTTGCTTCTATGTCTCTTGAGATCAAATATTATCATATTTAAAGATTAGAAGTTAGAACCTCTCTTCTTTTATTGAAAAATTACCCTTTATTGAAAAACAAAAGAATACAAGCGGTCAACAAGGAATAGCCCCGTCGCAAAAAAAGGAAATGGGAAGGAAAGAAAGATCAAAAAAACCAAAAGAGTTGTATAGACGAGTCAATTTAGATAAGTTACGAACTGCCCAGTTAAAATTTTTAGATACAAATTTAAAATGTCATTTAAGTCACTTGAACCAAAATTTCTTGATTTTCCCGGATGAGGTTCTTAGAAAACCAATTGGTGACCCTCTCACAACAATGGGCGGACGGAGAGAGCTATAGACCCCCCTCAATTTTTATTTTTTTTAAAGTATAGTAGTGTTGTAACTTTTTCTTAAAAAAAAAAATAATAGTAGGTCCAAAAAATAAGTCAAATCAGCAATTTCCAAGCTCAAATAAAATATTAGTCTAATTAATTCAATCCAATATTAACCCACCATAATATTACCTAACTCTATCCAAGCCCCAATTAAAGCTCAAATATTCTCCCAACTCCCAACATCTCCAAACCCAAATCTTCAATCCAAACGACTTCTCTTTTCTTGAGCTCGCGGCCCTTCCCAATCAACTGGAAAATTATATTAGGATGCTCAATCAAGTGATGATAATTCTAGCTTGCAAGAAACTGGTGATTTTGCTAAGAAGATGGTTGCAACTAAAAGACATGTCACATTCTTGTTGGTTTACAAACTTGTGACATTGAGCTTATTCTACACATTGCAACTGCATTAGTAAAGAGAGTTTTTCGGCTATGAAAATAGTAAAGAATTAACTTCGTAACCGAATGGACAGTCAATAGCTAAATGATAATCTAGTTGCCTTTGTATGGGATAAATGTATGATACTACCCTGTGTTATGCGAAACCTGCATAAAACTGCCATGTGAATTTTTTTCACCAAACTCCTTTGTACTTTCAAATACCCTATATAAAACACCCAATCTCTCCGTTAGTCACTAAGGCCATTGATTTTTAAATAATTTTGTTTGCGTAAAATTTCCTTGTATTTTTTTAATGTTTGCGCAAAACACCCTTGTACTTTTTAATGTTTGCGCGAAACTTCCTTTTATTTTTTAATGTTTGCGTAAAACTACTCCCTTGTACTTTTAAATATATATAGGGGTAATTTAGGAAATTTAATTAAAAATTAACGATGTTAGTAACTAACGAAGATTATGTGTTTTATGCAGAGTTTTTGAAAGTACAAGGGAGTTTAGTGCAAAAAAAAAAATTCACATAGTAGTTTGGTGCAGGATAGTATCTACATTTTCCCCGCCTTTATAAAAATAGATATATTTAGTTGTATTTCAAACGATGCTATCATGAACCGATTTCAAAAAATGAGAAATCGTCATGTTCAATTATTAATGTAAATATGTAAATAATTTGGGTTCTTTTAGGACTATAATAGGATATCATATGTAATTAAAGTATCTCGTATAGGTTATTTTTATCAAACTCCACCTTACCGTTTTTGTATTGCGTCTATATTTTCTCATTCATAATATAAACTTTAAGTTTGACTGTTTAGTTGATTTTTTTTTGGTACTATTTAGGCCCCTGACCGAAAATCATGGATCCGACCCTGCTCACAACCATTGATAACAAATAACATTGGGCGTATGTGGATGAATTTTGGCCTGGTCTCGCGGGTTTTCGCGAGCCCGAGCCAAAACCCTTTCAAATGAATTTTCGTCAAACCCATAAAACCATAAAAAACTTATTCAGAAACTCACGCTCAAACTCTTCAAACCTATAAAACATTGATTTGACACATACCACCTACTTTTTCCTCCAAATCTCACTAAAAAAGACATCGATTTGACACCTACCATCTACTTTTTTCCCTAAACTCCATCATTCAGACCCAATCCAAGTGGATTTCAACTTATTCAAACCACAAAATCCAACAGCCAAAACTCATCCAAACGAGGTCTCAAAGATTTTATCGAAACCACCCAAACTATTTTTTTCAAGACCCGCGAAACCGAGCCAATACCCGTCCAAATAGACACTGGCCACTAGTTTTCGCATACTAATTCATTTGAAACTGAATATATCATCAAATGCTTTAAAATATAAATAATGCTGATAAAACTAGTTTTAATTTTCTTTTTCTTTTTTAATCAGAAACCTGGTCTTTGAATACACCAATCTTCCAAATGAAATCTAACAAAACAAGAACACCTAAAGTGAAACCATACATGACAAACCTAAAACACTAATACTAATTATTAGTGCAACATACCAAAAATTAGAGGGACTAAATATATAATTTGGTTTTCGTAAATTGACCCAGCATTGTCGAATAATACCGAAACATAATATCCAGCTCACACATGCCACAAACACAAATTCAATTTCTCAAATTTAATATTGCAGAAAAAAAAAACAGAAATTAATTAGTCATAGTAATTTAAGGACAACAAAATCAGGACCAATAAAACCTAGAATTACTTGGACTCAACGAGCTGCGGCGTAGAAGCGGCGGCAGCGGCGGTGGTATCGTCGGTGGTATCGTCGGAGAGGAGAGTCCAATCGGGAGGTAGAGGTGGAAGCGGAGGGTAGACGGCGGGACCATGTCGTCTATCGGAAGGGTTAGACTTCCGCGGGCGCGTCTTCATGTGATGTTTTGTGGCTTTCTTCTGCGGCCTGGACGAGCATTCTATCACCAATCCGCCGTTTCCGCCACCAAATACTAGTCTCGCCGGCGGAGGTGTGGCCTTAGTCGCGGCGGAGCAGGGAAGGGGAACCACCAGTCTTGTACCAAATATGGCTGACACTGTTGACATTTTCTCTCTCTATCTCTCTTTCGTTACTAAAATAAGGATAGAGGATAGAATCGATAAGAGTGTTTATTTTATGGTGCCCAATTGAACACTGTGGATGGGTTTTTTTATTTTTCTTTACAAGAAATTCAATTTACATGGTAATTTGCAGGGGCATGCTTGTCCAATTATAAAAAATAAATTAATAAAAATTCAAATAAAACTTTTGAATTTGTTCGATTCAACCCGATTTTGGTAATTTTTATTATGTTAATTGAACATTGAAAACTATATGTAATCATAAAAGAAATGTGATTTTAAAGATTCACATATTCAAATACAAAATTAGTTCAGATTTAACAATCTAAAATTGTATATACATGATTTTTTATGTCGAAAGTAAACTAAAATAAAATTGAATTTTTGCATTAAATTAAGAAATATAATGTTATATTCAAATTTTGATACATTTAATACAAACTATATGATTAGAGTTGCATAATTTGAAAAGGTTCGAATCCCTGTTGGGAGAGGTACCCACTTATTGTGCCCAACCCGCCTCGAAAGGGATTAAACCCTTGGGAAACCAAAAAAAAAAAAAAAAAAAAAACTTTTAGCTATTTTCCTTATCGAATATATTTTATCACTTAACCCATTTTTTACGAGACCAAAATTACTATTAACTCGTACAAATTTTAACTCAAATCAACCTTAAATAATGGTCGGGTTCAGTTGGATCCAGGCCAATCAATGGATCCCGACACAATTTTGCCGTTGATGGGAAATTCTTGCACATACCTGGTCTTATGAGATTTTTATAGACTTAGTGGTTATAAATGCACCACATCATACATTTTGATGATCTCATGCTCTACAATGTACCAGCATTTACAGTCACAAGGTCTATGAAAATCTCATAGACCAGGTCTATGCAAGAATTTTCCGTGGAGTAATGGGGAAGTATGCAGAAAACCAATTACAATAGAACACACAATTTCAACTCGTGTGAAAGATATAATAATACACACAATTTAACCTAAAATGGGTATAACAAGATGATATGAAAATGATCATTTAAATAGATTTCATGATCATTACACCAAAACAAGTACACATCAAGTTGCAACACGCTCTAAGAAATATAGTTTCAATTTCTGATAAGTAGATTTGACTACTCAGAAAACCAAGAAATAAACACACATATTATATCCAGTAATTAGATCATTCTACAGAAGATGGAGAAAATCAATAAATAATTATATGTAAATTTTACTCTTAGTAGCAAAGGTACGGAATAACCGGTAAGATGCGGAATAATTATAAAAGATGCCCATAGCTCCATTGGAGTGTCACCATGAGAAAGCTATTCATCCACAATTGCATGATTTAACAGACCAAAACTACTGCTTTGGGTGAGGCTTTAGGAAGAGCAACCATTTTTAAAGCAAATTTCGCAAGATCCGTTGAAGTAGTATTGGTTGATGAAGTTTCGATAGATTCTTCTTCTACACTAATAACCATTTTGTCTAAGACCTTTGCGCTCTTAAGCAGAACTTGTAATAACATGAGCATAGGTTCACTAACAAATCCTTGAAAGCCAATGATCTTTACAGTCTTCAGATGAAATAAGACTAAATCCAAATCACCATTTTGTAAGAATGCTGCAACTTGATCTTGAGTGACGTAAATCTAAAGAAGAGAATGGCAATAAGTTAGACTGAAACTGATTGCAAAATCAAATTAATTTTGTTTTTATTGACATAATAGCACATGGGTACCATGATTAAGTTATACCCATTGAGAATAAATTGAAACATACAAATTAAGAATTGAAATATTATATATCAATGGAACAACTGCACAATCAAAGTCATTTTTACGAAGTGACACTCTCATGCTATCACCTTCACTCTCAGTTGAACTTGTGACATAATGCTTAGTTCTTCAATGGAAACACCAAGTTGATAGCAACTTCTATCAATGTCCCAATAATGTAAATTGGAACTAGTACGCACTAAGTTTTACGCCATCGAATATATAGTCAATGGGACACATTGACAGATATGTGACACAAATTATGGAAATATTTTACTGAAGAGTATACCTCGTCATCAGAGACACAGCTTCCTCTTATGACCAATGTGTTGAGGTTTGGAGAAGATTTCAAAAAGCCTAGAATGCCTGGAATGCTTCCTCTATTACTACACGGAGTCAGTGTCAAGCACAATAAAGATGGTGCAAGTTTCCAGCCCTTCATCTCCAACAATGAGAAGATCTTGTACATATGTTGCACAAATGAAAATATAAAAGTAAGTGGAAAATGCCTTACAATGAAGCAAAACTTAAATGAATGATTAAAAGAAGTCTTAATTTGGCATTTAACAAAAGTGGTTAGAACAAGAATGTGAAGCTCACACCTCGATGCAACAAGGTCTCAATTCAAGCTCCTTAAGAGACTGAAGGCTTTCAAGAAGTTGCTTTATATAATTGGTGATATCTGGGGTCATATGTGTTTCCCAATCCTCATCCACATAGAAGAGAAACGAAGCTCGAACAACAGACGAGAGATTTCTAATCTTAAACATTATTTCTTGAAAATTACGTGAAATCGTCAAATCACGTAAATAAGGTGCTGAAATTTCCAGAAAATATTTGGCTTCTTCGTCGTTGTCGTTGTCGTTGTCAATAAAGCCCCCGCCTTTTATCGTAAGTGTAGTAAGATTCGGAGAGCGAATGTTCAAACAGTTTAATCCGAAACATCCTTCTAAATGCAGGACTTCCAAAACAGGACAACCCGATAATATTTTTTCCATTACACAATTCAACATTTCTACATAAAAAATGGATAAGCTTTTCAAAGAAGTCCAGTCAATGGCTCCTCGGGGAGATATAACACAACAGCCTACGTTCAAACTTTTCAAGGATGAATATGAATACAGAATCTGAGGCAGCACGTACATATCATCATCACATATACACTTTAATTTAATATCTTTCACCTTATTTTTAACAGCAAAGTGAACCCAGAAATTAACATTGGAAGCATAACATTTCTCATACCACAAACTAACAGCAAACTTGTTCAAATGAAGTCCGCCGCACATAGCAAGCATCCTCCCAACCCAATCCACGAAATTGCGGGTTATGGCAGTGCTACGACCGACATCGCGCAAATCAACCTCCGAAATACCAGTCCACATAAACTGCCATCTTTTAGACAACAAACAAGTCCGCACAACTTCTTTTGTGCTTAGGAAAGATAAAATGTGAAGGAGCAGGGAATCTGGCAGTGCACTGATTATATCCTCTGCTTCTAATTCATCTGGAAATTCTTGTGTTGTCTTCTTCACTTTTGTTCTTCTAAATACATTTCCGCTCTCTCTTGCCATGATTCTTTCTTTTATCTGCAAAAGGAATCCACCACTTTATCAACAACTATCAAAACCCTAGAGAAAAAATTCCCAAAATTTGACGAAAAGATTCTATGTGGGATAAACCGAAAAGACTGAAAATTGAGTGCGAAGAGAGAAGTGATTTTAACCTGTGAAAAGGAAAAGCCAGAGCGGAGGTAATATGCAAATGACTCAAAAAAAAAAAAAAAGGTTAAAAACTTATGTTTGTAATGCTGGATTTTATTTAAAATAGTCGGATTTTGTGAAAATTTAGCATTGCTTTTGACGACGAGAAATTTGTTTTTTATACCATGGCATTGGTTTTGACTACGGGAAATTTGTTTTTTATACCACGGGATAGGTAACATTGAATGTAACTTTGGTGTCATTAAGGCACAAAAATATAAATTTGATATCACACTTTAAGTTTTTATTTTCATTGCAACTTTCATATCAAGTCTTATTTTTCTCTGGGGTTAATGGCAATTTAACCCCTGTGATATTCATAATATTCAATTTACCTCCCTAAAAGAACTTACCCCCTATGAAAATGTTTTGACTCTTAATGAAGTTTTTATGAATTGCTTAGCTTATGTTCATGAAACAATTCCTCGAAAATATTTTGGCTCTTGGTGAAGTTCTTATTGTTATTGGATAGGAAAATGTGTATTGGTGTAAGACATTTTATCTTTCGTCCTAATGGTAGATGAAGTTATTATCTTATGTGCATATCAAGTTGATATTATCTTAGTGTCTTGGGAAAGTTGTGTAGTGGTTACATGTCTCTTTAATATTCTAATATATAAATATATATATATTGGTGTAATTATCAAAAAGTATAGGTATTGATATGTATTGTGTTTCTCGCGTATTAGAGTTTAGAGATCTATGTTCTTTTTCCCTTCATTTGAAATTGCTAATGTATTGGGTAAATGTGTGATTTTTAGAAGTTAAATGTATTGAGCTTATTTTCATTTTAAGATGACACTATATATAACCTCATTGGAATGCCCTAATTGGAAGATGCTTGGATGAAAATGCAAAAAAAAAAAATCAAAATAAGATCCCTGATCAAACTTTTGAACATTTTTCACTTTGTCACCCAACATTTGAATATTTTTCCATTTTCTGGGCCATATTCCAAAAAAATAGGATTATCACTCCACATAGCACAAGTGCATTGGTGGGCTGCACCATGTGCACTTAATGATGTGGTGCAGCGGTTGCACTACATAATTTCTAATTTGTTTGGTGTTTGGGAGAGTAGTGGGAGTTTGTGAATTACTAATCTCGATTTGCGTAATGTAATCAAAATAGAGTTTGTATATTTTTTTGTAAGATATAAGAATTTTTTTGTTTGTTTGGCTTTTGGAAAAGTAGTTTGAGAAAATTGAGAGATGATAAATTTATTTATGAAAGTAGAAAACATGTTTATTTCGCTTTTGCAGACACAAAATAATTTTGGGAATACCCTAACAAACATGCCCCTTAATTATTTTAGAGGTTCTCATAATAGTTTAAATTTATTTTTAATGCTAGATTTTCTTTAAAAAATATTTGAACTTCGGATTCAATTTGTAAAATTTTGGTATTGCTATGTCAAAGATGACAATAACAAAGACATTTATTGTACATTACATTTTGAATTCGATTTTTCAATTTTTGTTTGATTTTACTTAATATCAAAACTTATTTTCTATTTTTAACATTTGACAAGATCAATTGTTATGATTTTATTTTATTTTTTAAATTTACCATCAATTGTATACTTTTCAAAATTCTCACATATAAACAATTTCATTAACTTAGCACAAGTGTTCAAACTTTTTCACAATTGACTAACATACAAAACATTAACTCTAGACACATTTAACCACTTTAAATTATTCAACAAATTATGTAAGAAAACTGTTAATTTAATATAAATGTAACAAGATTAATTTATGTTGTGAGGTGAAAGCATCAAGACTGGAATATTTACTCACGTCTTATTAAACAATGAAAAAATATTACTATTAATTTTAATTACAGAAATAAAAAAAAAAATATATATATATATAGATTCATATACTATATGTTATTTTTATTTAATATCGGAGATGATCATTTGACAATCTTATCGACATAAATTCATATTCACTTCACGTATCTTGAATTATTAATCAGAGAAAACCATGGTAATCCAAACCAAATTCCATCCGGATCCTCCAAATTGGCAGGCCTACATGGGGGCGAACCAAACCGCTCCTTACATATAGGGTTGTCAATGGGATCGGATTCGGGACGAATCAGGCTCGACCGGATCCGGATCCATTTATGTCGGATCCAAATATCACTCGGATCTATATTTCTCAAGTCCATCGGATCCCGGTTGAAATCGATCGGATATCGAATTTTTTTCGTATTCAATAAAATCTTCATATTCAAAATTTACATCTATATTCTGTCATACGATTTTATTTAATTCAGTTCACATGTTCAAACTTTCTTAACTATTATTCATATTTTTAGATGAAAATATGCATTAAAATGTAATTATGAATAAATTATTAACTTTTATTATCTTAACCTAATGGTAAAATATTATTTAATGTTACTTATTTTAATAAAACATTACGTATATATAATTCTTTATTAATTATCGGATACGAATCAACCTAAATTCATATTTACTACATGTATTTCGAATTTCGAATCTTTATAATCGGATCAGATCTATCAAATCTCGAATTAGATCAAAATTCTAATAAATCAGGTCGGACTCGGATCGTATTCGGATTAAATCCGCCCCATTGACAGCCCTACTTCCATAGTTACAAGTAATATCAACGGCCCAGTACTCGTTACCGGCCCAACCCACTTGATTTATAATCACAGCCTCACTAAATTCTTAGAGCTCTCAACCAAGCCGCAAACCTTATTCTTCACACACTCTCCACCGTCGCCGCCGCTGACGCTCCACTACTTCCTCTGTCTCCACCGCTCCGGCAACGAACAGGTCATTAATATCACTATCACTAGCTTCACACTTTTTACTTTTATTGAAAACTTGCCTGTTTCTCTTGAAATGTCTTTGCTGGAAGTAATTACAAAAGCTTCATCCAATTTCCCAACCCCACCCGAGAAAGAGTCCACTTACCCGATTGTGTTCAACCCGGACCCTATTTTCCTTAGGCTAAAATCCGAAAGCCATGACCGGAAAGATGAAAACCCAGTAAAGAAGGTTACCGGTTGGGAAATATCACAAACAGATAGCGACCTTATCGAATTAGGTGAAAAACTCTTCAAGAGTCTTAAAAGGAAGCTAAAAAACTCCAACACCTTTGGTAGAGATGATTTCCTGACAATTCTTACTTCCCATTTGGAGAAAATTGGAAATAAACGTGGAATTTCAATTGGAGTTGATATGTTGGAGGAAGGGTATGCTTGTAAGTTGGTCGAGAAATTTGGGTCTTCAATGTGTAGGGATGTAAAAGAGTTGGTTTTGGATGGTTGCATCAGTTTGGAGGTTTGGGATGTTTTGGAGAGTTTGATAAGTAATGGGATTGTCGAACACTCCTGTATATCGAACTTGATTTACAATTTGATTGAAAAATGCAAGTCGGATTTGATTGTTTTGTGTGTGAAGAAGTTATTTGATTTGCAGACTTATGATTTAATGTGCATTTTGAAGTATTTATTGGTGCTACCTAATGATGGGTACAAGAGTCTTGTTAGTGTAAGGAAGTATTGGGAGAGCCAAGCATTGTTAGCAATCGAAAAGGTGAGTAATAAAGGACTTAGTGGGAAAGAAAAGATCTTCGCAAAGGATGCCTCGATTTTGCTAATGTTGGCTCATGATGGATTTTCAGTGTCGGAATTGTGCTTGCATTATTTGCTTGCTTCGAAAAATCTTGATGAGGTGATTTTTTCTGCTTGTGTTGGTAAGTTGAACGGTGAGGAGATAAAGGCTCTGATCCAATACTTGGGTAAGTGGCTGAGGAAATACGAGAGGTTTCCTCAAGTGGGACCTTGTCCTAAGGCATCTTCTGCATTGGGTTTAGAAGTTTGCGATTGGATTCCGACCCTCGAAAATGTAGTGAAATGTCTTGGCTTGGTTGTGGATGAGCATTTCTCCTCTTTGGTTTTGCATTCTGAGTTTCATGAGGAGTTGAAGTCTTTGGAGGGAGTTGTTAACTCATTAGCTGCTGAAGCAAGGCTTTGTGGAACATTGACGAATTTGACCGAAAGATTGAGAAGCGAACTCAATGGTATGTATTGAATTGAATATTGCAAAAAGCTATGTTTCTTGATTATGGTATTTATTTTTAAATGAAATTGTTATATATGATAAATATTGTTATTGTAGTTATGGAAGAAAGGTGGATACTCTCGTAGAAGAAGAGCCAGTTTTGATAACACAGATAGAAAAGTGGCAACTGTTCTTGACTCCCTAAACCTAGTAATTTGCAGTTTATGTTACCAAGTTCATTGGATTTTTGCATCCTTTTAAAGAAACCGTTGTATTTCAAATTATTTTGGGCTTGTTAATGATTTTGTTCTTGAATTAAATGGTGCAGATTATTCTGCATGTTTGTTCCATGGATTGAGTGCTTTTGTGGTGTTAGAATAATTATAAACTAGAATATTTATAATTTTGGATGGTGATTTTTCTATTTTATAATCCCAAATTTTTCACCCTGCCTTAGAACACAGAAGAAAAGAACGTGTACAACTTATCCTTTAATTTGCACATTCCAATTCATCACCAACACACACGTACATGCACATGAATTTGCATGTAACAATCTCACAAAACTAAAAGCCTATGATTAGTACAATATACACATTTTACTCACATATCCACTTTTGATAAACTCACTATGCACATAAAAAGAAAACAGGGTGGAGGAGAGTTGTTTGGCAATTTGGCAATCACCAAATGAACTATTGATATTTGGCAATCACCCTCAAAACCCTTTTGTTTTTTTGGCAATCATACCCCTTCCCTTCTGTTAATCAACTGTCCGCTACACCGAGAAAAAAATAATTAAATGTTTTACCCTCCCCTAATGGCTAAGTTGAATTGGTTCTAATTAAGAATATGAGATTTGGAATATTAGAAATTGCGGTATCTATAATACAATTTTGCCTTAAAAAAATCAACACAGAACTGAAGCCTACAATTTTGCCTGAAAAGATCAACACAAAACTGAAACGTGTTCCTTTCATAGTTCTAACTAAAAAACTCAGGATAATGGTGTTGAAAAGTATATGAATGAAAACTGTAACAAGAGCATCAAAATAGAATCAAAATATATTTTTAGGATATAAAGTCTTATGGTTGGTTAAAAAACATAAAATTCACTCGTATTTTGGAAAACTTGCACATAATTCCCTACATAAATTTTATTGCATCAAGTTCCCTTGTGTTCTACTCCCTTGCACCGATAATTAGCTAACATCATTAATATTATTTTGAAATTTCTTTTTTACGCTTGATATATAAACAAACTAATCAAGGCGTAAAAAACATAAAGTTCACCCGTGTTTTGAGAAACCCACACAAAAATCCTTGTATTAGTTTTATTGCATAAGATCCCTTGTGTTTTACAAAATGTTGCGGAATGCGGATCCTCTTTTCCATCCAAAACGGAAGAAAGTGGATGGATGTATCTCCCACGTGCATATGATGCAACTAATATTAAAATTGATCTTAATTATTTCACGAAAAAAGGGATTTCATGGAATATTTTATGAAGTAAAACACAAGAGAATTTTATGCAATAAAATTAATACAGGTGTTTTGTGCAGATTTTTCAAAATACAGTTGGATTTTAGATTTTTACGCGTTGCTTAATTAGTCTATATATCAAGGATAAAAGAGGACTTTCAAAATAGTATTAACATAATTAGTTAATTAATGGTGCATAGGAGAGTGTGCAACATTTTGTAAAACACAATGATATTTTATGCAATAAAACTAATATCGGGGGATTCTGTACAAGTTTTCTCAAAACACGAGCGAATTTTATGCTTTTTATCCACCAAAAAGGTTTATATCCAAATGCCAAGGTATATTTTTATTTATTTTTATTTTCCAAGGGTTTTTTTACCCTTTCGAGGCTCGTCAGACATATTAAGTGGAAACCTCTCCCAACAGGGATTCGAACCTGAGTTCACTGCTTTGTAGTGATTAATCCCTTCCACTAGACCAAACACCTGTTGGTGGTATATTTTAATTCTATTTTCATGACCAAGTTATAATTTTCATACATAACCTTTTCAACATAATTGTCTGAATTTTTTGAATTAGAATTATGGAAGGAACAAGCTTCGATTTTGTGCACAATATATAAAGCTCCAAAATTTATATTATGAATTACAACCAAGTCAACTAGCCATTAGGGGAGAGTAATTTGGACATTAAGTTATTTTTTCACGGTGGAATGGACATCTAAGGGGTAGTTTGGCCCTACGATTCAACAGTAAAAAACGACGATTCGACGATCATCGCAATTTAACCAACTGTTTGACATCACGTTAGACACTTTGCGTTGCGGCACATATCGTGAAATTCTCACGATCCCATAAGCAGCCCTGGGTAGCTTTTCTTCCACCGCCACTTGTAATTTTACATGTTTTCCATTTTTACCCATTATGCAAAATATTGTCTTGTGCCACTCAAGTAAAAATATTTACCCAAAGAAAAAAGGAAAGTAGTTAAAATTTAAAGGGTCCACCATTTTGATTTTTAAGATGCACCCTGTTGTTTTTATATTGTTTATTTCTATATTGTTTTCTAGAATGTAAAAAGAAAAAAAAAATGTAATTAGAAATTTACCTGAAACTTTTTTAAATGGTTGATAGATTTTTTTTTCCAAAATTTTAGTACTATTTTATGTTAGTTACATATATTTTTTGATATAAAAATTGAAGTATTATTACAATAACCTTATGCGTGCAAGTTAGGGTATATTTGTAAATTTCAGTAAAAAAATAATTTTAAGAAATTCATTTTGTAAAGTGGCATCCAAACGTTCAAGCAATTCTTTTAAAAGCAATTATCACAAAAGCAATTATTCAGCTAGGCCAAACTGACTCTAATTTAATGAAGACATGCATGTGACTGCCAAAAAACAAAAAGTTTTGGGGATAACTATAAATAACAATAATTCAAAGGGTGTAAGTGCATGTAACCCAATTTTAGGTTGTATTTACTAAGTTGGGTCACGGTTAGGCTTCATTTTTACTAGACCAAAAACATTGTTAGGGATGATTTTTATTTAATTTATTAACTGATATCAGCCTAAATTCAATTTGATTAATACAATCTAAATTTAATGTCTAAGCAAGTAAGATTATTATTAACTTAAGAATCAAATGGAATGATTGTCCCATAGTTATGGTCTTTGTCCTAGTTAAGAAACTAATATAACAAAGAGTAACTATTTAGGTTAGATTAAGACTAATTGGACTATGGTTTATAATATTTTCATAGGGTCAGTAATTATAGATGATCAAAACTAGACAACCGATGGAAAATAAAACGGTAGACCAAATTTCAAGGTTAAGCCACTAGCTTGAACAATTACTGATTTGATAAAATATTTGTTGTACGTAGATACCAGTTAGTGGCCAGAACCCAACTGTGTGGCAAGATTGAGACTTGGAATAATTTGGAGTAAGGTGAAGGATTCGAACGACAACCTTGTTTACCATATCTAGCCTGACAAAAGTGAGTGTGTCAATAATAAAACGTTTTAAAAACCAAACAAATTCCAAAAAGAAACGTTTGATTTAATCAATGAAGAAAATCATATCAAACACATGTGTTACGTGTACCTGTTATGTTTAGATTGTTAGCCTATAACTGTTTGCAATGCTCGCAATACATGATACATATTAATGTTAGAACTGATAACCTATACATGTATGTGATGTTCGAAGTATGTGACAGTTGTTGGATTGCCTAGGTGCAATATTTAATCTAATCTCGTAATGATTGATGGTACCTAGGTGTAGTATTTTATCTCATCTTCTGCACTAAAGTGTGTGATTGATTGAATGTGCGTGATTGTTTGAGCGTTCTAGGGGTGGGCATTCGGGATCGGGTTTTAGGAACCCGTCCCATCCCGGTCGGGATTTTGTATTTTGGGACGAGAATTATGGTGGATTTTTGGGTTTTGGGAAACCCGAAAACCCGATAAACTAAATCGGGACGGGATTCTGGTATTGTCCCACACCTGATTGGGAAAACCGAATCCTGAATTCCTTGTTATATAAAATAAATTAACCCTGTCAAGCAATCTCTTACTCACAAACCCTTAACAATTCATGACCATAAAGAAAAATATAAGGTCAAGAAGGCAGTTTTTAGTCTTCATACATATCTCCACTTATTTCTTCACTATATGCTTGTTTTTTTTATTTGTTTATTCTTAATTTACAAGGATTTAATTTTTTGTCACGGATATGAAGGAGCAAAATAAAATAAAAAGTGTGTTACTTTTACCATATAGGAGTTTAAAATTACTATTTTCGGGAAACTCGAATCCAGATCCCGAAAACTCGATATTTATTGGGAACCCGAAATACTCGGACTAAGTCAATTCAAACGGGATTCGGGTAGTGAAAACCAAAATCCGAATCCCAAAAATCCCGTCCCGAATTACCCGAAAACCCATCCCGATCCCACCCCTAGAGTGTTCATTAGCTCTTGCTTGATTATCTTATGGGCAAACTAGTTATTTGAGTCTACAGAGTTGCACCTGGAATCTGCCATTGACCCAAATCACAAAATTTTATCCATTTGAAGTAGCGCGAAAAACAACTGTCTAACTTAACGTGAATTACCATAAAATTCACAATGATATCTACGTAAATTTAAAGAATCATAAACCACAACTTTCATTCACAACTATGAAATCTTGCTTCCCGATCCGTATTTAATAACAAAATGTAAGATGCTCATTTCTTCATTTCAAAAATAGAATTAAATGATACATTTATTCAGTGATTCTTTAGGTGATAAAATGAACAAGTGTATTCACCTATGAAGTGCATTTGCACCTATAAATACCGCACTTTATACATGTCTGAACCATCAACTTTGATAACAATCTCTTCTTCTCCCTTAATTCCCCTCCACCTTCCTTTTTTTTTTACGATGAATGCAGGCCAGAATGACCCACCTGAAAGGAATCATTTCCAAAACAATCCTTTCCAAAACAAATCTGCGAGAAAAGGGAAAGGGCGACAAAAAATAAAGATAGAAAAAATAGAAAACGAGAATAACCTTCAGGTTACGTTCTCTAAAAGGCGCGCTGGTTTATTCAAAAAAGCCAGCGAACTAGCCACACTCACTGGTGCTAAACTTCTTGTTCTTGTCTTTTCCCCTAGTGGGAAAGCACATTCATTTGCCCACCCTGATATGGAAACCATTTCTAACAACTATCTTGCCGGAAATCAAAACCCAAACCAACAAAGTACTGAAACAGACCTCTACATCATTACTCAAAGAAACAATAATATAACTCAAAAAAACCAAGAGCTAGTTCAAATGGAAAACCTGTTAGAACTCGAGAGAAAGAAATCCAAAGAACTTGAAATAGATATCCTTGAAACTCTAAAACAAGGTCATTGGAGTTGCCCTCGCATACTTGCGCTAAGCGAAAAAGACGTAGCTGATTTGGCAGAGAAGTTTGGTAATTTCAAAGTAGTTATGGATGATCTACTAGATAATCGTCGTCCAAGTATGGTGAATCCGAATACGAACATGTATCCGGATCCAAATATATACCAGAATCTATATGCTCCTGATCAGATGAATCATGTTTCGGGTATTGGGACCGATGGGATCAATTTCCCTTGCCCAAACCAAACTAGAACCAATTATTTTGGTTTAACAAGTCATAGCTATGATATGCCAGGGCCAAGTGATTTGTCATATTATGGCAATCAAGAAGGGTCCATATTTTTCAGTGGACTCGATACGTCTTTTCACTTCGACAACATGACTAGTAACTTGAACGGGTCAAATTTAATGGACATTCCAGGGCCGAATGGGACTAATAATCTCTTAGACATACCAGGGCCGAGTGGGATCAATAATCTCATTGACATACCACCAGGATCGAGTGGAACCAATCTCATGGATCCTATATATGATCCCATGTGGGAACAAATTTCTACTTTCACTTTTACTCCTGCAAGTCGTAGTAGCTCATCTACTATAACTATCCCAGGCAATCCCAACATTGGCAATGCACCTCCATATGTTTTGCAACCTGGAAATTCTATGGTGCCGCTAATGCAGGACAATTTAGAGAACATGTTTCAGGGGATGTTCAACAACAACTACAATGGTGATGGAAATTCTATGGTGCTAAATCAGGGAAATGTTCATAACATGTTCCAGAGTACGTTCAACAACATCAACAGTTCAAATTATTATACAGTGCCAAATCAGGGAAATGTTCAAAACATGTTTCAGGGGACGTTCAACAACAACAATACTGGAATTTATACAACACCAAATCTTCAGGGAAATGTTCAAAACATGTTTCAGGGGACGTTCAACAACAATAATACTGGAATTTATACAACACCAAATCTTCAGGGAAATGTTCAAAACATGTTTCAGGGGACGTTCAATAACAGTAACAATGAAAATGGAAATTCTACGGTGCCATATCAGGGAAATGTTCAGAACATGTTCCAAGGGTTAAACAATAACAACAATGACTCTGGAAATTCTACGACACCAGGGCAAAACAATGATATATAGAACATGATTCAAGAGTTCAATAGCAGGAATGGCCATGGAAATTGAGTTTTAAGGGTCTTTGTTTGAACATATATTTTTATTATCAAAAAACCCTTGTTATTTTCTATTAGTAAAAAAACCCTTCCGAAGCTGAAATACAATATATTTTATGTGTCTGATCGTGTTTTGGAGCTAAATACAATATATTTTATGTGTGTCTGATCGTGTTTTGGAGCTAAATACAATATATTTTAAGTGTCTGATCGTGACTCGAATGGAATAAACCATGTTTAAGGCGTGAATATCCTTGTGATTCTATGTATCTTCTTCAATATATAGAAATCCGAATGATAAGTACTATTTTTGTTTTCGATATTTTTAGTGAATTCGAGATGGGTTCATGTTGGAAAAAAGGGATTTGTAGAAGCTCCAACAACTCCATTTTTTGTAGATGGTGTGGAAGCCGGATTGCAGATTGGCTATGGGTCTCTTACCTTTCTGAAGGTGCATGATGTTGGTCATATGGTTCTGATGGATTAACTGAAAGCTTCATTAGTAAAGAGGAGATGGATGCAATGCAAAGCAAAGGACCTTTAACATGAAGACTATTTTTGCAAATTCAATTTTGCATAAGGCCATCTGGCCAAAATTCTCTACTCTAATAGTTCGATGAGGCGAATGTTATAGAGTCATTTGCAATATTGGCCTTATGGATTTTTTAATTTAAAAAAAATAGCTTTATGAATGTTGAATTTGCAAAACTAGCCTCCATTTAATTAACCTATTAGTTAGTGTTTTAATCAAATGGAAAATTGGGAAAAAAAAAAACCCAATAAAATTGATAAAATCAAAATCAAACCCTATCCCATTAAATTTAAAATTCAAAATTAAACCCCATAAAATTTAGAAATTATAAAATCAAACCCCACTAATTATAACCCAAATAAATTCAAAAATACAAAATAAACCCTCACTAATCAAACCCCATTAAATTTAAAATCTCAAAATCAAACCCAATAAATTCAAATACATAAACTAAAATCCCACTAAATTCAAACACTCAAAATCAAACCCCAATAAATTCAAAAACATAAAATAAAACTCACTAATCTTTTACTAAATACTAAAACTCAAAAATAAAACCTTACTAAATACCAAAACTCAAAAATCAAACTCACTCTTTCATTCTAACAAAATAAACTTTTTCTCCCTAACAAAAACTCTTCCAAATTAACTTCAAAGAAATCCTAGAGGAAGTATATCAACATTTACGGTTAGTATTCGATCTTCTATTGCATTTTGATTGAAAAATAAGGACAAAAAATTAAGTTTTAGGCTATTTCATTTTTATATTTTTTTTCTTGTTTTGGTCTCCTAACTCCCGGAGACCAAAACAGTAAAAAAAAAATTCAAAAGTAGCTATTTTATGTGTTAATTTGAGTTGTTTATTCGTAGATATGGATGGTAAAACTGTTGTTTATGTTCGATACATTGGTGAGTGGAAGTAACAACGATACCCCGCGAGCACACAATAGCAGCCTGTATGGACATGATCGGATGTCGGCGTGTATGCATATCAACTTTGTTCACCGTACTTCTCCAATCCATACATAATTCATGCGTTCATTGAAGTCATCATACTCGTTCTATCCAAAGATCCCCGACGATGTGACGACAAGATAAGTATTACCTCCAGATGTGAACATGACTCCAGGAAGACCAAAAATATCTCGTATTCCTTCTCAAGAAGCAACGTCGAATAGAAAATACAAATGTTTGATTTGCGCCAGTACGGATCACAACAAAAAAACTTGTCCTAGATGCGATGAATCGTAGAAATATTAGGTTATTATTTGGACAGTGATTATTGTAATATTCTAACCATATTTATTTCAATATTATGTTGGAGGATTTATTTGTTATATATGTCCCATCCTACAAGATTGTCATAAAAAGACATTAAATTACAAGTTTTTTTTTTAAAAAAAAAGTTTCTGAAATTGTCACCGGAGACACGACCGTTGGCCCCTGGCATGGTCTCCGCGTGTGTCTTTGGATGTCTCCGGGGATCCGTCGACACTTCCAGAAAAAAAAATTCTTTTTTTAAAAAAAAAAAAAAAAAAACTTGTAATTTAATGTCTTTTATGACAAATTTGTAGGATGTTTACTATAAAATAAATTGACCAAATTTCAACATAATTCTCCTAATTATGATTTACGGAGGAGTTAGTGGTCATATACGTGTTCGTTTTTCGTTTGGATCCTAAATTGACCAAATTTCAATATAATTCCCCTAATTTTGATTTACAAAGGAGTTAGTGGTCCTATAAGTTTTAATCTTCCGTTTGGATCTTAAATTGACCAAATTTCAATATAATTCCCCTAATTTTGATTTACAGAGGAGTTAGTGGTCCTATACTTGTTAGTCTTCCGTTTGGATCATAACTCCCCTAATTTTGATTTACGAAGGAGTTAGTGGTCCTATATGTGTTAGTTTTCCTTTTGGATCCTAAATTGACCAAATTTCAACAAATTTTTCCCAATTTTGATTTACGGAGAAGTTAGTGGTCCTATACGTTAGTCTTCTGTTTGGATCCTAAATTGACTGAATTTTAACAAATTTCCCCAATTTTAATTTACGGATGAGTTAGTGGTCCTATACGTGTTAGTATTCCGTTTGGATCCTAAATTGACTAAATTTCAACATAATTCTCCTAATTTTGATTTACGGAGGAGTTAGTGGTCCTTTACGTGTTAGTCTGCCGTATGGATCCTAAATTGACAAAATTTCAACAAATATCCTCAAATTTTGATTTACGGAGGAGTTAGTGGTTCTATAAGTGTTAGTCTTCCGTTTGGATCCTAAATTGATCAAATTTCAACATAATTCCCGTAATTTTGATTTGCGGAGGAGTTAGCTGTCCTATACGTGTTAATCTTCCGTTTGGTTCCTAAATTGACCAAAACTCAACAAAATTCAACCATAAACTCTTAACCATTTTCACCGATTTTGTTTGATCTTGAGCTATTTTAACCATTTTTCACCGATTTAACCATTTTCCATTGCTTTACCATTTTTTTTGAAGGTTTTGATTGATTTTGAACTATTTTTGCCCTATTTAACCATTTTCACCGGCTTAAAATCGATTTTGAGCTATTTTTGTTCTATTTAACTATTTTCACCGGTTTAACCATTTTTCACCTATTTAAATTGGTTTTGCCATATTTAACTATTTTCACCGGTTTAACCATTGTTTCACCTGTTTAAATCGATTTTGCCCTATTTTACTATTTTCATCTATTTTGATCAATACAAATATGATAACACAATTGAAATCTGAATAAGATACGAATAATAATTTTACAAAACTAATAGTATGAGTGTTATAAATTTTTCAAAATCAATAATCATAATCAGCATATAAATCAAGATATAATGTAGCTCGTGACGCGCTTAGGCCCCCTTTTGTTTTTGTGTTGGAGTTCGTTCGAAAAAAGATCTCATACGATTTTTCGCTACTTGCTCGGGGACTTCCAGATTAACACCTTGCTTGGGGACTTCTAGATCAACACCTTGCCAAAGAAAACATTAAATTACAATTTATTTTTCTGAAATTATCGCTGGGTCCGGGACCCGGCGACTTGCCATGCCAGAGCAACCTAGCATGGTTTCCGTGGTCCAGGGGATCGGGAGACCAAGCACCCTAGCACAGACATCCTTGCCAGGGTGCCCAGTCTCTCGGTCCCCTGGAACACGAAGACCGTGCCTGAGTACCTGGCACGATCTTCGTGGTCTAGGGACCGGGAGAACAAGCACCTTGGCACGGACATGACCGAGCCGAAGTCCGTGCCAGGGTGCAGAGTCTCCCGGTCCCCTAGATCACATATACCATGCCAGGGTGCCCTGGCACGGCCGAGTCGTCGGGTCCCCGGAGGCGGCTGGAGACCCAACGACTCGACAGTGCCAGGGCACCCTGGCACGGTCTCCATGGTCCAGCGGATCTGGAGACCAAGCACCATGGCACAAACATGGTCGAGCCAGGGTGCCCAGTCTTCCGGGCCCTTGGACCATGGAGATCGTGCCAGGGTGCCCTGTACGACCGAGTCACTGGGTCTCTGGGCTCCCGGAGACAAAGTGGTCGATGGGTCTCCGAGGTCCCGGCGACGAGGGCATAACTTAAGAAAAAAATTGAAAAAACTCACCAATTCGGTATTTTCTCGTGTGTTTGATGCTTCCGGCACGTCGTTCATTATGTCCATAGTAAGATTTTCATATTCCATTGATTGAATGAGTTGTGAAATTAGGAAATGAGATTGAAGGGATTGAAGAGTTTGAGAGAAAAAAAAAATTAGAGAGATACAATTTGTAATTGAAATGGGTTTAAAATGAATTTGTGAAAGATTGTGGGTGTGTTTTATTTTGAGTTAATTAATTAAATTGTTTTAAGTGTATTTAATTAGTATTAAATATGTTTAATTAATTTTAGTTGAGTTTAAAATTAATAAAAAAAAAAGAAAAAGAAAAAAGAGAAGGCGATTTTTGCAATTTTATCTTTTGAAAAGGCCATCTGGCCAAATAACTCAATGTTATAAGTGGAATTTGGACCATTGAATTCATCATGTCAATAATTTTCCTTGACTTTGTGAAAAAATAAGAAAATTTTGTTATAATAATTTATGGGAGTATCTTGTTACATAAAATTTAAGAGCATAAATCATTACTTAATCCATTGTTAAAGAGGGTAAACTGTAATTTGTCTTTGCTTATTTATGATTACTTCTACATCTCTCAACATAAAGCTTCTTTCTCGAAGTCGAAATCCAATTTATGACTCAAGTAACGACAAAAAAGCAGTATCAGTCTCCTGACTTTTGTAAGGCTCATAAATGGGATACTTGTAGTTTTCTTAATCAATTTATATTATGATTTAAATTGGGCTAGCGATATTGCCAAAGCAACAAATGTTGCTGCCGGAACAAAATTTTAAAAATTTCTACTTTACCCTTGATGGTCAAAATATATTAATTACATAGTCAATTAATATTGAAAGTTCTCTTTCTATGTAGTAATGTAAATATGATATTTTCTTTATTTACCTTTTCCATATTTACCTTAATCATATAATTATGAAATTAATTTTATTTTACCCCTTAATTTATTTTCTCTCGTGTTTAACAACCAATGAGCAGAAAGCGAAGAAAAGGAAAAGTTATGCACACAACACACTCATGTCACTTCTTCATAAATATATATATGCAAGTTTGTCTTTATTTCATAAATTTAACAAAATAAATTGCATTTTGTATAT
This sequence comes from Penstemon newberryi var. newberryi, assembly GCA_030819805.1. Lineage (NCBI taxonomy): Eukaryota > Viridiplantae > Streptophyta > Magnoliopsida > Lamiales > Plantaginaceae > Penstemon > Penstemon newberryi. The sequence continues at coordinate 73,478,572 of JAUALY010000001.1, read as the reverse complement.
GAAATATATTGATCTGGATATAACCAAGAGCATAAGATCAATGTGGGATTTTTCACGATTATGTTTATTCCATATAAATAAAATAATGTTGAAGGAGTATATTTTGACTCTGAAAATTTTATTTTATTTTATTTTATTTTTATTTGATGATTAATTTTTTTTATTTTAGTGCCATATCTAAATAATGAACCCGATTACTATAATATGAAAAAGAATATTTATGTCACAATTGCTCATTTCCAACTACAAATAATTAAACCCAATGAAAAATTAATATGTGACATTTTTTTTTGTTGTTGTTATAATTGGAGTCTATTTTCACATAATTTAGATTAGTAAAAGTAAGAAAGAATATTATAACTGCAATTAAGTGAAGAAAAAAAATCAAATTCTTAGGTACAATACGTATGGTAAATTGGTAGGTATTAAAAAAGTAATTAAAAAAATAAGTCTATTTATGAAGAAAGAGAAGAACATGTGTCATTAATTAATGACTATTCAATTAATATGTTTTGAGCATTGGGGGCATGTTAGGAATTTTTTAAAAATTGCTTTGGCAGCAACCTTTCCCGTTATGGCAATATCAGTAGCTTTTAAATTATTTTTTAGTTCTTTTATCTGCAATTTTAGTTCTAAATTCGCCGAAATTAAACTGAGTGACCTGAAATTGCCATGATTTTGGGGGAAGGAGGAAATGGAAGGGAACTTTAATCTTTTTGTTCTAATATCAGTATGTCGAAAAAGAAATGGAGGGAAATAGAGTGTTATTTTCCGTACGATTTAAGTTGATTAGACAAGGTGACATGTTGAGTTACCACCACGTGGCAACCAGTGGAACAAAATTCCCATTTTGTTTGCTTGCATAACAATTTTTAGGCATTGATTTTAATTCCGACGAGGTTATGACTAAAATTACAGGTAGGAGGACCAAAATTGTTGAAACTTAAAAAATAAAAGATATAAATTGTTTCTCGTAACTACATGTATCGAATTTTTGCATACATGCATAAGTTAAATGACTAAAACTTTTTGCCCTCAATTAACGCAATCTTAGTTCACATCCTATTATAACTTGTTTAATTGTCATGAAAGTAAAGTAAGGGAATTAAAAACAATTTTTATTATCCCACTTGTAGTTTAGATAGTAGGAATTGAAATTATTATTTTCCTTCAATTTTCATGCAGGAAAATTTTATGTATAAATTTTTTTCCCACCAATTTGATAGGAAATCCTAGAAAAATTTTAGAGTGAAATGTAAAATCAGCTATCAAGACTTCCCCTAAGTTATTTTTTATCAAAAAAACCTCTCAAGTCATAATGAGTGTTATACACCCACCAAAGAATACAAAAACATCCCTCTTAACTTAAAAAAAATATCAATGACCCCTTGTTAATTTTGAAAATTGGAAATGACCCTTTTTTCATTTAAAAAATTGACAAACCTCCATATAGTTTATGAAGGAATTTCAAATGGATTTTTTTTTCTTAATAAAAAAATACACAGGATTTTTTCTAAAAATAAAAAATAAATAGGGGGGGGGGGGGGGGGGGGTAATATTTTATCTCTATTTTCTTCCCGCAAGTATGTATAACTTAGTAATACAGATGAACTAAAAAATATCTTCAATTATTAAAATTGGTATAAATTTGGTGACTAAAAAATATTCAACCTCGTCAAATTAATTTATAATAAAGTTAATATAATAAAAAATGTGATTATTCATTCGATATTTTATAAAAAAAATTATAATTTATTTTAAGCTATTTCAATTTATTTATTTCATTATTATTCGTTCCTATTTGATTCCATAACTCAATTTATAGTTTATATTTTCTAGAGATTAATTGGATAGTTTTTACTTTACAATCATTTTTAGTGTATTTAACAATTTTTAAAATATTCATAATCAAACGAAAATGTTTTCCAAAATATAAATTTCCTAAACTTTTTTAATAATCAAATATCTGCAATAAAATAGTGTTCCAAAACTTTCTTTTCCTTTTCCTTTTTCCTTTTTCCTTTTTCTTTCTTGACAAACAAACTAAAAAGGTCGAGGGAGGGCATATTGGTAATCTCAAAATAGATTACCTTTCCCTATGTTCAGAATACAGTCAATTTCCGTCCTTACTGGCACACAAATAACGACAGCCTGTCCACAGCTGTAAACCATATCCCCCACGCTTAGGTTAGCAACCTAAAATGTCCCCCCTTTCCTCCGTACAACAATTATTTAATTTATTATTCAAAAAATAAAAATAAAAATAATTAAACAGAAACTGAGAAAAAGAAAAGAGGAAGATAGCAGTAACATAACAAACAAACAGTATGGTAGATAGATTATTGCGACGTTTTTAAGTGGGAGAGTGGTGAGGCGCACTGCGCATCTCTCACGTTGTTATCCTCCACTCCCTCAGCGTACGTTAGCTCCTCCTCCTTCACCCTGCGCCGCCTCACATAAAACCAAACAAAAACTCGAAACAGAAAAAACCTACCTAAAAATGGATCCATGTCCTTTTGTGCGGTTAACAGTAGGGAATCTAGCTCTAAAAACTCCGGTGGCGGCGAAGCCCTCTCGCTCCGCCGTGCACCCTTCTTCATCGCCGTGTTTTTGCAAAATCAAGCTAAAAAATTTCCCGCTCCAAAACGCCGTCGTTCCTTACATTCCGCCGGAAAACACTCAATTCCCCGACGCGAACTCGCACACCACCGCAGCCAGCTTCCACCTAAGCAAATCCGATCTCGAAAACCTAACCGGTAAGTCCTCCCTCTTCTCCGCCTCCAAAAATCCTCAACTCAAAATTTACGTCTACTCCGGCCGCCGCGGCGCCACCTGCGGCGTGAATGCTGGCAGTCTTTTGGGGAAGATATCCGTACAGCTGGATCTAACGGCGGCGGAGTCTAGGGCTGTGGTTTTTCACAACGGCTGGATTAATGTCGGTAAAGAGAAAAAATGTGTGGCCCAGTTTCACTTGAATGTGAAGGCAGAGCCCGACCCCAGGTTCGTTTTTCAGTTCGACGGCGAGCCCGAATGCAGCCCCCAGGTTTTTCAGATTCGAGGGAATATTCGCCAGCCCGTTTTCACCTGCAAATTCAGCTTTCGCACAGCCGACCGCAACCAACGCTCTAGGTACCATTTTATTACAATTATTGTTTTTATTGTTATTATTGTTAATGTTGTTATTAAATTGGTGTTGATTTTTGTCCATGAAAGGTCATTACCAACGGAACACAGCGGTGGTGGAAGAGCTTGGTTAAGTTCATTTGGTAGTGAAAGGGAAAGGCCCGGAAAGGAAAGAAAAGGATGGTCAGTAACAATTCACGATCTCTCTGGTTCACCAGTCGCAGTCGCTTCAATGGTAACCCCATTCGTAGCTTCACCCGGTTCTGATCGTGTTAGCCGGTCCAACCCCGGTTGCTGGCTAATTCTCCGCCCTGGAGACGGAACCTGGAAGCCCTGGGGTCGACTTGAGGCCTGGCGTGAACGAGGCCCATCAGACGGCCTTGGATACCGTTTCGAATTAATTCCCGGCATTGTTTTAGCTGAGTCCACACTAAGTTGTAACAAGGGTGGAAAATTTGTTATAGACTTGAAAAACAATAGCAATGGCAATGGCAATGGCAATGAGACGCCAAAAAGTGCGGGTTGTAGCCCGCGGGGTAGTGGGGATTTCGGGTACGGGTTGTGGCCTTACTGTATGTACAGAGGGTTCGTTATGTCTGCGAGTGTGGAAGGTGAAGGGAGGAGAAGTGGGAAGGTAATGCCGGTGGTGGAGGTGAGCGTGCAGCACGTGAATTGCACGGAGGATGCCGCGGTTTTTGTGGCGTTGTCGGCGGCTTTGGATTTGAGTATGGATGCTTGCAGGGTTTTTTCTCATAAGCTTCGCAAGGAATTATGTCCTCCTCAGGATTTACTGTTTTGATTATTGTTAATTGTTTGTTACCTGTTTTTTTACTCGTTTTTTGTGAGTAGGAAAATAATTTTGGGTATTTAGGTTAATTAGGACTGACGAAAATTAGGGATTTAATGTACAGAAAGAGGGGAGAAGGGAAGGGGAGGCACGCTGTGGTTTTTATTAAGTGTGTGGATTGTTAATTTTTAGTCTTTTTTTACCCATTATGAAGAAGGTGTTGGTGATTTTTGTATTACCTAACTCATACTCTGCGTTTTTCTACAATAGTGCAAGGATTATTACTTCTATTTCTATCTATTATTGATTGGAATTTGATAATAGTGTACAACATTCGTCCCAAAATTTTCGTAGCAAGTGCATCTCTTTCATCAATGTAGCGTATGCATTTGTCTTTCTTAAATTTAAAATACATCCTAAAATGGACAAAAATTGATGTGTTTTGGATGTAAGAGGGACAAATGTGTTACACTACATTGATAAGAGGGACAAATCTGCTATGAAAAATTTAAGAGGGATGAATATGCAAAAGTTAGTCCGGACGAAATTTGCGAGAGCAAAAGACAGAAACACCTCATATGCTTTGTCTAACTCCCAAAAACTTCTCTGTGTTATTTTGACTCCCAAAAAACCCTCAGTGATCTCAAATAAGTGTCAAATACACCCTCAAAAAAGAGAGTGTGTTTCAAACTCCAAAATTGTAAGTATTTGTTCACATTTTGCTTTTGATGTGACAATTTTACCCCTGATATCGAAAGACAAAAACACCCCATATGCTTTGTCTAACTCCCAAAAAAACCCCTATGTGTCATTTTAAATCCTCAAAACCCACCTGTGTTTGATTTTAAATATCACACTCGACCCAAATATTATATACTTAATTTTTCAAAAAGAATAAATAAATTTAAAAAAAAAACAAACATATAAAGGTAATCTTGTCATTCCACCAAAAGTAAAAAATAAAATTATAATTATATACTACTTGGGTCGAATGTGGTATTTAAAACCAAACACAGGGAGATTTTTGAATGTTAGACAAAGCTTAGGAAGTGTTTTTGTCTTTTGCTCAAATTTGCGATTCAATCAATATAAATACTCGAAAGATGCTTCTATTCTGTTAGTTGTTTCATATCACTAAATTTTTTGAGTTGGGTGCATCCTTGGATCTGAATAATTATTGAAAGAAAGTTGGGACCAGCTTGGGTACAATTTTGACATATAGTACTTGTTTTCATGGTTAAATATTTTCATAGTTGATAAACATAAAAGCAATTCGTTTTTTGAATTAATAAAAACAAAATAATACATGAAATTTGGATTCATGTTTGTTTCACGTTTTACCTATAATTTTCATTAATTTGATCTAAGAAGTCCGTGAAAGTTAATTCTATCATCCATGACAAAATCATACTAGTAATATTCATTTTCTTCGAATATCATACCTGACCACAACATTTTCAAGTAAGTTACCTAAACAAATGAAATGAATTGGTTGTCATTTAGGGAAGGGCCAAACAGACCGTGACTAGACCTAATAAAGAAATGGGACCTAAGATAGTACAAATACAGTACTCCTTATCAATGTACATTACATTACGTTCTATTTATTTTGCTCCATTGGTATGATCAATTGGTCAATCTGACTAAATTTATAAAAATTATAATAAATAATTTAATTAATATATTTCATTAATAAGTTGATAATATTATATGACACCGTATATATTAACATTTAAAAGGTTTAATACACTACAAATGTGAATAATTTAATATTATAAGTCACTTAAAAGATTGAAAATTTTGATCGGATACTGTATCAAATGGAACAAAATAAATGAGACGCAGTGAGTATTTTAATAAGAGTGAATAACAAATTAACTCATTGTGTTATTATAATTAAGCAAATTAAGCAGTTTAATTTTCTGTAATAAATAAAATGACAAAATACCTCCCTGTGTTTTTATAAAATAAGCACATTGTCTTCCTCTTGATTTTTATATTTTGCACGGGGGTAAAATGTCCATTATGCAATATCACAAGGAGTTAAAGTGTTCATTTATTACATGAACGTAAAATGCCTATTTACGAATATCACATGGGATAAAGTGAGGTGAATATGTTGTCAATGGTAAGGTTAAATTGGTCATTTTTTACATGAAAATAAAGTCTCAGTCGCAGTACAAAGTGTGTGTGCAACACCTCCACTAGCAAGGAAGCAAATTGCTCATTTTTTTCATTTTACATAAGGCACATTGCTCATTATTTCATTTCACAGGAAAATAAACTGCCTATTTTCATATCATACGAAAGTAAATTGCCCATTAAACATATCAAAAAACATAACTTGTCAAAAGTCCATTTGAATAATATAGTAGTAATGATATACTGATCTGTATATTATAGTATTTATATTGACACAAAAATGGGATGATAGTCGGGGTGTTAGTTGAGGGATGTGCGTGCACGCCAGGGTTGAAAAGTGGAGGGGGCTATATATATTATTATACAATAACAATAATTAAATAGTTTGGACTTGGGATTACTTACTTAATTATATAACAATAATTATATTACTTAATGATGATTATTGTTCTGATTATGGAAGATAGCTGTAATACTTTTTAAAAAATTGGCTCAAATATACATCAATCATACATAAATGGTGGGGATTTGCATAATTAGTTGTATGCATATGAAAACATGGAAGAATTCTATTCGTCCTTAGTCATTGACTAATATTTATATATATATATATATCACAGAATTAGTCGTGGGCGAATTTCATGCCAAAATGGAATTAATATTAATATATGCTCCCAGCTTCATTAATCTATGGGGTTATTTGGCACGGATGACAGTTTTCAGGGTAATTTAGACTGGTATCTGCAGGGGTTAGAGCTAAGAACAAAGTTAATTTTCGAAATTAACTTTGTTTTACAAATTTTCCTTACAATGATGACGTCATCATAATTTTTTATTGTTTTATCAAGAGTATATCTAGATTAAACATTAAAATACGAATAAGATTATGTTGCAGACGATTCAAATAAGTTAGAATTACAAGAATCACAAATTATGTTAGCCGAATAGTTGATGATTAACAAACGAACTTTTTAACATATTGGTGCTCTTTAGTTTCATGATTTGAACATGTATTTATTTATAAAAGAGCAACCCATTTTGAATTTTGAGATGGTCCAAACAATGAAGAAGGACCAAGTTTGATATAAAAAGGCGTATGCAAATTATGAAGAAAGATCATAAGAAGCCCAATTTTAGCTAAAGGCTCGTTATGAATGAAGATCAAGATCGAAGCCCCTAGCACCCCTGAAGGGCCCAATTTTCGATTCAAGAAAAGTGTGGTCAATTTAGTAAGTATTTTCAATTGATTAAAAGAGCAAGAAAATTCTTAGCCCAAACTTTTTTTAAAATATTTTGGCCCATACATTTCGGCCATTTTCTAAAAAGTCTTTTGAATTAAAGCTGCCTCTCTTCCTTTCTTCATTTGAGCCGTGAACTCTTTTTTAATTGACTAAGCCGAAAATTGTTTTTTAATTAAGCCTAATGATTTCTGAAAATTTAATTATAAGTTTGGCTATTAAATTTGAATTCTCAATCAAATCAAATTTTAAAGGAAAGATTTCTTTTAAAACCTTTGACTTAGCTAGCAAGATAATTTGTCTCTAATTTGTCTAGCTAAATATCTTACCCTGTTTATTTAAAATCAATTCTTTTGGAAAGATTTTATATTCATCTAATTACTAAACCTTGTCCAGATTCATTGAAAAGTTAGTCACATGTTTTAATCTTGCAAAATCATTTTAAATGTGACAAAATAATTTTTGAATTTCAAAATCCTTCCCTATTAAACCAACTCTACTCAACTATAAATACCAAATCATTTCTCACGGCAGTACACACCATTCATTCTCTAAAGTTTCACTTGCTAAATCATTTTCTCCTAGCTAAAGTTTTTTTTTTGAGTGCTCTTAATTTTTGCAAAAATCGTTCTTCTCAAAAAGGCTTTTAAAAACTCTTTTTCTTGCCCTTGCAATCTTGAATATACTCTAAGTAATAGAAGAAAAAAGAAGAGTGTTTAGTCTAGCAAAAATCAGCTCACTTTGGAGCATTTATTTGTAATCAAAATTTTACAATTGTTTTTGAGCGAAAGTTTTGTACTTGCAAGCTCGTAGTGCGATAGGACAAAGTGTTCTAGCAAGCACGATTTTTGTGCGATAGATAGGAATCTAGCAAGCACGGTTCTTTTTGTTGAGCGATAGGTTAGGCCTAGCAAGCTCGTATCGAGAGTAAGAAAAGAAATCCTGTAATCTCGTGTGGCGGAGGTTCGTCCTGCAAGCCACGTATCTAGTGAATTACCCAGGGGTGCTGGAAGAGAGGAAGTAGGCCGTTTTGGGCGCGAACCTCTATAAACGGTGTTTGCATTCTTATTCTATTTTCTGCACTTTACTTCATTATAATTTTGAAATTAATCATATCTGAACTTTAAACTTGAAATTACTGGAAAATTAAACTGATTGTCCTCTGGAACAAAACACATAAGAAAAAGTTATATACCTAATTCACCCCCCTCTTAGGTATCAAATTACATTCGAGTGGAGAAGGGAGAGGCGAATATGACCTTTTCAATTACAAATTTTCCCCGACTCCAAGACTTGGAATTTTCTTTACACGCCATTTTGGTCTTCGGGTAAGCAAATTGCGACAAAAGAAGCATGAACAAGAGCAAGATGATCGAACAACACCAAAACATTCTTTAAAGCAGCAAATTCTGCACAAGTAGCATCATAAAAAAAATCAGAGGAGACAGCGGCAAAGAGAATAATTCCAGCATTAAACGGACAAGAATTGAATCCCTTGTAAGGTGGTATTTTTGTTATAGGGCATACCCATCTAAATATTTTGCTAAAATAATTAAAAAAAATTTAAAAAGTAAAACACCCATTTCAATAAGATAAAATAATATTTTTTTTATTAAAAAAAAGAATAATCAATTTAACTATGCAATAAGGCAAACAAGATTTTTTTTTGGGACTTATATCTATATATTCATTTGAAAATTCAATAAAATAAACTAGCTACTTTTAAAAAAAAAACTTTAAAAAAAACCGTTTAAAGCATTCAATAAAATAAACTAGCGACTTTGTTTTTAAAAAAAAAAAAACTTAAAAAAAAAACCCGTTTAAAACATTCAATAAAATAAAATAAATTCATATTTTGACTTAGACAGTTATAATATCCATTTATATTTTCGATTAAATAACCAGTACTATTCCAAGAAATAAAAGACCCATATAAATATTAAATAAAACAATAAAATATCAATAAGTTGAAATAATGAAAAATTATTTTTATACTTACATACTTACAGTTATAATACCCATTTAAATTTATATTTTTACTTAAATAGTTATAGCCATTAATATTTCAATGACAAAGTAAGAAAATAAAAAAAGGTAAATTTTTTTCTTCACTTAAACGTAGTTATATATAGCTACTAATATTTTTATCAAAGAAAATAATAATTTCTTTCGGAAAAAACCCGTCATCGTCAAGCCCTCCCAACCCTCCTCTCCTCACTAATAAATCTTAACTTAGCTGCAAATTATGGTGAAATAAGCCTTTACAAAAATAAAATTTTCGCACTGTTTTCAGATCGCGTACCGTTTGCCAAACCGAAAATTTCGATACGATTCGGTAATTTACCGTTCGGTACAAAAAAAACCGAAAATTTGAGTCTTTGAATTTTCTTAAAATTTGGGGTTCTTTTTAGCATTTTGGCTGAACTAAATTCATTCAACAACTAAATTTATTTTATTTTCTTTTGCTGCAGAGCAAACTTTTTGGATGGTGAAAAGAGCATGCACCTCTTGAACTGCTGTCTGTCGTACTCGAAATGTTCCAAAATAAACAGCAGAAGAAATTTGATAAAAGCAACTTTTTGTGGTTAATAGATTTATGGATGTAGTTTATGCTTTTGTAAATGAAAGTCTTATTGCCTTCGAGACTACCAACCTAGGGATTTTAGAACTAATTTTAGCTGAAAAAGAAAATCTAAAGGTTTTGAACTATACCTTTGGGCCGAGAGAGATGGAGGCGGTACGGCAGTGCGGCGGGGGTGGTGCGGCGAGGGTGGTGCGACAAGGGTGGTGCGGCGGCGTAGACTGGGTAGGAACTAGGAAGAAATATTTTGAAACGTTTACTTAGGGCAGAGAGAAGAGAAGTGAGAAATTTCCTAATTGAGTCTAAGTTAGACATTTAGATTTAGGAATAGAATTAATAAAAAAATAATAATAATAAATTTCGGTATTTCGGTTCGGTTCGGTAAATCGGCCGGTAATACCGAAAACCGAAAGTGAACCTGGTTCGGTAATTGGGCACGTACCGTATACCGAACCGAAATTTCGGTTCGGTATATGGTACGTACCGAAATTTCGGTTTCGGTTCGGTACGACCGGTTTACCGAATCGTAAACACCCCTAGGTGTAATATGATATTATCAACTTATTAATAAAATATATTTATTAAATTATTTATTATAATTTTTATAAATTTAATCAAATTGACTAGTCAACTGTACCAAAAGAGCAAAATAAATGAAATGGAGTAAGACCATCTCCAACAGATCTCTTAAATTCATGCCTCTTATCTTAAAATTTAAGGGGTGAACAATGTTATACATTCTCACTTTTTACTCTGCACTCCAACAGCTTGTTTATATTTTAAGATTCTACTTTTAAATAATCACACCACACCACTCCACTCCAACTTTAACACATTATTTTTAGTTTTAAAATTTCACTTTGGACTCTCAAATATGAGAGTCCAAACTTATAAAAATTTGGCTTCCTTATTTTTTAAAGACTCCATTGGAGTTTATTTTTTGTGCTATTCTTATAAATTCTCTTATATTTTGGGATATAAGAACTCTCTTGGAGAAGATCTAAATACTAAAACACCCTCCAGATTTACCTAACCTTATATTTTCCTCGTACAATGGTATTACCATTGTACGAGGAAAATATAAGGTTAGGTAAATCTGGTACGATGTTAACTAGTAATACATTGTACGAGGAAAATATAAGGTTAGTTAAAATCTTAGTGAACACGTGGATTAAAATCTTTTTAACTGGAATAGATGATTTCATCTTTTAGAATTAAAAAGATTTTGGTAATAGAATGTGGTGTTTTCGTTATTAATTTCTTGAATAACACGTGGATGTCTTTATAATATTTTATATTGCTACAGGGGTTGATTATAAGTAATAGTAGTGTTTTTGTCAAATGTCCATTCGAAAGGAATTATCTCAAAATTGTGTATTGTTTGTTAAAGAATTTAATTCTGTCAAATTAATGTCCATTGGAAAGGATTCATCTCAAAATTTTGTATTATTTGTAAAGAAATTTAATTTGCAAAACTGCTCTTCTAATTGGGTATTATGTACAAATTGAAATTGCTCTTTAATTTCGTTCTACAAGTAAAAATTATAAATATCTCAAGTTTATATATATATATATATATATTTTGAATTGTTATAGTTTGTAAATATGTAAAAAAAATTAGATATCTTAATATGTAAAATTCAATACTGTTACTTTTAAAGTAGAAAAAATATAAATTAATACAATTATTTGAAGTTACAATCATGTCTTTTATTTTAATTTTGATTTAAAAAAATGATTTTGATAATCAATAAAAGTAATTGATTAGTGCGTTTATTTTTTCAGGGAATGATTATAAATTTCAATTAACTTAAATCTGGATATAAAATTTGAAATGATCCGCAAAAAAAATAGAGAAAAAAAAAAGGAAAAGCAAAGAAAAATCAAGCAGCTCGGGTCCGGCCGACCAAGTTCGAGTCAGGATTGTGTTCACTAAGAGCATCACCAGTAATGAGCCCAAATGGGTACCTAAACTAGTATGGGTCTAAAATGTCCAAAAATCAGATCACAATGATGAACCTAAAGGCAGGTGCAAAATGCCCACCTCCTCTCACTTCTCCCAATTGAGCCCGTATTTGAGGTTTGAGCCTACCGAACCCAAAATCAATTATCTGACAAATCCATAACTTTGCAACATTTTTCAATGGTGTCACATTTATTAATTAGTTATAACTATCATTTAACATTTAAGTTAAAATAACTAAAATTTTGAATACACACTTATTATCTTCTAATTAATTTGGCATATAAAATTGTGAACATACACTTTTCAAAGAGTGCAAGTCGTGTTCTTTTTTGTATTACTCTTTTTGTTTTACTTACCAAATTATCCATGAGTCAGACACGCGTACAACATAGAAAAACTGATAACATAAAATATAAATAACAACTTGAAAAAATAATGAAAATAATAATGAAGACATACAATGAGTCAATTATCTACAATTGATAATCATCATAAAATTCACAAATATTTTGAATTTTATTTATTTCTAATTTAGTCTAAAATTACTTTTGATTGTATTTTTAAATAGACTTTAATTTTAATTTAGTGAAATAAATTTAATTTAAATTGATTTTAAAAATGGGCTTCCATTTTTTATGTCTACTACTGCAGAATTTTTTTTCTTCCAGAAAGTACAAAATACTATAGCAGGTTGCAAACGAAGAATTTGGATAAAAAAATTAGACTCGGGTATTCATATTTTACCCATTGTCTCTAGTCTAGCTCAACCACACATGTCTTGGACTTTTTCTTTTTTTTGGTAAATTACACATGTCTTGGACTTAAAACAATAATTAATAGAAAGCATATTGACATGAGAAACAACATATCAAGTAATAAATGTAGAAATTATAAGGTAAAATAAAAATGAGGGGTGCTATGTAATTTACTTTTATATATAGGGATATACTAAGACTTTTTTCCTCTCTCCATCAGTTTGATCTAACATCCATTAAACAGGGAGGGGTATTCTTGTAATTTGATACCAAAGGGGAATATTGAAAATTTTATCAAATCTCAGGGGTACTGTTGTAATATATCAAAATATACTTTTTAGATTAACTAATTATTTTAACCTTACCTCGAATCCCATTTTCATTTTTCATTTAAATTTAAACCAACACAGAGGAGAGAGTAAAACACATAGTGGAGTGTGTGACTGTGAGAGAAGAGATGAAGCCATTAGGATGGTGGCTTATGCTTGTGGGAACACTCCGATTAGCTTCAGTGTGGTTCGGATTCTTCGACATTTGGGCTCTCCGCCTTGCCGTTTTCTCCCAAACCACCAGTATGTAATCAGAAATCACACAACAATTTCATTTCCATTTCTTCATCTATTACTATTGTTTATGAATTTAATCTATCTCATTTGAATGTTACAGCAGAACCTATGTTTTCATTTCAATTTATTTTTTTCAATGGTATTTTTAGTATTTGATTTGATCCTGTTGAACTGAATAATGGCGCACTGCCATCATTTGATCTAGTTTAGATTCATTTGTGAGAGGATTCTTATAAATAAGGTGCTGTTTTATAAGTGCTAGGACTTGTTTTTGAAATGTTTGATCAATGATTAGATTGCATCACAATTATTATTTTTTTTTTTTTATTTTAGAAAAATGTGTTCTGTTTGGAGTCTGCTAGAGTTTTTCACAATGTAAGTTTTGGAAATAGAGCAGTGATGAAACATTAAATTGTGAAAAACATGTCAGATTTGCAATTTTTAGATGCTTGAAAAAGAAAATCGAAATGGATCCTTGATTGATGTTTGTGCAGTGTTAAAGCTTGATATGGTGCTTCAAGAATATTGATATAATTGATCACTGGAAATTGATTGAAATCTGATGAGCATTCTAGATAGATCCAAGGAAGAGTTTTTAGGGATGTAATGTGAACATCATTGTAAAATGGCTTAATTGGCCTGAATAAGTAACTCAATATATTTGAAAATGGAGATTTATCTAATAAAGCTTATGCATAATCGATAGGCTGTTCATTTACACATAACTCTAGAGTTATAGTGATCTTCAGGTTCTTCTAATGAGCCTAGAACATTTTGCTGCAATTTATACGAAATTTCCATATCTAATGTACAAGATTATACGTGTATAGATATTGCCTATTCAAGATTTTAAAAAATAAATGTATGCTGTAGTGAGTGACGTTCATGGACGAACATTTGGAGTTTGGACGTTGTTGACTTGCACTCTTTGCTTCCTTTGCGCATTCAACCTTGACAACAAGCCTCTTTACTTGGCGACTTTCCTCTCCTTCGTCTACGCATTTGGCCATTTTCTGACTGAGTATCTCATTTACCATACCATGGCTATTCAAAACCTGACTACTGTTAGCATTTTTGCAGGTAAAAAAACATGTTATAAATTTCAATTGTAGATTATTAAGCCATATATGCTATCTTTTTTCCTATTTTCTCTTGAGCAAGGTGAATGAGTTACGATCGAATGGCTTGTTTCTAGGTACATCCATTGTATGGATGTTGTTGCAGTGGAATTCACATCAACAAGTCAAGACGACTAAAAATGCGTAAAAGTGATTTCGAGCATTTACTTCATTATGCTTTTCTTGAAGAATTATTTTCTCGGTTCTTTTCTTTATCAAACTCACTTGAATCGGGGGCCTCAGTGAGAATGCACCAGCTAACGTTTAAACAAATTCATTTATCATTGCTTCTTCAAGTATGCAAGAACTATGATACGAGTTACCTTTTGCTTTTAACTGCTCTTTCAAGAATGATAAAAAATGATTTAATGCTTTTGTTATATTATAAAGTTTATGTTTATTCAGCATTTTCTAATGTGGCTAGTGATTTTGTTGCCCTAATATGTCGTTATAGTACCATATAGTTAAATGTAAAGATCTAAGAATTTCACTTTATCAGCTCTTAACTAAACTCTGTTAAAAACTCTTGGGCAGACAAAAATATGGGACAGGAGGAGTATTATCCTTTACCATCTTCATTGATCTTTTTATTTTCTAATTTCTAACCAGTAAGTGCCAATGGGTCCCACAGTCGGTCCTAGATAGCACCCTGCAGGCAGGCCCATTGACAGACCCTAAACTGACACACACTACCATAACCTATGCCAATTGCTATTCAACTCGACATAGGAACCTAAGTCTGAGCAATAGCCCATCTCACACCCTCACCATCTTAGCCCGCACCTGAATCTTGGTGCAGCATTACTGGCCAGCAGGTCTCATTTTGTTCCTTACTGACTGATAGTCCTTATATGCTTCGACACCAGGCAGCCAAGCTCTGCTCTTTTAGGCGCCTGAGCGAGTTCGAGTTCTTGAGAGTAAGGTTGATATGCTTTGTTCCAGGGGCGGAGGGAAATGGGGTGCGGGTGGGGGCACCCCCAGCCCATGACTTCTTAATAGTTTCAATCATTAATTCCCCTAGTTTCTCATTCAACTTCAATTTTTTAATTGATCTTCTAATCCTAGCCTAATATATATACAAGCATCCAAATAGTAGCCAATCGAGTCATGGAAAATAGAGCCTACAATATTTATTTCTTAATTAACTATTCAATTAGAAATTGAATAAGAAAGTTAATTTCTATAGTAATTGTAGTTGAATAAGGGAAATTCCTACACATAACATAAACGTAATTTTCTTTCTAAATTTCTTGTTGAATTTTTAAAGTTATTTCCTCTTTTCCACTCAAAGTGTAGGTAGATTAATCTTCAAAACAATATCAAACAGGTGATATTCTAAAACTTTGAATCGTTAATACTTATTTTTAGTTTTATTATTTAAATGAGATAAATTTAATTTCTATAATTCTATATTGTATCTGATGACTTGCTTGATAATTATCTACTTTCTTTTTCTTGACAAATCATATGGGCACTGGGTAGTTTAATTTGATGTCTTGAGAGAGTGTAGAGCACACTTTAAGATGTCTAAGTAAATTTTAATTGTAATTGTGCCAATGAGGATGCCTCAACCAATTGATTAAGGATAAGGCTGCATGACTAAGAAGTCATGACCAAGAGGTCATGGATTCTATGCGATAGATTAGCAATTACCTTATTTGATTATATATAGTATTTACATCAACCACTATAAGACTTACCCACATATTAAAAAAAATATTTATTTAAATAAGAAATTATTTTTTTAAATAATCATATTATATATAGAAATAATTTTTCACTTTAATTTCGCCCCCCTCATTTTAAATTCCTGGCTCCGCCCCTGCTTTGTTCCCCCCATAGACATGCTGACGTCTTCTGTCATTGCAAGATATAAGCCATAGCAATAGGACACAATGTCCTTGTTGCGCTCCAGTAGAGTGTTCAACTCAGCCAAGGCAGTCCTCCTGTCCGTTATAACCCCCACCAAGTCGGGAAGGAGCGGGGGTCGAAGTTGTAGTTGCTAACCCCAAAGGGCACATGCTTGACGATGTCAATCATCTTTGAAATTTTAGAATAATTCACATCTCCATCACATATGTTGAACATTGGCTTCACCGTGGCCATGAGCGTCATGTAGCTGTTGGCGGCCCTCAGCTCGCTCTCCATGCTGGGAGTCTAGATGCACATGCACCTGCACCTGCGCCTTCAGCTACAAGCTTGGGACCTATCTCTGGGTCCATCGCGGTTTTGACCTTAAGGGGTATCTGAAGTGGGTGGCATGCCTTGTGCCAGAGTGCATCTTGAATGTCACATGTGTCAGTTGTGAACCAATTCGCCACGTATGGGCTCCTCCAAAAGGCACGCTCTGCCAATGCAAACACCTTTCTCGATTGGCTGTCAGTCGCCGGTATGTAGTGGTGGTCATGACGTGAGAGTAGCCCTGCATAGGGACTATGCCCTTACCACATCGTGTGAGCTTACAGATAACAGCTCTCTCAGTTGTATCGAATCCACAAGGGCATCATTGACCATTCCATCTGGCGCATCCTTAGCCGGACCATACTTGAGATTCCCGCTCTCACCTCGATATGCGGCCAGGATAGGCTTGGCAAGCTCACCAAGGAAGAAGTCCGAGTCTCCTACCCGGTAGAAGAAGGTGGTGACAGCACGGACCACACCCAAACAGATGGCAACCTTCTTCAGCACAGTGTCAGTCATTGCCGCAGGTCTGTTGGCTTTTAACTGTGCCAAGTGCGACCTCACAAAGCCTTCTATGGCTTTCGACGCGTCAACTGCAGGAAGGTTCTCAATAGGGACCCAGTGAAAGGCAGCTCCGATGTTGGCCTTAATGATCACAAGCGTGACATCAGCCAGGTTGCCATTGCGTAGGTCATATGAAGGCAGTGGCGTGCGAAAGAGAGTATGGGTCTGGTCCTAAATGGTGGCTGAAACTGCAGCATTGACGACAGTCTCGTCGCTAAGCTGACTTTGAGACAACGTTGCCGTTTGATCTTAGTATATATTTATGTGCTTTACCTCTAAGTATCTAGAATTGATTTTATTAAAGGTGAAAAAATTTCAGGATGAATTTGTTGGACATAATTCAAATTTCCACAATGAATGAAGTTAATTGAAGAGTCACTTAGATTCAAGGAATTAGTATTTCCAAGAAGTATTAGGTACATGAATGTATCTACATTAAAATGTATCTAGAATGTTCTTATTTTTGTATAATTTGAGTAACTCGAACAAATATGTGCAGCTTCAAGAAGCACACAAAATACATTAGTGAAGAATGCAGCATTAAGCATACGTCGATTAAAAAATTTCAATAGAATATGGGTAGTAAATGGGAATTTTGGATTTGCAGATTAGGTAGGAAAATACTCCCCTAAAAGGAGAAATAAAATGTACTAAAAATCATGAAATTATATTACTCTGATCACATTGGGCCTTCGCTTAAATTTTGTATCTTTTAAGGTTTCAATCAACTTTGTTCTTGTGATTGGGCCTAGCTACTTCTACTTGGCCTTGATTTGATAATTAAAAATTAAAAATTAAAAATTAAAAATTAAAAATTGAAGAATCCAAAAATTCTATTGGATGACAAGCATGAAATGAATCCTAGAGTCTAGAGAAGATGATATTCCAGTTGAAGAAAATAAAACTTAGGAGGAAAAAAGAATGGGCAATAAATTTTCAATGAAGTTTCTAGATAATTATGAAATTGTCATTATAACTTTTAGATGTTTCTTAAAGTGTAGTAGCTAATGGCAACCTATTTTAAGAGAAATGAAAGCAAATATTGTATTCACAAATACTACAAAAACTGCTTCTTGCACAACAAAATCAAATCTAAGAAGGTTGCAAAAACTTTTGCAAACACATTTTCATTTGTATGTTCATCTACTCGATAGGACAAAAAAAAAAGGGTTCATCTACTCGATGAATAATGGGATAAATAATATCGCTCTTTCTTTTTCTTTTTCTTTTTTTTTTTTTTGGTGTGGGACTGGAAGTTCTGATATGAATATTTTAGGAATCTTGTAAATTACGAAAAGCAGGACCTGCAACTGTACAGTACTGCATGCACAGACATAGATGTTTTTTTAATTTTATGATAATTGCATTTGGAGCTAGCTAGGCTACATTATCAATTACACAATGTCATATGAATCTCATATATGTATGTGTATTTATTTCTCTTTGGTACAGAGAATCACATACTTATCTGTGCATTTCTCGTTGGAAAAATTCTCCACATAATGTGTTTAAAAATAATTAAGTTATGTCTATGATTAAAAAACCAAAAAAAAGAAATATACTCCTATATATTTATTATCTTAGTAATGTCCATGATAATTAATAACTCCATCATCATGTGAAACGAACTATAAAAAATAAAGCAAATTTTATGTAAAACATATGAACAAAAATACTCTATTTATGAATTCAAGGATTGAAAATGAAGTCACCACATTTACACTTCCAACACATTGGTTTGTAGTTGGAAATGTCATCTCCTCTGGAATTGAAATAATATACAACAATTTTTTTCTTAACAAATTTAATATTACTACTACCACTAGAAGGTGTCACAATTGGGACTTGAACTGCAACACAATTCCCACAAGACTTGCATCTTCCATCACATCTTGGAGGTCTTGATCCTATAATTTTTATTTCATTATTAATATTATTATTAATATCCCTATCTCTCCTCTGCATCTGCATAGTAAAAATTAATTAATTAATTAATTAGTACTCCTATACCTACACAACAATTTGAGTAAATCGCAGTTTTCATACTCTTTATGGGTCGATCAACTTTTGCACAGTCGTCCCTCTTAAATTTTTCCTAGCAGATTCATTCCTCTTATCAACGTAGCGTAACACATTCGTCTCTCTTAATTCTTTCGTAACAAATGCGTTATTCTCATCAATGTAGTGTAACACATTCATCCCAAAAATTTAAGAATGACGAATGTGCAAAAATTGACTCATAACGAGGACGAAAAGAGCGATTCACTCCAACAATTTTTACTCTAATTAAATCACATAATCTAATTGTATACCTGAGATGCATCTGAAAATTCAGGCAATTGTCTACCTACAACATATACAAAAACTTGTGCATTAATTACATTTAGGAAACTGGAAAGGAATGAGAGTTTATATATATATAATGTTCACTTACCATAAGCCATGATTTGGACAGGGCTGAAACTTGATGAGACAAGTAAGAATGCCAAAGGTAGCAGAGTACATATGAAAAGATGTCTACTTTTGTGTAAGTTTAAGCAGTTTAATGATTTTATGCAGCAGGCCATGGAATTGAATTGAATTGAATTGAATTACATAAAGGGTTGAGAAAGTCTTAAAGGATTCTGCAACACAAATTTATCATCCTTTGAACAATTAAATGATTGTAAGTTGCAAGAAAAAAAATGGTATGTTGGGAAAAGATGAATAGAGATAACAAGTTGGAAATGGTCCGAAAAGGGAAAGACTTTTCTTGCCCTCGTTTGATGAGCCCAAATGGGTAAAAAAGGGGACTGTTTTTGTACGGGAAGACAGCTGCAAATGAGAGAGAGAAAGAATGCTACAACATATGGAACAAAAGAAAAAGAAAGGGTTGGGGCATGTTTGTTTGACGTTTGGGAAAGTAGTTTGGGAGAATAGTGGAGGTTTGTGAAATAATCTCGATTTGCGTAATGTTGTTTGTTTGAGTTTTGAGAGAGTGGTTTGAGAAATAAACTAGGTGTATTTTTTTTGGAAAAGTTGGGTTGTAGGTGTAAGATGTGTAAGACTTTATATCAAATCATGTTTGTTATGTGAGATAAATTGTGTAAGAGATAGGTTACTTTATGTCAAATCAAAGTAGAATTTGTATAGATTTTGTTTAGAGATAAGAAAATTGTTGTTTGTTTGACTTTTGATAGAGTAGTTTGAGAAAATTAATGGATAAAATTTTATTTCAAAAAGTAAAAAAATTGTTTATTTGGCATTTTCCAAACATGAAAAAAATCTAAAAAACACCAAACAAACATGCCCTTGAATTTTTTTAATAACAATTAGTATCAAATGGAAGGAGGATTTTTATTTATTTATTTACTAATTTAATAAGAAAGGGACATGTGAATCACTGGTAGGGGCTTATGGGCTTTCATTTCAATGGAATGCAATTCTTCATTCTGGTCCCCCTAACCCTCACATCTCACCCTATTTGTGACATGTGAGTGTATATGAAAAGGTTAATATCAATTTAGCCCATATAATTATAATAATATTCAATTCACTTTTCTGTAATTTTTTTAAAAGAGTATTTATATCATTGAATTGGAGAGTGATCTCACTCGCTCAAATATGAAAGTGGGCGTGAAATGTATTGTGTAAAAGGATAAAATTATCCTTTAGGGGATAAAATGATCCACATAAAATGAGGTATTATTGTCCATTTATTTTTTTCTGAATGCTTAATATTTTTAGGGAGGCACCCTCTATTCTTGCCCAAAAGCCCTTTCCCACTAGTTGTCCAAGGGCCGACTTGATTGTTGAATAAAATCGGATAGTGTGAATCATTTTTAAAAACAGGGGCAAATTGTTCTTTTCTAAATTACATGGAGTAAATTGAATATTATGATAATTACAGGGGTAAATTGCCATTAACCCATATATTAAATGTCAATGTTGAGCAAATTCCCATTTTGAATACTCTACTGTTTAGTAGTATGGGACCTTTTTTTTTTTTTTTTTTTTTTTTGGTCGGGGTTTAATATGGTTCATTATATTGATTCAATTAATGCATTTATTTAATTTTTCAAGAAAGATGACTAGGTAGACTAGACTAGGTAAAATTATAGGAGGAGCAGGTAGGGGCAAGGCAGTTAGTAGAGTGTGGGACTGAGTGAATGATGTAATATCATATGCAACAATTGCAAGTCCATGAACTGATTTATGTGGGTTAATCGCAATTTACTCCCTATGATTATTATAATGGTCAATTTATTCTCCTGTAATTTTAAAAAAAAAGTAATTTACCCCTTTGCGATTTCTTAAAAGAGTAATTTACCTCCCTGAATTGGAGAGTATATCTCACTATCTCAAATATAAAAGTGGCCGTGAAATGTATTGCGTGAAAAGATGAATTATCCTTTAGGGGAGTAAAATGGTCCACTAAAAGAGGGTATTTATTGTCAATTCAATTTTTTCTGAAGGCTAAAAATTTCTATGGAGCCAGTGTGAATCAATTTTAAAATTATAGGGGATAAATTATTCTGTTTTAAATCAAAAGGGGTAAATTGCCTTTAACCCGATTTGTGAATGTGATGACTTTGTTGTGCTAATTACTTTGCCTAAGAGTATTCTTCTAGGCTTTTCCCCTACAACATTTTCTTGAAAACCTCATTTTTAGAACACAAGACTTCTTAGGTATAAAATGTTAAAACAACAATTCTTTACTTTTCATTGCTAGCGACTATGATTTATCTGTTAATCATTACAATCCTTAAACCAACGTAAGTGAAAGCTTATTTTAACCATATTCAAGCTTGATCTAACGACAACTTCATTAAAAAAGAGATGAATGTATATGTTACACTTTAATATTTACATCTACTTTTGCTTTTTCAGGGAGAAAAATTCAACAAAAGGAAGCATGAGTAGAATATATGGCACAAAATTGACCTATGATGAACATATGCTGTAAATAGGATAATTGTGGTAAAAAAAAAAAAATTTAAAAAACGAGTTATGATTGATTATAAGTAGCTTTTCAAAAATTTACTATAAATATTATACAAGAAGAAAGCTTGGTTTCTTCAAGCTTGATAAACTTTCCTACACTGCTTCAACTTGAGTCACTCACATTGAAGTATATTACACCTAAATATTCTTTATAATTGAAAATTGTCGACCATATGTTGTATAACATCGGCACCATCAGAATTGATACAGTAAGTTTTGACCTAATCAACACATAAAAAAGAAATGGTGTTAATCAAATATTGCCACCTTAACCACTACACTCAAGTATAAACAAAGTATTGTGAATAATCTTTTTAGTGTCAATCCTTAGGTCAAGAAGAATAATGCTGAGTATTTCCTTTTTTCCAATGTCAAACTCAGGTTTTAGCTTTATATACTGATAATATTGAGGATGTTTGCCATCTTATTTTGAAGAATCTAAGAAGAGAGTCAGTATACATGCCTGAATGGTATTGTGAGAGAGAAGTCGTTGAATACTTCCGCTGAAGTTAACGTCAACCCGTTCCCAACTCAGACTTGTCAATCCTCTGATCATTTCCTCTAAAATAAGAACAACAAACATTTGAATGTCAATATTCTTTTCAGTACTAAAGTAATGTCAAAGTTCTTTCTCTGTAGCGCACAGATTTTATGATCATTTAAATGGCTGGTGCCTGAACTCTAACAATTCAATGACTATATTTATTTATTTTCCAATCAAACTTGCATGAATTAAACATAGACTTGAATGAAATCAGGATTTCCAGCTTCAAATAAATGGAAGCTTGAGGTCTCTATGATGAATACGTAATAGCATATCCGATCACAGATTCTTCTCTATTCATTCAACATTCAAGAGGCAAATTATCGCTCTGACGCTCTTACACAGACACAAAGTTAATAGTAAATTTAAGTTCTACTAATAAGTACAGTGTAGACTTCGCGAGTAGAGAAACATAGCTTTTAACACATATTATATGATTATTGAAAAGAGTATAACTTCAGGTTAATTGCACCAACTAGGACTTTATTACCAGAAAGAGCCATGTTTTTATTTTTAACATAATTGTCTGTCCATAAATTCGAACAATCAAGTCATTAATAACTTCGACTAAGAAAGTTGGACATTGACAGGTGAGTATAGCTAACTGAAGTGATGATGTAATGGGGGAAAGACTGCAGAGCCAAGAAAAAGAAAACCTTTTGCCTGTTCTAGTTTGGAAAACTTCTTAAGAAGATGAAAATTATGACGTAATAAATAAATAGTCAAACTCATAAGAATTTATCCTGAAAATTATGACGTAACAAATAAATAGTCAAACTCATGAGAATTTATACTGAAACAGATCATTTGTGAAAACAAACCTTCCATTTCCCTAGTCCTGCTTCTGGCAACTTTGTTTTCCAGAGAAGGACTGGCAGTTTTCGAAGTATCTTCATAGACAATGTGTCGGTATTTACCATTTTTCACAAGATTTCGACGCTGAAAACAAACACACTGTAAGATGTTGGCATATATAAGTTGAGCAGAACAAGTGCTAATACCACGTACCTTTGGGAGCTCATTCCGACGACGCAATGATGATGTACTCCAGCCAACAAGATCTATGTAACGTATCAAGGTCATCATATAAGGGGAAAATATGATAATTTTACCAAGTTAAGCTTAAGCTTACATGGTTTCAGCCATAGTCATGGATACTCATATATCTTTCCTGAATTATGATACATCATTTTGGTACCGATTATTATCTAATATTAGAATGCAGGCGAAGGAATGAACACAAATGTGTGAAACAAATGAGGATACGGTCAAAACGTGCATTTGCATAGGTAATACGCCTTCTGAATGACTGCAGAGCAGCTCTGCGACAAACAAAATGATAATGAGAAACTTCATTACATCAAAATCGTTGAAAACTTGAAAAACCTAATAACTAAATTGATGAATACTCTCACTCACATGAACTTAAGATCTTCAGAGTCACTACTCATCTGAAGCAGAAGAGGGGGTTTTCCATCTTCACTGTCAGCCAAGAATAAATGTTTTCCTGTTCTACCAAGTAACCATGAAGCATGTGATGCTACTTTCTCCATGGTGTGAAACCCACAGAACACTGGAGCCTGCAAGATTATTAACAAATACAAACAAAGAACCATGAGCACCAAACCTGATTCATCATTTTCAGAACATTTAAATAGCTTGTGATGGCAGTTTGGGCCATGTCACAAAGTTTCCACTTGAATGAAAATTTAAGATAGGTAAAGTGGAAAAAATTCATGGTCCCAAAGCTATACAGATTAACCAAAATGATAGATTAATAGATTAATACCAAGGACAAATAAAGCGGAGATCAGATCATCAAATCTCAGACAATAGAAAAATCAATATTTTAGGAAAGAACAACATTCAAGCATTTACTTGGAGTTTGAAAGCATGCATGAATAAAAAAAAAATTCACTACTGAGAAATTATATATAGTGATAAAAACGAAACATCAAGAACATATTAAATGAAACATAATGTCAAGGAAACAGTAAGCGATAATGAAGAAAAACTATATTAATGCCAATATCCTGTAAAATTTACAAGCCAAGTGATTAGCAAAACCATCAATATGTATTAAGATATGTTCATTATGTTCACAGTACCAGGAATTTGAAAAATGACCGTAAAGCAAGTTCATTACGTCACCATGAGAAACAAATAGGAGGTATAATAAATTGAGACACCTGTTTATGCCCCCTTGAACCAAGATGTGGTGTTGCAGAGGTGATGAAATTCACAGGTTCTAGTCCAGCAAGTTTAACTCTTGTTTTCTCTTCTAGGAAGGACTTGTTTGACTCCTCTCCATCACATTCACAAATTTCTTCATCAGGTTTTCTTTCCAAATTTTTTTGATAAAGCACAGCAATAGCATATCTTGCTACCAAGCCACCAAGTGAGTGACCTACAAAAGAAATCTTCCGAAGATTTGGGTGACGATCGACAACAGAAATCACCTGAAAATTATATCAGAACAACACGCCTTTTTAGCTCTTATAGAAGCCTATGATTCACGTAGGAGCTAAAGTCATGTATCTGCATGACTGGTGAAAGTGAGAATATAAAACCATAATGAAGAGTAACATTAGTTCAAATAGGGGTACAAGGGTACTGTTCTTAGAAAGGTTTTACGAACCTCATCAGCTAACCTCTTTCCCATAACATCAACCCCATCAAATGTCAACATTGTAGAGTTACATTCGCTGCCTGGATAAGCAAGTTGATTACGAACAATTGTGGTTAATGTTTTAGTTTTGACTTCAGTCAGTATACATTCTAATAAAGACGATCAGGGAATTGTACATGCTTTAATGATTGATAAATATAGAATACCCCCTTTAGTGTTAATTTGATAATATACATAAGGATTTTGTTGGATGCAGCTTGCGCCACATTTAAATGTTACAAGTATAATAAAAAATTACATAAGATAGTCACAAGCTAAATATTAATTTTTCACATAGAATAGGTAAATTGCCTATTTAAATAAATTATGCATCCTGTTTTCATTTTGGTGACTTGTTTTCAACTTTACAACTGGTCTGAACCTCTAGAAATTATTTAAAGCACCAAGAGAAAAAGGTTTACAAGTTAAGATCGTATAACGAAAATTCCACTTTTAGCGTTCCATCTTTTATGAAGAATAAATAAACTTAATGTTGGTTGGGTAAGGTAATGGAAAGTTCATGAAAACAGGGAAGTTCTTCTGCAGATGCAAACTCAGAAGAAGCATAAGAATTCTAATACAGTATATTTAAGTTAATTCCGGGTGTATCTTGACACCTCGTTAGTGATAATTCATCATGCCATATTTTCCTGCCTGAATCTTAAGTGGGTAGTATAGGTAGAGGCCTTCCATATTATGTAAGCTCATTTGTGAATACATACAACGAAACAGTGCTGCCAGAAAGCTTCACTTACTCCAGGTCAATATTAGTTGTCTTCTGCCATACTATATCCTAAACATGTGAGAGACACAACCTTTTGTCCAATACCGAGATATATTCTCACTAGTGTGGAAAACATGCTAAAGAAGGCTTATAGAGTCAGAAACATGGTCTCTAATGTTCTAGTTGTTAGGCATAATTATGCATAAAACTTACCCTGATGCTCATCAAGCTATTGCCCAACAGACATTAAAATAATGATTAGTAGCAAAAATTTACAGCATCTTTTGTAGTTAAATACTTTCCTATGTTTCTTTCAGCTAAATCTTGTTATCCAATCTCATCCATGAGACAATCCACTATATGTTGTCGACAACATCATCTGCGTAAAC
The DNA here is from genome assembly GCA_030819805.1 of Penstemon newberryi var. newberryi. Classification (NCBI taxonomy): domain Eukaryota; kingdom Viridiplantae; phylum Streptophyta; class Magnoliopsida; order Lamiales; family Plantaginaceae; genus Penstemon; species Penstemon newberryi. The sequence continues at coordinate 73,452,243 of JAUALY010000001.1, read as the reverse complement.
ACATAGTCAAAGCACATCCACTAAATTCTAGACATCCGATATCAAACAACCGCGACAGCATGGCCCGATGAATCCTGGCATTGGGATTATTTAAAATTTGACCGTGTCAATCTTGCTTAGACTCTTGCAGCAGTAAGTAAAAAGGGTTTCACTAAGTTTCATAATATTTGAAGCCCAGTTGCTGTCCTAAATGATGTTTCTTGGATTTTAATGCTTTTAAAATGTTGGCAGCCCCAAGTTTATTATGATTATAGGTAGAGACCAGTGTTATTTTGGACTTTAGTTCATCTCTGACTAAAGAAGTATTTTTAAGCTTGTATTAGAATCAAAACACATCAGACAAGGCACTCAAATCCGACAAGCATAACTACAAAAGCAATTATAAATCATTGGCAAAGGAGTTAACTTAGACATGGATTCAAGATTGCTAAAAGATTAAAGTACCAAAATGAATCAAGATCCAACCTAGTTAACAAAATCCTAGTTCACACTGAAAAAGCACCCCCCCCCCCCACACCCGCCCACCCACCCACCCACCTAAAATAGGAAAACTAAAAGTAAGATAAACATTTTTTAGTTCCATTTTTTATATTTGATTTTTTTATTCTCTTGTGCAACTTATTTCCCAACTTAGATCATTTAAATCCTCAAATATAGACATCCAGAAGGATACAACCATTACAAATCCAGTTGACACAAATAGAGTTCAAAGCAGTAGTAAACCTCATATTGGACTTTGCTAACCGAAATTAGCTATATACCTCATAACATAGTGTAACAAAGCACGTTTAATGAACACAAGCAGTCCAATACAGATAACACGAAACAAATCATAAAACTAAACGATCAATTAAAAGAGAAAAAAGACTAAATCAGATAAAATAGAGCTCACAATGTACTATAACATCATTCGGGTACGCCTTCACAAATTGCTTCGCAGCATATCTCCAATTTTTAGCACTGCACATACATCAAATGGACATTGATATTTTTAAAACGATGAAGGAATCGAAAATCAGCGCATTGAATAGAAGTAAACCTGCCAATAATTCCATTAACCATAACAATTAGGTGAGTTGGTCGTTGATCCTGATCTCTTTTCACGTCAAAGCTCCCGTCGACATGAGGCTTCTCGGACGCCGGAACGTCGTCGTTTAATGAGATACAAGGAAATTTGGAAAAAATAGAGTACCTCCTCTTCTTCTTCTTATTATTTGTTTTCTTATTCTCCATTTCCGCAGAACCCATGAACCTGTGCTTGGAAATGGGGTTTGGTAGAGGTAGAAATATCTTATGGCCGCATGTGACTTTAGAACGGTTTAATTTGACTATTATTCTATATTCTAGAACGAGCAACATACTTCTAAAATTTTGAGTTTTATAAGTTATGGAATCGAAATTTAAATATTCAGTCTCATCTATGCACAGAGATTTTATCGTGTTATATGACAGCGTAAATGGTAGATTTAAATTAAAATAAAGTTTCTTACAAATAATATAATATATAAATTGAATCCAGGAATTTGTCTTTCGCTCTATTCAGTATTCACGTTAGAACTTATGTCGGTTAAATTCTCTTTTGACAATTTTTCTCTTTCTAATATGTGAAGTTGCAAATTTTTTATTTCTTTTCAAGGGTAGTTTTTACCATAAGATTTTTATTCTCTTAAAATTTAGATAATTAATAATTTCATTAATCCTTATACAACAACCTTAAACGATATGTAGTATATAGGAATGGAGGGAGTAATTTATATGGGAACTTGAATCGAGACAAATTTATGGGGAAAATACAAGATATTACCTAGTGTTATGTGAAATCTGCATAAGACTATCATGTGAATTTTTTTTTGCACCAAACTCTATTGTACTTTTAAAAATCCTGCATAAAATACTCAATCTTTGTTAGTTACTAACACCGTTGATTTTTAATTGAATTGTCTAAATTATTCCTTGATAAATTAAAAGTACGTGGGGGTTTTGTGCAAACGTTCAAAAGTACAAGGGAATTTAGCGAGAACATTAAAAAATGCAAGGGAGCTTTGCGCAAACGTTCAAAAGTACAAAAGAGATTTTGACTCAAAGATTTATGCAAAAAAAAAAAAAAAAAAAACCCATATTGTTCGCATGAAACACACTCGCATTAAAAATGGACGGACGGAGACGGACTGGGTGTTTTATGCAGAATTTTTTAAAGTATAAGCAAGTTTGGTACAAAAATAAGTTCACTGGGTAGTTTGGTGCAGGTTTCACATAACACGTGGTAGTATTATGCATTTTCCCCCAAATTTCTACTTTCTAAAATAAATTTATCATTCATTAATTTCTCAAATAACTCTTACAAAAGTCAAACGACCAACAATTTTCTTATCTCTAAAAAATACCTACACTAATTTTACATTGATTTGACATAAAGTGACATATGTCTTATACAACTTATCATATATAACAAACATGATTTGACATAAAATCTTACACATCTTACCAAATTGAGATTAATTATTTCACAAACTTCCACTATTCTATCAAACTACTATCTCAAATACCAAACAAACAAGTCCCTTGTTTTAAAGAATTTTTTTAAAAAAAAAAAAAACTTAAATCAAAATCCCCTTGACATGTATTATCACAGGGTCAAAATCGACATAAATAACTAGATTGAATTTCTGAAATCAAAATAGGCGAAACTCACCAATAAAATTTAGACAACACCATAACAAACCATGCCCCAAATAACATAATTTGAAAGCAATAACGAAGAAACTAAGCATTATACACTTAATCAAATTAAAAAAAAAACCCAATATTCAACTCAAATTGCTCTTATAAACACATACTCAAACATAATAACAAGACCTATGGTCGGCCCATTATGCAACAATTGGCTTTGCCCCTTTAAAATATAACAAGGCCCAACTTAACCATGAAATGTATCACTACAAAATTAAATATAAAATATAAAGCATTTTCCATTTTATGACAATACATTTGTCAACCAGTTCCTTTTTCTACATTAATTAATCTACTTAAAGTTTATAGGCGTTGAATTAATTCGGACTCAATCTATCGTGTAGTAAAAGCTTAATGTAGAGCTGTGAGCGGAACAGACTTTCATTCTAATACGTCCCCGCATTATTTGATTAGAAATTTGGTGAATTTCATCCAAGTAAAAAAATATGAAAAAATAATATAAATTTACATTGATCTGACATAAAAATAAATATAAGTTTACGTTGATCTGATTCGTCGAAGATCTAAATTCAATAATAGATAAATAAAATTACAGAAGTACATAATGTTTTATCTATACAACCAATACCAGTTTAAGAAAAACTTATGTTAATATTTTATATACGATCTCGTCTTGTTCATATTTTCTCTCTACAATCTTGATACACTAATATTAATACACTATTTTTTAACAAAATTTGTTAAACCACTTGAACGAAGGGTTAATTTTAAATGTGTCGAGTGTTGATCTTTTTTATTTTGAATCTCAGTTGATTATGAATTTTTTTAATACGTTAGATAAATTTAATGATTATAGCATTAACATATTTGTTGCAGAAAAAAACACTACTGAAAATTTTGATAATAAGATTCGAGTCCAACACGAATATGATTCGATATAAATGAAGTCGGATTCAAATCCGAAACTCCGAAATCCGGCCAATAACAACCCCAGCTTTATGAATACAATGTTGTTCTTTTGAAAGATTAGACGAGGAGCATGTTATTATTGGGAACTAATGTGGGGTAAAGAGGGAACACAATCTATAAATTTGCATCCCTTCTCTATTAGGGAAACCGAGATTTGACGCATGTGGCTATTAAAGATCAACTTTACATATATTTCAATGAATCAATCAAGTCACGAGAATTTATTTCCCAACATTTCTTAATTATAATTTGTGATCTCAACATCACTACTATTAAGGGCTGTTTGTTTGGCGTTTGGGAAAGTAGTTTGGGATAGTAGTGGAGGTTTATGAAATAATCTCGATTTGCGTAATGTTGTTTGTTTGGGTTTTTAGAGAGTGATTTGGGAAATAAAGTAGGTGTAGGTTTTTTTGGAAAAGTTGGGTTGTAGGTGTAAGATGTGTAAGATTTTATGTCAAATCATGTTTGTTATGTGAGATAGGTTACTTTATGTCAAATCAAAGTAGAGTTTGTATAGGTTTTGTTTAGAGATAAGAATATTGTTGTTTGTTTGTCTTTTGAGAGAGTAGTTTGAGAAAATTAATGAATGAAAAATTTATTTCGAAAAATAGAAAACATGTTTGTTTGGCATTTCCCAAACACGAAAAAATTATGGGAAACGCCAAACAAACAGGCCCTAAGTATTTTTACACATGCTTAATTCTATTAGAATGTTGTATTCTAGAATTAACATTATTGGAGCATTACTTATCTATTCTCCCCTACTCCAACACATAAATCTATAAATTCACATTTTCAGAATGGTAGGTTTCACAATATTTTTGGTTCGATAAGTTTTGAAGCTCTCGGTCCAACTTGAGTTGGTATATCTAAGAATTAATAAAAATATCAAGTTATTCGATCTTCGAGCTCGTTTGAAAAAAATTCGTTCGAGCTCAGTTAAATTCATGTGAAATCAAACAAACCTTAAACACAATTTCATGTTCTATATAAAATTCAAATCAAGCTTGAAAAATGTGTCATTCAACAATACTCTGCTTGTTTACACTCCTATTAAGAAAAATAGAAATTCGTTGTGATACATCCCCGAAAAATATATAACAAAAATTCTCGTAGTTCCTTAGGGCATATGTGGATGGATTTTGGTCCGGTATTGCGCGTTTCCTGAGACCGGGCCAAAACCCTTTCAAATGAGTTTTCGCCAGACCCATGAAACTCATCACAAACCTACATAAACCCACGCACAAACTCTTGAAACCTATAAAACTTTGATTTAACACTTGTCACATACTTTTATGTCGCGTTACTGAGGACCTCGTTTCAAAAAAATACGCCGCGTGGGGGATTTACCAGGACTAAAGCCGGAAGTGATCTTAGAAACCAATCGCGTTCCGGGAAAAAAATTCAATATCGTATTCGTCAAGAAGAAAAATAAATATTGCGTTTTCATTATGGTCTTACAGAACGACAATTACTTAAATACGTTCGTATCGCCGGAAAAGCCAAGGGTTCAACAGGTCAAGTTTTACTACAATTACTTGAAATGCGTTTGGATAATATCCTTTTTCGATTAGGTATGGCTTCACTATTCCCGCAGCCCTTTCCCACAAACTCTATAACAAGACATTGATTTGACACATAAAAACCTATTTTTTTCCTCCAAACCCCAATATCCAAATGCAATCCAAGTAGGATTTCAGTTTTTTCAAAACTACAAAATTCAACATCCGAAAACATAATCAAATTGGGTTTCAATGGTTTTACCGAATTACCGAAACCATTTTTTTGAAATTGAAACCCGCAAAATCGAACCAAAACCCTTCAGAATAGTGACTAAGATTCCACAAACCCTACCGCATCTTAAGTATAAGTTAAGATTCATAAAATTACATGTGAACGTTAAATATCCATCAATAGACAATAATCATTTATAATTAATTTACAAATGTCGAGCTCATACTATTTTGATATTTTCACTAACTATACTATTTTGTTGTCAAGAATGATCGGGCATTCGCGAAACTAATCTCAGAGTCGGGGTCCCGCCGCCTCTAAAGCGGCGTGGCCCGCCGTCACATCAACAGATAGACTCCCACTACCAAATACTACATGCCACCATCGCTTCTGTACTCGAGTGTTTTTCTCATCTTCCTATACAACTACTAAAACTATTAATGATTGGACCCTAACAAAAGGTAAATTTGTAAAAGTAGTCATGTGACAAGTAAAAAATTCTTCTAAGATTCGAAATTGATAAAATAAGTCATTTAACTAAATTAATTTGATAAAGTATTAGTTATATTTCAATTTCAAAAATCATTTTGTAATTAATTAAGGTTCTCGGGTAAAAAGTCATTTTAATTTTAAGATTTGAACTTGTCATTAAATATCGTATTTAAGTTAATTAAGTTCAATTTTATTTCTGCTTGTTAATGTAGACGTCAACTAGGATATAATTGGAGGAAAGAAATGGAGGGAACATTATTCTCATTCTTCAACCTTTGATTCAAGCTTTTGAACTCTATTCTTCTCCACGGCCAAAATCTCCAATTGATTGAGTCACATGACTCACAAATGACTCAACTTTGAAAAATTAAGATTTTTTAGTTGAAAAATGATTGAAATTATCAAATTAACTTGAAGAATTTCGGACTGAAATAGAACCAGATTTCTCTTAATACATAATCATTACAACAAAAGTCACCTTTATTGACAATAATATTAAGGGGGGAAAGTGTCATAGAAAAATAATACATGCACGTACAATCACAGAAAAATATCACGAATTATAAATATTAATCATGCGCGTTTTATGTTAATGTGATAATTTATATTGTTGTTGTAACTACTGTAATAAAATGGAACATTTAGCCACATAGCTAAAATATTAATAGTGACATATTTATATATGATGATAATTTTTAACATAACACTTATATCGGTGTGACTCAATGAAAAATACCACTAAAAATACTCTATAACTAACATATACAATTTGCAATATTTTTAAGATTATGACTTTATATTTATTTTTATATGACATTCTTTCTCATTAAGCTTAATTAATATCAATAATGACAATTTTTGTTGTAATGAGTTACGAGTGGACCTAGTTAAAAGACAGTTTTATCGATCTCAGTCTACTTCCTTGGCCCCCACTCTCACATGGCTACCTCCTAAGCTTTAATTAATTTCTCAGCCGGAGATTAATTTGAAGATGATCACGTGAATAACAATTAAATCAACGGATAATGAGTCATGGATTATGATATATATATATATATATATATATATATGATAAATTAATTCAGTTGCTTTCTGAATTAGATGATGTAATGACTCAGATATTTAGGGTAAGTTTGGCCTACATATCACACCTAGGAAACTAAGTACTTCGGAATTTCTATTGTGAATTTGAAGGTGTTTGACCTTTAAAATCAAAGTCATTTACTAGTTGATTGTAATTTTTGTGGTGTTTTGATCCACATTGTGAAAATCGTTTTTGAGATCTTTAAAAGCAAAAATTTGACTTATTTAAGAAGTAACAAATATGTTACTTTTGCAAAAACAATTATATATTAACAATTCTTCGTTCCATAACTTTTTTAATTTTCCTAGAATTATTTTATCAACGTTAGGCCAAAATTGAAATATTGAAAAACTAAGACAATATACATACTCACACACACTGATAATTAAAAAAGAGAAGCAGGAATAAATTAATTTAAGGCGTTGTTACCATAGGAATCTTGACAAATTACCTCAATATGATATGTCTAATTTACAATACCTCCATTTAATGAATAATAATGAGCATTTTAGCTTCTTTCTTATAAAGATGTTGTACACACAATTTAAAATACGATTGAAACTTATAAATATCTTTAAAAAAGATACATCAACCCATATATTAATTATTTCGCACAAATATTCCTAATAAAAGATATTCAATTAAAAAATGAAGAATTCAAACAATATAAAAAATTGCAGCGTGAGAAAAGACAGAAGAATTGAAAAGATCTAGTTACAATAATGATGTGGTCTTACTGTATGCACTGAGCATAGTCGTGCATTGGGAAACAGCTCCCGCGCTGTTTTCGCGCGCCCAGAACCAGACGACCCCTGCATGGGGGTCCCTTACCCCCGACTTGTCCAACACTTCAAACTGTTGTACTTTTCTTTGTACCAATTATTATATATATTGTTCAATAATATTATCAAAAAAATTCAACTTTAGAAAATATTTTTAATTACTTTTATTTTAACTAAGAAAGTGCACGTAACATTGTACGTGATTAGTTAATTTAATGGATATTTTTTTATAGCTAGAGTAAATTTATTTTTATTATATCATAAAATAAAGCTTAACACGTTTATACTTATTTAATTCATTAATTTAATTCATTTTTTCACAAGTTTAACCTATTTTATTCATTTTTACCAATTTAATATTTTTTTTATTTTACCCAATTTTTATCAGTTATGACTTATTTTCATTATTTTACTATTTTTTCCTTTTGTTTTTTCCGTTTTAAACCATTTTTCTATCGGTTTCAACTTATTTTGTCCGTTAAACTTTTTTTTTATTGATTTAACACGTTTTTATCATATTAACCTGTTTTCACCTATTTCACACATTCTTTTCATTCATTTCACATATTCTTTCGACCAATTTCACCTGAATTTTTATTGATTTGACACGTTTTCACCGACTTTATTCATTTTTCACCGATTTCACATGCTTTTCACTGATGTTATATCATCTTTTCACGAATTTTCATCGATTTCAGGGGCACTTTTTTACCCGTTTCATCCAAATTTTCACCAACTTCGCTAGATTTCATCGATTTCACATGTTTTCAATAATTTCATAATTTTTTTTTTCGATTTCGCCTTTTTCCACCAATTTCACCCGTTTTTCAGAAAAAGAATTCAATTAAAATTCGAGATTCTGCATGTATTGATATTATTGAATATTCTTTATATCTTTCTATTCCAGCCAAAATAAAATTATGTAATTAGCTAAATATTTTTTATTCTTTCATAGTAATATGCGATTCAATTTTAATTTTTTGTAACAGAATGATATTTAAGAGAATCTCATTTTAAATTTGTATATTTTACAGTGTTTATGATTATGTTATGCTAAATCTTTAAATTAACATTTTCTTACTTAAATAAATATTGATGCTAAAATATAAAAAAAAAAATTATATACTTCTAAATTTTAGGGGCTATTTAAAATATAGTGTTTTCTTATGGTTAGTTTTTATCTACTATAAGAGAAAGAAGATTAAAATTATATATATTTATGTAAGAGAGAATTTTAAAGAATTCAGCACGTGCCGCTCACATGCCCGTTAAATTGACAATAGGAGGTAAAACAGGCACGAGTTTTAAAGACCCGCAATTATCTCAAAGAGCTATCTTGAGCTAGGATCTACTCTAGTAATCTAATAGTGTTGTGGTATAACCCAAAGCGGGTATGAGTAGCTCACATAACTAGCAAACTAAAGTTGATATGATTCACACCAAAATCTAGTAAAACATGCATGATTTCTGAGACTCGATCTCAATTTATCGAACATAGTCAAGCTGAGACTTATTGTTTTGTGGGTATATATTTATTAATATCAAATGGTTAACTCATCAACAATTTTTTTTCTTTTTTGTTTTAAAAAAAAAAAGCAAACAGTAAAAAGTGTTAAAGACGAGGAAAACCAAACGATGTCATTACATGATAAGGGATGGACCATGAAATCAAGATTCCTTCTACAAAGGGCAAATAACAACCCAATTATGGTCTTATTTATAGTCAATTCTTCTGTTGACATTATTAATCTAATTCCTATTAAAGTGTTTAAATTAATGATCATTCTTCTCATAGTCAAATTAAACCAATGAAATTTGATTGATGCTTGCACTAATAAAGAATGACAGTTGTATTATCTTTGCCAATAATGCTAAGCACAGCTGGATGTAGGATCAATTTTTACACCATATATGTTAAATCAATTTAGAGAAAATTAATTTACGTGATTGATGCTAAACTGCATAGCTCTTTGTACGTGTTGTTTGACTAGTCATTAATCTCATTGGATCCTAATTACTGTTCTTGATTAGGGTTTAATTTATTCATTAATCATTGATTCAAGTCAAGAAAATAATAATATTAATAATTTCAGGTGCCACCAACGTAACTATATATAAGTCATACTCTTTTCGGTAATGATCCAATTTTCCTTTTCTTTAATCAATATATTGAAGTTGACGAATTGGGACGTATCCTACTATCCTACCTGGGTAGAATAATCTGAAAAAATTCCTTTAATTTCGAATGTTTGTGATTGATTAAATTGGAAAAAGTTGATGAGACCTTTTCTAGGGTTAAGACCATTTGTGCACAAAACACACAAGATTTCTTAATTGCTTTTAGAATAAATTCATTTTAATTTCAATCTTTCATTTTATTGGAAGACAAATGCAATAATGATTATTACTAGGGTTAATCAATCGAGTTGTGAGCCGAGCTTTAAATGAGTCGATTTAAATACCATCAGACTTTGTAGTTATAGGCTCGAACCAACTTATTAATTTTATGTTTGATTTGACTCAAACTAGGCACATACATATTTTTAGGTTTCGGATTTAATTATATCGGGCGTCGGGTTCATAATGAAACAAACGAATTATCAAAACATGCTAATCTCTTATATGATTTGCGAGTTATTGCATGAGGGTTTACCTTGTATACTTCGGTGGTTGCAGGTTCCCTTCTCAACAATATATATATATATTTCATACTTATAATTTACTATGATATAAAACTCTAAATAATATTTAAAATGAAAGATCATGTTTGATACTCTACCTCAAATTTAAGTCTTATTCTATGGAAACGAAACTACAGTTTGTAAAGTTCTAGACTCTCAGCCCATCATGTTGTAACAAGATTTGATTTTTACTTTTCATTGAAAAAAAAAATCCTTTTGGCCTGCAGAGTTGATGATAATTGATAAACGTATACTTTTGTAAACCGTTGTCTCAGAAACTTAATACTCCTTTATCTAATAAAATATGGATTTTTCAAGTTCGATTACTCAAACCTGAAAATACGCGTCCCGTTCGGGTTTTTTAAGAAACGGAATGGGTTGGATTTGGATTCCAAAACCGGTGCCCACCCTTACTCTCCCCCACTCTCACTTAATTCTTATAATAATAATAATAATAATAATAATAACAATTGTAATAATAATATTTGGGGCATTCTTAATAATAATAATAATAATAATAAAAAAAAAATAATAACAATAAAATATTAATAATAATTAAACAAAAGTAAAGGACACCAACTATTCGAACAATGGAAAACAACAACAATTATATTTTAAGGTTCTATACTGGAGGAAAAGGATTAAATCCGTCGTCGCCTAGATTGGACGAACCTCCAAATATATATTTTCGAAGTCGATTTTGTTGTATTTATTTCTATATGTCCTTCCAATACACTTTTGTATCAGGAGTCATATATGATGTATCCATTGGCGTAATCTTAATTTCGTCATCCTTTTCTTTTTGAGCGAGCATTTGAGCATGCATTCTTTTACATCCAGCCACTAACATTAGTTGTGTTTGTTCAGCAGATCGTAACATTTCAATACACCCATTTTTCAGACGAACTAGTCGAAACATTTTCTTTGCCTTTTTTTTCTTTTTTGTTCCAATAGGTCTCTCACCATGTTGATCTACAGTGGGAGTAGGCCTGAAAACGAGCTCAAACGAGCCGAACAAACAATGTTTTGGGCTCGAGAATACGCCCAACTGTTCAGGCTCGACTCGAGCTCGGGTCTCTCAAATAACTTTTTGTTTGGGCGAGACTCGAGTTAGGACATAATTGTTCACGAGTACTCGAAAGCTCGGTTATTTGAATTAAACTTTTCCCTGTACAATACTCGACAACATTAAACATACTCACAACATATAATAATGCAATTTTATCGTGAGGAACTAAAATTATGGAGAAATCAAATAAATCTGAAGATTTGATTCCAAAATAGAAAATCTCGAAGTGATAAAAGAAGGGAAATTTGATCGTTTTGGTGTGTGTGTAAGCATTCACCCACGCCTCACTGTCCCTCACGTTCACGAGCTCGACGAGTCAAACAATGGAATGATTGAACTCGACTCTAAATTTCATCCGAGCCTAAAATTTTGGCCAAGCTCGACTCAGTTAGAATTCTAACAAGTTCGAGCCAAGCCGAGTTCGAGCCATTCTTTCACCCCTAAGTGGGAATCCCCACATGTTCACGTGTCTCTATTATGTTGCTCTCATGAATTGTAAAATTAAAATGTGGACTATAATCTGGTGTGGAGTCCATTGGTTCAAAGGACAGATAAGATGATTGCATTGAGAATGGATCAAGCCCAGTTTGTGATTGTGATTGCGACTGCGTAGAAAACATGACCCAATATTTGACAATCTCCAACAACACATCAAATTTAAAGGTTCATTAGATTGTGTCTGATATATACTCATTGGCATAGTATGCTACATATACAAATAATTAAAATATGTCATATAATGAGAATGCTAATAAAGATTATTGAGTATGAATAACTATTATCATAACATTTACCTCTTCCAAAAGGTTTGTGACACTGGCATAATGGCAGGCAGCTTCCTAAGTTGTCGAGGTACATTTGTTTAAATATGGAAAAAAATGTTTTTTCCATTGACTACTGCATGCCTCTTTATCCTAGGAGTATAGAATGCTCTCTCAACATCCGTATGGGGCACATTGTAGCGAAAATCAAGGCCCACAATGTTTTTTTCTTTTTGGTTGCTACCTATAATTGAATCATCCATATGCTAAAGGTAAGCCTTGCACAACGCTACATCTTCCGTTTAATATTTTTTTTAGAAAAGTTATATTTGTCAGAAGAGGTGTAGAGATGAGCGATATTGTTGGATGAAGATGAAGATGAAGAAGTTAAGGCAGGTTTTGATGATTTTAAAAAGTCACCAGCTAAGTAAAGAAAGCTTAGCAAGCCTCTGAAAAAGATCAATCGAGAAGACAAGTAAATCAAAAGATTGAATTTCGGTCAGGAAGACAAGTGATCTCAAGACAAGTACGAAATCAAATTGGTAAATATCAGGAGAGTGTTCATCAGCATAGTGGAAAGAGATCAGAAGTCATTCCAACGAGAATAAATGCACTTGGTGTAATAAATGTTGTCCGAGAAGGTATTTATGGCAAATGATTGGAGGAGTTATTTCAAAAACCTCGTATCAACATGGTGCATTTAATGTGACTAACAGATCCATACAACATACTGTATAGTGAGCAGTTGCAGGGAGCCGTTTAAGGATTTGACCGGAACTCGAGGAAGATCTAAATTTTCGTCTCACTTCAACCGATGAAATTCGAATTGCCGAGTATAAATAGATCTACATTCAAGAGTTAGAGACAACACAAAAACTGAGAGAGAATTCAATGAGCAAATTTTCTAAGTCTCAAACTCAAGAACAGATCATCAACTAAGTCATATGTTGACGAAGCGAAGTTGAAGAAAAAGTTCAAACACTAAAAATCTAAGTGATTTTGTTCAATAGAGTGTTATGAGAAGTAGATATCCATATTTGTGAGTGATATTACTTCGTATGATAGGTCTTATTTGTGATTTCCTATTGTGAGCTTGTTGATTAATCATTTGTTGTAAAAGCACAAGTATTATACTAGTTACTAAGTGTTCTAGTATAGCTAAATCTTCCTGATTTAGAAGAGTGGATTAATGGGTATTCTGTCTTCGGAACCACTATAAAAATTCATGTGTTACTTACCTTACTTACTTGCATCTTCATTGCATAACATTTATAAGATAAATAAAAGTTTTAAAAGATAAATCTTTTAAAGGAGGAATTTCTAAAAACTGGGGTAAAACTTTTGAAGTTAAACTTGTTTGAAAAACATACACATTCATATCTGTCGCATACAAGTTTTAAAACTCTGAAGTTGTCTGAGTAAGCTAAGTGCTAAATCAGCTGAGTAGTCTCATACGAACGATAAGTTAACTCTGCTTATACAAAGTAAGAGAAATTTTTTAAATGTACAGAGGTCTATTCACCTCTCCACCCTCTTTTCTAGACCTCATTTGACCACTTGGGACCAACAAATATTCTGGTATCACAACATCTCCTAAATAAAGAAGTGTGGATATACCGCAATATTACGATAAGTGGATAGAACGTATGTGCCAAATTGCTATTGATTGTGTGGATTTCGTCTGCAGATTAGAGTTTTTATGATTTAAGCTCTTACATCATCCGCAATCTTGAGATAAGTGGATAGGATGTAAGTGTGCCTTGCCATTGGTTCTTCGAATTTCTTCTGTAGATAAGATTTTTGATTATGTAAGCGCTTACATATTTCGCAATCTTGAGATAAGTGGATAAAACGTATGTGTAACCTTGCCATTGGTTGTTGGGATTTCGTTTGCAGATAAGATTAAATAAAAAATTTTCTATTTAAGTTTGATTCATAGTACAAAATATTTCATCACTTTCGAGCTCCTTTATTAGATTTCATCATTCTCACTAACAAATCATTTCATCACTTAACATCTCCTTCATTATACAACTAATCAAATACAATGAGTTTTGAAGAAGGTTCGGGTAACAACCGCAATTTTGATTTTTAAGCTAGATATAATGAAGAGCTTTAGGAACAAAATGCAGCCGAAGAAGATTTCAATACCCAAATTGAAGAGTTTCATGATGTAGCTGATAAAATGAATGTACATGGCGGCTCGAAACCTGGAAGAGAATATAAACCTCGGGATTGAGGAAATAAGCATGAATCAATCATGTGCGACTATTTCATTGAAAAACATGTTTTTGATGAAGAGGACTTTAGACGACTTTTTCGGATGAAAAATTACCTAATCCTCTGTTTGATTTCAGATTGCGAGCTTGAAAATCCATATTTTCAGCAAAAAATTGATAGAAAACGCCAACCAGGGTTTACACCCCCTCCAGAAGGTTACGGTTGTTATACGTATGTTTGGTTATGCATATTCCGATGATTCCGTAGGTGAAATTTTCCATATGGTAGAGACAACTTCATGAGATACCATGCACCAATTGTTTGCCACATATTTGAGGCTATATTCGGGCCCCGATGACCGAGGATCTTGATTGGCTTCTTGCCAAAACAGAATGATCGGATCACTAGACGGCATGGCAAGGGAGCTTTTCAAGAAGAACTAAAAAACTCACAATGTTCTTGAAGCAGTGGCATCACCCAACACCAAGGGTTAACTATAAGGTAAATGGTAAAGACCACTTTATTATGTACTATTTTGCATATGGTATATATCTAAAAAGGGCGACGTTAGTCCAATCCATTAAAATTTTGTGTACCAGAAAAGAGACATTGTTCTCTAAAATGCAAGAGCCATATCACAAGTATGTTGAACGAGCCTCATAATTCTTCAAGCTCGTTTCGCCATAGTAAAGCAACCTGGAGTGGGATGGGATCCGGATGATCTAAGCAACATTATGTTGACTTGTGTTGTCCTTCACAATATGATTATGGAGGAGGAACGAGATGAATATGTTGATGAGGACTTACAGGACGATAACAACAATCATACCAGATCCCATAGAGCCAGCACCACGATTTATCCACAAGTGTCAGAGCTGGATTTAAATCCAAGAACAAGTGGGATATCCCTAAATGATTATACGATGCGTCGTCACACAATAAGATCGATAGAAGTCAACGGCCAACTTCGAACCGACTTAATCGAAAACTTGTGTGCAACACATGGTCCAAATTGTACTAAACGGTGTTTGGCCGTATTTAATCGTATTTATTTAGATGTTTAAATATGAATCCAAGAGTTTGAATATAATTTTTTTAAATTATATCGTATTTAATTTAAATTATATTTTTAATTTTATGCTAGATATTTTGTATTTGTAAAATTTATCTAAATTGTACAATAGTGGACAATTTAAGACTTACAAATTAAAACTAACAGTGTTATTAAATTAATTAAAGTTTAAAAAATTGAAATTTTCGTATTTGTACGTTTTGTACAAATTTTAGGATCATAGAAATTTAAAATTTCCCCCTCCCAATCCACGCCGATTGGAAGCAATTTCTGGCCACCCTCTCCCTCTCTCCCCGTTAGTTGGAGATGGCCTTAGGGTTTTTCTTTCAGAGTGAGAATTGTCTTGCATCTCATTCATTATAATCTTTCCGAAAAAAATTCATTATAGTGTTCTTGACAAAATACAGTCGACGTTCAATATGGAACCATTGTCAACGGTGAGTTCATTTCGGAGAGGAAAGACGCAATTGGGTTTTTCTCTTTCATCAATGACTTCGTGACTACTACTCCTCTAGCTGGATGTAACTCCACTATCTTCTTCTACATACATTGGTTCATTCGTTATACTCATCATGAATTCTCTCTTGCACTATTAAACTTTGTTCTCTATTTTTAATATGTAGAGAGTGACGAGCTTCAAGAATGTGGGTTCATCTGGACCATTATATATTTCTCCCGATTGAATATGTAGAGACTTTATTCTGAGGTATTTGTTGTTGGGGGGCATATATGGTAATTTCTAAGCTATTAAATTTTGTTTTTACCCTTCTAGTGATATTAAGTATGAAAATTATCTTTATAAGAAATAGAATTAGATAGAAAAAAAAAAAAAAAAACAGATTTAGAAGAGTTTGCCACCAACTTGATGGTATTTATCTTTCATTGATAATAAATATTTATAATGTACACTGGTGATTCTATTTACAAAATATAACCTTTAAATATTAAGTACAATATTTACAAAATCAATTCTTGTGATGGAGAGTTGGGCATGATTTGGTGGGATTTTGTTTGTTTGGTTGACTGGTTCCAAAGGATTTGATTCTTGATATGATTATTTACTCTCTTTAATCTTAATGAACTATATTCTGAGGATTTTTGTTACCTTTACTTTTCTTTACGGAGAAAGGTGATTTAATTATCATTTGATTTTAGGAGAATGCTTATTTTCCTTAAAGAGAATAACATGGACCACTTGTCCTTGTACTTAGGTGTGGCTGATTCAGCTACCTTGCTGCCCGGATGGAATACATGTGCAAATTTCAGCTAGGTTGTACTTGATAGGACATCTTCGACGTTTGTAAAAGAAAAATGTACAAATAATAAAATCAATAGTTTTAGATTTTGTAGATTTTTAAATATTTTTGTTCAATCCATTAAATATGCACCCATATCAAGATTTTGCTATTTTCATAATGATTGTTGTAATATATTGACGTCAAGTCTTGATTTTCACAGTTGCATAACACAAGTTCAATCAGAAATAGTGTGACCGAGGTTTCACAAATTTTGTAAATTTGAACAATCTCTCGAAGTACATCGTGAAATATACTCTTGTTGTTCGAGTTGATATCGATGTACGTAGTACAAATGATTCAATGTAGGAGAAAGCTATGTTGGACTCAAGAATCAGGGAGCAACTTATTACGCAAACTCTATACCATATTCTTGTTTCAGGAGGGTGCGCATTATGTTCTTTTGATTATGTTTTATATCGGCTACCAACGAGAAATTTGAAATAACCTTACTTTGAAAATCTTGTATTAGGTTGTGTATCAAATGTCGACAATAGAGAATTAATTTTAGCATTTGATATATTCATTATGACATATATTTTTTTTAATACACCAACAACTAGAAGCATAAGGTTGTAAATATGTACATGTTTCATTCGAAAAGTATGTGTAAATTGAGCCTTTGAATAGAGATTACAAGATTCATGACGATAAACATGGTTTGCAGTTATGATTTATCCATATCATTGAATGTTTGAATCATCGTGTGAGGGACTACTTTTAGCCTATTCTTTTATGAGTTCGTTTGAGTTTTTTTGAGTTTGCTCATCTTCTTCCAAGTTAAATCACCTTTAAGTAAAGTAAAGATTGCTATCTCTTTTGTTACTATATGCAATAGAAAATATATGCAAATGCAAGTTTAGACTTGTTTTCGTCCTTTATATTAAAGATATGTTTTGAGTCTTTTGACAATGATGATTATTTAATTACAATAGGGTTATGTTGAAAGTTTTGAAGAAGTTCAAAATGGATAATTGCAAAGCAATCAACTCCTCGGTCGATATTGGAGAGGCACATTGGGGGAGAGCATGTTGATCCAACCTTATTCAAAAGCTTGCTTGGAAGTTTGAGGTACTTGACTTACAATCGACATGATATCTTATTTGCAGTAGGTCTTGTGTGTGGATATATGAAGACCCCCACTTCAAAGTAGCAAAGAGGATATTTCAATATATCAAAGGAAAAACCAATTGGAATGTTCTATCCAGCATCACGAGGCTTGAAGTTAACATGATTGGGCAAGAGAACTCTGGTAATAGGAATAGTGCAAGCGATTTTGTAATTCTACTATGGAAATTTAACATTCACTTGATTATCGAATAAGCAGCTGATAGTTACTCCATCAACGTTGTGAAGTTGAATATGTAGCTGCAACATCAAGTATTTGCCATGCAATATGACCAATGAATTTGTTGAAAGAACCCAATCTCGATAAAAAAGAATCGATAGAGTTGTTTGAAGATACAAGTCAGCGATATCATTGGCAAAAAATCCAGTGTTTCATTATCGAATAAAGCATATCGACACTTGATATCACTTCATCAGAAAGAAATAGAAGTGAAGTTCGTGAAGTCTGAAGATTAAAATGTTGACATCTTCACGAAGTCTCTCAAGACAGAAGTGTTCGAGGAGCTCAATAAACCTGGCATGACAAAATCAAAATTAATTGAGAGGGCGTGTTGGAAATTAATCTTAATTTAGTAAATCCCTAAGGACCCATTTGTTTTACATGAATGGAATCTTGTAATGGGAAGTAGATGATTGACTTCTACCGAATGCCTTAGGGTTTTTATTTTAGAGTGAGAAACAGCTTGCAACTCATTCATTACAATATTTCCGAAAAAGAAATTCATTACAGTGTTTTCGCAAAATACAATCGACGTTCAATATAGGACCATTGTCAACAGCGAATTTATTTCGGAGGGGAAAGCCGCAGTTGGGTTTTTCTCTTTCATCAATAACTTTGATGACGACTATTCTTCTGTATATATGGATGTACTCCACTCTTTTCTTCTACTTGCATTTGTTCTTGTCATGCATTCTCTCTTGCACTTTGTTATCTATCTTTAATACGTAGCCAATGACGAGCTTGAAGAATTTGGGTTCATCCAGACCATTGAACATTTCTCCCGATTGAATATGTAGAAGCTTTATTATGAGTTCTTTGTTGTTTGAAGCCATAAATGGTAATTTCTAAGCCATTACATTTTTGTTTTTATCCCTTTTAATGAATGATATACTAAGAAGGAAATTTTATTATATTTATAAGAAATAGAATTTAGATAGAAAAAACATAAAGGTTTAGAAGAGTTTGTAACCAACTTGATGATATTTGTATTTCATTGATAATAAGTATATATAGTGTACAAAGATGATTCTATTTACATAATACAGTCTTTGAATATTAAGTACAATATTTACAATCAGTTCTTGTGATGGAGAGTTGGGCAATGTTGATTTTGTGGGATTGTCTTTGTTTGGTTGACTGATTCTAAGGGATTTGATTCTTGATATGATTATTTACTCTCTTTAATCTTATTGAACAAGATTCCATGGATTTTTGTTACCTTAATTTTGCTTTAAGGAGAAAAGTGATTTAATTGTCATTTGATTTTAGGAGGATGCTTATTTTCCCAAAACGGAATAACGTTGAGCATTTGTCCTTGTAATTAGGTGTGGCTGATTCAACAACCTTGCTGCCCGGATAGAATATATATGCAAATTTCAGCTTGACTTTACATGATTGGACATCTTCGACGTTTGTAACAAAAAAAATGTATAAATAATGTAAACAATAGTTTTAGATTTTGTAGATTTTAAAACATTTTTGTTGAATCCATTAAATATGCACCAAAATCAAGATTTTGCTATTTTTATAATGATTGTTGTAATATATTGATGTCAAGTCTTGGTTTTCATAGTGACAGAACACAAGTTCAATCAGAAAGTGTGTGACTGAGGTTTCACAAATTTTGTAAATTGGAACGATCTC
Source organism: Penstemon newberryi var. newberryi (assembly GCA_030819805.1). Classification (NCBI taxonomy): domain Eukaryota; kingdom Viridiplantae; phylum Streptophyta; class Magnoliopsida; order Lamiales; family Plantaginaceae; genus Penstemon; species Penstemon newberryi. The sequence goes on along the minus strand of JAUALY010000001.1, from coordinate 73,432,401 downwards.
TCTAAGTACATCATGAAATATACTCTTGTTGATCGAGTTGATATCGTTGTACCTAATACATATGATTCAAAGAAGGAGAAAGCTATGTTGGACTCAAGAATCAAGAAGCAACTTGTTACACGAACTCTCTGCTCCAAACTTTATACCATATTCTTGTTTCAGAAAGGGGCGCATTATGTTCTTTTGATTATGTTTTATGTCGGCTACCAACGAGAAATATTAAATAATCTAACTTTGAAAATCTTGTATCCGGTTGTGTATCAAATGTCGACAATAGAGGATGAAAGCTTCCCTTTGGCTCTACAAGGTTTATTTTATAAGTTTCGGCATGACGATGCTAGTGTAGCTCCAAAAGATATGACTACATATTTTGGACGCAAAACTTGTGCTTTTTTATGCCATATCTGCAAGAAGTTAACCACATTTTATTCCAAAAGCTTGAAGACACTTTGAAGGTGTTAGTTGCATGATTAGCTTTAAAATTTCTTTTTTTTTTCTAAAGTATACCTATAGAAAGGTTAGCTATGATGTATTTTTTTACGCTGAAAGGAACCGTTAATGAAGGGACTATACTGAAGATTTTTGAAGGACTCCATATTACTACAATATGGCTAATGAATTTGTTAAAATCTCGATCAGAAGGAATCGATAGAGTTGTTCGACGATAACAAGTCATTGATATCATTGGCAAAAAAATTCAGTGTTTTATGATCGAATAAAATATATCAACACTTGATATCACTTCATTATAAAGAAGTAAAGTTTGTGAAGTCTGAAGATCAGAATGTTGACATATTCACAAAGCCTCTCAAGAAAGAATGTGTTCGAGAAGCTCAATGAACTTGGCATGATAAAATCAAGACTAATTGAGGGGGGCGTGCTAGAAATTAATTTTAATTTAGTAAATCCCTAAGGACCCGTTTTTTTGACAGAAATGAAATCTGGTTAGGGAAATTTGATTTCTAGGAAAGTGATCACTAGAAATATAATCATATTATAATGTTTGAATAACACATGGGATTTCAGGAAGGAATGTGACAAATTCCTTATTATATGTTTGGTAAGCATCGGGAAATTCATTTTTACAAATTTTCATAAAAATGTTCCACTTATATATATTACTCCATCCATCATTTATTTTTGCTCATATTTCCTTTTTTGTTTGTCCTAAAACAACATTCAATTTCTTAATATGATTTTATTTTTCTCAAAAGTATCATATCACATAAAATAATGATTTGACACTCAAAATTTTCTACCACTACTTTAATGGGTACAAATGTAAAGATGCCTAAAAGATTTCAAAATTCAAGGGAGCAAAAAAGAAGGGATTGTGTGATATTATATAATAAGGAACATTTTTTACTAGACCAGGTCCTAGAGAATTCCTAGATCTTGTGGCTAGAAATGCTTCACAACATGCTTGACAAATTGACAATCAATGCTTTGGTCCATTTCTAGCTAAAAGGTCTAAGAAATTCTTCTAGACCTGGTCTAGTCAAGAATTTTCTACATAATACGTGGAATTTATGGGAAAATACCTACATAATTAACTCCAAGCTAATTATAAACTTCATTTTTTTACTCCTCCATCTCAATATACATGTCGTTTTAGTAAAAAGAAAAAAAATCTAAATACATGTCGTTTTAAAATTTTAAGAGAGACTTAAATTCTCTTTTGGCATTTTTACCCTTTCTCATGAATGACAATATGAGAGTTACATATTTTTTTTATTTCTTTTTAAGTGTAGTTTTGCACTATAAGACTCTTATTCTTCTAAAATATAGGTAATTAATAGTTTCATTGATCCTCGTTCAACAATTTTAAGCGACATACATTTAGAAATTGAGATAGTAATAATTTGTTTCATAAATCTTTCCTAGGTTTTTGCTGTAAAATATCAGTAATGAAATTTATGAATTAGTATGAAAATGAAAAGATCAATAAATTAAATAAGGAAAAATAGCATTTTTCGTCCATTAAGTTTTACTAGTCCGCGAAAGCAGGACATTTAAATCTCCGGCAAGCATTTTTTGTCCCATAAGTTTCACTAATCAGCGAAATTAGGACATTTAAATCTCCGGCAAGCATTTTTCGTCCCTTAAGTTTCACTAGTCCTCAAAATCAGGACACTTAATTTTCCGGCTTGCGAAATACGTCCTATAACTTTTCAATACCCGTAATTTTAGTTCACATCAGATAAAACATTTTTTTTTGGGAAAATTGCATCTTTGGTACTATAGAATAGACCTACTTGCAATTTTGATACCATTGGATACGAAAATACAAATTTAGTACCATAGGATTGTTTTTCATTGCAACTTTGGTATCAAACCCAATTTTTTCCCAAAGTTAATGAAATTTAACCCCTATGAAACACATAATGTTCAATTTACCCCCTCATGATTTAAAAAAGAGCATTTTACCCCCTGGAATTTTGTAAAACTTTCACATCGCCTCCCTGATATTTTTATTGGCGGCACTCTATCCACTTTTATTATGATAATGAGGCATTTTATCCCCTGTGTTATGATAAATATGGTAATTTATCCCCCTATGTTATAAAATAGTTTGCATGCCTACTCTCAATTTCGGCAAGTGAGTTGTACTCTCCAGCTGAAGGGGGTAAATTGCTTCATTAAAAAATTTACAGGGGGTAAATTGATTTTTTCGGATAAATTGAACATTATGCATTTCATAGGGGGTAAAATGTCATTAATTCTATACGCTGCTTTCCAATTCATTCATAACATTAAGTAGTACAACTACTTGCAATTTTGATACCATTGGATACGAAAATACAAATTTGGTACCGTAGGATTGTTTTTCATTGCAACTTTGGTATCAAACCCAATTTTTTCCCAAAGTTAATGAAATTTAACCCCTATGAAACACATAATGTTCAATTTACCCCCTCATGATTTAAAAAAGAGCATTTTACCCCCTGGAATTTTGTAAAACTTTCACATCGCCTCCCTGATATTTTTATAGGCGGCACTCTATCCACTTTTATTATGATAATGAGGCATTTTATCCCCTGTGTTATGATAAATATGGTAATTTATCCCCCTATGTTATAAAATAGTTTGCATGCCTACTCTCAATTTCGGCAAGTGAGTTGTACTCTCCAGCTGAAGGGGGTAAATTGCTTCATTAAAAAATTTACAGGGGGTAAATTGATTTTTTCGGATAAATTGAACATTATGCATTTCATAGGGGGTAAAATGTCATTAATTCTATACGCTGCTTTCCAATTCATTCATAACATTAAGTAGTACAACTATTTAAAACAAAGCACAATGTTCTATAAATAAGAACCTACCTAAGTTGATGCTCTAAATTGTACAAATAAAGCACATGAATCCCCAAATTAATTGTCCAGTTTGGCAAAATCCCTAAATTAATTGTTCAGTTTGAAAAAATTCTCAAATTAATTGTCCAATGGGCAATTATGTAATTTTTGGCGAGTTGTGGACTGGAATTGCGGTAAAGTGGACTAAATTTGCGGGTAAAGAAAAGTCATAGGACGTTGCTGAAAAACTAAGTGTCCTGATTCCGCGGACCAGTGAAAGTTAACGGACGTAAAATGCTTGCTGAAAAATTAAGTGTCCTGATTTTGTCGACCGGTGAAAGTTAAGGGACGTAAAACGCTTTATGGAAAATTAAGTGTCCTGATTTCACAGACCAATGAAAGTTAAAGGAAGTAAAATGCTTGCCAGAAATTAAAGTGTCCTGAGTTCACGGAATAGTGAAACTTAAGGGACGAAAAATGCTTGCCGGAGATTTAAATGTCCTACTTTCGCGGACAAGTGAAACTTATGGGACGAAAAATGCGCCGGAGATTTAAATGTCCTTCTTTCGCGGACTAGTAAAACTTAAGGGAAGAAATCCATTTTTACAAATTTTCACAAAAATGTTCCACTTATATATTAATCAATCCATCCTTTATTTTTGATCATATTTCCTTTTTAGTTTCTCCCAAAACAACACTCAATTTCTTAATATGATTTTATTTTTCTCAAAAGTATCATTTCACATAAAATAATGATTTGACACCACAAATTTTCTACCACTACTTTAATGGGTACAAATGTAAAGATGCCTAAGAGTTGTCAAAATTCAAGGGAGCAAAAAAGAATGGACGGGGTGATATTATATAATACGGAACATTCTTGACTAGACAAGGTCCTAGAGAATTCTTAGATCTTGTGGCTAGAAATACTTCACAACGTGCATGACAAATTGACAATCAATGCTTTGGTCAATTTCTAGCCACAATGTCTAGGATATTCTTCTAAACCTAGTCTAGTCAAGAAATTTCTACATAATACGTGGCATTTATGGGAAAATACCTACATGAATACATATCGTTTTATAATTTTAAGAGAGACTTAAATTCTCTTTTGACATTTTTACCCTTTCTCATTAATGACAATATGAGAAGTTACTTATCTTTTTTTATTTCTTTGGGTAGTTTTGCTCTATATATAAGACTTTTATACTTCTAAAATATTCGTAATTAATAGTTTCATTAATCCTCGTTCAACAATCTTAAACGACATGCATTTAGATATTGAGATAGTAATAATTTGTTTCATAAATCTTTCCTAGGTTTTTGCTGTAAAATATCATTTACGAAATTTACGAAGTAGTATGAAAATGAAAAGATCAATAAATTAAATAATTAGTTGAAGCTAGCAGAAAATTAAACATGTAGAGAGAGAGAGAGAGAGAGAGAGACAATACTCATGACAAATTGAACGTGGCTAAGCTGAGGAACTCAAAGTACATTACTTATGGTGGTCAGGTCATCGTCTGCGTTGGAAACGTCCAATCTATATCGCTCAGAAAAATTCAAAAAAAAAAAGGGTTATGAACTGATAGCCCATGTCACCTCTTGCTTTTTAACCTTTTTCCTTTATATATAATTATAATTATAATTAAATATAATATAATTATTTTATATATGGGGCCAAACCAAACAATAAACACTATCCCACTGAGTACTACTGTCTCCTGCAGCAGCAGTACCCACACCACTTTGTAGCGCGCGAATACCGGGCGTATTAACCCTACTCTACTTGGACCCCCATAACTACACTCTACAGTACCACTCTCACACACCACATACGTAAATTTTTTAAATTATATAAAGATAAAGAAATAATGTAAAGTATAGTATATGTTATTTTACGTTAAATTAAAAAAAAAATCTATTTAATTAGGTTTCTTTTTAGTTAAAAGAGGATTATTTTTATGATAAAATCATTTTTTATAAATTGAAAAATAAAAAGTTTATTTTTAAAAAATAAAAAATTATTTGTTTAATCTTCATAAAGCAACAAAATACTTTTTCAAAAGCTAGCGATACAAAACACCCTAAAGGTTTTCAAGTAATCGTCATAGATCATGAAAGTAAATGTCACATGTCGTGTAATTGTGAGTATGGCCGAGTTTAAGTCATTATACTAAACCGATCAATTTATGAGCCGAGCTTGAGACTAATAAGGCTCAACCCGAATTAAGTCCTGATTTGAAATTATTTTAAATATAATAATTATTTGTATTAAAATTATAATTACTATTTTTATTTTTAGACAAGAAAACTTTACATAAAAAATTATAGTGTAAACCCACGTATAACACAAAGAAATAAAAGGAAAAATTTAACACAAAATATCTAATTTTATTTTAATTTGAATAACACAAAGGAAATAAAAGAAAGAATTTAGTACAAAAGAATAAATTAATCAGAGTCTTGCGAACTTTTAAACTCTACTACCTATTCATATAGAGCAAAGTATATTCAAAATTATGGGCATATAAAAGATTTTATCTTAACATAATTTTATCACTTATCAAAACACCTTTTCTATTCACTTAAAAATATTAAATATTTCAGAACTTTATAGTCATTTAAAGCTAGTGTTTTCCGAATATATATAGCATCAGTTGAGGTATTATTATCCTAAATACCTAGTTTTTGTTTTACTTTTATTGTCTCTACAGGTGATGAGTAATAGTACTTTATTCATATGTATTTCAGTTATGTGTAATTTGTAGAGAATAATTTGCTAGTATTAACAAATCCGATATAATCCCGATATGAACCCGAAGTCCGAAAAATTACATGACCCAAGTTTGAGCCAACAAAATTAGAAAATTTATGAGTCGAGTTTGAGCCTATAGCTATGACCCCGATGGTATTTGAGTTTGAGCCATTTATGCTCTATGTGGATGGGTTTCGGCCCGGTATCGCGTGTTTCGCGAGACCTGACCAAAACCCTTTTAAATAAGTTTTCGTCAGACCCATGAAACTCAACACAAACTTATTCACAAATCTACACCCAAACCCTTGAAACCTATAAAACATTGATTTGATACTTACCATCTATTTTTTTCCCAAAACTCTCGAAAAAAAGACATTGATTTGACACCTATCACCTACTTTTTTTTCCACACCCCAACATCCAGAACCAATTCAAGTGAGATTTCAACTTTTTCAAAATCACAAAACCCAACATTCAAAATCTAACTAAATAGGGTTTCAAAGAATTCATCGAAACCACTTCAATAATTTTTTTTAAAACCGAGACCCACGAAACTGGGCCAAAATACTTGCAACTAGGGCCTTAGAGTTCGACTCACAAAGCCTGATTGACGGTCCTAATCGCGTTTTCGGTTGTTGCATGTGGAGATACAGTGTTGTGCAATATATTTACTTCATATATAATTCGAAATATCTACTCAAAACTAGGTCTTAATTAGAATTTCTCCGTGCATAAACTGTTGGTGTGGCATAGCAACAACTGTTTCATGTGTCCCGAATTTTGCCTGTTTGTTTGGCGTTTTTCAAAAAAAATTCGTGTTTGGGAAATGCCAAACAAATATGATTTCTACTTTGTGAAATAAATTTTTTATATCTCAATTTTCTCAAACTATTTTCTCAAAAGCCAAACAAACAACAATTTTCTTATCTTTAAACAAAACCAATATAAACTCTACTGTGATTTGACATAAAATAACCTATCTCTTACACAATTTATCTTACATAACAAACATGATTTGACATAAAGTCTTACACATTTTACACATACAACCTAACTCTTCCAAAAAAAACCTACACCTACTTTATTTCTCAAACCACTCCCTCAAAACTCAAACAAACAACATTACGCAAATCGAGATTATTTCACAAACCTCCACTATTCTCCCAAACTACTTTCCCAAACATCAAACAAAAAGACCCTAATATTTCTTACTTCTCCCTCAGTAGTCATTATCTACGAGTAATGTAATATCCAATAAAAAATTTTATCATACCATTATACATAAAATTTTCCACATAAGTGGCTTGGAAATGATTGAGAACTTTTAGTTAAGCCACGTGTCATCTAAAAATGAAAATTATTTGTGGCATTTTACTTGTCATTTTTGCGAAATTAAAATTTGGGTCTATTTTGTTTTGATTATAAAGAGCATTTCAGTTCTCTTAAAAAAATCTAACAAAATGTTTTTATTTCCCAAAAGAGTTTATCATACAATTTATTTTCTCAATTTCAATAATTAATCTCCTCTTAAAAGTTTCTATCTATTTCTAAGAGAACGTAGAACAAATTATATTCTAGCTAGACAAACTGTAACTTATTTTTTTATCGTACTTCATTCACGTAAAAACTTCAATTCGATATATACCAAAAAATCTCTTATCATTTTTCTCATCTCTCTATTATTTTCTAAAAATTTCATAAATCAACATATATATCTCTTACCATTTTTCTCTTCTATTCTAAAAGTTTCATCTCTATCTCTAGAAATTCAAACAAACAATATTTTCCAAATACAACATTTCAAAACTTCTCCAAATCATAAAAAATGCAAACAATCATATATAAACCATTTTTCTTTCTTTATTTACTTATTTATTTATGAATCAATATTGTAAACATCGATCACATCAATGTGATTTAATTTCCAATAATTAATTATTAAATGCCATTTAGTCGTATAAAATGAATATTTAATTCTGTTTAGAGAAGCAGAAGGAAGGAATGGTGGTCGCCTTCGCCGCCAGCTAAATGTTGAGAATTGGAAAGCCGATTACAGCTATACATGTCATTCTTGTCTCTCCTATACATTCAAAATCAAAATACATTAATTTATTTTTTACATATATATATTTTGAAATTTGAAGTAAGTATAAAAATATAATTTTAGTGAGTTATGACTCTGTGTATCATGCATGCACTACACACGTGGTTGTTCTGCGACTCTTTTTTGGTTCTATCAAATTTTAACAGTGACACGCTCAGAATAATACTAACAGTTTTCATGAGTGAACATATATTTCACTGTTTACCGTTGAATGTGCAGGCATGACTAGGACACTAGGACTTGGACTACATCCATCTCTATATATATATCTCTATTCTCTACCCTTGTACATTTATTACCAAAAATTTACCCTTACCAAAACAGTAACTCCTATAATACTTCATTAATTCTAATTTTAAAATATATTTACCATCGATTACATTATAAATTATTTCAATAATTAATCATGCATAAAATAATTATATATAATAAACTACTACCAAATACTAATATAGATAAACACTATTAATGGTCTTTCTTATCATTAATTTTTGACAGAGTGGTCCTCTTGTAATTTTTTCCCACGTTAATCCCATTATGAATTAGTTGTTTCACTTTGGACATTTTAATTGGTCCAAAGTGAACTAAGTGTCAAAAAAGTTTTATGAAGGACTAAATTGGTAAAAAAATAGTTTTATGAGTAAGTAAATTGATAAATAAACAGTTTTATAAGGGACTAAATTGATACAAAACAATTATATGAGAGATTACAATGGAACACTAACGTGGGAACAAAAACACAAGAAGGATCACTCGGTAAAAAGTTAATGATAAGGAGGACCATGAGTGATGTTTACCCTATTAGAATTAAACTAGAAAAAAAGACTTCACATTAGTGGGAGTTGATCGATTTCGTATAATATTAATTAGTAATTTCGTATAGGGTATTTTGATTAATTTCTTCTTAATTTTCTAGTGGATTTGAAGCTAGATATTCGGTTAGAAAAAAGTTTTAATATAATATATACTCCCCTTATTTAACTAGAGATTTCATTCACTATATGCAGTCATAACTTTTTAAAAATTTAAACAACAAAAACAATATTTTTTTTTCTTCTTCTAAATCAATGGAAATATGTACTTTTAATTATATGCCTAGAATAGAATGTATTTTTCTCTAAAAAAATGAATAAAAAGTATTTAAAGCAGTACTCGGTTTTGGCGGAGGGAACGAATGATGTTAGTTAATTAATTAATTTTATTTAAAAATAATCTTATTACTAAAAAACAAAATTACATGCCTACATCCATAAGTAAAAAATAGTGAAACTAGTGAAAGGAAATATGGTATTTTTTTTTTATCTAAAGTTAGTGGGTTTGTTTGTCTCATTTTTCCAAGAGTGGTTTGGAAAAATTTCTCGATTTTTATAGGAAAAAATTTACCTTGTCAAGGAAAATTTTCTAGACCTTGTATCTAGAAATAATATCACATCATCTTCACAGCACTTATTGTATTATCAAATGAATGATGTGATGTCATTCCTAATCACAAGATCTAAGAATTTTTTGTATGCAATTATTTTGGGAAAGACGAGATAAACAAACCCTATGAAATTTGCGGTTATATAATCGTCCATGGATAAAATCAAGGGACTTGTTTGTACGTGCTTTGGTCCATTTTTGTTAGGTATTTTGAGGATATTTTTAAACTTTTACGTAATGAAATTTGAAACATGATCTCAATATATTTTGATTCCAACTTTTAACAGTGTGTTGGTTTGAAATTATGGCTTTGGTGTATTTTGAATGTTGTAGTAGAGGGGTTTGAATTAATCAATTATTTGACATATATATATATATATATATATATATATATATATAGAGAAGTATATTTTATGATGATTGGTAGTTGAGAGATTATTGTTTTATGTTCAACAATTATTCGTAAGAAATCAGTTCCAACTAGTGTTTGGTCCAACGAAAATTTGAAATACATAGACTTAAATAGTTGTGAACTATGTAAAAATTGTATAGTCATTATTCAAAATTATGATCATTTTTGCAACTGTTGAAACATTATGAGTTCATATTGATTGGTGTTTCATAGAATCGCTAATTCACTGAGCCAACATCAATCCAAACATAATAAACCATAACCCTATGAAAGACATGATGCGACACATATCACCTATTTTTCTTCATAAAAATCTTTTACTTGATACATGACACATACTCTTACACTTCAAATTTCAATATTCAACTCAATCCAAATCATATCTAAAATTTAAAAAACACATGAAACCCAACGTCCAAACTCTTAAAGTATATCATGTTTCAAAGGTTTCGCTATAGTTCCTTGAACCAAACTTTCGAAACCAAAACCAAGTGAAGCTATCTAACACGAATACATATGGATCAAATTTAGGATAAACCCTAATGTTTATTTAAGATAAATGCTACAGGTTCTTTTTGTTACTTGAAACTTGTACAAAACTATTATGTGAAATATTTATTGCATAGATTCTCCTCTACTTTTAAATATTTTGCACGAAACTCCTTATTGAAAAGTTTATTGCATAGAATCAGCTTGTACTGTTAATTTTTTCGCACAAAATCCCCATGCATACAAAATAATTGCAGCCTATTTAATTTGTAAGTATGGGGGATTTTGCTGAATATTTATTACTACAAGGGGGTTTGTGTAATAAATGTTTCACATGGTAGTTTTGTTTAAGTTATATATATATATATATATATATATATATATATATATATATATATAACACATTGGGTCGTGTTTGGATCCATTTCGGTCTAGGTATTTTGAACTTTTGCTAGCTGAAACATGATTTTGTACTATTTTCGCCGAATCAAACACAAGAAACAAGGGTTTCAACTTAAAGTAATAATTTTTCAATCTAATCAATCATCTTACACTATATTATTATTATCAATTAATTTAATACAAAATATATGATTTGATACATACCACTGATTTTTCAAACTCGAATCATTACTAAATTAACATTATTTCACATTCATAAAATTCTAATTAATCCAATTAAGTTATGTTTCAATTGTTTCGCACATATTTCAAGTGAATCTTCAAAATATATTTCACCCGAGCCAAAATACATCGATCCAAAGAGGGTCACATACTCTCAAGTATCCTAGACATGTTGAATAAGTTCTCCCGCAAATCTAACATGGTATATTTCTTTTATTTTTATTTTAAAAAAAAGTCACGTGGAATAGCAGATACATATGAAGTGTATATTGGAGTTGTATTTCATCTAATACATATCCGATATTGCATTACATAAAATTTTGGAATATGCATGTATCATAAATCTTAATTTATTTGTTTAATAATTTTTTACTAGATTGAAGAATAAAAAAATGGGAACAAAGTAATTAGGTGAAAAAGGCTGGCGAAAGTAAGCTGGGATTGGGGCCAGCCAAATGAAAATAGTAAAAGCAAAAAGATTGATTGAAAGCAAGCAAGTAGAAAAATTAACTCTCTCTTATCTTTCCCATACAAATTAATTAATAGTAGTATATTATATTATATTATATTATATATAAAGATAGAAGTATTATTAATTCTTTATTTATTCTTCAAGAGAAAGAAGCAAGAAGAAAGAAGAAAGAACGTCTTGTCAAGATTAGATAGCACTGCCAGTTTTCTGTTTTCCGGCCAATACCCCTTCCCTTCCTTCCTTCCTTCCTTCCTTCACGCAACCATGTGAAAATTCTGACTCCCTTCACCTCCATATATATTTCTTTTACTTCTTCTTTCTGATGCTAAAAAGCATATAAGTAATTTCAAAATTGACCAAATAACAATTTTACTTGCACCATTTTCAATTTATCTCTTACTTTAGGGTTTGATTTGATAATTAGGGTTTTTAGTTTGCTTCTTAATTATTAATTAATAAATGGAGGAATACAACCATCATCATCATCATCATCATCAACATCATCAAATGAGTGAGAGCACAAACAATTCGAGAGGAACTTCTAGTTTTGTATACGGCGGTAGTCCAATTCTCGCACCAAGCTCTTCCGTATACGGACCAGGAAGACCGGCCAGTACTGGATTACAGTATCTCCATCAATCCACCACCACCACCACTGATTGTTACGATCGATCTCATCATCCGACGGTCAAAACTGAAGCTGGAGCTTCACAGAATCACACCCCCAGTTTCCACTACCCGCCGAATAATTCGTCTGGTTTTAGATCCACTACATCTCATCAGGAAAGTAATGAAGTGGATGCTCTAAAAGCCAAAATTATTGCTCACCCCCATTATTCCAATCTTTTGGAAGCTTACATGGACTGTCAAAAGGTTAATTAATTAATTATTTACTACTTAATAATTGATTTAATTAGCACACGTGGAGAATTTAATTGTTAATTTATGTAATTAATTAATAATAAATAGGTGGGAGCGCCGGCGGAGGTGGTAGCGAGGCTGACGGCGGTGCGGAGAGAGTTTGAGGCACGGCAGCGATCTAGTACGGGAGGGAGCAGTAGAGACCATGTTGATCCAGAGCTGGATCAGTTCATGGAAGCATACTATGATATGCTGGTGAAGTATAGAGAGGAGCTGACTAGGCCGTTGCAAGAAGCAATGGATTTTATGCGACGCATTGAAACACAACTCAACATGCTTACTAGTAATAATAATAATAATAATAATAATAATATTAATAATAATGGTGCTCCTGCACTCCGGATCTTCAGCAATTCTGCAGGTATGTATGTATGTATGTACATTTATTCTTTCTTTTTTAGGAAAAAAATATAATTAATTAATTCATTTAATTTTTCTTTCTTTCCCATTTTTTCTTTCACGGTGAAAGCGAAAGATCAATTAGAATTCAATTTGCAGTGTGAAAAACTGATAGTAGTTGAATGAAAGAGGCCAGTACCCCCTCCCCCCTTCAATTTTGGGGGAGGGGGGCGTAGGCCTGTTTGGTTGTTCTTTGACTGGGTTACATCATTTTCCAACGCCTCGTCACGAATTCCAAAACAAAAACCCTAGTCACGAGTAAAAAGATTTGTTTTTCCTTTCCATTTTTCTCAATAAAACAAATTAACGATCATATATAAATCACACGGTTGCTAATGTAATCAGTTTAATTACACTGACAAGATTAATTAATTACTCTCACATTCCATAGCTGAATCTGAGATTTGTAATTTAATGTGCTTCACCTTGACATAATTAATTAATTAATATTTTTTATTTTGTGTGTTGGGTGGAACTGTTTCCATTAACTTTTTTATAGAGTTTGAAAAGAAAATGAGAAACATAGGATACTATTCATGTCATATTAATTACCCCATGTAGCCTGTACCATATTGTCAGATTTCTGTTTATATTTTATTCATTTCTACTCTTGGGTAGCTATATATGCTACTAATTCTCTTTCTTTTTTGTTTTTTCCTTTTTTTCTCGGGTGTTATTTTTCAGCTCCTCTTCTTTTATCTATTTTTGTATACTGTATAAACCGGTGAGGATCCTCTATACCACTATTAGTGTACCATACTTGTGTACCACTAATAAGTAATTGCCACATGTACATGTAACAATTATAATAATTGCCACATGTACATGTGGCAATTACTTATTAGTGGTACACAAGTATGGTACACTAATAGTGGTATAGAGGATCTTGAGCCTGTATAAACCCTATAAATAATTAATGGCCTTGTTTGATTGGATTCTTTTCAGGTAGTCTATTTAAAATGACAGATAGTTTGATTTTTCAAATGTCTCATCAATTTATTTGTGTATTTGGATTTCTTTTGAAAATCTCATTAGTATATATATATATATATAGTAATAAGGTATTGAAATATTTTTCTAGAAATGTGTTTGGTTGTTTTAGTAAAGAATTTCTTCTAAAACAAAATTTGGTAGGTAGTCCATTGCTAATTGATTTTCTTTGGGTTTTAAATCTATATTCAATAATTGGGTAATATTTTTAATTAAGAAAGTTTTTTAAATGACACTAATATTAAGTGTACTTATTTGAAATCCATCATTTTGATTCAAATGATGGCACAAATTGAATACCTAAGGATTTGAAGTTCATCCAAAATCAAAGTGATCGAAACGAGTGCTATAGATTCGTTGAAATTCATAGCTCCAAATCTCTCAATCCAAATGAGTCCTATAAGAAAACCAAATTATGGCCTATGCTTTTATTAATATGTTGTAGTATGATATATGATCAATGAAGCTTTAGTTGAACCACAAATTTTGCAAGCATTTTGTGGAAAATATGTATCTTGTTTTTTGTTTACCATTTCATGCTAGTACCCTTTATATGCATGCTGATCAATTGAATTGCCTTTTATTTCAAGTAATTAATTGGTACCAAATTTGTTAAATAGAGTCAAAACTTTTACTTGTAATTTAATTAGTTTTAAAAATTAGAGGTTATTTTCTAGATACCCTTCCCTAATTTGGATATCATATTGAAATCCTTATTACATGTATAATTGTATGTTTTATCTCATTTTGTGGAATTGCTATATAAGTTTAACCACATCATAATATATAGAGTTGTGTCATGTCTTGGTTTAACAAAGTCATAAGAAATATAGAAATGACAATGAAAGCGTCGAATACAGAAAATCCATTCCAAAGCTAGCTAATTGGTTTTACTTGGATTAAAATTCTTAATATGATAACATAGTAAATACAACTCTCACTTTCAAATCTTCAATTAATAGTCTTATTTTATTAACACATACCTTGCAATATTCAATACTTTTATATGCTTATAAAATAATCTTTGAGTTTTGTTGGGATTAAAATGCAAGATACATGTGATGTTACTAATACCACATTTGCCCAATATTTAGTTTATTAATTCTTGTATTTCAAATGTTGTTAACTATCTTTTTTTCTGTGTACTCGATCAACCAACGAATAAAAGAGGACAAGTGTGAAGGTGTTGGTTCATCCGAAGAAGACCAAGAAAATAGTGGTGGAGAAACAGACCAACTTCCCGAGATCGATCCAAGAGCGGAAGACCGCGAGCTAAAAAACCACCTATTGAAGAAGTATAGTGGATATTTAGGTAGTCTCAAGCAAGAGCTCTCCAAGAAAAAGAAGAAGGGAAAACTCCCCAAAGACGCACGCCAGAAGTTACTCAGCTGGTGGGAATTACATTACAAGTGGCCATATCCATCGGTATATACATATAACAATATAAATTTCTCCTTTTTATTATGTAATATACATAATAATTGTTTTTGAAACGACTGATTGATATATCGTGCCTGAGCAGGAGTCGGAAAAGGTGGCATTGGCTGAATCGACTGGATTGGACCAGAAACAGATAAATAATTGGTTCATTAACCAAAGGAAACGACACTGGAAGCCTTCTGAAGACATGCAATTTATGGTGATGGATGGAAATGTCATGCATCCCCAAAACCTCTATATGGAAGGTCATTATATGGGTGAAGGTCCTTACAGATTGGGGCCTTAAAGAATATTTATATAATTATAACATTATTTATTATGCAGTTTGATCAGGAATTGGGGTGAAGTCCATGTTATGAGATTCAGTTCAATCTTATGTATTTTTGTTGTTGTATCATAGCTTCATTTTATGAATCCATGAGCTATATATTTATTATTGTCTTATGTAATGTGCTTCTGATCTTTGAAATATTAATTGTGTATTAATGTTACCATATTGAGTGTTTAATTTTAAATATATATTGGTGAGCGGCAAAGAGAATAATGTATGAATATTCATCAATACTAGTTATATATAATTAATTATGCATTTACTAATTGAAGTATATATTTAGGTGGTACATGTGTATATTTGAATATACACTTTTATCTAGGTTCAAATTTTGTTGTAAGAGATTCTCATCTTATGTATTCGACGCGACTCAAAAGGTATATATAAAGTCAAGTGTTAGACCTGATATCTTTGGAAAATAAAAAGAAAAAAAAAAAATTTATCACCTTCTATTCGACACTACTCGAAAGATATAAAGTCATATCTTTGGAAAATTAAAAAATAAAAATAAAATCATCTTCAGTGTTGCCCTGTCCTCAATATTCTTGATGATCTGAAACTTGTGTCACGATTTTTGTGTCTCGAACAAGTATATTAACCTCACGTGAATGGACATGCAATTTGATGTTTAAATGTCGTGTATATATACTCGTAGTATTTTGCATCTCAACCAACATAAACTTTTTCAATTAGATGCCTTTCTTTTGAGGCTTCGTCACACTAAATAATTTTGTATTACTTGGTGTCTCCAATCACAATATGCAACATATTTGCCTAGCTGTGGTGACGTGTCAAAGTCCTCTTTGGTAAAAAAAATTCATTCTTCCAAGTTAACTTTGATAAATTATCAGTAAATTTGAAAATGTGAGGTTATTTTACCAATCTGAAATGTTATGGGGTAGAATTGTTAGTCAATATAAGTAATTATATCCATTTTGCAATAAGACTTAACTGTGATTTTTAAAGGTGGTATCAAATGTGTCGGCCTGAATTTTTATGGTACCACAAGTAGGGCTTAAAATCAAACCAAGCTACTCAATACTCGACTCGAGCTCGTTTGAGTTCGGTTCGTCACACTAATCAAACAAGCTTGAACATCATTTTTCGTTCGATAACTTTTGAAGCTCGACTCGATAAACTAAAAATTGATAATATACATGTAAAATATCAAGCTACTCGATTTTCGGCTCGAACTCGTTAAATAAATGCTCGTTTGAGCTAGGCTCGGTTAACAATTAAACCAAACTCAAACATAAAATTTCAAGCTCGATAAAATTCAAACCAAACTTGAACAGTGTATCGTTCGACACTACTCGACTCGATTACACCCCTAACCACAAGTGATGATCAATATAAAATTTGGTACAAGAAGTACAATTCTCTACAAATATATGGATTTAGTCCTCATAATTTAATGGAAATATACTATGTAGAGGTGAGTCACTTACAAGTTCTTGCACTCAGTATTTTTCACAAAATACACCATAAAGAGAGTTTACCAGAGTGTAGAGGTACCAAGTACGCGGAATTTATTTTTGGATTTTTTTTAATATAAATGTCTGCTAGAGTTATGACGTATATTCCGTATTTCATTTTTATGTGTGTGTTATTTAGTTAAAAGATATGTGTATATTAATGGAATAGCTAGTATTGTGATGTTTATTATAAAAGTCTAACAATTAGTATAAGGGCTTATGATATCTCTTTCTTGATTATTTCTTCAAGGTTTTTGAGGCCTTGTGTTGTATGGACTTGTATATTAATGAGTTTCGTGAAATTCATGTTTCGAATATTTTTTTATTTAAACTTAATTAATGAATAACATATCTACATATAAATTATTGATGTGACCGATGACACCTACCATTAACTTTTTTTATTATAAATTCCAACTTTCAAACTCGATCGAAATCGTATAGTAAATTTTAAAAATCAATAAAACCCAATTCAAGTCGTGTCTCGAAGGTTAATCGAAACCACTCAAAAGTAAAACTAAATCCCGAAATTTTCCATATGATTGTCCTTTTTCTGTTTCAAGCAAAATGTAAGGAACACATTGGGAATAATTAGATTTTCACTTTTGAACTTGGAAAGAATTATTTTTGCGTTAGTACAATAATTGAATTTGGTTGACATTGAGGAAAGTTAAAATGATTGTTCCTGTTCCGTTCGGGAAAGATGCCAATACCTGAACTAATTGTCAAATCGTTTTGTACCACTAAAGAATGAATAGAAGTCATTATATTGCTTTCTTTGTTGGAACATCTAATCTAATCCTTTGCTTCATGAAATATGGCTTGGGCGACATCATTTTATTCTCGAAATATGTTGACCCAATTGGCATTTGGGATAGAAGTTTGTGAGAATGGCGAGGGTTTGTGAAATAATCTCGATTTGTGTAATATTATTTGATTGAATTACGAGAGAGTGGTTTGAGAAATAACGTGGATGTATTTTTTTATAAGAGTTTATGTTGTAGGTGCAAGATGTGTAAGAATTTATGTCAAATCATGCTTATTATGTGTGATAAATTATGCAAGAGATAAAATACTTTATGTCAAATCAAAGTTGAGTTTGTGTAGTTTTTTTTTTAGATAAAAAAATAGTTTTTTTTTGTCTTTTGAGAAAGTAGTTTGGAAAATTTGAGGGAGGATAAATTAATTTCAGAAAGTAGAAATTGTGTTTGTCTCGCTTTTCCTAAACACAAATTTTTTTTTAAAGATGTCAAACAAACATGCCACAATTTTTTATTCCATTTGGTTATGTTTGGACTTCTCATATTGGTCCAATTTTAGTGGGCTATACGAATACTCCATGCATAAGCTGTGGATTAAGCTTTAAGCCCCAATAGTCCAAGAAAGTTTAATAGTTTTTCAAAAGTTCAAATTATTATGAAAATTTATTGTTTGTGTGTGTATATTATTAAATTATTATTATACATGTAGTATAATAAATTTTTGATAAATATTATAATTTTATGTTAATACCTTTGTTTTAAGAAATTGTTCATATTTGTGAAATTAGTATATATATTATGTCTTATTATCCATGCTATGTCAAGACGAATAATTTTAATATATTAAAGTTGTAATTAGTGAAATTACATACTTTGCATAATATTATGTTTTGAAATATGTATTGATTTGTATTGGAGAGTTGTTAATTAAACAAATTCTCACAAAGCTTAAATTCAATAACCAGTGATCTATATAATTTCAGTTAAAAAGGACCAGCTACAATGTTTCGAACTGAACTAAGTGATATATTATTGATGTGGAATTAATATTTATGGGTTCTAACTTTTAAGGTTGAATAAGGGTTTTCTAATTGATCCGGGTAAATGCAAAATACTCCTCTGTGTTATCCTAAACCTGCAAGAAATTACCTTGTGAAATTTTTATTGCGCCAAATTTCCTTGTATTTTAAAAAACTCCGCAAAAAACACTCAATTTATAAAAAAAAATTAGGTCGTTTTGGATCGATATATTTCAAGAAACCATTTTTAAAATACTTCAAGTTGATCCCTACAAATTCGCGTGATATATTTTTAAAATTATTTCTTGAAATATTTCGATCCAAAACGACCTATTTTTTACAAATTGGGTATTTTTTGCAGGGTTTTTAAAAACACAAGGAAGTTTGATGTAATAAAAAATTCAAGAGTAGTTTCATGCAGGTTTAGCATAATGGAGGTGAGGATCTTGCATTTTCCCCAATTGATCCAGTAGTGTTCAAGAAGTTTTTTTGATAATTTAATGCTAAGAGAAGTTGCTTGCAAATATGATGTTTTAAAATGTTAATATAACTAGTATTATTAAACTGTTAATTAAATAAATTTCTTATTCTATTTATTATAATTTTTTGAAAATTATGTAAAGTGAACTTGTTAAAACTATAGGAACGAGGGAGTAAACTGAAAATATAAACTATAAAAGTATTTGCCTACAAATATATAACGAGTTTGCCGCCCATTTCATTACTCCCGCCAAAATTCTTTACCCCTATTATTATCCAAACAAATATGATAAATCAAAATAACCAGAGAAATTAAGCGAGATTTGAAAATGGAGAGCGGCGGCGGCGGAGGACCCGCAACTGGATGCTACAAGTGTGGGCGGCCCGGCCATTGGTCCCGCGATTGCCCTTCGGCCCCTTCCAGTGACAACAACGGAGCACCTCTTCCCAATTCCACCAACACGACGTCGCGTGCTCCTATCCCTCCTACCCAGAAACCGAAGCAGAAGGCCCCGAGAAGGAGCCTCCCGAAGCTAACTCCGGACCTCCTCCTCTCCGATCAAGGCATCGGCCACATCCTCCGCTACTTCCCCCGCGCTTTCAAGTGCCGCGGCCGCGGCCACGAGGTGATCATCCCTGATCCCTAATACTTTCTACATATTGAATTAATACCGATTATGTATTCTGTAGGAACCTATGAAATGGGAATGGCGGATACTTGTTGAACTTATTTTGATCTAATCCTGATTTGTGATGGAGCAATCTATGAGCTGGTTTGTCTGTCTAGACACAACCAATCACAAAAAAAATGTATTTACATTTTCCTAGTAATTCAAGAACTAATTACATGACAAACGAAATCCACTTGTCCTGTGAGAAGTTTGGGTTTGGCGATACAGTTCTTTACTATTCACGTTACTGTTTAGTCATTTCTTTCGGTAACATTTGGTTTAGATAAGCTCTATAAACAATTTACTGTAAAGTTTTAGCTCCCATTGGTAATGTGTATAATGTTCCAAGATTTACCTATATTTGTTTCATATGGGAGATGATCATTGGAAAATAATTTGAATTTTTTTTTTGTTAGATCGTTTGTGGTTTTGCTTATTTAGTTAAAGAAATTCCACCACATAAGGAAATTCACAGATGAGTTTGACCTCTTCTATGATGTAGTTCCCAGGAAAAATTGTCTAGGTTTCTTGGAACAATTGCCTCAAGGTTCCATAGCTTTAGCTTATAATTTTATAATTTTGTCGTGTTAAAAGAAATTATATTAGGTTGTTAAATGAGATCTAGTAACTACCATAAACAGAACATGTATGTTAACCATCTGAAACTATTGCTTTGAAATTAGTTTTTTTCCAGTATTGCGATGTAGATAGTTTCTCAAAGGAAAATAATGTTTTGAACTTTTGATGATAAGACACACAAAAAAAGTTAAAAAGCAAAGAAAAAAAGAGAGCATTTTAAGCATGCGGATACTACCAAAATTTTCAAGTCTGAAAAAAAATAAAAAAATTTGTTATTTTAGATTTGATTGGAATTGTTGACAGAGTTGGCTAACGGCACTACACGTATTTTCCCCAATAATGTCGTTAGCAGGTTTGAAGGCCAACTTATGGTGTTTGTGGCTTTGGTTTTGTCTGAATAAGAAGTTTTTATGTGAAGTTTGTTATTGATGAGTGATGACTAGTGCTGACTGTCACCTTGTTTGTGTCTACGCATAGCTTAAAATGACTGATAAATTGGTTTAAATATATAAACTACTTTTTTCGTGTGATTACTTACCATCCCCCACAATGTCTCTTTTCAAATCTAATTATTTTAGTGCAGGTTAATGATCTGCGACACCTACTCGGCCTGTATGCTGAATGGCACTCACGTTTTCTTCCTTACTACAATTTTGATCAGTTCATACATAAGGTGGAACAAGTTGGGGCCACAAAGCGTGTCAAGGCAAGGACATTATATTTTTAAAGTAAACCATACAATCATTCTGGTCTTATGGGCATTGCATGTCATTTGAGCAGCCATGGGATGTTCTGTTTTTTGTGTTTGTTGCTATCTAGAGCCTTCCTGTATTAGATTGTTACAGAATTATAGGATAGCCCTTTTGATATATTGGATTGACCCAATAGATGTTTCTGAAACTAATCAAACTTCATTAAAACTGGCAGCATAATTATCCTCCAATCAAACTTCAGTGGAGTGAGTGCTGGTTTTTTAATGCCAGTGGTCTCTGAAGTAGAACTCTCATGCATCCATCTCATAGTTGAAGCATGACATATAATGAAATTGAATCTTTGTAGTTTCAATTAGTTTATTCATGAATTGAACAAGTGATATTCATTAAGAACTATACATCTAACATTCTCATCAGCAACAATTTATTTCCTTAAATAGTATGCATTCTTAACATTTTCTATTTTACCTTTTTCATTGAGCAGGTCTGTCTCAGAGAACTACGAGATAGAGTTGCGGATGGAGCAGACCCAGCAAAGCTTCTTGAGCCTCATGTTCAACAAAACTCAAGTAACGAACAAGGTATCTTAGTTTTCATATCCTACCTATAACATGTCTTTAATTGATTGTATAAATCTACTGCTTCAGAAATGAAGATTAAATTGGCTTTCTGAAGAGAATTCCACAAAAGAAGAGTGCCAACAATGAAGAAAATCTTGCATAAGAAATGTGATTTTTTTTATAATTATTTCTCTAAGGAGATAAATTTGAAAATATACTATTGTAAAACCCCAAGTTCACTTATTCAAAATATAAATTAGCCTGTTCCTATTCTTCGATCTTCATGACTTTAGATAAGGTAATTCTTTTTGGGCATGGCCTGGGAATGTCATCTCTTGTCTGCCTTTTGTATCCTTCTCTTCAAATATTTTGGGTTTATACATAGTTTGAATTTACAACACCCCATAGCCTCAAAGTAAATAAGAACAGAAAATAAAAAGAATAGCCAGTCATACTCTCCCTTCTCTTACTATCCAGCTGGTCTAATCTGTCGAGTTTTGGTAATAATTCTTTTCATTTCACATTCAGGAACATTAGTTGAATGTATATTTGGGATTTATAAGCACACTTATGCTATGATCCTAATGGTATATATTCTTATTTGTTTGATGATTTCTGCTTTTGCAGATGTTCAAGAGGCCCCGGACGCACCAAGTCAATTCCAAGAAAGTGCATTTCAAAATGAAGAGACGAGCAATTTCCAAGAAGACATGTCCGATATCTGGGAAAAAGCCAATGAGGTGAGTTCATTTTTCACAGTTTCCTTTCTTTGTTTCCTACTGGTCTCTTGTTGATGTGTTCTCCTCCTGCTGAAATAACTGAAGAGTCACAAATCTTCATGATGGTGAACTTGACCTGTCCGTGATCC
This sequence comes from Penstemon newberryi var. newberryi, assembly GCA_030819805.1. Classification (NCBI taxonomy): domain Eukaryota; kingdom Viridiplantae; phylum Streptophyta; class Magnoliopsida; order Lamiales; family Plantaginaceae; genus Penstemon; species Penstemon newberryi. The sequence goes on along the minus strand of JAUALY010000001.1, from coordinate 73,409,620 downwards.
TTAATTTTGCTCATTAATATAATTAAATTTTTCATCGACTCATTGACGAATTCAAAATACAAACTGCTGTATAAGACTTCCTTAACAACAATTCAAGCTTTTAGATTCCATGTTTGTTATTACTATCATTGGTCTGGAACATCTATATCTAACGAGCCATAGATAAAATTAATGATTCAACAAAGTAATCCACGTCCAGTAACTAAGAATTTCATTAGGAGCAAGTAGGACCGAGGCAACTCAAACATACTTCAAGTTTTAATATTAAGAACAGAATAGATATTAGACTAATTCATCTAGCTCCAACAGAGGCCTCTCAAGAACTCTCTTTTTCTACCTGGTTATCCCTGTTGGAAAAAATGCTTATAATAGTTACTCCAGTAACAACTACGTAAAATAATTTAGCCAAAAGACCAATCACCTACACCAAAAAAAAAAAGATTCTATTGCAGAACATTTTCCTAACCAATAATGGTCCAACCCTAAGACAGCATGTGAATTTTGAACTGCAAATTCTAGCATGCACGGCTTCAGCTAGACAGACAAGGCCAATATGTACATTCTCTTTTTCGATGTGAGATTTATATATATGTTCACTTCCTACATGTAGCACACAAGGAAAATTGCCATTATCTTGCCATTTGATTCAATTATAAGATTATTCATGGTTCCACCTTCAACAATGTCTGGCAGGAGACACCTCTTCAATCTTTGCACGTAGATACATCTTCTGGGGGCAAAGATGAATCGAACAAGGAACAGAGATTGGTTAACAATTCTTGTAATCAAAATCAGATCTCTGAGGAACAAAAAGCTCGCATGGAAGCTCACAAGTTGAAGGCATTGGAGAGGGCTGCTGCTAGGTCCAAACGCTCTTTACAAATTTGAGTTGAGTTACTTCTTTCTTTCTTTCGAAATATCCGTGCTCATGTCTCAGAGTTGCTAGCAAAACCCGAAAATATATAATGTATTTGGTATATTACTTAGAAGCTGTCATGTAAATGAAATTTGATATACATTACTGGTGTTACTGTCCAGTTTTGGATAGGGCCATCAGTCCTCAAAATCCCTATTCTCTGTTTTGCTTCCCATCCTCCTTAATTCTTCGCTGATGTCATCTAATAAAAATCTCTCCACCTAAATAGTTAGTGCAACATAATAGTTGCTGAGATTCTATTTTGGAAAATCCCAATAATGTTTTGTTTTTTTTTTCCAATTTGCTCCACCATCCATGCACTGGTTAAATTTTTGCATCTTTAATTCTTTAGCAGTATTCATACAAGTAAACCATGTATGATCAATTTTGTTCGTTCCCACCAAAAAAAAAAAGTTCTTGTTCGTGCATATATTGATATATAGATGGATCTTACCGTAATTAAATATCACAAGAATACTTGTTTGTCTTAAAAACAAAAGGTCAAAACAATTTTTAATTTGAGGATTTACAAGTACTTGCCATATTCTTAGTTAAAAATTTCTTACCTCTAAATAACAAAACATGGAACACGATACCATTACAAGGGGGATTTACAGTCTACAATACCACAAAATAAATGTTTCCAAATCCATTTAACAAGATTTTGAGGGGTTTTTGGCATTTTGCACCCTTAAAATATAGGGTTTTGGCACTTCACATCCTAGAAATACAATTTATTTGGCACTTTACACCATAGTGTGTGTTTTAGTGAGGAAATTTGTTAGTGGAAGAGTATGATAGTCATTTTCGAATTTTTTTGACACTTTGCATCCTGAAAATATAGATTTTGGCACTTTGCACCCTGAAAATATAAATTTTTTGGCACATTCCACCCCAATTCAAAAAAATTGGCACTTTGCACCTTAGAAATATCATTTTTGGCATTTTGCACCCTAATGTTTTCCTTTGAAAAATGCCTTTGAATGTCGTCGGTGGAGATATAAAATGATCATTTTCAATGCACAACAATCAAACATAGGGAAACAAATTTAGTTCGAGCTCAATCACAAAAATAATCAATTCTTTTTTGCAAATTATATTTACATTGTGTCCTTAAATAGACACTGATTTGCATCAGTTGTGATATTCGTACAAAAATATAATAGATACAAGTTTTATATTTTTTGTTTCCAAAAAATTTCTCCTCAACATACTCTACAAATCTATGATTATTATCTGCTAACATGTCAAATTTAGGAATTACAAAATATAAAAAAATAGTTCTTACCTAATTACTAATAGCTCGGTAATTTTATTAAAACAACAAAAAAAGCCAAAATTTTAAGTTGGGGTGGAAAGTGAAAAAAGTTTATATTTTCAGGATGCAAAGTGTCAATATTTTATATTTGTAGGGTGCAAAATGTCAAAGTCTATTTTCTCAAAGTGCAAAATGCCAAAAATCCAGATTTTGAGCTACAAAATTTGTGTTTGGAGAATAGCCTTGAACTTCCATTTTGACCATTTGTGCCAAAGTCTTTTGATTTTTGGGCAGTAAACTTGGTTGAGGTATTATCACAAAAGATAAAAGTGGACTTTGAACAATACGACTCAACAATTGTATCTTCGACCGAGGCTGCTTCAAGAGCTTTCATCTCTTCAAGGATTCAAATGATTTCAAAAGAAACTACATCATAAACATGAGCTTTGGAGGTGAAGGCATTCACAATAAAGCCAAGGGACTAGTCATTACAAAGTAGCGGATTCATGTTCGAATTCTTGTTTGGAGAGGTTTCCTCACTTTATATCTCTGACGCGCCTTGAAATGAATTAAATCCTTGAAAAACAAAAAAAAAAAAAAAAAAAAAAATAATAAAGCCATTTGAATTACACATCATACCGTCCGTGAATGCAATACCTTCCTTGAAAAGGTGCATTCGAGCTAACTTTGCCTCATTTTTCTCTCGTGTGCTTGGGAGTATTCAATTACACTTTTTTAGATGCGAATTTCGATGGTTAATTACATGCATCAATTAAAGCGACCACGATTAAAAAGAATACAACATACAAAATAGGAAATCTTCCTCACATTGAAGAAGTCCCATATGACTCAATCTGGTGACGTAATAGCTAGAGGACTAGACATGAATATGTGGCAAACTTAGACTTAAAATAAGGGAAAATTATTTTTTTGGTATCATAAGATAGTCTAACTTGCACTTTTTGTACCATTGGATACGAAAATGCAAATTTGGTACCATATGATAGGTTTTCATTGCAACTTTGATACCAAACCCATTTTTTTCACAAAGTTAATGATAATTTACCCCCTATGAAATGCATAATATTCAATTTACCTCCTTGGGGTTTAAAATAGAGCATTTTACCCCCTGAAAATTTTGTAAAAGTTTCACATCGCCTCCCTAATATTTTTATAGGCGGCACTTTATCCACCTTTATTATGATAATGTGATATTTTACCCCCTGTGTTATGATAAATGTGGCAATTATCCCCCTATGTTATAAAATAGTTTGCATGCCTACTCTCAATTTCGGCAAGTGAGTTACACTCTCCGGCTGAAGGGGGTAAATTGCTTCATTAATTTTTTTACAGGGGTAAATTGATTTTTTTTTCGAAATTATAGAGGGGTAAATTGAACATTATGCATTTCATAGGGGGTAAATTGCCATTAACTTTAGTTTGGTACCAAAATTGCAGTAAAAACCTATCCTATGGTACCAAATTTGTATTTTCGTATCCAATGGTACCAAAAGTGCAAGTTAGTCTATCCTATGGTACCAAAAAAACTATTTTCCCTTAAGATAATAAGAGTGAATAGCACTTTGGTACTCTTATGGGCAAACTTTTGCACATTCATCCCTCTTAAATTTTTCGTAGCAGAACACATTTGTCCCTCTTAAATTTTTCGTAGCAAATGCGTCCATTTATCAATTTAGTGTAGCACATTCGTTCCTCTTAAATCCAAAATAAATCATTTGGTACCAAGATACATCATAAAATAGACGAAAATTGATGTATTTTGGAAATAAGAAATACAAATGTGTTACATTACATTGAAAAGAGGGACGCATATGCTATAAAAAAAATTAAGAGGGACGAATATGTTACGCTACATTGATAAGAGAGACGAATCTGCTACGAAAAATTTAAGAGGAACAAATGTGCAAAAATTTCACATAAGGAGGACCAAAAGTGCTATTTACTCAAATAATAATTATGCCAATTTATTTACAACTTTTGACACACCTCAAAACAAAGCGAAGCGATTCCGAACCATTCTCGTCGCATACCCCTCACCCAAGACACCCGATTTCCGCACTCCTGTATTCGTCGAAACTCTAAAACCCCAATTTATAAAACATTCATCTCGCTCTAGGTTATTTACTACGATTCTGGTTTTAGATGAAATAGAATCGAAATCAGCAAAAGAAAGAATGTTCGAAGGATTGGTAAGGCAGTTGATACTGGGATATCTGGGCCAATACATTAAAGACATCCAAAAGGAACAACTCAAAATCACCCTTTGGAATGGTACAGATTGTTCAGTACATGTCTTTCAATCTTTCACCATTTTTCTTTAATTTAATTAATTTTATGTGTTGCAGAGGAAGTTTTACTGGAAAACGTGGAGCTCATTCTTGAAGCTTTTGACTACCTCCGCCTCCCCTTTGCTTTCAAACGAGGTACATATTTATGTTATCCAATTTTGAACTGTTATGCTTGAAAATTGGATCATTTTATGAAGGCATTGAAGGACGCCTCATCTAAACTATATTATTTTTTTTTGCTCGAGCATAACACGTGGAACTATTTTTCATAATTGAATGACATATTCGGACTCGAGACCTCTTGTAATGTTTAGTTTTCTAAGCGTGGCTATACGATATCATTAGTTGCTTTACCAATATAATGTCGCCAAAGACTTTCTTGAGTGAAAGGTACTTTCATGGTGACCCTCAATGAACAGATAGAGGATGAGGAACCCCTAGATGGATGAGGAGTCTCTGGCTATGCTGAGTGTTGAGGAAGGGCAATAGGACTTGAGACATAGTTATCCGGGGAGCTTGAGGTGGTTTTGGCCGTCTGATTGGTGTAAATGAGGTGCTATATCTCTTGAAGCAGCCTCGAAAAATAATTTGGCAAACTAGGGTTGCAATCTCACACCTCGGAATCTCTGATTATCTGATAATAGGTTTATGTTCACGAACACTCACCACCTTTACTGTTTGAATAATTAAAAATCTCCAGGCCCTTAAGACGTGATCATACTTTACAGATCAGATTGGGTGTGGGGAAAGAGGCCATTTCATTTCTTCCTTTAGTCTTTTTAATGTCTTTCAAATCCAAGAATGTTTTGGTAATTAGTTAGGCAATAGGTTAATTGTTTTAATTAGACCTAAACCTAAGGGGTGTCTGTGTGATTTGCTCTATCAATTATGACAGCTGACAAGTATGAAGGTCCACTAAGATGATCTTCACTATTTTTACAAATAAAGGTATTGCAAGTTGAAAATTTAGCTGTTGTACTCCAACTTTTGAAAATTGGGATCATGCGCTGTTTTTTACCTGTCCTTTCTGTTATGCGCGACAAGTTTGGGAAATCTTTTCATTGTTTTCTTTCTAGGTTATGTCAACACTCACAAATTTGTATTCCTTCTCGATGATTATATCTTCTTGTATTGATATTTATAGGTACTGTTGGGAAGTTAAGCATCAAAATTCCATGGAAGAAACTTGGCTGGGACCCCATCATAATCATCTTGGAGGACGTATATATTTGTGTCTGCCGGCGAGATGACAAAGAGGTAATTTTGCTTAAATAATACAGTAAAGTATTAAGGTGGATCAACCTTGGAACAATAATATTTTGATTTAACATAATACTAGGCAATAACTGTCATAGTAAGGCTTTCTTTGCAACTTTACTATGCCAATGGTGGTTCAATTTTTGACTTTCAGTTTTAGTTTATTCCCTTTACCTTTTGAATGAAATCCGTGTTTTTGGCAGTGGTGCATGGATGCTGTTGAAAGAAGAGAGTTTGCTAGCAAAAAGGCCCAACTTGCTGCAGCAGAACTTGCAAAATTATCGAGACGCGTATGTGGTAAGCATCTTGACGTCAAACTTGTGATGTCGTTATTGTATTTTTTCAGTTTGTTATTTGTAACTTCACATGTAAAATTGTGTATACGTGATGGGTGTTTGTTCTATTCATTCTCTCTCATAAATGCTTTTTTTTTTTCTTTGCAGATAATCATACTGGAAAATCTTTTATCTCATACATCACTGCTAAGGTAAAATTATGCTCTAGCTCTTTCTTGTGTATATCATACACTGATTAAAACACTGCTAGGGATGAAATCAAGCCCAAACAAACCAAGCAAGATTTTGTTCAAACTCGGCTCGAAAAAGTGGACTTTGGTTCAGGCTCGGCTTGAACTCGAAGCCATTTAGATATTTAACATTTGAACTCGGCTCAAGCCATATATATTGCTGCTGTGGATTACTCGGCTAGGCTCGTGCCATAAATATTGCAACAGTGAATTACTCGCTCAATAATAATTGTAGCTGCCAAAATTAATTTTTGGAGGTAGGCTGCCGTAGGTTTACTGTAGAGCTGTCACCAAGTCAGCAAAAGTATACTCTGCAAAAGTAAGATACAGATAGAATAATAATTAACATGCCCAGGTTATCCCCGAATTCAATAAACCTTCTGGCCCCTTTTCTCCCTTCCCTTTCAAGACTTAAACAAAAACCTCCATTAAAAGCCACCTTGTGTGTGAAGAGGGGAAATTTTGCTTGAGAAAAGATAAAAAAATAATTCTTTTCTGGGTTCACGAGCATACCGAGCGAACATGAAGCTGTTTATACTCGGATCGAAATCGCCGGCGAGCTTGGTTTTATGTTCAAGCTCGGATCAGTAAAGAAGTGAACAAACATGGACAAGCTTTTCACAAGCCGAGTCCGAGTCGAGCGGCGAGCAACTCGGTTCGGTTCGGTTCACCCTTAAACACTGCATTTTCCTGTTAAGTCACTTGTTTAGGGATAATAAGATCTTATTTTTATTATTTAAACATGGATAATTTCTGAGGGAAGAAATGGGAGTAGATTAAGGCATCTTGCATACTTTTAAGGAAGATAAACTGTTGCAACTATTTATCCAAATTCTCTACAAAGTATGCAAGATCAGTGGTCTTGAAATCAAATAGTCCGTTGACATGATTACCTATTAATCTATACATGTAATCTTTCCTGTCTATGACACTGTATTTTTTGGTAAGACTTCGTCATTCCAGAATTCAGTCCTCAACTGCTTTTTTCATTAAAATTTTCTGTTACAAATCTTTCAAGGCTTGGGAATGTATCTTTTCTAATTTGGCAGGACTCACCGTGTGCTTTGTCACATCTCTCTTACTTATATTGTACACTAAAATTGGAACTGATACTAAAACTCACCATATGATACTCAGATGTACACTCTCAACACTCAAATTCACTGTCACCTTTTCGCTCATCCTTATCCTCACTGACACCTAGAGTCACACTCGCGCTGAAACTCAAACTCACTCTCACGTTCACACTCAACACTGCCCCAGTCTCTTTCATATGAGATCCATCTTATCCCCTTATTAAACATCTAGAATTATCCTCAAGACAAATGCCTACCTCAGTCAACCAGATCTCTTCCACAACACTTTAACAATCTTTTTTATGTCAGAGAATGCCCTTATCCAAATTTTTCCTTTTATCACCTGCATAAATTTCCTAAGGGTGTGATTTGTAATTTCTAAGAATTAAATGTAGAATTAAGCACTTTAATAAAACAATTATTTTATTTCATTTTGTTAAATAATTACATAACATCAGTTACCCAAAATTTGGACAAATAAATTTTACCAATCAATAAAAAATGTGATTGTATTTTTTTTTTCTAAATGAGGAGAAATTAATATATGAAATAATCAAACTCTAAGAAGATTTTATATCCTCTTGAAGAATTTATTCAGCACATTTAAAAGATGCAACCACTGTGCATACATGAAAAAAATTCCACTTTAATCGATAAGTATAACATGCTTAAAAAATATTGTTACTTCTTATACAAAATGAAAAAAATAATTTTAACCATAATAAATGAGATGTCTATTTTTCTCATTTTCTTTTTCACCTTTTTCTGTGTCTATTTTTTCACCTTAGAAAATAATTAGATAATTTGGTGTGGAAAAAATATCAAATTTACAGACCCTAATATTTTTTTTCTTTCTCTTACATTAGTTTGTATGGAAACGAGCACGAAACTCTTCATTACCTTCATACGCAGCCAAGGGGTAGAATTCTCCAGTGGCATTGAACTGAAGATATATTGCCAAATTTAACTTTGTTATCTCTCTCTCTCTCTCTCCCTCCCTAGATTTTAGGAAGGTAAATAAATATGAAGTAATTCAATAAAAAGCCCTCAAGAGAAATCTATATACCTCTCGAGGTCATTTCTACAAATACATTAGGAATTTTAATTGCCCATTAAGTTCGAGGGGATATTTGTAATTTCTCAAACAAATGCAGGCTTACCTTAGGTGTTATTCATAATACACTATATTAAACTGGGTCGTCATTCTGGGACTGCTTGATAGCTGTATGCCTGTATCAACTTGTGCATAGTTTGAAGGGTGAGTTGACATTCTTTCAAGTTGATTCCTTATACTGTTTTTAGATGTTGTGCTTGAAAGAACATCTAAGAATTGTGTAAAGTTAACGTTATGAAGGTTTTTTGTAGTATTTGTCTGGAAGGGGTTATGAATTAATGGAGTAAAGTATATGTTGGTGTGATTTTAGCTACTTTATAATCAAATAGCCTAGCTCTTACAGCGGCAAAAGAGATTCTGACTATAAAACCAAGGCATTTGGCACTTGTATAATGCCTCATTTGGTGGGAAAAAAGAAGATCTCACATGCAAATATTTAAGCTTAAGATGATTTCTTAAGCTATTGTAATTAATTGCTTTTTTTTTTAACAAGTAGTTAAATTTATCCATCCTTTCACTCATCCCTCTCTCTCTCTCTTGCTCCGCCATCCTGCTGTCCCTCCAAGATTCTTGACAGCATCCAAGTGTCTATCAGAAATGTACATGTCCTCTATCAAGACTCAGTGACTGCCACGGTATGGCTTCTCCCGTATATGAAATTTTGCTATTTCTTGTGTATTTAATCATGGTTTGTCATTCTGTTTCATACAAATTTGATAACTTTTTTCCATAAGAGTGCTTCATTATTTTGCTGGAGTAATATATATATATATATATACACACACACCCAACTGAAGACACCACATTGGGGAGGACCTATACCCAATGCACTCTTCGGTCCGAGCTGTAAATACATAGTTTAGTAGATAAAAAATATATATATATATATATATATATGTATATGAGTCAAATGAATGAATTTGCCATGAAAGCTGGCCTCTTAAGTATTTCGTTTTTGCATATCAGATTTTTGAAGGTCACCAGTGAATTGTTCTAAGCCTTTTGATTTGTTTGTTTTTTTTTTCCTCGGTTGTGAACGTGGACATTTCAGTTCCAATTTTGTCTGCTATACCATTTTGTCTCCGTTTCTTCGATATTATTCATGTTTGACATGTAAAAGTCAATTTCGTTACAATTGCAGAACATCATACCTCTATTTTGGTTAAATATGGCGTGAACCAAGTCCATCAGCTCTTATTAAAATGACTTATACCATATTTCCTCGTACATTTCTCAACATGAACCTTCTTTTTCCATTTCACTTTATCAATCTTCAATTGGTGAACAGTGTAACTTTATTCTGGTGCCTATTTTGTACTGAAGTTATGTGGGTTATGGCTGTTGTGGATTTGCGACAATAAAAACAAGAATGAATTTATTTTATATTTACATCACAAAGGATCTAAATAAGCAGTAGCCAGGGAATTTTAACTGTCTTAAAGTGGGAACCATAATTGCATCTTGATGAAGCCATTTTGATGGCAAGCTTTAACTCATGAGGTCGACCAATGTAAGGTTAACAACTTTATACTTAATTATGTTTCTTTGACCATAAATCTAACAAAATGATAAAACTGAAGTTCAAATGACCATGGCTCTCTCTTTTTTTTGGTATAAAAGTGGTTGGGACCTCAAAGTTTATTTGTACTTCAATCAAGTATTCCTTGTTTATAAGTCAATGGCCATTGCTCTATGATGGCTGAGAAGTAATTTTATTAAAACATTTTAAATTTGTTAATTTTGTAAAATAACACATTTGTAGTTAGTCTGTGATATATTATATACCATCAAATCAGAATGATATAGAATTCTTCCAAGATCATGTTATTACTTTTTTTTTTACATTGTTTGAAGAATTTGCAATAATAACTTTATTTTTTGATTACTTGATCCTTTCCAGGCAGACATTGTATTTGGTTTGAAGTTTTCAAGTTTGACGATTATGAAACAAAGTCCTATTGGGTATTTTCATCCTTCACTTGATTCTTGTTATTGTCTATATAACATCATGTCACATATGGCTTTTCCTCATTAATAGAAATTAGATCTCCATTAGATGCCTGAGTGACAAATTTATTGTTGTTTCTGTTTTTAATAAGAAAGATTTCATTTTCATAGACCTGATTAAATATGATATGGAAGAACAATGCCCGTCAAGGATCAAGTAGAAATTGAAGTGAATGAAATCACAATCTACTATATAAAGAGAGCTCTACATCTCAACTGTAATTTGACACAAGTTTTGGCTAGTGACTTCTTATATTGCTCGTATTCACTCCGAAGCTTTTCAAATTATGTGGCACATAGTGTCTAGTCGTGGTCTATTAAATTTTCCAATATGGTCTATTGGTCTTTTATATTTGCCAATATGGTCTATTGGTCTTTTATATTTGCCAATAATGACGGTATCTTATATATACTATGTTATTTTGTGTAATTTTGTTCTTATTTGTTGTTTTTCATATTTTAAAGTATCCATTACTTTTTGAGATATAGGTCCATATGATCCTCAACTTTTAGTGTTTATGTAAGTATTCACTTATTTTTGTTATGTAGCATATATCTAGTGATGGTCTTTTATATTTGCCAATATTGATGGCCTCCTATATGCCAAGTTTCTTGAGTGATTTTGTATATACACATGAGGGTTTAAATTTTTCTTAGGTAAAAGTGAACATTTCATTCCCATTCCACCAAAATATCTCAACTATCGATGCATGTGCATGAGTGTACATCATCTAAGAAGTCAACAAACTGTATTTAGCTATTAGCAAAATATTCCTTAAACCATAAAAAAGAATATTTAAATAATCTTTCTTCAAGCTAAGCCGTGTTCCATTTTTCCTGTAAAGTTTCTAGCATTTCTCTCCTTCCACGCAAACCAAAAAAGACAGGCTTATGCCGTGTTCCAGATCTTCCTATCCTTACATTTTGTCCTATATAAGCTCCAAGAAAACAAAAGATTTTTAACCGTTTTCGACGTTATCCATTGCAAATTGCATGAATTAAACCAAAGACAATGCAACAATTGACTTGTGATCTCCTTGCTCCTTCTATATAAAAGGCTGCATTAAACATAAAAAACCCTCTCTTTTAAGGTATATCCATTTTTATGTGCCGGCCCCACGCAAAGAAAGCTACTTTCACAGCACCCCCCCCCACCCCTGCTTTTCTTGCTTCTATAGGAAAGACCCTCATGCTATATATGAATAACATACATGTTAAAAGGACAAACACAAAGATTACCAACCTTACTGTCTTTTGTCCATTTCAGGAGGATGTCATATGACATTTTCCACTACTATAAGCCGGTTAAATAGTTCCATAGCATAGTTCATTTCCCAATCTTGAGAGTTCCTTCTAAAATAATGATCACACACAAATCATTTTTATCATGCATTATTCCCACACCAAACATTTCGCTAGAAACTAGCCCGAGAGCATCACCATAACAAGCTTGATGTACTAAGCAAATTCCTCCCATCCCTGCTTAACAGCCTTCCAAATTGTAGCACCATATGAAGTACCTCTAAGGTGGTCCATGATCCTGTGAAATGTCAAAATAGCATACATTAGGCTAATGATTCTTCTCTACAACCTATTGTCTTGGGGATTTCTTATATTAATAATTCTCCAAATCCCAACCCACCACACGTGTTGGTACAACAAACCTTGTCCCATATAAAAAGCTGATGCTACTAATCCTCTGCATTGCCTTCGTAGAGAAACTCTCTTTGAAGTTTTTCCGATCTATGCATCACTAATTTTGGGACTTAAAACTAGGAGAGAAAATATGTTGGGAAATCAGACAAATCATAAACCTGTCACCTTTGGAAATATAATGTTTTTTTCCATTTTGACAATTTAATCTCCACTCTTCAATAACTGTAGTCCAAAGTTCGAAACCTCTTTATTCTTGTGTTTGGGCCCCAACGGAAACCCCAAGGGTCTATTTGGATGGGTTTTGGCTCGGTTTCGTTGGTCTCAGTTTAAAAAAAATGGTTTGTGTGGTTTCAATGAAATCTTTGAGACCTCATTTGGATGGGTTTTGGTTGTTGGGTTTTGTGGTTTGAATAAGTTGAAACCCCACTTGGATTGAGTTTGGATGTTGGGGTTTAGGGGAAAAAGTAGGTGGTAGGTGTCAAATCAATGCCTTTTTTAGTGAGATTTGGGGGAAAAAGTAGGTGGTAGGTGTCAAATAAATGTTTTATAGGTTTGAAGAGTTTGAGTATGAGTTTCTGAATAGGTTTTTGATGGTTTTATGGGTTTGGCGAAAACTCATTTGGAAGGGTTTTGGTTTCGCGAGACCGGGCCAAAACCCATCCACATAGACCCCAAGTAACTGATTAGGGATGATTGAAATTGCATATTTAAAGTTGGGAACCATTGGTTGCATATTTTTTAGGACCTCTCCAACTGGTATAAGTTGAATATTGTGAACATTAAATTTAAGTCAGAAATCCCCTCAAAGATCAACAGAAACATCCTCACATATCAGATTTGAATCTCATTTGCATCACAAAATTAAACGGTCCATCATGACTGATGATAATTTCTTTCATTCTTACTAACTGCAGTAAAGCCCTTGAAAACTCCCATACATTCAGCTTCGCTTATCATTCTGATTAAGCGTAGCCAAATGGAAGCAGCGCGCATAGGGACCTCTTTGTCTCAATCCTCTCGAGATGGCAAAATTTTATCCAGGTTACCATTAATCACAACAGAGAATTTAACAAAAGACATATAACATATGATTCATCAATCCTTCAAGTCCAAATCCATTTCTTTTCAATACGTACAATAGATATACCTAATTCACTTGATCATAAGCTTTCCCAATATCTAGTTTACACAAAACTCCATTTTCACCACTTCCTATCTCAAGTTCACATACACGTTTGGAATGATTACGTATGAGGTTTATTTGTTTGTTAAATTTTTATTTTCATAACACTGTAAGATGTACTATTACCTTTTAATATATAGGTCATTTATCTTCTTTGACTTTTAGTGTTTTGATATGTAACTATTAATTGTCAATGTTATTTGCACTCTCTTTGAACAGTTTGACTTATCCTATATATTAATTAGTGACCATAATTTTTCTTTAAACACTTAGCACACAAGGGAATGAGAGCATTCTATTATAAAGTAACAATATCCTAATATGAATGTAAGTTATTTTGGTACAACTTTTGTTCTTTATTAGGAGTGAATTGGTGCAGAGCTGTGCATTTAGCCACTCTTAGACTCTTTCAGAATTTATGAAGTCATATATTTATTATTTTTAGAGTCTTTTGTAATTAAACTCATACGTCGATGTTTTTGTAATCTTTCAGATCCTCTATTGCAAAAGTTAGAGGGGGTCAGGTCAACAAATCCATTGAAATTCAGAATTTAGAACTTTATTATAATACATTTGAAGCTGATGATTCAAGTACAAAGAGTGATGTAGATTCTGAGAATAATGTAAAGGAAAGACTTGAAGATGTGAAGTATTCCTCTTTGTTAGCTCCACTCAATGTACTAGTGTCTCTGTCGGTAAGCTGGCTTCCCTGCTGTCATATACTCCAAAAGAAACTTATGCACTATGTTACATTGTAATCTTACTTTATAGTGTTTGATGCTGGATATGACATGCAAATTATTCTTAGGAGGTCCTGTTTATGATGCCTAATAAACTATGTCATGATTCAAATTTGAAGCTATCCCTTTTTTTGAAAAAACTGTCGTCCATCATATGAACATAGATTTGTGTGATATTCTCCAAGTATGTTGATGAATTATGCATGGAGACTTGCAATCCATATTGGTATCATCTGCACCGGTGTTGTATAAGCCTTCATCTTTGCTGCATGAGAGGAAGAACTTAGGAAGTCTCATAAAATTCACAAGGTCCTGAGAGTTAGTGTAATAAGTTGTTTATATGTGGTATAAAACACATGAAATTCGAATGTCATGTTAGATGCAAGAAAAGTTATGACAAGAGACCCGATAGGATATTCAAGTTTTTGACTAAGCTCCATTGAAATATTTGGTAAGAGTATTAATATTAGAAGTAAGAAAACTTTTGACTAACTGCATTAAGTCGTGTACATACTATTGAATGTCAAACTCATCTTAAAGCTTAAACTGCTAGAGACATTTAATATTTATGATCTAACATGCTCGCTCACATGTAAGCGGTTTACATTTTACTCAAGCCTACATGTGGAGTTTAAAAATTGGTGGTGGAGAAATTCGAACATGGCACCTCTTCTTGGGATGGCTCTGAGACCATATTGAAGGTCCAACTCATCTAAAAGCGTAAGCTGTTAGAGAGGAGACATTTAATATTAGGAATTAACGCATACTAAGCTTTTAAACTTAGAATCACAATAAACATAGAATCACATTAAACATGAGCTTAAGAAACCATGGATATTCTCAAACTAAAAAATAAGTGTACCATTGTACTTCAACTAGGATGGTAGAAGGCGGAGAGGTGTATCGTATGGGCCCCTTATACCCCATGGTTCAGTTAAACAAGGACTATTAGGGCCACATTTTAAATGATTTTCACCCAAATTATCTGGCCTAGTGAAACAGGCCAAACGCAATTGGGATCGCGTTTGGACCAAGAAACAAGAGATGTGTTTTGAGGGGCATGAAATAAAAAATATCCATCTAATAGTTTAAATATACATTCCACTATTTATAATTATCTATTTTCAAAATTATTACATCACTATCTCAATCATTACATATCTTATCTCAAACTCTATTAGATTGACTCCTATCATCAACTTTTCGCCCCACCAATCCAAACAGTATCTCAACTTTCAAAACCCATTAACTATTATTCTACTAATATTTTACCATCTCAATATTCCAATCCAAATCGAGTTTCAAATGTTTCATTGGAAACACCCCACTGAAACAAGCCAAACAAACCGATCAAAATAAGCCTTACTCTCTAGACAAAAACAACTTATACTAGTAAAAGGCCCATAATTCATAATTGGCTTTCTCTTGCTCGGTTTTCCTCTCCTAGCTAAAGTTAGAGGCCTATACTTGTCCCGTAAACTGAGGCATCTATTGCTGCTGAGGAGGATTGTGCATAAGTATGTGAAAATGTATGGGCATGTTTACTTGATTTGAGACAATCATATTGTATGATGCATTTTATCTTAGTTCTTGTTTGATAGTGAATATGTTTCATTATGCTAGTAAATGAACAGTATTTTGTTGTCAATATGAGCTTTCTCCCATAACAGTATTGTTTGCCAGGCTCTTAATCTTAAGGGCTACATTATATATGGTGATATGCAGAGGGACACCTGTCTTTTACCATGCTCTTTTCTCTTGCCCCTTTATCTTAGTCTGATGGCAAACTTCCTTGCTAGAAAAGTCAAAATTGATATGATATGATCTATATTTCATTTAGACCTTTCAGCAATTTTGATGTAGGTTAACAGATCAGGAAAGCTATTTAATGATGCTCCTCAATATACTATCAACGTTGAGTTAGCTCACGTGGTAAGTTCAGTGATTATGTTCTTAGCAACTATTAGTTTCATTTTTTGCAATATCCTTTTTTATATCTTTCAGCTTTGTCTTTGCTAGGCCATGTCAGTGGATGAGGTTCAGCTGCAGCAGATCTTGTCTCTTTGCGATTATATGTCTTTATGTCAATTAAGAGATAAGTAAGTTTAGTATATTGTTATTGTGTTTGGTGTCGGTACTTAAGGGCTTATATGGAATAGTTTTGGGGCCAAAACTCTTCCATATGGAGTTTGGGCAAAACTAATGCGACCCAACCAAACCTATTGAAACCTTTGCCCAAACTCTTGAAACCCAAGCCCATATCCACTTGCAACCCTAATCTCCTTGTATCTGTATGGGAGTGTCCTATTGTTAATTATCCTTGACTTTTAAGCTCATTGTTTTATTGGATCTTATATCTTTTGGTATGAGTGACCACCTTTGGCGATGTGTATCTAATTTTAAATGCCTAAACTACTTTGTTCTTCTTCAATATTTGTAGATATGGGCGTTATCGTCCTTGGCGGAGTCCTTTAGGGGAAAAGCTCGACGGATGGCAAATTGCATGGTGGCACTACGCTCAAAAATCTGTTCTTTCTGATGTCCAGAGGAGGTTGAAGAAAACCTCTTGGAAGTACTTCGGAGAGAGGCTGTAAGTGGATTTCTGTAACCATCATTATATTCTGCAAGAATATCGATTTGTGATCTTGTTTTTTCATAAACTGCAATCTCGATGTGATACATGATTATGATGTTATGTATTCTCCGTCATGCTGGAGTATACATGTTTAATTGTTATTTTTTATGACAGAAACTCTCGTAGGAAGTATGTGAGTTTGTACAAGATCAAATTGAAATGCCTCAGACATGATCAGGTAAGGCATTTGGTATATCGCAATGGATGATACACACAAAATAGAGCCATATGCTACAAGCTATGGCCAATATTTTCTTATTTTAAATAAATAAAAGAGCAAATAAAGAGTGAAGAGTGTTAGCTGGGAGGAAGGGACTAACCAAAATGTGTTCGTTATTGCTTTTTCTAAGGAAAACACTATAAAAAAAGTTATATAAATATAATGAGAGACAGAATTGTTTATGACATTTGTTTTTTTTTTCTTTAAATAATGCCTATTTTGGTAGAAAGGAAAATGCAAGGATTGTTTTTTTTTTAAACAAAACATCACTTGTATTAATAAAAGAATAATACAAGGGGGAGTGCAGAGGTTGCACGAATAAAATAAAGCAGCAAAGAAGAAAAGAAGCTAAACAAGGCATAAGCAACGTAATCTACAAGGCCATCCAATCAGTAAGAAGCAAGAAAAACGGAAACCCTTTAAAATCTTTAGAGTTAAATAACCACATAGCAGTCCAATATCTGATTTTATCCCATAACTCCTCGGCATTATGCTCCTTATCTTCAAATATCCTTCCGTTTCTTTCAAGACAAACATAATTAATCCAATTCTTTCCTGTTAAATAATATCTGTTTCCTGCATTAGATTTCTCTGTTTTGGCACAACAAAATTCTGTTGTGGAAAATATATAGGTTAGAAAGGAATTGTGGTTGAGGAAGTTGATGCAAAATACTATTTTTTCAACAACACTAAAATTCTTTCAACATCACCATTTTTTCAAGGTTTGTAGACACAAGAAAGTTGATGCAAAATACCTTTCCCCATGAGAAGTTATGTACGAAATTGATGAAAGAACAAGATGTTCAGAGTGAATTCCCCATAGTAGTTTTGCTCATATCGTATCGAGTAACATATGTTCTAAATAGCTTATGAAAGCCCACAGTAGGCCTCTGTACAGGTTGGTTACATTACTGGGGATATATTTACTTGTGGTCCCCACCACTTTTATACAAAAATACTAGATGTTCAGAGTGCAATACTATTTTCCAAGAAAACCTGACTAAATGTAATTGAAGTAAAGTTCGCCATTATCACGTGTATGGATTTTGGTATTGACTGTGTTCCCTTCATAATAAAGCAATTTGAACAATTAGGTAACCTTTAGATTTTTCTTCCAAGATATACATAACAAACCCAAGTATGATCTTATATGAAGGTAACAGACCTCCATGTCCAAGTTACAATTTTTTGCTCGAATAACCCTCAAGCTTGATTACTATCAGAAACAGGATCTTAAAGTAGGTTTCTAGGCTGATATATTGGCAGATTATTAGGTATAGTAGAAGGATAGTATAGGCACTAGCTTCTGATTTTTTTCTTGATCTCATTCTCTCTGTTTAACATGGTTACAATCATTAGGTTATAGAAGAAGATGTTCAGCATGAGTTGGAGGAAGTGGAGAAAGAAACTGATATAGATGACATTTTGAATTACAGGTCTATTGCTGAACGTGAACTAGAGGTAAGGTTAATGCTTAATATAACCTAGAGTATTTTGCTTTGTATTCATTGGCTTTATTTGTAGGATTTCCTAGTAAACCCTTCCTCGAGCCATGGAAGTAATGGTGGCGGTATTGGCAAGTTGGTGGAAGATGATCGTCGTACTGGCAAGCCTCGTGGATGGTTGAACTGGCTATCCTATGGGATGCTTGGAGCTGGAGGAACAAATGATTCTAGTCAATTTTCCGGTGTCATTTCAGACGAAGTGATCAAGGTATCCTTTCTCCATTTGATTACTTTACTTGTTTGGACTATGCAATAGACTCTAAAATTGACGTATATCTTCATAATTTGTTCGTTCTGAAAATTTGGGATTCCTTTCTGTAGGATATATACGAAGCAACAAAATTTCATCCTGCTCCTGCACTGACTGGGGATTCTGCTGTAATGGATGAAGTTTACTTTTCTTCAATGAAAGTCAACATATCTGAAATTTGTACCACACTTCGGAGCATGTATGAGATTTATTTTTAAAAGTCTTGGTAAAACTAATGTAGAATTTTATTCATGCGACACACCGTGCATTAGTGCTTCTTTAAGGTATTTGAGATTGTACTGTAGAAGCGGTGGACTTCCTTTAGCGCATCTATAACCTCTGTAACATGTCTAGATTTGAGATAGTACCTTGCTTGGCTATCTATAGACTTCAAAACTTTGGTGGTTTTTCATCATGTCGTGGTGGAGGAGGCTCCTAGATATTTATATAGTCGTGTGCTCCTCGTAGTATGTGGAAAAGAAGTTAGGGTTTACGGATATTTAATGAATTTTCCAGGATTAATCTACATTTTTCAGTGTTACCTTTGTTAGGATTTATGTGATGTTTTTTCCAGTATTTGAAGGATGCTTAATTTTTTTGGTGATGATTTCTGTGAGGACTTTTTCCACAATTACAACAAGTTACTTATCATGTCTACAAGTTTTTTGGATTAGATTGTAGGTGGTGGGATTTTATGTTCTGGAAAGTTGCTGTTGCCACTTGTTCCCTTTCTTAGATGTAAGTCTAGCATCTTAGAGGAGACTTGTCCCAGGAATGTTGAAAACTCCTCGAACATGGATTTTAAGAGAATGATTTGTTACAAGTAATAGATGTCGAATGTGTAGGAGAACTTAGGCTTGAAAGTTAAGTGCGTCTTCTTATACCTAAGGGACCTGTACTGGTTGGCCATAGTGATCCAAAATTAATCTAATGCAGAGAGAGACTGCGGCTTTGTGTAAAACCTTAGTTTCTCGAGTACAAAGTTTCAGGTCCTATTTCAATTTTAGATCAAAAGCATCAGGTTATTAATAGTGTGCACTATGGCGCAAGACGGTCCATGGGTTCAGCAAGGTGCCCTGAGGCGCGCGTTTCTAATTTCTTTCTCCGGGCTACTGAAACTAGGAATTTGGGCTTCTTTTTTTTACTTTTTTTCCTTGCCGGAGACTCTCTCTTATGCTTGTCCGTTTCTGTCGCTGGCATATCCCAAGGCTCAGTCTCCATTGTCTCTTCTCTCCGTCAGCTTCTATTTCTTCTCACAGGAGTGTTTCTAGGGCTAAAATAGCTTCTGTCATCTTTTCTTTCTTTGTTTTGCAATTTATTTATGTAATTTTGGCTGATCATGTAGAAAGTTGCTGTAAATTGACCGTTCCGTAGAAATTAGGTTGGGTTTGGCTGATTTGTGGGAATTTGCTGTACTCTGGCTTCTTTTGGGGAAACTTACTGATTTTTTTGTTAATACTTTACTGAAATTTGCTTGATTTGGCTAATTTTAAGGATTTTTTTGGGCTGAAATTGGCTGATTTTCTGAGTTTTTCTAAAATTTGGCTGAAAGTATAGGAAAACTCTTGAAATATGCATAAGGATACCAAGTACTTGCTGATTTATGTGCTTAAGTTAGTTATTCGCTTTGATTGTAAAACTATATTAGCATTATTGATATGAAAAAAATGTCAATGGGCATTACTCGATTAAGCACTATTTTTGTTTTGCGCTATAGCCCCAGGACATGTTTGCACTTTGGTGCATTCATGCGCTCATAACAACTATGACGGCATAGTTAGGGCGCTTTGTCGTTATGTAAATTGACAGTATTGTAATCTATGAGAATCTTTGTTCTAAATATACGCTCCTGTAAAATATATGTAATTTTGTTTCTTTGAAAATAACATCTGCAATTAAGAAGCTTCTCTGGTAGAAGAAATTGAAAAGTTATAAAAATCAAATATTTTAATCGTTTATAACTCATTTAATTTACTATTTTGGGGTGTATAATTTAGGAAGCTTGGTCTGGCTATTGCCGATTTGACGCTCAAGCAGATATCAATCGAGGGTAAAGTCTGGGAGAAATCCACAATCATTACCACCTCAATCAACTCCGCGCAGCTGCTTAGCCCATTAAATAATCAAGTTGTTATGTTCTCGAGAAAGGTTTGTATGCTTTTTCTAAATTTCTACATGTGAACCAATATAAGGTTCTATATACACCTTTATTTTATGCAGTAATTTCTTAGTAGCGATTGAACATAGTTGTTTCTTTAAAGAAGTATCAACAGAAATTATCGGATGAGTTCTAGATCTTTTAGTTTATCATCAATACATTATATTCACTGGCTAAAATATTGAAGACTTCTCGATGGGTTATTGCTGAGCTACTGATATATTACTGTCTGTTGTTGCAAAATGTCGCCGTTGTAGGCTTATCATGGAAAACTGTTCTTTATATTATATGTGTGTGTATATTCTCTTTCCAACATTAACCTCATAACCTCCTTGGTTCAGGAATTTTCATTTAGTCCTTGATGTTGTAGACCAGTAACTCTGTGTTTCTCTCTTTCCACTGTCATCAATATTCTTGAGCAAGTTCTTGCTGGTTCCTGCTACTTTACATGGGTTATGGATTCACTTGCTAGGAAAAAATATTAGTACTGAACTGATAAAATCATAACTGCAATGTGCATTCTGTAACCAGTTAGGGGTGCACATATGATTACCCTCCAGAGTGGGCCTAGTTGTGTTGGCATTACTTTGGTTTCTATTTTCTTGCTAGCCCTTAACTTGTGCGTAGAATCAGAAAACATTTTTTTCTAAGAACTGAAAGGGGTCAAAGAAATGAAACCCCTCCTTTGGTTACTGGGCGTGTTACATGGCTGGGTGTGGCCGGTGATGGCGGGCTATTTCTAGAGGAGAGACGTAGAAGAGGAGAGGCTAGTTCATCTTCTTAAAAAATATTGAGATTAGCATAAACCACTGATTTTCTTAATTATAAGAGCATTTTCTCTTAATAATGATAAAATGTGTAATGGTATTGATGAATTCAGTAATTTGAGAGGTGAAGTGTTACAATCCATATACTTAAAAGTTCTTTCGATCAATTGTGTAGGAAAACTTAGGACAAATAAACGTATAAACTTAATAAAAGTCTTAGTCATTTTTGCTACATATTCATGTAACTTTACTGTAATTTAAATTACCTAAACTGTTATTATATTTTTATCAAAAAGAAGTTGATCGCGTAAAGGGTATATTCCCTCTGTTACGAATAGAATGCTCCAATTTGCTCCTTATACATGCAAGAATATTGTTCTATTTGTATTATGCTATTTTTGTGTAATTCAGTGTCAAATGGCTTAGGTTTTTTCTTCCTTCCTCTGAACAATCAACAACCTTTTGAGACTTTCATAAAGGACTTCTGTCATTTTTAGCCCAAGGGCGTGGTTGGTTTGATTGATAAGAGGATAAGTAAATATTGAAGTGAAAAGTACAATATATAAGTAATTTGAGAGCAAAGCACGTGAACTATATTATTGGTAGCTTCTGGTTAATTTTTGCAATTAAGGTGACACTCCACATCCTCCAATCCTGGCCTAATAGCGGCACGTAAATCTGTCGTTGGTGTATCGTTGATTGTGGTCTTATTGCCAAATCCATTATAGTTCTGTAAACATGCATATGTTAGATCTGATATTTAGATTGTTGGTTTTTTCCACTGTTTGATTGTCAAGAATCGAAATGATCACATGCTCATCTTTGTGCAACATTATCCTAGATCAGTTAATAAGATTGTTTTACATCTCAAATTTGTACCACACGATTAGTATATTCAGTTGGACTTGATTGCTTGCAGGCCAGTTCGGAGGATAATATTATTGAAGAGCAGCAGCCATCTGTAAATATCAAAGTTGATCTTTCAGCTCCAAGTTCGGATGTTAATTCGTCAGTGAAGGTTCCTCTCTTGAGCCCTTTACCAATTCAAACTCTGACCTCATTAGCTTTAGGCAGTTCTTTGGCTGTAGAAGCCTGGAGATTATTTTCTGCGAACTGACGACTTGTAGCTTCTGTATTTAGGTTATACTAAACCCAATTGAAGTGTTCGTTGATTTGGAATTTGTGAAGAATATCCTGGAAGTTTATCATGTTTTGCATTGCTTGAGCTTTCAGCAGCAAAGGGTAATAATTCATTTCTAATTTTGTGCACGATGCCTGTTAATTGAAGTAAATTGCACACAATGAATGAACTGTGTCAATATTGAGGGAGATTGGGCATTGGCCTTATATATTTAAATTGACATGGGACGGAACATGGAAAAATAATTTATAGAGATTTTGGACCCTAACTAATCCAACCAATTAGAAAGGGCTGAAATGACTTTAGACATGTGAACCTCAACATAACTAATCTAGTCACTTCAACTCTCTCTTCAAGTTGTTGGATACTATACTTTAAGCTTGTCACATATAAACATATAAGACAAAGATTCAAAAATAACACCAAAATAATTATAATAACTAGTTGATGACACTTGTAAAGATGGTTAAAAATTGGTTGTGGATAATATTTGAAACCACTACATGTTGGAATTACACATGCGATTGATTACAACCTAATTTGGTCCCGTACAATACCTGGGACCAATGCCAATGTTGGAATAACACATGCCTACTCCACACAATGACCACGAGCGTAATTTGGTTACAACCTAATTTATGCTACGGCCGTAGTTATTGGCTTGCAAATGCACAACCTTAACTAAAAAACGAATAAACAAAATAAACTGATAATTAGAAGAAAACACTGCTACTACTATGCGAACTCACAAATAGCCACAAATTGAAAAGTTGCTTGAGTTTGACTATCTTTGCGTGCGGCGTGTGTGTTACGATTGAGACACAACCTCGAGCTAGGGCTTTCCCTCTTCTCTCCTTTTATTGTAAAATTTGTTTTAACCTATGCTTTGATATCATGTAGTTAAACGTGTAAACATAATAAAAAGATGAAATGAGAATGATCATAGTGTTTATTGAATTTTGTTGTGAATGGTATGTAATTTGGCATTTATATAGGCATGACAATCTCAGTTTCTTTAAACTAATCCAAATGTATCTTGCCATCATCATGGATAATATTCAATAATGGCATAATTCAAACATGTTAAAAATATTGACACAATATAATATTCCTCACTATATTATAACACCCCTCTACAATATTAACTTGAGTTCGAAAATAGGTCAATAATCTTCACACAATCCTCGATAACTTTTTCCCAGTTGTAAATCTATGACATTGCCTCTTTTTGTATGGGCTTTGCAGAAGTATATACTTTTGACTCTTCATTAACACCATTCATTAAAATAAGTTTTCACTTCCAGTCTTCCACCATCCTTCATCTTCTCATTCTCCAGCAGAGTGTTTGCTAGTGCTCTTTATTTTGTCTTTCATTAACATATTATATTAAGACACTTTATCATATTGTATTAAGACACTGTTGATTAAACTAGACCATTTGCTTGTTTTTCATTATATTTCTCCCCTCCTTAGAACCTTGCCCTTTGAGTTAATTTTCTGTATGGTTGATTTGTGAGCAATTATAATAGGTAATTAAGACAATAAGTTCAAGTTGATGGACTTGTTTACAGTTGATTTTATTTTCTGCATGAGTGGTAAATGTTCATTGCTGGCCCCAGCATGTTCAATCAACTGTTTTGTGAGGCAATAGAAGTGGTTCCAGATGCTCTACTTACAAATACAAATCCTTCTCTAGTGAAACAATGTTATCATACCGCCTGTCTTGCCTGTTGCAGATTCTGCTGTCTCTGGATGGTTTTGATGATCTTAATACCAGACTTCAGTTAAAGATCAAGTATGTTTCATGTCTCAAGGATTTTATATGGCTCTACTTATGGTTCTGTTCTTTTATATATATGTGGAGTTTCATGTCTGCTGTTATATTCCTCCCTAGTCTATGATTGTTCACCAACGTCTCATTCATATTGCAGTTATGCCTTATCAAGTAGCAAGAAGACGGTTTGGGATATTGATCTTTTCAATTCTATCATCAACATACCATGGGAAAATGCTAACTTTGAAATGCACACTGTAGTACGTAGCTTTTTACGCGATTTACTCTCTTCTCTTTATGTTTGCACGTGTGTAGTTATTTTACTTTCAATTGAAAAAGTTGATCGGGTATCATTAGCATGCATCCGTTCGTCCATTGCAGCCTCCCAACAAGTGTTCGAAAGGATTCCATGGACAGACTTTTGGTTCGGAAATTGAGTCTAAAGCAGAAGAAGATAGATAGGAGATAAATGACTACGAGACACAAAGTTAGATATAGTTGAGAAGTACATGTTTGTTTACTTTAACGGAGGGTTGTGGGAATGTTCAACTGAGATGTAGGCATCGAGGTTGGATGTGTGAGTAGGTACCTACAAATGAGGACGTGACACGCTATCCGATATGGGGCCTGGGAGGTGTTGAGGGAGTACTGCAAATATAGGGCTAAGGGCAGGTAATGGGATGTAATATTAGAGGACTATATTAGGGCATGCTTCTGGCAAGAATGGTCTATACTTAATAAGTTGTACATCAGCAATGATAAACAACCTACTAGACAGAGGGTGGTAATAACAATTAACAATATTTTTCTTTTAGAACAATACCCAAACGAACACACATCCCATGTAAAGAACATTGCGGCGATTGACTACATAGTACTGAGGATGGCATTAACATCAATTAAAATAACACCACTCAATTAACGGTTGGGTTCATAAGAGTACAATATCATATTATGAGTAACATCCATTAAGTTTTTATTTTCCCCTTAGCAACCCCATTTTGTTGAGGTGTAGAGGGATATTTTCTTGATGAAGTAACTTGCTGTACATTAAAATTTTTGTTGTTCATCAAAATTACTTGAGAAGTTCTTGAATAGTCTGTACATTCTAGCTTTAACTCTTCTTCAGAAAAAAATGATAGAAATTCCAGTATGATTAGTGACATTCTACTTTTTAGTTTCTTTAATGGTGCCAGATTGGGTGGTTTACTTATATAGGTAATCTTATCGCACTAATTGTTTATTCTTAGTAGTTTTCCATTTCGGCAGGTAGTAGAAGCAGCATGTATATCTTTTGCATCAAAGGCTGATTCAAACTCTTTTGGTTCACACAAGGGAGATCAGTCTCATTTTCAGAACAAATATGTTGATTTTAGTTCTGGTTCCATTGGGAATATTTTAACGGGGTTTCAGCTTCAGGATCTGTATGATTACTTTGAAATCCAGATAAACGAAATGCAGGTCAGTAGTTCTATCTTTCAAAGTAGATGTTCCACAAAGGGGTTTACAAAATATAATGTCTTGCTCTTGCAGATGAAACTATTGGTTGATTCTTCCACAAGTGCCCCACTTTTCGAGAAATTTAATTTGTATGCAAGCTTGGTGTCCTGTGTTTTACCAGGTGAACAAGTACTCAAAGGATCGGAGGTAAGCAGTAGGCCTTTTGTGTAGCTTCCCTTGATTATATAGTTGTCCTGATGTGTATTACCAGTATATGAGGCGTCATTCTAGTGTTCTGAGAATTATTTGTCTTTTGTCTATGGATAAGGCACCACCATGAACACTCAGTTAGTTTTCTGATTCAAGGGGGATTGATTTACAACAAAGTGAGTTGTTTGGGCGCATGTAATGAACTTTATCTAGAAAAAGTGACAGGACTGTCCAACCACCAGTCCTATTAACATTAAACTTCGAAGTTTTTGTTAAGACGGAGTTCTATCTATGTTCCATTTTGATGGTAAACCTTGAGGATCAGTCTAAATTCATTTCCATTAAATGCGGGATGTTCTTAAATATTTATAATTTTAAAGAATTTTAGGGTGGAGTGAGAATGAAGATCCACTAATCCGACCTACAAACATTAGGTTTTGTTGTCTTTTTCTAAATCTTGTAAGTAATTTGGTCAATCTATATGATAAATCAAGTTGCATGTTGTCCAATAAGAGGTATAGTGAGAATGCATAATTACGTTGTTAGTTGGATATATATGCCTTGATATTTCGAAATGAAAATATTTTTAGATTTCGGTTATATATTTCAATACTAAAAACACACAGATCGTTGGAGTGTGTAGTCATAATTTATGTTTTTGAAAAAGTGCTGTTGAATATTTCATTGGTCGTTAGATATCTTTTTATAATCAGTATGAGCACCATTCATGATTTAGTATAGATATCAGCAACAGAATACTGAACACTGCATCAACTTTACGATGAGTAATTTGATGTTGGTTCATCAATGTAGTATAGATTGGACCTCATTATGTCATTGAGAATCTTTCTTCTTTTCTACCTCTAAATTGATCACCTGCTAGCTTTTCAGGTTTGTGTACAGGTGCCATCACTTTCTTTTTACTTCTCTACATCCATGTATGGGGTAATTCTGGGATTAATTGCACAGTATAATCTGCTTCTTCGTTCATCAGACAGTGCATCGCCACTTGATCGTAAATCGGATAAATTGAAGTATCCCTGGTTCTCTATTAATGTTAATATGGAAGCCATTAATTTGATAGTAAATCTAGAAGATGATGTAGCTGATGGCTGCATCCTGAAGCTCTATTGTCAGATGCTAGATCTTGGGTATGTTTCTTTTCTATCTCTGTTTTCTGCAAAATAATTATTAATGTGAAGGATGGATATGCATAGTCTTTCTAGCCTATGATTTGGGTTTATTGTGATAATTGATCATAATTCCTGAATTTGTCCTCCATCTATTGTTTGAGTTGATGTCATTAGAAATTATGATAGCAGATATGCTTGACCAAAAAAAAAATGATAGCACATATGCTTGGTCATGCAGAGCGTGCACCATTCGGTTATCAGTTTGATAAATGATTCAACAGCATTTGATGCCTGAAAAAGCACATGCCTATTCCTTCCTGGTTTTTATTTTTTATGTAGACGAGTAAATTGGGGGACTATTATATCAATCTGTTAAGATACTTCTTGATATACTCACGTTGAATCCAGAGGACCCATACAAGGAAAGAATATACCAGAGATTCTGCACCCTAGTTTACCTAAACAATAAAAATATGTTGAAATGAACTAGGAGAAGAATGAGCCTTGGCACACTTTAACACTCTTCTCAAGTTGGAGAGTGTGATGTTCTAAAGTTGTTACCAATACGACAATGATATAACAAAGTAATTACATGAAACATTGAACCGACATTGTACTGGCGATATCTAAGTTGACTACATGTGTAGTAATGGGTAACCGTCATTGACGAACTGAAACTGAAGTTAACCACTTGATCCACGCAGAAAATACTAGTACCAATGCTGAATTTTTTATAATACCTGCCAATCCTGTGTTAGTCAACTTTAATTTGGTTAGAACCAAATCTCGAACAAAGTTGGGCAAGACGTTAACAGCTACTGAGAAATGGCATATTATGACAAACAAAACTATAACAATGTTACTTAAACAACTCAAAACCACATCAACAATGATGATGGCACAATAAACTAATTACTAGAAAATCACGACGGAAATTCAAAACAACTACTACTTTTAATCCTTACCCCCAACCAACAAAACCTGAGTGTTACTTACGAATTAAATATCTAATGTTAAATTATGACAAAAACACCAAACCAAACAACATAGAACACCAAATAATATTTTTTTGTTGACCTAGTTTAACAGTTGACTGAGTCAAACTGATGGCTGAAATCGGGTTGGCCCAAAACTAATGTTTCAATAATCTACCCCAAACATTCATTCAATGAAATATCTGGCTCTTTAACTTATTAAATTATCAGACCCTTTAAATATCTTAACCTAACAAGCTTCACAATGGAGTGACGGACAGCTACTGCTGAGAAGGAAACATAAAGGTGGATAAAAAGCCCTTCACCTGTTTCCTTGCACTGTGGGTCCTCATTTTAAAATTTAATAAAGTGCCATTTGTAAAGCAAACGATGTGATTATCTATATTGTGGGAATTTAAACTTTTAGATTTTTTTTTTTCTTATTATGAATCATTGAGTGAAAGATATTGACTTTTACCCTTGTATTTTCTCTCATCTGATATCAGTTTGTTCACTATTGTGTATGGCCTTTTATCCACTCCCCAGACAGATACTTTGTCTTTTTCTCTCCAGTTACATAATACAAATGTTGTACCTAGGACATGCTGTAGTGATACTGTAATGCTTCCATTGGTAATTGTTAAATTGATGTGTGTATGAATCTTGAAATGAACCGTGTCATGGGAATGCTTGTAAGTACATAAAGCTATTATTTTTTGGATTGTATTTTGAGTTCTTTATGTGATGAAAGCATTTAGTAGATTTCAATATCTTCATGCTCCTGATCTTGGTAAAGGTACTTTTACGTAGATGACCGAAACGCTAAAAGCCTCTCAATGAGTTAATAATGCTTGCTATATATACCTTTATTGCATAGTTGTAAATTTGGATTCATGATATGCCTAGGGAAGTATATTTTCTTTTGGAAATAAAGCAATCATTACACCAATTTGAAATTTAACTGAAAAGGGTCAATAATGGAAGAGATTACTACTATCACTTTTATGACGTCATACACAAGAAATTAGCCATGAAATAGTGGAAATTAAAAGAGAGAAAAAAAAAAATTCTTGCAGCCACCATATGGTAAACCGTGTTTTATGCTTGGAAATACTTTCACACATCACTAATTTAATTGCAGGTACGATCGAGGAGATCTCCCAGAAGGCTGGGTTTCTGTTCAGGCTTGTAGGATGACTGCAAGTTCAGTAAAAGATGAATGGAGAGATCAAGTTCTCTGCTTAACTGGAAATATGAGTGGCTCTGAATCGTTGAATCAGCACAACATGGGTGTGAAGCTTGATAGCCAAAATCGACATTTGAGTGGAGGAAGTTCAAATGTTGATAAGTGCATTGTTCTGCATTATGAAGCTCACAGAAACAAGGAGTGGTTTCTTCACAAGTATACGCTATGCGCTAGTGATCTTGACATTCATTGCTTTCCATATATTGTTGGGAAATTTGTTGGATTCTTAGACAAAATCGTTGTCTATGGAGCTTCTGATATGGACATGAAACCAGATGTTGGAGATGGAAATGTTTCATCAAAACATGGTTCTGAATTTCATCAGAATGATCTTTCAAATATCCATGAATTTGCTTCCAATGAATTTCCTTTAGATACATCTATGAATCTTCGACCTCGTTGTGATCTTGAGAGCATAGTTAATGATATCACACATAAACTGGGTAAAGCTATCAATTTAAGCGACCAGGAACCCAAATTTGGTCTTTTGGAGAGATCAAATATACGTTCTGCTCCACTTGTGAATTACAACATTGATGCTGATTCTTTTGTAAGAGGTTTTAATAATAGTGATTCGCATTTCATCGATTTGAATCTTGGCAGCGTCAAAGTGCATTTTCATGACTCTTCATGCATCATTGCAACTGTTATGCTGCCCCTTGTGAAATCATTGATTTCTGTTTCCGTGGACTTTTTGGACGTAATATGTTCGACTGAAGGACTAGTCCTTTCTTCCTCATGGTGGACCCAGATCATGAACGAAGTTTTTTGGGGGCCCTTATCATTGAATCTTTCCCCAGTTCTAAACTTACATCTGAAGAAAAGAAACACTGGCTCACAAAAATCCCCATTGGAAATGAATTTTGACATCCGGCATGTATCCTGCATATTGCTTCATGACTTCCTGGCTATAATTATTGGTTATTTTTCACTACCTGATTGGAGTTCGTGTGGAAAAGAACAGTCTTCTGACAACATGAGTTTTGAAGACCCCGTAATAATTGTATATAAATTCGAGATAGTTGATTGCGATTTAATTACACCTGCTAACTATGTTTGCTCTGAGTTTCTAAAGGTTAATATAAAAAATCTGTGTATTACTTTCTCAATAGACATTGATAAAAGTTGTATAACTAAGGGCATTCCTTCTGCTTGCTGCATTGGTGCTGGCAAATTTGCAGATAGAAATCATTGTTTAGACTTCTGTGGACGGGATCTATCTCTATCGCTCTTATTATTGGAAAATGATATGGTCAATCCCTTGAGTAAATGTAAACAAATTCTCTTGATTGAACCACTCAGTGCGGATGTGTGGGTGAGAATACCCAGTGATTCCGAGAATGCAAGTCCAACGTGTATCATGGCTATGGTCAATGACTGCCAGCTTGAAGTTGATGGTATCATGATTTCATAATTCCACTGTAATTTGATTAATATGCAATTTTTGTGTCATTAGTTTACTGATTTCTGTGCTCTCTCATTGTTTTACAGAAGTATGGGCAATTGCCGGGTTCAAGGCACTCGATTATGTCATTGATCAGTTTTCCATGGTTGAAGAAGAATCCAAAGTTTTTACATCTGATGTTCCACATTTTCTACAGGCCAAGAAACAAATGATGGAAGAGGCTCCAGTTCTTCCTGAAACATCAAATGTGACCTTCAATGAGATGAAATTCTGTGTGAAGTCATTATCATTAAGATTGCACCGTTGTAAAAGAGACTCTACTTATTTTGAATTAGTGGCTGAAGCTGATATGCACTTTGTTTGTTCTTTATCGTTAAAGAATGGAAACCTTCAGTCTTTGGATATCTCATTTTCTTCTCTAGCTCTATTTTCATCGCTGAATTCTGTTCTGCTTGCCGAGTGTGAATGTCTTGGGTCAGTCTCATCAGTTCTTGACATGACTCTTTCAGTATCAGATTGTGTTGAAAGTCGGTGTGTTTTGTCCCTTTCTTGTCTGGATGTGTGGCTATACTTATCTGACTGGAGCGAGGTTGCTGATCTACTAAATTCTTACTCTGAGCAACTATCTAAAGTATTGACTTCAGATACATCAGGAGAAGCCAAGGTTTGCATTCCTGGCGATACTAGGATAAAATTTGGAGGTGATGTCCCAAATAATGTTGCATCAACAAACACGAGTCATGTTGCTGGTAAAACTATTTTAACATTAACACATGTTGGCCTGACTGTTCATTTTCCTGCACTGGTCAGTAGAGATAGGCACCACACATTTGGACGGCTCCATGTTCATGATATGCAGCAATTGGATGACTACCCTAGAATGCTAAATGATAACCAGAATTGTTTTTTTTCCATTAACATGGAAAGTAGAAACAGCGAACTGGTTGTTGATGGCAAGACTGTGAAATTGAGTCTCAATTCCGAAAATTTGAGCGGAATGTTGAAACTATTTACAGGAGGCAGTGGACAGACTTGGCCTCTTTTCCAAATATCTAAAATCAACCTTGATGCAGAGATTTTAGAACATAGAACTGACAATGTGGACATAAGAATGGAGGTTTGGTGCGACAGATGGGATTTGTCGCTCTCAAACCACATCTTACACCTCTTACAATATACATGGTTTGAAAAATCAGAAGAAGTACCTTCTCGATATAACTTCAATAGAATGGACTTTAAAGTGCAGCTGAAGAAATGTTCTCTTCTTTTAACTGATTGGAAGGTACTCCCTCCGTTTCATAATATCTGTCGCTTTGAAAAGTTTTTCTTGTGCCATATTATCTGTCACTTTAGATTTCCAATAAAGCATTAATTACTCTTTTTCCATTTTTGCCCTTTGTGCTCATAAATTTTCTCAAACATTAGTGGAGGATAATTAATTAAAAGGGTATCTTAGTCTTTTTCATTTTTTTCCTCTTAGAATTCAGCTATATTCAATGATTTTCTTAATTTGTGTGCATACATGTGAAAAGACAGATATTTTGAAATGGAGGGAGTAATGCATATTGCATGTTGGATCTATCAAGAACATTAAATGTTACATGTGCAACCATTTCGGCATGTTATGTTTCAATAATTTTGTATTTGAGCGGGCATGTTAGAGACATAATATGGAACACTTGAAGCTTTTAAATAAGACAAAGTCCAATGTGGTGTCAGAGCTTAAGGTAGACGTCGTTCGAGTCTCACCATCACTCATTCATGAAAAAGTGTTTCATGTGCTGCATTCAAGTCTGGAAAAGAATACTGCATGCACGTGAAGGGGCTTGTTAGAGATAATAAAATATTGGATGTTCTCCCTTATACGACCTAAGCTTTATCTGAGGTGGTCAATAGGATCGACTACGACATTCGTTTGACTTAAATAAGATACTGTTGTCATTTCATTTAACATATAAATATGCATGACTATTTTCATCTAAATATGTCCTTGTGCCTTGCGAGTGCTTCGTTGTGCTTTCTGCTGTAAATCAGGCATGCACTAAAGCTCGTTATATTTATATTACGACTTTTATTGTAGAAATTACTTTTTGGGACAGACCTCAATGATTAATTCTGAAACTTTCAGTTAAGTGTTCAAATTTGTTGGAATTAACAGATTATTTGATATATACTGAAAACTATTTATTTATGTGCTTTAATTCTATGAATCACGAGCATGGCACTATATCCCGAATATACCATTGTGCCTTAGAACTTCTTGTGCTCTTAACAACAAGAATATTGAGAAAGGTGACATTTTAAAAATTTGACAGTCTGGTTAATTATCTTCTATTGAGAGATTGTCCTTATGTCATTTTATATGAAAGAAATTAGAGCTGGAGGAAAAAAATTGGTCATTAGTGGGAAAAGTCTAGGTGAAAATCTGTAGCCCTAACAAGGTGACGGAGAGATGAGGTAATCATGACACATATTGACCTCAATGAACTTACTCAGATCTAAGATTAAGTGATACTATGTATAGTTATAAGCTTTCCTATTTAGTTCAGTTGATAAAGCGAATCTGTTGATGAGATTCCTATTTTTATTAGGTTGGATTTCTGTGATAAATTTGCAAGAATGTGTTCATACAATATAGTCAGTGCAACTTCTCATGTGATGTTTCTAAACTTTCAGACTTGTATTTCTGTTAATGCAGCGGACTTCTAGTGGACCATTACTAGAGTTTCTTGTGAGAAACTCAATTCTTTGGTGTACTGTAATGGAGGATGAAATTGAAGGATCAATCGGTCATGACCTTCAAGTTAACTACTACAACATTGACAAGGTAATGCTGAAGACTATATAATAAATATTACATGTATATATTTGTTATTTCAGATACGTTCATTAATGATTCCATTTTCCATTGAAACTCATTTAGGTTTTGTGGGAGCCTTTTGTTGAACCTTGGAAGTTTCAATTGAGCATGAGCCGAAAACATGATGAGAGGGCTCTCTTCAATGGTTCTATTATGACAGACATCAAACTTGAATCTACAACACATCTTAATATGAATCTTAACGAATCCATCATTGAGGTATATCATTTTTTGTTTTAGTTTCTTAGGATAAATTTAATCATGACTTTATCTTGACAGATAATGAGCTGCGCTTATTGTTTTTCTGTTTGCACTCAAACCTTCCATTTTTACAATGATTTGTGCCTGTTTTTATTTTTACCTCTCCGCTCCTGAGTCCTGTCTCTCAAAAATTAATTCTCAAAGTGCTGTAATGCTAATACGTTGCTTTAAAAAGGTTATTTCAAGGGCAATTGAGATGATCAAGGATGCCTGTGGTCTTATCGAAATGAAAAAAAGCTCAGGCCTATCAAATTCTCAGATAATCAAAAATCCAGAAACCATGAGATACGCTCCATACATGCTACAGAACTTAACTACTGTGCCTCTTGTTTTTCATGTCTGCCAACGACAACTTGTGTCTGATCATTTGGATGTGTCACCCTCGCAAGGTATCTTGCAACCTGGTTCTTCTACTCATGTATACATAAATGAATCACCTGAGGAACTACTTTTCCGCTATAGACGTGTGGAATCTTCTGATAGACTTAATGACAAGCAATTGCTTGAGGCAGCACATCGATATGTTACTTTCCAACTGGAGGGTACATCTGCTCCCTCTACTCCCATTTCAATGGATCTTGTTGGTCGCAGATACTTCGAAGTGGACTTTTCAAAACCATCTCATGCTTCAGAAGTTCATAGTGATGCAGATACTTTAAAAAGAAATAAAATGCTCGAAAGAGACACTGGCACAGATACAGTTAGAGGTTTTGTTGTTCCTGTAGTTATTGATGTTTCTGTACAACGATATACAAAATTGATGCGACTATACTCAACAGTATGTCTAAATTCTGACATTGTAAACTTTGGTTTTTGGTTTGTCTAGCTTCTTAGAAACTTCTTGATTTCAGGTTGTAATTCTGAATGCAACTTCTGTGCCTCTTGAAATACGGTTCGATATCCCTTTTGGTGTGTCTCCAAAGGTAATCTGATACAATTTTATTGGTTTCCTTATATCTTTGTCGTATGAGGTGTTGGAAGGCACTTCTGACAATCCTTGTGGCCGTTTGCTAGTTTTAGGTTACTAACAGATCATGCTTTCAGATCTTAGGACCAATATATCCTGGCCAAGAGTTTCCACTCCCACTTCATTTGGCTGAAGCAGGCTGCATTCGATGGCGTCCTCTTGGTGACTCTTACCTGTGGAGTGAAGTTTATAATATCTCAAATATTATCTCTCAACATGCCAGAATTGGAGTTGTGCGTTCCTTTGTTTGCTATCCTTCTCATCCAAGCAGTGAGGCATTTCGCTGTTGCATTTCTGTAAATGATCAGGTCTTGCCTCCAATCGACAGATTAAAGAGGGTTAGTTCAGCAATTGATGTCAGTGGTAAACAACCTTTGAATCGTCATGGTCAATCCTCCAAAAATGTGGAGACACCTAATCGCTTGCTGTACCAAGTGGTTTTAACTAGTCCAT
This sequence comes from Penstemon newberryi var. newberryi, assembly GCA_030819805.1. Taxonomy (NCBI): domain Eukaryota; kingdom Viridiplantae; phylum Streptophyta; class Magnoliopsida; order Lamiales; family Plantaginaceae; genus Penstemon; species Penstemon newberryi. The sequence continues at coordinate 73,374,179 of JAUALY010000001.1, read as the reverse complement.
TAGTATTGAAGAATTATCTCATGAAGTCAATATCATTAACATTAGAAGATGCTGGTGTCACACGTGCTGCCTCTCTTTCAGAGGTCGGGTGCATATGACCAGCTTGAAGATATATATTAATATTGCGCTCTTTTGAATATTTAGTATATTTTTATATGGAAAGCTGTCAGAATTTATTAATGTTGATCGTGTTGATTTTCAGGTTGAAAATTCTTTCTTTCATATTGATCCTTCACACGATTTGTCAATAACATTCCAAATGCGTGGATTTAGGCCTTCAAGTCTGAAGTTCCCACGTGCTGAATCATTTGGTGCAACTGCTAAATTCAGTGGAACAAAGTTCTCTATGTCTGAAATAATTAGATTTGAACCTGAATTTTCAGCAGGTAATGTCAATGTAACAACTATTGTGTACGTCTACTGACCTTTACTTAGCCGCTTGATTGAATTTCTCTAGGTCCATTGTATGTTACCATGGAGAAGGTGATGAATGCATTCTCCGGTGCTCGTGAAATTTTGATATCTGTTCCTTTTTTGTTGTATAATTGCACTGGATTTTCTCTGGTTCTGTCAAACTCTGTCAATGATATGAAAGGATATAGCTGCATTATTCCTTCATGCTATAATTTGGACGAGAAGAGCGTACTTGTTGAAAAGAAGGATGGTCTTGGTTTTATCTGTTCCAATCATGATATGCCTGTTAAGGGTAAGGTTTGTGTTGTAACCGCAAAAAATGTTTGAGAGATCATGTAGCAAATTATTTTGGCACACTATTTATTGATTAGGTTCATCTGCTCCTTTATACCAGATTTTACTAGTGACACAAATCCGAATTCACCTGATTTTGCGGAAAGTGATTGTAGGAAAGTCACTGCTTGCTTGTTTTCTCCTGATCCCAGTTCATATTCTGGGGAAATTATGGTGAAGCTAAGTAGGTACATGCCTTCTGTTGTACAAAATTTCCCAAAACTTTCATGGTCTCCTTCGTTTTCCCTAGTCCCACAAACTGGTTCAAACAGTATTCTTGTTCCTCAACCATCCATGGCATCTGGGTATGTGATATCTGTCTCTGCTGTGGCTGCACCATTTTCTGGAAGGACAAAAATTATTCTTTTTGAACCAAGGTAATTTTTAACATCATTATGTTTTTAATTCATGAGTTTAATACATTATTCCCTTAAAGATCTTCTCTTTGTTCAAGTGAGTAGCTTATGTATGCTAATTTTACAGATATGTGATAGCTAATGCATGCACCAAGAATTTATGCTATAAGCAGAAAGGCACCGAGTTTCCTTTTGTTTTGCGTGCTGGTCAGCATTCCCACATTCAGTGGATGGATACAACAAGGTTTGCTCACTTTAAAATGATAAGCTTGGCCTTGCTACCTGCTTTTCAGCAACTGGATTCACTTTGCAAATTTTTTTTTTGGCACATCTCAATTTCAATGACAATTAAATATGTGTTTTGGAAATTTAAAACCCTCTTCTATAGCCTTTGCTACGCAGGCTTATAAACTTGTGAGGCCTTGTTTTGGATTTGTCTTTAGGGAGAGTTTATGTACTTTCTGAAAGCATTTTTTTGTTTGTTTTCATTCTCTAATGAATCCCTCAACCGGTCTTCAAAACCGTTTTCAAACAATATAACTTTTTTAAATAGTCCCATCCCATTTTTATTTAAACTAAAAGGCCTGTAGTGAATAATCCTGAGCAATTAAAAGATGTTAAATTGAACATGTGAATATAGATCACTTGAACACCACATAAAGAAAAACCAGAGGTTACTTTAGACATAATAATTATAATTCACACTTACATGCTCTTCCTCATTCTATTGCTCTTTCTTCCTCCATATATCCAAATCCAACAACAGACAAGGGCACACCTTAAACCTAGAAAAGATTAAAAAAAAAAATTCCAACAACTCGGTGTGACATCGTTTACCAAATAAAGCTCCACAAACTACCCTAAACCTCTCTTTTTATACTCGAAACAACTTTTATCTTATCTGAAAAGAAAACCAAGTATAGTTTCACTAAACATACTAGCGTGTACTGACATTTTTTCCACACGAAAACCATGGGCATCTTATAAAGTCCCCTGTTTTTCAAACCTCTTAAATGAGTCCTTAGTTTTCTAAAATACTTTTCAAAGTTATGTCTCCCATATATTCCTAAAGTTCAAATTTATGTCATCTTGAAGAGACTAGTGAACGGCACAACTCTTATTACTCAGTAATATTCCAGTTTCTGTTTATTCATTGTTTTTCTCTTATTTTCAGGGAATTACTACTTTCAGTTCGCTTTGATGAACCAGGATGGGAGTGGTCAGGATGCTTCTTACCTGAGCAGTTAGGTGACACTCAGGTAAAAGTGCGTAACTATATGACTGCTGCAGTGAGCATGGTGCGTGTAGAAGTGCGGAGTGCTGATGTTTCTGTCAGAGAAGAAAAGATCGTTGGAAGCACGAGTGGAAATTCTGGGACGAACTTGATTCTATTGTTCGATGACGATACTGGCTTTATGCCATATAGGATTGACAACCATTCAAGGGAGGTCAGTGGATGCTTGTTTTGTGCGATTAGTGGTGGTGTACGTTTTTAAAACAATGTGGTTAATGTTTTAAAAACGAAAACTAGTTTTCAAATTACTTCTAAGAATTTATGTTTGCAGTTGTCAAAAGATTTGAATCTATGAAGTGTGCCTCAATAGTAGTCAACAATTTAGTTTGGTTAATTTTGTGCGTAGACTGTAGTCACCATTCCCTTCTCTTGCGTTTTACACCCCCCCCCCCCCCGACTCTTGGGTTATCTGTAGTTATATTCTCACTCTGCGTGTCTACGTGTCTGGTTCTTTTCCAGGAAAAATGTGAGAAAGCAGTCTTGAGTAACCTAATTACTGATTTTCATCGATAATATCATTTTTCCGTACAATCTTTTGAAATTTATTGGTTGTTGGTGCTGTTAAACCTCTTACAAATTCATCCCTTCTTTCTGTGTCAAACTATTTAATATCCTGAACGTAATGGTTTACCAAGTGTTATGTTACGGTCATGTTTTTATTTAACGCAAGTTAATATCAGTCTTTGTCCCCTTGTAGAGATTGCGAATTTACCAGCCAAAATGTGAATCTTTCGAAACGGTGATACACCCTTATACATCTTACTCATACGCTTGGGATGAACCATGTTATCCACATAGTCTGACTATTGAGGTATGGTAATTTTGAGTCATTAACATATTCACGAATTGGTATAAATTATCCTTGAAATCTGTCAGGTGCCCGGTGAACGTGTTTTAGGATCATATGCTATTGACGATGCATCTGCTCAGTCACTTGTGTACCTACCTGCAACTTCAGAGGTACTCTTCTGTTTTACTTTAATATTTCATTTTTACTCTATATTTCCTTTTGACTAAATTATACTTTGTCTGCCAGAGCTCTTTTTTGTGGATATTATGAATGGTTAGTGCATCTTTTGGCTATTATTTTATAGCTAAATATTCACGTCAATGTGGTTTTATATATCTATATTTTAGAAGGAGATATTCATTTGTCTTTTCGTGGAATTGAATGATGAATATGCTGGCAATTTTTTGTAGCTTGAAATGAAGTTTAGAAGTGTTCGATGCATTGAAGTTGAAGATATTTTTTAATAAGTAATTTAGAAGGGGTGATATGTCTAGGTTGGCTTTTTGTTATGTTGTAAGAGCATAGTAACTAAATAGAAGGAGTTGATGTATGAGAAGAGTAACATACTAGTTGTTTTTACTTGCCCAGATATACCTCTTGATTTTTTTACCCGTGCTATTGTACTAAATATCAAGTAACTAGTCACAATGAGGGAAGAAACATAATTCACGCCATGTACTTCTATGTGTGGTATAGATTTTCTTTGGAGTAACATACTAGTTGTTTTTACTTGCCCAGATATACCTCTTGATTTTTTTACCTGTGCTATTGTACTAAATATCAAGTAACTAGTCACAATGAGGGAAGAAACATAATTCACGCCATGTACTTTTATGCGTGGTATAGATTTTCTTTGGTTTACTGAGCCTTCTTCCATTATCAATTTTTTTTTTCAGAAGCCTGAAAGAAATTTTCTCATCTCTGTCCATTCTGAAGGAGCAATTAAGGTCTGAACATAAACTTACATAACTAGAATATTTGTCATCAAGGATTTTGTCACAACTGTGAATTTTTTAAATCAGGTTCTCAGTATTATCGATTCAAGTTACCATGTTTTGGATGATCTGAAGAGTCTGCATGTTCCTCATTTGAAAAATAAAAGAAAACAAAGTCAGAAGTTTGAAGATAAAGTTGATTACAAGGAAAGGTTATCAGTTGATATTCCCTTTCTTGGAATCTCTTTGATGAATTCTTATCCTGAGGTATCCTTATCACAGAAAATATGACTTCAGAATATCTTGTTTTGTTAATAATCAGTTACATGACAATGATCAATATAAATTGGAATCGCCGTTTTGTTTTATAGGAGTTGCTCTTTGCATGTTGTAAGAACACAAAAGTTAAGTTTGTACAGAGTTTGGATCAACAACAGTTCTCCTTGCAAATTGCATCATTTCAAATTGATAACCAGTTACGCACCACACCATATCCTGTACTCCTGTCTTTTAACCATGGAAACAAGGGCAATGTGCTAAACCAGATGAAGTTTAAAGATAATAGTAGAAAAGTCATGAATGGAGATATGACTCAAGTTCCTCCTTCAAACCTTCATGAACCAGTATTCTCCTTAGCTATTTCGAAATGGAGAAACAATGATACATCACTGGTTTCATTTGAGTCTATAAGCCTCAGGTTTGTAATATTACGAAAGAGTACATCTGGCCATCATCCATCACATGTTGATAAAATTTCTCTTGTCTTGCAGAATTGCAGATTTTTATCTTGATATCGAGCAAGACATAATATTGAGATTGTTTGAGTTTTGCAAAACTGTGTCTTCAAGGTTGCAGAGCAGAATTTTCCAGCATATGCATTCCACACAGCATCCACTGTTTCATGACTTGGATTTTGCTGAAATCTCTGGAAATGAAAAACAATCTAATTTCACTAACGCAACTCTGCTTCAGGAAGATTACCGAAAAGGGTGTTTGCTACTTCATATGGTCCCAATTGGAGCTCCTTGGCAGCAAGTTCAAATTCCTGCACAAAAGCAGAAGAAAATATATGTTGAACTTTTTGATTTGGCACCGATTAAATTGACATTGAGGTACTCGAGTCACCACCACGCCTTCCTAAATTTCATGTAAAATAATTCTTTTGTGAGATGGTCCATTTTTTCTTGCAGCTTTTCCAGCAGTCCATGGATGCTTAGGCATGGTGTTCTTACATCAGGAGAATCTCTTATTCACGTAAGTGGAGAACTTTCTAGGAAGGGGGATAATACTCTCTACATGTGCCCTATGTTCCAAATATCGCCGCAAGCAATGATTCCTTAGCAAACTTTTTCATTTGCTAATTATAATCATATAAAATAATTTGTCTCTTTCGTTCCTCTACACTGATAAATATCAAATATTGTAGAGAGGTCTTATGGCTCTTGCTGACGTTGAGGGTGCGAAAATACATTTCAAACATTTGATCCTTTCGCATCAGATAGCTAGCTTGGAATCCATTCAAGAGATCCTTGTTAGCCATTACAGCCGGCAATTTTTACATGAGATGTACAAGGTAACCTCCCTGATGACTTCTCTTGCTTTTCTTGTGCTCTGCCAATGGCAATCATGTGTTTGTTCTAGAGAATTCTAATAATCAAGAGCCTGAAATCCTATTAAATCTTCTTGATATCGGAAGATAAAAGTTTTTGTGCTAGTCATAAACTCATTTAAGTCACGAAATGGTCAGAATTAACCTTATAAAGTTCATTCCCCTAATCAAAGCTTACCCATAAATGTTTTGCTCTACACTTTCCATCTCATGTACTGTTTCATTTAATTGCTCTTTGTATGTTTTCAGCTGATACAGCATCTTTTTGGCCAATCATTGCTCTTAAATATTTTCAGATTTTAAGCACTGACTAAACACACTTCAAAGTAACAGTTTTAGCATTATAACTTAGTTTCGGTATTTCTAGTGGGTTTTATCATGCTCCGAGCTCAAAGTTGAAATATTTGGTTGCTCGATGGAGGGAACCGAAATTATAACAGTTTTAATAAACCTCATTATAGTTTTCACTTAGCACTTCCAATTGTATTTTCATGAAAGACATAATTGTGCAGGTTTTTGGCTCTGCTGGTGTTATAGGAAATCCTTTGGGATTTGCGAGGAGTTTAAGTCTTGGGATCAAAGATTTTTTCTCGCTTCCTATATGGAATGTTATCCAGGTTATTTTATAATTGATTTCCCCTAAGTTTCCCAAATTTAAATTTTTGAAGGATAGTAATATCAGAAGAATTTTATTCAAACTTAATTTTCTTTTTCAGAGCCCTGCCGGACTTTTAACAGGCATGGCACAAGGTACAACAAGTCTTCTGAGCAACACGGTCTATGCCATAAGTGATGCTACTAGTCAATTCAGTAAAGCTGCACATAAGGTAATTGGTTTTGTAGTAGTTTGAAAGCTCAGCCATCTAATTCTGGCTTAATTTAAACCTGGTCAAACCTGGTCCCAACTTACAGGGTATTGTTGCATTTACATTTGACGACCAAATTGTGACAATGATGGATAAGCAACAGAAAGGAATGTCTTCGCATAGCAAAGGAGTGATAAATGAATTCCTGGAGGTACTTTTATCTGTGATTACTGTATGTGAATAATACAAACATCTCAACTGTTTCTGTAAGAAATTAAAGAAAGTTATTTTGGAGCAATTTTGGAGAATGTTCTCAAATCTATGCTAGTATCGCTTGATTCTTGCATGAAGTTTATAAATCAGTGAAGGCTCCTCATCTTTTTCCATTTAGGGACTTACTGGTGTTCTTCAATCACCAATTAAAGGGGCTGAAAAACATGGCCTACCAGGAGTTCTTTCAGGTACTGTTGCTTGGAAAAAGTATTAGTAGTTATGAGTACGTTCACATTCACAATCACTTTTGAGTTTGTTTTTCTTTCTCCTGCAGGTATAGCTGTGGGTGTTACAGGATTAGTTGCAAGGCCAGCAGCCAGTATTCTTGAGGTCACTGGAAAAACTGCACAGAGTATTAGAAACCGTAGTAGGATCCACCAAATGGGATATCGGTGTTTTCGGGTGCGATTACCAAGGCCTTTAAGTAGAGAACTTCCACTGAAGCCTTACTCTTGGGAGGAAGCAATTGGAACATATGTACTCACTGAAACTGATATGAAGTTGAGGGACGAGACATTAGTCATGTGCAAAGCACTTAAGCAGCAATGTGGTGAATATGTATTGGTCACTGGTCGACTCATCTTAGTTGTTAGTTGCTCCAGTTTAATAGACTTGGGTAAACCCAATTTTGAAGGGGTTCCTGCTGATCTCAAGTGGGTGATAAAATCAGAAATCGGAATGGAAAGTGTAATTCTTGCTGATAGTGATGGGGATGTGGTACACATTGTGGGAAGCGGTTCGTTTAGACAGAATCAACAGCCACAGCAGCAAAGAGGAATTGGAGGAGCTAAGGGAAAGCTAGGGAACAATTTCCATACTCCTCTACCGCTTTTCCAAACCAACTTGGAGTTCACTTCCTCGGAAGAAGCGGATGAGTTCTTACAAGTAGTGATGTGTATGATCGAGAGGGGAAAAGAGCAGGGCTGGGGATCTGTATATATTTTGCATCAGAGCAATGCCAAGTAGATCTTTTTTCCCCCTAAATTGTAACTATCATAATTTTGCTGTTAATTTCTGAAGTGTTCTTTCTAGTTTTGCAGTTTTATTCACAGGTAGGTACAATCAATGTTAAGTGTTCCCCCATTTTATATTGTAAGTAATGGTTTCTTTATGGATGGGATCCCCCCGCTTAAGAGAAATTATAGTTCAAATCTAATGTTAAGAAATCTAAATAATGTTGATATTTTTTTTAGATTAGATTTTTATAATTAGAATCATCTATTACTAAATCATATTCCATTTAAAAAATAAGACATGGAAGCGATTTAACTAAGACAAAAATACTAAAGTTTTACATTTTACATTAGTTTTGAATTAATTTAATGACGGTTCTTGTGAACATATTTGTTTTTTTTTTTTTTTTTTGATCGAATGTAAATATGTATATCATCTCAAAATGTTATGTACAAGAAGTCCTAGCAAATACAAAAGATAAATGCTAGCCAAAACAATGTGACCAAAAGTCCCTACAAAAGGATCAAATCGAATGGGTACAAAGAATATAAAACTGTGTATAAGTGCGATTTAATATTAATGCAAGTGGTATCAACATTAGGGATTTGTCCCTAAAGATTCTTCCAGTTACGAGTAACCTATATGTTATAAACGGTGCAAGCAAGAGTCATTTTCTTTGCTTTACTTCTCCAAAGACGTCTCTCTAGCCTCTTTTCGTACCCATTTTAGTGCACTCGGGAGTGTTGTCATGGCACATGTAATGCCCATCCAACCCCTGATTTGACTCCATACGGCTTTAGAAAAAGTGCACTCGAAGAATAAATGTCGGTTTGATTCAGTAGTCCTCTAGCACAACATACATTGCCTATCAATGTCCATGAACTGCAATCTATCTTTAGTCCGAAGCTTTCCTTTTGTCGAAAGCCAAGTAATGAAAGCATGCTTCGGGGTAATATATGAATTCCAGATTGTAGAAGCCCATATATGTTTCACTCCTTTATCACGCATATACTCATATGCTTGTGAAAGATTCAATCGGTTACCTTTTCCCAAGACGCAAATTTGATTGTGGCAGCATCTGGGGAACCTTTTATTTGGCAAATATTGTCTCGAATATTGAGAATATGCTTAAGCAATGTTGAATCATCTTTAATACATTTTCAATCCTAGACATAAGTTGCATCATTAAGATAGAAATGATGCACCCACCGAAGCCATAAAGTGTCCTTTTGGTGAATGTTCAAGAAGAGCATTGTTTCAGATCTTTAAGTCCCGAAAACCAAGCATGTGAACATATTTTTAGTTCTCGCGTTCTTCAATGCGGACAAGTCATTTTCCGCAGAACAATTATATGTGGGGTAAAAATATCAAGGGTAATTGCGAACGAGTTTGGCCTAACCAAAAACATTTACTTGTTTTGAACCAGATGACAGTCAATCAATTCAAAAGCAAACAAGAAATAAAATTTTCCCATTTTTTTCTGGTAGAGAGAATGTGGACATTACAACCAGGGGTGTAAACGAGTTGAGTAGTATTGAACGACACATTATTCAAACTTGGTTTGAATTTTATCGAGCTTGAAATTTTGTGTTTGAGCTTAGTTTGATTTCTTAACAAACTGAGCAAACGAACTTTTATCGAATGAGCTCGAGCCGAGTATCGAGTAGCTTGGTATTTTATATGTATTTTTTCAATATTTAGCTTATCGAGTCTAGCTTCAAAACTTATCAAACGAAAAATCATGTTCAAACTTATTTGATTTGTTTGACGAACCGAGCTCAAACGAGAACGAACCTAGCTCAAACGAGCTTTTATCAAACGAACTCAAGTTAAGTATCGAATAGCTTAATTTGATTTTCAACCCTATTACAACATTAAAATGCAAAAGTGTACAATGCAAATTTGTGACTTTATGCGATCTTTTCTTTTTTACTTAATTGCAAATAGCATCAGCTAATTTTCAAGAAGAGCGAAAGACAAAAACACTCCTTATGCTTTGTCTAACTCTAAAAAAATCCCCCGTGTTATTTTAATTTCCCAAAATCCTCCTGTGATCTCAAGTAAGTGCCAAATACACCCCCTATAAAAGAGAGTGTGTTTCAAATGCCAAAATTGCAAGTATTTGTTCACATTTTGCTTTTGATATGACAATTTTACCCCTGATATCGAAAGACAAAAACAACCCTATGCTTTGTTTAACTCCCAAAAAAATCCCCATGTGTAATTTAAAATCCCCAAAATTCCATTGTGTTTGGTTTTAAATACCACACTCGACCCAAATAGTATATGTTTAATTTTTCAAAAAGAATAAATAAAATTAAAAAAAAAAACACATAGGGGTAATATTGTCATTTCATCAAAAGTCAAAAGTAAAATTATACATGGATTGAGTGTGGTATTTAAAACCAAGCACAAAAGAATTTTTAGGAGTTAAAATAATACAGAGTTTTTTTTGAGAACCAAGCACAAAAGAATTTTTAGGAGTTAAAATAATACAGAGTTTTTTTTTAGAGTTAGACAAAACATATGAGTTGTTTTTGTCTCTTTTCAAGAATTTCTACAATTGAAAACACTGCTGAAAATGCTACGTATCACTAGACTTTGACGCTTGCCACGGATGTTGCTCTCCGTTGCGAATAGCACTATAAAAGCTACTCCTACTCGTACCTCACTTCATACACTGCATAGATATTATAATACATTAAAATTTTTTAGTTCGATTTCTGAGAGAAGAAGTTTGAGAGTGGGCGCGTCGTCGTTGCTGTCATCAATCATGAAACCTCCGACGGCGAAGAAAGTGAAGCACGAAATGGAGATGTTCGGCGATGTCAGAGTCGACAACTACTACTGGCTTCGCGACGATTCGCGCTCAGACGCTGAGGTCTTAGCTTATCTTCGCGAAGAGAACGATTATACGGATCATCTCATGACTGGTGTGTTGCCTTTTACTGTAGTGTATCTCTTTCTCTGGTTCTTAATTGTAGGAGATGTGAAAAATGCATATTTGAATTCAATTAGGGTTTCGTGATGAAGTAACTACATTTATCTTTTGGTTGTTAATTGCGAATTCCTTTCTTTTATTGTTCTTTTTCTTTGTAAGCAATTTATGTTTTCGGTTAGTTGTGTGCTCGTCATGATTGAAGGCTGCTGCAGAAGGCATGGAACTGTCGTTCTGCTATCTAGAATTATTAGATAATGTGGTTTTGGTACTTAATGAGTGGATCTAGGTAGTACCGTGAGTATAAATCTAGTAAATCATGGATAGTGGCAGATGAAAACTGCATTATTTTTTGTATTGAATTTAGTTTAGAGGAGAAACTGAATCAGGTAAACCAGAAAACACTTTAGCCCAGGAGACCTTTGCACTTCAACTATTCTATGCATGAAAATTTCGTAAATGGTCTCTATTTACAATATGCTTAATTACTTCTTATTCAGGAACCAAACAATTAGAAGATAAGATTTATAGTGAGATAAGAGGTCGACTGAAAGAAGATGATATATCAGCGCCCTTACGTAAAGGACATTACTATTATTATCAGAGGACCTTGGAGGGTAAAGAATATGTCCAATATTGCCGCCGCCATGTAGCTAATGTTGGTGCGGTGGAATCTGTTTATGACACCATGCCTACTGGACCTGATGCACCTCCGGAGCATATCATTCTTGATGAAAATGTTAAAGCTAAAGAGCATGAGTTTTACAGCATTGGTGCTTTCAAGGCAGGGTTATGTTCTCTTATTTTCTTTCCATTTCAGTTTTTAGAACTTTGCCTCTGGCAGGTTCTTTGTCTTACTTCTACATCTTCCTCTCTTTATCATCATTTTTCTAACTCCAGGTTAGTCCGAACAATCAATTGGTAGCTTATGCAGAAGACACGAAAGGAGATGAAATATACACCATTTATGTCATTGATGCTGAGTCCCAAACGCTAGTTGGGAAGCCTTTAATTGGAGTTACATCAGATGTTCAGTGGGCAGGTGACAATGCTTTAGTTTACACCACTAGAGATGAGATACTCCGGCCGGACAAGGTATGGGTTTTGATCATTGGCTCTTTAGTTTTGATGAGTCCTTGAGTGTGATGAAGTAAACGATGTTTCTCTCTATGTTCCCAGTAAACTTTGTTTCAACAGATACAAACTAAATGAACCAATTCCAGATCTAAATGTGCTGAAGGGCCGTTATATTAGGTGGGAGTTGGTTTTTGTTCTTGCTTCCCTTCCTTAAACCTAGTGACTCTTTTTAAAGTTTTCTTTGCACTTATATGCATAAAGATAGGATCTTTCTGTTATGGGATCTTTCTGTTATGGTATGTCATCTACCAGATAAAGTCACAGACCATTAAATATATGCCTGTCTTGCTAGTAAAAATGATAAAGGCCTTCAAAGTTGAACTTGGGAAGGCACAGTCCACTTCATTGCCCTTCCTGCACGAGGACACTCTTTTGATGTTTATATGGAAGAAAACTATATCAATATGGGATACTAATCCTTAGTCTTGCTACGAGGAGATGGAAACTGGGCCTGCATTCTTTTGCTGCTGCTGAACATACAGAATTGTTGCATTGCAGTACCTATGAAATAAATTAGTTTACTCATGAATATTGGTTTGTGTTGTTTAGTGACCCTCTATTGCTTTTGGCAGGTATGGTTACATAGGCTGGGGACAGAACAATCTTTAGATTCTTGTCTTTATCATGAAAAGGATGACATGTTTTCTCTAGATCTTTCTGCTTCTGAGAGCAAGAAGTTTCTGTTTGTTGCATCTGAGAGCAAAATTACAAGATTCGTTTTTTATCTTGACATTTCAAACCCTGAAAAGGGGCTTATTGTTTTGACTCCACGTCTGGATGGCATTGACACGTCAGCAAGTCATCGTGGGAATCATTTTTTTATTAAGAGGAGAAGTGATGAATGTTTTAATTCAGAAATACTTGCTTGCCCACTGGACAATACATCAGATACCATAGTTCTTCTTCCTCACCGGCCCAGGTAACAACACATATAGCCACAAGATTCATTTTGAATATAAATAAGAACTTTCAGGGGTAAGTTTTTCCTCGGTAATATGAAGTAAGCTCTTGGGTTTTCTGAAGTATTTAATCCTGCATATACGTAGAAATGCGATCGTAGAAGCAATCATTTGTCTTGGTAAATGAAAATAACAAATCTCTCCTTACTAAATTGTGGCAGAAACCAATGAACTTAGCTTTAGGTTTTAATTTCTTAAGCAATTAACATTTGATAGATGTGCTCTAAAATTGCATCACCTAAATATATATTCATAAATAACCACGCACATCAACTGTATGATCTATTATGACCTCAGGGATTTAAAATTGACATCTAATCATTTGTTTTCCTTAAATTGTTAGTTGTTGTTATTATTATTTGTTATTTTGGTTTACGATAGGCTTGTATTGAGCTGCAATTGTGCTTAAGTTTCTTACATATTAAAAAAGAACTCTAAAGTCTGCAGATTATACAAATTTGAAACTCTAAAGTCTGCAGATTATACAAATTTGAAAATATCTGGTAATGAAATGCATAAAATTAAATTCCCTAGAAATTTATAACTTTACTATTTTGCGTTCTTTGAGTAATATTTTCAAGTCCTTCACCCTTCTTTCCAGGTTCTTCAGTTTAGCGCATGGGGCTGAGATATGTAGTTTGCCTATTTAGCTTGAGAGAGAAAAGTGAATTCTTCCATTTTAAGCTCCAAATTTTTAGGAAATTGAAATATGCTTTCTTCCCCCAAGTTTTATATTGTATATAGTTGCATGTGGGTCGAGGGCACTTCCATTCTACTAGTGTTCAATACTAGTGACTTCTGCTGATAAAATTCAGTAAATTTTTGTTACTTTGACTACAGCATCAATATTCAGGAGATGCAATTATTTAGCGATCATCTTGTGGTTTATGAGCGTGAAAATGGCTTGCCAAAGATAAACATTTATCGCCTTCCAGCTATCGAAGAGCCACTTGATAGACTTCAAGGTGGTCGGACTGTGGATATGGTTGATCCTATATATTCACTGGATTCATCGGAGGCACAATTTTCTTCCAGTATTTTAAGGTTTCATTATAGCTCGATGAGGACTCCTGCCTCTGTATATGAGTATGATATGAACTCAGGGATTTCAGTTCTCAAGAAGATTGAAGAGGTGAGTTAGCACACATGTCGCTATCTCAAAAATCTTATGGAAACTCATTCTGCTTGTCTATGCTTTAGATTCATGTTCGACTTTATTCCCCATTTATGTGCAGCTCGTTTGTTTATGGATTTGATATATTTTTCCATTTCTTTATGAACAAATCAACAAGCTGTACCTTTTTTATTCAATGTTTCTATCTCTTTACATAACCCAGATGGAAGAACAGTTGAGGCAAATGTTTACATCTATTTGTTGGAAAGGAAGTTTTGAGGCGAGAGGTAGCAGAATTGATGCATAATATGTCTGTCATTTATAACACATAAAAGTTTTTAGAATTGTAGGATAAGTAGAATGAAATACTTCCATGCTACTGAAGCTTTAGGTTACTTTTGAGGTGTAACAGATTCAGATATTCGTGAACTATGGTACTACCACTGGACAAGGGATGGGAACAATTCTGTACCAGATAGGCCAAGAAGGATCTACTTACAAAGTTATATCTTGGAATTGGTGCAGTTCTTCTTTGTCTCTTTTTGAAAAGATGCTTTATAAACTGTCTGGAAAAATAAGTTCTTCTCATTGCTGAAAAATAGACCACGCAACACAGCAAGATTGATATATAAACCATTCAATCACGTAAGGACATGTTTGAGACTCAGTTAGCCCGAAATTTAGAAAGTCAAGAAGAGCGTACTATAGCTGGTTATATTTATATACCATGTCTATTGCGTGTGCGAAAAACACGTACACACACCTTTTAGTGTGTGCGATTGCACACACTCTTAAAAAAAATATATACCATGTCTATTGCTGATGTTTACTTGTTTAAACATAGATTTCAGTAATTAGTCCTGAAATTTTCCTGTGCAGAAATTTGTTGGAATTTATGGAGTTTTAGTATATAATGAAAAATATCTATTTATGCGTCCTTCTTCGATGATTCGTATGCCTTGCTTTAGACCTTGTACTTTAGCACAACGACACCTTGTCTTCTTAACAACGACTATGCTCCATCGTAATATAATTAATTGTTCAGATTACCTAGCTGAATGAACTTTTCCATTTCATCATGTGATTGAAAGATTCCTTTGTATCATGCCCTCTCTACTTGTGAATAAGTGGTATGTGACTGATTATATTTGTTCTTGGACTATATGACTGATTCTTTTTGTTCTTGTATTGCCTCATGTCCTAGTTTCCTTCATTCTTCGAGGTTGTTCAAATTTTATTTTTGTTAGTTTGCCATGACTATGTCTTCATTTTATAGTTTGTTGATTATTGATGGCCCTATTAAAAATCTAATGTTTTTATTGTTGCAGCAGATACTATCTTCATCTAATTGCTTCATGAAATGAATATTAACAATCCTTATTTTATGAGAAAATTTTAACAATTTTAAAGCTAACAATTTCAAAATCTGATTATCATAGAACTATATGATTGCTAATTCAGGTATTGGGGGGCTTTGATTCCGTTAATTACATTACTGAAAGACAGTGGGCTACTGCTTCAGATGGCACTCAAATACCCATATCGATTGTCTATAGAAAAGATATAGTGAAGCTTGATGGTTCGGATCCATTACTTCTGTACGGTTATGGTTCCTATGAGGTACTACATTTTACTGATAAAAATTCTTGTGAATTGTTTAATGAAATAGGAAGCTATGGGCAATATTTTTACTATTTGGACCAAATTTTAAAGAATTATATTTAATAAGCTGGTCCATGAGCGAAGTTTTATATAGTTGAACTTGTTTGCAATAATCAACTATCATTTTATTGCGTCAAATCTGCATTTCAACTTGGGATAGTATTCTAACTGCTGATGTTTCAAACAGATATGCATAGATCCGTATTTCAAGCCATCAAGGTTGTCTTTGTTGGACAGGGGTTTCATTTTCGCAATTGCCCACATCCGTGGAGGTGGTGAAATGGGGAGACAATGGTACGAAAATGGGAAACTGCTCAAGAAAAAGAATACATTCACAGATTTTATTGCTTCTGCTGAATATCTAATAGCAAAGAAGTATTGCTCCAAGGAAAAACTTTGCGTTGAAGGCAGAAGTGCGGGTGGTTTACTAATTGGTGCAGTTCTTAACATGCGGCCTGATTTATTTAAGGCTGCTGTGGCTGGTGTGCCTTTTCTTGATGTTTTGACTACAATGCTCGATCCTACTATCCCCCTAACAACTTCAGAGTGGGAGGTTAGTTTTTTTTCCCATGGTTTCAAATACTTTAATGTTCCTCCCTTCATTTGTTCTCTAATTGATTTTGAAAATTCTAATGGCCTGAATTAGAACTCGTTTTGTTCTACATGTGAAAGTGTATTTTGTAGGCTTAAGATGTAGACTACATGTGTTTATGACTAGTCTAAACTCTAAAGTGACCATCGTAGGTGCCAATTCCACTTTGATTCATCACCAGCTAAAGATCTTTCTTCAGATAACTCGTTTACATTAGGGTGATTTCACATATATATGATCCATATTCTTTTTACTGTAGCTAAATTGTGCACCCACCTGTTTTCTCAATAATTCATGTTCTCAGTGATAAAATAAGATAGGGTTGCTGTAAGCTTTTTTCCTCATATCTGCTAGAGGAAGAAAAATCAAAATCAATTTTGTCAGTAATGGCAAGAAAATGGAAGCAGTGGGCTCATTTGTTTCTATTTTCGCCCAAGTCCGGGCCAAACGGAAAAGGTGAACTCGAGTTGGATTGTGTTTGGCCCAGTGAAACGGGCCAAGTGCGTTGAATAAAAAAGAGGCCCGGACCGAGAAATGTGAAGCCTAAAGTCTGAAACCCTATCCCATCCCCCCTCATTGAACTTAGCTCTTGTCCGGTCCCCTGCTCTCTCTCTCTCTCTTCTTTTGAAGCAGAATATACTTGATAATCAAAACCAATCCTAATGAACCTAGTGTTTCCTTGCTGCTCTTCAAACAGTTGTATGTAGAGACAGCAGAAATTTAAGCAGTTGATATTGTTCCTATAAAGATTCTTATAAAAAATTGAATATATACTCAATGAGCCAGGTAATGAAACAGCCATTGAGGCTGATCAAGTAATTAACCAAAATGAGTTGCCACCCTGGCTATTATTTCAGTATGAATATATAGGTCTTGGTTGAGAATATGGATGCTTTATAAACAGTAATGCTGCTTTTTTATCCTTATTTATTGCAGAACCACATCTACTGATTATAACATGTTTTACTGTTGCTTGTTTCTTTTGTTACTTCAGGAATGGGGTGATCCTCGCAAAAAGGAATTTTACTTCTATATGAAGTCTTATTCTCCCGTTGATAATGTGAGTATTAGATTGCTTTGTATGATCTGATTTATTTGCAGCTAATGAAATATCAAATTTTCCGACTCTTGTTTATTAAATTTTGGCTTGCTTCTACAGATTACTACCCAAAATTATCCAGCTATTCTTGTAACCGCCGGATTAAATGGTAAGTATAAAACCAAGTCTTAATAGTTCTATTTCTGTTTTTTGTAAGGGAAAGATTACTTTCTTTAGCTATGCATGCCAAGTCAGGGCAGGCGAGGGAGCTCAACAAGTTTGTTTTGTAATTATTGTAATACGTTCACTCTTTATAACACGAGTCTAATTGGACACTGTTGACACTAAAATAAATTCTGGTTTATAGTGATCGTGACATTAGTTACATAGGCTGAGCTAGGATTACATTGATGAGTATTTTAAGCAAGCTGACAACTCCATGTTAGTTTTTCTGATGTGATGAATGGGTTTCAGAGCTGAAATGGTTTCTTGTGAACATCATATATTTATATTCAACTCTGTTTTTGCGCTCTTCCTCTTTATTAACAAATTACTAATGTCAAACGAGCTAGTTTTGATATGGCAATTCATTCTGACTGTTTTGGCTTGTATATATTACAACGTTCTATATATTTACCAAGTTAGCTAAGTTGCAAAAAAAAAAAAAAAAAAAAAAAAAAGATAGACGAAGTTATTGTTGCTTTTCTATGAAATAAAGTCTTCTTATACTGAGATAAACTCTGAATTCTTATCACTGTGACAGATACGCGGGTCATGTACTCAGAACCAGCTAAATATGTAGCTAAGTTGAGAGAGATGAAGACTGATGATAATCTTCTCCTCTTTAAATGTGAACTTGGTGCAGGGCATTTTTCAAAGTCAGGAAGGTAATGATATTATATATGTGTGTATTTTGCGTAGTCTTGTATTGCATTTCAAACATTCTTTAAACATCTCTAGTATAATTAGGTTGCATTACATATACATTCTTTAAACATCTCTCAAGTTATAATTAGGTATAGCATTTTTCCCTTCACATTGGTCACATCACTTATATTGAAAATTTCCAGCCAAAAAAATTACTCAATAGGACGCATCAAAATTAAGTTCCACTCTCGTTTATTTATTATATTGCATTAGTCTCCTTTTTATTATGGGATTGGTCTAGAAACTGTTGATCTTCTGCATTTCTTTGTGGAGTTGTTGTCTTAGAAGAACAGAGAGTATACATAGGTTCATGTCAGTACTTCTGCGATATCTTATTTACTACGGGGACATAATATACATTATACAGGAATCAAAAAGATAATAATATAATCTTTACATTGATTAGTTTCAAGTCGCAGTTCCAAAATTGCGGAAATATTCAATGAACCACATGATTCAGGTGAAAATTTTGATTTGGTTTTGTGATGGTGATCCAGGTTTGAAAAGCTCCAGGAAGATGCATTCACATTTGCTTTTATCATGAAGGCGTTAAACATGGTTCCTTCCCTATCTTGAACAAAAGGTTGAGTATTTCTGCATTTTCTCTTATATAGATAACACAGCCCTATATTAAAATTTTAAAAAGGATTATTTTGTATGTCTCATGTGCTGTTTACTGTTATTTAATTCTATTTAGAGAAACACAAATATTCATTTCTTATTGCTTTTTATAGTGTCAAGCGAGTATTTGATTATATTTTTCGATCAACGGTCCTTGATCTTACACATTTATTTTATTCTGCTGCTCAGATCCAAGTTCTCTCGTTTGTGCAGAGCCGAGTTTCATAGCATCGCGCAATTACAAGGCAGGGCCGGCCTGACATATTAGGGGCTTCTAGGTGAAATTTTAACTCGGGGACCTGTTCTACAAAAAAATCATTATTATAATTTATTTTATTACTTTTGAAATTGTAAAAATATTTTATAAGTATTTATATGGTTTATCTCTAACATATTTGTTATAGATAAAATGACAAATCAATTGAATTATTTTTAAAAGTTCAATTGTAATATGTCTGGACTAGTCACTACAAAGTAACAAACTCAAATTTGAATCTCTGTTGAGAGAGGTTCCCACTTAATTTGTCTGACGCGCCTCATAAGGGATAAAAATCATCGGAAAAAAATAATCTAAAACCCTTCTTCTAAAACAAATAAATATTACAAGTCTTGTGGATATAATTATATAACTAATGTATGTTAATAGATTTTACTTTTTATTTATCAAAACAATAAATATGTATAGTAGTATCATTATGCTAAAACAACTATGTTACAAAAGGGGTTCCTCAATCTTAGATGTGTGTTGGTAGAATCGAACTGAATCGTACTAATTTTTGGTATCTAGACTATTTAGGTAATTTCAGAAATTGCATCGTAATTCACGCCGAATAAATCGTAGCTTGACCAAAAAACTAATAAGTGTACTTTTGAGTTTTTTTTTTGTGAATTTCATGTAAATTATTTTATAAAATTTGTAGTTTAACCTAGACTCACTGAATCAAGTTATATATCAAACATGATTTTTAAGGTGATCTTAAATATTGACACCTTTATGCCCAGTTAATTCTTCTTCTATGCCTCCAGATCCTAAAATTGGTATTATGGATTCATTTCGTAAATCGACAATTAATACTAAATTTGAAAAGGAATAAGGTTTGGTAATTAACTTCAATTACGGTATGATTCGGTCGATTTATTGAACTGTTTACACAGTCATACTCTTCATGATTGTATACTAGATATCTATGCTTAGACTAAAACTCAAATAAAATTTATCAATATTTGATTCAAGTTAAGATCTATCTTAATGTCACGCTCCGACCATGTGCCCGACACCACTAAACCATCACATGAAGCAATAAGGTCAATAATTATCCCAACAATACTTGATCAATTAAGTTTAACTCAATAAATTAGCTCAAGTTGTGCATAGAGGTTTATATGGCTAGTTTTTTGCTTGAACATGGTTCTAAATTCTCAAAATTCCTACTAGATAATTCAAGTAGGTAACTATAATATTTAGAATGATACACTCTAGATAGATTCATACAAATATCTAATAAAATTCTATAGAGTATTATTCTTAATCATTATATCAAGATTATCTCCACCGTATGTTTGAGATTGTGGTTATATAAATACGGAAAAATTTCATTTTCAAATTATCCAACTTTGCTTTAACTCTTTAGTTTGCTTTAATATCACTATAATTTAAACATACTTGCAATGTGTATGTGAATTATTGACGATTTAGATCCTGACGCGAGTAACAAACATATTTAGTGAAGTTGACGAAATATTTGTTATATTAGCATTTTAATTGAATTTTATTAAAATTGAATCCAACAATTTTGAAGAGACCAAGGAGCAAAATAATCCAACTAAAAGAGGCTTGAATCTTGATAAGAGCGTAGGGGATCAATCTTTGTAGGGGTGGTCTATATTGACTCACCATCGGTAAGAGTCACTGACCGATTGCACTAGAATTGTGCCACTTGGTGAAAGTTCAAACCCTTCTAATGCATGAAATACCAAAATACCCTTTTTATTAAAAAAGAAGAAGGAAAAAAAAACCCTAATCTCCCACCCCCACCCCGTCCAAATCACAGCATCGCCGCCACCTTCTCAAGCCGGCGACGGCCTGGGAACTTTTCCCCAGGTCGTCGTCGAGCTAGAATCGGCAATACCAAGCCATCGCCAGCCTGGGATCGGCCGTTTCCGACGGCCTAGGAAAGGGGGGAGGGTTGACGGTGGGGGTGGGTGGGTGGGTAAGATAATTTGATTTTCTTAAATTAAAATTTATTTGTATTCAAATATAAAAAATAATATGTACATTTTTTAAAATTTTTTGAAAATTGTTATGTTAAATTATGTAAATTTATGAATAATTTTAAAAAAAATTCTAAGAAATAAGTTCTTTAATTATTTTTTACATCTTACCAATAAAACTTGAGTTGATATATTTGCAATATTTTTTATAAAATATTATGTAATCGATATTTCGTTCAATTAATTGACCAAAATCAACGTTATTTTATACCATATTACAATTTGATCGAAATAATGACCGAATCATCAATTTTTTTTTAAACTGTTGATATATTTTCAAATTATGGAGGATTTAGTGTTACATAACCATCTAATAGATAATTATCAAAAAAAAAACCATCTAATAGACAATTTGATCGAAATAATGACCGAATCGTAATTTTTTTAAAATTATCGATATATTTTCAAATTTACGGAGGACTTAGTGTTACGTAACCATCTAATAGACAATTTGATTGAAATAATTGCCGAATCATATATATTTTTTAAATTATCAATATATTTTCAAATTACGGAGAACTTAGTGTTGCATAACCATCTAATACACAATTTGATCGAAATAATGACCGAATCATCATTTTTTTTAAATTATCGATTACGGAGGACTTAGTGTTACATAACCATCTACTAGACAATTTGATGACCGAATCATCAATTTTTTAAAATTTTCGATATATTTTCAAATTACGGAGGACTTAGTGTTACATAACCATCTAATAGACAATTTGATCGAATAATAATTTTTTTTAAATTATCGATATATTTTCAAATTATGAAGGACTTAAATAGGCCATTTTCAATAGTGAGTGGGAGGGATGGGAGGGGGGGGGGGGGGGGGGGGGGAAAGAGAGAGAATGGTGGTCTTCAATGGTGGGTGGAGTGGGGAGGGGGAGGAGAGTGAGAGGGGGAATGGGAAAGAAAGGGCAAAATGTTGCCCTTCCATCCCCTCTCCCCAATTCTTACTTGCTTATATTTTAAATTAAATCTTTAAAGGAATTAGTTTTAATTTAGATATAAAAAATGGAATTAATATAAAACTTAGAATGAAAAAATGATTTTTAAATTTTGTATATGATTTAATAAATTTATATTTTAAATTAAATCTGTAACGGAATTAGTTTTAATTTAGATATTTTAAATTTGTATTATATAAGTGATTACAATTTTTAAAAAAATTAGAATATGTTTTAATAAAAATACGATTTAATTTAACAAAATTATATATTAAAAAAGTTAGAATTCATAATAGAACACTTAAACAATACTAGAAATATTTAAACAAATACGAATACATACTAAAAATATTGTTATTAAATCATCGACCGTGTCTTTCCCACACATGGGCAATTAAGTCGTCCCGGAGTTTACGATTGGCTACTACCGATCGTATTGCTTGATGTCGGAAACACAACTTATTTTAGAGGTTATACGTGAAAGAAGGCATTCTGAAATGATCGAGCGTCAATCGAGAGATATCGAACGTCAAGCATGAGAATCCACAGGGGCCGAAGAACTTTGAACTATGGCAATGGATTGCTCTGCCTATACTCCAGAAACAAAGAAATATTGGAAAGGGAAAA
Source organism: Penstemon newberryi var. newberryi (assembly GCA_030819805.1). NCBI lineage: Eukaryota > Viridiplantae > Streptophyta > Magnoliopsida > Lamiales > Plantaginaceae > Penstemon > Penstemon newberryi. Next base: position 73,351,575 of record JAUALY010000001.1, on the reverse strand, counting down.
GGCAAGAAATAATGCAGAAACAACTTCCAAAGAATTTATTTGGAGATTCATCAAATCTAGGCGACAATGATTTTGATCCAAGGAACTTCTTAAAAAACGTTTTTAAGTCTTTGTTTTATTAGTATTGGTGTGATTGTGTAATTTTCTTTAAATTAAGTTGAGTTTTTTTTTTAATTGTTAATAGTAACTCTATTTGATTATTATTAATTGTCATTTATGTATTTTTTATTATTATTATTATTAGTATTATTATTATTATTATTATTTTTTATTATTATTATTATTATGGTGAGAGTGGTGGTGAAAAATAAGACATAAAACATGCCCCTAACTATTGAAGACGACTATGAAGGGGGAGTGGGAGGGGGGAAGGGGGCATTTCTGCCCCAACTACCGAAGATGACCTTAGTGTTACATAATCATCTGATAGACAATTTGATCGAAATAATGACCAAATCATCAGTTTCTTTTTTAAAATTATCGATATATTTTTAAATTACGGAGGAATTAGTGTTACATAACCATCTAATAGACAATTTGATCGAAATAATGACCGAATCATCAATTTTTTTAAAATTATCGATATATTTTCAAATTACGTATATCAAAATTAAGTATGATTTTTTTTTATTCCATAAAATTTGGATGTTTGATTAATTTAACTAGCAAAACTCTTAGTTTATTTAGATAACCAAAATGTCATCCTCGTTGATACATATTCTTGGTTTAGCTAGCCATTTTAGTCAATTTTTGACTCTTGAATAATCAAACTTATGCCATTGAATTTGGTTCAACTTTGTACGAATTATGATATTTAGAGTAAAAAAATTAAATGCTTGAAATACATTAAAACTTTATTTATTTCTTATCAAACCAAATACAGATACAAAATTAATAAAATCGATTTTATAAGTCTTTCAATTTACAAAGTAAATATGTTTAATTTACAAAAATTTAAGGTCCATTAACCTTACAAAATAAAATAATATAACAATTACACTTAATTAAGTGTTTTTAAATTATATATTTAATTATGAAGTAAAAAAAAAAGAGGTTATCTTCTTCGACTAACTGCTGGAGCGGCAGCGGCAACAAGTTGATGCTTGAATCGGCAGCAAACCGCCATAAATCCCCACTCTTCCCACCCACTAAACCCTTCCCCAATATTGTGTCATTTTGCTAAAGATCAAGAAATCGAAATTTGAAAATGAGATTTTTGAAAAAATGAAGAAAAATGAACAAGTTTCAACCAAACCAAATCGACCAACATATGGTGTAGCAGCCGTTCTGATCACGACCAGCCAGGTGTAGGTGTGGGTGTGGTGGTGAGGCTAGGTGGCGGCGGTGGTGGTTTTGGGTTAGGGTTTATGAATTGGTTGGAGAGAAATTTGAGTGGGGAAATGGAAGGAGCAAAATTGTAATTATGACTATTTAAATTTTTTTTGAAAGGGCATTAATGTCGATTTAGTGGTGTCCATCCTTGATTTAGTGGTGTCCATCCTTAATTGCTGGGTTCATACACCTTTTTCACATCTTTTTATGGGTTCATACACCATTGTACAATTTATAAAGCTTAAGGTACAAATATTTAAGCACAATTTTTCATGATTCATGTACCATTGATAAGTCAAAATAGAATGTCCCAATTTTGTAAAAGTATATTTTCATCAAGTTATTTATTGATCTGAAACTTGGGGCTGTCTACGGTTCCTCGATATCATTCTTTGAGGAATCGTTTCATCCAATAAAATTCTGACACATGCTCACATGTACAACACCCCAAATTTATAATAATTAATTTAAAAAGACTTTCTTACCCTTTTTAATAGTTTTAGTTTAAGAAATTAAATATTAATTCCTTCAGCTATTCAAAAAAATTCCCAAAAACTCTTCCCATCTTCATCGATGCAGCTTGATACAATTACATCAACCTGAAGACTTATAGTTCAATTAACGTTAATGGTTACTGATATCCGATTATCCGTGAAACAAAAAAGAAAGAAAAAATTATTAGCTAAGCTAGACAGCAAATTGACACTTATGTGAACTTATGGGTGCTGAATGTAACTCGTATATCCGAGCTTTGATAGCTTATAGGCTTCACATAATACACCATTATTCAATTCATTTAGATTAGATGCTTACTAATGGAGCTTCAAACGAGTCATTCATATCAAGAAATCAATAAAAAAAATGCGTCTAACATTGCGCACGGGAGAAACCCTAGAATTTGGAGAGAGGGGATCGAAGAAGGATGTAAATCTTTCACATTGAAGGTACCGGAGACGGTGTCGTTGGCTGATCTTACGGCGGATTCGATGTCAAACACACCGGTAAGTGCGCCGCTACCGCTGCTACTCTCTTCGGTAGTGACGGCGTATGAATTCCAATCTGACAACATAGACGAAGACGACGACGCTGTTTGCTGGATAGAATTTTCATTCTCGCTGTCACCAAAACTCGCTGAAAACCACTTCTGCATTGTATACGAATTGGGATTTGCTACTGATGAAGATAGATTGAATGGAGATGAGTGAAGGCAAACCAGAGGCAAGTTAAGCAAGAAAATTTAATAACCAGACCTTATTTTGGTTGTCGGACTGAATATAATCTGGAGAGAAGGAAAACATCGGGAGAGATGGGTATGAAATGAGAAGGGTTTAATTGTAATTTGATATTTTCAAATTAATTAATGCAGGGGTGTATTGGTAATTTTGTTAGTGTACAATGTCTATTATAGAAAGTATGATATCAACCCTAATGTTATACACTATAATTTTTAATAACTGACTATGATACACTCTTGTACATCATTTAATGGTTTGGATTGAAGATTTTAAATTTTTAATGGTTCTGATCTTACGGGATATGTGTCCTCATTAACATTTGACATTTGTCGTACTTTAAATTGGTTAAATACTACTAATAGTTAATAGTCAAAACCGTTTGCAAATGGGCAAAATCTGACCATGTCTATCACAAATTTTTTAAAATTAAATGTAGTGATGTTGAAAATTCAGATAACGTTGTTGTTTCTAGACAAATCCAACCAAATCGATTTAAATACCTGATGAAGTCAATCGGCATGAACTTGACAAAATTTTTGAATAGAAAATCATAGTTAGTATTTTTTTATTTTTTTTTTGGTTCCCAAGCCGAGCAATACAACAAACTGTTATGGTTTATTTGGATTGAGAAATTCAGAGTTAAGGATTTCAAATTCATATAACAAATTAATAACATTTATTTCGATCACTTCAATTTTGGATGAGTTTTCAAATCAGTATCTAAATTGTGTAATATTTTTTACGAATACTTCAATTTTGGATGAATTTCATATTATTAGCTATTTATTATGTTATGTATTTTACCAAAATGATGTACAGATGTACTCCGTCCGTTCTTTTATTTCTATTCCTATTTTCTTTTCGAGATGTATCAAAACAACATTTTGTTTATAATCAATTTTCAGACATATTAAAGATGCCTAAAAAATTCATTTTTCAACTCTTAGGTAAAGCTCTGAATCAAAACTTAAAAGGACCTTTTTTCCCAGATCCTTCACATCTAAATCCATCAATTCATATAAAGCCTAGAAAAACTCGATTTGGAATTTTTGTTCGACATAACGCATGTATGTAATTCCAAATAATAGATGATCCAAAAGATGAAAATTTTCTTAATATCTTGAAATTCAACTTCAAGTTCAATTTTGACAGTGCAAAACAGACATGGAGTTGTTATCAAGTACAATGCCTCCTTTTCATCTAAGAAAAGGATAAAGTTACACACAAAAAAAAAAAAAAACATTCATCTTTATCTGTAGGCTTCTGGCAAGCGGAAGCCACTCATCACTATATTGTCGACAAACATTTTGCCAGTCTTTGGCATGACATGCCAATGCAAAGTTAAATTGAACTCTTTACCGCGTAAATTGCTTCCCTGGAGAAATATCAAAACAAAGTAATTAATAAAATAAGATTTTAAAAAAAGTTAGTGTTCCACATTACTCACTTGATCAACAAAACGATACTTGTTTGTCGTGTGAATCCGAAATTTTGAATGTTCTTTGGACGAAATAATACCATCCCACAAGGAGACCTGCCAAAACGCATTCAAGTCAATTTAAAAAAATTCTCTATATTGGATGATATATAACAAGGACCAAAACACATATAAAACCTTTAGTTCAAACCTAATGGCATCTCAATGTGCAGTAAACATCATTGTTTTCGAGCTTAACTTAATTCTGGAAAATGGGCACATCAAAGTATGCAACTGAAATCTTGGTGTAATATAGGAATTATGGGTTCACTTCACAGATAACATTAATAATATTTAAAAATTTCAAGAATATGAACTTTTATAATAGTAAAAAGTAAATATGCAGAGGTGTTTAAAGTGTTTTCAACCATGAAAGGGGAAAGCGTGCGTAGTTTGATTTACACCAGCAATTCGCACTATGATGCATACATTTTAGTATTTTATGACACCCAAAAAAGTATGTAATAGTATATGACATCATGACAGCAAAGATAGAAGTTGAATTAAACCATATTGGTACTAATATACTCAGTGTACCATGTTAAAAACTAAAAATTAAGAACCATCACATGCATAGTTTTTTATGACACTACAAGCACATGTTCAGCAACAGCTGGGAAATGGACTCGTGAATCTGTACCTGATTCAGTGAATTCTTTGGTGTTTCATACTCAGCTGCTAAAAATACAAACACCTGGAAATTCAAGTGAGAAGGAATATATATTCAAATCCAAATGTAAACATTGACAGCAACATATATGACAAACATCAGCATAACAGCCTATTATATAACATTAAGATTGTTAGCGCTTGTGCAGTTCTTTTGACTCACCAACCCTGTCAGTCGTTGTTTGGGGGGGGGGGGGGGGGGTGCGCAAGATTTATAAATATATAGTGGAAAATAGTAACACAGTATACAGCCTACAAATAAACCAAATGAAGCCACAGAACAAATTCTACAATATATAAAGATCCAGTTTCAGTACCCAGACAATCATGACGCCAACTTCTAACCGATCTTTACAATTACTAGATAGATCCACTTCCCCCAAACCATATCATACGATGCATACCAAGACAACGCTGGATGAAAATCAGTAAAAAATAATATATTCTCAAAGTTGGCAAACCTGCTTTGTATTCCACGTAAACAACGACTCTAAATTTGCTGAAACATTCAAAGTCAGGCTGACCTGCATGTATATATAAATCTCTATTAGACAACCAGGTGTTTCACCTACTTTTGATAATCTTGATTGTGACAAGTAAGAAGATGGTAGATAGAAATAGAGTTTCGCATGACACAGACCGAAGACCTAAGGAAAGTCAATTTCTAGTACTCTTATAATGGACATAGTAGAGTTACACAGTATGCTTTTAACATTCACATAAAGTTATGTAATTGATTGAACCATGTTTACAATTGTCCAGGAAATAAAAAGAAAAACGTGTATTTAAATGAAAAATAAAATGTAGATTTACACCGGTACTGAAAATTAGAAAATGCTAAATCAATTGTTATAATAGGAAAAGCAATTTCAATTGGAGCCACATAATGATAAAGCCAAATCAACCCAAAATCCGTCTGTATAAAAATGAACTAGGACAAGTAATGTGTATGCAGAAATAAAGTGAATGAAAATAAAATTACCTCATCATCGCCATCTGGTTTCTTCTGGAACCAATTGATATTCAAAACCTAAATCCCACAAACAAAATTTCACCTTTATAAATTTAAAAAACTAATTAGGGGTTTTACAGAACAACAAAAAAAATTAATGAATTACTTGAACTTGAGCGGTGGGAGATGGGGAATTAAAGTTGTCGGAGAAAGAGGCGATGCCGCACATCAGAGCTAAAATGGTAATCGCAAAAGTTAGCAAAGCATTTGCTCTATACCCAAAAGAATACATTTTTCCGGCGTTTTTCTTGTTCTTTTTTTTTTTGGGTTTTTGATTCTATTTATTACTACTGTTTTATTTATTACATGAATCCATCAGTTAGAGTTGAAACTTGTGGAAATCGTGGTGTTACTGTTAATATGATTCGAAAATAATCAATATTCTAATCTCTAAACAAGGCTATAAACTTAGCCAACCAATCACAAACCAGTATTCACGTCACAAAATAAGGTTTATTGGGGTCCATGTAATATATGGGTTATGAATATATTAAATGGTTTTGGTAATTAAATTTATGAAATATTTACATCAATAATTTTAGAAAGTAAATAAAACTTAAAAAAGGATCTCTGAAAAAAAGCCAATAAAAGGAGAAATTATAAAGAAAAAGGCATAAATGATTTTATTAGATTGTATACAACTTAGTATTTGGTCAAATTAAATGAAAATGATGTAGAAAATTTTTTAGGACTCATGAAAAATTAAATGAAAATAGTTATATTTCATTTTAGAACTCATGCAAAATTAAATGGAAAAAGTTACATTTCATCGAAATCTTCATGCGTCACGAGAAGAATTCTCTTCACTTAAATTGCATGTATTCCTTCTTAATGAATTAATGATGAATATAAAAGCTACATAAAATTTCCTTTAATACTAGGGTTCATTGATGTGGGTGAAAATTAGAAACTGTAATTTGGGGTTTTTTTTTTTTATAAATAAAAGAATTTATTTCTTTTTAGTTGAACTACACCCTAAATTTCTATTAGATCTAGAAGCATTTGGTTGTCCCTCGTATATATATTAAAAAAAAGAAAAAGAAAATACAAGGAATTTGGTTTGCTTAGTTTGAAAGGAGTAACTATATATTATGTGACATTCAATGATTAAATAATTTAACAATATTTTTATAAACTGGAAACAATAAAATTGTTCTATGGGTAAACACCACTAATTGTCCTCCGATCATTAACTTTTTACATAGTGGTGCCTCTTGTGTTTTTTTTTTCCACGCTAGTCCTCATTATGAATTATTTGTTTCACTTTGGTCATTTACAAGGGGTCTTTTACTCATAGTGTTATACTTTAGTACCTCATAAAATTATTTTGCATTGATTTATTCCCTCATAAAACTGTTTCTTTATCAATTTAGTCCCTCATAAAACTGTTTTTGCACTTTAGTTCACCTTGGACCACTTGAAAATGACCAAAGTGAAAACTAACGTGGGAAAAAAAAAACACAAGAAAGACCACTCTGTAAAAAAATAATGATAAGGAGGACCATTGGTAGTGTTTACCCTAGTTCTATTATTACATTAAAAACTTTGAATGAATAAAGTATTATCCGCTTCATAATTTTTTTTTTGCCAGTATTATCCTCCTCATAATTGAGTTAAAGTATATTTTACCCCTACTATTTATTAATATCGATTTTTTTTTGAAGTGATATAAAGTCTTACTTTTTCCAAAAAGTTATATTTAGCGGCCTCATATATTACCAGTAATATTTAGAAAATATAACCCCATTATTTGTAAAAAAAAAAAGGAGTAGAAAAACCTAAATGCTTTTCTCAACCCACCCACCTATCGGTTCGCACGAGCCATTGCCCATGAAGCTTTCTGTTTGACAAAATAGTCGATTTCAATTCAATAAAAAAAAAATCAAATCAAACTTCAGCGTTGTGTCATTCAATGTTACTCAACTCGTGTACACCCCTACAATTTGACCGTTAACTATATATTTCTATATTCTTTTGAGAATATACATCAACTATAGGAAACAAGTATCATCTCCTTCGAGTTTTGTTCTCAAAATTCCTCATACTTAGGTTTTTCTAGAATTTTTTTTCGGGTAAAATAATGCAAATTTTATTATTATATTACTGATTAATCTTGAATAAATAAAACATATACGATCATATGCTACATTTTCATAAAATATTGTAAACTATGCAAGTTAAAGCCGTACATTCTCCTTCCCAGATTATATTTTCACATTAAATATATTTTGCAAAAACTTGAATTTATAATCTAGAACGAGATGTATCTTTGAGTAGATTATTATATTTGATTTAATATCGTGAAAAACCACGAACGACCACCCTCAATTTCTACATTTATCTAGTCTTTTTCCATTGTCAACAAAGCTATTACCCAAATAGTCATCGTCTTTGCAACCAAGACACTCAAGACACTCCAGAAAAAAATCAGAGTGATTACGGAAAGCACTCAACGGAAGCATAATAAGCTACACACATTATCATAGAGGTTAACACAATGAAACTCACTCAAGTTATCCTTTTTTCATTATAAATAATATTTTATCTAAATATATATTGTGTCAACGTGAATGACACGATCGCCAATTGTGCAAAATTTTCTGCATAACTCATCAATCATCATCTCTATTGAGTTACACATCTTTTTAAAAAACAAATCAAATCATGTTATACTAAATAATTAACACGATTAAAATCATCTCTATTGCTTTTTTATTTGAATTGGTGATAGATTAGATGTCTACACCAGAGACGCAACGTGTATTATATGGTGCATTTTACGGATTTTCTTTACATGTATATCGTGTTCAAAAATGATTTTCTAAGGTCTAGGTGTTTTTAAATACTTCCTAATATTATTTGAAGTGAATTGGGGGTTTAATAAACGTTCGAATAAGTTTCATTGTTGAATGCGGTTTTTTTTAAAAGTTAATTCCTTTTAGGGAAAGGAAACATGTACATATGTAAATAGAATAACATAAATTCTAAAATATATTTTATCTTTTTTGTTTATTTAGAATTGTGTAATGTTATTGGAGACGATTGAGAAGTTTGATTTAATTAATTGATATTGTTTTGGTTGATTGGTAAGAGTTTTGAAACCCTTTAATTTGGAAATTACTCGTGGTTTTTCACAGGAAACAACCATATTATTAGTAATTTAGTAGTAACCTCTTATATATTGTTTTCTAACTTTGTCTTTCTTTTCTTGAAGTTTCCCTCTAAACTCTAGATGTACTCTTGAAGCTTGAGCTCATCACTTTACATGAAGGTGATATTATACCTCATAAATCAAAACCTATGGCCATTAGATTGGGGCCTGGAATATTTATAGTGATAAGGCCATTACATGTTTTAAATCAAGCTTTGCACTTTCATTTTGTATTGTTTGTGATCTTATCTTAGCTAGACTAATTAGATTTACCCTTTTAATTTTTAATAATTTATGGTTTTAGCACATGATGTGGGATGGGAAATCTATCTTAAGTTGTCTTGCAGACTTTTATGATGCAAAATAGTATTCTACTTTTGGGATTCATTTTGTTGTTGAAAATTTCATGTTTATACAAAGCCAGAGTTAAATTTGTTTGCCTATGAGGAAATTTTATGGGGTGAATCGGTTTCCGAAAAAAGATTTGAGCCATATTAGTCTTATTAGATTTATTGGCTATTTTAAGTTCTACCATTGTTCAGTTTTGGTTTTCACAATTGTTTTTATGAATCACGGGTTAAAGAGAACTCTTGTCACTGTGGCATTGTATAGCTCGCAATTTGAACTAATCCTATATGTTCTCGTATAGGTAAATTCTTATTAGCCACATGACTAATAATATTGTCATATCAAAATTTTTTATTGGGATAATGCACTTTCCCCTTCACTTTATCAAGTTTGAGACTTTTTTGTGCCTGTACTTGGTGCTCAATTTTTATAATTGCTGCAGATTCAAATGGCTGACCTTTCCAATGATGCCTGTTAGAAAGTTTGAGTACAAATAGTTGAAAGATTATGAAGTAAACAGGAATTTTATCTGAGTGTTTTTATTAAATCATGAGAAAATTTCATTTTCCCCCATGAACTTACACTCAAGTTGTACTTTATTTTTTGCACTGTCCACCCTGAACTTATAATAGTGTTACACTTTTTCCCCTGAACTTATTTCTAGCCAAAGAGTTTAGGGAGGAAAGTGCAACACAAAAGTTCAAGGTGGAGAATGCAACAAAGGTGTTAATTATGGGGAGAAATACAACTTTGATGTAAGTTTAGTGGGGCAAAATTCAATTTTTGCAATGAATTATAATTTAACGTGCAAAAGATATGGAATTTTAAGAATTATGCATAACTGTAATAAGATATATAAAACAGAAAAAACAAAAACTTTAGTACAAAAGTAACAGATATAAAATAGATGCAAATATATTATGTAGACATTTGATTACGCCCAAACTTGTCGAAACAAAGTGATCGATATAGAATAGATTGGACAGTTGTATCCACGAGGGGATGACTAAAACAAGCTAAAAAGGTTAGTAGACAAAGTAGCTTAATAGTTAAATAAACAAACTAAATTAACGAAGCGATTTGATTTTAAGAAAACTTAAAGAAAAGTGAATTTTAGGTTATTGGAAAATACGATAATTAAAACGGTAAGGTGTCAAGAATCCCTTATATGCTTCGTTCACTTATTTGGATTGATTCATAAAATTACTCAATTGAAAGTTTCACATCCCAAACAATCAATTGGAAGATAAAGAATTGAAAAACACATGATTTCTAATGTATTTGAGTAAATAATTTTCTTGCTTTTAGAATTGGCACAAAATATCATCTTATGAGAAATAGAAACATACTATATACCAAGGCATATTGCATTAAAAGACTACCCATAAAACGAATGACCTTATATCAATATAATTATATTATAAAGATTTTCATATAAAAAGAGCTTGACCAGATTTATATGAATTAATAAAACAATTCTATTAACATAAGAGTTGATGAAAATAGTTGAAGAAGAATAAATAACTCAAATTTATAAAACTTACAAGACCTTGAAGAATCGAATCCAAATAAGATCACTACACATATAATTTCATCTCTAACCTCACCAAAGAACTCTAGCTTAATTTGCTAATCATTATAACAAATTCTAGAGAGAAAATATGATAATGATTTGAGAGAGAATTGTATCTAAAACTAAGAATTGTGTGTTCCAAGATGTGTAATTCTAGGACTATATATAGGTGTTAAGGAGGCCTAATTCAAGTAGGAGAATGTTTAGGAGGTAGAAATTGAGTAGGAAGATGTTTAGGAGGCTCAATCCTCGTATGGAAAGGACTTAGGCAAGTTTCCTAATCACTTTAGGACAAAAGTCGCGTTTCCCGCGGATAGTATATTATGCTCTGCGCTACATATTTGAAAAAGGCATATCTTTGTGCTCCGAACTAAAAATCCAGATCCGTAAAGTTCGTAGTGTAGCTAATCCTTCCTATATAACATACCCAAAATTTAGCTTCATAGAAGTTTCCTTTACGAGAGTTATCGTCCTTGGAATGAGCAGAAATATTTCTGGCAGATTCCTTTTTTGTTTTTCTTGCACTACTTGACTTCCTTGAATCTTTCCTTGCTTCAAATCATGCCTTTGGTATTTGTACAATTTGAGAAAGCTAAATATTGCAGGGTCCATATTTTATTTTCCTAAAAAAACAAATCAAAACTCAATATTTTCTAATCACAATAATTTCTATTAATTTCATCAAAATATCAAATTAACACTTGATTTATTTAGAAAATAAGAACAACTTAAGTGCATTTTCAATCACTAAACAACATTACAAAGTGGAAATGTGTATAAATCGAGCATACATTAAACTATCATGTCTAGGTTCATCTTGCAAGTTTGGCATTACATTTTCCAAATGATGTTTTATGTTGTTAGATTTGTAAAAAATAAATAAAATATTTTGAAAGTTGAAATCGTGAATTTTCTAGTTTATAATTATCATTGGAAGAATAAAGAGGTAAACTTATTATTAAAGATGTAAAATAATACTTCCAATCAGAAAATTGTGTTTTCCCTCTTGAACTTATAGCTAAATTGTACTTCCCCCTAAACTATTTGACTGAAAAAGTTTTCGGAAAAGAGTTCAGATGAGAAAATACAACATTAATCTAAGTTCATGGTGAACATCGGGAGGAAAGTGAACTTTTTATCTTAAATTATTAATTTATATTACTCATAGTGTATCCAATGTCGATGACAAAATATGTAGATTGAAAAATACCTATTTAAAACCTTGCCAATATGATGATTCGTGGGTTGTCCCGATTCAACTCTTATGTCTTTAATGGATAGTTTTGGTTGACTTAGAATATGTGGGTCCAAAGCAAATTGGAACAAACCAAATGTACGAAGTATATACAAGCACTTAACTGGAAGAGTTAACATATTGTTTTCTTTTAGATTTATATAAGTTTTATAATATGGTGGATCTTGAATATATCCAAATTATAAAATAAAATTAGATCTATATTTTTTTCATAACAAATTAGAACTATATTAAAAAAATTATATTTCCGCAATATTTATATATAATACGTATAGTTAAAATATAAAAATTCAATTTTTATTTTTCAAAACCAAAGTTAAAGAATTGTAAAACCCTTAGTTGAAGGGGTTAATCTCTATTTTTATCTTCCACTAATGTGAGTATTTATTATTTAGTGTACTATATAACAATTATTGAAATAATTTATGAAGTAATTATTGATAATGAATATATTCTAAGAATGAAAAAAAAACCACAAATTCAAACCTATTTTCACATTTTCCAAACATATAAATTATAAATTGACTCCTCATGCTTACCCAATCATCTATATTTTAATCCATTCAAACTATATTTCTATTTTTATTCTCACTCGAAAAATCCAAAACCACGAAACACATAAGCGCAAATACATCCAGGTAGGGCCATATATTCTAGTCCTGATTCAGTCTCATTCGAATGCAAGCCGATGATTTCATGCTTCCTTAACGAGGATTGAAATAAAAATATAGTACAATTTGGAACACAAATCATGATTATTCCAAGTATATATTTTCAGTAAATATGATATTCCAGAAGCTAAAAAGTAATAACAACCACCTTGTTTGTAACTTATAGACAAAATTAAAGACATAAACTGTCCATCTTTAGGCTATAAAGGAAAAAAAAAAACCAATATTCATAAAGGAAGATCAACCCAAAATTTGGTCATGGTAAAGGAAGGTCTAAAAAGAAAGGGATTTTGAATAATTAACTCTTTGTGATATGTCTAATGGACAATTTACCTCCCTGTGATATGAAAATAGGCAATTTATCGCCCTGTGAAATGAAATAATGAGCAATTTACCTCTCTGTGATATGAAATAACAAGAAATTTACCTCCTTCCTAGTGGAGGTGTTGCACACACACTCTATAATGCGACTAAGACTTCATTTTTATGTCAACAATGGCCAATTTAACCTTACTCTTGACAACATATTCACCTCACTTTACCCCCCTGTGATATGGGTAAATATATAATTTACCTCCCTGTGATATTCGTAAATGGATATTTTAACCCCCTGTGATATTGCATAATGAGCATTTTACCCCCTTGTAAAAATGTAAAAATTAAGATGGATGCAGTGTGTTTCTTTTATAAAAACAAAGGAATGTATTTTTCCCTTTTTATTTATCACAAAAAGTTAAACTGCCTATTTAGAACAACATAGAGAGTTAATTTGTTATGCACTCAGAAAACAAATCAAGGTCTTCCTAATAAAATCAATAGAAATAATAATTTAGCAAAGAAAAAGCAGAAGAAACCTTTCTAAGATTTTATTCATCCATCCATTGATCAACATTTTATAGGCCTGTGGCCCAAAAAAAAAAAAATTCCCTTATAAACAAGTGAACTGTTGTAGATATGGCTCTAGAATTTTTTTGGGGGCAAAACAATGCAAATTTTATTATTATATTACTGACGTAATCTTGAATAAATAAAGCATGTACGACCATATGCCACATTTCCAAAAAATATTGTAAACTTTGCGAGCTAAAACCGTATCTTCTCCTTTCGAAATTATATTTTCACATTAATTATATTTTGCAAAAACTTGAATTTAGAATCTAGAAAGAGACGTATCTTTGAGTAGATTATCACATTTTATTTAATATCGTGAAAAACCACGACCTCCCTCAATTTCTACATTAATCTAGCTAGTCTTTCTTCATTGTCCACAAAGCTATTACCCAAATAGTCATCGTCTTTGCAAACAAGGCACTGAAGACACTCCAGAGAAAATCAGAGTGATTACTGAAAGCACTCAACGGTAGCGTCACAAGCTCTACACACTCAAAAAGGTTAACACAATGATACTCACTCAAGTTATCTTTCTTTCATTATAAATAATATTTTATCTAAATATATAGTGTCTCCATTAAGAGAGACCATCTTACTACTGTATTTTTCGATTGTGTCAACGTGATTGATACGATCACCAGTTGTGCAATTTTTTTGCATAAGTCAACATCTCTATTGAGTTACATATTTTTTTTCAAAAATAAATTAAATCATGTTATACTAAATAATTCAACACGATTAAAATAAAATTTCAATCTTCGAAATTGACTCTTTTATAAGATCATCAACTTAAATGTTTCAAACAGTCAACTAAATTATCCAACATGAATCAACTATTTTATGAGATTATCAAATTGAATGTTTCAAACGGTGTTGTTCCAACAATTAATTGGAATTTTCTATATTATCTTAAAAAAATCTTAATCCATGATGCAATTAAAGAGAATTAAAATGTCCAGATATTTTCAGATGTACATTGACAATAATAATTAATCTGAGTTTACCTAATAAGTAAATGTAATTAAAAGCATATCTAATTAGACAAAGAGGTTGATTTAAAAATTAAAGACTTCTTGAATGTTTTACACTATAAATATCAATTGTTTTTTTCACTCTGAGAGACAAATTAGGGGAAAGAAAAAGAAAAAGAAACTTTTGAGTTTTATTCATTGTTCATTTCAAAAAATGCTTACTCAGTTTTCTTTCCCTCAATTTCCTCGCTTCCTCCAAAACATCCCAAATGTCAGGTGCAAACTCCTAAACCCTTCTCAACATCAAGAACCGGAATCAAAGCCCGATTTTACCTGACCAGTTGCTAGATTCGGGCTCCTTCACCGGCTCAGACCAACAAGAATCGCCGTTCCCGCTGGGTACGGTTATAGCGGTGGAGCCCATTTCAATGGTGGCTCCAAAACACGTTTTGGCTTCCACACTTAAGGAGGCGGCGAGGAGAAACACTGAGGAGATGGCTAAAAAGCCGGATTGGTTACCAGAGGACAGGAAAATCGAGTTAAAGGTTGAGTCATCTGGAGCCATAGCTGGACTCATTGATCGGGTAGGGTTTCTCTCTCTCTCTCTCTCTCTCTCTCTCTCTATATATATATATATATATATATATATATATATATATATATATATATATATAGCGTAATTTTTTTTGTTGCACTAGTTTGTGTGAAAATATGGATTTTGTTTGATTTAATCTCATTAAAGATGTGTTATTTTAGTTTGGAAAATAGATTTATCGTTGCTAAATTTATGTCATTAATTTTGGTTATATACAATTAACTGTGTAAATGACTTGGGTTATGTTGAACGTTAAATAGTTTAAGGTTGATTTTAATTTTGTATCGAGCTTGAAATTTTTTTAAACTTGGTTTGTTTCTTAAAGGAGTCGAGCTCAAACAATCTTTTGTGGAACGAGCTCGAGCTCTCTATTGAGTAACTTGTTATTTTTACATGTATATTTGTCGATTTTGTTAGCTTATCGAGCGAGTTATCAAATGAACAGTTTTGTTCAAACTTGTTTGATTTGTATGACGAATTCAAACGAGTTTGATTAACTTGGTTTGTTACATTTTTGTAGTTGTTGTACAACTATAGTGATATAGCCAAAATTCATGTGGACAAATGCTAGATTTCAGGCATGCCAATAAATTCTCAGATGAAATAATTATTTTAAAAATAATTCTTTCCTATTTACTGAAGTACTTCAAACTGAACATGTTTTTTCTATTAGAAGGCAATAACTTAAAAACATCGCATTCACTTTTGATGATAAGGATTCTTCCAATATTTATTTAATTAATTAATACCCCAATTCACTTTAAACAATATTAAAAACTATTCGGAAAAATATACGAACCATAGAAAAACATTTCTTTTGAAGACTATTTATACATGCTAAAAAAATCCACAAGATGTGCCATTGAGTGCATGGTGCATTTCTGTAGTATCAAACATCTAATATATCATTAATTATTGAAGAAAAAAGCAACAAATATATATCATTTGAGCCTAAAAATTGAAGAGTAAATTGCTTTATCAAATTTTCAAGTAGATTTACCTGATGATCAAACTTTTGAAATAAATTCCCATTTTTTAGTCAACCTATTTGATTTCCTCGTTAAATTGATTAATTGCAAAGATTAGATTGTTGTTTCCTCCGTTGAATCAATCACCCTATGGCTGTGTGCAAGATGACCGCAAATAATCTATTCGACAAACAAAACCCATGTAGGGTTGACTCGAAGTTATCAATAACTTCATCACATGATATTGGTTACGTGTTTTTCTCTTTTGGAATAACATTAAGGTCTATTTCCAGAAGATGTTTACCAGTGAAATTATTCATGTCGTTAGTAGGTGATAGGTTGGGATTGCCATCTGTGATGCCTAACTATATATCTCCTAGTAACGACTTGAATAATCTCACGGGTAAACATCATATGGAAATAGATCTTAATGTTGTTCCAAAAGAGGAAAACATGTCACCTATATCTTGTGATGGGGTTATTGTTAACTTCGAGTCAACCCTATATGGGTTTGGTTTTCTTGAACGAATTTCTTGCGATCATCTTGGACAAGGATATAGGCACTTTGATTTATAGGAGAAAACATCAGTCAAGTCTTCGCAAGAACTTAATTTATTGAGGAATTCAAATATGTTGCCTGAAAAAGTGGGAAATTATTTCAAAAGTCTGGTTCTCTGGTAAATCTGCCGGCAAAGTTGATAAAGTAATTTTTTCCTTTTAATTTTAAATTTTTCTGGATCTGTCATTTTTTTATTTCAATTGATGATATATTAGATGTCTATAACAGGGTTGCACCGTGTATTATGCTGCCTTTAATTGGAATTTTTTTTATATATATTGTCTTCAAAACTGATTTTCTAATGTCTGAGTATTTTTTAATACATTCTAATATTATTTGAAGTGAATTGGGGGTTTAATGATTTAATAAATGTTTGAAGAGTTTTCATTGTGAATGTGATTTTTCTAAAAGTTATTCCTTCATATGGAATGAAGCATGTTCTTATGTAAATAGAAAAACATGAATCCTAAAATATATTTGTCTTTTTTGTTTATTGGAATTGTTAAATGTTTTTGGAGACGATTGAGAAGTTTAATTTAATTGATATTGTTTTGGGTTGATTGGTAAGGAGTTTGACACCCATTAATTTGGAAATTACTCGTGGTTTTTCACATGCAACAACCATACTATTAATAATTTAGTAGTAACCTCTTATTGTTTTCGAACTTTGTCTTTCTTTTCTTGAAGTTTCCCTCTAAACTCTAGTTGTATTTGTCCTTTGAAAAATAGACAATGGAGATCATCATGCAAAGTTTATATAGTATTTCAACGGAGTTCATTTTTATGCTTTGTATACTTGCAAACGATAGTTGTGTTGCCTTCTCTGAAGTAAACTTTGTTCTTAAGGTTTGCAATGAACATCAGTCACTTATTAATAATTTGTTGGAGATATATATGATATTGTTTAGTTTGCATTACTAATGAATAGTTATTTGCTTCAATTGTACGCTAACATCTATCTAAATTGTGCAGTACGATCGAGAAATCTCAAGTTTTAGTCGAAGAATGAGCGAAGCCCATTTCAATGGTGGCTCTATAAGACGTTTCGGCTTCCACACCTAAGGCAGCGGCGAGGAGAAGCGCTTAGGAGACGGCTAAAAAGTCGGATTGGTTACTAGAGGATTGGGAAATCGAGTTGAAGGTTCGGTCATCTGGAGCCACAACTGGACTCATTGATCGGGTAGGATTTCTCTCTCTCTCTCTCTCTCTTTCTATATATATATATATATACAAACATATGCGTAATTGTTTTATTTGCACTAGTTTTTGTGATAGAAATGGATTCTATTTGATATAATCTCTTTAAAGGTGTTTTTTTTATTTGGAAAAAATTTATTAATCATTGCTTCATTTTTGTCATTAATTTGGGTTGTATATAATTAGTTTATAGAGCTTAAGTTTAATTTGAATTTTGTATCGAGCTTGAAGTTTTCCTAAACTTGGTTTGATTCTTGAATGAGGGAAGCTCGAATAAGCTTTTGTGGAACGAGCTCGAGTTCTCTATCGAGTAACTTGATATTTTTATATGTATATTTGTCGATTTTTTAGCTTATTGAGCAAGTTATCAATTGAACAATTTTGTTCAAACTTGTTTGATTTGTATGACGAATTCAAACGAGTTCAATTAACTTGGTATAATACAATTTGGTAGTTGACGTAAAACTATAGTGATATAGCCCAAATTTACGTGGACAAATGCTAGATTTCAGGCATGCCAATTAATTCTCATGGGAAATAATTATTTTAAAAATCATGCTTTCCGATATACTAAAGTACTTTAAACTGAACATGTTTTTTCTATTAGAAGGCAATAACTTAAAAACATCGCATTCACTTTTGATGATAAGGATTCTTCCAATATTTATTTATGTAATTAATTCCCCAATTTACTTTATACAATATTAAAAACTATTCGGAAAAATATATGAACCATAGAAAAACATTTATTTTGAAGACTATTTATACATGCTAAAAAAATCCACAAGATGTTCCATTGAGTGCATGGTGCATTTCTGTAGTATCAAACATCTAATATATCATCAATTATTGAAGAAAAAAGCAACAAATATATATCATTTGAGCCTAAAAATTGAAGAGTAAATTGCTTTATCAAATTTTCAAGTAGATTTACCTGATGATCAAACTTTTGAAATAAATTCCCATTTTTTAGTCAACCTATTTGATTTCCTTGTTAAATTTTGCAAAGATTAGATCGTTGTTTCCTCCGTTGAATCAATCACCCTATGGTTGTGTGCAAGATGACCGCAAATAATCTATTCGACAAACAAAACCCATGTAGGGTTGACTCGAAGTTATCAATAACTTCATCACATGATATTGGTGACGTGTTTTTCTCTTTTGGAATAACATTAAGGTCTATTTCCAGAAGATGTTTACAAGTTAAATTATTCAAGTCGTTAGTAGGTTATAGGTTGGGATTGCCATCCGTGAATCCTAACTACATATCTCCTAATAACGACTTGAATAATCTCACGGGTAAACATCATATGGAAATAGATCTTAATGTTGTTCCAAAAGAGGAAAACATATCACCTATAACTTGTGATGGGGTTATTGTTAACTTCGAGTCAACCCTATATGGGTTTGGTTTTGTTGAACGAATTTCTTGCGATCATGTTGGACAAGGATATAGGCACTTTGATTCATAGGAGAAAACATCAGTCAAGTCTTCGCAAGAACTTAATTTATTGAGGAATTCAAATTTGTTGACTGAAAAAGTAGGAAATTATTTCAAAAGTCTGGTTCCCTTTTAATTTTCAATCTTTCTGGATTTGTCGTTTTTTTATTTCAATTGATGATATATTAGATGTCTATACCAGGGATGCACCGTGTATTATGGTGCATTTTATGGATTTTTTTACATGTATATTGTGTTCAAAACTGATTTTCTAATGTCTGAGTATTTTTTAATACATTCTAATATTATTTGAAGTGAATTGGGGGTTTAATGATTTAATAAATGTTTGAAGAGTTTTCATTGTGAATGCGATTTTTGTAAAAGTTATTCCCTCATATGGAATGAAGCATGTTCTTATGTAAATAGAAAAACATGAATCCTAAAATATATTTGTCTTTTTTGTTTATTGGAATTGTTAAATGTTTTTGGAGACGATTGAGAAGTTTAATTGATATTGTTTTGGGTTGATTGGTAAGGAGTTTGACACCCATTAATTTGGAAATTACTCGTGGTTTTTCACATGCAACAACCATACTATTAATAATTTAGTAGTAACCTCTTATTGTTTTCGAACTTTGTCTTTCTTTTCTTGAAGTTTCCCTCTAAACTCTAGTTGTATTTGTCCTTTGAAAAATAGACAATGGAGATCATCATGCAAAGTTTATATAGTATTTCAACGGAGTTCATTTATGCTTTGTATACTTGCAAACGATAGTTGTGTTGCCTTCTCTGAAGTAAACTTTGTTCTTAAGGTTCGCAATGAACATCAGTCACTTATTATTAATTTGTTGGAGATATATATGATATTGTTTAGTTTGCATTACTAATGAATAGTTATTTGCTTCAATTGTACACTAACATCTATCTAAATTGTGCAGTACGATCGAGAAATCTCAAGTTTTAGTCGAAGAATGAGCTGAGCCCATTTCAATGGTGGTTCCATAAGACGTTTCGGCTTCCACACCTAAGGCAGCGGCGAGGAGAAGCGCTTAGGAGATGGCTAAAAAGTCGGATTGGTTACTGGAGGACTGGGAAATCGAGTTGAAGGTTCGGTCATCTGGAGCCACAACTGGACTCATTGATCGGGTAGGGTTTCTCTCTCTCTCTCTCTCTATATATATATATATACAACATATGCGTAATTGTTTTATTTGCACTAGTTTTTGTGATAGAAATGGATTCTATTTGATATGATCTCATTAAAGGTGTTTTTTTTATTTGGAAAAAATTTATTAATCATTGCTTCATTTTTGTCATTAATTTGGGTTGTATATAATTAGTTTATAGAGCTTAAGTTTTTTGTCATTGATCGGGTAGGGTTTCTCTCTCTCTCTCTGTCTTTCTCTCTCTCTCTCTCTCTCTATATATATATATATATATATATATATAGCGTAATTTTTTTTGTTGCACTAGTTTGTGTGAAAATATGGATTTTGTTTGATTTAATCTCATTAAAGATGTGTTATTTTGGTTTGGAAAATAGATTTATCGTTGCTAAATTTATGTCATTAATTTTTGTTATATACAATTAACTGTGTAAATGACTCGGGTAATGTTGAACGTTAAATAGTTTAAGGTTGATTTTAATTTTGTAGTATCAAACATCTAATATATCATTAATTATTGAAGAAAAAAGCAACAAATATATATCATTTGAGCCTAAAATTGAAGAGTAAATTGCTTTATCAAATTTTCAAGTAGATTTACCTGATGATCAAACTTTTGAAATAAATTCCCATTTTTTAGTCAACCTATTTGATTTCCGCGTTAAATTGATTAATTGCAAAGATTAGATTGTTATTTCCTCCGTTGAATCAATCACCCTATGGTTGTGTGCAAGATGACCGCAAATAATCTATTCGACCAACAAAACCCATGTAGGGTTGACTCGAAGTTATCAATAACTTCATCACATGATATTGGTTACGTGTTTTTCTCTTTTGGAATAACATTAAGGTCTATTTCCAGAAGATGTTTACCAGTGAAATTATTCATGTCGTTAGTAGGTGATAGGTTGGGATTGCCTTCCGTGATGCCTAACTACATATATCCTAGTAACGACTTGAATAATCTCACGGGTAAACATCATATGGAAATAGATCTTAATGTTGTTCCAAAAGAGGAAAACATGTCACCGATATCTTGTGATGGGGTTATTGTTAACTTCGAGTCAACCCTATATGGGTTTGGTTTTGTTGTACGAATTTCTTGCGATCATCTTTGACAAGGATATAGGCACTTTGATTTATAGGAGAAAACATCAGTCAAGTCTTCGCAAGAACATAATTTATTGAGGAATTCAAATATGTTGCCTGAAAAAGTGGGAAATTATTTCAAAAGTCTGGTTCTCTGGTAAATCTGCCGGCAAAGTTGACAAAGTAATTTTTCCCTTTTAATTTTCAATTTTTCTAGATCTGTCCTTTTTTTTATTTCAATTGATGATATATTAGATGTCTATAATAGGGATGCACCGCGTGTTATGGTGCCTTTAATTAGGATTTTTTTACATATATATTGTCTTCAAAACTGATTTTCTAATGTCTGAGTATTTTTTAATACATTCTAATATTATTTGAAGTGAATTGGGGGTTTAATGAATTAATAAATGTTTGAAGAGTTTTCATTGTGAATGCGATTTTTGTAAAAGTTATTCCCTCATATGGAATGAAGCATGTTCTTATGTAAATAGAAAAACATGAATCCTAAAATATATTTGTCTTTTTTGTTTATTGGAATTGTTAAATGTTTTTGGAGATGATTGAGAAGTTTAATTTAATTGATATTGTTTTGGGTTGATTGGTATGGAGTTTGACACCCTTTAATTTGGAAATTACTAGTGGTTTTTCACAGGAAACAACCAAACTATTAATAATTTAGTAGTAACCTCTTATTGTTTTCTGACTTTGTCTTTCTTTTCTTGAAGTTACCCTCTAAACTCTAGTTGTACTTGTCCTTTGAAAAATAGACAATGGAGATCATCATGCAAAGTTTATATAGTATTTTAATGGAGTTCATTTATGCTTTGTATACTTGCAAACGATAGTTGTGTTGCCTTCTCTGAAGTAAACTTTGTTCTTAAGGTTTGCAGTGAACATCAGTCACTTATTAATAATTTGTTGGAGATATATATGATATTGTTATTTGCTTCAATTGTACGCTAACATCTATCTAAATTGTGCAGTACGATCGAGAAATCTCAAGTTTTAGTCGAAGAATGAGCGAAGTCCATTTCAATGGTGGCTCCATAAGACGTTTCGGCTTCCACACCTAAGGCAGCGGCGAGGAGAAGCGCTTAGGAGACGGCTAAAAAGTCGGATTGGTTACTAGAGGATTGGGAAATCGAGTTGAAGGTTCGGTCATCTGGAGCCACAACTGGACTCATTGATCGGGTAGGGTTTCTCTCTCTCCCCCTCCCCCTCTCTCTCTCTCTATATATATATATAGTTATATACAAACATATGCGTAATTGTTTTATTTGCACTAGTTTTTGTGATAGAAATGGATTCTATTTGATATAATCTCATTAAAGGTGTTTTTTTTTATTTGGAAAAAATTTATTAATCATTGCTTCATTCTTGTCATTAATTTGGGTTGTATATAATTAGTTTATAGAGCTTAAGTTTAATTTGAATTTTGTATGGAGCTTGAAGCTTTCCTAAACTTGGTTTGATTCTTGAATGAGGGAAGCTCGAATAAGCTTTTGTGGAACGAGCTCGAGTTCTCTATCGAGTAACTTGATATTTTTATATGTATATTTGTCGATTTTTTAGCTTATTGAGCAAGTTATCAATTGAACAATTTTGTTTAAACTTGTTTGATTTGTATGACGAATTCAAACGAGTTCAATTAACTTGGTATGATACAATTTGGTAGTTGATGTAAAACTATAGTGATATAGCCCAAATTTACGTGGACAAATGCTAGATTTCAGGCATGCCAATTAATTCTCATGGGAAATAATTATTTTAAAAATCATGCTTTCCTATATACTAAAGTACTTCAAATTGAACATGTTTTTTCTATTAGAAGGCAATAACTTAAAAACATCGCATTCACTTTTGATGATAAGGATTCTTCCAATATTTATTTAATTAATTAATTCCCCAATTCACTTTAAACAATATTAAAACCTATTCGGAAAAATATACGAACCATAGAAAAACATTTATTTTGAAGACTATTTATACATGCTAAAAAAATCCACAAGATGTTCCGTTGAGTGCATGGTGCATTTCTGTAGTATCAAACATCTAATATATCATTAATTATTGAAGAAAAAAGCAACAAATATATATCATTTGAGCCTAAAAATTGAAGAGTAAATTGCTTTATCAAATTTTCAAATAGATTTACCTGATGATCAAACTTTTGAAATAAATTTCCATTTTTTAGTCAACCTATTTGATTTCCTCGTTAAATTGATTAATTGCAAAGATTAGATTGTTGTTTCCTCCGTTGAATCAATCACCCTATGGGTGTGTGCAAGATGACCGCAAATAATCTATTCGACAAACAAAACCCATGTAGGGTTGACTCAAAGTTATCATTAACTTCATCACATGATATTCGTGACGTGTTTTTCTCTTTTGGAATAACATCAAGGTCTATTTCCAGAAGATGTTTACCAGTGAAATTATTTCCAGAAGGTCTCTTTTGGGATTTCCATTCGTGATGCCTACCTACATATCTCCTAGTAACGACTTGAATAAATTATAAATTATAAATTGACTCCTCATGCTTACCCAAACATCTATATTTTAATCCATTCAAACTATATTTCTATTTTTATTCTCACTCGAAAAATCCAAAACCACGAAACACATAAGCGCAAATACATCCAAGTAGGGTCATATATTCTAGTCTTGGTTCAGTCTCATTCGAATGCAAGCCGATGATTTCATGCTTCTTTAACGAGGATTTAAATAAAAATATAGTACAAATTGGAACACAAATCATGATTATTCCAAGTATATATTTTCAGTAAATATAATGTTCCAGAAGCTAAAAAGTAATAACACCTTCCTTGTATGTAACTTACATACAAAATTAAAGACATAAACGGTCCATCTTTAGGCTAAAAAGGAAAAAAAAAAAAAGGACCAAAATTTATAAAGGAAGATAAGCCCAAAATTTGGACATGGCAAAGGAAGGTCCAAAAAAGAAAGGGTTTTTGACAAGTTATTAACTATTTGTGATATGTTTAATGGACAATTTACCTTCCTTTGATATAAAAATATGCAATTTATCTTCCTGTGAAATGAAATAATGAGCAATTTACCTCCCAATGACATGAAATAATGAGCAATTTAGCTCAATGCTAGTAGAGGTATTGCACACTTTACCTCCTTGCTAGTGGAGGTATTGCACACACACTCTATAATGCGACTGAAACTTTATTTTCATGTAAAATATGACTAATTTAACCTTACCATTGACAACATATTCACCTCACTTTATTCCTCTGTGATATGGGCAAATAGGAAATTTACCTACCCTGTGATATGCGTAAATTGTCATTTAACTCCCTCTGATATTGCATAATGGGCTTACACCCTTGTAAAAATGTAAAAATGTAAAAATATAAAAATGTAAAAATTAAGAGGGATACAGTGTACTTCTTTTATAAAAACACATAAAGGTATTTTGTCCTTTTTATTTATCACAGGAAGTTAAACTGCCTATATAGAACAAACCGAGAATTAATTTGCTATTCATTCAAAAATGAAATCACTGTCTTCCTAGTAAAATCAATAGAAATAATAATGTAGCAAAGAAAAAGCAGAAGAAACATTTCTACGTTTTCATTCATCCATCCATTGATCAACATTTTATAGGCATGTGGATCACACAAAAAAAAAGACCTTATAAACAAGTGAACTGTTGTAGATATGGCTCAAGAATTTTTTAGGTCAAATAATGCAAATTTTAATATTAAATTACTGACATAATCTTGAATAATAAAGCATGTACGACCATATGCCACATTTCCAAAAAATATAATAAACTATGCGAGCTAAAACCGTATCTTCTCTTTCCGAAATTATATTTTCACATTAATTATATTTTGCAAAAACTTGAATTTATAATCTAGAAAGAGATGTATATTTGAGTAATATCGTGACCTCCCTCAATTTCTACTTTTATCTAGTCTGTCTCCATTGTCAACAAAGTTATTACCCAAATAGTCATCTTCTTTACAACCAAGGCACTGAAGACACTCCAGAGAAAATCAGAGTGATTACTGAAAGCACTCAACGGTAGCGTAACAAGCTACACACACTCTCATAGAGGTTAACACAATGATACTCACTCAAGTTATCTTTCTTTCATTATAAATAATATTTTATCTAAATATATAGTGTCTCCATTAAGAGAGACCATCTTACTACTGTATTTTTCGATTGTGTCAACGTTATTGATACGATCACCAGTTGTGCAATTTTTTTGCATAAGGGTGAGTTTAGCCCAGCGGTGGGAGTTCCTAAAAACACTTCTAGATCTCCATTGTGATTTTTGAAGTGTTTGGCCTCAATTATATAAATTTATTTTAGTCGATTGTGATTTTAATGGTGTCTGGACCACAATATCATAATCACTTTCGGGATCTCCAGAAGCTAAAAATTAACTTATTTCAGAAGTTATTAAAGTGTAACTTTTGCAAAAGCTATTATCCAGAAGCAATTACTTTATAATTGAATTGTATCATAATCAATTATTGCAAAAATCCATTTCAGTAAAACTAATTCTCATATAATTGATTTTTGAATCGCTAGGCTAAACTCACCCTTATGCAAAAAAATTGTGTTATACATCTTTTTACAAAAATAAATTAAATCGTGTTATACTAAATAATTCAACACGATTAAAATCAAATTTCAATCTTCAAAATTGACTCTTTTATAAGATCATTAACTTAAATGTTTCAAAAGGTCAACTAAATTATTCAACACGAAATAAATCCTAATCTTCGAAATCAACTATTTTATGATATTATCAAATTGAATGTTTCAAAGGGTCCCTAACATAAGTTGTTCCAACAATAATTGGAATTTTCTATATGAACTTACAAAATTATTAATCCATGACGCAATTAAAGAGGATTAAAATTAAATGTCAAGATATTTTCAGATGTACATTGACAATAATAATTAATCTGAATGATAAGTAAACGTAATTAAAAGCATATCTAATTAGTAAAAGAGATTGATTTAAAAATTAAAGACTTCTTGAATGTTTTACACTATAAATATCAGTTGTTTTATTCACTCTGAGAGACAAATTAGGGGAAAGAAAAAGAAAAAGAAACTTTTGAGTTTTATTCATTGTTCATTTCAACATTTGCTTACTCAGTTTTCTTTCCCTCAATTTCCTCGCTTCCTCCAAAACATCCCAAATGTCAGGTGCAAACTCCCAAACCCTTCTCAACCTCAAGAACTGGAATCAAGCCCGGTTTCACCCGACCCGCTGCTAGATTCGGGCTCCTTCATCGGCTCAGACAAACACCAAATGCCATTCCCGTCGGCTATGGTTATAGCAGCAGAGCCCATTTCAATGGTGGCTCCAAAAGACGTTTCGGCTTCCACACCTAAGGCGGCGGCGAGGAGAAGCGCTGAGGAAAGGTTCGGTCATCTGGAGCCACAGCTGGACTCATTGATCGGGTAGGTATATACAAAAAATCTCTCTATATATATACAAAAAGATGCGTAATTTTTTTGGTTGCACTAGTTTGTTTTAAAAAAAATGGATTTTGTTTGATATAATCTCATTAAAGGTGTGTTATTTTAATTTGGAAAATTGATTTATTGTTGCTTAATTATGTCATTAATTTTGGTTGTATACAATTAGCGGTGTAAATGACTCGGTTAATGTTGAACGTTATAGATTTTGAGTTTGATTTGAATTTTGTATCGAGCTTTAAGTTTTTTTAAACTTGGTTTGTTTCTTAAATGAGTCAAGCTCAAACAAGCTTTTGTGAAACGAGCTCAAGTTCTCTATTGAGTAACTTGTAATTTTTACATGTATATTTGTCGATTTTTTAGCTTATCGAGCTAGTTATCAAATGAACAATTTTGTTCAAACTTGTTTGATTTGTATGACGAATTCAAACGAGTTTGATTAACTTGGTTTGATACATTTTTGTAGTTGTTGTACAACTACAGTGATATAGCCCAAATTCATGTGGACAAAATGCTAGATTTCAGGCATGCCTTCTCAGATGAAATAATTATTTTAAAAATCATGATTCACTATTTACTGAAGTACTTCGAACTGAACATGCTTTTTCTCTTAGAAGGCAATAACTTAAAATCATCGCATTCACTTTTGATGATAAGAATTCTTCAAATATTTCTTTAATTATTTAATACCCCAGTTCACTTTAAACAATAATAAAAACTATTCAGAAAAATATACGAACCATAGAAAAACATTTCTTTTGAAGACTATATATACATGATAACAAAATCCATAAATTTATTTTCGTAGTATCTAATGTCTAATATGTCATTAATTATTGAAGAAAAAAAGCAACAAATCTATATCATTTGAGCCTAAAAATTGAAGTGCAAATTTCTTTATCAACTTTTCAAGTAGATTTACCTGATGATCGAACTTTTGAAATAAATTCTCATTTTTTAGTCAACCTATTTGATTTCCTCATTAAATTGAGTCATTGTGATGATTTGATTGTTGTTTCCTCGGATGAATCAATCTCTCTATGGCCGTGTCCAAGATGACCGCAAGTAATCCGCTCGACAAATCAAACCCCTGTAGGGTTGGCTCGAAATTATCGATAACTCGATCCATCACATGATATGTGTGACATGTTTTCCTCTTCTGGTAAAACATTAAGGTCTATTTACGTAAGATGTTACCGGTGAAATTATTCAAGTCATTAGTAGGCGATAAGTTGGGGTTGGCATTTGTGATGCCTAACTACATATCACCAAGTAATGACTTGAATAATTTCACCGGTAAATATCTTATGGAAATAGACCTTAATATTGTGTCAGAAGAGGAAAACATGTCACCTATATCATGTGATGGAGTTATTGATAACTTCGAGTTAACCCTACATAGATTTGGTTTTGTTGAACGGATTCCTTGCGGCCATCTAGGACAAGGATATAGGCACTTTGATTAATCGGAGGAAACATCAGTCAAGTCTTCACATGAACTCAATTTATTGAGAAAATCAAATATGTTGCCTGAAAAAATGGGGATTTATCTCAAACAGTCGTTTGGAAGAGTTAACTTGACATAATTTTTCCTTTTAGATTTATTTAAGTTTTATAACACGGTGGATCATGAATATATCCAAATTTTTAAATTTAGAACTATATTAAAATAAATTTTATTTCCGTAATCTTTATAAATCATACGTATAGTTAATATATAAATATTCGATTTTATTATTCAAAACCAAAAGTAAAGAAATTGTAAAGCCCTTAGTTGAAGGGGGTAATCTGAATTTTAATGCATGGACGAATTAATTTACTTTGACTAATTCGATCTTAATATTCAAGTTCTCAATACATAAAATACAAATTTCATTATTTTCATTACAAAAACATGACCTCGCGTCTTTCTGAAGTACACAACATTGAAAATACAAATCTCTTTCTTTTTTTCTTTTTTTTTTCATATTTTTAAATTTTGGAAAAATCTCTAATGACTCAATGATCCACAATGCCCTCACAACAAATTCAAATCCCCAATGACGTCATAGCATAGTTATAATCACTAGCAAGGACCCCATGATCAAAAGGTCTTGAATTCAACTTCCAATAAAGTGGGTATTTCTCTAATTTATTAGTATATTATTTGACGTACTTGAACAGTTATTGAAATTATTTATGATGAATATATTCTTAAAAAGAAAAAA
The DNA here is from genome assembly GCA_030819805.1 of Penstemon newberryi var. newberryi. Taxonomy (NCBI): domain Eukaryota; kingdom Viridiplantae; phylum Streptophyta; class Magnoliopsida; order Lamiales; family Plantaginaceae; genus Penstemon; species Penstemon newberryi. The sequence goes on along the minus strand of JAUALY010000001.1, from coordinate 73,322,287 downwards.
AAAAAAAAAAAAACCACAAAGTCAAACCTATTTTCACATTTTTCAAACACATAAATAAATTGACTCCTCATGTTTTCCCAAACATCTATATTTTCAATCCATTCAAACCATATTTCTATTTTCATTCTCACTCGAAAAATCCAAAACACACAAGCGCAAATACATGCAAGCTGCCACCGATGATTTCATGCTTCCTTAAACGAGGATTGGGATAAAAATATAATACAATTTGGAACACAAATCATGATTATTCCAAGTATATATTTTCAGTAATTTTTTTTTTTTTTTTGGTTTCCCGAGGGTTTTGATCCCTTTCGAGGCGGGTTGGGCACATTAATATTTTCAGTAATTATAATGTCCCAGAATCCAGAAGCTAAAGTAATAACACCCACCTTGTATGTAACTTATAGACAAAATTAAAGACATCAACTGTCCGTCTTTTGGCTAAAAAGGAAAAAAAATACCCAAAATTTATAAAGGAAGATATGCCCAAAATTTTGGTCATGGTATAATGGAAGGTCCAAAAAAGAAATCAGTCTTCCTAGTAAAAACAATAGAAATAATAATGTAGCAAAGGAAAAGCAGAAGAAATCTTTCACTAACTTTTCATTCATCCATCCATTTATCAACATTTTATAGGCCTGTGGCACAACAAAAAAAAATACTTATAAACAAGTGAACTGTTGTAGATATGGCTCTAAACATAGAAATTGGAAAATGCTAAACTTACCTTAATGTGAAGGTCAAGGATTGAACAAACTCGAGCCACCCATATTAATAGCTATAAGAACTGAGATACTTGTAATCAAGGCGAGCCAAAACAAGGTTGTTGATCCTCCTCCACTTTCAACAGTAGTAGTAGTAGTAGTAGTAGTAGTAGTAGTAGGCACATTTGATTCTTCTGGTGAATCTACTCCATTTTTATCATCATCTATAGACTTGGTAATGTTATTATTATTGAGTGTTTCAGACGTGACTATGCCTCGGAATTCCTCACTTACTAATAAAGCTGCTAAAACATCCACAAAAGACGATTCTTTATCTGATTGTTCAATCAAGTAACCCTCCACATCACCCTCCTTTTCCTTTGAATCAGCCGAATCAGATACTTTCTCGACATCCTCAATGGATACTTTTTCATCTTCTTCATCCTCAACATAAGCTTTGTATGTCAATCTAAGTAGGATTTCTCCACAAGATCCCTTTCCAAAAAGGCTCCAACCTCCTCGTAGTACAACTATCCTGTCTGCTGGGACAGTATCTTTTAGTGATCCAAGATCAACCTCTGCAGTACCCACTGTCAAATCTGTGAATCCAAGAGAGTCCTTTACTTCAATGATTAATTTTTCTTTCCTAGGGTTAGCAACTAGCATGTGAAAATCCTGATTCCAGATTGGCTCGCCTGGAGGTCCAATCACAGTAGTTTGGCTATTCCTTTTACTACGTATTACTTGATCGCCCAACCTTAGGATAACGTATGGATCTGTTTTCCCTGATCATTGAAGGATGCAAATTGTGTCAAAACTTTTAAAAACTAACAATTCCAAAAAGAGGATAAGTTATAACTTGAGTTTAGAATCTAATATAAGTAAAACTGATACCATAGAATATATAAGAGAGTTTGCGTGCGTCTAGAAGTGTCACTGACAATTCTCCAGCAAAGTTAGTGTTTCCCTCTTTTATCTCTCCAGCTTTGGAATCATTTGGAACAGGCCCAACAGTTTTTCCCTTCTGAAAATGTAGAACAATCTTTTTCGGGCGAACAAATAGGCGAGGTAAATCCTCTGTGAGAAGTTTCTTCAAAAACCTGATATATCAGGAACATTGTAAAATCATATGAATATTAAAATAGAGAAACTGAAAATGACCAGACACAATATTCAGGTAAGAGTCACAACTCACAATATATAGAATAGCAGGTAAAATCTACTTACATTGAGAGGACAGGAATGGCTGAGTGTTCCCAGTATACCAAAAAATGGAACAGCATAAGAAAAAAGTTAGTAAAATTCTCCACATATATGAATTCAAATAATTGTGTCAATTACAAGTATTAAAAAACAATTAAAAAAAAATCGACACGATTGGTGAGTTTCAATAAGCATGGCAACAGCAAGAGACCACCATGTATAATCCTCCACATATCTCATATTTCAAAATTTGAGAAATTAATATACCAATCTATCTTACCAAAAAGATATGCTAATTTTCATACTTGTCCATTCCGACCAAGGACAATTATATTACAGTATCCTAATATTTACTCCCTCTGTCCTTTCTTTCTCCTATTTTCTTTTTGGGATAAACAAGACTAGTTTTCCAAAATGGATTTTAGTTACAAAAATACCCTCACATAAACTAATGATTTGACACCACTACGTTTAAGAGCATAAATGTAAATATATCCAAAAGTTTCACTTTTTTAACTCCTACATAAAACTCTGCGTCAAAAGTAAAGAGTGCAAAAATAAAGGGACGAAAGATTTATTTAGAACTTGGAAAAGTAATAGGTAAACCTCATATTCATAGTCAAGAAACATCTAGCAGTCCAGATGATTACTTTCAGAAATTAATTAACATAACAGAGGTAATCTGGTAATGTGAGAAGCAACAACTTAAAAGGTCAAGAGAGATGGTTAAAAAATATTCCAGACAAGTTGATGCAGAATTTTCCAAAGTCATTTGAGAATTAGGGGTTAAGCTCGATTTCAAGAATATGAAAAAGCAAGACAATTTTTTAGAAAGTTCGGCAGAGAAATGTAATTTCACTTCACTTTGCATGTCCATGAGTCATAATCAAAGAACAGAACCTAACATTTATGCTAAAGGACCTCACAGATGATAACTTAATAGTAATATTTTTCATCTACATGCTATTGATCATCAATTGACCCCAGCCATTGAAAATTTCCTTTAACTTTAAATTTTTTCTCAGAATCTAATATATTAGGTACACCCAATATTCAGTCATAAAATAAATGGTGAACCTTTGTACAAAATTACAAACAAGAATTATTACTGCCACTTCCAGTATCATGTTTAGTTAACTTTTGAGAAATGATTTCTCAAATATTTTCACTAGCTAGTACAATTTCATTTTTTTACCAATATTTTCTTATTTCCCTACCCAGAATAGATAGTACACCGTGATGCTCTCCAAATGCTATTATTAAGAAAGAAAAAAACTAATGTAGAATACTGAACTATAACATACCCATTAGATTGAATACGCGGAATGGCGACAGCTCAAACTTTATCTTTGGAAGAGAAACAAAGGCCCAGGAAACAGCACCCACCCATGGCTCTGTTGGTATCAGTCGCAGTTTGACCCAAAGTTCCCCATCAATGTCAAAGTCTCGAACACCAACTGGGACAGCGATTGGAAGGATACCAAACTTAAGTGACAACTGTAAAAGCATGCGCGCACCACCAGTGTAGCGGATGCCGATCTGGTATCTTGGTAGCATGAAAGAACATTATTGATTAGATCATTCATCATCAACTATATTAAGATAGAAAAAATGTGCATCACGTTTCAGTGACTATCAGCCATGAAAATCTTGTGAATAAAATTTGCATTCTAGTAAGCTTTATACTGTTCTTTCTTATCAATATTTAGTAATATTCATGGAATAATTTAACAAGAAAGGTATCTCACAAGCCATAGGAAACATAACAAGTTTTGGTACACCATGAATCCCTAAGATGTTACTAAAATGGAATTCCCAGATAATAGATTCAAATATATCAAAATGCTGATAAGCTTTCCAGTCAGAATGCTAGAACTCAGAACAAGATTTAAAGACTGAAAACAGCATCAAGTCGTTTACAAAAAATAGCAGCGAAAGCAGGCTTAATTTTGCAAGACAATTCATATGTGAAGGGATAATTATGAGGTAGAAGAGAAATTCATTAATTCTTAATTTCTTATTATCTGCTGCTACATAAAACAGAGGGGGAAATCATGCAATATATGCCAGCATATAGGATGAAGTTAAGTGTAGTAAAGTATAGGAATAGTATACATAACTGAGAGCAGTATGAAAAAGTGGAGAGGATACAAGAAAGAATCAGGGAGCCTGTCTCTTGGTATATATGGACATGTATGTATTTGTACATATGCCATCATTGTCAATAATCATTAATGCATGTTGTGCCACATGCATTATGTGTGCAAAAGCCATCCATAATAAACATAAACTACCAACTACTGATATTGGGACGCATATCATCAACTTTAGCACACATAATGATTGCGTATGGGTGTGTCAATATACTTTTATACGCACTCACAGAGACATATACAGCTATCAGAGTATCTAGCGTGATACTTGTCATGTTGTGTATAAGTTCAAGTATCGTAGATTTGGCAGCTTATTACGTTATCTTAACTCAAAGCACTTTGCTGTGTTAAATATTTAAACAACACATAACCATACTCACCAAAATAAATATACGTCAATATATTTACCAATCATAATTAAACCAAACTCAAACTGCCAGGCTTACACCTAAATCCAGTCTCAACCATAATCATCTTCCAGTTTAGTAAAAAATCATCTTCCAGTTTAGTTACAGTGACTAAATAATCATTTCATATATCACATCTTTTCCCTTTATTAATTGACTTATTCATGCAGTTTCCTTCCAATTGTGATCCAAAAGGAGACCAATCGAAGACAGGCAACACAAATGTTTCCCATTCTTAGTCAACTCACCTATAAATCTTAAAGTAACAAACTATGAACTGCCAAAAATAATTTCACACAGAATTATATAAAATAGTTAACTAATATAGCATGGAAAAACACTCACTGCAAGTCATTAACACGACGAGAAGTTCTCCGCTCAACACTCCTAACGGACAATGGCTCATTTCCTAACGAGAACTGCTTAATCACAACCCTCTCCACGTAATCCGGCTTCTTGAGATTATCAATAACAGGTTGTAGCACCCCAATGATCCAATTCTCAATCCCACCTCTATAAACCTTCCAAAGTTTCCCAAGCACCATATTCACCCACTCTACCGACTCTTTCCTCTGCAAATCCTTCTCAAGAAACATGGACAAACTAGTAGGCACCTGTGGCCAACTCCCCCTTTTTCCATCACCACCACTTGTATATGTGTTACTCTTTCTCGAAGACAACAGCTTATCAAAAACAACCCCTACAAAAAAGAAGAAACCAAAAAGGCCAAAAACGCTTCGATTTATAGGAGGCGAGGGAATAGGATGAATAACCCCTAGCTGTGTCCTCAGTTTATCTACAATAGGGTCCTGCCCAAAACTTGAACTATAGTAGTTACTATTATTGTTATTAACACCAATCCCTGAAGAAGAAGCATAATCCAAATTATCCTCATCAGAGAATTGCTTCAACACAATATTTTTGGCGCCCCTTCGGGTGGCGGCGTTGATTTGCTGCTGTGTATTTCCGCCATTGATGCAACCTTGAGCTTGGAGTAGAACCCATCTCACATTTTTCACTATTATCCGTTCTCTCTTTCTGCGAGTAGGAGAAGTAGAAGTAGAACAAGGGCAGAAGCAAGAATGGGATGAATTGGAAATGGAAGAAAATAAAGGGTTCTTTCTCTTTGTTGATAAATCGCAGAAAAGGGTTGAAGTATTAGAAGCTGACTGCAAAACCATCAAACTGTTAGAAGCTGCCAATATAAATGAGTAGTAGTAGAAGAAAATTATCAACGCTGTCGTGGATGATGCAATTGGGAAACATTAATGAGTTGAAAACAATCAGAAAATTGTTTGTTTGCAAGCAAAGTTTTATTTCAGTTCACGAATTTGAGTTTGGTTGAGATTTTGGTTGGGGAATATTATCAAATAAAAAAGGACACGAAAAAATTGGGGACACAGAAAAACGGAGGGGCAAAATTGGAAGGATACAGGTATAATTTATTTGGTATGGTAATGGAAGTGACGCCGTAGATGAAGAGACTTTTGAGATTTAGGTGCATATTTTATCATGTCCCGGAAAACGTTATTATATAGTGAAAAGACTTTCAATTTTTATATCGTGTTTATAAAATAGCCAATTGAGGTGCACGTGGGTCGGAGCCGACGCGCTTTACTCCTTTCCTTTTCCAACTCCAAACCTAGATCATCCATAAAAATTAAACTCCTCTTAACCTAATTTATATTTAGTAAAGTTTGAATATTCAGATTACTTTTAGATATATGTAGCATGTATCAAAATTTTGATACGTTTTCAACGAAAACATCGAAAAGTTTTTTTTTAGAGTCAACAAAAACGGAAATACAAAGTATTTTTTATTTGAACATATTTCTTTGATTTATAATTTTTTTAGATTATTCTCGAAATTTTCAGAATTTTTTTTCAATATTTAACTGACCGAAACATATCACGAAAATAAAATTTTAATCCATACTTTATAGTAAATTCTAATAAATTTTGTGATACCCAAACACCAACGAATAAAATATTCTAAAAGTTACAAAATGTGACTTTTGAGTTTTGACAATCGTAATTATATTAAAATGAATTCTAGGGTAATCACTTTTTCAATGGCTAAAGCCAAAATTGCATTTAGTAATTGGTCCAAAATATTTGTACAATTAACTATCTTAATAATTATGAAATGGAGGACATACATTTTTCGATAATTTTATCAATAAAGTCAAGGTCTGCGCAGTTGGTGCATACTTCTTTAAGTGTACATTTGATGTGTACATAGAGCAAAAGAGCATGGGGCTAATAAAATTATCAGTACCCCCAGTGAGGTAGATCAAAGGGCTAATAAAACAATGCAAAATGTTGTAGTACAAAAATACAGCAGTTCCCCTTTACAAAAGTTCTAAAGAGAGCAAAAAAGAAGTTAACAATCGACCAGAACAAACCAACAACTGAGTACGTAGAAATAACCGTCGATACTGCTCCAATGTACCAAGGTATGTAAGTAGTCCATCGAGGCAAAATACAAGCTAGTATTTCGCTTTTGTGCACCTTCCCCAAAGCAGAGATCAACGTGGACCCAACGCTCGAGCTTCACCAAAAAATAATGTCTCAAAAAGTCGTGGGGTATCCAGTAGCAAATGTGAGTAAAGTTAGTGATAATGATCCACCTCGAAAGAGAGTCTCGAGCCGGTCCAAAGAGGAAGGCAACTTCTCAACTGAGTACATTTGATGTAGTTTTGGTGGTCTATTTGAGATGCTCTGTATGATCAATCCATAATTACAATGTTGAATTTGAAGGATTTTTCGAGCAAGGTAGTCTGCAAAACATGAGGTTAGATAGGTCGAGACAACTCCGACGATGCTTAAATCAGTTATATGAACTAAAGAATTATACAGATACTGATAAATGCTTCAGGAGTAAAGTGTAGTTAGAGTTTGCAATACATTTAGCATACATTTTCATAGTTGGCACGTAGTGGTGAAGTGATTTTTTTAGACGTTCCACGTTGTTGGCGAGAAATAGGGGATTTTCCTTGATTTTTAAATATTGAGATCACTACATAACCATTTCCATAATTATCCGAGATCAGATCATTGGAGATTGAGCTTGTGTAGCTCAAATGATATCCCACATCATATTAAGGTCTTCTCCGGTCTGGATGAAACACTCCCGGACCAACCTTCTAATTGTGTTCGATATTTGTCAGGGTTAAATATGCATTATTCATATTTCCTTAATAAAAGGGTACATGGTAGCATTCATCGTAAAATGTGTTAAACCAATTAATAGTGAGAAAACATAAAGTACTGTTTATGTAAGCCAGAGAAAAAAGTGTCCCAAAATCGTGGGTAAATGTCCTAGATTTGCAGCCGGAGAAAACATAAATGACTATTTTTGCATGTCGGGATGATAAAGTGTCCCAAAATCGCAACTTAGTAAAACATAAAAGACTAAAAATGCATTTTTGCCATACAATCACAATTTAATGTATGCTATCAAACATGACTATATAATTTATTTATGTTTTTATCTTAAAAGAAATAATACATCAAAGATGATAAAATAAATTAGTTTGGAAATAAGAATACTTCTCTTAATTTTTTTTGACGTGCATTCTAGTTAGCTAAAGAAAAAACCAATGAAAAAGAAAAAATGGACCCCTTCTTAACTAAACATTTTCCCGAAATCGAATCGAATCACAGAATGTGAATTGGGGCTGTGTCACCATTAATGGCCGGAACGTCGCTAAAACCTTTATCTCCGCCGGAATGGGAGTCTCTAATCGAAGATTACAACCACACCGGAACCACCCGTCCCCACCTCCTCGACCTCTGCCTCTCCTCCCTCCTCCGCAAAGATTTCCCTCTCCAACTCAAGCTCCAACTCCTCACACTCCTCGAACACCACTCTCTCGACGATAATTCAGATTCATTATCTACGGAAACCTCACTGCACCGCCTCCTCGACGCCCTCCGATCAGTCATTCAGTCCCCCACCGATCCTTTCTCCCTCAAAGACCAGTTCCTCATCTCCACCACTGCCATTTTAATCAACGGACACGATTTAATTACCAACTCCTCAACTCCTTTAACTTCGCTGGTTGAGCTTTTGTTGACAATCATAAATCGCCCCAATCACGGACTCGACCGCCACATCAGAGGCGTAGCGTGCGAGTGTTTGCGTCAATTGGAGCTAGCTTTCCCTTGTTTGCTCTCCGATATCACTCCGCACGTGTGGGGTTTGTGCGTAACTGAGCGTACGCACGTATCTCAGTCGTATGTTTTGTTGTTGTCCACGATTATACTCAATGTTGTTAGGTTAAAGCCTAGTGAAACTAGTGTAGCGTCTATTAGTAATGCTACAATTCCTTTCATTCCGTTTAACGTTCCACGGTTTTTGATTGATGGGGTTGGGGTGGACTTTTTGTGGAAGGAGAAGGAGATTTGTTATAAGGAGTTGAAGAGAGTGATTTCTTTTTTGCTTGAATGTACGCAGAATTTAACTCCTTTTGGATTGGTGGAGTTTATGGTTGCTATTATTCCGGTGGCGGAAGAGTTGGAGCTTCAGGCTTCTTTGTTGAGGGTGCAGTTTTCGGGGCTGTTGTATACATTTGAGCCGTTGCTTTGCCATGCTTTTTTGGGAATGTATTTGAAGTTTTATGATTCTTTTCAAGGACAAGATGTTGAGGTGGCACGTCGGTTGTTGTTGTTATCGAGGGAATTCCATCATCATTTAGTGTTCAGGTTGTTGGGACTTCACTGGCTGTTGGGATTCTTCTGTGTGATAGTTGGTCGGGATGAGGGGAGAAAGAGAAGCATTGTTGATATGAGCTTAAGCTTTTATCCTACAATTTTTGATTCACTGGCTATGAAAGCCTTGAAGCTGGACTTACTTGCTTATTGTTCTGTTTTACTAAGTAAAAATCATGTAGATGCAAATGGTATGAAGAGTTTGGAAGCGGACAAAGAGATGTTTGGGGTAAAGCTATTTAAAGACGGCCTTGTTTCTGTATCGGCTTTCAAATGGTTGCCTCCATGGAGCATGGAAACTGCAGTGGCATTTCGCACCTTCCATAAGTTTCTGATTGGTGCATCACCTCACTTCGATGCTGATACTTCTGTTGGTGTTCTTAGCGAGTCCAACATTTTTGGCACCCTACAGGTATATATATACCCTTGAAATCGTTTTCTTTTTGTTATCCCCATTTTCCATTTATGTTGCTGTCTTAGCTAGGTTGGCAAAACTGAGTTGATGAGAATATTAACATGTCTTACTTTCAAACAAAACCCAAGTTATTATAATTTATGACCGGCTTTCTGTTATGAAACTTATTGAGTATCTGAGCCCTGTAGGAACCATATTTGTTACTTTTTTTATATAGTTGCTGAAAAAGGAGGGAAAAAATTAGTGAAGGATACTTATTCCATGAATATGCAAATAACATAGAGCGCCAAGTTGATTCTACATAATTAGCATTTGGCTGCACAATTGCCTTAGATGGAGTTTACCTAATGGCATCTCCAATGCTCCAAGGGGAAGGGGAATCCATGGGGGAGGGGGAGAAAAAATAGACTTTAGTGAGGAGGGGGGAGGGAGGGGTTAGGCGGTGGATTCACTTCATTTTGGGGCTGGGCAAGGGAGGGGTTAGGCGGTAGATTAAATTGGAATTAATGTTATTATTATCATTTTATTAAGTGAGAGTGGGGAAGTATGAGAATTGGAATTAAATAGAATGGGAAGATTGAATCACTGAAGATGACTATAAAAAGAGGAGTCTGAAGGGGAAGGGAAATCTGAGGGGAATGGGAGTCTGAGGGGAAGGGGAGTCTGGAGTCACTGGAGATGGCCTAGAACTCTTTGGTCATTGGAATGCGTCACTTATTTACAATAAAGCTTCATCTGTATTAGTTGAACCTCACTGAAACCTAGAAGGTTGCATGCTTTTAGAGGTCTCAAGATGTCTCGTTCATCAACTACAAATAATTTTTCACTTAAGATAATCTAACCTAGTTGAAACTCAACCTAGACTAGTAGTAACTAGTAAGACCCCAACACATAATTAAATAAATAAGAAAAGGACTTTCTCACCTAATTTATGAAAAAAATCTGCTACTATAAAATTCCGGAAAGAAACATTGATTTGATTAATTTACTTAAAAGTAAGGTAAAGCCTGTTTGTGCCAAAATTATTTTTGGAGAAAATTGCATTGCTTTAGAAGCAAATCCTTTATATTTTCTTTTCCTTGGTCCTTTTGTTGCCTGCATCAACCCAAGTTTGGGGTCCACATGGGCTATGTACTCAGTAAAACAGAACCATATCAAATCGAAATTTCTGTGAAGCCAATTTCATACCAAAACAGTTACAATTGGGTTCAATATACTTCACCATAATATCTTGGTAGATGGAGTTTGGTACTTTATTTGCCTAATTTTCAGAAATCCAGATGCATTTATGTTTTACTGTCTACTGTGTGAAGTGTACCACTATAACTCTATAAGTTTGCTGGTGTGTGGTGGTTGAATGTTTTATTAACTGGATGGCACACAAAAATCATGAGTTGGTTTACATGTACATTGAGTGGGTTACAAAGGAGCCGAGTTACATCAGGATCCAATGCCTCAGTCACCATCATTGCCTGATAATACCACCCTCCAGTAGTATCAGTGACAGATCTGCTGGAGCATAACTAAAAGAAGCATTATCATTGAAACAAGACTCCTTTGCCTGTATTGAGACGATGTAGCAGAGAACATTGACTCATTCTTCATTAACCTTTTCTTTGTGCTCTCTCTAGAAGATCATTGTAATTTTGCATTTTCAAGCAAAATTACTTAATTTTTTTAAAGTCTCTTTTACTTTGATATTTCTCCTCTTATCATGTATCTCCCTAATTTAAGAGACTCTGGGTTGTATGATAATGTGTATTATAGCAAGACATAGCAAAGCTCTCTTCAAGCAAATGGGCTATCGGGAATTCATCATTGGCTACCATCTAACTGAATATTTTGTATTTCCTCTCAACTTATCATAATGAAGAATTAAGACCTCTTGAGGATAAGTATAAATTTGTGACTTCTTGAATAATTAGTTTTAGAATGAAGGCGTTAGGAATAAATAGTAGCTAAATTACATGAAAAAGACTACATGTTAACATTCTTGAAACATTAAAAAGTATAAAGTATGACCAGCTAAAGAGTAACAAAATAATGAAACAATTAAAATGATAGTTTATCTAAATCATTAGATAATTAGATAAATGCATATCGACATTGTGATCAAACTAGTAAAGTAATAAGTGTCACATCTGTAGGCATGCTGATATGCAATGATATGTGATTGGATATGTTGGGTTCAAGGAAAAGTAACTAAAATCATGAGGGATATGTTAAGTTGATATAGTCAAGCTTCGACGGGATGACATTGAGGGGGGCAATTCTTGGTTTTGATATCTTAGTAATATTGCCATTGATGTGATTTTGTGCCTCAGTCTAGGCATCGCCTTTATGTATTTCTGTGGTTTTCCGATTGCTTTTACACCTTTTCATATTTTCGTCATGGCTTATTAAATATTAAAGCAAATGAAGAAGAAGAAAACCCAGGAAACTAAAAGTATTAGTTTCGGCTCATTCAGTTGGAGGAAAATTAACCTCTCCTTGCAATAATGCATGTTAACATAAGATTGTAAAAGTTGTGGTAACTCCACTCAGTATCTTTATCAATTTGGTAGCAAATTTTATATATTTACTACTGAAAGTACAAGCAAAGGTGGTTTCATGATGGCTGATCTTTATACCTTTTATTATGCAGAAGATGATGGTTGACTCAACTTCAGAATTTCAGGGATTAGTTCCAGTAACTGTGGCATGCATTGATCGCTTGTTAGGATGCCACGAACACCGCTGGTTGGGAGAACATCTTCTTGAAACACTGGATAGGCATCTGCTTCCAAAACTTAAGAGAGACTACAGCTTGGGATTTTACTTCCCCATATTTGAGAGAATTTCTGAAAATAGTAAAGTTTCACCTAGTGGGTTGTTGGAGCTCCTCATGACGTTCATGCTTTTCCTTGTAGAGAAACATGGTCCTGATACAGGGTTGAAATCTTGGCGCCATGGCAGTAAAATTCTTGGAATTTGTCGAACAATGCTGATCCACCATCACAGCTCTAGCTTATTTACTGGATTATCTCATCTTCTTTCTTCTACTTGTCTCTACTTTCCTGATTTGGAAGTTCGTGACAGTGCTAGGTACAACCTTTATTTTCCTCCTAACCCCGAACCCTTCATTTAATCTTCATAACCTGCGTATCTTATTTCACATTATTGGAATATGATTAACATGGATGAATTTCTTATTTATCTGGCTAGGTGCTTTATTTTTCCCATCGTTATATGCACATTGAAGTTTATTTCTCAATAAAAGCTGCATATTGCAGATTATACCTGCGAATGCTTATTTGCATACCAGGAAAGAGGCTCAGACACATACTGAACATGGGAGAATCTTTGCCCGGCATATCTCCATCTACTAATTCTAGCTCATACTTTAGTTTTCATTCTCATCAGTCTTTACATGACAAAAGGAGAACTAGCAGTATTGCTTCCTATATTCTTCTTGAACGCGTGATACCTTTATTGGTAAAGCAATCATGGTCACTCTCTCTGCCAAATCTAAGTATAAATCCCGAAAAATCTGGTTTCCTCGAAGGCATCAGAGATAATGAACCAACAGGCGAGGAAAGGGACTCTGAGATAAGTTCAAGTGTCGATATTATGTCAACAAGCGAACTACTTCAACAAAAGGAGCCTTTACGTGTTATGGACGCAAAAATTTCAGAGATTGTCAGAGTACTGAGAAGGCATTTTTCATGTATTCCCGACTATAGACACATGCCAGGGCTCAAGATTAAGATCTCCTGTAGTTTGAGATTTGACTCGGAACCATTTAGTGGTATATGGGGAGTCAATAAAGGTGATAATGAACTTCCCGCCCTGTATGCCACAGTTCTTAAATTCACTTCTTCTGCACCATATGGATCTATTTCGTCATTTCATATCCCTTTCCTCCTTGGCTCACCGCCTAAAAAAGATTATTCTGTGACCCAAACTGATTCATTAGCTATTGTTCCAGTGGAGAATGATTATGAAGAAGAAGATAACTTTAAGGCTCCTGTCTGTATAGAATTGGAGCCAAGGGAACCAATGCCTGGTCTTGTTGATGTCTTCATTGAAACTAATACAGACAACGGTCAGATAATCCAGGGGCAACTTCACGGTATATCTGTGGGGATTGAGGATATGTTTCATAGAGTTATTCTTCCAGATGACGTAAAAGGTGATTCTATACCTGGTTATTATGTGGACTTATTCAATGCATTATGGGAGGCTTGTGAGACATCGTCTAGCACTGGTAGAGAAACTTTTGTCTTGAAAGGAGGAAAAGGTGTTGCTGCAATAAATGGAACTCGATCTGTGAAACTTCTTGAAGTCCCTGTGACATATTTTATTCAAGCTGTTGAACGCCACCTCAAACCTTTTGTTGTTTCTGTTATTGGTGAACCACTCGTTGATATGGTCAAAGCTAGGGGCGTGATTAAGGACATATTGTGGAAGGATTTCGATTCAGATTCTTCTCTTGATGTGACTAGTTCTGAAGGAGGGCCCCTTTATCTCAGTTACTTGGGTGATGAAGATGAAGGAGGGGTTCAAATCCCAAGTAGTAGAAAAAATATTGGTTACTTTCACATTTTGGTTTTTCTTCCGCCAAGATTCCATCTCCTTTTTCAAATGGAAGTACGGGATGTTTCAACTCTAGTTCGGATTAGAACTGACCATTGGCCATGCTTAGCTTATGTTGATGACTATTTGGAAGCTTTATTTTTAGACTGAAGCTTGTTGTGTTATACCCCACAAAATTGTTTCTTCTTTTGATGGTGCTGCCTTTGAACTTCAGTTTGAATATTTTTTTTAATAATGAATAAGCATATTATGCTTATATTAGGGGAAGGTATAAACATTTACTCTTTGTATGTAGATTTATATGTTTGGGGTTTTCCAGTTCATTTTGAAAGTTGCTCTGGTGGCTTGCTAATTAAACCACACAAATTCCAAATTTGAATGAGTCTAATTTCCAGTTTACATGTAAACTGACATTTTAACTACTTCAGAAGATTATATCCTATTTTTACTTGGTCATTCTTGTAGTTGTATCTGATGACTGTAAATATGGAGTTATATTGATCACTTAGGTACCTCAATAGGAATCTTCTGCATATAAAGTTCAGGTAATTCAGCCAACTATATGTTTCTGTATGCTGACGCCTTGATTTTACACATTTGTATTAAAAATGGAACAACTTTTCTTCTTGTAGTAGATGCTAATGTTGGAGTTGAAGTTGCTGCCCTATTTCATCCTTTATCCGAAAGCATGAGGTTGATCCAGGCCAAAATTTGTTTTTTGGAGAGTGTGAAATATTGGTACAACTACATGCAACATTGCTGATGGTGAAGTCATTGGTTCATTGAATAGATGTCTGACCCCCTTTGGTATGTATTGAAATTCTATGCTTTGTCAATTAAAATTAACTTTTCATGCTGGGATTAATTTTAAAAAAGTACACTAACATATAAAAACAGGACCTCATCATGTACAAGAAAGAAAGAAGAAATGGTTGCAATGTGGCCCTGAGCAATCAATGGGAAAAAGCTATCGATCTTGTGACATGAGTTCTTTTCCTCTAGATCATGTTTCCTGTAAATCAGATGAGTAGATATCATGTGACTGATTTATGTCTATTATGGTGGATTATGCCAATTGCTGTTGCATTTTTCGTCAATCATTGTTTTGCTACTAGTAGCCGTAAGATTGATTTGGAATTGAGGGAATACCGTCGTCGTGGACTCAGTAGGATTTGTGTTTAGTATAAACAACTGTACTTGAAATGATTTTTTACTTGGTTGATTTATCGACTTCTCAACGATCCAAGAGCCCTCTTTTAGTGTGTAAAACTCTCAAAATATGGTCATTTGTTTCCCTCATTCTTGGACAATCCAAAGGATTTTCTGCTATTTATATGATGTACAAGTGCTAGTTTTCTCTAGATATGGGAGGTTGGGTGCATTTTATGCGGAAGTTCTCCCATTCAAAATGGGAGAAAATGGTAAACGGTTTAATCTAAGATCATAGTTTATCACGCACGTGCAGGACCGGCCCGACATGTTAGGGGGCCCTTGGCAAATTTAAACTAGGGACTTGTTCTACCAAAAAAAAATCATTATTAAAATTTATTTTATTACTTTTAAAATTGTAAAAGTATGTTATAAGTATTTGCTTGGTTTATCTCTAACATATTTGTTATAAATAGATAAAATGCAACTTAATTATTTTTAAAATTTCAATCGTAATATGCTTTTAACAATGGCTCCCGAATTTCCCCTTTATCTGGGACAGTACATGGCCTCGAATTTTGTCATATAAAGGCATCTACTTGGTCTGATTTTCAGCCACCTCTTCCCCTTCTTCTTCCTCGGTTTTTCAATGGAGATAAAAATTGATTTTGAGCTTTGGTGTTTTGGGATTCTTGAATTGGTGGACCTTTGCCATTAAATTGAATTTTTTTTCAATTTCAATAAATTAATTAGCTAGTTGAAACTAAAATTATTAAAAAAACTAAAATAATTAAAAACACATCTCGTGCATCTTCATCACGCCTCATTCAATTCTAATTTCAGTCAGACGTCTTTGCCTCTAGCCTGTGCTTCCACTGTCTTTTTCCCCTCTCTCTCTCTCTCTCTCTCTATATATATATATATATATATGGTGTGTGGTGGATGGTGGTTTTTCTTTTTCTTTTTTTTTTTTTGATAAATGTGGTGGACGATGGTTAAAAAAGCCATTGGTGAGTTTCATTTGGTGGGTGTGTGTGTTGGACATGGTTGAGGAAGGCTTAAAGACGGGATAGGAGGAGGAAGATGGGTTTTATTTATTTATTATAATATGAAGGAAACAATAAAAAATTAAAAATACAGAGAGGGATTTTTTAGTACAATTATTTATCAAAACTTTAAAAAGTAGTGTTTAATTAGTGGAGTACAATGACATGAAGCACAAGTTATCGTTCAAAATATTGAACGGTAGATAATGAAATAAATATAATCCAATGATAACTAAAGGGGGACCTAATGCATATTCAGCACATGATGTACTAATTGTAGAAAAGCCCAACTCACATTCTTACTTCTCCAAGAATTAGGTTGTCTTGGTCCGAGTTCTTACAACCCTAATTGATTTGTCCAACTTACATCTTTAATTCTCTTATAAATAATTTATGTATGACAAAAATATACTATATCATGATCAAATTTAAAAAAAAAAACTAATAAACAGACATATCTATATATAAAATGTTAAACTTGTAATCTTGACATATATGAAAAATAAAAGAGAAAAACTTTATTGGAAATAATATAGAGTGAATTTACAGGAAAAGAAAAATAAAACTGATATCTAAAATGGCACCTACTTACACCTATCAAATATAACAGAAAGCCTAATTACATATAATAAAAACGTAAATATCAAAAGCCGCTTCTTCCCAAGCCCTTGTCATATGAAATTGCAAACGCTCATTTGCATATGAACTGAGATGTCAATCAATTCCTTCAATTCCTTCAATTTTGTACTTTTTTCACTTTCAATTGATAGTTCTGTTATAAAAAAAAATTGAGGCCCCTCTATGGTCGGGGCCCCTAGGCGAATGCCCAAGTTACCCAACTATAGGGCCGACCCTGCACCTCACTGCTAGTGGACTGCTGCCAAGTATCGCATTACTCAAAAGGTAATAACACGTCAGCATACGATGCAACGACTACATTACGCCACGATCTACTTGATCCATTGGTCAAGCTTTCTTGGTGACGTGGGATGTGGCAATTAGCGTACATTGGCATGTCGCTTCCAATGAGGCCCTTCTCTATGCTGCATTGGCGCCGCATGGTGCTGATTGGAAGTGAGGTCATTAGATTTGACTTCGACTCTCCTTGCAAGAGAGTGTTATCCCTTGCTTTTCTATAACTTTTTGGCCAGATGGTTCCAAGTTTTAACTATCCTCTTTTTTGGGAATTTTCCATCTAATGACCACATCCGTTTTATAAGGAACAACACCACAGGATGGCGCATGAAGAGCACGCGTCATCGGTGCGAGTGGGCAAGGGCGAGAGTTATTGCTCACCTCCTCCTTCGTCATGGCAGAAAAATGCAATCAAATCTTTGAAGGTCCACCTTTTCACATGGTTGTAAGGCTCTTGACCAGCACTATCCAGCCATATTAATTAATTTCTTGTTATAAAATCAAATTTTGAAAATTTAAATCCATAGATTCCAAGTTGGAATAATCTCAACTTGCTTAATACTAATCCATGAAAGGTAACATATAATTTCTACATTTTATAAGCTTTTTTTGGTCTAAAGTTTAAAGGCATGAAACAAAACACATTCACCCTTAAAATATCACCGATTCAGATATAATTTCTACATTAAAACATCTCAGATTTGGAACCATGACATGCTCTAATACAAATAAAAGATACCAAGACTACCGCAACTCTGTCAATACTAGATGTAAACGAGTCGATTAGTATCGAGCTACACATTGTTTAAGTTTAGTATAAATTTTGTATCGAGTTTGAAATTGTGTTTGAGATTTGTTTGATTGTAGTGAAACGAACCTAATTCAAACGAAATTTTACTGAACGAATTCGAGCCGATAATGAAGTAGCTCGTTCAAAGATTCTACTGGGAGGGTACATATTACACCAAGAGATTCAAAGTTTTCAAACTTGGAAAGGTAAAAGACGCAAGTGAAAAGGAACTGCGGGTAAATAAAATATGGGTTGAGATTAAGAGCCTAAAAAATCACACTTTATTCTTGGGGATTATTAATCATTCTTTGAGTATATTGGCTGTTGATTTTTGTCCTTACATAGAACGAAATTCGATTTATTATACCGATGGTAGTTGCATTGTTGAACAAAATGAGTGTCATAAATATACCGATTTATTATGATCCAGTCGAGACTGGGCCCGGCCGGCTCCTCCGGCACTTTTTCCCTCGAATTTGGATTTCTCCAGCATTGCAATAAGTTGGTTTTTTTTTTTTTTTTGGTACAAAAAAGTTTGGGTGGGTTCGACTCCGGTCACCATCACGGGCCAGGGCGCAATAAATTGGTTAGTTTAGTTGTAAAGTCAACTTTTGAAAAGAAAAAAAAATGGTTATGTTTTATCGATTTGATCTTGTTTCTTTTGTATTTTCTGTATCAATATTTATTATAGTATATTCAAGAAATTATATATATTTTCCAGCATGAACCTTTTAATTTAGTTGGTCACGAATCGTGACTCAAGTCTCGATTCTGCTTTATTCTTTATAAGGCAATTTGTGGCTCATAAAATTATACTTTTTGTAAATATTATTAGTTCAAGAACGAGGTATTTGCAGTACTCTTAATTCTGAACTTTTGATTGGTATAAAAATCAACTATTTATAGTTTGTGTTAATTCTTAAAAATTGTTAATAGAATCTGAAAGAGTTTATTAGATAAAATAAAAATATTATCGTTTGGATTGAATGATTTGAGTTTACGGGGTACATAGGTCATTTTACACAAAAATCACTTACAAATTAATATAATAGATAAAAGGTAAATAGAAATCGTTGGTGCCAGAATAATATTTTTAGCCCATGTAAACCAAATCGTGAGGAATCTTCAATTAAACTTTCCCTCCGGCCCCCAATAGTCTGTCCAAATCTAAAATATCTCTCCTTTTTTTTTTCTTCTTCTTTTAGTCTTCTTTCCAAAAACATTTACATTTATTGCTTAGCTGACTTGTTAAAAGAAGACCTTATTCAGTTAAAAAAACTTAAAAAAAGAAGCAAGCAGAACATATAAACTATAAGAAATTGATTGCGACAATTAATGTATTTTCAAGCTATATCATCAAATCAACATATGATTGGTCTAGTTTAAGGGACTAGTCACTACAAAGTAGCGAATTCAGGTTCGAATCCCTATTAGGAGAGGTTCCCACATAATATGTCTGACGCGTCTCGAAAGGATTAAACCCTTGGGGAGAAAAAAAAAAAAAAAAAAAAGCTATATATTATCAAAATACATAGTTGCATAAGATTTTTAGTTCCTGGTTAATTTCTCTTTTAATCGGTAAATAATCTTGGAACTCACAGCAATTTACTCCTTGTCATATTAAAAATATAAACTTTTGTTTTTTTTGTTAAAAATAAAAAAATTGATATTTTATTTTACAGGGAGGTATATTGTCCATTAGACATATCTTACAAAGGTAAATTATAGTATAACTATACGGGATTATATTTCATTATAAAAATAGAGCATCAACTATATTTTTACATGTGAATGACACATCAGGCGTTAAGGAAGCATATGGAGGTATATGTCTCCTTAGCAATTTACCTCCTTAAAATAAAATAAAATAAAAAAATTAGATTACTCCATCGTGAAATAAACAAGGGACATAGTTGAGACTCTATTTTTACGCTGAAAAATTTTTTTAACCCTAATTATATCCCGTATTGTTTAAAAATGAAAGTAATTGCAATACTTTCCTAATTCCTAAGTGTATTTGGTCACGCAAGATTTCAATACTTTTGATCCCATAATGATTATACTTTTGTCTAACTTTTAAGAAGGTTTACACCTTGGTCCGTCTTTTAGGACCAAAAGTGCAAAACTTAAATTATCATGTGGGACACAACATAAATATTTTACAGAATTAGAAGTAAAAGTATAATTTTTTCAAGTGCATGACCAAAAATGCAATTTTATAAAGTTTGAGATAAAAAAGAATGTTGAGAATTTAATCATATAATATTAAAAATAATTTTGCCTGAGATTTAAATAAATTGTGATTTCCCTGGTCGCCTTTCATATAATATTTGCCTAATTAGAAGTATTTAATTTAACATTTCTACCTTTTTAGTTTTTATGTTAGCTTGACTTAAAATTTTAATGAAAATGAGAGTTTAGAAAGTACAACATATATAATAACATAAAGAGATATTGATACAATTAAATTAATACGGAGGTAAAGTAGTCCATATCTCTACTACTATAAAAGCATGAATATTTCTCAATTTTTTTGTGCGGACTAAAGTACACTTATTTAAGTTGTAAAGTGATATTTACTTCTATGACAAACATGTAAAAGTAACGGAAGATGTATAATTAGACATGAACTCTTATTATATTTATCTCCTACATACACTCATAAAATTTGTAACTTCTATATTGCAGAGGTTCTTATAATTTTAATCTTCTTCTCGTATAATAGATAAAAACGAATTATTAAAAAATACTATAATAGCCCCTAATATATATATATATATATATATATATAATTATTATATTTTAGCATTAATATTTATTTAAGTAAAAAAAATTCAATTTAAAGATTTAGTACAATATAAGTCATAAACACTCAAAATATAAATTTTTAATATGAAATTCTCTTAAATATTATTATGTTAAAAAAAATTAAAATTGAATCTTATATTACCTATGAAAGAATAAAAAATACTTATGACTTAGTTAAGTACGTAATTTACTTTGGCTAGAATAGTAAAATATAAAGAATATTCAATAGTTCTTAAAAAAATCAATATTACCAAAACATGCATAACCTCGAGTTTTATGGAATCCTTTTCGTGAAAAAGGGTGAAATCGGTGAAAACTGGTGAAATTGATGAAATTTTGTGAAACCGATAAAATAAATCCATGAAATTGTTGAAAACGTATGAAATCGATGAAAATTCCGGTAACATTGATGAACACTGGCAAAGTTGGTGAAAAAACCGGGTGAAATTGGAAAGAAAGTGCCCCTGAAATTGATAAATAAATACAAAATCGATGAAAATTCATGAAAAAAAGAAGATGAAACCGATGAAACGACGACATCAATGAAAAGTTAGTGAAATTGTTGGAAAAATGAATAAAGTTGGTGAAAAAGGGTAAAGTCGGTGAAAACATGTGAAATTGATGAAAGAAATATGTGGAATCAATGAAAAAAATGTGCGAAATAGGTGAAAATGGGTTAAACTGATAAAAACGAGTGGAACTCGATAAAAGAAGAGTGTAATCGACAAAAACTAGATGAAACCGGTAAAAAATGGTTTAAAACGAAAAAAAAAAAGTTTAATTTACTCTATTTTAAGATGAATTTTTTGCAATTTGTACTCCCGAAACATGGGAAATAAGCACTCTGCACCCTCGAAACATAGATTTATCACTTTGCACCCCCGAAACATGAACAATTCAGCACTTTGCACCCTATTTTATTTTCCTCAAAAATCCTAGGGACAAAATAGGTAATTCATTTTTGGATCTTTGACATTTTGCACCCCCGAAACACGAGAAATGGACATTTTGCACTCCCGAAATAGAACTAGCACTTAGCACCCTCGAATTAAGAACAACTCATCAACTTGCACCCCCGAAACAAAAAAATGGACACTTTGAACCCCCTAAACACAAAATTAGCACTTAGCACCTCAAATTAAGAAAACTTAACAAGTAGCACCCCCTCGTTTGTTTCGGCAAAGTTGACCACCGGGGGCAAAAAACCTAGGGGAAAAATAGGTCAGTCATTTTTTTTCCTTAAATTTGAAAATACGATTATGAATACTAGAATACTCATTTCTCTCTCCATCTTAAAATTTGTTTTTGTGATATGATTCAATCAATTTTATGTATTAACTTTCTAGAAACTTTTCGAATTCTTTCGGATATTTTGAAAAATTGGAAATTAAAGAAATATGTTAAAATAGATTTTGCAGATGAATATTCTAGTATTCATAATCGTATTTTGCAAATTTTAAGAAAGAAAAAAATGAATTATCTATTTTGCATCTAGATTTTTTTGATCCCGGTGGTCAAATTTGCCGAAAAAACGAGGGGGTGCTAGTTGATGAGTTTTTCTTAATTGAGGTGCTAAGTGCTAATTTTGTGTTTAGGGGGTTCAGAGTGTCCATTTCTCGTGTTTCGGGTGTGCAAGTTGTTGAGTTGTTCTTAATTCGACGGTGCTAAGTGCTAATTATATTTCGAGATGCAAAATGTCCATTTCTCGTATCTCGGGGGTGTAAAGTGCCAAAGATCCAAAAATGAATTACATATTTTGTCCCTAGAATTTTTTAGGAAAATAAAAGAGGGTGCAAAGTACTGAATTGTTCATATTTCAGGGGTATAATGAATTTATGTTTCGAGAATGCAAAGTATCTATTTCTCATATTTCAGGGGTGCAAAGTGCAAAAAAACCTTTTTATGACATGATAAAATTAATTTTAATTTAATGGGTAAACATACGCATAAAAGACTTCATAATATTGTTTCCATATAGCTATTATATGTCTATGTGAATGTACTTTTCAAAAACTAGGTTAGCTAGAGATAATATAAGGTTGAAACCTTAATTTGAATTATATTAATTAAGTATATAAATTAATATAATTTCAATTTATTTCTTCTGGAAAATTGAAGAATGGCGGGCCCCAAGTTTCACATGCTCAAAAAGTGTTCCCAACAAAAATACAAATCAAAGGAAAACCAAAACCAAAAATTTCCTAGGTGACAAGGAAAACTGCAACACAGGCACACACCTTCTTGACTGGCAGGATTTGTCTCTTAACATTTTCTTTTGTATTCATTGAACCAACAGAAATTTCCATATTCCTAACACAATTAATGCATATAGATTATATTAATAATATTATGAGAAAAAGGAACCAATACAAATTAGCATTTACAAATGTTATATATACATTTATCAACTCAAAAAGTCAATTGGTTGGTAACAAAATAAATCACAAGACATGGACTATGCTAATCATGAAAATATTAGTGTAACATTAGTTTTTTGTATTATAACTTATAAGTAAGGGAAAATCATTTGAGTTAGACGAAAAGCTTTTGTCATTTTAATCCCTAAATTAATAGTGATGTCATATGAATGCCCAAATTAATAATTGTGTCATATTAAATCTATATTTTTTATCATGATGATAATATTAAAGACTAAACGATATATATTCTTTTAAATTAAAGTTTATTCCAAAGACGCAGACATTGAAAAAAAAAAGATGACAAATTTAGGGGATATATTCCGAACATGTATATGAATAAAGTGGGTAATGACTTATTCCTTGTATAACGAAACAAGAAATAAAATTATGGAAAATAACTTTACAAGAAAGTTATAGGTGCTTTAAAGTACATTCAAGTGACTTTGCTCAATTATTAGTTCAGAGACTAAATTGACAAGACGTTCATAATTTGAGGATCAAAGTGGTGCTTTAATTGTAGTTTAGGGACCATTCAAGTGATTTTCCTTGTAAGTAACATTAATTAATTTCCATCAATTAATTAACTTGAAGATTTTTACAAATTAATTCACAATACAACCATCATCCAAATTTAAGATTATGCAAAAGCTGGAATGCTGGAAACAGAATGGGACAGCAGAAAAAGACATATTTATCTATCTATCTATACATCATCATAATCAGAACAAGATCCATATAAATTATTTATATTTCATACCAACCAATAAAATACATACACCTTATTTTCTCACTCGTGACATATATATATACACAATCTCAAAGTGTGCAGTTTGAAAATAGTACTTAGTTCCATTTAATGCAAAGCAATTCACAATGGCCATGTCAGAAATCTGTGATCTTCAAATTCATATCAATGGCCAACACACATTCTTCCAATCTAAGGTACATTATATTTAATTTCTTGAAAATAACAACACTTTAATCTATATTGATTATCAATAACTCTTTCTTTCTTGATATTCTTCAGAAAATCATGTCCAAATATTCATTGAAACTAAGAAAAATGATCACACAAGAAAAGCAAAAAACTTGGAGAATCGAAATAGATGAATTTCCGGGAGGCCCGGATGGATTCGAACTAATCTCGAGATTCTGTTACAACAACGGCACCATTTCGATTACGGTCTCGAATGTGTCTCTCCTCCATTGCTGTGCAGTGTTTCTTGAAATGACAGAGAAAAAGGAATCACTTTTGCATCAAACACAAGTCTTTCTTGAAGGGATATTCTATTGGTCATGGAATGAAATCATAACTTGTCTCAAGAACTGTGACCTCTTCTTCTCTTACGCCGATTCTTATGGCCTTATTGATAAGCTCCTCTGTTCACTTCTCGCGAAAATCGCCCAGAATTCCGATCTGAATTTCCTATCGGTTTCGTCTTCTCCTTCCTCTTCGTCACCCGATACTATAACCTCATCGACAATATCAAGAAAAGCAGCTTGGGCATGGTGGTTTCAAGATTTGAACATTTTAAGTCCAAAGATTATACAAAATTTTCTCAAAGCATTAGGTGCTTATGGGAATGACAATAACAATTTAGTCCTCACTAAATTCCTCCTACAATATCTCAAAACATCATCACTACATTTCAAGAATACTAATGTTCAAAAACACGAATATGAAGGATTGGCGGATACCGTTGTTCATGGTGTAGTTTTGATGGGAAAGAGTTCATTTTCTTGCAGAGGGTTATTTTGGGTACTTAGAATTGTTTCCGGTTTCGGGATTAGCAAAGAAAGGCGTGCCGAGTTGGAGAGGCTAATCGGAGGAATGCTCGATCAAGCAACGCTAGACGACTTGTTGGTTTCGTCTAGAGGAGGAGGTGGAGGTAATGGAGGAGTTTATGATGTGAATTTAGTGATTAGATTGATTAGATTATTTGTTCAATATTACAATGAAGAAGTCTCATTTGAGAAGTTGAAGAAAGTAGGGGAATTGGTGGATATGTATTTGGGAGAAATAGGACCTGATTCAAACCTTAAAATCTCAAAGTTTCTTGGTGTTGCCGAGAGTTTGCCTGATTGTGCAAGGGATTCATTTGATCAAGTTTATGGAGCCATTGACAGTTACCTTCAGGTAATTAATTGTTTATGATTTTTTTTTTAAAAAAAATATGTAGATAGATATCTATTAGTACAGGGATGAAGGATTATTGGTGTGGGAATGGGGAAGAGGAAAAGGGAAAGGGAAAGGGAAAGGGAACAAAAACATATGCAAAAGAATGATACAAAAGACAAAAGGACCTACTGTCTCTTGACTTGGAATTTTGCATGTTTTTCAACTTCAATATCTTGAAATTAATACTGTCAAGGTTCCCTATCCTAATATTCCTTCCCTCTTTCTCAAGTTGTTTGAAATTTTAAAAAAAATTGAAGATGCCTTAATTTATATAGAGAAAATTCCACTTTGCCCCCTAATATTTGAACGTTTTCCCATTTTGTCTTCTAACATTTGCAAGTTTCCACTAACCCCTCAGCTATTAAATATATCTCAGGCACCTCTTAAGATTCAAAAAGCTAGAATCTAACAAAATATTCCGTGCAACTTTAATAATGTGGCTTTGAACTTTTTTACATTTTGTAACCCAACCTTTGAACGTTTTCCCACTTTGTCACCCAAGCTTTGAACATATTCCGCCGGCGAACGTCAAAGGCAGTGATTTGGGACATTTTTAATAGCTGAAGGGGTCAAGTGAAAACTCACAAATGTTAAGGGGGCAAAGTGGAATTTTCCCATTTATATATGACCAATAGTTAATTATCTTAATTATAGCCATCACATAATGCTTATAATTATTCTCTGCCAGAAGGTATATTTGTCCTTTGTTCTTGTGTCTTGTGCTATAGTGAGTGACCACCTGTGAATCCTATTACTATTAGATTACAGGTACTAATTGTCATTATCTATACAAATCCAGGGGCCTAATATTCGATTAGTAAGCAATATTGCCCACTTGTCGTTAATTAAGCAGCTATTATTGTAAGTTAAAAAAGCTATAATAATTTTTTTTGTACTGCATGCAGTCTCATCCAGCTCTTTCTTTAGAGGAAAGATCGAGGTTGTGTAGATGCCTAAACTACGAGAAGCTAAGCCTCGAGGCCTGCAAAGACCTGGCAAAGAACCCTAGAATACCTCCAAGAATCGCGATTCAAGCACTATCTTCTCAGCATTCAAACATACAAATCATCGACGATGATGAAGATATCAACAATAATAACTGTCAAGTGGTTTTGTATGATCATCATAAGTTGAACACAGAAGAGCATATGAAAGTAAACCTGGAGAGAATGCAGTCGAGAGTAGTTGAATTGGAGAAAGTGTGCAGAGAAATGAAGGGCCAAATGCGAAAAATGGTTAAGATTGCTCCACAACACACTAGATTATGCTGAGTAACCAATTGTTCATTACACATGCATACTTGTTCTCAATTAAACATTTTTTCCATGTCTGTCCATATATGAATGCGTGTATCGAAAAAATTATTGTACTAACTGTAAGAAACTGGGCCTCTTGATACGCATACCAATACACAAACACAGACACACGAGATTTCAATGATGATTAGCAAGACGGTACCTACCATAACAAAAGAAAATTAAATGATTATCATAAATTCACCCTTTGTCGTCCAATCTTTAATAATTATATGGAATTTTTGAAGTAGTTGTGAATATTTGACAGAATTTCTCAACATTTACCTTCTCCTCTTAGATGAAGATTGTGATTTAATTTTAGACCAAATAAGAATAGGCGCAAAGATGGATATTTCAAGGAAATGAAAAAGGCTTTCTTTATATACTCAGAAGACCAATCTTACGCACCAATTTCGTGTGATTCGTGAATCATTTCTCCACCTAGTGGCTCTTGGCTCTTCTACTTTGTTCCCCTATTCTATTCAGACAAAAAAAAAATGATACATGGAACTACACCAAGACTACAAGACTTTCCCTTCCAATTTCTATATAGATTATGTAGAATTAACTTCCTACCTCAAACAGCGAAGTGGTTGGCTAAAAATCTGAGTAATATGCAACACGAAATTCTTGTCCTTTTATTTCAGCTGCTTCTATCCTGAATTGGTTGCGACATGCATCTGTTCTCTGAATCGTGGGAAGTTAGAATTTTTCTCAAAGAACGGTATTGTAGCCGTACATTTTCTCCACTCTCAATAATCTTAAGCAAATACCTGTAAATAATGGTGTAGTAAACAGTTATCAACCCAAGAAACGGAATTCATTTTACGAAATGGAGACATCGGAGGCTACTAGATAATTCATGCAAACTAACCAGCCATTCAGACATTGTGATGTGATCACTGCTTCCTTTCCAACAAATTTATCAGGCGTCCGCCTATTTCCCTGCATGGTTTGTTTCATTCAACCACATGTTGGATATCAAGCAAAATCATGGTTAGCAGACGGGCACTAAATTACCTTGATAACAACCTTCTCGTTTATTGAGAAAGGATATTGCACACCTCTATGTGACCCATTTTCTAAAGTAATGTCCCCATTTTCCTGAAAAGTTGCAGAAAAAGAAAAAAAAGATAATATATTAGCATGTACTGACATCTTAAGTGCATAACGACAATTTAATGCCAAGATTCATAAAACAAACTACTAAAGTTTTTTTAATGGTAGTTAACCTATAAAAAAATACTAACAAAGAACAAATCTGAATACAAAATAGCAGATTAGTGTAACATCTCATTCAGGCACACACAACACGCACATAGATAAAACAGTGCATCACATGCTTCAACTAGAGGATTATATAATCGTTAAAATTTTTTGGTAGATTCCTCCATATTTGAGTACTAGTCTTCAGCATATGTACATTAAGTTGTTACAAGTAGGCACACAATTAATATTACCTTGTTACTTCCTTCTTTTCTGCGTTTTCGGACTGCTGCATTATGAAATAATCTAAGATCATCCTCTTGCTTTACTGCTAACGCTGCAGCTCTCAAGGCTGTAAGTATGTCAGCAAGAGATCAACATCATAAGTTAGAAAGGTTAAAGATTGAGAAGGTTCTCAGCCAGACTTCATGGGGGGGTGGAGATCATGTATATGGATGAACAGTACCGTGATTAGGTATCAAAGACCCAACCTCAATTTCTGCGTTGCAGAGTGTGCACTTGGCCTGTTATGGGAGAAAGGCCAAAATTATATCTCTTCCTTCTTCCAATTTAGACAGATTAAACGAGTAACTAAAGACAATAGGCCATAAGCGTGATTAAAAAAATTCAGAGATATCTACCAATAAAATAAATTTATTTAATTAGCATGTCATGCCTCACACTTCAATGTCTAGATAGGCCCATCAACAGCACCTTAAGTGAAATAACATGTTTTGAGAAAGGAAAATTACTTGAGCTGTTGGATGGTATTAGACAGCCAATTTTTTAAGTGTCAGTGCCAAAGACAGGACAAAAGTTTCAGGTCGAAGGATATAACTTGAATTTAAACAAAAAACGTATGAATGATATTTTGAGCTAGTGTGGGCGCGCCTTGAATGATTATACTTGCTTTCTAGAGAAACCAAAGTTTTGACATCAAAAGAACTAGAATTTATGCATCGCATGCTTTTGCTTGCGTTAGTTGGTAACAGAGTCACAGATGATCCACAACATGGCAGCAAATTCAAAATAATTATTTGGAGAGGTTAAAAGTTAAAAGTCGAGGGACCCGAACAGCCATACAACTAGATGAATCCATGATAGAAGGATTTTGGTGTTCTAAATCATATTTTTTAGGGTGTTTCAAATTGACATACAATACGAGTCTCTAAGTTCAATGATTTTGGTGGCCTCCATGAGTTTGGCTTATGGTTCTATACATAAAATTGGATGTTTGGTTACCTTATGCCCCACGACAGAAAAAGAAAGCACTTGTTGACTCATTGTTTCAAGAAAGGAAACCAGCACTGTGTTTAATCTCAGTGCCATTCTATTTATGTGTAAGGTGTATTCTTGGGAAGCCACCTAGCTGCCTACTGCTGATTAGATATATGTCTGTCCAATAAAAAGGCTTCATGGATAAATGTCAGTTCAACAGGCTTCACATAGCAACCCATTTATGATTGTTGACTTAAGGCTTAAGGTTTCCATGTAAAACACCACAGAGAGAGAGAGAGAGAGAGAGAGAGAGAGAGAGAGAGGCAAACAAACAAAGACCAGCAATTCTATAGACTTACAGTTTCAATGACCCTACTCAGCATGAGACCACCAAATGAATGCCCACAAGAAACAAACACAGCATCCTCAAGGAATGTGCCACTGGAGAATTAAAATTACAAACAAATACTTCAGAATTGCAAAATGCAATGACGAAAATAAGTCATGTTTATAATCAACTACAACAAAAGTATCCAAAGGAATTACAGTTCCATATTATTAATTAAAAAATGAATATGTTCAAAAAATAAAAGAGGCCAACCGTTTCAGGGAACATATACAAACACATATGAGTAAAGGAAGTTCAATGGATACCATGTTTGAAAGATACTTTAACAATTAGCAAGGTCTCTTTGAACATCAAGTATGGCCCTATTTAGTAACCAAGTTACTCTATTTTGGTTTCTCAAATGAAAATAGGGATTATTTTATGGTTCCAACTTGATAAAGACACAATAGGCACTAGAAAGTTTGACCTATATATGTTTTCCCCTTCCTTTTCTCCACTAGAAGGTACGGTACTTTAATAAATTTCCAACTACCCAACCGATATTAAGATACACTATAAGCAGCCATCTCCACTGGAAATGACATAAGAAATTGTCGGCACTTGCATTTAAGATAGGCTTGATTTGACGGGTCATGTTAAATGGTCGGTGCTTTTCAAATCCAGCTTTTTCCTTTCTATGATAAAAATAAACAAAATACCAAAGTATCTTACCAAGTGAAGTTTAAGAATTGTAAAATCTTCTTGAACAATTAATTTTAAGGAAAACTTAACCGTGTTAATCTTAAAGAGTTCTGGATATTATGTTCAGTCTGCACATCTTATCCTCACATTTAATTTAAAGCAAAATACAACTTTCAAAATTCATCAACAATATTATGAATGTGATTATCTTTTCAAATAGCTCACCAATTTCAGCTCATATTTATACCTCCAAAAAATTCCAAACAGCAGTATCACAACCTAGTAAAAGTGACAATTTATTCTTTTGGGGATCAAAGTCACTGTTCAAAAATATCTGAACATTCAACAAAAATCATTTCAAGCAAACAAACAAAATGCAAACACTTTTATGAACTATCTCAACCATGATAATACAACTAAATAATCCTAAAACCTCTGTCTGATTGATGTCCAGTATGATATTCGCAATTCAGCATTGTTGAAGTAAGTTTCATCATGTCCTAAACAATTAGTAATCTAACTAAGACGAACTTGTAAGAAATTTTTTTGAGATGCCTCTTTTCCTTTACATATGTAACAGTAACACAGATTATGTGCTACAAGATATATCAAAATGATTTGATCTCCCAATAGTACTCTAGTTATATGTGAATTATACCCTTAATTCTTCTAATCTGATCCTCTTCACATCAACATAGTTTTAGATTTACGAAAAGGTAGAAATCAATTAGCAGCAGTTACTAATGAAATTGAGAAAAAGTTATATACATTATACATGTCAAGGATAAAATCAATCAACCACTGTGTAATGCAACAAAAGTAAAAGAAACAGTTCTGAGACAAAAATCAGCCTAGCTTACGATAAGGGATCTGACAGAACACTCCTCAGTGACGGTTCCTTATTCAAATTGTCTGCAGGCACCTGTAGACGCAGATTCAAAAATTATACTCATCTCCAGTTATCAAAACAGCCAGAGGAAGCAAACCATTGGCATGTGATACGTGAAAAGAAAAGACATCCAGCCCAAATTTACCCACTGAATATGACAGAGGTATAGCCAATATTGCTTGTATAAATGAAACATGAAAACAGAAGGAAGATATTACTTGTATTTATGAGCCATGAGATACAATACGACAAAGTGAAAGGATGTTATGAGCATGAGTCATATGACCTTAAAATTGGAATAAAGAGACAAAAACATCCTATTGTATGACCGCCTCATCTGAAAGTTTAAGCTATTAGAAAGTAGAGTCAATAAATTATTTTAATTTCTAAGACACACCCAGATGTAGGCAATACTATGTGTCCCTAAGCCAACCAAATGAGACTATTTTCCATATATAGATAGTGGGGAGATTCAAATAAGAATGCCTTCTCTGGCTGGCTCTTAACAATATTGAATGAACACCTAACTCAAGCTTTTAGAAAGGAAAATATAAATCAACTTCGGATTCTTATTTTAATCAGAAAAAACTGAGAATTTGATGACGCTAGAATTCCATCCCATATTAGAACTTCTACACAAACATCTGATTTATTGGAAGGGACCATATTACGGTTAAGTTAAAAAGCCCAGGAAACAAATTGTTATCTATTAAAACTACCTCTTGGAATCCTAAGAGAAATGCTTACATAAGAATTATCAGCATGGTTACACAGTCCATCTTCCTCAGCAGAAAGGTCATCCATAAACTGGCTTACAGATATTGGCACATAGCTCTGAGGAATTACATGCCCAGCTAGTGCAATCGGAGAACAATCCAGTATTGCATTTCCTTGTGGCATGAGCCTAAATGCCAGTGATGTCCTAGATGGAGATAGTCAGCCTCTCAATCAAGTAACTCTTTACAGCAGTAGAAAATCCCCAGCGAAAAATTAATTTTTTTTTATGAAGAAGTACATACCTTCCACCACTTGTATTTATCAGAAGATTATCAGGTGAGGACTGATACGAAGCAGCAGATCGAAGACCTGCAGTGGCATAGCTGAGAGACTTTCCGGTGAGCAGTAAAAGTTCACCAGGTGCTAAGCTGCTATCTGCTTGGTACCAATGTCCATTTGGGTCGCAAACCTATGATAGAAAAGTTGAAAACTGATTGAAACCACTTAAAAGAAAATCTTCATAAGGAAAAGGATTAAAAGAATATTCATAACAAACAAATACAGTCACGATATAAAGAATAAAACCTGAAGACCAGGGGTATCTGAGGAAATCAGCATTAACAAGCCCTTATCCACTTCACAACTCGATGCAAGTTTCCCTCCCCCAATGACAGGTTTTCCTTGTGTGGATATTTGGGAGAATGTGGCAACAAGAACCGATGAAGAAGCCTCATTAGCAGGCAATGGGCTATCATCTAGCAAGTGGGTGAAAACACTGCAGAAATGAAATGTTTCAAGAAGTCACTGCAAACACAGATGCTCTAACAGTTGACAGTGATAAAGAATATAAAAAAGAAAAACTTCTGGTTCACGATTCGTACTCGTTTCGCAGGCGAAGATGCCTTGCAATCGCGCATAAAGCAGCACGAGCAACCCTTCCCATGCATCTAAAAGTCTCAGCCATACATGGAGGAGATGAATCCACATCTTCCAAGGGCCTAAACAAAAAAAAATAGTATTGGAGTGTAAGTAATGCAAGTAGAAAGAAATTTCAAGCATGCAAACATCATAAAGAGGAAGAGCATAATTGAGAAACTTAAAAACAAACAACTTAGTTGAAATGGAAAGGTAGTGGCTTGAAAACCTTGATATGGAAAATTTAAAAACATTAACTACTTAGTATCGACAAAAGGTAAATTGTAGGCTCCATCACCGTCACAGCTATCACCTCATGATTGTTAAGAGAACAAAGAGCACCAAAGCGCAAAGGCGTCCTATGGCTATAGCGCCTATCACGACGAGAAGCGTGCTCTTTATCGAAGTAAAGTGCATGACTATTATACTTTTAGTTTATTAGGAATGTTAATATATCTCAACAATTAAAAAGAATTTAAAGCAAAAGGCAATTATCTTTTTCAAGTTCCCAAGCATTTCAGTACTTCACAGCATTCAGAATTCAAAACCTAGCAAAACTTTTATACCATGCCTCAAGGCACTCATTTTGTTGTAGGCATGTAGCATATCTACAGTATCATGAAATACATGAGGGCTTACATTAACAGTTCAAACAATAACTCAAATGACAAATACAACAATAGCTCACATGACAAATACAATATCCATGATAATAATAAGAAACCTGTTGCAGAATCACAATGAAAAGCTACCTACACAAATGAGTCTCATAAAATATCAAAACATATGTGCAACTAAATAAATCATCAAAGAAAAAGAAAAGACAATAATTTCTTAAGATAGAGAGAAACAAGGCAAAATCACGGTGGGTTTGAATCTTGCCAGAACCGGGTTCGAAACACGCAAGGAGATGTCATGGAAGAGAATGACTATGAAGAAGACCCTAGAGATCATGGTTAACCGTTTGACCTCAACCTTAGGCTCCAAAGACCATGGCCGCGCAAAGTCTTAAGATTTGGCCAGATTTTAGTGGAGCGAGCAAAGGCATGCACCTCACTACAGCATCGTGGCACAGAAGGTGCCTGCTTGATGTGTCTTGTTGAAACAAGGGTCACAGAGATCTGCAGGATGCAAGGGGTATGTCACATCACACAGCCGCAGAATGGAGTGACTTTTTGCACTATTGATAACAATTGACCATCTTATCCTTAAACTCAATGTCAGTCTCTTTCTTTCTTAAGTATAAAAGTAACTAGAATTAAAAAAATAAAAAATACAGGATTAACTGCCTCTACTTTACATTTGACTGATCATAATTTTACTAGCCCATCAAGCTTGGACAGTAACTATTTTGTTTAAGCCACGATTAACACTAGAGCATTGGTTGTTCACAGACATATTATAGGGGATGAATCAATCTGTTGTATATTCCATTAGTTACTCTAGTAGGGTGCTTGTACAATGTAGCAGACAAATTAATACTAAAATGCAACTAAATAACTTGAGCATAATATGTTACAGGCCAAAAACTCAATAAAACAACAAGTATGTATCTACTCATGCAGGGTTCTCTACAGTATCTACTCTACCAACCCTTTCTCCGCCCATCTCTGCAGTTTGAAACTATGTTGCACGTTCCAATGATACAAAACAGGTTATTTCTGGCTCATAAAGGAATAATCATTATTTGATCCATATCCCAACATAAGAAGCACAACAAGAGCGATACTTGAAATGCTGATCCCAGCTTACTTACTATTCCAACAATAGTTACATGATCCCGACAAGCAACCTATAAACTCGAAACTAAAAGAACATATTCATCACCCCAGTGGGAGGTTTGTACGACGTGCTGTTAGCTTAGTGCTAAAGCACACCCTTGATAATTGCGTCGAATCTCAAAAGAACAAACACTTGTAGCAACGTTTGGCAATCGATGACAATCAAAGATGAAGTCAATCCCAACTATTTCCACAACACACAAAACCGACAACTAATCATGACATTGGAACAACACGTGACAGGCACCGCAAAGTTCTTTATGGAGAGGAGACATTGCTGACAGTGACTCTTAAGGACAGCTGGGGGGCGAGCATAGTTGTTTGAGGCGCAAGGCGAGGCGAGGCGACAAGGGCGAGCCTTGCCTCAAGGCGAGGCGATGCAAAAAGCGAGGGCTTTTTGGGGATAAGGCGCTTGTATATAAAATTTTCAGTATATATCAAATTATCAACAATAATTATAAAATTCAAGACTTATAAAGACAATATATAAACATATTCAATATTTATCATGCAACAATATAAAAAATGGGTGATGTATAATGTATTGTAAGTATATATGTAATAAATATATATATAAATAGGATGAGTTATTTAATAACTTACTTCTCTATGTAACAAAAATATGTAATATATTAAATTATGAATTAAACTTTCATTCATATATGAAAGAGAGACCGAGAAGTTTACTGGCAATAAGTAAAATGGGCTAACAATGTCTATTAATGACTGGGCCATAATAATTCAATTCAGCCCAGTATTCTTTTGTGAATAAACCGGATAAACCCTTGGCCCAATAACTCCTCCATCCGCTCCAGGTCAACTATATCATCTCCTTTTCCCGTAAAATCCCCAATTCCATTTCTCCATCTCCAAAAATCTCACATTTACTACTTCTTCTCCTTCATTCTTCAAATTCGCTGAAAAACCTTCGGCAATTATCTCACTGGATATGACACGGCGGCGTTCAGGACGGCGCGGCGCAGCAGGAAAGTGTCCTGATTTTAATTTTTTTTTTTTTAAATTGAACTTCCCCAAAAGGCGCCGCCTTGCACCGCCTTAAGGCGTTGCAAAGGCGCTCAAGGCGACGCCTTGATGGCGCCTTTTGGGGACGGCCGTTGCGAGGCGAGGCGAGGCGATGAGGGCTCGCCTCGCCTCGCCTCGCGCAAAGGCGCGCGCCTTGTGCGCTTTTAACAACTATGGGGGCGAGCAGATGACATTCACAATTGTTGGGGTGGCTGATGGTGGTTAGGCGTGAGACAACCTGTTTTGATGTTCTTATGATACCAGTGCATGATCAGGGAAGATAAATAATGGCAGGCGGTGGAACAAAGGGATATGACGTCATGGGATGAATCATTGTGTTGTATTTTCCATTAGACCATGGTGGGAGGACATGCACAATTAGATAGACAACCTCAATTACTAAAAATACCCTCAACCCTGATATGTATTTCACGAAACACAGTTACTTCATTTCTGCAAGCTAATAGATTAATCATGCCGTATTACTTGTTCTCATACGGACTTCAGCAGGACAGATTCATGCCGGCCCACCCTGGTGCCTCTAACCTATTGTAATTTTAGGTGTTCTGATTAAAGTCCTTCCCTTTTCGAGGACGACTTTTTATCCACTTCATAATTTCGGAATAACTTTTAATATTCTATAGGCATACAATCCTAAAGACATCATTTTATGAGCAACTACCCTTCCAACTCTACAAATTTTCCTTCGCAGGAAAATAAATTAAACAGCTATATAAAATACGCATGTTATCCAGTGGAGGTAATTGCTAGCAAAATAAGTAGGTAAACGCTCAAGAAAAAAACTAAAACGTGGAAAAAGTCAGCTACCTTCCAGCACGGTAAAGATAAACCCCTCGACCGCCCTTGCGCGTGCGAAAGTAAAGGCGTGCTGAGTCGAGGGCGCAGCGCAGCAAAGTGGCGTCTTCTGGACCGAGTTCGATGACGGCGGCGTTGTGGCGGCCGAGGGAGGCGGACAAGGCTTCGACGGCCCTTAGGTAGGGACCAAGTGGAGCGCCGTCGTAGGGCAAAATGTCAGAAAGTCGAATTCTACAAGGAGAGAGAGGAGAATGCGAAGGCGGAGGATTGTGATTGTGATGGTGGGGGGATTTAACACTATTACTACCCATAACTGAAGAAGTAGGAGAAATTCCTTAATTCTGATGCTGATGCAGATGCATCATCGTCGCCACCATTGATCATTATTTTTCTTCCTACTGATTTGCATAATAGTAGTCAATAAATAAGATGGAAGAAATTGGGGTTTTACAGGAATTTGGCGTCGGAGTTGTTAGAATTTGGGCTAAAATGCGTGTTCCAACTTCCACTCAACACAGCACTATTTGCACATTACACCCCAAAATTCTAGAAAAGACACATCCCTCCGATAAATTGAATTTCTTTTGGCAGAATACACCTCATAGATTTATCATCAAAGTGGTTCGAAGATCTCAAGTTACAGTACTAATAAAGTAACAACATTTTGGTCCCACCAAGTGTGTTGGCAAACGTGTTTGATCTAAATCGTCTTGTCTCGAGTATTTTGACGGTCGAAGAGTGGAAAGTTAAAAATGTGCAGATGTGTCAATATGTTTGAAATAGAACACCCAACAACTTATATAGTAAAGTAGTGCAACTAAGTAAACCCTGACAAAGTCAAGTGAGTGGTCTGTAGTAACCAAATTTTGACTTTTTGTGAGTCTCTATGTATGGCCGCATGGCTTAATTAATTTTACAATGTCGATGGGTGGAATGCAATTGAAATATGCATTGATCCCATAAATATCAACCGTGCAAGCGAGAGAGAGTGGTTATTTGATGTAACGAAGAGTAGCAATGAAAAGTGAGTACAGGTATTTAAGTAATATGATTCATTAAATTGTAATTGGATTACATGTTTGGCGTAAATGACTTAGCTAAATCGTAAAATAAAGTCTAATCTACTTGCCTTATAAACTCGTATATATATCGACTAAATCATCATAAGAATAAGTTGAATCCAATGTCCAATAGTGTCGATATAATTAGCAGTGAGTCGTTGATGACATTTACGTGTTGAATGACTCTAAGATAGTGCAACTATTGTTGGTTGATTGCAGGGTATCCTTTTGTCATGTCGCATGTAGATGTGGTATCTATAGAAACTCAGTAGTAGTCTTGTCGTTTGAACTCAAAACTCAAATAAGCTTGGATAAGGCGTCTCAATTGTAATGCAGCCATCACAATTCACACATATCCAAATTCATAAGTCGAAAAGTGATGGCCGAATTCAAGATGATTGAGCACAGTTGTAGTGGCTTGCAAAATCTAGAGGAACTCCAATGTCATATCATATTTGAGACATTTTTCTATAGAAGACACGTACCCAATTATGCTCTCCAATCCAGAACCGTGAAATATTTCCTTAACAATCCTAATTAACGAAATCAGGGGTAGAGCATAAGGAACGAACCCCGGATGTTGAAGTTCGGAGGCTCCTCTGCTAAGACTAGGGGCCAAAACTTTGGAGATCGTAGACATTGTTGCGGTAGACGGGTGGGGATGGGCAACAATCGACTAGAAGAGACTCTACTCCTCGGGACCTCAACTGCTTGTCGTCGGGGCCGTAAGTTTGTGTTGTCTATTGACTTTCAGTTCTGATTTTTGTGTAAATCAAAACTAAGGACTCCAGTTAAGCCGCTTCAAACTATTGATTTCTTGTATGGAAACAAACTTTTATATGCTTTAATTTATTTAAACAAATTTTTAATATGCATCTTGTAAATGTTCACAATTTCCTTTTCTTGCTTGCTCCATTATTCCCAAAATAATGAAACATGAAAATATTTTTCTCAATCAAATCAATAATATGTATCTATTACATAGAAGTATGATCTAATGAAATTTCTCGATATTTATATACTTTTCCTAAAAAAAAATATATACTGTTGACTGTTGTTATTCTATAGAGTATATATAATTATATATATTGACAAATGATTGTGGAATCAATGGGCCAGGCCCAACCCAACTACCATTTGGGCATATTTAATTATTTTACTTCACTACTTTTAAATTAAAGAAATTGACCGAGGAATAGACGACGAACGAAATATCATCTCAATCTGAATTTCTTATCTTCATTTCAATTCAACTAATAATAGTTAGGCACCTCATCTCATACCCGAAGAAAAAGCTTAAATAATTCCCCCACCAAACACCGCCGTCACCCGTCCGAGATGTCGGCCGCAATTACCGGTGTTGGGGTTCCATGTCCGTCAAAATCAAGTAAAACTTCCGTTGGCCACCGCCATAAACGGTGCGCTTCAATCATCAGAATGACTGTAACTGAGGAGAAGAAGAAAACTTACACTCTTAAGAAATCTGAAGAGGCTTTTAACGCCGCCAAGGTATGTGGGTGTATATGTTTCGGTTTCAAATTCTCTATAATTATGGATGAGAGTTTACCTGATTGGACTTGATCAAACTTTGAATTTCACAGCTTCATTTAAAATTATTTGAATCTTGAATGTATTTAGTTGAGGTAGAGAGATTTTTAGAATGTGGATTGTAAGAGCTGATGGACTAATAGCTTCCACAGAAGTAAAATATTTACTCTTGCATCCACGACGCAATGTTGAACTTCATTTCTTTGTTCATTTGCAATTTACTTATCATTTTACTCACTGGAATCCATAAACCAAACATAGCCTAAGTTTATTTAATGGCATAAAGTCAAATTAGCTATTTGGCAATTGAGAAAATTTTACTAGAGCATAGTTAAAATGTGGAGATTTTTGTGGAGACAGACTAAGTTGTGATTCTGAGGCGCGATTAGTGCATTACTTTCTCTCATGACTAAGCTGATAGGATTGGAAGGAAAATCATCACCAATGTACGACAAACTTAATTATCTGAATTATGTGTTGCATGTTTTGTTCGAGGAAAGAAGGAAAAATGCCAGAACTTTCGTTGGTTGGAGTTATATCCGACTCCATTGATTCTGTTAATATTTGAAGAAGAATTGTTATTTCAATCAATGACTATGAAAACTGACAAATAGTGATTATTCTGTTTAATAGGCAGGGGGAAAGAAGGACTCCCAACATAACTTCAAAGTCTTCAATGTTTTCTATTTCATTTCATAATTGAAAGTGATTATAAAAGCTATAAAGAAAAAATGAAATATAGATTAAATCTCAGCCACCCGATTTGATCCAATGTACCAATTGCTATAAGATTCTTTCACTCAAATTATATTTTTGAACTGCTTGGAGTAAAGCTAATTTGACTTGGCACTATGTGTTACAAAACTCCCACTAATGTATACAAACTATCTTCAGCATATAGAGGTTAGTGCCAACTGTAGAAA
Source organism: Penstemon newberryi var. newberryi (assembly GCA_030819805.1). Lineage (NCBI taxonomy): Eukaryota > Viridiplantae > Streptophyta > Magnoliopsida > Lamiales > Plantaginaceae > Penstemon > Penstemon newberryi. The sequence goes on along the minus strand of JAUALY010000001.1, from coordinate 73,282,385 downwards.
GCATGATAAAAAAGAGTTATTTATTGTCACTCATATATGTCATGTTAAATTATAAAAGAGTTTGTAAATTTAATCATTTCAGGATTCTTTGAATGTTGACAGGAACTGATGCCAGGAGGTGTAAATTCGCCAGTACGTGCTTTTAAATCAGTTGGTGGTCAACCAATTGTGGTTGATTCTGTCAAAGGCTCTCACATGTGGGATATTGATGGTAATGAGTACATCGACTATGTTGGATCATGGGGGCCAGCCATAATTGGTCATGCTGATGATGAGGTCCATTTCTTGTTCAAGTTATTTTGCGTATTATACGTGGCCTGGATGCATGGCAATTTCAGAACCTGTTGAAGACATCTTTTTATTCTTTTATTTTTTTATGGGCTTCTCTCAATGGATAAAAAGCATACTCAGACATATTAAAGACTTTCCCAAATGCGTTTTTCATTTTTTGAACTTGGTCATGTATGTGAGAAATATTCCTTTCCTGCAATGCATTGAATCTATTTTGCATATAAAATTAAATAACTGGGTTATAGGACATGTTGATTTCTAATCCTGTTGTGTCCAAGGGGCAAATTTGCATTTTTAATCCCACAGGATTCGACCCTCAACACCTTTGATCTCGAGTTTCGTAAAATTGCACTTTTAATGGCAACCTTTTTAGAATATATTTTGCAGTTCAGGTCCGCTCGTTTCCTTTTCAATCAATTTTCTACACGTTTCATCCCTTGGAAATAGTCCCGTTTTGCACTTTTGGTCTCGTAGGAGTGTCTTCGATTTGCACTTTTGGTCCCAAATTGGTTAGAAATGGGGTGATAGGACCAAAAGTGCAAAACATTTTAAAAATAGGATCAAAAGTGCAAATTTGTAAAATGCGAGAAATAAAGTGTTGTGGGTCCAATCCCGTGGGACTAAAAAATGCAGTACCTGGCCAAGAGGTCTATCATTTGAGATATTTCTATCATTCTCTTTAAGTTCTGGTTTGTGTTTAACATATGTGGTTCTTAACTGAAGGCACTATTCAGATTTATCTAGAATGTCTCATACGCGCACATATACACTCTCAAATAGAGCAAATTGACAACCTGCAGGTACTTGCTGCGTTGGCTGAAACAATGAAAAAAGGAACCAGCTTTGGTGCTCCATGTCTCCTGGAAAACGTCCTCGCAGAAATGGTAATATCTGCTGTCCCAAGTATAGAAATGGTTCGATTTGTGAACTCCGGCACAGAAGCATGCATGGGTGTACTGCGATTGGCTCGTGCATTTACTGGCCGTGAAAAGATCATTAAGTTTGAAGGTTGTTACCATGGTCATGCTGATCCATTCCTTGTCAAAGCAGGAAGTGGGGTTGCCACGCTAGGGCTCCCCGATTCCCCTGGTGTTCCCAAGGCAGCTACTTCCACGACACTGACATCTCCTTATAATGATATTTCCACAGTCGAAAGCCTTTTTGAAGCAAACAAAGGAGAAATCGCTGCTGTTATCCTTGAACCCATTGTAGGAAACGCTGGGTTCATTACACCAAATCCCGATTTTCTCAATGCCCTTCGTAAAATCACCAAAGATAACGGTGCCCTCCTTATTTTTGATGAAGTTATGACTGGTTTTCGAATATCATACGGTGGTGCTCAGGAGTATTTTGGAATAACTCCGGATTTGACCACACTTGGAAAGATTATTGGCGGTGGTCTGCCAGTTGGTGCTTACGGAGGAAGGAAGGAGATAATGGAGATGGTTGCTCCAGCTGGGCCAATGTATCAGGCAGGGACTCTGAGTGGGAACCCGTTAGCAATGACAGCTGGGATCCATACACTTAAGCGGCTAAAACAACCAGGGAATTACGAGTACTTGGATAAGATCACGGGTGAACTCATTCAGGGTCTTGTTGATGGTGGAAAAAAGGCGGGTCATGCAATCTGTGGTGGGTATATAAATGGTATGTTTGGCTTCTTTTTCACGGAGGGTCCGGTTTATAATTTTGATGATGCAAAGAAGAGTGATACTGCTAAGTTCGCTAGGTTTTATAGAGGAATGCTGGAGGAAGGTGTTTACTTGGCACCATCTCAATTTGAGGCTGGTTTTACTAGCTTAGCACATACTCCAGAGGACATTCAAAAGACTATAGCTGCAGCAAACAAGGTTTTCCAGACGCTTTAAGGGCTTAATTGTCTTTTTTTGTAGCCTCCTACGCGTGTATTCGAGATTTTTGTTTAGTTGAGAGGTAATAATTATCAGTTTCAACAATTCTGATTGTAAATCATTTGTAAGATATTTGTTAATTATTTGATGTAGTTGGTTTTAATTGTCACTACTCCAGTTCCAAGGTGCCAGCAGCATTGTTATATAACCTTTGCCAATTTTAAGGGAGCACATCATCTCTAATTATTGGAGTTGCAACACTCAAGAATTATACCAAGAAACTATAGTATTTTGTGTTTTGAGTTTAGAAATTAACGAGGAAATCGAGAAAATAATAGTTTGAATTGATGATCTAATATTACATGCAGTGTACATGAGCTGTTTTTTAAGGGGGGAAATGATTCCTATCCTTTGCAAACTATAAAAATATTTGTGCGTACGAAGAGAATTGCACGAGATATAAGAAGCTAAGTTTGTGACATTGAGCCTTCTAAAGTTCAAGTTAATTCAAATTTGATGTATTTATTTCTGTTGTGAAATTTGTATTGAATAGTGAATACATTATAGAACAAGATACACAGTATTTCCAGTATTTTTACAAAAACAAAATAATCTGTTCCTTATATATTTACAGAGTATACAATTATCAATATAGCAACTGCAAAACTCAAATCAGCGCATGTCTTTACTAACATCTGAATGCCAGTATCAGCTTTGCTTGCTAGTACATCAAAGACATCTTATCACGCCCTATAAAACCTTCATATGAATTACTTGAATAAGAATATATACAATCACAAATGCGTAAAACGTGAGCGATTAAGAAGAAAATGAGGAAATGGCATACCAAAATATATGGCTTTTTCTGAAAAGTTCTACTTGTATATCCACTCATTTGCACGGCCACCAGTCTCATCCATATCTATAAATATGCTTACTGCCTGTATCAAATATACAAATACATCAATAGTGAGAAACAACAGAGTGAAATGTTCTTCAATTTAGCAACAATAGAAAAGATGCAGACACTTATGACTTCCACTATGATCTTCCAGTTTGTATAGTTTATGAGATGATAAAACTGAATTTTTACCTTTCCTATCCGAGGTCGTTCTTTCAAAGTTTGTAGGCTGTTTCGGATATGTGAGACAGCTCCCCAGCATTTTAAAGTATTTGCCACATCATCAAGCCTCAAAATGTACTCTTCTTCAGTCAGTGGAAATGATCTCTGAAACATTGATGACATGAAGAAACTCAGAAAAGCAGACTCATTATAGCATGCATGCTTTTACCAGTTGGTTTTTATGTACTCTAAGCTTTCAGATGCACAATCTGAATTTCTTCCAATTTGTGGGAATTTGGCCTTGCAAATACGCAAGGATATTAGTTGTCATCTAGAAATGAACACTTTTTATTGAAGTTATATAAGATCACTATTTCTATCTAAGTATAAATGCTCATATATTGACCTTGACTGAAATCTGAAAGCTTGGAGTCCTTCCTACAAACATTTGAGTTGGTAAAGCCATGCAGTCTATTATTTGTTAATATCACAACTTTTGCCTAGGGTGATAAAGTGAATGATATATCATTATTTAAGAGAATCCATTATTTAGATGGCTTGTCTAATAGAGATGATATATATTAAAAGACCACAACAACCTTCTGAAGTTTTAACATGTTTAACTGAAAGAACTTTCCTTTTATGTTTCTCCCTTTTGCTTTGTTTCCTTTTTTCTTCTGTTTGATCAAGATAATGACAGTGTCTAATTTCTTTTTGCAATGTATAGAAATGATTTTCTTGTATATTCCAAATATTCCTGGCTTAGTCAGCCAACTCCAAGTCTTAACATTAATTGCAGCATATGTAATATTTAAAAAAAGCAATCGAGGAAACAGCTCACCTGCTCCACGTACTTCCACATAACATTCAAAGCCAGGAGATTTCTGCCCATGAACTCCTGAAATACCAAAAATGTATACTTGCATTCAGTAAGAGTTTAATACTAAATGTTTGTATAACATAAATCAAAATTATTTAATTCCTTGTAAAACACACTGCACAAATTCTGAACTTCAAAGTTAAGATAACTTGTTATGAAGAAGGAAGCATTGCCATTGCGAATTAGGAGGATTACAAATTAGTAGGACTTGACTTGCCACTTAATCTTTTCAAAGCATGATTGTCTACATCTATGAAGGCTATAACACTAAAATCTACTTCACAATGGTTTGTAAAGTTAGGCCCCAAGTTTAGAGTGATAACATATCTCGAATCTTATGCATGCCACCAGGCTTCACATATCAAACTCGATACCTCTTTCTTTCTAAAAGAACAGCTAATACTTTTATGATTAATCTATTCGCCTAAAAGCGGTGACAGCTAAAGACTATTAGCATTTCTGTCGTTCCTGACATCCCTACATCAACTTCTTCCTGCTACTCTGTTTTATAAAAGATCAGTTTCAAAACTGTGCAAAAATGTTCCAAATCACTTATCCATATCTGTCTCCCCCAGAATCTTCTTGCGATTTTCTTTCGATTTAGCAAGTTTTTCTACTTTTGAATTTACTAATGAACATCTGAAATCACAATCACTTGTCACCCTTTATCCTAATGTTTCTATTAGACTGCTCTGGGTGAGTGAGTCAACAAGGAATGCTATGAGTGTGCTAGAGGAGTAGCTCAAATTGCAAAGATCAATAAGGAATGCCTTCTTTCGTAGAAAGTAGATTTATGATAATAGCCTATTCTCAAGTAAAACTCAATGGGTTGTACTGAAATATCATCTCTAAATTGACACCATCATATTAAACATCAGAATCACATAATCATATTCACACCACGAGCCTAGGTATTTGCTACAGAATTAGGTGAGTACTTTTAATCTGAATTATAGAAACAAAATTGATGAATCCAGTATGGACATAATGAAAAAAGAAGGAAATTGGTAATCAATATGATGTATCACATTTTACATGGAAAGAGAGCAAAGATATTGTGTTGTGCACCTTCTTGATTAGTTGAACATCATATGACCTCCCGTATTTATTTCGTATCAGAGTTGCCAGATCTATCCCACTGAAACTAGAGTCATCTTTCCCAACAATTCTTTCAAGATTTTCCCTAAGTTTGTCATTGTTAACCTGAAATGCCTCATATTAGGATGTTTTATCCTGTGTTGGCTACCAAAAACATGGAAAGAAAAATAGAAGCCACTATAACGTTATTCCTATGATCCTATCTATATCCTGAATTAAAGCACTGAAGTTATGAGACAATAGGAGGAAGTTCAACAAGAATTGAACAAAATCCTGTAGATAAACAAATGGAACGATAAATATATATGTATATGATTCCCGGCTACGTGTTCTTTGGAACCTTCTAGCAATCTTCCTCGTCTTGACTGGTAATCTTTGACTAGATAGCATTACTGGAAAAGCCTAATCGACCATTTCCTTCACCAGCCCGGCACATTAAAGGATGCACATCAGCACGGAAAAAAAGAGACGGAAACATTAAACAAAGAAACATAGCAGTAATTTCACAAACTAATTATCCAAACAATCAATTAGACATTAAAAAGAAAACCATTTGAAACACATCTCAGTTAAAAATAGTTAATCTAGTGGGAAAGATTATCCAATGAATCCACCACACAAATAGTTAGTGCAGCACACTAATCGAACTCCAATTATCACACAACCTAATAATTTCATCCCCACATCATATAACCCAAAAGGTCTCTATAACAGGTCGATTGAATGCCATCTAGTAAATATCATCAACATTTTTAATTCGAAATAAATGTAAAAACTGAATGAAGGAATAATGAAAAGGAAATGGTGAAACTCAACTCACTGGTCCAAATTGGTTTTCTTGAGATTTACCATCATCATCGTCATTATCACCATCATCTGAATCCATCCCGTTTTGTGATTCTTCTTTAGCAGAGAAAACAGCCCATGAATTAATTCGTCGTTTTTTAGGAGAAGTTGTAGAAATGAGCTGAGAAGAGGAGTAGTGGGTGAGAATTGATGAATACCCAAAGCATGATTTAGTTAATCTACCGCAATCCCTTTTTTCTTGTTGCATAACTACAAACCATGTACGAGGATTGCTAGCTAGGATATTACTTGTCGTCGTCATTTTCAGAACTGCAAGAAGAAGAAGAAGAAACAGAGAATGAATTGGAGAAAGGAGGACCTCATACTAAAAATAACTACTACATACTCGGGTTTACTGTTATACCCCTAACCTTTTTTTTTTCTTTTTAATGGTTAATTCACATCATCAATCATCATTATATCAAAATCAAATTTAGAATGACTAGATTTTTTGGGTTGATCTTTCTTTTTTTAACTGCATTTAATTCAATTGTTTTTGGATCCAAACTAGGGATATGGACAAGTCGAGTTGCATCAAATGACATGTTGTTTAAGTTTAGTTTTGATTTTTATATCGAAGTTGAAATTCAATTTGAGTTTTATCTGAATTTTAGATGAATCAAGGTCTAATAAGCTTTTATTGAACGAACTCGAGTCGAGTATCAAATAACTTGATATTTTTATACGTATTCTATCAATTTTTTAATAAACAAGACGAGCTAGAACCGAGCTTCAATATTTCTAAAACAAAAAATGTTGATATGTATGACTAAAATGAGTTTTTATTTAACAAATTCGAATCAAGCATCGAGTAACTTGATTTCACCCTAACACATCTAACAATTTAAAAATAAATTAAAATTTAGTTAAGAAAGGATATAATCCTACAACAAATCATATATAAAGACAAAAATTGCATTCTCTTTTTATTAGTTTATATATTGTTATTGATATCTGTAAAATATCATGCTAATTGATTGCTTCGTAATATTACTGACCTTTAAGAACGACAAAAGTGGCTTGAAGTTATATGATACGCAACATTGATCGGGTTTAGCGTACAAGTTTCCAAAACGTTATTACTGAAACATGAAAAACCAATGGTTGTCAGCACTTACAGAAACTTAAATACTACATGGCATAGATGGCATAGATGACATAGATGTATGGGGGCATTCTCCGAAATCCGAATGAATGCATCCACACTTATTTTATCATTTATAGCACGCCGTGTAACATCTAAATTCTCCACTCATTGAATTGTGCAATAGCTAACCCTCTCCAAAATCAATTTCAATAAGATATTGTCAACCACAATCCCAACATTTTAAAACCATCATCTCTGTCTGAATTATAATAGTACACTAGCAGCTGGAGTTGAGGTGGGGATACAGTACTAATCTTCATTTCTACAGTGATATGGAACTTACATACATACATGCCTATATATACATTCACAATTAGCCGTTTGATATTTAGAGAGGGAAAAGAGGCTCAACCCAAAAAGTACACATGATGTTGAAGATGGTGGTCCGTTTATAACTGCCAATCTATTGAAGATATTCCCATTTTTTCCAAAATCTCGTTTGTACGAGAAAAGTGTCTGCATCCAAAGAAGCCTCTGTTTGCAGATAAACCAGAAGGATGTGCTGATTTTAGAATATGGTGCTTTGATTCATCTATCAAACTGCATGTATGTATATGTCAGTCATATATCCCTTGTACAAACTTACATAATCCATGTGAGATAAAACAAACAAATTACCGAGATTTAGCTTGGGCATAATTTCCCCAAAGAAGAAAGACAACTCCGCTTCTGTTCTGTGAAATTGCTCCAATTACAGCATCCGTAAACTGCTCCCAACCCTTTTTTGCATGAGAATTTGCCTGATGGTGCCTAACTGCAAATCACTCACAAATGCTCATAATAAATTGATTAAAAATATACTGCAGTTACAAGTCTCAAAAATGCCTCTTTAAAAAGAAAAGGACTTCACGAAGTTTTTTTTTTTTTTTAAATACACGAAGATATTTCTACCATCAGTTTACTTTCTTCTTCTGAAAGATTACTTAGTTCTTTAGCCCAAGGAAGAAAGGGTAATAAGCCCCATAACATCATCCTTATCACCTTATGTAACCATGAACACAAATGGTGCGAGTGTTTATTGACATAAGATTACTTGAAGAAATTTCCACTAATATAGATTGCATATCAGATCCCATGAATTTTCTTTCATCCACATGGACAAATTGTTAATTTGTTTGGGTCCTGCACAACATCCATTGTACCACTAAACAAGACAGGATAAATTACCGCATTGTCAGCTAAATAAATAGAAAGATACAAGGAGCATACCAGTAAGAACAGCATTTAGCAGCAGAACACCCTAGAAATAATCACAAAATTGTCATTTCTTAAGAAAGATTAAGTTCCATATACATGTAAATCTTTCATGGTTAGAAAATAGTCATGCAGAGTAATAGCCTTAAGGGAAGCAGTAACAAAAATACACAAGAAGCAAACTAGACATAATCGTTATATGTAATTGCAATTTTCTTGACTAAAGATGTTCTCCACCCACTGATATCCAAAGTTTGGATATGATAGTCATTCCTTTTATAGGAAAAATCATAATTATTAGCTCATTTTATTAACAAATCAAACTATATACTTCACGGAAATCAGAAAAGACAGTTAAATTATTTGGTTGCCAATTCAATCATTGAACCTACTTATTTTGTTAGTGGTGCTAGTAAAGAGAATAGATATTAGCAAGAGAATTAATTTTTTTTTGCATGAAATGCACCCAACTCATGTACTCATCCTTGAGACAAAAATATTTATTCCACTTCATCAGTGACAAATTTGAAAATCTCGAATAGAAATAATTCAAGAAGGTATAGGCATATGCCCTAGGACTGATGATGAAGGAAGAAACAACGTGTACAAGCACTAAAGCATGCAACTATTACCTGCATAGCCCATCTTTCCAGATTTCCATTAGATGGGATTGAACAGCCCAAATCTTTTTGAAGTTCTTTATATATGTTTACAAGACTAGAAGGGACCTTAACACCATCTGGGACCGAGAAAGAGAGGCCCATTGCTTGACCCGGTCCATGATAGGGGTCCTGAGATCATATTGAGATGCAAGTTACAATTCCATATTTATATCTCAATAGAAAATTCCTAGAGAATGTCTACTATAGACTGAACAGGTATCAAGAGTCTATTCCATGACAGATATCACTTTCCTATAGAATAGAAAAATCAAGATGAATTGCTCATATTTTATTCTAAAACACCAGCTCTCAGTTTTCAATAAATGGCAACGATGGCTAAAAAGAAGTTGAATATTAGGTTATCAGATGTATGGAGACAGGAACGTACTGTGTGTTTTGCCTATGGCAAATCAAACAGAGAAAGAGAGAGGTAATAGTTAACGATGAGAGTAACTGATGCTTAAAACATCAACGACGTAAGTAAAACTGGTACTAATAATTCATCAAACATTATTCCACTGCATGAACTCTAAGATCAGTTAGTCAAAATTTTATATGAATTTTAGTAAGGGGTTCCATATCCAACGAAAACACAATGTTTACCTGTCCAATAATAACTGCCTTAACCCGGTCAAATGGAGTGGTATTAAGTGCATTAAAAATCAGATGCTGAGGAGGGTAAATTGGTGTGCTGCCATTGCACATTTCACTCTCCAGAAATTCACCCAACTTTTTTGCATAAGGCTTTTGCAGTTCCCCTGATAACACTTCAGACCATGTCTCCTCTACCAACAGCTCCTCCAACTTCACATATCCCGATCCTGCATTAGGAAATGGTGCATCAGCTAAAAATGTGAATATGATACAGCAATTAATAAGTTAAAGAGGGAACAGCATATGAAAGTGGGAAAATAATGAAATCAACTGAAGGATCTAGCCAACAAATAGCAAGTCAATGGGAAAACTCACACTAGTAGGAAAAATTCCATATCATGGTAAACACATCAACCTGCATTTCACTCTACAAAATATCATACATTTTTTTATTCACGAATTTAGCTATACACGTCTCCTGATTTTCCCACAATCATATAAAGTCAAGACGCAAACACTATGAATACGACGTATGTGTCTGAATATATAACACAGGATAAGTATGGTAGAGACGATTTTGACCTGCGGCGATTGATTGGGAGACTTTATCGGAGCACAGTTTGAGGTTGCGCTTTGATACGGCGAGGGCTTTGTTGAACTCCATTCGCCGCTTCTGATCAGTGGTTATTGTTGCGGCGTCGTTTAGTGAAGCGCTGAGGGGCGGCGAAGAGACTCGCTTGAGGCGCTTTGCCGCCGGCTGCTGAAAGAAGTCCATTAGGGTTTTCGAAGGAGCCCCTGCCATTGTTATTCCTATTTCTTAAGGCACTGGAATGGCGGGAGGGAATAATAGCTTAATAGGAATATTTCCTTTTCCATTTTATTAAACTCAAAAGTCTCAAATCATAAATTTCAAAAGAAATTTAATTATATAACTAAAATTTTGTTATTGGTGTCCTTCCAAAAAAAAAAATGTTATTGGTATATGGCTAAAATTGTATTGACATATTTTATATTGTCGGATGGATTATTGTCAATTTCTTACGGTCTGTTTGTTTGGCGTTTCCCAAAATTATTTCATGTTTTGGGAAATGTCAAACAAACAAGTTTTCTATTTTCTGAAATAAACTATTCACCTCTCAATTTTCTCAAATCACTCTCTCAAAAGCCAAACAAACAACAATTTTCTTATCTCTAAACAAAACATATACAAACTCTACTTTGATTTGACATAAAGTAACATATCTCTTACACAAATTATCTCACATAAAAATCATGATTTGACATAAAGTCTTACACATCTAATACCTAAGATCTAATTCTTCCAAAAAAAATCTACACCTACTTTATTTCTCAAACCACTCTCTCAAAACTCAAGCAAACAATATTCCGCAAATCGAGATTATTTCACAAAGATCTGTTACTCTCTCAAACTACTTTCTCAAACACCAAAACAAATAGGCCTTGAGTTCTAAATCTAATAATTTACTTTGATAATTTTAGTTAACATTGGTTGCAGTATCGACATTAGGCCTAAGTAACTTAGGTGTCCATTTATGCCTCGTCCAAGCCTCAATTTTATTTTTATGCGTGTAATTCTTTTTATGTTAATATATTATATGAATTTTTTCCTTGCATAAATGATTCAGAAATAGAGTGAGAAAAACTTCCATTAATAGGAAGGAAAGCTTAATCAAGAATGAATCAACAGTTTTCTTGTATGATCGATCGATATAAACATCAACATCTAAATTGGATAAGTTTCTCATCAATAAATAAGCATTTGGCCACTGAAACTCTGTCTAATGAATATATAGTTGGAGATGTGACAAAACCATGTACCTTTCATTACTTCATTACAAAACCAATAAAATGAAAAGAAAAAAAAAAATATATTTGTGAAAAAAGTTTAGGCCTATTAAAATGGAATTTGTGCTTGTGAAAATTATCGAGTAATTAGAGATGAAAAAAGAACACGAAATTTTCAAACAATACGGAGTCGAATTTCTTGATTCTCATATATGAAAATATCAAATGGGCTATATCAAACTATATCAAACTCAGCATGCCCATTAACCAAAGTGTACATTGTCATCATTTATGCTTTTTTTTCCTATTAATTTAACACTTTTGCATATACAAAACACAAACTATTGAACACCTCGCGAGTCGCGAATAATATTAATTTTTCTGCAATTATATAACTGCTACAAAATCTACCAAGTTAGAAGGTCACTTAATTGTCAAAAAGGAAAAAAAATTAATTATGCACACACAAAAGTAGCTAATTTTTTCCCCTCTCTTTTTTACGAATAGCTAAATAAGGCCATAAGGGTGATTATTTTCAAAAAGTAGCTAAAGGTTTTTTTATTTTTATTTTTCATATTTTATGAATAGCGATAAGGGGGAATTTATTTCGACGGATGATTCAGAAAATCCAAATCATAATATAAGGTACGAGTATTGTCATGTAAAATAACTTCCACTCATGCCAATGAAACTTAACTTAAATTTGCATGCAAACAAAAAGGCTAAATCATACTAATCGTCCATAGAGTTTAAAGTTGTTTACGTTTTCGTCCCTCACAAATAAAAAGTTACACTTTTCAGACCAATTTTTAGTAAAAATTTACCATGACCCAAACACGTGTATTTTTCCAGGGGTATTTTCGGAATACCATGTTAATTTTTTAATATTTCAATGTTACCCATACGTCCCTCGTGTTAATATTTTATTACATTTTCGTCATTTTTATTTCAAATTTTGTTGCATAAAGTAATTTATTTTCTCCATTTTCATTTTTAATTAAACATAATACTTTTTTTATAGTATAAAACTATGCATTTTTAAAATCAATGTTGAAAAGTTGAAATCAAAAGCTAAATTAATATAATAAAAACAAATTTTCTAAAAGCATATATACTAGAATCAATTATTCTGGAATTAATTATACAAAAGCGAGGTCAAACTGACCTTTCATCTAAGATATAAATTCGAATTTTTCATTCCCAAATATACAATAAATATTTGAAACTGGAAGATTTTTACAATAAAAAATGAGAATGAAAGTTGGGTAAAATAATGAAAATTGAACAAATAAATTACTTTTAAGCTAACAAAATTTGAAACAAAAAGGACAAAAATGAAACACAATTAAACCCTAACATGAAATATTAGAAAACTTTTGTGTATTTTACCCTCCTTAGAGTATCACTAGTGGTGAACCCAAATGGGAATATAAATTAGTATGAGTAAAAAATGTCCAAAAATTTTGACACAATGGTGAACCTAAAGGCAGGTGCAAAATGTCCACCTCCCCCAACTTCTCCCAATTAAGCCCATATTTGGGCTCTGAGCCAACCGAACCCAAAAATCAATTTCTTGACAAATTCATAATTTTCCAACACTTGGGTGCCACATTTATTAATTAGTTGTAGCTATCATTTAACATTTAAGTTAAAATAACTAAAATTTTGAATATACATTTATTATGTTCTAACATTTTTATATACCAAATGTTCATTTGTTTAAATAAAACTTCCAAAATATTTTCTCCAAAACATGTTATCAGGTCGTGTTCTTTTTTATTTTTTAATTATCCTTTTTTTTTTTTGCTCACTAAATCATTATTGAGTCGAGATGTGAACAATATAAAAATACTAACATAAAATATAAATCACAACTTAAAAAAATATTGAAATAACATTGAATATATGATTAATGAGTTCATTATCTACAATTGATAATCATCATAAAATTCACAAATATTTTAAATTTTGTCTAAATAAATTTTAATTTCAAGTTAGTGAAATAAATTCAATTTAAATTGATTTTAAGAATAGGCTCAATTTTTCCAGGGATTGCAAAACAATGTAGCAAGCAAGTTGAGGTCCAATTTTTAGTTTCACCGCCGGTGCTCTTAGGTCACTGAGCAATCACCTGAAGCAATCTAGATTTCATACGAAGATATATTCATAATTTTGAGTGTTCATCATGATTGTTGTACGATTCCGCCATAATCATAACTGTAAGAATCATCTATCATTTGTGTACAAATCTCATGTTTATTTCTCTCATTATTTATCTACTTCTATAGAAAAACAACAACCTACAGTTTCTGAATTTTTGCTGCAAAAACACAAGTTCTCTCCTCAAACAGCTGCACGAGTTTCCTCAGTTTTGACCCACATAAAACACCCAGAAAATTCTGATTCAGTAATTTCATTCTTTAAAGAGAATGGCTTTTCTAATACCCAGTTGGAGAAAATAGTGAAATACAGGCCTAGCTTTCTATCTTCCAACATTGAGAAGAGCATTAAGCCCAAAATCAAGATTTTCCAAGATTTGGGATTTTCAGCTGATGACATTGCTAAGTTAATCTCAGTTTATCCTGCAATTTTGCATTGTAGTCCAAATCATAGAGTCATTCCTTCATTATCTATTCTTAAGGGTTTCTTGGGATCCGACGCGGAAGTAGTTAGGGTTATTAGGATTTGTGGGGCGTTACTGACAAGAGATTTAGAAAATATTTTGATCCCTAATGTTAAATTCTTGGAGAGCTGTGGCGTTAAAATGGGCCAGATAAAAAAACTATTTCATTATTTTCCAAGATATTTCTTGCATAAGCCAGAAATGGTGAAGAAATTTGTTAACAGGGTTGATGAGATGGGAGTCAGCAGGTGTTCGAAAATGTTTATCCATGCTGTTGGGGTTGTTTTTTCAATGAGTGACGAGTGTTGGGAACTCAAGTTGCAAGCTTTACGGAATATGGGATTTTCCGAAAATGACATAGCTGTAGCATTTAGAAAGTTCCCTTTGGCCTTTACTTCAAGAGTAGAGAAAATGAAGGCGGTAATGGATGTTTTGCTTGCCACTGGGAAGTACAGTATGTCGTGTATTATCAGCAGCCCGACATCCTTTACTCGAAGCATAGAAAAGAAGTTTAAGCCACAATTTCAAGTTTTAGAGATTCTGGAAAGTCACAATTTGATTAAAAAATGGCCTCCTTTGGCAACATTATGTGCAATGTCAGAAAAGAAGTTCTATGGGAAATATGTTGGCCCTTATTTAGACAAAGTTGGCCATGTCTATGTGGAAAAGAGTGCTGCACCTTGTAGTAAAAATGGAGGTGAACAATATAAAATGAGATTCTGATGTTTTCCGTCAAGGTTGAAATCTTTGGCAGCTATTGTAAGCTAACCGAACAGGAATAGGTATTAATTGCTTACATAGATCTTGACTTGTATTACTAATCTAAAAGATGTCTTCTTCAATTTTATTTATTTGATTTTTTTTTTTTTGAATCTGGTTATTTGAGTTATGCAATGCTTTAGCCGGTTGTTTTTGCATAAAAAATATTTATTGTTATTTACATCCAACTTGCTGAAACTACTTTGGTTGGCCTTAACCTACCAGCTTCCTTTGTATCCTATTTACTTGGTTGTAAACAACTTTTGGCCAACCATTTCTTAGTATCGGGGAGAAGATGAATTTTTTGCTTGAATTAGGGAAATACGATGTTTATGTATCGTTAACAATCTTACGTATTTGCAGCATTTAGAAGAGTCGATACTCCTATAAGCCATAGCTGCAAGTTTTGAGGATCTTGGATAGTAAGTATGTAATTTCAAATTGGCCTAATTTTTGGAACAATGTACTGAATTATCGATACATTTTTAAGTAGGTTTTTAATGAAATTGGCGATGTAGGCTTGGATCATTTAACTATTAATGTGGCAGTCTGTGGAAGCTAATTGAGCAAAATAAGGGACTTCTCTCACTTTTTTATGAATTTACGTGTAAGCCTGGTGTATATAAGTTAAGCAATCTGTAACAAAAAAAATGAAAAAAAAAAGATTCAAGAATATGCAATCTTATAGAATCAATATCGACAAGAGACAACCAAGATTCTTATTTATGAGTATTTTTTCTTTTTGTAGCTTATAAAATATCTCAGTCCTCGCTCATTGTGATTGCGCATTTGCATCATTTCATTTGTCTACTTAATATGGGAAAAGATGTGATAAAATCAACTACTCAAGTTTCATTCACTGAAATGAACATATAGAGAATTAAGTCAGGAATTTGCTCAGCAATGAGGCTTCTCTGATGGAATCTGAAAAGCTATTATTGCTACTGACTGCTAGGAGGTCTACGACTATATTATTTTCTTAGTTCCATTTTCCTCGTCATTTTACTCACTGAAATTCAAGAACCAAACATAGTCTTAGCGAATAGATCAATTACTTAAAGAGGAAACAGCAGTATGTTGTTGAGCCGATACTTGTTTTGACCAACTTCTTTATGCATAAGTATTTATCTTTATGACCATGTATATGACATTGCTCTTTAGTTCAAGAATCTTGATCATGATCTGATTGAGGACCACTATTTGGAATTTATGTGATTTATTAAATGCATACTAATGGATTCTTTTTCATTCCTGAATAACCAAGTTCCAAAATGCTTATTAATATTAATGTTGTTTGGATTATTGGTTGATGAGAATTGGGAACTCAAATTGCCGGCGAAATGAAGCCAATGAAGGTGAAAAAGATTCATTCTGCATGAGAGACTAACTTGTTATATTGTTACTTATGTAGCAGCAATAGTAAATGGTCCTCATCATGGAGTATATTAACCGCTTAAAGTATTCTCTGCTCAACCTAGTTTCTTGGAAAAATAATCACTCCAATTTATTACATAATCTGATTTTGTTGCAATTTTTTCCTCATGGCTGAATTCATTCCTTTTTTTTCTTAAGAGGATTACTCTTGTGTTGCAATTTATTGAATGTAATTATTTGCTCCCTTTCAAATCATTGAACATTGAAGTCTCCCCTTTAGATCATTGTTGCTATTTCACATCTTGTATTTGGCCATCGTAACTGAACCGCACTTGCTAAAGTTCACGATTCTCGCATCCATATTGTATTAAATTTCTCCTTCATATATATAGCAACTTCCGGATGTAGTGTTCTATGTCGGAACCAATCAGCCGTAGTGTATATTCTGGTGCATGGAGAAGCTTGTGGAAGCCATGTAGTTTGTTGTTGCTGCCATGGCTGCTACTGGTGGTTTTTCTTTTCTTTTCTTTCCTTTTCTTTTTTCCAGTTCTGCAATGGTTGGTGGTTTGTGTCCTCAACTGAGTTTTGTTTGGATAATGATATTTGTTTGGGTGGGTTGTTGTTCATACCATGTTGCATTTTCCGAATCTATTAATTAGAGCATTAATTCGTTTCTTTGGACCTCTAATTAGCTGATTACCAGTGCCAATCCCAACATATCTGTACATAGTTCAAGGCACTTATTTTTATTAACATATGCTTCAAGTCTATGCCTTTTTTATGTTATAATTTTCTTTTACTTTTTTATTGCAAAAAGTGTTTGTTTGGCGTTTCCCAAATTTTTTTCTGTGTTCGGGAAATGCTAAACAAAAATGTTTTCTACTTTCTGAAATAAATTTTTTATATCTCAATTTTCTCAAACTACTCTCTCAAAAGTCAAACAAACAACAATTTTCTTATGTCTAAATAAAACCTATACAAACTCTACTCTGATTTGACATAAAGTAACATATCTCTTATACAATTTATCTCACATAACAAACATGATTTGACATAAAGTCTTACAAATCTTACACCTACAATCTAACTCTTCCAAAAAAAACTTACGTCTACTTTATTTTTCAAACCACTTTCTCAAAACTCAAACAAACAACATTACGCAAATCGAGATTATTTCACAAACCTCCAGTACTCTCTCAAACTATTTTCCCAAACACCAAACAAATACACTGTTAAGTTTAAATAATGAAAATAAACTTATCCATATTGGAGAACTTACTCACCAATCATCACTGCATTGCCAATAAAATAATCTTCTTGGAGAACTATTTGCATTTTACCCCTCTTTTGTTAATACATAGAATGTATGCTAAGATTAAATTATAGCACATGCAATTTTATGAGACATAATTTTATAAAAACCATGTTGCAGTTAAAGGGAAGTGATAACCAACAAAAATTATCAAGGGTTAAGTTGTCAGTTTCGGAAAAATTACTGTTATTAAGATTAAGGGACAAAGTGTTCGTATTAACAGTTTTTTCTTGTGAGTGAAGACTGCTACGAATTAAAAAATAGAAGAATTCACGAAAAATCAAACTATATATCGTGAAAATTCAAATTATTCTAAGTCGTATACTCGGCAGCAATGTCCTCGAATTAGAATTTGTTAAGATCTAAATTCTTCGAGAAAGATTGAAATATCATTTCCACTTCAACTCTAAAAAAAATTAGAATGACAAGATATATTTAATAATACAAGTTATTTCAAATCAATAAGAGCATCTCCAACATGATTTATAAGTGGTCATCTATATCAAATTATACATGATAAACTACCCACTCTAGCAGTCATCATCTAAAATTTTCAGAATTATTATATTTTATTCTTCCTCCAATATTAATTTATAAATGACATTATAAATAATATTCTATTACATTTTACATGTCACATATAAATAATAAATACATATTTTAATGATTTATTAAATATGATAAATTAATAAATAAATTTTTATATGTGAAATAAAAAGCTTTAAATTTAACGATTTAAATACTCGTCAAATATAAATAATAAATACATATTTTAATGATTTTTTAAAAAATATGATAAATTAATAAATAAATTTTTATATGTGAAATAAATAGCTTTAAATTTAACGATTTAAATAATATATTAAATTCACATAAATATGAATTGTGGTGGTTGAGACATTAATTTTGTGACATAGATATGTCTTGTATAGCAAGACATCAATACATGCAAGTTCACTATTGCTTTTTACATAGTCTTGTATAAATACAAGACATTGCTGGAGGACAAAAAATTGATTTGATTATGTATGTTTGTATTTTTAGCTATTGGAGGACAAAAAAAACCATTACTCACGATGCTCTAAATTTGAATTTGTATAAACTTTTCTGACTTTAAATTTCAGTGGATTTATTAAAATTACCCTAGAACCTCACTCTTCATACATTTTACACTTTACGCCTCAGTCTTTAATGCATTTCCATATTTACCCCCTTTTTTTTTTTCTTTTTTGGTGAAATTGCAGTATACACATCATAAGAAAAATTTACCCCCTAAACTGTATTAATACCTATCATGGCCAAATCTTCCACCGTCGTCGATCAGTTACTTTGGGTGGTAATATGTAACAACCAACAAAAGTGGGCTAGCATAACTGTGACTTTCGAAAGGATATAGAGTTAAGTGCAAAACAATGAATTGATGGGGTAAAGTGCAATTTTCTCAACGCTCTATATTGAACTATTTGGTTGGTAGGTAAAGAGCCACGCCATGGCTGTGCTCAAGGATAAGGTTTACCACTGCATTCTCTCTCTCTCTCTCTCTCTCTCTCTCTCTCTCTCTGTATGTTCTGTGTGTAACAGAGAGAGAGAGAGCAATGGCTGGAACAGGATATTACAGGATCATCCCTTCATTTTTACCAGAGACCAAATTCCTTTCTAAATTGATTAATCCACATGCATCAATATCCATAATATCTAGAGCTTCTTCTGCCAAGAGAAATCATGAAATTCCAATGGTAATCATCATGAAGTAGCTAGTTACTCTACCAAAGCATATACTATATTTTGTGTGTTAGAAATGAATGGTAATCGCGAAATATTTCCATCTCGAAATCAAAGGTACCTGCAGCTGCAGCCAAGAAGAAGAACACTAAACCGCGATTGATCACTATATCGACATCAGATGGGAAATGGCATGGAAATTGGGACTGTGACTATACATTTTCACTCCAAGACCTTCAGCTACAAGATTTACTTGAAGATGTTCACAAAGACACACATGTTTCACTCACCCTTTCCATTCAGAAGGTGCATATTTATATCATTATTGAACATCAATAACAATTAAGAAAAAATATTTTTAAAAGTGACACATATATATACATGTATATGTAGCATGCTGGACTTGGTATGTCTGTGGAAGGAAGAATCATTACATGCTTTACCACAAAATGTTGCAATTGTTGTTCCCCCTACTTAAGAGAGGTAACTACAAAACATTCAAATATTGTAATATATATATATGTACTACAAATGCAAAACTACTCAATTTAAGATGAAATGTTTGCCAATTGCTTGCACTTCAGATTAATACTACATTCAAAGTCTGGGTTCTTCCATCAACTAGACAAGTTAGAGAAGACTCCTCTCATCAAGCACTACCTCTCATTGGTGGAGATGATGATCCTTCAGTAAGTTCTAAATCAATTCCCATGTAAATGTATATAAATTCGCTATTTATATACATAATTATGCAGGTTATTTATGTGAAACCGGGAGATGAGGCTGATCTCGGCTCTCTAATACAAGATACTATACGCCTTGCCACCTCAGTCAATGTAAGTAATTCACAAGCAAACTATATATGTATTCATTTAGTAGCAATATGTATCTATCTCTGTTTGTATGGTGTGCATAATTGAGTATGTGTATACATTCATGTTACCTGTAATTCGCAGGAGACTTGCTCGGAGTCTTGCAACAAGTCAGAACCCAAATTGCAGTGTAAGTACCTTATCTATATTGTACACACACATAAACACAAGGGTATACTGGAACTAATTAAGCATATAGCATGTATTTTTTGGTTGCATGCACATATGAGATAGTTGGTATATACTATAATGTAGTACCTTTTAATACAGATTTAGGTACACGAAATGCAGCATCAATTGAAAAGAGGTGGCACAAACTCTTGGAGCTAAAGAAGAGGCAATAGTTTACACACACCTAAACTTAATCGACTACTGTCTACTTATTTTTCGTTGTTTTTGGAAAGTACCCGTCTACTTGATTTGTACATATAAATGTTCAAATATATGAATCCAAATTGATCCAATCCTTTAAAGAATTGAATCTGTCAATAAGCAAATAAACTACATAGATACATAATGTTTTATAATCATTTATTGTCATTCTAAACATGAGGTAAAAGGATAGGAAGTGTTTTATCAAGAATTGGGATATAATTAGAGATTTGTATCCGACATGGATTCAAAATCAAATAAAGTAAATGAATACATAGAAGGATCTCGGCAATCTGATCCCAAACCTGTTGTTGAGACTTGAGAGACCTACTTGACTTCGAAGCACATACTAACCATAAAGCCTCAAATTTCAGAATGCAGATTAGTGATGATTATATATATGTCGTAACATAACAGTTAACAGACAAAAAGTACCTATCAAATGACCATTCATGTCTACTGACTTCATCTTCTTTGTATTCTAAATTTCTACTCATGAGCCAGCCACCGGCCAATCCAATTGCTCCAAATTGTCTTGGCTTACGTTCCACGCTCCTTGTGCAATCTCAAGAAATAGTTGGTCCCAACCCCAGCTGGAGTACCCTAGAAAGAACCAGTAATCATGAACAGACTGGTTTCCAGCTCTAATTTCTTCGAGTAGGCTACGCGTGGCTAAATGATCAACAAAATAAGCGTTTGGTAGGACCTCTTGGGATTGACCTTCGATATATTTGTGTGTTAAAGCAACAAGAGGCATTCCTCGCCTCATTACAGGACCACCAAAAGATAGGGGTGCATCCTTTAACAACTCAAATCCTTCTTCAATTTCTTCAAGAGAATCCCAACTTATATGTTTATTAATAATCAGACCTTGAAATCCAGTGCCTTGATCAACTCTCACGATAAGAATTTTGGATTCATCAAATGGGTGAACATCTAGAAGCTTTTCAGTTGCAATCAGGAAACAGCCAGCGAACAACTCAAGCGAGCTAACGGGAAATTGAGATGTCATCTGGTCATATTTAACTGCTTCGGTTTGTAATCTGTCTTTCAATAGTACTTCATGGCGCAAGTTCCTTCTCTGAGGATCCTCGTTTGCCGAATTTTGGTCCTGTACAAAACCTAACACAGGAGGACAATACATTCTTACAGTACTCAGATTAACTTTTGCAATAACTGAATACCGTCTGTTACCGACAAAACATTATTTAAGAAGAACACCATATATAGAACTTTTCAGGAGGCCTTCAAGGATATTGAAAAATTACATCAGAACAATCGTGGAAATTGATTTATCCCTAACTTATCATGTATACAAATACATCGGAGCATTAGTGAGATATCAAATTGCATATTGAGTCTGCTAACTTTCGAGCCGTGACAACATAGTCCTTTAATTTTCAGCTTAGCACCTTAGTCCTTTAGTGGATCACTTTTAATCCTCTTATCTTTTAATTTTATTTTAGAAAAAAAATTGCATTAGATGCTCAAAAGTCATTTTTAAGCCACTAAATCAGCAACATTAATCTTATGTTAAATAACAGGTGTGTTACATATAACATTATGCAAATTGTCCGAGGGTTAACTAACAAAAACCTGTTTTTAAAGCCAAGTGTAGTTAACGGTACAGGAGAAGAGTTTTTTTTTTTTAAATGTCAGTAGATAGAAGTTCTGATCAATGAGATGAGGACTTCTGCAAAGAAGATTGTGCCCAAAGGTATTTGAGAAGTGAAATGGAAAAGAAGTCCTCATAATGTCACCTTCTCCAATCTACATAGGTTGAATTGAACTAGCAGGGAACGAGAAAGAAACATAAAAGATATTAAATAACATACTTTTATCCATGAGTAGATCTAGCACATGGCTCCCATGATCAGCCAGAAACTTGATGATATCAGATACAGCAATATCCCCTTCGTACACCAATATGTTGTCCTTCCTTTCTGCTGGGAATAACAGCAGAAGTGGATAAAGTTCCCTCTGCACATTCAAGCAAAATATACTTAGAAGGAATTCAGTGCACATATGACACATACATCATCTATCTCCAATAATAGAGTTTGCTTAGCCAAATGGTAGGTTTGTATATGCGGAAAGTTTGTACTGTATTTTTTTCATAATTTTCCTTTTAATCACAGATATTGAAGGTCCAAAGATAGAATCACAGGCCTACAAGCAGGTATGTGTGTTGAGCGCGTGCAAATGTGCGTCTAAGACAGTAACTTTAGGAGCACGAAAGTAACAGTATTCTGCAGGCATATTTAAACCTTTACTTTACTTTGGAATTCGAGTTGGACTTCAGAGGCAAATAAACAACATACATCTTCTCTGTCGTTTTATTCCTTTTCATGAGAAATACTCTCCTTCCCGCTTTCTTTGCAACCAAAAATCCAATAAAGGAAAGAATTTGGATGAAGCAAAGTGCGCAAAAGATATTTCACGTTTGAATCCCTAAAGGGGATGATTCAGGAGAAAGAAGGATGGAAGGAGAGCTAAGCAAGGAAAGTCATAACATCCAGCAGTTTTGAACATCAAGTTCAAAGTAAAAGATCAGTGGACAAACTAGTTATACCAACAAAGTTAAACGTTTATTTCTGTAAATCGCACCTGCAGTGTAGGTTTAATAATCAAGCTGCAGTCGTTCTGCATGCAATCCATCATATAAATAAGGGGAAGCTTCAAAGCAATATCTTCAACATACTCTGCCACATATCTAAGCCAATGATCAGTACATAGTACACTTTATCACTGTGTATAATACCACAGAAGAAATGAAAAATTATACTTTTCACGTAATACTTGTATATCCATTTAATCCAGCAAGTAAATAGAAAGCACAATAAAGAAAACAAGTAATTCATTCTGAGAGTACATGAAATATTTGGAGGGTAAAATGCATAATGGGAATTCTAAGAGCAAATGAAATATTTGGCCACGACACTATATGGTGCCAAGCATTAGTTTCCGAAGTGAAATTTCCGCGGCACCGTAAGTGCAGGAGAAAAGCATGTACGACTTGCTGTCGTCGCTGACCAGCATTCATGCATCATTCAACCCCTATATGTGATAATTAAACAAAAAAATTGTATTGCTACAATCAGACATTACATTACTCATTCAACAATTTCCAACTACTATCCAATTTATCCATCGGTCTGGGCTTCTATGAAGCATCAGTGAAGGTTTTAATTTCATGAAAAACTATTACTTTGCAAGTAAAATCAGTACTTGACAAGAAAAGAAAAGTTTCCACAGAATCTAAGACCTGGACATTGACCAAGTTCGGTTTTATAGTGGTTAAATTGATCACAAATTAAGAATATTTATTTTTAATAGGCTTGAAGAAAGATATATATTTGTGATATTCTAAGTGTATATTTAGGTTCTCCAAGGATTCACCATGTTCTATCAACAACAGGAAGAAGAATTCAAACCCAAATCAAAACCAAAATTGAATTCAAAGTTTCACACTATATCCATTAAAAAGTTCCTAGGATTAATCTGTGAAATTGTATAGCAGTGACATAGAGGAATGAACTTCTTACCACTTGTTGAAGTCAGATTTTCCTTCCATGAGCTATTTCTCTTCATTTTTGCACATCCCTCGATAGCTCGGTACACTTCACGAACAACTAGTTCCATCCTCTGGCAAAACCCACACCAACTATTGCTAAAAAGTACCAGTACATTCCTATCCCATGGATCTCTGGAATTCTTGGAATCAGATTTATTACCGATAACCAGCTCGGCAAAACTATGAATCGTAACTAGAGGAATGGAAATTTTCTCATGAAAATCCAGATTAACAAATGGAGGTTTTAGAGCACCTATTGGGCTATGAACTGCAGGAGCTGATTGTTGATGTGGAAAAAGCTTTCCAGTTAGGAAACTATTGACAAAGACAGATAGCAAGGAACAGTTAAAAACAGACTGCTCGTCTGAGACATAATGCTGCTGAGAGATAGGGTCAATTATAACAACTGATGGCATCTTTAAACCTCCAGTTAGAGTTTCAAGTAGTCTGTATTGACCATCAAAAAAGAAAAAAGAACCCCTAAAATATTTCTTTTGTTCATTTTCATCTATTCCTGAGAGCCTTATTGCCTCATTCCAACCTTGAGTGTTGTCAGTTGCTACACCCATACCATGCTCTGATTCTAAATTCGATTTGCTGCTTTTATCCAAAGAATCTGCTTTGCCTTCCAGCAGAATATGCTCAGCATCAGAAGGATAGGGTAGCTCCTCGTTCTGCCCACCAGAACTAACAGGGGCCATTTCATTCTCATTTAGATCAACAGAACTTTTAAAACCGCCTTCCACTAAACGTTCTCCTATGAATTGAGTAGACCTGACCTCACTATGTGGTGGTAGAGAGTCTACAACTTCAACATCGAAATCTTTGGATAAAAGTTGGAATCCTGCATCTTTCGCCAGTGAACTTAATTTTAGTTCCTTCTTTCGCTTGAGTGCATAACTTAAGATCTCATGCACAGAGCTTCCTTGCAAATCAGGAACCAAATTTTCTACAGTAATTTGTTGTCCCTCGTTCATAATCATTATAGACATCTTATCCTTGAGAATAAACTTTTTTGAAGCTGGTAAAGATTGGAGTCTCAAGTGTCTTAGGGTACTCCTTGATGCTAGGTTAGTTTCAGTAGAAGTCTTCTTCTCAGGCCTACTGGATTGTCCATGGATCTGATTTTCCGTTGCATACAGTTGGGCTAACTCCCTGAAAACATTAAGAGCTCTCTGACTTTCTCTTTTTATTTGCAACGAGTCAGATGATCTATCAACGAAAAGAAGTGCTGTTGGCCGTTTTGCAGGAAAAGTTGCCTCACCTCCATGAAGATCATCTTCCAACTGCTAATACAGAAAGAATACTCATGAGCGGTATAGTGAAGAAATTGTTATATACATAAATTGAATAACATAATCAGAAAACAAGTATGCTTTTCAAAATGGATATTCATAGGTTGCTAAAAGGAAAGGCCAGTGTCATCCAAGGGTCCAATCAATTACCATAAAGCACCATTATGATGTAATGAAAAAATGTTCTATTGTCTAAAGAGTAAAGATAGATATAAAAAATGAGCACATATGCCCTCCTTATAGCAGCCCATTGTCCAAAGAAAAAATAATCCCATCTTCTATACAGGACTTTGGAAAATCATTTCCACACGTATGTGTTCTACAAGATGTACTAAAAAAAAAGTTAATATTAACAAGAAATATATGCTTTTTCATATGAAGGGGGTACAAGATTTGGAAGAGGGTCATTAGCTATGATTGAGACAAAATACATCAGTTCAACACCCCTTTCTCTCAATCTACTCAATAAAGGCAGAAGAAAGATAAATGAAAAATGTCAATTGTCAGTTATAATGTATCTGATGAAGAATCCTACTTAGCAAGATAATATCCAGTATGCTAACAAAAATTCATATGTTAGGCCAGAGTTACTGCTGCAAAACCCTATAATGGATTTTTTCATATTTCAGATGGTGCAAATAATAGAAAAATAATTACTAGTTTACTACATATTTTTCATAAATTGATCTAATTCAGCGTCATATCTTCACACCATTCGAACTTTTCTGACTGACTTGGAAGTACATGAAGCAAACTATCGATGTTCAAGAGATCTTGAAAGTATAGTAGAGATATGGAACAAAAAAAGATAGAATGACTTGCCTCTAAAACAGGTGAGACTTGGGTTTGAAGGACAGTTCTCAGATCATCACCTTCTCTGAGAACCTTCAAGCAACCGGGACATGCGGCAAAGGAAACAGCCATCGACCATGAGCCTGGCTCTTCAACATTTAGCAAGGAAAGAAGTGATCTTTCACGAACCAGGGCAAACCTATGCCTTTCAGGGGGTAAGAAGAACTCTCTAGCAACTGGAATAACCTTTTGTAAGAATAACTCAAAATGGCTGAACTCATCTAAACTGCAGGAAGCTCCAGCTTCAAATGTCAAATTTTCCGCCTCCTTCATAAAACTATCATTTACAGAGGTAAAATGACTCGCCCAAGATAGTCCACTAAATTCATTGTCAATACCACAACTGAGCTTGTCATCTCCCAAAGGACCCACAACCTATTCACACAGAAAAGAATTTAACATAATTATCCAATATAGTTCCCATGAACTTTTAGTGAGTGTCCTATTGATGGGAATGAAGAAACTACCATCCACCTTCCTGTTATTCTTCTCTTCAGTCGCGAGAGTTCCATTGATCTCTCCACTAAAATCTGCACGAAGATAACCTTTTATTGGATGACTTTTTTCAGAATCATGTAAACAGAAAAGATCCAAGTAATATAGCTACTGTATGATATCACAGCTAGTAACTCATGTTGACATATCCATTTATAATAAACTGTGCAATGTGCATCCCATTTCATCAGAACATATGCAAGTGGACTCAGATAGTTCATGAAAAAGTATTACGCACTTATCAAAATTCACAAATAAGGGACAAATAAGTAAGGAAGAATCTTTCAGTGCAGTAGATATACCTATAGTATAGAGATTCGTCTGTTAGAAGTAATTCCTCTACACTAAGGAGAGTATAAATTCAAAGGTAAGAATAAAGAGAACATATGATACCTAAACCATTTTCCGTCATATTACTGTTCATGGCCAGCAATCTCCGAGTCCACCCACAAAATTCAAAGAGAAGTACAGCCTTGTCAGTTGAATCAAGGAAATCCCTCAACTCATCTGATGAAGTTATAGGTTTAAGAGGTAGTTCATCAGGCAAAAGTGACATAACATAATTCACGGACGATAATATGTTCTTCACTCGAAGTTTTCCCGAATATTTATATGAGAAGCCATTGTGGTGGTAAATAAATGTTATTCCGTCAGTAGCACCAAGTGCATCTGCCAACATCCTCTCCACATTTCTATATAAGACCATAAGCTTCAAGGTACCATACTTGACTTGATCACTTGCAACCACATGAGCTAATTCCTTCATAAGGGACCGCGACTCACCAGACCCTAGGCAAATTAGAGAAAAAACAAAAAATAAGACTACATCAGTAATTCAAAACAAATCTGAGATACCATAATGTAAATTAATCACATGAGAGTTCCCTCTCTTTCACTCCCCCCTATCCCCGTTATTCCAAATCTAACTTCTTTACCTGAGACTATTCATGATAGATTCTCTCAATCAATTTAGCAGTTACATTATAGTTCTTCTACTCCCTCTACACCACCACCACCCCACCCCCAAAAAAAAATGGAAACAGAAACAAAACATTTTTCCCGACGGCTAGCAAACTTATTTCCAGCAAATGCAGGTAACAATTTTCAAAGCAAGACTAAAAATTAGGGTAACAAATTCGATAATACAGAGAGGGTTGCTTGATTTACATGGGACGGTAACGAGGAGAAGGAGATGAGGATGGAGGCGAATCTGAGAGGTGTAGTTTGATTTGGTGAGGATCTGCCATTGCACTTCAGCGCAATCAACTACTACTGCGTGGTGGAGAGTGAAAAGAACAGCCGCCGCCGCCACCACAGCCAAAAGCAGTACACTTCTACTACTACAACTGCGATTGAGATTGCTCATCATACATTAGCACGTATATCTCCGTATATCTGTACCTATCTATGGTCTTCTAATATATTGACTTCGTACTTCCAGTGTTTCCAGTGAGATTAATAGGAGAAGAGAATAGTGATGTTGGGAATTAGTGAAAATGATACAGTATTATATAATTGGGAAATTAATCCTTTAGCAAAGCCAAAAGGCGGATAAATAGCAGCTTGCAACCTTGAAATGTAACTTTTTCGGCAATTTGCACCTTTAAAAGAAAATAAATATCAAATTACACCCCCCAAACACATAAGTTGTAGCAATATGCACCCCCTGTATCATTTTCCTGGTTAAAATGACCAAAAAACCATGGGTCTGTTTGTTTGGTGTATGGGAAAGTAGTGGAGATTTGTGAAATAATCTCGATTTTCGTAATGTTGTTTGTTTGATTTTTGAGAGAGTGATTTGAGAAATAAAGGAGGTGTGTATTTTTTTGAAAGAGTTAGGTTGTATGTGTAAGATGTGTAAGACTTTATGTCAAATCATGTTTGTTATGTGAGATAAATTGTGTAAGATATATATTACTTTATGTCAAATCGTAGTAGAGTTTGTATATGTTTTGTTTAGAAATATGAAAATTATTGTTTGTTTGACTTTTGAGAGATTAATTTGAGAAATATAAAAAAATTATTTCAGAAAATAGACAACATGTTTGTTTGACATTTCTCAAACACAAAATAATTTTAAAAACGACAAACAGACAAGCCCCATGAAATTAGAATTTAAAGGAACAATTAATAATCAGAAAATTAATCAACAAACAACTATGTATTTTCCTGATAGTGAACGTAACACTGTTAAAAATACCCCCAATTGAATATGAAATAATGCGTGCCAAAAAAGTCAATTATTTATAAACCAAATAATGGAGAGAAGCCAAAATTCTCAAAACGGCAATAAATGGCAGCAGCAAGCAGCCAATCCAGGTAACTAATGATATGGGAGCATACTATATTATTATTTGTCTAAGTGTTATTGTTTTATTATATTATATTGATAAATATAAAAATAAAAATACCACATAAACATAATATGGAGTCGTTTTACTCGTCAGATTCTGAATTCGTTACATAAGTCAATAATCAACCTGGACATAGTGGAAATTGTATCAAGTTTATGCATATAGTGTAGAGCATTTTTCTGAAGAAAAGAAAAGAGATATAGCATTTAAGTTCACAGTCAATTTAAAATATTCTAATATTCATTCCAGCTATTTTCAACCTCGACTATGATTTCAATCTTCATTTTTCCTAGTTTTTATGTTCTTAAGATGGACAATGTAGGATTCACGTAAGTAGGAAATGAGTTTATGGTAAATATATCTATTTTAATTTTAAATCATATTTACGTTTGAAGCAAAAAAATATTGTACTTAGTTATATGAAGTCAATCGTACCAAGAGTGATTGATCTAGTGGAAGAGATTAATCCTCACAACACTCGAATTCTTGTTGAGAGAAGTTCTCACTTAATGTGTTTGTCGTACTTCAAAAGGGATTAAGTCAAATTTTAAAAGTTGAATAGCCTTGAAAAACAAAATTAAAAACAAAAATTATGAAGTCACATGTTTCACATTAAGCTTGAAGGTAAGTTTTACTTAGCTCACTTCTCTTCCACATGTTTTATGCTACACATTCCTTACTCATCTGCAACACATCATGTTGAAATATTTTCGTCAAAATTTGCAATTAATTCACCTCAATGTAGAAATAAGTGTTATTTAAGAATGCTAAGTTTTACAACATAACTTCCTTTGTTTGAAAGCTTCGAAAGAATGTTTGCTAGTGTATTGAAAAAATGTTTTGTGTAGCAAAAGTTATCTCCAGGTTTTCCCCTCGTTTGCTTAAATACCCTAGAGAAATTTGAATTTGTATGTTGAGATAACTACATATTTGCCCTGTGGTAGTCGTTCCATAAACTCCCTTGTCTTGTTTATGAACGGATCTATTGTCCATAGATTTATGATTTGGTCACTCGCCAATTGAACAAGTTTCATCAGATAAATTGCAACAAGAAACGCGAGAAATAGGGACCCTTTTGACTCTAGAGAAAACAAATCTCTCATTTTCCAAAAAGTCAAGTATATATAGTATAATGAAGATTAGAACTATTTATATAAGACTATCACCATAAGTAACCAGAGGAAATTATGACTATTTTGGTAATATAATAACTGATAGTCTCCTATAAAATCTGAAGACTAAATATATAGAAACAAATTAATTAAAATTATTCAAAAAAGTCAAGAATATAGTATAATGAAGATTAGAACTATTTATATAAGACTATCACCTTAAGTAACCAGAGGAAATTATGACTATTTTGGTAATATAATAACTGATAGTCTCCTATAAAATCTGAAGACTAAATATATAGAAACAAATTAATTAAAATTATAGAACGTATCATACGCCACCGACAAACACGTAACATTCCTTTTGTCTCAATTCATACGGCTCTGAACGGCTCATTTTAGCAATGGGTTGCTTTGTTAGATGCAAAAATACTGCATTCAGTGTGTTTTTACTTATCTTTTGCCTGGTTATGTCGACTGTTGGCCTTCTTCACTTGGTTGCTTTTGAACTTATTGCTATGTTTTGGTAGTACACTTGACTTGTAGCCAGCGCCGGCCCTAGACTTCTCGGCTTGTAGCTCGACTATAATACTACATTTAAGGGGTGTTTGCAAGAGCTTTTAGAAGTACTTTTTAGCTTTTTTTTGTGCTTAAAGCACTTTGAAAGTGTTTGCAAATAGTGCTTCTTCTATTGCTTCTTCAACTGAAAAGCAGATAATTCTATTGCTCAAAGAAGCATTTA
The DNA here is from genome assembly GCA_030819805.1 of Penstemon newberryi var. newberryi. Lineage (NCBI taxonomy): Eukaryota > Viridiplantae > Streptophyta > Magnoliopsida > Lamiales > Plantaginaceae > Penstemon > Penstemon newberryi. The sequence goes on along the minus strand of JAUALY010000001.1, from coordinate 73,251,496 downwards.
CAAATATTATGTGCAAAAAGGCGGATCAAATCATACATTTTATTATTGTTATCATCAAATTCTATGCAATTTTTTTTTGATAATTCACAAATTCTATGCAATTAATTCTAACAGGTTGTGTAGGTTGAATTTCAATGCCTTTAATACATATTGGCAATATAAGAATACTTTTACAACCAAATTAGAACCAAATATGTAGGTAAAATTATCTTTTTGCGCCCTCAATTTTTAATACACGTTTTCAATCTTTTTTTGGACGGCAATTGCTATAAGGTGTATCTTGCACAACTTATTTGTTGTTTTTTTTTGTTTTCCAAGAGTTTAATCCGTTTCGAGGCGTGTCGGACACATTAATTAGGAACTTCTCCCAAAAGGGATTCGAACATGAGTTCGCTACTTAGTAGTGACTAGTCCCTTCCACTTGCCACAACTTATTTGTTTAGAGTGTACACTCTGCTACTTTTTTTTTTTTTAAGAAGTGCAAGTGCCAAAAAAAGTGTATTTCAAGGATACTACGCCATCTACCAGCAAAGGGTAAAATTATATTGCACTTACAACTTTTGTAGATTCACATTAATTATGACTCTTTATAGGGTGTTCGACGGAACCGCAAATTCGTCGAGCCGAGCAGTTCAACCCAAATTGATCGCAGTGATTTGGATTAAGTTTGGCTAATGGGGTTTGAAGGAGAAAAATATGTGGTAGATATCAAATAAATAAATTTATATGCGTGAAAAACATATGATATATGTTAAATCAATAACTTTATGATAAATTACGAATATCCCCCTGAGGTAAGATCTGATTACAAAAATCCCCGTCACGCATTGGATATTACAAAAATCCTCATCAGATTTGTCACATTCTTATAATTAACCCCTTGCCCCTAAAATGTTCCAATTTTGCCCTTGGGGTTATTTATAATGTTTATAATATCTTAAAAATTTTAAGATTTGGGTATTAATTATTACATCTTTTAAATTATAAAAAAGATAATCATATATTTATTACCAAAATAATTAATATAATTTATAATTGCCCATAAATTTCAATAAATTGCAATTTTGTACATGTTTATTATTAATTTAATATCTATAATAATAAATTAAATAAAATTTATAAATATAAAATTATGTTTTTACTATTAAATAAATAATATTTTTATTGCATTCATAAATACTGAATTTATAGTACAATATAAACTTTATTAACTTAAAATATTTGATGTATAATACAATATAAATTTTATTAAATTACTAATTTATAAAATAAATTCATTTAACTAAATGTGTAAACAATTTGTTCATGTTTATAAAATATTATTATTAAAATTCTATTTAATTTATTGTTATACAATTTAATTGTTAATAAATATGTAAGTACCTTTTTTTTTTGCAATATTTATTAAAACTTATGGGAAATTACAATTTTACCAATTATTTTGGTAGTAAATATATAATTATCACTTTTATAATTAATAAGATATAACAATTATCACCCAAATTTTAACATTTATAAGATATTACAAACATTACAAATAATTCTCAAGGGCAAAATTAAAATATTTTAGGGGGCAATGGATTAATTGTAAAAAGGTGACAAATATGGGGGAAATTTTATAATACCCAATACGTGATAGGGAATTTTCTATTTAGACCTTACCTCATAGGGGTACCCGTAATTTATCCATAACTTTATAGAACTAAAGTAAGGTTGTGGATGATTCGGGTTGGACTGAGACTTCTTCAAACTCTTTAACTAAATGAATATTAACTCGATGTAAGTGAGTTCAAACCCAATCGAAATACTTCCATACAAAACCTATAGACGGCCTATAGACGGATGATACACACTGAAGCCTCTTTCACACTTGCTTTTTCTTTTTTTGTTTATAAATAACTTTTTATTTTTATTTTTTAGGAAGGTTATAAATACCTTTCACCCTTTATCAGTTTATGGTTCTTCATTGAAGCCTCTTTCACCCTTACTTTTTTTTTTCTTTCTATTTTTGATAAATATTTCACCCTTACTTTATTTGTCCTGAATGATTTATTTTTATTTAGTAATATACTGTAGCATATTCTCATTCAATTTCAGCACAATATATATACTATTAACATGTGTATAAGTTTATTATTTTTTCAGAGAATGGGTTTTTGGTCAATAAGTTAGATTATGTTTTAGTAAATGATAGAAAATAATTAAAAAGATTTAAATTCATCTTTCAAAATTTCGATACATGAATCGATAACATTTTACAAGTTAGATTACAATATTAGAAACTAGTAATTATTATAATTTAAAGATAAAGTATCTAATGAAGGGCCAGAAACTATTGTTAATTAATAATATTAGTACTATTTTTATGAAAAACCCTTTATTTATTTCATACTTTCCTAAATCTTCGTGGAAATGATTCATATAAATTATTAAAAATCGGCCTCCTCCGTGAAGCGTCAGAGGCTCAGAGCTCCTCCGCGCCGGAGCTTTAGACAAGCGATCACTCCCGAAAATTACTCCTCTGCCCTTTTCTCCTTTCGTCAATTCTCCTCCGGCTACCCCTTCCGAACCCCATATAAATCCATATAATTACGATAAGGTATGAATAGAAAATGGAAGTAGGAGTATTTCAGAACTAGGTCTGGGTCGGAACGAAACGGAAATGGCTCGGCAAATGACGACATCCGCTTTTCACAAAAACAAAACTCTCGACAACAAATACGTAAGAACTGCCCTAATTTTATCTCCTGAGTTTAATTTATTACATTTTTGTTTGTTTTTTATTTTTTGAAAATTAAATATAATTACAGATGCTTGGTGATGAAATTGGCAAAGGTGCGTACGGGAGAGTGTACAAGGGTTTGGATTTGGAGAATGGAGACTTTGTTGCAATCAAGCAAGTCTCTCTTGAGAATATTGCTCAAGAGGATCTCAACATTATAATGGTTTTGCTCAATTTTCTCAATTCAATTGTCTAGATGTCTATTCTGAAAGTTTTCAGTTCTAATTGTGTTCTATATGCTTTAGTTTTGAAATGTGATTTTCTGGAATTTTGGACTTACTTTGTCCTTTCCTTTTGGTTAACTTCGTGGATGTTTGTTGGATGGCAACTTGACAGCAAGAGATTGATTTGTTAAAGGTGAGTTTTTGTTTTCTAAATTGCTGGTTATATATAGTTATTTTACCAACATTATTTAGTTTAAAGTGTTATCAGGTCTTTGCTCTAAGAATTTTCTCACTGCTTATTTAGGTCCGACTCCGTAAGTCATGCTAGTTAAATTGTTTCCTGGAAAAGTGGCGAACTTGTGGCTCAAACGTTTTTCCGTTTACAAGTTCTTCTCTGATAGTGTCATAATTGTTTGGATTTTACTTCATGCAAAGTTGATAATCTCTTTGATCTATCCTTTCCACACTGTCTGGACTTTTTATTATCCAGATAGTAAATGTTGTTTTCATGGTGTCAGAATGTTCTTCAAGAGTCTTTCTTTAGAATATGGAAAATTGAGAAGTTGGTTTCTACTTCTACTCTCTTTGATGCATGCCCTTTCAATTGTAGAATCTGAATCACAAGAATATTGTGAAGTATCTCGGCTCACTGAAGACAAAGACTCATCTTCACATTATACTCGAGTATGTCAATCTTATATTTGCTTCACTTTTTTGATCCATAGCGAACATAAAACATTTCAAACTATCAATTTTTATATTGTTTTGAAGGTATGTGGAGAATGGTTCACTTGCAAACATTATTAAGCCAAACAAATTCGGGCCTTTTCCAGAGTCCTTGGTGGCTGTTTATATAGCACAGGTTCAGAACTGATCTCATACTTCACGATTTGTCTTCATTTAGTTCATTTGTTATGGTTTCAAATATCTAGCAGTATACTGTGATCAGGTATTGGAAGGTCTGGTATATCTACATGAACAAGGTGTAATTCATCGCGATATCAAGGGGGCTAATATTTTGACGACTAAAGAGGTATGCACCTCCTAAGTTTCTTAGGCTACATCGTTGCTTTCATGCTTGATTATGCTGATGTGATTTTGTTTAAGTGATAGAATTATTTTTCTCTGCTATTGTTATAATTTGTTTCATAGATATTGGTTCGGTTCCTTTTTTTTAATGTAAAGAACGGTAATTATATTTGACTTTTTGGCTTATGAGAGTATCCTGTTGTTTACACTTTTTTCTTTTATTTTTCTTGATTAGTTTTGGGCTTTTGGTAAATGAATATTCAAGCTTGCTGAAAATGTAGTTCCTCGATCTAACTTATACTTTCAGGGTCTTGTGAAACTTGCAGATTTCGGGGTAGCTACAAAATTAACTGAAGCAGATGTCAATACACATTCTGTTGTTGGAACCCCTTACTGGATGGCCCCTGAGGTATGTCCTCATGTCGATGTTTGATGTTGACTTTTGTTATATAAAGTTGAAATCTTTTATTTTTGCCTGTGGTTGTTGGGTAACATGTTTCTCTCCATTATGGTTGTGTGGAACAAAGCCCGAAGGTTGAAGCAGATGATCTAGGTCTTTATATTTTGTTATACATCTAGCTTCATATGCTGTTGGGGTAATCCTTTACACAGTTTTCTCCCCGGGCAAGCATATTATTATTTTTGGTAAAGTAGAAAGTGGGAATTTACAATGCCTTTTAAGAGGGATAGATCCATGTCAGGGGGTAATGAGTCTGGCCCCAATTTGCTGAATGACTTCTTTCCTTTTATCCTTGAACCCCAAGTTTGTTTTGTCTAGCTGATAATAGTGATGCATTGTTTTGGGTTTGTCCTGTTAGCATAAGTTTTAGCTTGGTTGATTAATTTTTGGGAATATGCAGCTATTGCACTCATTTGCTTGGATAGCCTGATAGTTTTTCATTCTCTTTTTGAGCGTCCCCCATTCTTTTTATCTTTTCATGGCAGGGTTGTTAATCTCTGCGCGAGGAAATAGAGAAGATTTCAATATACAAACAAAAGAATGATATAATGTTTATAATAGTAATTCCTTCCACCTAAAAGTCAAATTCACCATTACGCATTCGCATTTTCTTCTCTTTTCAGATATAGGTATTTTAGGGTCTGATGTTTAGAGTTTGTAAATTATTTTGAAACTTTCTTATCAGATGAACGGATATTCCAAAATTTTACATTATAACATGGTACATAAAACTGTATAATGTTATCATGTCATGTCCTACATTGTAAACATTCCCTTCTAATATTGTTAGTAAGAATTAATTCATTGCATATACAATTGAGATTACATAATGACGAATTTTGTTTTAGCTATTGAGGAGCAAGATAACTATGATTGGAGCCAATGAGGCCGTAGCCTTTTGGCAAAAGCCGAGGCCCAAAACCAAGAAGTTCTTGTGTTCGAAATCCCACTTGTGTGGGTATTTATCTAGTTTAATACTAGTTTTGGTAATTTGTTTATGTTTGTACTTTGGTAATAATCGAATAGATTTGGATAGCTTTCTTATATATGGTCGTAAGCCAAATATCCATTCTTCTATTGAAAAATGTTTGAGTTGTCTGCTATTAATGTATATAATCTTGCAGATTTTTTTCTTTAGCATGCTTGCTTGTTTCATAAAATGTATTGGCACACTAAATCACTTGATTGTTTGTATTAATTTAGTAATTTTTGTGGTTATGTAATATTCAGAGTTTACCCTTGAGTGCTTGTTAGCTATACAGCTGAACCGATGCTTTACTGTTGACCAATTTCAGGTCATTGAAATGTCGGGAGTTTGTGCTGCATCTGACATTTGGAGTGTTGGCTGCACTGTGATTGAGCTCCTCACATGTGTACCACCATACTATGATCTACAGCCTATGCCTGCTCTCTTTAGGATCGTACAGGTAGATATCAGGCCTGCATTATTGTTAGATCATTATATTATTGTCATCAAACTGTTTTGTGGTAGTGGGATAGCTGTGAGCATTAATGCGTGTCGCATTTTTCGTGGTTGTAAGATCCTTGTTTTATTAATCTTACCCTTTTCTCCTCTTATCATAACTGTCACTTATGGTGTGACACTAGAACTGCAAGTATAATGATTTTGTTAGCAGAAATGTTGTTGTTGCTTCTTTGAATATGTTACCGTGTTTCTTCTTTTCCAGGATGAGCATCCTCCGATTCCAGACAGTCTGTCTCCTTCGATTACTGATTTCCTGCGTCAATGCTTTAAGAAGGTCAGCTGGAAAATCTGATACATTTTTTCTTTCAATTTTCGTTTTTCTAAACTCATCTGTCTCATCTCTTGTTTCGTAACCATCCTGTTTCTTAATTTATTTCCTTTACTAGCTTTAGATACTTTCTTTTTATCCCTTTTCTTATGGATATGGAGGCACTAGGTTAGCGATGGAAGTCAAAATGAAGCCTTTAGCGTATTCTGAAGATAGTGTGAAAAGATGAGATGAAGACTTTCATAGTAGGAAACGTGTAATGGAGTGAACACTGTTTCCAGATAAAATTTCATGGAAAAATAGGGCTATAGGAATAGATTGTGTAGCAGCTAGGTTAATTATATTATATCATACTATACGAGAGGGCCCTCCTTTTTTTCATTTAAATGACAAAAGTTATTTTTGTTTGAAATTTAACTGGACCGCTTCAAAATATAGAACGTTCTCCTGCTCCTAGTTTCAGGACCCTTCTCATTCTGCTATGCTTTCCAAAATTTGTAAACTTGGTACTCATTAAATTATGTTTACGAGAAAACTTCTGCAGTTCTACTGATTACTGAGGAGGAATCTAGAGTTTTTTTTTCCTTCCCCTTTGAAGCTTTTTGTTAATTGAAGTGGATTGTAATATTTTCTGGGATACAAAAACTATATGTACTTCAATCTTTACATCCTGATGCATCAAATTCCCTGATCACAAATCAAACCTTAATTGGTTCTTTGGGAGGTGGTCATTTTAGATCAAAGGTATAGGTTTCGTGTAAGGCAATTTATATGCTTATTGTAATGCCCTCCTTGCCAGGTTCTACCAATAGGCCTTGTGGATTGACATGACCATATGCTGCTTGTACAATTTTTTTTGTTTGTTTGTGAAGACACCTTTTAAGGTAACAGTAAACATTACATAAAAACACATCCAGGATTGCCACCCATTTGCACCAGAATATCTTAGCTATCTATACAATTTTTTTGTTTCCCAAGGGTGTAATCCCTTTCGAGGTGTGTCGACACATTAAGTGGGAACCTCTCCCAATAGGGATTCGAACTCGGGTTCGCTACTTTGTAGTCACTAGTTCCTTCCACTAGACCAATCACCTATTGGTTTATCTATCTATATATGAATGTATGCCATCTAAGAAGTTATAGGAAAATATAAAACTTTTAGGTAAAATTACCTTACTCCAAAAAAAGATCAAAAAAATTCTTTCTTCAAGGGAAGTGCAGTTTTTTCTCTTTTCTTTCAAAACCTCCAACATTCCTCCTTGCGAATTCTCCTATATAAGCTCCATGAAAGCAAACAACCTTTTACTGTATTTGGCACTAAACATTTCAGATTGCACAAATTAAACCAAAGATACCATAAGACACTCGTCACTTCTCAATTCTCAATGCAACAAGTGGTTTGTGGTCTCCTCGCCTTTACGGCATAAATTGCAGCAGTTGACATTAATAGTCCCCCTCTTTCTGATGTTATCTCCCATCAAAATACTGTCGTGTGCGGTTTCAAGAAAAGAAAGCCGCTTTTCTAGAACCCCTGTTTTTCCAAATCTGCTTCAATGAGAAGGATATCCCCTGATAAGAATTCAACAACTCTTTGATTAATCATATATCAAGGGGTGTTTGGTGTGGGTGATATAAAATAATCATATAATTATGTGTCAACTTATATAATTATTTCTATTCCAGGGATATAATAGTACTTTGGTTCGAGCAAGTAATTATCTGTCAATTCACGATCAATAAATTTGAGTCCCATGCTTGAATTTATAATCCTACAAAATGCTCACAAAATAACTAAGCCTTGGGTATGTCTAAATGAGTGATTGTTGATAAATAATATTATCAAAAGCCATATCACTTAAACCAAAGATGGCCTTTTACGTAACGTGATGTCTACATACTTTTGTTTCCAATCTATGGGCAGAATAAAGGAGGCAATGGTATTGCTGGGCAGAAAATCATATTGTTCTTAATATCAACCATTTTCAGTATTCAATAACTGGAGGCTATCATTTTATCTTTAAGTTGTTTTCTTATGAACTTGACTGTACGTGAGGGGGCATGGTTTCTTCCTCACTTGAACTCAAACTTGTTAGTGAAGGAATATGGCATGAGCCAGTCTTTCTGTTTTGGGTTACCCGCCTAATTCCTTTTCCACCACTAATACACTCTGTACCGCTTTTATAAATTTTGTGCATTGATCTTCATTTGGGAAGCTATGTTTAATAAATAGTTGCTTTATTAGAAAAAAACATCTTAGCCCCCCTCCCTGGAAATCAGAATCCTCAACAGAGGTTTTTTAGTTGGTTCAGAGAAGGTGAAGTTTTGTAATTTACCATAGTATTGCTTATCTGAGAAATGGATGAATGAATATTGTGCAGTGAACAGGGAGAATTGAGTCAGTTTGCATTATCAACATTTTTATACAAAGTACTGAATTAAGTGGCTAACCAGCTTCTTTTGGCTAAAGTTAATGGTTGCTTGGTTCAGCGTCAGGCTGTCCTAGATATCTATGTAGCTTTTACTAAAATATTCTTCTCCTGCTACTAATATTCAATTTGTGATTGATACATATTGTTAGACTCTTACTCTTCTTTCACTGAGTTTTACATTGTGGCATTGTGAATGAAAAGGTACTATTTACCTGTTTTATATGTGGTTGGCTACATTATTCTATGGGCTGTCTTTTAGGTTGCTCTTTTCACTTTAACTCTGACATTTCAGGATGCAAGACAGAGGCCTGATGCAAAGACATTACTTTCACACCCTTGGATTCAAAACTCAAGACGTGCTTTGCAGACATCTCTACGTCATAGTGGAACCCTAAGGTGTGTTCTCTCTGTCTCTCTCTTGCTCAAATGTCCGTCAGTTGTTTTTTGCTCACTCTTAAGATGGGGATATCTTTCATATTTGAGAAAATCCATATACTCCCTCTGCTCCCTAATTTTTTATCCCCATTTCCTTATCAGAACATCCCAAAACAGTGCTGAATGCTCCATTTAGTGAATACATATTTTTTTTCCTCAATACTCCCTTCTCACATGAAATGATTCGAGACGACTAATTTCAAATCACTATTTTATTACTATTTATGTGTTTCAGAGAAGCCTGCTCTACTTATTTATGTGTTTATGGCCAAATATATTATTTCAATAATTAACATATTTGCCTCTATAATTTGATAGCCTGGTATTTTTGCTGATACTGTATAATTGTAATTTTTTTGTCAGTGGTTCAATTAAAGAAAGACTTTATATGTTTTATTAAAGTGTATGGGTTTCTTCCATGAGTGTTTCTTCTTTTGAATCTCTTCAATACTACCAATATAGTTTTGGATTACTAATGACATCAGGTGAATCAACAATTGAGCATATCAAATTCTGTGATTTTGCAGAAACATTGATGGATCAGAGGATGCTCAACTGAGTAGAGGCGAACAAGGGAATGATATTGATACCTCTTCTGTTGAGAAAGTAAAGTAATTGTTGTTTGAAACTTTCATGTTACTTAACATGCTTTGTCATTATGCCTTGAGTTCTTCATCTCCTATTTCCCGGTTGATTTAAACGCAAGGTGATATTTGTATCTTAGAAGCTCATTTTGGATTTCAGGAATTTAAACCAGAGCTGTTATCATCAGAGGCTGCAGGTATTAGCAAGTCTTCTGAGGATGATAATTCCAGTGCTAATCTTACTGATGGAGGGGTGGATAATCTTGAAGAGGATGTCAGTTCAGATCAAGTTCCCACATTTGGTATCCATGAAAAGTCACCCATGCAAACCAGCCAACATAGACTGGTAGATAATCATGATGCATCTGTTTCTAATTTGGCAGAACACAAGACATCCAACCTGGATCAGCAGGCCGAACTGCGGATGAATGGTGAAGTGGAACTTCATGAGTCTACAAAGAGAAATGCTGTAGGCAGAAAATTTGATGGAAAAGGAAGTTCAGTTGCTGCTGAGCATGGCACACTTAAATTTGGTCAAAAGAGCCAAGATAATAGCCCTCGCAAGGTAATTTTGTGCCTGTTCAGTTTTTTTGGGCTTTTGTCCAGTACAAAGAATATGCTTATTTGTTGAAAGTAATGTTATTGAGGACATCTATTAGAATATTTAAACAAACCAAGTCCTTAGCAAGGATATGTTAGCATATTTATTTGGTTATTAAGGCAGACACGACACTCTATTTGGCTTAATCAAGTAATGAGTTTTCCCCCATTCAATATGTGGATTACTTCTCTTCAACATGCCAATTTGTCTAAGTTGAACTTGTTTTCAAATGCTATTGTATTCTTGAATAGCTCATATCTCCTCATGTCTTAGTTTTCATATTCCATTAAAAGCTCTATTCATGTTTGTCTTATAAAACCATGGGTGCATTATAATAATGATATATATTTGGTTGCCACGAAGGCTGTGAAGGGTTCAATGCATTCTGGAGGAAATGAGCTGAGTAGATTTAGTGATCCTCCAGGTGATGCTTCTTTGGATGACTTATTTCATCCATTGGAGAACCTGGATGATCGAGTTGATGAGGCCTCTACATCAGCATCCTCATCACATGTAATTCAAGGCAATGTAATCTCTGATAGTGGAAAGAATGATTTGGCTACAAAGTTGAGGGCTACAATTGCTCAAAAGCAATTGGAGAATGAATCAGCACAGACAAATGGCGGTGACCTACTTCGTCTAATGATGGGTGTTTTAAAGGAAGATGTAATTGATATTGATACTCTGGTATGATTGACATAATTTATTGGTTAATTTTAAATTAAGTGGCTGTAAGTTTTTTTGTTATGCCGTGCTTTCTTATCAGGGATTTGAAGATAAATTGCCTACAGAAAATCTCTTTCACCTTCAGGTACTTATATGTCTATTACTGGGTTCCTTTCTTGTTAATGTCTCGTGTTGATATTTTTAAGGAAACAAATTCTTAGAATTTACTACACATTTTTCCATTTATTAGTTGATTGACACTTCTCGACGGTTGCTTACTTCTGACTTATATTGTAAATGGAGCTAGGTGCAACCAACAGTTTTCCCTTGATTATTTTATGTAAAGTACAGATCTTCCCCTCATCTTTAGAGTTGTTCAAGATATGAAGATTTCTAAAACATGTTGGCTTATTTTATATTTTGATGTAACTATCAAGATTGAAGGGTCGATGATGTGAACAAAGTGAATCTGATGATTGCCCTTATATATTTTTGTGATAATAAGGCTGGTATGTCGGCCCATTCTTATTGCATGGATTGTGGTTGTGATCCAACTCAGGCAATTTTTTGGTCGACTTACTGGAGTTAGAATTGAATCGAATTTTATGTTTTATAAGACATTGCCATGATGATTTAATTTTTGTTTAGATATATTTAATCTTGGCATTCCTGTTTCTGAGTTTTGGCATCATGATTTGTGTTTTCATATTTGTTATAATTATGTTTTTTCATTGTTGCAAGGAAGTTTGTACTTAATTAGCTGGTAAAAAAAGATGTGTTTTATGTTGCAGGCGGTCGAATTTAGCAGATTAGTGTCATCACTGAGGCCGGAGGAACCTGAAGATGTTATTGTATCGTCTTGTCAGAAGTTGACGATATTCTTTCATCAGCGACCAGAACAGAAAATTGTTTTCATTACACAGCATGGTTTTCTTCCTCTGATGGAACTTCTTGAGGCTCCAAGAACTCGTGTATGTAATCTACTTAAGCCCAATGAATTGCTGTGCCACTTCCTTTGTATGTGCAGAGTTATTTGATTTTCCTCATTGCCCACTGTGAAAAATCTCCTGTCCAAATTTTCAGGTCATATGTTCTGTGCTTCAAGTTCTGAACCAAATAATCAAAGATAACACTGATTTTCAGGAGAATGCTTGTCTAGTTGGTCTTGTAAGTATCTCTCTCTCTCTCTCTCTCTCTCACATTTATAATCACGATATCAATGTTTTATGATGATAACGTTGAGTATACTCAAACTTCATTGGGAGTTCTAAAAGTGGAACTCTTTTTGGCTTTGAACCTATTTTCGTATCCAAGTAAAGTTAGAGAGTTGGCATAAATGATTCGTCATGTTATTTTCAGTTTTCCCATGTAATATCGAATCTGCAAACTGAGGTTTTTAGTCATTAGACCTTTTGGTGGTCAAATTTTACTCCGCACTCTATTTACACGACACCTGTATCGTTCTTAGTATTCTGCACTCAATGAGCTACTAAGCACTGTCTAGATGGAGAAAAATAGAAAGAATGTAGCCGATTCTGCTTACTTGCGCTAAAATGTAACTCATTTTAGGGATAGATATGACCTCCCCAACTGCAATTCACATGCACCCAGATAAAGAAGAAGGGAAATCCAAATAAACTAGGAAGTATGATCGCATTATTCTTCTGCTCTTTGAGTATTAAGTATTATTTTAAGCATTTGTGTTTCTAATTGTGTTCCAGATTCCTGTTGTCATGGGATTCGCAGTTCCTGACCGTCCCCGAGAGGTCCGAATGGAAGCTGCATACTTTTTTCAACAGCTATGTCAATCAAGGTTAGAATATGTTTTCCGCATATTGTTTTGTAGATCATCTTTGCTTCAACGTATAGGATGACAAAGTATGTTTCTTACAGCTCCTTAACATTGCAAATGTTTATTGCTTGTCGTGGTATACCTATCCTCGTGGGCTTTCTAGAGGCTGATTATGCCAAGTACAGGTCAGTAGTTTTAAATCTGTATCAAATTTTTGAATTTAGTTGCATTCTTTTAATTGCAAATAAGTTAGTTGTAGTTTTGAAGGTTTGATTTTAGTTGGTTGATTTCAATTGTTTGCAAGTGAGTTATAGTTTGAACTTGAAGCCTTGGTTGCTTGATTTCAGTTATTTGCTAGTGAGTTATTGTTTTGAAGGCTTGGAATAAAAAAGGACTCTTATTTAGTTAACTGCCTTCGGTTCAGAGTCCGAGAGTTGTCAATTCTCAGACTACCTAAAACGAAACTCATCAGACAGTATTATGTTAGATGCTGACAAGCTGAATCTCACCGATTGCTAAATGATTTCTAACCTTTAATCATGGCAGCCGTCCCTGTTCAATATTGACCTCTCTTGTGCCCGTAAGGTTCGTGATGGGAGATTAGGACAGAATGAGTTTTTTTCCAGTAGAGACAAGTCACAATATTTCAAAATAAAAAATCGGTTTCCACACTTTGTCTATTCTATGATACATTCTCATTCTTCAAATTTGGATAGAGTAGCGAGTTGCTTAGTTGTGGTTCTGGGAAAAAGGGTGTAACACTGTGCTTGCTTGTTGCTACTGTGGCGGTAGTGGTCTTAGTGGCTTGTTGCCTACTTTCCAATTCGCGAATAACAGTTTGATGTAAAGCATCTCTTCTCGGGTAGAATTAGTGCCATTGCTGGATCATTGTGTAGTTGTCACACACTGACCCTTGTAGTCCTTGAAGTTGGATAATTAGTGTTGGTGCTTTTGTTTTTGTGCAATATCATGACAAGAGACCTCGGAGTATTATTTCTTTTACAATTGTGTAGAGCAGGAAAATGTCAATCCTTAACTCCTGCCATGCTTATGGTGTCTTTTCTTAAAAACATGTTATAACTCAGAATAATTAGTCTCTTTTAAACAAAGAAACTAAATGGTTAATGAGGATACTCATTTCCATGCAAGCTCGTATTTGCTTTGAGTGCTTTTAGTGAATAAGCTGCTTTGTGGAAGTTTTAAGCTCCTCTAGAGTGTTCTTTTTGCATGTATACCTGATTGGAAATTTAGGTTATTGAAAGACTTAATCAACTTAATGAGTTCTACCAACATTGAACTTATTTGGCAGATGGTGGCATGGTGCATGCTGTTAAACAACTGGAAATATAAATTGTTAAATTGAAAATTCAGAGGAGGCTTGCATTTTCTTGAAGTTAATATTTTCGTTAGACATGCTATTCATGTCATAAAAAATTATGAAGGATTTCACACTAATATTTATCATGATTGAGTCCCTCCTTAAACCATCATAGAAGACATCTTGATTTGCACATGTATGTGTCCACTATGATCTCATAATAAACATTTACCTTTATGTGGATGTGTAAATAAGCTCTAGATCACCAGAAATATTAGTACCCTGATGTGTGCTAGCACAAATGATATGGAACCATCCAAGCCTCACCATATTTGCAAATTAAAGATTGTTTTCTTTACAAGTGAGAATGTTTAATACTTTGGTGTTTCGAGTCAAACAAGTTACTCCATGGTTACTTTGTATACCTCCAAATCCTAGTCACATCCAATAATCAAACCTCAAGACGGGTACAATATCCATGTTTTTCTCATGAAGGCTACACACATTTTTAGGGTTTCAAGTATCTTCAAGTTCAGGCGATGCATTCTGAATATCAGTCAGGTCATAATAAGCATATCATAGTGACAATTGACGTTGGAAATAAATATTTCACATGGATTGGATATCATAAGTTCATCTTATAAGGTCTCAGTCAATCCTTACCTCTTGAGCTGAGGTGAGTTAGGCTCAAGCCATTTAAGTGGCCTTAGCCATTTGAAATTCAACATGGTATTAGAGCCCCATGTAAATGTGGGTAACCTCCTTCCGTGATGGGCTCCTCCTTGTTCACATTATGGGCTTCATTATCTACCCACACACTTCACCCATATAAAAAAAAACTGGGTTGTCAAACAAGGCATGGACTGTGATTATTCATGTGTTGGGCATTTACTCACACATCATAAGCTTGAGCTTTAATATATTATAACGTGTTGAGCTTGTTTCACCCACACGTTCATCCCGCCCACATGTGAAGGGGGAGCGTTGAGACTAAATATTTCACATGGATTTGATATCATAACTAAGTTCACCTTCTAAGGTCTCGGGCTATCCTTACCTCTTGAGCTAGCTTTTGAGGTGAGTTAGGCTCAAGCCATTTTAGTGGATTTAGCCCAATCCATTTGAAATCTAATAATTGACAACCGATACGAACATGTTGCATGTGTGGGGGTATTGTTTAACTGCCAAAAGAGAAAGGAAAAGCTATTGAGGTTTCACATTTTTCTATAAGACAACTTCGTTTTTTCCACCTAGTTTAGACATAGAACATCTGTTAGATTCAAATGCTGGAAGTCAAAATTCAAGTTTATGATTTCTTTCAAAATGCATTAAGTAACGGATTTTACTTGAGAACATAGCAAACTCATTAATTTAGATATAGAGATTTATTTTTGTAGACGCACAACTAATTACTGTGGTTTTTAATTACAGGGAAATGGTTCATATGGCTATTGATGGCATGTGGCAAGTTTTCAAACTTCAGAAGTCCACCTCCAGAAATGATTTTTTTCGTATAGCCGCCAAGAATGGGATATTACTTCGACTTATTAACACTCTTTATAGTTTGAATGAGGCTACTCGGCTTGCCTCTATAGCTGCTGGAGTTGGGTTCCCTCCAGATGGTATAGCTCCACGTCCAAGATCTGGTCCTCTGGATCCTAGCAATCCTTCCTTTCTGCAGACGGATGCTTCATATTATGGGATTGAACAGCCAGATCACCTTAAACTTAAGCAAGGAGATCAGATCTCACAAGCCGGACTACATGAACCTTCACGAGCTTCAGTATCACATTCCCCCGAGTCAAGATTTTTCCCTCCCGATGTTGATAGGCCTCAATCAACTCTTGCTTCTTTAGAGGCGTCATCTGCTTCAAAAGTGCCAGATTCTGCTTCTTTGGACAGGGGATCCAGTTCTGTAATAAAAGATAATCTTTCTGCTACCTCCAGGGATAAGGACAGTGTAACCCGGTGGAAAAATGAACCTTCTAGAGCTGAAGTTGAAAAGCAGCAAAGAGGTGCAAATGCAGCAAGTAGAGCCTCCACAGATAAGGCCCCAAAATCAATGGAAGTGGCACTAAATGGATCTTCTGCTCCCAATGCTAGCCATCAAGAGAATGTTCGACCCCTTCTGAGTTTATTGGATAAAGAACCTCCATCACGCCATTTTTCTGGTCAGCTTGAGTATGTAAGGCATCTTACTGGGATGGAGAAACATGAAAGCATTTTGCCTCTTTTACATGCAACCAACGACAAGAAAACAAATGGGCTTGATTTTTTGATGGCTGAATTTGCAGGTTATTATTACTGTTTATTTTGCATGATATCTCAAAACAAAGTCATAGTTTTTAGTTAATGTCTTATATGTTAGATTCATAAGAATCATAAAGCAAACCACTATATACCTGAAGAAGTACTTCACCACAAGTCCATGACAGCGTCTTAGTGTGTCTGATTCTTTTGATTTATTAAAATCTCATCTAATGTTGATTTCTGCAGCATTGCCTTGTGAATTAGCCTAACTTTCTTAATAACTTGCTTTCAATCTTTAAAGTTGACCCTAATAATCTTTAATTTCTTCCCAGAGGTTTCTGGAAGAGGAAGGGAAAATTCAAATGTGGATTCATTGCATAGAACTTCACCTAAAGCATCTAATAAGAAGCTAGCGCCTCTGGCTTCTAATGGAGGATTTGCTGCGACTTCTGGACTAGCATCACTGACAGCATCTGGTGTACTGTCTGGTTCAGGAGTTTTAAATGCTAGACCGGGGAGTGCAACATCATCTGGGTTACTTTCCCATATGGTATCACCTTGGAATGTTGATGTTGCTCGGGAATATCTGGAAAAGGTGGCAGACCTTCTATTTGAGTTTGCTGCAGCAGACACAGCAGTGAAATCTTACATGTGTAGCCAAAGTTTGCTGAGTCGTCTGTTTCAGATGTTCAATAAGATAGAGCCCCCAATTCTTCTAAAGGTACAGCAATAGGTTCTATGCGTTGACATTGCATTTTCTGTCACAGTCTGATTTTCTAATCATCTTCTTTTCTTTTAGTTGTTGAAATGTATAAATCATCTGTCAACCGACCCACACTGCTTAGAACATCTTCAGCGTGCAGATGCACTCAAATATTTGATCCCAAACCTTGACCTCAAAGAAGGTGCCCTTGTGTCACAAATACATCACGAGGTGAGACACGACATTTCTATTTTTTTAATGTTTTTTTTGCTTCCTAATTTGAATACCAGAGTGATTATACTTCAACCTCTTTTTTTAACTCTTATAAGCCCACCTTCAGAATATGAACATGATTTTATGGGTGATAGGTAATTCAGAAGGCATTTTAGAGGTTACATTTCTATTTTTATTGTGTTGTTGCAGCATGATACATAGTAAATAGAGCGACATTTCTAGAAATTGTGAAAGATAACTCAATCTAAAACCAACTTTCGCAATCACTTTAATTGCTACTTAATCAGAATATATGATATTCCTTGGTGAAGAACGAGATTTTGAACAATCAGTATGTAGATGCTTTCCTGTTTAATTTAGAAAGTTCCTTAACTGTTATTTTTCTTTTGTATCTTTGCTTTCCTAGTTTTTGTTTTTGTTTCTGCTTTATTTGTGTGCTTGATTATCCATTACAGCCTATTCATGAAGTTATTTTAGGTGATCTTCCCAACTAATAGAAATTGATAACTATTTATTGGACTTGGGACATTAAACTCAGTGCAATTGTATAAATCAAAGCTATTTGCAGAAACTATCTTACACTATATGTTAGTTTAGTTAATGAAGACCAGCCCTATATCGTGAAGTAAAACCTCATTAATCTTGCCTGTTAGAAACATAAATGTTCATGTATTTACTCTCCACCAGCTTAAACTTTTAGATGAGGTCGTCCTTTAGTATGGTATCAATGTTAGAAACATTAATCTTGGGTTTGAATCTCACCTGCTTCCATATATGATTAAAGAGTTCCAGGTGTAAGTTTTAGAATAAGATCACCATCTGCATAAGGAGGACGTAATAGTAATGATAAATATTACTCTCCCTGTCCCAAATTTTGTACACTAATTTCCTTTGTGGGATGTCCCAAAACAATACTCTCTGTCTTAAAATATAATGATTTTTCTCAAAACTGCCTTCACACATAAAGTAATGATTTGACACCTCTAATTCTGATTCACTACTTTTAAGGACACTAATGTAAAATTGTCCTGAAGTTTTACTTTTTTTAAAACTTCACGCCAAACCTCAAGGGAGCAAAAAATATGGGACGGAGGGAGTAAATATCTAATCTCTCCACTGACTTAAGTTGTTGGATACTGCCGAAATTTACCACATGCATCTTAGATATAGTCTGTGAGTAGCCTCATGTTAACTGAGGTGTATGCTCTTGGGCCAATTCTTTTCACACTTGGCACCGCAGCCATCCTATGATTATAGAACCAGAAGGAAGCCTGAAAATTATTTAAATGCACTGTTGGATGAGCATCAGTTATTTTTCGGCTTTGGCTTTAGATAATTTTTAGGTTCTTTTCTTGGAAAGTCCATTGGTCATAGGATCGGTAAGATTATTCCTAGTAGCAACTGCAACAAGTATTGTGTGAGTTAGTGTTACCCATTGGAAAAAGTATCTCATGCAGATACGAAGATTAGGAGGTGGTATCAGGTTTAATTATTCCATGATGTACATGAAGTTTTGGGTCAGACAAGATCTATATGGTCTTTTGAACCTGCATGTCATTAAAGCCCAAATCCTGAAGCCAAAAAGAGCTGTAAAGCACTTGAAGTTGAGATCTAAATCCATAATATTATATATGTTTATTAATGACCTTTTTTTTTTATAACACTATCAATTATTCTAAGCACATCAAGTCATATCCGCCTAATACTAAATTTTTCTTATTAGTGGTGAATCTGAGAATAAGAGTGGCAACTTCTTGTGCTTTATATTTAGGTTTTCATTCATTTAAATTGAGTATTTTAGCTGACCCATTATTGGATATTGTCTCACTGGTTTTCCTCGCTGAAGGTCCTTAATGCACTATTCAACCTGTGTAAGATTAACAAAAGGAGACAGGAACAAGCAGCAGAGAATGGAATCATTCCACATTTAATGCTGTTTATCATGTCAGATTCTCCTTTAAAACAGTATGCATTGCCTCTTCTTTGTGATATGGCACATGCATCACGTAATTCGAGGGAGCAATTACGAGCGCATGGAGGGCTGGATGTGTACCTGAGGCTTCTTGAAGATGAGCTGTGGTCTGTGACTGCATTAGATTCAATTGCCGTATGCTTGGCTCATGACAATGAGAACAAGAAAGTGGAACAAGCTTTGCTAAAAAAGGATGCTATACAGAAATTGGTTAAGTTCTTCCAGTGCTGTCCGGAGCAGCACTTCTTGCACATACTGGAACCTTTCTTGAAAATTATCACGTATGTTGTCTGTACCTCATCATTTGCTATCTTTATGTTTACATACCTATACATGTGTATTTCGCCACATGCATATAATTGTGTTGATTTCCTCATATAATGGATGCATTCCGTACATCCTTCTTCTAAAAAATGATTTATTAGAATTAGATTGGCTCATTTTGGAGTTTAGTTTGGAGTTTTTCAGGTGATACTGAAAATAAAAGATGGCTGAATTATGTTCTTTTTTTTGGAAAATATAAAAATGGCTCGACCATTGTCGCAATAATTAATAAGAGAAAATAAGAGAATATATATTTTAATGCGGGTCATTATTCCTAAGTAGAAATATTGAAGGTCTTTGAGATTATCTATCTTCTACATGAAGGTTTGACATAAACTTGTTTCGAGGTCTCTTTGTGAGTTTTAATTGAAATTCAACTTTTGGCATTGTAGTTAAGTATGTATATAGATATATATTTTTCACAGAAACATTCAAAGCTCACATCTTAAGCTTCATTAGATTAACCGCTGAGGGCATCAGCCCATATCCTATACCTTGTCTTTTTGAACATCCTAACTCATCTTAAACAGCGGTGCCAACCTTAGAATTAGTGATTGATAGTTATAATTAGCACTAATTTAATTTGGAGATTGGCGTATTTTCCTGCTAGGAAAATAGGATCTTGTAATTAATTATCAACATCATCTCATTTGTATATACTGGTCCATCTTCTATTTTGCTACCTACTAGCAATATATTGGGTGTAACAAGTAACTGTATGTATCTGGCTTTTATCATTTAAGAACTAACAACATGTTTCTGTTGCAGGAAATCATCTCGAATAAATACTACTCTGGCAGTTAATGGTTTGACACCACTGCTAATCTCTCGACTTGACCATCCGGATGCTATAGCACGCCTGAATTTGCTTAAATTAATAAAGGTTGGTCATTGCTTTGTTCATATACCGTATCTGTTGCATTACTATTCATCTTACTAAAATTCTGCTACTTTTCAAAGAAGGAATTACATTCTCGGACATTTTTTTTGATAATATTCTCGGACTTATAATATTATGTGTTTGGTAGTCTACCTGCATGAAGGCTTAGTCTATGTGATGTCTGAAAAGTCATTCAATCACACCATCATGCCAAACACTCAATACGCTTAACATATCTCATGACCTACCTGGCATGCATTATTCTTTCTTAATGGAATAATTATTCAAGGGAACAGAATATGGACTCTGTCTTTTCTTTTTCCTTTTCAACCTATCTTCACCATGAGTTCCGCCTCTGCCTCAGTAGTCAGAATGTTGTTTATCTGTGATTTTTGGTACATCATACTATTATTCTGAATTTTGATGTCTGTATTTGGGATTTAAAGTGTGAAGATCCTTTGTTAAAAGTAGCTGGTCATTTTGTTTGGGTAAAAGCTCCAAGATCTTCTAAGAATTTTTAGCTAATCCATAATTGTAAGCTTGTTAATCACCCAATCAAACTAAAGGAACTTAAGATCTTAAAGCAGTATAATATTAGTGGAACACCACTTATGTTGTTGCCACTGTCAGCTTTATAAATAAATCGGCACCATTTTTTTTCTTTTTGTCTTTGCTAGCAAAACATGACATCTTACAAAATGGTTTGCTTTTCAGGCTGTATACGAGCATCACCCTCGTCCAAAGCAACTTATCGTGGAGAATGATCTTCCGCAAAAGCTTCAAAATTTGATAGAGGAGAGAAGGGATGGACAGAGTTCAGGAGGCCAAGTTCTGGTTAAACAAATGGCCACTTCACTTCTTAAAGCACTTCATATAAACACAGTTTTGTAAATCCTGTCAGTCTCATTGTACATGCAATTTGTTTATCGAGGTTGTGAAGAATATTTCTGCTTTGTTCCTTTTTACATTTCTGTTTTTGATATATTTCCTTTTTCTTGTAATCAATGATAAGTGTGGGATATGTGACATGTTTTGAATTTTAATGCTAAATTTTTTTTGTCTCATCAAATTAAAACCATCTTTTTGTTGCTTCCTTTCCATTTTCGGCAATCTATTCTATGTTTTATGTTGCAACTGAGGTTCGAGTCGTTTTTGCTTTTGACAGTATTAATTTTGGATATAAAACTCGGACTGATATCAAGAAGAACAGGAATCACCATTTTCCTCGTTTATCCAATATTACTGGCTCTTTGGTATGTTTGACTGGAATGATTAAGGGCCCGGCCCGTTTGGCCATGCATTTGAATATCCAAAATACACAATTGTAAATCAAACTTTTTAGTTACCTGATGAGGATAATTTTGTGACACAGGGGCATTTTAGTCATATAAGACACAATCTGATTGTTATTTTGCAATTGCCGATTGAAATCGTGAGAGCCAGTTCACTCAAAGTTGCTGAGACAGCGCCGCAGCAGATTTCTCAATTTTATTTTTATCAGCTTTGTTTTTTTGTTACCGCATGGCCCCCCACCTTCAACTTTGTGCTGTGTCTATTATTTATTTATGAAGAAATGTAATACAATAGTTAAAAACTCATTTTCAAGCTACATACGGTATATATTTTTTGATCTACTCGAATATTTCTTTTATAAGTAATTTAATTTACATTTTCAATTTTCGGTATTTAATGCAACTAACTACTTTACAGTTGTAGTTAATTTACAAATGGTTAGTTTTGTAGATTTGGTTGAAATATGTAATTTCAGAATTAACTTCGAAATAGTATATCAAAGGCTTTCTCGATTATTCAATATTCAATTATTTTATAATCAATTATATCATTATTGTTTCTATGATAATCAATTTTGCTTCTGAAGTGGTTTTTATTGGGTCCAAGCCCACACGGACATATTTTAGATTATGTTCGGTTTTATTAGAACTTCTGTAAAATTAAATATTTTAGGATCTAACTCACTTAAGAAAATGTGTATTTTAATTACTTAAATTTAGATCGATTTACATTAACCCTGAATCAGTTTGAATAATCAGGAAGGGCTTTATAATCATGGATCAAAATTTTCATTTTTTTTCGTCGAAAACATTGAATTTTTTTCGTTTTTGAATCCATGAAAACGAGAATAAGGTGTAACTATTTTTTTTGCCTCAAACTCTAATATCTTTCTTAATTTAGTAACTTTTCCTAATGTTTCCGAAGCGTTTCCGAAAACTTCTAGAAAAGTTTCCAGTATTTATCTGATCGAAATATACACTCGAAACGAAATTTTGATCCATGTTTATAATTCTTGGACGGACCCCCTTGACAGATTATGTCTATGCTTAGGTCCACTTTGACGTGGGATTTTATGGAAATACTCTTTAATCTTTGCTTTATATCTACTGTAAATTAGTGGACTGGCAAGTGGCAACCAGGGCTGTCTTTGAGGGAGCAGATTTTAATACAAATCTAATCTGAATTTGGTCCAATATATATTTGAATCTTTATTATATTAAATTTGATCAAAAAGAGTTCATTTCCTGATGTTGAGCTACCTACGTCTCCTTCCGCTCCCCATATTAATAATTTCAAATATATAGAGCAAATATGAGTTTACGTCAATCTAATTCGTTAATGATCTCTGAATTTGATTCAAGTAAATATATTTATATATTGGAACTAGAGACACGAGTACAATAAAATGCAGAATTGACACTTTAAGTCTCAAGTCCGTCCAGTATTAATTCGGGTACCCAAATTATTATTGATTGTGACAAAAACATGATTACAGTTTCCATATTTATTATTTTAAGCTTACACTCGACAAAAGTAATTTCAGATACCTCCCATGTACTATTACATATTAATTGTTTAACTCCCTTGTACTATTTAAATATTTACTTACCACCCTTTTACTATTTAAACATTTACTTACACCCCTCCATTTACATTCTTCGTCCAAAGGCGATTAGCTTGAGCACATGTGACAAGCATAATGACTATTTTGCTGTAAAATATGTCGTAATTTTACTTTCAGTTATCTCCTTCCTCGTTCTATATTGAATCCTTTATATTTACAATCAATATTATTATGGCCTTGTACTCTCTCTCTCAAATTTTAGGACCAAAAGTCTGCTTCGGGTTTTTTTTTTTTTATTTTGCACATTTTTATTTTTATTTTTATTTTTATATATACATATAAAAACCGATCTACCTCTATTTATGATTCTTCTCTAAACAACACAATTATACTGTATTATTGAATCTCTAACTACATAATTATTTTTCGTAGTTTTTGCTTTTGCTAAACTGAATCACTTTTAATCCATTATTCAAATAAAATATATTCATTTAAAAAATTGTTTCAATTTGTAGTTCCATTTAAGAAGAAGTGGAAGAGACTATGAAATTATGAATAAGTTGAAGAGTTTCTAGAACTTTCAAATTGAGGCAAAGCCGCAAAAGTTAAAAAGCTTTTTATTAGATATATTTAATACTAAATAACATGTATAACTATATAAGCAATATTAAAAAAATATAGGCTGGTTCAGATATTCAATATTGGAGAGACCAGTCACAAACCCATCCCCTAATAAAATATGAATTCTTTAAATTCAAATACTCAAACTCAAAATACTCATCCCGTTGAGCTTTTGGAAAATACCCAACCCCTATTTAAGTTTTTTTCAGAGATAATTTTTTTTGCAAATGAATTATTTGTAAATTGAGTGAGAATACGTTTCATTCTTAAAAAAAAAAAAATTATTTATTTGACTTTTTAGAAAGCACCATGCTCCCTCAAAAGAAACAAGCCTAAATCTCTTTTGGCCCACCACTTTCATGGGTTCGTCTAAAGTGAGATTTCGAGGGACGGAGAGCATATAAGATACTCCCTCCGGTTCATATTAATTGGCACATTGTTACTTTTCACACAGATTAAGAAACCTCATGATTAATCACTTTTACATGGTAAAATATCAAAAATACCCTTTCTAGTGACTCTTGAGCTTCCCAACCTAAATGTAGGAGAAGGGCAAAATTGGAAAAAATTGCATTGGAAACTCAAATGTGCCAAATAATATGAAACACAAAAATTTGACAAATGTGCCAACTAATATGAACCGGAGGGAGTAGCATTTATCATGGTGACATGTGTCCTCTTAAAATTTAAATTTAAATAATATATTTTCTTAAATACAAAATTACCCTTTTTTAAATATTTCTAAAGACAAAATTATCCTTTATAAATCTCCACTTAACTTAATCACTTATTTTCATCAATGCATCTTCAAGAAATGGCCGACACCTTCCAGTTTAATTACCTCCCGCAGCTATTATGAAGAATCGAGAAAAGCTTAAAATCTAGTCAAAATGAGGCAATATCAAATTCAATGAACTCAGAAAGAAATAAAATGAGTCAATGCTTGCCTCTTCATTTTCAATAGTCTGAGCTAATGGAAGTATCACTTGACCCCCGAAATTACCAATTCAGCATCGTACTATACGACAAATTTTAACAGCATCAACTGAGTAAGCATCAATATTGTTGTCAGCTCATTATGTTCTGCTCGATTTCGCTATCGAAATCTTCCGCGAGCAAATGGAGGCAGCGTGGGGAACGAGTGATTAGCTGAGATAAAAACTGCTGGGGTTTGGAAGAGAAGAAGATATGAATTAGGGAGGAGATCGCGTGGCAGGATTCGTCGGCGGCGGCGGAGCTGGTGGAGGAGGACTCGTCGTTTTGGTTGAGCCACGTAAAAAATAGGAAACGGATGAAAGAGAGAGAGAAAATTGTCTGTAAAAAATAACTTATGACAAGGGCAATTTAGTAAATTTGAATTTTCTAATTTTTGGTAATTTCCGATGTTATATTCAATGCCACATCATCACTGGACATTTTGACCGAAAATTGTGGCTCAAATTTACTATTGACTTTTTTATGTGGTTGAAATTGGGTATCTTATATACACCATTGTTCCACAAAATCTTATATTAGAAAGACCCCACTTTCATATGACCAAAAATGACGGCACCAAAATTAATTAGAAAAGCAAAATGTGTCATTAAATTAATTTAATAGGTTAACCTTAAAAGCAACCAAGAACTATATTGTAGAGAGTCTAGTAGGGAAATAAACATTTTCATTCATTTTAATCGTTGTTGTATGTAATATGTTGCAATATCATCTATTTAATTATTTATAAGACTAAATAACACATTTAAAAGGTTAAGAGTTACAAGTTCTTAATAGCCACTATCTATTGTTCAATATTTAATCTACGAGAGTTGCATTATGGGTTTATCAAAGTGTCCTTCAATGAACTCTTCACATGGGCATTCATTATACAATAGGTTTATAACACACAATTCTTTGGGATAAAAAAATATTCTCGAACTTTAGATTAACAAAAATAAATGTGAATACAATCTTTGATACAATAAATCTGGTTAAAAACTCTGAAACGAGAAGAACCATTATCATCTAAATGTGATAAGAGTTATCGTGTCGATAATGTATCATAAACTATGCTAGAAAAAGCAATAAGCTAAAGCATAATGTAAATAACAATATAATATATAGGGAGAATATATCATTTCATCATTCTTGTTGCTACATCACTAAACACATCTTACAAAGTCTTATATATTGGCCTAAAAAGTCACCTAAATGTCAAGATTTGCAAGACTCTTTCATAGCCTCATTATGACACTTCAATACAAAGGTTAAAAGATTTTTCACATGAGGTCTTTAAGATATTCTTCAATGTGACCTTTCAAGGTGGCGTCCACTAAATATAGGAGTTAAACATCAAAATGAAATCAATGTAATGGAAATAATAAGAAGGCAACAACGTCATTTTGTATGCATTCTGGCGTACAAAAGTAACAAAATTGAGGTGCGCTATTAACATCTGCCATACATATTAAGGTAAAGTATAGAAAAAAATAACATATTAAGGTAAACTATAGGGAAGAGAGTCAATAAATTCAATAAACTAAAAACATTCTTCATTAAAACAAAAACTAGAGACTAAATAATTGACAAGGTAAGAAACAAACAAACAAGAATTCTAGTTAAACTATAACCATATAAACATAAAATTTCATAGTACGTTTTCTTCAGGAAAATAAAAGGATTGACCCATTACTGGCCATTTAGAAAGGCATCAACTTTGTTGTTCGCTGAAACTGACAAAAATTTCATGCAAATAGGGGCATTGACTCCTGCCAAAGCCAATATAGCAGCTGGAATTCCCCACAAGGAATCACCACAGATGAGTCCAGAAGCAACAGCCGGTCCAAATTCTTTAGCCGCCTTCTTGTTCTTCTTCTCCCATATGAACAAAATCAAGCTACCAAGGCACATATCTATGGCGAAGTAAGCTCCAAGATAGAACGGAATTGCCATGCACATTGGACTCGGTATAAACCTATAAATCCTGTACTTAGTCTCGAATGTCTTCAATACCTCAGTCAAAATATTTATCACCACAGCTGCAATGAAAAACACAATAACTAGTTTCAAGCAATTCTTGGGAAGGGATGAGAAGCCTTCGACTCCAAGAAGAGCAATTCCACGGTACATCAACGCGTATGGGGCTGGGTAAGCTCCACCAGGGTCTCCCACTTTGTAAGCCTTGTAGAAGAACCAGAAGACTACAGGTGACTGAAGGCAGCCTATAGCAGTGCCTAAAACTTGGCTGAAAAACATAGAACGAGGGGATGATAGCGTCAAGTAACCCGTCTTAAAATCTTGCATCAAATCAGAAGCTGTTGATACTATACTCATCATCACACCACAAGATGCAAGCCCGGCAAGAACCCCACCGTGTTCTAGGCCGACCCACGAGCTGAAAATGAGTATAGCTAGTTTTCCGTAGTTTGATGCCAGAGACCAGTCAGTAAGGCCGCATCCATATGCATTGCAGAAGGCAAGGATTGGAGCAAATGCATATGCTACTAGGATATGGTACCATTTCAGCTGAGGAAAGATTACAGGTACTATACCTATCGATACAGCAGCCAATATAAGGTAGCCAGCTATGGCAACTGTGTTAGGAATTTGGTCTTTTAAGAAATATTCTGTTCTCCTTTTATCATTGTAGTTTCCAATCTGCCCATCTGTTGTTTCGTTTGTCACTTTCTTCTTCTGTTGTGCAAAACTTTTCAGTGTCACTATAACCATGTAAACGACATGAAATAGACCATCACCAAGCATCAACGCAATAGCAAGAAAAATCTGTTCAGGAATAATGAGTTAGTATTTGATGAATGTTGTTTTATTGGAGGAACTATTTTATCTGATAGATTAATTTATTAAGTACCCTGTATCCCTGGATTCCGTGAAGACTGCTTGCATTTAGATCAGCGCTATACCAGTCACCTCTCTTGGATTCAATGAAAGGCCACAATATTCCCCATGAGAAGATGGCTCCAATAAGTAATGAGATATTAACCATGTAAGGGCAAATCATCCCAACACCAACATATGTAGATGAGAAATCAAAGTAGAATCTGCAATGCAAGGCGAAAATTAATAGTCGTAAGAACATCAACCATAGCTTTTGTTTTCAATTTCAGTTATTTTAATTGGACAACTACCATTATCACTATTACAGTACATTGATTTGTATGCAGTATTGGAGTATAAAGAATGGTTTTATATTTTCAAAACCAAGTGATAAATCACACTTAATCCCACAAGTTAGCACCAAATATTAAATCATACTTGTAGTATGTAGTTTGCCAAGCATAGATTTCAACAAACAATTACCAGATTTGAGTTAACAAAACTGCAGAAATCCAACCTCTTCTTATAGGCTGCAAGACCGAATGTAGGGAAGCTTGCAAAACCACAACCATCAGCGGCATTGAAGAACCACTGGAAGCATGCCCAAAGAAAGCTGCCAACAAAGGATTTGAAAAGAAGCCAAACTTGTTTCCTAAACCAAATCAATGATAAGTTTATAAGTAAAAAGTAAAGGCCGAGAAGAAGAATTAACCAAAATTTCGAAAGATACTAGATATAAACAACAATCAAAAAAGAAAAACAATTAAAGTGAAAAGGCCACATTAATATATAAAGCATATATACTTGGCTAGTTTGGCTCCTTTAGGAGTGTGAAAGCTGTTTATAAGGTATGCAGTTGCAGTCCCACTCGGATATGTCAATTTGTACTTCAAGATCATCACCTGTTACAATAAAATATAATAATACTCAGAAGGAAAGCAATTAAACCATAGACAATATAAGGATGTTATTTGATTTATGTTAAATGCATACCTTTCTTAGGGGTACAATTGAGAACAAACCAACAAAGCTAACGACAAAGAGAAAGGCGATCATCCATCCAATATGGGGGCTCTTCACATTTATTGGCATATTCCCTGCATCAGCTTGAGCTGCAATTATTGGACTCATTCCCAGCAGATAACTCGCTGTCCCACCTGTAGATACAAATACATTTTTTTCTCAAATTAAAAGGTTTAAACAAACAAATTTCAACAATTGATTTACAACCTTTCTTAGGGAAATCACATCACACTACTACCCAATTTACAAGTTATATCCACAAATCACACAGCATATCAGTAAAAACAAATTAATGTAGAAATTCAAGTTTCTCAAATGATAAAAAACAAATCAAATCAACTATAAACGAAATAAACCAATGCAAATTTCTTAAGTTGACAGAATATGTACAGATACAATAACAAATGCAAAATGAAGCAAAATTTAGCAACCTATAAAATTAACAAATTTATTTAGTGAAAATAGACAATTCACATACATATTAAAAATCAATAAAATTCTAATAATAAGAAGAAGAATCGACACGTACTGCTGAAGGCAATGCCAGAAGAGGCAACAACACAAGTCTGTATAACAGTATTCTCCTGCCTCGTAAAAGGCTGTTTCAAAAGCCCACACTTTTCAATCAAAACAGTCCATGACTTAACCATGGCGAAACCTAAAAGCCCCGCCGCCACATTAAGCGACGGAATAACACCGGTGGAGAGATTGAGTTTGCACACAATCACATTGAATACTAAACTCAACAAAATGCACGTCACGGTGGCTCTGATCGTTAACTGCTTTCTCCACGGCGGCACCTTCGTCTGATCAAACGCCTTCTCCATTGCCGCCGCATCATCTTCCTGCTCCACGAGGACGCCGTCAATGTCCTGATCTTTTTCATTCATTTTTCCAGAGCCCTAAGGTTGTTTATGTGTGTGTATGTATAAACCCTAAAATGAGCACTACAATTTTTAGAACAGAGTATAAGAAGAGCAGAGCATAATGTACAGGTGTGTGTATATATATATACAGAGATTATATGTATCTGTTTAGATTTTAGAGAGAGAAAGGGGAAATGATAATCCCGGTGCATGAGGAATTTCACCACCAGTTACAGAACAGCAAACCAGCTGTATAGTCAAACAAATTAAATTTTGGTATTTTCTTTTAAGTCAATAAGATTTTCTTTTTCCTTTTTTTTGGTCAATAAATCTCTTTAATCAGTATGGTATTTATGTGCCATTCTAGGAATTCAAATTGACAAAAGTTTCCTATTTTTATTTTATTTTTTGAGTGAAAAAATATGTTTGATGTGTTCAAAGTTTTAGCAAATAAATTGCAATATATTTACTTTGTGATCATGTGAAAATCAAAGAAAAATGTAATATATTTACACGATAATTGTATAAATATGATCGAACTAAATTTAAATTATATTTCTTCAATCTCAAATACAGTTAAAAATAGGTTTTTGACATTTTTGGGAACTACTTAGGATTGTATGTGATTATGTTTGAAGGTGTTTGTTTATCTACATAAAAACTTACTGTGGTCTATTGTAATTTGTTATGGCCCGATTGTTGGTGTCAGAGTAAATTTATTTATTTTCAACTTTATCCTCTCTTTAAAATTGGCTAATAGGAAGTCGAACTCAAGACCTCTTGCTCTATTGATGTTGAATAATTTTTGTTATTGTGCTACGACCTCATCAACAAAATTGGTTAATAGTTAATGTTGACTTAAAATGAACTTTATAATTAAGACAATATCCTCTTTCCATTTTAACATATATTTTTTCATGGTTTGGTAAGTATGTTTTCTTAATGTACATACATGAATTATATATGCGCATGGTGTTTTTTTATTTTTCGTCCTTTAATATTATAGATTTAGATTAGATTAACTATCTAAGAAATCATACGGGAATAATAGGTCAAATTTTAAAATTTAAAATTTCGAAAAAAAAAATTGTGACATTAGTTTGAGTGGTTTGGAAGGATGAATACAAATTGGGCAACTGAAAAAAAAGTGAAGAACATTAATTATTTTCCTTTGATAAATTATTTAAAATTAGAAATCTGGTTTGGTTTCAACAAATGGTGCTCTGGCAATATTTATTATACTAATTACTTTGGAATTTTCAGACGTGAAAAGTTAAAATTTTCTACATTATTTATTGAGTTTTAGTCTAGAAAAATATACCTTACAAAATCATATTTTCTTAAATTATTACAATTATGAATTATCTTTTCAAACCTTTATGCGTTAAATTATTAAGGAAACGTAGCATTCACACGGGTTAACGGAATAGCGTGAAATTGTGAGGCCCTACCAGAACAAAATTGCTATTAATGAAACCTACATCACATAATTAAGACTGCCAACCAAGCCTATTAATTACTAATTGTGTGTCATTATATTATCGGATTATGAATCTAACCACAATTAATAAAATGGTTCTTGTTGCTCTAAAAATATAAGAAAATGAATGTAACCACATTTTGGAAATCAAGTAATAATGCTTTCATTGCGTCTTTCACGCGTTTCCCATTTTCAGATATTTCATTTCTTCTAAGGAAACAAACTCAAATAAGGGGTAAGTGAAATGCATGCATTGCCTAATTTCATGCATTTCCTATTTTCAAATATTTAATTCCTTCTAAGGAGATATTATTTAGTGCAACAAGGAAATAAGAAATAACTATTCGCGTAAAAGAACATGGACCTCATTCAATCTTTATTTTTTTTTAAAGGAAAGAAAAAAAACGTGGGTACAAATTGAATTAAAGCGAATTACAGTTTACACTCTAAATTATGAAGTTAGGTGTATCACTTACCCTAATGTATAAAATGTAATAGTTATCATTCCAATGTCTGAAAGGTGAAGGTCACTCCTTTGAGCCACGAGTCGACGATTAAAATTTTAACACCGTTAATTTTACGTGTAAAATACAAAAAGATCGAGCACCTAATATATTTAATGAAATATTATTTTTAACCTCATATACCAAATGTTTTACAACTAATACGTTCATTATGGAGAGAAAACTGAAGCTCCACAAACTCAACCTTTTCACCTAGCGATGGGTAACAAAAACAGCCTATGTAAAAATATTTCAAGCAATTAATGATTTTTTGACTTTTTTCTATCGTGTTCATCATATGATTGCTTACGAAAAAAGTTATTTTTGTACCATAAAATTGCTTACAAAAATTTAATTTTCTTGTACCATAAGATTGTTTAATGAAATTATTTTAACTAGATATTTAATTATAATTTTTTTTCCGGTGAAACTAAATAACCCTAATGACATATGATTAAATAAACAATTTAACCAAAAAATTGATTATCAATCATATCACAATAGACATATTTTTGAATAAATCAAATACCATTAATCTTGTTTGTTGTAATTTTAAACAATCCAACCAAATAATTGATTGTTATATAGTTGGTTTTGGATGTTACTTTCGAATTTTCATGAACTCATACTCTCAATTCTCTGAATCTATACAAACATATTTCCTAAACCCTATAATCACATTCAGAATCCATTAAGATATAGTGTTTTTTTTTTTTTTTTTGGGGAATTTTTTTAGATACAGTCAAAAGGATGGTAAGATTTTCATTCTGGTGGATATTGCGGTAAAATTGCAAAAGGCCAAAAACTCTCTGCCAAAAAAGAACCAATCCTGTAAAACCGTCGAGGTGAATTAATTCGAGATGGATTTGGGACTGAAAGTTTTAGTCCCAAATTTTACATTACCCGTCCCTTTGTCTAGAACTCGTCCTGCGCCCACCCCTAATAACAAATTATGAAGTATTGTTGTGCGTAAACTTTAACTAAAGTGGTTTGAATTACTTCAGATATTAAACAAGAGTAATGTTCATTCAGGGTGCAATTTGCCTAAATCGGTACGAATCGTTCGATATTTAGAGTGTTTTAATTTAAAATGTTTGGGTGTTCCAGATTATTTGACGAACAACGTACACGTACCAATAATTAACAATTTTGATATTGAGTATTGCGCCAATGCTACCCTAACTAAGTCAAGCAATGAGTTTGAAGTAATAAATCGTTACACCTAACATTCTTTATGTCGGTCTGCTACAAAATTTAAAAAATGTATATATATAGTCGGGATCCTTCAACTCAGAGGAGACATAGGGCATGTTGGAGGTAACCGTGGTATTGGTCACAATTGGTCAATGAGGTCTAGAGGAGAGAGTGAATAAACTTCTAAAACATTTTCTAATTTTCTTAATTTAAAAACCACTTTAACAAACTGTTTTGTTTCAATGTTGGTTATTACGCTGATTAAATTTCTTAGTTGTTTGCACAGAACAATTGGCCTAATAACTTACTCGGTTGTTTGAAATCAAACAATTCAATTCTTACCTAAGGTGGTTGGGCCAGACTTGCGATTCCGGCAAAACTCAAGTTTGAATCATACTGGAGTCATTACACTAGGGAGGACATATACCCAATGCTTTCTTCAATCCGAGCTGTAAATACACAGTTTTGTAGATTAAAAAAAATAATTCAATTCTTTTAAACCTTTCAAAATGAGAGTTGCACTACAAACATAACATGTAGTTTTTAGAACTCTTTTACTTGAAATGATTTAACTTTACGAAGTCAATTTTCCACTTCGAACATTCTTAGGTTCTTTTTTAAAAATGTTTGTAGTTTGAAGAACAGTGTTTAACAGATGTTTTTGTGAAAATATGCAAAATTTTACATTTGGCAGTATTGCCATATCAAATTTGAGAGAATTGTATTTTTGGTACTGAGCTATAGGTCAATTCCCACTTTTGATACTAAGCTTTATAGGTCCAACACATTTGGTACAGAGCTTTAACAAATTGTGATACATTTGGTACAGCCGTTAAAAATTGCCGTTAAGTGGTGACGTGACAGTTAAGTCTAATTGCAAAGTTGATGCCATTACTTATGTTGACTGATAATTTAACCCAATAACATTTTAGGTTACCGAAAAAACCCTACATCTCCAAATTTAGTGACGATTTTAGTCCACATTGTTGCCTAATTTCAAAATTGACTCGAATAAGACCACGTGCGGACCAATTTGAAAATTTTACTTATTTTATTTAAATAACTAATTTGATTTATAAACAATATTAATAAATTAAATAATACTTTAACATAAATATCACCAAAATTAAGAAAACATAACTTTTTTAAATATAAAATTTATATAATAGCATTAATCTATTTAATATTTATTAAAATAATAAATTATATAATTAAACTATTTAATATTTATTAAAATAATAAATAATCAATATTTATAATTTAAAAAAAATTCCCATCCCCACCCACTCCACCCAACCCACCCACCCCCTCCCCTCCCCGGCGGCCTGGGAATTGGGGTAGGGGAGGGGAGGGGGTGGGTGGGTTGGGTGGGGTGGATGGGGTTGGGAATTTTTTTTATTATAATTATTTATAATTTATTATTTTAATAAATATTAAATAGTTTTTAATTATATAATTTATTATTTCAATAAATATTAAATATATTAATACTATTATATAAATCTTATTTTTAAAAAGAATATGTTTTCTTAATTTTGTGATATTTATGTTAAATTATTATTTAATTTATTAATATTGTTTATAAATCTAATTAGTTATTTAAATAAAATAAGTAAAATTTTCAAATTGGTCCGCACGTGGTTTTGTTCAAGTCAATTTTGAAATTTGGCAACAATGTGGACTAAAATCGTCACTAAATTTGGATATGTGGTGCTTTTTTGATAACCTGAAATGTTATGGGGTAAAATTATCAGTCAACATAAGTAATGGCATCAACTTTGCAATTAGACTTAACTGCCACGTCACCACTTAACGGCAATTTTTAACGGTTGTACCAAATATGTCACTATTTGTTAAAGCTCTGTACCAAATGTGTTGGACCCATAAAACTCAGCACCAAAAATGCAATTCTCTCCATAAAATTTACATGGTGTCTTCATTTTGGAAAAGCGCCAAATTGTACAAAGGTGTCCCAAAATGCACCCTCTAAAATGAACATTGTAGTCATCTAACATGCACAATTTTTAATACCAACATGTGATTGATATAGTGGAAGGAACAAGTCCCTATAAAGTAGCGAACTCAGGTTCGAATCCCTGTTGGGAGAGGTTTCCACATAATGTGTTCAACGCGCCTCGAAAATAATTAAACCCTTGGGAAACCAAAAAAAAAAAAACACAATCTTTAGTTCATATCCTGATACTATAAAAATGGGATATATTTCCTTCGTCCCATTATTTTTACTCCCTTTACTTTTGACACAAAGATTTATGTAAAAGTTGAAAAAGTCAAAGTTTTAGGTATTTTTACATTTATGCCCTAAAAAGTAGTGATTGATAAATAGTATTCCCTATGTCCCAAATTATCTTTCATTTTAGAGAAAAAAATTTGTCCCAAATTATTTGTCACTTTAGGATTTCAATACACTATTAATTACATATTTTAGGTATGTAAGAGAAAAAGAAAGAAAGAGTGTAAAACTTGAATAACGTGTAAATAGCTAATAGTGAGATAAATAAAGAATAAGTGTATTTTAGGTATATAATTTATTTGTTCCCTAAAATTGAGGCTATTTAGTAGGTACCTTAATATGTGTGAAAACATGTAAAATGACAAATAATTTGGGACAGAGGGAGTAATGTCAAATCATTACTTTATGCGAGAGGGTAGTTTTAGGATAAACAATTCTATTTTAAAAAATGGAGTGTTGAATTGGGACATTCCAAAATGAAAATATGAGTTAGATTTGTGGGACGGAGGAAATATATTTATAAATCCTACGACCAAGGTACACACATTTAAACTCAAGTATCATAATAATATTTCAATATACTACTCCCACTGTCCCAATTTTTTTCCTCTATTAGCTAGAGTGTAAAACCAAAGTTTTCTTAAGTGACTTACCAAGCAAATTTTTTATATTTATATCGTTTTAAAATTTTTAAATATTAATATATATGGTGTTATAAAATATTATCAAATTATTGTTGAAATAAATTAATTAAATTATTTATTATATTTTTTTAAAAATTGTTCAAATTGATTGGTCAACTACACCAATAGAGTAAAAAAATTGAGACGGAGGGAGTATGTTTATATAACCTTATCCCCGTAATCACCTTTAATGTAGCTTAATTGAGTTGATTTTTCCCTATAACGGATTCACCGTTAAGATATATATCATGGTCAATATAGAATAATCTAATCCATCAGAAAATATCCACATCAATTATCAACACATAATCATCAATATATAGATATATTTGGGGAAGTAAACTATTTACATCATTCCGATTGATATTGGAAAATATATCTACTTGTTTTATAGATAACTAAATGTTTGCTTAATATATAAAAGGTAAACCACTTTGTAAAAATATTAAATATATATCTATACAACCAATATCAAGTGGCTTAAACTATAAAATTTGATTATCTAAAGATCAATGCATACTGTACATTGTTTAAAGTTTTGATAGAACAGAAAACATGAAGAAAGAAAATCTTACACCAAACATGCCTCAATAAATTGAAAATAAGAAATGCAAAAAATTATATAGCAAATGTAAAGAGAGGTACAAGGAATTGGATATGGATAAATATAAGCATAAGAGAGGTGAACTTGGAGAAGATAAAGTAAATTAATAATCTTATTGCATTTCTCAACTTAGAATAAATTTGGAGTAAATCCAAAACTTATGTAACTGTCTGTAACTAAAGCTAGAAAGTAAAAACTAAATACAAACTACTCCAAAAGAATGAAGAATTAAAGAAGCATTTCTACTTAAACGATACTCCTATAAATTTACATTTCCCAACTTCTAGACATTAATTTAATTTGTACGTCTTCTTCGATTATCTAGGGGCCATTTAGAAAGGCATCAACTTTGTTGTTTGCTGCAACAGATAAAAACTTCATGCAAATAGGGGCATTGACTCCTGCCAAAGCCAATATAGCAGCTGGAATTCCCCACAAGGAATCACCACAGATGAGTCCAGAAGCAACAGCCGGTCCAAATTCTTTAGCCGCCTTCTTGTTCTTCTTCTCCCATATGAACAAAATCAAGCTACCAAGGCACATATCTATGGCGAAGTAAGCTCCAAGATAGAACGGAATTGCCATGCACATTGGACTCGGTATAAACCTATAAATCCTGTACTTAGTCTCGAATGTCTTCAATACCTCAGTCAAAATATTTATCACCACAGCTGCAATGAAAAACACAATAACTAGTTTCAAGCAATTCTTGGGAAGGGACGAGAAGCCTTCGACTCCAAGAAGAGCCATTCCACGGTACATCAATGCATAGGGGGCAGGGTACGAGCCTTCAGGGTCTCCTACACTGTAAGCCTTGTAGAAGAACCAGAAGACTAAAGGTGTCTGAAGGCAGCCTATAGCAGTGCCTAGAACTTGGCTGAAAAACATAGAACGAGGGGAGGATAGTGTCAAGTAACCCGTTTTGAAATCTTGCATCAAATCAGAAGCTGTTGATACTATACTCATCATCACACCACAAGATGCAAGTCCGGCAAGAACACCACCGTGTTCAAGGCCAACCCACGAGCTGAAAACAAGGATAGCGAGTTTTCCATAGTTTGAGGCCAGAGACCAATCAGTGAGGCCACATCCATAGGCATTGCAGAAGGCAAGGACAGGAGCAATTGCGTAGGCTACTAGGATGTGGTACCATTTTAGCTGAGGGAAGATTAAAGGTACGACTCCGATAGATACAGCTGCCAATACAAGGTAACCAGCTATGGCAACTGTGTTAGGAATTTGGTCTTTCAAGAAATACTCTGTTCTCTTTTTATCATCGTAGTTTCCAATCTGCCCATATGTGGTTTCGTTTAGAACTTTCTCTTTCTGTTGTGAAAAACTTTTCAGTGTCACTATAACCATGTAAACCACATGAAAGAGACCATCCCCAAGCATGAATGCAATAGCAAGAAAAACCTGTCAAGAATATTAAAAATTAATCATCAGTGATTCTTTGATGAATGTTTTATTGGAGGACGGAAACACATTTGTGTTTCTATAGAAGTAATTGCGTACGTACCCTGTATCCCTGGATTCCATGAAGACTGCTTGCTGATAGATCAGCGCTATACCAGTCACCTCTCTTGGATTCAATGTAAGGCCACAATATTCCCCATGAGAAGATGGCTCCAATAAGTAATGAGACATTAACCATGTAAGGGCAAATCATCCCAACACCAACATATGTAGCTGAGAAATCAAAGTAGAATCTGCAATGCAAGGCAAAAATTAAAAGTCTTATGAACATGAACCCTAGAGATTGTTTTCAATTTCTATTAATTTAATTGGACAACTACAATTGTTACTATCAAAGAACATTGATTTGTATGGAGTATAAAGAATGGTATTTTTCTTCAAAACCATGTGATAAATCAAATACACAATTATATAGTATGTAGTTTGCTAAGCGTAGATTTCAACACACAATTACATAAATGAGTTAAACAAAACTGCAGACATCCAACCTCTTCTTATAGGCTGCAAGACCGAATGTAGGGAAGTTGGCAAAACCACAACCATCAGCGGCATTGAAGAACCACTGGAAGCATGCCCAGAAAAAGCTGCCCACAAAGGATTTAAAAAGCATCCAAACTTGTTTCCTGCGCCAAATCAATGAAAAGTTTATAAGTAAAAGTCAGAGGCCAAGAAGAAGAAATATCCAAGAAATCGAAATATACTAGATATAAACAATCAAACAAGACAACCAATTTTAGTAAA
The DNA here is from genome assembly GCA_030819805.1 of Penstemon newberryi var. newberryi. Lineage (NCBI taxonomy): Eukaryota > Viridiplantae > Streptophyta > Magnoliopsida > Lamiales > Plantaginaceae > Penstemon > Penstemon newberryi. The sequence goes on along the minus strand of JAUALY010000001.1, from coordinate 73,213,010 downwards.
CATGAATACTTGGCTAGTTTGGCTCCTTTAGGAGTGTGGAAGCTGTTTATAAGGTATGCAGTTGCAGTCCCACTTGGATATGTCAATTTGTACTTCAAGATCATCACCTGTGACATTAATAAAATATTTTAGTACACATAACGAAAGTAATTAGTCCAAAGACAATATAAGGATGTAATTTCGGTTAATCTTAAATTCAGACCTTCCTTAGGGGAACTATGGAGAATAAACCAACAAAGCTCACGGCAAAAAGGAAAGCCATCATCCATCCAATTTGGAGGTTCTTAACATTTATTGGAGTGTTCCCTGCATCAGCTTGAGCTGCAATCCTTGGACTCATACCAAGTAGATAACTCGCAGTCCCACCTGAAATACAAACATGTTTTGTTTTTTAGTGAAACAACAAATTACAATGCACAAAGCAAACAACAAGGCCACATCAGCTATGAAACACATTAATTGTGCATAATTATCATATGAACCAACAAAATTTAGGCAAACCAATTTCAACAATTTGGTTACGAAATCAATTCCAGTACTACGAAATTAACTAATAACAAATAAAGCCCCAAATAACAGAACATATTAGCCAGTACAAATCAAAATTCTATCAATCAATGGAGATATTAAATTAAAATTAACTCGATAATATTTTGCGTAAAAAAAAACGAAGAATCGACACGTACTGCTGAAGGCAATGCCAGAGGAAGCAACAATACAAGTTTGTATAACAGTATTCTCCTGCCTCGTAAATGGCTGTTTCAGAAGCCCACACTTTTCAATCAAAATAGTCCACGTCTTAATCATAGCGAAACCTAACAGCCCCGCCGCCACATTAAGCGACGGAATAACACCAGTGGAGAGATTGAGTTTGCACACAATCACATTGAACACCAAACTCAATAAAAAGCTCGTCACGGCGGCTCTGAACGTTAATTGGTTTCGCCACGACGGAACCTCAGTTTTATCGAACGCTTTCTCCATCGCCGCTGCATCTTCTTCCTCTTCCACAAGCCTTCGGTCGTCGTCTTGATCGATTTCCTTCATGTTTCCTAACCCTAACGTGTGTTCTGTTGTGTGTATATATATATCTATATATACATATATATATATGAAACAGAAAGAAAGAGCCTACAATTTTTCTGAGCAGATTGGAACAAACTATGAGCAGAATGTGTGTGTGTATATATAACAGGTAGGTGCTGTGTGTGTAGAATTGTAGAGAGAGAGAGGGAGGTGGGGATCTGAATGAATCCCGGTGCATGAGGAATTTTACCACCAGTAGGGGAACTGTATGTGTTTCCGCAGATTCATTTGGTCAAACCAATCACATTTTGGTCTTCTTCTTCTTAGTCAAAAATATTTTTTTCTTTTGAATAATAATAATTTTTTTTTATTTTTTAAGATTATGCAGATTTTAAAGCTGATTTTATCCACGTAGACATATATTATACGAGAATCTCTCTTAACAAGTATTCGAACGAAATTCACAACAATGTGGGTGATATTTATAAATATTGTTTGTCAATTAAAAAGCATTATATATAGCTTATAATTGTATTTATATGACCAAATTAATTTTAATAGAGAATTTTTCAAACTGAATCTCAGTTAAAAAACGAATTGGTATTTGGCTAGTTATTTTAAAATTTTGAACTTTTAGCTAGCCAAGCTAAAAATATATTTGCAGTCAATCGGGTATAAATAAATAAATAATAGTAATATAGATAACAATAATATGCTAACTAGGCAAATTTGGAACTTTAGGGTTAATATGGAAGTAGTTTGACTAGGTTTGGTCTCGATTTGGTTTGGAAATGTGGTTTCGGAGGTTTCGGCGAAACCGTTGAAACTCGATTTGGATAATGGTTTCAATGGAATATTGAGATGATAAAATATTATTAAATTGGGTTTGTTTTGTGATTGGATAGGATAATACATTGGTTTTGTGATTGGATAAGTATGATTAAGTCGGATTTGAGTAAGGATAATTTGAATTACGCAAGCCCTTAATAGGAAAAGACGGAATATGTATTTTTTTTTTTTTTTTTTTTTGTATTCCAAGGGTGGAAGACACGGAATATTTATGTTTTTTTTTTATATTCCAAGATTTAATCTCTTTCGAGATGCGTCGGACACATTAAGTATGAACTTCTCCCAACAAGAATTTGAACATGGGTTTGCTATATTGTGATGACTAGTCTCTTCCACTTGATCAATCACATGTTGGTAGTAGAATATGTATTGTTGCATGTATAATCAGCAAATTTTAATTGAAAACTATTAAATAATTAATATATTGAATATGACTTTTTGAATATAATTAAAAGATATTTTTTGAATTAGTAAAGGGTTAATATTTATTATTCTAGAAGTTAAATCTTTATAAATAAATAAGAGAATATCATTTATCATTTCTTACAATTAATTAATTATTTGAAACATAATATATAATGTACAATATTCATGCATGTAAAAAATAGATGAAATTTAGTAAAAACACTACTCCATTATCATCCTCCCACTCACTTATCTTATATGAAAAGCAAGAGCAAGGTTAGAAGAATCATGTGCTTATGGTTGCAGTGCTCCTTAATTAAGATGCTTCTCCAGATGGTATACCTTGAGGATCACTTTATAGAGCTAGCTTCCCCATATGCGTTGACTTTGACTTTTCTGAACACAGATGTATGCTTCTCTACAAAAGGCATCTACCATTAATGCAGTCTAAGTTATTAAGTGTTTTTAATAGTCATCAGGGCTAGCCTGAGGTTTCAGTGGCCCTAGGCGAACTTCGAATTTGTGGCTCTTAGTTTTACATATTATTTAAACAAGAAATAATTTTGTTTTATGAAAAAGTATTAATAATAAAGGATACAATCTGATTAAATAAAGAATAGTTACATTCGTGAATATAACATAAACACCTAACTGTTAATAAAATATCATTACTTAAGTATTACCGAAGAAAAATTATCAATGAAGAGTGAAGATTAAGCTTGAAGATGCATCATGTCTAATTGTCCTGAATATTTTGTGTTTCAATCTTTTGTTACGTCCTGAATATTTTTGTATTTTTCTAATTTAATTGATAAAATGTAAATAACTTGTCAATTGTAAAGTGGTGTTTTTCCTAATTTAGGATTTTGTAGGGGTGTAAACTGTAAATAGATGGAGACTAATTGGGGGAAATAGAAGTAGGGGCCTTTTGGGGAGAAATACGTGAGGAAGAGGAATAACATAGAAATTGGGGGAGATTAATTTCAATTAATTTCAGCACAAAAATAGAAATTGAGGGAGATTGATACGTGAGGAAAAAGACAGAAATTGGGGGAGATTTTTTTCATTTAATTTCATTACAAAAATATTAAATAATAAATGAGTTGTCCACATCAGCACTCCAAGTCTTCACTATAATACAAAAATAATAAATTGGGGGAGATCCAACAACTAGCATTTTACTACTTAATTTTGATTATGTGGCTCCAATAAAGTTGCACACCATGAAAACAAAATTGTTTGGACGTCTTCTCCTCCCCAAAATTTCTCAAATCGGGTCCTAATTTTCTAATCAGAGGACGTCTCGGATCGGTGGCCCTACCTTAGGGCCGGCCCTGATAGTCACTTACACTTTTTAGTGGAAAAAATGTCTCCCAAAACCAAAATGACAATTATACCCACACCCAAAGATGTGAAAACATACAATAATCCCCCAAGTCTGCAGTTAACTTTCAAAATTGATAATAACCCCTTTGTTCAATTAAAAATTGTATGATTTATGAAGTAATTTCAAATGAGTTTATTTTGCCAAAAAAAACACAAGGGAATTTATTGTTCGTATCAATGTTTCTTGAGTTCTGACTCTGTTGTCTTGACAATATATTGAGAGTCATCACGATTATATTATTCCCTCCGTTTTAAAATATATGGCATTTCACATGTATGCACACAATTTAAGAAAATCATTGAATATAGTTGAATTCTAGGGGAAAAAATGAAAAAGATTAAGATACCCTTTTAATTAATTATCCTCCACTAATGTTTGAGAAAATTTATAAGCATAAAGGGCAAAAATGGAAAAAGAGTAATTAATGCTTTATTAAAAATCTAAAGTGACAGATAATATGGCATAAGAAAAACTTTTCAAAGTGACAGATATTATGAGACGGAGGGAATAGTTCACATGGTGTTTATCGCCAACCAAGCTAGAACTTGCATCTTTTTATAAATTTGTAATCCGGAAATTATATAGGGCAGGTTTTGGCGGGAATCAACTTCAGACACATGTAATCATTCATTTATTATTAACTAGAAAAGTGCACGTACGTTGTACGTGTCTAGTTTTAATTTCATGGGTATTTTTCATAAATTAGAATAAAATTAGCCCTTTTTATATCATAAAATATCATATATTTATGATTGATATTCAATTTATTTTTTATGAAATTTATTTTTATTAATTATTATTGTTTTACAAAAAAAAATGATGGCTTTAAATAGTTCTAATAAAATATAAAATGATGACTGATTTAGTCATGACATCTTATAAAATTTGTTTTAAAATAAGATCATAAGGACACTGTTTAGTTCCATCATAGTAGTTTTCATGTCAAGTTTATCCGTTATTCACCGATGACACATGTTTCATCCGTTTCTTCACAAATTTCACCCGAACTTTTATCGATTTCACATGTATTCATCGATTTCACGAGCATTTTTTTCTTAATGGTTTCACCAGTCTTTTCACCTATGTTCACCAATTTCACCCATCGATTCATATGTTTTCATTGTTTAATTTTTTTCACCAGTTAATATATTTATTTTAGCGATTTCTTCGCTTTTTTTATCGGTTATAACCTTTTTAATTGTTTTCTCGTTTTTTGTCGATATTTTTTCCAATTTAAACCATTTTCCACCAATTTCACCTTGGTTTTGTCGGTTAAAGTTTAACCCATTTTCACCTACTTCATTGATTTCACATGTTATTCAGCTGAACTTTTTTATTGATTAAGCATGTTTTCACCGATTTTTTTAAGCTTTTTTGACTGATTTTACCCTTTTTGACTGATTTTATCCGTTTTCATCTATTTCTTTAAAAAATTCATTCAAATTTTCGTCGATTCATATGTTCTCAGTGTTTAATTCTTTTTTAAGGTTTATATTTTTTTAGCAATTTACCCCAGTTTTTTTATCGGTTATAACATTTTTCATTATTTTTTCATTTTTGGTCAATTTCTTTTATTTTTTGTCCGGTTTAAACCATTTTTCTACCGATTTCACCAGTTAAAACATTTTTTTAACTGATTTCACTCGTTTTTACAAATTTGACCCTTTTTTTTAACCTATTTTGCATGTTTTTTTCACTGATTTCACATGTTATTCACTTGAATTTTTCATTGATTAAATTTGTTTACCTACTTTACGTTTTTTTAATTGATTTTACCCTTTTTTACCGGCTTTACCCGTTTATAATGGATTTCACTGGTTTCATCATTTTTCTTACAAATTTCACTCGAATTAACTTTTATCCATTTCACATATTTTCACATACTTTACCTCTAATTTAACCGATTTTGCTTATTTTCATCCATTTTTCACAAATTACACCCGATTTTTTTATCGATTTCAAATGTACGATTTTCACATGCAATTTTTTTTATTGGTTTCACTCGCTTGGTAACCAACTTCACTAATGTTCACCAATTCACCCGAAATTTCATCGATTCCATATGTTTTAATTGATTTCATTTTTTTTATTAATTTCACCAGTATTTTGATCAAATTCACTCATTCTTCACAAAAAAGAATTCCATTAAAGTATGAGGTTATGCATGTCTTGATATTCTTTATATTTTGCTTCTCTAGCCAAATAAACATTAAGTACTTAGCTAAGTCATAAGCATTTTTAGTTCATTAGGTAAGATGCGATTCTATTTTAACTTTTCATTAGTTTTTTTTTCTTATTTATAGCATAATGATATTTAAGAGAATTTAATTTTAATATTTTATTTTTAGAGGACTGTATATGATTTATATTGAACTAAATTTTTCCCATTTTCATCCACTTTTCACAAATTTCACCCGATTTTTTTTATCGATTTCACATGCAATTTTTTTTTATTAGTTTCACCCGTTTTTTAACCAACTTCACCAATGTTCACCAATTCACCCGGAATTTCATCGATTTCACATGTTTTCATTGATTTCATTTTTTTTATTCATTTCAGCAATTTTCATCGATTTCACCAGTTTTTTGACCAATTTCACTCATTTTTCACATAAACAATTCCATTAAAGTACAAGGTTATGCATGTCTGTTGGTCCCAAGTGGTCAGATGAGGTTTAGAGGGGGGGGGGGGGGGGTGAATAAACCTCTTTAAAAATTTGCCTTTTAAAAATCTCTAACTTTTCTGTCAGCAGACTAAGCTGATCAAGAATTGTAAGCAGACTAAGCTGATCTTGCACAAAGCTTTGAACAGCAGAGTTGACCACTCTTCTGATTTTACTTAGCTGATTTTATCAAAATCAGAGTTTCAAAATTAACTATCTTGCAGCGGATTTATCAAGTGTTTTTCACAAGTAGTTTACTTATCTTAGAAAAAGTTTTATCCCCAGTTTTAAATAAACTCCTTTTTAAAACTTTTCAAACAATTAACTTTAAAGTGTTTTTAGTATGCTGTTATGGATATGCAGAAGATAATGCAAGTTAAAAACACAAAGGATTTTTATAGTGGTTATATGGATGTAAATCCTTTAGTCCACTCTTCCAAGTCACTTAGATCTTGGGTTATACTATAGTCACAAAGATTACAGTACACTCTGCTTGAGCCAACCAACAGATGAACTGGCCACAAGTTCGTAGTAGGAAATCACAAAGAAATTCCTAACCTCTGAAGTAATATCGCTCACAAAGATTGATATCTACTCCTCACAACACAACCTAACAAAATCACTCAGATTTTACAAGTATTTTCTGTTTTTCTCTCTATTTGCTTCGTCAACAAATGACTTAGCTGATGAGTGTTCTGTTCTTGAGTTTTGAGACTTAGAGAAGTTCTGCTTCGAATTTTAGCTCTCAAAGTGTGTTGTCTCAGTGTTGTTCTTCTCTTCAACTCATGAACTGAACTATTTATACTTGGAGATTTGAATTTCTGCCCGTTGAGAGATTGACAGCTGTTCAAATCCTCGAGTACTGGTCCTTCCTGCAGAAACGGCTACCTGCGACTGAACACTGTACACTCTGCTGTACTTGCTGTCAGATCGCATTAAATGCACCAATCTGATACGAGGTTTCTCTTCAATCATTTGTCATTAATACCCTTCCTCTTCATCATTTATTACTCCAAGTGCATTTATTACCGTTGCACTGATCTTCTGATCTACTTCCACTCAGCTGATCGAAATTACTCGTCTGATGTATACTCGGCTGATCCCAAACTTGAATTAATCTGATTTGAGTCGGCTGATCGTCCACCAGTCTGATTTCTTCCTCAGCAATAGATCAGTAGTCTTCTGGACCATATTTGACTAGTCTGAATAAGTCTTCCTTAGTCAAATATCTTAGAAGGTTTTTACTAAGCTTCCATACTTAGCTGATTCTGATGTTTTGGAAATCATCAAAACCTCCCTTCACTTTATGTCTTCCATCTTCATCTTCATCCAACAATTTCCCCCTTTTTGATGATGACAAAACTTCAGCTAAGTACCTGTTCCTAAAGCTAAAGTTTAAGTCCTCAAAAATTTCTGAGATAGAAATGATTTGTTGGAAACTTGAACTTTTATAGATATGTCAATTGATTACAGATTACAAGTTCAACTGATGAAGTAGCAGAAAGTAAAATTTTACAAGTTTAACAAAAAGATTACAAGTGACCTAGTCTAATGACTTAGTCTAGTCCTTCTTCTCTTCTTGTGTTTCTCCTTCTTCTTCATTTTCAAGGTCTTCATCTTCTTGTTCAGAACTAGAGAGATCTTGTTCAAGCATTTCAAATCGTCTTCTGAGATCCTCTATTCTTTTGTACTTGACGTATGGATCTAACTGTTCAGCAGCAGAGTCCTTGGAAGCAGCAATCTCCTTATCAGATTTTACTGGTTCTTTGGGCTCTTCATCAGCATCGTTGTCTGCCTCAGTTACTTCATTGTCTGGTCTGCTTGTATTTTCATCATCAGCATCCTTTTCAGCAGAGTCCAACTTTTCAGTAACTTCAGCTGATAGATTAGCATCAGCACCCTTCTTCTTCGTTGTAGAATCTCCATCTTCCCCCTTTTTGTCATCATCAGCAGGGTAGACAGGTTCTTCAGGCAGAACAGGAGTGATGTTAATTGCGTCACAAATCAATCTGATGTTTTTATCCACCGCCAGAAGATGATTTTCCCTCTTCAGTTGCTGCAATGTGTTGTAGGATTCAATCTTCTTGAATGTAAGATCCACTTGATCACAAAGTTGAATCTGAGAACTCAGAATCAAGTCAGCTGATGTAGTGAATGCTTTCAGCATGCTCTCAGCTTTTACTTCATGAGCCTCCATTGCATTTGCAACAACTTCATTAATGTCCCTCCAACCAGCTGTGTTGTTTTTGACCCTTGCACCAAATGTTTCCACATCCAGTCTGATAGCTTGTACTTCATTTTTGATGTTTGCCATTTCTTCCACTATCAGAGGGCTAGGATCAGCAGCCTTTGGGACTTTTTCAGCAGCAGCAGACAGCATAGTTAAGGCTACTTCCTTAAACGTATTCATTTGTTCTCTATGTCTGTCTTCCATTTCCTTCATTGAGTTGGCAATCAGCTGATGGATGGACTCCAAAATAGCTGGTTGCAAGTCTGTTGAAGTTGATGGAGTGGTTGTGCTTGCTTGAGCAATCTCAGGAGTTTTGTCAGTCTCCTTTGGTTCATTAGTCAGAGTAGTCTGCTGTTGGGGCAACTTCTCTGATGATGTTGAGATTTCAGCAATCTTCTGTTGGACCTGTGTTGGCTCATTTATCTCTGTAACAACATCAACACCATTATCAGCAACAACAGTTTTATGTGTAAATATAATAGCAGGTGTAAATGGTGAAGTTGTCTGTTCAGGTAAGTCTTCATATATTTTGATAGCCGGTCCAAAGACGATCTGTTGTAAGCTTGGCATAGGTAACATTGAGCTGGGTTGACCCTTCTGATGTCTGGTCTTCTTCGCCCATACTTCCAAAGTTACAGATAATGCCAGCTTGACCATTCTGTTCTTTAGATTTTCATCTGAAGCAGGAGTTTCAGGAACAGAACTTTGTAGCAACTTGGCTTCAGACTTTGCCAACTTCCTCATTCGATAGTGAATCATATCAAAGAAGTGGTCTGAATCCAATGCTTGCCTCAGACATCCAGTTTCCAAAAATTGCAGGACCCATCTTTCCTCAGCAGCAAAATCCTTCCACTGTACTATTTGATCCTTGGTCTTTGTCAGACGATATTCTCTCCATCTGTTGTATCTGATCTTTTCCGTAACAAAGAGACTCTGACGGACCAAAACGTCGTTATACCGCTCAAGATCTGCCACAAACTGTTTGAACATCTCTGGATCATTTTGAACTATGTTCAGAGCATATTTCAGTTCTGATCTCTTCTTCTTTGGCAGCTTGGGTGTTGGCATAACAGCCTTTGGCTTCTTGGGATCTCCAATTGTGATTCCACCACTGTACCTTGGACCTTGGGCATCCTTGGTACTGGCTTCAATAGCCTTAGCCAAATCATGAGCTTCTTTAGCAGCTATCTCAGCTTCAGACATGTTTTTAGTCTGAGCCTCAAGCTCCTTAAGTTTACGAGCGTTTTCTTTTTCTTTCTTTTTCTTCTCAGCTTCTATCTTTTTCTGCTCAGCAGCAGTGATCACTTTAACCTTTGCCTTACCAGTTCTCTTCCTTCTGGCGGCAGGTGATTCAACTACTTGTAGTGGAACAGCAGCAGTTGGTGTAGGATGAATGAGTGGGACATTCTCCTCTGCTGGTAAAGTAGTTGGCTGTTCAGCAACAGCAGACTTGTCAAGAGATTGGTCCACTGCTGTCTCATCTTCTGCAGCTTTTTCTACTTCATCCACTGGTCTTTCAGCAGCAGGGTTTTCTCTGACTTGAGTAGTTGGAGCAGTTGTAAAGGTAACTCGTTGACCTCCCAGAGTTAACTTTCTTTTTGCCTTTGGCTTGGGCAAAGCTTCAGGTTGTCGAGGTTCAGCAGTTCTCTTTACTGAACTCCTTGTTCTTCTTCCAACTTCTTTTATCTGAACTGGTTCGTCAGACTCAGTTCTTTCTGGAGATGTTTCAGTACTCATCTCACTGATTTCCTTAGTCACCTCAGTGACTATCTGGTTAGCAACATCAGCAGACTCTACTGATCTGGCTTCATCAGCAGGGTTTGATGTTTGATCAGCAGACTTCGTTTTGATGGTAATTTTGGGTTTCTTGGCAGCAGGCTTCTCTTCTTTTCCTTTTGCCTTTCTTTTAGAGATAGCTCCAATCTTAACTGGTTCATACATTTTCACTTCCTTCAGCTTGTGAACTGTCTTCCCGTTCACCAATGGACATCCCAGAGCTGAGAGTAGATGACTCATCATCACCACATGTCCATTCTTCTTTAACGCCAGAAGATAAAAGTAGTGAATAGCCCAGTTAACATCCAACCCATAGTAGATGCAAACCATTGTTTGGTACCTTCTCCTAGGTAACCCATCTAAAGAGCTCGTACAACACTCCAAAATTTTTGCAATGATATCAGCAAACCTTTGAAACTCGTCTTTCAGCTGAGTTTTCATAAGGCTTCCAGTCATTGGTTCTCCATCTTTCGCACAGACAAACCAAAATTCTTCCTCTTTTTCTTCAGCCAGAGTAAATACCTCTCCTCCTTCATTTTTCAGACCATAAATTTCATTCAAAACAGCAGGTGAAACACAGATAGTTTTACCTCCGACAGTAGCCACAGAAATCATTTTGGTTAGGTCATTTTTTCTAGATCCATAGTAGTCAGCAACATCTTCAGTGAAAACATACTCCTCATGAGCTTCCAAAACCTTCACCAATGATGCCTCTTTAATTTTGACCAAGATTTCCTTCATTAGAGGAGTTCCAGAAGCGTAGAACTTCTCGTAATTCAAATAACGTCCTTCAGCTCCGGCCATTTTGAAAAAATTTGTAGTAGCTTGAGAGAAATTTAACACTTTTAAGGCAGAAAAGATGAGTTAGTAACTTCTTTTTCACTTAGAATAATTTTGGGTGCGTAAGGTTTAACCCTTCTGATCAGATCTGGATTTATAGATTTCGAAATGCTTCGGTTTCCGTGTTATACGCGGACGGTTTGATTTGATCTGTCAGTTTTTAATCGTGCGGGCGAGAATCGCGGAATTCAAAATTTATTAATTATGTCAGGCAGGCGGGAATTTGAAACGCCACTTGTCTGTTACTTATAAAAGCGTGCTTTTGATAAAACGTTTTTGCACACACTTTAAATATAAGATGACATAAATAATAACAGATGAGTAAAGTAATACTTATCTGATAAACGACTTGTCTGATACAATATATCACTAGTGAAAGCCAATATCTAGTGATCTTCCTTTGCTGTTTGTCAATCCAGCAAGATAAATGGTCTTCAAATCTTCAAGAATTAAGAACAAATCTTCTGAATAAAACAACTTCAACTAACTGTCATTGAAGATTTCATCTTTAAAACAAGGGTACCGCTAGTCTTACACGTTCCCCCTGAATTCAAGAATTCATCAGTCAACTAGTCTGTTGAGAGTCAGTCTTCTTGAAGTGTAACGCTTGTTGATGTCAGATTAGTAAGCTGTTGAACCCAGTCTTCTGATAGGTTCCCCCTCAGCTTATGAATCCAATTTTAACAAGCCTAATTCCGCTCTTAGAGTGGAGAATCTAGCTTCATTCAGTGGTTTGGTGAAAATGTCAGCAATCTGGTTGTCTGTATGAACATACTCAATAATAACATTTCCCTTTTCAACATGGTCTCTGATGAAGTGATGTTTGATCTCAATATGTTTAGTCCTGGAATGACTAGTAGTATTCTGAGTAAGTGATATTGCACTTGTATTATCACAGTAGATAGGGATTCCACTGATCTTGAGATTATAGTCTTCAAGTTGATGCTTCAACCAAAGTATTTGTGCACAGCATGCTCCAGCAGCAATGTATTCAGCTTCAGCAGTAGATATGGATACTGAAGTCTGTTTCTTACTCATCCATGAGATCAGACGACTGCCTAAAAATTGACACGTACCTGTAGTACTCTTCCTATCAATTTTGCAGCCAGCAAGGTCAGAATCTGAATATCCAATAAGTTCAAATCCTGATTCCCTTGGGTACCACAATCCCAATTCTTGAGTGCCTTTGAGATACTTTAGTATTCTTTTAGCAGCTAAGAGATGAGATTCCTTAGGATCTGATTGAAATCTTGCACAGACCCCAACAGAATACATAATATCAGGTGTGCTAGCTGTTAAGTATAACAGTGACCCAATTATGCCTCTGTATTTGGTGATGTCAACTGATTTGCCACCTTCATCCTTGTCCAGACGAAGTCCAGTAGACATAGGAACAGTAACAGATGAGCTAGTTTCCATACCAAATTTCTTAAACAGATCTTTTGTGTACTTTGCTTGATTAATAAAAATACCATCAGGCAGCTGTTTGACTTGTAAACCAAGAAAGTAATTTAATTCTCCCATCATGCTCATTTCAAACTTGTTCTGCATCAGCTTAGAGAATCTTTCACACATCTGTTTGTTAGTTGAACCAAAAATAATATCGTCTACATATATTTGTACCAACAATATATGATTATCCCATTCAATAGTAAACAAGGTTTTATCTACTTTACCTTTGTGAAATCCTTTAATTAAAAGAAAATCAGATAAAGTATCATACCATGCTCTTGGAGCCTGTTTCAGTCCATAGAGAGCTTTCTTCAGACGATATACCTTATCTCCTTGTTGATAAACTTCAAATCCAGGAGGTTGTTCAACATACACTTCTTCTTGCAATTCTCCATTGAGAAAAGCAGACTTCACATCCATCTGATAGACAGTGAAGTTCTTGTGAGCAGCATAGGCTAGGAACAATCTGATTGCTTCAAGCCTTGCAACTGGTGCGAATGTCTCATCAAAATCAATGCCTTCTTCTTGGCAGTAACCTTTGGCAACTAGTCTTGCTTTGTTTCTGGTAACCATACCATCTTCATTCATCTTATTTCTGAAAACCCACTTAGTGCCAATTACTCTTTGATGAGTAGGTCTGGGAACTAAGTACCAGACTTCATTCCTTTCAAATTGATTCAACTCTTCTTGCATAGCTTCAATCCAGTGAGAATCACCAAGAGCTTCATCAATTAATTTAGGCTCAATTTGTGAAAGAAAACTTACAAACATTGTTTCATTTGCAGTTGACCTTCGAGTTCTCACTCTGTCCAAGGGATCACCAATCACTAACTCTGGTGGGTGATCTCTGAGCCATCTGAGATCAGGTTGCAAATCTGGATGTTGTCCTCTGGATTGATCTTGCAACACCACTGTTGGAGTCTCAGTAGTAGTCTGTTGAACAGTTGTGGTCTGTTGAACAGTCTCTGGTCTGTCAGCTGTTTGCAACTCCTCTGTTAGACAATCAGCAGACTGATTTTGAACAGCACTTGAGTTAACAGCTTGAGATAAGTTGGGTAGTATGATGGGTACATATTCTTCCTTTCTTTCTACATTCAATTTCTGAAAGTCAGCAGATATCTCAGGGTTTGCACTTTGATTCTTTTCAGATGATTGACTTGGTTCATCAAATACTACATGAATAGATTCTTCTACAAGCAAAGTTCTTTTGTTAAACACTCTGTAAGCTTTACTAACAGTAGAGTAACCTACAAAAACAGCTTCATCAGCCTTCTCTGCAAATGCAGTAAGGTGATTTTTCCCATTGTTCAAAACATAACATTTACAACCAAAAATCCTAAGATAATGTAAATTAGGCTTTCTGTTGTTCCATAACTCATAAGGTGTCTTGTTTTGACTTTTGTTGATCATACATCTGTTCTGAGTATAACATGCTGTATTTGTAGCTTCTGCCCAGAATCTTTGGGGCAGTTTTGCTTCAGCTATCATTGTCCTGGTAGCTTCTTTTAGAGTTCTGTTTCTCCTTTCAGCAACTCCATTTTGTTGAGGGGTTCTGGCAGCAGAGTACTCATGACTGATTCCTCTGGAATTACAATACTCTTCAACAGTAGAGTTTGTAAACTCAGTCCTTCTATCTGATCTGATCTTCAAAATTCTTTGACTCTTCTCATTCTGGATCAGTTCCATCAGATTTGTAAGATGTTCCTTGGTTTCACTTTTCTTCTTCATGAAGATTACCCAAGTAAATCTTGAAAAATCATCCACAACAGCTAGGCAGTATTTCTTTCCACCATTGCTGATTGGATCAATAGGGCCAAACAAATCCATATGCAGTAGCTCCAAAATTCTGGTTGAAGATTGGTGCTTCTTGCTTTTGAAAGATGACTTCACTTGTTTACCCTTCTGACAGGCATCACAGAGCTTGTCTTTGCTCATGACTGTCTTTAGAATTCCTTCTACCAGATCATTCTTTATCAATCTGTTGATGGTCTTGAAATTCAAATGATTCATTCTTTTGTGCCAAAGCCAACTGATTTCACTTGGTGTAGAAGCCACTAAGCAAACATTTGAATTCTTGTCCACAGAATTCTAGTCGACTGCATAGATGTTTCCTTGTCTTCTTCCAGATAAAATAACCTTCTTTGTTCCAATTTGTTCAACATAACACTTATCTGATGAAAACACCACGGAAAATTCTTTGTCACAAAATTGACTTATGCTCAGCAGATTGTACTTCAGGCCACTAACATATGAGACGTCAGATATCTCTATGTTTCCTTTGATAAGCTTTCCAACAGCTACAACCTTGCCTTCTTTGTTGTCTCCAAAAGTAACTCTTGGACCATTTACAGCAACAGCATCTGCCAGTTCATGTATGTCTCCACACATGTGCCTTGAACATCCACTGTCCAAGTACCATTTCTTCGCTACTTTACTCCTACTCCTAATCCTAACCTACAAAACAAAATAAAAATGTTTTAGGTACCCTTTATTGAGAGGGTCCTGGTGGATTAGTATCACCTTTGACAACCCAAGATGTTGAAGTCTTAGGCTTCTTAGGCTTTGCAGTCTTAGCAGGAGCATGAGCAACTTCATTTACATCATAATCAGCAGGCATATTATGGTGATAATCATTATGATGATGATAAGGCTCATAAGCAGGATATGATGCATGATAAGTAGGGTAGGCATGCATTGTTTGATGAGCAGGATATGCAGCAAAATGAGGTGGATAATGAGGTGCAGCATAATATGGTGGATAAGCAGGTTGCACATAATAAGACTCATTTCCATAGTAAGCATTTTTGTTGTAATTTCTTTGCTTCTTAGGTCTGCTTTTTACTTGCTCTTTAACAGACGACTTAGCTTTACTAGTCTGATTGGTTTTACTCTTATCAGCAGACTTCTTGGGACTACTCTGCTGTTTGGTTTTACCAGTCTGTTTTTCAGTTTCAGGCTTTTTACCCTTCTTAGCCTTAGGAGTTTTTATCTCCTTTTTCTCAATCTCAGGTGAGATGGGTTTAGTAGTCTGAACATATAAGACAATATTACTATTATCAGCAGATATAAATTTCTCAGCTTTGTTCAGTTCTAAACTTTCTTTTTCTAAGGGAGTACTCTGTTCAGTTGGTTTATCTATTGTCACAACAGACGACTTAGGAACAGACGACTTATTATGCAAAGATATTCTAGCTTCAAGTTCTTTGATTTGTCCCTTGTACATTTCACATTCAGCTCTCAGAGATTCACATTCATGCGAAAGCTTTTTATACGTGGCTGATTCTTCAGGTTTTTCAACCTTAAGTTTCAGTTTAGCATTTTGCTTTTTCAGCAGAATCATCTCGTCCTTAAGCTTAGCAAGCTCATTAACGACATCTACTTTGTTGTTCATCATTTGCTCAAATGAGTTAAACAGTTCAAGCTCACTTTCAGAGAGTATTACCTCATTGTCAGAATCATCAGATTCCTTTGCCATGAGACACAGTAGTGCAGGTGTTTCGTCAAAAACAGAGTCATCACTTGAAGTGCCAGATTCTGTGTTTGATGAGTGGATGGCTGCCATCTTTTCAGCTTCAGCCAACAGCACCTTGCTCTTTTGGTATCTCTTCTCTCTTCTTTCTTTTCTTTGTTTCTTTTCCTCCTCTGTGTACTTCTCCGCTTTAGGATATGGGCAGTCCTTGATGAAGTGTCCCAATTTCCTGCAATTATAGCACATCATTTTGGATTTATAATCATCCTTAATGTCATAAGAATTAGAGGTAGGTTTAGAAGTAGAAGCATTGTTATATTTGTTCTTCATTTTTCTCTTGTAGAACTTTTTGAACCCGTTCAGTAACAACGCAACATCGTCAGCAGTATACTCCTTTTTGCTCAGTACTGGGGCCTCATCAGATGAGTCCACTTCTCTGCTTTTTCCAGACGATCTTCTTGTTCTTTCTGCAGCAACCAGTGCAGCAGTGGGGCCAGAAGTTGAGGTCTCTTCTATTCCCATCCTTGGTATTTTATACTCGTACGCCTTGAGTACAGAAAACAACTCTGTCAGAGAGATCTTCCCCAGATCCCTAGATTCTTCCATAGCTGTGATCTTCATGTTGAACTTGGGTGGTAGCGCCTTCAAGACTTTGAGAGTGATCTCTTTGTCTGTGAATGTCTTACCCAGCTTTAACACGTTGTTCAGCACTTTGGTAAACCTTGAACTCATCTGTTCAATGGTTTCTCCAGGCTTCATTTTGAAGTTATCAAACTTCTCCATGGCAACACTTAGATTGTGTTCCTTGATGGCTTCGTTTCCTTCACTCATATCCCTGACTTTGTCCCACATCTCTTTTGATGTTTTGCAGTGTTTGACATAGTCAAACCTTTCATTGTCCAGGGCTTTAGTCATGATGAAGATTCCAACTTTATCAAGATTTTTCAACTTGATTTCTTCAGGTGTCATCTCGTCTTCATCTTTATCAACAACAGTATCTACGCCATCGATTTTGATTGTCTTGGTAATCCTTATTGGACCTTTTGTTATGCATCTGTACATATTATCGTTGTAAGCAGCAAGGAAAATTTCCATGCGTATTTTCCAGTCCTCAAAGCTCATACCGCCTATGTGGGGAACTAGGCTGATACAATCCATTTTTCAAAAAGGTTTTGTTTTTCAAAAAAAGATGCTCTTTTGAAAACTTTTGAATACCTTTGAAAAACACTTAAGGATCAAGCTCGTTGATCAGTCAGATGATTCAGATGAACCACCTGCTCTGATACCACTTGTTGGTCCCAAGTGGTCAGATGAGGTTTAGAGGGGGGGGGGGGGGGGGGTGAATAAACCTCTTTAAAAATTTGCCTTTTAAAAATCTCTAACTTTTCTGTCAGCAGACTAAGCTGATCAAGAATTGTAAGCAGACTAAGCTGATCTTGCACAAAGCTTTGAACAGCAGAGTTGACCACTCTTCTGATTTTACTTAGCTGATTTTATCAAAATCAGAGTTTCAAAATTAACTATCTTGCAGCGGATTTATCAAGTGTTTTTCACAAGTAGTTTACTTATCTTAGAAAAAGTTTTATCCCCAGTTTTAAATAAACTCCTTTTTAAAACTTTTCAAACAATTAACTTTAAAGTGTTTTTAGTATGCTGTTATGGATATGCAGAAGATAATGCAAGTTAAAAACACAAAGGATTTTTATAGTGGTTATATGGATGTAAATCCTTTAGTCCACTCTTCCAAGTCACTTAGATCTTGGGTTATACTATAGTCACAAAGATTACAGTACACTCTGCTTGAGCCAACCAACAGATGAACTGGCCACAAGTTCGTAGTAGGAAATCACAAAGAAATTCCTAACCTCTGAAGTAATATCGCTCACAAAGATTGATATCTACTCCTCACAACACAACCTAACAAAATCACTCAGATTTTACAAGTATTTTCTGTTTTTCTCTCTATTTGCTTCGTCAACAAATGACTTAGCTGATGAGTGTTCTGTTCTTGAGTTTTGAGACTTAGAGAAGTTCTGCTTCGAATTTTAGCTCTCAAAGTGTGTTGTCTCAGTGTTGTTCTTCTCTTCAACTCATGAACTGAACTATTTATACTTGGAGATTTGAATTTCTGCCCGTTGAGAGATTGACAGCTGTTCAAATCCTCGAGTACTGGTCCTTCCTGCAGAAACGGCTACCTGCGACTGAACACTGTACACTCTGCTGTACTTGCTGTCAGATCGCATTAAATGCACCAATCTAATACGAGGTTTCTCTTCAATCATTTGTCATTAATACCCTTCCTCTTCATCATTTATTACTCCAAGTGCATTTATTACCGTTGCACTGATCTTCTGATCTACTTCCACTCAGCTGATCGAAATTACTCGTCTGATGTATACTCGGCTGATCCCAAACTTGAATTAATCTGATTTGAGTCGGCTGATCGTCCACCAGTCTGATTTCTTCCTCAGCAATAGATCAGTAGTCTTCTGGACCATATTTGACTAGTCTGAATAAGTCTTCCTTAGTCAAATATCTTAGAAGGTTTTTACTAAGCTTCCATACTTAGCTGATTCTGATGTTTTGGAAATCATCAAAACCTCCCTTCACTTTATGTCTTCCATCTTCATCTTCATCCAACAATGTCTGATATTCTTTATATTTTGCTTCTCTAGCCAAATAAACATAAAGTACTTAGCTAAGTCATAGGCATTTTTGGTTCATTAAGTAAGATGCGTTTATATTTTAACTTTTTATTTTTTTAGTTTTTTTTCTTATTTTGTATAGCAGAATGATATTTAAGAGAATTTAATTTTAATATTTTATTTTTATAGGATTGTATATTACTAATATTGTACTAAATTTTTCAATGATACAAATAACATATTTTTACTTCAAACATATTGTTGCTAAATTAAACAAATTTTACATATATATTTTAGGAGCTATTTAAAATAACAGAGTTTTTTTCTAAGGCTTTTTTTTGTGTTATATGAGAAGAATATTGAAATTATAAAAGTTGATGTGAAAAATTATATATAAATTGTAGGAGTTAATGTAGGAGATATCTCTTACTTTTTCTCTTACATACCTAAAATATGTACTTTAATAGTGCATTAAAATCCTAAAATGACAAATAATTTGGGACAAAGGGAGTAATTTTTAATTAGTGAGTGGTGATCATTGAGTTTCCCAATTCCAATGAGAGAAATGAGCATAAATTGAAAAAAAGTTCATTGAAACAAAAAAATTTGACAAATATTAATATGAAATGGAGGGAGTATTTGATTTGCATGTTATATTATATCTAACGGTCTTGAATTACTTTTAATTAATATTGAGTCATTTTACGGTTGTGTCGACAAGCAAACTCTTTTATTTGTAAATTGGTTCGATAATCTTTTAAAAGCTCTGATATTACTTGTTAATCAACGTGACAACTCTAAGCTTTTACTAATCAATTTGATACATCGAGAGTTCATTTTTTTCGGGTAAAAACCACTAATGGTCCTCCTTATTTTTTTTACAGAGTGACCTTTCTTGTGTTTTTTTTTTCCCGTTAGTCCTCACTATGAATTATTTGTTTCACTTTTGTCATTTTCAGGTGACCATTTAACTAAAATGTCGAAACAGTTTTATGAGGGACTAAATTGATACAAAATAATTATATGAAGGACTAAAGTGTAATTACTATAAGTAAAATACTCCTTGAAAATTACCAAAGTGAAACAAATATTTTTTAGTGGAAACTAATATGGGAAAAAAAATACAAGAAGGACCACTATATAAAAAATTAATGATAAGGGAAGACCATAGCGGAGTTTACCCATTTTTTTAAAATAAAATATAAATTATTAAGTCATGTTGCTCACAGTCGTTTTATCAAGCCGTTGAATTAATCATCGACTCCGTCCAACATTTTTACGTTACTACACACACACGCTTTTATTATTTGCAAACATAAGCATCGAGGTCATTTATTTAAAAAGAAAAAAGAATGACTGGCGGTGCGTAACATGCGGTAGCAACACTTGCACTTCATTATAAAAGGGCCAGTTTGGCAACATGTAGAAACTGATTACTGGTCTGTTGTTTTCTAGATTATGGACCGCAAACGTTACTAGCCAAACAGTGCCATTATCAGTTGAGATTACAAAAGCTGGTTTGGGCCATCCAAACTGGCCGCAAGAGATGGATGTATTTCCTTCACGTTACTATCAAAGTTCAAACCAATAAACTCCATTATGGAAAGTACCCAAAAATCAAAAACAAATTTTAATCCTTGCCATCCCGAACCATATCATATGATCATTGATAAATAAACTAAAAAGGCTATTTATAAGAATTTCGAAACAATTTAACTTCTAAAATTCCAAATGCTAAAACTAAAAGACTGCCAAAAATAACATATCATATAATATAAACTTAAACAAGTTTGCAACTTCATCAAGAATTGTCTCATATCGACCCTAATAAGTTTAAACTAGTAATAAAACAGACTTCATCAAAATCAAAATCGACAGTAAAAAATACTTAATTAAAAAAAGCAGTGACTTTTGTAAAGCACTCCAAAACTTGGCCGTCAACCAAAGTGCCGCCAAGGGCTGGTGTCTTTCCAAGAAAATCAATCCACTACTCAGTCATCGAATGTGGTTTTCTTCCCTGAAAAAGATGCATAGGAAACAAGAACGTTTAGCCAAAAAACAATCAAAAAAAGTCCGCGAAATTCACCAACTTGAACTAATCAATTTAACATAATATGGCTAGTACAAATACCAG
Organism: Penstemon newberryi var. newberryi; assembly: GCA_030819805.1. NCBI lineage: Eukaryota > Viridiplantae > Streptophyta > Magnoliopsida > Lamiales > Plantaginaceae > Penstemon > Penstemon newberryi. The sequence continues at coordinate 73,192,134 of JAUALY010000001.1, read as the reverse complement.
TTCCAGGTGTAGCCATGCTTGGTCTGTTGGGAGTTCCACGTCCTCTACCACCACCTCCAAACCTACCACCTCCACCACGTCCACCACCACGACCACCGAAGTCCCTGCCACCACGTCCACCACGGCCACCACCTCCAAATCTACCGCCAAAGTCCCTGCCGCCACTTCTTCCACCACTTCTTCCACCACTTCTACCACCACTACGGCCACCACCACCAGCATCACCTCTGGGCTTTGCCTCCTCCACCACCAAGTAACCATCTCCCAACTCAGAGCCATTTAGTTCCAAAGCTTGGTTAAAGGCACTGCTGTCCTTAAAGTCAATATACGCAATTCTGTACAGTACAAGCATAATTGATAAGCAAGAGGTATAAACTAATGGCGTGGAGAAAACTTTACACATAAATCGAGAGTCACTAGATAAGCTGATATGCACAACCATAAAGATTGATAATTTGGATTTGACAACCAAGGTAAACAAGATGCATACCCTTTACTAGCTCCACTTTCTTGATCCATAGGAATTGAAACTCTGCTAATTTCCCCACAAGAACCAAAATGCTCTTCCAGAGTGCTCCTAATCTGCAACCCGTTTTAACAAATTCAGAACATAAAATATGGAAAATATTCTGATTTTGGAAGATAACAGAGTAGAAAAGAATTTCAGAGAATATGCAACAAAAAAATCATACAGCATCCTCGCCATCATATTTGTTAAATCCACGAACAAATACAGTTTGCCCCTGAGCTCTCCCTCCCCTTGACTGTGAGTCTTGGCCACTAGCACAAATATAATAAATCTTATCATATTTGGAACAAAAAACATTACTAAATAGCTCAGAAAATATAAGATATAGAACATGCAACATACCCTGGGGTGTATGATCCCCGTTCCTTTGCAAGGTCGAGTCTCACAGGACGGCCAAGCAACTCTTGACCATGCAATTCATTTAGAGCCTACAAAATATTGAAACACAGGTAAATGATCACCAGCGGAAAATACAAGGAGAACATATTTAGCTGAATGAAACAGCTATAGACGTTTAGGTTATAAAAGAACTTATAGTTTCAAAAGGCTTTGAAAGAACATTTAAGACATAGAACATGTGTGTATAATAACATGTATTTGAGTCTCAACATGAGCAGTAAAATTGCTAAATGAAAATACCTTCTCTGCTTCTTCTGGTGTAGCAAACTCAACATGACCAAAGCCCCTAAATGAATTATCCTCCGGGTTCATGCCAAAGCGAACACCAACAACTTCCCCAGCAGCTTTGAAAAATTCCACACTGAAACATATCATAATTGTCAAAAAAAGGAAGAAAAAAAAAGAACACTCAACTAATACAACAAATAAACCATAAGGTTACTCTGTACTTACACATCAGATTCCTCAACAGAAAATGATAGATTTCCAACAAACAAAGACTTGGAGCCAGTGTTTTGTTCTCTGGGAGTAGCAGGGGTGTTGGGCTGCACCAATGTAAAATCAGATTAGAGAGCAAGAAAAATGAAGGATACAAAAATGTCAATTTATCATTTACCCAAGAAAGTGAAACATTATATCTTTTACACCCTTTCAGATTGTTCAAAAACTAAATGTAATCAAATAGTCGATTAATCTTCCAATAACTATCCCCCTCATAACCAGTTAGGTTTAGACTAATGGCTGAGAACATCTTATTTTCTATGTTCATTGAAAGTATGGTAGCAAAACGACATAGATAGAGTAGGAGATTTGCAGTATATGCATATTCCCATGGACAAAAGTAATGTTGTCGTTGATAGGACGTTGATATATGATTGGTTTCAATGAATTCATACATAAACACATGCATGTAAGAAAATATCACTCACAGTCTTTCCATTTGACTTTGCAACATCAGTCATTTCAACATCTGTATCCTGCATAAAGAAATACAATTATATAAGAGTATTAGCTTGTTATCTTAACAGCCAAACAAGTGACAGTGCATGAATACATTGAAAACCAGCACTTGACTCTGTCATCAACAGATCATCAGAATTTTATTGCATAAAATGCAAAACCATTAATGAAATAAAATACAAAGAACAGGTAAAAAATGAGAATAAACTCGTGCGTACGAGTTCATCATTTCAACACAGTCGAGACATACTTTTTTCTTGGGAGTTTTAGCAACTTGTTCCTCTTCATCGGAGGATTCCTCTTCAGAAGAGTCCTCTGAACTGCTGTCCTTTTTAGTGGTTGCAGCAGGCTGCCAGCATAAAAACACCCATGTATTTAGTACAATATAATACAAAATCATTTGTATCAAAATGCAATCATGTTAATGTACCTTGATCTTCTTCTGTTGAGGCTCATCATCACTTTCCTCAGAACTGTCATCATCTGAATCATCACTGGACTCATCTTTCTTCTTGGTGACAGTTGCCGCAGGTTTAGCAGGAACATCTTCTTCATCAGAGCTTTCATCCTCACTGCTTGACTCATCTTTTTTCTTGGCAGCAGCTACAGGAGCCTTCTTGGTTGCAGCAACCTCATCATCAGAACTGGACTCATCTTCATCGGAACTGGTTTCATCTTTCTTCTGGACAGCAGCTGCAGGAGCTTTCTTAGTCACAGCTGCGGGAGCTTTCTTAGCAGCGGCATCATCATCGGAACTGCTTTCTTCCTCAGATGATGAATCATCACTCGACTCATCCTTCTTCTTAGCAGCAGTAACAGGGGCCTTTTTAGCAGGAGCTGGGGCGGCTTTCTTGGGTACAGGGGCTTCATCATCTGAACTGGTATCCTCATCAGAATCATCACTTGATTCATCTTTCTTCTTGGTAGCAGCCACATTGCCATTCTTGGCTGCAACTGCAGGTGTCTTCTTAGAAGCAGCAACATCTTCCTCCAAACCGCTACTCTCATCATCAGATGAGGAGTCTACTGGAGCTTTCTTGGCAGGTACCTTGAGCTGTTAAGAGTTTTACTTAACATTAAATCATATAATAATAAACCTTATAATTATGCATGAACAAATACACGAATTTAGCCATAATCTGCTTAAAAGAAGAGTAATTAAGCTTAAAAGTTAAAACCTTGGGCTTGTGGTCAGACTCTGAAGAAGAGTCGTCATCAGAGGAAGACTCGACCTTCTTTATAACAACCTTCTTCTCAGTCTTTTTCTCCTCCAGCTTCTGCTTCTTAGCGTTCACCACTTCCTTCTGAATAGCATCCTCTGCTTCTCTCTTGCCTTTCAGAAAAAAGCATAGGAAATAAATCTAAATTAATTATCATATTTAAATCCATAAAAACAAAAAAAGAAAGAGACATGATGTATAAGTTGAACAGAGAAACCCCCAATAAAAGTAAAGTCAGCGAAAAAGAAAAGAAAAAACATAACACAAAGGAATAAAGGCAGGAAAAGATACACCAAATTATAACAACACTAAATAAACTAGAAGAATCAAACATAAGAAAAAAATTAGGAACATCTGGAATTAAATTAAGCAATCAAAAATTAAACAAAAAAGGCTACCTTTCTTCAACGGTTTGGTGGGAGCAGCAACAACGGTAGCTGCGGCGACCTGTAAACAAAAAAAATCACAATAATTAAGCTAAAAATCCTCTAAACAGATGAAAACAAATGAGAAATTCTGTCGAAACAAACCTTGGTAGCAGATTTCTTGGCAGATTTACCCATTAAGGATTCTTGAAGAACTAGATAGAGAGGGGTTTTGGTCACAGGTAAGGGCGGCAGAAGAAGATCTGCAAAAACCCTAGAGAAATTTTATTAGGGTTTAGTGCGGTGGAGGGAATGATTTTGAGGCAGTATTTATAAAAGAAAATATAGGGTTACAGATATTGTCCTGTTTTTCTTTTCTCTTTTTTGCCCTTAATCTTGTGGTTATATATATTTAAATATTTTGTTTTTCTTTTCTTTCTTGGTCTTTTTACGATGTCCAATATTTCATAACTCATAAGGTATGGGTTAATCTTTTATACGAGTCAAAGAATTGATTTGTAACTTCAAAGGGAGGTTTCCAAAAAAAGTTTTTAAAACATAAATACCCACATTAAATAATTATTAAAAAAATATATATATTCCTAATCCTATTTTTTCTTTAAAAAAGTAAAATATAAATTAATAGATACAAATCGAACTCAAATGCTCAAATATTTATTCAATTGAGTCAAGTTTAATTTTTGAATTAGTATGTAACTTTTTTTCTTAAAAAAATATATATTTCAAATAAGCAAAAATATTTGTCTTCTTCCTCACCCTACCAAACTCCCACCACCCACACCACCCATCCCTATCCACCCCACCCTACCAATCACGACATTGTAACATTGTCGTGATTGGTTGCATCAGTACAAGATCCTAATTAATCGTTGTAACAAAGCCATATAAAAATACTCGTCTTCTTTTAAGGTAGTCAGATGGAAGGCTTTGCTATTTGCAGATAGTACATTGAGATGTTGTTTGCGGGTCAGAATCTTCAAGGAATATCCCGCAGACAAATATAGACGGACACTCAAGGGAAGCCTTTCCATGACGTCCACCTTACAAGCTACTATGCCAGCCTCCAAAACTCCGGGCTAGGTCTTGAGAAAGGCGTTTTGTTTAGGACATATGTCTTAGGGGAGAGGGAGAGTACTATTGTATGAGTCAATCATCGGGCTCGCGGTAATCCATGTTGCGAGGCTTCAAACTGCCTCGCAAGCACATGACCCTTGGTGCTCGTGGTATAATGAGGCGAAACTCTAGGAACAAAAACTTCTGACATTATCTTTCCATAACCAACTTCCTTTCATTATGGAAAATTAAACCCTAAACAGCGGAACATTCTTACTTAGACCTGGTCTAGGAGATTTTTATATACCTTATGGTTGAAAATATACCACATTATCATTGTGAGAGCACCACATCATCACAATTAATGATGTGGTGCATTTTCAACCACAAGGTCTAGATAATATCTACTAGACCAGGTCTAAGTAAGAATTATCCCTAAACGGCAACCGAATCCTAACCACAAGGATTCTCCCCCCTACAATAGGGGCTTCCTGGATATTTTCCACCGCCATCTATCATGAATAAATACCCCACATGTATGACATCTTCACAAGTAATACAAAAACACATAATCTTCATAATATTCATTTTTTTAAGTTCAATATCCATTACTGGTTTAAGAAATTGAGGAGACTTCGCCGGAATAACCCCGACTTGATTTTTCTCTATTTTGTAGGAATAGGTGTACATGTTATACATTTTCAGATGCGTAACCGGTTGGATCTAACTTAGATTCGAACCCAAAGTTTCTATTGTATCAATTTTTTTAAAGCACAAGTTAATACCATATACATATTATTCCAATATTCTTATACTCATATAAAGGTATATGATTCAAATGATAATATATGCATTTGTTATAGAATAATATTCACTATACTTGTAACCGTTGTTTCCGCTGAAAGAAATTTTCAAAATTAAAATTGATAATAAACTATTTACGATCAATTATGCCAGAAGAAAGATACTTGAGGCAAAAAGCCTTTAATAGCCATGCCATTTCAAGGACATATTATCGGTAATAAAACTCAGACACTATTACTTTGGAGTATGGAATTTGGTCTTTGGACCATATGAAGTCGCTTTGGTGTTACCAAAATACTGAAAAAGAAAGCCGTCATGAGTACTTGATTGCCATTGATATACACAACTCGCTTAACTATGAACAATACAAGTTGATATAATGAATGATCGCCAAATGTTTACAATGTAGTAGAATTGTACATAATTAGTACTGGTATACAGACATAACATGATTCAGCATTACAAAACTGGAAGCATCCTTCAAAACCTGCACATGTATGGAATATTTATGACCAAAGTTATGATGCATAAATCCAACTTTACCATTTTCAAGATTCAATAAACATATATGACCTTTCTCTACCTAAACTTAAGATGTTGTATAGCAGTGCTGTAAGGATAAATCTGGATCAAAGTATTTCAAATACGTAATAACAAATGTATAACACTTGTTTGAATTCTTCTTCTTTATGTAGCCTTAAATATAGGTGGATTTCATATGTGGTATTTTTTCAAGGATTTGAAATCCACCTTATTTAGAATCTTTCAATCTCTCAATCCAAATGAAAGCTTAAAGTCCATGTTATTTACTGTTGACGAAGACCCACTCACGGACTAAAATAGACCAAGACAGAGTGGGGGATATGGAACTATTACCGCATTCAAGCTACCGATCAATGATCATCCTAGATATTTGAGTAAGACACCATCGTTTCCTAGCACAAAGCCTTGTTTGTCATTCATAAACCTGTACAATAAAATGTGGAAGAAAAAAACAAAACAAGAGTTATTCCAATTTAATTCGTGGTCTAAACTGTCCCCCCCACCCCATCAAGAAAAGAAAAAAGAAAAATATTTAGCCAACTCCAAACTCCAGCTAAATTTTCCGCAATTTTAACCATTCTTCTAACAGATATTTGAGAAAAGAAACTAAAAATGATGTGCTTTAAGGAATACAGGGCTTACTTTATTGAATGAACTAGTTAATTGAATGGAAAGGATGGAGCTTACTTTACGGAATATAGATTAGCAGCAATGTTGTCAGCTGCTTTGTCGCGGATCCAGCTCTTCCCACTGTTTGTTGTTTTCAACAAAATACCGCTGCCACCAGCAGCCCAAGCCTCATCCTGCAAGTTGCGTAAAAAGGTTAAGACTTGTTAAAGTCACTTTAATCATTTCATTATAACAGCAAATTCATACACACCAGTGAGCGATACCCAACATCAAGAATCCCAAATCCCCGACTCTGTACTTGAACTTCCTCAAACTCCTCTGTTATCTGATAAACATTGCAAAGGGCAAAGATTATTACTGAATAAAACAAAATCGAGGGAAGAGGACCCTGTAAACTTATAAAGATTAGTCTAATTAGATACTAGTTGATTAATATGTTTTGTAATGTCATCCAAAATGCTGAGAGTTCATTTTTCTGTTTATATATAAAAAGAATTTTAAAGTATGAATGCCTTTAAAGTCACTGACCCCTGTTCCCTTGCTGAGGTAAAGTCCCCCACCACGTACAAGAAGCCAAAGACCACCATCAGCTCTCCAGCCCATATTTTGGATCCTTCTTGCAACAGACCTGTTATGTGGCTGCCAGTATGGCTGAGATAATATGCATACGCATGGATAACACCATTAGCTTTTGTCATATTTTCATGCATATCTCACACATAAACTTACCCTAAAAAAATAAATAAACTTGACAATTCAAAAAGTTGAGGGGGCAAGCACAAATTCAAAATGAACTAGGGGGTATAATGCAAAACGTCGGGCAAAGTGCCATTTCTCCCTTAACCAAATTACAGAATCGACAGAAGCACATGAACACAGTTTGAACCTCACCTGACCCGGTTCCCATGTCAAATAGAAGTTACCACGGCTTGAAACAGCAACGTAATTTCCTTCAGGTGATCGATTCACGGTGCTAAATGTGCCTGTATAGTAACTAGCACCACTGATACCACTGGAAACTGTTCTGCAGCACACATATAAATTATGATATCGTTATATTAAAAACAAGTATATAGGTCTCTCCATGAAAGACCATCTTCCAGAGTACATGAGCAAAGACCACAGAGAAAGCTCACCTATTTAAAGTAGCTGAAACAGTCTCTTGTACAGCAGCCTTCCAGTTGTATCCTTTATTTGATGTTACATATATTGCACCCTGATCAGTTACCATTTCTGCACCCTGGTCTCCAGTGGCCTGTATATATACCTGCAACCATCAAAACAATAAGTATCTACTCTTTCTTACATTGCTGAGATATTTCCTCGTCATTTTGAGTATCTTCTTATGTGAAATCGTTTTTACCAAATTTTACCAAAAGACATTCATAAATATTCCAAAGATAGTTCAAGTTGAATTTTAACATAAAGTAAAAGTATAATTCGCAAGGAATGTATGTAAGCAAATCTAAAAATGAATTATCAGCATTTTGGAGTTCATATTCTATAATAATAGTAACAGTTCAATTAGTATAAATGATGTATACAATTGAAGGATTTAAAAGACCAGAAGAGTGAATGGATAAAGTTCATCTTCATGAAGAACAAATAAGAATATCATCCATGAAATCATATTTTGTACTTGCAATCCTATATACACTTATTCCAATGTCGGGTGCAACTTATTGTATCAATTACCATCACAATGATAAGGTCTCAATCATTTGTGTGAATGTTGCATGTGATCATTTGATCTCTAGACTTGTTTTTGCCAAGGATTACATCAACACTCTCAACAATACATTGCTTTCCTGGCCGAATAACACTGCCGTAAACAGCCATTTCAATAACGTCAAGTTGTTCATCAGTGAACTTAATATCGCAAGAGTAACCGTTCAGTGATCTTTGGTCAAGGTCATTCTTGTTGGACTTCAACCTATTTACCCTCGTTTGGAGAATTTGACAATTGTCTTCCATGGATTCACCTCCTTTGGAGAAAGGGATAATATGGTCATACTCGAAGCAGAGGCAGCCTTCACAGGTGTGGAGGTTTTTGCAAACAAGATTTCCAGCTGCGTCTATCCGCCATCTCTCAGGATCTCGACCCGGGACCTTCTTAGCCTTATCCCAGCACGTTTTCTTAGCCTTTGAGTCAAAGAATCTAGGTCTCTAGTATATATAGAGGGTGAAGAAATAATAAATCTAATAAATCACCCACCATTTGGACTAATAATGGAGTTAGATATATGGTTACGAAAAATGAATGTTTCCAGTGAGAACCCTTTGTAGGCATATCAATTGAGTAAGAGTGTAGAGCTACGGAAACATGCATTTGATAGAATGTAAATATATGTAAAATTTACCGAACTCAGCGCACAAACCATAACACGACAAGATATTCGAGTCTCTCATCCACAGTTAACAAGTTCAGAACAAAATAAGCACTCGTATTTGCGGTACAAAACAGTACATATGAAGCATATATATAAAAGTGTAAAGTAGTTCAGGCAGCAATAGCAAATTCATAAATTTAAATAAAGAAGGAATATAGAACCAGAATTTTCAATCAACAAATTGTTAATCCCAACAAAATAAAGCAAACCCCTAGATCAAGATAATTTCAAATTTTACCATGAAATAATTATTATGATTAGGTTGAAAAATTCAAAGAGAAGTGACGAGGAGGAAAAACATGTAGATGAAGACGAACTTTAATGCTGAATGACATTATCTCTGCAAGAAGCTTATCTAGGCATCTCAGAATACTCCAGTGTCATAGATAACTACTATAAACAAAAAGTAAAAAAGGAACAAAGCACAAATTTACATGTTTCACTGAAGTATTTACAATTCTATGATTAAATAACCTGAAGGTATTCTAGAAAAGGTTCAAATTTTTTTGGAGTGGTATTTACTATCTGAAGTTTAAGACTATTGCTTAATCAACCAGTGGATAAAGATGACCCTTAGCGGGATTACAGATTTAAGTACTGAAAAAAGGTAAATCATTTTCACCAATCCAATGTTTTCCTGGATCCTAAACAGACCTCTTACTGAACTCTTTTTCAAAAAATATCCACATTGTTAACATATATGCATTTTTTATTTCAAAAATTTAACAATTTTGGCATCAAACCCACAAATGCCTGTATTTGTTGAGTTGCATCAAGATCATTAAACCTTTTTATTAAAGTTAAGTCACTAGTCAGTACTCTTTCCACGGGTTCGTAGAACGGGACTCCCACTTTCACTACTATATTTATCATCCGGAAATGTAAGTTGGGCACATAGTTCACAAACTCAAAAACTGATCAGATATATATGATTGGTATTAGCTAAGGAGCTCCTAACAACATGCTAATACTTGACCAAAAATTTATTGGTATAATATTATATCTAAATCACATTATGTTCGCCAGTTAGGCCAGTTTCCTTATAAACTCCTATGATCTGGCATGGAAGAACCTTACATTAGTACTACTGCAATAATAGTAAATTAGTAATCCAATTTATCATGCAAGACTTTGTATTTTTCCATGAACTTAGAGAAGCGATGCTAAGAATATGCGGTGGTTACCATATCACCAGGAAGTTGAGAACTCAAGGGTATGCGCTTCCATGTATCTCCAGCATCCGCAGTGTACAACAAAATAGCTGGTTTGCCAATAATCCAACCTTCTTTACCTTTGAAGCTGATGCAATTGAATCTATAATTGAAATCTTCATCTTCAGCTGAAGGTATGGAACGTGGAGCCCAAGTGTTTCCGCCATCTTTCGTCTCCAAAAGAGTCTGCCTAGTCCCCAATAAAAACCCTGCCAAACCAAAATTTAAAAGATGAATGAGTATTGATTAAGTCGGCAAGTCCAATCAAGTCAAACTACTCGATATTCAACTCGAGCTCATTTGATAAAAGCTCGTTTGATCTCGGTTCATTGTACATATCAAGCAAGTTGTAACAACATTTTTCGTTTGACAACTTTTGAACCTCGGTTCAAGCACCAGGATAAGCTAAAAATTGACGAAATATATTTAAGAATATCAAGCTACTCATATTTGACTCGAGCTAGTTCAATTATAGCTCATTCCAGTAAGTTTAATAAACAAACCAAACTAAAAAACAATTTTGAACTCATTTCATGAACCTCGTTTGTGCTCGGTCTGTCATATATATATCAAATAAACAATATTTTTTATTTTATAACTTGTGGACCTCGATTCAAAGGACTAGATAAACTAAAAATTGAAAAATATATATAAAAATATCAAGTTACTCGAGTTCGCTAACAATAAACCAAGCTCAAACACAAATCGAAACGCCATACGAAATTCAAATTAAAATAGAACTAATGTATCACCCAACAATAAGTGTAATTAATTACTACTAACAATAAATATAGGGAAAAAAAAAAGCGCCAAAATTGGCTGACCGTGAGAGGGGTCGTCCGGGACGAATGCAATGTCTAAAAGAACAACACCGGGGTCAATAGGTAGGTAAACTCTCTCCCACTCCGAGAGGGGGTTGTCCGCAGCTAGTGCGGCGGTCCTGCTGCCGCCGAGGGGCGAGAGTGAAACGGTGGCGGCGGCGGCGCCTATCAATTGGCGGCGGCTAACGTTGATGGTTGATGATTCGTCGTCATAAGTGGCGGAGGCGACGACGGGGAATATGCGACGGCAATGAGCAGAGCGTGGGCGGAGGGAATGGAAGAGAAGATGATGTGTAGATAGGTGAAGAGCCACCATTATAATTTATTATTATGCTATAATAACAACTCCACAACAGTAGTGCCTGGAGGAGAAGAAGTAGAGATGATTATGAAATGGATGATGTGTTCCTTCTTCTATCAATCAAACAATTGTTCAGCTCGGCAGCTCTCTTTCTAAAACCAATTGTCTTATCCGAAATGGAATGAGTGAGCCGTTAATTTTTGTCTCTTTCTTAATACAATTATATATGAAATCAAAAAAGGGGATGTAGCTCAGATGGTAGAGCGCTCGCTTAGCATGCGAGAGGTACGGGGATCGATACCCCGCATCTCCATTTTTCCAGTTTTATTCTAATAAGTTTTCTCATATATTATTTAGCAAAAATTCCAAAACCAAAACTTGGCTAATTTTAATTTAATTCTTCTTGTAGATTTAAGATGTGTTTTGGGATAATGTTTTTTTGGGGTCTTTTTATTTTATAAAATAAGATTTAAATTTATAAGATTATGTTTTTGAGGTATAAGTTTGAAAAATAAAACATTTTATATCAGTTTTACCAATTGGATATTTTTATAAATATCTATTTACCAATAAGTTTCATTAATTAATAGATCCACTTTAATTGAGTAATATGATTTATTTTCACTCATTTATTTATCATATATTTATATACGTAAATATGTCATATATATGTTCTAATTTAATGTAATTGATGAAAATTCTGATAGTTTTTCAAAATCCGTTGTAAATTAAATCGAAATGTTGTTCCCTTAAATTAATAAACTTTACATTGTTTATCCTAAAGTTCATTAGGTAAACACCACTCATGGTCCTCCCTATCATTAATTTTTTACATAGCCCTTTTATATTTTTTTTCCCACGTTTATCCCTATTATGAATTATTTGTTTCACTTTAGTCATTTACAAGGGGTCTTTTACTTATAGTGTTACACTTTAGTCCCTCATAAAATTATTTTGTATCAATTTAGTCCCCCATAAAATTGTTTATTTATCAATTTAGTCCCTCATAAAACTATTTTGACACCTTAGTTCACCTTGGACCACCTTAAAATGACCAAAGTGAAACAAATAATTCATAGTGGGGACTAATGTGGGAAAAAAAACATAAGAGGGACCACTCTGTAAAAAAATAATGATGAGAACCATTAATGGTGTTTACCCTAAGTTCATCTCACCATTTTTTTATTCAAGTAGTGTGTATGCTTTGACCACCATCCCACCCTTTTTCGACGCATCAAAGAGAAATACAAAGCGAAAATCAAGCAAATTTGGTGTTGAATGGTAGCTCATCACTTGATAGAAAGATTGTCGATTATGTCTCGAATTTAAACAGGATAAAAGAAACTTGAGATGGAAGAAGGAGATGCCAATAATAAAAATGATTAATGGAAAGGTCTATTTTGGGGCTGAAAATGAGCCCAAATGAGCATAACAAGCCTTTGTTCAGACTTCACTAGAAAATTGGCACAAGTGTTCAGGCTCGGCTCGGGTTCGAGCTCGAGCCTTTTCACTTGAATTTCCGTTTGAGCTAGGCTCAAGCTTAAATAAATAGGCTCGCGAGTACTTGACTCAGTAAGTATATTATTTTCACAACTTCCTCTTTATATCTCTGAATCATGTTTCTTTTTTCAGGGAGTGGCAACCCAAAATAACATGCCCTATACTTTTGTTGTTGCCCCAACAAATCCCATGTGCAATTATTAAGTGACAGTTCGACTAACTAACAAAAGGCTCTATATTGACTTCATATGTCTTAAAAGTTAGTAGTATAACATTTTCTAAAATATCCCAGGAAAAGGAACAATGAAAAGGTCAACACAACATTATTGTAAAAGAAAGATATAGAATTGTCAGAAGGCAAACAAGAAATTATTATATGCAACTATGAGGACATTATAAAATAGAAAGCATGATTAAAGAGTTCCAAAGAAGACGAATCTAATTGAGCTGTCCTTAAAAAGAAGGCAAAGAATATAATCTCCATTGACACCTCAAATCTGAAAAGTTAAAGTGGCACACTGGCAGGTATAAATAACAGGAGTAGTACATATGATAGATAATGTAAAGCAAAAAAATGTGTATATATAAATAAATACAAGTATAACAAATTAATTCCTGGCCCCCTGTCATCAAAACAACCATCTTCTCTGAGTATCTAATTTACATTTCCTATCAAAGTTCTCATGATGCATGTACATGCTCATGCTCTACCAATTCTCTAAGAGCACAGCAAAATAAACTCAAAAGCTTTTCACTCCAACCCATCCACTTCGACTCTAAAACTAAGTAGAGAGTGAGTATCGTCCAATCATCGTAAATGTTTAAAAAAAAAGGAACAATACTTGTCAATCAAGTGCTGCTTTGTTTCTTCGACTCATAGGCTTAGGTAGGGCATCAAATATAGGCATAGCAATGGCTGCGTTAGACAGAGCTTGAAAATCTGGCTTCAAATTCCACTTTGATGTAGGCCATATAGATGACAATGTGCCATTTTCTGAATCATTCAAACTTGATGTACTCGATGACTTCCTCACTCCGTTCACACTATCGGTTACTACAGAATCCCCAGATCCAATAGGAATTGATGTAAACCCGCCAGCTTCACCATCAACTCCTCCAGAGGCAGTCCGGTTGGCTGATTTGGGCCTTAAAGCCAAGCCTTTGCCTGTAATTGGTGAGATTGCACTGCCATTACTGATTTCCTCCTTCAGAAGCTTTACAGGGGTACGACAAGCTGTAAAATCAGCCTCAGACTTTTGACGCCTTCGTAGCAACTTCTCGATCCATCTATCTGTCGACTCACTGTTTTCAGCTTCTTTTGACAAAAGAGGATCAACCAGATAACTGTTCCCTGTACTTAAACAATTAGCTACACTTTTAGATTTCCTATGATGACTAAGTGGTGGGTTGGAATTATACAAAGATTTGGCAAATGGGGCATCTTCTAGATAATGAGCTCCTCCGTTTTGGTACACGGACATTTGTGCAGCAGGGTCATGATATGATGGTCTAAGACCATAATAACCTCGTAAGCTATTCATGGCTGAAGAGTCTTTCGAATCGGAACAAGATTTTAATTTCAATGACTGAAATGAATCAAATAAATCAGAGTGTCTACGGCTCTGCTCAGAACTGCTTGGCCTGCAAGTGGATATTAAAATAATCTAATAAACAAACATTTTTATGGGATGCAAATGCCCCTCATAACAATCCAAACAAACAACATTTTATGTTTCGTGAGAATCATGATACTTTCCGAGATTTACGTCACTCACATAAAAATCAAAACAATCAACTTTTTTCAAATAAACGAAAACCGAGAACATCTCAGCAGATCCTCCTAATATCTGAAAAAACTCTCCGAAAACCCAAACAAAGGGGCCCAAAGATTCGTATTACCAGAACTGTTTTCCATCTAAAAGGTACTAGAACTTGTAGTTGGTCTAAAACAAATTAAGGGCAGATATTTTAGGCTGTCAAAACTGAGAAACCAGCATAATTCCAATACATAATAATGTTGTGAAATTAAGAGCTACATTCAATAGCCAACCTAAGAAAATAAATAGAAATACCGTTGAAGATCAGTGGTGAAGATAGGGGAAGGGGGGTGCCTCCCCGGCAATGGTATTTGGAGCGTCTTCAGAGCAAACATTTGGAGGTCCGTTACCAATCCATTTAGCCTCTTAATATCTGCAACCTAATTGATAATGTAACCAAATAAAATCGATCACGACCTATTAATAATCTGACAATCCAAACCAAAATTGAAATAAACTGGATAATAATATGTACCTCGACGCCGTATTTAATGGCGACGCCGGCTAAGGTATCGAATTTGGAGACGATGTGTATTATGCAATTACCACCGTTAACAACAGCATCGGACGGCGGAACTGATCTCGACGGCGATGATGATATTCCTCCGAATATAAAATCTGTTTCTCCATTACAATCCATTCTCCTCTCGCTTCCCATCACACAAAATGTAAGAGAAAAATAAAGCAATGAAAATAATATGTAGCGAAAATGAAAAAGATAAAAAATTAGGTTAGGGAGATTTGAAAAGGGGTTGATAGGGGTGGCAGATCTGGACGGACTGTCACGTCGTTCATCTCTCTCTCTCTCTCTCTATATCTCTACATTTATATACTTTTGGAGATTTTATAATATTAGTATTTTTTTTTTTTTTTATGACAAATAAATGACAATTTGGTGAAAAGTCTAAAGTGGGATTTTTTATTACTATTATTTTCTTTTTCACTGCTATTCCCGCTCGTTCGAGTTTTATATTTTTATTTTTATTTTTGGAAAAATTTATATTTTAGTTACCTAAATTTAGCACTTCTCCACATTAAGTCCTTTAATTATGATGTCTCCCCATTTATAATTCTTAAATATGTCAAACTACAACATTTAGTTCTATAAAAATCACATCTTCACATTTTATTCTGTAACTTCCCCTAACTGCCACGGGTAGTCCTCACAACCAATTTATTGTCGGAAAATAACGTAATGATCTTCATGTGTATACCTTATGCATTTATACACCATACATTAATTTCAAAATAGTGATGCACATTACAAAAATTCGGATAATATTTCATATTATGATATGTCTAATAGTCTAAATTCAGTTTTACTAAACGTAACAATGACTATTAGAATCAACCAAGATGTTATTACATCTCTTATGTGGTTTGTGAGTTATTGCATAAGGGCGGACTTTAACTTGTACATTTCGGTCTTATCAACAAAAAAAACCAAGATGTTATTACTAGCGTAGGAATAGTAGCTTTTCCTATGTGAAATTTATTTATTTTTGTATGTTACCTACTACGATGCAAACAAGGTATTATTTTATTTGACCATGTTTAAATAGCGAATCTTTCCATAAGAACAAATGAAAAAAAAAAGGTAACAAGCATTTATGTTTGTATTTTTGTATTACCAAATTTGCACAATTTTAATTTGTAAAGCAATGAAAAGCAACTAAAACAACGTAAACTATTCTCAACTCCAAAATTTTGAGAAGAGTAATTTTTTCTTTGTAGACCATTTTGTTTGTCCAAAATTATAGTCATGACGCGAGTACTTCTCAAACAATTTATATATTAATTCATATTAGGCCATCTCCAGCCGAAGGGGGAGGCAGTCATGAGGGGGGTCGTCGGCTGGAGATGAAATTTTTTTTGGAGGGCAAGCGGGCTTGAGGGCAACCGGGGGGCATCTAGGCAGGCAATGGTTGCCTGCCTGCCTGCCTCTGGGCAAGCAAGCTCGGCCACCCTATATTTATATTTTTTTAATTTTTAAAATGTGTTTAAAAAAATTAAATCATATTAATTATAATTATATATATGTTTGTGTGTGTATAAAAACATTAATTGGTCACTTTTTTTAAAATAAAATAAAACATGTTTTTGTGTGTGTAAAAATCCTTAAAAGTTTGTGTAAAAATTCTTACAAAATAGTCAATTTTATGTAATTGGTCACTTTTTTTCTTAAATAAATTAAAATATTTATGTGAGCTTGTAAAAAAATTGGGTGTATTTTTATAAAATACGACTTAGTTTAAAAAAAATATAGTTATTGTTATATAAATATGACTTAATAAAACTTATTATTATTGCAACTTAATTTAAAAATACAATTACAAGTTCAAGTAAACAACTTAACAAATACGATTACAAAGGAACACCTAATTCGAAATGGCCCGTGTGCTGCCCACAAGTGTTCGACTAAATTTTTTTTCAATTGCCTATTGACTTCTTTATTATTATTATTATTATTATTATTATTATTATTATTATTGCCGATAATAATAATATTATTATTGTTATTATTATTGTTATGTTATTGTTATTGTTATTGTTATTGTTAGGTGAGAGTGCGAAAAAATTGAAATTGAATTAAATGTTTTGGATTGTTTGTTCGATTGGAGATGACAGACTAGGCAAGCAGGCAGACAGGCATGAGGGGGCTATTGCTTGCCTCGGCTGGAGATGGCCTTACGATTGAAAATGAAAATATTTAAGTTGTCTAGTCCAATTATATCAAATTTATCTCGATAAAATTTAATACTTCAATTTTCACTATATTATTATAAAATGAAATCAGACCAGACCATATGGTAACAACAAACTCCAAAGAATTGATAAGAATTTGTAGAGACAACGTCAGCTCAAAACTCTTCCAAATATTGTATATATTTGATTTAGTATTATTGATCAAAATTGAATCTATCGATTGCACTGACTAACATGTAATCATTTTATACACATCAAGACATCGTTAGATCTCGATCTATCTACTTGAAACTAAAGACTATGTAAGTAAGTTATAATTGGTCCCTGTTTTACAGTGTTTGGTTATATAAATTGTAATTTTGCAGTTTAAGTAATGGTCTTGTAGGAAAATATAACTCTAGTTTTTTTTTTTTTTTTGGATAATTAAATATAACTTTAGTTTGATTCTTAGTATCTTTAGGTAAGTATACGTACGTATCTCTTTAATAGTCACAGGTAAGATTTCTTGTTTAAGAAATTGCTCTTAGTTGAAATTAAATAACTTTTGGCATTTGTACCTAGGGCTGAAAATCAAATCAAACAATTCGATAATCGGCTCGAGCTCGGTTCGTCAAACAAATCAAATAAGCTTGAACAAGATTTCTCGTTTGATAACTTCTGAAGCTCGGCTCGAGCTCGACTCAATAAGCCAAAAAACACATATAAAATATCAAGCTATTCAATACTCGACTCGGACTCGTTCGTTAAAAGCTTGTTTGAGCTCGGTTCGTTAAGAAATCAAACCAAGCTCAAACACATAATCTAAAGCTCGATAAAATCCAAACCAAGTTTGAACAATCGTTTACACCCCTATTTGTACATCATAACTTCTTTTCCTTGAATTTTTTTTTGTTCTTCTTTAGTTATTAGATTGCGAAGCTGTACGGGCGAAAACGCGTTAGTCCTGTGGAAAGTTTATAACATGCACCCACCATATTACAATACTCCGTTACATCATGCGGTAATGTTATATATATTTTTTCTTTTGATGAATGATTATGTTCTATTTGAATATAGAAGTATATATTAAATAAAATGTGACGAAGAAAGTCAACAATTTTACACTTTAAACATAATAATTGTACCCCACCGACAGCTTCCGCCGCGTCCTACAATTCAATTTAGTGGAGTATTATAGTTTTCCCCTTTTCTCTTTAAATAATACAATTTTATTTTTCAAAGAGCATTAATAGACAATTTTTTTTTTTTTTATTTTAAAAAATAAACCTAGCTTTTTCAATTTCGAAAGATAATATTCATCTTAAAAAAATTCTCTTATCCAAAAATCATTCTATACAAACTCTACTTTTGACATAATAGCATCTATTTAATACTACTTATTTAATTTCATAGAACAAACATAATTTTATATAAAATAATATTCTTCATATTTTCTAAAACCTTTATCTTCTATATTTCATCTTAGAAAATCCAAACAAACAATATTAAGATAATCATTTTTTATTTATTTGTGAAACTCTATTAAAAATGCAAGACTAACAATTCCTATTTTTCTCAAAAATTGCATTTTATTCTAAATCATCATTCCTTAATCAATATTGTAATATTTCTACAAAATCGTTTAATGAACTATCTTTAGAGTAAGTAGGATAAAGATAACGCAATATGAAATGACACAAATATATAGTCAAAGGACAAACAAACTAATCATTTCTTATATATTTATATTATGGTATTTTCTTTCTAAGTTACGAAGTGAACAAAGCGGTAGTATATTGCATAAAAGAATATTACTATGAACACTTCATTTGATGTAAATTCCAAATTGCCAATCCTAACATGGTTAGATTTATCTGTGTTCGGATTAATTATAATTACAAATTAATGAAAGTTTACATTAGTCCGTCTAAAATGAGATTTTGAGGGATGAGGAGCACATGAGATAATATTTATATTCGCGAAACATGTCCCCTTAATATTTAAGTTTAAATAATTTATTTTCTTAAAGACAAATTTACCCTTTTTTAATGAGTGAAATTCAACAACACCCTTTATGTTTTGCCTAACTATTAAAAAACTCCGTTTTAAAAAAGTCATGTACTTTTTTTTATTAGCAAAAATTATCCCTCTCAAGTCGAAATGACAATTTTACACCATCAAAGGATGCAAAAACATCTCTCTTAACCTAAAAGATTACCAATAATCTCTGATAACTTTAAAAATTGACAATAACCCCCCTGTTTTTTTTTTAAAAATTGACAAAAACCTCCATATGATTTATGAAATCAAAATTGGCATAATATCATGTGAGGGGGAAAAGTGCAATTGATTTTATATGTACTTATTTTATACTTTTGGTTGGTAAAGTTCAAAATATATATGTAATTTTGGGAAAGGGTGTAAAGTGCATGTTTCACTAAAAAAATGTTTCAAATGATCTTATAATGGTAGTATTAATTATCAATTCGTATAAAATTTTGATAACTTGAAAGTTCAAATAATATTATAATACAAAACATATTAAAATTATTTGACTTGAGTCAAAAATTTAGAACTAATTCAGATTGCCAAAGCAGAAAGCCCTAATCATAAAATGAAGTAGGGGTTGTGTGGGGACGCGAAAGAAGGCGGTGAGAATAATTAAGAGATTTGTTTTTTTCTTTTTTGGAAAGATATCTGAAATTTATTAGAGATTAGAGATAATTTTTTAAATATATTAATTAAAGGGTTATAATGTAATTTAACATATGTTCATTTTTTTTAAATGTCCGATGCCACGTCATCATTGAATATTTTAACCAAAAATTGTGGTTCAAATTTATTGTTAATATTTTTTTGTGATTGAGATACAGTATCTCATGTACATTTCAGTTCCATAAAATCTTATTTTAGAAATACTGATGTTAACATATTGGAATGATACAAGAAATTCATCAAGCTTTACATGATATGCCTAATGAGATTATTCAAGGACTTGATACATAGACGAATAAAAATGGTTTCATCAAGTTGCAAGAGAAACCACAATTGCTTGGAGAGTATGAAAGAACAAACTAACAGAACATATATATGATGATTTAAGTGAACAGAAAAGTAAGTTGATAGATGATTTAATTACAGGTATTATTCTGGACAACAATATATATTAATCTTATTATCTAACTGAAAGAAGAAATGAAAGAATTAAGGAAGTTAATGAAGAAGATTATGTTAAATAAGATGATAACAAAGACAAACCTTTGTTCAACTGCGGTCTTGATTATCAACAAATCCTTTCTCTACTCCATCATTGTGTTGTCACAGATGTACGTACGTTGTTATTTCCATCTCAGCAATACACAAAAAAAAAAAAAAAAAAAACATAAATTATTAAACCACATCACTCTTAAGTATTAATTCCATTAAACTTTAAATTTGAACGTACAATTCTATTCGTCATCTCTCACTTTTCATGTTCCTACCTTTACGGACTGGATTTTTTGTCATTGTGCTTGATTACATATACTGTAAGACGTGACCTAAACTAAATCACAAACATTTTCTTTTTCTTTTCCTTTATTATTTTTATTTTTGGTAGGCAAGCATAACAATAATTTTTCCCTCACCATGGTCTATCGAATGGGAATTTATCATCATGTTATAAATTAGGAAAAGAATCATTTTACAAATTAGGAAAAGAAAATTCTAGAGTTCCTATGGCACATCTTAAGAAATGGATAATTTTAAGAGTAAATCGCATTTTTGGTCTATCGAATGGGAGTTTATCATGTTACAAATTAGGAAAAGAATCATTTTACAAATTAGGAAAATAAAATTCTAGAGTTCATATGGCACATCTTAAGAAATGGATAATTTTAAAACAGATTGAAACTTTCTACGCACTTAGATTCAAAATAAATAAAGCAAGTTAAAGTGATGGGTTAAACGCGCACTTGGATCAATTAGCCATTTCTTTCTTCAATTTAATTAGGAAAATTCTTGCATAAACCTAGTTTATGAGCTTTTTCACAGACCTTGTGGTTGTAAATGCACCACATCATACATTGTGAGAGCATGACATCATCAAAATGTATGATGTGGTGCATTTACAATCACAAGGTCTACCACTAAGCTCATAGACCTGGTCTATGTAAGAATTTTCCATTTAATTAACGACCCATAAGAAGAAAAAACAAATAAATAAAAAATATAACACACTTTTGACTGTAATATGAGTATAAACGTCTAAATGGTCCAATTTGGACAGAAATTGGATTAATGGAGTGTCACTCCTTTTCCCCACGCACAATATAATACTCCAATAGAAACATTTATATTAAAGACGGAATAAGCAGAAAACAATTTTAGTCAAATTGATGATCCTAGAACAGCTTTGGACTTGTATGCACCATAGAAACAGAACATAACACAATCATGTAATCAAACCATGGAATGCAGAACAAAGAGAAAAAAGAGCACCATGCGATAACTAAAAGCATATTCACATAGAACGAATCATATCCTCATTCTTATAAAACTTTCTTTGTTTACGAGATATATTATGTTATAATTACAGTAGTTAATAAAATGAGCAAAAAGGGCTTACATTTAGAAGTATGTGTCTGGGGATGCATTTGTCACCAAAAATTATAATTTACACAATCCTGCCTCCACAACTTCTCAACAAATTCCATCCCACTTTGATCTATCTAACACTATAACTCAGTTGGAGCATTATTAACACCGATTCACCTCCTTATACCGTCGTCATCTATAACCTGAAAACTCTTGGAAGGTGAGGGGAAAAATAATCAATAAAACATGAGAGGATAAGTTAATTTTGGGTGCAGTAGCTGCTAAATGAGCAGTCTTTTGCTAATAATAGAAAAAAGAGTAATTGTTGATGCTAAAAATGTAGCAGCAGTATACACGAAATGGAAGTGCAAAATTATTTAAAAGAAAAAGAGGTAAGGGCATTTTCTCGTAGAGTGATGGAAAGGGTATACCAATCAAGAGAGACCAGCCACTATAATTGGTATGACATGGCTTGTTTTAGTGGATTTTGCCTTTGTGGTCTTGGTGATAGTGAGCAAGAACAAAACCTCTCTATTCTAAAGAACATGTATCACATCCGAATTGATAAAATCATTCACCACAAATTTGTACATAAACCTAATGTGGCTTAACCCTTATCCATATTACTAATTCACCTGTTCAATAGAACTGATTTTTCACTAATAACACTCTTTTCTTTCCCCGAATAAACAAATTTCAAATTATCCTGGTCTTGATCTATGTATTTAGACGTTCATGATTCGCTGATCCATTCTTCTATGCTTTTTATAGTCTGATCAAATTAATTAATTCATGTTTCTTGTTTGCTACAGATTGCACCGAAGAAATAATAACTTAGCCTACATGAATATTGCCATCATCAGTTGAATGTAAGTAACAATGTCAGAGCTTGTTTAATCAACTCAGCATTTCATACCCTCCCTCCCTCTCCCTCTCCCTCTCCCTCTCTCTTGCACAGAAGAAAGAATAACTTAGTCTACATGAATATTGCCATCATCTTTTGAGTGTAAGTAGCCATGTAAGAGCTTTTTTAACCCTCCCTCCCTCCCTCTCTCTCTCACATTATTATATAATATAAGAAACTTCAGTCACATTCAAATAGTTTCTCTCCAAAAGGATGTACATATGAGAATTTGATGCGATTGCTAGTGCATCTGAAACAGACAAATGCTTACCGTAGATCCTGCAGGTCTCAGATTAACTTTTAAGCTGGTCTCCAATTGACGACAGACATGTCTGGTGGTCTGCTAGGCATCATTGGAACACCATGACCTGTGATAAAAATGCAATACAGAGTTGAACCAAACATGAATTAGCAGCAATTAGAAAATATTATGGGACAACAAACAGCTTTTTTGCACCCAGAAAATCACCTGGTATTGGAGCAGCAGCTGGCTGAAAATTAACGGCACTTGGGGGAGGCCTTTCTGCAGGCGGTCCAAAATAACCTGCCACGGTAATTGCTTGTAAATGCTCAACAGAACATACTGTCCCAGTCAAGAAAAATTCTAGGCATTGATCACTGATTGAGTTACACAAGAACAGCAGGAAAAAAGAGCACAAAATTGCAACCACATTGTTCTTTTACTAAATATACGCACTCCCCAAAGAATAAAAGATAAAGAATCTTGCAAGAACACCCTTTTATACTTCCAAACTCTAGCTTCCACTAAAAAACACACAATAACAGGAAATTAAATAAATAAAAAATACAAAGAAGGGTCTGACTTCCACTCAAAAACACGCAATAACAGGAAAATAAATAAATAAATAAATAAATACAAAGAAGGGTCTGATGAAGCACTTGTCTCATTTTCTAGTATTGTTACAAGAATTTGTCAAATAAGGGCACAGTAATATATATATATATATATATATAGAGAGAGAGAGAGAGAATAATTTTGTGTTCAGGTGTAAATGCTAATTCTTAGTCCAATAAGGGCACAGTAATACTAACCACCAGAGCAAAACTCTTAAACAGGATGTGAATGATAGTAGCAAATATCAATCTAATAAATTGAAACATAAATTCTGAAGCTAAGTTAGCTTAGAATTTGCTGAAAATTTGGACCAAAATACTCAATACTAAGTCCGAATACAAATCAAAATTTTGCGCCATATATATCAACTATGAAAATACATAATAAAAGCATAATACTGAAACCTTAGCTTCTACATTATAGAAAATATAGTTGGTTTCAGACTGTCCACAAACTTTTTTTTATATTTTGCAAATAGTGACCATTTTAGATTTAGCCAGCCAACAGTAACCACAAGTAAGGTGGATTCTGAAACTGCCATATATGATTCATAGTTATCACCTATGATAGATTTAGCATAGAATTTCAGAGATGCAAAACTTATCAGTAAATTTAAAACTAATGCCTTGGTCTAAGCGCCCTACCTATCACGCCTCATCACTCATGATAACCTAAATGTACAAATTTCCATAACAAAAATAATACACACCTTCATGCGAATAAGGTGGACCCGAACACGGTCTCCCTCCTGCCAACCACCCTCCACGCGGACAATTAGCAGTAGACTCGTTTACTTGCATCCGCCATTGTTCATCGTCAGCATTTCTCCTTGGACCATCAGAAAAATTTGGCATTGAATAGGGGGGATATTGATGTTGCTGCACTGAGTTTGGATAGGAAAAATGACTAGGTGGACGTTGAGGTGGGTGTTCAGGATGCAAAGGCCTTTGTGCAACGCCACCAGGCAGAAATGGTTGCCTTTGTTGTGAAGCTTGGGGATTCATGTATAAGTCAGCCTGTCCATACTCTGCAGGCCTTGATGGATTATAGCCAACTTGCTCTCGTGCATTGCCAACCCCAGCTGGAGGAAAGAAAGATGGTTGCTGTGACAATACATCATTTCTGAAAGATGCATCAAAATGAGATCCCTGAGTACTTGGAACCATAAGGGCCCGTTGATTTCCCTGAAATACAACAATATATTACACTTTACATATCCAAATGGATAAAAATATAGTAACAAGATAAATAGAAAAAAATACGGTGAGTGAGAAACAGAGAACTTACAGCAGGTGTGCCACCAATATCATGCTGTAAAGGAGGTAATTGATAAGATGATGCTGGAGAAGTTGCTATCGTGGAAGGGAGTGGAGGCATGTATTGGGACATGAATGCAGGCTGAGGTAGTAGTGATTGCTGGGGAAGCAACTGTGGAGGAGGAGGACCAGCAGGAGGTGGAGGAGGACCTGCAGGAGGTGGAGGAGGACCTGCAGGTGGAGGAGGACCAGAAGGTGGAAGAGGAGGACCAGCAGGAGGTGGAGGAAATAGGTGTTGCTGTGACGACGGGGGTGGTGGCGGCAGTGGTGGTGGAGATAGTGATGATAAGGGTGGAGGTGGTGGTGGTGGTGATGGAGGTGGTGAAGTAGGTAGTGGTGGAGTTACAGGAGGTGAGCCAGGCGGCAAAGGTGGAGAGCCCTCAGGAGAAGGCAGCAACTCAGCATGTATGTTGGAAGCTGATTCAAGGATCCCATCTGAATTTGGCTCTGATTCAAAAATGCCATTTATGAACAATGGTCTGTCATCCTTTTGGTGTCCGGAAACATCTTCCATTTCCAGCTCACCGTCAACATCCTCTAAAATGCAGTGGCGCCTGTCACTTGGAGTAACAGTATAGTGCTCAGGATCTCTGCTTGCAACAGGGGTATGTTTGGATGCTGATGTATCTGCAACTTCATTGTGTAAATCTGTCGGAATAGTATCCTCATCTTCCTCTTCTTCAAATACATGAGAAGACAGCAACCCAGGTAACTGAAAAGTAGTATTGCTGAAACAAATAGGAAATGAGAAAATACATGTTTATTAGATGAAGAGTGCATGTATATCAGATCCAACAGTCAACATAAGCTAGAAATCAGAAAGTAAACCATGCTAAGACAAACTATCTAAATACTACATGCCACTACACACAAACCAGACACCAAACTGATGCAATGCAACATGCTTAACTCCTACACAGATATGTTTAGACTAAGGGAGAAACTAATTTGACTTCAGAGGCAAAGACAACACAATAGACATACCAATAAAGAAAAGACAAAAGGAAAACATACAGATAAAAGATCATATGGATATGACACGGCACAATGGAACCACAGTATGCAAACTTATTTCTTTTAAACACAACAAGTCTTTTGCACTAATCAGTGAGCAATTCTGCACATATGTGATACGAATTCGATAAATTTAAATCCTTAAATATGGTAGCTAAACACCTAACAGACCACACACAAACTGATAGGATAATAGATGCTAACAATGAATCCAAAGCACAAAAGGATGCTAAATTTCAGAAGTTGGACAATCCAATTTGGATCCAATCTTAAATTAAGGGCTTCCTTGGGAAACAGTACCTAGTCAAGCTATAAATAACTTAATCCTTTTAATTTCTGATCCTATCTGAACTAGATAACTCACTAAAATATCAAGTTTTACATTATTGTTTGAAGTTCAGAGTTCTACTCCCAATCAGTGAGCACGAGCTTTCCTATTGTCTTTCTGTGTGGGTGAGTGTGTATGTATGAATGTGAATCTTGAGAAATGGTGGAGCATGTTGTTGTCAGGAAGGAGCTTATAAACTCTTAAGTCAAGGAAATTATATCGTAATTGAAAGCAATTTAACATTGACACGATGATGAACATGCCTAGCTACCAAACCATTTCGAGCAACGACATATATTTTATCAGTTTGTTCTCATCTGGTGATTTGTAAGATAAATGGAAAGTGCCAACACAGCTACATAAAGAGCATATCACACTAAAAGCATAAATAGAAGGGGGAAAGAAATGAGTTACTGAAGAAGAGATTAGAGTAAGCTACAGACCTCCCATACTCGTCCACGAACATGCCTTCCATTTCTCTGATAGGATCATCAATAGCCCTCTCAGCTCGCGAAGGACGTCTGAGTGATAAGCCAGCTGATGTATCATCATTTACTACTCCTATATTATCAATAAAGCGGCGAAGTACGGATTCTGGCAAAATTTTCCTCTCAAGCCACAAGCGCAAGACCTACAGGTAAAATTCAACTATAAATTCTGAACCATTTTTCAAAGATTCACTTTCACAGACAGTATAGTCACCTTACGACACTGACGGCGATTTTCCTGAGTACCTGCACCAGGAGGAGCAGCAGCCCCAATGAGACGGGGCAATGCTGCTTGAACAATAGGGATATACGAAGCCCCTGCAATTCCTGAAGAAAATTTAACTAGGAAATCAGAAATTATACCTACTGAATACAGTAGGTAAAGATATAAGGGTGAGTCGTGGTCGCATCTTTTCTTCTGTGGAACAAAAAAGAGGACAGCAACAGAAGAAAGAGTTAACATAACTGATACATTTTACAAGAATCTAACAGCATTACGAAGCAGTGATTGATGATCTAGATTTCCAGCATCCACATAAATCAAATGATAAGAGGATGGAGGTGGAGAGAAGGCACGGTGCCCATGCGTGTTTGTGTGCAACAATCTTATTTTGTATTATTTAATAACAATGTTGGTACTTCACCTACCTTTCTGACTATGAGAACATTGGGTTATCGAGTCAACTAGAAAAAATAGGTCAACTCTGCGATGAAAACTTGGCTCATTCTCCAACTTCTGGATGAGAAGTTCCACAACCTACATGAAATCAGGAGCTTAAAATGTTGTTAAATTGTCCATGGAGAAACACAATATGTTAGATACCCACCCAACAAAAGAAAACAGCAACAAATAATAGTAGCAAGATACAATGATTATCTGCAAATTACCTTGGTCAGATGTAGGCTGCCCCACACTGACCCATGGGGGCACAGACAAAATTGGTGACCAACAACTTATTCCACAAATAGAGGCTACGAGTTTACCCTTTTTTTATTAAGAAATTAGATACTAATTTCTCTTGCTAAAAGTTATGAGCACTCAAAATAGTTATAGAACATGATATACGGTATAGAGAGGGAAGGTTTCATTCGACGAGAAGGTTTTGTATTTGCAAGAATATGCTCTTAAGCATCCGGGGAATCCACTCCATGAGAATATCTGTCCTATATATTAACACTAAGAACTCAAAAACTCAAATCAAGAAAGAAATAAAGACAAGTATTGTAATATACAATCGTCTAGAGAGCTCCCACGATGACATTATTCACAGAACAATTCCAAATTAGTAGTTGGAACATGAGAAGAATCTTCTTAGCCCCTTCATAACCATTATTCAGTATCATCCATCATCGATATCATCCTTCTTCTCCATGAACCTAATATTCCCACAAGTCTTCTGCTCATGAAATACTCTGTATTTCCTTGCCAATGACACCCCTCAAAAGTTCATAATATGTTTTCCTATTCAGAAAAACCATGTCGTTCTTCTGTCTAATATAAAATATATAAGAAGATCTACACTTTAGAAAAAGTAGAAAAATATAGAAAACCAGGGGTTATTGAACAAATCTGAGCCAGGACATTTGCTAAAAAAATAGATAATGATGATTTGCTGTATTAGAAATTGATAAATATATATACAGGGGAAATACACAAGAGGGTTCTAAGAACAACTTAGCATGTAAGACCTACAAGTATTCTGAAAGAACCATTTGAAAAGGTTAAATGCTAATTACCTACCTCATTGGCAAGCCCATACTTTGCACAATCTATAGCAAGACGAGTTGCACGCCCAATACTCTCTTTGGTCCTTGACAGTGTCTCTATCATCCCTTCAAAAGCATCACGAGCAACAGCTGCCTCAGTACCCCCACTTAGGGAACCCCCAGTGGCCTGATGACCTGAACTCTCTTTTTTCTCCTCAAGTTCTTCATTCTCATGTTGATTAATGAATGAGAATTGACGAACATCAGAGGAAGGAGAAGCGGTATGTAATCCTTGTATATCCAGTTGGAACTTGTTGCTTGATTCAAATGCCAGTGCAGTAGGGGCAGGGCTTGGGCTTCTACCATGCATGTCAGCATCAGGAACAAACATATGAAGAGGATTTCCAAAAGTGTTCTGTATGTGTGCTTGTCTCTTCCTCGCCTGAGCAGCAGCAATGAGGTGTTTCATGGACTTGACAGAGTCAGGAATTTTTGAATCAACAAGAACACTTGTCTTATCGTCTTTGATAACATCCAAAAAACTTTTCTTGTAGTCCTTGGCAACATCCAGCCTGAGCAATGGCAGATAAACATAAGCAACAAAAAGAATTAACACTCTCCAGTATATCAAGAACTTCTATTTACCTTTCACCAACTGTGTTAGTGTTATCTGGATTCCTCACCACAACAGGGTCATTGATCTGTAAATCAAACTCCTGAGTAGATTTCCTTTTCTCTCCGGAACAAGCTGGTTTGCTTCTCTCATTTATTGATTGATCAAGAGATGAAGTCGGTCTCTCAGAAGCTGTAGCAGCAAGGCTTTTGTTGGCTCCTGCTAGAACTTTCTTCTGAGAAATATTACCATATGCCTTGTTGGACTGCTTGCTTTGCGACTCTGCTGACGATCTGGTACTAGTAGTAGATCGAGGGGACATTCTAGGAGAAACAAAAATTGGTTTAGCCAATAATTTCTCGGCATCTAACTGGAATGGATCAGGAGATACATGCATAGTTGATAACTCTCTAGTCCTCTTCCCAATGTCTTGCTCAGCAGTTGGCGATGAAGCTTTATTGGATAATAGAGCTGATTTTACCCGTTCTTTTAAGCCAACATCAGATGATCCTGAATTTCTTGAGACCAGTTTATCAGGGACATAACTCTCACCAAGAATAACAGATTTCTTTTTTGAATCTGACCCGCTTGGAATAGCCAAAACCTTATTGGTAAATCCTCCATGAATTGGAGTTTTGGGCAATTCATCCTCCTCGTCATCACATCGAAGGACAGCTCTCCGCTTAGTTGGCAACTGCATAACTGGAGAACGAGCTTTGTTAGGAGGCACCAACTCATTTTTACGTGATACAGAACTTCCGAGTTTGTTTTCAGAAATCAAGGTAGAACTAGACATGGCTTCAATTGCTCGGCGATGGCGCTTTGATGGGGGAAGATCATCTTCTTCAGTAGAATGATTGCAGTCGTTGGTACTAGTCTGCACTCTGATGAGCCGGCGGTTCTCGGCCTTCCCACCTGATGCTAACCTTTTAGACCCCATGTTAGTTGTTTTCTCATTGAGAACATTAGGACTTCCAGAATTATTTTTCCTGTTCATTTGCACTTTTACCGAACCAGCATCCTCTCCAATATCAGCACATTTTAAAATTTTAGCAGGACGTGAGGCTTCACTCGTCGAAAATGTTGGTTTTCCAAGGCCATGTTGAGCCTTCATCTTTTTACTGGGGACAATATCAGTAGGTTCTTCCAAATTCACTTCAGCATCCGCTTGACCATCATCTGTTGCCTCAGACTGCTTTTTCTTATTTAGTAAGTTCTTTTTCTTCCTTCCAGTAGCATCTAAATCTGATTTTAAATTATCAGTAGATGTGACATTCAAGATACCACCTGCAGCAACTTTTTTGGGGATTCCTTCTCCAGTATGCTCACGAGAAACAGCTGAACCACTTTTTGCACCTTCAAGTTTCTTCTTTGCCCCTATTGCCAGCTTCTCTTGGTGGCCATTTGTCAATTTAATCTGGCCACCATCAGAAGACCCACCTTCCACTTTGATATCACGAGAATCTTCAACCTTAACAAGGGAATCACGGGATTGGCTGAATACTGAGACTGATTCCTTCACTAGATTAGTAGGATTGGAGGGCAGTTTCTTCCTCTCTCCCGAAGTTATATGCGGAGATAGACTACGATTCCTGTCATCTGACGAGCGAAGCTTTATATCTTGACGTTGCATAGCACCTTGTCTTTGCAAACGATGCTCTAATTCAGCGCCTAGATCAGTAAGCCCTTTGATCTCCAATTTACAATTTCGTCCTTCACCATCAATCCCATTGCTTCCACTAGCCTCCAAGGCTTCATCTACCACTGGATCAAGAGAATTTGTCTCCGATGCAAGGTTTGGTGTACTGTTGTCATCACTTACACCACTTAACTTTTTACGCTGCAACTCTTCAAATTCTTCACAAATTTCCTCTACCGCTCGGGTGAAGAATTTGACCGTCTTGCCCTTGCATCGAGCAGACAATTTATCTTTTGTTTCACTGGTGAATGTCTGAATATCCACAGGCGCGACAAAGGCTCTGTCAAATGAAGAAAAGAATCAGAATTTAAAGCATAAAGCCATCTTCGGAACAAACCGTTGCTTTCTTTATTACAGACAATATGTCAATAAATCTAAAAGAGAATGAAAAGAACGATATTAAGAGGAAATTTAGCATATCTATTAACGTTTTCAAGGGGATTTCTTAAAATGGTTACGTATCCAGTCAATGTAAAAATGTCATTTATGATATCACTAAAAAATGATCAAAACATGTGTTGCCACATAATCACTTTACTTTTACAGGAACTTCTCCTCGTTGAATATGATTTACCAACGGTGCCCACAGAATATAACTTGCCCAGACTACAAGTCAAGGAAGGTGGAAGGCGGAAACTATAAACTTCGGCATAACTAATATTGAGAACTAATATCCTCAAATAAGTAATCATCACATCAAAAAACAACATTAAGAGTGAATGACAGTAGCAGCAGCACCATTATAGCTTTTTTAGCAATAGGCTGCAAGACTAATTGATAAGCACTTTGTTATGGATGACCACAAGAATTCCTCTACAATAAAACTACATATGTACAAAAAAAAAATCAGATAATTTAATATAAAGGAGAAGAAGCTCTTCATAATTTGAAATTTCACTGACCAAATTTCACATATAATAATCTAAGAAATTCTTTTATGTTCCCAAAAGTAACGGAACCTCAATGCAGGGTATGAAGCAATACTCATTTGAAGGTTTCACTTGCTGTACTACAAATATAATCAAGAGATAAGTGTTTTCAGCATTCTTACTCAGAACTGAATTGTAATGAAGAGAGGGGCTTACATTTCAGCTGTACCAAAGAACTGGACGAAGTACTTTTTGGGGTCAGGAGGCTTCTTCCAGACTTCAGGGTCGCTGATCTGGAAATAAAATATAAACATTGCCCTATCAACGAATAACTAGAATTTCATAGCAACATGGCCAATAAAGCTAGGGCACTGGAAAAAATAGCCAATTTAGATAATGCACGAGTAAACAAACACCAAGTAAAACACAAAATACAGGATTCTGACATGCGAACAACCAAAATCATGACAGCAACAGTATGTATGCTTTATATATTAGGTAGACATGCAAAGGTCTGCCGTTGTGGTGGCAGCATAAGGAAGTAGAAATCCACTTAATAATGCGAAAATTTGATAACCAAAAAGGCCAAAAATAGAGACAAGATTCTAAATACAAAAGCACGTGATTACGTAAATGCATTAGTGCACAAAGACGCACACGTGCCGGCTCAGGAGGACGTAGAGAGATGACACATTTTTAACGTCTGTGATTACGTAAATGCAATAATGCACAAAGACACGTGCCAGCTCCGATGGCCGTACACGAAGATGACACCTTTTTTTGCGTTGAGACCAAAATTTCCAACATTTCCAGTTGTCTCCACTGATATCCACATCCAACCCCCCAACGAATTATTCCATAAAGTAGATCTTTAACCACAAAAGTATAACTTCGAGTACCGACAACCCCGAACATCTTTAACCCCAAAACTCGAGTACCGACAACACAGAAATCATCCCTATTAACCCCTTTTTGTCTTATTCCTAACATTACGAATCAAATATTATCCTGATAAATCATAATCTACCCTAATGTAGTAGTTGTCCAATCAACTAAGCAACTCAATCAACTCCATAAAGAAGAAATCAAATAAATTTACAGTCCAAAAAAGAAAGAAACATCTGCATGCTTAAAAAGGACTTAATTCCATAAGAAAACAGAAAAAATATAATGGAAAATGGCCAATTGAAGTGAATATAGAATGTACCTTTGCAGGCCAAGCGGGAAATCCCTTGACCTTGGCGAGGACAAGATCGCCCAAACTCAATTCATTCTTCGTCTTCGCACCTTTCGCTCCGCGCTTTCGCCCTGGAGCCATGCCCCCCCCAAAAAATCTCAACTCTAATTTTTTTCCAAAATTAAAACCCTAATTGATAACAAATGAATAGTTCTTCCGAGAGGCGCCACCATAGACGCCGTAGTTTTCCCTAGTGTTTGTTCGCGTTAGGGTTGCACCGATCACATAGAAGAGACCGCAGAAGAAAACAACAGTGTATTTTGTGTGTGAGATTGAAGGCGGTGGGTTGGGGTAAAGTGTCTTTTCACACAAGCGACACGTAATACATGCACTCGCCTTCTTGCCTTTAATTTTTCTTTCTTGGTTTCCCCTGGATTTAAATAGACAATTAAGAATCTAATTTTGGGAACTAAATTGGGATTTAAGGTAGTGTGTAGTGTTTTTTCTCCTCACTTTTTTGGTTGAGAGACCATGTAGTAATAAATATCAAGGACAATATAAATTATAAATCATGTTCATTTTAGATGCAAAATATCATAGCCTAACAAATTGCATGTGACAATTTTTTATGAACTAGCACGTGAAATATATTTTAAAACTGTATGATATTGGTGTACTAAAACAAATCAAAACGAGAAAAAAAAATTGAATTCATACAATAATAGATTGCTAAGAGAGTGAACATTGTAGTAAGATTACTATATGTTAGCAAGTTTTCTTTCTCTTGAAGTGGAAGTTTTTCCT
Source organism: Penstemon newberryi var. newberryi (assembly GCA_030819805.1). Taxonomy (NCBI): domain Eukaryota; kingdom Viridiplantae; phylum Streptophyta; class Magnoliopsida; order Lamiales; family Plantaginaceae; genus Penstemon; species Penstemon newberryi. Next base: position 73,158,535 of record JAUALY010000001.1, on the reverse strand, counting down.
AATAGGGTTTTAGGTATCATAATGAGTTTGCATTATTTGAATTATCCGTCATATTTAAATGCTTGATTGTTCAGTATATTTCAATATCCTTACGAATCATATTTCCTTTGAAGTCGTCATTATAGCTAAAGTTCACATGTAAGAAACTTGCAGTTTTAATGGAAGAACTGAGAGTATAAAAGAGGTGGAGGTTAACGCCCTTCAATATGAAAAGGACGCTACTTCTATCTCAATATTTCTAAATTGTTTATATCAGCTGTCTCATTTTTTGTATAATCAAATTCAAGATTTCTTAAATACTACATTTAATTTTATCTAAGATTACTTTAATATAATAACTTTATAATGAATATCTTTATTATGTATCTAATTCAATAATACATTTACACTAGTTAATTTTTTGTTTTTAAATTTATTTGACTTATTATTTAATTGATGGCAACTTATTGATTGAAAATCAAATATGAGAAGATCAACAACTATTAATGTGATCTTAAAAGAAAGAATGTAGAATTCTTCAAAACTTGAACCATTAATGTGACCTATTAACGGGTCGATTATTTGTGTTTGGTTGTGAAATTGCTATTCTTTTTCTAGATTTATATCAGCTGTGAATTGCTCATGTTTTGTTTTATGTAATCAAATTCAAGATTTCTTAAATACTGCATTTAATTTATTTAAGATTACTTTAATATAATAACTTCATAGTGAATATATTTATTATGTATCTAATTCAATAATACATTTATACTAGTTAATTTATTGTTTTTAAATTTATTTGACTTATTTATATAATTGATGGCAACTTATTGATTGAAAATCAAATATGGGAAGATCAACAACTATTAATATGATCTTAAAAGAAAGAATGTAGAAATTCTTTAACCATAACTTGAACCATTAAGTTACGGGTCAATTATTAATTTGTGTCTGGTTGTGAAATTGCTCTTCTTTTTCTAGATTGTTTATATCAGCTGTGGTCATGTTTTGTGTAATGAAAAACAAGATTTCTTAAAATATTACATTTAATTAATTTTATTTAAGATTACTTTAATATAATAATTTCATAGAGAAAATTCTTTATTATTATCTAATTCAGCAATACATTCATACTAGTTAATTTATTGTTTTTAAACGTATTTGGCTTGTATTATAATTGATCGAAAATCAAATATGGGAAGAGCAACAACTATTAATGTGATCTTAAAAGAAAGAATGTAGAAAGTCATCAACCATTAAGTTATGGGTCAACGATTAATCAAACTACATCCTTTATCATGGATAAATTTTATGACATCAAAGAAAGTAGTGTACAACTCAAGATAATATTTTTTAATTGCTTCTGATATACAATCCTTATTTACAGTCTATTTGCCATATTTTTTTTCGTGAGCTTATACAAATAAAAGGTAAAAACATTTTATTCAATTGTACTATAATGAACTCAAACTTTTTCCCTCAAACATTCAAACCATATCTCAAATTTTCAGAAAATCTAATATATATTATTTTACGGAGTTTTGGCACTTTGCACCTTGAAAAATATGGGGTTTTGGTACTTTGTACCATGACTTAAAATTTTTGGCACTTTACACCTTGAAAATATAATTTATTTGACACTTTGCACCCTAGTATATGTTTGATGATAAAATTTAATTGCAAGAAGGGTAGAATAGTCATTTTTTATTTTATTGGCACTCTGCACACTAGAAATATATATTTGGCACTTTGCACCCTGGAAACATAATTTTTTTGCACTTTGCACCCCGACTTAAAATTTTGGCACATTTTTATTTTAACCAAATTACTAAGCTATTAGTAATTAGGTAAATAACTCTTTATTCTTTTTGTAATTCCAAAATTTGACATGCTAGTAGATAACAATTATAGATTTGTAGAGTATGTCGTGTAGAAATTTTTTGGAAACAAAAAAAAACTTGTATCTATTGTATAATTTTGTATTGAATATCACAATTAATGCAAATCCGTGTATATTAAGGACAAATTGTACATATACTTTGAAAAAACATTTGATTATTTTTATGATTGAACTCGAAATAAAAATATTTGTTTCCTATGTTTGATTGTTGCGCATTGAACATGACAATTTTATATCTCTACCGACGACATTCATGAGCTTTTTTCAAAGGAAAATATTAGGGTGCAAAATGCCAAAAAATATATTTCTAAGGTACAAAGTGCCAAAAAATTTTAATCGGGTGGAATGTGCCAAAAATTTATATTTGCAAGGTGCAAAGTGCCACCATTTTATATGTGTAGGGTGCAAAGTGTCAAAATCTATATTTCAAATATTAAAAAATGACTATTATACCCTTCCACTAACAATTTTTTTTATTAAAAACACACACTAGGGTGCAAAGTGCCAAATGAATTGTATTTTCAGGCTGCGAAGTGCCAAAACTTTTAAGTTGGGGTGCAAAGTGCCAAAATTCTATATTTTCAGGGTGCAAAATGTCAAAAATTATTTTACTAATATTTCATCATCTAAATATTCCAAACCAAAATAAATTCAAATTGTGCTTCAAGTGTTTGGTCAAAATCACCCAAACCTTTTGGAAACACCTAAACATGACGAAACATACCCAAAACGGAGCCTACATACTTAAGGGCATGTTTTCTAGGTTTCTTTGAAATAATTTTGTGTTTGAGAAAATTGAGATAAACACATTTTCTGCTATCTGAAATAAATTTATTTTCTCTCAATTTCCCAAGCTACTCTCATACAAGCCAATCAAACAACAATTTTATTTATCTCTAAAAAAATCAACACGAACTCTATTTTGATTTGACATAATTAATTTATATATTGCATAACTTATCTCACTTAACGATACAAAAAAAAAATCTCAGATAACAAACATGATTTGACATATATTCTTATACATCTTATACCAACAACCTAAACCATTCCCCAAAAACGTACTTGACCTTATTTCTCAAACAATTTTCAAAACTCACATAAACAATATTACAAAGTGATTGTTTTTTACCAAACCACCTAATTTTTCCAAACCATTATGGGAAAAGCAAGACAAACAAGCCCCGAGTCTTTGGACCATCAAGAAAACTTTAGGAAATTTAGTTTCTGATACATCAATTTTGTGTTTTGCTTTTGCTTTGCAATGCTGAGATTTAAGATTATGGGTGTTTATGAACTAATGGTCTTATTCTGTAAGATACATTAGAAGATTGTGACTAAATGATGTCAAGAGTTACGTATGTTTAGTCAGTAAATAAAAGAAATCACTTTGTTTAATTCGGTCAATCACTTTTTTTCCAAAAAAATTATTGTTTAATGTGAATATTTTTTTAAAGAAAATTTAAGATAATCACTTTAATCTCATATCAAATTTCGTAAAATTACAAATTGGAATATTATCAACATCTGAATTTAATAATCATGTTAATAATAGCAAAAATGTTTACGACTTTCTAAATTCTATTTATTCAGAATTCAAAAAACAAAACATGAAAATATTAGGAATAAATTTAACTAGTTCAGAAGTTTTAGGACCCAATCAATTACTCAATTTTTTTAGGCCAATCAATTACTACATTGGACTCAATAGAACAAATATTTGTGGTTCAAACATCACTCGCGCTGCCGATGTTTATAGAATCCTTACAAAGATTAGCAACAACATAACATAGCTTGATCTGTATAGCAATAACGCATCACATTTGTTATTAAGAAACCACAAAAGTATGCCATTAGAAGGGAGAATTAACTGAATTGAAACAAAATGTCAGTCAAATTTTAAAATTTTATAGCATCAAGATGAATTTCACTAAAAGTACAATTCCAACCAAAGGTCTATGACTTCTTGCCGATACATGTCAAGAAATGCTCAAAATCCAAACTGCAGAAATATAGCAGAGAACTACTAAATTATACCGACAACATAAATTATAGATTTGCAAGGATTTTAAAACCATGTCTTAATGGGCCATAAAACTCTCCTCCACCAAAAGGAATCTCCCTTTTCTTTTCGCCAAATAGGACAACTCTTAAGTATCAAATGGATGCAGTTAAGTAAAGAGGGTAACAAACTCGATGCTTCATCATTAATCTGAGCGCTTTGTAAGAAATCTGTACAATTTCAATCTATTAGCAGGGTATTTATAAGTTTCACGAAACAAAGAGAAATGCAAATATAACCAACTCTGTTTTTACATGAACCAAACCTGATTGTACAGATAACATTCAATTCAATCATCTTTTTTACTTTCTTCGCAGTTAGGTGCTGCAAACATATTACCATGCATTCTATTCAAGAAATACAAATTCAGTTCACCCAGATCATATTAGGAAGAATATATTAAATGATATAAATTTAAGAAATTTTCCAGCATACAAGAATGCAAGATACCCTAATTGTACCAAGATAATTCTTTCACTAATGCTGTCAGAATCAAGAAAAATACATTTATTACGAGGCTGTAGCTTATGGGCTAACAACTTCCATCAACAGCAATATGCACCAAGCCCACAGTTGTTTATTTGAGAATAAGTTGACAATTGATTAGGCATGCTTTGAGCTCAAAACAGTTGGTTATCCTAATAGTGATCTCACAATTAAATGAACATAATGCAATGCTAAAACAAGGCATCCATCAAATGATGGTAAAAAGAAAAGCAGTCTCACAAAACGACATCACAAAATCCTTCAATGTAGCAAAAAAAGATAGAGGTGACTTACAGTGATATCTATCTAACTCGATCCTTTATCTTTCGCCTCATTTGCTACAGCATCAGTCACAAGGGTGATTGGTCTTTCATCTATGACCTCATCAATAATCCCAAACTCCTTGGCCTCATTAGGTGTCATGAAATAATCACGATCCATATTCTTCTGAATTATTTCAAGAGATTGTCCAGTATGTTTCGAGTAAAGTGCATTCAAGGAATCCCACACACGAACAATCTCCTTGGTGTGGATACTTATATCCTTAGCCTGCCCGCTATACCCACCAGAAGGCTGATGAATCATAATGGTAGCATTTGGGAGAGCCCGTCTCTCACCCTTTGCACCAGCAGCCAAGAGGAGAGAACCCATTGATGCAGCTTGGCCTAGACATATAGTGTTGATTGGAGATCGGATATACTGCATTGTATCATAAATAGCAAGACCTGTAAACAAGATTAAAAAGTAAAGAATTCATTAAAACTCCAATTATTTAGTATTTCCAATTATAAACCATAAAGACAGAGACACATCCAGGATTCAAGAGTTTGGGGTTGGGGAGGGGGGATTTATATATTTTATGTTGTCGGCGAACCTTTAATTTTGACAAATGTATAAGCTTTTAGACAGCAAACATAATATTTGATAATTAAATTTTCTTCACTGAATAATTTTGACAAGAAATAATACTCCATAACAAATCAAATTTACTTTCTGAATGATTATAGATTTGATTGTTCGAATGAACAAGTAAACCATAACTGTAAAGCAACATACAAACAGACGAGAATAACTAAACAAAATTCACGTTTCTCAAAAAAAAAAAACTAAACAAAATTCACTACTAAAGTTATCATACTAAAGACAGTCAAAAAATTTAAAATATGTCAACTAACATGTGTTGAACATGATATAAACTATTTACAATGAGTATAACACAAAAAATTAAGAAAATAAGTAAATGTAAGTCACAACAATTGATAGTTGGACACAAATCAAACCGTTTCATTGAGAAGAAAATGATAAGTGTACCTGAGGTAATTTATTGTTTTGCTTTATAAGATTAGTCAAAAAATTAATTAGGTCACTATACTTATTTCCTTGTATTTAGTTGGATAATATCATTGAAACTGTTACTAATTTGATAAAATTACCTGCTGTGACTGCGCCGCCGGGTGAATTGAGGTACATGTGAATGGGTTTTGAAGGATTTTCGGACTCGAGATAAAGGAGCTGCGCAACGACGACGTGAGCAGTTTCATCGGAGATGGGACCATTAATGCAAATGATGCGCTCCTTGAGCAGCCGCGAGAAGATGTCGTACGCGCGCTCACCTCGTGAGGAATGCTCAATCACCATCGGGATTAGTCCGTACCATCTTCTGCCATTGGAGAGTGGATTTGATCCGATTCCACGGCATAATTTGGTAGGGAGAAAGCTTCGCATCATGGTTAGGTTTTTCTTTTAGCTTTTAGTTTAGGGGAAATGAGGGTCACGAAATTAAATTTCTTTTACATTTTCAGTCTTCTGAAAATTGATATGAGTAAAATGCATAAACACTCCCCCTATTATTTATTTAATTAACAAAAAGCTTCTATTGTTTTTATTGGTAAATTTATTCTTTGAGTTAACAAATTAGAGACATTTAACCTCTTTTTGATGTGTTCTTTAATGATTGTAAGTGCGAGTATTCTTCATAATTTATAAGAAAAATAGCAATCATAATCGCGGATGTCGTTTTTAAATCTTTGGATGAAGGGCGAAAATAAATTAGCTCATTTACAAAAATATTTTAACCACTCTGTGAACTTAAGAAATAGTCAATAATTCTTTTAAAATATAACAATAACATCCTTGTTTACTTAAAATAGTGAAGACCCCTTATTGATTTAGTTATTTTTTCATTTGTTTGTGTCATTCAATCTGTAGATAGTGCAGTGTTCTGATAAAATATTAACACGTTAATTTTTTGCTAATAAAATGACACAAAATATTCTTTTAACAATTAGATTAAACATGATGGCATTTTAACATTTTACTCGCAAATTTTACATTAATTTAAAGAAATAAAATTACTAGTATATTACCCGTATTATGCAAGCAATGAAAATATTCATCTAAGTAAAAAATTTGAAATGTATGTCGTTAAATATAATAAATAGAACTTCTGTACTTATGAGTAATTTTTTTTATTGGCAACTTGAACAAATACACAGCAAAAAATTTATATACAACAGAATGGAAGTTTCACCTCAAAAATATGGTTCCGGGATCACTAATTTCTTATTCTGGTTGTGTTTGAGTTTTAATCTTTTAAATACTACAGTATTATATTAAATTCCTATGGTTTTATCTTTTAAATTGGGTTTTTTTTGCACTTTGCAACCTCGAAACATAAATTTAGCACTTTGCACCCTGTTTTATTTTCCTCAAAAAACTTAGGGACAAAATAGGTAATTTATTTTTGGATCTTTGGCACTTTGCACCCCCGAAACACGAGAAATGGGCATTTTGCACCTCCGAAATATAATTAGCATTTAGCACCCTCGAGTTAAGAATAACTCAGCAACTTGCACCCCCGTAACATGATAAATGGACACTTTGAACCCCCTAAACACAAAATTAGAACTTAGCACCTCAAATTAAGAAAAACTCAACAATTAGCACCCCCTCATTTTTTTGGGCAAAGTTGACCACGGGGTTAAAAAAAACTAGGGGAAAAATAGATAATTCATTTTTTTTTCGTAAAATTTTCAAAATACGATTATGAATACTAGAATATTCATCTACAAAATTTATTTTAACATATTTCTTTAATCATCAATTTTTTAAATGTCCTCAAAATGTCCAAAAGAATTCGAAAAGTTTCTATAAATTTAATACATAAAATCGATTGAATCATATCACAAAAACAAATTCTAAGATGGAGAGAGAAATGAGTATTCTAGTATTCATAATCGTATTTTCAAATTTAAGGAAAAAATAAAATGAATTACCTATTTTGCCCCCAGATTTTTTCCCCCATTGGTCAACTTTGCCCAAAAAAATGAGAGGGTTCTAGTTGTTGAGTTTTTCTTAATTTGAGCTGCTAAGTGCTAATTTTGTGTTTAGGGGGTTCAGAGTGTTCATTTCTCGTGTTTTGGGGGTGCAAAGTGCTAAAGATCCAAAAATGAATTAACTATTTTGTCCCTAGGTTTTTTTGAGAAAAATAAAAAGGGTGCAAAGTGTTGAATTGTTCATATTTCGAAGGTGCAAAGTGCTAAATTTATGTTTCGAGGGTGCAAAGTGCCTATTTTCCATGTTTTGGGGGTACAAAGTACAAAAAACCCTTTTAAATTTGTACTTACATCTTCATTGTAATAAATATACGTTATACAAAATTACAATTTAATTTGAAAAATATTGATTAGGTTTAGGGGAGATCGGAACAAGAGAGAGCGTTTGGATGATGTTTTTATTCATGGAGGTCTATCAGAAATCATAAATTGTTGAAGAAAATGTTGTTACATAGTTTTTGTACTTTAACCTCCAAAATTGAATACATCTATTTGTGAATGTGTGGTAATTGAAATGAGTAAAGTGATGATTGAAGGCGCAAAGTATTAATATTTAAAAGATTTAAAATGATATAAATGTAAAAAATCTATTTGATAAATCACTTAAAAGATAAAAAGTTTAACTTTATATTGTAGTTAATGAAGTAAAAAATATCAAAAATACTAATAGTATAACATAGATTTGGTAATATTATATGATACTATTAATATTTAAAAAATATCAAAAATACTGATATGGACATTATTTTGTAGGTGGTCTTAAACAACCTCAATGGTCAATGACATAAAAATACTAATTCCAGATCAGTACTCTACCCAATATTAAAAAGTTAGTTTTAATTTCTAGAACCAGACAACAAAACAAGTTATATTAAATATTCTCCTAAGTTAAGTTAAATCAATCAAGACACAAATATAGTCTTCTTAGCTAACCAACACATACTAGATGTGTAGTATGTAAAGAAATCGTGTTAATTTGGAGCCTGTAGGAAATTATACACACTTAGGTTAACTGCTACTACCAAATTCCTACCCTCCAAAAGCATAAGAAAAGGGTCAAACCAAAATACTACAAACTTATATTCGACACTCGAGCAGAGGAATAAATAAACAACCCTTTTTCTCCTCATTAATATTTAAAAACCATAAATCGATCTTAATTTAGCAAAAGTTCTTGCCCCTATTATAAGAAATGCCACATATGGAGGACTGATTGTTTGTTTGATAACCCACATGAAAAAGTATTCAGCTTACCAAATCAAACCGCTGCACAGAACTCATGCACGCCAAGAAATCATATTCCAGCTGATTCCACTGCATGGCCCTTATAACACACATGAATACCCCCTCATCACATAACAATTTCATGAATTACTCATACTTTTCAAACATTATTCCTGATTACTTTCATTCCAAAATCATGACTTCTCCAAATGATCCTTCGTCTACTTCTTCTTTATACGTTGCTGGGAAAAGCAACACTTTTAATCTATTCAATTTCTTTTCCGAGATTCAAATGATTGAACTCTTGCTTGCTGTTGTTGTCTTCATAGTAATACACTGTCTGCGGCAAAAGAAGCATCAGGGCTTACCCAATTGGCCCTTTATAGGGATGCTTCCTTCTTTAGTCGTCGGAATTCAAGGAAACATGTACGAGTGGATTTCTGAAGTCCTGCGTCGCCAAAATGGTACTTTCATCTTTAAAGGGCCTTGGTTCACAAATCTAAACTGCGTCGTGACTTCGGATCCCAGAAACCTCGAGTACCTTCTCAAGACAAAGTTCCCCAATTTTCCGAAAGGCGACTATTTTCGAAGCACACTCCGTGATCTCTTGGGCGACGGCATCTTCAACGCGGACGATGAAATCTGGTTAAAGCAGAGGAAAACAGCGAGTCTCGAGTTCCACTCGGCCAAATTCAGGAAAATGACCACCGATTCATTACTGGAACTCGTGCACGCCCGTCTGTTACCCGTTTTAGAGGATTCTGTCGAGAAATCATGCACTATCGATTTACAAGACATCCTCCTAAGATTAACATTCGACAACGTGTGCATGATTGCTTTTGGAGTCGATCCTGGATGCCTCAGCCCCGGCCTGCCCGACATTCCTTTCGCTCAGGCATTCGAAGCTGCCACAGAAGCAACTATAATGAGGTTCATGATCCCGACTCTTATATGGAAGGCCATGAGGTTCCTTGATTTGGGAAGTGAAGGGAAACTGAAGGAGTCAATAAAGGGAGTCGATGATTTTGCGGATGGGGTCATTCGTGCTAGGAAGAAAGAGCTTTCTTTGGATGAAAAGAAGCAGAGATCGGACCTTTTGACAGTGTTTGTGGGGATGAAAGACGAAGAGGGTAGGCCGTTTTCGGATAAGTTCTTACGTGATATTTGCGTGAATTTCATATTGGCGGGAAGAGACACGTCATCTGTTGCTCTTAGCTGGTTTTTCTGGCTTCTGAATAAAAATCCTGAGGTGGAAGAGAGAATTCTTGCTGAAATATGTGAGATAGTGAGTGAAAGAGAGGGGGAGGAAGTTATTGGTAACGATTTTGTATTTCAACCGGAGGAGGTGAAGAAGATGGACTACTTACAGGCTGCTTTATCAGAGGCTCTCAGGCTGTACCCTTCAGTCCCTGTCGATCATAAAGAGGTAAAGAATAAATTAACCACAATATCCATTTCATCTTTAAGGAATTTACTCAAGAACAAAAAACCTCAAGTATTGCAGAAATGCAATTTTAGTTCATAACTAATGAGCGATTGCTAACATATTTTTGTCTCAAATTCATTTTTCAAAGTTAAAACCTTGATAATTGCAGTCCAATTTTAACCAGAATATCTGAATTGATTGAATTGGTTGAAGTTAGAACCTTAACCAATCAAGTACACAGCCAAAGGGTGTGGAAGTGGGAGGAAAACTCAGAAGTTAATCTCGGGCCAATTTTGTAATCTGTTTCAAAATTAGACTGGAATTGGATCAAATTCAGTTTGTATTAGCTCAATAAACCAGCTTTAAAGTCAATTCTACAAGCAGCCATTAGAGATAAATTTTGGAATTTTGCCCTAATTTAGATTCATAAATGTATGAGCAGGTGCTAGAAGATGATAAATTCCCCGACGGCACAGTGCTAAAGAAGGGAACAAAAGTAGTGTACGCAATCTACGCAATGGGCAGAATGGAGGAAATTTGGGGCAAAGACTGCAGAGAATTCAAACCTGACCGCTGGTTGCGCGACCGCCGCTTCATAAGCGAGTCAGCCTACAAGTTCACCGCCTTCAACGGCGGTCCTCGGCTTTGCTTAGGTAAAGATTTCGCATACTACCAAATGAAGTTCGCGGCGGCGTCTATCTTGCTCCGGTACCGTGTCGCGGTGGCGGAGAACCACCGAGTGGTGCCGAAAATGGCACTGACAATGTACATGAAGTATGGATTGAAGGTGAAGCTTTTCCGGCGTGATACTTCACAGATTCAGAAGTATCTTAAGGGGAAGAAATATTATTAAAGTCATGGAAATTATGTTATTTATTTATATGTTGAGATATTTACATATTCATTTTTTTTAAAGTATTAGAACAAGAGCGTGAATATATATTAGTTAATTCTGGGTGCTTTTAGATTAGGGGGGAATTCATACAAAACGAACAAGAACTTATTGGATAAATTGATTTGTATGGAATAATTTAATTTATATTTGTTGTTAAAGGTTTATCTTCAATAATATAATTTATGTTGATATTTTTTTATAGGGATGGAAATAGGGTTATTCATTCGATAAATCGAACTGATTTTTGGCATCAGACTATCAGTATCGGTTTGATAATTTAAAAATGCATTTCGTGTGCAAAATCAAAAAAATTGGTCCTATATTTTACCCAAGTATGCTGCTAGGTAGAAAAAAACAGTGACAAGGTAACTTTGAGCCTTTTTCTAAATTTCTTGAAATATTTTGATTGAACTAAAAATACAAGTTATACATAAGTTAATCTCCTGGCTAATTGAGACTTTGTACATTCTTTGTAATTGACGGTCTAAATCTGTTTATTCCTTTTTTTTAGATATACAAATTACATGATTATATCAATATCATTAAATTACAAATATCTACATGAGGGGATTACTAAATGTACACAACACATTCCAATTCATAAGATATCAAAAAACTACACAAAGAAAAATAACCATAAAATTAAGAGATTTGACGAAAACCTTATAATTGAGTTGTACAAACATGTTCAGTATAAAGTCTGAAAAAACAAATCAGCAACCAGAACATAAAATATTTTGGTTGGATGATTTGAAGATTCTTTTTGAAATTTGTGCGAAAAAATTGAAATATGAGTTTGATGTATTTTGATTGGAACCTATTGTATATAAAATATTAATTAAATGAATAGTTGGGTTGAAAAGTAAGAGTTATTGTTTGAATATATTTTGAATATTGGAGTTTTTGATGAAAGTAAGTTGATAGATGTCAAATCATATATTTTTTAAATAAATTAATGGATATTATATTGTATGTTAATTGGGGTAATGACTGAAAATTTATTATTTTAATTTAAAATGTTGGAAAGATAATTACATATATATTTTTATAATTATACAACATTAATAAATAAAGTAAACAAATATATTGATGTGTATGTACAAGTCAAAGATGGGAGACTAGAATTGCAGGCAAGTGGTTGGTAGGTCTCTGCAAAGCAGGCCCTATCTCTGTTTCATGAACCGAGAATAGATGAAAACTGGCCTATTTGGATTTTTCAGTAAACGGGTCTGACGAAAATCGTTTCAAACAAAGTTTGGCCCAGCGAAAAATTGAAAGTCATGGACCAAATAGGTTTCAAACAGGGCCTAAACAATCTGATCCCAATTGTTCATCTTAACAGCTTACTATTAGCATGAATGGTGCTATTGGAGTACTAAAGGCACATCCCATATGACATAGATCTTAATTCAAAACAAGCTGATTTTATAGTACTTCAGGTACTACCGTTAAAACCAATCCCAAAAGAATTGCATTACCGAATTGAAACAGTTCGCTCGGTTTACCAAACGGTGCGCAACCTGGAATGAAAATTGAGATTTTCAAATAGAAAAGACTCAATTATTATGATCATATATATTTTGTAGGTTTCTATAAGCGATTATGGCGGAATTGACTATTTGCCACAATTAAGGTGTTTTTTTTCATTGTTTCCACTATTTTATCAACAAATATTTGGTTTATTGAACATGAAATTTCTATTAAATAAGAATGGATATTCATTGCTCTAATCAACCGAGTTGAAAAATCTTGAACAAATCTCGTCTCGCTTTAAAGTATTAGGCGCAGTTGATTTAATGAGATCGCAAACCGCGACTACGATCTCATTACCTGGCTCTGGGTCTCTCTCGGGCTCAAAATTGAATATTATCATATCATTAGTCACCTGGCAATTTCAGTTTTTAGTTGGGGGCTTGCGATTTATGGGCTAGGTCGTTAGTTTAGTTTAGAGTTTGAATTTCAACTTCCCCTTCACATTAAATGCATCGAACCAACTCACACATACACCTGAAATATTTGCGTAGCCAGAAAAAAATTCATTGGATGAGAACATTGAAGAAAATGGTCGAGAAAATGAGTCAGCAAGAAGCACTTCTCGTAATTGTGACCTTGATGAGGGCAATGACGTGGAATATGCCCCAATGGCGACTCCCCGTGCTTCAGCTTTAAATCGGAATGATTCATGCATAAATACGGAAATTTGAAGCAGAGAAGTATAATTTCTTGATTGGTCAAGGATTCATAATCACTTTTCATGATCCTGAACATATTTATGATTATATGAGGCATATATTTCTTCTCTTTGAGATTTTAATTCATTTTGATTTACATTTTCGCCTCTCAGGGCATCTCCAATGGAGACCCTATATGGGTCATCAAACCCATCAACTTCCAATTTGGGGACTGAAATCAGAAAATGTGAACTCCAATAGAGACCCTATTTCAGCCATCAAATTGATGTCAACAACCTCTTGCCATCAAAGATAGGGCCAATTCTTCTTGACCCCAAATTTTGGTAGGAAACTTTTCACACTCCAACGGCCAAAGATACTCAACAACGGTAACAATTTTTTTGAAAAAAATCCGTTGTAAATTTTTTGTATAAATTAAACATCACTTTCAACAAAAAATTACACTTGCAAATATAGATCTGAATTAAAATAAAAATACAAAAAATTAATACGAAAAGAGAAAAAAAGTTACAAAGATTCAAATATGAAATCGAAAAATCTAAGGGCCTGTTTGTTTGGCGTTTCCCAGAATTTTTTCATGTTTGGGAAATGTCAAACAAACATGTTTTCTATTTTCCGAAATAAAATTTTCATCCATTAATTTTCTCAAACTACTCTCTTAAAAGTCAAACAAACAACAATTTTCTTATCTCTAAACAAAACCTATACAAACTCTACTTTGATTTGACATAAAGTAACCTATCTCTTATACAATTTATCTCACATAACAAACATGATTTGACATAAAGTCTTACACATCTTACACCTACAACACAACTCTTCCAAAAAAACCTACACCTACTTTATTTCTCAAATCACTCTCTCAAAACCCAAACAAACAACATTACGCAAATCGAGATTATTTCACAAACCTCCACTACTCTCCCAAACTACTTTCCCAAACGCCAAACAAACAGGCCCTTAACTATCTTGATATAATATAAAATATATTATATGGATAAGAAATATGATCATATACCTTGATATTTGAATTCAAAGCGACACTTGGCATCGGAAAATCTTATCATGATATAATATAAAAAGTTAGCAAGATATAATATTTGTAATATACATTTTAGTCTCGTTTTTATATTTGATTGCATTTTTAAATGAGTTTAATTTTGTTTTACTATCAATTTGACTTAATTTTAATTGTTTTTAAAATTGATGTTCCATTTTGATGGTTGTGCATTGGAATATAAAACATTTACAGGGGCCCCATAACACTGTAGCAGTCCTCAAATGAGTATTTGATTACCCACTTTGATGGCTTAGGATTGAAGATGCCCTCAGGCTCATTTGCAGTTGTGTATTGTTGAGTCTGAAATTCATTAATACTCACCAAATCAAAAGTTGTGTAATTATTCTGAAGAACAACATATCATTATCTCATCCATGACGCGCATTTCTTTTTGTGATTTTTTTTCGGCCTGACATATTACGGGCCCTAGGCGGAATTTCAAATTGGGGCCTATTTTACAAATTAGATGGTATTTTTTAGATTCAGTCGTAATATCTTTTTATGACATTTCATTCTTAAACTTTCTCTTAACAAAATCAAATACTACAAGTATCGCATGTATAAAATTCAAGTATCGTGAATACAGTTATATAACACATATAATTTTTTACTTGTCAGAATAAATAAATAGATAAAATATGAAAGTAAAATATTTCTGCTCTCGCTACTATCTTAGCCACGGTAAAACCGAACCGTACCGGATTTCAGTATACCGACTGTTTGGGTATTATGAAATCTCGTACCATTTGCCAAACCGAAAATTTCGGTTTGGTTCGGTAAATTATCGCTTCGGTATGGTTCGATTTGATTAGGTGAAAAAAGCCGAAAAATTATTGAACCAAAAATAATTTGTCTTGAATACTTGTGTAAATAATAATATGCTTCCTACCACTCTAACCATCCAATGAAGTTGAATCAAAATTATAAAGAATCGAAATATCGTATATCTAATCGAAATTTTCAGTTCAATATACGGTACGTACCAAAATCGATTTGACCGGTTTACTGGATCGTGCACAACCCTAATCTTAGGGGTGTGCACTCAATATAACTAAACCGTACCAATTTTCGGTATCTATTCTGGCGCGGTAGTTTCAAAATTTGTACAGTATATCAAATCGAACTATTTGACGGTTCAGTTCGCTACAAAAAAATCGAGACGTGTATGTAGTTTGAGTTAATATTAAAAACAGTAGTTTGACTCAAACTTGTTGAATCTAAGTTACATTAAATGCTAAATTTAATTTATTAATGCAAAAGAACAGTATCATAATATTTTTTTTTCCAAAATACTAAGATTCAATAAACAAAAACACTTGTCCTATCAATTAGCATATACTCCCTTCGATTTTTTATTTGTCATTGTGGAAGATTGCACACAGATTAAAAAATGTAATAAATAGTCACTTTTTTAAGTAAAATTGGTAGAAAAACCAACAGGTGATTGGTCTAGTGGAATGGACTAGTCACTACAAAGTAGGGAACTCAGGTTCGAATCCTTGTTGGAAGAGGTATCCACTTAATGTGTCCAACCCGCCTCGAAAGCGATTAAACCCTTGGGAAACCCAAAAAAAAAATTTGGTAGAAAAAAGGTATTTCTACATTGAAATCATAAAACGACAAATAAATAAAAACGAAAGGAGTAATCTTTATCATTTGACACCAATAATATGAATAATAACTTTTACATAAATTAGCTCAACGTAGCTTACATAACAAATACAAGAAGAATTTCAATAGAATGTGTACTGTTAATTGAAAAGTTAATTTGATAGATTAAATCTATTTTAATGTCGCGCTCCGATCATTGTCCAACACATCTGAACCAATACATGACGCATTAGTGCTAACATTTGCCTCAACATTAATTGATCAATTAAGTCTGGTCCAGTAAATTATTATGCATAAAGATATCTAGGACATTCTTTTTGTGTATACATGGTTATATATTATGGAGTAAAACATTCTACATAAGTATATATGATAAATCTCTAGAGCATCAGTTTTAGCCACTAGATCAAGTTGATTTTCACCATTTATTTGAGAATGTGGTTATATAAATAGGGCAAGACTTTATTTGAAAATTATCCAAGTTTGTTGCATTCTTACATCTTATTTGACAAACAAATGATCAAATAGAAAAAATTGAGATACATTTACATTTACAAATTAATTTCTTGGAGGCCCCTTTATGATTGGGGCCCTAGGCGAGGGCCTAAATTGCCTAGCTATGGAGCCGGCCCTGGAAGTAGCAATTAAAGTTTATTTATGAAATCAGTGCAATGAGCAGACTTTATTGGACTACAAAAAAGAGGTAGACTATACTCTTTACACAATGTAGTAAAATTTTGAAGTGACCCCATGCATGGATCCAAACTTTACAATTTAAGATGCTGCTCAGATTTTTTCAGAAAAAAAACTGCAGGACGTTTGAGTTATTATGATTCATGAAATTACAAATCCAAACCAGTAACAAGAATAGGAGGCAGAAGCTTCTATTATACGAGTTATAGAAACCAAACCAGTAACAATTGTAAACAAAATATGAAAGAATTGGGGGGAGATACGAGGAACTACAAAGTCTAAACTACCCTCTAATTCATTTAGACGCTCCTGGCTTTGTGGGTTCCCTCTTTGTAGGGGTAGAAGATATTGCAGTAATGCATCCAATTGGCTTTGTGAAATCGGAGATATCAACTTGCTGGAATGTGACATATTTTCTTCTGAAAAAAAAAATTAAACTACTCAGAAATTTTTTTCATCAAGAAATCTTCTAAATAAGAAACCATTTAGAAACCAAACCTTCTGGTCTCTTCAAGAAGATGTTTCTCAATTCTGGAGGTGGTTTCCGCAACAGTTTTTAGTTGATTTTTTGTGAAATCTTGAAACTATGACTCTTTCTTCTTGTCTTCAAGAAGATGTTTTTCAATTCTGGAGATGGTTTTAGCAGCAGTTTTTAGTTGATTTTTTGTAAAATCTTGAAACTCTGACTCTTTCTTCTTGTCTTCAAGAAGATGTTTCTCAATTCTGGAGATGGTTTCGGCAGTAGTTTTTAGTTTTGTGAAATCTTGAAACTCTGACTTTTTCTTCTTGTCTTCAAGAAGATGTTTTCTCAATTCTGGAGATGGTTTCAGCAGCAGTTTTTAGTTGATTTTTTGTGAAATCTTGAAACTCTGACTTTTTCTTTGGCACTTTGCACCCCCAAAACTTAAGGGTGTATGTGGATGGGGTTTGGCCCAGTCTCGCAGGTTTCGCGAGACCAAGCCAAAACTCTTTCAAATGAGTTTTCGCCAAACCCATAAAACCATCAAAAACCTATTCAGAAACTCACACTCAAACTCTTCAAACCTATAAAACATTGATTTGACACCTATCACCTACTTTTTTCCCAAATCTCACTAAAAAAAACATTGATTTGACACATACCACCTATTTTTCCCCTAAACCCCAACATCCAAACCCAATCCAAGTGGGGTTTCAACTTATTCAAACCACAAAACCCAACAGCCGAAACTCATCCAAATGAAATCTCAAAGGTTTCACCGAAAACCCCCAAACCATTTTTTTAAACCGAGACCCGCGAAATCGAGCCAAAATCCATCCAAATAGAGCCTAAGAAATTGGCACTTTGCACCCCCGAAATAAAATTAGCATTTAACACCCTCGAATTAAGAACAAATCAGCAACTTGCACCCCCGAAACACAATAAATGGGCACTTTGCACCCTGAAACACAAAATTAACACTTAACCCTCAAAACAGCAGAAACGTTTTGACAATCAATTTCCGTAACTGAAACGTTTTACTCAATTGAATCTGCAGAATTAATATTGAAACTGAATTATTCAAAAATATTTTATAAGTTCAAAATTTCAAATTAATTTTGTAAAACATTTTTAATTCAAAATTCCTCCAAAAAGATAAGTTCAAGACGAGACAAACTCCCGAGCCCAGCCCAGCCCAGCCCAGCCCAGCCCAGTTCAGAGCCGAGTCGGGCGAGCAACGGCGGTGCGCGTGTGGTATACCCATATGACCATCTTTGTAAACACTTATACCAAGTCTTTACACTTAAGTTCATATATACTAGTACACACTATTTTATAAAGTCAATGTGGGACAAGTGAAGAGTTTTCACGAGGCTATTATGGATTGGGCAATTCGAGCTAATATTGAAGAAATCCTGCATTTTTGGGCTTGTTGGCCTAAGTGGAGATTTAAATTCATCCCAAGAAACTCAAATTGTGCTGCCCATAATCTTGCTTTTTGGGTGTCTTAGTCGTTGTGGTCTTCTTGTATTTCGCTTTCTGTCCTTCCTATTTCCCTTTTTTGTGATGGGGGTTACCCCCTTGTAACTCTTTTAATTTCACTTAGTGGTTATTTATGTTTGTTTACTTATCAAAAAAAAAAAGTGAAAAGTTTTCAACTCTTCAATTTCCTCACAAGGCTTTTATAACTTTCACTTGTCAATTAGTCTTAGAGCAATGCGGGACAAACCCACATACACATTATCTATTTAAACTTTGTCTTCCCTACTATTCATATTAAAATTTATTTATGGATTCCAACCATGTAATTAGACATCCATCCACAATAAAATTAACTCTGTTTATATGTAATTACAACACTATCAACATGTATTCCAATAACAATCCAGTTAATGATATTATTAATCAAATTCTGTTACCGTAGACGTACTACTCAGTATTGAAGTTGTTTCGTTATACTTTCCTTATCAATATTTTTTTCTTAGTTTATGGGATTGGGGAATGCTCAATTCCTCTTCCAGGATATAGTTCTTTCCATGTTGAATCCGTATAATAGTAGTTGTTTCCATGTTTAATTAGTACTCTTAATTGTGAAAATGTCTCTATTGTAAAGCGTATGTGGCCCAATTCAACACAAAACAACTTGGTAAAGATTTACCAAATCCATTTGATCATAGTGTAGAGCATGTAGCCATCAAATATATTTAAATGCCTTGTCATGATCTAGATTTTTTTTTTTTTTTTAAGACGATGATTTAGAAGTCAATAACAAATTAAGTAGTTAGAATATTTACGTGTATCATGGTCATGGTTAATCAGTCTATCCTTATCTCTCATGCTTCAAGTGGTTAGGTAGTAAACTAGCAATTAATGGAAGCCGACCCTCAACCCACAAATTCTATATACTTTTTTGTTTCATTCACGTGAAATTACAAACGTCAGATAAAAGAGGGAGAAATGAAAGATATTATAATGTGTTATGCGAAACTTGCATCAAACTATCCTATGGATTTTTCTTTGCACCAAACTCCATTGTACTTTTAAAAATCCTACATAAAACACCAAATCTCCGTTAGTTACTAACATCGTTAATTTTTAATTGAATTTCATAAATTACCGATATATATGTTTAAAAGTACAAGGTAGTTTTGTTCAAACGTTCACAAGTATAAGGGTGTTTTACGCAAATATTAAAAAATATAAGTGAGTTTTGTGCAAACATTCAAAAGTACAAGGGGATTTTGCGCAAACATTTAAAAGTACAAAAGGGTTTTATCCAAACAAAATTATTCAAAAATTAACGGTGTTAGTGGCTAACCGAGATTGGGTGTTTTATGCAGGATTTCTGAAAGTATAAGGGAGTTTGATGCAAAAAAAATTCACATGGTAGTTTTTGCAGATTTCACATAATACAGGGTAGTATTATGCATTTATCCCGTTAAAAGAAAACATATACAGGTCTTAGTCTTTTAACAAATATAATAACGACAAATTATATACCAACCACAAACTTAACAATTTTTTAGACCAAATCTTCTTAATATAATTACTTTTGAAGAAAAATCCATATCTAGTGCTTCAAGTTTGAACTTCAGCATATCTAGTCTCGTACCTCACAAAATCACCCTTTTTGTCCCACTTCATTAAATGTACATTTGATCTCATTATGTGAAATGCAAAGGTGAGATAATCTTATAATAATCAAAACTGCTAAATATAGATTAGTCTTTGAGAGCAAAGTGCAAAATCTTTGAGGACTTTGAATTTAAAAGTGTAATGTTATAAACTTTTGGGTCAAAAGTCCAAAAAGAATTTAAAAAATTTGAAAAAAAAAATGCAATTTTGCAATTAATTTAGTATAGTCAATTCACCTCGGAAACTAATTACAAAACAATGAACTTTCTCTGTAATTTCATTAAAATACAACAAACAAAAGAATCAAAAGAAACTCAAATCTTGATCCATACACAATATATAATAATTACCCCATCAAATATAATCAGGTTTGTACGTACATAAAATCACAAATTAGGAACAAAAGTGTGGTTGAAAACCTATCCACAATTAGCAAACCTCATGTTTGTTGATTTCTCTCAAGAAACCCTTGTAAAACAACCTTCTTTTTATACTCGGGGGAATCAAAATCAATTTGTTTTGAACCATTTTCAAGTTTCATGACATAATTTGCTCTAAATCGAGGGAGAAAGTAATACCAAGCTGCCGTGCAAAGAATGGCACACACCTTACCCCAAATTAACATAACTATTAATGTAACCATTATGATCAATGCCCCGACCATCGGCTCAAATTCTCCGACGATCATTAATTCATTGTCCTCGTTTCCCTTTTCGCGACCGCCACCACCACCACCCGCCGATTTTTCTTTCTTCTGCCGTGATAGAGGCATAGAGACCGAGTGTGACAACTTTTTCGGGTCGCTCCAAATTTCTCGGGTCATATCACTTTGTTTTTTGGATTGAGATTTTATCGTGTCCGTTATTACTGATTCTTCCAAACTTTTGATCTTCTCTAAGAATATGTCCTGTGTTAAAAAATTTACAATAGGTGATTTACAATCATAGCTTCATATTTGTATTATTAGTAAGGAATTATTACAACTTGGTACACATGAATTTCAACATAATGAAGCGATTGCCATTATTTAGTGGAATGCAAAAACATCCCGTGCGTTACCTAATTGGCAAAAAATTCATTTATTTTTATTAGCAAAAATCATTTTTATTATAAATCAAAATTTAGAGGGAAAATGGTAATTGTACTCTCAAAATAAAATGCAAAAATACCCCTATTCATTTAAAATATTGACAATAGTCCCCATGTTAACTCTAAAAATTGACAATAACGCCCAATAAAAAGCAAAAAAAATCATGTCCACTTAAGAAATTAACAATAATTTTCCTGTGAATTTTAAAATTCGACAATAACTCTCATATTCTTATAAAATCATATCAATAACCCCGTTGTTCACTTAAAAATTAACAATAATTCTCATATTGACTTATGCAGTGAGCTAATAATTTTAACACGTAAATTTTTTTACTAATAAAAATAACAAGGTGATTTTTTTACCAATCAAACTTAACACATGGATGTTTTTTGCATTTCCGTCTATATTGAACCATTAACTATTCAAACAAGCTAAATCTGATATATATATATATTCCTCTAGTTACCAAAAATCATAAAAAAATATATATATATATATATATATATATATATATTTCGATTTTTACATATAGTAATTATTAAAAAAAATACAAATAGTCAATATTAATTACCTTCTTATTAATGAGAAGATCCTCATGGGCTGGTGGTGGTGCCGGAACCACCTTACCACTACTTTTAATTGTGGACTCTGCTTCTTTTTTGAATAATTTTGAATCATCATCATCATCAGAATTAGACAAAATTATGTTTTTCTCCATTTTCTTAAAGTACCGATTATTATGATCTCTTTCTTCTCTGAATCCAAAACAACATCCTCCAGGAAAGAAGCAACCGATCCTTCTCCGTTTTTCTTTTCTGATAGGAGGAGCCATCAGAATAATCAATAGATTTTTTACTATATAAGCATCAGATGTGCATCAATTTTCTGATTTTCAAAGATCGATATCTATGTTGAATTGAAAAGTATGACTATAGTACAAGTAGCTAGCTATTTTAATTTGTTCTAAAGAAAAAATCAAAACAAAATTTGGATTTTTTGAATAATTAAAGATTTTCGAGAAAGAGGGTTTGTTTAGTTTGGGGGATGACTTGGACTTTGAAAATGGAGAGTCTTTCCACATAGATACAAGGTTTCACCTTCTCCACGTTTTTTCACCAACAAAAGGAGTTAGAAGTTAGAACCAATAGGGCGGCATTCAATTAATTAGGGTCTATTTGGATGGGTTTTGGCTCTGTTTCGCGGGTCTCGTTTTAAAAAAAATGATTTGGTTGATTTCGATGAAACCTTTGAGACATCATTTGGATGGATTTTGGCTGTTGGGTTTGGTGGTTTGAATAACACTACTAGAAAAAAAATGATTTGGGTGGTTTCGATGAAATCTTTGAGACCTCATTTGGATGAATTTCGGTCGGAATCCGATTCCGACCCCTTTTTTTCCTACCGTTTTTTGCCGTTGAAATTTCGGTGGGAATATTGAATTTCCGACCGATTTTTCACAAAATCGGTGGGAATTTCGGTGGGAATTTTCTTTTTTTCTAGTAGTGTAAGTTGAACCCCTACTTGGATTGGGTTTGGATGTTGGGGTTTAGGGTAAAAATTGGTGGTAGGTGTCAAATCAATGTATTTTTTAGTGAGATTTTGGGGAAAAAGTAGGTGTAGGTGTCAAATCAATGTTTTATAGGTTTAAATAGTTTGAGTTTGAGTGTGAGTTTCTGAATAGGTTTTTGATGATTTTATGGATTTGGCGAAAACTAATTTGAAAGGATTTTGGCTCGGTCTGACGAAACCCGCGAGACCGGGCCAAAACCCATCCACATACACCCTTAATTAAATTAACGAACCTATAACTATAAGCTCACTCTATATAGGATTGGGGGTATTAAATTTTATTTTTCATTTTATGTACTAATTATTTGTTTAATTTCATGTTTTAAATATTTATTTAATTTTAAAATTTATTATTATACGTCTTTAGATTTTTATCTATATTTCATTAAATATTATTAACCATTTTATTTATTTTTATTGAAATAGTATATAACAAAATAAGTGTATTTAAGTAGTTAATTGAGATTTAATTGCGGCTTATCTAAGCTATAATTTCCTAATTTTCCAAATAAGCACATTTAGAATAAATTTTATTAATAAACTTCGTTATCTAGAAACTATACGCAAACACAAGTCCATTTGTTCTATAAATGATCTGAGTAGGGTCAGGCCAAAATTTAGGATAGAATTATTTTGTTAGAGGCTTATTATTTGAATTTTAAATTTCTCTAAATAGTAAATATCATTGATTAACAATTAGCTCATGGGTTGTTCCAGCAGGATCCAAAGAGCTTGGATAAACCCAAACACTCTAATGTGATCCAATTACACCGACCCGTTTTAGTTAAGACAAAAAGCCCGTTACATTGATGGGCCTATAAGCCAAATCCAATATGAGGGAAGCAATTGTGCTTTAGGGCCGGAAATCAGAATCCGATTTTATTGAGGAGGATAAGAAGTCAATTTGAATGTAGAATAAATGGAGAAAAAGAATTTTACATTCCTTAACTTTTTTTAAGCAATAATTTCAATTCACTTTTCCGTAATTTCAGTTCCAATTTTGCCAAAAATTACATCGAAGTTAAAAAATTGTCAACTATGCAAACAATTTGTATAGATGAAGGTTATTGCATTTATTTTGTAGGGGCAAATAATTTTACTAACGTTTATAATTTCTGAATATTGTTATAAATTTCGGCGAAATAGGAACTGAAATTGTTGTTAAGTTGACTAAAATTGAGGGTACAAAAAAGATATAAGATGTAATTTGCTGGCTGAAAAATAAAGTACCATTGTAAAAGTTAAAGGACCTAAAATATTTTTTGCCTAAATAAAATTAATCGAAAATCTGATTTCGGTTATAAATAAATTACATGAATATATATAAACTTTTATTTATGTAAGTAATATTCATAGACTAAATATATTATTATATTTACGAGCTAATAAAATATTATTCAGGAAAATATTTTATAAATAAATTAAAATTACTATAGATAGTCAAAATTTAAATTTGACTATCCAATCCTTAGACTACACACCTGAAAGGTGAAGGGTGTTGATGTAATTTACTTTGTTCAATCCAAAATCCTACAGTGCACCGCCTTCCAATTTAGTATATATATATTTAAAGCACGCTCACCACGTTCACTTTTTTTTTTTTTCAATAATCCAATCAAATTAAACAATGGAAGATAGTTTTAGGGTTCGCGTAGACAAGATCTTCGGCTCGCTGGGCGGCGGGGGTAGTACGGCGTCGTCCCCGGAAGCCAACCCGTCATTGTGGTCCCTCACCGACGAAGAAATCGAGAGGCGAAAGTGGAATCGCCCCAACGAAGAAGAAGAAGACGAAGACGACGATGACGAATCTGGACCGTCAGATTTGCTCGATCCTTTGAAGTCCGATCTTCAACTAGATGAAGATGAAGAGGAGCTTGATGAGGAGGACGAGGAGGAAATTGACGGTGAGAAGAAAGGAAAACGTCGTGGTGATGTCACAGCTATTAGTGATGAAGATTGGGATGTTCAGTCCAACATTGGACGCGATTGCACCCTTGACTATGAGGTGATTACTTTTAAGTCCTTTTTTTCGTATGTGAGTAAATATGTGCTGTAGGATACAGATAATATGACTATTGATGATTTTGTTAATTTTATAATTGAAAACTATGGACGATGGATTATTAACTAATAATTTCCATTCTAGGAAGCGGTTTGAAAATTATGCAATTATGGCCATCCAAATTAACTTATCTATAAAAGTTGATTATAGGTGTAATTCATTAGTCTTTCCATTTAATTGTAAGAGTATGTATATATTTTTTGACTTCTTTAATGGTTCATGATAAGTGGCTAGACAAGATTAGGCACCGGCCATGATGGTGCAACCTTTGTTGACATATAACCGGTTCCTCTTACAGCTTTCTAGTAATGAAATTTCACTTATATTTGTCCTTTGCTTGTTTACACAGGAAGAGGAAGATGAATTTGACAAAGTTGCTGTT
This sequence comes from Penstemon newberryi var. newberryi, assembly GCA_030819805.1. Lineage (NCBI taxonomy): Eukaryota > Viridiplantae > Streptophyta > Magnoliopsida > Lamiales > Plantaginaceae > Penstemon > Penstemon newberryi. Next base: position 73,132,971 of record JAUALY010000001.1, on the reverse strand, counting down.
GGCACAGATCAGACTGGTGATCGCATATATATGAAGGACGTAAAAGTTGCTGATTATGGAATTGATGAAGTTAGTACATATGGTGAGCTTCCCAACTCATTCCATGTAGTTGCAAAAGACCCTCGTGCAAATCACGACGCAGCTAAAATTAGACTGAAAGAAGATGCAGAGGCTACTGGTGAATTTGATACTTCCACAATTTCTGATGATTCTGTGGCAACAAATGTGGAGACTGTAGATGTTAAGAAAAGAGAGAGGGGTATTGAGAATCCAAAACCAATCCTGAAGAAAAGAGACAATATGATGGACTCGAGGTCACAAAAACGTGTGCGCTTCTTGTGTGATCCTAAAAGTAGTTCTCAGAATGAGGAAGGAGCAAGTGCTTTGACATCAGAGCCATGTTCAGGACATGATGGTGAAGTTCGAGAACAGGTTTCTGATCTTTCCCAATATACACCCGGTATTCCAGACTATGTTAGGAACCCTTCAAAGTACACTTGCTATACCCTGGATTCATCTGATGATATGGATGATCAGTCCAATAAAGCTGCAGTTATGGACTTTTTCCAGCAATTAAGGAATAAAAGCACCGATAATGCATCTCCTGTTGACACTTCTGTTGATATTCCAAAATCAATAACATACACTCCGAAAATGAAACCAAAAGGTGACTCAATTGTGAAGAGGAGTGGGAGTGAGCATAACACGGGAGATAATCTAAAGAACAAGGGTTGGTCTGTTGGTTTTACAGCGGAGGATGCCCAAGAAAGCGAAGTCTCTGCAATGGAAGAAGATGAACCGAGTCTACCCGCTAATATAGGTAGCAGCCTGCTGAAACCAGGTCGTCAGTATCGCGCAAGGACCAGTATAAACAGGGCCGACCCGACATGTTAGGGGGGCCTTAAGGCGAAATTTAACTCGGGGCCAGTTCTACCAAAAAAAATCATTATTAAAATTAATTTTGTATCTTTTAAAATTGTAGAAGTATGTTATAAGTATTTACATGAGTTATCTCTAATATATTTGCTATAGGTAGATAAAATGATAAATCAACTTAATTATTTTTAAAAATTCGATCATAACATGCTTTTAAATTAGGACAATTAATTTTATAACCCTTCTTAGAAATATTATATTACAAGTATTGTGGATAAAATAATGTTCTTTAATGGAGTTAATCTTTTTACTTGTCAAAAGTATTTTATGAAAGTATAATTATGCTCTTGGAACAATGTTACGGAAGGGGGTTCCGCAATCTTAAGGTTGTGGGTTAATAAAATTTAACTGAGTCTGTGCCAATTTTTGATATCTAGACTTGTTATTAACTTTGGAATTTGTAGTGTATGATCAACCAAAATATTCGTAGCTTGACAAAAAAAAATCAAAAGGCATAGTTTTAAATTTTCTTTGTAAATTTCTTGTAAATTAATTTTTAAAATTTGTAGTTTGACCGAACCTCATTAAATCAAGTTATATATCAAACATAATTTTTAAGGTGATCCCAAATACTGCACCTCCATGTCCAATTAATTCTCCTTGTATGCCTCCAGATCCTATAATCGACATTATAGATTCATCTCATAAATCGACAGCTAATACTCCTTGTATGATTTGGTCAATTTATCAGACTACTTCTGCAGTCATACTCTTTGTGACTGTAAACGAGATATCTATAATTAGACTAAAGCTCAAATAAAATTAATCAGCATTTGATTCAAGATAACTCGAAAGTTAATATAACTTTAAGATGTTGTGCTCTTTTTTTGTGCATAATGTTATTAACTTTACCAGCAAGAACCAAAAATAGAGGAGAAAAACAGGAATGAAAATCCGAATCATTTACTTGCTTGGATTTTTGCATGGTTAATCAGAATGTAAAGGTAAAACGGGTAGCAGCTGAGGATCAACTATATTTCAAGGAATATCCAATTCAGCCTCTTTTATTTGTTACAATAAACTGTTGGGAAAGAAAAGCACATCAGTTAGATGATCTGTTTACTTGAGAAATGATCAACATGGCCCCTATGCAAGGACAACACGGGCCAATCCCTTGAGAATGCAGAAGATGTTCCCGATCCTCTTCAAATAAGAGAACATATAATCCATTCAACTATAAATGTAATAAGCATTACAATGTTACATTACATTATAGGATTGTCATCTCACTAAGGTACCAAAAAATCTATTTTATAATGTCATCTCACTAAAGTACCAAAAATATATAATTTCCAGCTCGCGGTCTATAATACACTACTCGAACTATGTACAGAACTTGCAAACATACCTCCCTTTGACTGTTGAGAAGGAAAATTTGAAAGCCTCTTAACCTTTATCACAAATTACCCTTATAATACATCTACAAGTAATGTAGCTCCCAGGATTGATTGAGTCCGCAACATTCTAATGAATAACCCTCTAGCCCTAGTTTGCAGCATCTAAAAGGGCAATTCCTTGCGCATTCCCATCAAACGACCTTCCAAACACGGGCTGCAAATGGAAACATAGTCAGTCTTTTTTGAAGTTTACTTGAAAAAGTATAATTCGAGCTTCGTGGAATTCCACCCATTAGATAATGTGACAAGCATTCCAACTCTTTTCGTTTATAGTCATTTTTATGAAGTACTCAGACATTACTCTTTCCATGTTAGGCCATAAACATGCCACATGATTCTATTATGGCTTAATCCATAAACCTAAAAAAGATGTTTGAAATTTAATACAATAATATAAAATTTCCAGGATTATATATGATAAATTGATTCACTAACATCTATTGTTTGTTGTGATGCTTCCAGTTTGAAGAATAGAATCCTTTACAAAACCAGCAAAATAAGCTAGTGAAGTTTCATTCTCCAAATTCATTCTTACTCCTTACTCTGGATTCTTATGGTATCAAATGTTTCCTTTTGTATTTTGGAACAAAAAGGGAAGAACATATCTACCTTCTCTGAGGCTTGTTCACATTAAACTCATTCCATCATGATGTAACTCACATTAACCAACCCAGATGTTTGTTTAGTTTAAAAGATTCCTCTTCAATCTATGCAGCAACAAGAAATTCAATACCTAAGTGTCTCAATGCAATTATGAATTATTTTGTCTAGAAATGAGAGAGAGAGAGAGAGAGAGAGAGAGAATATAAAAGGCCTCGTAATAAGTGCTTATACTTTTAAGGAGCCAACCGTAAATAACTAAAATCAGAAGAATTTACCATTGAAAACTTCAATTTCCATGTTAGGGTGAGTAACTATTCCTCTCAATGTTATCTTTTCCAGTTTTAGGTATTGTAATATTTTCTCCGAAAAGTGCCTTTACTAAATGATGCAAGACACAACTACACGACGTTTGGAATTAATGGAATGTTGGGCTTTCAAGTTTAATAGAAAAAAATCGTTGAACTGTTTTTTAGCCTTTAGCCTTTTGCATTTCAAAATTATCCATCACGGTTGTAATCAATTATGATAGTTTCATATGCTTCAGAATTATACCTCTTCATAACTGGAACTTGAAATGAAAAATGGTTCTTTCTCTCGAATCCCACATTTGTCTGCAATAATTCTTTCTAAATCCTGCCACAAGAAAGGAGGGCAACCAAATAAACACAGAGAACAAGTAGCTAACCTACAGAGCACCAGATGGAAGAATGATAGAAAACTAGTATGCCATGACGAGACAGATTTGAAGCCAGCAAAATGAAAACTATTTGATGTTTTATAGAAGACAAATAAAATAGCATATCTCCAAAAAGGTATTAACAATAATGTTCTGGTAATTTATCATGAAAGAAGAAGTCCTTCATGCATCTTAAGAAAAGACGAGAAATCCTATGTCATTGTTCCACAGGAAATATATACCTGAAGATATGTCCTCAACTAACGAAATGAACCAAATTGTACTTTATTAAAAAAATCAAAATCCATATTTTCTTTTTTACCAATTATTACATCGATTTTCAGATTATTTTCTCAATAAAACTAGCAAGTAAATATTAAATATAATGTTTAAATTCTTTATAATATTTTTGAAAAATAGTAAATTAAATTTTTCAAAATTGCATTTATGAATATAATCAAGTTCATAGTTTGTACTACTATAATTACGTGATTATGAATAACGGGAGTAGTACTAGGCTTTAGGTCTTAAAAACTAATTACGAGAATTTTTTTTAACATATTAATAAATTAAAATTAAAATAACTAAAAGAGGCGCTCTAAGCACCCTCTTAACTCATTCATTTTTCAAAAAAAGGCTCTCGTGATGCTTTGCAAATTAGTTACCTAGGTACTAGCATCTGTTTCCAGCTGTTCTTCCCCAGCCAAGTCAAGCCTTTACTCGCTACTCTTCCATCCACATTATCACTACGGTAAATATATTTCCCAATCCACAATTATAATGTAGGTAAAGTAATGTTGCTACAACATTAAAATATATCTCAACCTTTACTCCATTAGCTAAGCAATTTCTACAAATGATACGCATAAAAGCATACTCCCAAGCTCATATCTAGACAAAACCTACATTATGTGTTTATTCAGCTTGCCAATTTGATGAGGCTCTATAAATACATACCTGATATTGTTGAATTTTATTACACTAGCTCACAACTTACAGTAATTCGCATCGAAAGAGTTATTTTCCTACAATTAGAGAGCAAAAAAATTCAGCCAATTTCCTAAACCTTGACTGGTCCGGAGGCATCTTCAAGTTAAGGCATTGGGACTTTAAGGCTAGCCTCCAATGATTTAGTATCCCATTTGCTCAAACATTGGGCCACATTAGTTTGATTTTCAGCAAAATAGAACATTGATACTTTCGGCTATATGGCCCTGATCACACTTGCTAAGGTTCAAAAGGCCCTAGACCTTATGAAATTCAAGTATTTAGTGCTTCAACAAGAACAAGAGGGCATGTTGGCAAACCTTGTAGACGAGCATTTTACCCAAACGAAAACGTGCCTGAAAGAGGGCATGCTAAAACAGGCACTAGAGTGGCAGATTTACAATCAAGTGTTCTCGGGGTATTACCTAAACAGTGTCTGATAAGTCATAATATTAATAAAATAAAAAAACTATCACCCTTTGTATGTAAACTCTGTAACTAATTTTGAGTAAAATGCGCAGTTGAGTCCTATTTTTCATGAAATCAATAAGCAAATGAGTTTGGCAAAATTGCTCAGGCTTAGATCACATAAAGTTAGGAAAAGGCCTATTTATGTGAGCAATTATAAATGAAGGATATGATTTTATTTGAGATTGAAAAACATACCTTTCCTGTCAATATTTCATACTCGAGCAGTTCCTCCACAATTTTCTCCAGTACTAGATAATTTTTCTGAAGCATCAATTTTGCCTTCTCATATGCTAAGTTAAAGATCTGCCGAAATTTGAATTAAGTGGTTAGATTTCTATATTCAGTTTGTGATCATTAGAAGCAGATCCATATGACAATCCAATCAAGTAAGACATTGCAGTTACTACCCCCTGCTTGAAACCACACACTATTATTTCAACTTCCAATATACCCTTAAACTTTAGAACAACACATGCATTTAAATGAGATGAACGCTTACATATCTCACTTTAATTAAATGAACATACTCTTTGGTGGGGATTTCATCATGGTATACCAGAAACATGAAGTGTGTCAGAAAGCATAAGATAGTCAGAAGTAAATTAGTTTCTTATTTGGGGACAATAAGCAACGTACTTTTTCAACTTTAGCAGCCATCTCATACTCAAAGTTGTCTCCCATACTCAGAGCTGTCACCTGTGCCCATCATATGACGAGAAAATATAACCACTAGTTTGAATATTCAAGGAAGAGAATTGAATTTACAAACTTACTGCCAGGAGAAATTCAAGGTTATCACTGTTTCCATGCAAATGAGAATAATTTAGCATGTTACAGCAATTTGTCACATGCTAAAAACAGATAAAAGATTTATCATGTAAATTCAGCATCATCTTTAAGCATCAGAAAACAATTTTTCGGACATATAGTGCTTAGTTGGAATGGAACAGTCCGCCTAGGTTTATTGCACTAGAGTTTCCCAAAAACCTCAAGTACTCTTGTTTAATGTAATGATAATTTCTGCACTCTGAGACAAAATAAGTTACAAGGTTCAAATGAAAGTATATCTGCTTGAACCTCTCGTTTTTTTTTCCTTCTATCTCCTGGAATCTTAATTTGATCTTTTGTCTTCCTATAAAATCATGCTGATCCCAGAACTCCAGAAAATCTTTGCCATCAACAAGAATTTAAAAAACAGGCACCATTGATGAAAATCAGAAATTTGGATGTAAAAAGGAGGAGCACAAGAGTATGACACTTGGAGTGGCAAAACTACCACTCTTGTTATTACAAACTCAGTTCAATACATCGACGCAGTTGGTGGAGCCAGGAGGAGTTCATAGCTGGGAGAGGGATAAAATTACAGAAAGCAATTTTATAAAGGTTAACAAGAGATTTAAATAGTATCAAATGTCCATGGAAAAGACAGTAACCATGTTATACATTCAAGGGACCATACACTCCATCAAAGCAAATCATCTACAATCTTTATATACTAAACATATGTCCTATGAACCACATCCTATTGATTTTCTAGAAGATCGCGCTCAATCAATTCTTGAAGATAACTTTTGGATTTTAAAAGGCAACCCTTCTTTAATGTAGAGTGTGTGTCTCAATTTCTGAAATTAACAAATTACGAAGACATCTTTCTAGTTCTTGACTTCACTAATGCTTTTAACAATAATTAACATTATAAGGGTCATAATAACAAAAATCACATATTAATTGCTTTTAAAGAACTAAAAAAAATCACAAGGATTATTTACATAATGCCTCTTCCGCCAATGCCTTTGATATAACTGAAAATATTTGTCAATGCATATATTATAAAATGAATACCGCATTTCCATGATGGTAAATTGTTGTACTATCATCAGGACCCCACCCATATTGAATAACCATCCGAGTAGCTATCTGCACCCAAAGACCAATTAAAATCAGACAAGGATTCACTCTAAGGTACAAACAACAGATTTAACACAAATACAACCTCTTGTGCTTCCTTCAACTCTGAAGAAGAAAGAATATTTTCTTCCCCAAATGGAAGGAGGAGCTGGGATGCGACATAAGAGCCAAAGCAGAAGACAAGTTTCTTTTCAAGATATGCTCTTGTCTCAACATTCCCATTCATTGAATCTTCATTCCTAGCTTTGGTGATCTTGGTGCATCCAATTCCCTGGTAATTAGAAGAACCAGATTGCTATAGTTATTGTCTGAAGTACTTAAATTTATATAAGTGGTCAATAATTTCTAGGGACATTATACATAATGTTTTATTAAAATAATTAAGTAACATTAAATAATATTTTACCATTAAGTTAAGATGATAAAAGTTAATAATTCATTCATAATTACATTTTTATGAATATTTTCATCCAAAAATATAAATAATAGTTCAGAAAATTTGAAGATGTGAACTAAATTAAATAAAACCGTATAAAAAAATAGTGGTGTAAATTTGAAAATGAAGATTTTATTGAATCGAAAAAGATCTAATATCCGACTGAGTCCGGCCAAGAGCTGTAGCTAAACAATGGTAGACAATACAGACGTTTGGAAGTGAACTTTATGAAATATGAATACTAACTTTAAATAAAATGAATACCTTCTGAATACTGATAAAGCCACTATAGTATTCTGAAAGAGCATAAAGGCACATAGAAGTTGATCGAATAAACATTCAGGATAAAGTAGAAATTATCTTATATAATTATAAAGATTGCACTGATTGGGGGCGTTCGTAGTGACTGAGGGGGGAAAACTCCACAACAGAATCAACCTCATTTTAGCTGACTGTTTTATACCCTTCTCAGGAGTGATTGTGGTTATGGCTTATTGATCATTAACATGAAAAATATTACTGGTCTCCTTGCATGGTAATGCCTGACTATTTTATGTATCATCTAAACACAAAGTACATTGCTGTTCGTTCTCTGATGCAAAAATCCAGATCCTACACCATAAACAAAAGTCGATGCCCCCATTTTGGACGCAACAATTCAATTGCTGACTTCTGAAAATGCATGAGCTTCCTAAATAAAGTGAATGCATAGTTCGAAGCTATATTTATCGTTCTGAATTTTATCACGCATCCATATATGTGCATTCATCATCCCAAGGCAAAGGTCGCCAGGAGAGACAAACATATAATGAACTAGCCCCTCCACCCTCCCCACTCTTTATACTCTGTCCCTACATTCTTTCTCCCATTTCCTTTTGGGATGTCCCTAAACAAGACTCTCTTTCCTAAAATTGAATTATTTTTCCAAAATTACCATCTTAAATAAAGTAATGATTTGACACCACTAATTCTTAACTACTACTTTTAAGAGCAAAAACTTGAAAGATATTTAACAAAGATTTCACGTTTTTAACTCTTACATAAAACTATATGCCAAAAAGTAAATGGAGTAGAAATAAAAGGAAGGATGGGATATTTAACAAAAAAATAAGAGCCTGACCAACTCAGCACCAACCACCAACTGCTCCACCTACATGGTAATACTGCTGCAGTTCATTTGCTACACTTTGTTACTCTTGGAGAAGCAAATTCAGCAGTTTCTTATACACGAAATATTAATCAAAGCTAAAAGGTCAAGCTCAAAATGAAACTTAATTGCAAGTCTAGTTTGGAAATAACACTGAGGTGTCCAATTTTATTTTCTTTCTGATCACAGCAATTGAAGGAAGATTGTAACCACAAGTTCCAAAACTGGACCTAATAAACTCCCTCAACGCCATGCATGCTAATTTATCATGACAAAATGCTTAAAGATTTTTAATCAACCGAAGAGTTTCTATCAACCAAGAACTTCATGTAACTGGTGAAATGCTTCACTCTAGTTCCACGATTTAGTCTCATCAATTTTCTCATGATTCACAGAGAGAGGTTGTGAACATAGAAAAAAGGCCTGAGCAAAGTTAACAGCAGGTGATGAAAAAATGATTTTCTTGTGCCTCACACTTATATATGGCAAAAGCCAAAAAATAAATATTGGATTTCATTATTTGGTTCCCTATAAAATCCAGGACACATAGCTTGTTACTGTGGCATAGATTCACAAGCAAGTGCAGACCTTTGTCTCTAGCACAATCAGCAAATAACGCCATGTCGCCAAGCACCATCATGAAGTTACATTTAAGATTAGCTTTTTCAAACATAAAAGCATGATTATTTGAGGAACATTCTAAAGGATGGCATACCAATATACCATATATTAGGCGATCCAAAATGTTTATGGCATGGCAATTGACATCCAGTTATATATAGATTATATAGTTGCATTATATTTTTGTAACTTCATGATAATTATGCTATTAGATTTTTTTTTTTAAAAGAAAGAAAGTGGAGGGTATTAAGTAAAATATGAAAAACAAAAGATATACCTCCCACGAAGAAGGTTCAAGCCATAGATTATCAACAGAATCAAAATTTGGTAATAGAAGAGCCATGAGACCACGACCTGAAGCCCAAACGGCATGAGGAAATTTTGTTTCCCTAGTCCACTGCATAAAATTAAACAAATTTTCAGTCCCATATTGAATATGAGATAACTAAAATAAATAGCAGCTAAGTACATGTTAGATTGATTCGATCATAAATATTATCATGCCTGCTCAACCTCAATTAATAACACTAAATAACTGTATATCCTTTAATGTCTTTGGAAAGGGAGATTCAATTATAACCAACTGTAATCCAACAAAAAGCTATGCATTGCACAAAGCATAACTGACAAGCACTCTACCTCTACACTCATAATAGCACATGACAGAGCAAAACATATCATACCACTTACAACTCAAGAGTTTTGAGCACATAGGTCACATAACAATTCAAAGTGGTATATAACTTGTCTAGAGCAATTATGAAACCAAGTCATAAATTAATTTCCAGTCACTATACAGCAACCTATCGCCTTACGAGATAGGAATACACTTCACTCCCATAATTCTGTGTCTTGCTAAATCAAGAGTCTGATTTTCTACAGATAGAGCATCTTTATAGGCATCCATTTCAAACCTATCATTTTTATCTTGCCAGATATGGTAAATGGTTGCTACAAATACATGTTTCAAAATAAGATTCAAAAACATTGTTGCCACTTAATAGGCATTCCTACAAAAGTTTGGTTCAACTTTTTAGCTTCAGTACAAGATTATCATTTTGAAAAACATATTTTTCAGTAGCTTGATGGTCTACAGAATTAAGTTGAAGAATTAAACACAATGTGGCAGAGCGGAAGTAATTTGAGAAGTAGATTGGATCATTGGAGATAGAAAGACAAGAAACTAATCACAAAAGGCTAGGTAAAAATCACAATTTAAAGTATAACGGTCCCAAAAAGAATTCATAATGATGCTAGAAATTAATTTACTTGCCGGAAAATCAGAAGAGATTAAGTGGAAAGCATTACCAAGACAAATTATATAAACTCAAGGTCAGAATAGTTTTCCAGAAAGAAGCAAAGAACATGCATGAATCACGGGGATATATCCGTGCAAGCTAGGAGTATAATTAGCCAGTTAGTTCTTTAAACTACCATTGAAATTCTTGAGAGGATTCTATCTGAAGACTGAAGATAGAGGAAATTATGAGGGGTGAATATGCAGAAATTTGAGAATCTGTTCTGGAAAGATTTTCAGAATACTACAGTTATCCAAATTTTTGGGGAAGAATAGAGATAAAGAGGTTTTACTGTATGGGAAATTATAGCGAACACCCAATGATCAAGAGATAGTATCATTATTTTTGGGGATAAAAATCCTGCACTGACAAATCGTCTGTGAACAGTAAAAAAAAATCTAAGGGAATTCCTTGTTACTGCACTGAGAAACACAAACTTAGAATTTTTGATTCTGACAGGATTGTATTGGAAACCGATCTCACCTGAAATCAGTAGTTAGATAGAAAGACCATTCGAGGAGGAAGAAATTAAGAAAGCCGTTTTTGATTGTGATGGAGATAAAGCCCCAGGACCAGATGGATTCACTATGGCGGTCTTCCAAGAGAATTGGCATTTGGTGAAAAGTGACGTTGTAAAAGTATTCAAAGAACTTGAACAAAATGGGATCGTCAACGGAATTACCAACGAAACGTATATTTGCCTAATTCCTAAGAAGGTCAACTCTTGCAAAGTGAGAGAATATCATCCATCAGTCTCATCACTTGTCTTTACAAGATGATCTCAAAAGTTTTGTTTACGCGATTAAAAGAGTATAGAGTAGGAGTGGAGTCACCGGGAAGCTTCTAATGGGATCATGGCCTTTGAAATATTATGGGTTTACCGTTGGGAGATAATCCAAGAAGATCTTTATTTTGGGAGCCAGTGGTTAAAAGGTGAGAAAACGACTAGAAAGTTGGAAGAATGCATATTTATCTCGCGGGGGAAAATTGACTTTAATTCAATCGGTTCTGTCATCGCTGACTACTTATTACCTGTCTACGTCGAAAGCCCCTGTTTGGTCGAGGAAAGTTAAGAAAAAATGTTGAGGGATTTCTTTTGGGAAGGTGGAGATCTGATAGGAGGAGACCATTTAATTTCTAAGGAAATTGTATGTAGACCCACAAACAAAGGTGGATTGGGTATTGGGAATTAACCTTTGTTTCTGGGTCTAGTCAATATATTTGAGACGAGACCTGAGTGAGATTAAAACTCAAGAATTGATGAATCTAGTCAATATATTGGAGAATATATCAGTGAGCAGTTTGATAGAAGATAGAAGAATTTGGTTGTGTAATTCCTCGAAGATGTTCACGTACAAATCAGCCTTTAATCACTTGACAAACAATTTCGTAATACAGATTACTACATGGGCAGATTCATTGTGAAATTCCCATGAGAAACACAAACTTATTAAGGATCAATATACCAGAGAAATTGTTAGGTCAGGCTTTTTAAAAAAAGACAAGATTATTCATGTAGCCTTATTCGACCAATTGAATTTCACGTAACAGAAACAGGCGGAATAATTATCCTCCCCTGCCCGTCAACTAACTTCAACCAAAGATTCAATCAATTTGCCTAACAATAATTGATATATTCAAAAAGATAACTTACATCAAGAGGTGGACTCAGATATTCTATCCCATTATTTATTTGACCATATGGTTCCATCAGGTCAACAACATCTCGTAAATCCTCTTTTGTCAATGTCAGGCCAAGATGATTCACGAACATCTTGCTTAATTTCTTCGAAATTTTGGTTTTCCTCATCCACATAGGGACTATGCCACTGAAAGTCTGCAAATAGCAATATAGATTAAGATGCACATATATAGAAACTTATCAAGTCTCTGCCTCTTAAGCCAACTGTCGAAAGCAGAAGCTATATGCTCATAAAAGTGAATGTTCTTTTCTTATGTTTGCCAATTTCTAAAGAAAAATAATTTTATTTCCATAATATAATACTGTTTACACCATATCTAATGATAAATCTCTTTCTCAAGCAATTGCAAAATTGTCAGTCAAGAAGTCATTACACTTCTCATGATTTTTAATCTACACTCTGGCAGATAAATCCATGATACTAGTTTGATGTATTAATTACACACACACACACACACGCATATATATGTATATATATTTACATATATGTGTGTGTGTGTATTCTCGTAGATTAGCTGCCTTTTTACAAAGTGCACGAACATTTCAAAACCAGAAAGACTGAGCTAAAGGAAAACCTATGATAAATTTTTGGGAGCTTGGCAGACAAAGTTAATTCGATCTCCGGACGAGTACTCTATCGACTAAGTTAGGGAGTTGCATGGATGTGAAACGGGCCTTCCACCAAGGATAAAAGCAGGGATAGCAGGAGCGGGAGTCAATTAGGTTGGTAACGAAATATACACTCACAGAGAGTCCACAAGAGGAATTCCCTCACCCTTCTATAATAGGGGGCAGTGATACCTAGAGAACAGGAATGTTAATCCTCTCTTAAAGTCCTTATATGTAAAAATTCAAATATATGTATTACGTACTTGTATATATTGTATCACGAAACTTTCGAAACAAAGAAACAAACGTTTCCACAATATCTTCATTATGTGTCACGCAACACTAAATTAAGTGAGAGAGACATTGCTGGGTCGTGGTGGTCAGACCAAGCGTGTCCTAGTGTCCTCCTAAATAAGGCAAAAGGACAAAGTAAATTGTGGTGAAGCTGCAACCCCACCGCTGCTAACATGTTTCCAGCACCTATCAAGAGGTGCAAGCATTTTGAAATTGATGAGGTAAAGAAGGGGAAAGAACTTCTCTATCTTAAGTTGCATCTTTTAAACCTTTTTGCATTGTGGCTTTCTCTATTCTAGCATAGAAGATGAAATATGAGAAAGGTAATATGCTTTGGACAAAAAGAAAAGTTGAAAGACACATTCTATAGACTCGTTCACTGTATCAATCTTTAACAATTATCACAAAAGAGCGAAGAAGAGAGTGAACTTTGAGATATTCCCCAAAGTCAAGGAGCAAGAAACTGTAATCATATAACAAAATGTATTATCTAAATTCATGGAATCAACAAGATAACAACGAATGTGAAAAACAATAATGAACGGCATCAGCCAATGGTTAGGATGAGGGGAGTAGTTCTTACTGCAAACCAACTGCAGTAGCTCATAAGTTCATCCGTGTCAACAAACTTACTTCTGAAGGCACTACCTTCCAATGACAAGGGCACAAGTTTTAATTCTATTGGACGAAGGAGAGCAGTTTTCTCAGCAACCTGCAGGTTTAGATATAACATCTGTTCATCAGCTTGTCAAATCAATTGATGTTCAAAGTTGTTTTTTAAAGAATTTAAACATCGTTGCCACATAATGAAAGGATCTATTCTTTAAAAAGACTAAATTAAAAAGTCACAATAATTTCCAGAAAACTATAGTACATCGACCCTTAACACTTGAAAATATCTACCAGTATTAATGACAAGAGAAGCTCAACACTAGAAGAAAAAAAATTAACATCACCTCCTGCTAAAATATAAACAAGTAAAATATCTACCAGTATTCATGAGAGAAAACATAAAATCTTCAATAGATCAAATTAAACATGTCAGGTAACTAAAGCAAACATGAAGAAATTCATGAAAGAGACCAAGGTCACTTCAATCTTACATGAAGTACAACATCACAAAAGTTGAAAGAAACTAAGATGATAGAGATGGCGACACATGACCTCATATTACCATCTTTAATACCAGAATCACAATCATTTTTTTCTTATCAGGTGGGTTAAAGTACTGACATACTCATTGAACTCCACCTAACTGTGAATCCCATGAGTTGAGTTAGATTACCAGCTATTGAGCGTGACAGCTAAAGGTTAACTTAAGAGAAGTGGCTCCAAAGAATTGGGGAGTGAAAATTCATTAGGATTTAGGAAAGGTGGTGAAAGTTGAAAAAAATAAGAAGAGATCAAGAAATTCTTCACAGGTAAGAGAGCATAACAAGTTTTTTCCTGGATTTGGACCCACCAGAGAAGCAACTATTTCAATATTTTCAGCTGAACTTGTAATAAATATACAAGTTTTGAGTTTTGAAAACATAAGAATAATATGTAAATTTCCATTTGCTTCGACATTAAATGGTTAAAAGCATTTTAGTCCCACATGAATGGACACTAAGCACTTTAGGAAAAGGCACTTTTTGTCCCAACTTTTACTTGTTTGCACACCGCCCCCGCCCCCCTCCCCCCCCAAAAAAAAAGAAAAAAAAATGGGCATCAAAGGTGCAATAATTGGATGAGGAACGGAAGGACGTGCAATTTTTTTAAGAAGATTTGACACCAAAGTACTATAGTTAAAGCGCAGGACTAAAAGTGTTGAGTGCCAAGTCCTGACTGTCCTGTGGGGATGAAAATGCAATTTTGGTGACACTAAATATACGAATAGAAAAGTCCTGGCCAGAAGCAATTTTAATTACCTTTCTCCAGTCCACAAAGTCAATGAGATCCTCATCCATTGTTTCTTTTGCAGCAATATGAAGGATTTTCTCTCTCTCTGCTTGGGTTGGCCGTTGAAGATGAAATATTCTATCCATCCTACCGGGACGCTGCAATGCCTCATCAATTTGTTTGAGATTTCGAGTGGTAGCCATCAAAACCACCCCATCTTGTTTCTCAAACCTAGAAAGAATATTACAAATGCATAACAGGAAGGATATAATAATATGATAAAGGAGTTGTAATTGACATATGTGTCATTGCCATTAGGTAGAAGTACGTTATAATCAAAATCAAATCTCCCAATAACCACTGTTAAACCTCTAAAAAAAAAAGAAGTACGTTATAATCTCTCGCTCTCTCTCAACTATCATGATTTGTAAAATTGATTGGCAATTGTGCTTTTTTTTAACAAGAGTAAATATACAGCATATTATATTAATAAATATACAGAAGAAACATGGTCTTAACTTTAAGACACTAAACAGACAGGCAGGAAATCACAGCACAAGATCAATACTCAAGTTATACAGAGAAGGTCCAATGCCTGAAATATCTCAAGGCTACTCAGTGGATAATGTGTTGCAGAACTAATAGAAAGCAGAAAAGAATTACCCGTCAAGTTCCACAAGGAGTTGATTGATGAAAGCCTCATGATCCTGCTTTTTGGTGTGAATGAACTTTCCACGGACGCCAGCAAAAAGGTCAAAATCTTCCACTAGAATAATGACAGGAGCCTAGAAAAATGACGATTTAATAAAAGATTAATGTTCAAACACATGCTCACAAAAAATATCGGATAATTGAAGAGAACTGGTTCATTATGCCTGGAAAGAAAAAATGCTATAACAGAGAGAGTAAGGGACATACAGTATAGATAAGCAGAATAGTTTTCATGTAAAAAAAAATAAGAGGACCTCTATACATCACATCGATGCAATTTCTTGGAAATTTTGGATCTAGTTTGATCAAAAGTAACTTTTCGGAAGAAGCCTCCTTAATGCACTGCTACAGTTAAACACCATCCACTAGAATCTATATACTTTCATTAATACAAAAGAATAACTTGGATGCCTGAAAGTTATGGAATAGCCCAAGTAAAAAATTACAATCAGATCAATCTGCAATCAACTTTGTAATCTGATGGAAATTATGATTGGTGCAAACGTGTCATGTTTCCACTTAAGTCTAAAAATAGGTGAACAAAGTCAAGAAAGATTTGAGGCAGTCACCAGATCAAAATGGTCATTTAGACCAGTAATTCCATTAATTTCACATTTATCATAGACAGCGCAAGTTTCCTAGCTTAATTAACATTGAAGTCTATGAATCACCTGAAAATTTACGATGATTTAAGATATCTCGCAAACCTTACTATAATTTATTTATAGACGATATAAACAGAGGCAAAATAAAATAGGAAGAAAGGAGCAACCAGATCTCGTGCTGTTTGAAACAATTCTCTAACATTTGATGCACTTTGCCCCACCCAAAGACCAGCTTCCAGCTGCTGGGCTTTAACCTCAACCACAGGGACCTTTGCTTCTGCTGCTATAGCCAGTGCAAGGGATGTTTTCCCTGTTCCTCTCTCGCCCACAATGAGAACACCCTGTGAAGCATGAGCATAAATTCAGATGCAAAATTCGTACACTTACATATCCATGTGGATAGGAACATGATGTTAAGAACCATTCATTAAAGATAACACTTCTGTCGAATTTGGTATATGTTGTTATGTACAGCCATACAAGGTTACTATAACAGTGACAAGTGACAACAACACTCCTACAAATCAAAGCTCGTACCCGAGGTGCACGAGCTCCCATTTCTTGGAAAGCATGACGATTTTGTAGAAATGCCACAACTTCTTTGATTTCTTCCATCATAGATTCAACACTGGCAAAATCTTCCAACCGTATAGGAGGATTTTTAATCCTCTGAGACAAGTAATAAGGAAAATAGATTTAAAAAATTGAGAAGATAGTCTGAAAATTATGAGATAAATTATGCACTGTGAGAACCTTCATATGATCAAAAGCTGTGCTTATTGGATCCACGCCATCTTTTTTCTTACGCTTTATTCTCTTCATCCTAAATCTAAAATAAGCTTTCTGCAAATTATTAAAAAAGACAGTAGATATATCTGGTCACTAGTTTGAATTGAATAAATAAATAGAAGAGTATCAACATAAAATGACTGCGAAATAAGTAGCCCTATCCTAAGATATGTGGCCAAGCCAGCTCCCATCTAAAATACTACTTATACTAGTTCAGTTAGTAAAATGGCAGCATCTCATGGTATCAAGGGAGGTTATCCAAGTTTATAATTAAGTTAAATAAATTAAATGAAAGATAAGATAAGATATGTTTAGGGCAATGAAAGAATATCTGTAACAAGATGACACTAATGACACATCCGTAAGGCAATGACCGTTTCTAGAAAGCCTATTCATGGCATTTCACAATCAAATGCTCAAGTGATTGGCTACAAACATAAATTGAGGTCAAAATGTAATGTAGGTCGATTTTCGATCAAGTGCAATTACTGCAGAGCAATGAAAGAGTATTTGTCTTCCACTATGATGCACTAAAAACATAGAACCATATTTATACACTATAATAATATAATGCAGTATATCCAAGTCCAACTTTTTTTTTATATCTTCGGTAATGATGTTGTGTAATGTGTCACATCTGCAAGTCCAAATGAGTGTACTAAACAACAGAAAAATGAATTTCTATTAAGCTCTGCTTGGCATAGCCGCATAGGCCTTCATTAGGTTGCATTACGTTATCCATATCTTTTCCTAAAAGATAGGCGTACTCTAGAGTAAATATCAGCTTCATTTTTAATTAACAAACAATGAGGTGAAAAGGAAAGAGAAGGAAAGACCATTCAAGAACAGTCATTGCACATCAAACATGCCATAGGAGTATTATTCTCTGTCATGATGAATGGCATGATTATTATAGCGTGGAAAATATAAACTCACATTTACCAAAACTTTATAGCATGATAGAACAAACTAGATGTCAACGTAGAGAGCAGACCTAGGCATGATCCAATTCATACACAATTCAATTAAGTTGTAACCCACCTTTAGTTAATTATTTCCTTTTTCCCAAAAAAAATTCTGACTTTCCGGAACACTTCTAACTATATGCATATTGCCCTAGATGCAGAAGAAAAGTCCGCTCTCATACTACAATAGCATAATGGTTCAGAAACCTATATCACTCACAGGGCCCCGTCCCCAAGAACCAACAGCTACACATTTTAGGAGAAACTTACCGCAGAATTTTGGTCAAACACAAGCAGAAAGCTAGACAGTATAACAAATGGAAGAATGTGAAGCAAAACTAACCAAAAAAAGAAAATGAAGTTGCAAATCTATTCTAAACCATAGTAAATTAGAAACATTAAGAAATTAAAGTCAGAAGAGAATGGTTGCCTTAACAACTAGATCATGAGATCCATTTTGTACAATTGGGGTTGACAGTTTATGGTCCTACAAACATTATGTTTAATTGTTCATGTAACCTAAAATCACGGTGAGAAGGGAAACGAGATGTTGAGAAGAGTTATATATCAATTCAATATAAATAACTAGTAAACACTTCTAATTGTTATGTGCAGCTACATATAACTGTTAGATCATTAGCAGGAAAGAAATTTTACCAATCTCCGCAATTTTCTAAAATTGGGATCTCTTCTCACGGGCCCAAAACCAAGGACTCTTGGAATCTTCCTCTTCATAAATCGAAATACATGAAACAACAAATATCCATATATTGTAGTTCTTATTAAAAACCATAAGTACCATCGGAATTCATCTGTTTTTCTTGATCTAAAATTTATTTCAGCCTCAGACTGCCATTTCAAATACCAAGTTGAGCCGACAGATACATCAGAATACTCTGGCCAAGCCATGCCTAACTGCATCCTCACCTGTATGGAAAAAATCAATATATTGCACACAGAAATTTCATAAAGCAAAGGGCAACATGGGTAAATGTAAAGAGAAATGAAAAAGATAATGAAAATTCTGGAAGTTGGAGCTCAGAACTCGAATTACCATATCGAGCAACACAAACCAGTTACCTGATAGGGGATAACGAACTCCAACACTGGGAAAACAATCATCATCATTATATCATCGTTAATGTTTTTTATTCTTTCGAGGCTCAAACTTTTTGCATGTGAAACAATGCTACTACTCCACAACCCAGTAATGCATTGACGACACAGTGTCGTTATTAAGAGAAACTGTTGACTGATATCTAGCTCTGAAAATGGAATCCACATTAGCTGAACTGCAGTTGGGATGCCAGCCGCAATCATTCTCAAATAAAGTGCATCAAAACCTCCGAAATCCTCAAACAGAACCTCAAATTCCTGCAAACCGAATAACATCAGATGAAATTTACAGAAAGATAAACTCAGAAAAAGGAAAGCAAGACGAAAATAAAGCACCCTACTCTGATGTCCACATAATATTCCTTATCATTCCCTTTAAATGTGATAAACATTGCAGCCCAATCATGCCTTATTCGAGCATTCTCCACAAGTTTCTTGGATACAGCATAAGGAACAGCTATTGGATCCAATTCCCACCTGCTCCTTTGTTCATTATACCAGGTCCTTGATGCCACTCTATCCCGATCCAAAAGAATACGTTCCTATTATTGACAATTCTCAAGTCAGTATGAAAGGAGCAAAGAAAATGCAGATATCGTCACGGCCAAAGGAAGTAGATATTCTTAAGCAGTTAAATCAGCATAGTGTAGACTTCCACATTTTTTTTACTATTTGATTTTGCAGAGAGATTAACTCCAGTACCATAACTATCAACCAATCCATCACACATGCAGTGATGCAAACATTGATTAACTTGATATTCAAGATATTCTTCCTCCCTCCATCTTCCTCACTCTCAAGAATTTGAATGCCAACCACATTCGAAGTTCAGTAAGTTGGTAGAAAAACCAACTGGCTGCCCCTCAAACAAAATAGGATGATGAGTACTCTGAAGTACCTTTCTTACAATAGGAAGAACAGACTAGAATGTCACTTTGAATAGGAGAGAATATTGATAAGGTCAAAAAAGATCGTTTCAACTGATTCAACAATACAAAATTAGAAAGACTATAAAGTTGACTAGAAATAAGTTTTATTCAACTTAGAAGTTCCTTGGAGATTATTTAACTATTTTAGGTCTATTGTGCAACAACGGACTTGTTTCTATGTATTTAGTTTCTGTTTGGCCCATTTTCTAGTTAGGAAATGATTTATCAAAACAGGAAAAAGGATTCGACAACTCGAGGCAAGAAAAACTGCAATCGTAGATTTTCTGTTTCCAATAAACCAAAGGGCTGGCAATTAGACTGTGACTTCAAAAGTCAGTCTATATCTATCTAAAACCGCTAAATTTTGTAAGGAAATGAAACAAGATAAAAAATCTCTTGACAGGTAAGAAGTAATTGCCTTGATACTCCCTACAGACACGGAGAAAGGGAAGTAATAAAGATATATAGAACAAAAATTAGGACCCATGATGTTATGAGGCCAATGCTCTTCTAATAAAGCAGTCTTTTATATCTTATTCAGTAATAGAGACTAAATAAATAACTTCATGAAAGGGCTCTTGATTTTCCATAAAATAAAATTAGGTGAAGAAATGGAAACACTTGAATAGATAAGAAACGAAGTAATTTGCCAGCTGGTAAAACAGCCCCATCTTGACCTCGAAGTTCTACAATAAAATATAAGTAACAGAGACAGTAAATTAACTAGTGTTTCAGCTGTATCATTTAAATAACACCATAGGTTAAAAAAATGAAGAAAAAATGCTCCATTAAACTAGTATGGCCTATGGGAGCATTAAGTAACAACCAAGACAATATCTCATCAATCACTCATTTCTCTGCACCTCACCTTTTGTAATCTTAAAAGAAAGAGTTCATTATTTGAAGACGAGCTAAAAGATAGAAACGCACGACTGACTCTTTCAAGTTCCTAACCTGCATGTAATCCTCTGTACTTCCAAACCAAAAAGATGCTACTAAACAGATGCCTCAAGGCTCAAGGAGTAGTTGCCTTAGCAGACACATTAAAAGGAGTAAAGAAGTCTAATAAGATCTCTCATCCACATAGTATTTCAACATGAATGGACGCAAAATAAGGATACCCTTCCTATCTCACTAAGGATACCCTTGCACTCTCATCCAAAAGTTCACATTCTCATGAAATTAGAATATGAAAACACCTTGATTGCACAACGTGTGCGTAGGAGCTAGTGGAAATAATTGGTCAGCAAACACAATATGATGTTTTATCTATGGTCCATGCTTTAGTAGATGCATTTTAAGTGCATATAAATGTCACAATTACTAAAACTGGATTTCTTGCAAAATTTACCTGTCTCTCAGCCACATACTTTTTACCTAGTTCAGAATTTTCCAGAAAACTTCTTTTAAGATCCATCTTAACATCCTCTCGCCATTTCTTCCAACCACCAAATAAATGGTTGCGCACAGCCTTTGGAATAACTACCTCCTTTCTTCCAAACATCCATTTCAATTCAATATCTGGAAAACCCTTGACGACCTCATCTTGTGGAGTGATCGCAACAAAACGTCTTTCATCGCCATATTTCTTCATAGTCTTTCTAATGCGAGCCTCCAGGTTCTTTTGCATCTCTCTTGAATCCCTAAGAGCTTGTTGTATCCGACGAGCAAAAGCAGTTGAATCTGGATTAGAGAGAGATCCTGTATCCTCACTTACCAAAACACTGGGTAAAATTATCTGCTCCTGCAACTGCCTATGTGCTTGTTGCAGTTCTTTCTGAATCTCACCTTTAGAGAGTTTAGTAACAGGGGCTTCTGAGTAACTGTGAGAACAAAAGACAAAATTCAGCATAAGCAGTAAGAGTGGATCATATCCTATCAAGAAATAACAGATATCATTTGACATACAGCTACAATCGAACATATTTGGAACTCAAAACTGAAGGAATGAGCAACTTGAAGTGCAGATTCTCACAAAGAAGATGCAAAATGAAAATAGAAAGGTCAATAAATATAAAATCACTCAACTAATTTTCACGTCATGTTAGACATATTCAAGACCAAAAAAACTGAAAATTTATACTTTGTAATTTGTGTCGTTAACCAGGTAACTTATTGAAAAGCAAAATTATATGTGAACTATCCCACCTCCAAAAAAGAAATCCTCTTCATGTTATAATTGTCATATTATAACATCCAAATATTTTTTCTTTTCTTTTATGGACATTCTTCATGAACTGGTGCAATATGAAATCTCATTTTCATACTACTATAATGTTATACACTACCGATTTGTACGTATGTGTATATTGTATGTATGTATATAATTTAAGAAAAAAGGTTCCAAAATCCAATGATTACAGAGCACGGTTTGCTCTGATATTGCTTAATGAATTGCCTGATTGCCAAATGAGAAGGGAGAATACAAATGCAATTCGTTTATTTACCTTTGGGTGTTATGACTCCTCATTTCCTTTAAGAACCCCTCGACCAAAGCCTCACACTCTCTCTCAATAAATAAAAGCTCCCTCACACCAATGCTTAACGCCACGGTTTCTTTCCTCGCAATCATATCTTCAATCTCCTCAATTCTCTCCCACATGTCATTATACTCTTTCTCCCAACTCCTCCTTTCCATTCTCAAAGTCTCAATCTTATCTCCCCCACCCTTTGTTTTCCTCATCAAACTCTCTTCCTCCCTCTTTGCTTTATACACTTTCTCCACAATTTCTTCGGAACGGTCCATAAGCTCATCTCTTTCCTTCTTCAAAGGCCTCAGCTCCGCATAAAAACCATCCATTATCTCTTCCTGCAACGCCTTTTTACACATTTTCACTTCCTTTAACCCGTCCTCAACTTTCGCAGCATAATCCTCCCCTCCAAAATTCCTCGCCTCCTCAATTATCTTAACCAGCTGCGAAGCAACTCCAAGTAACCTTCGCGTACAATGCGAGTACTCGTGACCGTTTGCCTCATTCTCCGTGCTTCGAACTAAATCAGCCGCCGCAACAGCAGCAAATGCAGGTTTCCGAAACCCTAGAACCGGACAGAGAAATCCAATAACAACATACAACAATGCAACAGCAATTGGCTTGGCAATGGCAATGGCGAGTGCGTTTTTTTCAACATTATTGGAAGTTAGGGCTTGAGGTGGTCTATTATTAATTATTTTAACTTTATTATTGCCGACGGTAGAGCACTGAACAATCCGTAGCGCGGCGGAAGACGGCGGAATTGGAAAAGAGAATGAGGAATTTGTGGTGGAACGAGGGGTTTTAGTTTTAGGATGAAAAGGGAAATTGAAGAGGATTGGATTTGATATGGTTGAAGTGAGAGCGGAATACATCACAACAACATTTGCTTTGAATTTCAGTGGGTGTTGTGTGTATGTATACACATATGTAAAGAACGGGGAGAGAGCTAAAAACTAATTCTCCAAAGAGATAAGCCCCGCCGGAAATTTTGCCTTCAAGCTCCAATGGTGAACCCAAACACGAGTAAAAGTACAGGATTTAACCCCTCAAATTTATTTATTATGTACATAGTTTTATGAATATTCAATTACAAATTCTCAATCATCATTAAATAATTTGCTATAGCAGGTTAATAAAATATAAATAATTATTATTTTGTTGTGGTTATATCTATTGAGTAATAAGTAGATAACTTTACTGTTAAAGAAACATACATAAAATATTATAAAAAAAATAAAAAAAGTTAAGAACCGATGTTCAACTATTATATATTTTACTGAATAATAATTTTAATTATGTTATCAAGAATTAGTTAAATAAGAGCATTTGGAACAAAAGAAAAATGATAATTCTGAGTAAATCATCAGAGTTGAAATTAAGGCCCTGTTTGGAGGTATTTTGGTTCAGTTTCACCCACTTTGGATGAAAATTATTTTGGCAGGGAGTTTTGAAGATTCTTTTTTAAAGTTGTGCGAAACAACTGAAAATAGACTTTGATGTATTTTGGTTGGAATCTTTTGTATGTAAGATAATATTAATTAAAGGAGTAGTTGGATTGAAAATTGTGAGTTATGGTTTGGATGTATTTTGGATGTTGGAGTTTGAAGGTAATAATTAGTTGGTAGATGTCATGTCATGTCATGTTAAATTGAAATAATTAATATTATATTGTGTAATAATTAAAGTAATGATTAAAAATATATTATTTTATGATGAAATGATTAGAAGATAATTGAATGGATATAAAATACTCCCTCCGGTTCATATTAGTTGGCACATTGTTACTTTCACACATATTAAGAAATCTCATTATTAATCACTTTTACATGGTAAAATATCAAAAATACCCTTCCTAGTGACTCTTGAGCTTCCCAACCTAGATGTAAGAAAAGGACAAAATTGGAAAAAATTGCATTGAAAACCCAAATGTGCCAATTAATATGAAACATAAAAAATTGACAAATATGCCAACTAATATGAACCGGAGGGAGTAATAA
This sequence comes from Penstemon newberryi var. newberryi, assembly GCA_030819805.1. Lineage (NCBI taxonomy): Eukaryota > Viridiplantae > Streptophyta > Magnoliopsida > Lamiales > Plantaginaceae > Penstemon > Penstemon newberryi. The sequence continues at coordinate 73,108,419 of JAUALY010000001.1, read as the reverse complement.
TTATGTAGTCTTGAGAATTGGGCCCAAAAGTTTGGGCTGCTGAAAATTGAACCAAACAGGCTGAAAATGAACCAAACAATGTTTGGTCCAATGAAAAAATGAAAGGCATGGCCCAAAATACATCCAAACACAGCCTAAATACTCCCTCCGAACTTTTTTACATTTAGGTTTTGGCATGAAATTTTAGATGAAAGTGAAAAAGTGAAAATTTTAGGTGTTTTTACATTAATGTTAATGACTTAGTGTAGTTTTTTTTCCTTTCAAACCAAAAAAATATGAATGACGTTAAAAGTAGTGGTGAAAAATTAGTAATATTAAATCATTACTTTAAGTAAGAAGGTGTTTTTGAGAGAAATAATTTTGTTTAATGGTTCGAAAGGGAGTGTTGTATTGGGATATCCCATAAAGGAAATAATAACAAAAGAAATAGGAGCAAAAATTAAAGAACGAAGTGAAGTGAGGACTAGATAAACTAATAAAAAAGTATAGATAAAACAAAAACATAAATATCATAATAGTGACTAATAATCTTAATGATAGTAATTATATTATGCTTCTGAGTTTTTTTAACCATAATGAATTATAACTAATAATTATATGTATGTATTACTATCGTGAAACAAATCAACCAATCAAGACGAACTAAATTAAATATAAAAGATTCTTAAATATAATTTAGATTTTTTCCACCCTAATATTAATAATTAATTGTCATCGTGTACTTTAACATTTCAATTTCTTTTCATCACACTAGAATATAGCTATGATTTTTTATACAGTTACTACATGAAAGACAAGTATATATATCCATCCTCCGGTAGATATGTTACAATAAAACATTTTAAATGAAACTAAATTGTATCAAATAATAAAATATTACCATTGACCTCGACAAATTAAATAAATTACAAATACAACATATTAATTATTAAGGGACTTTATAAAAAAATGACAAAAGTTAAAGGGTATTAGAATGTAATATTGACAGAAGGGGCAAAATGTTATGTCATATTTAATAGTATACTTTAGGCAGGGTAATTGATGTCACGCCTATAATTTAGGGGTGAAATTGAATTTAATCCTAAAAACAAATGTCATGCCTTATCTTTGTTTCATTCTCTTCCAAAAATGTCTGCTTTTAATTTTTTATTTTATTTTTTATCCAAGTTTACTTTAATTATAGAATTTACATTTATTAAAACAACACATTCATTAACTTTTAAGAAATCAAAATTTAGAAAAAAAAACTAATATGCTATTCAATAGGGTGATGGTATTACCATAGCAATCATTATTACTGCTAAAACATTTTCTTTTTCTAATTCTTTAATTTGGCTCCCTCAAAAAAAAAAAAAAATCTTTAATTTGGCCATTTTAGTCAAAAGCAGTAAATTCTAACTTTATTAATTGCCATAACAATTCTTTTTCCTAACTGGTAAATTAATTTTCGCTCTAATTATTTTACGCAATTAATTTTTGTTTCTCTCTCTAAAATCATTAAATGCGAAAATATAAGAATATAAGAATATGTTTTTTTGACCTCTCACTCTCTGAAATGTAATTTGAGAGTTAATTTTTTGAAAATATTATCCTTTTATCCCTTTAAGTTCCAATTTTTTTATTTGAAACCAGTTTCGACATTCATCTTCTTGATTATATCGAATAAAAAGAAAAGAAAAATAAAGTAAATATTACTTAAAATAGAAAGCTACCAAAAAAGGAAAAATCGATGACAAAAACCATATGGAGTTGGAAAAAGAAGTACGGATACAACAAAAATTATGAGAAAATACATTGATAGATGGTGGTGCAATTATATATGTGTGTAGTGAAGTAAATTATTTTGAATAACATATATATATCAAGTTTTTGATTTTCTTAATCGACTTAATAGAATGATAGAATGTAGTTTTTTTTAAGGGGAGATAGAATGTAGTTGTGTTTAAAAATAATCAAGTTGTACGAAATTTAATCTAATCGTTTATGAGTAAAGGTCAAAGTATATTGATACTTTATGTACAATTAGTCATGCTTAAACAAACTATTTTTTTTTATATCATATTTAAGTTCATCTCGAATAATATGGTTTGATTTCAAACCTTGATCACACAAACTTATAAAATACAAAGCAACCGTCAAGAGTAAGCAGAACAATTTTGTGATCACTACAATTATAAGTGCATATCAAAGTTCAATGGTGAATTGATATATTACCAAAATAAAAGCTTTTCAATTTGACAATGTATTAATAAGAGTAAATAGAGAAAATATTCAGTTACTATTTATAATTAATAAAGTTTCTAACTAATCAAAAGTAATTATGTGTTCATTATGAAATTTAAAATCCATTTATTAAGAATTTTAGCCTAAAAGTTTTCCATTTCAATATTTATTCATTAACGATACTTAAAACCGTACATATCTGATATCTCTTCTCTTGAAAAAAAAAAAAAAAAAACACTCCATGAATTATAATAAATTCTAGTCAAACCACAACATAATTTCATTGACTCGATTAGTCAGTTCCCAAGGTGGATTAAAAGCAGCAGCGCTATAGTTGAAAGATGCCGACGCGGATTGCCATTGTGTACCATTCAAGCTTTTCTTCAATGCCGCCAATTGCTCGACAATTAACCCATCTCTAATGGTCCCACCAAACCGTTTTATAGCGACGAACTTTTTACGCGGGAGGTATACGAGACTGATGCCTGTGTCATCAAACGGCGTCGGAGGCTTCTTTTGCAGGTCTTTCGGAATGTACGAGAATACTTGGAACTTTGATTTGGGAAGAATATCAACCAAAACGGGTGCTGTTAAATTCCATTCCACTCCCTCGTGATTTGTTCCCATGACGAAATCAAATAAACTGTCAAAAGAAATTTTAAAAAGTGATAAAAAAAAATAATATGATTAATTTATTTCAATAATAATTTGATAAAATTACTACCTCAGTCCCTTAATTTTATATCAATTGATACAGTTGAACAATCAACTTGATCAAATCTTAAAAAATTATAGTAAATAATCTAATTAGTTTATTTTGAAAATAATTTGATAATATTATATAACACCATATATATTATTATGTTAAAGCTTTAAAACGCAATCAATATAAAAAATAAAGTTGATAAGTCACCTAAAAAATTAAAACAGTTTGAATTGACACTGTAACTAATGAAGTAAAAATTTGGAACATAGAGAGTATATAACATTAGATATATTAATATTTAAAGGTTAAAAACATCGTAAATGTAAAAAGTCAACTTCAAAATGAGTAATTATTTTTAAAAGGTTTGACTCGTTATTGTAACTAATGAGTAAAAAAATTGGGATAAAATTTGTAATTAACATAGAAAAAGAATTAAAGGGAGACTGAGTTTCTTGATTATTACTCGAATAAACCCTCTCGAGTTCCATTTTCATAAGAATCTGCTGTAATAATGGGACTTGCACCCCATGCACCATTTTGGTAAGTTCTGATTTCAAATTCTTGTTGGGTATGAACAATTTGATATGGAGGACATCCTGAAGTTGAACAAATTTTTGGTGCTGGATATCCTTGTATTTGTCCCTGTCCCAGACATTTTGAATTAAACAAAGACAAGAACACAAACATAAATACTATATTAGGCTTTAAGCAAAGTGAAACCATTTTTAGAAGTGCTTATGTTTTCTTATTTGTTTGAGATGTCTTGGCGTAATGTGGCTGCCACTATATATAGGGTGAGTGAAATGTTATTGTTTGTTGGTATGATTAATGTAAAATCACTTAATATTGACAAAATTTATGAACTATCCTAATATATACATTTTTTCATTGGAAGACTTGAATTGTAATCTCAAAATATAGAAATTTTTGATTTTTTTAATGGAAAAGATTGTAACAACTCAATGGTCAGAATAAAGCAGAAACAAGAAATATTGCGATAATCTAATAAATTATTCATTCTATATATGTAAAATCCATGATTAGTGAGTAAAATATTAATGGAATTACGATAAAAAAACTGGGAGTGAAAAGTTGTTTCCTTGTTGGCGTATTTAATAGGGGTTTTTTTGTAAGTTAACTCCATGTGATATGTCTAATGAGCAATTTACCTCCTGTGAAATAAAAATAGGCAATTTAACTCCATATGAAATGAACTAATGAGCAATTTACCTCCTTGTGATATAAAAATAGGCAATTTACCTCCCTATGAAATGAAATAATGAGCAATTTAACTCCCTGTGATATGAATTAATGAGCAATTTAGAGGGAGGCAATGTGCTTCTTTTATAAAAACACAGGGATGTATTTTGCCATTTTTCTTATCACAGGGAGTTAAATTGCTTATTTAGAATATCACAGGGAGATATTTAATTTGCCCTTTTATTTATCACAGAGAGTTAAATTGCCTATTTAGAATAATACAGGGAGTTAATTTGCTATTCACTCTATTTAATAGCGGTGGAGATTTTTTATCCCACAATTATTTACCACACGTGTGTCACACTCGTAAATATTACAAGTCATAATTATCATACACCACACAAGTATTTTCACTTAACACTTCTTCTCCATCCGCGTCACACATCTTCATAATAAATGCATGGAAAATTCATATCAATCTCGGGTTTGGTCGAACCCAACGTAACTACATGGCAAGTGCATACATTTAATTTGAGATTGAATGTAACTTCCAGGAGAGTGACCAATCACAAAACAAATATAATACACTTCTTTGATAGTTATATAGGTTTTGCCAAACCAAATTTGGTCAAGAATTTTCCAAAATGTATCATAAAAACAAACCATGCACAATTTCAATTGAGTTGGTTGTATCAAGTTTCAACCGACGTCGACAATATTTTGCATCTATCAATATGAGAAGATATTAAATTAAAAGTGATTATATTCTCTCATGGCCACGCAACACTACCAATGCTACCCCGGAATCAACCTATATTTCCATTATAAATCACAAAATGTGGAATTCCACTTCTAAGACAAAATTAATTAAAAAACATAAACCCTAATTAAAGCATCATATATGAAAATTTATCTAATTCAGCAGTTTACTCCACTGAAATTTTCAATAGATCAACTTACATGGATTTGAGGACCCCAAAATTAATTCAACATCCAAAGTTGCTACAACTTCAAGTGAAATATTTTTCAATAATTGGGTATTTTATGCAAGATTTTTGAAAGTAGAAGAAAGTTTGACGCAATAAAAGTTTCATAAGGTGGTTTCGTGCAGATTTAACATAACACAAAAGTGTGTTTTGCATTTACCCTTAAAATCTAAGACTCACCGTTTGGCACTCTAAACTTCGGTGATTAGATTATTCACTGTTTTGATATGTAATCCCGAGGGTTAGAACTAGGTAACTAATTTGTCGAGCGTAGTGGTATTTTGCAATTTACTTAAAAAAAAAAAAAATGTAACAAAGATTCAAACTAATAATAAAGCGCGCCAACTCTATTTCCATTACAATATTTATTAATTAACAATACTTAAAACACTCATCTCTCTTGAATATGAACTAGCATTAATTCTAGTCAAACCACAACATAATTTCATTGACACGGTTAGTCAATTCCCAAGGGGGATTATAAGCGGCAACGCTATAGTTCAAAGACGCGGATGCCGATTGCCATTGTGTACCATTCAAGCTTTTCTTCAATGATGTCAATTGTTCGCCAATGACCCCATCGCCAATGGGCCCACCAAACCTTTTTATGGCAACAAACTTGTTACGCGGGAGGTTTACGAGGCTGATGCCCGTGTCGTCAAACGGTGTCGGAGGGTTCTTTTGCAGGTCTTTCGGAATGTAAGAGAATAACTGAAACTTAGATTCCGGAAAATTATTAACTACAACTGGTACTATTACGTTCCATTCCAGTTCTTCGTGATTTGCTCCCATGGAGTAATCAAGTAAACTATATCAAAAGAAATAATTTTGCAAGATTAATAAGTACTTTATTAATATAATAGATACCAACATATGATTGAGTTAGTGGAATGAACTAGTCACTACAAAGTAATGTGTCTGACGCACCTCAAAATGGATTAAACACTTGAGAAACCCAAAATAATTAATATAATGGATAAATAATAAATTGTTTATTTTAGTACCACATGATTTAACTCTTAATACTTTTAATTCAAGCTTTACAGAATCGTACTTTTGGTCCTATTTTTTATAGTAACATTTTGATTCCATCACTTTCTTTGAGAACAAAAGTGCAAATTTGAGAAATTCACTATTCTACAGAACCAAAGCGGAACTGTTTACAAGAATTAGGACTAAGTGCAGGATTAATAATTCGAAACATTTTAAGAGTTTGGACAACCAAACATACAACTTTATAAAGTATGAGATCAAAAGTGCATCCATGTGATACTAGAAATGATATTTTGCCTATTATATAATTTAAAAAAATAAATGAAAATTAGTGGAAGATTGAGTTTCTCGATTATTACCTGAAGAACCCTTGTCGGGTTCCATTTTCATAAGATTCTGCTTTAATTACAGGACTTGAAACCCATGTGACATTTTGGTAAGTTCTGATTTCAAATTCTTTTTGGGTGTGAATAACTTGAAACGGCGGACATCCCGATGAGGAACAAATTTCTGGTGTTGGATATTCCTGTATTTGTCCCTCCATAAATTCTACATGAAACAAAGACAATAATACAATCATTAATACTCTAGTAGTTTCTAAACGAAGTGAACCCATTTTTACGATTGCTTTATTTTTATTTTTATTTTTATTTTTTACAGAGATGTCTTAGCATATTGTGGCTACTTAGTATATATATATAGGGGGAGGATTGGAATGAAAAGTTGTGCTTTCAAACTTTATGAACTACCTAATATACCCTTTATTTTAATGGAAAGACTTGAACTGTAATCCCAAATAGTGATTTTTTTATCATTGTAATGTGAAAGATTGTACGAACCCAATGGTCTTAATAAAGCAAAAGCAAGATATTGATTCTTTCTATGGACAATTAATGATGGGGTGAGCAAATGATTACTGTATTGTTCGTTGAATTGGGATATATTTAACAGGGAAATGAGTGAATAGTTGTTTATGTGTTGGCGTATTTAATACAATTATTAGAATACAATAATTAAGTTGTAATCACATTACCAAGTGGGATTATTGATGGGGTGAACAAATGATTACTATAATTTTTACTGAATTAGGACCGTCAAACAATTTTTTTTATTTTTTGCCTTTCCTAAATTTTACAACGGTCGAACATTTCTACAAATTTAAGTGACTAAAATAATTCACTATTTTGATAAGTGGCCCCAAGAGTTAAAAACTTTTATATGAAGCTGTTACTATTCTAGGCCAACCCAACTAGATTAGATAATGCATAGTTTCCTCGAAATTTAATCTAAGATAAAAATCATAAAAAATATTTAGTTTTTCTAAAGAATAATGCAAATTATTGGAAAACGTTATATACACATACATACATGCACATTATCAATAATTTTTTTTTTTTGTGAAAAAATAAGTTGAATCAAAAGGTTAATTGTAAGACGGTGATAAATCAGAGGAAATTATCGTAATACAAAATAAGTGAGAGAAATTTTTGTAATTGAGTCTTACTTCATAGAATATCCATATTTTACCTGAATTATATGATGATTTTAATTTTTCGCTTTTTGTCCCTTTCCTTTAATTACTTTCAGGAATAGAGAAAAAAAAAACACACGGAATGTTACCGTCAAACCCACCATAATCCGACCAATCAATTTTTTATTTTTTTCAGACGGTGAATATATCGTTACATCAATTACTATATCGAATCTATTTCATTGATATCAAAATACAAATACTAATATTAAACTAGAGAAATACCTATAATACCTATACTAGTGGGTGTTAAATTCATTATCTCTTGGTCATTGAGCTCTTATAACTATATATATATATATCCATATTTTTTTAATCTAAATAATGACTGTATCTTTGCATTAAAAGTTTTAGAAATTGTATTTAATCACAGAAAAATTTAATCTTTGGTCCTATAATGTGGCCTCATTTTGAAATTCATCCTTTAGTGTGGCATCCTGTCATTTTACATATTTATGTTTACACCATTGTCAGTTTTAGTCCTTTTTGGTTGAAATTCTTTAACTTCGCCGAAAATGTTAAGTGCCCATCACGTGACACTTAGAATTGCATGGAAATTTTCAGATTTTGGAAGCAAAATTGAAATGTGAGATACATGTGACCAAGACCGATTGTCATTTTTCGAGGAAAAACATAGGAATTTCCTCCAAAATTAATTTCCCTCCATAACATATCATCTATAAAAGTTTATTTTGGTTATGTGCACAACTGCACATGTTTGATTACTTAGATTAAATTTTATTTTGCTGAATTTTTCTAATTATAGCCATAAAACCAATTACAAATTCACATTTCATTTCAAATCTTGAAATTTTTTATTTATTGCAATAAAACCACCAAATTTTTTACAAATTCACATTTCATTTCACATCCAAAAAAGCTATTAATTGCAATAAAACACGCAAAAAAGTAATTGTTGCACTAAATATCTAAAATGACGCTTTCATCCTTTAGAAGCCATTGAAAAATTGAACAAAATTTATTTTACCTCACAAAACAAGATTACGATACCTTAAACACGATAACTAATAGGCCGATGCCATCACAATTGAATGTCTCACATCTACTTATTTATTGAAAATATTTATATAGTGCCATTGTGATGACATCAACTTATTATTAATCATGTTTAAGGTATTGTAATCATGTTTTGTGACATAAAACAAACTTAACCTATAAAATTGATGCAACATTCAAATGTGATCCCTAATTTTAACTGTTAGGGGATATTTCTGACATAATTAATGAATTCCGACCAAAAAAGACTAAAATTAATAATGGTGTAAACATAAATGATGTAAAATGACATGGTTCCACATTAAAGAACGAATTTCAAAATGAAGCCACATTAGAGGATCATAAATGAAAATTTGCCAATTAAACACAACATTCCCAAATAAAGAACATATTTAACTTATTAAGATCAAAACATAACCAAATAGATGTCCGAAGAAGCTCATTTAAAACACACGCCACGTTAGAGAGATTGTCTACGCGATCAAACGCTGATGTTTTGACTACCAAGGGAATACTTACTCCGTACGACAGGTTAGAAACCCTTAGTCTCTGCTTCTCCCGCCAAAAGCAGTTGACTCGTGAAAAATTCGCATCGCACTAACACCCTCAAGTAAGCGAACCCAAAGTGTCATTGCATAATAACGCGACTCCACTCCCTACGTACTTGAGGACTCGCGGGGGACTAATGATAGCGTAAATTGCTTTTTACGGGTTTTATTGCAATAAATAGAAGATTTTAGGATGTGAAATGAAATGTGAATTTGCAAAATAAAGTAAAATTTAATCAAAATAATCAAAATATACATTTTTTAGCTCCTGATGTGAAATAATTGTATATAGATGACATGATCTGGGGGAAATTCTTATGTCTTTTCCTTGATCACATGTCTCACATGCCAATTTTGCATCCAAAATCTGAATTTTTTCAATTTTAAGTATCACGTGCCCATCACGTGACATTTTCCATCAAAATTAAAGATTTCTTATAAAAAAAACTAAAATTGACAATAGTATAAACATAAAAGATACAAAATGGAGAACTATCATATTAGAGGACGAATTTCAAAATAAAATCATTTAATTACTAACATAGTAAACACTAAAATTAGTACATCTACTAGTATTAAATTTTAAGGATATGTATAAGAAAACATATTAAAATTTCGATACGTCTCATTGGTAGCAAAGAGTTATCAATTAAGCGGATGAAATCTTATTATATTTAAAAAAAAAAAAAGGTTCCCACTCATTCAAGAACGGACTACGAGGGTCAATTACCAAACTAACTTTCAAAATAAGACTTACATTTTTTTGTTATTGTTTTTGTGTTAAGCAATATAAAAATATAGTGTAGTTTCTAATTCATTTTTTTTTTACAAGTTTTTCAAATTATTCTAAAAAAATTCAGAAAAATTCCCAAATATGACCACAAAAACTAAACTTCAACGCATGGCGCCACATTTTCTTGGCGGTTCTGTTTCCAACACTAGTACACATACAGACAGCAGCTAATGTACGCACCACCGGCCCCCATTGTTTAATGGTTTAACCTACGCACGCACTACCCTCAAATGCTTCCAGCTCTCAAGCTAGGGTTCCGCTATTCAAGTCTCCGGAGGTACATAATAAACAACTCCTTAAATTATCTAATAACGGAATTCTTAATTTCATTTTACATTTGATTTTTTTCACAGTTTTTCTGCAGTGAATTTTAATAGAATCCCGAAATTTTCCTTGAACCTAAAAATGGGTTCCAAAAAAAGACACTGCTCCAACTCATCAAACAATGATGTATCAAAACTTCAGAAGAATTCTGCAAAGGTCTGATTATTTTTTGCCGATTGGTGCATAAATAATTTAGGGTTTTGACAAATTACCCCTTTTGATATGTCAAATTAGCAATTTATCATTGTGATATGAAAATATGCATATTATATATGTGATGCATAAAAATGAACGTTTTTGTACCTCCTAACTCGAGGAGGTGTTGCATATGCTCTCTATAATGCGACTGGGACTTCATTTTGATGTTGAAAAATGGTCAATTTAACTCGGTCTTGACAACATACTCACTTCACTTTATCCCATGTGATATGCGTAATGGACATTTTACACCTTGTGATGCTGCCTAATGGGCAATTTACCCCCTATGAAATTGTAAAAACCAAGAGGAGGCCGTATTTTTCTTTTACAAAAACACAAGGGGATATCTTGCCCTTTTATTTATCAAGGGGGCAAAATGCCTTTTAAGAATAACACACAGAAACACAAGGGGACAGCTTGCCCTTGCCCTTGCCCTTGCCCTTCTGTTTATCACAGAGGGTAAATTGCCTTTTAAGAATAACACATGAATGTAATTTGCTATTAACTCTAAATAATTTTATGTCCGAGTATTTTGATGTATGAGTATTCGTTTTGGTTGAATGTAGGCAAGTGTTACGAAAAGTGACGTTTGTGGGGATGATTGTGAGAATACAGAGGAAATGACTCTAAAACAGTTTAATTCAAAATTGAGGTAAATATTGAATTTTTTCACTTAAGATACATGAATTTTGATGTTTGGTTGTTCGAAACTGCTGAAAAGAATAGCAATTTTTTGGTTATGTCGTTTCATTTTCTAAACGAGAGGAATTAAAGCCAGTTGGCCACCGGTCCCCTTCTGCCCTGTCTTTTTAGAAGCAAAAATGCAAAGAACCCTATTTCTAGATATGTATAGAATGTTTTAAAAGCTTCAGTTTTTAGTATCTGATGTTTAGTTGTGTTTCTTCGTTATTGTCCAGTAGTAGCGTTTTGATGGTGGACGAAGGTTCTATCGCTATGGTTCATTAAGCTACTTATTATTTTGTATTATCTTACAATTGGTTTTCTGAATCACAGAAGAGGAATTCCTTCCAAAGGTGCTAAGCAAGAACTTGTCTGTGCCTTGAAGAGTAAAATGAATGGTATTTTTTCCTTTTGTATTGTTGATGTGCATTGGTGGCTAAGGAAATTAAACGCCTTTCAATTTCTGTTTTCCTTGTTTCTATTTATCCTTATTCTCTTTTTAAATCGAGTATAGAATGGTTGTTCAATGCTGTAGATCATCCTTTTTAATGCAGGTGAAGACTCTTCAAATCTACAAGATCAAGTCATCTCTGAAGAGAAGCCAGTTCTTATTAAAACTTATTCAACACGAAAAGCTAAAGGGTTATCAGATAAAGATCATGTTCAAATTGCAAACAATGATTCAGATATTTCTGGAGTTAAAAGGAACAAGAGAAGACTAAAGCAATCAGCGGTTGACACTATTGACCTCAAAACTTCACAAAGCACGAGTGAACAAGAACAGATATCAATTGAGATGAAAGGTGTTTCTAATTTTCTTTATGTGAATGTGCTCATATCTTTGTATTACTTACTCTTCACTTTAGTGGCTCATAAATGATTTTTTGATGATGATATCAGGAGAAACATCTATACGAGCAAAGAGAAAAGTCTCGTCAAAGATCACAACCTCAAATATGAAAGCTCATGTCAGTGTTGGTCTTTCTGTCAAAGAACCTTGGACAGTTCTTACTCACAAGAAGCCGCAAAAAGTGTGGACTGCCTACAATCCTGTAACCATGAGGCCACCTCCTATTGGTGCTAGCACGCCGCATATGAAGCTTATGTCTTGGAACGTCAATGGTTTAAGGGCTTTACTGAAGTTAGAGAACTTTTCTGCATTGCAACTTGCACAAAGAGAAAATTTTGACGTATTATGCTTGCAAGAGACCAAACTACAGGCATGTGCTCATTTTATTTTATCTTAAATTTAAGAAGGCAACTCGAAGTTTTTCTGTTTCAATGAGGCTATCTCTGTGGGGATAAGGAATTAGGGAGATTTTTTTAGCATTACCTTGTCATTGATTGGAATATCTGTCACTCTTGCTTGAGAATTGTTAAGTGATATATATTAAATGATTACTCTCTCTAACAGCTTAAGCTTTTAGATGAGTTGGTCATTCAACATGGTATCAGAGCTCAGACCCAAAGAGGTCCTGTGTTCGAATCCTTCCGCTACCCATTTCTAAATTCCACGTGTTAGGTTTGAGTAAATGAATACCGCCTACACGTGAGGGGGCGTGTTAAGTGATATATATTAAATGATTCCTCTCTCTAACAACTTAAGCTTTTAGATGAGTTGGTCATTCAACAAGAATATTCTCAGTGTCTGAGAAATCACAGTTTCCCCAAAATGTGGAATATCTGGCATGGCAAGGATACCTGGCTTTTTTAATACAAAATATGTATGAAGGGTCTGATGTTCTCTACTCCTTTGCTAGGGTATTACTTATAACATGCGTTGATTCTCCTCCAATCTCATTCGTTCTTAACTGGTTTAAATCTTTACCCACAACGTCTTATTTCTGTTGTGTGTTTTCAGGATCTTAGAAATTTTCATATGAAGACATTTATTACTTTGTTAAGCATGTAGTTTCTCCACTTGTATATCAGAAATCAGCTTCCGATTAGGAAGTTTAGGATGTGAACAAATTATGCTTATTCTAATGCATGAGAAATTAGTTCAAGATAATCTCATCTTGTTGAGTAGAAATGAAATTATGGCACAGGGCATTACAACATTTTGAGTGAAATACAAAAAGAGAACTGTAGTGCAAATGCGTGTAAGAAACTGGTAAAGGATTAATAGAGAAAGAACACTTAATTCTTTCCATTTTAAGAGCCTTTGGAGAGCTATACACCTGATTCTTATATACTTCCTAGTGCATCAAGTTTATACTTTCGCAGAACTTAGGACTTCAAAATTAGTCATTGGTGCACAGACAAATGCTAAGTAGTTTTAGGCGCTTATTTGGTTTCACAATGTAGGCTCTTGAAATTTGTCACAAGTATAATGATGTTCAAACATGTTAAGATAGTTTTGGATTTTTTACAAACATGGTTCCTGATATGCAAATATTTAGGTTCTTAGGACTCATTTTAAGCTGCTGTGAATTCCGGAAATTTAAACATTTTAATCATTTGTAATCTTCACAACTTGAATCAGGAGAAAGACGTTGATGCAATCAGGCAAAGTCTTCTACAAGGTTACGACAATAGCTATTGGACATGTAGCGTCTCTAAACTGGGGTATTCTGGCACAGCTATCATTTCAAGGGTACAGTCTTCTCATTTCTTTTTTTCTTCATGAGTCAGTTAACATGAATATGCATCTTGCAGTGAGGACACTTTATCCTTGCTTTTGCTAAAAAACTCTTTTGCTATCCAAACTTAAAGTAGCTTTCTTTAGTTATTAAACACTGATAATAACTTCCTCGGTAACCTTGATCTGAAACTTCATGGCAAAATACGCTTCCATTAACCTTTTTATAATAGCTTTCAAAGGATTTTTGGCTTAATAATATGATGAAGTCTAAGTGAAATCTGCCTATCTGTTGCTGCTATATTTTTTTCCATTTACCTTTTTTTATAAAATCAAACAGTAGTTTTATTGGCATTACAATTTCGCTTAGTTGGGATGTACCCATGTCACTTTACTCTGCCTGAAAAATTGTTTCCCCATTTTCTTTCCTTTGGCAGATAAAACCACTTTCTGTAAGATATGGTTTGGGCATATCAGATCATGATACTGAAGGACGCCTGCTGACAGTGGAGTTTGATAATTTCTACTTATTGAGTGGTTATGTTCCTAACTCCGGTGATGGCCTTAGGCGCCTGGTATCTGCACTTTTGTCCTGTGACATTTATTCCAACCTTCAAGATGTTTTTTTGTTAATGCATAACTCATGGGAATTCCTTTTTCTAGTCATACAGGATTACTCAGTGGGATCCTTCTCTCAGCAACTATATCAAAGTAAGTCCCTTTTCATTGTTGGATGTTACTCAGGATTACTCAATAATATTACCTTCTTATTTATAAGTCCATATGAAGCTGGATTCACAGTTATATATAAGAACTTATAGTTGAAATTATGCTTTACAGGATCTGGAACGGTCAAAGCCTGTTGTTCTGACTGGTGACTTGAACTGTGCTCATCAAGAAATAGATATTTGGAATCCAGCAGTGAGTAAAACTTGGATTCTTAATTATCAAATTTTCACTTTCATTTATAATGTGAGTATCAATACATAAATTCCTGATTGTCTCATCATCTTTCTTCAGGGAAACAAAAGAAGTGCAGGTTTTACAGATGAGGAAAGACAATCATTCCAAACAAACTTTTTGGAAAGGGGTTTCGTTGATACCTTTAGGAAACAGCACCCTAACGTTGTTGGGTATACGTATTGGGGTTACAGGCACGGTGGACGAAAAACCAACAAAGGTAAATTACTATCATATTTAATTCTGAGGCAAAATTGCACTTTTACTCCCACGGGATTAGGTCCTAAGCACTTTTGGCCCCGTGCTTTACAAACATTGAGTTTATTTTTGTGTTTGAATTAGGATGGCGGCTCGACTATTTCCTTGCCTCAGAATCGATTGCAAACCAAGTGTATGACTCATATATTCTCCCAGATATTGCTGGAAGTGATCATAGTCCTATTGGTCTCATTCTCAAGCTATAAGCTACTGGGAGTGATCTACTGGAGTATTTTTGGATCAATTCACGATGATGGCTCTAATGCCACGTTCAAACGAACTAATTTGGAACATATGGCGTTAGTCATGGTAGTTTTTTTGATCGGTAGTTAACCCTCTAATATATGAATGATCTTTTGAAATCCAAATCAACTTGAAGGGTCCATGAAATGCTGTCTAAATCATAATTAGCAACAAGTCTTTGGATTTTTAAAGTGTAAATTTATTAGGTTCTTTTCAAAAAGTTTAGCACTTATTTTCGTCTTCCATGTAAATTAATTTGTTGATGTCTGCCTTCTCGTTGTGCAGTTCTCAGATCTTTGCAAATTCCCTAATTTCGCGTCTTTTTCCTTCTGCTCATTGCTAGCATGGATTTAAATTTCTTATCAGGGGTAAGTTTCGGATAGGTAAATATTAAAAACTATCCTAAATAAATTGTGTTTTCGGGAAATATTTGAAAATATATTCTCGTTTCGATTTACCTAAAGATAATTTATTTTTGATATTTAGGTGGAAACTTACAAAGATTCTTATTCATAATTAGAAGAACGGACATAATAATTTGTTGATGGCTTAATTAGATTTTCACGATTTAGTAGAATCCAAACTATCAAATTTGTTGATTCAATTTTCACGGTTTAGTAGAATCCAAACCATCTATTTTTCAAATTATTCTGTAAAAGTGCAACTGATGCTTCTCATTTTGGTATAAAGTGGTCTCTATTTTTCAAATTATAATGCACTTTGGATCCTATCGCCTCCTTTCCACCCAATTTGAGACCAAAAATCCAAAATTTAGATAAAATCTGATTAGCTTCAACCGAACCGAACATGAATTAAATTAGTTTGACATCATATCATTTGTTGATTTCATGGGTCTGAATCCTTGAGTTAATTTATATTTACACAATTAGTTTAATGTTTAATCCTTCATGGTTTAGAGTTTGACTATTACTGTTAAAACTAAAGAGTTCTAACTCCTAAGTCTATATTTTGGATCCAAAATTAAAATCTAATAAAAATGAAATTAATTGAGAAAATCGCAATTCTGTCGCAAAATTTCCAAACATGTTTCCCTCACCACATTTCTACAGTCACTTACACTATGAGTTCTCTAACAAAATTTCCAAACATGTTTCTTTACTAGAAAGTAGTTCAAGTTTTTATCCTGTAAAAGCTCCACGAGTAATATAACAGCCAGACCAAAATTGCTTTCTAATCAACTTCCATTGAGTTCTCTTTTTCAGCATGTTTACTCGACCATAGCTTGATTGTTCGATCATGTGAAACAGTTGCAATACTTTGTCCATCTGCCACAATGTAATAAACAAATAATCAAATTAAGATTGACACAACTTGCAGTCTAAATACAATAACAAGCATTCAAAGTGAATGAAAAGGTTTGCTCTTTCACAAAAAGGACATGTGATATGATTTAAAATAACTGGAAGGTTGCACTTTTATTCCTATGGAACTGGACCCTTCGACTGGTTCGGTCCTGCACTCTACAAATCGCACCTTTGGTCTCAATTTTTCAAATTATAACGCACTTTGGATCCTAAGCGGCTACGCCTCCTTTTCACCCAATTTGGGACCAAAAATTCAAAATTTAGACAGTCCTATGGGTACGAGTGTCAACCATAAGCTATTTTACGAAAACAGGAGTGCAAAATATTTAAAAATAAGGACCAAAATGCAATTTTTGCGGTACCAAAATACAATATGTTTTAAAGAAAATGAGACCAAAAGTATAATTTTATAAAATATGAGACGATAAGTGCTGAGGGATTCCCGAGGAGCTAAAATTGCAATTCTGTCGCAAAATAACTGTCATTATTATGCAAATTCCTAATAAACAACTAACAGCATCATTCCTCAATGGAGATCAAGATTCATGAAAACCACATATATATCAGCCAACCCTGTTCTGCAGAATCATTACCAATAAAGACAAAATCGCCAAAATTGAAGGATATTGTGCCCCAAAGAAAAAAGGCAACAAAAAATACCAACTTAGAAATGTAAAAGTCTGGTCCTGAAATTAAGAGACACTGACCTCCAACGACATCCACTGATGTAACTTTTGATTCATGACCAGATAGTGTCTTCACAGGCCTAAAATCTCTTGAGGACCAGATCTGTCATAAAATTCTATATAAGTATCACATACACAAAATGGAGGAATTAACAAAATGAACACATTTAGAGAACAGGTTCTGTAAGAGACATACCTTAGCAGTCATATCGTATGAAGCAGTAACCAAAAAGTATCCTTCCTGAGGTTCAAATTTGACTTGAGAAATAAGGTTAGAATGGGCAGGTATTATGTACAAAGATTTTCTTTTCCTCAAATCCCATATTCGGCAAGTATTGTCTTCACCACCAGTTGCCAAATGATAACCATTAGGAGAAAAGCTGACACTGAGAACCTGAAATAAAAAATTACATGTAAAGTCAAATTTATATAGCATAAGATAGTAGAGAAATGTAAAGAATTCAAAAAATCTCAAAACACAACGAGCATTACAGGTTTGACATGGCCTTGAAATAAAAGAATACTTCTCCCAGATCTTAGATCCCACACACGAGCAAGGGAATCGAGTCCACAAGTAGCTGCTAAAGAGCCATCATGATGAAAAGCTATTCCATAAACACTCCTACTATGTTCTTCTTGGAGAAGCAACTCCTCACCAGACTCCACATCCCATAATCTCCAAGTCTTGTCAAAGCTAGCAGTCCCCAAGTACTTTCCTGATGGATGATATGCAATACGAGCAAGACGATCCAAATGGCCCTTAAATGTTCTCAGGACAGTTCCCTCCAGATTCCAAAGTCTTGCAGTCCTGTCAGCAGAGGCAGTAGCCAATTGGTGGCTGATGGGAGAGAATGCAACATCAGTAGCTCGTTCAGTGTGTCCCTTTAGTGCAGAAACCTTCTTTACTTGAGGCATGCTCCATACCTTTGCAACTCCACTTAAAGAACTAAGAAAAGAAGGGAAAAGCAAGAATGAATCCATTAGTTCTTAAAATTTGATATATCACCAAAACATATAACTCCATAATATGCAACCTCTAAATGAGAAAGAAATCATTTAAGTATAATTGGAACCCGTAAAAAAAAAACTAAGGAATAACATAAAAGCGCTAAATGATTTTGATCACTGTCACAGAGAATTGTAGTAGAAAAAAATAATGGGAAAGGGTTAAAGCGTGCATTATTTCATTGTAATATAGAAGAAAAGGACACTAAAATGTACGGAGTATGGTGGTTATAAAGGACTAGAGCTTGTTTGATTAACTTTATGGATGAAACTTAATGAAGCATAATTGAAAAATAGTAATGTTTGGACTAAAGCAAATGTGAAATAAGGCTTTGTTGACTAGTTTGTATCATTTGTTTTAAGATAACATAAGAGAAAAACACATAGAAGTATAAAATAAGCACTGTTGAACTACTTAAGATGCACCTGTATTGTATGGCCACAACTACATGGTATGTTTCATTCTAAGATTATAACATGATTATGACATTTAAATGGATACAAATTAAAATGGAGATGCAAAGACAACATACCAGGTGGCAAGCATCTTCCCGTCATGTGAAATCGAGCATCCTGACAGGGGCCGATCATCACCGATCTCACTGCAATCTAGGGCTAGGTTTTCCGCCTGTCTTAGAGACCAATCGACCTCTGCATCCAAATCCTCATCTGGATCATCTCTTTTCCTCCTTGCACGATGGAGGCGTAATGCTGACTTCACAATAGAGTACTTAGCAATCTCTCTGCGAGCCTCTAAAAGTGCTTGTGACCCTTCAGTGTAGAAGGGATACTGAACATCTTCTTCTGGTTCTGGTAGTGCTGCTGCAGCTGCAGCTTCTTCTTCCTCATGAGCTTTCATCAGACTTTCCAATTGCCCCTCAGCATCAAGTTTTGCCATGAGTGTTCGCAAACGCTCACGTCTCTCCATCTCCCTTTCTCCAAATAGTGTTATGGGTTCACCAAGGCGCCGGAGCCGAGCTCGTACAGCATTATCATTGGTCGGAACTGCTAAAGCAGCCGCACGACGCTTCATCAGAAGCTCCTGTCTTGCTTTATCCATCCTCTCCCTAACCAGTCTGCTCTCTTCTGAGATTTCATACTCTTGAGTCGATTCCATCTCTTCGTCATCAGAATCTGAATCACTAGCTTTCAAGTCTCCATTATGTGCTAGAGGTGGCCTAATGGCTGGAGGACGAGCAGGAATCGGTGCTAATGGTCTAGGAACTGGAAGAGGAACAGTGGGTACTGGGGCAATAGAAGGTGTGACCAGGGTTGGAATGGCGGGTGCAATTAAAGGTTGAACTGGTTGAAATGAGATTGCATCGACTGCAGGTTGATTGTCAGCAAGTAGAATTGATGGCTCAGCAACTGAGGTAGAGACAGTACTTTCCTCGTCTATATCCATGATTCCTGAAGACAAACAAGCTTTTCCTAGTGAGTATAATATAATACGCACGTATATAATACAATAATTAAAGATTATTTACGACATTATAATTTTGTTATCTGATAGCATTTACCGTGAACTTTCATTTTCTCAATCGATTCATATGAAGAATTTTCAAAACATTTACCTAATTAATGCAGTCGCCAATTTTGCAGAAACAATCATAGAGATTAAACGGGAACAAGGAAAAGCAAGGACTAAACAACCACAGAAGAATATACTACAAAATAGACTATATTTTAGTTAAAGCTAAAGCTCCAAATTCATTATCATCTCAGAGTTCAAATACAGAACTTTTGAAGACAACTGACACCAAATTCATTCGCGCAGACCCGTAAATAGATCTAGAATGAGATTACTGACATTTTTATACAATGAAAAACTCTAAATAATTCCAAAGTTGACTGGTGCATTGAAATTAACCTTCCTTAATTAGAGCAAATTCTGTATACCGACAACTTTTGCCAAACTAACTACAAAATGGCTAAACCCATCAGCAATTAAAAACTTATGCACTGTCAAAATCAATAAATAGATAAAATGCAAAAGTAGAATCTTTATGTTCTCGCAACTATGTCACAAAATGGGCTCCTCAATCTTAGGGGTGTGTGCAATCAGTAAAACCGAACCGAGCTGTACCAATTTTGATATGTAGACTGATTCGGTAATTTCAGAATTTTTACCTTATGCCAAACCAAACAATTCAGTTCGGTACCAAAAAACCGAAAAATGTAGTTTTGGTGTTTTTCTGCAAATTTCCTGTAAATTACTTATTGAAATATGTAGCTCGACCAAAACTCATTGAGTCAAGTTACATATGAACCCTAATTTTTAAGTTGATCCCAAATACCAGAATAAGAAAAAGAAAAAAAAACTGGCACCTCCATATAACTCTGACGCCTCCAAATCCTAAATTTAATGTATGTAGCAAAATTACAGTATCATAAAAAGTTTTACCAAATTACTAAGATACAATAAAGCAAAAACACTTGCACTATGCATAAACATTTTATTATTTGACACCAATAATCTGAAATAATCATTTTTAAGACATCAATTAGCTAAACGGAGCTTACATAACAGAGACAAGGAAAATTCAATAGAATGTGTACTGTTATTCAAAATAAACAAAGCAGGAAAGAAAAAGAAAGAAAATAAGAAAAGAGATTAGGGAATCCCTTGCCTGCCAAGAGATGAACGGCCGACGGAAGAAGAAACCGGAAGAACCGGACGTACGGCACAAGCTTAGTGCAAACTTCAGCGCAAGTGAGTGAAACCAGAGAACAGGGGCAAGGGTTTAGAGGAAACCTTTTTTTTTTTTTTTTTTTTTACAAGGATAAATAAAATTTGTAGTGTGAGACAATTTCTAAACGAGCAAGGTTTCTAAACCGGTCAGAAAAGACTTTAATAAAAATAAAATTCATAATTTCGATATTAAGGTTGAGTTTGGTCTAACGATTGGAAAATCAATTATAGGAGAATTAATTTTACTAAAATGGATTTTGGTAATAATTAATTATAATATAATTGCTTTTGGATAATAGCTTTTGCAAAAGTAACACTTTAGTAGCTTCTAAAATAAGTTGATTTTTGGCTTCTGGAGATCTCAAAAGTGATCATGATATTGGGGGCCAAACACCATTAAAATCACGACTGACTAAAATAAATTTCTATAATTGGGGTCAAACGCTTCAAAAATCACAATGGGGGTCAAGAAGTGTTTTTAGGAGCTCCCACCGCTGGGCCAAACTCACCCTGAATTCCTAAACCGAGAGGTAATATTAATTTGAAAATGAATAATATTAGGTAATTAAGCTTCTGGCGCATATCGAACGGAAACTCGGTATGAATTGGGCGTTTGATTTTCGTATGATTCAATCGATTTAATCGAAACGTCTGCACGTTCATATTCCTCGTTACCGTAAAAATAAACAACTATATAAAATCCAAAGTTAGTTATTTTTTATTTTCAAGGGTATTTATATCTTATATATACATGAGTTGATGATTTTTTTAGGAGACATATTATGTAGAAATTTTTTCCAACAAGTTCGAATTTGAGTTCGCCACTTTGGCTTCCACTAGGTCAACCACCTTTGATAATTTCTATATATATATTTAAACGTTATGCTTAGGCGTAAGCTAGTTAATTATACCATATTTATATATCCAATTGGTAACTTTCAGACAAAAAATTAAATAAAATTAATCAATATTTGATTTGATTTGATTTAATTTAATAGTAAAAACCTAACTTAATATCACGCTCCCACCAAATGTTTGTCACAACGAAAGCAACACATGTCGCTGTTGGAATTTTAGAAGTTTTTAAACTTCAAAATAATTAAAATAAATTTTGTAACATCAATTGCATTAACATCCCCTTAATGTGCCATTATGTGGCCCTTAATATTTTGACCATTAAGGTCTCCCATGAACACTATAAATAGGAGTGTCCTAGGGTCTTAGAAACACACACTCACTAGTTAGGTTGCATTCACAAAATACTTTCTATATTGTTATTGGGCACTAGAGATAAGGTCTGGTTTTTTGTCTTCCTGTGAACGTGCTCACAGATGAGGATGCCGGCGAGGCCATTTGGGTTTTATCTTGGGATTGTGATCAGCCGCCAATACCTGCACGAGGGGAGGCAATCACTTTCTTAGGACAGCGTCTAGTGGCGTGACTCCTCTACAGGCCAGTCGTTTTATATATTTTAATTATTATATGTCAAATATCATATTATAAAATTATATCAGTTGTTTATTTTCAAAACTATGATTTATTTAAATTTAGTGTAAAACCAAAATTTCACAACAATCTAAGAAAGTGATCTTTTGTGATTTGTGTATGAACGGTGAAATTTAGATTACCAATTTGATTTAATTTATTGTGTTATTTTGCTTATGAATACAACCTGCTGGAGATGGACTAATCAACTGAAGAAGTTAACTTGCTGGGTTTGCTTGTTGAAATTCGGAGAGTTGGAGGTGATTTGAAAAGTGATCAAGTTACTGTAAAAAATTTTGGTATATATAAAAAGGAGCATGTATATATCTGTGAGAGAATTTTAGAGGTATGAAATTAATTGGAGACTCAAAGCCAGGTATGATTTGTAATCCAAAATTATTTTATTTTATTTAATTCAGAGGTGAATCCTGATGTGTTTTCATGGTTTGGACATAATCAGTTTACTTGCTAATTGGCCTATGTGAATCTGATTATTTTTGTGTTAAAAGTGATATATGAGTGTTAAAGCGATCATCATTTGAAAATAACACGTCAAATTAATGTATAAAATTTTGTTTGACTGATTGATTAAAATATGTTGCATAACATTTTGTATTTTGTGAGTTTATAATTTTGGAACCTCATACATTGGATATTAGAAGATGAAATCTTGTATATCAAAGCTTGTATATGTCACAGATAACTAAAGTGTGATTTTTCCATTGTTATTATAATTATTCAGGTAATCTTCGGCACATTAGAGAACCTTGAGAATCATCTAATATTAATTCCTATTACCTATATATTTATCTATAGTGGGTGTGCTTCATAATGAGAATAGGATAATGTAAAGCTTAAGAAAAAATGCATACAGTCAGATTATGTTCTATAACGGGATCTATTGTTTAATTCTTCGATTTAATAGAAAAGATAAAATATGAAGGTAATATAATATAGAAATAATAGTTTCAATGTTAGAGAGGAAAATATTTTAAAAATAAAATAAAATAAAGTAAAGTAATGTAATGTAATTCTGAAACGAGTCAGATTTAAATGTTGCTTGAGGTCTTGAGGATATTCATGATGATTCTAATTGTGTGTTTATGTATGTTAAACCCAATTATGTTTTAAATTTATTTTCATTGGTATTTAGTGAAATGTACTGAGCAATTATACTAAAAAGAATTTTATGCCTATAAACTATGATTGAATTTGAAAATATTAATTTTGTACGTTACATCATGGCATTTAATGGCTTTTCAATGTGGACTTTTTGATGAACCAATGTGGCTGTTACATTATTAATTTAAAAGGAAAAGAAAAAACTTTGATTGCTAGATAATGAATGTCATTATTTAGAAGGTTAAATATTGTATTCTTCCAAATTCTGATGTAATTTAGTCTAATATTGTTGGTTCAATCTATAATGAATTAGTAACCAAAGCACTTGGATAATTGGGCAACCAGGTATGGTTCTTATTCAGTTAATCCTTTCTTTATAACATATGATGAGATAAGATGTTAACTGTGGAATGTGAAATTTAATATAATTCATTATTTGCACCGAATTATTATCCACTTATATTGAATAGGAGTTACATATATTTTCAATGGCAAAATCAATGCTTTTGAATTGTTATAAAAGCATTTGAGTGCCTAGAAATCAATGCAATTAACACACAGTTATATATTTGGAGGAAGAAAATTTAATGCAGGCATTTGATGGTGAATTTATTACTACAAGATTATCATGTAGAGGTGATATTTGTTTTCTCTATGCTTATACTGTATATTATATGCTGAAAATGATATTAATTGAATTAAAAACAAAATCAGTTATTATATAACTTGGATGAAGAAATGAATATAATGTAGATAAGTCTTACAATTTGTATGTCGAGAAGATTTTTTGTTTCTATGCACAATTTGGAATTAAAAATTAAAAAATTAAATAATCTTGACATGCTTGTTAGTTTATTTTATGCCTACTTAAGTGATAAGGTATAAACGGCCTCAGTTTAATTGATTTTATGTTAAAAAAAAAAAAAAAAACATAATAATTGACGAAAGAGATTGTGGGAGTTACTTTTAACAACACTTCTAAAACAAAAATAGCATGCTACTCTTGATATTCTCAAAATGTGGAAGTTATTATATTAATCATATCTTAAATATATATAAAGGAAAAGAATATGCAGAGTATATTATACTCCGTCATATTGTTTCTTAACCTATTTAGATATTAGTGGAATTAAGATTGGTGACTCAAGATCTTAATTAATTTAGCTAGCTCAACTATTTAATATCGGTTAAATGTGAGTTGGAAGTTACATGCTATACATGTTCTGGTAGAATTGTTGTTCAACGTTCTATGCCTAAAGAATTTAGAGTTGATGGCAAATATTATGTCTATAATTGTCATAGTTGAAATAATGCTTTGAATGATGTAATAAACATCGGCACAATTAGGTATGTATGTGTTTATATACCTTGATTACAACATGACATGATAAGTTATTCCTTATTTGAACCACATTATTGTCTATCATTACTGCAAAAGAGTTTAATGCATTTCCAATGGGTGATAGGTCTTTTAATGTTATAAATGAAAACATCTTGAATGAATAACATGAGCGTTACTTTTAATACTTTCGTCCTTAAAACCAATTTAATTCTCTAAACATGAGTTAATGTATGAAATTATCTTATGATAACATCATGTGGTATATAGTTGTCTAATATTATGTGCAACAATGAAGGGTCCCTAATAATGAGGTATTAGAGGTTACGTCTACTTATATTTAACTTGACTTCTCCATGATATCTAGGAATGCCCTGCTATGTGAAGGATTAATTTAATCCAAAAATTCAATAAACATGAAGGTTTATTTGAAGAAACTATTTAAGTAATAATTTATTGTCCAATTTAATCTTGAATTATAAGTCCTTAATTGTGGGGGTTCTGGAAACTTATGTGATATCTATCATATCTAAATACTGGCTCCATGTATTTGTCTTTTATGAAGAGTTGTGCATATAATTAAACTTTATTTTGGAGCATAACTGTTTATCTGAATATGAAATTATATTGTTCAATTGTTTTCTTCACCTTATCTTGAGAAATGTGGGGGTTGATCATGAAATATAAATTTTATCAAAGATGAATTTTTAGCCTACATAATTGTTGTCTAAATTAGTATGAACTATGAGACTCAACCTCGTAAATTCACAATGAGAAAGAGGAGATTGAGAATTATTCTCATTATAGGAAAGGCTCGAAATTAAATTTATGTTAGAACAAGGTGAAAACTCCTAAAATATAAAAGGAAGTTGTGATAATCATCTTTTGATTTCACTGTTGTTAATCTATTAACCACTTTTGTGGAGTTGATTTTGTAACAGGTGCACGTGCATGAGGTCAAAAGAATTATTAATAAAATCATAATGCAATGCATATCGCATATGATTGAATAGATGAAAAAAAAAAAAGAAGAGAAAATTAAAATTAAAGAGGCAAAATATAAAAATTTCACGAGGTGAAAATTTGCCTCATGATTAGCTATAAAGGCTAGATCATTTATCATCGAGGGGGATGGGCGTAAGCCCGTAAGGGAGTCACCTCCAGGAGTAACCCAACCTTTGTGATTGGAGATCCCATGAAGAAGGTTCAATGGGTAGGAACAACCTGTAATGCGTGACTCGTTTAACACTAATTTATAGGAGAGCACCTCCTTCCCATCCCTATGGTGATAGTGTTTCATAGTGTGATATTACGGTTGGGTTTAACCCTTAATGAGATCGAGGCGGGAATTCCGCAGGGTATAGGTCGCACGTACCCTTGGAGGTTTCACCTAAGTGAGAGTTGCCATGGGGCCGTGGCTATGGGTTTGGGCTGACCCTAAAAAATCTCATGAGAATCAAGATTCGAGCGCATGGCCGTTAACGCGCTAACCCGCGAACTAAGACCGATGTCGATACTGTGTGTGTGATGTATTGAAGTTTGACCAAGGGACCTAATTCAAAGCGCTTGCGCCATTATGGTTTCCTCAAATGAAAATCATCAACACTAAGTGTAGGTTCAAGCCCGGAAGGCTCCTGCACCCATTGCATAGTATTTTAGTGCCAATTATTTTATATGCATATTTTGATGTTTTAAAAACTTGTGGGGGATTGTTAGAATTTTAGAAGTTTTTAAACTTCAAAATAATTAAAATAAATTTTGTAACATCAATTGCATTAACATCCCCTTAATGTGCCATTATGTGGCCCTTAATATTTTGACCATTAAGGTCTCCCATGAACACTATAAATAGGAGTGTCCTAGGGTCTTAGGAACACACACTCACTAGTTAGGTTGCATTCACAAAATACCTTCTATATTGTTATTGGGCACTAGAGATAAGGTCTGGTTCTTTGTCTTCCTGTGAACGTGCTCACAGATGAGGATGCCGGCGAGGCCATTTGGGTTTTATCTTGGGATTGTGATCAGCCGCCAATACCTGCACGAGGGGAGGCAATCACTTTCTTAGGACATCGTCTAGTGGCGTGACTCCTCTACAGGCCAGTCGTTTTATATATTTTAATTATTATATGTCAAATATCATATTATAAAATTATATCAGTTGTTTATTTTCAAAACTATGATTTATTTAAATTTAGTGTAAAACCAAAATTTCACAACAGTCGCATTAATGTCAATAATTGCCCCATCAATACCAATTAAGTTTTATCCATGTGACATTGGCTTCCGTTGGTTTTCCGAAAAAATCAAGTTCAGACAGCATCCTCCAGCACTAGAAGATCTAAATGATGCAACCGTATTGGCTGCTGCGAATGCTGCAGCCGAGGTTGTCCGACTCACTAATATTACTCCATGCGTTTCATATTATTTGTCGCTTTGATAAAAATTTCTTGTTTCATGTCCTTTGTCATTTTAGAAGTTCAATGTAATGATTAATTTATTTTTTCCATCTTTATCATTTCATCATAATTTTTCTAACTCCTAATTAAGAGAGAAGAGAGAAAAACAATTATTACTTCAGCGAGGATATTTTTTGATTTTTATCTTTAAATAATGACTATTTATTAAGTTTCTTAATCTCTATGCCACTACCCAAAGTGACAAATAATATGAGAAGAGGGAGTATTTCATACCAACTCGAAAGAAAAAACCACTACTTATCTGCCATCAAAATTCAAAGGGCTTACCGTGGATATCTTGTGAGTTTTTTTTCCTTATTTTTAAAACACTATTTGATCATATTTCTTGAATTAATTTATCAAGTAGGCATTCAATTAAATTTTATGTAGGCTAGAAAAGCATTGATTGCACTAGCATCGTTATCTTTGTTCGTAAAGCCAAAGCCTCGAGTGGATTTAAGAAATGTATATAAAAACAAGAGCAAATATTATCATATCCCAAAATTTCTTTAAGAGGGATCAAGAAATAAGTCTTATTAACTCCTTAGTCCTTAATAATACTACAACAAATTCATTCTCAAATTTCTTAAAATGTAAGAGGATATTTTGGTTGTTTATTAGGTAGAAAAACTCCCCAATGCTTCTCGAGTTCAGGGCTCTTTTGGTTCTCATCAATCAAGTCAAAGATATAAGCTTCAATAGGCTTTCCAGGTTTCCTTGGAGTCCCTTTCTGAACATTCTTGATCAAATTAGAGTTATAAATCTTAGCATTGTCAATAGTTGTTGCTGTCCCACCAGCCGAGGGCCATCCCGTTTCGGTCACAACAACCTCAACATTAGCCCCACCAACCTTCTCCAATGCTGCATGAACTGCATCTACCATAGCATCAAATAGATTCTGGTACTGATATTGACCATCTCGTACCACAGCTGACCCAGACGTAAATAGTGCATAGTCCAAACGAATATCATTTGGGTTACTAACATACGCAAAGTATGGATAGACGTTTACAAGAAAAGGGCTCTGAGTTTGAGCAAGAAACTTCACTATAGGGTCGATAAACTCGGACAGGATTTCAGACTTGAACATGCCGGATGATGGAGGGTAGGAGTTTCCAAGAACTCCCATACTTAAAGCAGTGGAAACTTTAACCTTTGTTCCAAGCCCAGCTGCAGTAATGGCATTGTATATATTTTGCATGGCGGGGGCCACGCTTGGTACAATGCTCGAACCTCCGTTTGCTAATGGACTGATCTCATTTCCAACTGCAATGTATCTGAAGTTTACGTTTCCATATTTGAGTACATTGTTCTGTACCCAAGATTTCGCAACTGTGGGATCTTGAGCAATTGATATAATGTCCTCATTTGGGACACCTACAATGACTGAAATGTTCGGTTGGCCTATAAGAGCTTGGAGAACTGATGGGTTCGGATTGTAGAGGCGAATTCTTTTAATGTTGTTTTTGTTGCAGAGGGCAATCACGTCTGTTGCCGGTGGTAAATTATTACCAAGAGTTCCATAACAAGCTCCGATTTGTGCATCTACATATCAAAATGAGTAAGAGATTAGTCTTTCAGTTATTCTTGTGAAACATTACTGTCAAATTTTAAGGTCGAATATTTAGAAGTACTATTGATGCAAACCAACCAAAAATCATATAGATGAGCAAAAGGATATAAAAACGAACCTGCTTCGTATAAGCAAAAGATCGATATTACCAGTAGCAATATTTGAGCAATTGCCGCAGAGTGAAGGAGCAAGACTTGTGCTTTGACCATTGTAATTGTAATAGAAGAGGAAGGTAATGCAAAATTGTTGTACATTTGAGGTACATGACCAGCTAGTTTATATAGGACAAGGGGACTAGGTACAAGAAGCAGGACTTGAAATGTCAAGCAAAGCATTCATTATCATTTGCCAATTTTTAAGTTCTGGATATACACATGCAAAAGTCCATTCTCTTATAATTATAATTTTCAGAATTTCTCATTTCCCTGATATGAACTCTCATTATAATTTTCTCTCAAATTATACATGCAACATGTTTTTATTAATTATATGGTTTACTATAACCAGGGTAGATTAGATATCGTCATTAAGATGGATAATGCGAGACAATATATATAATATAATAAATAAAAAAAATTCGTAAAAAATTCGTTCAATACGGCCGTCATATTGACAACCTTTTCTATGTATGCATAACTCGTTGGAACTTCGAGTTGGGAAATTCTTACCCAGACCGGGTTTGGCCACACTTGCTATGAGATTGGATAAAATTCCTAGGAGAGTAACCAACCATAAAGCAAGTATAATACACTTACCATGTGATTGGATGGGTTTCGCCAAGCCAGGTATGGATAAGAATTTTCCCTTGTAGTTTTACATTTGAACCTCTCAGTGTTAAAATAGTGAAGGAGAAGACCACATCAAGTTGTACGAAGATTCTCATATAAGGTAAGCCGTCGGGATCAGGTATAAAATGCATCTAATGAGGCAATATTCTAATTTGCGAATAACATAATGCACGAATATAAATGGAGAAACATCTTAACAAATTCAGTATTGCCATGGGTGAGGATGAACAACTTGGTTCCAGGTTAAAGGTCCGTTTAGCGTTGATCCACTACCGAACAAATAATCTTTTCCCTGTTTGTGCTAAGCTTTCCTGCAAAACAGAGTAAAAACTAGTCCGGACAACTTCGACGATTCCACTTTGATGCTTAAGTAAGATATTTAAACTTGTAACAGATGGATTTTTTTTTACTATAATGCATGTAGAGTTTATTATATCTCAATACGGGAGTTTATACTCGAGTTGATGGTGTGTGGAACTATGGATATCCCATTATTTCTAGCCATGATTAACACGTTTGCTAATAACTCGCATAATCATCTTGCTAGTAGCCTGAATTATAGGTCCAAAAGAGGAAAAACATGCAATCCATTTCGTAATTATGCAATTCGGGGTTATTAAATGAAATTCGTTAATATGATTCGAGTTCACGGGCCCATTAAAAGCCAATTTTCTCGATTCATAAGTGAAAGTGAATTTGACAATTTATGCTCGTTTTCCCGTCCGACTCGCGAGGTCATCCTCATCTATATATTCAACATAGGTAGTCCTCTGAAGCTTTAGAGCTCGAACTGGGTGGATGAAGGACTCTGGGTTATGATCACATATTAATAAACTGTTGAATATGTCACTTATTAATGACATGTCAAGTAATGATTGGTTATAATTTTTTTTTTTGTGTGAGAAAGTTATAAATAATTCAAAGGCATCTTATGTTTTCTCCAAATTTAAATATCACTGCCGTTTCCTATAGAAAAGTAGAAATAATCTTCCCAACGGCCATTACGCCAGCTCTGCAGATACAGCCACGTGTCCCCTCACACGAAAACCGAACCTCACTCCCTTTAAATTTTCCCTCCCTCTTTTTCCACACTTCAGTCCCCAATACTGCACCCCGCCAGAATTTCCCCCATCTCTCTTTCTCTGTTAAAATTTCAGTGTGATTTGTATGCACATTTTCTTCGAAAACGAGGCTAGCTCTTCTCAGTTTCCGGATTCCATCTCAACGTAAACTTCAATTTTAGTTTTTATTATGATTGTATATTTTCTATATATTTTATTTCGAAACTGAACTGATCCTTGTGTAGAGGAGTCGAAGAGTGGCGATTAGAGTGTAGAAGATGTCGTCGGCGGTGAGGATTAATCAGGATCTGTCGCCGGTGCCTCAGTCTCTAACGCGGCGGCCGTCGCGCAGTTCCAACATCACCAGCTTCTCGACCGAGGTGTTCGACAAGGAGGTCGTCCCTGCGTCCTTGCAGTCCGTCGCTCAAATCCTTCGCCTAGCCACTGAAATTCAGAACGAACGTCCCCGCGTAGCTTATCTCTGTATGAATATCTGATTATTATTCAATCTATCTGCATTTCGTAGATATTATTCACGGGAAAGAGATCGGCACATTATTTGCTTGTACCTTATGCTGAAACTATTGTATGCTGCTATTTCATCATTGCTCTGTTATAGGTTTTCCGATTTTTATTAGAGTGAAAATTATAGAAGGAAGCTATGACATCATTTGCTAAGTTGAATAGAGTTTTTCAGAACATTTGTAGCTGTATCTGCTTTTGGATGAGAATTGTTCAAGGAAGAGAAATGTGCTGCACTTCTACATTGCACCTTGTCTTAAAATTATTGAACACAGCTATGTCATCATTGCTTCTGATGAATATAGTTTTTCAGAATTATTCCTGTTATCTGCGCTGGAATGGAAGTTTTCACAAAAGATAACGCACATGATTACATTGTTTCCCCTTGGTCCTGATATTGTTAGTTTTGCAAAAATATAATTCTGTTATCTAGAATAGAATGAATATTATTCACGAAAATGAAATGTGCTGGATACTTTTGTGCACCTTTACTGAAGATGTTTACACTGCTATAGCATAATTGGCTCACTGGATGAATCTTACTCACAATTACGATGGTTGATGACTACAGAATCAGATTTACGATCAGTAATTCTGGTTCTAATAGTAGTACATTACTCAGGAACTTTACATTTCACTATTGAATTAGTTGATGTTGAATATAGTTTTCCAAAAAAAATATTTGTGCTATCTGCTTATAATTGGCATTTTGTTAATTAAAGGAGTGTGCATGATTGCTCTGTTTGAGCTGAATTTTTTTTGTTCTCATGAAAAGTTTTTTGTTCAAGGCCGACTCTATGCGCTTGCAAAGGCCGAGAGATTGGATCCCAATTCCAGTGGACGTGGAGTGCGACAGTTTAAGACCTCTCTACAACAAAGATTAAAACGGGTAGATACATCAAACATTACTTTATTAGAGCATAAAACAAAACAATCAATATGAGAGAATAATTTTACACATTAAAAAAGAATTGAAATGTTTATAGAAACTTTAAAAGATAATTTTTTTGGAAGTGCAGGTTCTGGATTTACCAATTTGAAATTTAATGATAGTGATTACTCTAATCCGGCATATGGAGTATTGTTTGGTGGGGTGGGAGTAGGATGATCGCGGGAGTACTGATATACAGAACTGAAAGTCCAAATGTACTAAATTGAACACACCCACCCACACACACACATCTATAAGTATAAGCTTTTGGTTCTGTTTATGGGAGACTTTGGCTCTTGTATTCTTCCAAAATTAATGTTTCTTTTTCTGTTCTTTTTCATTAATAGATAGTATATAGCTCCAGAATAAGTTTTTATGTTACTTTTAAAAGAGATGGGAACAAAACGAGCAGAATAAAGCATACTGCTTCTTGTTTGCATACCTGGCATGGACTGGACTGTGAGAAATTTAAAATAGATAACATTATTAAAATCTGTTGCCTGTTAGCATTTTGTTCTTCTACCTCAAGGATCAAGTCTATTTTTAACAATTCTATTCAGGAAAATGCATCAACTCTTGGTTCTCGGGTCCAAATAACTGATGCTCAGGAAATTGAAAGCTTCTACAAACAGTACCATGAGCACTATGTTGTGGCACTTAATAAGGGGGAACAAGCTGATAGGTACTGACAATATACTAACTTTACATCATTTTTTTTCCTTAGTGGATCTGAAACTTATCTGTTACTCTGTTTTAATTTTACTTTTTTCACACTCCTGTAGAGCTCAGCTTGGAAAAGCTTACCAGACAGCTTGTATGCTGATTGAAGTGCTTTGTGCAGTTAACAAGACAGAAAAAGTAGAGGAAGTTGCTCCTGAGGTCAGTTTTATCTTTTATTATCTTCTGAGTTATTCCTACGTTAGACTTTGAATATCTGGCTTTCTTGATACCTCATATACTTGAGGTGGAAATCAATGTCACGGAGAGCTTAATCAAGTGAAATTAATTGTTACAACAGATTATGGCTGCTGCAAATGATGTCCAGGCAAAGAAAGAAATCTATGCTCCCTATAACATACTTCCCCTGGATTCTGCCGGTGCATCACAATCCATCATGCAACTTGAAGAGGTAAGATGTTGTGCTCCTACATAATGTCAACACTGTATGAATGTCAGCAACATTAGGTATTACACATTTTAATGATGT
The DNA here is from genome assembly GCA_030819805.1 of Penstemon newberryi var. newberryi. NCBI lineage: Eukaryota > Viridiplantae > Streptophyta > Magnoliopsida > Lamiales > Plantaginaceae > Penstemon > Penstemon newberryi. The sequence goes on along the minus strand of JAUALY010000001.1, from coordinate 73,074,982 downwards.
CAGGTGAAAGCTTCTGTGGCGGCTTTAAGGAATATTCGTGGCTTGACTTGGCCAACTTCATTTGAGCAACGTCAGAAAGTGGGGGAGTTGGATCTCCTTGATTGGCTAAAAGCCATGTTTGGTTTTCAGGCATGAATTTATTAAGCAAAGATGAGATAATTGAATTGTGTTTTAGATGAATTTTAATCACCTGGTTATTTTGCTGTCTACAGAGGGACAACGTAAGGAACCAGAGGGAGAATTTGGTTTTGTTGCTTGCAAATTTACATATAAAGCTAATCCCCAAGGCTAAAATACTGGATGAAGTATGGACTCCTTACCTACTTTGCTGAATGCATTTGAATATAACAAGCTCAATTCTTCATATATATGACTGCAGTATCAATATGATTTGGACTCACTTGGCCTCACTGTGACATACTTATCAGAATGAAATAAAAATAAGAAAGAAAAAAGACTTCATTGTCACACTGAAGTAGGAGTATTGTGATTCACTTATGTTGCTACATAAATGAGTTGCAGCCTGTATTCTTCCAATCCTAACTTTTAGTTTCTATAGTGTGTGTTTGCTTGTAATTCTCTGATACACTGGGGATTGTGTTTATATGTTACTTGAACTATATTACTGCTTGAAGTTATTTAAGCTCCAGGTAAGGAATAAACTTAGTGCTAATTAATATATCTAGCTTGATGATCGAGCTGTTGACGCACTCATGAATAAGCTTTTCAAGAACTACAAGACATGGTGTAAATACTTGGGAAATAAACACAGCTTAAGGTAAGATGACTGGATGATCCAGTAAACTTTATACCATGCTTTCTGATTTTACAACTTTCATGCGTTAGTCTGATTTCTTGGTGATTTATATTTGCATCTTACCGCTTATAGACTCCCTCAAGGGCAGCAGGAGGTACAACAGAGAAAGTTACTCTACATGGGCCTTTATCTTCTTATATGGGGTGAAGCAGCTAATGTGCGCTTCATGCCAGAGTGCCTATGCTACATTTTCCACAATGTGAGCAATTTCTTCTTCTTCACAAAATTCCAAATCAATATCCATGAATTGGCTTGAAATTTCTGTGACATAGACAAATAACACATAAGCATATCTGTTGGATTGTATCTATGCATATTCAGATGGCATATGAACTTCATGGACTTTTAGCTGGAAATGTCAGCATTGTTACTGGAGAAAATATCAAGCCTTCTTATGGTGGAGATGATGAATCTTTCTTGAGAAAAGTAATAACACCCATTTATAGAGTGATCGAAGAGGTACTCTATTGCGCAATGAAATTCATAGCTTAGTGTTTCTTCTTGATGAACTGGTATTATTGTGCTTCAGGAATCTGCGAAAAGTAAAAATGGGAAAGCCCCTCACTCAGTTTGGTGCAATTATGACGATCTTAACGAATTTTTCTGGTGAAGTGAAATTGAAATGTCATTTTCGGTATAGAAATAACTTTATTTTCTCTGCAAATATGATCAAACAAAATTTCAATAGGTCGTCTGATTGCTTCTCTCTGGGTTGGCCGATGCATGACGATGATGAGTTCTTCAAATCAACCCGAGATGTAGCACTGGTAAGATTGATATTCTTGAGTGATCTATCGTTTTGGGTGAATGAAAGGGTTGCTGATTTGCTTACTCTTTTTTATGTTTTAGGGAAGAGCAGGTCTTCGGAAGAAGCCGGGCAAGATGGGGAAATCATTTTTTGTGGAAACCAGAACACTTTGGCATACTTTTCGAAGTTTTGACCGTCTTTGGACATTTCTAATACTTTCTCTGCAGGTTTTCTATTTAACACATGAAAACAGAAAAAAGCCTAATTTTCTTCACCCTTTTGTTTAGGCACTTGTTCTAAAGTTTTAAGACTGTTATTCTGCAGATCATGATTATTATTGCATGGAGTGATGTTTCTGTATTCGATATCCTCCAGAAGGATGTCTTATATAACTTGTCCAGTATTTTTATCACAGCAGCCTTTCTTCGCCTCCTTCAAAGTATGTGATTGTCAATTCTACATCTGATACAATGGCATCAATTGTTGAACAAGTATTTATATGTGTTGGGACTATTTGCATGTTCCTTTAGCTTCTGAAATTAGTGGAGCATTCTTTTTCTCTATGAACTCATTTGCATATTATTTTAGATCTTGCCTCTTATTGCTTATTTGATTTCATAAATTGTTCTGGAAATTGCCCTTTTTAGGTATTCTGGACATGTTTCTGAACTTCCCCGGGTATCTTAGATGGAAGTTCACCGATGTTTTGAGGAACATTCTCAAGATAATAGTCAACCTTGGATGGTCCATAATAATTCCTCTATGTTATGTGCACCAAAATAATCCATTTTCATCTGGCAAATTCAAAGATGTGCTCTCCTTCCTTGATAAGATTAAGGGGGTGCCTCCTTTATTCATCTTGGCAGTGGTTATATACCTACTGCCAAATATAATGGCAGCAGTTATGTTTATTTTCACAAAGCTACGACGCTGGATCGAGAACTCTGATTGGCTCATCATCAGATTTCTTCTATGGTGGTCACAGGTTTGTTATTGCTCTTTACGTTCTTACGTGTGAGCAGGCATCCGTATCTTAGATGGAAAAAAGATAGAATTGTCTATATATTGTATCGCTAGTATTGGTGATGCATCAATGTTATATATATTTATATTTTTTTTTGTGTGTGTGTGTGGACCTCATCTTAGTTTTTATCCAAACTTCATAGACTTATGAAATTAAGTCTTACTTGTTATAAGTGGTTTTTTGACTGGTTTATATAAGGAGTGTTTCAAAATTTTAAAGTAACTATTTAAAGAGCTGAAATCTATGAAATTAGGAACAATCTGGAATAAAATAGCAAAAAGAAAAAGGACTATTTCTTTGTGCAATCTCATCTCTCTACCAGCGTGTCTACTTCTCTTACATGCATTCATCTATTTCCTGAGCTAAGTTCACGTGATTGTAAAACTTTCCCATTATCGTTGTGCAGCAAAGAATCTATGTGGGTAGGGGAATGCATGAAAGCCAGCTTGCTCTAATCAAGTATGTTCTATCCATCTTTTTAATTTGAGAATCTTTTCCAATATACATCTCAATTGACTTTGCTTTTGGACGTATTAATGGTAACAGGTATAGTCTATTTTGGGTGCTGCTTCTGTGTTCAAAAATTGCATTTAGCTACTTTGTGATGGTAGTTTTCAGATCCTTTGATTAATAGAATATAAAACTCTTGGGGAGTTTTCCTTTCTAATTTCGATGTATGGTTCAATCCAGATAAAACCTTTGGTAAAGCCCACCAAAGATATAATGAACATTCACCATATTAGATATTCTTGGCATGAGTTTTTCCCAGATGGTATGTATCTTATTTCGACTGTTCCAGAACATTTTTTAACTAAAAACAATAAAAGAAATCTTATGCAAAAACTAATGCAGCAAGGCATAACTATGGAGCTATTGTTGCGCTATGGGCACCCGTTCTTTTGGTGCGTCTTTCTTATCATTTCTACTTTATTATCTCCTAATTCCTAAACCTTGTTTGCATCTTTGTCCTAATTCTTTCTTCTCCATACAATGTGCTTCATGGTTGCTCATGCAGGTTTACTTCATGGATCCCCAGATTTGGTATTCCATATACTCCACAATGTATGGAGGTTTCATTGGGGCCTTTGATCGTCTTGGAGAGGTATTAGCCACTACTAAATTTATTTATTGATCTTTAAAGTATCTACTCTCATATTTATTTGTCGTTGTGTCAATCACCTTTATTATCATACATTTGTCAAAATATGATTCATATTGACTGCATATTCAAACAAGTATTTTGCTGAGGAACGAACCTAGAAGTGTAAACTTACCTTTTATATAAAGGAAGGTTATAATGACAATATGGACAAAATCCAACGTCATTATTGGAAATTTTAGATTAGTTATTTATTTACTTTCTATTTTTAGTTACTTGATTGTAAAGATGGAATTAGGTCTTAGTTATTACTCACTTAGCATTTAATAGCAACAATTATCTTTTTTTTTGAGAAAATAGCAATAATTAGCTTAACTGCTTTTCTTTTCAGCATGTAACTAAGTCGGGCATATATTCCCACTTCTTCATTCTTTGAATATTCAGTTTTCACAGCAATGGAAATTAATCTCCATTTTACTCCCAGTTCTTAGCTTCAATACCTCTTTCTCCAGTCTTCATCCTATTCACAATTCACCATCTCCAAATTACGTCCAAAAATTCATCACACTAGAAAACAGAGTTGCCTTAGAAACAAATAATCAAACAATGCATTGTGTAATGAATTTTTGTTTGATTTTTAAAGTTTGGCCATGGGGAATTAGAAAAGAAGATGCATATTTTCTGCCCTAGAAAACATAAGGCGAGAAAACTTAGTTTATTTTCTGCATGGGCAGAAAACACAGGTTATTTCTTAGCTAGGAAGAAAACAGAATAATAGAGACGGCTATCATTCACTAATAGGGTTAATGCAATGTTTAATTTATTGATATCATACTTTATCTGGTAACCACCATTATCTATCTACTGATCACACTTTTATATCCTATGGCTTCTCCACAGATTCGAACACTAGGCATGCTAAGGTCACGCTTTCAGTCTTTACCTGGCGCTTTTAATACATACTTGGTGCCTTCTACCAACACTAGGAAAAGAAGATTTTCTCTGTCAAAACACTTCCATGAGGTTTCTCTTCAGCCTCTGCCAATTCATGTGCTCACTTGTTCCCATGTGAGACATCTATCATCCAAACACTGACATAAAACTCTCACACGTAGGTCACTCTAAGTAGGAGAAGCGAAGCTGCAAAATTTGCTCAATTGTGGAACGAAATTATACATAGCTTTCGAGAAGAGGATCTCATAAGCGACAGGAAAATCTCTACAACTAACTTAATCATTTCTATTCATCTGTTTTATATTTCAAATTTCAACTATCTGGAAGTTTAAGAGTGGAAAAACTCTGTATGATCTGCCTCCAGGGAAATGGATCTGCTTCTGGTTCCTTATTCGTCAGATCCTAGCCTAAAATTGATTCAATGGCCCCCATTTTTACTAGCTACCAAGGTACACTAACAGTCTTTGCGTTCAATATTTTAAGTTCCTATACTTGTTTGATTGTCTGCCTTTGCAGATTCCAATTGCACTGGATATGGCTGCTCAATTTCGAGCAAAGGATGCTGACTTATGGCGGCGCGTCTGTGCTGATGAGTACATGAAATGTGCTGTTGTTGAATGCTATGAATCATTTAAACTTATTCTGAATGCTTTGATAGTTGAAGAAACTGAGAAAAGGTTATTTTCTTAAAATTTGTTAATGGAGTGTAGTTACATTAGTTTACAGAATAAAGGCCAATGAAATGAGCATGTTATATTTAGAACATATTCTCCTAAGCTGTCTGGGTGCAAGAAACAAATTGCCTATCTTGTCTATCTGCTACAGTACTTTAACTACTTCCATGTTCTGATTTTGCACATTTGCTTATTCAAATAATTAACTTACATTGGTTTATAATTTTATACTGCAGATTTATTGAACTTTTTTGTTTTCAATTTTTGTCCCATTTCTACTATTATTCAGGAATTCTAGCCCAAATCTGGTTTGGCCAAACCCATCAAACTACAAAGCAAGTGCATTGCACTTGCCATGTGATTGGAATCTTATAAACTACAAGGCATTATATCGACTTGACATATAGATGTTTTGGGTTCGGCCAATCCCGATCAGGACAAAAATTTCCCCCTTATCCCTTGTATGGTGATGAGTATCTTACTAAGATTATTGAGGTTTAGTTTTCTGAAGTAGTCATACTTTTGTCCTACAAATACAATATTTGTATTTTATTTCAAGTATGTTTCTTCACTTTTGTGATAAACTTGCCAATTACTAATATGTCCCGTCTCATTTTTACATTATTACGTAAATTATTTATTGATATTAATTATCAAATCATACAATCTTGTTCTTTGTTGTTTTTCCCATTACTCGGCTAATACTAAAAGGTTTAAGGATTGTTGTTTGCTGCATTGGGTTCTGACTTTCTCCTTACTGGAACAGAATAGTTGCAATCATTATGGAAGAAGTTGAAAGAAATATATCAAAGAATACATTCCTTGCAAATTTCAGAATGAAGCCTTTACCTGATCTTTGTAAGAAATTTGTGGAACTTGTGGAGATATTGGTGAGGCTTGTGGTCAAAGTTCATAATATGTTCCAAGTTCAGGATTCATGATTTATGTCTCTAAATTAATTTATTTGTGTGTTGCAGAAGGATGTACATTTATCCAAGAAAGATAGAGTAGTTTTATTACTGCAAGATATGTTAGAATTAGTTACGCGTGATATGATGGTGAAAGAGATCCGGTTGGTAGATTGTGCAGAATTTAGAAGTTTTTTTCTTTCACTTTGCTTAACTACAGGCACTTTTTATATTATTCTCTGGTGAAGCCTTATGTAGTTAAGTTCTTTAACTGAATGCAGTGAACTGGTTAAACTGGGTCCTAGTTCCAGTGATTGGGGAAGGCAACTTTTTGCCAATATTCTGTTTCCTCCCCAGAATACAGCACAATGGGAAGAGCAGGCATGTGGAAAAGCACTCAACAAACCTTTCACTTATACTTGGACACATCCATGCACAGACATCTGAAACATCTTGAGCTAGTATATAAATGAAACAACACTATGTTTGATTGTTTGTTTCACAGATAGTACGCCTCTATCTGCTCCTAACTGTAAAAGAATCCGCAATCGATGTGCCAACGAACCTTGAAGCACGCCGAAGAATAACATTCTTCACAAATTCACTGTTTATGGATATGCCGCGTGTGCCTCAAGTTCGCAAAATGCTGTCGTTCAGGTGTAGCTCATAATGCTTTGCTGGATTCAATTGAATAGTTTGTGAATTACCCAATTTCCTTCTCTTTTATTGTAGTCTGTCAACATTGCTTATTACTGCAGAGGACATGCCATAAAACTCTTGAATAACTCGACCATTTTACTCTAGTGTTCCTTGTTTCTGACAGCACATTAAATTCATTGTGTGGAGAGTAGCATAAGGGTTAGCTAGCATGACAATATTGACAAAATAACTAGGATATTGGTGTATAAATGATATCAATCACATCACTAACATTAGATTGTTGTGGTCTAAAAGCAGAGGAAATGGATTCAATGATACATTGCTGTTTAGATATATACAATCTCTCCCATCATCTTCATGGAGTATGCTATCATGCATGAAAATATTGTTCTATTGTAATGTTTCGGTACCAAGTGGGTAATTACATTCAACCATCATGGCAGTGTCATGACTCCTTATTACAGAGAGGAGACTGTCTATTCCAAGAATGACCTTGAAATGGAAAATGAAGATGGTGTGTCAATCATTTATTATCTTCAAAAGATTTATCCAGGTCTGCAAAATATTTTGAATCTGGCAATGCACTTGCACTTCACGGTGTGATCCTGAATTCACAGAATTCAAATATGTTACATTCTCTAACTGAAAGTCATATCAATACTTTTTTAGATGAGTGGAATAACTTCATGGAACGCCTAAACTGCAAAGGACATGAAATTTGGGGAAATGAAGAAAAGATACTGCAACTACGTCACTGGGCCTCCTTAAGAGGACAGACTCTTTGCAGAACTGGTTCTTTTGACTCTCTCATTCTTCCATCCCCTGTTCCCTTATTCCTTAAATTGTTAGTTTGACATTTATTTTTTACACAGTTAGAGGGATGATGTACTACAGAAGGGCCTTGAAGCTTCAGGCTTTTCTTGACATAGCTAAGGAAGAGGGTAAGATGAAATTTCACGTTAATAAGCGAATCATTCTATTAGACCATTAAGAATGTGAGCATGCTGGAAATTCACTGCAAGAGGCTTTAGCATATAAGTTTCTTGCCTGATTTAATCATATTATTTTGCTTTTATCTTCGTCCTTAAAGTAATGACTAAATATTGAGAGTTTAGAAAAGGTTTGGTGAGTCCTAATATTTTATATATAATCTCGAAATCTTTTGAGAAACTGATGCATTTTTCAGTAGATTCGGACGTACTGTGAACTTCTTAAAGTGACTTCTAATTCATAGTGTTCGAAGATGCAAATTGAATCACATTGACAGAGACCACTTCTGATCTCTTTAGCTTCTGATAATTCTAAATCTTCGACATTCCCTAAATTAATTATTAAACTACCAAAGCATCACACATAAGTTTCTGATTCCTTCTTCCTAAACTGAACAGATATACTTGAAGGCTATAAAACCATTACAGAACCATCAGAGGAAGATAAGAAGAGTCAAAGATCCATGTATACTCAGTTAGAGGCTGTAGCTGACATGAAATTTACATATATTGCTACCTGCCAGAACTATGGGAACCAAAAGCGCAGTGGAGACCGCCGTGCAACTGACATTCTGAATCTGATGGTTAAGTAAGTTGTATCCTTTGACCCTGTGAAAATATTCCACTGTATACTTTCTCTCATCAATAATCAGGTTAATCAGCTCATCTGAATGCCATCTTGGTCTCTATTTATTCTTGTGCAGTAATCCATCTCTCCGTGTAGCATATATAGATGAAGTTGAAGAAGCTGAAGGTGCAAAACACCAGAAGGTTTATTATTCTGTATTGGTAAAAGCTGTTGATAATCTTGATCAGGTACATATTTTTTTTATATTTCAAATAGGGCCATTTAAAATTTCTTGAAAGTTAATCTCTCCATTAGATGAACTAAATTGCAACCAAATAGAGTCAGTTCTAACTGATTCAATATTTTTTTTAAGGAAATCTATCGTATAAAGCTGCCTGGGTCAGCAATGATAGGAGAAGGAAAGCCTGAAAACCAGAACCATGCTATTATTTTTACTCGTGGGGAAGCTCTTCAAACCATTGATATGAATCAGGTAAATTTTGTGTAAGCTGAAGTTATAAAATTAATAAAGGATTTGGATAGCCAGGTAATGTAGTTTCTTTTTTCATTTTGCAGGACAACTATTTGGAAGAAGCTCTTAAGATGCGTAATCTACTTGAGGAATTTAATGAGGACCACGGGGTGCAACCGCCTACAATCCTAGGTGTCCGTGAGCATATTTTCACTGGAAGGTAATGTTAGTTTAGCTTTCTGTTTAGATGCTACATTTTCAGGTTTACTCTCTTCTACCAAAAATATAAAAAATTTAGGTATACTCTCTGATTTGCACTTCTTTAATTGCAGTGTCTCATCATTGGCTTGGTTTATGTCAAATCAAGAAACAAGCTTTGTCACAATCGGTCAGAGAGTTCTTGCAAGACCACTGAAGTATGCTATTTCATTTTTGCATGAACTAATAGATATATTATTTTTTGGTTTTTGTTCGAAACATTGGCAAAACACTGTTACATCTTCTGTTGTCTTCATCCCTGGTAACCATGACTAGTAATTCAAAAATGTCATTTATAACTAGCAAATATTGATAAGTTATGACTTAAATCTTGACAAAATCATCTGAATGATTGTGCAAACTGAGGAAACTTGTTTGACTTCAACTTCAACTTCATAAGAAAGTAAAAAAGTACGGTAAACGATTTATCTTAAATTCGACATGGGAGAAAAAGATCTCATTGCCATCTTCCTACTAACGCTTCAGTTAGTTTTTGATACCATGCATTTATGTATATCCACTATCCTGTGCTAGGTTTTGCTTCTTGTTATTGTTTCCATTCCCAAAGCAAGTATTTTGTTGTATTGTATTGTCTTGATTCAATGTCCATCTGGAGTTTCTGGAATCACAGATTTTACATAATTCCTTTGTCTAATTGGTTTTATTTAGGGTGCGGTTCCATTATGGACATCCAGATATTTTTGATAGAATTTTTCACATTACCCGTGGTGGCATCAGCAAAGCTTCTAGGGGCATCAATCTTAGTGAGGATATATTTGCTGGTGAGATCTTAAAACCGCATTTTCCTCACATACTTGCATGCACTTCTACGACTTTCTGACACAGTTTGCTGTCTAAAGGTTTTAATTCAACACTAAGACGAGGAAATATCACCCATCACGAATATATTCAAGTTGGGAAGGGCCGTGATGTTGGTCTCAATCAGATATCACTATTTGAAGCAAAGGTTGCATGTGGTAATGGGGAACAGACACTTAGCCGTGATCTCTACAGATTAGGGCATCGCTTTGACTTTTTTCGCATGCTTTCATGTTACTATACAACCACTGGGTTTTACTTCAGCTCAATGGTAATATGTCTCATTTGTCAATACCTTAAACTGATGTTTCACTTGTTAATCATGATATTGGTAATTCATTGTTGGTATGCAGCTGGTGGTTCTTACCGTGTATGTATACCTGTATGGTAAACTCTATCTTTCACTGAGTGGACTGGAGGCTACCATAGTGAGATTTGCTAGAGCTAAAGGAAACAAAGTTCTGAAGTCTGTAATGGCGTCACAGTCTCTAGTTCAACTAGGCATTTTGATGGCATTGCCCATGGTTATGGAAATTGGACTAGAGAGGGGGTTTAGAACTGCAGTTGGTGATATGATAATTATGCAGCTTCAACTTGCATCTGTCTTCTTTACTTTCTCTCTTGGGACAAAGCTCCATTACTTTGGGCGAACAGTTTTACACGGTGGAGCTAAATACAGAGCCACTGGGCGTGGTTTTGTTGTGAGACACGAAAAGTTTGCTGAGAACTACAGAATGTACTCGAGAAGCCATTTCACAAAAGCTTTAGAAATGTTGATTTTACTCATAGCTTATCAAGCTTATGGTTCAGCAGCTTCGGACTCTTCAAGTTACATATTCCTCACTTTCTCAATGTGGTTTCTTGTTGTCTCCTGGTTGTTTGCTCCCTTTATATTCAATCCTTCTGGACTAGAATGGCAGAAGATCGTGGATGACTTTGAGGATTGGAATAAGTGGATTAATAACCATGGTGGAATTGGTGTACCAGCAACCAAGAGTTGGGAATCCTGGTGGGATGAAGAGCAAGAGCATCTCCAATATACAGGTTTTATAGGACGGTTGTGTGAAATCATACTTGCTCTCCGCTTCTTCATCTACCAGTATGGAATCGTTTATCAGTTGCATGTCACCCATCATAACAAGAGTATTATGGTTTATGGTTTGTCTTGGCTTGTCATTTTTATTGTGATGCTTATTTTGAAGGTCAGTGGCATAATAAATATAATTTGTTCTACTTTTTTTCTTTTCCAGAAAAATTAACATTGGATATTAATATATATATGTACAAATGCAGATTGTATCAATGGGAAGGAAGAAGTTCAGCGCGGATTTCCAGCTGATGTTCAGACTTCTAAAGCTATCACTGTTCGTTGGGTTTGCGGTGATGCTTGTCATTTTCATAAAAGTCCTTGAGCTCACAACTGGAGATATATCTGCCAGTTTACTAGCTTTCTTGCCTACTGGATGGGCTCTTCTGCAGGTACACAGATAGTTAAAATATTTAAATTTAAGCAAATAATTACTAGTACATATAATTAGACTTGTTATTTAATCATTGTGGTCTATCTCTGCAGATAGCACAAGCTTGCAGGCCTGTAGTGAAGAGGTTGGGAATGTGGGGTCCAGTTAAAGCTCTAGCAAGAGGATACGAGTACATAATGGGTTTGGTTATCTTTGCTCCTGTGGCTGTACTGGCTTGGTTTCCCTTTGTCTCGGACTTCCAAACTAGACTGCTTTTTAACCAGGCCTTCAGCAGAGGTTTGCAGATTCAACGTATTCTAGCTGGTGGTAAGAAAAATAAGTGAGTGCTGTTCCTAGATATATGATACCTGTTTTCTCGGTGATTGCGTTCTGGATAAAATCAGATACCTAACCTTTTTTACAGAACCATGGTTTTGCTTTGAATAAATCGCTAAGCTTGATCTTAAATCACTTACAAAAAGTAGGACCTGCATTTGAAATGGTTGTTTCATTGTTATTGAGCAATTCATTCAACAATTATTTCCGATATATAATTAAAAGGATTTAGTTAATAATAAAGAATACAACATATGATTTGATATATAACTGGAGAAAATCTGGTTGCTTGTAGTACCTATGGTTTATTGCATATTATTAGCTATATAATAATTACACACTCGCAAAGTTTGATAACATCCTTTCTACATAACATGATTGTTTTACTTTATTATTGATTGCTAAGTTTGAGTAGCCATAGAGATGGCTGAATCAATATAATTTTGTTTAAAGTTCAAAACTTATTTCATAGATTAATATGAATGTGAATGTTGCTATCATGTTCTCTTAACACACTAGAAGGAGGGTTTTGTGATAATCTGGTGTAGAAATTGACCGACATTTCTACTGGTAAATAGGGGGTCTTCAAGTTGATGGGAAGTACTTATTACTTTTCGGGATGTAATCGCTATCTTATTAAGTTCAATTGCTATAGATGTTCGAAACCTTCAAAACATTCTGACCTTGAGTCAATTTCTTCTTATTCTTGAATTAATTCTAGATGTGAATAAACTTCAAATTGGAGCCTACACTTGATTGTTAAAACAGCGTGCATGGAACACATTTTAGTACTTATAAAGCCAATAACACAATCATCAAGCCTTTTTAAGCTCATTCATGGTCCCACCTCCTTTGTTAGCTCTTTCAAGCAACTCAGAAAGGCTTTCTTGCACAGCTTTAATTTTCCGTTGTACATATATGATTTTTTGTTTTAATACAATTAATATTCTTGAGTTTTTACATAATTTTTTGTCTTCACATCTGCGTCTCTAGCAATCTGTCGTCTCCTTAATTCTAGTACTTAGGCTATGAAAAGTGCCACAAAATACCAAAACTAACAATAACCTTCGACTCTTTCCCGCGATACACACACGTATTAATATTATGTTAAACCAATTGAAATAATCATCTCTCTCTCTCTCTCTACAATACTTTCACGCAAAACCACCCAATTCCTGGAAAATTTCCATATATAAACACATGCACAATTCTCTCACACAAATACTCAAATTATATTGACCGAATAACAAACTCATAGAGAAGTACTGTTGTTTTTCTGTCTCATTCACCACAGCATATATCCTCAGATCCTCTTTCCTTGTCTCTGCCATTGTGAAATTGTCAAATTGACCTCTCTCTCTCTCTTTCTCTCTTTCATGGTGGTTGATAGTAAAACAAAACACCCTTTGGATTGAATGAGAGATAGAGAAAGAAAAGAAGAAAAACAAGAAATTAAAAAGCATGGAATTTGTTAGGATTAGGCAATTGATCCTCCTTCATTGTACAAACAAAACCACTCGTGTCTCTCTTGTGGGTGGAAATCACACAGCTTCCAGATTCTGTACCCGCTAGAACTTTACTTCATTCAATCTTTCTTCTCGTTTCTCTTGCTAGGATTCATCTGTTTTTGTTCCTCTGTTTCACATAAATTTTGTTGGGTGTAAGAATATAATTAGTAGGACCTCAAACGATACCAGTTGTTCCAAAGCCAGTTCGTGTTCGAAAAGACGTATACTTTAGCCTGATACCGTTCCCATGGACAGTTTGTCTCGTGGCCAAAGGGCCAAGAACGGAATGAATTTCCACACCCTTTTGATCATCAAGCTTCCCGATTCGCGGGTTCTTCGAATAATGACACGATCGTTATTCTTGGCAATGCTTCTTCTAATGCTGCCTTCACTCGTCTCCATGATGAGATCATCCTCCTCTGCTGCATTATATAGGCCTGATTCTCCGTATTCCAATTTGGATTTCACCAAATACATGAAGATTCTACCCATTATTTTACGTGATTTGATAGACGAAGGCCTCATCAAGAAAGGCCACAAGGGCCTCATTGCGGGTGCAGGCAGCGTTGGGGGAGATATTGAAAATGATTTCGCCTTCTTGAACGAAGCTGGTGTCCATTTAATAACAGAAGCTGGTGTGTTGATCCAAAACGACGAGGTTTTTGACTTTGTTTTTATACTCGGGTTACACGAGATCAAACCTATTGATCGATCTTTAAAGAATGGGGGCATGGCCATCTCTTCATTGAGCAACACTAATCCTTTAAACGAGTTGCATTCTGTTCGCAATTATGGAATCGTGTACCTCCGAAGAATATTTGAGAACACGGTTGTGGCAATGAGGAAATCATCGGAGGAAGCATCATCGACGAATGGTTTAGTCGTGAAAGATGCATTAAAGGGGTTGGAGGATGTTTACTTAGAGCCTCCATTGGCTAAACCAAGCTCTTCAAGAAAAATCAAGTTCCTTCCTAATCTTTTGAGGGATTCTTTAGAGAGCTATCCACGTCGTGTTTTCATCTCGGATGATTCTAATGCTCTAGATTGGTTTTACAAAAACTATCCAATGAAGGATAGAGAATTCAAGTTTTATGATGTGGAGGTTGGTGTCGAAAACGATGGACCATCGCAGGTGGAAATGGGAGTAACAGGTTGGCTAAAGAAGAATGTGAGGCGAGAGGATTATGTTGTAATGAAGGCAGAAGCACAGGTGGTTGAGGAGATGATTAAGGACAAGACAATAAGTCTTGTGGATGAATTGTTCTTGGAGTGTAATAATCAATGGCAGAATGGAGAAGAAGAAAAGGGGAGCAAAAGGGCATATTGGCAGTGTTTAGAATTGTATGGAAAAGTGAGGGATGAAGGGATTGCTGTGCATCAATGGTGGAATTGATTTTGATTTATAGTTTTGGAAGTTTACAAATTTTGGTATTCATGTGTTAGATATTTTTTTTTTTTTTTTTTTTTCAAAAAACAAATTGTAATTAGTATCTTAAGTGTTAGATTAGAGTTCCTGGTTTTTGACTCTTTTTAATCATTAATTTAGAGGATTTATTTGAATGTAGTTCGCTTTTGAATGTTTTGTCGTTTGATTTACTAAAGATGATTTTTGTTGTAGGTGACAGTAAATTGTAGTATTGTACAAAACTGACTTCATAACAATTTGCTGTTGGTAATTTTAATTTTTATTTATTATCGTTACAATATTTACCTAATAATGTTTGGCAGCTTCTTCTACATAAAAAACTTACCTGAATGAAGTCACGTCTGGGTTGACCCGCCAAGGTATCAGGTATGGATCAATTTTTTTATTTTAATGCCTCACTATTAGCTTACACACAAATATACTCCAAAAAATCTCATCACAACCTCTTCGATTCAACTGAAATCCAGACCCTATATCTGCTGCTAAAGAAACAGGACATCAAGTGAAAATCATTAAATTTAGAAAGAAGAAAATATAGGAGAAATCGGAATAAAGGCGAAGAGAAAACAATGAATGAAAGAAATATGAGAGGATCGAGTTTGATACGTATTAATACCAGGGTACATATTTTGTCCTCATGAATAAAATCAAATGCTCATGAGGGACTGCTGCCTAGCCCTCCCACATATTTAGGCGAACACAAAGAATCCCACGCCATTGCCGTTTTTATTATTTCTCCACCAGTGGCAGAGACGGGAGTGCTAGACGCTTTTATTTGGAGGGGCGAACTTTTTGTGGTAGCAAACTCGATACTTTTTCGATATTTTGATAAAATGACAAAAACTAACTTTTAAGATATATTAACGTTACAAACCCAGCATGAAGAAGGGATAAACACCATGCATAAATGGAGACGAAGATTAAAGAAAGAATTGAAGAAAAGGAAAGAAAAATAACTGCATTAATGAACTGAAAATTAAATAAAATTGTATAGAGTGAGCCAAATGGGAGACAACCTTTCTATATATAGAGCTAAAAACTAAAGACGTGACAGACTTACAGAGTCGAGAACACGCGGAAGGGGGAAAAACATGAAATAATAGATACAATGAAAATTGCATAGTAAGTCCCTAAACTACACGCTAATGATAAAGAACAACAAAAATAACTAACATAACTAACTCTCCGATCTTGATTCAATCTGCTTATCATCTGATAAGATAAAGTAACACAATTATTTTTTCTAACCGAATGTGAAAAAATATATTAGCAAAGTTTTTAAAGAGCTCATTCAACAAATTGTTCAAAATATTAAGGAATTTATGAAATACATAAAAAGTATTAAAAAGAAATACTTAAACATTTTTTAACTGCTCTTAAAAGAGAAAGAGCGGCTAATCTTGAAAATATTTAAAAAGGAGGAGAAAATGTATACATTTGGTTTCGAACTTGTAACCTTGCGAATATATTGCATAAGCTCAACCACGGGGCAAACAGGTTTTATTATTAACATACGAAGACAAATTTATATATTTATTAATCCTTAACTTTCTTGGGGGGCGACCGCCCCCAGCCCCTCAAGAACTCCGCCACTATTCCCCACTAAAATTTGGGGATATGCTTATCAATTTGGTTGGAAATGTCCTTAGGTATATGCAAAGTAGATATCGGGTAGATATCCCAAGATTGAACTATGGCTTGGACTAAAACACTTCTCCCGGCTTGGGACAAATTTCGGTTTGTTTTTGTGATTTAGGTTTGCAAAAGGAAAGAGGCAAGTGTTTAGTCGAATGGGAACACTCACGAATCAAGAAAAGATCAGCAACCAAATCTTAAAGGAGGATTCAACATTCTTACTATAGTGGACAAACCACGAGCGTAAAACTATATTTGAGTTTGATTTGATTATCAAACGAACCAAGCTCATATGAGCTTTAATCGAGCCAAACATTAGTCGATCTCGAGTAGTTTGCTACTCTTACATATATTGTAATATGTTATCTTATCAAGTCGAGCTCGAAACTATGTTCAAACGATACATATTATTCTAACTAGCCTGGTTGCATATGCCTGCATAACGAACCAATTCATTAATAAAGTATATCAGACGAGCTCAAGTTGTAGATTGAGCAAAACTTAAGTTGACTTACATCCCTAGTTCTAAGCACCATAAAGAATAGATTCAACAAAGATTTGACATACTCTCTATATCCCATCCTTTTTACTTTCCTTTTGGGATGTATATTCAAATATAACTCTATTTTTATGAATAAAAAAATTATTTTCCTCACACATAAAAGAAATGATTTGACATAATTAATTCTCAACCACTAATTTTGAAAGCAAAACTGTAAAGATATCTAAATGCTTTACCTTTATAATACACACCTAAAACTTCGTGCCTAATCATTAAGCTCGAAATGGCTAACATATATTGTGAAGTTCACGAACATTTATTTATCTAATTAATAAATTAACTAAGCCAAAAACTATCGATAATTAGCATTAATCATCACTTCTTATCACGGAAAACTTGATAGATTGGTATGATATTATCATCCGGTCATATGTGAAAATTAAAATGATTTTTAACTTTCCCTGATATGATTCGCCGTAAAAATTGTGTTGGATTTTATAATTAATACGTGAATAAATTAGTTGAGAGTAATTAAGGGTCGCGTCTGTTCGATCTGAAGAGGTACCCTTTGAACCGAAACAGTGGAATCCAAGCGATGTGTCTCTTGCGAAAAAACATTTATGTGTCTATAAATAGGAGACTTAATCTGGCCAATTAAGAATCATTTTTCCGACAATAATTAGAAATGAGGGAAAAACACTTTTGATACCAAACTTTAGTCCAAAAAACACATTTGATACCAAGCTTTTTGAAAAAACACATTTCATACCCATGATTCACACTATCTTGACACATTTACTTTTTTCGTCAATTTTCAGACGGGATTCAGGACGTGCCGTCAAATGTGGATCTTTAAAACCCGTGCATGTTTTCCCTCCCATTATCAATTTAACGAGCACATGAGCGGCACGTGCTGAATTTCGTTCGAAAATTAACGGCAAAACTAAATGTGTCAAGATTGTGTGAATCATGGTATAAAATGTATTTTTTCAAAAAGCTTAGTATCAAATGTGTTTTTTGGACTAAAGTTTGGTATCAAAAGTGTTTTTCCCTCAATTAGAAATTACTCTCTTCTCTACTTTAAATTTATGTCGAATTTTTTGTTTGCTTCGGTTCGCCGTGGGTTCATTATTTGTGCAAATAATGAACAACAGACTGTTGTATCTTGGGAGACTACCGGGAATCAAACCGTATGCACCGTGACAGCCTTAAAAATATTGTCTTAAGGAAATCGTTTCGGCAAGCCTCAGACTCATTTCCTAGTTTTCATGTATCGATTGAAGTTTTTGGTTTATTTCGATCCAAGTTAATTTTTCTTACTAGTTTTTTACGTTGATGTATAATCTAATTTTATTAAAATTAATATATGTTATATTATCTATATTTGTTCTATGATGAGATTTAAGTTAGAATTTTTTTTTTATGAAATATTCTAATACACAGATTGTTAGACACAAACAATCTTAAGACAATAAGACTTGTTTAATTAATCTGTGTTGGTATGACTATTTACGTTCTATATGTGTTGATAATCTAAGCGAATCAATAAATTTAATGGTAAAGGAAAATAGGGATAATCTTAACTATATTTTGGAACCCATTGTGCGGTATTCAACTCTCTGGAGCAAAGAAGATTACAAAATCATTTGGTTTCCTAATAACATGATAATTGTTTCCTGTATGAACTTTGATACTTAGAAGTAATTTTTATTATTTCCGAAATTGAATGCGAATCGTTGTAGGAAAACAACAGAGATTTTTTTAATGTGAGAAAAGACTTTGATACTTAGAAGTAATTTTTATTATTTCCGAAATTGAATGCGAATCGTTGTAGGAAAACAACAGAGATTTTTTTTATGTGAGAAAAGACTGAATTGCTAATAAGCAAATGTGCGAAATCAAAACTTCATTACTTTATGAGTAAATAATGAAGAAATGTAATTTCTGAAATAATTTGATGGATTTTGTGATAAATAGTTGAATTTTGTCTTGAAGAAATTTTAGACTTTATAAAATTTACTTCAAAATCTTATAAACTCTCAAATACGGAAATGATTTTGTGGAATGGATAAGTTCATGTATAGGTGGGTATGTATGTGAAACATTGCATGACTACATGAAGTGATGTCAACTTTCAAAGTTGAAATTGCATATCCTAAGAGTCAAAATATTGGAGAAGGTTTCAACCTTCATAAAACCATTGAGACGCGAATCTTCATATGACGAAAGTGGTTTCTGAAATGGGCTGCCGAAAGGTGTTTCGGTTTAATTTTGTGGAAATGTTAATTCCAAAAATTGGAGAAATAATGATAATAAGAATTCTCGAAAATGGGAAATGAACTATGATTTTGACAAAATCAATTTGAATGGGTGTTGTAAAATACGAGGTCACTTCACTTCCAAATTGAAGAGTTGGTGGTGTATTACTTGCAGTGTCCATTTCATCTTGAAGCAGTGTCAATAATCTGTTAACACAGCTTAATTAGTTTCCTTCGAATGAGCCATAATTGTTTAACTTTAAAATTAAAGTTGTTGAAATATGGAAACCCATAATTATATGAACATACATAACTTTCTGGAATAATGGCCATACGAATTATTCGGAGATTGGAAAATAGGAATGTGTAATTCTTACACCCTCAATTGAGACGTCAATATTATAATTGATTAAGAATTAATTTTCAATTTTTGTTTTAAATATGAGTTTCTCTTTGAATTGTGATTGTGAATTCAAACAGAAAACTATTTTTTCTACTTTGAAATGAACGAGGGTATGGTCAACTTGGTTTCAAATGGAAGAAGTAACGCACAAATAACATAGAATTACTTCTTATATAAATATTTTAGTGGTGGGATATTTTATTTATTTCTTTGTTGAAGTAAATCATATGTGTATGTATTATTCAAAAATTAATATTTTAATTGACAAATGCTGATTCATGGTCAATATTTTATTGAGAAAATATTGAAAAATTATTTGTGAAAGTAATTATAAATTACATCATATCAATATTTCATTGAGGAAATGTTGATAATATTCATATTTGTGAAATAATTATAATTTATTTGTGAGAATTAATTATAAATTATTTGTGAAATAAATATAAATTTTTGTTTGCGAAACAAATATGTAAGAGTTCATAACTTTTGAACTAATCTAAATTAATTATGCTATAATAAAACATTACTAACTCGTGGAGTCTAAAATGTATTGAATCATATATATATATATATATATATATATATATATATTTATTGCACTATTTATTGAGTAATAAATACGAAGCAATAAATGTATTTGCGAAATACGAAGAAATACATCTGTGAAATACAAATCCGAATGATGGAATAAGAAAAAAAAAAACTCTTATATCCGAATTGTGGGGGTGAATATGATATATTCATTTACACAAGAGTGTGTTAGATTGGGAATAATTCGTCAAAATAATTCACCTAGCTCAACTCGATTCAATTGAGTACATAGCTAAACGGAATAATCAAACCTAAAAAGGTGCGTGTAATATTATTCTATAAATTCGGGTGTACTGAATAACTTGTGGGGGGAAATCTCTTTATATGCCTAACTGCATATTAAATCGAGTTTCACACAAGAAAATCAAATATCATTCCATATGAGTTATGGAAGGAAAGAAAAGCCAAATACCTTGAAATGTGGGGGGTACTTGGGTCATATTTCGTTTTCACCACCGAAAAAGAAAATAACTTAAAAATATTAATTACTACTAGCTTCTGCGATAAATAGTAGAAGTTCATATTTTTGGTGTTTAAATCTGAACTAAAGGTAATCATGTGAACTGAGTTACGTGATGTAACATTAATTGAGTAAGAAGGATTTGAGAATCATTTCTTATAAATTGATCTTTTTTTTTGTTCAGATTTATTTTCAGTAAGTGTGATTTACTGATATAAAAATATGATAAAGTAATATTATTTATTATAGTACTTACATAAATATTTTTACAGTTTATATTAATTATAAGTTATTTATTTTGCGAGAATAAACACTATAGTCCAACCCATTTTAGAGTACAATTTTTTTTAAAATTTTCATAGAATATTTTGTGAAAATCTTTAATTGATTTTGATCAAGAGGGTCAACTTTGTGAAGTTTATAATTATATTTAATTATAAACTACTGTATTCTGCGAGAATATACATATGAATCGATCTCTAAAGAGGTCAATTACTTACTTCAACATGAGTTTGTTGACGAATTGAAGAGACAAATGAGCTAAAAGCCCCAAGTTCTTCGATCCATATATTCTAACTTATATATTAAAGGATTAACCTCAAACATATAAATAAATTATGTCACGTTCCAATATCGTGGATTGGAAAGAGACGATTGACAGCAAGTTACATTCATAAAAATGGTAGACCTCGAGGATTGAACCAATTAGATGTAGACGGATTTTTAAGTTCAAGAGTTTAAAAACTTCGATAAGTTAATCGATAAAAACTAGGCTAGACGAGTAGCCAAGGTGCCTTATTAAAAGAAACACTTTTACTTCTTTGACTTATATTCACTAGCGATTAAGATGATATCCATTTGAATGTTAAAGCTCTAATAACTATATACAGTATGAGATTTTATTAAATGGACGTTAAAATTATCTTCCTTAATGGTGAATTAAATAAGAATATTTATGATGAGTAACCAGAGGGTCTCGTTGTTAAATGAAAAGAAAACATAGTTTGCGAAACTTTTATATTTTCTTGTTGACCTTTAACAAGCTCCTAAATAATGACACAAAAAATGTGATAGTGTCATCAACATATTTTGACTTTCATATTAATAAATATGACAAGTGTGTCCATATAAACAAATTGGATATTGAGTATCACTGTTTATTTAAACGTAAATAATATGTTAATATTTGAAACTAATATTGAGAATATTGAAGTACTTGGATATTTTACCTTATTTCTTCTCAGTTCCAAAATTTGATTACGCCCAAACTTGTCGAAACAAAGCGATCGATGTAGAATAGATTGGGCGGTCGTATCCACGAGGAGATGACTTAAATAAGCTAAAAAGGTTAGTAGACAAAGTAACTTTAAAGATAAATAAACAAACTTAATTAACGAAAGGATTTAATTTTAAGAAAACTTAAAGAAAAATGAATTTTTGGTTGGTGAAATACGATAATTAAAACGATAAGGTGTCAAGAATCCCTTACATGCTTCGTTCACTTATTTGGATTGATTCATAAAATTACTAAATTGAAAGTTTCACATCCCAAACAATCAATTGGAAGATAAATAATTGAAAAACACATGATTTCTAATGTATTTGAGTAAATAATTTTCTTGCTTTATGAATTTGCACAAAATATCATCTTATGAGAAATCGAAAACATACTATATGCCAAGACATATTGCATTAAAAGACTACCCATAAAACGAATGACTTATATCAATATAATTATATTATAAAGATTTTCACATAAAAAGAGCTTGACTAGATTTATATGAAAATTAATAAAACAATTGTATTAACATAAGAGTGGATGAAAATAGTTGAAGAAGAATAAATAACTCAAATTTATAAAACTTACAAAACCTTGAAGAATCGAATCCAAATAAGATCACTATGCATATAAGTTCATCTCTAACCTCACCAAAGAAACTCTAGCCTAATTTGCTAATCATTATCACAAGTTCTAGAGAGAAAATATGATAATGATTTGAGAGAGAATTGTAACTAAGACTAAGAATTGTGTGTTCCAAGATGTGTAATTCTAGGACTATATATAGGTGTTAAGGAGGCCTAATTCAAGTAGGAGAATGTTTAAGAGGTAGAAATTGAGTAGGAAGATGTTTAGGAGGCTCAATCCTCGTATGGAAAGGACTTAGGCTAGTTTCCTAATCACTTTAGGACAAAATACGCGTTTCCCGCGAATAGTAAATTCTGCTCTACGCGACATATTTGAAAAAGGCATATCTTTGTGCTCCGAACTCCAAATCCAGATCCGTAACGTCTGTAACGTAGCTAACTCTTTCCTATATAACATATCCAAAATTCAGCTTCATAGGAGTTTCAAATTACGAGAGTTATAGTCCTTGGAATGAGCAGCAACATTTCTGGCAGATTCCTTCTTTGTTGTTCTTGCACTACTTGATTTCCTTGCTTCAAATCATGCATTTAGTACTTGTACAATTTGAGAAAGCTAAATATTCCGGGGTTCATATTTTATTTTTCTACAAAAACAAATCAAAACTCAATATTTTCTAATCACAATAATTTCTATTAATTTCATGAAAATACCAAATTAACACTTGATTTATTTAGAAAATAAGAACAACTTAAGTGCATTTTCAAGCACTAATCAAATATTAAATCCACCGAGAAAATATTAACCTATGATATGAAAAACTTCGGTTTAATCAATTATGATTAAGAGGTCATGCGATGACATTAAATTATCTCAAGCACATTACGTGGATGAGTGATAGATACTTATGAAATTAAGGGATTTCATAATTTTATTTAATTCTTATCCTGTGTGCTACACGAGAACAAATGTGATAGAGTATCACAATATGAGTATGCTCATAAAATTAGATGTCACACATATATCGTAAAATGCAAGAGGCCTGACATAGTCTCTTTAGTTAATAAACTAAGGAGATACATGAGCAATCTTATCAAGATTCATTGTGATGCATTAATGAGAATGTTTGAATCTTGAAAGAATACATTTGTATGTGCATTATATTTTGGAAAAATATCCAACAATACATGAGGGATATAGTAATTCAAATGAAACTTTTGATTTAGAGAAATCAAAGTTTACAAGCGGATATGTATTCAATTTAGGAGACACCGCTATTTCTTGAGAATCCTCCAAACAAATGCATATAACTCAATCCACTATGAAATTAGAGTGCATAGCATTGGATAAAGCTATTGAAGAATTTGAGTGGTATCACAAAATTCTTGGAAGATATTCTAATATGACTGAAAATTGTGTCAGTCATACGTAAAATGCGATAATCAAGCGGTGATACATAGAGCTCAACAAACTCTATGTATAATGGTAAAGTCACGACATATTCATTGTCATTGATACAATACCGATAGACATCTGCTTTCAAATAGAATGGACTTTATGTAGTCAAGAGATAATCCTGATTCCGGATATTAAAGATTTATCTAGAGAGTAGTATGTGCATTGAGGGGAATTGGCTTAAAGCCTAAATTAGACTAAGTTACCTCGTACGGAAACCTAACCTGGCGACTGGAGATCCCACGGACCAGGTTCAATAGGACAACCAGTCTTGACTAACTTAAAAGAAAACACTTAAGAGTATAACTCTATCCCATTCTTATGATGCAATAAGTGCAAGCCTACCGTGTTATTTTATAGGTCAAGCAAAGGCTTTTACTGACGTCTATATCTTGTCAAAACAAGTAGAGTAGGTAGGATACTCTTGATAGATGCGGTCACCTATGTTAGTGTGAGCTGGGTCGGCTCGTTGAGAATTTCTTTATAGGTTGGAATTCTCTAAAGCACTTGCATAACCAAGAATGTTCAGCGCTAAAACGAACACAACCGAGAACTTGAAGCAAATTGATTAAGTACTGTGTTAAGTTTATTGTCTTGGTTTACACCAACAAGCGACGGTTCAAGATGAAATATTTCACCGATTGGCTAAGTAAATCCGATAAGCTTTAACTAGGGAAGGTTCAAGATGAAATATTTCACCTATCTCGATGTGGTATTATTCTTAAAGAATGCTTCGACATAATATGTCCTATGAGTTAGGACACGAAGAACTATTTTATTCATGTGGGGGATTTTTTTGGATTTTATAATTAATATATGAATAAATTAGTTGAGAGTAATTAAGGGTCGCGTCTGTTCGATCTGAAGAGGTACCCCTTGGACCAAAATAGTGCAATCCAAGCGACGTGTCTCTTGCGAAAAGACATTTTTGTGTCTATAAATAAGAGACTTAATCTAGCCAATTAAGAATCCTTTTTCTTACAATAATTAGAAATTACTTTCTTCTCTACTTTAAATTTATGTCGAATTTTTTCTTTGCTTCGGTTTGCCGTAGGTTCATTTTTTTGTGCAAATAATGAACAACAGACTGTTGTATCGTTTGAGACTACCGGGAATCAAAATGTATGCACCGTGACGGCCTCAAAAATATTGTCTTAAGGAAATTGTTTCGGCAAGCCCTAGTCTCATTTCCTAGTTTTCATGTATTGATTGAAGTTTTTGGTTTATTTCGATCCAAGTAAGTATTTCTTACTAGTTTTTTACGTTGATATATAATCTAATTTTATTAAAATTAATATATGTTAGATTATCTATATTTGTTCTATGATGAGATTTAACTTAAAAATATTTTTTTATAAAATTTTCAAATACACAGATTGTTAGACACCAACAAATTGTATATATATTTATTAGTTTAAATAGTTTTTCATCATGTGGTTGAGTAAATAATCAAATGTAAAGAGATAAGTAGTCAAAAGAAATATGCTATTATATAGGTGAAATGTTAAAACATTTAGAAACTGTTGACTCTTAATCCATGCAGGATCACAAATCCATCCGAAAAAATGCATGTCCATTCCCGAATTCATGTCTGGATGAATTTCACCATCCAAAATCATTTCCATTTTTATCATTTCTTGTGTATAAATACCCCTTACCTCTTCTCAGAAAAATCAAGCAATAAGATTGCCACACTCATGTAATAAGAGAAAAGAAAAGCCAAAAAAAGGGCAGAATAAAGAGATTCCGAGTCCCTCATGTAAAAAAAAAAAAAAAAAAACATTGTTGAGGGATTCTCTGAATCTTTAAGTTCTTTTTTTTTTTTTTGAAGATTTAGTTTCTCGAATTCATAAATAAATTAATAAAAAATAGTAAGGCAAGACTAGTTACGATGGCCGTCGGAGGTATCGATACAAAAGTCAAAGGAAACTATGAAGGTCGTGTTACGCCCTTTGTCATTATTTCCTGTGTGGTTGCCGCCACCGGTGGGCTCATTTTCGGTTACGACATTGGTATCTCAGGTGAATTACTATTTGCTAGTACAAATGTTTGTTTTAGGCAATGTTGTTCTTGAATTTCATCGAGTAAAATGATAAGAAATAATGGAAATGAATAAAAATTCAAGGCCAATGTTCTACCATTTGTATTTTGATATGTTGAAATTGTTGCAGGAGGAGTTACATCGATGGACGAGTTCTTGATGAAATTCTTTCCATCTGTGTATCGTAAGCAGATAGACACATCCGGCAATGAGAGTCAGTACTGTAAATTTGAGAACCACTTGTTGACCCTATTCACGTCGTCTCTTTACTTGGCGGCTCTCATATCGTCTTTCTTCGCCTCCGCCACCACGCAGAAGTTTGGGAGAAAGATCTCCATGACCGTCGGAGGCTCAGTCTTTCTCATAGGTGCCATTCTCAATGGTGCAGCAATGAATGTAGAGATGCTCATTATAGGCCGCTTATTGCTTGGTGTCGGCATTGGATACGGTAATCAGTCCGTCCCCGTCTACCTATCCGAGATGGCACCACCCAAGATGAGAGGAGCCCTCAACATCGGTTTCCAGATGATGACGACCATTGGTATCCTCGCGGCCAGCCTTGTCAATTACGGAACAGCACAAATGAAAGCAAACGGATGGAGAGTTTCCCTCGTCCTGGCTGGTGTCCCGGCTTTGATCATGACCGTTGGAGCGGTTATGTTGCCCGACACCCCGAATTCCATGATAGAGAGAGGGCAGAAGGAGGAAGCTAAAGCAATGTTGCAAAAGATCAGAGGAACAACTGATGTTGATGAAGAGTTTAGTGATCTGATCGAAGCTAGTGAAGCATCGCAGAAGGTGCCTAATCCATGGAAAACAATCTTCGAACACAAATACAGGCCACAACTCGTCATCACTTGCTTGATTCCGTTCTTCCAACAGGTCACGGGTATTAATGTGATTATGTTCTACGCCCCCGTTCTATTTAAAACATTGGGATTTGCAAGTGATGCCTCGCTCATGTCCGCTGTCGTGACCGGTCTAGTGAACGTGTTCGCCACCTTTGTTTCGATCTTAGCGGTCGACAAATTCGGGAGGAGGGTTTTGTTCTTGGAAGGTGGAATTCAGATGATCATCTGTCAAATCTGTGTGGGTGCTTCGATTGCTTCAGTTTTTGGAGTTTCGGGTCAGGGGACTTTTAATAAGGCATTTGGAAACGTGGCACTGTCTTTTATCTGCATCTACGTTGCAGCATTCGCGTGGTCGTGGGGCCCATTGGGATGGTTGGTGCCTAGTGAAATCCATCCTATGGAGACTCGTTCCGCAGGACAATCGATCAATGTGTCCATCAACATGTTCTTTACATTCGTCATCGGTCAACTTTTCTTGTCTATGCTTTGCCATATGAAGTTCGGCCTCTTCTTCTTTTTCGGTGGATGGGTTTTCGTGATGACCGTTTTCGTGTACATGTTTGTGCCGGAGACGAAAAACATGCCCATTGAAGAAATGAACAAAGTTTGGAAGGCTCATTGGTTCTGGGGCAAGTATATCCCTGAGGATGCAGTGGGTCTTGGAAACCACAAACATGATGATGTTTAAGTATAATAAATCAAGAAGAAGAAGATGATTGAAGACTTTTATAAATAATTTTGTATATATTTATTTGTATTGTTGAATAATACTTGTATAGGTGGATGGTTTGTGTTGATGAATTAAATATTTAGGCAAGAAAGGAGTTCAAGAGGAAGGTCTTTTTACAATCCTTTTTTATTCCTTTACGCTGTATTCAGTTTCATTTATCATTTAATGGAATAATCCTTTGTACATAAAGTTTTTGTTAAATATGCCAAGCTCAAATAAACTTTAATCGGATCATATATGTGGTGTGCTCAAGCAGCTTGCTAGTTTTATTTGAGGTTCTTTAATAAGTGATAAAGTCTTTACAACTTTTCAAAGAATTTTTTGAAGAAATATTGAGTAATAGTTTTTTAAATTTTTTTTATGATTAAGATTTTAATGAGTTGTAAAACTTTAAAAGATAATTATAAGTTGAGAATTATGACTCACCCTTCAAAGTGAGTCACCAACAGCTCATATAAGACCCAATTAAATTCTGACATGTGTCTAAAGTACAACTTCAACCAATTCATGTACTCTCCAACTAATAATGTAAGATACCAATTATACCCTTACCCTTCCTTTTTGTGAAAGACCCATATAACATTTTATTTAAAATTTTAAAAAAAAAATCTGAGACAACCGCCCAAAAACCCCCCGCCCCCCACTTCCCAAACCCCTGCCTCCACACACTACCCAAGCCATGGGGTGAAGATCATCACTTTGTTTGGTACTTTTATTGTCATAATCCAATTCCATTTGCTGAATCAACAGGAAACCAAAGGAACACGTATAAAGAAGCTCAAGCCGTCAAGTTTAATGGGTTCTGCTGGTCAGATTTCGTAGAATTTGGTCTATTTGCAGCTTTAAGGGGGTGTTTGCAAATGCTTTTAAAAAATAATTTTTTGTTTTTTTGTGCTTAAGGCACTTTGATAGTGTTTGTAAGTAGATGTTTATGCTATTGCTTCTTCAACTGAAAAACATGTAAAAGCAGGTTGACAAGAAACAACTAAGGTGGTGCTTCTTCTAGATGATATTTTTGTAATAATTAAAACTGTTTTTTTTTTACATATTTGCAAACACCTCCTACTTTTGAATAAAAATACTTATTTTTTACTTTTGCTTTAAGCAGTTGCTTTAGAGTTTTCAAAAGTATTTGCAAACACCCCTTTAAACTGACTTTGGTGGTCACAAAATTTTATTTTATAATTAAATAAAGAGAAATAATTCCACAAAATGAAAAAAAAAAATATTGGGATCTTCCTCGTGGAGGAAGCTTCACCACCACTCCGTTCAACGTGGCCGCAATCAAAACGACGGCAAAACACTGCTTATCTTCTGGTCCTCACCACAACGGCGGAGAATTGAGTGATCTGGTAAAATTACAACTCCATTATGGAATAGGAATGGAAATCCTTTCTAGGGTCAAACCAGAGGTTAAGTCTTTGTTCTCTGTTTCCAACTCCATTAACATACACATTGGTTGAACATTGTAAGGTTCTTCTGTGGTGCCCAAAACGGCGGAGGGTGGTGGTGGTGGTGCTTAGGGTTTGGAAAAGGGTTGGGGTTATGAGAGAAATTGGGGAGAAAGAAATGGGAGGGTTATTCTGATAAAATTGAGTATTTTTGTTGTTATAATGTGAGGGTAATAATGTAAAATTATTATTTACAATGTATTGATTATTAAATTTCTGGGTGTAATACACAAAATGTGGAGTAGTATGCTTTTGCACACAATCAAAGGACAAGATAAAACTCTTTTTATTTTCAAGGGTTGAGATTGATTTGTTGTGGTGACTCACTCTTATCCAAGAGTCACCATAGAATCCCCGTTATAAGTTTGATGTAGGAGAGACTTATTGTTTAATTATATTTCTAGGATTATTATCTTTTACCCTTTTGCCATAGAATTAAATATCACAATATTATTTAAATAAGGGCATATTAGTCTTCACAAAAAATAAAGAAATTTCCTTGGCCAACTCTTACTTTTATATGTATTAGAAAAGTGCACGTACGTTGTACGTGTCTAGTTTTAATTTCATGGTATTTTTCGTAAATTAGAATAAAATAAGCTTCTTCTTTATTATGCCATAAAATATCATATATATTCAATTGATTTTTTATGAAATTTATTTTTATTAATTATTATTGTTTTAACAAAAAAAAAAAATAATGGCTTTAAATAGTTTTAATAAGAATATAAAATGATGACTGATATAGTGAGGACATCTTATAGAATTTGTTCTATAATAATAGTTTTAATGTTAATTTTATTTGTTATTCACCGACGATACATGTTTCATCCATTTCTTCACAAATTTCACCTGAACTTTCATCGATTTCACTAGCAATTTTTCTTACTGGTTTCATCAGTTTTTTCACCAACTTCACCGGTGTTCACCAATTTCACCCGAAGTTTCATAGATTCATATGTTTCCACTGTTTAATTTTTTTTATCTATTAATATATTTTTTTTTATATTTTTCCGCTTTTTTTTATCGGTTATAACTTCTTTCATTGTTTTTCCATTTTTTTTGATATTTTTTCCAATTTAAACCATTTTTTCACCGATTTGAACTTATTTTTGTCGGTTAAATTTCAACCCGTTTTCACCTATTTCACCGATTTCACATGTTATTCATCTGAAATTTTCATTGATTAAACATGTTTTCACGACTTTAAGCTTTTTTGATTGATTATATGCGTTTTTCGTTTTCATCTGTTTCTTTACAAATTTCACCTAAATTTTCATTTATTCATATGTTCTCATTGTTTATTTTTTATACCGGTTTTTTAAGCGATTTACCCCCTTATTTTTAATCGGTTATAACCTCTTTCATTGTTTTCCCCTTTTTGTTGATTTCTTTTGTTTTTTCGGCTTAAACCATTTTTCTACCGATTTCACCTCGTTTTTGTCTGTTAAATTTTTTTTTTAACTTATTTCACTCGTTTTACCATTTTAACCCGTTTTCACCTATTCCACAAGTTTTTCTGTATTTCACATGTTATGCACTTGAACTTTTCATTGTTTAAATATGTTTTTACCGACTCTACGATTTTCTGATCGATTTTACCCTTTTTTCACCAGCTTTACACCTTTTACTGGATTTCACCTGTTTCATCATTTTTTTTACATATTCCACTCGAATTAATTTTCATAGATTTCACATATTTTCATAAATTTTACTTTTTTTTAACCGGTTTTATCCGTTTTCATCCATTTTTCACAAATTTAATTTACCCGAATTTTTATCGATTTCAAATATAATTACGATTTCACATGCATTTTTTTTAACCGATTTCACTCATTTTTTAACCAAATTCACTAGTGTTCACCAATTCACCAGGACTTTCATTGATTTCACATGTTTTTATTGATTTAATATATATTTTTTAATTGATTTCAACAGTTTTCATCGATTACACCATATTTTTGATCAATTTCACTCATTTTTCACGAAATGAATTCCATGAAAGTACAAGGTTGTGTATACCTTGATATTCTTTATATTTTGCTTCTCTAGCCA
The DNA here is from genome assembly GCA_030819805.1 of Penstemon newberryi var. newberryi. Lineage (NCBI taxonomy): Eukaryota > Viridiplantae > Streptophyta > Magnoliopsida > Lamiales > Plantaginaceae > Penstemon > Penstemon newberryi. Next base: position 73,043,966 of record JAUALY010000001.1, on the reverse strand, counting down.
AATAAACAATAAGTACTTAGCTAAGTAATAAGCATTTTTGTTTCATTTATAGGTAAGATGCGGTTCTATTTTAACTTTTCATTTTTTAATTTTTTTCTTCTACTATGTAGTATAATGATATTTAAGAGAGTTTGATTTTAATATTTTGCTTTTAGAAGATTGTATATGATTTATATTGTACTAAATCTTTCAATGATACAACTTATAAGATTGCATGTCTAATTCTACCTTTACCAAAATTATATAAAAATATTTCATGTCTAATTTTTCTTCTTCAACTATTTTTACATATTTATAATTGAATTAAATATCACTTTACAACTCAAATAAGCTTATATTAGTCATCACAAAAAAAGAAAACTTAAATTATTCACACTTTTATAATAAGTATAGATATAGATATATTACACTTTGACTTATTGAGTCGAACTCGTTTCAAGTTTCAGAAGTTTTGAATGATAAAAACTGTTTGATATTCAATCATAATGATAAACACCATCATAACAACATTATCAAGCCCAATACAATTACTTTTCTTCGGGTTAATGTTTGCTTTGTGCCCTTTTTTTCTTTTCTTTTTTAGCATTTTTAGAACTACTGAAAGTTCGGGTAAAATTGTTTGGATTTCAAAAAAATAATTTTTTTTTGAGGTCCAATCACGTTGACTTGAATCACTTGAGTCAAATCTGAAAAATAACCACCACTTGTCTTCCCCACCACAACCAACAACCACCAACCCCCTTCTCAAAAAAAATAAAAAATAAGTATTTTCTATTCTTCAATTTATTTCCTTTTCAATACATTTTATTAAACTTTAAGGATGCATAGTAAAGAGATTATTGACTAAAGGACTATAAGGCCCTATTTGGCTAGATTATGACTCAGTCTCGCGATTTCGCGAAAAATGAGTCAAAACCTAATTAAATGAAGTTTGTTGGGGTGGGGGTTGGCACTTTGCACTCTAAAAATATAGAGTTTTGACATTTTACACCCATACTTAAATTGTTTTGCACATTGTACCCTGAAACAAAATTTATTTGGCACTTTGCACCCTAGAGTGTGTTTTGATGGGGAAATTTAGTTGCAAGAAGGGTAGAATAGTCATTTAGAATTTTGTTGACACTTTGCACCCTAAAATATAGATTTTGGCACTATTCACCCTGAAAATATAGATCGTGGGCACTTTGCACCCTGGAAATATAATTTTTTTACACTCTCCATCCCTACTTAAAATTTTTGCAGATTTTTTATTTTAACCAAATTACTAAGCTATTCTTAATTAGGTAAGAACTTTTTTTTTTTTTTTTGTAATTCTTAAGTTTGACATGTTAGCAGATAATAATTATAGATTTGTAGAGTATGTCGTGTATAATTCTTTTTGAACTTATTTTTATCTATTCTATAGTTTTGTTGAATTTCACAACTGATGCAAACCGGTGTCCATATAAGGACAAGATTTACATATAATTTGCAAATAAAAAATGATTATTATTGTACTCGAAATAAAAATATTTGTTTCCTATGTTTGATTGTTGTGCATTGAACATGACAATTTTATCTCTCCACCGACAACATTAATGAGTTTTTTTTCAAAGGAAAATATTAGGTTGCAAAATGCCAAAAAAATATATTTCTAAGGTGCAAAGTGCCAATTTTTTTTAATCGGGGTGGAATGTGCCAAATTTTTTAAATTTGCAGGCTGCAAAGTGCCAATATTTTATATTTATAGGGTGCAAAGTGCCAAAATCTATATTTCTATGTTGCAAATTGACAAAAAAATATTAAAAATTGTCTATTATATCCTTCCACTAACAATATTTTTATTAAAACACATATATGATGCAAATTGTCAAATGAATTGTATTTCCAGAGTGCGAAGTGCCAAAATCCATAGTCCTACTACTTTTTTTTTTTTTTTTTTATCCTAATTCTATTTATTAGGTAGTTGTCTAGTCCTACTATTTTTTTTTTGTTAACAAGGGTGATTTAATAATATTTTATTTTTAATTTTTTGTATTTAGAGTGTTTATTTATTTATTTTGTATTTAGAGTGTTTATGACTTATATTGTACAAAATCTGTGAAAAAATATATATTTAAATACATATTGATGCTAAATTATATTAGTTTATATTTCAGGACCTATTTGAAATGGTAATAATGTTTTTTATTTTTATTTTTGTGGTTCGTTGAGATTACAACTATAAAAATTGATGTACGAGAGAATTATAAATTTTAGGAGTTTATGTAGGTGATAAATATAATAAGACTTCATATCTAATTATACATCTTCAATTACTTTTACATATTCACTTAATTAAATATCACTTTACAACTTAAAAAGAATAATATTACTCAAACCTCCACACAACTAAAATGGCAATCGAGTACCCAATCTGAAATACCTGACCCAGTCGCACCCTCAGTGGTAGATCAACCTATAGAGGAAACACAGAAAAGGAAAGTTACAGAGATATACCAGAGCCTAGATCAAGGTGCGTCGCACCCCTGTTTAGCAGAGTCTACTGAGCTATAGTCGTAGTACTTTTTTTTTGTCCTAATTCTATTTATTGGGTAGTTGTCTAGTTCAACTACTTTTTTTTTTGTTAACAAGGGAAACCGCAGCCACCGAAGTGCACAAAGTAAACCCCGCTCTCATGCAATAACCCGCAAACCACAATAGGCAAACCACGTGTGACGAGCACGACCTAGAAAGTGTTGGCAAGAGGATTCAAACTCGGATCAATAGACACCGCGCTCACTTGCTCCACCAACTAGACCACCCGTGCGGGTGTTTGTCCTACTACTTGATATGGGATTAAATAGATGGGCTTCAAAATTTAAAGTAAAGACATCTTAAGTAGACAAAGAGAAAAGGGTATAGACCAAATAAATTTATGTACAAAATTTTATTCCATAACAACAATTACAAATGAAACAAAGTACAACGAAAAAGAATTAAAGGGATCGTAAAAAGACCTTCCTCTTGAACTCCTTTCCTGCCTAAACAATATTTATCTCCTCAACACAAACCATCAACCTATACAAGTATTATTAAACAAGACAAATAAATATATACAAAATTATTTATCAAAGTCTTCAATCATCTTCTTCTTCTTGATTTATTATACTTAAACATCATCATGTTTGTGGTTTCCAAGACCCACTGCATCCTCAGGGATATACTTGCCCCAGAACCAATGAGCCTTCCAAACTTTGTTCATTTCTTCAATGGGCATGTTTTTCGTCTCCGGCACAAACATGTACACGAAAACGGTCATCACGAAAACCCATCCACCGAAAAAGAAGAAGAGACCGAACTTCATATGGCAAAGCATAGACAAGAAAAGTTGACCGATGATGAATGTAAATAACATGTTGATGGACACATTGATCGATTGTCCTGCGGAACGAGTCTCCATAGGATGGATTTCACTAGGCACCAACCATCCCAATGGGCCCCACGACCACGCGAATGCTGCAACGTAGATGCAGATAAAAGACAGTGCCACGTTTCCAAATGCCTTATTAAAAGTCCCCTGACCCGAGACTCCAAAAACTGAAGCAATCGAAGCACCCACGCCGATTTGACAAATGATCATCTGAATTCCACCTTCCAAGAACAAAACCCTCCTCCCGAATTTGTCGACCGCTAAGATCGAAACAACGGTGGCGAACACGTTCACAAGACCGGTCACGACAGCGGACATGAGCGAGGCATCACTTGCAAATCCCAATGTTTTAAATAGAACGGGGGCATAGAACATAATCACATTAATACCGGTGAGCTGTTGGAAGAACGGAATCAAACAAGTGATCATGAGTTGTGGCCTGTATTTGTGTTCGAAGATTGTTTTCCATGGATTTGGCACCTTCTGCGATGCTTCACTAGCTTCGATTAAATCACTAAACTCTTCATCAACATCAGTTGTTCCTCTGATCTTTTGCAACATTGCTTTAGCTTCCTCCTTCTGCCCTCTCTCTATCATGGAATTCGGGGTGTCGGGCAACATAACCGCTCCAACGGTCATGATCAAAGCCGGGACACCAGCCAGGACGAGGGAAACTCTCCATCCGTTTGCTTTCATTTGTGCTGTTCCGTAATTGACAAGGCTGGCCGCGAGGATACCAATGGTTGTCATCATCTGGAAACCGATGTTGAGGGCTCCTCTCATCTTAGGTGGTGCCATCTCGGATAGGTAGACGGGGACAGACTGATTACCGTATCCAATGCCGACACCAAGCAATAAGCGGCCTATAATGAGCATCTCTACATTCATTGCTGCACCATTGAGAATGGCGCCTATGAGAAAGACTGAGCCTCCGACGGTCATGGAGATCTTTCTCCCAAACTTCCGCGTGGTGGCGGAGGCGAAGAAAGACGATATGAGAGCCGCCAAGTAAAGAGACGAGGTGAATAGGGTCAACAAGTGGTTCTCAAATTTACAGTATTGACTCTCGTTGCCGGATGTGTCTATCTGCTTACGATACACGGATGGAAAGAATTTCATCAAGAACTCGTCCATCGATGTAACTCCTCCTGCAATAATTTCAACATATCAAAATACAAATGATAGAACATTGGGCTTGAATTTTTATTCATTGTCATTATTTCTTATCATTTTATTCAATGAAATTCAATAACAACATTGCCTAAGACAGACATTTGTACTAGCAAATAGTAATTCACCTGAGATACCAATGTCGTAACCAAAAATGAGCCCACCGGTGGCCGCGACCACACAAGAAATAACGACAAAGGGCGTAACACGACCTTCATAGTTTCCTTGGACTTTTGTATCGACACCTCCGATGGCCATCGTAAATAGTCTTGCCTTACTCTTTTTTATTTATTTATTTATGAATTCGAGAAACTAAATCTTGAAAAAAAAAAAGAACTTAAAGATTCAGAGACTCCCTCAACAATTTTTTTTTTTATTTTTTTTATTTTTTTTACATGAGGGATTCGGAATCTCTTTATTCTGCCTTTTTTTTTTGCTTTTCTTTTCTCTTATTACATGAGTGTGGCAATCTTATTGCTTGATTTTTTCTGAGAAGAGGTAAGGGGTATTTATACACAAGAAATGATAAAAACAAAAATGATTTTGGATGGTCAAATTTATCCAGACATGAATTCGGGAATGGACATGCATTTTTTCGGATGGATTTGTGATCCTGCATGGATTAAGAGTTAACAGTTTCTAAATGTTTTAACATTTCACCTAAAAAATAGCCTATTTCATTTGACTACTTACCTCTTTACACTTGATTATTTACTCAACCACATGATTTCACAATTTGAAACTAATAAATATATAACAAAACACTTCGATATGAAAGACCTCGGTGAAGCGAATGTAATTTTGGGAATTAAGATAACAAGATCACCAGATGGGATGAAATTGTCTCAGTCACATTACGTGGATAAAGTGCTTGAGAGATTTAAAAACTATGGAATTAAGGGAATAAATAACCCTTTTACCCCATCTCTTGTTTTACACAAGAATAAAGGTGATAGCGTATCACAAAATAAGTATGCTCGTATCATTGGATGTCTCATGTATATCATGAATTGCACGGGGCCAGACATCGCTTACTCAGTCAATAAATTGAGTAGATATACGAGCAATCCAAGCAAAGATCATTGGGGCGCTCTGCAGAGAGTGCTTGGATACTTAAAGAATACATCAAAATATGCATTACACTATGGAAAATATCCAGCCATCCTTGAGGGATATAGTGATGCAAATTAGATCTCCGATTCAGAGGAATCTTAATCCACAAGCGGATATGTATTCACTTTGGGGAGAGCCGCTATCTCTTGAAAATCTTCCAAACAAACATGTATAGCTCGATCCACTATAGAATCAGAGTTTATAGCTTTGGAGAAGAAGCTAAGTGGCTTCACAACTTCTTGGAAGACATTCCACTATGGCCGAAACCTGTATCAGCTATATGTATCCATTGTGATAATCAGACAGCATTACATAGAGCTCATAACTTTATGTATAATGGTAAGTCACGACATATTTGTCGTCAACACAATACCGTGAGACATTTACTCTCAAATGGAATACTTCCATTGACTTTGTGAAGTCAAAAGATAACCTCGCGGATCCGTTTACTAAAGGTTTATCTGGTGAGAGAGTAGAATGCGCGTTGAGGGGAATAGGCTTAAAAGCCTAAACTATTACTAAGTTACCTTGTACGAAAACCTAGCTTGGCGACTGGAGATCCCACAGACCAAGTTCAATAGGACAACCAATCTTGGTTAACTTAAAAAGTGGAGCACATTAAAGTGTAACTCTAGCTCATTCCTATGATGCAAAAAGTGCAACCTACAGCGTTTGATTAGGTTAAGCTTATGCTTTTAATGATGTCTATACCTTGTCAAGAACAAGTGGAGTATAGTAGGATACTCTTGATAGATGCAGTCAACTATGTAAGTGTGAGCTGGGTCGGCTCGTTGAGAATTCTTATAAGGCTGGAATTCCCTAAAGCACTCTCAGAACCCAAGAATGTTCAGGGCCAAAACAAACACAAACGAGAAATTTTAACAAATTGATCTAGTGTTGTGTTAAGTTTATTGTCTTGGTTTACACAAATAACCAACATTTCAAGATGAAATATTTCACTGACTGGCTAAGTAAATCCGAGAAACTCTAACCAGGGAAGGTTCAAGATGGAATAAATCACCTATTCCGATGCGATACTATTCCTAAATGATATTTTACCGAATATGTCTCGTGCAACGAGATATAAAGAATAATTTCATTCATTTATGGGGGATTGTTGGATTTCTGTAGGAATTAACCCAATTGGTTTGAGCCCAATTGGAGTTAAGCCTATGAAATAGAAATGAATGAAAGTTGGAAGAGAGAAAAATGTCTTCATCCCATATGGAGAAGAATGAAGAAATTTTTGGTACTTATAAGTCATACATTTGAACTAGGGTTTCGCCCCTTGGGGGTACCAAATTTTGTGAGGGTAGAAGACATGCATGACCATGGTTTTACAACACGCACGCCCGCGCGCCGCAGCTTCCGCCGACCGTCCGACCGATCGGTCGGCTCGGCTCAGCTCGGCTCGGTACGACACGGCACAGTCCGGTCTCGGGCTCGAATTGGGTTTGGATTTGGATTTGAGATTAGGATTGGACTTTAACAAAATATTATCTTTTTGGACAAAATTTAATTAATATCTTGGCCCAAAACTTAAAAACCCAATAACCAAAATCATACCAAACAGGTCTGAATAGATCCGCGACTGACCCGTTTTTCTATTCAAATCCGCCCGAATATTTTAAATGAGTGAGTGTTTCGGTCGGTTCAAACCGAACCGATCACACCTTTTCGGACAAAAAGGATGTTTTTGGTTTAAATCCGAACGGACATGTCCCTTCAGAACACCCTTCATGCTGCTATAAATAGAGGGAGAATCTGGCCAATTCTCTTATCCCGTTTTCTAGCAATCAAAAGCAGAATCATATTATGTCTCTCTCTATTCTTCTCTTAAATATTGTTTAATATTCTTGTTTGTTAAAGTTCGTTGTGGACTTGTTCTTTGTGCAAAGAAACAAGTATCCGACTGTTGTATCTTGGGAGACTACTGGGACAAACTGTTGCACAATTGACAGCACAAAAATATTGTCTTAAGGACATTGCATTGGCAAGCCTAAGTCGATCATTTCCGTTTCATAATTATTTCAGTAAGTGTGCTGTTATTATATTCTGATTTTGTTTGTTCTGCTAGAATAAACTATACTAAGATTCGTAATTAGAGTTAATTATAAATAATTATTCTGTGAGAATAATTTACTATAGTTTTTTAATTATAGTACTTAGACATATAAAATATTTATAATACACAGATTGTTTTATAGTACTTAGACAGATAAAATATTTATAATATCTTATAAAAATATTATGTGATAGTTAATACACAGATTGTTTTAAACAATTAACAACAGATCCGAGTTTGACTTGATAAGATAATATATTACAATAGATGTAAAAGTAGCAAACTACTCGAGATCGACTAATGTTTGGCTCGATTAAAGCTCATATGAGCTTGGTTCGTTTGATAATCAAATCAAAGTCAAATATAGTTTTAAGCTCATGGTTTGTCCACTAGAGTAAGAATGTCGAATCTTGATTCGTGAATGTTCCCATTCGACTAAACACTTGGGTCTTTCCTTTTGCAAACCTAAAGCACATAAACAAGCCAAAAGAGAGGAATTGGGGAGTTCAATCCACCTTATATTCTTAACTAGCATTTTCCTTTCATTGGTTGAATTAGAAATTTTAAGGTGGTAAATTGCTAAAAGTCATATTTTAAATAGGTAAATTTAGTTGAAATTGGTGGCACTGGTGAAGTTGGTGAAAAAATGGTGAAAATAGTAAACAATGTGTCCCTTAAATGATAAATACAATTGAAATCGATGAAAAGTTGGGTGAAATTAGTGAAAAAAGAATGAAACCGGTGAAACGATGACATCAGTGAGAAACGGAATGAAAAAATTAATAAAGTAAGTGAAAAAGGGTCAAGTCGGAAAAAAACATGTGAAATCAATGAAATTTCTAATTGGTGAAAATAACATGTGAAATCAGTGAAAAAATGTGTCAAATATGTGAAAACTGGTTAAAATGATAAAAACAAGTAAAATCAGTAAAAAAAAGAGTTTAACCGACAAAAAATAGGGTCAAACGGTAGAAAATTAGTTTAAAAGAAAAAAACAACAGTAATCGCCAAAATCGTAAAAAACAATGAAAATAGGTTAAAACTGATAAAAAAAAGGGTAAAATAGTTAAATAAATAAATATTAAACTACTAAAAATGAAAGAAATCGGCTGAAAACGAGTTAAACTGGTAAAAAATGAATTAAATTGATGAGTTAAATAGGTGAAAACGGTTTAATTTGTTCTATTTTATGACATAATAAAAGTAATTTTACTCTGATTTATAAAAGCTACTTATGAAATTAACTAGACACGTATATCGTATGTGCAATTTTCTAGTAGTTTCAAAATGAGTATAAGTTTAAAATTGAAATAAAAAGAGTTTTGTGTTTAGACATATTCAACCAACAAGACGTGCTTTCTTAGATTTCAATCGTAGAGCCTATTTGGTTAGGTTTTGGCTCGGTTTCGCAGGGTTTTGGTTTCAAAAAATAAGTTTAGTGGTTCCTTTGAAAACCCTCTCTGAATTTAGTGTGGATGATGGGGTTTGAAGGGAAAATGTAAATGATAGGTGTCAAATAAGGTAGGTGATATATGTGTCAATTTAAATCATTCGCTTTCATAAATTTAAAATTAAAACTTGAGTTTCGCGAAACCTATAAACAAACTTCATTTAGTTAGGTTTTGACTCATTTTCGCGAAAACGCGAAACTGAGCCAAAATCTAGCCAAATAGGGCCTTATTGTCATTCTTTAGTGAATAATCTCTTTATTATGCATCCTTAAAGTTTAATAAAATGTCTTGAAAAGGAAATAAATTGAAGAATAGACTATGGTAGACACAAAAAAACAAGAGAAATCCTTCTTATATTTTTTTTTTTGCGGGGGTGAGGGGGTTGGTTGTGGTGGGAAAGACAAGTAGTGGAAATTTTTCAGATTTTTTTTTTTTTTTTTTTTTTGAGAAGAAGAATTTTTCAGATTTGACCCAAGTGATTCAAGTAAGCGTGATTGGACCTCAAAATAATTTTATTTTTTTGAAATTTAAACGGGTACCCAATTTCCCAATTGGGTGGATAGGTAATGCACGATAACCGATCTAAATAATATTGTGGGTAAGCGTATTTTTACCCAAACTTTCAACAGTTCTAAAAATGCTAAAAAAAAAAGGGCACAAAACAAACATTTACCCAAAGAAAAGTAATCGTATTGACCTTGATAATGTTGTTCTGATGGTGTTTATCATTATGATCAAATATCAAACAGGCTAGCTTAAACAATTTTTGTCATTTAAATTTTTTGAAGCTTCGAACGAGTTGGACTCAATAAGTCAAAGAGTGATACAATCTATATCTATATCTATATATCTATATATATTATATTATTATTATAAAAGTACGAGTTGCCTAGGAAATTTTTTTCCCTTTTTTGTGAAGACTAATTTACCCCTACTTAAATGATAAATCAAATAATTAAAAAAATCATACTTCTATATGAAAAAGAAATTTACTTTAATATAAACACTCTAATATAAATCAAATTAAAATGAGATTTCTTTTCTATCAGCCTAACAAGACTAACTTCAATATAAACACTATACTAGTAGAAGTATATAAATATAAGTAAATGAAATTTCTTTTCGGATCATCCTAACAAACTAAAAATAAATAATATGGTTATGCATCAATTACGGAATATAAAATCTGGTTTGAACCTTTTGAGATTAATTCTTCTTTATCTTTGTTTTTTTAATCTTTCTATATACATATAATAGTATGAGTTACCTAGGAAAAATTCTTAGTATATAAATATAAGTAAATGAAATTTCTTTTCGGATCATCCTAACAAAATAAAAATAAATAATATGGTTATGCATCAATTACATAATATAAAATCAGGTTTAAACATTTTGAGATTAATTTTTCTCCATCTTTGCTTTTCGATCTTTTTTATACTCCAATTATTATGGTTCAAATACTTGAAAAATCCAATAAATTTGCAGAATTATGAGTTGGCCAAGAAAATTTCTTCCATTATAAATAAAATAATACTTATACATGAATAAGAAATCTACTTTAATGTCAAAGAAAGGAACAATGAAGAACATAAAATAAATAAAAAATACGATAGGATCCACAAAGAAAAGGGAAAAAAAAGATAAGTAAATCAAAATTTATGAGAGTATAAGGACTCAATATTAATTCTTAACTACACTAAATAATTATATGTTACTTATTGCAAATAGTTTCTCAAATTTTCTTACTTTCATCAAATCTAACTTTTCATTTTGATCTTCATCGCATTAAAAAAAAAAAAGAAGAAAAAAAATAAAGTATATGAAAGAAAAAATAAAAAACTTTTCTACTTATATATATATGTATATATATATATATATATATATATATATATATATATATATATATATATATATGTATCCAAATAAACATAGATAAAATACTACGAAATTAAGTTTTCATCTTTGTATGAAACTTCAAAATTCAAAGATCAAAACAGAGATTTTGATAAAAATTGGAGAATAACTAAAAATAAGAAAACAAATTAAAAGTTTCACGAACCCACAACTTATCTGGTATTGAGTAGCGTTATTTAATAGACTTTATCGAAATTTATATTCGTCCAGTCCAAGTTCACTGATTCATTTCATTTTTTTTAGAAATGTTCGCTGATTCATTGTGATAATTAACTTATTTTTCTCAACAATGGTAGTAGCACATATTCCTTTCTACATATATATGCTAAAATATAAGCAATACAAATATAGAAATCGCTGAATTTGATATAGCATCAGACTTGCACGCAAAAAGAATACACAACATATGCTAAAATCCAATTTTGCCTGAAATTGTAACAAAATGAATTCAAAATTGATGAAATCAATAGAAAAATGGGGTAAATCAGCAAAAAATATATAAAACCTGAAAAAAATAAAAAGGTGATATAGTTTTACTAAAAAAACGGCTAGATTAACTTGGACAACAAAAAAAAGGGTCAAATTGATAAAATACAAAAACAAAAAAATGATTAAACTTGGCAAAAGAAATGGTGAAATAGGTAAGAAAATAGGTTAAATAAAAAAAAGTAAAATTGATTATGACGGATAGAATGGGTGAAATTGATTAAAAAATGGGATAAAACACAAAAAACAGGTGAAATTGGTGAAATAACAAATTTAAATAACAAAAAAAATGATAACCTTTAGTGATTGAAACTGCCATTAAGAATGTGTAAAGTACGTTAAAGTGTTCTATGGAAACTTTAAAGTGTATTTCTTTCATTGATGTAATAATCTATAGTTCTATACCACTAAAAGAGTATATCAATTGAAAATGGAATGTAGTAGCTAATATAACTCGATGATAATATCTGTTAATAATATGAGTAAAACTCAAATAAAGAAGTACGAATTATACATTAAAAATCACCATGTTCATGTTTTTTATTTTATTTTTGGACTTGACTTCTTCCTTTTCGACCTTGTGGTCCACGAATACCCCAAAAAAGTTTTGTGAGGCATGCCATACACAAGAGGAATATGACAGATACCGCTATGATATGAGCCTGATAGTATATGATACATTATTTCTAATAGCGATTTTCTTAGCTTTTTATTTTAATATTTTATCACATTTTTGGTTTTTAAACTATAATTAAATATTATAATAATTTTAAATTCACACATAGCAATATCAAACCACGTACAACGAATCAATGCTAGAAAAAGTTATGACCAATCGAAACTACGGTAGGTAAGAAAAGGCGAATCACAAAAAAGAAAAAAGAAGACTACATCCCCACTGAAATTACAAATGAAGTTCAAGATGATGATGAAATAACAAAAGACGTCATTGCAAAATAAGTTGGGACAAATGTAAAAACTTTTGAAAGAATGAAAAAGCGAATCACAAAAAAAGAAAAAGAAGACTACGTCCCCAGTGAAATTCCAAATGAAGGTCAAGATGATAATGACATAACAAATGGCATCAATGCAAAAAAAGTAGAAACTAAAAAAAGGCAAATTACAAAGAAGGTCAGAGAAGTCTTCGCCGCGAGTGAAATTTTGGGTGACAAAGAGGCGCTTGATAAATTAAAGAAAAAAAAGACAAAAAATATAGTCAAATCATCTGAAAAGATAACTTTTTAAAATATCAAGGTGAAGAAAGAAAAAAGATAATGTTGTCAGTTCGTTCAAATAATAGTTTAAGAATAAATAGTTAGTGATTATAGCTCGTTTTTAATTTTTAAGTTTTGGTATTAGATATTTATGATCTCAAGTTTGATTCAACGGTAACAACTTAATAAGTAAAGTTATTTAGTCGAAATTTTATGTACTTTTTATTTGTTTAATTTTCTTGAAACTTTGTGTATTTTATTGAAATGATAGTATAATAAAAAATATCAATAAGCAAAAAATTTAACAATTTGAGAAATTAGTTAGTCACGTGCAACTTTCTAGTATATATAAAACTAGAAAGCTACTTGAGTGCACCACATATTTGATCCGATTAAAATTTATTTGAGCTTGGCATATTTAAAACTGGAGGCGCTTATTGCTTGGTGTCGGCATTGGATACGGTAAATCATTCCGTTCCCGTCTACCTATCCAAGATAGCATTAGATACGGTAATCAGAACAACATTATCGAGCTCAATACGAGTACATTCCTTTGGGATAATGTTTGTTTTGTGCCTTTTTTTTTTTTTTAGCATTTCTAGTTCTACTAGAAATGCCATAAAATATCATATATATTCAATTGATTTTTTGGGAAATTTATTTTTATTTTTAATTATTGTTTTACCAAAAAAAAAATGATGGCTTTAAATAGTTTTAATAAAAATTTAAAATGATGACTGGTATAGTGAGGACATCTTATAGAATTTGTTCTATAATAATAGTTATCATGTAAAGTTTATCCGTTATTCACAGATGATACATGTTTCATCCATTTCTTCACAAATTTCGCCTGAACTTTCATCAATTTCACGAGCATTTTTTCTTACTGGTTTCACCAGTTTTTTCACCAACTTCACCAGTGTTCACTAATTTCACCCGAAGTTCATAGATTCATATGTTTCCACCGTTTAATTTTTTTTACCGTTTAATATTTTTTTTTATGATTTTCCGCTTATTTTTATCAATTATAACCTTTTTCACTGTATTTCCATTTTTCCTCGATTTTTTTTCAATTTAAACAATTTTTCCACCAATTTCAACTTGTTTTTGTCGGTTAAATTTTAAACCGTTTTCACCTATTTAACCGATTTCACATGTTATTCATCTGAATTTTTCATTGATTAAACATGTTTTCACGACTTTAAGCTTTTTTGATTGATTTTACCATTTTTCAGCGATTTTATCCGTTTTTCGTTTTCATCCGTTTCTTTACAAATTTCACCCAAATTTTCATCGATATATGTTCTCATTGTTTTTTTTACCCGTTTTTTTTTAGCGATTTACCCCTTTTTTATCGGTTATAACCTTTTTCATTGTTTTCCCGTTTTTGTTGATTTCTTTTGTTTTTTCCGGCTTAAACCATTCTACCGATTTCACCACGTTTTTGTCATTTAAAGTTTTTCTTAACTGATTTCACTCGTTTTACCATTTTAACCCGTTTTCACATATTTCACATGTTTTTCTCTAATTTCACATGTTATTTACTTGAACTTTTCATTGTTTAAATACGTTTTTACCAACTCTATGCTTTTCTGATTGATTTTAACTTTTTTTCACCAGCTTTACACCTTTTACTGGATTTCACTTGTTTCATCATTTTTCTTACAAATTTCACTTGAATTAATTTTCATAGATTTCACATATTTTAACAAGCTTTACCTTTTTTAACCGATTTTACCAGTTTTCATCCATTTTTCACAAATTTTACCCGAATTTTGATCGTTTTCAAATGTATTTACGATTTCACATGTATTTTTTCTTACCGATTTCACTCATTTTTTAACCATATTCACCAGTGTTCATCAATTCACCCGGACTTTCATTGATTTCACATGTTTTTACTGATTTAATATATATGTTTTTTCGTTTTCATCCGTTTCTTTATAGATTTCACCTAAATTTTCATCGATTCATATGTTCTATTTGTTTATTTTTTTACAGGTTTTTTTTAGCGATTTACTCCTTTTTTTATCGGTTATAACGTTTTTCATTGTTTTCCCGTTTTTGTTGATTTCTTTTGTTTTTTCCGGCTTAAACCATTTTTCTACAGATTTCACCTCGTTTCTGTCAGTTAAACTTTTTTTTAACTGATTTCACTCGTTTTTACCATTTTAACCCGTTTTCACCTATTTCACATGTTTTTCTCTAATTTCATATGTAATTCACTTGAACTTTTCATTGTTTAAATATGTTTTTACCGACTCTACGCTTTTCTGATGGATTTTACCCCTTTTTCACCAGCTTTACACCTTTTACTGGATTTCACCTATTTCCACATTTTTCTTACAAATTCCACTCGAATTAATTTTCATAGATTTCACATATTTTCACAAACTTTACTTTTTTTAACAGATTTTCCCGGTTTTCATCCATTTTTCACAAATTTCACCCGATTTTTTTATCGATTTCAAATATAATTACGATTTCACATGCATTTTTTTTACCGATTTCACTCATTTTTTAACCAAATTCACCCGGACTTTCATTTATTTAACATGTTTTTACTGATTTAATATATAATTGTTTATTGATTTCAACAGTTTTCATCGATTTCACCTTTTTTTTTTTTTTTTTTTTTACCAATTTCACTCATTTTTCACGAAACGAATTCCATGAAAGTACGAGGTTATGCATGTTTTGATATTCTTTATATTTTGCTTCCTTAGCCAAATAAACAATAAGTACTTAGCTAAGTCATAAGCATTTTTGGTTCATTTATAGGTAAGATGCAATTTTATTTTAACTTTTCATTTTTTTAATTTTTTTCTTCTACTGTGTAGCAGAATGATATTTAAGAGAATTTGATTTTAATATTTTTCTTTTAGAAGATTGTATATGATTTATATTGTACTAAATCTTTCAATGATACAACTTACATGTTTTTACTTAAAATATTGTTGCTAAATTAGAATAATTTTACATGTATATTTTAAAAGCTATTCAAAATAAAAGTGTTTTTTTCTTATGGTTTTATTTTATTTTATGTGTTATATGAGAAGAAATTTAAAATTATAAATTTGATGTAAAAGATAATTTCTAAATTTTAGAAAATTACGTAGGAGATAAATATAATAAGATTTTATGTCTAATTATAATTTTACCATAATTATATAAAAATATTTCATATCTAATTATTCTCCTTCAACTATTTTTAAATATTTATCATTGAATTAAATATCACTTTACAACTCAAATAAGGGTATATTAGTCTTAAAAAAAACTTAAATTATTTACAATTTTATAATAATAAGTATAGATAGAAAGTTTGGGTAAAAATATGCTTACCCATAATATTATTTAGATCGGTTATTGGGCATAACCTATCCACCCAGTTGGGAAATCGGGTAACCGTTTAGATTTCAAAAAAATAAAATTGTTTTGAGGTCCAATCACGCTTACTTAAATCACTTGGGTCAAATCAGAAAAATTCCCACCACAACCAACCCCCTCCCCGCAAAAAATAAAAAAAAGGAAGGAATTCTCTTGTTTTTGTGTCAACCATAATCTATTCTTCAATTTATTTCCTTTTCCAAGACATTTTATTAAACTTTAAGGATGCATAATAAATAGATTATTCACTAAGGAATGACAATAAGATCCTATTTGGCTAGATTTTGGTTTAGTCTTGTTATTTCGTTAATGAGCCAAAACCTAACTAAATGAAGTTTGGGTAAAGGTTTCGCGAAACTCAAGTTTCAATTTTAAATTTATGAAAGAGAATGATTTAATTTGACACATATATCACCTACCTTATTTGACACATACCATTTACATTTTCCCTCCAAACCCCATCATCCACACTAAATTCAAATAGGGTTTGAAAGGAAACTACTCAAACTTATTTTTTGAAACCAAAACCTTAAGAAACCGAGTCAAAATCTAACCAAATTTGCTCTACGATTGAAATCCAAGAAAGAACGTAGCTTGTTGGTTGAATATGTCTAAACACAAAACTCTTTTTTATCTCAATTTTAAACTTATACTCGTTTTGAAACTAATAGAAAATTGCACGTACATTGTACGTGTCTAGTTAATTTCATAAGTAGTTTTTATAAATCATAGTAAAATTAATTCTATTATGTCATAAAATAGAACAAATCAATCCGTTTTCACCTATTTAACTCATCATTTTTTACCAGTTTAACTCGTTTTTAGCCGATGTCATTCATTTTTACTAGTTTAATACTTAATTTTTTTACTGTTTACCCTTTTTTTTTATCAGTTTTAACCTATTTTCATTGTTTTTAACAATATCGCCGATTACATTTGCTTTTTCTTTCTAAACTATTTTTCTACCGGTTTCACCCTACTTTTTGTCCGTTAAACTCTTTTTTTTTCCTGATTTGACTCGTTTTTATCATTTTAACTAGTTTTTTTTCACATATTTCGCATATTTTTTCACTGATTTCACATGTCTTCTCACCAATTTGAAATTTCATTGATTTCACATGTTTTCTTCAACTTGACCATTTTTCACTTACTTTATTAATATTTTCAATCCGTTTCTCACTGATGTCATCGTTTCACCGGTTTCATTCTTTTTTCACGAATCTAACCGGACTTTTCATCGATTCAAATGTATTTATCATTTAAGGGACACATTTTTACTGTTTTCATCATTTTTTCACCAACTTCACCCGTGTTCACCAATTTCAACTGAGTTACCTCCTTAAAATAGGACTTTTAGCAATTTACCTCCTTAAAATTTCAAATTCAACCAATGAAATGAAAATGCTAGTTAAGAATATAAGGTGGATTGAACTCCCTAAATCCTCTTCTTTTGGTATTTGTGTGTTTCTTGTGTTTTGCTTTTATTAGTTGTTAATAATTTGAACTTAAATCAAACACATGAATTACATTAGTAAAAATTACTTGCTCACTAGTTGTTCCATGTGGAAATAGACACTTGATCTTACAAATTTTATTCATAATAAAAAACTCTCTATAATTAGAATAATTAGTCAACTTGTTACCTCACACGTTTATTCTTAGAATAATTGATGATCATATTATCCGGTCAGATATTGAAATTTTGAGGTACTGAACTTGTCCTATTCAGAAAAGAAGGGTAATTATTTTTAATTTATGTTTCTTATCCAATCAGCGAAAACCCAATGGTTAATATAAATCATCAAATGAAAAAATGTGGTCAAAAGAAATAGGCTATTTTTTAGGTGAAATGTTAGAATATTTAGAAATTGTTCAACTCTTAATCCATGCAGGATCACAAATCCATCGAAACAGTTGCATGTCCAATCCTGAATTCATGGTCAGTTAAACTTGACCATCAAAATTTATTTCTATTTTTATCTTTCCTTGTGTATAAATAGCCCTTATATCTTGTCAGAAAACAATCAAGCAATAAGCAGCAGGACAACAAAGATTGCCACACTCCTCATGTAATAAGAGAAAAGAAAAGCAGAAAAAAGTGAGAATAAAGTGATTCAGAGGCCCTCTTGTGAAAGAAAATAAAAATAAATAAATAAACATTGTTGAGGGAGCCTCTGAATCTGTATGTTCTTCTTTTTGCAAATTTTAGTTTCTCAGAGCGAAAAAAAAAAAAAAGAATAAGGCAAGACTAGTTACGATGGCCGTCGGAGGTGTCGATACAAAAGTCAAAGGAAACTATGAAGGTCGTGTTACGCCCTTTGTCGTTATTTCCTGTGTGGTCGCCGCCACCGGTGGGCTCATTTTCGGTTACGACATTGGTATCTCAGGTGAATTACTATTTGCTAGTACGAATGTCTGTTTTAGGCAATGTTGTTATTGAATTTCATCGAATAAAATGATAAGAAATAATGGAAATGAATAAAAATTCAAGCTCAATGTTCTATCATTTGTATTTTGGTATGTTGAAATTGTTGCAGGAGGAGTTACATCGATGGACGAGTTCTTGATGAAATTCTTTCCATCCGTGTATCGTAAGCAGATAGACACATCCGGCAACGAGAGTCAATACTGTAAATTTGAGAACCACTTGTTGACCCTATTCACCTCGTCTCTTTACTTGGCGGCTCTCATATCGTCTTTCTTCGCCTCCGCCACCACACAGAAGTTTGGGAGAAAGATCTCCATGACCGTCGGAGGCTCAGTCTTTCTCATAGGCGCCATTCTCAATGGTGCGGCAATGAACGTAGAGATGCTCATTATAGGCCGCTTATTGCTTGGTGTCGGCATTGGATACGGTAATCAGTCCGTCCCCGTCTACCTATCTGAGATGGCACCACCCAAGATGAGAGGAGCCCTCAACATCGGTTTCCAGATGATGACAACCATTGGTATCCTCGCAGCCAGCCTTGTCAATTACGGAACAGCACAAATGAAAGCAAACGGATGGAGAATTTCCCTCGTCCTGGCTGGTGTCCCGGCTTTGATCATGACCGTTGGAGCGGTTATGTTGCCCGACACCCCGAATTCCATGATAGAGAGAGGGCAGAAGGAGGAAGCTAAAGCAATGTTGCAAAAGATCAGAGGAACAACTGATGTTGATGAAGAGTTTAGTGATCTGATCGAAGCTAGTGAAGCATCGCAGAAGGTGCCTAATCCATGGAAAACGATCTTCGAACACAAATACAGGCCACAACTCGTGCTCACTTGCTTGATTCCGTTCTTCCAACAGGTCACGGGTATTAATGTGATTATGTTCTACGCCCCCGTTCTATTTAAAACATTGGGATTTGCAAGTGATGCCTCGCTCATGTCCGCTGTCGTGACCGGTCTAGTGAACGTGTTCGCCACCTTCGTTTCGATCTTAGCGGTCGACAAATTCGGGAGGAGGGTTTTGTTCTTGGAAGGTGGAATTCAGATGATCATCTGTCAAATCGGTGTGGGTGCTTCGATCGCTTCAGTTTTTGGAGTTTCGGGTCAGGGGACTTTTAATAAGGCATTTGGAAACGTGGCACTGTCTTTTATCTGCATCTACGTGGCAGCATTCGCGTGGTCGTGGGGCCCATTGGGATGGTTGGTGCCTAGTGAAATCCATCCTATGGAGACTCGTTCCGCAGGACAATCGATCAATGTGTCCATCAACATGTTCTTTACATTCGTCATCGGTCAACTTTTCTTGTCTATGCTTTGCCATATGAAGTTCGGTCTCTTCTTCTTTTTCGGTGGATGGGTTTTCGTGATGACCGTTTTCGTGTACATGTTTGTGCCGGAGACGAAAAACATGCCCATTGAAGAAATGAACAAAGTTTGGAAGGCTCATTGGTTCTGGGGCAAGTATATCCCTGAGGATGCAGTGGGTCTTGGAAACCACAAACATGATGATGTTTAAGTATAATAAATCAAGAAGAAGAAGATGATTGAAGACTTTTATAAATAATTTTGTATATAGTTATTTGTATTGTTGAATAATACTTGTATAGGTTGATGATTTGTGTTGAGGACTTAAATTTTGTTTAGGCAGGAAAGGAGTTCAAGAGGAAGGTCTTTTTACGATCCTTGTAATTCTTTTTCGCTGTATTTTGTTTCATTTGTCATTGTTTTTATGGAATAAAATTTTGTACATAAATTTATTTGGTCTATACCCTTTTCTCTTTGTCTACTTAAGATGTCTTTACTTAAAATTTTGTAAATATAAATACGGCCAATATTGTAAGGCGTAATAAATATTTACTTGGCCCGAGAAAACTTCCATAGTTTCTTTGTTCTTCAAAATTTTGAAGCCCATCTACTTAATCCCATATCAAGTAGTAGGACAAGAACCCGCAAGGGTGGCCTAGTTGGTGGAGCAAATGAGCGCGGTGTCTGTTGATCCGAGTTTGAATTCCCTTGCCAATACTTTCTAGGTCGAACTCGGCACACCTGGTTTGTTTATTGTGGTTTGTGAGTTATTGTATGAGGGCAGGATTTTACTTTGTGCACTTCGATGGCATGTTCCCTTGTTAACAAAAAAAAAAAGATCTATGTCTAGACAACTACCCAAAAAATAGAATTAGGATAAAAAAAAAAGTAGTAGGATTATTGCTCAGTAGACTCTGCTAAATAGGGGTGCGACGCACCTTGATCTAGGCTCCGGTACACCTCTATAACTTTCCTTTTCTTTGTTTCCTCTTTAGGTTGATCTACCATTGCCTAGGGGCACGATTGGGTCGGGTATTTCGGGTTGGGTACTCGATTGCCATTTTAGTTGTGTGGGGGTTCGAGTAATATTTTTTCTTTTAAATTGTTAAGTGATATTTAATTAAGTGAAATATATGTAAAAGTAATTGAAAATGTATAATTAGACACGTAGTCTTATTATATTTATCACTTACATAAACTTCTATAATTCATAGTTCTCTCGTACATCAGTTTTTATAATAGAAATCTTAACTAACCATAAAAAAATACTGTTATTATTTCAAATAGGTCCTTAAATATAAACTATTATATTTTAGCATCAATATGCATCAAGTAAATTTTTTTTTTACAGATTTTGTACAACATAGGTCATAAACACTATAAATACAAAATAAATAAATAAACACTCTAAATATAAAAAATTAAAATAAAATTCTCTTTTCATTTTGTTATTAAAAAAAATAAAATTGAATAATAGCTTACCAATGAATGAATAAAAAAAATAATTATGACTTAGCTAAGTACATAATTTTACTTTGCCTAGAATAGCAAAATACCAAAAATATTCAATAATATCAAGACATGCATAACCAATTTTCATGGAATTGTTTTATTGAAAAACGGGTGAAATCGGTGGAAAATGGTGAAATCGACGAAATTTTGTGAAATCGATAAAAAAAATCCATAAAAAATCGTTAAAAACTTGTGAAATCAATGAAAGTTCAGGTGAAATTGGTGAATTTGGTGAAAAAATAGTGAAATAGGTAAAAAAAATTGCCCCTGAAATGATAAATACATTTGAAATCGATGAAAATTCGGGTGAAATTCGTGAAAAAAGAATGAAACTGGTGAAACGATGACATCAGTGAGAAACGGATGAAATCGCAGAAAACATGTGAAATCAATTAAATTTCAAACAAAATTGGTGAAATCAATTAAATTTCAAACAAAATTGGTGAAAAGAACATTTCAAATCAGTGAAAAATTGTGAAAACTGGTTAAACAGATAAACACGAGTCAAATCTGAAAAAAAAAAAAAAGTTTAACCGACAAAAACAAGTTAAAACCAGTAAAATAGTTTAAAAGGAAAAGAACAAAAGTAATCGACGAAATCGTAAAAAAAAATAAAAATAGGTTATAACTGATAAAAAAAATTGGCAGAATTGTAAAAAAATTATAAAACTGGTAAAAATAAATGAAATCGGCTAAAAACGGGTTAAACGGGTAAAAAATGAATTAAATGATGAGTTAAATAGGTCAAATACGGGTTAATTTGTTCTATTTAATGACATAATAAAATTAATTTTACTCTAATTTATAAAATTATCCACAAAATTAACTAGACACGTACAACGTACGTGAAATTTTCTAGTAGTTTCAAAACGAGTAATTAGTTTAAAATTGAGATAAAAATATTTTTGTGTTTAGACATATTAAACGAACAAGCTACGTGCTTTCTTGGATTTCAATCGTAGAGTCAATTTGGTTAGGTTTTGGCTCGATTTCGAAGGGTTTTGGTTTCAAAAAATAAGTTTGGGTTGTTTCCTTTGAAACCCTATTTGGATTTAGTCTGGATGATGGGGTTTGGAGGAAAAATATAGGTGGTAGGTGTCAAATAAAGAGGGAAAAATAATTTTCATATCAAACTTTTATCAACTCGACACTTTTCATACCAAGCTTTTTCAAATAACAAATTCCATACCATAATTTTAGAATTTTGGACACTTTTGTATTTTCCGTTAAAAATTGGACGGAATAACGCATGCGCACACGCGCCCGTTAACTTCAGAAACGAGGGAAAAACACTTTTCATTCCAAACCTTTATCAACTCGACACTTTTCATACCAAACTTTTTCAAAAAATACATTTTCTACCACAATTTTAAAACTTTGGACACTTTTGCATTTTCCGTTAAAAATTTGATGGAGTAAGCATCACGCGCCTGTTAACTTCATAAACAAAGGGAGAATATCAGGTGCTTAAAAAATGAAATTTTTGTTGTTGTATTAGAATTCATCATATGGTTTGGGCTAAGTCCACTCACATGGCTTTCTTTGATTTTTGTTGTATGCTTATAGAATGAAATTAATAGAGGAATTTTTGTTGTTGTATTAGAATTTATCACATGGTTTGAGCTAGGTTCACTCACATGGCATTGGTCTAACTCAACCTCAAAAGCTAGCTTGTAAGGTGAGGGTTGTCCAAGACCTTATAAAGTGGACTTAACTATGATTTTCAACCAATGTGAGACAATTAGTCTCAATACTCCCCCTTCATGTGTGGACATGATAAATGTGTGGATGAAACAAGCTCAACACGTGACATATAAAGTCCAACCTTGCGGATTACAACATGTGGGTCCAACACACGAATAATGACCGTCCAGGCCTTTCGTTAACTTGACGAAGAATGACAACTCATACATTTGTTATCTGGGCAAAGTGTGTGGGTGAAGAATAATCCCATCATGCGAACAAGGAGGAGCCCATTACGGTATGAGGTTACCCACTTCAACCCGGGGCTCTGATACCATATTAGAATTTGCCACATGGTTTGGGCTAAGTCCACTCACATGGTTTTGGCCTAACTCAAATTCAAAAGCTAGCTTGTAAGGTGAGGGTTGCTCAAGATCTTATAAAGTGGACTTAACTATGATTTTCAACCAATGTGGGACATTTAGTCTCATTATGTTGTATGGTTTGGTAGAAGGAAATAGAAAGGAAATTAATGAAGGTTTGGTAAAAAGAAAGAGAGAGGAAATTAATGGAGGAATGGCGTGTAAGAAGGAAAAAAAATGGAGGGAAATGGTGAATAAGAAGGAAGGAAAAATTAGGTCTTCCCTGCCCAAATGCAATTACCCCCTGCCCGAAATTCACACGTGCTCAACATGTGATTTTCTCCCTCTGTTTATGAAGTTACACGGGCATTATTCCGTCCAAATTTTAACGGAAGATGCAAAAGTGTTCAAAGTTCTGATATTGTGGTATGAAATTTGTTTTTGATGAAGCTTGGTATGAAAAGTGTCGACTTGATAAATGTTTGGTATGAAGAGTGTTTTTCCCTCGTTTCAGAATTAACGGGCGCGTGTTGCACATGCACGTTGTTCCGTCTAATTTTTAACGGAATATACAAAAGTGTCCAAAGTTCTGAAATTGTGGTTTGAAATTTGTTTTCGAAAAAGCTTGGTATGAAAAGTGTTTTTCCCTTGTTAAATAAGGTAGGTGATATATGTGTCAAATTAAATCATTGTCTTTTATAAATGGGTAAAATACAGTTTGCGCCCTTAAAGTATGCAGTGGTATCAGTTACCCCCTAAAGTATTAATTGTAACACTTGTCCCCCTATGTAATGGTTTTGGACTTTTTTATTCGAAACCTACCCCCGTCTCTTTTATAACTAATAAATTGGTTTCTTTATTAATTTCTCAAAAAAAAAATTGTTTCTTTAATAATTATAAATTCCTCCATCCACCAAAAAACGTTAGGTTTTCAATTTCTTCATTTCTTCAGTTTCTTCCGTTTTTGGTTTTCGATTTTTTTCTTTATTTTTGGTTTCAATTTGTTTTCCTTTTTTGGTTTCAATTTTTTTCTTTATTTCTATCTCGATCTTTTTCTTTACAATTTGTTTAAGTTTTCAAGTAAGAATTTCAAATTTTTTTTGGTAATTTTTTATTTCTTTAATTATCACCTTTATTTTCGTTACAAAATATTATTTCAAATATTAAGCAATTTTACTTCAAATTCTTATTTGAAAATTTTCGAACTTTTTATATGTCTATTAGTAAATTAATTACCAACAAAAATCATTATCAATAGTATGAGCTTGTCAATCTTGAATTTTGCGAGTAAGATTTTGAAGGAGAATTACTCAACATTTGAAATAATAATTTATAACAAAAACAAATGAGATAATTATCACCAAACAAAAACTGAGAACAATATAAAGAGAAAAATGAGATAGAAATAAAGAAAGAAATTAAAACAAAAAATAAAGAAAACAAATTGAATGGAAATAAAGAAAAAAAATGATATGGAACTAAAGAAATAAATGGAGATTAAAAAAATGAAGAAATTGAAACATAATGTTCTTGATGGATGGAGGAATTCATGATATATAAAGATTTTTTTATGATAAATTAATAATATATAAAAGGAGGTAATTTTGGAATAAAAAGTCCATAATTATAACAGAGGGGGTAAGTGTTACAACTTACAGCTGATACTTTAGGGGGTTAATGGTTACCACTCTCATACTTTAAGGTGGCAAACTTTATTTAACCCAATATAGATTTAAAATTGACACTTGAATTTCGCGAAACCTATACACAAACTTGGGTTTTTTGTTGCACCATGAAAATATAGGGTTTTGACACGTTACACCTCGACTTAAAAATATTGGCACTTCGTACCCTGAAAATACAATTCATTTGACACTTTGCACCCTAGAGTGTGTTTTAATAAATAAAAAATTGTCAGTGGAAAGAAATAATAGTAAAGTTTTATTATTTTTTAATTTTTTTGGCACTTTACAACCTAGAAATATAGATTTTGATAGTTTGCACCCTATAAATATAAAATATTGGCACTTTGCACCCTGCAGATTTAAATTATTTGGCACATTCCACCCCGATTAAAAAAAATTGGCACTTTGCACCTTAGAAATATAACATTTGGGATTTTGCACCCTAATATTTTCCTTTGAGAAAAGCTCATGAATGTCCGGTGGAGAGATAAAATTGTCATGTTCAATGAACAACAATCAAATATAGGAAACAAATATTTTATTTCGAGTTCAATCACAAAAATAATCATTTTTTATTTGCAAAGTATATGTACATCTTGTCCTCAAATGGACACTGGTTTGCATTAGTTGTGATATTCAATACAAAACTATACAATAGATAATTTTTTTATTTTTATTGTTTTGTTTTGTTTCCAAAAAAATTATACACGACATACTCTACAAATCTATAATTATTATCTAATAACATGTCAAACTCATGAATTATAAAAAGAAAAAGAAGTTCTTACCTCATTAAGAATAGCTTAGTAATTTCGTTAAAATAAAAAATATGCAAAAAATTGAAGTAGGGGTGGAGAGTGTAAAAAAGTTATATTTTCAGGGTGCAAAATGGCAACGATCTATATTTTTAGGGTGCATAGTGCCAAAATCTATATTTTAGGGTGCAAAGTACCAACAAAATTCTAAAATGACTATTCTACCCCTTCTTGCAACTAAATTTCCTCATCAAAACACACACTAGGGTGCAAAGTGCCAAATAAATTCTATTTTCAAGGTACAAAGTGTCAAATATTTTCAGTCAGGGTGTAAAATGCCAAAAATCTATATTTTTAGAGTGCAAAGTGTCAAAAACCCACAAACTTCATTTGGTTAGGTTTTGACTCATTTTCGCGAAATCGCGAGACTGAGCCATAATCTAGCCAAATAAGACCTTATTTTCCTTCTTTAGTGAATAATCTCTTTATTATGCATCCTTAATGTTTAATAAAATGTATTGAAAAGGAAATAAATTGAAGAATAGATTAAGGTAGACACAAAAGAAATCCTTATTTTTTTTTGGGAGGGGGGGTGGTGGTTGGTTGTGGTGGGGAAGACAAGTGCTGGGTATTTTTCAGATTTGACCCAAATGATTCAAGTAAGCGTGATTGGACCTAAAAAAAAACTTAATTTTACCCGAACTTTCAGTAGTTCTAAAAATGCTAAAAAAGAAAAGAAAAAAAGGGCACAAAACAAACATTAACCCAAAAAAAAGTAATCGTATTGGGCTTGATAATGTTGTTAAGATGGTGTTTATCATTATGATCGAATATCAAACAGGCTAGCTTGAACAATTTTTATCATTCAAAACTTTTGAATCTTGGAACGAGTTAGAGTCAATAAGTCAAAGAGTGATACAATATATATAAAACTAGCAAGCTACTCGAGCACACCACATATTTGATCCAATTAAAGTTTATTTGAGTTTGGCATATTTAACAAAAACTTTATGTACAAAGTATTATTCCATTAAATGATAAATGAAACTGAATACAGCGTAAAGGAATAAAAAAGGATTGTAAAAAGACCTTCCGCTTGAACTCCTTTCTTGCCTAAATATTTAAGTCCTCAACACAAACCATCAACCTATACAAGTATTATTCAACAATTCAAATAAATATATACAAAATTATTTATAAAAGTCTTCAATCATCTTCTTCTTCTTGATTTATTATACTTAAACATCATCATGTTTGTGGTTTCCAAGACCCACTGCATCCTCAGGGATATACTTGCCCCAGAACCAATGAGCCTTCCAAACTTTGTTCATTTCTTCAATGGGCATGTTTTTAGTCTCCGGCACAAACATGTACACGAAAACGGTCATCACGAAAACCCATCCACCGAAAAAGAAGAAGAGACCGAACTTCATATGGCAAAGCATAGACAAGAAAAGTTGACCGATGACGAATGTAAAGAACATGTTGATGGACACATTGATCGATTGTCCTGCGGAACGAGTCTCCATAGGATGGATTTCACTAGGCACCAACCATCCCAATGGGCCCCACGACCACGCGAATGCTGCCACGTAGATGCAGATAAAAGACAGTGCCACGTTTCCAAATGCCTTATTAAAAGTCCCCTGACCCGAAACTCCAAAAACTGAAGCGATCGAAGCACCCACACCGATTTGACAGATGATCATCTGAATTCCACCTTCCAAGAACAAAACCCTCCTCCCGAATTTGTCGACCGCTAAGATCGAAACGAAGGTGGCGAACACGTTCACTAGACCGGTCACGACAGCGGACATGAGCGAGGCATCACTTGCAAATCCCAATGTTTTAAATAGAACGGGGGCGTAGAACATAATCACATTAATACCCGTGACCTGTTGGAAGAACGGAATTAAGCAAGTGAGCACGAGTTGTGGCCTGTATTTGTGTTCGAAGATCGTTTTCCATGGATTAGGCACCTTCTGCGATGCTTCACTAGCTTCGATCAGATCACTAAACTCTTCATCAACATCAGTTGTTCCTCTGATCTTTTGCAACATTGCTTTAGCTTCCTCCTTCTGCCCTCTCTCTATCATGGAATTCGGGGTGTCGGGCAACATAACCGCTCCAACGGTCATGATCAAAGCCGGGACACCAGCCAGGACGAGGGAAACTCTCCATCCATTTGCTTTCATTTGTGATGTTCCGTAATTGACAAGGCTGGCCGCGAGGATACCAATGGTTGTCATCATCTGGAAACCGATGTTGAGGGCTCCTCTCATCTTGGGTGGTGCCATCTCGGATAGGTAGACGGGGACGGACTGATTACCGTATCCAATGCCGACACCAAGCAATAAACGGCCTATAATGAGCATCTCTACATTCATTGCCGCACCATTGAGAATGGCGCCTATGAGAAAGACTGAGCCTCCGACGGTCATGGAGATCTTTCTCCCAAACTTCCGCGTGGTGGCGGAGGCGAAGAAAGACGATATGAGAGCCGCCAAGTAAAGAGACGAGGTGAATAGGGTCAACAAGTGGTTCTCAAATTTACAGTACTGACTCTCGTTGCCGGATGTGTCTATCTGCTTACGATACACGGATGGAAAGAATTTCATCAAGAACTCGTCCATCGATGTAACTCCTCCTGCAACAATTTCAACATATCAAAATACAAATGATAGAACATTGGGCTTGAATTTTTATTCATTGTCATTATTTCTTATCATTTTATTCGATGAAATTCAAGAACATCATTGCCTAAAATAAACATTTGTACTAGCAAATAGTAATTCACCTGAGATACCAATGTCGTAACCGAAAATGAGCCCACCGGTGGCGGCGACCACACAGGAAATAACGACAAAAGGCGTAACACGACCTTCATAGTTTCCTTTGACTTTTGTATCGATACCCCCGACGGCCATCGTAACTAGTCTTGCCTTACTCTTTTTTATTTATTTATTTATGAATTCGAGAAACGAAATCTTCAAAAAAAAAAAAAAAAAAACTTAAAGATTCAGAGAATCCCTCAACAATGTTTTTTTTTTATTTTTTTTTATTTTTTTTATTTTTACATGAGGGTCTCGGAATCTCTTTATTCTGCCTTTTTTTTTGCTTTTCTTTTCTCTTATTACATGAGTGTGGCAATCTTATTGCTTGATTGTTTCTGAGAAGAGGTTAGGGGTATTTATACACAAGAAATGATAAAAACAAAAATGATTTTGGATGGTCAAATTCATCCAGACATGAATTCATGAATAGACATGTATTTTATCGGATGGATTTGTGATCCTGCATGGATTAAGAGTTGAACAATGTTCTAACATTTCACCTAAAAAATAGCCTATTTCTTTTGACTACTTACCTCTTTGCATTTGATTATTTACTCAACCAAATGATTTCACAATTTTAAACTAATAAATATATATACAATTTTTACGGCGAATCATATCAGGGACAGTTAAAAACCATATTAATTTTAACATTTGACCGGATAATAATATCATACCAATCTATCAAGTTTTCCGAAGTAAAAAGTGATGATTAATGCTAATTATCGATAGTTTTTGGCTTAGTTAATTTATTAGTTGGAAAAATGTTCGTGAACTTCACAATATATGTTAGCCATTTCGAGCTTAGTGATTTTCTAAATTTATTCCATTATTATTTTTCTCCTTTCACTTTATGCATCATGTTTTAGGTGAGTATTACTATAAAGGTAAAACTTTTAACGGAGCTTCTAGGGTGCGGGAATGGTAAATTGACCTCACATATGGTATGGCCCTTAAATCGTGACACGTGTCGAATGTAACTAGTATGTAACTCGGTGAGTTGACTCGGTCTATAAATAGAATTTTTTAACCTTCTACATTTAGTTTTAAAAAATACTTAAAATAATCTTCAAATTAACAAAAGACGGTTATATCCTTTATATCAATAAACTTAAAAATATATTAATTGATTTATTTTCATGATTAATATCGGCAATTATTATGATGTAATTAGGGTTTAAACAATTTTCTTCATCACACCTTCTTCTTCATCACGATTACTCTTCGTGATTCTCCTCTGAAATCAAGTTCCTGAGTAAGTTTCTTGCACTAATTTCACGAAATTGCTGCAGATTTCAGAAATTGTTGTTCGGTTGTTCTTCCCCTATTCTTAAGTTGTTGCTCTTCCCGTTAAATTATGCTGGTTTTGTTGTTATATTAAGTGATTAAGTGTAGTATTAGTTGGTAGTTGTTTTAATTTGGTGAGATTTGATTAATTGGTGGATCTCACAGTTAGGATTATACAGCCATTCTCCTTTTTTCTAATATTGTACGTGAAGTGGTGTGGGGAAGATGAGTAATTTGCATACTCATCCCCCTGGTTCTGACCCCGATCAAATTAACCGCCGTAATTTCAGTTTTGCTGAAAAATTAAAACAACCAGCTGTCTCTTTGTAGAACTCAGGTAGTTCTCCGATCCTAGGCCACCACCAACATGGGATTAGGGGGTGGGGGAATGGGTTTTGGGGGGTTTTTTTTAAATAATAATAATTATTATTAATTAATTATATATAACTTTATTATTTAATAAATATTAAATATATTAATACTATTAGATAAATTTTAGGTTTTGAAAAAATATGTTTTTTTATTTTTTGTCGGATTTATATTAAAATATTATTTAATTTATTAATATTGTTTATAAAATCAAATTAGTTAAATATATATATGTAAATATAATAAGTCAAATCTCCAAATTGGTCCGCCCGTGTCTTATTCGAGCCAAATTTGAAATTGGGCAACAATTAGAACTAAAATCAATAGTAAATTTGAAAGTGTAGGGTTATTTTGTCAACCTGAAATATTATGGGGTAGAATTGTAAGTTAACATAAGTAATTGCATCAATTTTGCAATAAGACTTAACTGCCATAACGTCACTTAACGGTGGTTTTTAACTGCGGTAAATGTGGGTGAATTTGTTAAATTATGGTACCAAATGTGTCGGTCTGAATTTTTATAGTACCACAAGTGAGAATCAATATAAAATTTAGTACCCCAAGTGCAATTCTCAAAAAACTAGTCAATTGCTCTGATTGAAGGTATAAAAATGGTGGAAATGTTAACTTATTTAATACCATAATGATGATGGTGTAACAAAAATAGAAATTAAAAAGAATTTTTTGTCTCCATTCAAATTTAATTGAATTAATAAATTTCTTCGATTTTAATTTTATATGAAATTAATCTTATGATTACAGCGATGGAATAGAAATTTCTATGATTTTTCTACAATTTTTCTTCAAGTTAGGGATGATGTAAAAATGATGGAGATTTATGAGAAGAAATTCTTAATTAAGTTTGAATGAGCATAATATTTATCTTCCACGATTACATAAATTTTGGTTTTAAAGAAAAAAGAATTTTTTAAATTGTGGTTAAAACCGTCTTTTAATTAATAATCGGTTTTATAATTTTTTTTTAAACCAAAATATTTTTGTTGGGGTAAAATAGTCTTTAACATATTCCTATCAATTTTGATTTTTGATAAATAAGCATTACATTTAAATGGGGCTATATCCGTCATTTACATTATAACTTATTTTTGTATATTTTTTTAAATCAAAATAAGAGAAAGGGTAAATTAGGCAAATCAAATTTTAACTAAAGTCAATTGTTACTAAACATATTTGACCAAGTTACTTTTTAACAATCAAGATCTATATGTAGAAAATGAATGGCCAGATCAACCTTCCCTCACGTGTGGGCCAGTTACTACTGCCCGCACCTTAGAAAATCCAACTTTTAAATATCTTTACAGTTTTGCCCGGAAAATTAGTGGTTGAGAATTAATGATGTCGTATCATTACTTTTATGTGTGAGGAAAATAATTTTTTTATTCATAAAAATAGAGTTATATTTGGGAGTACATCCCAAAAAGAAAGAAAGAGTAAAAAAGATGGGATATAGAGAGTATGTCAAATCTTCGTTGAATCTATTCTTCATGTTGCTTAGAACTAGGTATGAAAGTCAACTTAAGTTTTACTCAATCTACAACTTGAGCTCGTTTGATATACTTTATTTCTGAATTGATTCGTTTTGCAGGTATATGCAACCAGGCTAGTTAGGATAATATTTATCGTTTGAACATAGATTCGAGCTCGACTTGATAAGATAATATATTACAATATACGTAAGAGTAGCAAACTACTAGAGATCGACTTATGTTTGGCTCGATTAAAGCTCATATGAGCTTTGTTCATTTGATAATCATATAAAACTCAAATATAGTTTTAAGCTCGTGGTTTGTCCACTGTAGTAAGAATGTTGAATCCTCCTTCAAAGATTTGGTTGCTGATCTTTTCTTGATTCGTGAGTGTTCCCATTCGACTAAACACTTGCGTCTTTCCTTTTGCAAACCTAAATCACAAAAACAAGCCGAATTAATTTGTCCCAAGCCGAGAGAAGTGTTTTAGTGCAAGCCATAGTTCAATCTTCGGATATCTACCCGATGACCACTGGTTGAGCTTATGCAATGCAACTGCAAGGTTAAAGGTTCCAATCCAAATTTATACATTTTTTTCTTCTTTTTAAATATTTTCAAGATTATCCGATCTTTCTCTTTTAAGAGCATTTAAAAAATGTTTTTGTATTTCTTTTTAATACTTTTTATTTTATGTGTGTCATAAATTTCTTAATATTTTGAACAATTTGTTGAATGAGCTCTTTAAAAACTCTGCTAATATATTTTTTCACCTTAGGTTGGAAAAAATAATTGTGTTACTTTATTTTTCATTTGGGATGTCTTAAAACAAGATTTGACTTTAAAAAAAATATAATTTGTTTTATCAAAACTACAATTCTTATAAAATAATGAATTCTTATTTATTTTCATTTGATACTTTTATGAGCATAAATAAAAGATATTCAAACATTTCACTTATTTGATTTTATATATGATTTCGTGTCTAAACTAAAGGAAGGAAAAGTGGCAAAATGCTAGCAGCCAGTTGGTTGGGTGCATAGATACGAATTGAGCCACTAAATATTTTAGATTCAATTTGAATCTTTGTGTCGATGGGCCTGAAGCCGTGAACCTAGTGGCATGTCACATGTGCAGTCCATTACCCGGCGCCACTTGAAGCTTTTTCCTTCTTTTTTTTTTTTTTTTTTTTGTTTTGGATTTTTTTCAGTCTCTTTTTCTTATTCCCTTTTTTTATTCTTTTTTGCCGTATGTTTTTATTTATTGAAATTTATGTTCTTTTTAGTAAATTGTATTTAGAATTAAATCATCAACATTACCTCAAGATATTTTAATCAATGTTATTATTTTTATTATTATTATTGTTAATTTTTAAGATATTAATAATATTATTATTATTATTATTATTATTATTATTATAGAGAGATTGAGGAAAAGTTGAAATTAGAATTAATGGGAGGGGGAAGCCCTTCGGTTGGATACTAGTAGATATGGACATGGTTTTCAAACCCCTTAATTGGAGATGGCATATAAGTTGTTAGGCTTATACCTGACAAGGGCCATCATTAATGAGTCTGACAATTTAAATATTTCTTTTTAGGAAATTGAAAAAAAATTATTTTCCCTTTGTAGGACTATCAATGTGTTATTTTTTTTCGATTAGTGATTTAATGTATCTTATCTGATTATAAAAATTCGTAATCTGAAGTATGTGGAGGAGATCGATTGAGCCGATCCGAAATTAAATAAATAATGTACATATACACAAGATGGTTTATTAGGATAAGTAACAATAAAAATATTTTACCTTCAACTTAAGAAAATATTACTTAATGATTCATTCGTATTTTCATTTTTATGGATATTTTCATCTAAAAGCATGAGTATTAGTTAAGAAAGTTTTAACATATGAGCTATATTAAATTAAATTATTACGTTAACATGCTTTTTTTAGAAAAAAAAATACTAATGTGAAATTTTAAAGTGTTTATTCTATTCAATAAAAAAAATCAAAATTTCGATCAAATTCAATCAAAATCTGATAAACTTGAAAATTTTAGATCCGAATCCATCCCAAATTCAGTTCTATATAACTGGAGATGCATCTTAGGCCATCTCCAACCCACCCAGGGGGTGGGTGGAGATGGCCCGGGGCCTTCCCCTGGATGGTCTCCAACCATCCAGGGGGGTTAATTTGGACAGCCCTGGTAATGGGACGCGCTGTTAGCGCGTCCCTTCCCACCATTGCACCAGGTGGTGCCACTTGGCACCACCTGGTGCATTTACATTTTTTTTTAATTTTTTTATTATAAATTATAAATAATTATTAAAAAAATTATTAATAAAAAAGTTAAAGATTGAAAAAATTAACTACGAATTTAACAATACCTTGTTTAATTTAATTAACTAGAAATGAAAGATACATTTAATTATAAAAGTTGTGTAAGGTTTAATAACAATTTGTTTTAAATTAAAGATGTAACATTATTAGTTTTAATTTTAAATATATAAATTTGCCTATGAAATTAAAGTTGTTTTCGTGTAATCGTTGTTGTTTTTCTTGTCCCCGATGTAATATTATTATGCTTAATTTTATGATTATTGTCTCTACAGTTATTATTATGCATTTTCATATTTATTATTAATATTATTTATTTTTAAAATTATTATTATTATTATTATTATTATTATTATTATTATTATTATTATTATTATCATCATCATTATAGATAATATAGGTGAGAGTGGGGAAGTTTTTTTTTAATTAATTGGAGGAGATAGCCCTGTGGGTTGGAGACGGTGCTCAGGGGGGTGCAGATTCACCCGGGTGGAGATTGACACCCCTGGGCTGTGAAAAGCCCTCCGGGTTGGAGATGGCCTTAGTCGAATCTAATTCAATCCAAATTCATCCCTTTGAAAATCATATTCCTACTTATTTGTTTACCCTTTTTTTTTTTTTTTTTTTTTTTTTTTGTCAAAATTTGTTTACTTAATCACCAACTTGGCTGTTATTTATTTGTTATACTTATACGGTTATACCACGACATATTGACATCCCAGTGTTGGGCTGTTTGGCTGTTGAGTAAAGAATTTAAAATATTTCCAAAAGTCAAACATGCGGCAGCAAATTATAAATATTAATGAAATGGTACGGCAGCCAAACTTAGTGCTACTTGAACGTGAACAAGAACGAGTCAAATTAAATCTAGTGCTAAATTTTTTAAACTTTTTCATTGAACTTAATTTATTTTTTAAATGAATGAAGTCTGAAAAGATTCACTAGAGCTGAATAAAAATTCTGGATTACCATGGAATTTTATTAAATTTTATCATTTTTTTAGTTAATTTAATTAAGATCGAATTGTAAGTAACATATTTTCAAGTTTATCAAATTTAAATTGTTCTGTAACAAGTCATTATTTTTCAATCCAATCATTTGATTTTTGAGATCACAAAATATCCTTTCCCATCGAACCCAGTTCTACTAGTACCCCCACACTATAACGAACTCATATTTAAATTCTCGTTATGATATTCGAATTCCCGTTGGCGATGCACCCATAATGTGCCCCACTTTGCATCAAAATGATTCAAGTTGGTCTATGACTTCATTGACTTGTATTCATTAGGTAACAAATAATAAGATAATGTTCTACATAGATCTAGATGGTGAATGTTTCCTCATTTAATAATTATTCACTAATCTATGCTAATATGCTATTAAACAATTCCAAAAATTATATATTATATGTAATAACATAGTTAATAATATTTTTTTTCCAAGAGTATTCAGGTCTTAGACTTGACTTAATCCATTTTGAAGCGTTTTCGAGGCTCGTCGAACACATCAATAAGATTTTTGTCTTCTAAATATAGAATTGCCTTCACATGTAAGAGAGGTTGTAGGCTCAGAAGCAAGAAGCCAAAGTATGATGCAAAGGAAAAGGGATAATAAGTGGGGTGCAAAATAAGTATGTGTTTTACCATTTCTTTTCCCTCATATAAGTCAAAAGAGAAAAACTTTAAATACTCAAATGGCACAAATGAATTCATCATATTTCTTGACACCCATCATTCTTCCAAATTTGAAATAGTACAACAACAGATTTTAGTAACTTCTATTACACTGCAAGCAATCAGGGATATCAAATAAAGACATGACTCTTTCATGAGATGAGCTTTCACTTTTATTGTCTACTAAGCAATTCAATAGTTACTTAAAGACTCCCTATATATTTTAGTGCTAAAAATGATAAAGACCATTACAATAGTTCCACAGCTAAATACAACTACAAAAATGTGGCTGAGGGAACCAATGAAGGTGTGATTTAGGAAAAATAATTGGAAAATTTAATAAAGACTGGGTTTTGATAATCAGACCTCAAGATTATATATAATGGTAGAGCAACTCAAATATGATGCTAATATCCCATAAAACTATATGGGAAATTGATTTTTTCTTGAATAAAATTCTGGTTTCTAAAGCTGAATGTATATTCTTCTTCAAGAAAAATCACATTATAGTAGCCTCTTCAAGTTTGTGAACTTAACATAAGTTCCAAAAAACAATTACTGATCGAAACAGGCGAAATAACCAACTTCAGCAATGAATTAGTACTAAACAAAATGCAATAAAAGTAATCCTGGCTTTTAGTCTGCAACCAAAGGACTATCTTGCTATATAGATCAAAAGTCAATGCTTCAAAATGAACAAAAAATGTATTTAGAATCTGCAAAAACTGAGGCATGTTCTTGGAACATAAAAAAATGGGATGAAGTTGGTAAACTGCTTACCATCCTTCAAAGGCTTAATAGAGCATCTTCACGGAATCAGAAACGAGACTTTTATATGTCGAACTACCAAGGAAAGAATTGGGCCCCACCATCATCTTCCTCTTCATCCTCTTCAGGAGCAGGAAGATTAAGATCAAGTAAATCAGGAAGTTCAGGCTTCTTTTGTGGATGGTGATTGCTAGTTTCTACATGACCACCGATAAAATGTGACCTCTTGTGTCCACCTAAGGCTTGACCATTCTTGAAAACACGGCTACAAAATGGGCAAATATGCTCTTTGTTCTTCTTAGCCTTAGTTTTTTTATCCGAGGAAACCTTAGCTTTCGATTTTGATTTGCTAGTAGACTCAAGAACCTTACCTTTAGTTCTGAAATCGATAGGATCATCATCATTATCTAGGCTGTTCTCCCCACTTTCGTATTTTGAATCGTAGAAAGAATTGGTTCTTTTGTGGCAAGGTCTGTGCCCTCCAAGTGCCTGATAAGACTTGAAGCTCTTTTTGCAGTTGAAGCATTCATATTTGCTTCTTTTCTCAGCATTATTATTACACACTTCATTCCATAATTCAGGATTTTCGGAACTATGCTTTCGCTTCCTTGGCTCGATCCCAGCAAAATTTGAAGCTGTACCACTATCATCATACTCGGTTTTAAAATTCTTGATTTTGATCAAGTTTTTTTTAGTTTCAAAACCATACTCCTTAGCTTTACCTTTAACACTCATAAGGGGCATCTTGGATTCAAAAAAAGCAAGATTTTTTCGGAACCCATCGACAGATACATCGGATTCAGCCTTACCACATTCATCCAAGAAATACCCAGAATCAGAATTTTCCACTTGAGCAATTTCATCATCAAAGGCTCTACCTTTTAACTTCATATCCTCAATTTTCTTCATTTTTTGAGTCCCTTCTTCATTACATAAGAAATTTAAACTACCCATTTTACCAACTCTCATGTCAATTGATGAAGATTTAGTCTCTAAAACAACTGAATTATTATCAGAAGATTCCACAACTGAATTAACACCACCACCACCTCTGTTTCCAGAATCCTTTGACAACATAATTAAACACCTAGCTACTTCCTCTTGATCTAATCCATCAATTTCAGAAACAGATGAAGAACCACCATTATTATTAGTATGAGACTTAACCACAACTTTCTTGTACTTGTTACTTTTTGATGATGATCTTGTTCTGAGCCTCCTTTCCTCCGCTTCTTCGGTATCCGAACAACTATCCAACACAAGCTTCTGATTCTCACTAGTCCAAGAATGATCATCTTTTAAACCCCTATCTTTTTCCGAGTGACAAGCCATATGACCACACAAAGCTTTTAGTGATTGAAATCCTTTCCCACATTGCTTGCAAAACCTCTCTTGTGGCAAGGGGAGATTTGAATCCACAGCCCTCCAAGTTTTTCTGGGATTTTCTCTTAGGACATAACTAGTTTGCCCATTTCCAAATTCACCAAGTTTTGACTCTTTAAAGAAACTCGCGGGTGGCGGCCCCCCACCGCCTCCGCCATAACCACCAAAAGATAAATTCCTTTTCAAGTTTGCAGCAACTTTTTCCTCAAATTCAGCTGAATTTGAAACTACATGAGACCTAATGTGACCCCCAAGTGCCTTCCCACATGGGAATTTTTTATAACAAAACTTGCAAACAAACTTCAATTCTTGATCCTCATCCATCATATTACTTGATTAATCAATTCAACCACAACCACAACCAAAACCAAAAAATCAAGATCAACAGAGAACTAAAAGGCAACTTAAACTTAGCAACAATGCATCAACTCTTGATCTATAACTATCAAAGCAGTTCAACAAACAGAGCAAGCTACCCAAAAAAACACAAAGCTCAGATCAGAAAAATAACATTTAAAGCAGAACAAAAAACTTAAATCTGGAATGTGGGGTTGGGCACAGATCACAAAGTCTATACCTTGGTATCACAGAATCATCGAACTGGTCAGATGTGACAGGTTTTTTTTTTTTGGGGGAAGTAAAAAAATCAGAAAATCAGACCCACAACAAAAGCAGAACAACACTCTTCGATTTCATATCTCCCACAAAAAAGTACAAGGAAAAGGGCATTTAATGCTTCAAAATTTTGAAGTTGAAAAAATCAAACTTTTTGAACCGATGGGTCGCTAATGAAGGCCTTAAAACAGATACCAAAAGACTCTTTCTTCCTTATATTTCTCTCCCCCCATATACTTACAACTCTCTATATCTATATAATTATATATTCCTTGTTTGTGTGTGTTTTAGTAGGAGGAGAATTCCATGCATGGAAGCAAAATACTATGAGAGAGAGAAATCAACAGCACGTGTACTAATGAGAGGAGAAATCGTAGCTGCAAAAGAAATCAAACGGCCAAGATCTGTTTTTGATTGTTATTATGTATTCGTCGAGGGCAAAATCTAAAAGGGTAGAGTAAAGAATTGATTTTTATTTGTGGGATTTTTCTTTTTTTTCACTAATTGACATCAAAAAATTAAAATAGCTTTGAAACTTCAATGACTGACCTAAATGCCTCATTTTGTCTTTGCTCAAATGTCACACCTTTGGCAGGTCCGAATCCTCAGCAGTTATTGTTCTTTGTAATTCCACTTTTGCCCCTCAAAAGATACATACAAGTATATTAATTTTTTGCTCATCTGTTGTGAATGTGATTTGTTCAGTTATTATTAACTTTTCCCACAGATTTTATTTTAACACAGTCAATCTCATGGTTGCTGTGGTTTTTTTTTTTGGGGAAAGTATTAATTAAATCTGATGTATACATTTTGAGATTTTTGGCATGTTGAATTGGACGGTCAAACCTTATAATTGAGTAGATTTTCTGTTCATTTTTTATTTTATTTTTTGAAGAAAAGATAGTTTCAATTTGAGAATTGAATGGAAATTAGCTATTTTAATTCTTGAAATTTGTTACATTAAAGATTGGTTTTATTTCATAGCTAGCAACCATTTTGTAACTGAATCTTGCTTTTGGTAAAGTTATTTTAGCTTTACAATCTTTGAGTATCTTTTCTTATCAATTTTGGATGTAGCTCAAGTTTTCTTCAAAGGATTATTGCTACATATTTGGAATTTGGACAGGGCCATTTGACTGAATTTGAGTTATCATTAACTTTGTCTAGTGTGAAATTATTGATATGTATATGACATTGAAAACAAGCAGATGAAACAAAATGAAGAAATAAAATTAATTAGGGAATTAGCATAATAATATATGAAATTGTGATGATTTATTAGAAGAAAGATTCCTCTTTTAATGGCACAACTTGGTTACTTTATAAGGGAGATAACATAATATCTTCTGCAGATCTACCATCATAAATTGAGTCATTAGAGGAAATGAGTCCATCATGGCACTGAACCCAAAACACTAATTAAAATGATGCACATTTTAGATCCAAATATCTGCTGTACCAATTTCTTATATCACCATATGCAATTATGAAATTATCAAAGAAAAAAAAAAAGCAAATTATGCAATTACGATCATGACTTTTTAAATTGAGTTTCAATCTCTATCACGATTTCGAGATGTATCGGTCTGAAAATTAAATAATTTTTAGTTATTTATGATTTTCTTATGATATATGACCTCTTATATCAAGTAAAAGATTGTAAATTTTTGAGAGAATAGTTATACAAGCCTCCGCAATTTCAGAATCTCCCTGGCGAATGGCCTGTTCTCCCCGGTCGGAATAGGTGGATTAATTCCTTCCCTTAGAACCGTACTTGAGAGTTTCCTACCTCATACGGCTCATCAATTCTTTTGGTGTCCCGTTACCATATCTAATGAGTACCTCTAAATTAACTTATTTATTAGCATCTTAAAACAAATTGCTAACATATACCATATCGAAATTCTATAATGAGTTCTAGTCACACCTCGAATACAATTATTTTTGTCTAGGTGATTGTGAGTAAGTTGTTTATTGTATATAAGTAAATATATTC
This sequence comes from Penstemon newberryi var. newberryi, assembly GCA_030819805.1. Classification (NCBI taxonomy): domain Eukaryota; kingdom Viridiplantae; phylum Streptophyta; class Magnoliopsida; order Lamiales; family Plantaginaceae; genus Penstemon; species Penstemon newberryi. Next base: position 73,003,290 of record JAUALY010000001.1, on the reverse strand, counting down.
TATAACACATTTAGTCGATTTACCAAGGAGAGCAAAATCATATGATGTCTATTAATTTTGGAAGTTCATTGTAAATTTTTATCATAAATTTTGAAATTCTTATGATAAAACTTGAACTCACACTGCCATATTATATATCATCGTATATGGATTCACATTATAATTTGACACGTGAGTTAAAAAATATTGAAGGTGATCTGCACCAAAGAGTAGAGTCTTTAAATTTATACTTATATATTTATACCATAATTATATATTCACATGGGAAAATTGTTTTATGGGAACACACTTTAATTTGGAAAAATTAAAGAAAAGTTTAAATGCCAACAACTAATGGCTAATTTGGTATTCTGATAGGCCAAGTCCAACGGTGGTGAGAAGATCAACTATTGGAACAAACTTCTGAATTTCAACCATTTGATAATGAATTGGTTGAAGTAAGTGGGTCATCACTAAGTCGCACACCCTGGATATTGTATTTCTACTGGAAATAAAAAAAAAATTAAAAAATATATATGTGAAGTTGGGATAAATGCAAGATACTCCCACGTCATATGTTAAATCTGCGTGAAACTACGTACCCTATGAATTTTTATTGCGTAGAACTCACTTGTACTTTTAAAAATTCAGCACGAAACCCCCAACTTATAAAAAAAAAAAATAGGTCGTTTTGGATCGATATATTTCAAGAAACCATTTTTAAAATACTTCATGTTGATCCCTACAACTTCACGTGAAATATTTTTAAATTTGTTTCTAGAAATTAGCCGATCCGAAACGACCTATTTTGAACATTTTGGGGATTTCGTGCTGAATTTTTAAAAATACAAAGAGATTCTATACAATAAAAATTACACAGGATAGTTTTGTGCAGATTTCGAGTAACATATAGTATAGGATCTTGCACTCTCCCATGTAAAATTCAAGGGGTTTGTTAAATGTTCACAAATTCAACTTTTCTTTATTTACTTTCTCAATGATACTCATGTCTTAAACACGACTTAATCACTAATACGGATCGAGCATGATGTGCACTGGGGCGCGAGCAACATCAGTGGTAGAAGAAGTCATAACTAGGCCTGCAAATTGTAAATTCCACAATCTAATTAAGTGGAAGGGATGATGTTTCTATTTATGAACCGACTGATGTTAGTTATCTTCCTTATTTTGTTATATTTATATAATACTAGCTTAATTTCGTGTTATGCACAAAATCATAAACTTGTATTTTTATTTAGTTAGTTACTTTAAGTGGGAAGATAAACAAGGTACCAATTTTATGTAGGTTTGTGTAGTTTTACCTAAAACATGAGGTGGTCGTGCATTTAGCCCGAATTTTATATGCTTTTTTTTTTTCAATAATACTACACCATGTTTCATTTGATGCCATAATCTATCAAAATGAATGATGAGTTTATAAGTGAAGACCAAAGTTAATATGCAGTGCTTCTATATATTTGTAAGCAATACTAATACATTGAAGATTAATATAATTTTGAAACACTCAAACCACCTATATATAATGGTTCAATTTTCTATTTGTAGACTGTTAATTACACTTTACAACTTTGTAAATATTCTTTACGCTACTTAATTACTCTTCTCTAATCATTTGTTTCATTTCAACTTCACTTATAACTTCATAAACTTCTAAGCAATTACAAGTGCTGCTAGAAAAGTAAAAGTGGTTAAGGTTGAAAAAGGAAATTATTATTATAATTTATTCACAAAAATTGAAGCTACCTACTAAAAAAAATTAGGCCCTTTTGCTTTTCAAAAGCTACGTGTCCCAATTGTATGAAACTAATCTCTTGACGGTTAGTTGTGGAATAGCTTACCAGCCTAATAAAAGTCATTATTTTGAGTAATTATATTTGCATTATGTAGTTGACCCAAAAGCCCTTAAGCCAACTATTGCATTTATTTTGAATAATATTAATTTTGACAGAGAATGGTCACAATCATATTATGTAAACAAACAACTTCTAGTAGTACTTCAATAGTATATAGCTTTGTTATCAATCAGAAGTTGAAAATTGCTTGAATCGAATTAGCAAGAAAGTGGGGGATTCTTGGATATATATAACTGATTTTAAAAATAAAAAAAATAAAAAGATTCTTTTTATCTAACACCACATCAAAAAAAAAGTCATACCAAACATCTCCTAGCTGGCGAAGGAGTGAAATGGAAAAGTTGCAAGTAGCTTATCACTTAATAAGATAATGTATTGGCCATGAGCCATTTGGGGAAAGCTTTTCCCAACTTTACAAGCTAGTTCCAAGATAATTTCTTTGATGTTTGCTAGTACTATGGACTAAGTTTGACAACATAGGGTATTGCGTAAATGCGGGCTTTTTATGCCACATATGAGGTAGGCTCGACTACTTGGAGCGACCATAGGCAGACGACCCTCCTAAATGCAATGATGATCGTCAACCTAAATCATGGACCTGATGATTACACATTGATCACAAATAAAAAATATATATGTTCTCAATATATTGTTCAAAATAATTGTTTAACATAAAGGGTTTGTTGGGTTCAAACCAAATAAAAGTTTCAACCAACTTAAATTCAGGTTCACCGATTTTTCTGTATCTTTTCTCTACTATTATAAAAGTATGAATATTTTTTAACTTTTTTGAGCGGACTAAATACCCCTACTTAATAACCAAAAAAAACTCAAGAAATATAATTAAATTAGGAATCATAAGTCGTATTTGGACTAGGACTCAAAAAAAATTAATAATATTTAACTAAAATTGTTTTGATGCTTGTTAAGCCTACAATGTCGTAATATTACAAAAAATATTTTGTTAGGCACTTGCTACGCCTACACTAGCAGCTGATTTGGACCTCAGAAAGAAAATTAGGAAACAATTTAATGGGTTTAGTTTGCTAGGACCTTAGAGAAAGAAAAGGTGCTAGGACCTTTGAGAAAGAAAAAGATAAATTACGGATACCCCTGCGAGGTAAGGCTTAATTACAACAATTCTCTTCACGTGTTGGGTATTACAAAAATTTCTCTTAGATTTTTCAACTTCTTACAATTAACCCCTTGCCCCTAAAATATTTTAATTTTTCCCCTCCGTGTTATTTGTAATATTTAATATCGTATAAATATAGTCATGTGCTCGAATTGTGTAAAGTCCATGTCTTGCAGAGGCAAGATCTTTATATAATTCCACACCAGATGAGAAGATGCACTTCAAAGGATGAATATCATTTCAGAAGTTGATGGCGTTTTCGGATCGAGAAGTATACAACTCGAATAATGCATCCTCTAATAGGTGCTAATAATAGAATAATTTGCTACTTTATAGTTACAATAATATTTCAGTTTATAATATGTTCAATATTTTTAATACTTATATTTATAATATTTGTGAGCATAATATTGTATAAAAGAATTCAAATAAAAAATATATAACGCGTGTGTGTTTTTGTAGTTCAATTAAAAAAATGAACAAGATATACTTATTCCATTTTAACCAAAATATTTTGGTTTCATCCATTTGGCTGAACCGGATTAAGCGAAGTATATAAAATAAAAAGTACTTAGCATCCGAAAGATATCAAATTTGAAGGAAGAGAACTAAATACTTAAGTGTAACATATAGGTTAAGAGATGAAAATACAGGACAAACCAGCCTTAGCAGTTAGCAAGTCAATTTTGTTTCTAGTGCATTTAGGTGATGCCTGCAAAGTGATTTTGGATCCTTCTACCAAAATGGATATTCCTTTGCCCTACCATAGGGAAAGACCCATAACAAGTATGTTTATTTTATAACAAATGTTAGAAAACTCATATTCAACATCCAATGTTCCAAAAGAGGTTGCCTTTTTTTTTTCATTTTTTTTTTTTTTGTGTGTGTGAAGGTGGGTGGGTGGGGGGTGTCGTCAATTCTTTAATCTGAAATTAAAATTGGTGAAATTCTTGTTCTCAATAAATTTTGGATTTTCATAAATAGACCCAAAAAAGAAAAAGAGAACCGAAAAAAACATAAGCTTCAGCTCTGTTGATAGCAAACTCATGATCTTTTTACAAACTACTACATTAATCCAAACTAACACAAGAAATTGAGATTTCTACAAGTCTTCAACTTTTTGATCTGACTAGGCTTCACACTTTGCATCGCCAATTGGAGCCTCAATCAATAATATTTTTTCCTTTTTCTGAGACTGTAGCTTTTCATTTAACCAGGCTCAATAGATCGATATCTCATTTTCAAAAAATAAATTTCTTCACAAGGGTACCTTCCATGAGTTCCATTTGTATCCACAAAATATTTCGCTTGGTCATTTTGTTGCTTTTTCTTAAAATTTTACTAAATCTACTTTCAGTGTTGGCCCAAGTGTTAGGCAATTTAAGCCTGCGTTTAAGGCTCCAGTGTCGAGGGCCCTCAAAATAATTGTGAAATAAATTAAAAATGTTGTAATAACACTTTAAAATAATTTATCGTTATCAAAGCAAAATTCATAAATTTTACATTCACACATTATAAGTTCATTAGTGCAAAGTGATGTGTGTAAAATAAACACACAATTAATCAATTATGAAACTCCAATAAACCAATATGATCCAGTTTTCAAACACTATTTTTATAGTGATGATACAATATTACATGTTTTTGGAAAAAATTCATAACAAGTTGTTTGAGATATAAAGAAAAAATGTGATACAATTTATGGAGTCTTGTCTGGCTTAGAGCAGGTAGAGACAAAATATAGAGTAATAATATTGTGTTTTACATGTCTTGCCCTATATATACAATCACCTTCTTGATCTAATGACTAAATATGATAATTTATAGACTTTTATTAGATATTTTTATTGATCCATCTAGAAATTACTTCTATAATTGATATTATCATTTTTTTTTATTGCTTCTTAGTATTTTAGTAAAACTTCTTATGATACTGTAGTTTTGCAACAATACATAAAATTTAAGATTTGGAGGCACCAAAGTTATATGGAATGCCAATTTTTTTCTATTTCTTTTTCTTATTCTGGTATTTATGATCAACTTAAAAAAATAGGGTTAATATGTAACTTGATTCAATGAGTTTGGGTCAAGCTATAAATTTCAAAAATAATTTACTTGCAGTTTACAAAAAAGACCCAAAATCAAACTATTCGATTTTTTGGTACCAAAGCGAACCGAATTGTTTGGTTTGGCATTCAATACAAATTCTAAAATTAACGACCTAGTCTAGATAACAAAAAATGATACAGTTCTAATTTAATGAAGAGCCTCTTTTGTAACATAGTTGCGAGACCATAAATATTCTACATTTATATTTTATCTATTTATTGAATTTGACAAGTAAAGTTAACTATATTCACGTACATTAGTTATATAATTATATTCAAGATAAGTATTTACTTTCATGAAATAAGGGTTTTATATTAAATGTTACCAAAAAAAAAATATTACCAATGAATTTAAAAAAAAAATATAGTTAATTGGATATGTCATTTATCTATTCTATAACAAATATATTTGAGAAAAACCATGTAAATACTTAATAAATACTTTTAGAATTTCAAAGGTAAGAAAACAAAATTTTTATAGTGATATTTTTATTTTATAGAATACGATCCCGATTTTACATTTCGCCTAAGGCCCCCTGATATATCAGGCCAACCCTGTCTACTTTTGTACATTAGTATAAGAATCAAAACTGGACTTATCATGCATCTTCATGGTCTCCCGTTCTTTCATATGAATATCATCAAACGTTCCATGGTTTCCATCTTTTCCCTGATCCTGATAGACATTTTCAGGTTTAGGCCAAGATTCACCGTCTAGCCAACCTTCGTCTAGATCCTCATCAGCAAAAGTCTTGATTATGGAGTCTTCTTCTCCAGTAGCAAAATACGAGCCACTAACAACATAAGAGCCAAAAGGGGGACCACCTTTATAATCATCATCACTATACTCCTCACCATCAGTATCTACATCCAATGAAGAAGATCTATTCTGACATACTTCTCCATGGGCTCCTTTATGTTCTTCATCATCGTCACTATCTATTTCCAATGAATAAGAACGATTTTGAACTGCCCTTCTACGGAGCATAAATACATTGAAATAATAACTGACTAGTTCCATCTTTGTTCGAGTTGGAAACACAGTATTGAGGTGCTCCCAAAAGTTTTTACCGTGTCTCACAGGATTAGTGAAAATGACTTCATGGAATACTTGTTCATCATAAGCAGTCCACTTGGATGCCACTTCCTCACCCATATCATAGAACCCCAACTCCTTGAACCTATCCTCTCCAAGTGTTTCCCGTAATTTTTCTCTTGCTTCCTTAATATGTTGCTGTACACATCTCATGGACCCCACATCGTGGCAGCTACATTCTGTTCGACCACAACCGACTCTGACTACATCAATGGTTGAATCGTTCAAGTGGCTAGTTGCTGGAATCACACAAGTTCCCATCAGTTTTTGCTCAACAGAGCTGGAATCAGAAGATTTTTCCCCATCCCACTCAGGAATTTCAGCTTGATGACCTGGCCCTATAGGCACTTCTTTCCTAGGAGAAGAATTAAATAAGCATGTGTATGGATCCTCAAACTGATGCAGTGGTCCCCTTGGTACCCTAAAGTCAAAATATCCGGGAAACAAAGACCAGTAAGAGCTGTTCTCGTTCCCGGTATCTTCCTCACTACCGCTGCTAGTGACCAAAGATAATGGTGCACTTGCCTCTATATCCTTGTCAGCTGCGGATGCACCATCTGTGTCGCCATTTTCGAGCCCCCAATCAGCTTGTAAGACACATGAGTTGTTCTTTTCTTGACCTATGATAATACAGTACCATATCAAATTCAATCAAATGTCAATTATTGACTGAATTGAGAATATTCCAGTTGTAGTCAGATAACGACTTGACTTGCTCCAAGTCATGCTTCACTGAGAAGAAGTAGCTTGTGTTTTCCAGTGTGAACTAATACATGTACCATGATAAACTCAAAAAATTTATAGAGAATGATTTACAAATATGGTATCAAACAGCAAAATTTACCAGGAGAACCAACTGTTGCAATAGTTCCTTGAGAAGGAAAATCTTCTTTATTTGAAGTAAACATTTTGTAATAATCAAATTGTTTAGGTTGCTTGAAAGAAAGCTCAGGAAAATTCTCTTCTTCCAAAGGACGTTTGGCTCCCATCTTCTGTCTAAATATGCAAAAATAACCTACAATGAATGTACCTTTTGTAAGTGTTGATCTGGTACATGATATGGTTGAAAGATATAAAAAAATCTACGAAAGTCGTGCACCGATCATGACCATCTACGTGTTTCAACATATTATCTAAGTGAGCTAAAGTGATCTACTGCATTCTAAAGATTGGACATCCTAAGCAATAATAAAGAAAATGACGATAACAAGAAGAAACATGCACACACATTCTTGCAGTTCAAGATACAAGATAATCACATATGTTGCTAGTAAGACTATATTCTATTATCATGTGACATACGTATATAAAACAAAGGCGCTCAAATCCTACACGCCTACTGCAACTGTTCAAAAAAGTGGAAGTAGAATAGCATCTAAACATATACAACCAATAGAAACGCCAAAAGAATCCAACTTATAAGACTCATTTACCTAAGGAGTCGATAAACAACATAATTGAATTTTGACAAGAAAACAATAATACATCTTGTCATTATTCACTTGTGGCAAGTCAAGTAGGTAACAGATACCGCCGCCAAAAAAATATAAGGAACAAAACAGCCAATAGCTATGTCAAGCTTGTAACTAATTCACCCCACAGGTCCCAATATCCTAATGATCATTGCAAAAACGACATGCATAAAGTTCACAAAAGGAAAAAAAAAATTATCATGTCATTATTGATTAACAGAAAATGCAAAACATAATCAAATAAATAACAGCAAAACAATAAAATTTGGCAGACGGATGTATTAACAACTTCGAGGATTACCACCAATAAACTCATCTAAAAGTGGTCATTCATTTTTCATAACTTAACACTACCCCTCACACGTAGGCGGTATACAATTTACCACACGTAAAATCTAGAAATGGGTGGCGGATAGATTTGGACAAAGAACCTCAGTTACCATATTAAACTTCCAATTCACCTAAAAACTTAGGGCATGTTTGTTTGGCGTTTGGGAAAGTAGTTTGGGAGAGTAGTGGAGGTTTGTAAAATAATCTCGATTTGCGTAATGTTGTTTGTTTGGGTTTTGAGAGAGTGGTTTGAGAAATAAAGTAGGTGTAGGTTTTTTTGGAAGAGTTGGGTTGTAGGTGTAAGATGTGTAAGACTTTATGTCAAATCATGTTTGTTATGTGAGATAATGTAAGAGATAGGTTACTTTATGTCAAATCAAAGTAGAGTTTGTATAGGTTTTGTTTAGAGATAAGAAAATTGTTGTTTGTTTGGCTTTTGAGAGAGTAGTTTGAGAAAATTAATGGATGAAAAATTTATTTCGGAAAATAGAAAACATGTTTGTTTGGCATTTCCCAAACACGAAAATATTCTGGGGAACGCCAAACAAACAGGCCCTTAAGCTTGTTAATAAGAAGAGACGTTTAATATTTATAACTTAGTAACATGTAAGAAATGGAATAGCAAAATCCATAAATTAATGTAAGGAACGGAATAGCAAAATCAGAAACGTTAAATGGATATTTCACATTGAAAGTTATACAATTTATTTCCAAAATAATAATGAGTTATCAATTATTACATCAATCGGCAATTAAAGACATGAATTGCTAAATAATATCATTTTTAATTAAAAAAAAAAATTGAAAAATTAAACGATTACCCAAAAAATTAACATAAAAAACTGCAATTCGAACGCACCAACAATTGAAATATCTCATCCAAATATTATAGTGAGGATTAAATTAGAAATAGAAGAAAACCCCCAATTTCATAAAAAAAACCTAACCCTAGATTCACAAAATCAGCATAAAAAAGCCAAAAAGCATAATTAAATTCAATTCAGGGGAAGACGTACCAGAACCCTAAATCAATTTACAGATCCAACGAGCCTTAAAATTAAGAACCACTACGAATACGCAAACCCTAGATTTCAAACGGTCTTCGGATAAAATTACAGTTTTTTGGATATATTAACAGAGGGGAAATGAAAGATACAGGCTATCGATATATAAAATCGGGTTATTAATAGATTTCAGGAATCAACTGAGCAGATCGAAGGATTCAAAGCGAAAACCTAGAATTTCGTATGAGCGACAGATTTAACAAAAACTGGATCAATCGAAAGATAATAGAACGAATTGACTCAAACCAGTGTTGGAATTGAAAATTGAGAAGTGAATTTCATAGAAATTTGAGAACGATGATAGTGAGATTGGGGAATCGGGAGAAATTGGGGGAAATTTCAGTCCGCGCGGTTTTTGTAGATTGGTAGGAGGATCCGAATACGATGACCCGGTTTAGAAACCGCACGTGTAGTAGGGTGGGCCATTTTTAGTATTGAAAAAATAGGATATTCATTTGTGCACGTGTTTGAACTCTATTGCGGCTAATTAGACATCCCATTAAAAAAAAAAATTGGAAAAATAATTGAAGATACAAATCATACAATGCAACCATGACGTTTATTTTGATTCGGCCATTTTAGTTATTTACTATTTCATAGACAATTTTTTTTATTTTTTTTCAGTTACCCGTTTTTGTTTAGAGCTAGTTCTTACATGGTATGATTATATGAGAGAAGAGTATCACATAATTAAAAAAGATACACTTAACGATAAAGTGGCAAAAAGAAAAAAAAAAAGTAGTCCTTTAATATTGGCTGAGACACGAAAATGAGACATTGTAGTTTCGACAAATAATTTACATTATTTGTGCTTTAAGTTATTTCAATTTTAGTTGTTTTATCCACAATTTTAGTTCTAAATTAGTCGGAATTAAATTATTGTTCATTAATTTTCACAAAAACAAACAAATTGAGACATTATAACCCCATTGCCTTAATAATTAGTAGGTAGGGAAAGAAATGAAGGAAAATAAGATATTATTTTTTCTCCAATTTAAATAATTTGACAAAGTGATGTGGTTATTGCTATTATTATAGGAATATTATTTTACACAAAGTAAGTAATAGTGAAAAAATTCTATTAAATTATTCTAGAACCATTAGCATACCCTAGAATTTTATCGCATAAAATAAGCAATTCACAATAAGCATAAACAATTTAAAGATAAGAAGATGCAAATTTCAATTGGCCGGGCACAATAATTTGATAAGAAAATTATCATTGGTGAAGAAAAAATATATGGTTGGAAAAATTTTCTTTTCATTTAGTAAAATTATGTCAAATTTTTTTATTGAGCTCTTAGTAACAAAACTGTTACTTATTTAGCCTAAATACTTCTCGTATGTAGTAAAAAGTATGAAATATGTTTTTCAAAGTGATATATGATGCATCATGTATGATTCTTATTATGCATACAATACATATCTCAAGGATGTAGAAATAGGAAATATTTCCTTAAGCCTAAACATTATAAACCGTCAAAAATAAAAAGATAAAAATGTAAAAGGAAATATAGGAACCTAAAATTTGGGCTTTCGGCCCAGTTCCAATTCTTACGTACATAAAGGGAACTAGAATTTGGGCTCAGTACATTAATTATATAGTATCTTTGGCTAAATTTTCAGTACTGTTTTTTTAATGTCATATTTATTAAGATAATTGTTTAATTAGAGAACTTGATCCGATTAAAAAGATCCGTCGAAACAAATGGAGCGAATATGAATTTAGGTAGATCAGATCCGTTAAAAATTCATATCCGACAATAAATAAAAAGAATGATATATATACATAATGTTTTATATAAGTAAGTATCATTAATAATATTTCACCGTCAATTTAAGAAGATAGTAATTTATAACTCGTTTATAAATTTATTTGAACCAATATTCTCATCCAAAAATACGAATATAGTAAATAAAGTTTGAACATGTGGTAAAATAAAATAAAATTGAAAGGTTAGTAAACTTGTTTTAGGAAAACATATTAATTTAATTTTTTAAATGAAAATTTTATTGGATCCAAAAAAGATTCGATATCCGGCCAAATCCAACCAAGATCCATTGGATCCAAAAAATTTAGATTCAAGCACAATCCTAACAATATCCGAATCCGACATAATTCAATCCGATATAAATGGAGCCGTATATGGATGACTCTAATCCGACCCATTGACAACCCTATTTTTTCTCAAATATACCCTCTTACATAAAATAGTAGTTTGACATCACCAACTCACAACCACTACTTTTAAGGACATATATATAAAAATATCTAAAAGTTTCATATTTTTAACTTATATATAAAAGTCTACGTCAAGAGTAAAAATATATAAAAAATATAAAAAATAAAAAAAAAAATGGGATGGAGGAAGTAGTTACTATACTAAACCAAATGAATCCACACAAAACTTATATTCGGGTTATATGGTTGACTCTTTTTGGAATAGTCCAATTGTTTAAGACCAAAAAAAGAGTTAGGCGGAAAGAGGTAAGCTAAATTCGGGGCTTCTAGTGTGCGGGCAAGGTAACTCGCCCTCACATGCGGGACGGTCCTGAAATCATGCCATGTGGCGCGCGTAACTAATATGTAACTCGGCGAGTTGACTCGGTCTGTAAATAGACCAATTTACCCTCTTTTTTTTTAATTTTAAATAAAAGTTGAGATAATCTTCAATTAATAAAAGACATTTATAACCTTTAAATCATCAATTAATAAAAGACAGCTTTACCCCCAATTTTGATAATAATTGACTTTGACAATTTTGCAAATTGACCCCTATATTTTGCGATTTTACGAATTGAAATATTTTGCTTCTAAAAAAATATAAAAAAACCGCCTGTCATATAAAAACACCGATTTACCCCCAATTTTGATAATAATTGACTTTGACAATTTTGCAAATTGACCCCTATATTTTGCAATTTTACGAATTGAATTATTTTTCTTCTAAAAAAATATAAAAAAACCGTCTGTCATATAAAAAGACCGCTTTACCCCCAATTTTGATAATAATTGACTTTGACAATTTTGCAAATTGACCCCTATGTTTTCCAATTTTACGAATTGAATCATTTTGCTTCTAAAAAAATATAAAAAACCGCCTGTCATATAAAAAGACCGCTTTACCCCCAATTTTGATAATAATTGACTTTGACAATTTTGCAAATTGACCCCTATGTTTTCCGATTTTACGAATTGAATTATTTTGCTTCTAAATAAATATAAAAAAACCGCCTGTCATATAAAAAAACCGCCTGTCAAAATTGGAGGTAAAGCGGTCCTTTTATATGACAGGCGGTTTTTTTATATGTAAGCATATAAAGCGGTCTTTTTATATGATAGGCGGTTTTTTTTATATTTTTTTAGAAGCAAAATAATTCAATTCGTAAAATCGCAAAATATAGGGGTCAATTTGCAAAATTTTCAAAGTCAATTATTATCAAATTGGGGGTAAAGCGGTATTTTTATATGACAGGCGATTTTTTTATATTTTTTTAGAAGCAAAATAATTCAATTCGTAAAATCGCAAAATATAGGGGTCAATTTGCAAAATTGTCAAAGTCAATTATTATCAAATTTGGGGGTAAAGCGGTCTTTTTATATGACATGCGGTTTTTTTATATTTTTTTAGAAGCAAAATAATTCAATTCGCAAAATCGCAAAATATAGGGGTCAATTTGCAAAATTGTCAAAGTCAATTATTATCAAAATTGGGGGTAAAGCGGTCTTTTTATATGACAGGCGGTTTTTTTATATTTTTTTAGAAGCAAAATAATTCAATTCGTAAAATCGCAAAATATAGGGGTCGATTTGCAAAATTGTCAAAGTCAATTATTATCAAAATTGGGGGTAATGCGGTCTTTTTATATGACAGGCGGTTTTTTTTATATTTTCTTAGAAGCAAAATAATTCAATTCGTAAAATCGCAAAATATAGGGGTCAATTTGCAAAATTGTCAAAGTCAATTATTATCAAAATTGGCGGTAAAGCGGTCTTTTTATATGACAGGCGGTTTTTTTATATTTTTTTAGAAGCAAAATAATTCAATTCGTAAAATCGCAAAATATAGGGGTCAATTTGCAAAACTGTCAAAGTCAATTATTATCTAAATTGGGGGTAAAGCGGTCTTTTTATATGACAGGCGGTTTTTTTATATTTTTTTTAGAAGCAAAATAATTCAATTCGTAAAATCGCAAAATATAGGGGTCAATTTGCAAAATTGTCAAAGTCAATTAATATCAAAATTGGGGGTAAAGCCGTCTTTTTATATGACATGCGGTTTTTTTTATATTTTTTTAGAAGCAAAATAATTCAATTCGTAAAATCGGAAAACATAGTGGTCAATTTGGAAAATTGTCCAAGTCAATTATTATCAAAATTGGGGGTAAATCGGTCTTTTTATATGACATGCGGTTTTTTTATATTTTTTTAGAAGCAAAATAATTCAATTCGTAAAATCGCAAAACATAGGGGTCAATTTGCAAAATTGTAAAAGTCAATTATTATCTAAATTGGGGGTAAAGCGGTCTTTTTATATCATAGCCGGTTTTTTATTTTATTTTTAGAAGCAAAATAATTCAATTCGTAAAATCGCGGAACATAGGGGTCAATTAGCAAAATTGTCAAAGTCAATTATCAAAATCGGGGGTAAAGTGGTCTTTTTATATCATAGCCGATTTTTTTTATTTTTTTAGAAGAAAAATAAGTGAAAGGGTAATTTAGGTATATTGTAATTTAATTAAAGTCAATAGTTACAAATTCATTTTGATCAAGTTACCTAATCAACAACCCAGATCAATCTAAGTTAAATGAACGGCATGATAAGGCTTCCCGCATGTGAGGGCGTAATTCACATGCCCGCACCCTAGAAAAATCCAGCTAAATTACAACTTTACAACTTGTAGACGTAGAACCAAAAACATTTAATAAATATTCACATTATGTCATTATCTATCACATCTACGCCATATAGATATAATGTGTCCAACACGTGCATTTCAAATGAGACAAATAATTGGCCGGCAAGACGGTTTTACCTAAAATGATATCTTGGCTGTTAGTATAACTAATTTCCTGCAAAATAGAAAGACTCTTTGTTCATTTCACTTTGTAATAAACACCAACCACATGACATATTTCTTTAATTTGATCATAAAATTTTGATCCAAACAACAAAATCAAAACTATGAGAATGGCAAACTTATAAATTATCTTACTTTTCCTCATAAGTTAATTACTATATATTCATGGCACCAAAAACAAGCTCAAGCTATGGCCTTTCTGCTTTTCCAGTGACCATATTCGCGCATTTGGTTGCAGTCGCAGTGACAACTTTAGTCCTCGTTTGGCTGCTTCACTTCCGCGGAGGCTTTGCTTTTAAATCAGATGACAAGGCCAAAATTTTCAATGTAAAGTACTTCTTGTTAACTTATTTGCTCTGTACTTAGATGTATTACTTGGTTCTAATTGTTTGGACATATTATATGCAGTTGCACCCTCTGCTAATGGTTCTTGGTTTTGTCTTGATTTCAGGAGAAGGTAATTAGAAAATCCAAGAAGTTTTTGTTGGAAATTGATAAGAATATTATTTATTCACCGATTAATTGTGTAATTGTGTAATTTTTTTTATCAGCTATAATGGCCTATAAGGCAGTTCCATCCACTAGAAAAAGCCAGAAATTATTTCACCTAATTCTCCATTTCATCGCGCTTGTTGCTGGGATAATCGGGATATGTGCCGTCTTCAAGTTTCACAACGAGCTCGGAATTCCTAATATGTATTCATTACATTCTTGGCTAGGCATGTCTACAATCTGCCTTTTTGGTCTTCAGGTATGCAAAATTATTACAAATCACAAACTTTAATTTTCCAAAATGTTAAATATATTTTGATTAATGATCTTTAATTTGTCAGTGGCTATTCTCCTTTTTAACCTTCTTGTATCCTGGTGCAAAACAATCAACACGGGCGAGGCTTGGCCCGTGGCATGCAGTGTTTGGCGCGGTGATCTTTTTAATGGCGATATTGAGTTCTCTAACGGGCTTGGTCGAGAAATTTATTTTCACTGGACTTCGTCAAAATCAAGAAGCACTTATAGTGAACTTCACTGGGCTGTTAATCTTTCTGTTTGCGGTGTCTGTTGGTTTCAGCGTTCTTCTTCCCATGTTTAATTAGTTCGTTAGACAATACAAACGACGTATTAATTGAGAAATAATTATTTTGATTCAGTGACTATGTAATAAAGGATCTTTTTTTTTTTATTTGTTTTTGGTTTTGTTTTCTAGCTATTTCAGCAGCTGCAGTAGTTTAATTTGTTTTCTTTCTTTGTCAAGATGAATTGTTTGTAGTTGAGTTGTGAGTTTATACTCATCAACCTTTTACCGACTGAAGAGGGTAAATTGTTTCTTTAAATTTTTCACAGGGGGGTAAATTGCCCCTTTTCAAATCACAGGGAGGTAAATTGCCATTAACCCAATTTGTTAAACTTTTTTCGAATAAAACTTACTTGATTGCTGCTAACAAGTTTTTCAAGTAGTTTTTATGATACTTGATGCGCTTTTTATCCTTCAAAGCATCCATTCCTGTTAACCAATAGTTGTATTTTGGTCGTGTACTTAACAAAATTTCATTTTGGTCCCAATTTTTTTTAAATGTTTTGCACTTTGGAATCAAATTATTCAAAATAAATGGCACTTTGTTCCCATAGAATAGTTTCTGTTGATCAGTTTTGGTTTAGGAGGACTATTTAATTTTGCATTTTTTGTCCCGAATTGGATTGAAAAGAGATGATGGGAAGAAAGTGCATGACATTTTGAAAAAATGTGACCAAAGTGTTTTCTCATGTAAAGTTCAGAATCGAAAATATTGAGAGTCCAGTTCTGTGTGACAAAATGCGAATTTTCCAATTAAAAAATAAAAGGGATCAAAATTCTTCTTCCATGTTGCTAAAGAAGAAAGAATTCTATGGTTTTTGAGATTTATTACCATTTTCAGTGATTATAACATGAGGGTTCCCATACTTGTGTTTAATGTAATTCATCAAACTTCTTATCCCATGAGGCATAATGTACAACCACATAGAATTTGCCTGCACCCACAAACTCTATTTAGTCCCTTTTTTCGCAAAATCTAAAGAAATTGGACGAAGCAATATAACAAGTATACGTTCTTACCCTTTCACCTATAGTTAATTTCCATCTTTAAATTCTAGCAAAAATTTGAAATTTAATTAGACCTTAGGTAAGGTAACCATAGAAGAATTCAAATTTAATAACATGATAGATTATAAAACAAATAATAATTTGATCTTATTTTACCTGATATTTTTTCTTATAAGTATGTACGGCAGCAACATGTGAAAGAAGATCATTGTGGGCGACTATATTAATATAAGGCTCGGTTGCATAGTTTCCATCACTGCATTTTACCTTAGTAAAAACATAACGACAACTGGGTGCAAAAGTCCCCTCGTCGTAGGCCATTACAGCTAAATTACGTGGCTCGTTGAAAGTGATCCTCGGAGAAACGGAGATGTTCATTCACCGAAGCAGATGCTTGGGCACCTAGACCCTAGGGCCCAAGCGCCAAGCACCCAAGCAGATTGTTTAGGATTTAGAGTTTTAATTTTGAATTTTATTTTAGTTACTTTGTTTAATAATTTAACTAGAAGTAATTAATCACATTTTAAATCTACTAATTAAAGTCAGATCATTTTTAGAATTTTGAACTTTCGCGAGGTCAGTCATTTTCAAAATTCTCTAGAAAAAAGGTAAATTTTAATTTTATTTTTGTTTATTTTCAATTATTACTGGAGATATATGCAAATTTTGACATTCTAAAAATAAAATAGTAATAAAAGTTTGGAGACAAAGAAAGTACAATTCTAAACGGTTAGGGGAGCACAAAATTACTTCATAGTAAGGAGACATGTCGCAAGTTTTCTTATTAAACATTTTCAAGGATAAGGGGGAGCACAAACTACTTAATTATATTTGAATTATTTGAATCCAATCTTTTTAAACTACAATTTTTTTTATAAATAAATTATATTCCATAATTAATAAAAACGATACTAACAAAGAGAGGAACTTCCATCACATCAGACACTAAGAGGAACTAAAGAAAACGGAAATACAAGTTGACAATTCCGATCAGCTGGAGTTAAAGACCCACGCGGCAAGGTTCAAATGACAAAATTTGAGGTAAGAACTTGAACTTCAGCATATGCCAACAAGTCCAAAATTTCCATATTTGTAGAAGATAAAATTAATATTAAATCTTATCTATTAACATTCACATCTTAATAGAACCATTTTATATAGAGAAACGAGTGTTTGTGTGTGTGTATACACGTTCATTTTCTCGATTGATTGAACGCTCAATCTTTGTTTGTGCCAATAGATTAATTATAACTATGAAGCCAAGAAATTCTTGAACCATTTTGCAGAATCCTTTGCATATCTCTTGAGCTTGTCATTGTAATCAACATAGTATAAACCAAACCTACAGCTAAATCCAGCTCCCCATTCCCAGTTATCTAGCAAGGACCACGCGAAATATCCTTTCACATTGCAACCGTCTTTTCTGTATTTAGACATCAAATATTAGATCATTATATCTAGGCAAGAGTTTATAAAAGATGGTAAAGTTGCATTGGTTCCACGAGATTGAAATATTTTGCACTTTTGACTCTGTCACCCCCCTTTCTCATCCCATTTTGCACTTGTAGTCCCATAAATTAGTCCTGGTCTTGCACTTTTTGTCTCAAATTTGGTAGAGCTCGTGCAATATATAGGACCATAAGTGCAAAATAATTTAAGAAATTCAGACCAAAGTTACAATTTTGTAAAACTGCTGATGCTCCAACTCCATGCGACTAAAAATGAAATTTTGTCGTAATCAGAGCGTTGAATAAAACTTACATAGCTGCTAACAAGTTATTGAGATAGTCGTTATGATACTTGATGCGCTTCTCATCGTTCAGAGCATCCTTAAAGGTTACAAAATCATCATCCATTCCTGATAACCAAAAAGATCAAGATTATTCTGTTAATGTTCAATCTGCTTAATTTTGAGAATTAGTTACTTATTACCATTTTCAGTGATTATTACAGGAGGGTTCCCATACTTCTGTCTGATGTAATTCATCAAACTTCTCATCCCGTAAGGCACAATATACAGCCACGTAGACCTTGCCTGCAATCCAACAAACTCTGTTTAGTCCTTTTTTCTTTTGGAAATCTCAAGAAATTGGATGAAGCAATATAACAAGTCCATTTAATTCATACCCTTTCACCTATAGGTTTTCCGTTTTTAAGTGCTGCAAAAAAAGTGAGATTTAATCAGTACTCATAGAAAATACTAATTAAACAACATGATTACAAATTTCAAAAGGAATTAACTTGTTCAATTAGAACGTACGGTTGATATAGGCACCAGGGTCGGATATTGAATCTTTGGGCTGACCCTTAATGTTGGCTTTGCTTGCATACCATGTAGTATAGTGATTGATACCTATAAAATCGAACGAACCCTTTACAAGACTTGATTGAAGTTTAGAAAATCTCGGCAATCTGCTTCCTACTCTCGTTCTCATTGACCTTGGATAGTCCCCTATAATTATCGGGTCAAGAAACCTGAAATTCAAGCAAAATATTTCACACCCATCACAGTGAAAACTAAGCAAGTAAAAAGGTAAAATTTTAATAGTACAGAACTGGATCTCATCACTTTTGGTTCCGTGTTTCATAAAATTGTACTTGTGGCCTCAATTTTTAAAACCTTGCACATTTTGGTCCTATCGCCCACTTTTCATATAATTGGGACCAAAAGTGCAAACATTGGATGGAAAGGGAGCGATAGAACCAAATGTGCAAAACATTTTAAAAGACAGGTACCGAAAGCGCAATTTTGTAAAGCGGCAGCCTAGGTCCTGGTTTTTTCAGAGGCGAGGGTAAGGCTGGGAGTTTCCAAGTGAGTTCTTGCATTTAAACCAAGCGCCGCAAATAAAGTCCTTACCATCCCAAGTTAAAATCTAGTGCTCTTTGTGTTGCTTGAATGTCATCTGACGACTTTGTTGCCGATTCATACCAAAACGAATCCAATGTTATTCCAATCGATCCACGTTGTTTTGGCTGGAAATGACAATACATGAGAATAATGATTTCAAATATAAAGTATATCATACGCAGTATAATTTGTTTACTCTACCTGATATCTTTTCTTATAAATATCTACCACGGTTGCATGCGAGAGAAGTACATGGTGACCAACTATGTAAGGCTCAGTTGCAGAGTTTCCTGCACTGCAATTTGCTCGAAGGAAAACTGAACAGCGATTTGGTGCCGAAATCCCCATATCATAACCTTGTATAATAAAAGTATGTGGCTCATTGAAAGTGATCCAATACTTCACCCTATCACCAAATGACTTGAAACATGTATCGGCATATGTTGCAAAGTCTTTTCTGTTAAAAGAAAAAAAAAATCTTCATTGAATACTTCAACTATCGGTGGTAATATGGATCTTGACCCATGTGTTAGCTCAACCAAGTCCAACTCTTATTTCTTTTACTTTTTGGTGGACTGGATTTGGATTTGAGCCGAGTGAAGTTAAAAATGGATCAAGTAAATAAATAATAAGGTAACGTTGAACGGATTCAACCTAGATTCATAGTATTGCACATTTCCTGACTCGACGATCCATTTCTGATCCCGATATTTTTTCCTTCCGCAATTTATATATGAATATTACAACTGTCTTTTCTTATATTAATGGTCCATGTTTCTCAGTTAAAAAAGAAAACTGGTGGACTCGGTTCAACACGGGCTCAATCCATTTTAACTCAGCCTATGTTCGATGCAACCCATTTTTTACTACTAGGAAATAACCAATTTTAACCTACCCAAACCCGACCTAATCCACGCAATTGTCACTCTTAACTACCAATCCTTCGGGAAAAAGGGCTATTTATTGTGCATTAAACTATGATTTCTTACATGCTTAGTGGGTGCAGCCATCCTAAATATTTGTCTTGGAGACTTTGAGGAAGATCCCAATGATAAAGCGTCACATATGGTTCAATTCCTGCACATATTATACAAATCACATCAGATGAAGCATTAGATGTTTCTTGAAGTCCAAAATGAATGTTAGCATGTTGTAATGATCATTCCAAATTTCCAACATATATGTTCAGATTACCATTGGCTATTAAAGCATTGATGAGATTGTTGTAATAATCAATTCCAGCTTGATTTATTTTCCCAGTTCCATCTGACAACAGAAACAAACCATCCTATATATTTTCGTGACATTATAATTTTATTTGATTTGTTCATCTATAAATAGAGAGAGCTTACCCGGGTAAATTCTGGACCAAGCAATTGAAAATCTGTAGGCATTCATTCCCATATCTTTCATAAGCCGTACATCTTCCTGTATTAAACGACGCTTGGAACATAAGTTTTGGTCTAAAAATTCAGCATAAACATCTATCAATTTTGTTGCATAAATTCCCCTGTGGTTTACAATATGTTGCATACTCTCCCCTACACCGTTAATTAGCTAACACCTATAATAAAATTTTGAAAATCCTTTTTCGCCGTTTAATAAATATAGACAAATTAATCAAGAGGTAAAAAGCATAAAACCCGCATGTGTTTTGAGAAACCTGCTTAGAACCCCCTTGTATTAATTTTATTGCATAAAATCTCCTTATATTTTACAAAAATGTTGCACAAAATGACCGAATCCCTTTTCCGTGCATTAAATAAGGCTAATTTTAATGTTAATTGCATCATATGCTCATAGGAGACTCAACCATCCACTTTCTCATTGTTTTGGAAGACAAGGGGATTTCGTGCAACATTTGTAAAACACAAGGGAATTTCATGCAATAAAAATAATCCAGGGGGTTATTTAGAGGTTTTTCAAAACACAAGTGAGTTTTACGTTTTTTACCCCTAAAAACTCCAATATTTCCAACTTATTGAGTAAATTCTTCAAAACCCAACATCGATTTTGTGAGGGCTATTTACAAGGTTTACACCCATGTGTTAGTTCTAATTGTTAAATACACACCTATTTTGTTTTTGTTAGTAAATGCGCCACTAGTGTTCATAAAAATGTTGCAATATATCCCCTATAACATTCTAAACTTTAAGAAAATATGCAATTATTCACCTATTAATATATTTCAATATCTTATAAAATGGGGTTGACAAAAAACAATTAGATAAAATTATCACTTTATTATGAAGAAAAGAAAGATGATGCATATATTTAGTGTTAAAATGATAAATATTTGATTTTTTGTTTTTCTAAAAACATGTGACCGTTCTAAATATATTATTTGCTATTAAGGTTTACATAAGGGTGTATTTTGCCAATTAAAAATCATATTTTTGCAAATAACCCGTTTTCTAATTTAAGCAATTGATACAAACAAGAGAATCTGTAACTTACAGAGTAGAGGTGATACTGATTATCCGCAACATCGGCATTGCTAGAATCTACTATTTTTCCTGTAATAACACAAATCAAAATCAAGCATTTATATATATTCTTCATTAATTAAGGATCCACAATTTTGTTCTTTTGTGATAAAAGTGCAGTAATTTAATTTGTACCCTTAGTATGTGCATATGTGTCCCAGATTGTTAGACCCCTTCCACCCTCCTTCACAGCTCCTTCATACTAAAAACAATAAGAAAATAAATATCTTTCAATAAAAGTTAATATTAGAAATAAATGAATTTCAAGAACAAGAAAAAGAAAAAGAAAAAGAAAAAACCAACCTGAAATGCAGAAGATGCAGTCCCAAAAACAAAACCCTTTGGAAAGCTTCTTCTACTAATATTTTGTGCAGAACATATTTGAATTACAAGAAATGCATATATCAAAATGCCCCTTCTGAGCCACATGGTTTTCTCAGTTTTCTTCTTCTTCTTTTTTTTTTTTTTTTTTTAATTAATGGTTTTCTCAGTTGAGAGGTAATGAAATGCCAACAAAAATGTTTAAAGGAGTAAAAGGAACAAATTAGTTCCTACACTTTTTTAAAGCAAGACTACCTCGGGATGCTTAATCATATAATAGTATAATATAAGTACGGATTTATGTCTATCCTATTATTTAAGGTAATTACGTAAACATCCCTTGATGTTAAGTGAATTTACATGAACAGTATTAGTGATTTTAGGTTTTCGTCCCGAATTATATATCGAATTTTATCACATAATTTAATAATTTTTCGGAATATAATCTCAAATTAATTACTAATTTTAGTTTTTCGTCCCAAACTATATCAACTTGCCGAATTTCGTCCCGTAATTCACCATTTTGCATGAATTTAGTCCCAATATCAAATTTCTAATTTAATGGAAATAACGTTTCAACCTTGTAATTAGTTTGGGACGAATTCTGCAATATTGTATAATTGTTCATGCTAAGATTTGCCACGTCATGACACATAAGCAGCCATGTGGCAATTTAACGAATACATACGCAATTTTCGTCTCATAATTAACGATGGGACGATATTCCAAAAACATATTAAATTACGGTATGAAATTTGGTGAGGTGATATAGTTTGAAACGAAAATACAAAATCACTGATTAGTTTGTGACGTTGTCTACTATTTTGCCTTTTATATTTTAACTCTGGTCAACATTGAGTTTGATTTTATCATATTTTGGACAGAAATAAACTTAATTACGAAGGTATGTAATTTAAATAAACATGGAGGGGGTGTATGTGCAATTGCTTTAAACTCTTTTGTGTATTTTTGGGATTATAGTAGTATAATTTATTGTCATTTCTCACTATGTTTCCAAGTTGAATTTTCTTGGATTCTTCGGACTTTGTTGTGATTCTATTCTATTCTCACATAATTATTGTGTTTATCGCCTGTTTTTATCTAGTGTAAATTATGAATAACCTCCGAGTTAAGATTCAATTACAAACATTTGTCTCAGTTATTACGAAAATTACCCTCGAGTTTAAAACCGTCTCACATTTAACGCATGCATCATTATCTTTGACATTTTCATGGAATATTTCTTGAGTTTCCAATTTTTCCATATGGTTTATTTATAAGATTTATAAAATTGACATGAAATATTTATGGATGAAATTGCTATAGGGATAATTCTAAGATTTTATAATGTAATATTTTTGAAATTTCGTAGATTTAGACCTTTTTTGACCAATCCAACTCGTTTTTTTCATCAGTTTTCATCAATTCAAATTTTTTTTACGATTTAACCTGATTTAATCTATTTTTTCACTAATGATCATCGGTTTAAACCATTTTAACCGATTTCCCTCGTTTGTTCATCAATCTTCATAGATTTAAACCGTTTTTATCAACTTAACCATTTTCATCGATTAAAACGATTTTTGATCAATTAAAACTCGATTTTGACAGATTAAAGTCATTTTTTCACCTAATTTATTAATTGAAACAATTTTTTTACCAACATAACCCATTTTTCATCAAATTCATCCGATTTTCACAAGTTTCATCGATTTAAACCGTTTTTTACTGATTTGATCTATTTTCACGATTTAACCCATTTTTTTATTGATCGATGAAATTAGAGAAAATAAAAAATATACGAAAATGATGAAAAAATTGCTCAAATCGACCAGGAACGATTTAAATTGATGAAAATTGGTTACAACGGGTTAAATCAGTAAAAAAATGATTTAAAACGATAAAAGTTGGTGAAAAAACAAGTTAAATCTATCAAAAACAGCTTAAACTTAATGATAAAAAAATAGATGAAATCGGTAAAAAATAAGGTCAATTCAATCAAAAACCGTTTAGATCAAAACGGTGTAAATTTCGGAGACGTGATTTTTACAGAACTAATCCGGATTCAATTAGTGACATAAACATGCATAGGTAAACTAAGCTGCATTGCATGTAAGTTAACTAATCAATGACTTTAAAAAAATTGTTAGCATTGGTTCGCCGGGAAGATCATATTGTATAAAGTTATTGATCTTTACACTCTTCAAATGAAATGCATCTAAGTCCAAATCATCGTTATGTAGGTTTTTTGCAGCTCCATCCAGAGGGACGTATGACTAGAAACAAGAATGATAGATAAGTTGGGCTTATACTGAATACAATCATATATATGTATTTAAAAAACATATATGGTTCGTATTGCCATATATTAGCCCATACTTGAAGATCTTGTTAATCTTTTGCTAAAGAGTATGTATGCCCTTTACCTGTACTGTACAGATCTTCCTTCTACGACCAATTTCGTAAGGTTTGGAGAAGATTTCAGAATGCCTGGAACGGCTTCTTTAACCCTCCACGGATTAATTTAGAGTCAAGCAAGATCGCGTAGATTGTGTAAGTTTCCAGCCCTTCGCCTCCATCACCGAGAGAACCTTGTACATGTTTAGAAAAATCAATTAAAAGAAATATAAACTAGATAAGTAAAAATTCATTACAATTAAGCAGAATTCAAATGAAAGCTAAGGAAGAAAAAAACACGTAATATCAGGTGTCATTTTAGGGATAAAATCATTCAAGCAAATGTGATTAAAATAAGAATGTAGAGCTCACATCTCGATGCACCATGGTTTCAATACAAGCTCTTGAATAAAATTAATGATTTCAAGTAATTCTTTCATATAATTCATCAATCTAAGAGGGTCATAGTGCTCCTAGAATAATCCTGATTGTTCAAAGTAAAGTTTAGCTCGGACAACAGACGATATATTTTTTAGCCTAAACTTACATGCTTCATCAGCATTAATTGAAATCGATAAATCAAGTACATAAGGTGCTGAATTTTCAAGAAGATGATGAAGCGTGATTTCGTCCCGTTTAATTAGTCAATGCTAAGTACGTCACTTATCGTTAATCACGAATTCTCAGTGTTGAATATAAATTTAACAGATTAAACTAGATTCAACTTTGAGGAACCTAACCCTGTGCTCCGAGAAAATTGACAGAGTTAAGCTGAAGTTTTAATTGACTTAGATCCTTTGTAATGCTAAAGCGTGGATGGTCTTTGATTATAGCAAGTCGAGCAAAATAGTAATATTTTTTGTGTGTCTTTATGAGCAATAAATGCTGACTATTTATAGATTTCAATTGCGGATCTTTCGGGTCGGATATCTTCGAATCGGATATCTTCGGGTCGAAGCTCACTTAATTCGACCTAAATCTTGAAAGGTTTGGTCGAAGGTCATGTTTAATTTATGGTCGAAGACTACGTTAAATATTGTGGTCGAATTCTTATGGTAAAAACACAGCTATTGTTGTGGTCGAATGCTTGAAAGGTTTGGTCGAAGGAAATTGGTCGAAGAACTTGACTGATTTATCATGGTCGAGGAACAATTTTGAACTATGATCGAAATATATATAATTTGAAGTCAATTATGAACATAATTTGCCGCATAATGATCCGCGTTAACGTATTTATATATAGTTATATCAGAAGAGACCCAATCCAATGTTCTATGACAAGTTTGTTAAGATTCTGAGAGGAAATGTTCAAACAATTCAATCCCCGAAATTCTGTTAAACACAAGACTTCCAAAACAGGACAACCTGATAATATATTGCAATATGACACCCCCAATAGAAAAGATTTTCAAAGATCCTCACGCAACAACTGTTTGAGGAGCAACATCACAAGAATATATGGTTAAACTTGTCAAAGAAATTAGTCGTTTTAAGTTTTCATAAAGTTTCCGGGAACCTTTCATATAATTAATGAAGAATAAGTAGGGGCAATTCCAGAACATTGTACTCGTCCTTAATGATGGTTTAATATTCTTATTTTGTGATTTAATAAACTTTTTAAAGAGTATTTAATTAAAAAAAAAAAACATATTCAAACATGTATTATGATTGTATGGTTCAAAGAGAATTTTTTTAAAGATAAAACTCATATAGTATTAAGTTCTTTTTCTTTGAACATTTGAACAAACTGATCAACATATTCTTAAAAATTGATTACTTAAGAGTTAAGAGGGATGAATGTCCTATTTAAAAAAAAAAGTTTTAAGGAAAATAATTCGTTTTAAATCACATTTTGTTATTGTCTTTAAATTGTGTATTTATACACTAATTATTACCTATACAAAAAATTCAACTTTATTATCTCATTAAAGTCATTATTTAAATCGAGTTTCAAAAATTTCGTCGAAAATTATTAAACTAATTTGCGATAATTGAAACGGAACTTCCATAACTGAGCTTTTTGAATTCAAATTCCACTAAAAATACTAGTATATTAAATACCTCAGTACTTGTTTCAACGTGTATTAAATTTTTTAATTACAAAAAATAAGAATTTCTTTATGAAAAAAAGTGAAAGTAAATTTTATTTAAATGGGATAAGTAAAAAATTTAAAAAGTTAAATAGTTAAATTAAATAAAGCAACAATGATAAAATAGAAATACCAAAAAATTGCTAGAATAGATCAATATTTTTTTGTGCAGTACTAATTTTATTAGCTATATAATTTTCGTATTTGTTAATTGGATGCTGTTTACTTTATTAGGATCCAAAATAGAAATTTTAACAAGATAATTTATTTTCCGTTTAAAAATAAATGATGTTATATGTAAGCCCACAAGCAGCCCAGTTTATTCAAAAGTCAGGCCCAACCCAAACTCAATTACTCAACGTGTAATTTTCATAATCAGTCCTAACATATTATTTTTCATATTCAGAGTTTCAAACCAATTACAGAATAAGGCCCAACCCAGAAATGGAACTCGTCGACGACGAAGAGCCGCCACTCGCCGTTGCTATCAACGACGTCGTTGCACGTGATATTCCATCACATTCGTCCATTCAACTGCAAGATGTCCCCGGAGCTCCGTCCGTCGGAGTCACCGTCATCACAGGCTATCTCGGCGCCGGCAAGTCAACGGTAAAATACAAAAAAATGAAAATTTAAAGCTCTTTAATTTTGAAATATTTTTTGTTAAAATATAATTGTTATTAGTATAATATTTTTGGTGACATGGGAAATAATGCATGAAACTGTTCGCTGGCGTAGCTTAATTGTCAAAGCTGAGGCTCAGCACTTTGAAAGGTGTGTGGTCTGAGTTCTACCTATTAAAAAGTGTGGGAATTTTTCTATTGGTTTAGTGGTTAATTGTTGATTATTGGTAATTGTTGAGTCTTAATTGTTGATTGATATTCAGCTGCAATCATGTATTTGGTAAAAAAAAATTTACTTCAGAAAGAAAGAATGAGTAAGGATCATCGATTAAAATCTTGTTTCTTTAGCATGTTTCAATCAGTTAAATATTAGAAAATTTTCGGTAAATTTTAGAGAATTTTGGGGAAACGTTTGAAAATCGTAAATCAAGGAACAAGTTGAAGTAGAAACTATTTTATATTTTCGTTTGGATTAACTCCAAAACAGAATATTTCAATGTTTTCAGTGGAAACATAGTGAAATTTTAATCCATGGTGTGGAGATTGTTGCCACAGTTATTGTTTAATAGTATTTTCATATTTTGAGTTTGCGTGAGGGAGTATACTCATGCTTTTCTTTTTCATTTGTTTGCGTAGTTGGTGAATTACATAATAAATGGTCAACATGGGAAAAGAATTGCGGTGATATTGAATGAATTTGGGGAGGAGATAGGAGTGGAGAGAGCGATGATTAATGAAGGGGAAGGAGGAGCACTTGTGGAAGAATGGGTTGAGCTTGCTAATGGATGCATTTGTTGCTCTGTGAAGCATAGCTTAGTTCAGGCTCTTGAGCAACTCGTGCAGAGGAAAGAAAGGTTAGATTATCTTTCTCTATGCTTCAAATTTTGTATGGAACATATGGGTGGTAGCATGATTTTAGATATATTTAGCTTTCTATTTATTGGTTAGCATGTTTTTGAAACTTTAAATTGTCTGTGATAGGCGTGGGCTTCGCAATGCCTTATATTGATGACAATATGACATCCAGTTTATTGAGTCTCATCAAATAGACAAGCAATGTAAATCTTGTTAATCTGCATTTGTTAAAAATTAAAAGGAAAATACTTAACTCAACAAGGTAATTTTGTACTTATCTTGCATAGCTAGATGATTGATTTTCTTATAAAACCCGCACTCCCTTAAGTGATATATCCTAAAGAAATTGAAAAGTATAAAGAATAAAATATAAATGAAAATCAGCACTTCAAAAATGGCAAACTTTATTTTCATAATTTGAGATGTCGTTGTCTAATGTTTTACAATAGTTGGTCATAATATGAAATTCAAGTTACCTGTGTGGTGCACAGGCTTGACCATATTTTACTAGAGACCACAGGGCTGGCAAATCCGGCTCCACTAGCATCTGTACTTTGGTTGGATGACCAGTTGGAATCAGATGTTAGGCTCGATTCTATTATCACTGTGAGCTTCTTTCTCACATTAATAAAATATTATGCTTACCCTCTTGAATTCGTGATCAATTTAATCATTTTTTCCTTTGCATTTATTAAGATTACTTTTTCCATTAATGTATTTTGCTCCACTTTTAGGTTGTGGATGCCAAAAATCTCCGTTATCAGCTCAAATCACATCAAGACTCGTCTTCATTTCCTGAAGCATATCAACAGATAGCATTTGCGGTAACCGTTTCATTTGTTTGTGATTATTTTCTCCATCACAGTTCCAAAGTCATAAGAACCTATTTGCCGGTCAGTCCGGCAATAAGGGTGGCAAATGGTTGGGTTTGGCTGGGTTCACGGTTGGGGGGGGTGAAATCAAATATGGGTCATTTTGTACGGTTTACAAAAGAGGTTGGGTCAAAATGTTACAGGTCAAAACCGGGTGGGGCCGAGTAGTCCCGTTTTTCTAAAAGGTTTGCTAATGTACATAAGGTAAATAGAATTAGTCTAAGATTAATGATCTAAATTGTATACAAATATATGTATCTTTTGAAATAAAGAAAATGAATTTTGCATAGTTTATGAATGAAGTTCACTGTTCACGAAACCCCCTTATGTTAATGAAATCCTCCATTAAACTGCTCCGTGTTAAGTTTTATTGCACTAAATCTCATTTTGTTTTTGTTTTTATTTTTATTTATAAAATATAACAAAATTATAAACATAATAATATTTTTTTTTGTACTTACTAAATATAACAAATTTATATTATTTTAATAAATGTATAATTAAGATTTTTTATATTATAAATATTATGCAATTTTGTTTTAAGTTTTGGATACATATAAGAAGTAGAATAGTAGAATGTGATTAGAACTTGCGTAAATTTAGAAAGGAAAAAAATGATAAAACTAATTTTTCTTATTGAATGTTTATTACTTGACCCATTTTTTACCCGTCGAAAACTCATTTTTGCCCCTTTAACTCAACTCAACTCATCCCAACAAAAGAGATAAGAAATAAGGGTTGTTTAGGTTTGGGTTGGGATGGATTAAGTTGGGTAGGACCAACCCATAAGTCATGACTATATTGCTCATATTCAGCACTGATGATAATGAAAGTTTGCTTCTTTTTTTGTCATAGGATGTTGTGATTCTTAATAAAGTCGATCTAGTTTCTTCTGATGAATCGGGAGTTGTCGTAGAAGACCTGGAAAAGGACATATATAATATCAATTCCCTTGCCATTATTATTCGCTCAGTGCGGTGCCAGGTTGACTTGTCCATGATACTGAACTGCCGAGCATATGATACTAAAGTTAGTTATTTTTTCATACTTCATCTCACTATATACTTGCAAATTCATTTTTTTTAGATGGTAAATTAAACTAATAATATAACGATTCCCTTACCTCTCCTCAGCATGCCACTCATTTGGAAGCATTATTGAAAGAAAATAAAACTCTATCTACCAGAGATACTCATGAGAGTGGAGTAAGAACCTTGTGCATTTGTGAGCCAAAGAATGTTGATCTTGAGAAGGTACTTACTGCTTATTGCTATATTTCTATTAACACGATAATAAATATAAGACAAATGAATATTAGCCAATTAGAACGAACATAATGGTGTATTTTGCTGATTACCCGCATTTGAAAGGCAGGTTATTTTGAATAATTCTTAATATAAAAGATATAACACCTAATTTCTGCTATGATGGTGCTTGTTCTATCTAGGTTAGGATGTGGATTGAAGATATTCTTTGGGATAAGAAATACGACATGGATGTTTATCGGTGCAAAGGGATTCTAAGTGTCGAAAATTCGGATCAACTTTATACTCTGCAGGTAACCATATTGGATTAAACTTGATATGCAAGGAACGTAACTTATTGTTACATATTTTCTAAATGGTATCTAAATCATTTGCAGGCTGTGAGAGAAGTATATGAGATAGTTCCTACTCGAAAATGGAAAGACGACGAGATCAGAGTCAACAAAATTGTTTTTATAGGTATGTTCCCTCTGGTAACTACGAATATGTTTAGCTATAATTATAAGTTAATTTACAGATTTTGAACGTGGCTTTGTTGTGTGTAGGTCGATCGTTAAATGAAGAGATTCTTGTTAATACAGTGAAGGCTTGCACCATGTAGTAGTGTTGTGCTGATCTTTGGCCATCCTTTGGTGCTGTTTTTTCTTCCTTCTGTTTTATTGTTTTGAAACTTTGGATTATGGATATTACTTTAGGAAGTACAAAAAAGAAAATGTTTTTGTTGTTCAACATAATCAAATTTGTAATTTATGTTTTGTTTGTCAAAATTTATCAGGGTCGGGTTCCCAGATGTAAAATTAGCGAATTAGAAGAATTTGTCACAATGTAATCACGAGTGTTGTGAACTTGGGTATTATATTTTTTTTTTCCTTAAGGGTTTAATCCCTTTTGAAGCGCATCGGACATATAAAGTGGGAACCTCTCCCAACAAGGATTCGAAGCTGAGTCCGCTACTTTGTAGTCACTAATCATTTCCATTAGACCAATCACATGTTGGTAGAACTTGGGTATTATTGATTCGTCTATGTGATGCAACAATAAGTCCTACATTGTAATTTTGTGCCAAAATAAAATGGTTTGATAATAAATATAAAACAAAAAGGATGATTAATACTTTATAACAAAGTATCTTTTAGGAACATATTCAAGTCATAACAAAAAAATCGCGGATTTTCAAATAAAATGAAAAACAGAGTTCAAAAATTGCAAATTGAGTATCACTCTCAAAATTACTTTCCAAACAAGGCTTATCACCTTACTAGTATTTGAACTAAATGAGGACATGGGATTGGACGGGTCGGTTTTGGGTGGGGGGGGAAAGGGGGCAGTATGCTACCCGAACCCCAATGATCAGTCCTACTTTGAAGTAGGAGTACTATCTGAAATCTGATGTTCGGATACCCGATCCGATTGTGTTCAAGAAGAACAGGGCTGAGAAAAAACAAATTTTGAGTGGGGATGGAACTTGATTACATTCAGTAAAATTTCATTTTTTGCCCTATAAAGCGGATGCATTTCAAAATTAATCATTTATTGTGGTACTTCGACAATATACGTCATTTATTGTGTTGTCATCATCAATTTCAGATCTTATCACCGGAAATCATCAATTAATGTCATATTTGATCGAAAAAATAATCTTTTTGCAGAAATCATCAATTTATGTCCAATCTGACCGAAAATTTTAATTTTAGCCAAAAATATCATTTGTCGAGTGACACTTAAAAAATTGAGAATTTCATATTCTGACTCCAAATTTGCAAGTCCAAATCATGTGATAGGTCTATAATTTCATTTTTCATTTTAGATTAGAATTGTACAATGAAATTTGTATAATTTGAGGCAAATGTGATGTGAGTTTGACCTATTTATTTCTTTATAATCTTCGATTTATGGGGGAACAAACTTTAACCGTTTTTCATAAGAAAAAAATGGAGTTATAAACCTATCACATGACTTGGACTTGCAAATTTTGGAATCAGAATATGAAATTCTTAATTGTCACTGGACAAATAATATTTTTGGCTAAAATTAATTTTTTTTGTCAGGTTGAACATAAATTGTTGATTTTCGGCAAAAAAAATTAATTTTCAAGTCAAATAAGACATAAATTGATGATTTTCGGTGATAAGGACTGAAATTGATGATGGTGACACAAGTATATTGTCGAGGTACCACAATAAAGGGACAATTTTAAAATGTAGCCACTTTAAAGGGTCAAAAATAAAAAAATTTGCCTTACAATCACGATCATCACGAACTATATGTATAGAGAGTAAAATTGTAATTGGGTTAATGGCAATTTACCACCTGTAATATTCATAATATTTAATTTACCCTCCTATGATTTGAAAAAGAGCAATTCACCTTTTTATAAAAAATTTAAAGAAATAATTTACCCCATTCAGACGGAGAATGTAACTCACTTGCTGAAATAGAAAGTGAGCATGAATAATATTTTGTAATATAGGGGTAAATTGTAATATTTATCATAATATATGAGGTAAATTGTCATATTTATCATACCACAATGGGGTTAAATGTCATATTATCATAACATAGGGGGATAAAGTGCTACATATAAAAATATTAGGGAATTGGTGTAAAATTTTTATAAAATTATAGGGGGTAAAGTGCTTTTTTTCAAATAACATGGAGGGGAATTGAACATTATGAATATTAAATTGCCATTAAATCAATTGTAAGCAAACAAAATGGCCCATCACTAATTTATCAGTCCAATTTCCAAGCCCTAGCTTCTCTGTCTCTTTATTCCCACCTCCCCGAGCTCCATCGTCGGCTCAGGGCAGCTCCTTAACTGTCCAGCCTTCTCCTAATTTGAACAAAAGGGCTGTTTTCGTAACTTTCATGTTAGCAGCTGGTAATTCCTAAAGGACCAAACCCCCCTCCTCCCCTCTGCGTGAATCATAAGCAGCCCTTTATCAAGTAACAGTAAGATTATGTTTTTGATTTTTTTTTTGTTTACCTTCTTTAATGCAATTTCAGTTTCTTTATGTTATGCACATGGCATGTTTGATTAAATGTTTGTAAACTAAAAAAAATTGCATACATTCGGTATGTTGAATTGATTTCTGCATCTCCCCTTTTCCACCAAAAGATACGTTAATTAGTCATCTCCACTAGCAAGTTTGATTCCAGAAGTTAGATCATAAATTGAATAAGTGATGCACTGTTTCATAATCTGTGATTTCTCATATGCAAATTGCAAAATATTGGTTTGTACAGTGTTGCTTTGTTACGCCTTCTCTTACACTATGAATTCCACCGCTTGCTATTGAAAATAAAATTAACTAAGCTGCGTTGAAAAAATGCACCACTATATAACCCAATAAGACTTACATGAATAATGCAATATGTTGCAGATGGCGTTAGTTGTTATATGTGGTCAACCTTGTAGTGGGAAATCAACTGCTGCATCCTGCCTGGCTGAAGCTCTTCAAGAATCAGAATCTAAGCTATCAGTTAGGGTCATCAATGAATCTTCATTTCACCTTAATCCTAACCAAAACTATGCCGATATGCCAGCAGAAAAGAATTTAAGGGGGGTACTAAGATCTGAAGTTGATAGATCATTATCAAGAGATAATATCATCATAGTCGATTCCTTAAACAACATAAAGGGTTACAGATATGAGCTTTGGTGTTTGGCTCGCGCAGCAGGAACTAGATATTGTGTTATTCACTGCGATGTTGAAGTAACCTCTTGTCGGAAATGGAATGAAGAACGTAAGGGAAAGTCGGAGCCTTTTTACGACGATAAAATCTTTGAAGATCTTGTTAGCAGGTTTGAGAGGCCAGACAGTAGAAATCGTTGGGATTCACCGTTGTTTGAGTTATGGCCTTCTAGAGATGGGGTTGAAAAATCATCTGCTGCTATAGTAGATGCTGTTATGCACTTGACAAAAAAGGTAGACTCCAAAACGAGGGATGTAAGAGTTTTACAACCAACTATCGCAACTCAAAATGCACGTACGATGGAAGCAAATTCTCTCTATGAGATGGATAGAGCAACTCAAGAAGTGGCGAATATGATAGTAGAAGCTCAGTCCCGTGCTATGGGAGGTCCCCTTAATGGCGTGTCACTTGGACCTGGCTTACCAAGTATTGATATCTCAAGACCCGTTGGCTTGCCGGAGCTGCGTACTCTAAGGCGGACTTTTATCAAACTTACGGGGCAATCAAGCTTGAGTGGTCGACCGCCACCTTCAGATGCTGATAGTGCAAAGAGGATGTTTGTGGATTACTTGAACAGAGAATTGGGAAAGGGTTAATGTAGGATTGGGAAAGTTCTCACCGTGTTGTAATTCTTTTTTCGGGTGCGCCACCATACAATAAGGTGAAAATGATTAGGAGAGCTTTCTTTGTTAACATTGAAACGGTGATATCTTGTTATTTTCTCTCCCATAGTTTCTGTACTATTAATTTATTCGCTACTCGGTTTCGAATTCTGGTTGTTTTGGATGGTATTGTAACTAGCTTTTTGTCATCTTGCTGCTTGCTACATGCAATATCTGGTTATTAAGATTCTCACACGAAGAAACTCAGTAATTGCTTTACTCAGAGAGCGACGAGGAATCATTTATGTGAAACCGAAAATCGATTAAGAAGAACTTTATTTTGATCATGGTGGTGCTTGATGGCCAGGGCTTCTGGTATTTGATATATAAATATGTAGCATGCAATTGAATGTCCTTTATTGACTGAACAGTACTAATCTAATCTCGAGCACATTTTTTTGTTTGATTTTCTGTTCCAGTATTGATTCATGAAAGTAGTTTAAATGACTATTTTGCTCATTTTTCTTGTTTCTTTAATATTTTTATTTATTTTACCTGAATTAGGTTTATCCGAATCCAAACTGAATCAAATTTATTTTGATTGAATTTGCAAGTGTATGTTGAGAAGCTTACTACTATCTCTCAGTGCACAAATACTTAAAAAAGCTACCTTTAATCCTTGGATTTATCGTATAAAATTGTAAAGAAAATAAAATTAAAATTCCATAGTCATGTAAAAAATTAGGACATATTTGGAAGGGTTTTGGTTCGGTTTCGCGGGTCTTGATTTTAAATAAATGGATCTCATTTGGTTAGGTTTTGGATGTTAGGTTTGTGGTTTTGAAAAAGCTGAAACCCCAATTGAATTGGGTTTGTATGTTGAAATTTGGGGGAAAAAATAGACTTTAGTTGTCAAATCAAGTTTTTTGATAGAGTTTGGGAAGGAAAAAATAGGTGGTAGGTGTGAATCAAAGTTTTATAGATTTCAAGAGTTTGAGTGTGAGTTTCTGAATAGATTTGTGATGAGTTTCATGGGTCTGACGAAAACTCATTTGGAATGGTTTTGGCCCGGTTTCACGGGTTTTGCGAGACCGAGTCAAAACCCTTTCAAATGAGTTTTTGTCAAACCCATAAAACCATAAAAAGCCTATTCAGAAACTCACACTCAAACTCTTCAAGCCTATAAAACATTGATTTGACACCTACCACCTACTTTTCCCTAAATCTCACTAAAAAAGACATTGATTTGACACCTATCATCTACTTTTTTCCCTAAACCCCAACATCCAAACTCAATCCAAGTAGGGTTTCAACTTATTCAAACCACAAAATCCAACCGTCAAAACCCATACAAATGAAGTCTCAAAAATTTTATCAATTTTTTTTTAAGTCGAGACTCGCTCTAAACCGAGTCAAAACTGATTCAAATAGACCATTAATGTTCGTTATTCTTTTACTCATTAAAAAGTCAAAAACAAGCCTCCGTTCATGGAATTGGTGGATCCAACAGTTAAACGTCATGGCATATGTCAAGTTTTCACAATATATTCATGTTTGTCTACAATCAGAATGTCAAGAATTAATATTTATGGGTTGGAAAGTGTATAATGAACCACCACCTTGTCTAATCTAACCACCAAATATAGTTAATAAATTCCTTTACCAACTATCTATCATTACATTTTAATGCATCATTACGTCAAAACCATAATTTAAAGTGCAGTATCTCGCCAACAATATTTTTCATATCATAAAATGAGTTGTCCTTTATGTTTTATTCTTATTTTACCAATTATTATCGAAAAGGGAAAATAATTGCAACTTGGATGTAGAATACTCAAGACTTGACTGAAAATAGATATATCAATTTCATTTCAAATTTATGCTAATTAATACACTGAACAACTTATATTACATAATATATTATCATTAACGCCTTTATGCCTCGATCCGTGAACAATATGATCTTCTACACACTTTAATGTTCATCTGCCATGTGCAGAGTAATCTCTCCCTCTTTTTGTTATATTCTTCTTTCCAGATTTAAAGTGTATATA
The DNA here is from genome assembly GCA_030819805.1 of Penstemon newberryi var. newberryi. Classification (NCBI taxonomy): domain Eukaryota; kingdom Viridiplantae; phylum Streptophyta; class Magnoliopsida; order Lamiales; family Plantaginaceae; genus Penstemon; species Penstemon newberryi. Next base: position 72,966,958 of record JAUALY010000001.1, on the reverse strand, counting down.
AAAGTTTCTATTAATTTAACTATAACAAATCTGGCAAGTATCTTTTAGTTAATTTCTGGAAATTAAGACTTTAATTCTCTTAATCTTTACCTAAATCCAACATGTATACAACAAATTCAATTACAATTATTTTTTAAAATTTTAAAATTATTTTATTGACCTATATAAATATTTTTTCAGATTTGTTTTAATATATAACTGATCGAAATATACATTATAAACGAAAATTTAATGCATACCCACCATTTAATTTCAACTTGAAGCAATCAATCAACAAATCCAGATAATTCATGGCAGATATTGAAAAAAACAATAAATAGATGGGCAACAATACAATTATTCCATCTTCAATAAATTAATGTGCAAGCCTAGGAGAGATTGGATCTCAAAATCACAAAATTCTGAATTTCTGTTCCACTATACAACTACATCGTCTTAATTCATAAATAATTACACGCATTATCATAATTAATTAATTAAAGTTTTTCTTTCCAATTATAGAGAACCCACGCCTCCAAAAAGCTGCTCCCAACTTTATATTCTCTAAATGTCAATGGTGATGAATGCTATGCTGCTTAACCTCCATATATAAGTACATTTCCCTTCTTATACATACTTTTAACTTCCGGTAAGCAAAAACCCTAATTATTACATTTTTGAGCATTTATTAGTTCACTGTCATTTTCTTCTTGTGATAATGCTTATTGTGGATCTGATCTGAGTTTAAGATCGACTTGGAGAATTGCATACAGCTGTTATGTTGTATTTTTTGATGTTTAATGAATGTAATGCAGGTTTGATTTGATCTGGAGGCTTTGTTGGTGCCATTTTGCAAGTGACTGGTCAATTGAGAATAGGATTTAGTTTGTCTTAATTCGGACTTGGCATTTTTATTTGGTTATAGTCCGGCAGTTGGGGAGGACGTTTTTTTTTTTTTTTTTTAATCTGAATTCAGTTATTTAAGCCTGTGTTTGGATCCTTGTGCCGTAAAATTTTGGATCACTGATAGGTAACTTATGTAATATAGCGTAGTGTTTTGGTGGATGTTTGAGTGTGGCTTGTTCCTATGCCATTTGAGCAGTTTGGAGTTTCAATCATCTTATACACAAGAGATTATATCCGATGATATGTTATAGTTTTCGGAGTTCTTGGAGATTGATGTTGGAGCAATAGCCAGTGACGAGAGGTCTTTTCTCTATTTGATTTGAAGTGGATCGGATATTGGACATGAGAAGCCCTTGGTACAAAAAACTGTCATGGGTTTTTGGCCATAGACCGCCACTAAACTGGTTGCTTTTGTGTTTAGTTAGTGTCTTTGTTTTGATTGCGCTGTTGGGATCGTCTTCTTCAAATGCATTTGATTCTGTATCTTCTTCTGTGAGGTCTGACATTTATTCGAATTATAGAAGGTTGAAAGAGCAAGCATTGAGTGACTATTTGGAGTTGAAAAATTTAGGAACTGATCATGTAAAGGATATTGGTCTTTGTGGGAAGGAAAGAGAGAATTATGTGCCTTGTTACAATGTCTCTGCCAATCTGCTAGCTGGTTTAAAAGATGGGGAGGAATTTGATCGTCATTGTGAAGTATCAAGTGATCAACAACATTGTTTGGTCCGTTCCCCCAAGGATTATAAGACTCCCTTGACTTGGCCGAGTGGTAGAGATGTGGTGTGGAGTGGAAATGTGAAGCTAAGCAAAGACCAATTCCTTTCATCCGGAAGCATGACAAAAAGGTAGTCCATTTTTGTTTTGAATGGAAATTTAGAGCTCGACCTTTTCAGTTATATATATATACTTGAGTATATATTATATTATTGGTAAGCACAGACATATTGCATATATTATTATCTTCTCCGTATTGGTTACACTATTGCAACTTCTGCAGGTTAATGTTGCTTGAAGAGAATCAAATTTCTTTTCATTCAGATGACGGGATGATTATTGATGGCGTTAAAGATTATTCTCACCAAATTGCTGAGATGATAGGACTGGGAAGTGATTCTGAATTTCGTGAAGCTGGTGTAAGTTTTTATTTTCCTTGCTAGAATCACTTCTTTATTTTTTACTTTGTGGGTTTTAAATTTGTAGTGGCAACTGGTAAAGGATTTTGATTAGAATTTATTTAGAGTTGAAACTACTATTTGTTTTATCTTTTGAATGATATAGGAAACATATTTATTATAACCATTTGTTTTTGGTATTTGTATTTGAAATATATTTTTCTTGCTTTATTACAGGTGCGCAATGTATTAGACATTGGCTGTGGGTTTGGTAGCTTTGGCGCTCATTTGCTTTCACTTAACTTGATGGCTGTTTGTATGGCAGCATATGAATTAACCGGTAGCCAAGTTCAGCTTGCCTTAGAGAGAGGTCTCCCAGCAATCATTGGCAACTTCATCTCAAGGCAACTACCATTTCCATCCTTATCATATGACATGGTTCACTGCACGCAATGTGGCATTTTTTGGGATGACAAAGGTAATGCCATTCTTTTAGTCCAGGATTCTGTTTTCCCCTCTTTATGGAGTGTAAACTTTTGAATGCAGGTTTTGCATGGTATTTTGATGCGTAGTATAAATCATTTTTGTTCTTGTAAGATGGATTGTTTTGGTTAATTTTACTAGAAATGAATATGTAGGCTTAATGAATATGGTTAATTTGGTAAGTTTTCCTTGTATGGAGAATGTGAAACTTGTTCAGAGTAAGAAATTATTGTTCTCAGGTGAAGGAGTAAGAGCTTTTAATTTTTATGGTTCTATTGGCTTTTTGTGTGAGTTAAACCTAGTCTTGAGCAAAGGCAGCTTGCATAAATATGAGTTTTTGACTTTTGCCTTAACTTTTTTTCCAACTAAAATTTTGACACAAATTATCCTTTTTGAGTGAGTAAAACCTAGTCTCGAGCAAATTTAGTCTCCTTTGCTGTAGGTATAATGATATATACTCAACTAAATAAGAAAGTTAACTATCCTATGCTTTTTAGATTATAAAAAATATCAAGGCAATCCCAGTAAACAATGACTTGTCTCCCATTTCTATTTCATGTTTACATTCCTTTTCGTTACCGTACTTCTAGTTTTTTTTTTTTTTTTTATAATAATGGGGACACAGTTAAAGGGTGGGGTTGTGCTGTACTCTTTGAAGCAGGAAGATTTGATTTTAATTAGAAAATTTTCTCTGTAGTCTGTACTGATGATGAGTTTATCTGTCAGATGGGACGTTTCTTATAGAAGTTGACAGAGTGCTCAAGCCTGGAGGTTACTTTGTTTTAACCTCACCCAGAAGCAGGCAGCAAGAAAGCTCTGCAGGCACAAAAAAAGGAAGCATTTCTGCTCCTTTTGAAGAATTCACCCAAAAGCTTTGTTGGAATCTTCTGGAACAGCAAGAAGAAACTTTCATCTGGCAGAAAACCACAGATGCTCAATGCCATGTTTCTAGGTAAGACTAGTTACTTCTTCCATTTCTGGCATCTCTTCGTCCCAGACACCACCCCTGCCCCTCTCTATCTCCCCACTGTCTTTATAGGCATAATTCTATATTTTTCCCCTTAGATCTATTTATATGTTTTTGTTCTTAATTGTAGAAAGCAGAGTAGCATCCCCCTTTGTAATGGAGATGATGACAAATCATATTACCGACCACTTGCACAGTGTATAAGTGGGACTACCAACAAGCGTTGGAGCCCAATTCAGAATAGATCTTCTGGTTTTTTAAGCTCTTCTGAGCTTGAAGTCCATGGTATGTAGTGCTAGCTTAATGACATGAGGCTTCATAGCTATAGTCTTTGGTTCTCAGAGCTATATACTGCAAGATTGTTAATCTATTTTCCTTACAGGAATTAATCCTGAAGATTTCTCTGAAGACATGGAGTTCTGGAGATCTGCTTTAAGAAATTATTGGTCATTGCTTACACCCTTGATTTTCTCTGACCATCCAAAGAGGCCTGGTGATGAAGATCCAATGCCTCCATTCAATATGGTTCGAAATGTGATGGACATGAACGCTCATTATGGAGGTTTAAATGCTGCCCTTCTGGAAGCTAGAAAGTCTGTGTGGGTGATGAATGTTGTGCCCATAAGTGAATGTAATACCCTTCCTGTCATTCTTGATCAAGGTTTTGCTGGTGTCTTGCATAGCTGGTAAGATGATTGCTTCGGCTAGGAACTATGCTGCTGTTGTTTTTCCAAAGTGATAAATTAATCAATTAGCTGCTTGTTAACTGGTAGTTCTGTTGCAGGCTTAAAATTTGTTGTCGTCTGTTTCTAATTCTTTAATATTTTGTTTTTCTTATTAAATCATTTATCTATATGTCTTTAACTTGGAAAGGGCATAATTTTCGATATCCTCGTTTCAATTTACGTGTTGTTAAAATAACAATATGTTGGTGCTTGTTGTGGTTCCCTCATACCAAATCCCCTTGAAATCTTTAGTTGCATGTTTTGAAGCTTAATTGTCTTTGAAGCTACTTTTTGCAATAGAAATTTCATGTTGTTAGATTTTAGTGTTGTGCATTTCTTTTTACCCTAAAACTTTTGTAAACTATTCTCTTTCCTTTTACGGAGACCTGATATCTCAGTTCTCATGACACAGGTGTGAACCTTTCCCTACATATCCCCGGACATACGACATGCTTCACGCGAAAGGACTTTTCTCGCAACTTGCTACAGAGAGGTGCAGTATGGTCGATTTAGTACTAGAGATGGACCGTATTCTACGGCCTGAGGTAATATTTTTGTTTTTATATGGTTTATATGATATAATATTCATAATTATTTGAATTTTTTGCATCTAGTCCTGTGGATATTATTCATATCCATGCTCCTCAAAATAATTTCTGTCGAAATCTGATAAGAATGGTTTGTTGGCAGGGATGGGTTATCATTTCTGATAAGATTGGCCCCATAGAAAGAGCACGAACTCTCGTTACACAGCTCCGGTGGGAAGCCCGGGTAATTGATCTTCAAAATGGCAGTGATCAACGCCTACTATTATGCCAAAAGCCATTTGTGAGAAAATAATGATGTTCTACTTCTTCAACATATACAACAATCCACTCTTGTTCAACTCCGGTAATTTCTGCACATAACATGAATCGATTATTCTCTGTATAAATTCTACACGTTGCTATCACATCAACCAGGATGCATGCCTGCTCGATGAGTTTTTCCTCATCAAATGTGGCTTCACGTTTTCGGGGAAGAAAAAAAAAGAAGTCCTTCAAGAGATGGGATAATCTTTTCATTGGACTCTTGGAAGTTGAAGTGAGGAATGATTGCTGCAGAAGTAGTCCACTTGAAGGAATGAAAGATTGTTTCCCTTCTTTAGGAGTTTTGTAGAAATTTAGTAAGCCATTTTTTCCCTATAGTTTTGCTTTTCATATTAAGTGATTATTTTTGTAATTTAACTTTGTACTTAACAACCTTTGTTCTCGAGGGTTGCTACAAGCCACAACATGTAAGTATTGAAGATCACATGTATAAACTTTCGTCCCAATTTTTGTTGATCAATGTAATTGCTTACTGTTGTAATATGTTGTGCATATTGAATTCCCTCTATTTCTTTTAAATGTGAGACCGAAAATAATCTCAACCTATAGCTCTTTGTTACCTACCAAAACAAAAATAATTGGCTTGTGGACAGTTAATCCAGAATTTATGTACTTCATACAGATGATAATTTTATAGAAGAGCAAAGTTTATGATAAAATCAATTCTATAAAAATTATTGTTCCAACAAACCATAATTCAATAGTATTGTTTCAAAACATCATTTCAATTAGTATATGATACTATCTCACAATAGCTATCTACCTAATCATTTTCCTTAAAATTTAGCATCTAAAATACATCCAAACTACATTTTAAATTTTCAAGACACAATAATTATAATTATTTTATTAGTATTTTACACTACAAGATTAATCACATCTTTACACACCTCTTTATGTGAATGAAACCTCTTCCATTCCTCTGTTTCTCCTTCTATCTCTAGTGGCCATCTTTTGACCAAACCTAGCTAATATATCACCCAAATCAAATAATCCAACTTCTCTCAATTTCTCAGACATCCCCTCAAACATAGCAACACCTTCTTCATTAGAAAAGTAATGCAAAAACTTATTGTAATCAAATCTTGGCACTTCAAGTCCTCTGTTTATCACCCTCTCTACGTACTTAGTCGCTTCAAGTGATTTCCCCGCCTTCACTAAACCTCCAACAAAAATAGTGTCAAAATTCACCAATGGATCTTCCCCTTTCCTCCCTCTCTTCCCCAAATGCCCTTGCAATAACATGATATACGTATGCATATTTGGCTCACACCCCTCCTTTATCATCTCCCTAAAAACTTGTGTTGCTTCACTTGCCCTTTTCAACTTCAAAAGCCCTTTAATCATCCCATGATACACACTTATATCAGGCTTTTCGATCCCTTTCACAACCTTATAACCTTCATTAACCCTACCTCTACTCATGAGCCCGTACACTATAGATCCCAATATCTCATTATCGGGTTTTATTCCTCTCATTTGCATTTCCTCAAACACAACATAACTCTCACCAATCTTTCCTTTATTACACAACCATTTGATAACTATCCCATATGTCAATAATCCCAAATCGTCCATCCTCTTCACCCTCATTGATTGAAAAAGCTTCAAACCATCATCAAACCTATTGTACTTGAAAAGGGTCTCTAACATTATCCCAACCGCATTAACATCCGGTTCAAACCCTTCATCCACCATTAAATTCCACACCTTTGATGCCTCAATCAAATCTCCCACATCACAAAATCCATATGTCAACCACCTATAAGTCTCCCCATCAGCCTTAATCCACTCTTTCAACTTCCCCACAACATGGTTCGCCTCCGAAACTAGCTTGTTTTTACACAAAACCTCTACTACTTTGTTAAAGGTCTCAACTTTATACTCATACCCAAATCCATTCATCATATGGAAAAACTCTACACATTTCTTTAACTCCCGAGCTGAAGCGAGTGTTTTCAAAGCAATTATGTAAGTCTTTATGTTAACCAAATGGAGGTTTCCTATTTGTTGACAGAGGTCCCAGAAAAGATCAATGTTTTTTGATTTTCCGACTGTGTCGAGGATTTTGTTGAAGGTGGTGGGCGTGTGGGTGAATTGGGGTTGGGAAAGTGAGTAGAGGTGAAATTTGTAGATGGGTCTCCATGAGTATTGGAATTTGTTGCATACCTGGAGGAAAAATTCTTGATTGAGATGGAAAGGGGTTTTGGTTAGGGTGGTGTGGAGTTTTGTATCGGGGCTGTTTTGCTGTTGGTAGAGGATAGTGCAGACTCTGAGGAGGTGGGCTTCATTTACTGGTGTGGAAATTGGTGGAGGAGGAGGGGCGGTGGAGGCGGCGGCGGCGGCGGTGGTGGTTAAGGACTGAAGGTGGAGGTAGAGGGGTTTTACGGGAAGTCTGGTGCATATTGTGAGTCGAAGCATTTTTGGACCATTATTAGTTTGGATTTGGGGTAATTGGAATAGTGGAATAGGTTCGAAATGGCAAGTGATCGATCGTTGCAGAATAATTTTTTCATATTTTCTAATTTGTCCCCCAAATTTAAATACTACCAAATTTGATTTTTAAATTTTCAATACTCCTCTTTATTTATTTTATGATAACTCCATATTATCTCTCGTTAAAATATTGGTTATTTTTTCATTTTCATAAACCTTTAAACATGAAAATTAATTAACTTTGTCTCTTTAATTTTTCTGTTTTCTCTTCTAATAATTAATTAATTAATTTCCTTTTCATAAAATCAAATCTTCTCTCTTAATTAACACCTTTGATTAAGAATTTTTTTTTAATTTATATGTTGAATGGATTCGGAAGAACATCCTAATTATAATTAATAATTTTTTTTTGTACTTCTATATTAGGAAGAAAAATTCGACAATTATAAGAGAGTTAGAGACCCATTTAAAAATTAATCCGTCTCTTTATACAAATTTTTTTTTTATATGTCTGAGTTTTACTTTTTATTACATGTTTTTTTTGTCCATTTTTCTTTCATTTCTTTTATTCATGAATTTTGTTTAATAAAATTAATAGTCAGCAGTAATCTTAATATTTTACATTGGTCTACAAAGTTGGATTTTATTTTTTGTAACCTAGGACATAATGAAAAGGTTTAAGTATAAATCAAGAAAACACTTTAAAAAAATACCAACCAGAGAGAATTAATTTTTTTGATATAAAAGAAGTTGTAAATATTATAAATTAATAAAAGATTTTTTAATTGTGACAACTTGGGTATAAAAAGAGATAATTAAAGACCAAGAAAAGAATAGTAATTTATAAATAAATTTAAAGTTTTGCTTGATAAAAACATAAAGAAATTTGTATGTATTAAAGCGAGAAAGAATTAAATAGTTGGCAATGCACTGTTTTCGGAAATTGACAATACTCCAGTAAGTAGTTGATATAATCAGATTTATTGCTTTTAATAAAAAAGGGCAATTCAGGAAACTATAATTTATTGCTCTGGCAACAACAATTCATGCTCTGGCAATATAGCTAGCCGTTCGAAATGGATCCAATATAAATATCTAAAATATTTTATTTCTACGAATAACATTAATAGTGTTTTATGATTAATCTAATAAAATAAGATTTAATTAATGGCTTTTTGACCAAAAAGGAACTTCATTCGTAATTTCACTTTTATATATAATCTTACTCAACAACATGATTTTTTGTTATACATAAATATTAGTATCGATATTCTTCAACGAGCAAATGAAAAACTCATTTATAGAAAACTGTTAAATTTGTCGAAAATTGCCAATTTTGAGTATGAAAATTTCATCAAGTTCAAAAACTATTTAAAGTTCAACGATCTAACAAGATCTAGATCGGAATTCGAATCAGTATAAATGTATCTAAATTGGGATGTGATATGACTTCGACTCAAACTAAACTCAATGACAATCCTAAATGAGATAATGGAGTTAATTATAATTTTTAGGAACTTGTATTTGGGCAAAATTGTGGAATAGGTCTCAAACTAATTGTTGATTTGAGTTTTTGTCCCAAGTTTTTTTTTTTTTTTTTGCAAAATTTTGTCCCGTAATTCATTATTTTTAGTCCAACGCCAACATGTCACTTAACGGTATTTTTTATAACTAAAAAAATAACAGCATTATGCAAATTGCTATTAATTAACGGGACAAAATTCGACGAGGTAATACAACTTAACACAAAAACCAAAATCCACAATAATTTGGGACCGATTCCCAAATTTCGCCTAGCATTTATATCACCTATCTAAAAAGAAAATTAACTTCCTCTGGATATTTCTTTTGTAAATGTAAACTGAATATAGAACCGCTTATTTTTCATTTTTTTTCTTCAAATATAACCAATTAATTTTTTCATAAGTATTATCTATTATCCACACCAGTAAATCGAGTATTATATACACTATTTTATGGATCATATGTTTGATATTCTGACCCGATTAAAAAAAAATTATTCTGACCCGACACAGAGTAGACCGAATCCAACTCAGACCTGAAATGCACACACGGGTCACACGTGTGTGCTCTGCAAGTTTCAAGGGGTTCCACGATTTACGCGCCTAATTCAATGATATTACACAACTGCCTCTAATCCAACGGTCCAGATTTTCTCTCCTCTCCCCTAACCTTTCATTTTTTTCTGTGCACATTCATTAATTCACATTCTCCACCAAAAAGCTCACAGTCGTTCCTTTCATACATTTACAGGCCAGATCTTCAAATTCCTAATTTGAAAAATTGGAAGAAAAAAAAAATGACGACGGAACCTGAGAGAGAGAATTATGTATACATGGCCAAGCTTTCCGAACAAGCCGAGCGATACGACGGTACAATTAACATTGTTAACAACGTATACGAGATTTAAATTTATAATGTTATGTGTAGATGTGTAGATCATTGTATTTCTGTATAGCAGTTTTTTTGTTTTGTTTTGGTGTGTGTATTTGTTTTGGGAATTTTGATCCACATTGCCTTAAAACGGTGTTAAAGAAGGGGTGTTAGATGTGAATCGACTGTAGATCACTTTATTGAATTTGATAAGAAAATTAATTTAATTTGCTCGATTGTAGGTTTGGCATTTTGATTGGTAACATTTAAGTAATATTAATACTGTTATTGATACCATTCCAATTTCGATTTTTTTTCTTTCAGAAATGGTTGATTGTATGAAGAAAGTTGCAAAACTAGATGTTGAGTTGTCAGTGGATGAAAGAAACCTACTCTCTGTTGGGTACAAGAATGTAATTGGTGCTCGCAGAGCTTCATGGAGAATCATGTCATCGATTGAGCAGAAGGAAGAATCAAAGGGTAACGAGAACAATGTGAAGCTGATTAAGGGCTATCGACAGAAGGTGGAGGATGAGCTATCCAAAATTTGCTACGACATTCTCTCGGTCATTGATAAACATCTAATTCCATCTTCTGGTTCTGGAGAAGCTACTGTTTTCTATTACAAGATGTAAGCCAAACTACTATTCTGATTTGCTGTGCTCTTCTGACATGTTATATATTGCAGCATTGTGGTCTTTTCCTTGTCACATTGGCTATGGTATCCAGGAAATATTTCCTTTATATTAAAATGTTGAAATGTGGTTGATGAGGTGTTTTGTTAGAAAGTCCGAGAGAGATTAAACTGCTTGTTTTTTTACCGGTGTATTACACTTGTGTTGGAATCTGCAATGGTTTAGAATTACTCGATTTTATCCAGATAGTTGGAGAAAACCTAGGAGCATGGATTATCCAAATCTAACTCTTGTCAAGGTAGCAGCTTTCATGAGTATTACTAAAAAGGATATTTTGACAATGTGTTGTAGAGCATTCATTACCTATATATGCTGGCAAGTTGACGCTATAATCTGGAAAGTCTATTTTAAGACCATTCAGGGAATTGCGTGATTTTTAGTTGAAATTTTGCTTCCTAGTTGAAATGTCATTTTTTTTCTGATTCAGGAAAGGTGATTACTACCGCTACTTAGCTGAGTTTAAGACTGATCAGGAAAAAAAAGAGGCAGCTGAACAGTCACTCAAGGGCTATGAGGCACGTTAACTTCTGCTAACAATAAATATATAGAACTAACAAACAAGCAAGTAAATATTGCTTATTTTGTGTTTCTGACTTATTTTCTTGCTTCAAATATTCTGTAGGCCGCTTCAGCCTCGGCAAACACAGATCTCCCTTCAACTCACCCTATCCGTCTTGGTCTCGCTTTGAACTTCTCTGTATTCTACTATGAGATTATGAATTCTCCTGAGAGGTAAATTCTTACACTAGTTTTGCAGAAAAAATCATTCTCTCGCGAAAACTTGAAATCAAATGTGTAATTTGTTCTTCTTTTGAATTGGCAGGGCATGCCATTTGGCTAAACAAGCATTTGACGAGGCCATTGCTGAGTTGGATACTTTAAGTGAAGAGTCTTACAAAGACAGCACTTTGATTATGCAGCTGTTGAGAGACAACCTCACTCTCTGGACCTCTGATTTACCCGAAGATGGTGGTAATATCTTTAATTCTCAGTCTCTGTGTACATATTCTCATTGTTGCTCCGATTTATCTTAGTCTTTCAAAATCGACACCTAAGTATCAAACATTTAGTCACTTTCCTAAATGTAATCCTCTTTTCTTCATTGTATCATTGAATCACTAACTCAGATAGCTAAGTGTAGACATTACATTTTCCTGGTGCAGGTGATGAGAACGTCAAAGAAGAGGAAACCAAGGAAACCAAGGAAACCAAAGCAGCACAACCCGAGGTGAAAATTGTACTTGATTTATTGACGTAATCCCTTTTTATTCTTATATTGACATTTACAGCCGCGTTTCTTTTCGCAGAATTAGTTCCAGTATTTCCTTTAAAGCACCACATACTGTTGGCAGTTTGCGATTAGTCAGCCCTCTTTTGTAAGCTAGGACTACAAGAAGATGAGATTTTTCAGATTAATCTGCCTGCATTTTACCTCCAGTTTTCCTTTTCTTTTCAAAGAGGAATTGTGTTTTTCCATTTATAACGTGACTATTTTATTTATGTTTGGCCTCGGCTTGAGAGGTTTATACATCTTTTCTTTCCAATCATGGCTCTCTTATGTCTATATACTGAAATTTAAAATGTTGAAGGAGAAGTTTTATTGCCATTTCCGCGTGAAATTCTAATCCAAATTAGGTTTGGTGACGGGAAATTGTAGTCGCATGTTGAGTTGGTCGTACTCGATTTGTTCATAATTCATAAGTAATATGTTTGTCTGATTAGGTAATCACAAGTTGCAAATAGATATGTGCACCACAAGTTGAAAATTTGTGGATTGGAAAAGGCCAATGATTATTGGAGTAAGTTTATATGTATGATATGGGTTATTACTCTTATCACGCAATATAAACAAAAGATAATTACAAACCATTGCATTTTTTGGTAAGCCTCTACAAAAACCCAAAAGGCACAAAAGCAGACCAAGAAAAATATAGAAAATGCATTAAAAAAAGTAATGGAGGTTGAATCATTTATTTTGTCCCGTGTTTCATGAGGCCATTGCAGATGTCATACTTCACGACTTGTTTTGTGAAGTTGTTAACATTTTCTATATAACACTCATATAAAAGGTTTCAACAATTATTACCACATCAATAACATATATATTCGCTATATTATTCTTTCTTTTTTCAATTAATTTGCGTATTGGTGTTATCTACTTGTTATACAATTTTGATGGAATCTTGAAAAGGACAAGTAACAGCCATAGGATTATTTTAATCTCCCAATTAGAACATCAATAGACCCTACTCCTAAAAGTAAAGCTTCTATCAAGTTATTAACAAATAAATAAAGGGTCTTAAAGAAAAGTTCAAACTATAACTCTTTAGTTCATTTTAGATTTAACTGATCAAAAAGGAACTTATCAGAATATCTTTCTTTGGTCTCTTTGTGTATTTTTTAATTACATAACTTTCGGTTTCACTCATAATCATCTGAAATTGATGTTTCAAACTTTAAAATAATGTTATTTTCTGATCAAAGTTTCAAGTTCATTATCTAGTTTTTTCACACTTTTTGGTAAAAAAAAACTCACAAAATATTCAGAACTATTAGCAATGCCTTTTACTTTGTTATATCCGCAGTTATAAACTTAAACTTTGTTGTCATCGTTACATTTTGTTTTCTATATATGTTTAAAACATTATAATTTGAGAATCAAATTCTTACAACTCTGTTTTAAGCCTTTTTGTTGTTATTATCCAATAAAGTGTTGAAGCAATCTCAATCTCTAATGGCTTCAATCTCTAATTTCTCTTTTATTCAACAATCAAGATTTTCTTCTTTGTACGAACAACATAGCAGAAGTTCAACTGCATCATCACCTGCTTTTTTGAGAGCCAATCATTTGAATTTCTCACCATTGTCAAAAAAGATAGTTTCTTCCAAGCAAGTAGATTTTTCTAGCAAATTCTTGAAAACTCCTGGATTGGTCGAAATCCTAAATCGCCGTGGTTCTGAGGATATTGTTATCGCAAAAGCTGCAGCTGCTGATGCAGAGTCAAACGGGTTCGGAAAATTTTCGAAAATCATCATGTCATACTTTATAGATTATAATGTATTTTACTTCATAAATCATGATTATTTTTGTTAAACAGGTTTGCTAAGCCTAATAGTAAGAGCATTGCAGAGAGATTTCCAGCTCTAGTTACTGGATTCTTTTTCTTTACATGGTCAGTTGTTTTCATGTGGAAAATCAAATTTATAATCCTTAAACACTAAAATTAATTTAAGATATAACTTTTTACATATTTGATGTATGCAGGTACTTCTTGAATGTGATATTCAATATACTTAACAAGAAGGTCTACAATTATTTCCCATATCCATAGTAAGTTCGATCCCTTTTCTCGAATCACTTTCATTTTAAATCAATTCATCTTCCGAGCAAAATTGGATTAATAAATTCTCGTTACATGTAACAGTTTTGTCTCGGTCGTTCATCTTCTAGTCGGAGTTGTGTATTGTCTAATTAGCTGGGGTGTCGGCCTACCAAAACGTGCGGTGAGTTTTGTAATAATATTCATCAAGAACATTAAATTTCTTGATTGTTTCTAATTCATGGTTAATTGTGATTGCAAACAAGTAGCCAATGAATAAAGAACTCTTGGGACTGTTAACGCCAGTAGCGTTCTGTCATGCTCTCGGACATGTCATGTCTAACGTATCATTTGCAGCCGTTGCTGTCTCTTTTACACATACCATTAAAGGTAGCAACCGAGACATTTTCCGTCTTTTTCCCCTTTCTTACGTATTCAAAATATATTACAAAGGCCTAATTATTTGTTTTTGATTCGATAGCATTGGAGCCATTTTTCAGTGCTTCTGCTTCGCAGTTTGTTTTAGGCCAGCAGATTCCGTTGTCCCTTTGGCTTTCATTAGCTCCAGTCGTGATTGGTAAGTTTAAAAAGATCGATCTTTAATGAACGAACTCTTTACTTAGTAACTATTGAACGATGAATGTACAGGTGTGTCGATGGCATCTTTGACGGAACTTTCGTTTAATTGGACTGGATTCATTAGTGCAATGATATCGAATATTTCATTTACTTACAGAAGCATTTACTCAAAGAAAGCTATGGTAAAATCTTCCAGCTAAAATATATAATACTCTAATATTATGAACTTATTGACAACAAAACTTATGTTTTTTTTTACAGACAGGAATGGACAGTACAAATATCTATGCATATATTTCAATTATAGCACTTCTTTTCTGCCTCCCTCCAGCAATACTTGTAACTTTCCTTTTTATTTTTTTTATTAATATTAAATATGATAAACGAAAACGAGTTTTTGAATGTGTTATTTCCGAATATGATCAGATTGAGGGTCCTAAGCTAATGGAGTATGGATTCAGAGATGCAATTGCTAAAGTTGGTCTGAACAAATTCTTGTCTGATCTTTTCTGGATTGGAATGTTTTACCATTTGTACAATCAGGTAATTAAAAACAGGACAAATAACGTTCTATATAGTAACGGTCTTTGAGCTAAGACATTTTTTTGGATCATTTTTCCAGGTAGCTACGAACACATTGGAACGAGTTGCGCCCCTTACACATGCTGTTGGAAATGTGTTGAAACGAGTTTTTGTGATCGGATTCTCAATTGTTGTGTTCGGAAATAGGATCTCGACACAGACTGGGATTGGTACCGGAATAGCTATCGCTGGAGTCGCAATGTATTCACTCATTAAGGCTAACTTGGAGGAGCAAAAAAAGGTCAGTTAATTTCTTCAATAGAACTATTGCCCTTATATTAATTTGCCACCATTTAAATTGTAAGTTTTTATATAATATTTTATCCCGTCATATATACATATATAAGAAGAAAAATTACATATGAATCTTTGGTCATTTCAGAAGGCTGCTTAAACTCAAATAAAGGGGACGTACACATGAAAGATGGAAGTTTGATCCCTACTCGAATTACGCATTGCTTAAGAGGAAAAAAAAAGGATTTATTTACACATTCTACTTCTCATTAAACTTGTGCAGTTTCATAGATAATTCTGACTATTTATGTAACATTTTTTCCTGAATTTGACAAAATTTCTATTGGCAACTAACAAGTATCTAACTCTTATCTAAAACTTTCTTGTTACATTTGATAATATTGATCATGCTTTAGGGTCTGTTTGTTTGGCGTTTCCCAAAATTATTTCATGTTTGAGAAATGCCAAACAAACATGTTGTTTTGGGAAAGCCAAAATTTTTCACCTCTCAATTTTCTCAAATTACTCTCTCAAAAGCCAAACAAATAAAATTACTCAAATCGAGATTATTTCATAAACCTCCATTACTCTCCCAAACTACTTTCTCAAACACCAAACAAACATGCCCTTAGAGTTTAAACTCATATCAGATTAATATTCATTATTTTCCTTTTCCTTATTGTGGGCAATTTTCTTTGAGTTTTCTGAGTTAGAGATTTGAAGAATTATATATTCTGTTTTCATGTATTTGAAAAAGAAATTGTTTGATTTTATTTTTAGAGATGGCATGAAGTATTTAATTTTTTAATAGGTTTTTTTATATAGAAATTATGGAAAGAAGAGAATGAATGTCAGATAGATTACTTTATATTGATTTTTTTGTGTGTGTGTATGAGTGAAGTAGAGTTAGATATAAGTTATTTATGTCAAATTAAAGCAAAGTTTAGTTAGTTTCTTTTTGGAAAAGAGACAAACTTTTAAGAGAATATTGTTTTTTATAATTGAGAAAAGAACTTGTATGACAAGTTTCTTCCAAAAAAAAAAAAAAAAAATCTTCCACATGATGTTAGGTCACTACACAAATTGTAATTTCTGTAATTAGTTTAACCAATTTACTAATTTTCTTATTTTAAAAATTTATTCTCGAAGTAATGCAGTAATATATAATAACCAGATTATCATACACTTAAAATACAAAGAAATTCTAAAGTAAATAAATAAAACAAATTGTGCAGTTTCAATTCTAGAGTGTAATTAACTTACAAAACAATGAAATAAAAATAAACAAATTGGGGCCTAAATTCTTGTTTACGTTTACACTTTACAGTTTGCCATTGACCCAATCATTATCATACTTGATTATGGTCTAATATTACCTGGGCAAGTAAAAAGCAAATTTCGTGGCCAATCTAGCTGTTGGGCTTTTCTTAACAACAACACACGACCCACAAGTGATTTATTGTGATAATATTGGGCAACTAATATATCTGATTAAATTTCTTGATATAGTGACTAATTTAACGATATGTTCACCGTTTCAAAATATGAGGAATTTTTATCCAAACTTTGTCCAATTTATTAAGATATTTATCTTATTAGAGAATTGATAGAATGATCCGATCAAAAAGAGTCATTTAAATTATGTGGAACGAATATGAATTTAGTTTAATTTGATTAATTGAATATCCTAATTTGATAATAAAGAAAAAGTGTACGTATAGATAATATTTTATTTCTGTAACTAACATCAATTGTTTTATAATCAGTTCAAGATCTCATTTCTATGTCTATTTTTATCTAACAATTAATACAAATTAGTTTGGATATATTAATTTTGATTTCATTGTTATTCAACGTGATCTGTTAAATCAATTGAATTGAGTAGTTAAATTTGTCATGAGTTAAATCTTTTTTATGTTGGAGCATTGGATTATGAAGAAAGTTTGTACACATGATCTAATTTGAATCAAAATGTAACTTTAACAAACTTGATGTATCAAAATTATTAGTGAAAATTTTGAGCATTGGAGGTTTTATTGGACCCAAAAAAGATTCGATAACCGATCGAATCCAGATAAAATGCGATTTAAGAAAAAGCAGATCAAGGTAAGATTCGAATATGACCCGATATAAATGGAGCCGTAGCTAGGTTAGCCCGGATTGGATCCGTCGACAACCCTAGTATTTTTTCAGCTTAGTGCAATTATGATTGATATTCCTTTCTCATCTGTGCATGATGAATATAAACATACGTTTATTTACTCTCTTTTTTCCCTCATAGATTTAAATAAACCATACTAGAGTAGTGCAAGCAATCATGATTAAGCTATGATTATGAGGTGTAATTAATAAAATTAACAAATTAAATTAGTGTGTTGTTAAGGGAATATGTAAAACCGTGTTGTGGAAAGAAATTTATGTGTTTTACTTTAAAGAGGTTAAATCACACTTTGGTACCCACTTATAAAGTGTTTTATACTTATATCCCTCTTGTCAAAGAGTTTACACTCAAGTTTCTTCTAAATAAAATGTATTACATCGATCGTTATTTAGCCACTTTTTCTACGAAATGCAAGCATATGCAAGTCACATGACTTTAAGTAAGGATATTTTCCAGTTTTTGATCAATTTAAATCCATCAGCTTACCAGTTTAAATATATCACCCATAAAAAAAAATCAAGACTCACCGTTTTATGGATGATCATATCAAACAAAGCCAAAAACCTGAAAATATCGTTACTAAAAGTCACACGTTATTGTATTTTCACCAAAAAATTAATCGATGTGACATACTTTATGCAAAATAGACTTTAAGTATAAGTTGTTTGGCAAGAATGATACAAATTTAAAACAAAGAATGAACATAGTATATACATAAATTTCTTCCTCCCTATTAATAGTCGGAGTCGGCCAATGGGCAAAAAAGTTTTGTACACTACAAAAAATTTAAATTTTAGTGACAAAAGAGTAAATGACAAAGTGACAAGAATTTAAATGTTGTCACTAAAATGATGTATATAGACACACTAGTGACAAGAAATGTGAAAAAGTTGTCACTATTGACATTTAGTGATACCCCAACAGTGATAATTAAAAAATTGTCACTAAATTATAGTGACAATATTTATTGTCACTAGGTTGTCGCTGAAAGGGTGTCACTAATTGTCAATAGTGACAACTTAAGTTCCATACACTTGTCACTAATAGCCATTAGTGACAACTTTAAAATATATTTTGTCACTACTGTACTTGTCACTATTTTTATTGTGACAAAACTTATATTTTTGTCACTAAATATATGAAAAAAGTGACAATTTCAACAATGTCACTTAATATTTTGTCTCTAAAATTCATTTTTTTTTTTGTAGTGGTACTTGATAGATACAAAGGAAAAATTATAATATCAATGTATTCCATCCTCATAAGTTAATTAATTAATAAATCAATAAGATATGAGTTTCTAACTCCTATTATTGAAAACCAAAAGCTTCAATATGGACTGTTAGCACTTTAACAATAATTCTAATTAATTTGTCCGGGCATCTCTTTAGGGTCTATTTTGGTTAGGTTTTTATTCGGTCTAGGCTTTGTTTTGGTTTCAAAAAATTGATTTTGGTGAAGTTTTTGAAATTTCATTTGGATTGGGTTTGAATGTTTGAGTTGTAGAGAAAAAAATAGTTGTGAATATCAAATCAATGTCTTTTATAGAGAAAAATAGGTGTTATGTGTCAATCATTATCTTTTATAGGTTTGAAATTGAAACATGAGCTTCGTAAAATCCTATATTCAGACTTCATTTGATTAAATCCTGGCTCAATATAGCGAAATTGCGAGACTAAGTCGGAACCTAGCCAAATAGAGCATTGGGCCTTCTCCTTTATATATAGTATAGGTTAGCTATACTTTTTTAAGTTTTTCTTGTTGTGGTAATAATAAATGTCAATTTTACAAAATCTGATGTTGATAACTAATGGATGATTTTTAGATATGGACTTGTTTGTTTGGCTGTTCTCAGAATTATTACGAATTTGAAAAAAAACGAAACAAAAATATTTTCTACTTTGTGAAATAAAGTTATAATCTCTCAATTTTCTCAAATTATTTTTCCAAAAGCCAAACAATCAACAATTTTCTTATATCTAAAAAGATAATTACAAAAATTCTATTTTAATTTGACACGGAGTAATTAATCTCTTACGCAACTTATTTTACATTACAAACATAATTTGACATAAAGTCTTACACATCTTACACCTACAACCTAACTCTTCCAAAAAAAACATACACCTACTTTATTTTTCAAATTATTATATCAAAACTCAAACAACCAACATTACTGCAAATTCAAAATTATTTAACAAACTTCCAAACACCAACCAAACAGACCATAATCTGTCGTGATTACCAACTTCGACATTATAATACTCTATTAATAATTTGGATTTGTAGCCAAAGATATTTGTGGTAAAAGGTTCACCTTGTATTTCATACCAACCTACTAATACTATGCACCATGTTTTCCTTTTTTGCGGCTTGCACCGCCATGGAAAAATAAAAGTTTACTAGGATAAATACTTTTTTTATTCTTGCTTTTCCTTTTTTACCCTTTTCGTATCTCGTTTGTTCTAAACCTTTGTTTAAGTTACCTTGTACTAAAATCTGAGTATTGACTATTAAAAAATTTATAACGAGTAGTAGCTAAAAATTTGAAAGTATATTATTGGACTCAATTTTTAAAATCAGCTAAATGGATGAAGAAATAGATATTGATATTTCATGAGAAAAGATGAGTTGTATTGTACCAAGGAATTAGATGCTCATAATCAATCAATTCAAAAGGAAAGGACACCACACCAAAAGATGATGGAAAAAAATAACACCTTGTGCTTGTGCTTGTGGGGGTCCCTTTCTTGAACAGCCTAAAATTATTATGCCACTTACTATTTTTTTTTCATTTCACAATTTTCCATTAACTCTTCTCTTGTGGTGAAAATTTGTTGTGTACAGCCGTGCAAATGTTTATAATGCCTTTATATACTTGAACATTAATGGCAAAAGGAAATATGAAATGGGATTTCTGTTTGGAGTGCAACCATGACTGCTCTTGTAAAAAGTAGCATCTGTTTAAGCAATGGAAAAAAAATTAACTTAGATAATGAAAGAGTAAAATGCAAAAATACGACCAGTATTTTTCTTAATTAACATAAACCTCCTATATTATTTGTATTAGCAAAACTCTCGTGTATTAGTATGTAAAAGAAAATTACCCCCGCCAAGCAACAATGTGCTTCATAAGTGCAGGTATTCTTCAATAATTTACTGAGAAAGTGACAATCATGGTCGTTAATGTTATTTTTTTCTTTGAAATAAAATACGGAAACACCATCGTAAACTTTACAAAATTTTCTAAAAAATGAACAATAACCTCAATATTATCCTAAAAATATAGCAATAACACCCATACATACAACTCTTAATTAATTTAATATAGGTGCAGTGAGTTATTAAAATATTTATACATAAAATCTTTTGCTAATACAATATTATCATAGAAAGATTTTTTTTATTAAAAATAAGAGAGAATTACTCAAACTATATCATTGACGTTTAGTTTACTTACACAAATCACCCTTCATGTTACCACCCTTACGGCATTAAATTTTCGACGGCGCATGCTGATGTCATAAAATTTTGATGTGAAAATACGGGTGAAACTTGTGAAAAAAATGGTGAAATTGAGTTAAACCGGTGAGAAAATTGTTGAAATCAATGAAAAACGAGTGAAATCGATTAAAAAAATTGGTGGAATTAGTGGACAAACATGTGAAATTGGTTTGTCACCCATGAGGTTTGTGATTTCTTTTAATGGTAGCTATGAGTATTTCTAAAATTCAATTTGATTTTATGAAATAAAGGGTTAACTGTAATGAATTCAATATATCAGAGATGGTTTGAGTAAGTTTCCGAACATGAAAGCTGATCAAAATAGTTATCAGAGATAATTTGAGTAAGTTTCCGAACATGAAAGAAAGAAGATCAATGTAGTTATCCATCGTTTAGTAGTATTAATAATTCTCCCTAAATACATCTATCAAAATGGGTTAAGTTCTAACTAATCACATGAGTTTGTGACCGTTTAGAAAAGGCCTAATAAACATACACACATGGTACATAATAGTTAGTACAACATAGTCAGAGCATTGCTATTAAAAAGCACTCAAATGCAGACATCATATACTATACTATATAAAAAGCCAAGAACATTGCCACCGTCAATTACATCTTCCTGTCTAGAAATCTCCATTCTCATTCTCCTACCTCTACTCTTTCTCTTACTCCCTTTTTCTTTCTTTCCTTCCAATATTATACCCTTCTTTTCTCACTTCATCTCTGTTGTTTCTTCAAGTTCCACAAAACATCTTGAATCATAAAATTTGTTTCTCATAATTTCTTGAGGATCTTGGCAAAAAAATGGCTGTCTTTCTACTGGGTTTAGTGTTTCTCATAGCCATGGCTGGTCACTCAGGTAAAGCTTGGATCTTGAGGTTCTTGTTTTTCTAATTTTTATCATATTTTCTTTTACTTGTAGTTTAAATACTCTGTAAAGGTGTGATCTTTTTGTCTATGTTGAGGATTCTGTTAAGGGTTTGTGCTTAAGTTGCAGTTTCTTGATGTTTTTAATGTATTTTAGCATTTTAACAGGCTTATTGAACTTCTTTTTACCTGATCTGTTTTTTGTTTGTGTGTGTGTGTGATGAACAGATGCTACTTACTGTATCTGTAATACTGGGTTGAATGACACTGTTCTTCAAAGAGACATAGATTATGCTTGTGGTAATGGAGCTGATTGTTCAGCAATTCTTCAAAATGGAGCTTGTTTTAATCCAAATACTGTTAGGGACCATTGTAATTATGCTGTGAATAGCTATTACCAGAGAAGGGGTCAAATTACTGGAAGCTGTGATTTTAGTGGCACTGCTACTGTTTCCCAAACTGCCCCTGCAAGTAAGTATTTTTATCTCATTTGCAGTTTTTATCTGTCAAATAAAAGACTGACTTCAGCAAGTTTCTAATTGTGTTGGTTTTGATAATTTACAGGTGTTGGTTCTGGATGTGTATATCAATCTAGTCCCAGGTTTGATTTTCTTGTATCTTTTAAAGCAATTTTGGATCTCAATTACCAAGATTTGATTTTTATTTTATTGTCGGTCTTGGGTTTTTGGCATTATGGAAAAAGGATGGTAGATCTAAAAGCCATTCTAAGGTCATAATAATAATGAATATAATCATGTGAGCTGTTGTGATGTTGATATGTGCAAATTTGGTTGTTTATTTGTCTTGTTTTCTATTACATGTTACACAACCTTAATTTCTTTTGAGTCATATTTTAACTGAAGTTAGGTTCGTATTTGGTTGTCATTGAACATATGCCCATTTGGCTCTATTTTTTTAACTGAAGTTAGGTGCATAGAAACATTGATTTTATTCATCTTTTTGTATAGCACCGGAGGAACCACAAACCCATCTACCTCCCCACCCACTGGAGGAACTCCAAACACCGGCGGCACCACCCCCGGTACGGGTACAGGAACCGGTACTGGTACTGGTACTGGTACTGGTACTGGTACGGGTACGGGTATCGGTACGGCTCCTCCGGGTATCGGTATATCTCCTCCAGGTTCGACATTTCCAGGCGGTTCGACTGTGACTCCAGGGACTGGTGTTGGCCTTGGACCAACAGGAAGTGGATTCGGAAGCACGGACGACAGTGCTAAGACGACACTATCTCTATGCAACACCATTGGGCTTATCTCGTTCTCCGTAACTCTTTTACTTTCTGGCTTAATGCTTCCAAGAATCTAAGAAAAGAATGAGACTGATTCTCAAGAAGAAGAATTAAGGTGGTTATCTTTACACAATTCCACTAAAGCCTTTCCTTTTTTGTTTTCTTCCTTTCCTTTAAGGAAAAACAAAAAGTATAGGGGAATTTGATTCCCTTTTGGGTGGAAATGAAATGTGTGGTTGATTCTGAAAAAAACTTGTTCTCATCTGTTTAGAGTTTTCCTTAGTTCATCTAGATAGGAAGGCAGTAATATTTTTTTTTTTTTTTTTAAATGAGATCTTGCTATCCCATGTATTTTAAGTTGATATATTTAATTAAAATAAACTTATGTATGTATGACTTCATGTGTGTTCATGCACAAAGATTTGGTGGTCTCTGAACCATACAAGTGTGATTCTTTAATTGAAAATTGTAGCATGAAGCTGGCATTTAAAGACTCTTTGAATAATAATAATAATAATAATAATAATAATAATATATAGGTACTTTTAATTATGAATGCGACTGGTCAACCTATATGATCATTCAACCAAATAAAAAGGAAAATATTAAATTGTGTAATTCTTGAAAAGATATTTTAACAACATCTTTAATAGGAATGTTTGAGTGGATGGAAATGGAGTAAGGCTATGTGCTGTTAGATGATTTGAAATTTGACAAACATTTTTTCATGATTGGAACTTTGACAGAGAGCAATGATATTGATATATGCATTCCTCCTAACTTTATTTGGAGAGTACCTAATTAGATTATAATAAATAAGAAAAGACAAAACAACACATTAGTTTTTAATTTTATTTTACTTATTACACAAATTCGTTATTAGGTCCAATTTCTAAATTTATCAACCTCAAACATAATAAATGAAATGGATAAATCGAACTCAAATTGAACTTGATGAGTTATCTAATTATACGTGTAATTCAATTAATTTGCTTGAATATAATGCCGATATTTCAGACAAATAATAAAAGAGGAATTAGAATCTGCACATGTTGGGTAAATGCAAAATACTCTACACTTTCATGCTAAATATGTAAGAAATTACCCTGTAAAATTTTTATTAGGCCAAACTTCCTTGTGTTTTCAAAAACTCCGCAAAAAATATCCAATTTGTAAAAAAATAGGTCGTTTTGGATCGACGTATTTCAAGAAACCATTTTTAAAAT
This sequence comes from Penstemon newberryi var. newberryi, assembly GCA_030819805.1. Lineage (NCBI taxonomy): Eukaryota > Viridiplantae > Streptophyta > Magnoliopsida > Lamiales > Plantaginaceae > Penstemon > Penstemon newberryi. Next base: position 72,942,661 of record JAUALY010000001.1, on the reverse strand, counting down.
ACTTCAAGTTGGTCCCTACAACTTCATGTGATATATTTTTAAACAAACACCCAAACTGATTTAGCAATAAAAATTTCACAAGATAGTTTCTTGCAGGTTTAGCATAACACAGGGGGGTATCTTGCATTTTCCTCATGTTTCTTGGACAGAAGTATAAGATAAATCGGTAGAAACTTTTATTACACATAGATCCAGAAAGCTACTAATGTGATCATTTTCTCCCTAACTGATGATCATTCAGCTGGTCAGCTCATACACATAACATAAAACAAGCTCTGTCAAAAATAAGATCCCGTTTGAGCTCGTTATACATAGGTCAACAAATTTAATTTAATTTGAGACACTGATGTTGTTATTGGTTCTTGGATTTCAAATAAACAAAAAATGAAGTTGAATGATCAATCATTGATATTTTCCTTTTTCCTTAACGTATTAGTCACTAAAATCGAATAACCAAACATAGCATAACAAAAACGTTTATCAAATTGTCAATCAACAAATAGGACTCAAAATCTATGACTTATTAATGAGATAAAAAATCATAATTGATGAACACAGTTGTGCATATGCCGTTATATTGGGCAATTTCGCATAAACACTTTTATTGACTCAAAATAGCTTATCGACCTAAGGAACACGAGAACAATGAAATAAAAAATGTAGATAATACAAAACTTAATTCAAGTCAGGAATTAAATTGATCAAGTATAGATCAGCACACATAAAGACTAAAGAGTGGCATCATCATTGCTAAACTCAGCAAATAAAGCTATTTAATTTTGTGCCACTGTTATATGTTATTATATATTAATATTATTTATGTGAACGAAAAGGGCATTTGGTCTAGTGGTATGATTCTCGCTTAGGGTGCGAGAGGTCCCGAGTTCAATTCTCGGAATGCCCCCTTCCAATTTTTTGTTGGACTTTAATTTCCAAATTCTTTTGGGCTTTAATGACGACAAATGAATAGTTGAATACCCGACCATTAATGTTTGTACATTTTCAATTGATGGACATTTGCATGTTGGGCTGTCACTTTGCGGATATTAATTAGGCCTCATGGACTCCCCTTTCCTCATACTACCCATCATATAAAGAAAAATAGTAATTTACATTCATTAACTTTCACTAATTCGTAGAATTAGGATACTTAATTTTTCAGCTAACATTTTATGTCCCTTAACTTTCATTGGTTAGCAGAATCAAAACACTTAACTTTTCAGCAAGCATTTTACATCCCTTAACTTTCATTGGTCAGCAGAATCAACACACTTAATTTTTCAGCAAGTATTTTACATCCCTTAACTTTCTTTGGTCCGCAGAATCAAGACACTTAATTTTTCAGCAATCATTTTACATTCCTTAACTTTCACTGTTCCGCGAAATCTATAATTTTTCTATACCCGCAATTTTAGTCCACTTGACCGCAATTTCAGTCCACAACTCGCCGAAAATTCCAAAATTGCCTACTGGACAATTAATTTGAGGATTTGAATTAATATTTATGTTGTTAAATAGTTGTAGACAGTTTGTTAAGTGACTGTCAAGTGAGTGTTTGTTTTATCTAGTGGAATATATTTTCCCGTAGCCAAAATGTATCAGATAGTACTTATTTTGGATAGTGCTCTATAAATAAGAACTTACCTAAGCCGATTAAAAGAGGAGCATAATGGATGTAAAGTTATAGGACGTCCAAAAAATTTATAGGACTGAAATTGTGATCAAGTGGACTAAAATTGCGGGTATGGAAAAGTTATAGGACGTATTTTGCTTGCCGGAAAATTAAATGTCCTGATTCTACGGACCAGTGAAAGTTAAGGGATATAAAATGCTTGCTGAAAAATTAAGTGTCATGATTCTGCGGACCAGTGAAAATTAAGTGTCGTTATTCCGTGGACTGAAAAATTAAATGTCATGATTCTGCGGACCAGTGAAAGTTAATGGACGTAAATTACTATTTTACCCTTCCTCTTCAGACTTCTCTTTGAATGATTCAATCTTATCATTCTATTTAATTCCAATTTTTATACTTTCCAACTATCACTTCATAAAAATGATAATAATAATCAAAATAATAATAAATTATGTAATATATAATTATTTTTAATCCAGAAATTATATTTAATTTCAATGTATTTAATTTACGTAAATCATTTTTAATTAATTCCAATACTCATATTTTTTCATTTTCACTTAATAATAACGATTAATAAATTTAACATTGTCCATAAAGTTACAATGTTACAAGTAACAAAATTAAATTAATGTTAAGTTTATTAGATAAAATTTTCTTAAATCTAATTTTTTTACCATAATATACAAATTAAATTTTTTTACAATGTTATTAAATTTCAAACAATAAAATAAATTAACGTTATGTTTATTACATAAAAGTTACAATATTACAAGTACTAAAATTAAATTAATATTAAGTTTATTAAATAAAAGTACAAATTACACAAGAAATTAAATTAAATTAAGATTAATATTTAAAAAAACATTTATATAAATTTCCCTATTAAATTAACATAAAAAAATAAAAAGAACAATGTGTTGGACGCGTTGCCCAGCACATTTCAGAGGTGGGTGGGGCGGTCTGGCCTTCACTTCCCAACTACCACCCACCCATCACCCCCTTCGTCATAAAATTTGGAAAAAAATCCCCTTCCCCTATGAATTCCCCTTCTCATTGGAGCATTGAAGATGTCATTAGTTCGACCCAAGATTTAATTAAAATTTTAATCGATATAAAAAAGAGGTCTGATTAATTTTTTTTTTAAAAAAGTTAGGTATTTAATTTTATTTCGGGAATTGATCTTTGTGATACTAGAATTTAATGGAAAATGAAGAATTATGTTGCATTAGAACTTCTAATACAATATTAGAAGCTAATTGTAGAAGAAGAACATAATAATGGAGATTTCGAAGATGAATTCCATCGAATCCGATAAAAGAAAAACCACATAGCTAATGGACTAACATGGTTAGATTTTTCCAAGAAAACGACAAGATCTACATTTGAACTCGTACAATTAAGGCAAATTTGTAGAAAACGTTACAAACTAATAAGTGATTTTAGATTTTCATCCCAAGCTATATCACTTAGCTACATTCGTCCCGCAATTTAATATTATTTTGGAATCCCACTTGCCACATGGCTGCTTACATGTCAAGACGTGGAGATTGTAGAATTCGTCCCAAATTAATTATAAATTTTGGTTTTTCGTCCTAAACTATATTAATTCGCCGAATTTCGTCTCACAATTTCTCATTTTCCATGAATTTAGTCCATTATTAAATTTCTAATTTAATGGAAATGACGATTCATCTTTTACTTTTTAAGGAAATAATGACAATTTATCCCCTGTGATATTCATAATGTTCAATTTATCCCCTGTAATTTAAAAATGAGCAATTTACCCCCCTATGAAAATTTAAAAAAAGTATTTTATCCCCTTGAACCGGAGAGTGTAACTTAATTGCATAAATTGAGAGTGGGCATGCAAAGTGTTTATAACATAGGGGGTAAATTGCTATATTTATTATAATACATGAGGTAAATTTTCACATTTATCACAACACAGGAGGGTAAACTGCCACATTATCATAACATGGTGTAAATTGAACATTATGAATATCACATGGAAGTAAATTGCCATTAACTTTTTTGTAAGAGAAAAATATTATGGATTTTTTAAATTTTCGTGCGCTTTTGAGGAAAAAAAAATCCTATCTTGGTTCATTAGGAAAAATTTGTGCATTTTTGTTGTATTAATAAATAATAAATATTTATAATTAGTTTGGAACAAATTTCTTTTTCCCGTGTTATTTCAATTACGGGATGGAAGTCGGTGTGTTGATATAGTTTGGGACGAAAAATCAAAATTTTTAATTAGTTTGGGACGAATTCTGCAATATTATGATCCTAAAATTTGCCACGTCATGACATGTAAGCATCCATGTGGCAAGTGGACCGATATTCCAAAAGAATATAAAATTACGAAACGAATTTGTCTAACTGATATAGCTTGGGACAAAAATCCAAAATTATTAATTAGTTTGAGATTTTTTTGCAATTTTACCTACAATTAATTTCATAAAATAACATTTGTGGGTACGAGCAAAACTAGACCCGTAACTGACCGGTTGACAATCCTATTTGAGAAAGCCCAATTCTCCACCATAGAATATATCTTCATTCTCTTGGTTTTATATTTTCAAATAAATTTATTTTATTTGTTCTCTCAAAATTGTCTTCTAACGAATGTGGTGACATCATTTATTTTCCATTATAATTTTCTTAAACAAAAACATGAAATATTAATTTTCAACTCTTTATTGCTGGAACTAAATTAAAAGGGATGAATTTAATCTATGCTTAGCAATTTTCTGCAAGAGAAATGAGTATACTGGTTGCATAGTTGGACTTTTTATGCCAATATGCAAGAAAATTTGGAGTCAAGGAATGGACAGGTTTGTGAGTATTACTTGCACGACTCTTTCACCAAAAGCCATGGATTTATTTGGAAGAGCACTCGGTTTTGAGGGTTTGATTTCGAAAAAATAATTTGGATGTTGGATTGACAAATGAACAAGTGGTTATCAAGGCTTTGTATTTACTTGAGGTCAAATGTTCAAATCCTTATTCCTACAACTTCATTTAAATATTTTATAAATTAAACAAAACAAAACTTCAAAGAAAACCAAAAGAAAAAAAAGTTTTAAAGAGCTTGTAGATTCACCAACGGTTTGGTTCTCGTTGGTTCTGAAGGTCATTTTGGATCGAACAAACTATTTATTTTATCACCTGAGATAAATTAAACTTTACAAATATTATAGGACTGATAGGAGAATAAATTGTCATCCACTCTAATCAAGTATGTATTTACGTTAAATTCATGTCCAAAATAAAATTGTAAATCACTTTTTTTTAAGAGGCCATCCACCATATTTCTGGAACACCGGCTGGGGGTAAACGACAACTTTCCAACTCTAATGAATTTAAAAAAAATAGAATGTGCTTGAACTGGACACTTGAAACATTGAATGTAAATTAAAAAAATAATATTGTGGGCTTCATCCCGATTGTCAATTATGGAAAATTCTTATCTATATTTGGTTTAGGAAAAATTCCTAAATCTTTTTTTTTTCTTTATAAATGAAAAGTTCATATATCTTGTGATTAGGAATGAAAAACTACATCGTTCATTTGATCTCACAATAATTAATATGGTGATGATGTGATAGTAATCCTAAGGCCATCTCCAACCCGGAGGGCTTTTCACAGCCCAGGGGTGTCAATCTCCACCCGGGTGAATCTGCACCCCCTGAGCACCGTCTCCAACCCACAGGACTATCTCCTCCAATTAATTAAAAAAAAAATTTCCCCACTCTCACCTATATTATCTATAATAATAATAATAATACGGTTAATAATAATAATAATAATAATAATAATAATAATAATTATAATAATAATAATAATAATAATAATAATAATAATAATAATAAGGTTAATAATAATAATAATAATAATTGTAGAGACAACAATAATAAAATTAAGCATAATAATATTAGATCGGGGACAAGAAAAATAACAACGATTACACGAAAACAACAACGAAATTGCAACGATGGAAACAACATAGAAAATGCAACATTAGGAAACAACAACAAATTGCAACGATGGAGACAACATAGAAAATGCAACATTAGGCATTGGGAAAATAATCAAAATCGTTATTTCTTGGATTAGACGATCCTCCTCCAAATAAGTCTTTTTGAAGCTGTTTTTGTTGTATCTGTTTCCTTTTATGCTTAAATAAAGCTTTTGTATCTGGAGTGAAGGTAGATGTATCCATCGTCAAAATTTTTAAATCGTTCTCCTCCTCTTTCATCGCCATTAACTCAGCGTGACTTCTAGCACGTCCTTCTTCCATTATGCGATTGATTTCGTTTGTTTCTCGAATGCTTTGAGAATATGAATCTAAAGAGACAGAATTAGAAGAGTCATTGGCCTTGCCTTTTTTTGCTTTTTTAGTTCCCACTGGTCTCCCTGATGTAGCTTTTATAATTAAATGTATCTTCCATTTCTAGTTAATTAAATTAAACAAGGTATTGTTAAATTCGTAGTTAATTTTTTTAATCTTTAATTTTTTTTATTAATAATCAAAAGGGAAAAAAAAAAAACAAAATGAACATGAACATGAAATGAACATGAAACAACAGTACACGGCTCTTTTACTTTTAGCAGTGCACATGTGCCACAAACGGACGGGAATTATTTTTAATTTAAAAAAAAAAAATGTAAATGCACCAGGTGGCGCCAAGTGGCACCATCTGGTGCACTGTTTCAACGGGACGTGCCTTGAAGTAAAATCAGGCGGGTTGTGCATTTGGGCCATCTCCACCCACCCCCCTATGGGTTGGAGATGGCCTTAGAGATGGGGTGGGAGATGGCCCTGGGGATAGGAATGATCTGCTCCAGCCGACCGAGGGTGGGGGGTGCTCCGGGAAATCCATTCCCTGGCATGATGGATGCGTCAGCTGGCCTACATTTTTTTTAATATTTAAAATGTGAATTTTTTTACAAAAAAACTTAACTGAAAATGAAAAAGTTTATTTTTAAATTTTGTGTAAGATTTAATAATATTGTATTTTAAATTAAAGATGTAACATTATTAGTTTTAATTTTGAATTATTAGATTTGTTTACGAAACTAAAAATAAACAAAACGTAAAATATGAAAAATTGATTTTTCATATTTTAATTTTATTTAATAACATTGTCACTTAAACATTGTTAGTTTAAATTTTAAAATTTTAAATGTACAATTTAGACAAAACATAGAAATACATTTTTATCATTATTATTATTGTTGTTATCATTATTATAGAGTTAATGGTGAGAGCGGGGGTGCTTTTAAAGTGAATGCACCCTGGGTGCTTGGAGACGAGGTAGGTCGGGATAGTATGGCTTAAAATCCGGACGGTTGGAAATGTCCTAACGTTTTTTATTAAAAAGAAAATAAAAATAAAAATAAATCAAAGGTACAAGATCCAAGAAGATGAAACTGACATTACGATTTACGAGCTGGGAGGAGTGGAGGCCTATCATAATGGATCATCGACAATATATTCCAATTAAATAGGGCCTTTTTTCAACTCTAGATTTCAATTTTGTCTCCACCTTTGACTTCAAAATATGTTCTGTTCTCCTCCTATAAAGAAAATCAAGAAAAGATTAACTTACATTATTTAATAGCTAGTTGTCCATAAAAGGTATTATCAAGAATCTTAACCCTCAGATTCTTGAGAATACCCAGATCAGCACGCCATTTTAAAAATAGGATCAATTGATTCATTCTTGGATGGACATGGGATTTCAAAGTTGGGTTCAATGTAAGTTAGTAACTTCGTTAATTTTCTTCTATTTACCCTGTTCAATATATTTTCAAACTCATTCCCACACGGCCATTTTTTTCCAAATTAAAAGTGGGAATTGCATTAAAAGTTCACACCTTTTCTCTTTTTTCTTTATTTTTTTTTTGGGGAAAATTCGATTTCTGAAAGGAAGGAATTGTGAAGTGTGGGGTTGGAGTTTGTCGGGTCTTTTAAAATATAAATAAATATTGCATCATTTTCTGAGGGTTCTCTGTTCTTCAGCCTTTTTATGACATTTAAATAATAATGTTTGGGTTTCATTTTCTCATTATTGGAATTGCTTATATTATTGTTTTAGTGCTTCTCTGTTATTAGTATTCTTCCATCATGGTAATCATAAGAGCTAGATAATATTTTCATTATTGTGTTCATTCTTGATTGATTTTGATCTGTTGACTTAGTCAAATTACACAGATTATTAATTATTCTCTGCAAATTTTGATCAAATATTGATTATTGAAAAGTTTCCCTTTTCATTATTTCAAACTTGAAGAACTATTTGAGATTCCTCCTATTTCTGCCATTTTGTGTTCAATTTTCCTCTTTAAAGAACCTTTTTATTGCATCTGACAGTTTGAATTCTGATTTTTCTTTTTCTTATAGGATGATTTTGGCATTGCTGAATTGATATCTATTTCGACTAAAAGAATCTATTTTAGCAAGTTAGAAATGTATCTTGTGGAGAGCAAAGGAGGCGCAATAGCATGTATGCTCGTAGCATTGTTGTTCTTGGGGACATGGCCTGCAATACTTACTCTCCTCGAAAGGCGTGGTCGTTTACCTCAACATACTTATCTTGATTACACAATCACAAATCTATTGGCTGCTGTTATAATTGCTTTCACATTTGGTGAAATCGGAAATGGCACTATTGAGAAGCCTAATTTTATCGATCAATTATATCAGGTTAGTGAGACTATCACTCTTCTATATTTTTCGTAAATTGATTTGCTTGGCTATTGGTATAGATAGATAATAAGGCCATTTGAGCTACTTAGAAACATAAACTAGTCGAAAATTGTCCGATTTCTAGTACAAATTGTGCAGGATAACTGGCCAAGTGTAATGTTTGCAATGGGCGGCGGGATTGTACTTAGTCTTGGAAACTTGGCAACCCAATATGCCTGGGCATTTGTTGGTTTGTCAGTGACTGAAGTCATCACAGCAAGCATAACTGTTGTCATAGGTACTCTCCTTTATCTTATATATGTAGATGATTTGACTTATATATGCTAATGTTTTTATTTCTAATCTAGGCACGACAGTGAATTACTTCTTAGACGACAAAATCAACAAAGCCGAGATTCTTTTTCCCGGCGTTGGATGCTTTTTGATTGCTGTTTGTTTAGGCTCTGCCGTTCATTCATCCAATGCTGCGGATAATAAAGCAAAGCTTTCTAATTTCTCAAATGTTGACTACAGAGATGGGATAATGTATGTATGCTTTTCAACAACATGATATATACTTGTGAATGACCCTCGTCTTTCATTGTAAATGTTTACATACGAATCCTGATAGAAAATATATGATTATTGCGAATCAATAAATTGATTAAAATTTTCAACTAAACTTGGTAGGATACAGAATGCATCTGACTCTAAGCCCAAGGAATCATCTGCAAACCAAGGTAAGAATATTCTATAAAGTTCTGTTTTCATTTTTTTGTACATTTAATTTCAGTATATTTTTTTGGGGTACTTAGCTTATTTCTCTGTCAGAATTGGAGAATGGAAGTGCTACCAAGGAAAAGGAAAAATTTGGGACCGCGGGTTTTCTCATAGAGCTTGAGAAAACGAGGGCGATTAAGGTTTGTTGACCTAACCGATTTACTAGTGTTGGTTTCATCTAAAATATATATGTTCCCCTTTTCTGAGTTAGAACTTTATTTATGAACACACTTGTAAAGTACTCTTACCACGTTTTTTTATTAACGATCAAATCCCTAATATAAAAGAGCTTATACCCTTATCAATAAGAGATTATCTACTATGATCCTTTACTACACGCTTGCCTAAAGATACTTCCTTATTTTTTGCTACATTTCGATTCGGCAGGTGATTGGGAAAGGCAGTTTTATTGGCTTAGGCATAACTTTCTTTGCTGGATTTTGTTTTTCTCTATTTTCTCCGGCTTTCAACTTGGCCACTAACGACCAATGGGACACATTAAAAGACGGTGTCCCACACTTAAGTGTGTACACTGCATTTTTCTACTTCTCGATATCCTGCTTTGTGCTTGCCATCATTCTAAACATCACCTTTTTATATCATCCCGTGTTGGATCTGCCCAAATCATCGTTTAAGTCTTATTTATGCGACTGGAATGGTAGAGGGTGGGCCCTTTTGGCTGGACTTTTATGCGGATTTGGAAACGGTCTTCAGTTCATGGGAGGTCAAGCTGCCGGTTATGCTGCAGCCGACGCTGTCCAGGTAATTAGTTTAGTCGAGCGCAAATGTTATGCTAAGTCTCGTTTGATTTGTTTCACTTACGTTTTTTTTTTTTTGGTTTGGAAACATAATAGGCACTTCCACTTGTGAGCACTTTTTGGGGTATAGTTTTGTTTGGAGAGTATCGGAGATCATCAAGAAGGACGTATATACTTCTCGTGGGCATGTTGTCGATGTTCATTGTGGCCGTTGGTGTTCTTATGGGTTCCGCAGGTCACAGGAAGTAAATTTAGTTGTTTTTTCATATGAAGAAATCCGAATACATACTTGAATGGATTTAAATACACACAAGAAAAGTGTAAATATGTTTTCTTATTCTTAGAATGAAAGAGCAGTCTTTCCATTTAGAAGGAACCACTTAGGCTAAAATGTTATGAATTCGAATTTTTGTATATCCTCTGTATTCGAAAGATTATTGTTTATATTTCATAATAATATGCATAAATTAATAAATAATTATGTTACTTTCTCTTGGATGATATAAATATGATTTTTTTTTTTTTTTCGGTTTCTCAAGGGTTTAATCCCTTTTGAGGTGCGTCGAACACATTAAGTGGAAATTATTGTTCGTATTTCCTTGGTGATTTTTGCGAGCGAGTGATCGAGGATTTTTTGTTGAGCGGGGACAACAAAAGAGCTTTGAGGAGTTCAAATTAGGATTTCATGATTTTTATCACAAGTGAAATTTTACAATAAATGAGAATGGTAATAACTAATAAATTCGATGGATGAAATCAGCAATATACAAAAAAGTCAACTAATTTGAGTCTATACAGTCAGAGAATAAATAGTAAATAATGGCTTCCATTGATGATTCACTCAAAATATAATAAATGTTATTGGAGTTTATAAATAACAATTGTTTCTAGGGATTATTGTATTTTTGGTGCCACAACTATAGCTCATTGGTATATTTATCCCATAACTTTTCGGACTGACATATTTGGTTCCACAACTACAACATCAGTGGCAATTTTGGTGTCAATTGAGGCCTAATTTCAAAATTGGCCCTAAATTCCCCCATGTGCGGGCCATGTGACATGAAAAATGAGAATTTTGACCATTCAATGCATTTTTCATTAAATAAAGACATATTTTATTCCCATCCACCAAGAACTAGGCTACTTGTATGTTTTTATTTGGGGAAGAAGAAGAAGGCGGGTAACAATTTAATTAAGAAAATTTCGGTGAATTTTATAGGAAAAGTTAGGATTTTGAATTTTGGTATTTTTTTAATGAAAAATACGTTGAATGGTCTAAATTTCGGCCAATTTTGAAATTGTGTCTCAATTGGCACCAAAATTGCTACTGATGTTGAAGTTGTGGCACCAAATAGTCAGCCCGAAAAATTACGGGGTATAAATGTCAGTGGGCTATAATTATGACACAAAAAATGCAATAATCCCGTTGTTTATATGTCTTTTTAATTACCAAAAAACATGGAACACCTTGATTAGATTTTATTTTTTCATTGGTTAAATAGAATCTTCTTTTTCTATCTTTCCTCGTACGTTCGCATCCTTATACCGACCACACTTTTGAATGGAAGGAAATTTTGCAGCGTAGTGGAAAATAGATTTTTTTTTCCAAAATAGGTTTCATGGCAAAAAAATTGACCAAAATGTCTTTGTTGCTAAAGTATTTCCATGAATGTGTCTTTTACTTAAACTCGCAGTTGCCAACTGCGATTTTTCAAAAGAATCGCAGTTGACAACTGAGAGTTTACTTAAAATTAAAAATTAAAAAAAAAATAAAAAACTAAAACTCGCAGTTAGCAACTGTGAGTTTTACTAACTATAGTTTAATTAATTAGCTTTGCGCTAATTAATTAAACATAAATTCGCAGTTGCTACCTGCGAGTTTAAGTAAACTCGCAGTTGGCAGCTGCGAGTTTGTTTAAGTTACTCGCAGTTGTCAACTGCGAGTTTAATAAACTCGCAGGTAGCAACTGCGAGTATTTAAACTCCAAATATACCTACTGGAACCCTAATTCCCGTCACTTGCCTCTTTGTAATAAACTTCATTCCCTCTCTTTGTTATTTCAAAATTGAAGTGCCTAATTCCACTTGCCCACCGTCCGCCGTCCGCTGTCCTCCGCCGTCCGCCTCCTTCTGTCGGTTGATCAAGTAATTCTCGTTGATTTTTTTTCTTATAGAATTAGATTTATGTATTGTATTTTTTCTCAAATAATAGCTTTGAATTTCATTTTTTATTGTGCATTATATTTCTTTTTGTTCCTCCTTTGGAAGAGTAGTTAGATGATTCAAGTAAAATTATAAACAAAATTATCATACCTCACGTTTTCCACCATATATATTGTTCTCTATGTGTCGAAGCAGTGGGCTGTCAATAAAAGTCCTGATTAGTCTCAATTAACAATGAGTGAGCTCACAGAGTGCCATCTCTAATCTAAATGCATGCAAGTAATAATCACTTGGAAACTTAAAAATATATATCTCCCTATAGGAAATTTTGAATGTCGAACTCAGATTCTTGGAATTAATTAATTTTTGAATGTTTTGGTTTGATTGGATTATATATAATGTCCGCATTATATAGCTTTGAACATGTAGGATTAAGTTTGTGTATGGCTTTGTATGGATTGGACAGAGGAAATATTTTGTTATTTTAAATTTGATGCGTACTAATTAAAATATTTTCATAAATTAAGCAACCTTGGTTTATAACTTTTACTACGTGGATAAATGAACATGACAATTAGTAAAATTGTTCAAAAAGTGATTTATAATTATTTTTTTAAATATTTTTCAGGTTTGTAATGGATGGCTTACCAGTTACGTTTTTGTGCTACTGGGGAGGAAATATATTGAACCCACATAGTGGTTGTGAGTATGACATTCCACCAAAACGACCCCTTAGGGCGAATAGCAGATGGAGATATGAGAATTTAATAACAGAGTTGTACAAAGTTACTGGACTAAATAAACGGGACTTCAAATTGGGAGTGATATGTAGATTTCCTATTTCATTTGACCATGGCACTGCTAATTACACTGCCCTTCCCATTAGTGATAATAGTTGTGTTGAAGCTATGTTCGATGCTTTTACTTATTTTTCGGGGATAGGCAGTTTACAGTTGTACTTGGAGATAGAGCCGATAGACAACCTAGGATTTGCTACTGACATTGAGGTTGGATGCAGCCATTACGTTGGTGGCATAATTGATTCACATGTGGACGAAGGTAACCCTGCTCCGTCTACTTTTCAGTCAGATGTTGGTACAACTAATCAAATTGACCTAGTAGTACCCACGGATATTAGTCCTCATGGGCCTCGAAATGCAAGGGGACTAAATGATGATTTGGAGACTGATTCTGAAGACGATGAAGAATATATTGAAAATAGACCAATGGAAGAGGACGATGGAAGTAGCATTAGTAGTAGTGACATTGAGGAGACTAGTACTGAGGATTATTAATAATATGGATGTCAATGAGCTTCCTGAAAATCGTATAAATGATATAGATTGTCCATTTTATAAGGAGATTGGTGAAGGATCGTGTGCCACAGATATTCGTGCAAGTTAAATTCAGTTGTCGGAGAGTGACCAACTGGTTAAAGGATTACTCTTTAGTTCGGAGAACGACATGCAGTGTGCTGTCAAGAAAAGATTAACTTACATTATTTAATAGCTAGTTGTCCATAAAAGGTATCATCAAGAATCTTAACCCTCAGATTCTTGAGAAATACCCAGATCAGCACGCCATTTTAAAAATAGGATCAATTGATTCATTCTTGGATGGACATGGGATTTCAAAGTTGGGTTCAATGTAAGTTTGTAACTTCGTTAATTTTCTTCTATTTACCCTGTTCAATATATTTTCAAACTCATTCCCACACGGCCATTTTTTTCCAAATTAAAAGTGGGAATTGCATTAAAAGTTCACACCTTTTCTCTTTTTTCTTTATTTTTTTTTTGGGGAAAATTCGATTTCTGAAAGGAAGGAATTGTGAAGTGTGGGGTTGGAGTTTGTCGGGTCTTTTAAAATATAAATAAATATTGCATCATTTTCTGAGGGTTCTCTGTTCTTCAGCCTTTTTATGACATTTAAATAATAATGTTTGGGTTTCATTTTCTCATTATTGGAATTGCTTATATTATTGTTTTAGTGCTTCTCTGTTATTAGTATTCTTCCATCATGGTAATCATAAGAGCTAGATAATATTTTCATTATTGTGTTCATTCTTGATTGATTTTGATCTGTTGACTTTGATTATTCTCTGCAAATTTTGATCAAATATTGATTATTGAAAAGTTTCCCTTTTCATTATTTCATACTTGAAGAACTATTTGAGATTCCTCCTTAAGGTACCTTTCAGTTGTATCTGACAGTTTGATAAATTCTGATTTTTTTTGTCTTATAGGATTATTTTGGCATTGTTGAATTGATATCTATTTCGACTAAAAGAATCTATTTTAGCAAGTTAGAAATGTATCTTGTGGAGAGCAAAGGAGGCGCAATAGCATGTATGCTCGTAGCATTGTTGTTCTTGGGGACATGGCCTGCAATACTTACTCTCCTCGAAAGGCGTGGTCGTTTGCCTCAGCACACTTATCTTGATTACACAATCACAAATCTATTGGCTGCTGTTATAATTGCTTTCACATTTGGTGAAATCGGAAATGGCACTATTGAGAAGCCTAATTTTATCAATCAATTATATCAGGTTAGTGAGACTATCACTCTTCTATATTTTTCGTAAATTGATTTGCTTGGCTATTGGTATAGATAGATAATAAGGCCATTTGAGCTACTTAGAAACATAAACTAGTCGAAAATTGTCCGATTTCTAGTACAAATTGTGCAGGATAACTGGCCAAGTGTAATGTTTGCAATGGGCGGCGGGATTGTACTTAGTCTTGGAAACTTGGCAACTCAATATGCTTGGGCATTTGTTGGTTTGTCAGTGACTGAAGTCATCACATCAAGCATAACTGTTGTCATAGGTACTCTCCTTTATCTTATATATGTAGATGATTTTGACTTATATACGCTAATGTTTTTATTTCTAATCTAGGCACGACAGTGAATTACTTCTTAGACGACAAGATCAACAAAGCCGAGATTCTTTTTCCTGGCGTTGGATGCTTTTTGATTGCTGTTTGTTTAGGCTCTGCCGTTCATTCATCCAATGCTGCGGATAATAAAGCAAAGCTTTCTAATTTCTCAAATATTGACTACAAAGACGGGATAATGTATGTATGCTTTTCGACAACATGATTATACTTGTGAATGACCCTCGTCTTTCGTTGTAAATGTTTAAATAAGAATCGCGATAGAAAATATATGATTATTGCGAATCAATAAATTGATTAAAATTTTCAATTAAACTTGGTAGGATACAGAATGCATCTGACCCTAAGCCCAAGGAATCATCTGCAAACCAAGGTAAGAATATTCTATAAAGTTCTGTTTTCATTTTTTTGTACATTTAATTTCAGTATATTTTTTTGGGGTATTTAGCTTAATTCTCTGTCAGAACTGGAGAATGGAAGTGCTACCAAGGAAAAGGAAAAATTTGGGACCGCGGGTTTTCTCATAGAGCTTGAGAAAACGAGGGCGATTAAGGTTTGTTGACCTAACCGATTTACTAGTGTTGGTTTCATCTAAAATATATATGTTCCCCTTTTCTGAGTTAGAACTTTATTTATGAACACACTTGTAAAGTGCTCTTACCACGTTTTTTAATTCAACGATCAAATCCCTAATATAAAAGAGCTTATACCCTTCTCAATAAGAGATTATCTACTATGATCCTTTACTACACGCTTGCCTAAAGATACTTCCTTATTTTTTGCTACATTTATTGATTCGGCAGGTGATTGGGAAGGGCAGTTTTATCGGATTAGGCATAACTTTCTTTGCTGGGTTTTGTTTTTCTCTATTTTCTCCGGCTTTCAACTTGGCCACTAACGACCAATGGGACACATTAAAAGATGGTGTCCCACACTTAAGTGTGTACACTGCATTTTTCTACTTCTCGATCTCCTGCTTTGTGATTGCCATCATTCTAAACATCACCTTTTTATATCATCCCGTGTTGGATCTGCCCAAATCATCGTTTAAGTCATATTTATGCGACTGGAATGGTAGAGGGTGGGCCCTTTTGGCTGGACTTTTATGCGGATTTGGAAACGGTCTTCAGTTCATGGGAGGTCAAGCTGCCGGTTATGCTGCAGCCGACGCTGTCCAGGTAATTAGTTTAGTCGAGCGCAAATGTTATGCTAAGTCTCGTTTGATTTGTTTCACTTACGTTTTTTTTTTTTTTGGTTTGGAAACATAATAGGCACTTCCACTTGTGAGCACTTTTTGGGGTATAGTTTTGTTTGGAGAGTATCGGAGATCATCAAGAAGGACGTATATACTTCTCGTGGGCATGTTGTCGATGTTCATTGTGGCCGTTGGTGTTCTTATGGGTTCCGCAGGTCACAGGAAGTAAATTTAGTTGTTTTTTCATATGAAGAAATCCGAATACATACTTGAATGGATTTAAATACACACAAGAAAAGTGTAAATATGTTGTTTTCTTATTCTTAGAATGAAAGAGCAGTCTTTCCATTTAGAAGGAACCACTTAGGCTAAAATGTTATGAATTCGAATTTTTGTATATCCTCTGTATTCGAAAGATTATTGTTTATATTTCATAATAATATGCATAAATTAATAAATAATTATGTTACTTTCTCTTGGATGATATAAATATGATTTTTTTTTTTTTTTTCGGTTTCTCAAGGGTTTAATCCCTTTTGAGATGCGTCGAACACATTAAGTGGAAATTATTGTTCATATTTCCTTGGTGATTTTTGCGAGCGAGTGATCGAGGATTTTTTGTTGAGCGGGGACAACAAAAGAGCTTTGAGGAGTTCAAATTAGGATTTCGTGATTTTTATCACAAGTGAAATTTTACAATAAATGAGAATGGTAATAACTAATAAATTCGATGGATGAAATCAGCAATATACAAAAAAGGTCAACTAATTTGAGTCTATACAGTACTCAAAGAATAAATAGTAAATAATGGCTTATATTGATGATTCACTCAAAATATATTATAATTAACAATTGCTTCTAGGGATTATTGCATTTTTTATGCCACAACTATAATTCACTTGCATTTCTACCATGTAACTTTTCGGGCTGACATATTTGGTGCCACAACTTCAACATCAGTGGCAATTTTTGTGCCAATTGAGGCCTAATTTCAAATTGGCCCGAAATTCCCCCATGTGCGGGCCATGTGACATGAAAAATGAGAATTTTGACCATTCAATGCCTTTTTCATTAAAAAAAAGATATATTTTATTCTCATCCACCAAGAACTAGGCTACTTGGATGTTTTTATTTGGGGAAGAAGAAGAAGGCATGTAACAACTTAATTAAGGAAATGTTTAGTGAATTTAGGGGTGTTTGCAATAGCTTCTCTATACGGAAAAGCAGTTGTTTTTGCTTAAAGTAATTAAAAGTACTTTTAGAAAAAAGCATGAGGTGTTTGCAAAATAAGGTAAAAAGCAACTTAAAGCAATTATGTAGGTGTTTGCAATTTCTGAAAAACAGAATATAGTAAGTCTTTTGTTTTATATGAATTTTATTACAAGTCCTATTTTACCCTTAACTTGGCATGTTTATACATTAATTTTATTTTAAATGAATTTTATTACAAGCCTTATTTTACCCTTTACTTAGCATGTTCATAAATTAATTTTGTTTAATTTTTTGAAAACGTCTTTTTGTAAGACACACGTCTTTTAGCAACTAAGATCAAAACAAACAATGTTATAATTATATATATAAACCATTGGCTAAACTTTATCAAATCAAATGAATCAAACAAAATTATTATAAATCATCAAGTAAGTTTATATTTAATTATAATGAATCAAACATAACCAACTAAATATTAACTAAGTTTAAATCAAATCAGAATGAATACTTTAGTAAAATAGAAATAAATCATACTAACAATGAGCTATTAGTGAAATCAAAATACACAAACAATAAAAAAAATAAACAAACAAGTTGAGCATAAAAAACTAACTAATTTCAAGTTACCACTATAATAAAACTTATAATTAGCGAACAAACAAAAATAATAAAACCCTACATAAAATAAAAATGGCTACAACAATGCACAAAGCTAAACTAGAAATTAAAAAAAAATTATGAACAACATATTATGAATCGAAGACGACACACAAACAAAAATAATTTTTTTGTTGTAAAAAATGAATATAATATTTTTTTATAGTCATTACCCGCAAGAATATAAATAAAATTGTGAAAAGTAAAATAAATAGCATCAATTACATAAAATAGAAAATGAGGGTATTGTTGGAATTAAGAGAAAATATTAAGGATATAAATGTCACAAAACTGCTTCTATTTTATTACAAGAATGCCATCAGCCCCAAAAGCAGGTCATGACATGCTTTTTCAAAAGCAGCTTCTAACTGCATTTTTGTTGAGAAGCAAAAGCAAAAGCAGAGTTTGCAAACACTGAAAAACCCCTTTTCGAGGAAAAAAAGCTGAAAAGTACTTCCTAGAAGCATTTGAAAACACCCCTTTTATAGGATAAGTTAGGATTTTGAATTTTGGTATTTTTTTTAATGAAAAAGATGTTGAATGGTCCAAATTCCCATTTTTCATGTCATATAGCCCGCACATGTGGGAATTTCGTCCAATTTTGAATTTGTGTCTCAATTGACACCAAAATTACCACTGATGTTGAAGTTATTGCACCAAATGTGTCAGCCCGAAAAGTTACGGGGTATAAATGCCAGTGAGCTATAGTTGTGCCACCAAAAATGCTATAATCCCATTGTTTATATGTCTTTTTAATTACCAAAACATGGAACACCTTGATTAGATTTAATTTTTCATTGGTTGAATAGAATCTTCTTTTTCTATCTTTCCTCGTACGTTCGCATCCTTATACGGACCACACTTTTTAATGGATGGAAATTTTGCAGCGTAGTGGAAAATATATAGGCATTAGTACTTTTCCACGTGGAATTAAAAAAAAAATATTTGAATCTATACACCTATTGCCGGTGGAATTCAAATCTTTGACTTGTTCTTTCTTTCTAATTTACTATTTTAGTTGATTTCGCACATAAGATTAATAATGGACTGACTTGTATATACCGTTAAAATAAAGTAGAAAAAATGGACGAAAGAGACGGAGAGGTGTGAAAGTCAAGATAAGATTCACGCACCAAACCAAACCCCTGACGATATATGATGGATGCCAATACATCATTTCATCTAATGTGCAAATATACCAAAATAAATATATATATATTTTTTTTCGATCAGCAATATATTCATTATATATTTATATGTGTGGAGTTTCAGCTGTCTGCTTTCTTCTTTGTCAAAGGTTTTTTTTGTCTTCTTTTTTCTGTAGGTTAGGCCAATAATTCATCTCATATATATGTATGAAATAGTGAATAATAATAATATTATTAATAAAACTTGTGTCAGTTACATCCTTTTTATTCCACATGTTAGATGCAGTTGGATTATGGTCCAGTCCGACTTCTACACAATGAATTTGAACTCTGCCTAACTTATATATATTGTTATGTGACCAGATATTTAAATTTAAATCAAATTTGATCATACCAACTTTGCCGATCACAACTAAGTTGATTGGATCTTTGCTTTGGATTCGTTGGCGATGAATCCTTTGATTTTATTCCGTGTAACGTCTTTTGTGATAGTGGTTTTCCCGTCTTTGATCTTGTTGAACCTTTTGTTTGATTTTGTGTTTGCTGAAAGTAATGAAATTTTCATTTATTAAGAAAAAAAAATTGATCTTTAAATTTTTCAATAATAATCAGATAAATTTGAAACATTTAATCAAGTCTAAGCTAGAAAATCCATTTGCCTTGTGATAAAACTAAAGCCTGGAAGAGTGTTCTTGAGATGGATAATGTTGTTGTTAATTTCTATATGTACAATATCCTAAATGATCATAAAGTGACGCTCTTCCTCGTCTCTATATTACATTTTTACCATATGACCCGTTTGTTCTAAAAATCGATATATTTCATAGTTCGAAAAAGAATCAAATTATTTCTCTCAATTTGAAGGCGGAATTAAGGCCCTTCAACCCCCAACGCAGAAATTACTTAGTGCATATGTTGTACAAAATTATGTATTGCAACAAAAAGATGAGATTTCTTTAAATTAGCTTTTGTTAACCAATATTTGTACGGTGACAATGATATCGTGAAGTCAATATCTCCTTAAATTTACAAACTAAATTCAGTTTCATTCTTGTATTGCACATGTCATCAGATGTACCAAATAATTTTCTTGAACGTTCGTACATGGCTGTTGTTTAAATTTGCTAGGCTTGTAGTCAAATTGTTTTCATGTTTTGGATTTATACTATTTTCTAGGTTCGAATAAAGTTTATTTGTAGGTTGCCCAAATTCCTTTTTGTGTGGGTACTATTATTAAATTTGCAGGTTCTCAAAGAATATGTAATTAAGCAGATAATATGCAGATATAAATTAAATTTTCCTTCCAAATTTTGATTAATTAGTTGGGTTGGTGAACATTGGTCCTGATTTATCCACAATTAACTAGTTTCATAAGGACATCTATGTGAATTGTACAATTTTATATAATAAAAAATAATATTTATATTGGATAATTTATAAACTATTAATTAACATATACAAAAAATATTTCAATTAATAAACCAATTAGATTTAAACACAAAAAAAAAAAAATCAAATACCCACATGGCTAGACAGCAACCACACACCCATAGAACACATTTAAAGAAAAACCCAGCTCCTACGCCAATGACTAATATTATTAAATATTAATATTAATCAGAACCTTCCATTAGCATCTGCACAAATTAAAATTAATGGCTTATAAAAACATATCATTATTATATATTAAACAAAAAAATAAGTCAAATCTTTCTTCTTCATTCATAGTCTTTGCCTTTCCCCTTGAATATCACGACTCCTCCTCTCCCACCCTCACCTTACTCTCTTCTTTCTTAACTCCATCTCCCAATTTTTATGAATAAATAAAATTAAATCTTTCCACAAAAATTTTAACTTCATTCAATGAAAACCACCACCACCACCACCACCACCGCCGCCGCCGCCGAGCATCATGGTATCACACGAATTTCTCTCATCTCCCTCTTCCTCGTACTATCTCAAAAAACCATTCTTGCAGGAGCTCAGTCTGTTTCTTCTGGGCCCCCCAATCCTAATTACGCGACGTTCAGTCCAACAATGGCAGTAATAATAGTCGTCTTAATAGCTTCACTTTTCTTCATGGCGTTCTTCTCAATCTACATCCGAAGCTGCTCCGACTCCTCTTCCAACGGGGCCAGCCTCGCCCGCCGTGCACTCTCCATACGCGCCCGACGCGCCGCGGCTGCGCGTGGACTCGACGCTTCCGTCATAGAAACGTTCCCCACTTTCTCGTACTCGGAAGTTAAAGACCACCAGATCGGGAAAGGGACGCTGGAGTGCGCGGTTTGTCTTAACGAATTCGAAGACGATGAAACGCTGCGTTTAATACCAAAGTGTGATCACGTGTTCCATCCCGAGTGTATTGACGCTTGGCTCGAGTCACACGTCACGTGCCCGGTTTGTCGAGCTGATTTGGCCCCAAAACCCGGAGATGAACCGGTTCAGGTCCCTAACCTGACAACTAATGAAGATAATAATAATAATAATAATAACAATAATGTTGTGGAGCGAAACGATTCAATAAGAAATGAAGTCGTAGTGCAGGTAGAAGAAAATCAAGACCCGAGGGTGAACCGGAACTTGAGTTTGGAATACCCGAACCAGCCGGTTAGATCCTGGTCTGTAAGAGTATTTGGTTTTGGTAAATTCCGGTCGCACTCGACCGGGCACTCACTGGTTCAACCGGGGGTAAGCATGGAGCGGTTCACTTTGAGATTACCGGAAAACGTGAGAAAAGAGGTCATGGACCGGGCTAGCTTAAACCGGACCGGTAGCCGTGCTACTACTTTGCCTAGAGAAGGGAGTTCTAGAAGAGGGTACAGGGGAGAAGGGAGCAGCCGGGGCGGTAGATTTCGCCGGATCGACCCGAGATCCGAACGGGAAGCAAAGTCGGATCGGTGGGTTTTCTTTTCGAGAGGGTCGTCCATGAAATCAAGTAGGACACCTGTCAAAATGCCGTCTTTTAATTGTTTGGAGCCTAAGGCAGTGGATGAAGCCGGTCTCTTTTCTGATGATCGATCGGATAAGTCACCGGTATAGGCCGTTCTCCGGTCACAGTTTTGCTGTATATACTTACGGTCAATAATGACGGCAAGAAGCAGGAACTTTGGAACTGGGCCCACACCATTATTATTCAGTTTAGGCAACTTTGCTCTTGCTTGAAGAAGAGTAGGCTGTAAAATAGGGGTAATATAGATATTGTATTATGTTTTTTTGCCTTTTCACGTTTTTTTATGGTACCTTTTTCCATTTTTATTTTTATTTTTTTTATTACTTGTAATTCTTTAAATTGCTTTTTTCCTTTTCTAATTTTGAAAATTTATTTTCATTAGCTTTTTTAAGGGAAAATTATGTTGTGACATTGTTCCATACATTTCGTGCAGGTCATCAATTAAAATTTAGAATTATAAAATAATGATACTCCATAGATATATAACATTCCAATTATGTACCCTAAGAAAATTAAATTGATCATTGATTAGAATATTATACGTGGAGTCTGATTTTATTTTCATCTCCGAATAAATTCGAATTTGCACACATATCCGACCAATGGAGAGTCAAATGGCCTGAAAAATGACCACGGTGCAAAATAAAACGAAAACATGATTTTTGGGATGCAATTTGTTATTAATTTTTTAGGGTGTAAAGTGAAAAATGAGCGAGTGCATAGTGAAATTAGGCAGTTTTAAATATTTTATCATTATAATGGTTCATTTTAGGAAATTGAAAAATTGGAGGGAGATATCATTGTTCCAAAAGTTGGATTTGATTTTCTTGATCTTTCTTTGAGAAGCACGATAAGCTTCCTCGCTCCGTTTTAAGAAGTGGAATTCAACATTCTTTATCCTTCTCATAAAAGTTGAGGGCCTGTTTGTTTGGCGTTTCCCAGAATTTTTTCGTGTTTGGGAAATGCCAAACAAACATATTTTCTATTTTCCGAAATAAATTTTTCATCCATTAATTTTCTCAAACTACTCTCTCAAAAGCCAAACAAACAACAATTTTCTTATCTCTAAACAAAACCTATACAAACTCTACTTCGATTTGACATAAAGTAACCTATCTCTTACACAATTTATCTCACATAACAAACATGATTTGACATAAAATCTTACACATCTTACACCTACAACCTAACTCTTCCAAAAAAAACCTACACCTACTTTATTTCTCAAACCACTCTCTCAAAACCCAAACAAACAACATTACGCAAATCGAGATTATTTCACAAACCTCCACTACTCTCCCAAACTACTTTCCCAAACGCCAAACAAACAGGCCCTCAATCTTTTTAACCAACAAATTTTCCCAACAAACAATTCGGAAAGTCAAGGTTGCCCCCACTCAAATTCTCTGACGATCAAGTCAATATTAAAATTTAGAGAAATAAACTTCACCTTTGAATACAGAGATATTTATAGGGACAATAATGTTGAGAGTTTTTTGTCACGAAATGTCAGAAATAGCCCCGTGCTAGACTAAAAATGAGGGTAAACAAAATAATGCATTTACATCTCATTATCAATGTTCATAAGACAATTCCAAAATTGCACCTGAAACACAATATTGTATTCTATGTATCACTCTTTGTACTGGAATTTGCTTTCTCAATTAGATTGCATTCTATCCTACTCTTTCTTAATTCGCCACTCATGTAGGTCATAATGACTGACTAATTGCACATATAATAAATATTAAAAACAAGAAAATTAATTAGTAGCCTAATTTAGGTTTGGTTCGGCGCACCACCTTAATTACAATAAATATAATGTTGTTTAGTGGTTAGTGCTTGACTAATGATTACTTGTATAGTAGATTAAAAATTATATCGAAATGTAATTACCCACGTGTTTAGAATAAAAAAAAATACTGCTCCTATTATTTGATATATGATAAGTGGGAATGGAAGAAGAGTATATTGTTGTATTAAAGGTCATAATTGATATCTTGTGAATAATGTAGGTTTAATTGAATTAGAATTTCATGACCACATAGCATTAGATCAAGTTTTGAAGATGAGAACCTGTAAATCATGTCAGTTTGGATGCACCCATCATATTATAATACAAATATATTTACAAATATTTTTTATTTTAAAGTGTTACCTACTTTGTCAATAATTAGATGGGTCGGATGTCGACTAAAATATTCCATGATGATAATAACTTAAATGAATTGAATGGTTTCATTTTTTTAATTTTTTTGCTTTATGGAGACATCAAATGCACTAAAAACAATTTGATGACTGAAATAAAAAATAAAAATAAAAACTGATCACCTTAGTTAACAAAAAATTCATACATGTGAAACATAGATCTGAAATCTTATTGTTATATTATATAATATAAAATCTTAACAAGATAATCTAGAGAACAATTCGTGACTTGACACATAAAAACAGTTGCAATATGCTTAAGTTTTGTAATTAATTAATTTAGTCTCATCTTATAACTGATTGCACTTTTAAATGAGTTTCAAGATGATTTATTAAATATTTTTTTATGTTAAAAACGCTAGAAGGAGGGGTCGAACCTCCGACCTTGTGGTTAACAGCCACACGCTCTAACCAACTGAGCTATTCCAGCACATTGGTAAGTATCTGAACAAAATCTTATTTAACATAAATTTCTCAAGACGAAGACGAGCCTTTTCTTCAAAACCCAAATAATCCTCTATTCATATTCCTCCAATCTTCAATTTTTCCAGTCGGGTAATAAAGAACAACCTTTATTAGAATATCATTCAGAGTGTTAGGAGTTTGTATGCAGTCAATGTGCTTGATGAAGATTTATTGGCTAGATTTGGCTTTTCTTTAATATATTCATAATTTGATTTGTGGATATGTGAAGTTCAATTAATTTTTATTAACTGGTGGCTTCTTTGATGCTAAAAAAAAATGCCTTTTTATGATTCTTATGTCTTATCTTTGAGACTCTGTTGTGTATTCAGGAACAAAAATTGGGAGAAGACTGTGTTTTAGACTAGCTAAGCAGCATAAATTTATATTGGCATTCTTTATAATTCATCTGTAATTATGTAAATATATGACGAATCTATACTTATTATAAAAGTGTGAATAATTTAAGTTTTTTTATTTTTTTGTGGAGACTAATATACCCTTATTTTAGTTGTA
This sequence comes from Penstemon newberryi var. newberryi, assembly GCA_030819805.1. NCBI lineage: Eukaryota > Viridiplantae > Streptophyta > Magnoliopsida > Lamiales > Plantaginaceae > Penstemon > Penstemon newberryi. The sequence continues at coordinate 72,917,385 of JAUALY010000001.1, read as the reverse complement.
AAGTGATATTTAATTCAATGGTAAATATGTAAAAATAGTTGAAGAAGAATAATTAGACATGGAATCTTTTTATATTAATTATGGTAAATGTATAATTATACATGTAATTTTATTATATTTATCTCTTACATTAACTCCTACAATTTATAAATAATTTTTCACATCAACTTTTATAATTTATAACACATAAAAAAAACCCTTAGAAAAAAACTCTGTTATTTTAAATAGCTCCTAAAATATATATGTAAAATTTGTTTAATTTAGCAACAATATGTTTGAAGTAAAAATATGTTATTTGTATCATTGAAAAATTTAGTACAATATTAGTAATATACAATCCTATAAAAATAAAATATTAAAATTAAATTCTCTTAAATATCATTCTGCTATACAAAATAAGAAAAAAAACTAAAAAATGAAAAGTTAAAATAGAATCGCATCTTACTTAATGAACCAAAAATGCCTATGACTTAGCTAAGTACTTCATGTTTATTTGGCTAGAGAAGCAAAATATAAAGAATATCAGACATGCATAACCTTGTACTTTAATGGAATTGTTTATGTGAAAAATGAGTGAAATTGTTCAAAAAACTGGTGAAATCGATGAAAATTGTTGAAATGAATAAAAAAAATGAAATCAATGAAAACATGTGAAATCGATGAAATTCCGGGTGAATTGGTGAACATTGGTGAAGTTGGTTAAAAAACTGGTGAAACCAATAAAAAAAAATTGCATGTGAAATCGATAAAAAAAATCGGGTGAAATTTGTGAAAAGTGGATGAAAATGGGTAAAATTGGTTAATTATATATGTAAAATTATTTTAATTTTGCAACTATATGTTTTAAGTAAAAATATGTTATTTGTATCATTGAAAAATTTAGTTCAATATAAATCATATACAGTCCTCTAAAAATAAAATATTAAAATTAAATTCTCTTAAATATCATTCTGTTATACAAAATAAGAAAAAAAAACTAATTAAAAGTTAAAATAGAATCGCATCTTACCTAATGAACTAAAAATGCTTATAACTTAGCTAAGTACTTAATGTTTATTTGGCTAGAGAAGCAAAATATAAAGAATATCAAGACATGCATAACCTCGTACTTTAATGGAATTCTTTTTTGTGAAGAATGAGTGAATTTGATCAAAATACTGGTGAAATCAATAAAAAAAAATGAAATCAATGAAAACATATGAAATCGATGAAATTTCGGGTGAATTGGTGAACATTAGTGAAGTTGGTTACCAAGCGAGTGAAACCAATAAAAAAAATTGCATGTGAAAATCGTACATTTGAAATCGATAAAAAAATCGGGTGAAATTTGTGAAAAATGGATGAAAATAAGTAAAATCGGTTAAATTAGAGGTAAAGTATGTGAAAATATGTGAAATGGATAAAAGTTAATTCGTGTGAAATTTGTAAGAAAAATGATGAAACCAGTGAAATCCAGTATAAACGAGTAAAGCCTGTAAAAAAGGGTAAAATCGATAAAAAAAACGTAAAGTAGGTAAACAAATTTAATCAATGAAAAATTCAAATGAATAACATGTGAAATCAGTGAAAAAAACATGCAAAATAGGTTAAAAAAAAAGGGTCAAATTTGTAAAAACGAGTGAAATCAGTTATAAAAAATGTTTTAACTGGTGAAATCGGTAGAAAAATGGTTTAAACCGGAAAAAAAATAAAAGAAATTGACCAAAAATGAAAAAATAATGAAAAATGTTATAACCGATAAAAAAACTGGGGTAAATTGCTAAAAAAATATAAATCTTAAAAAAGAATTAAACACTGAGAACATATGAATCGACGAAAATTTGAATGAATTTTTTAAAGTAATAGATGAGAACGGATAAAATCAGTGAAAAAGGGTAAAATCAGTCAAAAAAGCTTAAAAAAATCGGTGAAAACATGCTTAATCAATAAAAAATTCAGGTGAATAACATGTGAAATCAATGAAGTAGGTGAAAATGGGTTAAACTTTAACCGACAAAACCAAGGTGAAATTGGTGGAAAATGGTTTAAATTGGAAAAATATCGACGAAAAACGGGAAAACAATTAAAAAGGTTATAACCGATAAAAAAACGAAGAAATCGCTAAAATAAATATATTAACTGGTGAAAAAAATTAAACAATAAAAACATAAGAATCGATGGGTGAAATTGGTGAACATAGGTGAAAAGACTGGTGAAACCATTAAGAAAAAAATGCTCGTGAAATCGATGAATACATGTGAAATCGATAAAAGTTCGGGTGAAATTTGTGAAGAAACGGATGAAACATGTGTCATCGGTGAATAACGGATAAACTTGACATGAAAACTACTATGATGGAACTAAACAGTGTCCTTATGATCTTATTTTAAAACAAATTTTATAAGATGTCATGACTAAATCAGTCATCATTTTATATTTTATTACAACTATTTAAAGCCATCATCTTTTTTTTTTTTTGTAAAACAATAATAATTAATAAAAATAAATTTCATAAAAAATAAATTGAATATCAATCATAAATATATGATATTTTATGATATAAAAAGGGCTAATTTTATTCTAATTTATAAAAAGTACCCATGAAATTAAAACTAAACACGTACAACGTGCGTGCACTTTTCTAGTAGTTTCTAAATCTTTTAACAGATAAATAAGATAGGGGGTCTAGCAATCCTTTACCTTATAAGTGGATTTTTTGTCATCATTATCATACATCAGGTAATTAGCATTCTTTGTTCTTGTTAATTACTGGTAAAATCTCTCTTATATATATTCTTCACTTGTGTCTTTCTATTGTCAAGAGCCTTTTGCAATATGGGAAGAACACCATTTGCACCAACAACAAAGATTAATCTGTCGAAAGCTATAATTGGTCTTACATTAGTGTGAATCTGTTGAAAAAGTTGTAAACTTTTCGACTCCGAACAAACATAGAGTACTAATTTGCTATCATTTAGGACCTACCTTACTTTCTTTACTTTTTCCCTTGATTCATGTTTGCTATTCATTTCCAATTGTTTTCAGAATTTGTATATTTAGTCTTTTAGAAACATTACTATTTTTTGGCTGGATCCCATGGTCTGTCTTCCAGGCTCTTCTTTTTAGGAGCAAGAAAGATAATAACCCCTCTCGATCGAGTGCAATTGTCTTCAACATTTGCATTTTACTCCAATGTTGCCTTACTCAAGATCATGGCTATTCACTCAATATTTCTTCTTGCTCTACTTAATTCACCCCCTTCATGCTATTCCAAGTATAATCCCTCTCAATGGTACGTGTCACGATAAATGCGGTATCATCCCTATTAAATTTCCTTTCGGTACTGGTTTCGGTTGTGGACATCCTGATTTTACGAGATACATAAACTGCGCATCCAGCACTCTCCAATTCTCAACCGGCACCGGCATTTACACGATATCTTCAATAGACTACTCAACCAACACTCTCGTGATCAAAGATCCCCTCATGTCTACTTGTTCCTCAATGCAAAACTCTGGAAGCTTTACCTTAGATCGTGCGAGTCCGTTTAGTGTAATGACGGATAATATATTTGTTTTGGTGGGATGTTCTAAAACATCTCCTGTATTTGATCGAGATGCTGATTTTTGTGATACGGGTTCTGGTTTGAATTTATGTAGGGGTTTGTATTCCTGCAAAGGGGTCGAGGGCATTGGACTTGAACCATATGGGCCGATATCTACGTGTTGTGTCTATGATCCACAGGTTTCGTTAGGTTCGGGGTATGGTCTGGATCTTCCTAAGCTCCAATGTTCGTCGTATTCTGCGGTTTATGGGTTTGGTGGGGATGAAGGGGATCCAATGAAATGGCAATATGGGATTTTGTTGCAGTATAATAACTCGTATTATAGTGATGATGCGTGCAGGAATTGTGAGGATAGTGGCGGCTTTTGTGGGTTTTCTGGTTTGGCTCAGAAGAAGTTTGCTTGTATGTGTAGGAATGGGGTGAACACTACCATCAATTGCTATGGAAGAGGTACTAAATCGAGCTTCTGCTTTTAGATTTACATAGATTGGGCCAGGTCCACATTAAAAGTTAGCTCAAGAGGTGAGAATTGCCCAAGATCTTATAAGGAGTAGTACTTTGCCTTGATATCCAAACCATGTGGGACATTTAATCTCAATAATTCACGCACACACATACACGCAGAGACACCCATATGCCATAGTTATGTTCTTACTAACACATTGCACAACAAGATTGAAGATTGATATTTGTTTTTGATATGATTAGGATATGCTTTGAACGGGACATGGAGACAGAAAATTCAAACGAAATTGAGTATTGGAGGTAAAAGGCAATGCCTTTTTGTTTTCCTTTTTTCACTTTAGTTCACTACCTTTCAGACAAATAGTAGTAAAGAGATTTTTGGTGGAAAATGAATTTTACATTCACATTTGCCTTTTTGCCTGTAATCTAGGCCTGTTTTTATAACTTATAAGCTTTCAAATAGTGTGAATAGTTGTTTCTAAATGTATTACGGATACGCAAATCGTAAAATCATCGTCTCATTTCACTTCTGTGTAATCTTTTGTTTATTTCTTGGTTTCCTTTCACTCTTTCAGGATTACTGCTTTCATGGATGATCGCTTTCGTCTAAAGCACGAACCGAGTTTGAGAACTTCTTAATGAAAGAACATGATCTTTGGTCTTTGCAAAGGACAATGATATGTAAGGAAATGAATCCAAGCTATGTACTTGATGGTATGTTGATTAAGCAAGTTGCCAAGTAATTTAATTAATAATTTAATCTTCATTCTTGTGTTATCAATGGAGAAAGTGAATCAAATATTTGCTTGGTTTATGTATTAGAATGAAAAAACTTCTTTGGATTAATAAGTTGTAATTGTTGATCTACTGAATAACAGGTTCATTCAAAATATTGGTTCCTTTTTTTTTTTTGTGTGTTTAATTTGGTTCCAAAGAATTAATATACCCCAAAATATTCATTAAAATAATTTAATTGTATATACTATTGATAAATCAAATAATAAAATTAAATTATCAATTATAAGATATGTAAATATAAATTAATGAAATTGGATGGAAGGGGGATTTTGTGCAGAGTTTATGAAGGGATTTGGTGCAATAAACTTACTATGAAGGGATTTCGTGTAGGTATTTCATAATACAAGGGATTTCGTGGATTTTATCCAAATGAGACATGATAGGCAATAATTTATTAAATAAGAGGAAAATTAAGTTTCAGTCTCACTAAGCGCGAATGTTGCACACACCAACAAAAATCAATGGAATTGGATGGAAGAGGGATGTCGTGCAAAGTTTATGAAAATATATGAAGATTTGGTGCAATAAACTTAACACAAGGAGATTACGTGCAGATTTTTCGTTACACATTGGGGATTTCGTACATTTTAAACCTCAAATTTTGAATTTTTTTTTTTTTTTTAGAATCCGAAATTGGGAACAGTTTTAAATTAAAAAAATAATGCAAGGCCCAAATTGTCTTCGTTTAGTCCACACTAAATTGTCAACTTTATGATCTGCAATTATTATTCCATTCCACGCCACTGCCAATCTGTAATATTCTTTTCACTTGACCCTGCTCCTGAATTGGGCCATGCCAGAAATTTCCCATTATCCATATGAAAGCTCTGTTCAACGGATTCGTGAGGACAAACCCAATGCTAGGGCAGGGACAGAGCTCCGGAGCTCCCCAGCTAGCCCTGCCCCCACCCTAACCTCCACGCCCACCCCCATCTCATGTCTATCTAAATTCAATTACGAGGCTTATTACTTCATTTAATCTTGATTTAATTATTCCCACTTTTACTATTATAATAATAATAATAACAATATAATTAAAGTAATAATAATATTAAAATATTAAAATTAAGAATAAAAAAATCATTAAATTTCAACACAAAAATATTATAAATAAAATATGAATTTAATTTCTTTTGTCTAAGTGTTTAAATTATATTTCAATTAAATTGAAAAAACATATTTTTCAAATATATAACCACATATAGTCTAATTAAATGATTTAATTTTAATTGTCAATTTTTAAAAAGAAATTAAATTCTAATTTAATAAATTTTAAAAGCGAAAAAAAATGTGAACAATAAAAGTTAAAACAAAAAAAATTGAACAAGAAACTATATCACAAATCACATAAATATACTACACTATTAAATAATAATACAAACTACAAAACATATTAAACAAAAAAAAAAAAAAAAAATATTTTAATCAGGGGATGCCAAGTGGCGCCCCTGATTGCTGCCTAGACACGTGCACCCGAAAAATTCTTACATAGACCAGGTCTAAGAGCTTAGTGGTAGACCTTGTGATTGTAAATGCGTCACATAATACATTTTGATGATGTCATGCTCCCACAATGTATGATGTGGTGCATTTACAATCACAAGGTCTATGAAAAGCTCATAGACCAGGTCTATGCAAGAATTTTCCCGTGCACCCACACAGCTACCACCCCCACCACCACCCCTCCATTGGGTTAGCCCTTAGTGTTTGCAACTATGCATTTATTAATTTATCCTTGAATTTAAAACTCTTTTAGTCGACATGTTAAACTTGATTAAATTTGAACAATAATTTTACGTGTGAGCTTTTGAAACTTAATTTGTGTATTGCTCATTAAAGTTATTCGATTTGATTTCGTTTAACAGTCAAACAAAATTGAAAGTCAAAATTTAAAATTCAACTATCGATCTGGACTAGACTTGCGTACTAAAAATAAAAGAATTATTCAAGTGTTTTAAAAATCAGAGGATTTTGTGTTCTAAATCACAATTAAAGTTAACTATTTAAAGTCTTTTTTTTTTAAAATAATTATCAATTTAGTTCCAAATTTGGTTAATTAACCAGTATATATTACGTCAATCACAAAAATCTCAAGAATTGAAAATACATTTAATTCAAATTCAATCACATAAAACCAGGCCCCTTTTTCCGCCTTAAAATTGAAATAAACCACATGAAAATGCTTCCAATTTGGGACTAGATTTTCTCCTAAATTAAGAGAATCAAATAAAAGAATGTACTACTGAAGATTCCAAAGGTTGTTTGTTGACTTAAAAACCACACTATGCCGAAATCTGACACTCAAACAAACCAAATTACAGCATCTAAATTCATACTACAATCCAAGAACTTCAATCAACTTTACTTATTTCAGGTCCGTCCAACTTCCAATCTGTTGCTCTGAATTAAGTTTTATTGAATTAATTGTTTTAATTGTGTTTCCGAATTGTTTCTTTAGTTTCAATTCTTTGTGCTGCCTACCCCTTTTAAAGAATTAATCTTTAAGCTTCCATTTCTACTCCTTTATTTGGAGACCTCATGATGGAGCAGTGGTAATGTTAATGAATTCATTTCGCTTAATTTTAAATTTTAATACCCACTTGCACATTTTCAATTCATTTAAGTTCCCTTTTATTTTCATTATCTGTTTTGCAATGATATGCCTATTTATTTATGGTTTTATGATACATATATATAAAGGGAAACATTGGCTGACATATTTTCACTCCTTTACTGATTTTAGTAGTTCTGATCATGCAATGAAAGTTTTCCTGAATGTTTTGGTGGTTTTATTGGCTCTGGTGAGCCTTGAAGATGTGACATCGCACGGGGTTCAGCCACTTTCGAAAATCGCAATTGAGAAGGCTGTTATTGCTTTAGATAATAAGGCTTTCATTAAAGCCTCTCCATCAGTTCTTGGAATCAATGTAAGTCTCAGATGCATATGAGACTGAAATGTGTGATCTTTTGGTAGTGTTTATGTACAAATTTTACAAGAAAGCTTTGATTTTTATATTGAGTTTCTCTATTCTTCAGGAAGAAAACAAAGAATGGATTACTTTAACATATAGCAGCTCAAGACCATCGATCAATGATTGGATCGGAGTATTTTCTCCTGCCAACTTCAGGTCAAGAAAATGTGTCTATACCATTAAATTTATTCAAGAATTTCACCTTCTAGAGATTGGTTCTTTAAGATCTTTTAAAGTATCGCGAAATAACGTTTATTGTTTCTTTTCTTTTTAGCTCTTCCACATGCCTCCCGGAAAATCCAAAAGTTGGCCCTCCATATTTGTGTACAGCACCTATAAAGGTTTGTTCAGTTCTATCTTTCCATTTCTAGACTTGCTATTTCCAAACTTGGAAGTGTTAACTTTTATCCCAAATTTTATGGTGCAGTATCAATTTGCAAATTTCAGCAATCCTACTTACAAAGATACTGGCAAAGGATCTCTGAAGCTTCTGTTGATTAATCAGAGATCAGATTTCTCCTTTGCTTTAGTTTCTGGTGGTGTGTCAAATGTAGGTACCCCCTCATGTAGGATTTATACACTATTTTTAGGTCATTTTAGTCTTTCATTGTGGAATAATGATAGTGTACGTCTTTCCTAAACATAGTTAACTCTATAGGTTTAAGGATAACAAATTATGTATTAACCTATATCCATTTTACCTTGCAACAGCCAAAGCTGGTATCGGTGTCAAATACAGTCGCCTTTGCTAATCCAAATGCACCTTTATACCCACGTTTAGCACAAGGAAGTACGTGGAATGAAGTAAGTTATATGCTCCGCTAATGTTTAACATTTCATTTTTCTTCAGATCCTTTTGTACTTTTCTCTTTAACTAGAAAGAAGCATTCTGTAAACAAGTTTTCTGAGTTTGAAATTTGGTACTCAGATGACTGTAACCTGGACTAGTGGATATGGTCTTGATGAAGCAGAGCCCTTTGTCGAGTGGGGTCGAAAAGGAGGACAACAGATTCGTTCTTTGGCAGTTACACTCACTTTTGATCGTAACACCATGTGTGGTGTGTGTTTAACAAAATTTCTTTCCACATACTCGTTTGTTTAAACTTAATGTTTAAAATATATATTACCTCTTATGGTATACATAACTTTGTAGGTGCACCAGCAAGAACTGTTGGATGGCGTGATCCTGGTTTCATTCATACTGGTTTTCTCAAGGAGTTATGGCCCAACTCAGTGTATGTACAGTCCCAAATAATGATGTTTATCATTCCGTCAGTAAAAAAAAAATGGAAAAAAAAAAGGAATTTATCCGTTATTATCGATTTTGCAGGTATACATACAAAGTGGGGCATAAGTTGTTTAACGGTACATATGTATGGAGTGGTATTTACAAGTTCAAGGCATCTCCATATCCAGGCCAAAACTCTGTACAACGTGTTATCATTTTCGGTGACATGGGAAAGGTTCGAGCAAATAATTAGTTGTTATTTATCTCAAACATAATTAAGTACTCTTTCATTTTAACACTTTTGTGATTGCAGGATGAAGAAGATGGTTCAAATGAGTATAACAATTTTCAACGTGGCTCGCTTAACACTACAAAGCAGCTCATATCAGACTTGAAGAATTACGATATAGTTTTTCACATTGGAGATATCTCTTATGCTAATGGATATCTTTCGCAATGGGATCAATTTACATCTCAAATCGAGCCAATTGCTTCAAGAGTACCTTACATGATTGCCAGGTAAATACAGTATAGTTTTTTTGGATAGATGCATACAGTATAAGTTTTGATTGAAAAAACTTATGTATCTTCTTTCTTCGGTGTAATATAAATGGTTAATTATCTCTTCAGTGGAAACCATGAGCGCGACTGGCCTGACTCAGGTTCATTTTACGGGAGCATGGATTCAGGTGGAGAATGTGGAGTCTTGGCCGAAACTATGTTCTTTGTTCCTGCTGAAAATAGAGCTAAGTTCTGGTATGTTCATAATTCATAGCACTGGGGGTGTTTTGCTAATAAAAATAACACGAGTTTTTTTAATAATTAGGCAAAGCATAGGAGGTATTTTTGCATTTCACTCTCTTTTAGATCAATAAATGAACATTCTATATTCAGAAATCGAGCTAAAAGAAGCTTATAATTTGTCCCAATTGTGCCAGGTATTCAACTGATTATGGGATGTTCCGGTTCTGCGTAGCTGACTCGGAACACGATTGGAGAGAGGGAACCGAACAATATAAATTCATCGAGCATTGTTTGGCCTCTGTAGATAGACAAAAACAACCTTGGCTTATCTTCATTGCACATCGTGTACTAGGTTATTCTTCCACGCCCTTTTATGCAGACGAAGGTTCGTTTGCAGAACCGATGGGAAGAGATGACCTTCAAAAACTCTGGCAGAAGTATAAAGTTGATATAGCTTTCTACGGTCACGCTCACAGTTACGAAAGAACTTGTTCTGTTTACCAGGTAAATTTCATTTCATTGAATTCTAGTATTATTTTTAGATACATCTATATGTCGTTTGTTTTTTCTTGTTGCAGAATATATGTACAAACAACGAGAAGCGTTTCTATAAGGGTAGCTTGAACGGTACTATACACGTGGTCGCTGGGGGAGGAGGTGCTAGTCTTTCAGGTTTCTCAAATCTACAACCGAAATGGAGTATTTTTAGGGATTCTGATTATGGATTTGTGAAAATGACTGCATTTGATCATTCAAATCTGTTGTTTGAGTACAAAAAGAGTAGAGACGGTAAGGTTTATGACTCGTTTAGGATATCCCGGGATTATAGAGATATCTTGGCATGTGCTGTAGATAGCTGCCCAAGTACAACCCTGGCTTCTTGATTACAATGTTAAAGACATTTTAATTTTGCAAGTTTATTTTGCAAATACTAACTCGTCGTTCAGCTCAACTTCAGAAGGAAAACGACGTTGAAGGGGGGATTTTGCAAATTTTGTAATTGCCATCTGTGGTGCATTAGTGTGTATGATGCTTGTAATAAAGAATGAATAACCCCAGTCGACCTAACTAAAAAATCGACTCATTTCAGTTTGAAATGAAAATCAAAATCCGGTTATTCATACTATTCTTTTTGTCTTCAATGTAGTGCAAAACTAAAAGGAGAATAAACTAAATCAAACGCAAGTGCAAAACATGCACATGCACATTCCAAAACGTAGTTGCAAATGGACAGCAACATGAAACACGTTCTTGTGCCTCAATATACAATTATCAATTTGGATCAGAAGTAGCCATAACCAAGTGTTGTAAACAATTTCAGAACAACTGATCCTTGAAGAATAACTTATAATTTTAATGTGCAGTTTACAGAGGAAATACTTTCTTGTGCCTAAAATAGAATAAAAAGGCAAAGAACAACATTGCACAAAATAATCCAGTAATGATAAGCACCCAATTGAACGTTGATGGATTATCAAATATCGTGTCCTCAAAGTTCATACCAAAAACTGCAGTTACGACAGCGAATACAGTAGCCACAAAAGTAGCAGCTGTCAATAGCAACTCAAATTGGATCAATTGATTCTGAACATTTCCCTGTTACAAAAATAAAGGTCAAATTATGTTAAATAATGTTATCAAAGATTTTGTTATTAATCGTTAATCCTACCAGCTTTATGTTGATCAAATCCTCGGTGTCATCAATATACTCTTTAAGCTGCACGGCCAAGAAAGTCAACATTAAATCTCAATATTTGAAGCAGTAACAATGCAATTTTTTTTCCTTTTTTTTTATGTAAAAACTCAACATCTAGAGGAAATGTCAATATTTGTTGTAAATGTGGATAATGTGTTTATTGTAAACATATATCTTACTGATAGCAATTGGTTGAGTGTGTTGTCTATGACGACAAAGTATGCTTCAAGTAACATTTCAAGTTGATCAATGTTTTCTCCACCATTAGATGAGCTCAAGAAGCTTCCATGTTTACTTGAACTGATATTACTGAAAGCTCTCTGCAATCTCTGAACTCCACTAGACGATCCCACAGGAGAAACGGGTGCAGATTTAGATATAACCTTGCCATTTTCGGAAGTACTGATTTGATCATATAGATCACTGTTGGTGAGGTTCTCCCTTCTTTCTTTCTTCTCGGTTAGATACATCTCCGCCATGTCTCCATCATCATCCATGAGATGCTCGATTTCGTCACAAACCTTAAATTCAAGAAGACCACAATGAGTATTCACATTATCTTAAACGGAAAATTCTATTCCAACTACAATTTCTCTTACCTTTTGCACTCGTTGAGTCAAGGCAAGGAGGTGGCCCTTGAATCTACGTACACGCTCTAGATTGAGAGTGCTTATTGATCTTGCCAATTCATCAAGCACGGGATATATCTCCATTTCTAATTCTTTCACCTACTAAATACATGAAGTTCAATGTTATGACGTAGCTAACTCATGCCTTTTGATCATTTACCAATCATGTTCATGGAAATGAAAATTAAGAGTAAGAATAGAAGTTAAAACATTTTGGCAACAAATCCTCGAATGAAGGTTATATATATAATCTCTTGGAACCATTATGATTCCTTTGCATCATTCAGTATATTAGATTTTTCCTTTTTCATCACATTGTGCTTAAAATTTATTCATACGTAGCCAAAGGATATTTATATGGTTATGTCAAAAGTGAACAGTGCACACCTGAGCCTCAAGAGACATGCAAGTAAGTTCCAAAGCAAGCTCCAATGCCCTGAACTCGAAAGGTAGATCGTCTGAATCATATCATTGCACACTGTTAGTGAGACTCGGTACTTACTCCAAAGAGGAGAAAGATAAAGACATTACTGAGTGCTTCAGCAAAATAAAGGAAATCTGTTGCATAGAAGTTAACATTGAAATCCATATAACATGCTTTTTGTAAGATAAATAAGAAACACTTTCATACTCATGGCAACTAAAGCATGCATGTTTTCATGAAGCAATGGTTAACTTGTACAATATGTTTTTATTACACAAGAAAATTTGTGAAAGGTTCTATTGGCATTGTCTGCTGTCTTAGAACAGCATTTACATGGTATAAAAGAAGGTCTATCGAGCACCTATTACTATAGCAGGACGTACGTGCTTCATAGTCATTTCTATTTTGTTTTGTGAAAAATGAGGTTATCTCTAGATAATAACTCATCGAGCAATGATAACTGGTGACATTCGTAATCTTAGTTGATAATTGAACTAATATTTTCTACTCCAAGTTTGCACTCCACAATAACTACATTAAATATTAATAGACAAGTCTAGGTTACTGATGTCAGTGTCTCAATATTGTGACGAGAAACAGATTTGATTCATGAGAATCTTTACCCCTTATTATACGTAGCAACATATTGAATCCAATAATGATCAATATTCTCATTTCTCATACTCAATATGCAAAATCAAAGAAAGGAAGCGTGGAGAATAGTTGACAAACTTGCTTTTAGTTAATTTTTGCTCAGATTACAACAAAACCAGTCACTTTTCAGAAATAATGCGGCCTTTCACATTCATTTCTTGCACTAGACAATGCAACAACTATTATACATAAAAGCAAGGTAACATTGGCATGAGTACTTGGATTTCATAGAAATACTTACCTCCTAAATTATGCAAATGTACATCTCATATGTATAGTCTAGAAAAGGAATCAAAAAGATAACTGTAACATCTATTCGACAAGTACTTTTTAATCAAGAATAGCTAAAAACTAGTAAAGTTAACATTGATTGATTCTTGAGAATATATATTTCATAAAGCCAATAACTCATAATCTCTCTTTGATGATGAAAAAATCTTATTAACAAGCTTACCAGAATTATCTTTAGATGCCTCAAGACGCTTGCACAGTTCAGACTTATACTGTACAACGGAACCATCTGGAGAGTTCATCAATATAACCTCATCGGCTGTAATTATACACCTAATTTGTTCAAGGCTGACAACAATAGCTTTCTCACGACCCAATATTGTGAAGGGATAGATAAATAAAGGATCCAAAAGCCTGAGATCTCTAGAAGGCAAAGAGCAATGTCTCATAACAGTAAACTTATCCAGTTCCACAATTTTTGAACTCCCATCAGGATCAATCTTGATCCATGACCGACTTCCAAGATTATGACCTCTCTTTTTTAGTACTGGAAATCCAGGTCCACGTGTGTTATGACCCCCATGCCCATCAGAGTTATATCTTGAAGAGTTAAAAAAGTTGGATTCGGGAACAGTGTAATTCAAAGATGGAAGTTGTGGTTGAGCCATTTAGTTTGAGTTCTTTTTTGTTTATTTCATCTAGGCTTTTACAGTGAAAAGTTCCCTTCATCAGTATAATCCAATTAAATAGGAGTTCAAGATGCAGGATGAAGATTACATCTGGCAACCATAATTCTTCTTGCAGTTGTCGAAGCCAAGTTCCACCCTCATTCTGATTTGGAACCTGCAATATAAGCATATTTTTACAAGATTTCTCAATTGTTCTAAATCGTAAAACCATCCCGTTAATGTTATTTTGGGATAAAGATTCAACAAGACTATGTAAAATTCTTGGGTTTTAGTGGGTAACCACTAAGTAAAATGTTTTTCTTGCATCAATTGATAACACATTGGGCATCATTTACTATTCATTTTCACTTTCCGTATCATTTGATATGGTCCAAGAGTTTATCCTGGTGTATTTCCTATATCAAGAAGTATACCATCAAAATGTGCAGCTCTAACAATCATTCCAACTATATAAACTGGATTCGATTCCAGCGTTCAGCTTTCATGACAAAGAAAACTGCACTTGATAAGCAGTTCAAGGATAATCGTCCAAATTGAAAAATAGCTCAAAACTCACAGCGACATCTACAAGTATTATGAATAAAACTTGTTCACCCTAAAGAAATGAAGAGGGAAGGGAATAGAAGCGAAGAAGTCTTTGAAAATAATTTAGACCGATTCCAATTATGTTTGGTTTCATTGAACAAGATAGAAATGCTGAACAAGATAACTTTGGATCAATACAAGCTTTGCTGCAAGAGAAAAGATTGATGAGTTTCTAAAATCAAATCATCCCATTTGCATTAGTTATAAGAATACAATCGAAACGAAACATAAGAAATGCTAAAGCTTTCCGGGTTCTTAATCTTTCCACGCCGCAACCAAAATCAAAAAACAATTTTTGCAGCTGGAGCAAAAATCAATGAGCTTCTTACATCAAATTATCTCATTTTCACACAAAAGTTCAATCAGTTTCCAAAAATATGGAAATACCCAAAAGAAGCAAACAAAAGTCCAAGCCCCAAACTAATGTCAAGCAAAGAACGAATCAAAATAAAGACACTCTTCTCATACACAAAACTAATGTCAACTACACTTCATAATTCAGATATAAAAACACACAAACGCCCCTTTGGATCAATCGGATGAAGTAATTCGTCAGCCAATATTCCATCAGAAAGTAGGAAAAAATCATAAAAAAATCATAAAATTAGTACCTTCTATTCAAGACAGGGCGGTCCGCGGTTGTCCCACGTTCAGAAATTCAATTTTCTATTAAGTGGTAATTGCGTGCGTGCATCTGCTTGAGTTTGTGCGGTGGGGCTTGTGCTGCTGTGTAGAAGAAATAATAATTAAAGAAAGGTTTTATACATTTAAACCCCTGAATTATGGGATGGTAACACTTTAGTCCTTCATGTTCAAAATGTGACACTAAACCCCTTCTTTTTGTGGGTGGTCCGTTGTATAGCCAGTTTGATTTTGTTGTTATAAACAAAATTATCTTTGCAGTTTGCACCTTTATATGCAGAATAATAAACAAAATTGAGGGGTGGTCTTGTAATAACGTTAAAATTCTAGGGAGTAATACACAATTCAGAGACTTAACAAATCTGAAAATCTGACAAACAACCCTAAAGATTATCTTGATGCCGACGACAATGGTACATTGAACTGTAATTCAATTTACCTTCTCCAAAGTGAGTTTCATTTTGTTTTTCATTAAATTGAATTTATTTATTTATTTATTTATATCTGCTCTTTATGTGCCATTTCTACTGAGTATGACAATTACATAGTGAAATTAACACAGGGTTCTTTTAGTAATTTGAGACTTTACAGGGGAGGTTTTTTGCATTTCATTTACCTTAAGGGCACATTCTTAGCTTTGTTTCCAGTCTCATACTGTCTTAGTCAATCCAAGAAGTTGCCAAAAAAACAGCTTAAATCTCAAAGATTCATCACATTTTGTGTGTTGCAGAAAGAAGAAGTCGTCGTCGTCGTGTCTTTAATACTGCTTGAGCTGGCCTTGTAATTAGCTAAGCTGCCATCAGTATTTATTCGATCTATACGTGTTTCGTGTCATTATAATGGTGTACAAGCATATAGAGTGAATAACAAATTAACTCCATGTGTTATTCTAAATAGACAATTTAACTCCATGTCATAAATAAAAGGGCAAAATACCTCCCTATGATATCCTAAATATGCAATTTAACTCCCCGTGATAAGAAAAAGGACAAAATACCTCCTTGTGTTTTTATAAAAGAGGCACATTGCCTCACTCTAAATTGCTCATTAATTCATATCACTGGGAGGTAAATTCCTCATTATTTCATTTCACATGGAGGTAAATTGCCTAATTTTATATCACAAGGAGGTAAATTGCCTATTTGTTATAACACAAGGAGGTAAATTGCTCATTATTTCATTTCAGAGGGAGTTAAATTGCCTATTTTTATTTCACAGGAAGGTAAATTGCCCATTAGACATATCACAGGGAGTTAATTTACAAAAGACCCGTAGCATATATGTAGACTTTGAATACTTACATTTCTTGTTTTCGTGATTTACGATCATACATAATTGCTTTTTTTGTTCGTCTGCCTATTCATTTGTTCAGGCTCTAGCTGTTGAGGAATTGAGAGGTTCCGCTGACTCGACATTCTTCTTCTCCCTTTGATTATCACATCTTTCTCGGATGTGGATTCGAAGAACAGATCAAAATGTGTGTTAATCTCTAATTCCGAATGTGGATTATCCTCTGATGAAACAAGTCATTCAAGTGAATCAATCATTATAATCCTCTGATTAAACAAATCATTATCACATCTTTTGTGATCGATCATCATCACTGGCAAAGTGCTACTTTTATAAGATTACAGGGGGGAAAGTGCTCTTTTTATAATCACAGGGAGGTAAATTGAACATTATGAATATCACGGGGAGTAAATTGCCATTAACTCATTATCATATTCATTGTGCAGAAAAGTAGCAGAATCTTTTGAATTTCAATAAATGGCAAACAGATTGTGATGCAAAAAACATGTGTACTTGATTCATAAAAAATGATGTTTATGTCCTTAATTATAATAATCTGAAAGTTTACATACCAGAAAAAGCAAAATATTTATGAAATGTTGCAGAAATCTGTTATCAGCATTGAAGAGATTATTGCTATTCAACAATATTAATTTCAGCAACCTAGGATATTATAATGCCACTGTAATAAATTTTGTTACCATTTAAATACATACAATCAATATTCACTGTCCAGACCAAATTTCTCCAATCTTTTTGCAATTAAATAATCAAAACTAGCAATTTACTAAAACGTGTACGATTGGATAAGTCAAATTTGTGATTAATTTACTTATGCTTTAAACTGGTTTTTGGATGGCTTTATTAACACAAGATAGCTAGTTAACTAATTGCAATTAATTCAATTATTAAAGTCACCCATGTGGGTAATACTACGTCGTATTCAGATAAATCATTTCAAAAAGCTAAATCAACCGTTACATGAAAAATTTATTTTGATGCCACGTGGTACACCAGACTGGATGACTTCAAAATCCTGTTCAATTCTAACAAATTCCCGCCTAATATTGTAAAATAGATTCTGCAGAAGGGTATTGTCTGCACTCGGTGCTTCTACACCGATGAGTTTATATAATGTGAATTCATAAAAAGTCATATCATGCTATGGTGCATTGAATTTGCTTTATTTTGTATACACGATGGAAATGAGATTGTCATTTAAATTTAATTTGAAGAATATTTAACTAATTTCATTTAGTGCATTTCATCTTTAGGGTCCACTACCTCCTCGAGAATTTTTTTCTTGCTACAGTTACACACGTGTACAATACAACACATCATTAAAAAATATTTCCTCCGTCCCATTAATCTTTATCTTTTGGTACTGTTGACCAGTCAACTTGACTAAATTTAAAAAAATTATAATAAATAATTTAGTTAATATATTTAACTAATAATTTGATAATATCATATGACACTATGTATATTATTATTTAAAAAATTAAATACGTCAAAAATATGAATAATTTAAGATAATAAGTCACTTAAAAGCTAATGAAATAAAAATAATGGGAAAAATTGAGTACTACTTTATTGAGTTTTGGAAAAAGTAATACTACATAACCAATATATTGCAAAACAAATCAAATAGAGTGCATCAAATAATATGCTAGCGTTTGTAGCAAATAATTCCTCCACCTTCTCACATTGAAAGTCTTGTAAAAAAAGTTAAAATATTATAAGCTTAGAAGAAGTCACAGCAATTGCCCATCTGTAGAGGAAGAAGAAGAAACACAATCATCCTCTTTTTGCTTACCCCCTAAATTCTAATGTTTATTGCATCCCTTTTTCTGCAAACATTATAAGCAACTAAAGAACAGAAAAATTCTTGATTTTGTGATTATTTCAGACACCAAAACTTTTCTTTTAAAGGCTCTCCCCATTCTCCTCCTTCCTCTTCTTGCTTTTTCTTTTCTGTCTTTTTCTGTTTTAAATTTTAAGATTCCTCTTGAAAATAACAATCCAAGTAATTCATCCTCAACCTTAAAAGATAAAGTTTTCATTTTTCCTTTGTGGGATTCTGTTTTTGTTTCTTGAGAAGTAGGAAAAATGGTGTCATTTGCAATGGGAATTATTCTTCTTTTGCTCAACATGTTCACATCAGTTTCGGGGCAATCTTTTGAAGAAAAAACGGCACTTCTACAGTTCAAAGAATCAATTTTTGACCCATGTGGGATTCTGAAAAGCTGGATTAATGCTGAGAGTTCAAACCATTGTTCTTGGTTTGGAGTGTCATGTAATTCGAATTCCAGAGTTTCAAAGCTCAATATTGAAGGTAATTTATCTCTTTCTCCTTATTGTTCTTTGGACTCGGAATATGCATTGCATGCCTTTGGAATCGGAAGAAACTGTTCTGTCATGAATGGAAAATTAGCTGGAAAAATCTCACCTGTTATAGGAAATTTTACACAACTCAAGGTTTTATCACTTCCATTCAATGAATTTGATGGTGAGATTCCTGTCGAAATTTGGAGATTGAAAAATCTTGAAGTACTTGATCTTGAAGGGAATTTCATAGTTGGTAATTTTTCAGGCTATGGTTTCACTAGGTTGAGGAAATTAAGGATTCTTAATCTAGCATTCAATAGAATTTCGGGGAGATTTCCATCCTCCCTTTCGAAATGTAGGGACTTATCGATTTTGAATTTAGCAGGAAATGAAATTAATGACGTAATACCGGGATACGTTGTCGGTTTGAGGGAGTTACGTGTTGTTAATTTGTCGTTTAATAAGTTGGTCGGTTCTATCCCGAGTAATCTAAGTTTCTACGATTGTGATAATCTTGAGCATTTGGATTTGTCGGTTAATTTCCTAAAGGGGGTTATTCCGCGTGTTTTGGGGAACTGTAGTAATTTAAAGACACTTGTATTGTCTTCAAATGGATTACACGGTCATATCCCTCACGAGCTTGGTAGAATCCGTAGCCTTAAAGTTTTAGATGTTTCGAGAAACAGCCTACGTGGCCCTCTCCCCGCGAATCTCAGAAACTGTATTAAATTATCGGTTCTTGTCCTCTCAAGCAACTTTAATGTCCGGTATCCACGTGGAGAAGCCTCTTCTCCTCGATTACCTGGACCTGCTGCAATAGATGATTACAATTCTTTTGAAGGTCCGGTTCCATACGAGATTACAGCACTTCCGAAACTCGAGATTATTTGGGCTCCTGGCGCCAATTTCGAAGGCAAGTTTCTCAAGTCAGAAATGAATGCTCCTTCCAAATCAGGACAGGAATCTAAGACTTCCAGTGGACTTTCTCTCCTCGAACTTGGATCCATCATATCAGCTTCACTTGTTACTTTACTTCTTCTAGCTTTCATTGCATTCTTTTGTTACAGAAGAAAGAAGAAGCAAAGTTCAAGAATCGAGATGGTTACATCACCTCAGACTCAGACAAACAAAGTCACGATATTCAACAACATCGGAGTACAATTAACTTATGAAAGCATCATTCAGGCAACCCGAAATTTCAACCGAGGCAACTGCATAGGCAACGGAGGATTTGGCTCGACTTATAAAGCAGAAATTTCTCCCGGAAACACAGTGGCGGTTAAAAGGCTAACCGCCGAAAGACACCAAGGCGCCCCTCAGTTCGAGGCTGAGGTAAGCATCCTTGGAAGAATTAAACATCCGAATCTCATAACCTTAATAGGCTACTTTGCTAGCCAATCAGAAATGTTCCTTATTTACAATTACCTCCCTGGAGGAAACTTAAACCGATTTATCCGTGAGCGAGAAATACGAGCTTTTAACTGGAGTATACTTCACAAAATTTCTCTAAACATTGCCTCTGCTCTATGTTTTTTACACGACGAGTGTAATCCTCGTGTGCTGCACAGAGATATAAAGCCTAGCAACATTTTGTTGGATAATGATTACAATGCTTATTTGTCGGACTTTGGTTTGTCTAAAATTCTTTCCGTTAACGAGACTCACGCGACCACTCATGTGGCGGGGACTTATGGGTACATAGCCCCGGAATATGCGCTTACAGGACGTGTATCTTATAAAGCTGATGTGTATAGCTACGGTGTGGTGCTTTTGGAATTAATGTCGGATAAAAGGGCGCTTGATCCCTCGTTTTATTCGCATGAAGATGGGTTCGATATTGTTTCTTGGGCGCGGATGATATATGGTCAAGGGGAGGTGAAGGATTTTTTTACGGCTAGTTTATGGGGTACGGGGCCTCGGGATAAACTGGTGAAAATGTTACATTTGGCGATTTCTTGCACTATTGAATCGTTTTCTGAAAGGCCGATGATGAGCCAAGTTGTCGATTGCCTGAAGTGGCTTGAAAGTTCGACTGGCTAAATAGGACAGTGAAATTCCTTGAGTCGACAGAAATAGAGTGAAGTATGGTATGTTCGATTTAAGAATTTATCTGTTTTATGGTAATGATGATTTTGGTTTAAGGCTGTTTTTAGTTCAACTCCATTGCTCTTCTGCAATTTTGAGACTCATTTGGAATTAAACTCAATACAGAACTTCTTTTTTAAACACTAGTGCATACAGGAATCAAGAGATTTCCAAGATGGAAAAACAAGAAATAAAGAAGAAAAAGAAAAGAAAAAAAAAAAAGTCACTTGCAAATAGAAGAAGAATATCATCCTTGTGTTCGAAAAACAAAGAAAATTTAGAAATATCTAGTCGTAAACGAAAACGAACAAATTCAGTAAAGAAACATAAAACATGTGATACATACATGAGATAAAAAGAACACTACATACAATACAACAGAGTAAAATTAGTACGTACCTGGCTTTGAAATTTTGAGAGGATCGACTGCGAAAATCGAAGGGGTGTTGTTTTCCAACATGATTAGAGATGATCCTAAAAAGGGCATGTTTGAAATCCTAAAAAGTTTGGATTTTGTTTACTGAGAAAAGCAGAGCGAAGTTTTGATGCGAGACAATGAAGTAGGGGGCGTATGGTTTACATATATATATAGGGACTTATGATTTAGTTTCCTTTTGTATTTAGGAATTCTGGTTTGGTTTAGTTTCCTTTTTTTATATATTCAGGCTTCTTGATTTGATTAAGTTAACTTTGTTTCCTTTTTTATTTTGGCTTCTAATTGATTTTATTAGGATTTTGTTTCCTTTTGTATTTCGAATATTAAGACTTTCGCGGCAAGGCACTAAATTGATTAATGTACGTAGTTTCTAGTAAATTTGATATCCAATATATTTACATAGAGTTATTGATTAGTTTTGGGGTAAATGTATGATATTATCCTGTGTTATGCGAAACATAATATATAAGGGTAATTTTGACAGTTTCAATTGAAAATTAACCGTGTTAGTAACAAAAGTAGATTGAGTATTTAATGCGGGGTTTTTTAAAGTACAAGGGAGTTTGGTACGAAAAAAATTATACTGAGTAATTTGGTGCACCTTTCGTATAATACAGGGTAGTATAAGTTTTATTGCTTTGTCCAAAAGAAATTGATCAATGAATAAATATGGTTATTTTGATAGTTGAAATTTATTATTTAATAAAAAGATGAGTTAATAGCAATTTACCCCCTTTGTGATATGTACAATATTTAATTTACCAATTCGAATTTAATAAATAAAAAATGAGTTAATAGCAATTTATCCCTTTGTGATATGTATAACGTTCAATTTACCAACTGTGATTCGAAAAAGATCGTTTTACCCCCTATGATCTTATAAATTTTCACAATGCCGTCCTGATATTTTTAAACTTAAAAATGATACGAATTGACAAAACTACCCCTCTTATATGTGACACTTTACCCTCCCCCCTATATTATGATAAATGTGGCATTTTACCCTTTTGTTTTATGATAAATGTGGCACTTTATCCCTGTGTTATTAGGATAATTTGAGTTACATGGTTTAAAGAGGGAAAAACACTTTTGATACCAAACTTTGGTCCAAAAAACACATTTGGTACCAAGCTTTTTGAAAAAACACATTTCATACCATGATGCACACAATCTTGACACATTTAGTTTTGCCGTCAATTTTCAGACGAAATTCAGCACGTGCCGTCGTCTTTAAAACCCGTGCATGTTTTCCCTCCGATTGTCAACTTAACGGGTATATGAGCGGCACGTGCTGAATTTCGTCCGAAAATTGACGATAAAAGTAAATGTGTCAAGATGGTGTGAATCATGGTATGAAATATGTTTTTCCGAAAAGCTTGGTATCAAATTTGCTTTTTGGACTAAAGTTTGGTGTCAAAAGTACTTTTCCCTCATGGTTTAAATGCATTATTTCCTATTTAGCATAGAGAAATAAAAGAGAAGCACATATAAAGATTTGAGTCATTAATCATCTCCATTGTTTGTTTGTTTTTCCTCTAATAAACATAAATTGTTTATAATCTCTCTGTATTTAAGATTAAAATCTTACTTGAACTGGAAAATATTGAAGGGTCGTGTCCGAAAAAATTCAAGCAAAGAACAAAAGATGCCTTAATACCTAGATAACTAAATTCGCGCACCCGAGGTGTCGACGCGCTCCGAATTCGCGAATCGGAGCGCATTTGCAAAATTCGCAAAAAAAACGCGAATTATTGAAAGTGAGAGCGCGAATTTATAATATTTGGAGCGTGAATTTATAATTTTAGGAGCGCGGATTTATTATATATAGAGCGCCGTTTTAATTTTGATAGAGCGTGTATTATCTTTACAGAAAACATGCATTACACAATTTAAATTCACGAATTTTGACAAAAAGTGTATTTTTTACATAAATTTTGTAAAGTCTATTGGTTTATTTTGTCATTTACAAATACTTATTTTGTCATTTACAAAAGTGTATTTGGTACCAAAAATTAACTGCCCTCGACACATTTGGTACTTCCGTCAATTTTTGTACGGAAAATTCAATTTTAGACGGAAAATTGATGGAAAATTTACAGAATAGGTCCTATAGTTATAGATTGTTGCCAAACTTTGCCCCACACATTTTATGGCTGACAAATTTACCCACAATTCACAAGTTTGAATCATATCAGTCCCAAATGCACGTATAATTAATTATAAATCCTATTTATAAATTTTATATACTATAATTATTAAATTTCTTTCACTAGATTTTATATATAATATTTTATATAAAATCCCAAAAAAAAAATATCAATTAAATTTATTGGATTTTTTAAATTTCAAAAAAAATCTTTTAAATTAATTAGATTTTACATATAACACATATAAATTAAATAATATATTATATAAAATTTGGAAAAAATAAATATAAATTAAACTTATTAAATTGAAAAAAATCTTTTAAAATAATTAGTTAATAATATATACAGATTAAATAGTATTTATTATAAAAGCTGAAAAAAAAATCTTTTTAAAATTATATAAATAATTAAAAAAATTAAAAAACCCTAAATCTAATTAGTTTAAAAGATTTTTT
Source organism: Penstemon newberryi var. newberryi (assembly GCA_030819805.1). NCBI lineage: Eukaryota > Viridiplantae > Streptophyta > Magnoliopsida > Lamiales > Plantaginaceae > Penstemon > Penstemon newberryi. Next base: position 72,893,343 of record JAUALY010000001.1, on the reverse strand, counting down.
TAATTTAAAAAATTTAATAAGTATATTTATTTTTCATATTTTATATAAAATATTATTAATTTATATATATTATATATAAAATCTATTAGTTTAAAAGATTATTTTTTGAAATAAAAATATTTTAATAAATTTAATTTATATTTTATATAAAATAATATTTATTTTATATATAATCTAATTAGTTTAAGAAATTTAATAATAATAATATAAAATATTTATAAAACTTGTTAACTTTTGGTGTAAATTTAATGGCCATGAAATATGTGGGACAAACTTTAGCAGTAATATATAACTATAAATTTTCCATCAACTTCCGTCCAAAAATTGACGGAAGTACCAAATGTGTCGAGGACAGCTAACATATGGTACCAAATGTGTATGTTTTTAAAGTTATGATACCGTAACCTTAAAGTAGGGTTACTTATGGTATCAAAAGTGAAATTCTCTCCTTATTACTTGGAAGCAAAAATAATTTACAACCACACAAAAAAAAAACACTAATAATGCTTGTAACTTTATTTTTAAAAGTTTATGGGTTTATTTTGTAATTTACAAATAATTATAACACAAATAATAATTGTATCTTTATTTTGTAAACTTTATGGATTTATTTTGTAATTTACAAATAATTGTGAGTCTAAACTGATAAAGTGCTAGATAGTTACCAGTGTCCACTATCCAGTACTACCATAGTGTGGCACTTTTGAGAAAACATATGTCTATAGCAATGAAAATACATTTGCTCATGATATTAAGTCGTTTTAGATAATTAGATTCATATTTAGTCATCATAAACTATACTTATTAGTTGAAAGACATATATTTTGCTCTTAATTCTTCTAAAAATGTAGTCGTAACTTATCTCTTTATTATATATTTCTTATTTTAATACCGTAAATTAATAATTTTATATTATTAATAATTATTTTAATACACGCTCTATAGACGCTCTCATATTCTAAAATTTTAATATGTCACGCTCTCACGCTCCCGCTCGCGCTCCCGCTCCCGTTCCCGCTCGGCGTTTTAGTTACCTAGCTTAATACCCTAATTAGCGTTTATTCATAAAGGCTGTTTTCGTCAACTTATCATCAAAGGGTCCATAGCTCAGTGGTAGAGCATTTGACTGCAGATCAAGAGGTCACCGGTTCGAACCCGGTTGGGCCCTTCTTATGTGTTATTTTTTGTACTAAATATTGGGGTTTTTTTTCTTTTTTTCTTTTTTAAAATTCGACTGCGCCTGTATAATATTTCATTATTGAATGGAGCTTGTTCTTTCCCATATTTTGAACTTTCAACAAATATTGTTGCGCTCCAAGCAACACACAGAACATAAATAATAGAACCTCAAGCTACAAAATTGCAAATCAAGCTCCTATTATAAGTAGGTAGGTATAAAAAACAACGTATCACACAAAACAAAAGCAATAAAATTTGTCCAAATGTATATATGCACTGAATTAGGAGGAAATCCAACTACAACTCAAATGTGAAATGGCTGAATTATAGACATAGCGTAGACTATTTCAATGAAGCACTTGAGAAGTGATAACCTACTACTTTTAGGCGCTAACAACAACAAATGAACAAATTTACGTGGTAAGCTTTGACTAGTCTTTACTATTTTACCACTAACCTATGTTTGAAAAATTCCTATTATCGTGTTTGTATTGACATATTTCATACTTTCACCACTATTCAACAAGTATGAATTCAAGGAGATCAGTGTCAGCTTAGTTCGAGCGATCACCAACCGGGACCCACCTCCAAGTCGCTGGGCCTTTAATCTCAACTCTTTTGTTTCGAGGACCTCTAGGTATGACCTCCTCGTAACTACAATGGTTGCCACTCTGAGACCTCCCATCGTTAGTAACTCCACCATAACCTATAACAAGTTAATAATAATAATAATAGTCGAAATTAGCATCCTAGCCAAATTGGTATTCATGGCTTATCAACGTATACAATAATCACTTACCTTGACTGGAAGATGGTCTCTTGTACTGAATAGAGGCTTTCTTTTCACCAAACTTAACATAACAAGCCTGGAAATAATGAGTAAATCAGTAATATACAACTTTGAGTCAAACCATGGGAAAAATGGGAGATGAGAAGCATAAAACAAGTGGAAGTTAATATTGAAGTATATGATCAACTTGTTAAAAATTATGATAATAAGATATATATCTAACACAACTAGTGTATCTATAACGTTGAATCAAATGAATAAGTACCTCTACAGCTTTGCGCGCAGCATCCGTCGATTTGAATTCCACGAACCCGTAAGGAAAACCATACTGAGAAAAAGATGGAACTTAGTGAAGTCAGAGACAAGACATAAAATAACATAAAATATATATTTATAAAAGCAGAGCATACCACCTTGGCTTTTTTAAGTAGGATACTATTCGGACCTTTTCTAATTGGCCCAAATTCTTTTAGTACCTCCGCAACTTCTTGTTTAGTCACATTATAAGGCAATCCTCTTATGTATATTGCTGCCCCAACTGCAATAACAATCAAATAATTCATCTATCGGTATCCTAATAGTATTTAAATAGCTCTAAGAAAGAAGATTTGATTACCTTCTTCACAGGCACTAGTATTAGGTGCAGTGTTGTTTGGTAAGTTAGGTGCAACATTGTTTGGAGGAGCTGATGATTTTGGTACGACACTGCTAGGAGTTGATGCTTTGGTTGGTGAAGGAGCAACTGATTGATCAATAGCTTTCGGAGAAGTCACACGACTCTCTTTTGCCAGTGCCACCTTGTTTTGAACCTTTTTGTCAACATGGCCAGAATTGGTTAATATCGACCCACATATAACTGCTTGATCAATAGCTTTTGAAGAAGTCGCATGACTCTCTTTTGCCAGTGCCACATTCTTTTGAACCTTTTTGTCATTGTCAGAATTGGTCAATTTTGACCCACATATATCAAAGATACGAAGAATATCATTCAAGACAAAGAAGCCTATCTCTTGTTTGGCCAAGAAAAAGGTCTGACTAAAGTTTTGCTTCATATTATCCTTCTTCCTTGTTAAAAGACCAGTTACTGCAACAATAACCCCTCCTCCGAGTGACACCTGTGCGACCACATTTTCTATCTTCACGTCCCAATTTATATAATCACACGACATTATCTTGTCTCTAATACCCTGCAACAAAATTATGAGAAACAAAACAACGATACTCCTTGAGTACTTATTTAAACCAAAATATGCGCATCGTTAAAGAAAAGGGATATACGAGTTGCACTTTCTATATATACTTACACACAAGGTTGTGACAGGTGTCACAACACCATCAGGCCCTGGCCATCCTAGTAGGCTCATGTCATGATAAAACCTGTACAGTTCTTCAGGACGTTTATTGAGTAACGAATAATATTGCTTCACAAAAACATCTGCTACTTTATCAGGATAAAGCATCTGAACTGTCATCTCTGCAATAATTAACAGAAATCATTGTCTAATAATATATTCTTAACAATTGAATCTGTCTTTCCAACATTTAATCTGTCTTTCTTGATCTGTTGTTCATTAACTAAAGGGCTATATATTTATCGAAGATACTATAAATACATCAATCAAATGAATAATTACCATAAACATAATTTCTTAGCCAAGCACATCCACCCAACAAAGACCATTCATATAACCATAAGAAATAATTAAGCCAGATGTTACTTCTAAACAAGTTTAAAGAGAATAATAAATTTCCCCCGAAAACGAAGACAAATTAAGAACACAATATCAACTCATCCCAAAGATTAAGCAGAAAGAAGATAGAAATGAAACCCTCAATTTTTTATGAAACGCTATTTCCCAACATGCAAATCCAATTCAGAACCCGAACCCAATTTTCCTACCAAAAGGAAATGCATATTCAAAAACTTACTACGCATCAACAATAACTAATCATAATCATACATTATTAATAAGGAAAATGCAAAATCACTCCAAAAGCATCAAACCCATGTTTATTCAGTAATTGAATCCAAGCCCAAACGTACTGCTAATAGAAGAGTTGAATCATTCATTAAAAACACTTCGAAGAAAGCATACATAAATCCCATCAAGAAATACATTGAAAGCAGGGAACTCCAAATATGGGTTTTGGGGTTTTACCTCTGCGGAGTTGAAAAACAGAACGAGGAAGAACAGAAATGTGAGAGAAAAAAACAGAAAATGCAAAGCTCTTTAACTGCCCTTTTACGAGTGGAAATAAAATGGACGACCGAAGAGGAAAAAGAGGTTGTGATTTGTAGGGGTGAATAAGTAGAACACTGATTTTAGGAGGAGATATAGAAAGAAGGAAAGGCCATTTCCTCACCTCACTCTGTGTGTAGTAGTAGTGTTTGGAGGGAAGTTATTTCAGTTTTCTTGAATATTACGACATTCTTTTTAATTAATAGTAATTCCATCTCCAAACAATTAATTACTAGTAATTAATTAAAGTTTTTCATTTGAGAAAGTAATTAATTTAACTTAGGTGAGTGAATGTGAGGGGCCCACTTCAGTATTTACTTGACACAAGGAGATAGGAATAGGGGTGTAAAACCGTAAACGAGTAGAGTAGAGTCAAACAATATTTTGTTCAAATTGGTTAGAATTTTGTATCTAATTTTAAGTTATGTTTGAATTTAGTTTTGTAGGTAATGAATCGAGCTTGAATGAGCTTTTACAAAACAAGCTTGAGTAGTTTGATATTATCAAACATGTTTTGTCAATTTTTAACTTATAGAACCGAACTCGAGTCGAATTTCAAAAATATTTAATGAAAAAAGTTGTTCAAAGTTATTTGATAACTATGACGAACCAAACAATCGTTTACTGATCGAGCTCGAAAAACTTGTTTTGATTTTTAACTTAAACTCGAGGTTCCGGTTTGACCATGGGTTTTTACTATATTTGCCATTACACATTTACGGGAAAAATGCAAAATACTTCCCTGTGTTATGTTAAACCTGCAAGAAACTACATTGTGAAATTTAAATTGTTTCAAACTTCCTTGTACTTTCAAAAACCCTGCAAAAATACTCAATTTGTAAAAAATAGGTCGTTTTGGATCTACATATTTCAAGAAATAATTTTAAAAATATTTCACATGAAGTTTTAGGGATCAACTTGAAGTATTTTAAAAATGGTTTCTTGAAATATGCCGATCCAAAACGACCTATTTTTTTTACAAATTTGTTGTTTTTTGCACGGTTTTTGAAAGTACAAGAAAGTTAAGCACAATGAAAATTTCACAAGGTAATTTTTTACAGATTTAGCATTAAACAGGATAGTAATTTGCATTTATCCCGCATTTACTATATATGTATGTTAAACTTGATCTCTCTCACATAATCTAATAAACAACAAAGTCATGTTAAAAACATGCACTTGATAAATCCGCACAAACACATGTAAAGATGATGGCTCTGTTTGTCTCGCTCTTGTGAGATTAGTTTGGTGCTTTCCCTAAATTCATACTAGTAATAATTTTCTTATTTTAAAAAAAATTAAAACATACTTTAATTTGATTTGACATAAAGTTATACATCTTTTACACAACTTATTTAACATACCAATATAATTTGATATAAAATAACATATCTCAAACAATATGACTATTTCTCTTCTTTTTATAATCTCTAAAAAAACTTACATATATTTTATTTTTCAAACCACTATTCCAAAATTCAAACAAACAACATTATGCAAATCGGAATTATTTCCTAAACATCTACTGTTCTTTCAAACTACTCTCACAAATACAGGCAAACACGTTTAACGAAATGCCATTGTAATGTTGTTTCAAGTTATCAAAGCTAGCTCTACAACTAGATTAGCAATCAAAATACTTTTGTTTTATTTCAATCCATAAACAAGCCAAAATTTATGATTTCTATACTAGTTTATATATGCAAGGTTCAAACAAACTAAATTTTGGAATAAGATAAAATTTCACTGATGATTTTAAATTTTATGAAGAAAAAAAATTCCTTGTCCTCCTATAACAATGAATAAATAAATTATTGTACGACTTTTCAACAAAAAATAACTCAAAACCACAGCATGTGACGTGCACTACATTAAAAGAGAAACCATTCCTTAAGACATTCTAAATGAACCCAAACTATTCTTTGAAATTACCAATTCTTCGAAGTTGCTAGATTGGTCCGCTCGAGTCTCCATTGTTGAAATCCGAAAATTTTGGGCTTATTGATTCAAATAGAAGTTCAAATTCTCTCGTCGAAACACAAATTTTCCTGCCCACAATCTTATCGCGAGGTCCTTTAACTCCGGTTGGTAAACTTGTATTCTTTTTCCTTGAATTTCGATAAATATTTATTTGTTATGAGGTTATCCATTCTTGCAGAAAATAAGGTCATAATTAAGCATTCAAGAGCAAACGGAAAAACATAGCAAAAAGAAAATATTAGAGCCCTCGGCGAGAATCGAACTCGCGACCTTTCGCTTACGAAGCGAACGCACTACCACTATGCTACGAAGGCATCTTGTGTAAGAAATGGCAAACCAAAATAATATAAATCTACAAAATTTAACTTGAAAGGTATGTAAGCATCCCAAACCCCTAACTTGCTTCAACAGCAAGAACTAGGGTTTTAGGAATAGAGAGCAGAAAAGATGTGTGGTATAGCTCTGATTATTAGTGGAATTAAAATTGATTTATCTCTTTTAATTACCAATTATACTTGTTTATCTCCTCAACTATTGCACCAGGTGATTTTCCCATTTAATTCGTGTTTCGTTTTAATATTTATATGAGGTTAAATCCTTTCCTAATTATTTGTTAAAAATCCAGTCTCTATTTTCAGAGGATGACATAAAAGAAGCTCTTCAAAGAAGGGGCCCTGACAGCTTGGGAACTAAAATTATTTATCTTAATCCAGGAGCACAACCTGTTATTCAGAATGGAGCAGTGGGAAATGGTTGTGGGAATGGGGAATTGCGATTTATTGGTGCAACATTGCAACTTAGGGGAGTTAATCCTGTTTTTCAGCCTATGACTGATGCATCTGCCAATGTGCTTGTTTATAATGGTATATAGTTATACAAATTTCTCTTATTTAATTAGCCTGTGTTGGTTTGTAATTTGAGGTTTATATTTTGGAATGTGATTGTTTGCTTGTGTCAATGAAAGAGCTGAACTATTGATCTTCAATTCATTATTTTCGTTGTTTGTGATATTTCATATGCTTATTTGTTTTTGTTAAGTGATTTGATGTTTAATTTTGTGTTAATTAAGGTCACTGGATAGTAGACACTCACATACTCTTTACATGGTTTAAAATTTCAAAATTGTTTGAGCACTTATGTGGAAAAAGTGTGGAAGGTCCAGGTTCTTCTGTGACATTGCATTGGAACTGGAATGGTGGCTTCTAGGATGACCACCTCGACCATTTTTGGGAACCATATAGTTTTACTGTGTGTATGAAGATCTTATGGGTTAAGAAGCTGTAAAGAAACTCGAGATTTTTACTCTTTTTCTTTATCATTTCTTCATATTTCTATTTTTTGAAGGTCTGGTTATGTTGCTTGTTGTACTTGCTGTCTTGGTCGATTAAATTACTTTATTAATATTATCGTGATTTGTTGCTTTTCAAATGTAATGACATTTATGTTGGAGGTCTTTGAATTTATCAAAGATTTCCACTGTATTCCTGAATCAGTGTTGAGAGTCTGTTTTTACTATTAACTGTAGATAGAGCATAGATGCCTCTCTGCATTTGTCTTTTCTTGAGAATGGTTTATCTTTTATCAGTTTAATTTGATGATGTTTAGGTGAAATATTTGGTGGGATTCATATCGGCAGTGAGAGCAGTGACACTGAGATTCTTATGCAGTCCTTGGGACAGTGCTGCTCTTGCATTTCCCATGAAGATAGTAGATCATCTTGCTGTTCTGGAGGAAGTAAAAATTCTGTTCCAGAATTTCTTTCAAGAATCAAGGGGCCATGGGCTTTGATTTATTGGCAGGTAACTTTGCGTGGTAAGTTTCTTTGGTAATTTCAAATAATACTTAAAGTACACGACGAGTACTGTTTGGCTGTTTTGGCTTACTCGTTTGACGATGCAGGATAGTTCAAGAACTTTGTGGTTTGGTCGTGATGCGTTTGGAAGGAGAAGTCTTCTAGTTCACTGGCCAACACCCCATGATTCTCGGCTACTACTATCTTCTGTTTCACCACATCCTTCGGTGCACCACATTAATGGTACATGTTGCTTAACAGATGCTTATGTAGAAATTCTACAGTAAATATGATTCTGTAAAAAATATGTTTATTTTCATGAAGTACCGTTATCAGATTGAGCCCATATTGAACTGTTTGCCAGTTCCTTGTTATAAAACTTTCTGCCGCATGTGGAGTGATGTAACTCGTAATTTGTATGATACCATATATGAACTTCTTCTAATTTCTTCGCCAATTAGAACACGGGGTGTTACTTTCTTTAGCACATCAACCTTCCTTTGTGCTCGTGTATTTCCATGGCAAAAATCACAGGTTAAACAAATGAGGAACTTCCTGAACACTAAATATAAGGCAGTGAATGATAGACCGTCTTGTATGTAGGTCGTGTCCTTCATTGGATACTTGAATAATTTTTCCCTAACGGAAGAATACTTCTTCATTGTAACTTTTTTTTTACTTGGAAAGTCTACTAGATGGAGGCTTGTGGTGCTGCCTATGTTCTACTTTTAGTCTGTATTGATTCAACTAACAAAATTCTACTTACTCATTCTTTGTATCTGTTAACACTTAACAGGTATTGATGATGGCAACGGAACAGTTGAATCAAATTTCTGGGAAGAGCTGCCATGTGGCATATATAGTATCTCCATGTCTCCTTTAGAAATGAATGGGAATCTTATAGGCAAAATTAGAAAACATGAGTGGACTGATTCTGAGCTACAAGAATTGATCACATGGGAGAGAACTTCTATCCAACCTAAACCCGAGGACTTAAATATTTCCTTCAGAAAAGTTCCAATTATGCAACAGGACATGCTTTCAGCTTCTTCATTTGAGTTAGGTGAGTATGAGGCCATGAGGTGATTAAAACCCCAATGCCACTCGTTTTTTGCAAAAGTTTTTGGTGGTTAGATTCTACCTTGTCCCTATTTTTTAACCTAAAGATATGTTCCTGATATTGGCTATATTTACTACTAAATCTGAGCACATCAGGATGTAAAACTATTTCAATTGTGTTTTCTCTTTGTCTAACTGCTACAGGGTCTGCACAAAGTATGCCGTTAGAAACATCTCATAAAGTGCTGATGGCTTTGAGGGAATCTGTTAGGCGACGCACCATCTCAAATAGAAACTACAAGGTTAGTGCACGTTCTTGAATAGCTTTGATTCAAGGTTAATTGAAGCCTGAATTTTTTTCATAGAATCAGGATTATTAGAAAATCTAAACCTGTTATTGCTGACAAAAATAAAGTTTCTGGTGCATAAATTTTCATGTTTCTTTTTGTAAGGGAGAGTGTTTCATGAGCCGTTTTGTTGTTAGTCATGGGCACTTCTAATCTGAAGACAAGTGCTTAAGACTTATTCTGATTAAACTAGCGAGTGGAAATAGTAGTTTATATCTTCAATATGGAGTATCCCTTGAATTGCAGCTCTGATATTATTCCATCTTGTAAAGTGAGATAACTGAGCACTATTAATTATCTTTTTGGCACCACTGAAAACAATCTTAATAAACCATTCTCTTCCATGTTTGTAAGGCCTTTGGTTCCATTGGCAAAATCATTAACATTAAGATTTGAGAAGTCCTATTTTGCTTAGGCCCTAGATTTGTGAGTTTCAGGCCAATATTTGACTTCTTTAGGTTGGTTGTGGGGGTCATTGCTTTGCTAGGGGAAACACCAGTGATGGGTGCCATTAATGGGCATAATATATTTGAATTTTTTGACGCAAGTATAGTTTTGACTGTTGCTAAGCTGCTCCTTTAGTTGAAAAGCTTGCTCAATGTCCTTTTCCTTCAAAATTAATATTAATATTCATTTAAATAAATTTTATTTTGATCCTTTTTTTAAAATTGTTAAAGTCAGTTTAACATTTTTGACCAATTCTTTAGCCCACTTTGGCTAATTAGTTTGGTTGGTACATTCTTAGGCTATGGGAGTGAATCATATACAAGCAAAATATGCTCCAGTTGCCGTGCTGTTTTCTGGTGGTTTAGATTCTATGATCATTGCTGCATTACTGCATGAGTGCATTGATTCTGAGTGTAAGCACTTTTTCCATTATAAGCTTCAGCTCTACTTCATTTTCCTATGCCTAGCATGACCTTTGCAGGGTGTTATGTTAACCTGAAAATCTTAATTTATAGATATATTTCTGCCTTTTCTGTAGCATAACTATTTCTTTTGGCAAAATATTTTATCTGAGTTTTCTATTTCTCTTGAAAACTGTGATTGCAGATGACATTGATCTTCTTAATGTCAGTTTTGATGGTGAGGCAGCGCCTGATAGAATCTCAGCCAGAGCAGGACTGAAGGAACTTCAGAAGAGTGCACCGTCAAGAAGGTCTGCTGTTAAATTTTTTGAATGGTTCGGAAGTTGTTTCAGTTTAGTAACATTAAGTCTGCTTTCAAGTTCAGGCCACAAATTAGTCAAAAATCTCTTTGCCCCAGGTTTACACTTAGGTATATACTTGTGGTATGCGATATATATTTATGAATCATCAGAAATGGTTCAAGTTTCTGAATGAGCTGGTAAGGTTAAGAAAGATGGTCTTTGTTATTAATGTTTCTTACGGAATGTCTTGTAAACTGACAAGATCCATGTTGTGATCCAAAGATGATTGAACATTTGGCTTGCATTCCTGCAAATTTTTTCCTTCTGAATTTGCCTTTTTGTTGCTCTTTTGACCCCCTTAAATTGATCACGATCTTTTGTTTCTTTCCTGTATATATCTTTATTTATTTCTTCCCTGTGATTTTGCAGATGGAACCTTATAGAAATAGATGCTGATTTGCCAAAACTGAGCTCAGAGACTAAGCATGTCATGTCACTTATAAATCCCGCCAAGACCTACATGGTACTTTCTTTTTTGAAATCATATTTAAGCTTGTTTTTTATGCTTGATGTACTTAAGATGCTGCTGACATGGTTTTATAAGCATAATAGTATGTACTAAATATTTTTAGTAACTTGAACGGTTGCTACATTGGCGATACATTATTTCCTGTTGAACTATTACTTTCTTCACAGTGCATTCCAAGTTAGAAAAGTGCACTAGATGAGACCAACAATAATTTCTATTCTGGGATAATTATCTTATAAAGCCATACCCACCTATCAGAAATTATAAATACAACAAATAATGGTAAACAAATGTTATGTTCATCAGATCAATGCGTGTAATAATCACTTTTCTACTGCTTCAGGATCTAAATATAGGCATAGCTCTATGGCTAGCCGCTGGAGGAGATGGCTGCCTCTATAATGAGATGAGTGGTTCTGATGGTGCAGAGTGCCAACGTGTCAAGTATAAGTCAGTGGCAAGGATTCTCCTGGTGGGTTCGGGTGCTGATGAACAATGTGCTGGATATGGTCGGCACAAGACAAAATTTAGAAATAGAAGGTGAGCCTCACTCTTATATATTGTACATATTATGTTATATCAATGATAAGCTGATCACAATACCTTTTTGTCTCTCTTTTTTGGAATTCTTGTGTTCTTGTGTCATTAATTAACAGGAAAATTATCTGAAAGATTCCCTGACTATTTTTATTGAACATACATATACGTATTACCAGTTGGCTTGGGCTGCACGAGGAAATGAAATTGGACATGCAGCGAATTTGGAAAAGGAATTTAGGCAGAGATGACCGATGCATAGCTGACAATGGCAAGGAGGTGGTGCAGTGACTTGAATATATTTAGATTTTTTGTTTGCGTCATAAAATTATTAAACATTGTTGAGTTGTTTCTTATCAGGCAAGATTTCCATTTCTGGATGAATCTGTCATAAAGACGTTGCTTGATATACCGCTATGGGATATCGCTGATCTTGATCAACCAAGTGGAGTTGGCGATAAGAAAATCCTGAGAGAGGTGTGCCTTTCTTTCTTTCTTTCTTAATACACCTGTACTATTTGCTAAGTTTAACTTCCAAGAGATATTCACAATAAAATTTGTATAAGTTTAATGTTTATGAGATTATTGCAGGTCGCACGATTACTTAATTTGAATGAAGCAGCTATTCTGCCCAAAAGGGCAATCCAGGTTTGTTTCATTAATGGCCTTTGCTTTATAATGCATTTGTATTACCTCTTTCATTAAAAAAAAAACGAAGTTTGAATGTTGGAAGAAAATTACAGAGACAAAAAATAATTATATCCTTGGAAAAGTTTGGCTTGCTAGATCGATAACAATAACTTTTTCTCTCTATCTTCGTTTGCAAATCAGTTTGGCTCTAGGATTGCAAGGGAATCAAACAAGAAAAACTTCGGAAGTAATCGAGCAGCAAACCAAGCCTCTGCAGGAAGTGTGACGATTTTATGAGAAATTGAACTTGAACTGGATATTGCTTCCAGTTGTGTTGTTTAATAGCCAAATTAGCAAAAATGGTGTTAAAAGAAACTTTTGAGTGTATACTATTATTATTGTTGCCATCAGAATTTAGATATATCAAATCAATAGAAATATAGAATAGTTGCTTAATTTGTATTGTGAGATTTGTTTTGCACTTTGCAGTATTACTTGTCACCGAACCAAACAATATAGCCTCTCTATTCCATTTTAAGTTGAAAGTATGGGTGTATGTGGATGGGTTTTGGTTATCCGCGAGACCGAGTCAAAACCTTTTCAAATGAGTTTTCGAAAAACCCATAAAATCATCAAAACCTATTCAGAAACTCACACTCAAATTCTTCAAACCTATATAACATTGATTTGATACATACCACTTACTTTTTTTTCCCAAATTTCACTAAAAAAAACATTGATTTGACACCTACCATCTACTTTTTTCTCTAAACCCCAATATCCAAACTCAATCCAAGTGGGGTTTCAACTTATTCAAACCATAAAATCTAACAACCAAAATCCATCAAAATGAGGTTTCAAATGTTTCATCGAAACCACCCAAATCATTTTTTTTTAACTCGAGACCTACGAAATCGAGTCAAAACCCATCCAAATAGACCCTATAAGACTCGGAAAATCAAAATTGTAAAGGCGAAAAGAACTATCTCAAGTGGTGGAGAGGCTAAACATATATACATAAAGTTTTTTCGCCAACCATCAAGACTCAAATTTTAGGTCCCAACAATTGTTAAGACCATCTCTAGTGGTGGTGAGGCTAAATTATATTTTGGCCTCCCAGAATACTACTATTCATCTATATATCAGGTTTTTCACCCAAATTATGTCTCTAAGTTTTAGTAATTGCTAAATATTTGTTTTATTCATTTTTTTTCTTTTGCTTTAACTTTTCTTAAGTTTATTTTTTATTAGATATTCTTAATTTATATTTTTTATTAGTTTCGAGTCTAGCGGGTCGATCGGTTGGGTCCAACGGGCTAATTAACACCCCTACACATGTGTGATATACTATGAGGAATTCAAAAATTCAAAATTACCACTTATAGACTTAGATCTATTATCGAACTCTAGAACTTGGGAGACAATTGATATACCAAATATTCCATGGACTACATGACATTTGACACCTAGGATTAAGTCAAACACATGAACAATCAAAGACTTACTTAACATGCATTTCGTTCGATATGTCCAAACCTTCATCGATCTAGTCAAGGAATTCGAAGGTCGACAAGCAGTCGTCATCTTTATCAACATAGTACATAATATTGACATGTCCTTTTTACAATTAGCTCGGATGACTGAAATACCTCTAAAAGGACATGATAATTACCAAACACTCCAAATATCCGCAAGGTTTTACCGAGGTCGACCCTAATGCGACTCGACTAACCCGCCTTGTAATTCTTCCATTATAAATACCCCTCATTATTATATTCCAAGGTAAGTATTAATTACCACACCTACTATTACTTTACTCGATTGTCTTTTGGAACTGAACTGACTAAGGCATCAGAGGGTCATCGTCGGGTCAACCCCTCACACACCATGACGAGTTTCTTTGAATACATGATTATGTCCCACTGAAGTGAAGTCTGGATCGATCTGACCGTCTTTGAACTTTATATTGATGAAAGCTGTTGACAGCTAGCACACATTTATTGACCAGGACCACTAACTAAATGATAAGTTCCAAATTGAGATAATCTAAGGCCATCTCCAATGGTGGAGGGGGCTCGGGGCTCGGGGCTCCGGAGCCCTGGGGCTGCCCCTGCCCCCACCCCGAGCCCTGCCTGATCGTCTCCAACGGCAGGGCTTCGAAATTGATTTAGTTCAATTTTCAACTCTTGCCCACTCTCACTTATTATTATAGTTTTAATTTTGTTTTTAATATTAATATTAATAATATAATAACTATTTTAATAATATAATTAAATTATTAATAATATTTAAATATTAAAATTAAAGAGAGTAAATAATCATAAAATTAAAATTGATACATAATAGGAAATACAACAAACAAGAAAGGAAATACAAGAAAGATGATTAAATAAACGGCACACACACGAAAATATAACATTTTACTGATTAAATTTTTAATTAAAATAAAAGAAATTAAAATAAAATGTTGAATTTAATTATTAATGATTTGTCCATAAATATATTTAATTACAATTCTAATAAATTATTAATGATTTTAATTTAAAAGAATTTTAATTTTATTATATTAAATAATTCAATTACAAATTTAATTTAATTTAGGAGGAAATTTTAATTTTATTAATTATTTATTTAAATAATTAATTTTTTCCTATTTAAAAACATTAAATAAACAAATTTAATAAATAAATTAAAAAAAGGAACCAATCAGGGGACACCACTTGGGAACGGGCCGCGACCAGGACTCCAGCGAGCCCCAGCCCCGCCCCGCCCGAAGCTCACCCCGCCCCTGACCCCCAACCGCTGGAGACGGCCATTTCACCCACCCCCGACCCTGCCCCGGCCCCCGGAGTCACCATTGGAGATGGCCTAAGGGGCTTTTTATGTTCGAACCCTATGTGAGACCTTACATGAGATAGCCTAAACAAATCATTTTCAAATTTGTCACAACTAAATTACCTAAAAACCCTTCTACTAAATAAATACTAATAGTATTCCCCCACCACCACAACTCAACCACTCCACTTCCCCCAACCACCGCAACCCTTTCCCTCCACGTACGCTGCGCAGCCCCAACCAGAGGCATCACAGTAAGGCCGCAGTTGGTAGTCTATTTAGATTTGAATGTTTGTACAAAGTTCTTTCATTTTAAATGTGAGAAATTCAATTCTCCAAAAAAAAAAAAAAAAATTGAGAAATTCAGATTGATAAACAATCCCTTTATCCTATAACCAATATTTGGTCTTGACCAGCTAGCTTTATTAATCAATGCTCACAATGAACACTTTAATTAACCGACAACATAAAAATACTAACAAGATTTAATTACCAGTTTTTCATTTCATTTTTCCTGATAATTGGAGATAGAAAAGGAACATTTTGATTTTCTTTCAATAAACTTTATTTTTTTTTAGATTTTTTTTTCAATAATTATTATTTATTACTATGTAATAAGGGCATTTTTGTCCAAATAATATTTATTGGGTAAACCTTCTTCTTTCTAGGTTGCAAGTTAATTTTTTTAACACAAGGTTTCACCGTAGAAAAAGCCCATCTAAATTTTACCTTCCCGTTCTAAAAATAAATAAATAATAATTTACCCTCCCGAAATATATTTTTAATGCATTATGAGGTTTTTATTGAGTTTCAGTATTCACATATTTCACATTTAAATAAACAGCTAATAATATGATTCCCAAATTAATGGAAACTATAAAGAATAGTAGCGGCAACAGTAGCACTGTCAGCGTCGCCGCCGCGTGGACGGCGGAGCAAGTAGTCGCTGGAAACTCCGAGGCTTTAGAAGCTCTCCGAGAGCTCATCTATTACCCTATACGCTACCCCGAGACCAATATACTCGGCCACAAAGTACAGTTCGTTTTTACACTAAAATTCTCAAATTGCAGTAATTTTTTTTCTTTTTAATTCGTATCATTTAAATTCTTCAGTCTCCGCGCGGTTTGTTGCTTTACGGCCCACCTGGAACTGGGAAGGTAAATATATATATATATATATATATATATATATATATATATATATATATATATATATATATAAGCATATGCACAGTTATGAATTGAAGTTTTGTTATATTTTTGTTAGTTGATTAAATATTGGGATTTGTAGACAAGCTTGGTTCGTGCAGTTGTTCGCCAATATGATGCACATTTGATTGCTATTAGGTACTGTCTTTATTTACTTGAAAATGGGTTTGAAATGATTGTTCTCATTGAAGTCATTGTCTTATGTTAAGTTGGGATTAGTATGTTTGAATGTTTATCATATTAGTTTATTGAAGTCATAAATATTCTTTCTTTGATTTGGTTAAACTGAAGTTTTGTGAAAATGAAAATAATTGGATTTTAGGGCAATAATTACAATCTCACATGATTACCTACTCTAGAAGAAACTATATTATGTACTACTAAACGGAAATGCAGAAAATGTCGTAGCTATAAAAGGTGATTTTTGCACTGTCATGTGTAATAGATGGAAGATGAAAAGCTGTTTAGTAGTTTCCAGTCGGTTTACTTATTGTTCGAATATTTGTTGTTGGGGCTTGTATTGCAGTCCTCATTCTGTTCACAGATCATATGCGGGAGAAAGTGAAAAAATTTTGCGCGAAGCTTTTGCTGAAGCAACAACTCATGCAAAACCGGGCAAGCCTTCAGTTATCTTTATAGATGAAATAGATGCACTTTGTCCACGTCGGGACTCTAGGTAGCTTGCCATTTCAATAAAGTTTTGACTCCTATACTGTTTTTTCTCTACTATGATATAATAATATTGTTTTATCTTCGAGTTACTATATCCAACTCCATAGTAATCTTGTTTGCCCTCTTTTTCCCTAGAACATATGCATTTTTTTTTAAATGGACAGAAAAATTAAATAAGCAAGAATAAAGATGAGTTGAGCATGGTGTAAATCCTTGCTTTTAATTGTTAATACTCAGGAGTTTGAAGATAAAAGACGATTGTAATATTTATGGAGAATGTTGTTTAGTTTGTTTAAAGCCGGATTCAAGTATAAAATTAGATGGATGATTTAGTTTTCACTAAATTCTTCAATTTCAGGAAAGAGCAAGATAATCGCATAGCTTCACAGCTCTTTGTGCTGATGGACTCTTTGTCAAAATCTGGATCACATGCTGTGGTGGTTGCATCAACGAATAAGTAATTCTTGAATCACATCCTTTGCATTTCCTCTTGAATTCTTATCACTGACTGTAGCTTTGTTGTATCAATTTTTTCTGTTGACAAGTATACATTGAAAATTAGGTTTCCACTGAATTATACGTTTGAGTTTTACATCTAGCATTATGAAACAAAATACATGTTTCTGTTGTTTCATTTCTCGCAATACAGCTAAGCTTAAGAATCTTTGCAGTACACGTGGAACATTTTTTCCTTACATTCTCTTTCCTTTTTGTTTTTAATTGTTTCTTGGGCTTATGCTGATAATAATCATTCAAGAGCTGGTAGAGATGTGTTATTAATTGGTCAGCTTGGATTTTTAGGCTTGCTGGATATTCTTAAATAGTTTTATTGCTCCTCTCCTTCTGAGGTTGAGTAATTGCTTTAATCTTTGTTATGGACTAGAGCAGCTGATTGTTTAGAGTAGATGTTCTGAGGGGATGAGTTTGTTTTTATTAGATGTTTCAATGAATTACTTTATAGATTTAATGTGTTTTCTTAAATCTTAGCAAACATTGAAAAACATGTCTTATATAGTTTGTTGGTGCTATAAATGTAATAATGATAAAGTCTTTGAATAGATAAATGAAACAGACATATCTCTCTTACTGGTCTATTGATACACTGACAGATATGAGAAAACTAACTTTAATGGGAAGTAGATTTCTTATATTAATTCACATTTGGCACTCACAAAAGTAGTCCGATTTTGTTGTAAAAAAACTAGAGTTATTGAAATGAATCTTTATATCTAGTGGTTTCTCATCTGTGCGTTCATTAAATTTTGATTTCGTGTAAGTGTTTCATTGATGTCAATTACTTTTTGTTTAGAGTGGAATCCATAGATCCCGCACTAAGACGTTGGGGACGTTTTGATGTTGAGGTTGAAGTCTCCACACCCAATGAATATGAACGCTTTCAAATATTAAAGGTACCTTATAATTCTATATTTTTTCTAGATTATTTGATCACAGCTCACAAGCCTAACATGGCCAGTCGCCTTTAAGTTATTATTCCAGTTACTGCAATTATATTCGCACTTCATTTTCTAATCAAAGCAGAAAAGATTCACATAGTTGTTTCTTTTCAATGTCAGCTCTACTCAAAGAAGCTTCCATTGGATCCAAATATTGACCTAGAAGCTATTGCTGCATCTTGCAATGGTTATGTTGGAGCAGATTTAGAAGCTTTATGTCGTGAGGCAACCCTGTCTGCATGTGACAAAGTTTCAGATGATGATAGCCAGTGTTTAGTAACAATGGACGACTGGAATTATGCTAGGTCTGTGGTTCCTCCCAGTATAACAAGAGGTGTTACTGTGGATATTCCTAATGTCTCTTGGGATGACATTGGAGGACTAAAAGACTTGAAGGTCTGAAGCATATTCATTATATTACTGATTCGAAAGAAGAGTTTTGTCTAAATTCTGATAATATTTTTTATTACATGGAACAGAAAAAGCTTCAGCAAGCAATTGAGTGGCCATTGAAATATTCTAAAACATTTTCAAGACTTGGAGTAAAACCTATGCGCGGTATTCTTCTACATGGTCCCCCAGGGTGCTCTAAAACAACCCTCGCAAAGGCTGCTGCTTCTGCTTCCCAAGCTCCATTTTTTTCCTTGAGGTATAGTCTCCTTTAAATATTACATGAATATAGTTAGGCTTGGCTGTTATCATTTTAGTTTAAGAAGAAATTAATATAAAAATTCATATTAGGCAATAAGGTATGCTTAGTCATCTTCCAACAGCACTTGTTAAATCACTCGTTTGCATCATTTGGAACTGAATGTTCAAGTTAGAAAAGACAAACTATATGGTATTTTAACTTGAATAGATTTCCAATTTCCAACTCAAGATGCAACATTGGGATACTATTTTCCTTACAAAATGTGTAGCTCATTTTATTTCAACATAAATTTGTTAGCCAACTTTTCATCTTGACTCTTTGACCTTATCCTGATTTGTTTATAAAGAAGCTTTTTAATTGCTTAAATAATTTCTCAATCTGGAAAGTGGCGCATAGACATTCTCCTCCTAGCCACTGTAATTTCTTTTAGTTTACAGTGCATAATGTAATGGTCGATAAGCACAAACATGCTATTCCTAAGTTGATCAATGCTTAATTTTTAAGGTGGAAATTAGAGATAAGAACTAACATTTTGACGTGATTCCACTAACTGCAAATGAAAATTTCAACAATCTAAACTATAGTCACCGTGTGCTTGTGAATCTATTATTATATAGTTCATCTTGTATCCTGCTTCAGTTGTTCAGAACTATATTCCATGTATGTTGGTGAGGGCGAACATTTACTGCGTGAAACATTTCGAAAAGCACGTCTTGCTGCGCCAAGCATAATCTTTTTTGACGAAGTTGATACAGTTGCTGCCAAAAGGTAAATTACCCTTGCTTATTTGGTGAAAGTTCTGCAACTATAATGAATGGTTCATCTTCAATATATTCAATTCTCTCGAGTCTCCTATGTAATTCATGGAAAACCTCATGCAATTTTATTCAGTATGTTACAGCATCTGTTTTCAAGTTCAGGTGTGTGATCTGTATGTTGTATTATCGTAATATCTATGGACATTGAAATCAGTGTATTGACTATTTTGAAAATTAATGATTGTTTACTATCAAATTGAGTTGTAGATTGGGAACATTTTTTTCTGATCTTGCAACACATATGGCAACTTTTGAAATGTAAAAAGTTGAAGAAAATCGAGTCTGCAACATTTGAGTATTAAATTTAACTCTTTCTTTACTTTAGTAACATTGAGAAGATCGCAATGCTATTTTCAAAACATTCATGGTTCATATCATTATGTGAAGGCCTAATGACCAGTGCACACCTATCTCTAGTTACAATCCAAATACATGTATTTTCCCATGCTTATCTATATATATATACATATATATATATATATATATATATATATATATATATATATATATATATATATATATATATATATATATATATCATTTGGTTACATGTCTATTTGCTCCATTAGATGTTGTTCTTGCTAAATAGATTTTCATTTCAATATTTTCATATAAATGGCAGAGGAGGAAGTGAAAGTGGAAGCACCACAGTTGGGGAAAGACTTCTGTCCACTTTGCTAACTGAAATGGATGGCTTAGAGCATGCTAAAGTGAGCTATAGGATTGTGATTTTATGTTCATATTAGTACGTAGAATTTATTAATAAAAATATATACCGCAATCAAATTTTCTATTGTCTCTTTTTCTTTTTTATTTTTGCCAGGGAATTCTTGTTTTGGGTGCTACAAATCGTGTTCATGCAATTGATGATGCACTTTTGCGCCCTGGACGCTTTGATTTAGTAAGTTGTTTATGTTCCCTTAAACTGTGTGAAAAACAAGATTCACTTCTTGCTGAATTACCTTGGCCGTGCACAACGCTGTCTTTTATGCCGGTTAAACTTTGTTCCCCGAAATTTTTACACAAGTCGGTCTTTTTATGTCAAAAGGTACTCCATGTCCCGCCTCCAGACATTGAAGATCGATATGAAATCCTTTGCGTACTTACACGCAACATGAAATTAGACAATGATGTCGATCTCAAACAAATAGCAGAAGCCACTGATCTAGCCACAGGAGCTGAGCTGGAGGGAATATGCATGGAAGCAGGAATTGCTGCCCTTAGAGAAGATCAATCCGAAGATAAATCCGCGACAGTCATTTGTCACAGACACTTCCAAACCGTATTGAGGGCACAGCAAAATTCTAATTTGATCTAAAAATTCGATTGAAATCTCGTTATCTGGACATGTAGGTTAGCTTGAATTAACTTTAGTTTTTAAATCTTTAGTTATATTTAGATTTCTTTAAAAGTGTTTATTTGACGACAAATACTTTTTAGTCAGATAGGGATTTACTTTTTATAATATTAAAAAAAGATTGTTATACAATTTAATTCCTATATACAGATTCTTAATCAATTTTATTATTCTACAAAATCTTACTCAAGCACCATTAGATATTGAATTCATCTCGCATTGCCACAACATATTTCTTTTATTTAATTTGAACTAACATTATAGGAATTGCTTTATGAATCCATCAATAAAGGGATACATAGAGAAAAAGATAATTGCTAGTTAATTTAAAAGGATACGTACCATGGAGCTAATATATAGTCGAATTGTCAAAGATACACTTTTTAATTAGATTTAACGGTGGAATGGTCGGTCAACCAACGGAAAGGGTGTGACTGTCAAAATCGGAGAAGTTTAGGGGGTGATTGTTAAATAACAATAGTTCAGGAGATGTAAGTGCAAATAACCCGTGTTTTTGTTATTTATTTTTATCAAATTTAAGAAGGTGTCCTTTCAAATTACCAGAAAAGTTCAAAAAGACTAATATAGTGTTTGGAAAACCACAAAACTTTCCAAAATATAGTTGCAAAATAATAAAAAGTATTGTAAACATTTCATAGTGGAAAAAGTGTCACTCTAACATGCAAACTTTTGCCAATCAAGAAAACCAATTCCAGTTTGGTTTCACATTCTATTATAATTCTAGCCAAAATAAAATTAATTTGTGATCCACTTTTAGTTAACTCAATTTGTATTTATGTCATTATTTAAGCTACGAGCAATTAGAATTTTATCACAAATACATATGAATAAGCTACGTACATTGTTATTTGTTGTAAACGAGTTAATTATTTTTAGAATTATAATAATAAAGAAATTGAAAAACGAGCTGCATTTTTATGAATAAAATAAAGTATTTCCTAATAAAAATAATACAAAGGTTAATTCTTCAATTAAAACTCATGATGCGAAAGTGTGTGCTGTAATAACCCTTTTGTACTTATATTGAGCAAATATATACAACTTAATTATTTTATATTGAAAAAGTAATCCAGATAAAAGATACAACCTTTTTTTTTGAAAAAATAAGAATAGTTGATACATGCATATATTTAGGAAAATGATTATATCACAGCCTCAAACTTCACAGCCCATTGTACAGCCCATTTTTTATTTTTTTGAAGGTAAATGTGTTACCTACTACTTGTTTAACATGTTTTTTTCTTCAAATAATCTTTTAATTTATTAACAACCCACTCAACTTTCAAAAATTACAAAAGAACACATAAATTATACAATATTACTCATATAAAAAATAATTCATTACTTTCCAATTGATAATTTATCATTTATCAATATTTATATATAAAATATCTTAAAAATTACAATAAAAATATAAACTCATAATTTAAAAGCACTTGCAATGCCTATAATTTAGAGTTTATTACATAATGTTTAATTTAGGGTTTGATTTAGAGTTTAGGGTTTAGGGTTTTAGGGTTTTATTTTAAAATAATATTTTCAAGTTTTTCTTGGCAAAAGTCGTAGATATGGTTTGAAATTGATGAATTATTTTATAAATAGGGTTTATTTTTGTTTGATCATTAATTATGGGTTTTTTTTATAATTTTATATTATGGGCTGTGATGCTAGCATAGTCCATATATTTATGGGAAAAAAGCACTCGCCCTTAAACTACGAGTACTTTTGAACTTTCCCCAACATTTCTTATTTAGCATTTACCTCATTACGGCCCCATATGAATCTAGTTTGACCCAGTTTGGTCTCTGCCAAACTGGGCCAAACCATGTTTGGCAACGGGCCTGGGCAGGTTTCGGCCCAAACACTGGTTTCGGCCCAGAGCCGAAACCTGCCCAGGCCTGCCTCAGGTAAGGGGATAGGCGCTGACAATTGTCAGCGCCTACCTTTCTATGTTTTTTTTTTGTTTTTTTTTTATTTTTTTTATTTTTACCTATGATTTCTTTTGATAATTTTTTTTTTTTATATACAAACTTTATATAATTCATATTTTAACAGTATCAATTACATTATTAGTTTTTGCATTTTTAATTTTTGTCATATTATTTGATTTTTGCATTATCAATTTTTGTATTTAATAATTATTATTAAAATATCTAACTACAATTTTAAATGTTATATTCGATTATATTAGTTGGTAAAAATTATTTTCATCTTAATATATAGTATATATTACAACATAAAAATATGTATTAATTATCTCATTAAATATATCATTCTATTTAGGGTGAAATACAATTTCTCCCCTTAAAGTATGAAGGTGATATTAGTTACCCCTAAAGTATTACTTGTAGCACTTATCCCCTTATGTTATAGTTTTGGAGTTTTTATTCCAAAAATACCCCCGCCTCTTTCATAAATAATAAATTTCTTTGTTAATTTATCAAAAAAAAAAATTCTTTATTAATTATGAATCGATTTATTCACCAAACAACATTATGTTTCAATTTCTTCATTTCTTTTGTTTCCTTCCATTTTTCGATCTCAATTTTTTTTTTCAGTTACATGTTTTTCTTTATTTTCTGTTTCATTTTTTTTATTTTTATCTCAAATTTTTTTTTTTATATTTTCTCAGTTTTGATTTGGTGATAATTATTTCAATTATTTTTTTGTAATATTATGCATTATGTGAATGATGTTTACAATTCAAACAATTATTATCAAAATATTTTATTGTATTTTTTCGTATTATATTTGATTATATGTTGGTTAGAAAATGTTGTCGTGTCAGTTATTGTATATATCTTATAATTTACAAGATAATAAAATTATTAATAATTTTATTTAAATAAATAAGCATTCAATTGTTTTATCATCATCTAAATTAATATCACAATCATATCTAAATAAATACAACAAATTCTCAATCATTACAATATAATAATTCATCATCTCAATCCTTATACAATAAAATATTATATTTCAAATCCTATAAAGTTATTGATTTGACACCTACTAACTATTTTTCTTCTCCAAACTCCAACAACCAAACCACCATCCAAATCAAATCTCAAATTTTAAAATCCACTAACTATTATTTAATAATATTTTACGATCTCAATATTCCATTGAAACCATTATCCAAATCGAGTTTCAAAGGTTTCGCCCAAACCTTCAAAACCATTTTTCTAGACCAAACCGAGACCAAACCTAGCCAAACTACTTCCATATTAACCCTACATGTCTCACATATTCTAGATGTTGCAAATTGTCCACATTTGGCCGACCAACTAAGAAACTTGGCAGAATTTTCTTTTGAATATTCACTATTCGGGTTTATTTAAGGACAATATAATATTTCAAGCATTTTCTCAGTGAAATTTGTTATATTCACTTTCGAAATCTCAATGATAGTTGGTAATTAGTATTGACTATTGATGTTTACCACAATTGTAATACCCAAAATAATTTATAATTTTGAAAAGACTTTCTTGCTCTTAACTATAACCATGTGGTGTGAGCATCAAACAAAAAGTTCCCAAAATCCGACCCAAGGCCGAACAAAGATAGCAATATGCAACATTTAAAATAAGTTTAGGGGGTAAGTGCTAATTTAGAAAGGTTGGGGGAGAAGTGTAAAACTACTCAAAGTTTAGGGGGGAAGTGTTTTTTCCCTATATTTATACAAAATTGTGTTTTGTCGCAATCAAAAATTGGGCGTTTCACTAGAAAAATAACATTGGGCGCCACTGAAACACAAGTCTAATTCGCCATGCCTTCAATGGCTTCTAACAACTCCTCCACACACACTGCAAAATCCGATTTTTATGCCAGGTTTCTTTATGCATACACATAAACTTTATACTAACCAATTTGCGTTAATCAATTATAGTATATTTTATAGTCTGAATGTATTTCCGCAGGAGGCAAGAGATTGAGAAACACAGGAAAGCTCTGCCAATTGCTGCAGGTAATTATTGTGTTAGTAATTGTTCTCTTTTGGACTGAATAGAGTTAAGCATATTTTAATTGATTGGGGTTTAGGGTTTAAGTTGAATTGATTTGGATGCTTATTTATTTATTTATTAATCTTTTACTTTCAGCTGAAAAGAGACTTTTGGAGGAGGTTCGCAATAATGACATACTAATTATTGTTGGTGAAACTGGTAGTGGGAAGACAACACGTAAGTTTTGAGTGACCGTAAGTCTTAATTCCAACTTTTTGTAGTCAGGTTGATGCTTAATATTGTATGGAACAATCATTTGGAGTTGCCTCTGTACTTTATTTACTTCTCAGAAATTGGAATTTTGATTTATATGAGGTGCTGATTGTTTGACAGAGTTACCCCAGTATCTATTTAATGGAGGGTTCTGCCGCAGTGGGGGAATCATTGGGATAACTCAACCGAGGCGTGTTGCTGCTGTAACTGTTGCAAAAAGGGTTGCCGAGGAATGTGGAGTTCCTTTAGGGCAAAAGGTTGGATATGCCATCAGATTTGACGATTTGACATCCAACTCAACAAGGATTAAATACATGACAGATGGATTGTTATTGAGGTAACAAGAACATGCGTTACTGCCTGTTTTCATTCGCCCTTCTATTATGCAAATTATTTTAGCAAATTAGTGTAATCAGTTCGATGAATATGTGAGAATAGGTGCATACTCTAGAGTATCTATACTAAGATTTTATGTCATAGCTTGAAGCTAGTTATTCTTGATCAAGAAACCTTTGCAACTGCTCATGATGTTTAAAATTGAATACGAATACAGGGAAGCATTATTGGATCCATATCTCTCAAAATATTCAGTTATTATTGTTGATGAGGCTCATGAGAGAACTGTTCACACTGATGTATTGCTTGGCTTGTTGAAGACAGTACAAAAAACAAGGTCTTTAGGTGCTCGTGACATTGTAAATAGTGGTAATAAAAAAGATGAGAATGGAACGTTATTGGGAAAAGAGAATGGTGTTCAAAACACCGGTATTCTGAAGCACTGCCAAAGTACTAAATTGTCACCATTGAAGTTGATTATCATGTCTGCCAGTCTGGATGCACAAGGTTTTTCTGATTACTTTGGTGGTGCAAGAGCTGTACATGTCCAGGGGCGACAATATCCTGTTGATATACTATATACTAATCAGCCTGAGACTGATTACGTTGATGCAGCATTGATTACTATATTTCAGGTGCTTACCACTTTCGTGCTGATTAAAATGCATGATAGTGCCACAGTCATTTTGAACTATTTGGGGGATATCTATCTTATGCTAAGTTTTAATTTTGTGCTAAAGTAAAGTCCTCCTGGAATTCATAATTTTGGCAAATATATTTCACAAGAATAGTGCATCTTCTGAAAACTTGAATCAATGTCGAAAAGAAAGCGACCGTAATAGGTAGAATAAGAGAATTAAGCAGCCTTGTTTTTGTTTTTGTTTTATTTTTTTCTTTTTAGTTTTTTGATGGAACTGTTTTTCCTATTTTTATTATTCTTAAAAGGTGCCTTGATGGGATAAAATAATGCCATTTCAAGAGTCATATAATATATTTGTTTGATCTGTCTTTTATAATAAAAGTAGCTTTTTTAGTATATATTCTTAAAAAAATCTGATTTTTTTGAAACGTGAGCTGCAACTTAGGAGGAAGCAGTATAAGTTATAGACCCCCGCTAAAGAAAATCTATGGCTTCACCACATATATATAATTTTTGTCTATTGTGCTTACATTTTCCATCGGTTCATTGATCATAATTTGATTTTGAGCTTTTTTTTCCTATATAATATTTGGAATGTGTTATTTTCCATCTCAAAATGTTTCTGCTAGTCAAGCCTAATTTGTGGATGTTAATGTTTTTGAGAAGTAATGTTATAGGCTCTTGTTTTTGGTGTAAATTGTCTGGTTCTGCCTGTTGCATTTTGATATCTTCAGTTTGTTTCTTTGTCCTTCTAGATTCATTTGGAGGAATCTCCAGGTGATATACTTGTGTTCTTGACTGGCCAAGAAGAAATAGAATCTATTGAGAGGCTTGTCCAAGACCGCCTTCCGAAATTGCCTGAAAGTAAACGCAAGCTTTTGGTTGTTCCAATATTTGCATCTTTGCCATCAGAGAAACAAATGAAAGTTTTCATGCCTGCACCAGTTGGATTTCGGAAGGTTGACTTCTTTCTCTTATTGTTTGTCTAAAATACCTATCCAACACATGCAGGCATGAATAGATCTGTTGACATAATACTCTCTAGAAAGACTCGTAATGTGGATCTTCATTTTCATAAACAGTTATCCTACTTCGATCATAGAGAAATGTAGTGAGCATACATAAAACATAAACAAAGTATCAAGAAGCACAATTATACCCATGATTTTGAAATGTAGAAAGGAGACTAATATATAGTAGAATAAATCTTCTAAATATTATAAGTATTTGTTGTGATTCAATATCTTATGGATGTGTAGAAACTTCTAGGAAAAGATTAAGTCTCATTAACTGGCTAAAGTTTAACTTGATGTCTTGACCCACTTCTAATAAAATATATGAACAACGACTTTCAAAGAATGCTGCTACATAGCCTACATTGATGCTTTAACACCATAACTATTGACAGTAAAATAAGATATAAATTAAACTCATAAGAAAATATTATTCGCCAGAAGCTAGGCTGCATGAAAACAAAAGATAATCAACTCTTGTTATGCGTGTGAACCAATCTAGTGGTTTTATCAAAAGATGTGGCTGGATCTGTTACATACTATTATTATTAATTCATAAGTATTCAATGATAAGCAACACATAGGATTTGTAATTCTAATATCACTTGTTTTGAACCTTTATAGTTGCTCATGAACTTTGTTCTGGCATAAGCATCGTTGACTGGAATATTCTTGGATTTTATGAGGAAGTGCGAGCATTGTTCATCCTTCCTTTGATATTATGCTTCATTTACAGAGAGACCTCATTTGGTTAAGCAATCTGATAATAAGTTGCTTACTTGTGTTTTCTGCTTAGGTAATATTAGCTACAAATATTGCAGAGACATCAGTTACAATACCTGGAATCAAGTATGTCATTGACCCAGGAATGGTTAAAGTACGCACATATGATGCTTCTACAGGGATTGAACCGTTGATAATTGTAAAAACATCAAAAGCACAAGCGCTTCAGAGAAGGTAGAGGAAAGAAATGATCCTGACATACTCCCCCCCCCCCCCCCCCCCCCCCCACACAGGAAAAAATTATACATATATAAGTGCATTACATATTTTATATCTTTCTTTATGCTTGAGGACCTTGTGTTGGTTACTTCTATCTCTTCTCTTCTTTTGTGCTGTATTGCTCACCTACTTCTGGGGATGAAAGAGTTGATAAATAAAATTTTGTTTTATCTTGGTATCAAGCAGTCGAAACTTGATAAAAGAAAATTTTGTCAGGTTCATTAAACCAAATGGTCATACACACCGATCAAATCATCTTTTAATATTTCCTGATTATATAACATGCATATTATTGTAAAGAGGGCTGCTAAGTAACAATATTGAAATTATACGCGCTTTGTCCTCACTCAAATTGTGCAGAATGGGTTTATATGCTGTGTCTAAGATTTGAATGGTTGCAAACACTATAGTAGTGCTTCAGGTGCTCTGGAATAGTGAATATTCACGATCGTTATATCCTCCTCAACTTCCGAATAAATGAAAGGGCCAAATTTTAATTGATATTATAAATATTGGAGTAACAAAATTATGCAAATCTGTTTGCAGTGGACGTGCTGGACGTGAAGGACCTGGGAAATGCTATCGCCTCTATCCAGAGAATGAATTTGAAAAGCTTAAAGACTCCACAACAGCAGAAATCAAAAGATGCAATCTCTCAAATGTTGTTTTGCAGCTTAAAGCTCTAGGCATTGATGATATTGTTGGATTTGACTTCATTGAAAAACCAGACAGGTTATTATGTCAATCAGCTCTGAAATCTCACATACTCTTTTGTGGGTTACTG
Organism: Penstemon newberryi var. newberryi; assembly: GCA_030819805.1. Lineage (NCBI taxonomy): Eukaryota > Viridiplantae > Streptophyta > Magnoliopsida > Lamiales > Plantaginaceae > Penstemon > Penstemon newberryi. The sequence continues at coordinate 72,864,101 of JAUALY010000001.1, read as the reverse complement.
TTCAGCAATAATGCCAGACTACCCTGAACCCTCATCCCTGTTCATAATTTTTGCAGCTTCCTTTTTTCCCCAACTCGTTGCTTCCTCTTTAATGTCTATGGACATAAGTATATTGTATGAGAACCTGTTAATAGTCTAACTAGGAGTTTCTTTCTATTCATTGAATTGCATTTATCAGAATACTGAATTTCACAATGTAAGCTTTTCTCACGTGCTAGTGTACCAATATTTCAGTTGATTGCCAATGGAAGAAGTATTCAAGGAATTGAAGTGTGTATCAGGATTTGTTTTCTTATAGGAGCAACAAATCCAAGTATTTGGTTCAGAGTTTTTTCCTTTAGAGGTTTCATTACGAGAAGTTTGTGTATTGAAACCTAATGTGTACAATGTAATTTTATAAACAACTCATCTACCTCTTACTTCTGTGTTAATATTTGACTGTATGTTTCAATTATGTGGTGATGTTTGATCCACTTTTCATGTGCTTTGGTCAATGTTCCTATGCGCTTTGCCTTAACCTGTTAGTGTGTAACTAATCATCACAGCCTTGTTTATTCATTCAGGATGGCCGTCATCAAGTCAATGGAGCTTTTATTCTTGTTAGGTGCTCTTACAGAAGAAAGTAAATTATCTGATCCAGTTGGTCATCAAATGTCCAGACTTCCATTAGATCCTATTTATTCTAAGGCTCTCATTGTTGCCAGTCAGTTTAATTGCTTGGAAGAAATGTTAATAGTTGTTGCAATGCTCTCTGTCGAATCTATCTTTTATGCTCCACGTGAGAAATTGGACGAGGTATGGCTGTGGCATTTTCCTTTATTCTTCAAAATGACAATATACTAAATCAGTAAATCCAGTCAAACATGCAAAACGGTCACAATTTATGCGTAGTCAGCATATTACATGGGAGCAAGTTATAATGTCAGCTGCATTGTGAAGAGTGCTTATATATATATGAACAAATATAAGTGAGGAAAAATGTCTTTTGCTTTTCATTTATGTTACTAATCGTTGTTTGTTGTGAACTGATATTCTGAACCACTTCTCTGTTACGCAGTCAAGAACTGCTTTGAAAAGCTTCTCGAGTACCGATGGGGATCATTTGACATTACTGAATGTATATCGAGCTTCTGAAGAGTTCTTGGAGAAGAGCAAGCAAGTAAACAGTAAAGAAAAAGCAGAAAAGAACCTCAGGAAATGGTGCAAGGAAAATTTTATTAATAGCCGCTCCTTAAAGCATGCTCGAGATATCCACAGGTTTTTTATGATGTCCTCAACATACATCAAAAGCAAACAATTGGTTATCGTTAATGATTCCTCCTTTTTTTTTTCCCTTATAAAATACTTTGATATAGGTGATGCCGTAATGGTTTATACATGCATGTAGACAATCATTAAAGCCTATTTTCAAATTATTTTGTCTGTATAATACACTATTTCTTTGATCTTGTTATATTCTTCCTCCTTTTGGTCAAAATATGTTGACATTGTCTATAAATGTCCAGTTAATTACAGAAAAATGTCTGACCTTGTTTTTCAAATTCTCTTGATATGTACCTCCAACTTACTTTGGTTATTTCATTGTAGTCAAATACAGAGGAATGTTGAACAAATGGGTCTTCAGATCACCTCATGTGGAGATGACATGCTTCCATTCCGCAGATGCCTTGCCGCTTCCTTTTTTCTCAGTGCAGCTTTGAAGCAACCTGATGGCACTTACAGGTAATTGTTTAATAGAATTACTATTATGCAGGTGTTTGGCATCTATAAAGATGTTATCATGTGTGTGTCTCTCACTCAAACAATATTGATTTTTGAAACCTTTGAACTTAAGTTTTTGGATTCGTAAACTGACAGGGCTTTGTCAAGTGGTCTGACAGTACAAATACACCCTTCCTCGGTCTTGTTCCGGATGAAACCAGAGTGCATAATTTTTGACGAACTAGTCCGAACTAATCAAAACTACATTCGCAATGTCTCCAGAATAGATTACTTGTGGTTAGCTGAGCTGGCTCCTCAATTTTTCGCCTTGCAGGAATAGAGGTGCTCCATGGAGATATTATTATTTTTATCCTTGAGCAGGGACGGCCCGACATATCATCTGGGCCCTATATTGGTACCGAGTTTTATGTGAATTTCTAATTTTGATTCCAAACAAATACAAGTCAACTCATTTGGTACCATAATTTAACAAATCGTTCCACCGTTAACTAATTTGAAAATCACCGTCAAATTGCTGACCTGCATTTGTTTGGTACCAAAAGTAGAAATATACATAATATTCGGTATCAAAAATGCAATTCTCTAAATTTTGTTCTATGCTCTTTTCTTGGTTGTAACTTTAGTTCGAACATTACCGCCCCCCCCCCCCCCCCCCCCCCCCCCATTTTCTTCTTTAATAATCATAGTAAATTTCTTGTAATAACTAATAGCTCGTCTTATGGGGGATATGATGTAATTTTAATTTACAATTATTGATTCAAACTTGATCCTTGTTTTGAACTCAATAATGATAGTAGGCATAGAATGTGACATTTTGATAAGGTCTTTTTATTTTATTTTATCTGATCTAATCATTTGTTTATTATTTGGGTATTGTATTGATATCAATTATCAGAATGTCGAATTTTCCGTTATCAATATTTGGTCAGACGACTTTTACATTTCTACTGTTCAATTGAATGAGTGATTGTGCATTAATATACACAGGACGATGGAATGTAATATTCAATGACGACTCTTCTTCGTCAAGCAAGACTTTTTGTAATTGTTTTACATCACCTTAGAGAAAATTTTACTTCGTATTTGGTTCAATAGAATCCTTTTGCAGTATGTGCAGATTTAATATGGTTAAGGAAAAGCTCAAGTTAAGGTCTGGTCAATCGAACATTTTGTGCTAATAATCACATAAATACATAATTTTAGCCAACAAACTGGTAGATAATTGGGTCAAATTAATATAAAGAGCAAGGAATAGTCTACTGATAATTTCCATGTGTAGGTGCAAAGACTAACTATTATACTTGCTATAAATTGGTAGATGGAGGCAAGTAATATATTACCAATGAAGGAAACAAATATACTATTTATGCAATTGGAACATGTGGGCCTATGTGGATGGATTTTGGCCCGATCTCGCGGGTTTCGCAAGACCTAGTCAAAATTATTCCTGAGTTTTTGTCAGACTCATGAAACTCTTCCCAAACTCTATTAAAAAGATATTGATTTGACACCTATCACTTACCTTTTTTCTTAAACCCCAACATCCAAACCATTCTAAGTGGGGTTTCAGTGTTTTTAAAATCACAAAACCCAACAAACCTAACCAACTAAGATTTCAAAGGTTCCATCGCAACCACCCAAACCATTTTTTTGAAACCAAAATCCACGAAACCGAGCTAAAACCCTTCCAAATAGGACCGTAAAATACAAATTATTATTTGGCCAAACTATTACACCTATGGAATAAATTACTATAATTAGTAGCACGTGGTTAGGAGGTAAGATTAATTTTTGAACTATCATCTACTATAAATAATGTATTGCCTAATCAAAATTATGCACCCAATTCAACACACACGTTTTATTTATCATTTTAAGTCCCTATTTATATGATGCATATATAATAAACACAACACTACATTTTACTTGACTCTAAATCTCTAATGCAAAATGGGAAACTCATTTGCATGTTTCTCTCCAAAAAATCAAAGAACAACCAAAGCATCAATAAATCAATGGAATTCCCCTTCTTCCAATACAAAATCAAGAAAAGTACCCTCCTCAACCTCATCATCTTCCCCTAAACATCAAATTTTGGATGATTCCTACATTAAACAACAAGCTCAAATTGCATCTATGCTATATCACCATCACTTGCAAAACAACAATGATCTTCTTCTTCATTTGGACCGTTCTATATCGACTAAAAATCCTCTACCATCTTCCATGAAGCAGAAGAAGTTGCCGACGAGATCGCGCTCTCTTTCGTCCTCTAGCACGTCTCTTTCTTTGCGGATTCCTAATCAAGTGAGCAATTAGATTAATCTGATTAATTAAGAATCACTATGATATGCTATACTTATGGTGAAAATTTGCATTACCTTATGATGTTTAATTGTAGTATATAGTTGACACATGTATTTTTTGGCTTATTTATTGATGTATGTTATATGTTCAGTCATATTTAACCTGATTTTTACACCGTTTTTAGTTCGGTTGGAAAATTTTGATAAAAATTTTCTGTTTTTCTAGTAGTGATTGGGACTTCAGAGTATATATTATCCACTTGTTGTAGAGTTTAAATAAAAGTCAAAAAACAAAACAGATTATTATAACAACTTTTGTATGGAAAAGTAATGCTATTTGAGTTAAAAATTTCCATTTTGTAAAAATGAAGTCTTGTTTGGACTGGAGTCGTTCCAAAATGAAAATATGAACAATTCTTGGGAAAAAAGTCCTCTTTCAACAACTATATATATATATATATATCTCTTGCAAAGTATATTTGAGATTTCATTTTATAAATTCGTTGAACCTATCCAAATGTATTAGGGTAAACGATAAGAGCTTTGACAAGTACAATAAAATTAAGTGGAATGTTGACTTTTTGCAAATGAATCATCATTAAAATTTGGACTTTTAGATATTTTGGATATTTTATTTTACATTTGACTCTTACAAAACAAAATGCATGAATAGTATATCTTATACTAGTTTAAATTAATTTAAATTTACAGGGGCATAATTTACAATTAACACCTATGTAACTTTTTTTCTTTCTTTTAATTTTATTGATGTAACATTGTAATTTTAGGATCAAGTAAGAAATGAGGAGTCAAATAGCAAGCATTTTGTGCTAGTTCATGGAGGAGGTTTTGGTGCATGGTGTTGGTACAAAATTATAGCACTCTTAAAAGAAAGCAAATGTGAAGTTGATGCTATAGACCTAACTGGCTCTGGAGTTAATTTTTGTGACATAAATTCCATCACATCTTTACAACAATATGCTAAGCCCCTTACAAATTTCCTCAAAAATCAAGCAGATGGCAAAAAGGTATATGTTCATCACTTTCCTATATTATTAAAAGTTAATAATTTTACAGCAATTTTGAAAAAAAAAAAAAAAAAAAAACTGAGCAGGAAATATTAGTATATGTTTTTATGTTGTGAACAAGTTTCCAGCTCAAAGCTATAAGATGAAAAAATTTATGTTGTATTTTATCCCACATCGGTTTGTAGATAGTATTTGATGAGGTGTCTGGTAGTATAACAGAGGATGGAGAGGCACTAAGCTCCATACTTACCTGGACGGGGTCAATGGGCGATCAACAAGGCCCATGGCCTAGGTTGGTGACCTCCATTGCACTTAGGAGGGGTGCCCGCCTAAGGTCAACCCAAGTGGTCGAGCCTACGTCATAATTTGTGGTAGAGGGGGCCTGCGTTCGCGCGGCCCCTACCCAATTCTTAGTCCAAATATTATTGTGTCAGAACCCGAAAGCCCTATTTATTTCGGGTGTGGTCGTGCTTCGAGTAATATGAGATGATCTTTTCAAAAGTGTTTTACTTCATATTTTTGGTTTTGCTAAAGATTTTAAGTTTACTTTAAATCAATAATATAATGCAACAGGTGATATTGGTTGGACATGATTTTGGTGGAGCTTGTGTTTCTTATGCAATGGAGTTATATTCATCCAAAATTTCTAAAGCCATTTTTGTTGCTGCAACTATGTTGAGTGATGGGCAGAGTGCCCTTGATGCTTTCTCTCATCAGGTTTGCCTCTTCCATTCTATAAATTACATAAAAAATGACAAGAATCAAAGAAATCTATGTTACAGTCTAATTATCATCTATGTTTTCTGCAGTCTTTCTTAAATGATTTAAACCGAGGAGCCCAAAAATTCGTATACGCAAATGGGAAAAATCATCCCCCAACTGCTATTGATTATGATCGATCACTGCTGGAGGATTTCTTGTTCAACCGAACACCTTCCAAGGTACGCGCATTTCAAACGAGTTTATTTAACATATTTTCATTATTTTTATAGAATTTTATCTTTGCATTTTGGTAACAGGATATTGCATTAGCATCAGTATCCATGAGGCCTGTACCATTTGCACCAGTGACAGAGAAGCTTACCCTTTCTCCGACAAACTATGGCTCGATTCCAAGGTTTTACATTACAACGGATGAAGATTTTGCGATTCCTCACACCCTTCAGGATGCCATGATTGAATCAAGTCCACCTTATCAAGTCTTTGAGCTGAAAGGTTCGGATCATTCGCCTTTCTTGTCGAGGCCTCAGGCACTGCTGAGGCTCCTAATACAAATATCAACTATTGTCACTAATTAAGTAGAGATTGTAATAGCATGATATATATTGTCATATTATATGATATATATTTTTTTTATGAAATTTTACTATTAAAGCTACAATTGAATATTTATTGGAGAAGTTTTCTGACTAATTAGTTTACAATTAGTGAGCCAATTCTAGGAATTGGAACTAATTAAATGCACACAATTAATTAGTCATTGAGCCTTTCATATCCCATGGACTATTTCAGATTTGACCGATATGCCTCAATTTCAGATCTGATGACTTAAATTTGTGCAAGTGGATCTGGTTCTAAATCTCCTTTTGTCCCTGTTAAAATTAAATTACTCACAAATAATAGTGATTAAAATTAATAAGTCATATTTATATGTAGGATGCTATATATTCTGGCAAAAAATTACAAGTGAAGAAAAAGAGAAAAGTAGAGCTTCTTGAAAGTAATATTGACACATGAAAATGTCAAACTTGTTCCAATGTGTTGTGTTATTGGTACCAAATTACAAAAAGGATTCTTTTTATGAAGTAAAACAATAACCAAAAACTTGAGCAAACAGAAAACAGAAAATCGTACTTAAAGAACACGTAGAAGAAGCCGTGTTCTCACGACAAACTCGGCAATTAAGCAGAATATATATCGTTCATCAGTTTTTCTTCAAAATTCCGAGCCTCTTGCGGAAATCTTCCTCCATAAGTGGAATTCCATCGCGTAACTTGATCTTTGGTTCCCATCCTAATAACTCCTTAGTCTTTGTTATGTCCGGTTTTCTCTGTCGTGGATCATCCGGAGTGTTCTCCACGGTTACGATTTTCACATTAGGATTGATCATCTGCATGCATGTCCCAGTAATATGTTTTTTTAAATGAAATTGTAATAACTTAGGACATCAAGAAATTTAGAAGTTACAAAATTTACTTACCTCCTTCACTGTCTCCGCAAGCTCAAGCATTGTAAATTCACCTAATATATAGCAAAACGCACTGTCAGAAACGAATGGAGGTTTAAGATTAGTATCCGATAATAGTTAAGTGATGGAAATTAACCTGGATTTCCAATGTTAATTGGTCCGGTATTTTCACCTTCCATCAGTCGAATGAGACCATCAACCTTCACAAAATGAAATTAGAGTGACGTCTATATAATTATTCACTTGTAGGATTTAATTGTACAGCCAAACACAAAATTCGAGGTTTGTTCATACCATGTCAGAAACGTAACAAAAGCTCCTCGTTTGTGTTCCGGGCAACTGAACAGTAACTGGTTCATCACTGCATTATTTGAGATGTTAGTAGCAATAAAGTTGAAATTCTGTCCCACATGGAAAAAGGATATTAATTACCGTATGGCTTGTGCTAAGAAATTGCTAACAACTCGACCATCATCAATGTTCATTCGGGGTCCGTAAGTGTTGAAGATCCTCGCAATTCTTATCTCTATTCAAAAGATTATATAAACATTCACATTGGTAAGTATGTTATAGCATATGATCAGTGAATGAAAGAGAGAAAGAGAGACTATTATTATTTTTTTACCAATTCCATGTTGCCTGTGATAATCGAACATCAAAGTTTCCGCCACCCTTTTGCCCTCATCGTAGCAACTCCTAACTCCTGCAATCCCACATCAAATTTACTACATTGGAATTGAAGCAGGAAAAAAGATATTGGTCGTAAATTATTTAAGCTTAATATATACCTATAGGGTTCACATTGCCCCAGTAATCCTCGGTCTGAGGATGCACAAGTGGATCACCGTAAACCTCTGATGTTGATGTCAGCAATATCCTAAATCAAATAGTAAATTAGCAAAGATAGTCAAGAAAAATCGAGAGAATTGGGAAAAGCTGTCACACACCTTGCTCCTACTCGCTTGGCGAGTCCCAACATGTTTAGAGTTCCAATTACGTTCGTCTTTATTGTCTGTTGAGTATCATTGCAATGGGAAAAAGAAAACAAACTATACATTAATCATCATTGCCTTACAAGTGAGAAAACCAGTTTTACATATCATGAAGTTTTATATTAGAGACTGGCCTTGACAGGATTGTATTTGTAGAAAATAGGGGAAGCAGGACAAGCAAGATGATATATCTGATCAACTTCGACCAATAAAGGCTCCGTGACATCTACAAAAAAAAAAAAAAAAAAAAAGATTTATAAGTAAAAAAGCAAATATATAACCGTATTAGATGGTAAGCTAAAATTTCTTTTGACTGATGAAATTGTAAAGAATACCAACCATGGCGAATAAGTTCAAATCGAGGATGACCGAACCATTGCCTTAAGTTGTCCTTTGAGCCAGTAAAGTAGTTATCCACCACAATCACCTGAGTAAAAACCAACCAGATTTTCATATTCACTCGACTGCATTTGCTATTGTAAGAATCATTTTTTTGTGTGTGTAAATGCTTACTTCATTCTTCTCGTTTTCCATAAGTTTGTCAACCAAGTGAGAGCCAATGAATCCAGCTCCACCAGTAACCAAAATTCTCATGTTTGCCTGTTATCAAGTGATTAGTTAGTGTACCACATATCTATTGAAATTCACAAAGACTAAACTCTGTTTCAACCTATGCTCTTCACTAAATCTAGATCAACATAAAAAGTTATTTTTGCGTAACTTTACCTGAAAAAATTTAGCTCTCCTCAATGGTGACGGCTCAGGGGGTGGCTTGGTACTTACATGGTTCCCTCCATTCGACACTTCCTTAGCCATTTCTAAGACGCTTTCTTCAGTTTTTGAATTCACTATCAGTTAGAGAACAATAACCATGTCCATACACAAAGTCACACGAAACAAAGTCATGCTTTCAATTATCTACTAAATGAAATGATCCAGAACATAATGATTGATTTTCCCAATGTTTTCACCCGGATTCTCCAACATAATCTTCTCAGATTGTCAGTTACATGATCAAAATTTGGAAAGGGAATAAAATCTTGACTGGAAACTAAGAGCATACAAAAACACAATTTCAAGAACCCACAATAGAAAATAAAATAATACTCCAATATCAATGCAACAGATTCATCTTATACTGAACAAATATAACACTTTTTAAGAGAGGAAATTAACCCAATCCCTATTATTAGCAAATCACCTTAAAAGTCAAATCTTTGGTGCAAATCAAACTCTCAATCACTTAACAAAGTAAACAAATCTCTCAAAAGTTTACATAATGATCCTAATTCCAACAACAGTAAGAAAAAGAAAAAAAGATGATTACCTATTAATTGTATTTATGATATCACTAGAACTAGAACACTTCTTCTTCTATTTGCAGTGGAAACAATAGCAAAGACTTGACCTTTTATATAGTGCACAGAATACAGTCAGAGCATTAAATCCCAAGAATTAAATACAAAAAAAGTACATGTTGGAGTAATTTAAGGAGAAAACATTAATGGGATTAAATTAAATAAGAAAATAGAATGCCTTGCAATTATTTGTTGCACCAAACCTTAACAACTGGAGAGAGAAAGGGGAGAAGAATCTTGAAGGTTAAGAAAGATTACAGACAAAGCATATAGCATATGATGTAATTTTGTTAGTACATTACATGTTGGGATTTTGATTTTTCAGCGTACCTTAAAGGCTACTCCATAACAATAATTAACTGGTCGATCGGCCGAGTTATATGGGCTCTTGCCTCTTTGGCTCCTCTTGAGATCGATCGTTGACTTCTAGAACTGGTAGAATTCTGTAATTACTTCTTCTTAGAAATTTAAATTATATATATATTCCATATTATAATCTTAAAGTAATAAATTTTATATTGATTATCCATATAAAATACGTCTCACATCCCTCCAACCCACATGATATCTTTATCTATATTACTATTATTATATATATATATTATTTATTTTTATTTTTTTATATCTAAAATTGTGAATAATTTAAATTTTTTCTTTTTTGTGAAGATTAATATACCCTTATTTGAAATATAAAGTAATATTTAATTATATACTGTATAAAATAGTTAGATTTCATATCTAATTATACATCTTTTTCACATGTTTAATCCAACCATTTTGTCATTTTGATCTTCCTATTAACCATACTCATAATATATATATGTTGCACAAGTCTCTTAATTTCTAGGGGAATTTTTTCCTTAACTATGCCTATATGGCTATATGCTTGGCTAGTTGGCTAGATATAGCTTCCCAACATACTTTTCTAAGCCCACATGACTGCATATGTTGGTCATGACAACAGTTACATGATCTAAAATATTTAGAACTACAACCACAATATAAAAAAAATAACATTATTAGTTTTTAAGATATATATAGTTATCATATTTTGAAAACGATACTTGATTTGATCACCTAATTCATGTATGATATAATCACAAAATAAGTGCATTGTCCTTTCCAGATATAGAGTTCAAATAACGATACTTGTGTATAAATTCATTTAAATGCAACACGCAATTGCAATATTGCCACAATGACCCTAAAAATATATGAACTATTGAAATTGCTGTTGAAATGTATTGAGAGAATGCGTGTCTATAGCTACTGAAAGATTGTGTTATTTATATATTTTTTTATAAAAAGTTAATCCCAAAGGAGAAATTCCCATCATGTGTCAGAGGTCCCTTGACCAGGAAATATTTAAATCGAGGGATGTGAACGGATGACAGGGTTTTGAGGGAGAGAGCTAACATGATACCAACCCCAGCACAAACCCCATAATATTTCAGTGAAAATTTACCCCACACGCTACTAGAAAAAGATGAAATTTCAACGGAATTTCGACAGATTTTACAAAAAATTTCGACAGATTTACATTTTTCGACAGAATTTTCGACAGAAAAATTCCGTCACAGAAAGGCTGGTCGAAATCATGATTTCGACAGAAAATTTCGACAGAAAAAATTTCAACTGAAATTTCGACAGAAATTTCAACAGAAAATATTTCAACAGAAATTTCGACAGAAATTTTTCTGTTGAAATTTTGAAATTTCGACAGAAAAATTTCTGTTGAAATTTCAAAATTTCGACAGATTTTTTCTGTTGAAATTTTGAATTTTCGACAGAAAAAATCTGTTGAAATTTTTCAACAGATTTTTTTCTGTCGAAAATTCAAAATTTCGACAGATTTTTTCTGTCGAAATTTCGGTTTTGCAACAGAAATTTTCTGTCGAAATTTAGAGCAGTTTCTACAAATTCAATATTGGTCCGAATCTTTAATTTGATTTCTGTTTACGACACTAATTATCGATTTTCCACACAATCTAAATTGACGACAATTGTAAATTCTAATTAAGCATTAATCCAACATTCATCGAAATAAAAAATCCCCAAATATCAAATACAATCTAAATAAACAACATTCAAAATAACCAAAATATGCTAAAATCCCTAAACATCCAACAAAAGTACCAAAATAAGTTTGTCCAAATACGATCATACATGACAAATGAACGAGCACTAAGTTTTCTAGAATTACTAATCATCATTCTGTGTTTCGGGAACTTGAGTGTCATCGGGCTCTTGAATGTGGCCCTGTTGAGACGGTTGTTGAGCGGTACCGGGCAGATTATAAAACATCGGAAAGGTATTTGGTTGAAACGCACTCGTCTGATGATCAAAAACTCGCCTGATAAATCTAGAGACAAAAACATTACAAGATACAAGATATGAAGATATTAGTATCCAGCTTCCTTTGAAAGTTAAAATTTAGAACTTATCATGATGTTACAAAAGGTTTGACTCCAAAATCAAAATAATACTAACTAATAAACCTAATATTACCCTTCATTATCCAGATAAGAAATCAAGTGTTCCAATATGCATCCTGCTTCACATACCAGTATACCGCTGGCCTAAAAATAAATAAAACAAAGGGTTCAGAAATCCAAGTGCAATATATTGGCAATAACAATGTTACAAGTGAATATTTGCTTAAAGATTTACAAGTTATATCCCAAAAAGAGGACATACTATTTTTTGAACTTTCCTAGAGGAAACAAATTCTAATATGAAAGGGCTTAGAATGATAGTATGTCCTGAGAAGTGAAAAAGGAAATAAAAAATATTAGAGACAGACTGCCAGAAAAGTCCACTATGCATATATCAGATTATTCTGTTAAGAGGCATCAAAGAAAAATAATATGTAAAGTGGATGATTACCTTGTCAAAGGAAATGATGTTATTCATGCCTCTAACGTTGATTATCACCTAAGAAGGAGGAGGAAAGAGATACATAAAAACACACAATAAGTTAAAACACAAGGGAATCAAAATAATTCTAACTCTAAATATCACATAAACAAACACGACACACACGTTTATGGTCTTTGGTAGGTATTAGTAGCAATTTACAGTGAAAAAAGTATCTTACTCATAAATCTGTCAATCAGTTCAATCTAGAAAAACTTTATTCTAAAGCCAAGAACAACTGAATCCACACCAAGCATGAGCTAATGGTGATAATTTGAATTCGAATTCAAGCTTAATCATGCGCAAAGGTAGGCTCAGCTTGTGTTCATGCGAAATCAAATATGCAATATGATAATATATAAAAAAGGTTAAAAGCAACCAGAGTTGAACTAAATTGTTCTGTCCAGCAGAATTCGACATAAAACATTGAAAACTTGACAACAAAAGAAACAGAAGACAAATGGCTCAATCAGTGAAGAAATTATATTGAATCAAATAACATCAAATGGACAAAAGAAACCAGGAACCATAACCCATTTCACACAAAACTTCACACACAAAGACAATTAGTAAAGAAAAGGTTCATCGGTGGAAACAAAAATCCAACAGCTGTAGTTTCATCTCTAAGCATTCACAACATGTATTAGCTAAGACAGTAATGTTGAAGAAAATTACTAAAACAATGTATTAGACTCTTTCTAATGAAATATATCCGTATCATTTTTAATTGTTTTCTTCAAGCAAAAGAATATCTTTCCTTAATTTCTTATGCATCTGTTTTTATATTAATCAATTCCAAAACAAAGTGAATTGTACATATATGCTAAAAAGGGAACCCAATTTCCTAATAATGTAAATTGAAGGATTAAAACTGAAATTGAAGGATTAAAGTGCAATTATACCTTGTGGTGGTGTAGGTGCCGGAGTCGGAGCTGGCCGGAGGCGAGTTGCACGGACCTGGAAAGCTTGAGCCGCGGCGGAGGTGGATTCTCCGGAGAAGATGACGGGTGGGTCGCGAATCGAAGTGGGTGTGCGGTGCGGTGGTGCGGCGGTGCGGCGGTGCGGCGGTGGTAGTAGATATGGAAGAAGAGGAGAATTTTTGGTGATGTGAAATTAGGGCAGGCGGCTGGAGAGATCGGGGAGAGAGAAGTGGAGGGCATGGGTAGTGGAAAAGTCAGATATACCTTTTCATTAAATTTCAACAGATTGCAAAATCTGTCGAAATTTTTTGAATTTTCGACAGAAATTTTCTGTCGAAAAAGTGAAAAATTTCGACGGATTTAAAATCTGTCGAAATTTTCACGGATTTTTCAACGGACTTTTTTCTGTCGAAATTTTATACTCAATTTCAACAGATTTAAATCTGTTGAAATTAATCCGTTGAAATTTGATTTTATTCTAGTAGTGACGAGGTTCGATCTTGCATTACCGGAGGAGAGATTCCCCACATCACTTCAGTCCTTATCACTCCGCTAATGCCTCTGAGGACATTTTATTTATATATTTGTTATAGACTTACATGCTAGTTTGTCTCGCATTACCAAGCTTAGTTTGAGAAAATGGGGTGGTTTGATAAAATTTCTCTTTAAGTTTTTCGTAATTATTTGGGTTTTAAGAAAGTTGTTTGAGAAATAAGATAATGTAAATTGTGGTAAATTGTGAAAATCTTGAATTGACTTGTAACAAAAAATCTTTCCAATAAAGATTCCGCTAGAATTTAAATACGCTATTATTCCTAACATAATTACTGCAATATTGAATGTTAAATGCATGGATAAAGTTTCGTTTTCCATGTATGTTTCGATCAGCTCAATGTAGGAAATTTTTTGAAAAAAATTCCGTAAATATATATAGTTTCATAAATACACCTTATTTTCGTTTCGATTGATTCAAAAACAAAAATTTCGATATTTTAGATGGAAAAGAAGGAAATTTTAATCCATGGTTAAATGTGATTCCACTTCTAAATGATTGTATTATTTTGATTAGTTCAGAAGAAACCTTCTCTAAATAAAAAAAAAATTCTAACCAACTCAGACACATCCCGCGATTTACTTCCGCACATTGCTGAGAGGCCAGTGATGGGTGGTCCAGGACTTAGTCTAGTGTAAGCTGGGATAACCTGGGTATCAAAAAAAAAAAAAAAAAAAAATTAATATGTTACTAAAATACCCACTTATACCCTGTATGATAACTGATAAGTATTAGTTACCTTTATGTGAAAAATATTTAAAAATGATGCATTCATCCGAATTATTAGAATTGTCGATCGAAGTTGTTTATTCAAATTTGAATGACATTACCACTATATCTCAAAATCAAACAACATTTTCGTACATTCTCTTTCAATCTTGTGTTTGCACGTTTTCGTCTCCAAAAGCAATAGCAGCATCACGCTTTAGCTCTCGTTCGCTCTTGTAGTTTATGTCGCATCTACACTGGCATATACCGCCATAGCCACAATAAACACCACAATGACCATAACATTTCCTGACGAGTGCTTTACAATCGTCATTTGTCCTGCATTTTGATGATTGACTTCTTGCTGACACTATTAGGCACGAAGAAATTAAACAAATATATATGTAAGTACGTTCTTGGTAATCAATTTAAAGCAATGTCACGTGCATATGTACTAGATCTATGATCAATGGAGAAGAAAAATAGACTAACCAATAGCCAAAAGCAGGACGATGACCAGAAAAATCAACTTATGTGAAGCCATTTGCATAAAATTTATTTGATTAGTGAAGAAAACTAAGGACATTTAAATGTTGCGTCCACATTGAGCTTTTTTGGGCCATATATATAGATGAAAAAAGTATAATAGTTAAGTTATTAATTCAATTAATTATATGTGTTTCGATAATCGGGATTTTATTATGTAAAGATTTCGGTAATCTGATATTGGTTACAATAATATAGGGATTTATTAGATATTGCTATGAACAGAAGAGAGAGAGAGTTACGAGAAGAAGGAAAATTCTTAGATAGACCAGGTCTAAGAGCTTAGTGGTAGACCTTGTGATTGTAAATGCACCACATAATACATTTTGATGATGTCATGCTCTCACAATGTATGATGTGGTGCATTTACAATCACAAGATCTATGAAAAGCTCATAGACCAGGTCTATGCAAGAATTTTCCCGAGAAAGAAATGCCAAAAAGATTAATTAAGGGATTTTTTTTTCTTATTTAGATAAATAAATTTTATTTCATACTTGATAGATACAACAAAGTCAAAAGAAGGAATTAAAGAAAACTATATACAAGTTGACCAATCCAACCAACTGGAGATAAAAGCCCAACTAGGCCAACAAGTCCAAAATTTTTGGATTTTCATTTTAACTAAATTAATTTGTTCTCTCTTCAAAGACAACACTGAGTAATGTCAGTTGCTTCCTGGTTCGTGCAGTATGCATGATCGTCCACTCTAATTTATGAACTGAATAGTACCAAGTTGTTTCATTAATTTTTTCTTCTTCTTCTCAGATATCTTATTTGATTGTAAATTTATTTGGTTGCAGATTGATGGGGAAAGTTGCTTTTGAGAAATGTCATAAATGGGTATTCAAGGAGCGTACAGAATCTGAACCAAATGTTTCTAACTATTAGAAGAGTTGATTTGGGTTTTTATGTATTTATTTTATATAGTTATATATACTTTCTTCAAAGTAGTAATTAGGAAAGTGGATTTTCAATATTCCAATTATTGGTATGGAAAAACAAAGCAATATGATAGATTGATGAAGATTTTATTAATTGCAGCTACCTTCTGAATAGACTGATGTATTCGAATCAGGCATTCGGGTCAGAATCAATCGTCTTACAACAGTTGGTTCAGAGGTTGGTATTTTCGTAGGAATATCAATAGGGGATTTTTACTTTAAAATCTTCTTGACCTGTGTTTTTGCTTCTATTTTTTATGGTTGTAAAGTCTCTGTCGGTCAGCGGAAGCTGAATAATGAGATGGTGGGTACAACATAAGTAGAAATGAAAGATCGAAAAACAGGAGGCAACGACAGTAGTGATAGGGAATTATCAGATAACAATAAAAAACTGGATTTTGAAATGAAGGCAGAATTAATGGGGTTGAATCATGAAGAAGGTGTGTTGTTCTTTCTTTTACAGTCGTAGTTGTGTTCCCAAGCGATCCGGGTAGTTCAACTTTGTGTTAACTTGTGGATTATTTGTACATGATTAGAAAATCTTCAGATTTGTGTTTACTTGTGGACTATTTGTACATAATTAGAAAATCTTGATTCATGTAATGATTTTGTTTTATATGCTTGTTTTGGAGATTTTCTCTTTGTAGAGCTTTATTTGATATTGGCTTAGCAGGGGCGATTAAGGGAGTGAATGCGGCAATAATTACATATAGACAGATATATTTCCTGTTTTGTAGATGAGGAGAAGTTTTATGAAACGGTTCATAAATTCAAGAAGATTTATGAAACGGTTCATAAATTCAAGAAGATGCTAATTTCTTTGAGTGGAACAGTTTAGGCATATGAATGGTTTTCTTATTTTTGAACCATGTTTAAAATTCTTAATTAGATATACTGGATCATTAATTAAATATACTGGATCATAATGAATTATCAAAAGAGAGTGCTTTAGAATCTTAACTATGTGTGAAATAGGGATCCAACCTTAGAGCCTCATTGGCACGAGCATGTTCTCCAGCTTGCTTCTTTTCTTTTCTTTTCTTTTTTTTCTTTTGTTTTTCGTGCCCCCTCAAAACGACGTCGTACCTTCCTTATTTTTTTCCTTTTCCCAGCAACCCTAAAACGACGTAGTTTGGATATCTTTCAGTTTTGTTTTTTTGACTCCTTACACGCATTTCCTTCACTTCCTTCTTTGTTTCTTCTTTTCCCTATCAATCGCATTCACTCCTCTTTTCTCATCTTCCACGACATAATTCTTTCATCCACCCTCCTCCATCTCACCTGCTTGCTTTGTTCACGTGCTCCTTCTGGTCAATGGCAGTGGTCATGATTACCCTTTTTGAATTTTCGCTATTTTCCTTTCCTAATTTGCCCTTTTGCAGCCTTCTCCACAGGCTTTCGGAAGTCGGCTACTGTTTTGGGCTCAATTCACATGGTTATTTCTTCTCAGGTATTTATTTTCTCGGCTTTGTGGCGGTCTATATTTACCTATAATATAAGTCTTCAGATTTTTATGTAGATTTAGGCCTCTGTTGTACTCCTGTGGCTGAATTCTCTGTGAGTTCTCAATTTATTTTCTTTAATTTTGTTGGAAGTTCTATTTGAGGTTGGGTTGTGCTTTGCTGGGGGAAAATTCCATATTCTGATATGGTTTTTTGTATTACACCTTCATGCTCAGGTATGCTATGAAGGTTCTTTATCGTACTATTGCATATTACAGTAACTGTTGAATAAGTTTTTTGAGTTTTGTGAGTAAATTGCTATTAGTTTGGTCATGAAGTTTTTCTATCTAGGATTGAATATATACTCTGTATGTCCTCCTAAAGCCTGGTGAATAAGAATTCGTTTCTAACCTTGTTTAGGAATTTCTCTGTTGTTTAAATGATTATATAGGTATTGAAGCAGAAAACAAGACATTAAATGCGGCTTGTTATTACTGATCTCCCTATGGAAAAATGGATTTGTGTTTCTACTGGCTAAAGTTGGGAGACATTTTATCCTAAAATTTACAATTGCGTGTTCAGTTATGGAACATTCTTCTAACTGTTATGCTGATCACTGAGATGAGTAACCAATATGCTTTGGCTTGACCTTTGCAATAACCTACTGTTCCAGGTTTCCAATTGTCTAATAACTTTTAATCCTTGATATTATATATGGAACGAGAAAGTATTGTGTGTGATAGATTTTATGTACTCCTCCCTTCCAAGACTTCTTCCTACCCCTCCCATAGAGTGTCCACATATTCACATTGCATGTTTGTCTTATTGTAGCAGTCTACCTTCCCATAATATAACTATCAAGAACTTTGTTTTCTTATTTTCCAGATTTTTGTCACAAATTATGCAGAGGCATTAAGTAATCTTTCTGTAAGAGAAGTGTTTCTCCTATCCCCTAATTTCTTAACGTTGTTTTTGCTGTCTAGAAAGTAATAATTTTGCAGAGAGGAATAGCAAACAAAGTTGTTTAAGAAACCCGTATCCTTCATCTGCTACTCATATTTGATAGTGTTTTTGCAAACTTACATATATAGAAATGAACATGGCCGGTAGTAGAGGTCATTGCATATACATATTCTTCATCCAATAGGAATTAAAGGAGGAGAAATGGTAATCTTTTCTCAACTTGAATCATTTAGATGATTGCACATAAATTTATATGTGCCCTCAAGTAAAAACTAATTTTCTTATTCAATTTTACTATTACAGGTCTGGTAAGTTTATCCTCTTAGATTTGGCAGGATCAGAGAAAGCAGCGAAAACTGGAGCTGAAGGCCAAGTTTTTGAAGCATCCACTGTAAGCATCCACTGTTAGCACTTGAGAACGTAATAAATGCATTTACTTGCACTTGACATGAACCAAACCCTTCACAGGGAGGAAACTCTCAAACAGCAATGCTTCTCACCTAGCCCATCAAACCTATCAGAGAGCTTATCCACTAACCGTTTTTGTACAAAGACTGTCAACATACCTTTTGAGTCATTTGAATTTCCAGAATATATATTTTATATTTTTCATTATGAAAGGAGTTACTTTCTTCTTCTTGAGCAGAGCAGAGCAGAGCAAAGCATTACCTCATGTCAGTTGAAAAGAAGATGAAGACACCACAAGTATTGAAATCATCACTATAAATGAGTCTCTTGAGAGAATATTGGAGAAAATGGATGCGACTTCCAATTCTTTTTTTACCTACGTCATTTATTTGTGTGACTAAGCATTTTTCATGTGAATATAGTTGGGACAAAAAATGAATATAGTTGTGAATAGGTGCAAGTGTGTAACTACTTGAGCAGTTGCCCATTCTAGAAGGCATTTTCTTTGATCCAAACTCTGTCGAAGAAGTTGACTCAGCTTCCGAGATGTTAAATCAAGAACAATTTCATCAATGCGGAAACAAAAAGCATCCAAAGCTTTTTTTTTTACTGATATATCATTTTAAACTTTGTAGGCTATAATAATCCAATGCAAAAAACCATTTTGTGGTGGTCTTATTATCATTCGGTTATTTAAATTTCATCCTTTGTATAATTTTCAGTCTTTAAGAAGAGTTGTTTTCCTTTCTTCATGAGTTTCTTTGTGTGCTTTTTGCATCTCAAGACCCAAATGTTACACTGCAGACAGAATAATGCAAATCATGTAAAATAAGATAACCCATACAATCTGGGCACCACATCCACGCAACTGCGTGGAGCATTGTACCTAGTATATATATATATATATTGCAGATACCAAAGGAAAGATATATCTTTACAGAACACTTTAAGGCTTAAGCCAAGTAAAGTAGAATAAAATATAAAGAGAGTTTTTATTTGCTGTGTGTTTAGTTGATTTTTTTTTTTGGTTGTATTTTGGTTATTAAATTTATCATATAACTTAAAACCATAAATTAAATATTTGTTTTCGTAATATTTTTCAGTCAGTCAAATACTAGCTAGAAACTGTTCGGGAACTTCTTGAAATATTCTGAGAAACATTTAAAAAAATTGTAAATCAAAGAAATGTGTTGAATAGAACCATGTTGTTCATATTTTGGTCAGCTAAATATTGAAAACTTTTCGAGAAATTTTCTCAAACGTTTGGAAAACACTAGGAAAAGTAGAACTTTTTTTTTGCCGAATTAAATAAAATAAGAGAGTCTTGAGACAAACAAATAGTTTCAGAATTACACATTCAAAAACGGAAAGTTTTTGATTTCTTTGACGGAAATGGTGAATATTTTGATCCACGTTAATAATCCCCAAATTGATTGACCTAATTTCTTTCGTCTACTCTTCTCCTTCTAATTGCTCTTTGTTCTTCAATTCTTCTTCTTCTGTTAATACATGTATATAACTACTCTACATTTTCATTTCGATGAACTAAAAAAGAAAGTCGGTATTTTCGGAGGAAATTTATCAAAAATTTTATCCATATTTAACCCTCACAACACCAAATTCTTGGATTCGCCCCTGAAGAATCCCACCGGGAAGACGGAACACGGTCAATATATGTGAAAATTAATTGAAAAAAAAAATCTGGGACATGCCATTTGGTGGAAGAAATAATCAAAACGGCTTCGTTTTGGGGGAGAGTAGCATTAATAAAAAAAAAAGGAAAAGAAAATAAAATCACTATTCCTATTTGCTGTAAAAATATTAATAAACATTGCTTTTGTTGTAGTGCAGGGGTACTCTCCATCGATGGCTTCACCATCAATATCTCCAACTATGACTCCTCAACCAATGGATGTAAGTCCATTGTTTTATTACATTCCCCTCATCCACTACCACTATGTGCATATGTATTGAATTAATTAAATAAGTTTTTGTGATATTTGAGATATGCATATATAAATGATTCTATGTGCAGTATTGTTTCTTTGAATACTTACCTTGTCTAATTTTTCAAGTTGGAAAATTACTTAGTTTTAGTAGAGAGCGTGGTGAATGGGGAGTGATATCTAGTGCTTTTATGGACAACAACCAACGAATATAATACAAGCCCAAACAATATAAGGAAATATCGTGTTTAAAATTTAAGAAATAATGTGGTTTTTTTTCTGACGAAAAATGGATGAAATTCATTTTATTTAATATTTGAATTTAATTTTATATGCAGCACGAGCCACAATCATCCAGATTCATCTGGAGAGTTCAGAATTTCTCCAAAATTAAAATATAGATGTTATGTTCAGAATTGAAATTACTACTTCACCATATGCCCAAAATCAGTATTAGTTATAGTTTAACAAACCGCACCCCATACTGATATCCAAAATAAACTGATCACAGAAAAATTTGGAAAATAATTATTATGTTGAATTTATTGACTCAATTTACTAAAATTCTGTTTTGTTTTGAGTAGGTGAGGACCACAAAATCTGAGATTTATTTTTTGTTTTATGTATGTATCTGGGCATTATTGGGTTATGTGGTTGTTAGTAAATAAGGGGAGTCAATTCATAGTTAGATTTTTATGTTTTCCAATTTAAGTCAGAGGTTCTACTTTATGCCTTTTATTTCACTAGTAATGTTAGAAATTCTTATTTTTAGTGAGCGGAATGTCACGGACTTAAACTTCTCTTAAGTAATCCGTGCGGCACTTAGCCACAAAACGCTCCCAACGATTGTTTCCGCCCCTCTGTCGGATCGGCTAAGTCAACCTCGCTCGTCCCTAAGTCGGGATTGCTAAGTAAAGGTTGTAAGTGGGAAAATAAGAAAGATTGCTAAGAGAACTTGAAATGCTCTAATCTCACTAACTTGGAAGAACTCTTGGATTTCTTCCAAATGAATGCCTACCTTCCTATTTATACTACTAGGATTGCCCATCTAGAGGCTTCCCTACATCTAGAGCATTCTACAAAAATCCTACTACACTATCTCTACATTATTCTAGAACATTCTACAATGTTCTACTACATACTACTACATATTTCTAGAACCTTCTATGAGGTTCTACTATCTTCCACGATCTTCCGCAACCTTCTAGAATCTTCTAGAAGTTTATCCGACCTTCTAGAGTCTTCTACAAGGTTCTCCATCCTTCTAGAAGGTTCCCCAACCTTCTAGAATCTTCTACACTCTTCCAAAGTGTTCTAGAATGCTCTAGAACATTCCGGACCTTTCTGGAACCATGTAGAACATTCCGGACCCCTCCGGAATCTTGTAGCACATTCCGGACCCTTCCGGAACCTTGTAGAACATTCCGGATCCCTCCGGAACCTTGTAGACCATTCCGGAACCATGTAGGACATTCGAGAGTTCTCTAGAACGTCACGTATCCTGCTCCATCGGTTGGGCCACCCTCCTGGCTGCCCGTGCCGCGCTCGCCTGTCGCGCTTACTTCGTCCCGGGCCGACCATGCCACTTGCCTGGCCGCCCGTCCCTGCTGCTTGGCCAGCCCGGCCCCCTGCCTGACTGCCAAGGTCCTCTCCCTGGGCCACGTCAACGCTCTCCTGAGCGGTGTCCCGTTCATGCGAAACCTCACCCTAGGTTCCTTGGTCCCGCAATTTCTTCGACTCGGTAGGTATGTCCCGTCCCTGGCTCCCCCAGAGCCACGCTCCCATCCATCGGGTCTCTGTGTCGCGCATTTTGCCCCCCAGCAAAATGTCAGGGCGTGATAGGAAGGCCTCTTGGAGTTGGAGCCTATACATTGATAATTATTTTATAACTTAATAAAGATCAGTTGATTGAATTTTCTATTGCAAATTTTAGCTTGTGTCAAAGAGAATTATATCGTATGTGAATCATAAGTGTAAAGGTAAATGGCAAGTTCCAGCAAACCTGATATATGTACTTTGATTTGTATGTAGTTTTGCATATACGACTTTATTGTTACACTTGTATCTATAATTTGCCTCAATATTGGACTTCTTTTTTCTTCCATGTATATATATAGGTGATGGGAGGAACATAATTGATATGTTTCTGAATTTCAAATTACTTGTTCAACCTCCAATTTCGATTAATGTTAGCAATTTTTGGAAAAAATAGTAGTCCTACTGATTTTGATGATAGATACTTCTTTTTTTCCATTTGTAAATAGTGCTGTGTAATGTGAAATGGCATTTCTGTTGAATAAATTCTTCCAAATATCTAATGATAAAATTTAGAACATTCTGAAGTTCTGGTTCATGCTCTAACCATCCAAGGATTTTGGGAACCAGGTTACATCAAGCAATTTCCATGTCCTTATGTCACTAGTATATGATATATGTGCCTTTATTTGAATAGTGTATGTGTACTTATAAGTTGTAATGATTGACAATGTCCAATACTGCAAATGGGAGATGAATGATACAAATACATTTTCTCGGATTCTAGGATCATTTAACATTTATAGTTTTCTTATAGAAAATCTAGGAGCGTAATTTATTCATTTATCAGTGTTTGCTATTTCAAATGTAAATAAGACCATTTTTATTGAGAATTACACTTGTTTATTCTAAGTTAATGTTTTAACACCCTTTTACTTTATGTTTATTCCTATGCCCTCTTAGCTTGCAACTAAGAAACAAGGTAACGCCTTTCCAAATTTGATATGAACTCTAGATATTTCATTATCTAAATTGGCCATCTAATTTGACAATTACAAATTTGGTCATACTCGTCTCGTTTCCTTTTTCTCTCTCTTTTCTTTTGGAAATTAGTTTTTTATATTGTAATTTTTCTATTGTAAGTGATTCTTCAAGTCGACAATAGTAGAATGAGAAGATCAAGTGAAGTCCCTCATTTTAAACTCTACGACACGTAATTCTTTTTGTTTGAACTTTACTTGTATTTTCATTTTTTTTTATCTTTTTCTTTGGTCACACTTTCAATTTAGGTACTTTGAATGTATTAATTCAATATTTTATATTGATTACCTATTTGCTGTAAAAATATTAATAAACATTGATTTTGTTGTAGTGCAGGGGTACTCTCCATCGATGGCTTCACCATCAATATCTCCAACTATGACTCCTCAACGGCTCAACCAATGGATGTAAGTCCATTGTTTTATTACATTCCCCTCATCCACTACCACTATGTGCATATGTATTGAATTAATTAAATAAGTTTTTGTGATATTTGAGATATGCATATATAAATGACACTATGTGCAGTATTGTTTCTTTAAATACTTACCTTGTCTAATTTTTCAAGTTGGAAAATTACTTAGTCTTGTTATTACTGTGAGTTTTCTAAAAATGTAATGGCTCATTGCATAAACCTCAAGGCAAAACCATCCTTCTGCACAAATTCTCCATCAATATACCCACAATCATATAAAATGTTCGTAGATAGGCGTTTCTTATTTTTCCTCAATTTTCTTTCTTGATTTTAGTTTTAGTAGAGAGCGTGGTGAATGGAGAGTGATATCTAGTGCTTTTATGGACAACAACCAATGGATATAATACAAGCCCAAACAATATAAGGAAATATCGTGTTTACAATTTAAGAAATAATGTGGTTTTTTTTCTGACGCAAAATGGATGAAATTCATTTTATTTAATATTTGAATTTAATTTTATATGCAGCACGAGCCACAATCATCCAGATTCATCTGGAGATTTCAGAATTTCTCCAAAATTAAAATGAAGATGTTATGTTCCGAGAACTTTTCTATTTGAGGCTATAATTGGTAATCCAAAAGCTCTAATTTTCATGAATATTTATTTTAGTTGGTAATTATGAAAATGATAGCTTCTTTATGTTGACAAGTGTTTGAAATAAGTTTTGATGAATTTTGTTAACTTACCATTTGACTTGCATTGGTTAAATTTAATAATGACTCAAAAATATTATTTGATTTTCTCTTCTAAATTCATGATTTTTTTTTAATTACAATACTAGATTATTAAATATATTTTAGTTTCAAATAAATGTAATTGCTTTAATTTTTTTTATAGAAAATAAAAATATTAAGTGTGGTGAGTTTTTCTTAATCCATATAATTTCGTGTTAATATAATCTTATTTAGTCATACTTGAATATTTGCAGATTTTATTTTCTTAATTTTAAATTAGTAAAATACAAATTATTACATAACACAAAACGTAACGCCACGACCAATCTATGATCCAATCCATTCCTAACCCGGTCATTTATAACATGATCATGCCCAATCAATTTTCGACCCGCCCGTTTAGCTAGTTGTATGCATTTGTAATGGCTTTTTGTTCAGTCTGGACTGAAATTACAAGAATATGTAGTTTAGAATTAAAATTCTGTAGGAATACGAAAGCCGTCAGCATGTTTATGTCGGTGTTTGAATCCCAATAACTTTGAAATTTGAGTCTAATATGGTATTCATTGTTTATGTACTTTAAATTATTTTTTAAATAATGTTCTTGTGTTATCTTCAACTGTTGGGGCAGAAATGTCCCCTTCTCCCTTTGTAGACGTCTTCAATAGTTATGGGCATATTTATGTTTTTATTTATCACCACCACTCTCACCATAATAACAATAATAACAATAATATAATAATAATAATAATAATAAATATAATCAGCCCAAATTGGCTAATTGGTCTAATCTAACTTTGAAAAGCCCAAAGAATCATATATGTATGGATAGCAACTTTTCCAATTAGGGTTCAGAAACACCCTTCAATCTTAGAATTCAGAGAAACATATAAACATTGTAATCGGTGCATGTATTATCGTCGTTAATTCTCTGATTCCTTCCTTTTCTTTTCTTCGATGAACTCTATTTTCTTTATTCATCAAGAACGTAAATTGTTCTGAATTTATTGAATAAACCTCTGTTTGTTTTTCTAAACATTTGAAGAAACCATCACATTCAGATCACTGGTTCGTCAGTCTACATGTATATAACTTAGTTTGGTATTAAATTTTATGAAAAGGCTCAATTTTTATTTTCGAAATTTTGATTTTATTTTCTTTCAAATTGATCACTAACAAACAATTTATACCATCTGTATAAAATTATTTGTTTTATTTCTTCGTTATTAGTTAAATTAGCATTCCTTCCTTCAATTAAGTATGCTTGCTTTAATGATCAAGATCTTTGTTTGTTATTTCTGATTAACGAATTTTCACTTGTTTATAATTGGATTTATGTTTTATTTTTTAGGGTCGAATCAGAAATCCAACAAATGGGAAGCCCTTCTTCACTTATTACTTATGATCAAGACAATAATTCACGCTTCTACCTCTGTCTCTGCAAAACCTCCATCTCCTTATGTCGAAATATGATTTTTAAGGTGATTGTTGCTTTATTTAGTGTTATTATTGTTCTATTTTATTAATGATCACAGTTATGAGCCTTCTTTCGATTTACTAATTTTTTTTTAAGAATTTCTTACCTGCAAAAGAAAGAACATTAAAAATAATCCAAGAATGGATAAATTTTCAAAGTCATCCAGACTCTAAAATGTCTGAATATGATGTTGGTAATGTTTGGATCCCTTGTGCATAAAATGCCTTCTTTAATAAGGGGTCATTTGGTAGGACCTAATAATGGGTATTAGGTCATATTATATGTGTTAATATGAGATAATACAACGTCTTTTGGCATTGCTCAAATATCGGGTCAAATGGATTAAATCCTTATGACCCGGTATAAGACAAGATTATAATCCACCCATGCCTGGGTGTATTAGTTAATCCGGGTTAATATGGATTCGGTGAAATGTCACTTATAGCCTCAAATTTATATATTACCTATTTTAACATATCATTAAATATCATAAATTCTTCTCAAATCACTGAAAATGGAAACACAGTCTACATAAATAAATCACAAATTAAAATCTATATCAATTTATAACTAACATGGAGGCATTCGAACTAAAACATTGAACAAACCTTGATCAGCTCTTATATTTATACATATTATACAAGTGGCTTCGATGAATTGATATATCTTAACTAACATAATATGTTCAATTAAGTAGTGAAAATATATACGCCTAAACTCATAACTCCACCAAACATATTACAGTTGATTGCTTTAATGTAATATGACTTAATCAAATCTACCAAAATGTATTTTTTACATGTCCTTCAATTCGGCTCCGATTTAATCCACCTTAATCCCATACACCCTACCAAATTATTACATCTGTGTTTTGAATTTAATATTTTTTTTCTCTATAAAATTTCAGCTGATGCTTGCTCCCACAATGGTCTTAAAAGATATGTAAGACCTCATTTTATAACTGAAGTTTTTATTTTTGTTTACCAATTAATTAATCTCATATATCATTGTATATATAACATTTGTAAATTGCAGGGTTAATGTGGAATTGTTCCACTCTCATCTAAGAATAATAGGATATGATACAACAGAAAATGTTCATTGTGTAAAATGTGGTGCGCGTTTGGGATACAAAGTGGTAAAACACTCTTTTTTTTTTTTTTTTTTTTTTTATATATATTACTAACTAAAAGAAATGACTATGACAATTTATGAGTTTGATATTCATTGTTTAGGCCAAACCTTCAACATATTTTCCTACCGACGACCCAATAGTACTCTTCTGGATAGATTTGTAAGCCTCTTCAGTTATTTTGTTTTTTTTTCTTGTGCTTTTTGTGCTTTGTATAGATTTGTTAACTTAGATAATTTTTTTTCTTTCTTTTCCATAGGACTAAGGTAGTGGAGTGGAATGGCAATGAAATTTTAGGTCCATATGCAAAGAAAGTTGAACATGATGATGATTGTGCGGCAGCAGCATTAGCAGACCCGCTGCAGCGGAAACTGGCAGAAAGATTTTTTGCGTTCTCAAGAGAAATGCATCGTTTTCAAGATACTTGATTGGGAAGTTGTTTGATACACAGGAGGATGATCAATCTTGTAGCACAGCAGCAGTAGCAAATCCGACCATCACATGGCTGGATTTGTGCTTGGGGAGGATTAGACATGCTTCTACTTTTTCTTGATTATTTTGTAAATTGGTGCAATAATATTTAATACTTAGCTGAAATTCTAGTAAATTATTTAATTAATTTTTATATGAAATACTATTTGATGCATACAATGTAAGGTGCAACTCAAGGAAAATATTGAATTGAATCCTTAAATTTTAAGGGAGGTTAACTCCATGATCTCATGGAGTCATCCAAGAATTATTTTACAATATACAAAGAATTAAGAATTAAATGAGATTATCTCCGATCCCTCATCTTTGTATTGCACTCTTCTTACTTTGATTCGTTGTTTGTTTAAGCATAGTTTTATAACACGTTATTAACATGAATATCATTTGATTTTGCGTATTTACACTATCATACTTTATAACACGTTATTAACATGAACAATATGTTATTATCGATCCATTAACAGGCTAAAGCCTCTAAAAAATGCTCTCTTTCATTGACAAAACCTAAGTGCTTGCTTTAAACTGTTTTCCGACTTCAAGTTATAGATCCGTATGAATATTCACCAACCACCATCATCATTGGAAGAAAGGAGTACCAAAAAGATAAAGGATTCAAGGAATGATGCATATGTTGGTCATGACAACATTTAGATGATCTAAAATATTAGTTTTTAAGGTATTATTTTCATATTTTGAAAATGTATTTTCAACTCATACGTATCTGAATTGACCATCTAATTCATCTATGATATAATCACAAAACAAGTACATTGTATTTTTCAGATATGAAGTTCCTGCAATGGTACTTGTGTATAAATTCATTTCAATGCAGCACGCAATTGCAATATTGCCACACTGACCCTAAAAATATATAAACTATTGAAATTGCTGTTGAAATGTATTGAGAGAGTGCGTGTCTATAGCTACTGAAAGATTATGTTATTTATATATTTATTATAAAAGGTTAATAGCAAAGGAGAAATTCTCGTCATGTGTCAGAGGTCCCTTGACCAGGAAATATTTAAATTGAGGGATGTGAACGGATGACATGGTTTTGAGGGAGAGAGCTAACATGATACCAACCCCAGCACAAACCTCATAATACTTCAGTGAAAATTTACCCCACACGAGGTTCGAGCTTGCATTGCCGGATGAGAGATTCCCCACATCACTTCAGTCCTTATCACTCCGCTAATGCCTCTGAGGACATTTTATTTATATATTTGTTATAGACTTACATGCTAGTTTGTCTCGTATTACCAAGATTGGTTTGAGAAAATGGGGTGGTTTGATAAATTTCTCTTTACGTTTTTCGTAATTA
The DNA here is from genome assembly GCA_030819805.1 of Penstemon newberryi var. newberryi. Classification (NCBI taxonomy): domain Eukaryota; kingdom Viridiplantae; phylum Streptophyta; class Magnoliopsida; order Lamiales; family Plantaginaceae; genus Penstemon; species Penstemon newberryi. The sequence continues at coordinate 72,834,793 of JAUALY010000001.1, read as the reverse complement.
TTTGGATTTTAAGAAAGTTGTTTGAGAAATAAGATAATGTAAATTGTGAAAATCTTGAATTGACTTGTAACAAAAAATTTCATTTTTGCCGCATCTTTCCAATAAAGATTCCTACATAATTACTGCAATATTGAATGTTAAATGCATGGATAAAGTTTCGTTTTCCATTTATGTTTCGATCAGCTCAATGTAGGAAATTTTTTCAAAAAAATTCCGTAACGTTTCAAAAAAGTTAGGAAATATTGTGAATACACCTTATTTTCGTTTCGATTGATTCAAAAATAAAAATTTCGATATTTTCGATGGAAAAGAAGGAAATTTTAATCCATGCTTAAATGTGATTCCACTTCTAAATGATTGTATTATTTTGATTAGTTCAGAAGAAACCTTCTCTAAATAAAAAAAAATTAATATGTTACTAAAATACCCACTTATACCCTGTATGATAACTGATAAGTATTAATAACCTTTTATGTGAAAAATATTTAAAATTGATGCATTCATCCGAATTAGAATTATGGATCGAAGTTGTTTATTCGAATTTAAATGACATTACAACTATAGCACAAATCAGACAATATTTTTGTATATTCTCTTTCAATCTTGTGTTTGCACGCTTTTTTCTCTAAAAGTAGTAGCAACATCAAGTCTTTGCTCTCGTTCGCGCTTGTAGTTTATGTCGCATCTACACTGGCATATACCCTTATAGCCACAATAAACACCACAATGACCATAACATTTCCTGACGAGTGCTTTACAATCGTCATCGGTCCTGCATTTTGATGATTGACTTTTTGCTGACACTATATATATTAGGCACGAAGAAATTGAAAAAAAAAATATGTAAGTACGTTCTTGATAATCAATTTAAAGCAATGTCATGTGCATATGTACTAGATCTATGATCAATGGAGAAGAAAAATAGACTAACCAATAGCCAAAAGCAGGACGATGACCAGAAAAATCAACTTATGAGAAGCCATTTGCATAGAGTATATAACACAAGTCAAATGTTGCGTCCACATTGAGTTTTTTTGGGCCATATATATAGATGGAAAAAAAATATAATAGTTTAGGTATTAATTCAATTAATATGTGTTTCGATAATCGGGTTTTGATTCTGTAAAGATTTCGGTCATCTCATATTGGTTACAATAATATAGGGATTTTATTTATTAGATATTGCTATGAATAAGAAGAGAGAAAGTTACATGTTTTGGTTGGTTTTTATTAGAAGAAAAAGTCAAAAAGATTAATTAAGGGATTTTTTTTCTATTCTCGTTAGATAAATTTCATTTCATACTTAATAGGTACAACAAAGTCAAAAAAAAGAATTAAAGATAACCAAATACAAGTTGACCAATCCAACCAACTGGAGTTAAAAGCCCATATGACAAGGTTGTGGGAGACAAAATTTGAGTTTCTAGGCGAGGGCTTGAACTTCCATTTAGGCAAACAAGTCCAAAATTTTTGGATTTCAATAATGATTCCCCGAGCGAACAAATCCGGCACTTTCCAATTAAAAATCTCAATATACATACCTCACGATCGAATGCGCCATTTGTTGAGGAGCGAACCAATGAGGATCGAGAGGACCTCGGCTGCTAAATGAGATCAACATGGTTGCTTGGAGGAAGTGGCTTGCGAATGATTGCGGTCATCGAAGCAAAACCATCATCAAGAGACGCATTCACCTTCAACGAACGAAAAGCCGGGGGGACCAAGAATGGCCAATATGAGCCACCTTATAAGTGATAATGAGGCTCTTTCGAGCAAAAAAAAAGTTCCGAGACCTACTTCTCAATAGATCTAATATAAGGAACAAACTCAAACACTAATTTATTACTATAAAGGATTGAATTTGTGATAAACCCAAACATAATTCATGAGCACTAGTGGTAAAATGAGGAATTCCAACTGGTCTAAGTCAACCGAAAAACTTTCACAATTTGAGGTTAAGCAAATCATTAAGCAATTCGATAAGTGCTCCAATTGTTATCAAAAAAAAAAAAGATAAGTGCTCCAATAAAAACATTAATATATAATTTATTTGATTGAATGGTATGAGGTTATCGACAAAAAAATTTGTCTAGGCCACTTCGTTTCTTTTTGTCCAAGTCAATTCTTTTCTTGTCCAAGTTGCTTTTAAGGGCATCGTGCCATAACCGTCGAGGTGAAGTCGGGACCCAACAAATTGAACGGAACAATACATAGACAAGTAAATCTCTTATGAATTATTGAATAGTTGACCCAGCCCTTTGTTGTTTGAAGAAACCCTCCACTTCAATTAGTATTTTTTCACGAAAAGCAGACACGAGATAATAAATCCAGTGTTTCACTATGTTGACTATCATGAGGTCTTTTCTTGTAGTTGGTGCAATCATAAGGTTTTTTCCCGAGTCCTTCTTACATGCATTGCTGAAAGTCAAAAGATGCTTTTGTTGTTGCTGGAACTATGTGGTATGGGTCAACAACTACGCTTATCGAATTATTTGGTCCCACTCATTACAATGGGATCTGGTAAGTATGATAAACCTTTCGACTCATCCTGTATATTGTCTTTTTCGTTCCGTGTTGGAATAGAACCACAATTTATGACTTGTTATTAGACGAAATTACGAAAAACATTACTGATAAGATATATATCCCGATATAGCGGCCTTTTGATATCACCAAGAGCAGGAAAACCAAATTTCAAGGAATCAAAAAAATGAAAGTTCTATAATATTCACTAATTTTTGGAAATTCTAGAATTCTACTCTTTTCTTTATTTCTATAGATACTATACTTTCTATAGACACTATACTATAGTGTATTGTAACACGTTAGGATTATTTGGCTACTATGTTTATAGAACAAGCGAAATTTGGTTGCTTTTTTTTATGTTCTTTCGGTTCCAAAATAATAGATTTCTATCTACACCATTTTGATTCAAAGAATCAAAACAACTTAGAATTCTTAATTTGGCTCTATTAACTAGTAATTAATTAATTACAGGTTCTATGAACTACGAAAGGGTTTCGGGGGTAGAATTTCATTCCCAAAGCAAAACAATACAAAGCGATATAAAGGAGTATGTTTTTTTTAGATTTTATATTAATATTTATTTTATTTATTAATATTATACTTGAAATCAAATTAGCTTAATATATGTGTAAATAGATTAAATATGAAGGATAAAATAATATTTAACCTAAAAAACAAATGTCAACTGTGAAAGGGAGAGTGTGCAACATTTTGTAAAACACAAATATATTCCCTTATAAAAAAAATAACACAAGAGGGTTCTACGTATGTAAGTTTCACAAACACAGATGGGTATGATGTTTTTTTCCCCAATATAATGCAACATAATTATATAATAAAAAATTAGAAAAGGTGGAATATGTCTTGTTGGATGATTGAGCTAATCTTACATATTTTGTTAGCCTAATGACTTTCCTTATATGAAAGATTACAATAGCCAGTATAAACCACTCGAGAAAATGGCGACTTTCTCTCTAAGCCAAACATTCAACTCATGTAGCAATTTTTGAAGGAATTATAATGTCTAGCTATATGTATTATGACATAGTTCAACATATATATTTAATTTTTGAACAATACATAATGATGATCAAATCACAAGGCAATGTACAAACTTCCAACCAACATCCACATCACCTAGATGAACACAATTCTCTATCCAATACATTTTTTTTTTTCCAAGAATGTCAAATCTTTGACCTGACTTAATTCATTTCTGGACACGATATATTTCCATTCCATACATATATATGTTTCCGTAAATAAACAATGACACCCTTAAACTGCGCACACCAGCCATGGCTGACGGAATTCTGGCTTCTCCTAGCTGTAATATCCAACGCAAACGGGTCGGTCCTCTTCATGACCCGTTTCCTCGACTTCCCAATTTCTTGGTACGCGGCCGTGGTATTCATAATCGGGTACCGCCTCTTCTTCAGCGTTAAAATCGCAATGCCAATCGCCCTCGATTTATGCATTTCCCTCCTATGTCAATTCCTCGTAAAGAACAACGGTTGGGAATTCGCGGTCTCCGCGGCGTTCCTCCTCAACCTCTCCGTTTTCCACGGCGGATATTTTAGTACACATTTGCATCAACAATATCTGAAATTGAAACAAATGCATCCAAAGAAAAAACCAGCTATAAACAATTTGATACATCCTTTGTCCGTGGAGCTATTGTTTAGGGCAATGATTGTGGTGCATGTGTTTCAAGGATTCTTCTTCATTTTCACGTGGTTTTTTCCGTTTGGTCAACGGTTTTATAGAATTTATCAGATTTTTGTTGGGTATTTCATGGTGGATGAGAGCGTTACGTTCTTGAATTGTTATAGGGAAATGATTGCTGCCTCGACAAAGGATAATATTACCATGAATCAGAAACAGAAGAAGATCACTTCAATTTCCTAGCTGCAATTTATGTAAAAATAAAATAATAATTTGCATATATGGTTTATTTTCTTTTTCCTTTCAATTCTTTTGAGGATACTAATTAAATTGTTATACAAATTCATGAATATTGAGTCATATCTTGTTAGTTTTCCTCTCTTTTCTATTGTGGAAATTACATGTCGATGGATATATTATATATATAGTTTATATATTTTTTATATATGGTTGGTCTTTAGATGACTAGCTAATAATTATGATGATCTTGATATGCAAAGGTTGTACGAGATAAGTTTCAAACATAATTAAAGTCTAACTCCAAATACAATAAAGTCAAACAAAGTTGAACAATTTATTGTTCGATTCTACTCAAGTTACACTTATATGATGTTAGATGAAATTACAAGGGTGAAATATAAATAGAGTGAATAGCAAATTAACTCCCTGTGTTATTCTAAATAGGCAATTTAACTCTCTGTGATAAAAAAAGGGCAAAATACCTCCCTGTGATATCCTAAATAGGCAATTTAACTCCCTGTGATAAGAAAAATGGTAAAATACCTCCCTGTGTTTTTATAAAAGAAGCACATTACCTCCCTCTAAATTGCTTATTAATGTATATCATAGGGAGTTAAATTGCTCATTATTTCATTTCAAGGGAGGTAAATTGCCTATTTTTATATCACAAGGAGGTAAATTGCCCATTATTTCATTTCACAGGGAGTTAAATTGCCTATTTTTATTTCACAGGGAGATAAATTGCCCATTAGACCATATCACTGGGAGTTAACTTGCAAAAAACCCAATATAAATATAAGTATGAGGGTGGGTATTAGTTACCCCTAAAGTATCACTTGTAACACTTCCCCCTATGTTATAGTTTTGAAGTTTTTATTTCAAAAATACCCCCGCTCCTTTCATAATAATACATTTCTTTATTAATTTATCAAAAAAAATTATCTCTTTATTAATTATGAATTCATCCATTCACCAAACAACATTATGTTTCAATTTCTTCATTTTTTTTTGTTTTCTTCCTTTTTCGATCTCAATTTTTTTCTTTATTTTCATCTCATTGTTTTATTTACGTTTAATTTGTTTTCTTTATTTTCTGTTTCATTTCTTTTTCTATCTCAATTTTTTTAATTTCTTTATATTTTTCTCAATTTTTATTAGGTGATAATTATTTCATTTATTTTCGGTCCGAATTATTATACAAAATGTTGATTAGTTCTCCTTTATTTTCTTTCTTACAAAATTCAAGTTTGTCACATACTCATACTATTGGTAATTATTATGTTGGTATTGAATCTACTTCTTATTAGTAATAGATGTATAAAGAAGTTAGTGTGATAATAGATTGATGGATTACCGATACAAGGCCGAGTCAAGTTCGAATTTTTCAAATAAAATTTCAAAGGAGAATTACTCAAAATTTTGAATTATAATTTGTAACGAAAACAAATGAAATAATTATCACAAAATAAAATTCGAGAACATAAATAAAATAATTGAGACCAGAAAACCGAAGGAAACAAAAGACACGAAGAAATTGAAACATAATATTGTTTGGTGGATGGATAAATTCATAAATAGTTTTTTTTTTTGTTAAATTAATAAAGAAATAATTTATTGTTATAAAAGGGACGGGGGTAATTCTGGAATAAATTGTTTAATACTATAACAGAGGGGGTATGTGTTACAATTAATACTTTAGGGGGATAACTGATACCATCGCAAATATACTTTAAGAGGGAAAACTGTATTTATAATAACGATAAACGTCGTCGACCTTCGAGCGAATGTCCAACATAGAGATGGGACCCATGCAAATTCTTTGATCAATCGAACAATATGCTATATAGATTCTGCATAAACTCTGGTGCTCGATCATCAGATTTCTCGAAACCAGTCACGGATCAAACAGAAATCTTCTAAGTTAAAAATCTGGATCGTATAATGAGAGTTATTTTCCACTATACGTTTCCTTAATCCTATCATATATTCCGGAACCAAACAGAGTGTTACTCGGAGACGTCCTTGGAGAAAACAGTTGAACAATTTTTATTTTCTTTTATAGGCAACAGAAAATAGTCAAAATTGTCTTGAGACGTGCTTCAAAATTAAAATTTCTATTTCCAAACATAACTAACGATTTTAGACTGCCGCACTGAACTTAATTTCGTACATTCCAGCTCGCACACACACACTGTCACACAGAGATTTGCAGTTACTCGGAGAAAAAAAATGGAGTTCTCGCCGAGGTCGTGGCGGACGCGAAAGCCCCCGCCACCGAAGAATTCCGACCTATATTCCACAGCCGTGATCCATGATAAAGAAGAACCTGAACCGGAATCGTCGGACATATACGCCACCATGGTCTACAAGGACGACGACGAGGAAGAATCACTCCCTCCATTACTTAAGCGCCTTCCCAAGGACTTCGGCGGCGGAGAATCGGACGATGACGACGGTGCTTCTATTTCCGGCACGATGATCGTGAAAACCGATAGGAGGAGATCCAATTATGCGGACAGGAATGTGGATGCTAGTAGGAGTGGAGCTGCGACACCGTTTCGGGAGAGGAGAATAAGCCCTAGGGGTAAAATTGGTAATGAGGAAGAAAATAGGGGGGATTTTTCCACTTTTGTGGTGAGGGATAGAGAAGAAGAGGATGAAGAGGAGGAAGATGAGGAGGAGGGAATGGGGACAATGGTGAGGAGAGGTGGTCGTGGTGGGGAAGGGGGGACGATGAAGAGGGCGGTGGAGAGTATGCAGAAGGTGGGGGAGGGGTATGGGAAGGGCAAAAAAGGTGGAGGCGGTGGTGGAAGTAGGGAGGGGAGTGGTAGCAGTGGGCAATTGAGGCAGCAGGGGAGTGGCAAAGTATCATTGAGCTCGATACCAGATTGCGTGATCAGGGAGGATCCTTTTACTAAGTACGAATTGCTCCATGAGCTCGGTAAATATTCAAGTTTCATTGCGCTTGCTTTAAGAAATCCTTTTAATTTTCTGGATTATGTGCTATTTAAATTTTTTTGACTGGATGTTTAGAACTCATTGCCTACTGCAGTTGCATCGTGAAATTTTTGTACTGCTAACATATTGTATCGTGATTATTATGCAAGTCGAATAGATGTTATGAAGTGAAAATGTAGCAGTTTGTCGGTCATAATTTAAGGAAAGATGTGTCATCTTCTTATTTTACATGCCAATCTTGGGAACTGATGATGTATTAATGAAACAATCTAGTTCACAAGCAGCTATTTACTGGCTTGCCCATGCCAAGAAGAGAGTACCCTGTGGCGGGAGCAAAGCATGGCCTCTTGGTACTTGGAGTGGTTGGCATGTGATACTGGTTTCACATGAAACAATCTCCATGCTACCCAAAGCACAAGTTTAATGGGTCCTGCATTGTATATTGGCATCTCTTTTGTATCTGGTAAACAAAAATGAAAGCAGTTGGACCAATTAGAAATACATTTCCATCTGGATGGAGCTACTGGGAACTCTTCCTCGCACGCATAACAGTTTCACACACTCTTGTTTATATATGCTCTACTCTCAGAACACAAAAAATGTTATGGGATTTATTATGTTGGGAATTCTTGTTGCTTTACTAAACTGGTTGAGGATACAAAGACATTCAATTCTTACCTGTACATGGAATATCACTACATAGAAATAATTTTAACTTTCTGTAACACATTGGATAAATAATTTTTGTTGTTACATTTAATAAACGGCCAAGTGAAAGATGATTGAAAGGGAAATTTTTTCTCAATCAGGGAAGGGTTCATATGGGGCAGTCTACAAAGCTCGGGATATAAGGACTTCAGAATTGGTTGCTATCAAAGTAATATCATTATCTGAAGGGGTAAGATTTCAAACACTGATGCAAAAACATCTGATATTACTTTGATTAAGTGAATAATATTCAAATCGTGAAATGCAATATGTTTTCCAGGAGGAGGGTTACGAAGAAATTCGTGGTGAAATTGAGATGTTGCAGCAGTGTAATCATCCTAATGTTGTTCGCTATCTTGGAAGCTACCAAGGGGAAGAGTTTCTTTGGGTATGCTACAGCCTAGCTCTTTATATTTCATGCTTTTACATTATGATGTTGCTGTTGGTATTTTGTTTTTTATTTGTCTTTTTGTCTTTTTTTTTTTTTTCCTCTGGGGTGATCGTGGCAGGCCCAGTTTATGTCTCCTCTGCCTGAGGTTGTAAATATGATGATATCTATTAAACATATTAAATCATGTGGAATTTTTGGATTTGTTGGCAGATAGTAATGGAGTACTGTGGTGGTGGGAGTGTTGCTGACTTAATGAATATTACTGACGAGGCTCTTGAGGAGTGTCAAATAGCATTTATTTGCAGAGAAGCATTAAAGGTACCCATAATTTAATGGATAATATTTTCTAAATAACATCTTTGGCATTGAAGGTGTCCATAATTTAGGGGACAATGTTAGGTAATAAGATCTGTTACAGGATCATTTGTTTTATTACAAAAACTACCCTACATAATAACTCCCTCCGTTTCATATTATTTGTCCTTTGGGTAGTGGCACATGGATTAAGAAACCTATTAAGTAGCCATCATTTGGAGTTAGAAATCCTAAAGTACCCTCACTGGAGTAATACTTATTTTTCTCTCTCCTCTCTTAATTAGGAGTTAGAACAATTAATATGAAAGGGTAAATCTGGAAAAAATAAATTAATTTTGCATTTAACTTCTAAAACGACAGATAATATGAAACAAGAAATTTTTTGCCAAAGAGTCAAATAATATGGAACAGAGGGAGTAATTGAACTTCTATTTGGGAAAGTGAGTATTTTTTCTTCATGAGATGATACTCCCTAAGATTTTACATATAGTCATGACAGGAGTATCAATTCATTTCCAAGTTTAGTTCCTGACTTCCTGTAAGTACTATCTACTTTTCAATTCATTGACCCTCTTTTGCATTCGAAAAGCGAGACATTGTGTATCCTCTTTGTGCTTTTTAGGAAGATTAGAATTGGAAGTGGTGTTACTCCACACAGAAATTTGTCATGATGTTTCAACTTGCTAGATATTTCTTTCTTGCTATTTCTTACGTAATATTTCTGAGAATATGTCCGTCTCATGCAGGGTCTTTCGTATCTTCATTCAATTTTCAAAGTACATAGAGATATTAAAGGTGGTAATATTTTGTTGACTGAGCAAGGAGAAGTAAAGTTAGGTGAGTCCTGTCACTTCATGCATAGGTGTCTGTCTAAATTATCAACTTCACGCAGATCTTTTTATTTCCAGGTTGCCAAACAGTTTCGCAATATCTTGTTTGTTTATATTTGTATTTAACCAAGTTGTCAATTTTTTACTTGATTATTATCTTCCACTTGGACTATGTGGAGTTATTTACTGGAGTCACAGAATCATTGCTGACCTGATGAAAATGAAAAATGAATACATTTACAGGTGATTTTGGAGTTGCTGCACAGTTGACGAGAACTATGTCCAAGCGTAATACGGTAAATCTGAGTATTCCTTTGTTTGCATGATCATGGTTGGCCAAAATGATCCACTTCATACTTTTATTCCACTTCTGTGCAAATAATAAATAAGCTGCTCCACATGTAGCTCATTAAAGTTACAAGCGTCCTTGAAGCCAGACTTATTCTATTCCATTTAAGCCTCTTAATAGTTACTGCATAAGTATGTATATGTTCCAAGAGTTCGCTTCTGTGATATTTTGTGGGGGAATGCTTTATATATATAAATGTTTTTGTTTATTTTACATTTGTCAGATTCTTCTGTCATCTGAAAAATGCAAAGTTGCTAGTTGATCTAGTTAGTCAGACACTGGATTTCAGAAGCTGAAAGCTTGTCCATGCAGTGCGTGAATTTTCTTTACTTTTTTTAAGTATTTACTTGAGATCTTGTGAACCCTGAAAATAGTGGATAATGGAGCCGAAATATACAAATTTTGTCATGGCCAGCATTATTAATGGGTAGTGTTTCTTAGTCGGGTTCATGGCGGAGAGTTATATGTAGCGCCATCTTTGAGTTCTTTGCACAATATTTCTATTCAAAAAAATTCTTTGCTATTTTTGACCTATAATTTAGGTACTAGTCTCTGCTGCACTAATGATGTACTTTCTCAGTCACTCTTGTCTTTGAAGTACTTATCAATTATCAATGATTCACTGCTTTTGTTTTCAGTTCATCGGTACACCACATTGGATGGCTCCAGAAGTTATTCAAGAAAGTCGTTATGATGGAAAGGTAAATTGTCTGTTTGATACTTGTGAGTGTGAGAAAGAAACCTCTTGAGTTTTTTTGGGATTAATTTTACATTCTGAACGGATGTGGTGTACGCACTCTTAAATTTTTGTCACTTTTTCTCCAGGTAGATGTGTGGGCTCTTGGAGTGTCTGCAATTGAAATGGCAGAGGTACATTTTTTCCTATTAGGTCCAGTTTTAGGGCAGCCATTATCTTCAAGATCACTGGAATTTTTTAATCTGATTAAGTCTTGCACTTATCTGTGATGATACTAAGTTACTGCTGTTTCGTTTTTCCAGGGACTTCCTCCCAGAGCAACCGTTCATCCTATGAGGGTAATTCATCAAAACATATTTTTTATGATCAGTAGCTTTCTTGAAGAAGGTAGTATTGATGCAAACTCCGATGAAAGATCTGAACTAGTGCGAACAGTTCAGGTCGATTGCTAAAATAGTATCAGCATTGGGCAACACTTTTCCAAAGATAGTTTTCCAGAAAACAACAAGCGGACTTATATAATTAAATTCTGCAGAAGGAAGAGAAGGCTCAGTCTGGACTTGTAGAAAATGCTGAAGTTATAGGCAAATTAGCTAGCTAGAAATGTGTGATTGCAAGAAATTAGAGGCAAAGTTTGGCATATTGGCTAAATACCTTCAGCCAAGGTGCTGCAAACCCTTGATCTGATAGTTGTTCTCATAACCATACATTCCAGTCCTTAAATTTGATATTATAAAAGACTTTTCTAAGCATACGTGGAAGTCTACTTAACAATTTAAATAGTGGCTACAAGAATGGCGGATGATGTACTGCTTGTTCACCTACAAAAGCAGAAAACACAAGTTGAGACCTAATTTAAGGACCCACATTTTTTTATTAATTTTTGGTTGGCCAGTGAGTTGGGGAAAAATGTCCTTTATCTTGAAAATATATATTTTTTTTTTGAAAAAAAAAAACCCTTCCATGAAGTACACGAGGACACAATTTGAGCCATTATTTTGAAGGTGCACAAGAGTAAACATAACAGATATTGACTTTTGAATTCTCAGCCAAATCTGCCTATACTGAGATGTTGACTTGAAATGTTGAAGTAAGTGGTAATATTACTTGATATAAGAATTCATAGTTTTTTTTTAATCAATTAAGAATTCATAGTTAAATAAAGAAAAAATGGTTGATGAGCTAATCTGTAGCCTTTACTACATCAATATTCTTACAGTATTGAATCTTCCGTGCTTTTTGTCATTGTTTTCCCAACATTAACTGAAAACATTGTACTGCTATTTGTCTGCACATATTTTGTTTTCTTGTATCTATTTTATATTGCATTCATAGGACTGTACATTAACCTCGCATTCATATTTTCTTTCAAAAAAAGAAAGAGATGTTGCATTCAGATTGTGTTATTAATGTTTATGATATTGCATACAATTAACTCTTAATAGCTAGAGATGTACACTATTGCGTAACTGACATCTGACTTGACTTGCCCTTACCTATATGGTCATATAGTTCACCACTACAGATCTCGGAATGTCTTTTGTCCTGCATCTAACTTACACTGATTTTGTTGTAGCTGTTGTTGAGTGTTTAGAGTTATTGTTGATGAGTTACGACTTTGTTACGTTTATAATTAATCAGTGACAAAATCTTGCTTTTAAACTTTGCCATCTCCTTTATAATGGTATTGATACATGACTTTTGGATGCCTAACATCTTCAAAGCTTGTAATAGGTACTGTTTATGATTTCCATCGAACCTGCTCCAATGCTCGAGGATAAAGAAAAATGGTTTGTCTTTAAATCTTTGTTTTAGTTGTATGCGTTTAGCTGAATTAATGAGTGCGACTTTTAATCAACGATATTATTCATATTTTTTGTCAAGCATACTGCCTTAATTAGACATTCGCTTGCTGTATTTTCACACCCATTCAGCTGAAAGTTCTTGTAGATTTTTGTACAAACATTAATCGAATATCATAATTAACCTCCTTACACTTGGTCTCTTAGTGCCTGAGGTCTGTATTTATTGGGTCATAAATGGAATACGTACTGAATTAAATTATTCTATTTACTTGTAGTTGTTTCATTTCTACACGATACTTTTTGGTTCTGGGGTTGTATGTCAGCAAGCTTGTCAGACGCTACAATACGTATTCTTCAAGATGTGAATTTTCAGTGTTTCATGGTACACTACCTTGCCAATTCGCCAAATTAATCTGAACTTATATGCTTAAAACTAGTCATTCAGATAGATAAATGATTTGCATATCCCTTGATTGAGGTATTCTTGGTCACAGCTAGACCACGTGAAACTTTTTTTCCTAATATAATTTTCAAATATTGCACGCTATTAGATAGGCCTATATCCATAGGCCAAATAGAACTAATATATTAACCACTTGCATTATTGAAAATCTGGTCGTAGGTATGTCTGCCATAGAGTCTGCTCAGTTCTTATTGGTCCAGAAGAATTTTGGTTGGTATCGGAGGCAGCTTCTATTTAATTGTGATTAAGATTTTAATTACATGTACTGCATATGTATTTTCTGGTTCAAGAATGTGCTGAAGTTCACATTCGTTATGTGAATGAGCTATATACCCTCCTATGCTATAAATATCCAAGAGAAAGGTGAAAATGTACGATCTGTTTTAATGGATATGAAGAAACATGGATTTTGGTTTTTACATCTCACGCATTCTGTACATATACACGAGTGTGTATGTTTCTACACACACACACACACACACATATATATATATTTATATATATATATATATAGCACTCCATCTTAAATTGAATATCCATGTCTGAATTGGTAAATAGTCTTAGATAAGAATTGGAGCAGTGAGAGTTTCAATAATGATGGGGAGTTAGTGGGTGACATCATTACTTTAAATCAAAGGGCACTGTTGCCAAGAAAATTGCCTTTTAATATATGGAAGATTATTTGTGGACGTCTCAGAAAGGAAATAAGAGTACTCACTTCTAGACAGGAGTATATTTCAACTTGGAAACCTTGCTGCTCTTCTTCAGCTAAAGTTCAGTGGTTTAAGAAGTAGAAGATTTTGTTGCACTTAAGGTCCATATTCTTATAGTTCTAATGTCATTACCAGTGTTTTGGATAGTGACGAGACAACAAGTCCATTAAGAAGTTACCATCGTAGTACCCCTAGTGGTATGATTAATATCAAGAGAGGGAGGAGAAAGGGAAGTGAAATGGTTTTAATCCTTTCTGTAGGAGTGGGGTACAAGTATCCCTGTATTTTGTTTAGCATCAGGAAGGGGAGGGGAAAAAGAAAACTCAAGCTCTTCTCTTTCTCTTGGTTTGATACCAAAAAAAAAAAAGAGGGAAAGAAACACATTCATCTTTCAAATTTGATTCTTCCTGCAAATCCTCCGAATCAGAAGAAAATGAAAGTATGAGGAGAGATGCCTCACCCTTTCATCTTTTTCTTCCTCTCCACCTTGAATCCTACAAATGTCACGAGTCCCTTCTCCGAACTAACCTCCAACCTCTCTTCCTACCACACAAACACCCTTAGCAAATAAAATTTAAATTATTTTGACTGGTGGTCTCCTATGTTTCAATCTTTTCTTTCACATGGAATTGGTAGAATCTGGAATTCATTATATTTTTGGGTCTGAAAGTTGAATAATTTAATTCTACAGGTCACTTGTATTCCATGACTTTGTTGCAAAATGCCTAACGAAGGACACACGACTTCGCCCTACTGCAGCTGAGATGCTGAAGGTATATAATGACTGAAACTGAAACACAGACATTATAAATTTGTTTGCATCATTGTACACTTTTGGCTGCTTCCGCTGTTCTTCCATTTCGATGAATATCTGCTCCTGTAAGGAATATCACATTATTTCATATGAATTTTCTGTTTATTTTCTGACTGACTACACATTTTCTGGCACATCTGCGATGATATCATCATGCGAATCCCATCTTCAAGATAGACAAGAATCCTTTTGAATGTAAATTGTGGGTTTTCTTGTTAAAGAGTAATGCACTACTTTCCAACTGTATGACATCTCTGATATATATATGAACCCGTATATATATGTAAGGCTACGAGCAACATATCCCACACTTAAAAAATTAGATTCATCTCTGCTATATGGCTGACTTGAATTTCAGATTTGGCCTTAGATATTTATTTGCAGAGATACAACCACAGATGAATATGCAAAAAAAGAATTCAATATCAACCGACAACCACAAAAAAGAAAGATAAAAAGAAGGCCAATTGTTTTACTCATAGACATGCTTAATTTATCTTTTGCGCATCAATTCTTACTTCTACTATTGCCCTTTGCTCATGTGTAGCACAAATTCATTGAAAAATGTAGAAGTGGAGCTTCGACAATGCTGCCAAGGATCGAGAAGGCAAAGCAAATCAGGGCATCAATGGCTTTGCAATCAAAGGATATTGCATTAGATGCGACAGTGCCGAGAGATGGGGTAGAACTGATTTTCTTTATGGGTTATTCAAAATTTCATTGTTCATTTTCAGTGTCCATCTATCTTTCTCATGCTTGCCTTTTTTCTGACACTTACTTTTTCTAATTGTTGTTTTTGGCACTATATTTCAGCATCCAATGGGAGTTTCAACATCAAATGAAGCCATTGTCAACACTGTTCCATCCAGGCCTCAGGATGGTCTGCATGCCTCTGGAGTACTTGGTCTTAGCATAAAGAATAAACAGGCTCCTCCTTCTGGAGTGCAATCATCTGAAGAAGGTAATCATGCATTATGTTTTATTCCTATATTGTATTAGTATAACGGTGTTACATCTTGGCAAATTGGCATAATAGTTGGGGTGGCAATTTCAGGCACAAAATTCAGATAAAATCTGGTTGGTGTTGGGCAATACAGTGTATGTATTTACGAAAATTATTGAGCTTAAGACAAAACAGATGATTTAAAAAATTGTGAAAAACTGGTTGACTTGAATTCTGATCTGGGGGGCATAAAACTCCTAAAAACTGGTTTTATTCAACAATATCCTCAATCTAGTGAATGCTTTAACCTTTTTATAACTACGATAGTTTTTAATTACATAACCAGCTCAGCATTGCTTATCTAACTAGCCTCGTTTGTAGAAACTCTAGGCTGGGTTTAATAACTATGCACAAATCTATTATTTACTTAATTATGGCGAAATCGAACAATTGAACCTAGTGAACCTAATTCTCTTTTGTCTGTTTTCGCTAATTTGTTCTCTCTCTCTCTCTGTGTGTGTGTGTGTTTGTGTGTGTGCGTGTGTATGTGTGAGTGTGCGCTCATGCTTGCTCCTGTGTCAACGAAGATTAGAATGTGGAAGTTTAATTTTTGTTTGTATACTGATCAGAGATTTGTCTAATTAGGTGATTTTGGGACTGTAATAGTTCATGATAAAGTTGAGAACAGTAAAACAGCTGCTCAGAGAGCATTGACAAATGCAGAAGAATCCTCTCCTGCTACTAGACTTGCTGCAAGTCCTTCAATCAGTGGACATGGAGATGTATCAATCAACTCTTGGTATTGCTAACTAACTCCAAAAATTTCATTGTCAATTCTAACATAAAATTGCTTAGTTGCGGGTTTACAATACCATTTTCCCCTTTCCCTTCCTGTTGCTTCCAGATAAGGGTATTAGTGTTAACGCTCCATTGCCGCTCCATTTATGTGTTCTTTAAAAGATCTTTTATGTCGCTCACCAAATATGTATTCTTTGAATATCATTTTGCTGTTCAC
The DNA here is from genome assembly GCA_030819805.1 of Penstemon newberryi var. newberryi. Lineage (NCBI taxonomy): Eukaryota > Viridiplantae > Streptophyta > Magnoliopsida > Lamiales > Plantaginaceae > Penstemon > Penstemon newberryi. Next base: position 72,818,361 of record JAUALY010000001.1, on the reverse strand, counting down.
TTAGATGACTTAAAAAAGAGTTTTTTTATATTCACATTGAAAATAGAAATATATATGGTTAACACTAATTTGATAGGTTCTAACCTTCCCTTCCCTTACCTTTCCAAGGAAACATTTCCAACTGAATTAAATCCCTCACTTTTACTTTCATGTAAAGATACCAGATGAAAAGGCTATGCAAGAACCACACAAATGGAAGCTACTATGACAGTCAATTGTAAAAATAAAATAGTAGTGACTTCACTTATTATCTTCCATTTGAGATTTATCAGCTCAAATTGTGAGATTATGCTTAGATGTGAATATGTATGATTAAGCAAGGCCTATACTTGAGAAGTACTAAGCACTTTTTGCCTTAATCATTCTTAAAATTTATCCTTTAAGCAGAATATTGTGGTTCAACATAGCAGGTTAGTTTTCCTGGAAACTCATCTAAAATGACTTGTTCTGACTGATTTAATTATTATGTTTCTATCATATATACTTGAATCAGGTACAGAGTCAAGGGCAAAGGATGACATCGAGTCACCTTACTTTAGTTATTCCCCAGTCTGTTTTTCTGAAATTTGGTCATCTTGTCAAAATTGTGTCAAACTTAGACTGGCTAACACACTTTCGCGACTGACATCCCTTCTCTAATAAAACCTCAATACTGAGAGGGATACTTGAAAGTGGCTTGTTCCAGTTAACTTGGTTGTCATTGATTGAGCACCCCTTCAAAGTCTTAGCTAGTATGTATGAGACCCTATTAGTCATGAATATGACCCTCATGTGCAGGCTGCATTTTCTTTTCTTAAATCTAGCAACTAGAACCTTTTTTCATAATTTTGTGGCGGTATATTTGAACCCAAGACCTCTTCTTGGTCTAGCTCTGATACTGTACCGTGATACCATGATACTACATCTAGAGCTTGAGTTGGTAGTGACTACTGACTAGAGGCATTTAATATTATCCCAGACATTTGCTTGATGCCATACTTGGGTGGTTTGTGTGCCTTATCTCTACTTTTGAATGGTTTACTGATGTGCATATGTCTTAGGTGCTCCCTTTGCTGTACTCTTCATACTTAATTACGCGGCTTTTGTTTCTGACTAGAGTAAGAAGTATTGGGGTTCCCTCTGATGATTCAGAAACTGTGCTTGTGACCTGCAATTGGCCAATTGCATATCTATGTCTCCTGAACAAACTGTGCTTGTCTAACCTGCATATCCAGAACTCCTATGCAGTTATCTAATGTATATTAACTCGTACATATTAACATTCAGGATGGGCAGCACTGTCAATGTGGGAACCCGAACAGGAGGATTGCCTGCACCTTTGCCTATCCAGCAAAATCACAAGGCAAACAGTATTCGCTTAGGCACTGTTGATGGTGGTCCTAGCTCAACCGATGCTTCAGCTACTAGCGAGACTGTCAGTAGAAAAGCATTAGATAAGGTACTTGCTGTTTTAGCTTCCAAACTCGTCTTTCGTGCATTAGATAATGTCTCATTTTTCTAATGGTGACTATTAAATTGGCTCGGTCTTGTATTGCATTTACTGAATGTGTGAGCCATTTTGTTTTCTTGAGTGGATGATGTGTTTGAACTGCAATTATTACTAGTCCATATCAGGAATTGCAAGCCTCGCCTTTAGGTTTTCACATTTTGTTTTTCCAGTCTTGCTCACTTATTCCAATTGTCCTTCTCATTTTTTCCTTGTATTCAGGCTATCATTATTCAGCCACCTAGCTCTAGGGCCATGTGTTTATAAAATGTCCCTTTATATATTCAGTCTACCATTTGCAACATAGGTAAGTTTATGCTTGTTTTGTGACACCTCATTCCTGCAGCAACAGGCCAAGGGGCATGAACCACAGAATTGGTCCAATGTGCAACTTCCCTCACTAGATTTCCTCTAATTAACAGATACTTCTGAAGATGGCATTTTGAAGCTCCCCTTTAAACATTCTATAAGTTCACATCTTTTTAGTGTGGGTTTTAATTTAACATAATGATTAAATTACACATTTGAAAGTAAATGGAGCAACTTTGTCGACAAACATTCTTCCATATCTACCAACGACAGTATAATTTTCTTAGTGGTGAGCCATTCTTGTGTCCTTTTGGACACATAACTTGTTTGGATTCCTCATGACTAAATCGCTGTACGTAGTGAATTGTTTACTCTGCATTTGAGTAGTTCATGATCATCCCAACTATGCATACGTAAACTTAGATTTACTTTGATAAGTAGTATGCAGCACATAGTGAATTTGCTTTCAGTTTGCACTGTTGTCTCTGAGCCCTTATCCGTGTTCTATTTGCTTCTGTAGTTGGGCATTTTCCTGTATAAACTTAGCTTCACATTGGTATATATGTTATTTCCAATTTAGTCCATTTACTATTTGTGTTTTGTTAACTTATTTGCCTATTATTGAACAGCTTTGGTCGATATACTCTGCTGGCAATACGGTACCGATACCATTTTTAAGGGCAACTGATATATCACCCATTGCACTTTTAACCGATAATGTGCTTGGGGGATGGAAAGGGGATAACGGTGGAAACATAGCTGTAGAAGCGATGCAGGAGCTTTTCTCTGCCGATGCTCAGCCCAAAAAGGGTAGAAGCAGACAAAATGAGGTCACCTTTATCTTCCTCGTTCATTTTTTATTTTATGTTATTTTCAGCATTTGCATCATATAGATATGTATTTATATATTACAGGTGCCCCTTCCCCCGAGCGTATATCAGAGGCTTACTTCTAGTCCAACTCTGATGAATCTAGCTCAGGCATTGGCATACCACAAAATGTATGAACCTCCATTCAGTTTCTTTATATATATATATATATATGCCATATTAGATCGAGCTTTTTTCCACGATCATGCACTTACATCTCGTTACAGGTGTTATGAAGAAATGCCACTTCAGGAAATGCAAGCAGCACAAGAGCAACAAACAATTCAAAACCTTTCTGATACTCTTCGAACTATTCTGCGTTTGTAGTTGTCTAATTTTTCTGGGGTTTTTATTTGACCCATCCCCCCCATTGTTAATTGTGTGGCTTCTCAGGGTAATGTACCACCAATCGCCACTCTGTGTGATTTGATTTTGGTAAAGTGCAATTATATGTCCTGAAGGTTGTTTCATTAAACCGATATTTCTGCCGTTAGCTGCTGTTGCTTTAAATATCTTTTTTTTTTCTTTTGTAAGTTTTATAATAGTCCACTCGTGAAAACTAAATAAAAATATTATTATATAGTAATGCATACATGAAAACCAAACAAAGATGCCATACAATTTTATTTTCATAGTATTATATCGGGGTGTGGTGCCATGTAGTCAAAATGTTTGTGATACAGTACATATCTAGATTCTATATGGTGTTTGCTTGATAATTTATTAAATAACTCGATTTCAATTCCACTAAAAATTGATTGATGTGAACTTGTTTCGAAATCAAATCAATTTATATATTAATATTAAATTTTATAAAATAAAGATAAATTAAATAATAATATATATGCCTTATATGTATATCCTTTATTCTTAGTAGGGAGAAATTATTTAGTACAACCGATGCACCACGCCGTCAAGTATACGTGGTGCAGTTCATCAATGAATTTTTTGCACGTGAAGTGAGAATTCACATCATCTTCCAAAAATATAGGATTTAAAAAATGTGCTCACATTGGCTACAACATAGGTGTGAATTCTCACTCCACATGTGAGAATTTTATTGGTGGGCTGTCACCACATGTACTTAATGACGTAGTTCAACGGTTACACTAAATAACTTTTCCTTTTGTAGATGTCTCAAAATAAAAAACTTTCTTTTCTAATGTTGAGTTAAAGAATGTTCAACATGAATTGTGTATTAAGATTAAGTGCTCCTTATTTGATGTTGGATAATTGGCTTTTTGAGTTAGTTTTGAAGGTGAATTGTATTCAATCTATGTAGATTTGCTTAGTCCAATTTATGTGTGCTTAACATAATATCATAACTCATGTCAATTTGGATTTCCTCGTTTTGTGATGTGCTATTTCTGATTTTGTTCAGATTTTTCATCGGCATGTTTCGTCCAAGCCCAAGTAATTGTATGCGTCTTGACTACCCATATGTCGTAATTCTCAAGGCCAGAGTTTGATAATGTCACATGTTGAGTTTATTTTACCCACACATGCAGTCTGCCTACACATAATGAAGGAGTGTTTATACTAAAGAATCTCATATGAATTGAAAATTAAAATTAAGTACGGTTTATATGATCTTGGATAATTCTCACCTCCTAATCTAGCTTTTGAGGCGAATTAGACCTAATATATTTAGGTGGACTTGACGCAGTATGTGTGTTTAACACATAATAATATGTATAAAAAAAAAATCACAATTTTTTTTGTTAATTAAATATTTCTCACATATATTCTTTCATGTAAACCAATGATATGTCATTATTATTATCCACCCTTATCTTACAATTCTTTTAGAAGATAGGTGTAAAACTATTTTTACTTAAAGTTTTGCACCTAAAAGAAGAATAATAAATAAGCGACAGAGGGAGTATAATATTATCCGAGTTAGTTAGACTCATTTACATTCTTATATACAAAAAAAGATCGATATCAAAGAAAACTGGGCAGGTCCTTATTAGGTCCAGGGAGCAGGCAACTTCAAATCATTGGTCCACATTCCAAACAAATACTTAATATCACATCCTTTCACATGAAACATACATTTCTACTTTCACAAATTAACAAATAAAACATAATATATTTCATTTAATTTAATTATGGTATCCTTATCCATGTCATAAATTTGTGTAGAACTACCAGCCAAACAAATAAAGTTTTGTTGGCATTTAAAATGAAAATAACAATGAAGAGTTTAGAAGCAATTTAAAACTGCCCGTGTAACAATAATAAGGACAAAGTCTATAATAGGACCACAAATTAGTTAATATATCTCAATATTCAGTTAGGACCAAAGTTTTCTTATAGGTACAAATGCCCAAATTTCAATTGTTGTTTGCTATATAAAAAAATTAAAGGGAGGGTGGGTCTATTTCATTCAAGCATAATCATATGATGGATATACACGACTCTCACGTTGACAAATGAACCAATTTTAATTATTAATTTTGAGAGAACAAATGCAAACCTAGTTTGAGATTTAGAACTTGATTTATATTTTGATTAAAAGTTGGCGAAGAGAAATGTCCATAATTGAAAATTGAATATGTATAATATAATGTATCCTATTCTGAACATTACATGATGTTAAAAGAATTGGTTGTCTTAATTAATTCTTACTATAGAGAAAATATGAACAAAGAAATTAAAACAAATGCAAGTACCAACACATGCGTTTAATACATGTTCCTCGAAAGATTGACAATGATCATTTTGATATACATAGTAATTTACTATACTTTGACCTACATTGTAATTTACTATGATGAAGAAAAAAATTATAATATTCTTTTTTGTTGGTTATTGTAGTAGAATCCTTTATCATGTACCTATTTTACATGCAAAAACAATAATCTCTATCTCTACTATTATAAAAACATGAATATTTCTCTCTGCTTTTTTATTATAAAAATATTAATATTTCTTAACTTTTTTGTGTGGACTAAAATACCCTTATTAATTTAAGTTGTAAAGTGATATTTAATTAAGCGACAAACATGTAAAAGTAATTGAAGAGGTAAATTAGACATGAAGTCTTATTATATTTATCTCCTACATAATCTCCTAAAATTTATAAATTCTCTCTTACATCAATTTTTATAATTGTAATCTTAATGAACCATAAAAATAAACACTATTACAAATAGCTCCTTAAATATAAACTATTATATTTTAGCATCAATATGTATTAAGTAAAAAAATAAATTAATTTACAGACACTACAACAAAAATGATTATTAGTACAACATAAGTCATAAACACTCTAAATGAAAATGAAATTCTCTTAAATATCATTCTGTTATTAAAAAAAAAAAACTAAAATGGAATCGTAGTTTACCTATGAATGATTAAAAAATACGTATGACAAAGTTAAGTACGTAATTTTATTTTGGCTAGAATAGCAAAATATAAAGAATATTCAATAATATCTAGACATGAATATCTTCGAATTTTCATGGATTTTTTTTCGTGAAAAAAGGTGAAATCGGTGGAAAATAGGGTGAAATCGATGATATTTTGTGAAGTCGATAAAAAAAATCATGAAATCGTTGAAAACATGTGAAATCAGTGTTAATTCATGTGATATTGGTGAACACTGGTGAAGTTGGCGAAAAAAGTGAAACAGTAAAAAGTGCCCCTTTACACATTTGAAATCAATGAAAATTCGGGTAAAATTTGTCAAAAAGAATGAAACCAGTGAAACGATGAGATCAGTGAGATGAAAAAATTAATAAAGTCAGTGAAAAATGGTGAAATCAATGACAGTTCAAGTGAAATTGGTGAAAATAACATGTATTCCAGTCAAAAAATTTTGAAATAGGTGAAAACGGGTAACTGATGAAAACGAGTGAAATCAATAAAAAAAAAAAAGAGTTTAATTGACAATAACATGGTGATACCGATAGAAAAATGGTTTAAAAGGAAAAAACAAAAGTAATCGACGCAATCATAAAAAACAATGAAAATAGATTATAACTGATAAAAAGAAATGGTAAAACTATAAAAAAAATATTAAACTCATAAAAATGAATGAAATCGGCTAACAAACGGGTTAAACCGGTAAAAAAATGAATTAAAGTGATAAGTTAAATAGGTGAAAAATTGGTTAATTTGCTCTATTTATGACATAATAAAAATAATTTCTCTCTAATGTATAAAAACTATCCATGAAATTAACTAGACATGTACAACGTACGTGCACTTTTCTAGTACAATCAAAACTATAAGTGTCATGTCTCCAAAAACCTAAACACATGTACATGCTCAACATTATTTCGTGTAACTATTTGTATTCATAATATAAAGCAAAGGATAACCTCGATAAGCCACCCCTTTTTTTTTTTTTTATGTAAAACCTAATAAAGAAAAGAAAAATACATTTAAAACTGAACATATAAAATTGTAGAACCGAGTCTAGGATTTTACTCTTTTGTAAAGCTAAAAAGAAACTAGGTGTCTTTTTTTCAAATATTTTACAACTGGCTCAGATCTAATTACTTTGAAATTGGATTAAATTAATATTGTAAAACCCTGCAAAAACAAATTCACTTCACATCAAGAATAGTTGTAGTACAAGCACTTTTACAAGGATTTTTTTTTTTTTTTTTTTGAGGGATTTACAAGGAAAACTTAACCCTTATTATATTACATGACTCTAAACTGCTAGGAAATGCTAATTTGTGGCTCTTGTAAGGACGGATGGCGTGGAGCAATATGAAATTTATCTAATCAATTTTCACATAACAATACATTATTGTAATGATATCTTAGAGTCAACTACTCTTTAAGTTAATTTAGGGGCATAAGACATTCTCATCCATGAGTTGTATTATGTCATACGTGCAGTGAATGCACATACTAATTTTTCTAAGAGATTATTTGTAGCAACTGACGTTGGAAGAAATTTTCACTTAATGTGTCCGTCGTCTTGAATTGATTAAATCATATCTAAAATTGAATACCCTTGATAAACTAAAAAAATAAAATAAAAAATACACAGTGGGAATACATATATGATGTACGTTGGAGGACATCTACTCCTCTAATTTAGAAAGAACTTCTACTCTTTTAATTTAGAAAACAAACATAATCTTCGATACAATACTCTATGCGTACTTCTATTTTATTTAGTATTTAAGTATTTTTTAATTAATTAATAATCTTTCCAAGAAAAAATTAGGAGAATGTCAATGGACGATACAATCAAGATCACATGTGGCATATTACAATATACTATTATGGACGGCCCACCAAAACGAACAACGAAATCCGATCTTAAACATCAGGAACAAAATAATTCGATCCGAACCAACTGAACCAACTCTCTCATTTTTATTTAATTTTTTTTTAATTAATAACAATGAACAGATAAATGTTGTTTTTCAGATGGACCCTCTAACATCAATATCATAAGTAATATCAAAACTAATAGTACTACTATTAAATTGTTAGGTACAAATCAATAATGTATGCACCACGTGAGTTAGAGGACAACTGAGAGGCAACATGGCCATTATTGAAAAGGACAACACAAATTCATGATTTGCTTAAATAGATCCAAAATGGGTTAGAAAAGGAACTTTAATACTAGCAAGTATATAAGCAGACAATGATGCTTTGCTTAAATTATCAATAGTGATGATAAGGAACCCCTTCACGAAATGGTCTCAAATATGTTTGGTCCTATGTCCTAAGATTAGACATTTTCCTAATAGGTGTACCATGTAATAACAATTTAATTCAAGAAATTAAGTCAAACTATGAGGAGGATTGGCCACATTAGTAAAGTAACACAATTAGTTAGAAGAACTATGTCACGTTAGTTATATAAGAAGTACCACAATCTTCACATAGTATGTGAAAAAAGAACAAGAGAGAGAGAAGGAAAACAAATTAGAAAGATATTAGAATGAACCCAATACATGATCCAATAAAATTAGGGAAACCTGACGAACTGAAGCATCTTAAGAGTTAGTGAAAGGAAAGCACAAGTAATTTCTATAATATGGCGAGGAAAGTAGGAGAACGTAACTCATTAAAATTGGATGTGAGATAGGGGATTTTCATCCTACATGGTGAAAATATTTTCAGTCGACAAGGTTGCTCTAGTGATAGAGCTGATTTCTTATTATTTATTGTAAACTTTTTGGTTCGAGTTCCAACAAAAGTATGACTATCTTTCTAGTTTCATATTTGTCTAATTAAGTTTTAATTATTTATTCATTGTAAGATATTTTTTTATTGTAATTTGCTACTGTAATCAATCTATATCATAATATAATGATGTGATTGATTGTTTCACTAAAAAAGTTAAGAAAATTATTATAAGAATTTGGTGGATAGCATTTCTATGTAACAAAGGCGCAAGGGAATGTAGATGCAAATTCATCTCTAGTCTATGTTACCCCTCATTATCAAATGAATTTTTTTTTTCTCCCTTTATATTAATTAAAAGAAAATAAATCTTGTGCCATGTTTCTTTCAAACAATAAAATACAACAATGTTGAGTTAATTTTCATCCACATTTGACAATAATGTAGCTTGAAAGGTACTGTTATAGACTTATAGCTAGGTTTTTTTTTCTCTTTTTCTTGTTATACTCTCTACAAGCAAACTCAACTTATTAAGTCATCTTTAATTAATCTTTGGTAGCAGCTGGTCCACAATGTCAGCAACTAATTAACTATAAAGTTAGAACTTAATTTCCATCACAGATGATCATCATTTGGTGGAGTAAAAAAACCGAAAAGGTAAAACAAGAATGGAAATATGTTTGAATTTATTATTCCCAACAATTGATGGTCCAACCTCAACCATAAAAAATAAGGTGACATGATTCAGCTTTTTAATGATCTCCAAGAAAGAAAAGCGCATCTTATGTACTATTATTGCAACTTATTTACAAGAGGGGTAATATTCGATCAACTCAATCAATAACAAAATAAGTACATTTCACTTGTTTTATGATTGGATGTGCATGTTCGGTCAATCTTGCAAGTCTGATTTAGATTTTTCTCCACTATTTGGAAAATTGACATTTTTTTCACTTGATAATTTTGCTACTAGCAGAAATGGGTGCGTAATAACCCAGATAAATTTATAGAGATGAATACGTGATAGCACTATAAGAACAACTTGCAACCCTAGGTGATTGGGTCAAGAGATAGCGACTTGCGATCCCAGAGGCAAACTCCAAGTTCAAATATTACTGGAGTCACAATAATGGGGAGAACATGTACTGATTCACAATTTAGTAGGAAAAAAAAACAAATTGAAGTCAAATTAAATTCTAACTAGAATTTGGGTAATTTTTGTCTAAATCGAGTATGACCAAACTCAAAACATTATAAAGAAGAATTTGACCAAGTCAGATTTGGACTAGAATTTCTCCTGGAATCGAATGTTTGGTATTGATAGTATCATCATAAAGAACAAGCCTTCCCTTAGTGAAGAATTCGAAATACAAGATGATAATTCAAGGAACTTAAGTTGAATATAATTAATGATTTTCGAAAAATGCGAAAAAAGGGTTTTTCACTTTTTCTGGGTGTTGTTAAATTTAGATTTAAGGGGAATAATAATTGCAAGCAAGAACATTGTTAATGGTTCATGCTTTCTTCTAAATAGGGTAAAAAATGTGGGCTTATAAAATGTCAGACTTTCATTATGCTAAGATTCTTGAAACTGTTGTAAGAATAAGAAATACTGAACTGTCATGAGGTGGGGCTTTGATAAATAAAAAATTAACTTTTTAAATTTCTTTTATTTACTTTGAATTTGCCTTAGTTGATTGATATTGATGGGTAGAGATTCCAAACCCTTTTCCTCTCTTTGATAGTGTTCATCATTTTCTTTACCTTTTGATGGTGGAGATTTTTCTACCCAAAAAAAAAAAAAAAAAGATGGTGGAGATTTGAGAAAATGAAGAAAATGATGGCTGAAATGATTTCTTCTGTATAAACATAATGATAGATGACATAAGGTTGGTTTTGTATGACTATGGGAATAGGTTTAATTTGGATTGAAATGGTATAATAGTATCACTTTCATTAACTTTCAATCCAATGTAAAAAACAATAAACTTATTAGAGAACAATAATGGAAAGTACCTGCAAATTAATTTATATATTTTTTACAATTTACATATATTTATGTCCGCAACCGCAATATTTTACTATGTCTATTATTCCTCGTGGTCATTCTTGAGGAATCGTTTCATCCAAGATCACAATCACTCAAAATTTAAATCATTTAATCTTAACCATTCAATATTATACAAGAGTGTACAACATCAACTATCACAAATTATGGTGTACAACATAAGGGTTCCGATCATACTTTCTATAATGTTATATTGTACACTGTCAAATGACTATTATATCCCTAAATTAATAAACCAAAAATAAACAATATTACATAAACCTTTCTCATTTCAAGGATGCTCTCCTCACCCATGGCACGCCGGCAAGGTCGGGATTAGCTCTGCAAGTTTAAGAAAGTATGAATTTAACTATCTAGTATAAAAAATAAAAATATGCATTAACCCCATCCCCATATTCGTTGGAGTCAATCTGAATTATCTAAAGTTTGCTGTAAATTAAAGAGGTTCAAAATTTTGTTTCTGGTGAAGCATATTTAATTTTCAAAATTAAAAATTTTCAATTAGTAAAAGTTAAAGTGAGACATGGATACCAATTCACTGAATAAATTTTAATAAGACAAAATGTTGAAATATTGACTGAAATTGATATAAATCTGAATCTTTAGTTGTTGCTGCTCAAAATTGCTGATGAATTCATTAGATTTTCGGATTTCGAAAATCGATTTCGAGCTCTCCGATTTATTTATTTTGGCCGGAAGCTTGTTCAGTATCCGATTTTGTCATGATGAAACCAACCTTTTTGTTCGAAACAAAAACGAATGCTCTGGATTTACTGGATGTTATGTTCCTGGGTCTACAAAAAAATAATTATGAATTTTTGGGGAGGGTGATGGGGACGAAGGCCTTGAAGTGGGCAGTTGACGAAGATGAAGTAGGATTATTTCTTCACCGGCTTTGAAACCATAATATAAATGCAAGCACCAATCACAAACATAATGCAATTTTAAGTGTTGAAAGTTTACTTATAGGTGCTGATGAAGGAGACGGCCAAATGAATTGGAATTTTGGAGAAAGGAGGGACAATTGGGAAAAGAGTTTAGAAATTACCGATGAAGAAGGTGGGGATATTTTGTGATAGGAGAAGGAATTAAAAATTAATTTGTTATACTATAACTATTAAAAACGGTAAAAAAGTCTTTTTGAATTAAGTATTTTACATCTAGGGGTGTTGTACATGTGAACATGTGTCACAGTTTTATTGGATGAAACGATTCCTCAAGAATGACCACGAGGAATAATAGACAACCCCACCTTATTTAATAGTATTATCCTAATGAGATTGACCATAGTGAACTACTTTAGATAATAAAATAATATGTAATAGTTTAGTGGAGTCAAGTCTTAATATTTTTGAACTAATTAATATTGTAACATATAGTAGTCTAAATATATAACTAACACTATTAATATATGAGGGAATTGCATTTTTCATACCAAACTTTTACCTACTTTATACATTTGGTACCAAACCTTTGAAAAATACACATTTAATACCAAAATTGAAGGACTTTTTGCACATTTTCTTTCTCCGTCAATTTACAAGGCCAAATTTTATGTTCTTTATATGGCTGGAAAGCTCTTGACGAGAGCTTAATAATGGTATAAGTTTCAGTTCATGAAACGCAATAAATAATCCGCAAAAAATTAACAAAGTTTCGGGATATTAATCAAAATTAAATCATATGTCATAATCTACAAGGAATCATGGCACAATAATTTCCAAATATAATATAGGGCACATAAGCCTGCTATGGTAAAAATTTTGGAGCATAATTTTAAACATACCAAAAAGCTCAAGCAAATGTGAAAAAAATCCTTCAATTTTGGTATTAAATGTGTCTTTTTCAAAGGTTTGGTACCAAATGTATAAAGTAGGTAAAAGTTTGGTATGAAAAATGCAATTCCCTCATTAATATATAGTAAAGCATATACTATGTTTCCTGCAATAATATAAACCAAGAATAATATTTAAACAAGATATAATTCAATATAGTTCATATTTAACAATATAACAATATTTTTAAATATGGATCAAAGTTTTCATCGTTACCGATCGAAAATATTGAAACGTTTTTGTTTTTGAATTTGTGGAACTAGAATAAGTTGTAATTCCATAACTTTGTATTTACCTTCCTAATCTCTCATATTTCTCAATTTAGTTTCATTAACAATTTTTCATGTGCTTATGATGTTAGATTTCAACACATGGATTGGGCTAAGTTCACTTACATTGCTTGAGCCTAACTCAAACTAAAAAATTAGCTTGTAAAGTGAGGGTTGTCCAATACCTTATAATGTAGATTTAACTATAATTTTTCAATCAATGTTGAATATTTAGTCTCAAAATTTGAAATATTTTCGAAATTTTTTCAATCTTTAGTTGACCAAAACATACACTAAATACAAAGTTTTGATCCATGTGTTTGTAACAAAATTGATAGTCATTATAATTAGTACATGATTAAGCAAAAAAAGAAAAAAAAAATATAGAAATGAAGACCAAGGCTACAATGTCCCGAACATAATATTTTTGAGCTGACTTCATGTATAGAAACTAATTCAAGTAGTTTTTCAAAATGCAACGGTATTGATGTTTGTTATTTTTCCCGAATGACAAGCTAAAAACGACTTAAAATGATTTAAAATATTTGCCAAATATTTGGAAGGAAGAAGAAAAGAAGATAGGATACATGAAGCTCAATTGATCAGGTTTTGCCTCATACATAAAATACAAGAAGATAGACACAAAATGTTATTTTGGACCGAACTTGAATTGCACTTGAAACAGTCCAAATAGATGCATAAGTTCGTTCATGAATAAATTGTACAGGTGGACTAGATGAGGGTTGATCGCAATATGAACAAGTAGTTCATGCTCATTACACGGACGAGATTAATCCGTGATGATAATGGGGAATGGATTATTGGCTTTGCCCACAACCTCGGCAATGTTACGATCACTATTGCGGAATTAATGGCGGCAAGAGAAGGGCTCAAACTGGCGTGGGAAAGGCGCCTACAACGGGTTATCCTCGAAGTTGACTCAGAAGTGGTTGTTAAGTTGATCGGTGAAGCTGATACTGAAACTCATCCATTAGGCCGCATCATAGAAGACTGTAGATTGCTTCTTCATGGACCTTGGGAAAGCAAGATGACTCACACTAGGAGGGAAGGGAATAGCTGCGCGGACGCTTTGGCGAAAATGGGACATGATATTCAAGGGATTTGGGAGGAAGCTCCTGAAAGTCTGGTACCCCTTATGGGGACAGACTTAGAATAGTTCGTTTTTTACTTTCTATTTCAGATGTACCAAAAAAAAAAAAAAAATTTCACGGACGACCAAATCATGTTTTGGTTTTGGACCTCAAATATAGACAACGTTTGCTGGATTTTGAAATTGGATAAAAATTATTTAATTTTTTGTCTAAAAGATCAATATTTTTGAAGCCCAAGCATGAGACTATGCATGCCGATCGAGTCGACCGATCATACATCATGTCATACAACCGACGGTGACGATGCACAAACATGTGTGGTCAAACCAAGCTCACCTAGGTCCTCCATCTTCACCAAACATTAACCCATAATCCAACTTGGAGGTAAATATTTTTGTAAAGAAACGTATAATTGAATTACAACTAGAAACAATTATTGTACTTATTCAGAAGCTCCTAAAATATCTCAGGTAATCTAAATAAAGAAATAAAATAAAATAATTGCATAATTTCATCATATAAACAATATATACAAATCACATAATCATTGGCATATATATTATTGACTTTGTTAACAAAATAAGGTGCACATACTCATTTTCTTTTCATCAATGTGGAATGGGTGTTCTTTCACTCAGTTAACATCGAACTAAAACATACTCTAAAAAACACACCTTGAAAACAATATATATTGACGTTATTCATCTCTATCTTTACCTCTAATCTCTAATCTCTAATATTCTATTCTAATTCTAATTCTAATCTATCTGTCTTCTATTCTTTTATTTATTATAAAAATATGAATATTTCTTAACTTTTTTATGCGGACTAAAATACCCTTATTTAATTTAAGTTGTAAAGTGATATTTAATTAGGCGATAAACATGTAAAAGTAATTGAAGAGATATAATTAGACATGAAGTCTTATTATATTTATCTCCTACATAATCTGCTAAATTTATAAATTCTCTCTTACATCAATTTTTATAATTTTAATCTTAACGAACCATAAAAATAAACGCTATTACTATTTCAAATAGCTCCTTAAATATAAACTATTATATTTTAGCATCAATATGTATTTAAGTAAAAATAAATAAATTAATTTACAGATTTAGTACAACATAAGTCATAAAAACTCTAAATAAAAAAAATAAAAATGAAATTCTCTTAAATATCATTCTGTTATAAAAAAAAGAATTAAATTTAAATCTTAGCTTACAGAACGAATAAAAAATACGTATGACAAAGTTAAGTACGTAATTTTACTTTGGTAAGAATAGCAAAATATAAAGAATATTCAATAATATCTTGACATGCATAACCTCGAATTTTCATGGAATTCTTTCGTGAAAAACGAGTAAAATCGGTGAAAAAATGGTGAAATCGATGAAATTTTGTAAAGTCGATAAAAAAATCCATGAAATCGTTGAAAACACGTGAAATAAATAAACGATGACAGTTCAAGTGAAATTGATGAAAAAAGACATGTGAAATCGGTGAAAAATGTGTGAAATAGGTGAAAATGGGTTAAATTGATAAAATCGAATGAAATAAAAAAAAAAAAGGAGCTTAACTGACAATAACATGGTGAAACCCGTAGAAAAATGGTTTAAAAGGAAAAACAAAAGTAATCGACGAAATCATAAAAAAAAGTGAAAATAGATAATATCTGAAAAAAGAAATGGTAAAATTGTAAAAAAAAATATTAAACTGGTAAAAATGAATGAAATAGGCTAACAAACCACGTACAACGTACGTGTACTTTTCTAGTGGGTTAAAATATATATTCTCAAAATAAATAAGTGATTATATGAAATAAATTTCTACTTAGAGCTTTACATATTCCAATTTAAATTTCTTAATATTAAGGAGTGGTATCCAATCAGTTAATTATTTGAAGTTGCCAACAAATAAATGTTTAAAATCATGAAAACCATTCCTCACAGATTTTTTTTGAAAATCAAAAGAAACAAAAGTTTTGATCCGAAATTGAAATTTGCAAATATTAACAAGAAATGAAAGAATACACATTAAATTGGATTAAAGAAAGTATCCATTTTTAAATGAAATTCTTATCAAAACCAACTAGCGTAAAATTAAGAGGTTGCAGCACTAATTTCATTTTTCTTTAAAAAAAATTAAATTCATGAATATCTAAATATATGTTTCATATTATTAATTTTAAAAAAAAGAAGATATCACCGGTTCAATCCCAAGTAAAAATGTTTTAGGAGTACTACTTATTTATAACTAGTGGAAGGGGAACTTCAAGATGGTGTAATAATCTTTAAATTACCAACGTTACATTGTAATATCAATAAGAGTTAATCACACTTTTCGTTCTTCTTGCATATTTGTCCTTCTTAAATTTTTCGTACCAGATTCATCAATCTTATGATTGTAGTGTAACACATTCGTCCCTCTTAAATTTTGGTAGCAGATGCATTCCTCTCATCAATGTAGCATAACTCATTCGTTCCTCTTAAATCCAAAATATATCAATTTTCGCTCATTTTATGATGTATTTTGAATTTTTTAATAGGAGTGTTACAATACGTTGATGAAAGGGACGCATCTGCTATAAAAAAATTAAAAGGGACGAATGTTTTACATTACATTACTAAGAGTGACGAATCTGCTACGAAAAATTTAAAGAAATGAATGTACAAAAGTTGATCATAAGAAAGACGAAAAATGCGATTCACTCTATCAATAATAATTAATTAATTATGATAGTGGAATTTTCTGATTTCCTCCATAATAGGATAGCTAGGCTTAAAACAAGGGGCAATTTGCAAGTTTAGGGGAACATGACAAAACTTAAGGAAGCGAAGCTTTTCCAAAGTTAAAATAGAATAATATTTGTTGGGGTTGTCTATTATTCCTCGTGGTCATTCTTGAGGAATCGTTTCATCAAAGATCAAAGCCGTCAAAAATTTAAATGATCTAATCCTAACCATTCAATAATGTACAAATGTGTACCAGGGTAAGCTATTACAAATTAGAGAGTATAACATAAGGGTTCATATCACACTTTCTATAATATTAAGTTGTACATTGTCAAATTACTATTACACCCCTAAATTAATTAATCTGAAAATATCAAATTACATTTATGCCCTTCTGATTTCAAACCTTTAATGATTTCTTCTCACCGCCCATCGCACGCCGGCAACACATAATTTCCGGCAACGGTATTGTCCTCTCACATCGTAGCTCAACGCCGGAGATTCTCTTTCGCCACCCTTCCTTTATGTCCCGCCTGCTCCGATCCAAATTGAGTTCTACTAGCCTCCTTCATCGGAATTTATATCGAGAAGTGCAAATCCGGCGGCCAAACTAAGTTCTGCCACTCGCTGCGTCAAGCTGTTGCGATCATGCGAGTTTCTTTAAGACTTAGGGTTTCGATTTTTCTTTTCTGATATCCAATTTAATTCGTACACTCATTCGTTTTTTTCAATTGATATCTCCATTTTCATACATTAGATTACTTATGCTATTTCATATTTAAATTTTCCCATTATTTGAACTTCGTATGTTATTTATGATCTTGTAGAATACCCAATTTATCTGAGAGGAGTTTCCGCCATGAGAGTAAACCAAAAATATCTTCACTGGACAAGAGTCCTTTAATGGCTTTGAATACCTATAGTTGATGATGAGCAATTAGATTAGAGGATTTGTCTGATTGTCCGAACTTTCATGGATCAGGGGTGGAGTTAGATAATTTAGGTGAAAAGCTAATCACCAAAAAATACAGTTTCTTTATAACATTGTTTTAGGGAAGAGAGGAATAATATGTGCTGGCTATGAAGGCTACAACTAAATGAATTTGGATTTTTGGAGAAAGGATGGATCAGTTGGAAAAGGTTTTGAGAGTAATAACAGAGCTGGGAAGTTTTTTTAAAAGGAATTAAAAATTAATTTGTTAAACTATTAAAAAGGGTAATTAGGTCTTTTCATTAAATATTCTAAATTCAGAGGTGTTGTACATGCTCACACGTGTCATCATTCTACTGGATGAAACGATTCCTCAAAGAATGACCATGAGGAATAATAGACAACCCCATATTTGTTTACACACTTAAAAGAAGAGGACAAAAGGAAGAATTATAAAATGGGATAACTTAAAATAAAGAGAAAAGGAAAAAAAGAAAAAAGGAGAAGCAAAGAAATGCTTCAGCTTGCACTAAAGTATTCAATTTAAACCGTGCAAGTTACTAACAAAATTGCAAATCTGTCAAATTCCAACCAGCCCAGGTGTTTGGTTGAGTTTATTAATTTATCCATTCATTAAATAAAATAAAATAAATTATGCCATCTAATTTTGTTTAACTAACTATTTTTCCTTTTTCAATGAAGCCAAATTATAATTCTTGTCTTTAAGCGCTGAAAGATCTATAATAAATTATTTAAACTGGATCAAACTAGTGTTATTTACTATATATATCACAGGTTCCCAGTATATACATATATCCAAACGTGAGTTGATAAAGAGGTGTTTGTTTGATTTATTTATTTGTGATATTTCTCCATCTTCCACTAAAATATACAAAAACTTTACAAATCTAATGAAGTAATTAACATGCCAACTTTTTTTTTTTTTTTTTTAAATTGTACCCAAAAAAAGGACTTTCTTATTTATACTAAGTCAGGACATTCTTAAATATTTCCTTGATGTGAAAGAAAAGAAATATTTTCATTGAACGCAATTAAAGCCCATGACAAGACCAATTTTTATCTAGATTCAGTTCGTTCACACGGAAAACATTCATAAATAAGTATTTAATACACTTGTTATGTAATTACTTAACATCGAAGGAAAATAACCAATTAAAATATACATGTAAACACGTGCGTGTGATTGACCGAATATGACGATAACACAGTATCATAATGACTTCGAATTAAAAAAGAAAAACATAATTTCTTTAATTTTTAAAATGTAAAATATGCATAAGCTTTTATTATCTCATATATAAATTTTCTTGACATTCACACACAGATAAAGTAACAATGAGGTATGTAATTATGTCTATATAATACGAACAACGAGTTGCTACCCATCTTCTATTCTTCCACCTCACTCGGTTTTCTTCCTTCTCTGACACCCATCCTTTTCTCTGTAAGTTTCTCCCTTTCTCTCTAGTTCTATTTGTTTTATTAAATTATTTAAAAAAATGATTTTTTTTAATTATTAATCTCTATTTGATTTCAAGAATGCATCTTTTTTATTTTTTATTTTTTATTTGTGGGTCTTCAGAATCTAAGCTTGTTCATGCCACAATGTTTGTCAAAAAATTGTTTTATTTACTTATTTTGATGTGCATGTGTTGATTTAAGTGATTTGGGCCTTGATCTTATGCTTTTCGATTCTCATCAATATATTCATTACAATTGAGTTTCTGATATTTTGCTCTCAATTTTCTGGGTTCTGTGAATTACATGCACTGAAGTGAATCTTTATTGAAATTGGGTTGTAATTGCATTTCTCGGAGCTTTGAATTGTCTGTGATCACAATTAGTTTAATTAATTGAAGGGTTTTAATTGACTTTCTAAAAATTGTGGTGCCAAAAATTTCCAGTTTCTTTTTATTTTATGGTTTTATCTAATTGTGGATTCTCCTTAATGAAGTCTTCAATTTTATGATTTTTTTCAAATATAGATATAATGGCTTTATCTGGTGTCGAAAAGAATGGAAGAGAGCTGAGAATTCATGAAAATGCAGATGAATTGAGTAGCAATTTGGCAGAATATATTGCAGATTTATCCGAGGCTTCAATAAAAGAGAGGGGCGTTTTTGCCCTTGCTTTATCCGGCGGTTCACTTATTAACTTAATGCGGTATGTAAGTGCATTTCTGTCCTTTTGATCTTTCCCTCCTCAATAATACCCTTTTGTAGTATAATGTTTTTCAAAATTATGAGCAGAAAACTATGTGAAGCTCCATACAACAAGACTGTTGATTGGGCCAAGTGGTATATATTTTGGGCCGATGAGCGAATGGTTTCCAAAAGCCACTCGGATAGCAATTATAAGCTTACAAAGGATGGTCTTTTGTCCAAGGTACCCCTATGGCCTTTCGTTGATTCAATGACGTATTATTTGTTTTGCTGATTGAGACACGTCTTATTTGTTTTGCTAATGTTGTCTCAATATCTGTATAATTATTGGAAATGTCGTGCATTTAATTGATGATTTATCCTTTTTTTGATGATTAATACTGGAGATCTTGTATATATCTTCGATAGATCTGGCATAAAGAGGACAAGTGACGTCCTCGGTCCTCCAATGTTGGAAAGATTAAACTTGTTTTATACTGCATTTGCTCTAGTGATCATTTATTTGACCGATCTTTCTTTTCTTTCGGTTTTGGGCTTGGCGTTTTATTTCAAATCTGCTGATAACGAGCAACCATTTTAGGGACTTCTGTTCCATACTCAAATTCATATTATTTAGTCTTTTTTGGTTTTTAATATGTCCTTTTTTCAATCAAAATTGTTCAAGGTAGAGATTGGTGTATATTTGATTGATCCTGTTTGGATAGTTTATGTAGCGTACTAATACCTAAAAGGTGCACCATCAAGTGATTGGTCTAGTGGAAGGGACTAGTCACTACAAAGTAGAGAACTCGGGTTCGAGTCCTTGTTGGGAGAGGTTCCCACTTAATATAACCGACGCGCCTCGAAAGGGATTAAACCATTGGGAAACCAAAAAAAAAAAACACCTAAGAGGTGTTGCATACGATTCCTACCAGTGTGTGTATTTCTTTTGGTTTATCTTTGTACTTTGATAGGGAAGCGTAGATTCTCTGATGTATTGGATTGATGTAATGATGTATTCACCATTTCACTAAAAAAAAAAACCGTACTAATACCCTTTACAGGTGTATGCTATTTGGAAAATTTGGTATACCAGATACATATTATATAGTGTTTGGTTTCTTCTAGTAAAGTTGAAATTAGTTTTTTCCAGCTAATTCTGCTAATCTCTGTTTCTCCATTAATGCATCACTCATTATATATTTGGTTACCATCTTTAGGTGCCTATTGTTCACAGCCACGTGATTTCCATAAACGACTCAGCAACTGCAGAACAAGCAGCTGAGGATTACGAGTTTGTCATCAGACAACTTGTTAGGACTCGTGTAATAAGCGTGTCCGAAATTAACGACTGTCCAAAATTTGACCTCATTCTCCTCGGAATGGGACCCGATGGGCATGTTGCATCACTATTTCCGAATCACTCCGTGCTTGGCGAGAAAGAACAGTGGGTGACTTTTATCACTAATTCACCCAAGCCCCCACCCGAGAGAATCACTTTTACGCTGCCTGTCATTAACTCTGCCTCAAATGTTGCAATAGTCGTCACAGGTGGCAACAAAGCTGATGCGGTACACTTGGCGATTGATGACGTGGGTCCCGACTGTGAAGTTCTGCCGGCGAGAATGGTCCAGCCGGGTAATGGGAAGTTGGTATGGTTTCTTGATGTTGAAGCTGCCTCAAAACTTGAGGATGCAAAATTTTCTGAGTAGAGTGTTGAGGATTTCTTAAGGAAATTTGGGCTTGTATTTACTATCTAGTGTTTAAATGTGGATACTTTGTTACTTATGCCCTTCCCCATAAGGGCTTTTTGCTTTCTTGGACTATGAAGAAAAGGCAAAAAAATTAAAAGGAAAAGTAGTCTTTATCTATAGTTGGGCTTTCCCTTTTAATTTGTTTTATTACTTTGTTTATTTGAGTTGTTTTTTTTACCAAAATCAAATTTTATTAATCAAGAAGTTCAGATAACACAACTATATATCCGACTTCATCAGCCATTTTCTTAGGTCTTCTATCGAATTTTTTTTGTTTTGATGACAAAAGTTGTAAACTTGTAATTCAAATTATAGAATATGAGCACAAGGCACCATCTTAGAAGAAATTTAAGCTAATTAAGTCTGGATTTCAGTGATTAAAAGAAAATGAACAAAGAAGAACATTTTTGTTACAGTCTGTTTTTATTAAAATCCAAGAACCATTGTAGCCTTAAACTATTTAATGTAAGTTGTAGTAATGTTTGAACCCTTCATCCGAGCTCTATTTCAACTTTTCTTCAATTTCTCAACTGAATTTTACTTGTTTCAATTTCTTCATAGTTTACATTGCCATCTACTGCATATATTCATCTGGCTCCAATACTCCTTTTTTTTAGGAATAACAAAGATATTATTAATGAATCTTCACCCGGAACCAAAAAAAGGTAGTAAACCGAAACGAAAGAAATAGATAACGAATGTTTAGCTAAAAGATGCGTTACACGATTTCCATCCGTGTGGACATGCTTGGCCCGAAACAAACTAAAACCCTTTGCCATGAATTTGATATCCTCTACCAGTGCTCCAAAATCAATCACCGCGGCCTCTTATTCGTCCCCTATCGCACAATCACCTTCCAGCTCAACATTCGGCCACCGATTATTCATTACAACTTCCATAGCCAACTTTATCGTCATTGAAGCTTTGGCCGTAAGAGGGAAGAATGTTTGCTCAATCGAGTGGCAAGTCCAACCCATCCCCGACTGGCGCATCCCTTGCTATATATTTTACCTAATCTGCATTTGCCGTCAACCAAATGGACTACAACATCAAAATTAACTTTTATTATGTTCAATAACTAACCGATTCTCGCCTCCCCATAACTCGAGGGTTCAGAACCATTGCATTTGCCGCTGAAGCTTGCTATGGACCGAACATTCTCCATTGAGTTATTTAGACCCGATATCTTCATATATAGACTTGCTATGGACTGTGTGCACTATAGGCCGCCCATCAATATTATCTTAAGTAGATTGCATCCGCACTTAGTCTTAATCATTTATTTCCTAAATCTGATTATGTATTTCTATAAGTAAGATCGTTATGTTCTATAAACTTGCATTAATTATTGTTCTGATCAATCACGTTACCTATTTTCAGTTCAAGTAAAAAGGCTTCTGATTTTAGTTGAAACAACATTTACGTTAAAACCTCCACTACATTGTTAGTGCTTTTTAGTTTCTGTATATAGATACTATACATTCTTTAGTCATTTAATTAATTGAACTATAATTATTTTACTACTATAGAGTTATATTCATATTACACAGATTGCTAAACACCATCAACAAATTTTCCGCTTAGCAAGGATTAATCGTGAAGGAGGAAGTTCTTACAAACACGCCAAATTAGGAAGATTTTGATTTTATTGGGTACCTTCAGAGTCCAAAGCCAATCATCCTAGTTTATGTTGCTCGAGCTTTGGCTTTTCAGAGAACAACAAACTGTTATCTGAAAAGCGAAACAAACACGTCTTTAATTTTTTTTTAGATGATAAATACATCAATACATCATAATCTACTTAACAATGCCTCATCGTTATACACGAATAAATTCAACTATGCTAATGAACAAATAATAACTAACAATAATACTAATAATAAGATTAGAAGAAAACCAACATCAATGAGAATTAAACCCATGATCCAGAAATTTTGCCACTAGGCTACAACTTCTTTGACCTCAAATTTTAGGGCCTATATGGATTGGTTTCGGCTGGATTTCGTGGTTTCGCAAAATCGATCAAACTCATTCTTAATGATTAATGATGTTTATGGATATGTTTCGCGAAACTCAGGTTTCAAATTATAATTATAATATATCAAACTCCACGGTTCAAACTCAATCTTAATCATATCTCAACTTTTTAAAATATTTTAAAACAACAAAACTCGGCCAACATGCAAACTCAACTCAAATTTTATTTTCTAAGGTTTTACCAAAATATTCCAAATCATTTTTTTTATTTTATTTTTTTCGTTTCCCAAGGGTTTAATCCCTTTCGAGGCAGGTTGAGCATAAAAAAAAATATATTTTAAACTAAAACCTAGCAAATCTGAGCCAAATTCAATCCATATAGTCCATTATGTATAGTTTTTTTTTTTTTTTTTGAGTATTTGGTCTAATGACCTTTCACAAAATTATAATTCTAAAAATGAGCTTCCATTTAATTGATTTTTGTTCCTTTATTTTTATCATATGAATTTTTTAATCCACCTAAATCTTCCACTAACACTTTCATTAATTTTTTCCCCATTCTTACATTTGAATTTTGAATTTAAATATTTCATTCTCTCTCTCTTCTTTAACACACATCTTCTTCTCCATCAACTATACACTATCTCTTCTTTAACACTTTTACTCTCACACAAACCCATGGGCGGACAAACCTACACATCTTCTTCTCCATCATCTCTACATTCACCAACTATATATATATATATATATACTCTCACAACACACTATTTTATTTTCTCTTTTCTTATTCTTTTCATCTTCAGTTCTACAATTTGTTTGAGGCGCGGGCTGCCCGACACCGGGCGTCCAAGCAACCCAAATGCCTAAGCAATATGTTTGGGAGCGCCCAAGCATATTCTTGGGGCTCCCGGGCTAAGGCAATCTTCTTGAATTCCATTTTTATTTTGTTTTATTTTTTATTTTAATTGTTTGTTTAAAAATTATTTATAGTTTAATTAGTTAAAATTATCTATTAACTAATTAAATAAATAAAGAGTTATTTGTAGAATTAATTAATTATATATTGTGCCTTGATGATATGGCAGTGGCACCACTCAAATTTCAAACTTACTGCAAAAGTAGAAACTGATGTCCTTCATTGCAATTAATTGTCAATCGCCGACTGATTTCATAATTACATTTCTTCTAGTACTTAATTCTGTGATTTCTGTCCCACGTGCAATTTGGATATTACTAATTTCTTTTCTTTTTGTTGGATTCTTTCCATTATGTAGACATTATTGATTATTTTTCTTCCAGATTAAGTTGTAAATTTACGACTATTTCTGTACGTAGCTGGATAGCTTTTCCCATTATAGTGTATTAGTGTCATATGTACACTGGCTTAAATACAAGGCCGTACCCCTAAAGTAGGGATCATGTAACATTATAGTCCATGAATTATTATTGAACAAGACACTTTAGCCCCGTTCATTCATGACTTTATTTTTTAAATTTTGATGAAGATCATGCATGTTCAATCAAAATATAAATTTTGTTTTCCTGGAATGTTTTGTTCAGTTTAAATAATTTCTCGGATCATTTGAAAACAAAAAAAAAGAATCAAGAAATATTTGAAAAAATTGTAAGTAAAAACAAACATGTAAATTATAAATTACTTTATATTTTTATTTTGAAACTTAATTTTTTCAGTTAACATATAACCCTTTTAATTAATGCATTTGCATTCACTGACAAATGACCCAATTAATTGTGTGGACCTGCTATACATGTGTCATATACTGATATACGTTGTCCATGAATATATATAGTTTGACATTAATACATGCAATAAAAATATAACAATTTTTTTTTTTATAACTTAACATTGCGCTCGTGGCTAAAAGTTAAATCAAACTTAAATACTTCATCCGTCTCAATTATTTCATGGTACAGTTGATCAGTCAATTTAACTAAATTTATAAAAATTATAATAAATAATTTAATTAATATATTTCACTAATAAGTTGATAATATTATATGATACCATATATATTAATATTTAAAAGGTTTAATATACAAAAAATGTGAATAATTTAATATGATAAGTTATTTAAAAAATTAGACTGGGTACTATAGTAAAGAGCAAAATAAATGGGATGGAGGGAGTAATATAATTATATTTTGGGTGATTTACACTCAGACCCCCTCGGGTTTGGGCATATTACAAGAAACCCCCCATTGTTTCAAAAATTACAGGGACAACCCCTCAGGTTTGGGCATATTACAAGAAACCCCTTATGTCGTTAAAAACAGACGGAATTTGATGACGTCAACAAAAAAAAATTGATTTTTCAAATTTACCCCTGGCTAAATATACCCAAAGGGGGTGTCTATGTAATAATATTATACCACAGGGGGAGTCTATGTAATAATATTATACCACAGGGGGTGTATTTGAAATATTACAATAACTTCAGGGAGTTAGTTGTAGCCAACTGTCATATTTTAAAAAATGACCAAATTTTAAAAAATGACTGTTGAATGTTACTGTTGGCCACATATTTTGGTTATAAATAGCAGTCCAAATATTTTTTATTTTTTATTGCATTTCATCCCACAAATTTGATAATGTCATCATCAAATTCAAGAGGTAGTGTACGATACTTAAAATATCGATAATCAAAATATTCATGTGTAGGGTGTGTGAAGAATGCACCCATAATGGTTGCAAATTCACGCCGAGATTTAAAGTTGTATTATCCCTATACGTGAACATTTTGATTTATAGTCAAAATATATGGCCAACCGTAACATCCATTGGTCATTATTTAAAATATGACCATTAGTTGTAAGTACCCCCATAAAATTTATAGTCAAAATTTATGGCCAACATTAACATCAATTGGTCATTTTTTAAAATATGATCGTTGGCTATAAGTAACTCTCTGAAGTTATTGTAATCTTAAAAATACACCCCCTGTGATATAATATTATTACATTGACACCCCCCTGTGGTATAATATTATTACATAGATACCCCTGTTGGTATACTTAGCCAGGGGTAAATTTGGAAAATCAAAAAAAAATTTGCCCATGTCATCAAATTCCGTCTATTTTTAACGCCGTAAGGGGTTTCTTGTAATATGCCCAAACCTGAGGGGGTGTCCCTGTAATTTTTTAAATAGCAGGGAGTTTCTTGTAATATGCCCAAACCTGAGATGGTCTGAGTGTAAATCACCCTTATATTTTTATAGCGAAACTAGACTTTTTCTCCATCACGATGATTGCTCTCATCATCTACTCTTTAGCCCATATCTAAATGTTGGTTGGTAGTAACATTTTTTTTCTTCTCTCGTTCATTTTCATCGACAAAAGCTCTGATGACCTCTTTATAGTTATATATAATTATATATGACTTAAAAACTTCTTGTTAGTTATTTTATATAGTATAATTGTTGATGCATATAGTACTAGTCCTAAAATTAACATCCCTTAGATTGCAAATATTTCTCCCTAATAGTTACTATCATAACTACATCTCCAAAATAGCTATAGCCCAATGGTAAAGCTGAGGCCATAAAATCAAAATATATTGGATTCGAAATTCATTATTGTGATTTTTTTTCTTTCTATTTTACTATTAATGTTAATTTGGTAGGTGAGTTTTTCATTAATTGAAATTCATGTAATAATGTTATCATAATCTAGAAAAGAATTAACTAAATCTCCAAAGGGATGGTCTATATTTTGGGGAAAATGCAAGATACTCCTCTGTGTTATGCTAAACCTGCAAGAAATTACCCTATGAAATTTTTATTGCTCAACTTCCTTGTGTTTTTAAAAACCCTGTAAAAAATATCTAATTTGTAAAAAAATAGGTCGTTTTGGATCGACATATTTCAAGAAATAATTTTAAAAATATATCACGTGAAGTTGTAGGGACCAACTTGAAGTATTTTAAAAATGATTTCTTGATATATGTCGATCCAAAACGACCTATTTTTTATAAATTTAGTGTTTTTTGCAGGGTTTTTGAGAACACAAAGAAGTTTGGCGCAGTAAAAATTTCACAGGGTAGTTTCTTGCAGGTTTAACATAACACATGGAAGTATTTTGCATTTACCCCCTATATTTCATTTAATTAACTCTGTTAGGTGATATTTAATAACTTTATTCTCACAATTTATGTTTGAGAACAACGTTGGAGATTTGGACACATTTATTGTTCCTCAGACTTGAAAAAAAGAGCCTATAGTCTACACCTATATATGTATCGGTGCATGGTTTTAGCCTTTACATATAGCTTTTGTCTCTATTTACTTCATGTAGTATTCAAGACTCTCATAAAGAATTAGTATTACTTAAAATAAAAAAACAAAGTCTCACAAAAAAAGCAATATCTAACAATTTCATTATTTTGTGAAATCACTTATTAGAAGCTTTTTTTTTGGTATACCAATGGAGATTTTAATGGTGATTTCTTGGTTAGTTTTGGGCTTATTTTTGTGCTTATTTCTGTTGAAATGGAATGAGATAATTATATGTCACAAAAAAGGGTTGCCCCCAGGAACTATGGGGTGGCCATTTTTGGGGGAGACAAATGAGTTTCTAAAGCAAGGGCCAGAGTTCATGAAAAACAAAGGAGCAAGGTTAGTTAATATTTCAGACAAATTCTAATTTTATTTTATGTAAAACAACATTGTCTTTTTTTTTTTTAATTTATTCTGTACATTTTTAGAAAGTCTTTTATTCATTTGTTTTCTCTTATCAATTTTAGTGTTGCTTTGTGATTATGATTTATGCATACACCCTTTAGGAATATTTCTTGCAATTTTTTTGCCGGCGGAAGAATCGAAAATGTTCTTAGTATGGCTCATGCATCCTATAATTCTTAATTCCTTGGTCGCTTGATCGGTCAATTTATTAAAGAGTAAATTTCAAATATAGATAAGTTTATTTATTTAATAATAATTTGATTATTATCTAGCACAATATTCATTAATATTTAAAAAATTTAAAATGTTATACATGTGGAACTCTCAACATAATTTATAAATCATTTAATTAGAATATTAAAACATTTGACTCCTCTAATGGAGTTTAATTTTTGGAACATGTAGAGTACTATTCAAAAATATAATTAATCAATATTGTGTCCATGTTTAGTTTTTTTCTTTTTCTTTTTTTGTCTAGAACCCGTCCATGTTTAGTTTTTGTTTATAAAAGTGTTTTCACACTTCTTAAAAATCTAAACAAACAACTTTACTTATTTCTTAATAATTTTATCATTTATTAAGATTAAATTGCGTCGCTCTATTGTGAAAATAATTTTAAATGTGTATTACTGGGTGTGATCACCCATATACATCGAAGGGTGAGTGTGGAGTTCGAGAACTCCAAATTCTGCTATAAATATCCTAATAAACATTTTTCCCAAATGTACAAAAGTTGGGGACATATCAAAGAAATCATCTTAATCTCTAAAATCACACCCAGAAAATCAAAACAAACGATCCTACATATTTTCAAAACTAAAATTTAGAAAATTTATGATTGACTATATATGTCACAAAATATTAAGTGAATTAAAATTATTACAAAAATCACAATATTAAGATTTCATTAGTACTTTTTTCAAATGATCAAAAGCAATAAAAATGGATTTTATTGGTGAGTTTGGCATAGAGGTTCGAAAAAAAATTATAGGAAAATTAATTCTACTGAAATAGATTTTGACAATAATAGATTATAATAAAAATTAATTATAGAAAAACTTTACCAGTGGTAGGGACGAATTCCTCACTTCATCCAAATGTGTAAAAGATTATAGCCACACTTAAAAGCCGAGTACTCTACCGTTGTGTTAGCAACCCGAACAAAATATAATGTATAGATAGACAATCAGTTAAATTGAAACAAAGAGAAAAGAGATTATACGAGCTAATCAAACCGTTGAACTAAGAAAAAAAAGAGATTTTATAAGGGATTCAAAACATAAAAATATATTTATTAGATGAAAATACAAGAAATTATCAGATAAAAGAAAAATATATATACATAATTCTAAAAAAAATTGATTTTGTGTAATAGCTTTTGCAAAAGTAACACTTTATGAGCTTCTAAAATAAGTTTACTTTTAGCTTTTGCATATTTCAAAAGTGATTAAAATCACGAATGATCAAATATAATTTTTATAATTAGAGACAAACACTTTAAAAATCATTATAAATAGAGATCTAGAAATATTCTCAGCCAAACTCACCCATAAATATAAGATAAATAGTGTAAATATTTTAAGATATAGGGCCTCAAATTACAAATAGGTTGGGCCGGTCACGATCGAAGTCAATTAATAATATGCAATATCTATTGCATATCATCTTCATTAATCAATAACCATTTTACCTTGTAATGTACACTAGCATGCTATAAAATTAACATGGTAATTAAATTCATGTTTCAATTTGGTATTGTAACAACATTTCAATGTTATAGTAACTCATAATTATTTCATGCATGATGACTTAGGTATGGAAATGTTTTCAAGTCCCATATACTCGGGAGTCCAACGATAATCTCAATGGATCCGGAGCTCAATCGATACATCTTATTGAACGAAGCAAAGGGACTTGTTCCGGGCTATCCAAAATCAATGCTGGATATACTCGGTGCACGAAACATTGCTGCTGTCTATGGTGCTACACATAAGCACTTAAGAAACAATATGCTCTCCCTTGTAGGAACTTCACTCATTAAAGACCGACTTTTTTCGAGGATCGATAAGTACATGAAAAGTTACCTCTCAAACTGGGATTCTAAGATTATTGATCTTCAAGAGAAGACAATGGATGTAAGAATGACTCTTAATTAATTGCTTGCTCCAATGTGCAGAATGTCAAATGATTTTTTATTTTTATTTTTCAGATGGTACTCTTGATGGCATTCAAACAGATTGCAGAAGTGGAATCAAGTTCTATTTATGGATCATTTAAGATTGAGTTTGATAAGTTGTTTATAGGATCACTCTCTCTTCCAATCAACCTTCCAGGCACAAATTATTATCAAGGATTTAAGGTATAATGAATTGGATTTTATAGATCATTTATGAAATATGAATGTAATGCAAAAAAAAAAAAAAAAAAAGTGCTTTACCTATTTGACAAAAATAATATATGTGTTGTTTTTATTAACAATCCTATGTGTTAAGATTTCATAGCTCACTGCACTCATTAGAAGATTAAGAGTTAACTGCTAATAAATAAACGAAAATACCCCCATAATCGTCAATTATTTAAGTGAATAACAGGGTCAATGTTATATTCTTAAGAGAACAATTTTTTTAATTGAGGGTTATTGTCAGTTTCTAAAGTAAACCGAAGAAAAAATAACATCATTACTTGTACTTGTTAATAAAAATAACACCGAGTATTTTTTTTTTTTTTTCAATTACATAAAGTGCAAGGGGTGTTTTTGCATCTTAAATGAATATTAATGTATACTCTTAATTTACAGGGAAGGCAAAATGTGATCAAGATTTTAAGAGATTTGATGAAGAAGAGAAGGGCTTCTCCTGTAACCTATGAAGATATGCTTGATCAGTTGTTAAGAGATTTAGACACAAAATCCGCATTAAACGACGACGAAATTATTGATCAAATAATCACAATATTGTACTCAGGATATGAAACAGTTTCCACTACTTCAATGATGTCTGTCAAGTACCTCCATGATCATCCAAAGGCTTTAGAAGAAATCAGGGTAAAGAAAATTAATACTATACATGTAGTGTTTCTTTCACATAATTTCGAAAATGGACTTAATGTATGATATATATTTGTACATCTTATGATCTTTCCTCTTGTTTTCTTTTCATAAGGATGAACATTTTGCAATTCAGAAAGGGAAAACCGCAGACGAGCCACTCAGTTGGGACGACTATAAGTCCATGAGGTTCACGCGTGCTGTAAGCCCGTTTCTTTCAACTTACTTTTTTTTTTCCTCAAGGTTTTAATTCCTTTCGAGGCTGTCGGTCACATTAAGTGGGAACCTCTCCCAACAGGGATTCGAACCTAAGTTCGCTACTTTGTAGTGACTAGTCTCTTCCACTAGACTAATCACCTGTTGATTTTTTCTTCTTTCGACTTCTGCTAACACATAACACCACACACATTTATATATAGCACACTCACTATTATTAAATTTTGTTTCTTTTCTGTAGGTGATCTTTGAAACTTTGAGATTGGCTACCATTATAAATGGGGTGCTAAGGAAAACAACACATGAAATTAAATTAAATGGTACTATGTTGTACAAAAGTTCATCAAGAAAATTGAAAATCAAAATATTTTTCATATTTTATTTGCTTTGTGAAATCAGGATTTGTTATTCCAAAAGGGTGGAGAATCTATGTTTACACAAGAGAGATCAACTATGACCCTTTCCTCTATCCGGAGCCCCTAAAGTTCGATCCTTGGAGATGGATGGTAAGTTAATTACAATTTACCATATATAATTGGATCGAAAATAATTAATCATGTTAATTGCTTGAACCGTACGTAAATGAGATTTAGAAATACCTCGACTCGACTCGATGTTTTAGGATAAGAGCTTAGAGACGCACAACTATTGCTTATTGTTCGGAGGCGGAAGCCGCTTGTGCCCGGGAAAGGAGCTCGGAATAGTTAATATTTCAACTTTCCTTCACTACTTGGTTACTAGATACAGGTGATCAAGTACATGTGATGTATACATTTTTATGATCCATCATTCCTGATTTGAGTTTATGACAATTTAAATTGTAAACTACTTATTTTTTTGTAAATTCATGTGATGCATATATTTGTATGTGTAGGTGGGAAGAAATTGGAGGAGATCAGAAGATCCTACAATTTCCTAGAGTGGAAGCACCAAATGGATTTCATATAAGGGTGATGAATTTGTAATTATTATCCTGCAACCTTAATTAGGAAAAAAATTGTGAATACTTCCTTGTGTTATAATTCCTAAACTCCTAAGACTTCATTTGGCTTCATCATATTAATTTGTTAGCAATATTTTCAACTTAATTAACAAACAATTTATGAATATATGTTGGGCTAGTTTTTTTTCTTCTTGAATCTTGTTTAATTTAACAAATCTTATTATATAAAGTGATGAAATAGAACCTAATAGTCCTTCAAAAGATGCCTGATTGGGTATAAAATGGTTGTGGCCCAACCAGGAGAAGCCCAAGAAATTTGAGGACTCTTAGCCTTGGTATTGATCTAAGGTTAAAAATCCTATGTCGTAATGTTGTCTACCTCGTTTTCTTAAGCCCGTTAAATTGAAAGATTTTTTCTCATCGTCTTTTTCAAATTTATAATGATCTATTTTTTTTTCCCTTTTAAATCGACTAAATGGTTGGGCTTGTATTTACTATTTATTATATTAGTGTTTAAATGTGGATACTTTGTTACTTATGCCCTTTCCCATAAGGGCTTTTTGCTTTCTTGGACTATGAAGAAAAGACAAAAAAATTAAAAGGAAAAGTAGTCTTTATCTATAGTTGGGCTTTCCTTTTTTAATTGTTTTATTACCTTGTTTATTGGAGTTGTTTTTTACCAAAATCAAATTTTATTAATCAAGAAGTTCAGATAACACAATATCATGAGTGATGACTAAATTTCCATCCCTGTGTACATGCTTGGCCCGAAACAAACTAAAACCATTCGCCATGTATTTGATCTCTCTACCAATGCTCCAAAATCAATCATCGCACTTGTTCATCCCCTATCGCATAATTACCTTCTAGCTCAACATTCAATCACCGATTATTCATTACAAGTTCCATAGCCAACTTCTTCTTTGAAGCTTTGGCTGTAGGATGGAAGAATGTTTGCTCGATCGAGTGGCAAATCCAACACACACAGGTCCCCGACCGGCACATCCCTTGCTATATATGATACATAACCCACATTTGCCGTCAGTCAAAAGGATTACAATATCAAAATTAAATTTTATTATGTCGGAGATAACCACCTAACCGATTCTCGCCTCCCCGAGGGTTCAGAACCGTTACATTTGCCGCTGAAGCTTGCTATAGACCGAACATTCTCCATTGAGTTATTTAGACTCGATATCTTCATAGACTTGCTTAAATCATGTAGCCAAAGAAACACATTGGTTGTGGTGGAGTAACAAACAGTTCATGGCATGTCTCCAAGCGTCCAAACGTGTCGAGCAAAGTGGCATGACACAAGCCAACGAAAAATATCCTCTGCACTTATTTTTTGGTAATAATAATAATAATTAAAAAAAATCCTCTGCACTCTCCAAACAAATCGAACAACTCACATCCGCTATAATTTTGTTGGGGTTTATAAACAATATATTGGAACATTTGAAAAAAAATTCAAGAAATGTTTGAAATATTGTAAAGTGAAAACAAACATATAAATTATAAATTACTCGATATTTTGTTTTGAATAACTAAAAACATAAGTCTTTCAGTAAACATATAAACCTTTTAATTAATGCATTTGAATTCACTAACAAATGACCCAATTAATTGTGTCGGCCTGCTACATTTACAATTGTCATATACATTGTCCAATAATATATATATCGTGTGACATTAATACATACAATAAAAATCTAACATTTTTTTTTATAACTTAAAACTGCTCAATGCTAAAAATCAAATCAAATTTAAAAAATATTATATATATTTTTATAGCCAACTAGACCTTTTTTTGTTTATATATTATGTATTTAAACCAAAATAAAAATAAAACTATCTATGTTCCACTAAAATCCTTTACTTAATCTTAAAAAGAAATGCATGAGAGATGTTGGTGGACTGATCTGATAACTAATTGAGCCTACAACATATTAATTTATGCTATTTAATATGAAAATCAAACACTAACCATTCATCCTTCAATTTTTGTCTTCCCTTCCATTTTCCAATATTGAGTTTTCTTCTTCTTTGTCCCAGTTTATATATTTTTTACTTATAATTTTTTTTATTCTTTTGTTCTAATTTTATCGTTTATATTTGCCCACCATATTCCATTTTCTATAATTTTCAGGCATTAGTTTCGATGAAATAAGTAAAATTTTATATTTTTAATTCATGATAGTGGAATCTACAAGTGACCTGGAGGAAAACAGGAAAAAAAAATTATTGTGCTAATAGGATCCGGGATATCAACCGGATTCGGATCCGGTTGTTAATATTTCAGATCCGAGCGGATCCGGATCCGGATAGAAGAAATGAAAATCGGACTCGAATCCGGATCGTCCCTGATCCGGTCAGAGTCTGGCCCATTGATAGCCATACCTTCAGGGCAACCATATTTCTCAATATGACTTTAGTTGAAAAGTATTTCTCAAAATTAATGTGCTTTGTGCTTAAATTCGCAGTTAGCATTTGTGATTCTTTTGAAAAATCGCAATTGTTAACTGTTATTTATTTGCGATTCTTCAAAGCCCTAATTTATATGCGTATGATACTGTAAAAATCACAGATGCTAACTAAACAAATGCGATTTTAAGCGAAAGATATATTTGGAATTTTTTTTTGAATTAAAACCATGTTTGGAAATATAGTGGCCATAAAGGCTATTTTGGAAAAAAAATCGTACACTAGTATAGTTTTCTGATTTGTAACGCTCGTTCATTTTCATCGACAAAAGCTCTGACCTCTTTATAGTTATATAATTATATCTGATTTAAAAACTTATTTTTAGTTATTTTATAGTATATTGTTATATAGTACTAGTCCTAAAACATCCCTTACATTGCAAAACTTTCCCCCTAATAGTCATTATCATAACTAAATCTCCAAAAGAGCTATAGTCCAATGGTAAAAATGAGGCCATATTGGTTCGAATTTTATTATTGTGATTTTTTTTTCTATTTTAGTATTAATGTTAATTTGGTAGTTGACATTTTGACTAATTGAAATTCATGTAATAATGTTATTATAATCTAACAATTAACTAAATCTTCAAAGGGATAGTCTAGATTTAATTTAATTAACTTTTTTAGGTGATATACTGATATTTAATAACTTTATTCTTACAATTTATGTTTAAGGACAACGTTGGAGATTTGGACACATTTTTATTGTTCCTCATACTTGAAAAAAGATCCTATAGTCTACACCTATATATGTAGAGGTGCATGGTTCTAGCCTTTACATATAGCTTTTGTCTCTATTTACAGCATGTAGTATTCAAGACTTTCATAAAGAATTGGTATTATTTAAAATAAAAAAACAAAGTCTCAGAAAAAAGCAATAGTTAACAATTTCATTATTTTGTGAAATCACTTTGAAGCTATTTTTTGGCATACCAATGGAGATTTTAATGGTGATTTCTTGGTTAGTTTTGGGCTTATTTTTGTGCTTATTTCTGTTGAAATGGAATGAGATAATTATATATCACAAAAAAGGGTTGCCCCCAGGAACTATGGGGTGGCCATTTTTGGGGGAGACAAATGAGTTTCTAAAGCAAGGGCCAGAGTTCATGAAAAACAAAGGAGCAAGGTTAGTTAATTTTTCAGACAA
Source organism: Penstemon newberryi var. newberryi (assembly GCA_030819805.1). Classification (NCBI taxonomy): domain Eukaryota; kingdom Viridiplantae; phylum Streptophyta; class Magnoliopsida; order Lamiales; family Plantaginaceae; genus Penstemon; species Penstemon newberryi. The sequence continues at coordinate 72,782,220 of JAUALY010000001.1, read as the reverse complement.
ATTCTAATTTTATTTTATGTAAAATAACATTTTATTTTTTTATCAATTAGAGAATATTTATTTTGTACATTTTAGAAAGTCTTTATTCTTTTGTTTTCGCTTATCAATTTTAGTGTTCCTTTGTAATTATGCATAGTCGCGGAGCTCGACGTGTTTTATTGGGGGTCGAAATTTTTTCGAGCAATGCATTAAATAAACAAAATAATAAGAAAGTAATATTATAAACAAAATAAAAGACTGTATTCTTTTTAAAATTATTAATAAAGATTTTTTTTTGGAATCAGTGCACTTCATAAAGTAAATATATGAAGAAGAGTGCACTAAATAAATATAATTATAAGGAGAAGACATTATAAAGAAGCACTTTCCTTACAATTAGTAAGGATTTTTTTTTAGAAACAATACATTAAATAAAGAAAATAATCGTAGTATAGGAACAATAAATACCATATTCCTTACATAATCATTAAGAAAGAAAGAAAGAAAAATTAAAAGAAGGCATAATTGAGATTAAGAGAGAAAGAAAAATTAAAAGAAAGGCATATACATTGAAGTACTAAGGAGAAAGAAAAATAAAAAGAAGGCATGAATATTGGGATTAAGAAAGAAAGATAGATTAAAAGTAGCAACATCTTATGCATCCGGCTAAAGGTCTAAACATGTTATAATTTGACTACTACTAATATTTAATGGATAAATTTCTTGTGGGGCGATTGGTTTAGTGGAAGGGACTAGTACCCCCAAAGTGGAGACTCAAGTTCGAATCCCTATTAGAAAATGTTGTCATATTATATGATCAACGCGCCTCGAAAGGGATTAAACCCTTCGGAAACCCAAAAAAAATTCCAAAAATTGCAAAGTTGTCGTGAAATCATACACCATCTATTGCATATCATCTTCATAAATTAATAACCATCTTATAACCTTGTAATGTGTACACTAATATGCCATAAAACATGGTTATCTTCATGTTTCAATTTGGTATTGTTTAATAACTTTATTTCATGATGACTTAGGTATGGAAATGTTTTCAAGTCCCATATACTCGGCAGTCCAACGATAATCTCAATGGATCCGGAGCTCAATCGATACATCTTATTGAACGAAGCAAAGGGACTTGTTCCGGGCTATCCAAAATCAATGCTGGATATACTCGGTGCACAAAACATTGCTGCTGTCTATGGTGCTACACATAAGCACTTAAGAAACAATATGCTCTCCCTTGTAGGAACTTCACTCGTTAAAGACCGACTTTTTTCGAGGATCGATAAGTACATGAAAAGCTACCTCTCAAACTGGGATTCTAAGATTATTGATCTTCAAGAGAAGACAATGGATGTAAGTATGACTCTTAATTAATTGCATGCTCCAATGTGCAGAATTTTAAATTTTTATTTTTTTATTTTTCAGATGGTACTCTTGATGGCATTCAAACAGATTGCAGAAGTGGAATCGAGATCTATTTATGGAGCAATTAAGATTGAGTTTGATAAGATGTTTATAGGATCACTCTCTCTTCCAATCAACCTTCCAGGCACAAATTATTATCAAGGATTTAAGGTATAATGAATTGGAGTTTATAGATCATTATGAAATATGAATATAATGCAAACAAACAAACAAAAAAAAAAAAAAAAAAAGGTGCTTTACCTAATTGACAAAAAGAATATATGTGTTGTTTTTATTAACAAAAATTATGTGTTAAGATTTCATTAGCTCACTGCACTCATAATAAAATTAAGAGTTAACAACTAATAAATAAACAAAAATATCCCCATACTTGCCAGTTATTTAAGTGAATAACAGGGCCAATATTATATTCTTAAGAGAACAAATTTTAACTGAGGGTTATTGTCAGTTTCCAAAGTAAACTAAAGAAAAAATAACATCATGGCTTATAATTGTTAATAAAAATAAAACGGAGTTTTTTTTTTTTTTTTTGCCAGTTACATAAAGTGCTAGTGCAAGGGGTGTTTTTGCATCTTAAATGAATATTAGTGTATACTCTTAATTTACAGGGAAGGCAAAATGTGATCAAGATTTTAAGAGATTTGATGAAGAAGAGAAGGGCTTCTCCTGTAACCTATGAAGATATGCTTGATCAGTTGTTAAGAGATTTAGACACAAAATCCGCATTAAACGACGACGAAATTATTGATCAAATAATCACAATATTGTACTCAGGATATGAAACAGTTTCCACTACTTCAATGATGTCTGTCAAGTACCTCCATGATCATCCAAAGGCCTTGGAAGAACTCAGGGTAAATAAACTTAATACTATACATGTAGTGTTTTTTCACATAATTTCGAAAATGGACTCAATGTATGATATATAATTAGTACATCTTATGTTCTTTCCTCTTGTTTTCTTTTCAAAAGGATGAACATTTTGCAATTCGGAAAGGGAAAACCGCAGACGAGCCACTCGATTGGGACGACTATAAGTCCATGAGGTTCACGCGTGCTGTAAGTGATCCGTTTCTTTCGACTTTTGCTAACACATTTATATATAGCACACTCACTATTATTAAATTTTGTTTCTTTTGTGTAGGTGATCTTTGAAACTTTGAGATTGGCTACCATTATCAATGGGGTGCTAAGGAAAACAACACATGAGATGAAATTAAATGGTATGTTGTATGAATATTTATAATCAACATTGTTTAATTTGAATGTATTTTATCTCAAAGTTCATCAAGAAAATTGATAATGAAAAGATTTTTCATCTTTTATTTGCTTGGTGAAATCAGGATTTGTTATTCCAAAAGGGTGGAGAATCTATGTTTTCACAAGAGAGATAAACTATGACCCTTTCCTCTATCCGGAGCCCCTAAAGTTCAATCCATGGAGATGGATGGTAAGTTAATTACAATTTATGATAACTAATTGGATAGAAAATAATTAATCATGTTAATTGCTTGAAACGTACGCAAATGAGATTTAGAAATTACTTGACTCGACTCGATGTTTTAGGATAAGAGCTTAGAGACGCACAACTATTGCTTATTGTTTGGAGGCGGAAGCCGCTTGTGCCCCGGAAAGGAGCTCGGAATAGTTAAAATTTCGGCTTTCCTTCACTACTTGGTTACTAGATACAGGTGATCAAGTACTTGTTGACGTACAATGTATCTTTTGATCCATTATTCTTGATTTGAGTTTACAATGACAATTTAATTTGAATACTACTATTTATTTTTTTGTAAATTCATGTGATGCATATATTTGTATGTGTAGGTGGGAAGAAATTGGAGGAGATCAGAAGATCCTACAATTTCCTAGAGTGGAAGCACCAAATGGATTTCATATAAGGGTGATGAATTTGTAATTATTATCCTACAACCTTAATAAGGAAAAAAATTGTGAATACTTCCTTGTGTTATGCTATGTCCTTGATTCCATAGAAGTTATGGGAATGTTATCTTTGCCTATCAGTTTTAAAGATAATTTTTAGGAGATTTTTTATAAGATTGAACAATTCTTGCAGATTTGGGATGAAGTTTGAGATAATGTTATTTTATGAAGCAATACTTCACCATTCCCATTTATGCGTTTATAAAAACAAGGTGAAAATCAAACAAAATAAATGGATGTTTAATTGTACATCGTCGCATGACGGAAAAAACACGTATGTTGATTTTTGGATTAGATCATGAATTCAGTCGAAATAGAAGAAATTTGAGATATAAGAATATGATTTATTACTAGAAGAATAAAATTAAGGAAAGTCTATAATTATTTTCTTAACTTAAATAATTAGAATTACTTTCCTTTTATACATGATTTCCCTAAAATTTGTTAGTAGAATACTCCCTCCTTTTTTTTCTTATTTTTTCGTTTTGGCAAAAAAAAATTGTTTACTTTTAGGGTTTTTTGCACTTTGCACCCCCGAAATATGGGAAATAGGCACTTTACACCCCCGAAAAATAGATTTAGCACTTTGCACCCTCAAAATATAAAAAATACAGCACTTTGCACCCTCTTTTATTTTCAAGCAAAAACTCAAGGGCAAAATAGGTAATTCAATTATAAATATTTGGCACTTTGCACCCCCAAAATAAAATTAACACTTATCACCCTCGAATTAAGAACAAATCAACAACTTGCAACCCGAAACACAATAAATTGACACTTTGCACCCCGAAACACATAATTAACACTTAACACCCTCAATGCAAAATTAATTTTTTTCTATCAAATTTACCCTTCTTGTTAATGCTTGTAATTAATGCTAATTAATGTTATGATTATTTGATTAAAAAGGTATTTTTGAAATTTTTATTTAAAAAAAAGTGACTATTTATTATATTTCTTAATATGTGTGCAATCCTTCAAAATGACAAATAAAAAAACGAAGGGAGTATTTGTTAGCAAAATGGCTATATATTTTCAAATAATTTATGTTGGACTAATTTATTTTCTTCTTGAATCTTATTTAATTTAACAAATCTTATTAAAAGGCCTGAGAAAAAGCCCACGAAAGTGAGGAGATAGTAACCTAAGAGGTCCAACAAAATAGCCCAAGTAGTCATTAAAAAGAAATTTGGTTGGGTATAAAATGGTTGTGGCCCAAGACCAAGATAAGCCCAAGAAATAGTTTGAGGACTCTTTTAGTTTGGTATCGATCTAAGGTTAAAAATGACCTAATCCTATATTGCAATATTTTATTTAGCCCGTTAATTCTCTGCAAAAAATCGACTAAATTGCAAGATTTTATCTCATAATCTATTTGAAATTTCTAGTGATCTACTCTTTTTTAAAGATTATCATTTCAGTGCAACTTTGTAAAGTCGATCTTTAGCTAAAGATATAGAAATGTTCTTGTTAGAGTTGATAGAGTTTCAACTTTAGGACTCAATCAAAATGCATTTTAATCCTTTGATTTTTACTGGAGGGTGATTTTGGAACAATTTTTAGTCCCAAGAAAGTCATGTAACTATAATTCATTGGCATTTTAGTTGTTTAATCAAGAATCGGATTTTCAATTACGTTCTCTAATTAAAAAAATTCAGACAATTTTAGTCCAAAGTACCTAATTGAGGAGTCATGTGGCCAGCACGTGACACGATGTGCTGAAATTATGAGTTTTGGACTAAAATTTGACCAAATTGCCAGAATTTTTTTAATTGAATGTTGGTTTCTTTAAAAAACTAAAATGTTAGAGAATGATAATTATAAGATTAATAAATTAAGACTTTATTAATAGTGCTTCAAAAAGCACCTCTGAAATATTCTTGATGGCATCACAACAACACCACCTTGCCACATGCATGTGACAGAAAATTAAGAATATGGCATGCACGATTTACAACTTTCAATTTTAATTTTTTTAGTTAATTAATTACGAGCTTTAGATTCAAATACAAAATCCTAGTAGTATATAATTGCATGAGCTGTGAAAGAGTAGTAGAAACATGGAAAACTTCGTGCTAATATTAATTTGCAGTATTTAGGTGACAATTTGCTGTCAATCCACGTTCTAATATCTACTCCTCTCATGCATGTTATAGACAACATATACTTTTTTCTAATTATATTCTATTAATTACCTTGTACTGTTGTCTGGTCAACCTCATTACCATTTCATTATGACAAAACCGTAATAATTAATCCATGGGGCTTGTAATTAATTAAGGAGAAGATGATTCAGAAGTTTAATTAAAACGGCAAAATGAATTTTGGATAAATTTTCAACGGAAGGCGGTGCCTTAATTTACAGGCCAATATAATGCAAGTAGGAACATGGCCGGGCATGACAAAACAAAACTGGACCGTGTTGTTTGAATTCACATGTACTATTGATGTACACACCTTAATTTTACCACTTCATGTCATGTTCAGGGGAAAATTCACAATAATATAATTAATATTATGTATTATACAAACCTGCACCAAATTATCTTGTGATTTTTTTTTTTTTTTTTACATTAAACTTCTTTGTACTTTGAAAAATTCTGCATAAAATATTCAATCCATCTCCTTCCGTCTTTTTTTTAACGTGCGTGTATCTCACGAGAACAATATGCGATTTTTTTTGTTTTTTGTATACTTTTTTTTAGCGGTGTTAGTATTTAATGGAGATTATATATTTTATGTAGGATTTTTCAAAGTATAAGGGAATTTTGTGTAAATAAATTTCACAAAGATAGTTTTATATAAATTTCACGTAACACATGGTAGTATCTTGCATTTCCCCATTTGTGACCACTTATTCAAAAAATATGAATTTGTGGACCCTCAAGGTATATATCTATAGGTCAAACATAAGGTAATTAATTTCCAAATTCACCATTTATATAAGCACTATTTCGTCGGTGAAGGGATGGGTGGGTGGTCCAATATCTTCATTAATTAATCAACGTCTAAATAAAATGTGGTCCTTTCCTGTATTAACTAGCAAACTTAAACTTACCAAAAGGCCCCCAATTAAGGCACTCTTTACCAAATGCAAATATTATCACTAATATGTTTGTAAAAAATATTTTAGTGACAAATTTAAATTATTGTGATTTCATATATATAAATAATAACAATTATAATATTGTCACAAAAATGTGATTTTTTTTGAGAAAAAATGTGAATTATTTGGTCATTGAGAGTTCAAATGATCATAGTCGAGTTGTTGGAAAGATGATCAAGACACTCTCATATCATACAGAAAATTCATATTATCACTTAATATTCTATTTGTTAAAAACTTATTTTTTTTGTAATATATGTACACGAAAGTGTCATCCATATCTTTGTTCTTCCTTTAACTGTGAAATAGCATTTGTCAGTACAAATTAGTCTTTTTTTTTTTTTATTAAGTCAGTACAAATTAGTCAACCTTCCATGAATAAGTAACCTTTTAACAAACCGAATATTCAAATTTTACCCGAGGACAGCCCAAAGACAGTTGTATAGAAAAGAGCCAAATTAAAGCTAAAGTTTTGGTTTTATTTTCAAATTTCAAACTAAAGATCTTCGACGCCTATCATTGCTCTATTAGTGCCTTTTGGAATTTAGGAGTGGATGTCGAATGAAAAAGAACTTCATGATTTTTTAGTTCAAACACGATTTTTGCTATTCGATCACAAAATTATATATATATACATTTTTTAGTCATTTTTGTAAAATAATTTTTTCTTTTATTTTTTTTGTTCAAATAAAATTATATATATATACAAATTCTCACATAAATATCTTCCACATAATTTGAAAGGAGATTAAGGTAATTAACTATAAACAATTGGTAAATAGAAAATAAAATTAGTCAACTTTTAGTAGTACATTTATAACAATAGATTTTGAGCAAAAGACAACTTCCATTAGAATTGGGATCTGATTTCTCTCCCTCACCCTATATAATACACAAGACCCTCTCCCCCAATTTTCGTACTTCATCTCCAACACAAACAGGAAATAAAAAAACCCTCCTCTCTCTCTCTTTTTTTTTTTTCTCACACACTAACACACACAGTGTGTGTAGAAAAAACAATGGCAGCTCCGTCAACACCTCTGCTGAAAGATGAGTTAGATATTGTGATACCCACAATAAGAAACCTTGATTTCTTGGAGATGTGGAGGCCATTCTTTGAGCAATACCATCTAATCATTGTTCAAGATGGTGACCCTTCAAAAGTCATCAAAGTTCCTGAGGGCTTTGATTATGAACTTTACAATCGCAATGATATCAATAGAATTTTGGGTCCTAAGGCTTCCTGCATTTCCTTCAAGGATTCTGCTTGCAGATGCTTTGGGTACATGGTTTCCAAGAAGAAGTATATTTACACCATTGATGATGATTGCTTTGTGAGTATTTTTAATGTTTTTCTTTAGACCCTTTTCGATTTTCTGCATTTTTTTTTTTTGATAATTTGTAGTGTTTTGGTGTTAAAAATTGGATCTTTGTTCTCTGTTGTATGTGATTAGTTGCAAGTGAAGTGAAAGATTGGATCTTTTTTATGGGATCTGGGAAAATTGGTTCTTGGGGGTTTTAGGGTAGGTTTTGGGTTTAAGGTTAATTTTTTTTTTTTGGGTGTGATTTGATTAAGGTGGTTTTGATTTGTGCAAATTGATTATTCTATTGTTATATAGCATGATTATTGTTTTTAGTGCATATTTACTTAGATGTCTTGCTTTCTCACTCTGTAGTTGTATTTTTGTTGAGATTACTTTTGATCTTTCTTATATGCTTTCACAATGATTTTTCTATCACAGAATTTTTTTAAGAAACTAATTATTATCATTTGAAAGTACAATTGGATAATAGATATACTCCATATCTATCTTTTGCACTATGATTGATGATCTATATATATCAAACAAGTGTAGATCTGGATTCACATAATACATGCTTATGTTCTGTGACCCTTCTCAAGTGGCCTTAAGTTTTCTCATTTTCCGATTGGTGATGTTATTTAGGTTGCAAAAGACCCATCTGGGAAAGATATCAATGCTCTTCAGCAGCACATAGAGAATCTCTTGTCTCCATCGACTCCACTTTTCTTCAACACTCTTTACGATCCATACAGGGAGGGTGCAGATTTTGTTCGTGGTTATCCTTTCAGTCTACGTGAGGGTGTTCCAACTGCCGTTTCTCACGGTCTTTGGCTCAACATCCCCGACTACGATGCACCTACCCAGCTTGTTAAGCCTCGTGAGAGGAATACAAGGCAAGTACTTCTTGATATATCATAAGCCGTGAAGTTTTTTCGGATATATATTGCGAACCTAACTTTTGTCGTTTTATGTTTCCACTCTAGATATGTAGATGCTGTTATGACAATCCCCAAGGGTACCATTTTCCCCATGTGTGGTATGAATTTGGGATTCAACCGTGACCTAATCGGACCTGCAATGTACTTTGGGCTCATGGGTGATGGTCAGCCAATTGGACGATACGATGACATGTGGGCTGGTTGGTGCACCAAGGTACATTAGTTTATTTAATTCTTTATAATACTGTTATGCAGTTCTATATTAAATCCGTGTTTCTAATCGTGTGACATGTGCAGGTCATATGCGACCATTTGAATCTCGGGGTCAAAACTGGACTACCATACATATGGCACAGCAAAGCCAGTAACCCTTTTGTGAATCTGAAAAAGGAGTACAAAGGTATCTACTGGCAAGAAGAAATTATTCCGTTCTTCCAAGCAGTTACCCTTCCCAAAGAATGCACGACCGTGCAGCAATGTTATCTCGAACTGGCCAAACAAGTGAAGGCTAAACTTTCTGCGACAGATCCCTACTTCACAAAGCTAGCAGATGCCATGGTTACGTGGATTGAAGCTTGGGATGAGCTCAACCCTACCGGAGATGTTGCTGCTAAGCTTCCAAACGGTGGTGTCGCTAAATAGATTCTATTTTGAGTGATAAGACAGTTATTATTGGATGCGTTTATTTGTTATTTTTAACTTGTTAACTTAATATGGTTCTGTTGAGAAACATTATTTATTTCCCATGTTAGATTCAAGCATTTTATTTTTCTCATTTTTCATATGTTTGTAAGATTATTTATATATTTTATTTATATTAGACTTTTTGAGCTCATCTCAAACTACATAAGGAAAACATGTGCCTACCTCGGTGGATTCAATCCACTGGGGTGCTGGATGGGCGACAAGTGTGTACGAAAGGACAATTTTTTGTCCTTGTCCTCTTATGCACATGTATTTATCATTCAACCCCTATGGATATAATCCACACTACTACCTGTGAATCTTTTCTAATTCTATGAAAATCATGTGAAGGTCTTTGATAAGAAAAAATTCATTATTTTTAATTATGATTTTGCTACTTATCGAACTTTTTAGTCCTACAAGTATGTGGTCATTGAATGTAGTCATATAATGTATATTTCCCATATTTAGTCCTCAGGTGCCATGCATTTAAAATTTTAAATTGTTTTTAAACCATAAACGGAGGCAAGGTCTGGTTTATCTCAATATAATAGATTAATTAGTAAAGCCAATTTCATTTGTAAAATAAAAAATAAAATAAAATTCGGCTTTGAGGTCGTAGTAATTTGGTTTGAAACATTGAACATAGTTAGTTTAAGTATCAAATCAAACTAAACTATGGTATTGAACTTGTGTTCGATCAGTGAAAGCTCTTTGAAGCTCGATCCATTATACATTTAAAAAAAGCTTGAGCGACATTAATTTTGAGATAATTTTTTAAGCTTGGTTTGTACTGCTCGATAAGCTAAAACTGATAAGATATAAGATCGATTCATATTATACTCAATAAGTGTGCGGATTCTTTGTAAGAGACCATACCACTTATCCATCAATTTCGTAATCAACAAAATTCAATGAAATCGATTATAAACCAAAACAAAAGTTTTCTTACATTTGACAAAGGAAAAGTATTTCATAACTCTTAGAAATACAAATGCAAACCTAAATAAAGTAGAATCGTCTATGCACATATTTCTAGTAGGTAATTCTAGATACATTCTCATTCGTGTACATAAATCTAGAAGATAATTATATAAACTATTATTGAGATTTAGTGTAATTTCACACAGGGGCAGACGGTCTTAGGGGCGGGGGAGGGCGGTCACCTTCCCGTGCCGCCCCCCCCCCAAAAAAAAAATCTTGCTTTAGTATATATACAATTGTTATTGTTCAAGTTCATTAATAAGTGTCAATAGTCAAGTGGTTGGGGTTATGCATTACTAACTAGGTGGTTCAGGTTCAAACATTTCTACTTTTCTTTGTTTTAACTATTTTTCACTCTAATAAATGTTTTAAGCTAAACTAACATACTTGAAAAGTAATTATATCAATGCAAAAAAAAATTATGCTAGTAATTTATTAGTTTCTTGGTTATAATCATCATATATTATCATAAAAATGTTTTATTTCCATAAATACACTCATGAACATCGAAATCAGTTAAAAAAAAAAAGTTTTAGTATTAATTTTGGTACATTTTATAGCAATCTTTTTATGGTTTATGATGTAAAATGTTTCTATATTTTATCAATTCATCAAATCATTTGTTGAAAGGACTCTTAAATTTTCTTACTAGTATATTTATTCACCTTTTATTGGATAAAAATACATCGTTTCTTTCATTTAGTTGTCATTTTATCATGACATAAAAAAGATATCGAGTTTGTATTAAAAAATCTCAACCTTCCCCTCCCCCCTCCCCCCCCCCCCCCCCCAACACCCCCAGTCAAAACTCTCTAGTTCCGCCCCTGATTTCACATTCCACCTTCGATGTTTAAAATTTCAAAAATTACCACAAAGACTTACTTCCGTAATAATATAAAATAAAAAATAAAGAAACTGCCAAAAGAACCAAATGCCCCTCTTTATTATGTAAATTACATGTAAGAAATCACAAACTTCGGGGGTTATCTCTGTAATTATACTAAATCAGTAAATCTCATAGTTAATATGAGTAGTTCTCCCTATTTAAAATGTTACTTTTACATAACTACATGATAACTGATAAGTAATAAAATATTATTTAGAATGAAAGAAACAAAAATGAAAATAATATTCTGTATAGAGTTTCAATAAAACAAAATAATGAATCCATTAAGAACCTTTCAATAAAATAAAATAATAACTTTATTTTACTTAAATAAATATACCTATTTAAGATTACAATAATTAAAACAAATATACCTATTACAATATTATAATATTACAATAAATAATTATAAAATTCATTTTCATACTTAAATAAATTTACATATTTATAATTTCAATTAATAAAACATTACAATCTATTTATCCCCTAAAAATGTTTATTTTATATTTTTAATAAAATAAACATACAAAATTTAATAAAATATTAAAAAATAGAAGATTATATCACCGTTCTCCCTAATCCCCATCCTCTCTGCATCCCCACCCCATCCTTTTCCTTTCCCCTCGTCTCCCCCATCATTTTCCTTCCATGTGCCGACAACCCTCCAACAAGGGTGGGGGGGGGGGGGGGGGGGGTTGGATTTGTAAAGTTAATATAAAAAATAATATTTATATTTAAAAAAATCATATTAGTGTATTTTTGGAATGCCCGTTTATGACATCAACATGTCCCATTGGATTATGGTAATGAAACTAATATCTCCGAGTTTGAGTAGAATTTTCAAGCTTGTAGGGTGGTACATTTTATTATACTAGACTTGAGGATAGTTTAAGTAATTAAAAAAAAATCATATCAGGTGTACTTCCTGGATTTTTTTTAATGACATCGACATGTTTCGTAAGAAATTGACGTCATGAGGAATTCAATACCTATAGGGTAGTTTTAGTAATTTCTCAAAGTGGTTAATGTAATTTCATTAAACCTAATGGATAGTTTTAGTAATTCTCTCTGAATCTAGAGTAGACCATTCTACATAGGTCCATAGAAATATAATGAAAAAAATATCTTGTAGAAAAATCTCTAGATTATCTTTCTTAACCATTAAATAAAGTTGATCTTTTCTGTCTATTTGATGAGGTGTTTTGTATAAATAGGGGCAAAACCTTATTTGTATACCATCCAAATTTGAGAGAGCAATCAAACATTTCAATTGTTCTTAAATATCTTATTACTGTCGCGGCTAGGGGTGGGCATGGGGCGGGTTTGGGACGGGTTCGGGGCTATAGATATGGGTATAATAAATTCCGGGATTGACATACTTTTCATCCCAAACCCGCCCCAAAATAATTCGTGTACCTGAATTATTGCGGGGCGGGATGGGACGGGATTACGGGTTCCATATTATTTTTAAATTATCAATTTTTCATCCACCTAACAAAATTCAATGGACTAATCTAAAAAATTCTCCAATCCATGCATAAAAGTTACCCCCACAGCCCCAAATTTCGTACGTAGAAGTACTTTGTAGAGCATAAAATTAATTTGATATGTAGTAGACTGTGATTTAATTTGTAGAACAAAAACCAAAAATAATTACCGTATGCCGTGGCCATAGAAGAATAAGAGGCAGAGGCAGAGCCGTACTAGAGACTAGAGAGAGTAGAGACTATGAGAGATTGAGAGTTTTTAACTTTTTAGGACTGACTTAATATACATTACTAATAACTAATGTAAGATTTAAAAGGAATATTAGGATAAAGTTAAAAAGTTTCTTTATTAGATAATGTTAATTAAGTAATTAATTATATAAGTAAAGTTATAATTATATAATAATAATATTATATAGGCGGGTTCGGGTATTCGGGGTTGGAGAGACCAATCCCAAACCCGTCCCATATTCCCGTAATAAAATACGGGTATTCAAGTTCGGGTACCCAAACCCAAAAAACAATCGTCCCGTTCGGGTATTTTAAAAATGGGACGGGTCGGGTTTGGGTTACCCGAACCCAATGCCCACCCCTAGTCGCGGCATGAATGACCATCCATTTGCGACGTAAATAAAATTCGTAAACTATTAATTAATTGCTAATATATTTTTTTTAGAAAGTATTGAGAATATAAATAGTGAGTTTTAAGTATAATTCGTAGTTGAATTCAATAATCTCCAAATTAAAACGAGCATAAAATTCATAGTTGAACTCAAAAAGACTATAAATAGTTTCAACTAAGCCTAAATTATTTATGAAAAATATTTAGAATTCCTATGTGAGTTCTAAGTATTATTCGTGTGCATTTCTCACATGTATAGATACATTTTACAAATATATTTACTGAAAGGACAACTCTGGCAAGAGAACATATTATATGCCTTTTGGTTCCTTGCCAATTGGGTTGTTAAAATTGTTTGAATTTCTCTACATATTTTCTTATTGAGGTATTTTGTTTTACCTTTTTTTTTTTTTTTTTGTGCTCGCACAACAGTGTATCAATAAACGTATATAATACACACCGTATCCAGGACAAGACTCAATGGAGCCGTAATGCAATTGCATTTTATTTTTTAATTTTGGCTAAGACTCAATGGAGCCTTAATATACTGGCAACTGCTTCACGCGATACTCGCACATATAAATTTATTTGAGCTGAACATGATTGAATTTCGCACGCAATATACACATGGCCACTTGATTGTTGTAATAAAAAAAAATCGAATTAATGTTTACAATGTGTATACTTAATATTAGGTGATTTCATTAACATATAAATATTACCATTTTATAGTAAATTTGATTGAGAGGAACATGTTTGAATTTCGCACACATGACCACTTGATTGTTGTAACAAATTAACAAATCAAATTAATGTTTAAAACATATATACTAAATATTAGTTGAGTACATTAACATCTAAATATTACTATTTTGTAATAAATTTGTTTGAGATGAACATCTCTGAATTTTGCACACGGTGTGCACATGACCACTTGATTGTTGTAATAAAAAGTAAATCAAATTAATGTTTACAATTTGTATAATTAATATTACTTGATTTCATTAACATCCAAATGTTGCTATTTTTACTAATTAGGATTTGTTAGTATGGAGGAGAACACTATAGTGTTTGATAGAAAATTGCACAATGATGACCATTTTAATGCCACGATAATTATTGGAGAATAATTTGAAAGCAAAATCACTTGAGCACTTTGGATTTTGAGTAGATACTCCAACTCCCAATTCACATTACTTGAAAACCAAAATCCAGTGTCAATAACACAACTATTTGTTATGATCATGATTTCATATGAGTAAATACTATATCATTAAATAAAAAAGCTAATTTTATTGTATATATAATCTTGTTAAGAAACTATATAGTTAGTAATCCTATTAAAATTGATGGTATAAAAATATGGAAACCTTTTTGTTATTGTTAGAGTTGATGGAGTTTCAACTTTAGGACTCAATCAAAATGCATTTTTTAATCCTTTAATTTTACTAGAGTTCAATTTATATTGTTATATTTTTAAAAATTTCAAATTTACAGATCTTATAGCTTGTTGTTGGTGCTAAATATTCGACAAGGAGATGTTAATTATATGAAACATGCTTTTACCCTATTCACTGATTCGCCTACTTTATGTTTTCACCTTGTTATATGGATGGTATGCATCTTAATTATGATCTCTTTATATTCTCTATTGTTTTCAAACATGTTACAAAACTTAAAACTAGTCTATCAATATTTTTGCAGGTCATGGCTGCAAAGCAAGGCTAGAGCAATTCATATCTGAATGGTCAATGATTTCTAAGTATATACTTGCTGAGAAGTATACATTTTACAAATCAAATTAATGTTTACAATGTGTACAGTTAATATTAGTTGATTTCATTTTACTAATCAAGACTTGTTAGTATGAAGGAGAAAACTAAGCTAAATTCCATGTATACTCCGAAGATGAGTTAATGATAATTTATCCCATCATGATTTTCATAATGTTCAATTTACCTCTCTATGATTTGAAAAAGAGCAATTTACACTCCATGTAATATTATAAAAGGTTCACGCCACCTCACTGACATTTTTAAACTTATAAAATATGAATGGACAAAATTACCCCTCTTATATGTGGCACTTTACCCCATGTGTTGTGATATATGTGGCACTTTACCCCTCTGTGTTATAATAAATGTGACAATTTACCCCTCTGTGTTACAAAATACTTTTCATGCCCTCTTTCAAATGTGGCAAATGAGTTACACTATCTAGCTGAATGTGGTAAATTGCTCTTTTAAAATTTTCACAAGGGGATAAAATGCTATTTTTCAAATTACAGGGGATAAATTAAATATTATTCAAATCGCATGGGGAAAATTGGCATCAGCTCCTCCGAAAATGCATTCAAGTCAAGATAATTTCTTAAAGTATTCTTTGAGAAGGCGAAGTTAACTCAGATGTTTTCAAGTCAACTTCACCGAAAAATTCAGTGAATTAAAAGAGAAGAAATTCTTTGAAACCAAATACATCTTGCCTATTGGAACCAACACAAATATAGGTTCATTTTATCCCATACACATTCATTTTCCCTTCTCGTACATCCGGTATGATCGAAATCTATCTTCTTCTTGATTGAACCTAGGTTCTTCCTCTAGAGACTCTCCGAAGTTATTAAAACAATTCAAGAATTGACCAAATTCAGAAGAAAATAAAACATTAAAACACGAGATAAAATAAGCAATTGCAACGCATAACAACCAACAAAATAAAACTTATGTATTTTACTTTTTTTTTAAGAGAAAAATTTATTTTACTTACTCTTACCACAAAAGTAAAGAACCCCCTCCCAATTTTTATGATAACAATTAATGTATTTTTTAGATACAAAATTAACTTTTTTCTTTATTTAAATGTTATTCACTCATAATAATAGGGCAAGAGGTCTTGGTTCGACTCCCACTAATGTGGGTATTTCTCTAGTTTAATAATAGTCTTTGTAGTTTATTTATTTTTGTATTCTAATAGCGATTAATTAAATAGATTTATTATACAGTGATTGATGTAATGATGCAACACCATTTCTTTAAAAAAAAATTTTGGTGATCTCCTCTGTATAAAGAAAAGTTTAGAAGCAGTTGTTGGTTGCGCAATATATATTATAACACATAATCGTGGAATATTCTAATCACAAGCTAAGTATTTGATTACCATAAAAATGTGGTAGAGGATCCCCTGTCCCAACTTTAGTGTCCCATACCATGTCACACTCATAATTTATCGACACGTGTCAAGTTTAATTAGCACACATCACACAAGATTATTTCCCTTACAGTCCTCCATCTCCGCACCTCTTTTCTCCATCCATACACTTTCGTTTTATCCAAACAAAATGCAACAAAAATTACGCTTGCTCTATTTCAGAGAAAAAACATAAAATTTGTAAACCCAACTACTCAGAAATTTGAAGGATCCTTGAGCTCCGCCATTAATTGTATTCAATTGAGATTTGTTTGAGATTTTTTTCTTCTTTATTACTGTAATTGATTTATTACTTTACCATTTTAATTAGGGTTTTTTATTTAATTAAAATTATTCTTATACAAATTAAGAGAACATATAGTTCATAGTGAATTACCACAATCTGTGGATTAAGAGAGTGAAATGATATTTGATTCTTGCGTGGGGCTATGGTGCTAAACTGCTAATCATTTTGGTTTTTTACTCACCTGAGTATTTGAGATGCAGTTCAATGGCAGAATATTAACATTAATGGTGGTAGATGGTGGGTCCTAAATATTTGAGTTGCAATTCAATGGCAGAATATTAACATTAATGGTGGTAGACGTGGGATGTGAATGTTAATTGAGAAATTATCATGTGTGGTTTCTATTAATTGAGGTTGACACGTGTCGATAAATTATGAGTGTGACATATTCTGGGACACTAAGTTGGGACAGGAGATCCACACCGTAAAAATGTTGATCAAATATTATCCTAGATGGCTAGATATTAAAGAAATGGAGGATTATCAAAAAGAAAATTAAAAGGAATAAAGAATAATTGTCGTATAAAATCTAACAAGCATATTCTACTGTTGTAGTTTTCGCACATACTTTATCTTCCATAACATTATTTATTATTGTAATATTACATAACGGTACAAACATTAGATTTAAAGGTTTTAAAAGATTAAAAAATACCAATATGATATACTATAAGTTAAGCAAAAGATTAGTACATTGCCAAACATAGCAAACGCAATATTTTTAGGATACATACATGTAGTTTTATAAATTATAGTAATATTTCAATGCTCTTTCATTAGTTTTCAACGTCTGTATTGTCAACTGTACAAAAACTCAACTTCCAGGCATTTGCATAAGAATAATATATAAGAGTGCAAGTGATATATAGTACATATTACACCAATTAATTCATATTCGTTAATATACAATTATTATAGCTAATTAAATAGCTACTTTTCTAAAGATAGGGAGACATTACTATTTAATATATGGGCTCTAAGTCGGGTTTTTGCCAAATCAAAAACTTTCATTTGACAAATGCATATACATTTGTTTTGAAATTGAATAAAACTCAATTATTGATGATAAATAAAGTGTATTGTACTTGTTGTGGATGCATACATGGATGTATTTGAATTGATCAAACCCAATTTAACTAAAAAATTTTCTATCCTCAATATCTTAATTACTTTTATTACACTCAATATGATCTTTAGAAAATCATTGAATATATCCAAAGGCCATAAATTAAATATACCATTTCTAAAAAGCCATGGCCAACATAATTGATATCTTATGAAATTCCAAAATTCTTGTTTCTTTAAAAACACGATTACTAAGTTAAGAATCTATTACAATTTCATATATAATTTACCCAACATTAACATAATGTTATTAATCAGAGTAGACTTTTACCAATTCAAGGGAGAAATGCCTAATATATATATATATAAGTGATAATGTTCTTTCTGATTATAAAGAAAATGTTGTTCCTCTCAAGTTTATTTTTTTCACTAGTATGTGTATTAATTTTGTGTTTGTGCAATAATAATATTAATGCACAACAAAACAGTAGCACATTTAGAGTTGGTGTAGTTCTTGATTTGGATTCACTGGTCGGCCGCATGGGAATGACTAGTTTGTCCTTGGCTCTATCTGATTTTTACTCGGGCGACGGAAATCATACAACACAAATTGTTCTTCATGTGAGGGACTCGAATGGCCAAATAACTGATGCTGCAGCTTCTGGTATTTAATTATATCAACTCCTTCCTTATGTGATTGCCTTTTTAGATACATTACATACTAGCTAGTATAATTTTTTAGTTTACAATATTTTTGGTACTTTAATAACTTCAAATATTACATTGGATATAAGTTATAGTATACATGGATCAAAATTTCGTTTCGGAATAAGAGAGTTTCAGGCAAATAAATAGTTTTGGAATTACATCTTGTTATCGTTTCGCTTGATTCAAAAACGAAAACTTTCGATATTTCGACGAAAAATATGGAAATTTTGATCCATAGTAGTGTATATTAAGTATGGTTTCGTTTTTTATGTGAAAGGAGCTGGTAATATGGATTGCAAAGTGGAAAAAAAATCAATTTAGACGAAATAGGACTAAAATTGTCAAAATATTTTAGTTACATGATTAAATTGTCAGCCCAAAAAGTTACATGATTTTTTGCCAGTGAACAATAGTTACCGGATCAATTTTACAATAATTTTTCCACGTCAACGACCGACTTAAATTTTCCACGTGGAAGGGTTGGGTTACATGGCTGACACGGTGGCAAAAAAATTCAAATCAGGATCGAATAGGACTAAAATTTTCGGAATATTTTAGTTATAGAACTTTTTTGCCAATGAGCCATAATTACTTATCACCTAAAAAATTATTAAGTTGATACACAGGATTAGCGAATTTTGAAAATATAATTAAACATTAAGTCCTATTTGATCCTAATTTTGTGAAAAGAAAAAAAAAAAAAAAAAAGGCCTCATAGCATGACCTGAAGCAATTTCTGCTATTCATTAGGAATTCCTGCTCAAAATCTTCATACTGTGTTGATTTTTTTTTTCATGTGAACTGTCTTGAACCGATGCAGCTCTCAGTTTGTTGAAGGATGTAGAAGTTGATGCAATAATTGGTCCTCAAAAATCCGCACAATCAACCTTTGTGATTGGCCTTGGAGATAAAGCAAATGTTCCAATAATTTCATTCTCTGCAACTAGTCCTTCTCTCCATCCACAAACTCATTATTTTATTCAAACAGCCATAATTGATTCATACCAAGTTGCTGCAATTGTTGCCATTGTTAAATACTTTCAGTGGAGTCAAGTTGTTCTTATAAATGAAGAGTCAGATTATGGGAACGGCATAAATCCTTACCTATCAAATGCATGCGTTGTATGATGCCAATGCCAGAGTTTCATACAGAAGTGTAATCCCTCTAGAAGCAAGTGATGATTTTATGCTTCAACAACTTTATAAGATGAAAACTATGCAAACAAGGGTGTTTGTTGTGCACATGTCAAGTTCTATTGCCTCCACATTCTTTGTGAAAGTGAAGGAAGCAGGAATGATGCACGAAGGTTATGCATGGATTATAACTAGTGCGCTCACGGATTTACTTTACTCACTAGACTCACGTGTTATCGAGACAATGCAAGGAGTTCTTGGTGTAAAGCCTCTTATTCCAAGTTCTAGAAGACTCAGTTCAATTGCTAAAAGATGGAAAAGAAAGTTTATTCATGATAATCCTGACAGTTTACAAGTAGAGTTTGGCCTTTATGGTATTTGGGCATATGATGCTTTGTGGGCATTGGCTATGGCTGCTGAAAGAGTTCAATTTAGGGAGCATATTAGTTCTTCGCCGAACACAAGTATCTTAAACACTACAAATCTGTTTACTACTGAAATATCTAAAACAGGCCCAAAACTTCGAGAAGCCTTATCTGAGGTTACATTTCAGGGACTTGGTGGAAACTTTCATCTTGTTAATGGACAACTAGAGCCTTCGTCTTTTCAAATATTAAATGTTGTAGGAAAAGGAGAGAGAGAAGTAGGTGTATGGACACTTTCCGAGGGAATTGTAAGTGAAAGAAATGCTGATGTTACCAATTCTTCAAGTAAAATGTTGAAGAGTGTTGTGTTTCCTGGAGAGACAACAGTCGTACCGAAGGGATGGGAGGTTCCAGGCAGTGGTCAGAAGCTAAGAGTTGGAGTGCCTATAGCTGCTGGTTTTGAAGAATTTGTAAAAGTAGAAAAAGATCGTCAAACTACTGTTACAAAAGTTAGTGGATGCTATATAGATATGTTTGACGCAGTCATAGCAGAACTTCCATATGCTATGCCGTATGTTGGTCCCAGAAGTGGTCAATGAGGTCTAGAGGGGGGGGGGGGGGGGTGAATAGACCTCTGAAAACTTTAAAACTTTTTCTTTAACTTTTCAAATTAGCAGACTAAGCTGATTCAAGATTTGTAAGACTACTAAGCTGATGCGCACAAAGCTTTATCAGCAGAGTTGACCACTCATCTGATTTTCACTTAGCTGATTTCAGATGTTAAATCAGAGTTCTGGTCCTGACACGCGGAACGGCTCCCTGCAACTCTTGCACTGTACACTCTGCTGTACGGATGTCTACTTTATGTCAGTCGCATTTAATGCACTCAGCTCACAGCTGGTTCCCGTTGATAAGCTTCCTGACCGTCTGCACTCTGCTGGTGGATATACTCTGCTGATGATCACTCTGTTGATCACTCGGCTGATGGCTTCTCGGCTGATTCAAGAATGAACACATCTATCTTGACTCGGCTGATAACACCCACCTGATATCCCACTCGGCTGATTTGGTCATTAGCTTCCAGACCATGAGATAGGTTTCACTAAGCTGTTCAGTTCTTAGTTGATGACTTCCAGATTACCCTTTTTGTCATCTTCAAAACCTTCTCCAATATTAACCAACAATTTCCCCCTTTTTGATGATGACAAAACCTTCAACTAAGAACCAATCTTAAGTCTTCAGATTTAGTCTTCATGTCTTGAGATGGAAATTATTTTGGTCTGATACAACTAAAAAAAAATTACCACTTGCATGTGATGGTTCTTTTTCCCTTTCTGATCTTCTGCTTAAAGGGTTCTTAGTTGCATCCATCTTCCCCCTTTTTGTCATCAACACCAATCTTTAGTTGCATCTTTTCTTCTCCATTTTATCCTTCCCCCTTTTTGGGATTTGGATAACTTCTTTTCCATAAGATTGCAAACTAGTGTGCTGAAGATAGGTAGGAAGCACTTGGCTGATCGAGGTAGTCTTCGTTGCCGTTTATCACTCCAGCTAGAAAATTTCCTCTTAACTTCAAGAATTTTTACCACTTGTGGTCCGATTCCACTTGTAGGCTGATGCTACTTGTATGGATACAAATCAGATTAGTCAGCTGATATCACTTGTTGATGTGATAGCATTTGCTGATACCACTTGGTGTAGTACATTCTTGAAAATCACTTGGCTGTTGAGTTCCAGTCAGCTGATAAGAAGCAGTCTTCTGATAGCTTCATTTTGACTTATTGACAACTTCATCTTTTATTTAGGAGTACCGCTAGTCGTACACGTTTCCCCTAAGTTCAAGAATTCGTGGTCAAGTAGTCTGATGAGAGTTTATCTTCAAAGACACTCAGCCGTTGAATTCCAGTAAGCTGTTCTGGGTTAGTCTTTGGATAAGTTCCCCCTCAACTTATGAATCCAAAATCAACAGACCAATTTCTGTTGTCACATGGTTGACTGATACCACTTGAATGGTGATACCACTTGTTGCAAACAGTTGATGGTCTCTAATACCACTTGGTCTCTGAAGCCACTTGTTAATCTTTGATAATCTTCAACTTTTCAACAACCTCACGTTCCTTGAAATCTCCAAATGTAGAGTATACCACTTGAATTATACCAAATGTTGATACCACTGATTTGATACCACTTGCTGGTACATGCATGTTGGTGAGACTACTTGTTGAACTTGATGAAATTTGCAAGGCAGTCAACTCATCTTTGTCATCTCACATGTGTTTCACCTGCAAAACAGATGACTGTTTTTGGTACCCCTTGTTTATTGGGTCCAGCATGGTTAGTGTAACCTTTAACATGTGATGATCTAGTGACTCATGTTTTATCATGATAATACCACTTGTTGGTACTTGATACCACTTGTTGGTTTTCAACATTTGTTGGTCATGATTAAAACATAGCTCAAAAGCAAGGTAAGATGCATGAAATATGTGATAAGCATGCATATTGAAATGAGGATGGCAGTCAATAGAGTGAACATGATCAGCATGATAATATGAATAGGCATAAGGCATGTTGAAATAACAATTATCATAATGTGATTCAAATTCTTGCCAAATAATTCATTTTAACTTCAATTTCTTACCTGAGTTATTTAATAACTCTCCTTAGATTCAACAGACTAGATACTTTAAGTTTACTCCTATCAGCAGCCTATTTCAGCTTACTCAGCTGATGGGTTTTAGTAGTCTGATTTGTCTTAAGTAGCTTACTAGGTTTTCTAACCTTTTGAGCATCAGTAGACTTGTTCTCTTAAGCCTCTGATTTCTTTTTAGAGAATGATGCAATTACTTCTTTCAGATTTATTTATATTTTCAAAACAAATTGCATACTCAGCTTTTAGAGTTTCATTCTCATGCTCAAGCTTTTTGGTAGTCAGCTGATTCTTAAGGTTTTTCAGCCTGAAGTTTCAGTGATCTGATTTGCTCTTTTCAGCAGAGTCATCTCTTCATTAAGCTTGGCAAATGCACAAACCGTATTTGAATTTGTAATTCAGCATTTATTCAATCGATTCAAATAGTGCATTACATTAATCAGTAGAAGTTACCCCAATTTTCAGAATCATCAAATTCTATGGCAGTTAAGCATATGGTCTCGGATACTTCTTCAAATTCTTTATCAGACGACTGAAGGTCTGAATAAGATGTGCAGGAGTTTATTAGCTTTGCTGCATCAGCTAACTTTGATTTGCTCTTACTAAGCTTATGCTCCTTTTTAGCACGCTTTTCCTTTTCAGCAAACTTCTCAGATGATGAGGTTGGATGGTCTTTGATCAAGAGCCCATACTCCTCTTCATGGTAGTCTCTAAGTTTTGCTTTATAGGAATCCCTGTTTTCCTGAAAATGATCAGAAGAAGATGAAGTAGCATTTTTATATTTTAATTTCATTTTCTTCTTGTAGAACTTCTTGAAATCATTTAGCAGCAGGGTAACGTCGTCAGCAGTGTATCCCTTTTCTGAACTCAGCACAGTCTTCTGTTTTGACTTGTCTGCTGATTTTCTTGACTTGTCTGACGCCATTAGAGCAGCAGTAGGGTCTGAACTGGTTGACACTTCTAATCCCAATCTTGGCATATGATACTCATAAGCTTTGAGAGATGAGAACAGTTCGGAAAGAGAAATCTTATCTAAATCCCTTGATTCTTCCATGGCTGTCACCTTCATGTTGAATTTGGGTGGCAAAGCCTTAAGAACCTTTGTTGTGATCTCCTTGTTCGAAATTTTTTTACCAAACCTTAGAACTTCATTCAGGGCTTTGGTAAATCTGGTATCCATCTGATCAATCGTTTCACCAGACTTTATTTTGAAATTTTCAAACTCCTCAAGAGCCACACTGAGCTTGTGTTCTTTGATAGCGTTGTTTCCTTCGCTTAGCTCGCAAACTTTATCCCACATCTCTTTGGCAGTTTTGAGATGCTTGATCTTCTGGAAATTTTCTTCGTCTACAGCTCTGAACATGATGAACTTCGCCTTTTTATCAAGATTTACCAACTTGTTTTCTTTAGGTGTCAGCTCATCCAGCTCTTTGTCAACTACCTGATCTGGTTGGCCAGCAACCTTCACAGTCTTCTGGAATCTGAATGGTCCTTTTGTAATACATGTAAACATGTCATCATTATAAGCAGCAAGAAAGATTTCCATTCTGATTTTCCAGTTTTCAAAGCTCATAAGACCAATGTGAGGAACATGGTTTATGGCATCCATTTTTCAAAAAGTTTTGATTTTCAAAATATGCTCTCTTTTTGAAAAATTTGAAAAACACACTTTGGATCAAGCTCGTTGACCAGGCAGCTGATTCAAGATAAACCACCTACCCTGATGCTACTTGATGGTATCAGGTAAATTACCAAAGCAACCCGCTCTGATACCACTTGTTGGTCCCAGAAGTGGTCAATGAGGTCTGGGGGGGGGGGGGGGGGTGAATAGACCTCTGAAAACTTTAAAACTTTTTCTTTAACTTTTCAAATCAGCAGACTAAGCTGATTCAAGATTTGTAAGACTACTAAGCTGATGCGCACAAAGATTTATCAGCAGAGTTGACCACTCATCTGATTTTCACTTAGCTGATTTCAGATGTTAAATCAGAGTTCTTAGAAACTAGTTGGCAGCGGATATTCAAAGTGTTTTTCACCAATCTGTTCCTCTTTAAGTTTTCTCACTCAAAAGATTTTATCCCCAGTTTTTATAACTCCTTTTAAAATCTTTTGGTTAAATCGTATGTTTGAGTTCTTTGATAAATATGCAAAGTATAGCAGTAGATAAATCAAACACACAGGATTTTTATAGTGGTTATATGGATGAAAATCCTTTAGTCCACTCTTCCAAGTCACACAGATCTTGGGTTATACTAGAAAACACAAAGTAATCAAGTATACAATGCTTGCGCTGATCAACAAATGAAAAGCCACAAGTGCTCTGTAAGAAATCACACAGAAATCCTACACTCCGAAGCTAGATCACTCACTTAGACGGATCTACACTCCTCACGCTATTTTCAGTACAAGTAATCACTCAGAAAACCTATACTAAGAAGCTATATCACTCACAAAAATGGATATACACTCCTTCTATTCTCAGTTGAAAGTCACTTAGACAGACAACGTTATCTCTGTTTCTTCAACAAAAAGCTTCGTCAACAGATGACTTTGCTTACTATCAGACGACTCAACTGATGGATCTCGCTCTTAGGATATGATCTTGAATAATGCAAGCTCTCTTTAGATCTTCAGTTATGTCTTCTATTTATACTCTCAGATTTTGAATTTCTGCCCGTTGAAGGTTGACAGGAGTCTACAGTCCTCGAGTTCTGGTCCTGACACGCGGAACGGCTCCTTGCAACTCTTGCACTGTACACTCTGCTGTACGGATGTCTACTTTATGTCAGTCGCATTTAATGCACTCAGCTCACAGCTGGTTCCCGTTGATAAGCTTCCTGACCGTCTTCACTCTGCTGGTGGATATACTCTGCTGATGATCACTCTGTTGATCACTCGGCTGATGGCTTCTCGGCTGATTCAAGAATGAACACATCTATCTTGACTCGGCTGATAACACCCACCTGATATCCCACTCGGCTGATTTGGTCATTAGCTTCCAGACCATGAGATAGGTTTCACTAAGCTGTACAGTTCTTAGTTGATGACTTCCAGATTACCCTTTTTGTCATCTTCAAAACCTTCTCCAATATTAACCAACACCGTATGAGTATATTCCATTTGAAACACTTGATGGTTCGAGTGCAGGCAACTACGATGATTTGTGTCATCAAGTATTTCTTCAGGTAAAAACCATAAAAAAATATTTTGTGTTGTTGAAAATGTTGTTCTCTTTCTCACATTGTTTTTATGTTTATTTGGCTGATGTTGTTAGAAATATGATGCTGCTGTGGGAGACATTACAATCACATCAAAAAGGTCAAATTATGTAGACTTTAGTTTACCATTTGAAGCAGGAGGGGTTATTATGACGGTGTTAAGGAATGATCCAAACAATGCATGGTTATTCTTGAAACCCCTCACAGGAGACCTATGGTTAACTGCTGTAGTACTCTTTTTTTTCACCGGTGTGGTCCTCTGGATTCTTGAGCATAGGTTCAACCGTGCTTTCAGGGGTCCTCCTGAAGAACATGTTGGCTTGATCTTTTATTTTCCCTTTATGTCATTAGTATATGCGCAGAGTGAGTTATTATTATTCTTCACTAAGTAACAAATCAAATATCATCCTTGTATATATTCCCTCTAATGTATTAACATACTCATGACCAATCATATAATTGCAGGGGAAAGAATCGTGAGCAATTTAGCTCGACTCGTTGTAGTTGTTTGGATGCTTGTTGTCCTGGTACTGAACTCAACCTACACTGCAAACCTTTCAGCAAGGTTAACTATAAAAGGCCTTGAGTCGGCCAATACTGATGTGAATGATCTAATTAAGAATGGAGGGTATGTTGGATGTCGTAAAGGCTCTTTCATATATGATTTCTTGCAAGACCAGGGATTCGACAAAGGAAAGATCAAAACTTACAGTTCTCCAGAGGATATTCATAAAGACTTGTCCAAAGGAAGTAAAAAAGGTGGCATATCAGCCCTTTTTGCTGTGAAGCCGTACACCGCTATCTTCTTATCCAAGTATAAAAAAGAGTACATAACAAATGGCATAACCTATCCTACCGAGGGATTTGCTTATGTAAGTATCGTATTTCTTTTCATCCAAGTTATATTAGTACACGACGAAATACATCAATTGACCTATATGTTCAGTTCAGTGGATTAAAGCTTACTAATTTGCCGTGCAGTTCAATTTACTTATAATCTTATCATTTGTTCCAACTCAACAGGTTTTCAAAGGGGCTCTCCATTAGTTACAGATGTCTCTCGCGCAGTGATTAAGCTAACAGAGAATCACAAATTTTCACAAATTCAGAAAAAGTGGTTAGGAAATCCGAAAAGTGATGCAGAAGACAGTGCACATGACCCCTCCCAGATATCATTGGGGAGTTTTAAAGCACTTTTTGCAATCAGTGGGGGGATTACAGCGACATGCCTTCTTGTTTTTATAGCCACTTATTTGTACAAGAATAGAGATTTTGTTCAGAGGATCTCAAATTCTAGTACATCAATCTGGTCAAAAGCTCGCGCGTTATTTAAGCACTTTGATCAAAGAGATCCCAAATCTTTTCGCTCTAGTAATTACAAAGAAGATGGCGCAAATGCAGCACCAAGTATAAATGAAAATACTCATTCTAGCAGAGTAGTTCCCATTTCAACAATGAACTTTAATGAAGCAAATGGAGACACTAGTCCAAATTCAGAACACACCGCTGCCCCAAATCACCAAACAAGATCAACTGATCACATCGAAATCGTCACACAGGCGTAAGTTATTTATTGATTGACAAACACCTATACTTTTCAAAGGTGCACTGGGAGATGAGTTTAGTTCCAATTTTATCACAAAATGATGAAAATGTGAATATGTCGAGTGGCTTATGATTGGTTATTTCTCTAGTGTTTATTAATTATATTAAGGTGTATACTGTATACATATAGTGTTTGTCTTGTGATGGCTATAGAGTACATCTTGGCTGCTCTAAAGTTATTGGATGAGTGAATCTTTGCCCTTTATTCGATGTCGTTTTATCACCTTCATCAACTTGCGCAAGCATTTTGGGCGTGTTAATTTTTATGTAGAAGATATTTGTGCTTGCTTACTACTCCCTCTGTCCCAAATTATTTGTCATTTTAGGATTTCAATGCACTATTAAAGTACATATTTTAGGTATGTAAGAGAAAAAAGTAAGAGAGAGAGTGTAAAACTTGAATAACGTGTAAATAGCTAATGGTGAGATAAATAAAGAATAAGGGTATTTTATGTATATATTTATTTTTTCCCTAAAAATAAGGTTATTTAATAGGTACCTTAATATGTGTGAAACCATGTAAAATGACAAATAATTTGGGACAGAGGGAATAATAAATAAGAGCTATAGATGATTCCTTCTAATAAAACTTTCAGTCACGTTTATCTAAAAGTAAAACTAAATTTTGCTAAAGTGCTGTACATATTTGAAATTTCTACATAATGAGTTGTAATTTTTTATGTTTCAATTAAAGAAGAGGGTTTTATTTGATAAATATAAGGTTGTATCAGAGTTCTAAATTAAACGGAAGATTTTATTTAAATGAAAAATTGAAAGAAAAAAACTTGGGCCTTATCTCTTGGGCCAAACAGCAAAAGAATTGTTGTTCTTAAGGTTGGCAGAATTGCAAAACTTTTTGTTTTCCAGTTTGGGCTGAATTGTGGGAATAGATTTTGGGTATTTGTCAAGCCCACATAATTACTAGGGTAAACACAACTAATGGTCCTCCTTATTATTATTTTTTTAGAGAGTATTTTTTTTGTATTTTTTTTTCACGTTAGTCCCCACTATGAATTATGTGTTTCACTTTGGTCATTTTCAGATGGTCCAAGATGAACTAAAGTGCCAACGAGGGACTAAATTGATAAAGAAACAATTTTATGAGGGACTAAATTGATAAATAAACAATTTTATGAGGGATTAAATTGATACAAAATAATTTTATGAGGGACTAAAGTGTAACACTATAAATAAAAGACCCCTTGAAAATAACCAAAGTTAAACAAATAATTCATTGTGGGGACTAACGTGAAAAAAAAATACAAAAAGAACCACTCTGTAAAAAAGTAATAATAATAATAAAGACCATTAGTGGTGTTTACCCTAATTACTACATCAAAAAGCTCATAACAATAGACCTTGACGTAGGTGCACCAATTAATTGTTTTGGATAACCATCTTCGGCCGAATTGTTTATTTTTGGGCTTGAATATAAGATGTATTATGGAGTCTGACCTGAATTTTGTCCGGATCTAACATTTTCAAGTCCGTCGGAGCTTGACTGAATTTGATAGAAAATACTATTTTTATTTTTTTTATTTCAGATTTTATAAATTCTCAATTTTCATACTTATCACCACTATATTTTGCTTCAACATTTTTTGTTAGTATTACATTTTTATTTAACTTAACTGATGTGTTCAAAATTTCTTCGTAATCCACTAAACTCCAAAGTACAATGATTACAGTGATATTAATATTAACTTATGAAATTAAATCATATTGTTAGACGAAAATATGCATAAAAGGGAGATAATGAATGAAATATTAACTCGTGTCATGTTAAATTAACTGTAACATATTATTGGTACTACTAATTTTAATAAAATATTTTTTACATATATATTATAAATAGTTTAGTTATTATCGAATTCGAATCTTTAACAGATCGGATCGTAACATATCCATATTTTATTCCGCATATTTTGGATTAAATATTTTCTTAATCGAATCATGTCCATCAAATCTATAATCCAACATCAATTCTAATAAAATGGATGGGCTTCGGACATAATTCGAATTAAAATCCGCACCATTAATACCCTTAGGCTAAGTCAAACTATTGTTTAGTACTGTTAATTGTTAATTGGGTCATAACAACATGTCATTGATCTAGTGAAAGAGACTAGTCACTACAAAGTAGCGAACACATGTTCGAATTCATGTTGAGAGATGTTTCAATGTGTCCAACGCGCCTCGAAATGGATTAAATCTGAGAAAAAAAAAATTGTTAATTGGGCCATTAAATTCCGGGTTTTCTTCAATAGTGAAATTAATTGATTTGGATTCAAATTTAAAAAGGGACCTTTTCTTTCTTCTTTTAGTTTTCTTAACACGGGCAGGGAAAATTCTAATTCCATATCGGATTTGGTCGAAACCAAAATAACTATATGGTAAGTGCAATACACGTGCTTTGGTATTTGGTATAGTTCTTAGGAGAGTGATCAATCACAAACAAGTGTAATACACTTGATTTATGGTTGAATGAGTTTGTTCAAGCTAAAATGGAATTAATTTTTCAATTGGGGGCATAAGGTGTATTAGAGAAAGAAATTATTATGGGCCAAATATCTCAAAAAAAGAATTATTATGGGCCATCGAAAATAGTATTTTATTATCATAAGTGTTATCATGCGAAAATAATTTCTGGATTTGCCTGATGTTCTTAGGATTAAATTATTTCTTCTAATTATAAAAAGTTGTTTATAAAAAGGTTGATGCACAAAAAACAAGAAATGAAAAAGAAAACCGGCGAGTATTTTCAAATTTTAAAAAGTTTTTAACTATTGGTTTCAGGGCCGGCCCTGAGTTTTCGGTGGTCCTAAGTCAACTTCAAATTTGTGGCCCTTAAATTTTCATATATTATTTAAACAAGAAACAATAATGAATCAAACAATAATGGGGTTCTTCGTTCACTAAGCCCTCATTTCTCAAATCATATAATCTTCAGTTTCATCTTTTAGAAAGTCCTAATTGACTGAATTTTCAACTAAAATCGAATTCGAACCCAGGTCAGTTGTATTTTTATTGCTAATAATAAACTTATCAAGTAAACCGGCTTGATATTGAATAAGTTCTTCAACTCTTTGTTTCTTTTTTTGTTTTTCATACCCAGACATGTGTTTTCTAGGACCCACAGTTATCAACGAAAATTTCAAAAGTACAATTCACAAATAAATTCTAAAAGCAGCACTCAAACAAGCCCAACAAACATAAACCAATTTTTTGCTTTACGATAATTTGCTTAATGTATAATGTATTAAAGAAAGAGATAAAGCCCTTGCCAGAAGAAAAAATATATATGAAGAGAGAAGATTAAACTTGAAGATGCCACGCTTATGTCTTGTGTTTCACTCAATTTTTTCAATTAGAATTTGCAATTTTCTTGTTTAGATTTATCCCCATCAATTTTTGCAATTAGGGTTTTTTTTTTTTTTTAATTCAATTGGTGGTAAAAATTGGTATCAGCATATTATAAAGCCTACAATTTGTGTCGTATGTCCCTAAATACTTTTTGCGTTGCGTCTTTGAATTTGCTTCCCGACATTCTTAAGTTAAGAAGGACCCATTTTTCAATTTTACTATTTTATTAGCCCATATACATTATGGGCAAATAAACAAAGCTTCAACATCATAAGACTTCAAACGTCACATTAGCCCATATACATTATTTTATTATTTTACTATCATAAGACTTCTTCTTCCCCAATTTATGCCGTCCGCCATCTCTGCCTCCCAAACAAAGCTTCAACATCAAGTGTGTATGTATTTTCTAATATCCAGAATTAAATTTTCAAAACTTCTGTTGGCAAAGCACTTTTGATTCAATAATTTTTCCTCCGATTTTTATTTTCATATATTTATATATATAATATAATATTAAAAAAAAAAACCGGGGGACCCTCCGGAATCGGTGGCCCTAAGGCCATCTCCAGCCGAGGCAGGCAATAGCCCCCTCATGCCTGCCTGCATGCTTGCCTGCCTTGCCTAGTCTGTCATCTCCAACCGAACAAACAATCCAAAACATTTAATTCAATTTCAAATTTTTCCCACTCTCACTTAACAACAACAATAACAATAACAATAACAATAATAATAACAATAATAATATTATTATTATCGGCAACAATAATAATAATAATAAAGATGTCAATAGGCAATTGAAAAAAGATTTAGTCGAACCATTTTCGAATTAGGTGTTCCTTATAATCGTATTTGTTAAGTTGTTTACTTAATCTGGCAATTCTATTTTAAAATTAAGTTGCAATAATAATAAGTTTTGTTAAGTCATATTTATATAACAATAACTATATTTTTTTTAAACTAAGTCGTAGTTTATCAAAATACACCCAAATTTTTTACAAACTCACATAAATATTTTAATTTATTTAAGAAAAAAAGTGACCAATTACATAAAATTGAATATTTAGTAAGAATTTTTACACAAACTTTTAAGGATTTTTACACACACATATAAATGTTTTATTTTATTTTAAAAAAAGAGACCAATTATTTTTTTTATATACGCACACACACACACACACATATATATATATATATATATATATATATAATATAATTTAATTTTTTTAAACACTTTTTAAATTATTTTTTAAATAAAAATTAAAAAAAATATAAATATAGAGTGGCCGCCATATAATTAATATAATTTAATTTTTTTAAACACATTTTAAATTATTTTTTCAAATAAATAGGGTAGCCGCCATTTGGCCTGGAGCTTCCTTGCCCGGAGGCAGGCAGACAGGCAACCATTGCCTTCCTGCCTGCCTAGATGCCCTTCGTTTGCCCTCCAAAAAAATTTCCATCTTCAGCCGACAACTTCCCTCATGCCTACCTCCCCCCTTCGACTGGAGATGGCCTAAGCGGCAGCATCCGCGGCTTACACTCATGCCGGCCTGATTGGTATATATTATCATGTACAATGTCTTTACTTGAACTTTAGACGATCGATATGGACACAACAAAAAATTTAAGGGTGAATTGCATCCACATCCCCTCTACTTTGATCAATTGGAAACTAGACCCCAAAGATTTGTATTTTTGGCACCCACCTTCCTTTCATGTAATTTCCCATGAAGATTATTTCCAAATTACTGCCCTTGACTTTGGGGTCTAAAAATCTTGAGCTCGCTATTTTTTCCCTTTTTCCTCCAATACAAGAAAATTGAATTTTTTGTGACAAAGATATTACGTGATAAGGATAAACTTGTCACTTTTTTTATCTATTAAGTGACAATAACTTAGATATTGTTCTTGATAGACATACTAGTGATAAGAATTGAGAAAAAAATGTCATTATTGACATTTAATGATACCCAAAAGTGATAACCAAAATATTGTCACTAAATCCTTGTGACAATATTTATTGTCACAAGGTTGTCGCTTAAAGGATGTCGCTAATTGTCAATAATGATAACTTAATTACCATACTCTTGTTACTAAATGCTATTAGTGACAACTTAAAAAACATTGTCACTATTGTAGTTGTCACAATTATTATAGTGACAACACTACAATTGTTGTCACTAATCACATGCAAAGAGTGATAACTTTTACTTTGTCACTAAGAATCTTGTCACTAATACCCAAATTTCTTGTAGTGAATACACGTGAAAATAAAAGAATCACACTTTTTAGAAATGTAAAGATATCCTTTGAAGAGTTAAATAGAATAAGTTATCCAACACTACTTAAAAATTTATTGAAAATAATTTTGAAACATAAACAAAATTCTTTATCCTATTTTTTCCTTCAAAATTTTCTTTATGCCATTAATTGGGGAAGGGTTTTTGATTGGGAAGAAAATAACAGTGAAATTGGGGAAGGGTTTTTGTCACTAAAATTGATTTTTCATGTAGTAAAAGAAAAAAGAAAACTGTGCAAATTAATATCTCTACTCAACCCTAAATACAAGGGTATTTCAGTCCTTTTAAAATAATATTGACCAAAAAGCAAATAAAATGGAGGAGAATGTCAAAACAACCAAATGATCATTGGGGTCTAGTTGCCAAATGGTTAAAGTAAAGGGGAGATAGAGGCAATATACCCCAAACATTTAATGACCGTACAAGCACGTTAAGTGTGTGTGCATCCAATAGCTGAAAAACAAAAGGCCATTGTAGATGCGTCTAATCCAAGGTTCCGAAAATAGATAAGAAACAGAGCAGTCATAGATTAAATGATTATGGCCAAATCCGTATAAATGACCAAAAAGCATTGGGAGAGAGAAGAAAGAAAAAGGTGGTCGTATCTATACATCAACTGTACATGTAATTGACTGCCATTGCTATTGCATGCATGGCTTCCTTCGAGGAAGAAATATGGAATCTTTTTTTTTTCCTTTTTTTTTTTTTGGCCGGTCACCAGTCAATTCATGACAACCATACGCATCGTGCAAAGATCCTCTATTTGGTAGTATTTCTCTTATTCTTTTATATGGTGTATTTTTAATTATAAAAAATTTAAATTAGAACCAACTGTGACATTTTGCTAGTTGAATTAAGTTAATGGTCGGGTCTGGGTTAAATTCGGGTTAACGAAGTTGGTCCTACTTTAATTTCCGCAGTTTGATATAGGAAATTAATTTGGAACAATCATCTATCAAATTTTGCAATTGACACTAATATATGTTTAGATAAAAATATCAAGGTAACATACACAATTCGCATTCTATTCGACTAATTTCAATCAAGAATAAAGTCTATCTCTCATTATTATTATAACCAAAACCTATTCATTTTTAAACGAGAGAATTGCATTTTTCATATCGAGTTTTATGTCAATTTTTACTTTTGGTACCAAATAAATGCAGGTCAACACATTTGTTACCATAATTTAACAAATCGTTATACATTTTGTACCGTCGTTAACTAAATTTAAAAATCACTGTCAAATTGATGATGTGGCCGTTAAGTCAGTTTCAATTATTGCAAACTTAGTGCATAACTTATATTAGTTGACAATTTTACCGAAATGTTATTTTGTCATCCTGAAATGTCATAGGATAGAATTGTCAGCTAATATAAGTTATAAAACTAAATTTGCAATAATGGAAACTGACTTAACGGTCACGTGATTAATTTAATAGTCATTTTCAAATTTTATTAACGACAGCACCAAATTTAAAACGATCTATTAAATTATGTTATAAAAAATACTATGTCAATATATATAGGAGCATGAGCACCTAACCCATTAAACTCTATTAAAGCACAAACAAACACGCATGCAGCGGTAAAAACAAAAGCATGTACGGGTTGGAAGAGAGGGGAAAGTCGGTTTACACGAGCAAAGGTAGTTGGGGACAACAAGTGTAAATTGGCTAAGTTTACTATGTTTGGCAATCAAAAGAAAAGTCCCATCAACTAAATGACACTTAACCCTTCCCACTTTAAAATTCAGTTTGATTTTGACAGGTGATTTTTGGCACCTGTCAATTTCAACTTTCTTCCTTTAACATGTGCACCCACTATTTTAGTTTTGCTTTTCCATCTAACCCCCATTCAATTCAATTAGTCAATTCCTCATATTTTCGACTTGATTTTTTGTTCAAAATATAATAGGATTCTAGACTGTCTATTCTTGTTGCTTGGTTAATTGTAATAGGGGATATTAGGTTAGGTAGTTTTTATTGTGATTATTTGCTTTAGGGTATATATTGAGAAAAGATATACTCATATAATATTATTTTTATCCCGTTCCGCAATTTCACATTTCATCAAAATGTATCAAATTCATTAGAAACAAAGTCTACTAGGCATAACTTTGATGAAATCGCATGTTTCAACTTAATTATATATTCAAATCTAAATAACATCAATCTCATATAAGAAATTAATTTTATATTTACTACATATTTTTTTATATATAACATTGATTTGACATTTACAACGTAATTATTTTTACATCCAAATTCAATCAACATAATTTGCTTTTTATAAACAATAAAACATATTTTAAATAGTATTTCAAAAGTTTCATGGTAATCATCCAAATCATCTTTTTTAAACCAAAATCAAGCTAAACCGAATCAAAACTGATCCTACTAGAGCCATCAATTTCTATTTTCTTTTCTCATCTTTTTTAACTTCCCAAAATGATTTTTCTTTTGGTAAAAGTCCCTCTCATAGTAAAGTAAATATGTGACACTATTACTTAGACTTATCATTTAGTGAGAGAAAAAAAGAAGTAAAATGCCTTAAAGTTTTTACTTCCACTCTTGTATATATAATTTCTCAACAAAACATAATTAGGGAACAAATATTTGGGGACGGAGAAATTTTATCCCGAATTAACTGGGTTTGATCGAATTCAAAGCATTCGCATTCAAATGCAATACACTTACATTATATTGAATGTGATAATAGGCGAATGACTAATTATAAAACAAATGCAATACACTTACTTTATGGTTGAGAGTGTTTGACAAAGTAAGGTTTTGGACAAGAAATTTCCATGGGGACCAAAGAAATTATACTAACCCTACAATTGGATCCAATAAACTTTTGGTGACTTAAGTACAATTATTTGATTCATCGTATTTGGTAAGGAATAATTAACTTATGCCTCTATTGATTATGAAGACAAAGATAACAAGTTGTTGTCTGTAACCTAAATCTCTTGAGAACACTAGATGGACCAAGTGAGTTCAACTTTCTCAAAAATAAAAAAAAATAAAAAAAATAGAATGTACGTACCAATGATGTCTAAACCTAGTCTAACATGTGTGGATATTAATTATTCCACATGTCATGTATAGCCTATATAAAATAATGACATACAAAATTAGTATTTTTTAATAATTGATATCTTGATGTAGTGACTTGATCTTTATTTAACAAAAATAAAAGTATCTAAAGCTTATATTTGAACCTTGGATTTCAATCATTTTTCCTTTGTACGTATGGTTTTGATGGAAGCATGCAAAAAATGTCTTATAATCCTAACAATGACTTTCTAATTCAAGAATCTTTTATTTTTTTTAATACTCAACTCCATGAAAAGAGAACCTAAATTAATTTGATGTAAATTCTGTTCAAATAATTTTCAAATCTTCATTTTCTTTACAAGCTACAACACTCCGTGTGAGTAACGGGTTAATTTAGTAATTAATAGATAATGAAATTCCATCAATTACTACCCTTAATCATAGTGCTCGACCAAAAATCTTTTGACTTTACTACTGATTTAATTTATTGCATTTACATCAACAAAGAATGCGACGAAATATATATAATGTTCATAAATAATTCTTGAAGTCTTATTTCTCAAAAAAAAAAAAAAAAAAAAAAAAAAAAAAAAAAAATGATTCTTGAAGTCTTGAAGAAGTTTTGAATTGTAATAATTATGAAGATCTTTACCTTTGATGAGAGTGGTAATTCCGTACTCTATTGAACACCTGGCGTTCGTGTACCACAAAATGGAACTTAGTTAATATATGTAAAGTGTAATAAAATTTGTTTACTTGAATGATTTGATGGGAATATATTTTTGACAATCATATCGTATCTTGGTCATTGTCCTCTTTTGTGCTTCTACAAATTCTGAAAAATAGTATCTCAATTCCTGTTTGTTTTCGTAATTAAATAGATAGTTTACTTAAGAATTGACCGTTGTTGTATAACACAATTTGTGTGTGAACTCTAGCAAAATACAATAGTTAATAATTAACTCTAATTATACACCACACAAATTTGTTCAAATAATATTACTGTAATAATACAAAACTTATATTAAGAACAAAGTGTTGATGCGCTAAGACCATTCGTCATAACATGTGAAGAATTAATGAAGTGGAGTAGTTTTGAGGTCGATTGTGAGCTAGACATGCATGCTCAAGGTTGAGTGTAAAGGGCAATATCAATCATCAAGAATTGCAAAAGCCTCTTATGAATTTGAGTCGATTGTAAACGCAAGTCGCTAGTGAATTTTATCTCTGAAGTGAAAAAATAGACTAAAAGAATTACCCCACTTTTGAACCACTACAAAAAAGAGACATTAGCGATAACATAAGTATTAGAATTCACCACATGGATTAGGTTAAGTCCATTTACATTATTTGGGCCTAACTCAACATCAAAAGTTAGCTTGTAAGGTGAGGATTGCTCACGACCTTATAAAGTGGACTTAACTATGATTTTCAACCAATGTGGGGCATTTAGTCTCAATACTCCCCCTTCACGTGTGGGCGGATTGAATGTGTGGGATAAACAAGTCCAACACGTGACATATGAAAGCTCAACCTTGTGAATTGCGACATGTGGGTGAAGACCCAACACACGAATAAAGACACTCCGAACCTTTGTTAACCGGAGGAATATTGAATCTCCAAGCCTTGAATAACTGGAGGAATAATGACAACCCAGACATTTGTTATCTGGGTGAAGTGTGTGGATTGCCCACGACCTTATTGAAGCTCATCATGCGTATAAGGAGGAGCCCATCACGGAAGGAGGTCGTCCACTTTAACCCGGGGCTCTGATACCATATTAGAATTCACCACATGGATTGGGCTAAGTCCATTTACATGGATTTGGTCTAACTCAACCTCAAAAGCTAGCTTGTAAGGTGGGAATTGTCCACGACCTTATAAAGTGGATTTAACTATGATCTTCAACCAATGTGGGACATTTAGTCTCAATAATAAGCATGGCTTCACTAACGCAAAATACTGATATTATGTAAATATTATTTGTCAATAACGCCTATTTAATTATGTCATCCGGGCAATTCTCTTTTCCTTTTTTAGTGAAATTCTAAGCTAGCCCCCACTTATCTTTCTCTAAAATTTTACTTTTCATTTTTATTATAATCCAAAATAGTTTTCAATGATTTTTCAAGTCCACATCATCAAATTGATACAAAGAGACCCGAAACACTAAAAGAAAAGGAAGTCTTAGTAACAAAACGTTATTCTTGTAATTATTTGCACATACTTCATAATTATAATTAAATCTCATCACAAAAAAAAATTCACAAGTACGCTAGTGGTTAGAATTGTTATTAATATATAGTCAGAATTCATGATTAGTAATCCATATACAACATACATCTAGAAAATTGTCGCTAACTCCTCTTCACTTATCAATAATGACATTTAACATTAGTCATACCAATACACAATATACATAAAAATGTCACTCAGCAGCGATATTGCGGCTAAGTGTAACATTATAAAATATTTGTTCGTCCAAATGTTATGAGGTCGTGGGAGGGGACGGGAGTGATCAATAAAACTCTTTAAAAGTTCTACTTTGACAACTTTCTTCTTTTTAGCTAGATTTGTTGGTTGAGTCGACTATATATTTAGGTTTAACCTTCAGCTTGGTCGATCGACTCAACCTATACAAGAACAAGAGTTTTACACAACATGATTATCAATTTTTAAGCACCACTTAGATTCTTGTGCTAAGACCTCACTTTGAATATTTAGTTCTTTTTCAAACACTTAAATCAATTTTCCACATTATTCAATGAAAGCTTTGATATTGCTTGCTTGAATCAATCTAATGCACGAGTATAATAGAGATGCAAGCAATAATATATAAATTGATTGGAAATTAAGTGCAAAAAGTAATTAAGGAAAATTAGAGTAATATCTACACAAGTCTCATAGATCTTTTCTCCAACTTGGTTCACAGTTTAATTTACTTTAGGTCTTATAGTGTAACAATATGAGACAAGATTATATATATACGTACATGCACTATATTAATGTGTATATTACATAGCTAGGTACCCATGTTTATCAAGTATATATACATGATGAGTCAAACATTTGTCTGGAAGTCAGAAATGTATGTACTTTATGAACATCTTAGTTAACCCTAGTTTTTCTTCTTTGACGCTAATGTTACAAACCCCTCAAAACCCTAACCTTTCACCTTTTATCACAATCTCTATATATAAATAGACAGCCTCTTATATGCATTTCCTCATTACATAGCTAGCCACTTCTTTTTCATATCATCATCTTCTTAAGAAATTAAATAAGAAGATAATTTCTTGCATATACAAGCATGGATTTGGTTCAATCATCTGAGCACCTTTGCTATGTCCGCTGCAACTTTTGTAACACCGTTCTTGCGGTACATATATAACTAATCTTAATTAGTTTGCAACCTATACATATGTATAGCTACTTTTATTGATATTGTATTATGCAAATTACTTTATGTTTTGACTCTATATATATATATATTAATTAGGTTGGGATTCCACGCAAGAGATTGATTGATACAGTCACTGTGAAATGTGGGCATTGCAGTAATCTTTCTTTTCTCACCACAAGGCCTCCTCCAATTCAAGGGCAATTTCATGATCATCAAACAAACCTTCATCAAGTAATATTTAATAAAATCATTTATAGTACTTTGATATATATATATATATATATATATATATATATATATATATGAAAAATTATTAACAAGGCTACAATTTATTATTATTATTATTCTTTGAATTTGTAGGGTTTCTGTAATGAGCTGAAAAATGGGCAGTCTTCATCATCTGGTTCTTCCACATCCAGTGAGCCTTTGTCTTCAAAAGCTCCATTCGTCGTCAAACGTAACCCTTATTCATAATTTCTACTATATATATGTGTGTTAATTAAACTTAGTTTTTTATTTTATTTTTCATTCTAGCTCTTGTTAATTAATTTTCAATCTTTATGATTTGTAGCCCCTGAGAAGAAGCATAGGCTTCCTTCAGCCTACAATCGGTTCATGAAGTAGGAAACATTAATTAATTATCACTTTCTTTCTATATTTAATTTATATGAAAAAAAATAAACATAAAATTAAGATCAATTAATGTTTGTTAATTTTATCCAGAGAGGAGATACAGCGCATTAAGACTGCAAATCCAGAGATACCACATAGGGAGGCTTTTAGTGCAGCTGCAAAAAATGTGAGTTACACTTAATTTGGTAATAAAATCATGAATGAAACCCACTTGAGATTTGTGCATGAAAATTTAACTAGATTTATTAATTTATTTAATTTGTGACAGTGGGCTAGGTATATTCCAAATAGCCCACAAGGGTCTGTTAGCAGCACCAGCAACAATGTAAGAACTCGATCGCTTTATAGGCTATGTTTGAATGTTGATTTTACTATAATAATAGACTGCGGAAAATGTTTTTTATTTTTTTAATTATAGAAGTCGTCCTCAATTTTTTTATCATTTTTGTAACATTTAAGGTCCAATATTATTTATTGGCAAAGTGGTTTCTAATAATTATTCATGATATGGTTTTGATATTTATGTGTAGATTTAAGTATGATTATTGGAAGCTGAAGCTAAAGTCATGTGAGGCGTTACATATGAGCATTAATTGAAGCAGTGGATCGAGTTTTCAGTCATTTAGTTTAAGTTCTTATTTAATGAGCTATATATATATGCATCTCATGTAATTTATGTTGTGCTTTGTGGAATTGTACGTCATCCTTATGATCCTACTGGATGAGGTATAAAAAAATTCATAATCAGGCGTTAGCCATATATGCTAAGGGATATTAATTATGTTATTTGAGTACTTTTGAAACCTCTATTAAATATATTGCATATAATCGATCTTCTGTTTAATAATCACTAAATTATAATTTTCAATGATAATTTTTTATATATTTACTTGTTTAAAACTATTATAAATTAACGTGAATAGAAATTGATTCTAAACTGAATAAACTATTTAGCAGCTTGATTATATCAATTTATTCGATTTTAGTTAATTGGGTTAGACTACATTTGAGATTGGTTATATCAAAATATAAATATAAGCTCAAGCTTGATAGTAAAATCAAACGGAACATGAACAATGAATTTTTCGGCTTTTTTGCTCGTAACAGTCACGAGTCCTTAATTATATGTCATCTAAATATGTATAAAAAAATAATTTTTTGTTTCATTAAGTGAGTCCTATGATTTGAAACCAACATCATTAAATTTTCTTTGTGTAGGTTTCTTTAATAGGATTTCAAATTCATTTATTTGAAATTTGTTGTTTGATTAATGTGACTTGGAGTACTTAAACTTCAACTATAATTTTAAATTTATTAAACCAATATTGAATATGGGCAAAAATTTATTTTTTGCACCATAGAACTAAGCGTTTTTCAATTTTGGTACCATAGTGTTAATTTTGGTACCAATTCTAACTGACTTTTTCAATTTTGGCACTTCCGTCAGTTGACCGTTAAGTCAACTGACGGAAGTGCCAAAATTGAAAATGCAAGTCAGAATTGGTACCAAAATTGACACAATGGTACCAAAATTGAAAAATAACTAGTTCTATGGTGCCAAAAATGATTTTTTGCCAATTTCCCTCACCAATTACTTCCAATTCACAATTTATTCCACTCGCATTTTAATAATAATAAGAATAATATTAATAAAATAGTAAAAAAATTATATTAAAAAAAATATTTGGGTACACAATAATAATAATGGCTGTAATAATAATATTTTTTTTTTGCTACACATGTTATCATCAAACCATTAACTCATTGACTCAGCTTCATCCAACAATTTCTTTTTTTTTTATGATGACAAAACATTTAACTAAGAACGTCTTCTAAGTCTTAATTTATTAAAAAAAATATATTTATTCATAAGTTTCATAATACTTCTAATTTTAAATTAAGGAATATCTCTTGAGATACAGCAAAAAAAGAAAACTAAAATCAACTCCAAATGCTAAATGTAAATTTGGGAATATAGATATATTATACATTCTCATATAATAGTTTGCATACTTATTTAAAGTATTTTATTTTGAATATAGATATATTATACATTCTCATATAATAGTTTGCATACTTCTTTAAAGTATTTTATTTTAACTATGAGTATATAAAATTAGTTTCTATATTATTTTATTCATATATTTTTTATATAGCACATCAATGCAGTTTATTGATTTGTTCATTTATTATTTCGACCCGACTTTCAAATATGGTTTAAAAGTTGTTTATATAATTTCGAACGATTTAAAAGGAATACAAAAAGAATCGCTTCTAACTCTTCAAAATGAGAAGAAGTAATGCATCTAAGTAACGTCTCCATTATTGGAATAATAAGGAGAAGAATAGAAAGAAGAAAATGAGGAGACAACTTATAATTGAAAGAAGGATAAAACTGATAAGCGGAATTCAGCCAAGTGATTTTCATCTTTGAGTAAAGACCAAACTGAAGACTTAGAAGACGTTCTTAGTTAAATGTTTTGTCATCATAAAAAAGAGGGGAATTGTTGGATGAAGCTGAGTCAATGAGTTAATGGTTTGATGATAACATGTGTAGCAAAAAAAAATATTATTATTACAGCCATATTATTATTGTGTACCCAAATATTTTTTTTAATATAATTTTTTACTATTTTATTAATATTATTCTTATTATTATTAAAATGCGAGTGGAATAAATTGTGAATTGGAAGTAATTGGTGAGGGAAATTGGCAAAAAATCATTTTTGGCACCATAGAACTAGTTGTTTTTCAATTTTGGTACCATTGTGTCAATTTTGGTACCAATTCTGACTTGCATTTTCAATTTTGGCACTTCCGTCAGTTGACTTAACGGTCAACTGACGGAAGTGCCAAAATTGAAAAAATCAGTTAGAATTGGTACCAAAATTGACACCATGGTACCAAAATTGAAAAACGCCTAGTTCTATGGTTCCAAAAATGAATTTTTGCCATTGAATATGCATAGATTTCTTTTCACCACTTTTTCACTGATTTTTATCCGTTTTACACTTATTTCATTCGTTTTTTGTCGTTTTAACATGTTTTTCAATGAATCGTCATATTTACTACTCCCTCCGTTTCAAAATATCTGTCTTTTAACATGTATGCACACAAATTAAGAAAATCATTGAATATAGCTGAATTCTAAGAGGAAAAAAATGAAAAAGACTAAAATACCCTTTTAATTAATTATCCTCCACTAATGTTTGAGAAAATTTATGAGCATAAAGGGCAAAAATGGAAAAAGAGTAATTAATGCTTTATTGAAAATCTAAAGTGACAGATAATATGGCACAAGAAAAACTTTTCAAAGCGACAGATATTATGAAACGGAGGGAGTAGCTTAATTCGTTTTTGTCTTAATACCTAATTATTTTTGACAAATTTTTATTTTATGTCTGTTTAAATATTTTTTTTCATCTATTTCGTGTGTTTTTATGGGTTTA
Source organism: Penstemon newberryi var. newberryi (assembly GCA_030819805.1). NCBI lineage: Eukaryota > Viridiplantae > Streptophyta > Magnoliopsida > Lamiales > Plantaginaceae > Penstemon > Penstemon newberryi. Next base: position 72,738,404 of record JAUALY010000001.1, on the reverse strand, counting down.
ACACATTTTTCACCAATCCCACCTATTTTTGCCAATTTTACTCGTTTCTTTTTATTGAGTAACCTATTTTTGGTGTGTATAACTTTTTTTCCCTGTATTACTCATTTTAACCAGATTTATCTTTTTTTTTGTTGATTTAACTCATTTTTTACTGATTTCAACTATTTTTTTACTAAATTAAACCACTTTTCATCCGTTTCACCCATTTTTTTCTAGTCTAACCAATTTTCCCGTTGTGTCCCATTTCTCATTGATTTGATTCTTTCCTGTGTACGGTTTAGCTCATTTTCAAACCGATTTTAGTTTTTTATTGTATGGCACATTTTTTTTTTAGTTTCACATAATCTGGTCGTTTCAAACCTTTTAACTAGCTCAAATAGACATAAACGACTTAAAACGATAAAAATATGTTAAATTGACAAAAAAAAAAGGGTTCAATCAAGGAAAATTGGTTAAACCGACGACAAATGGCTTAGGTCGTTAAAAAGGCAAAAATAATTTAAATCTGCAAAAATTCGCATAAAACAGTAAGAACATATGAAATAAATGAAAAATATGTTAAAGTGAAAATTAATATGAAATCGATGAACATGTTGAAGTAACGAAATTCGTGACACATGTTAAATCGGCAAAAAAAAATTGCAATAAGTACACAAAATGGGCCAAAGCGCATTGAAACGGGTAAATCGTTAAAAACCGTGAAAATGAGTGAAATCGGTAAAAATCAATTAGATTGGTAAAAAAAAAACACTGTATTCGAAACAACAGGTTACATAGACAAAAATGTATAAAATCGGTGTTGGAAACATATTAAAGTAGAAAAATGATGAAATCAGTTAAATACTTGGTTAAATTATATTGGTGAAATCTATTAAAAATGGGATAAAGTACCAAAAGAGTGAAATCGGAGAAAAAAACAAGTTTAAATGGGAAATAATGAGTGGATTAGATGAAATTAGGTAAATTTGACAAAAACAATTGAAATCGATGAAAGATAGGTTAAATCGTTAAACGCTTGAAATTGATGAACATATGAAATCGGTAGTTAGGCAACGACTTAACTAAGAAAATGGGGTAAAGTTGAAAAACGGATAAAACTGTAAAATCAGTTACATAATGGGTTAAATTAACCAATAAAAAACTAGTGAGATCAGTTAATAACTCAATAAATCAAAAAAAATAGTTAAAATTTATAATAAAGAGTTATAACGGCAAAAAATTGGTGAATATGTGAATAGTGTGTTAAATCAATAAAATAAAAGGTGAAACCTACATGGATAAAATCAGTTAAAAAACGATGAAATATGTGAAATCCGGATAAACAAAGACATAATAGTAACTCGTTGTAAATGCGAATTAAACCGACAAATGGCTAAAAAAGTCAAAAAAGAGGCCAAAGAAGTAATTGACTTACTGGCTATAGGGCTGTCAATGGGGCGGATTTCAATACGGATCCGATCCGAATCCGGTCCGATTTATTAGGATAATTGTCCGATTAGGGATCCGATGGACCTGATCCGATTAAGAAGATCCGTAATCCAAATTATATGGAGCGAATATGGATTTAGGCTGATCCGATCCGTTACAGATCCGTATCCGATATATATTACTACAAGTTATTTATATATTATGTATTTAAACCAAAATAAAAATAAAATTATCTATGTTCCACTAAAATCTTTTACTATATTAAAAATGATCTTGAAAAGAAATGCATGAGAGGTGATGTTGGACTGACCTGGTAACTAATTGAGTCTACAACATATTAATTTATGCTATTTAATAAGAAAAATAAGAACCCTAACCATTCATTTATGTAGTAGTCACCACATTCCCTCTACTTTTTGCTCCAGTTTTTTTTCTTCTCTTCCATTACTCCATAATGGGTTTTCTTCTTCTTTTTCCTAGTTTCTATCTTTTTTTATTCATATTTTTGTTTATCCTTTGTTCTAATTTTTATCGTTTATATTTGTCCACAATATTTCATCTTTTACAATTTTCAGACAATAGTTTTGATGAAATAAGTAAAATATTACATTTCTAATTTATGGTGGTGGAATCTACTAGTAATTTGAAGGAAAATGAAAGAATTTTTTTTTTGCTAAATATGCTAAAATGATCCGGATAATTTATCCGGATCCGGGATATCCACCGGATTCGGATCCAGTTGCTAATGTTCAAGATCCGAATCCGACGGATAGAAGACATGGAAATCGAATTTGGATCCGGATCTGCCCTGATCCGGTCCTTGTCTGGCCCATTGACAGCCCTAATTGGCTAATAAGTAACAATTCAGTAGCTTAAGGCCAATAATTGATGTGTTCTACAATTTGTTTTGAGCGGAGTATGGCCCAATAATTACACGTGAGTTGATCCTGGTCTATAAAACTCAATATTTTCCACTATACAATTATTAGTTAGCTCCTCACTTGGGCCAAGGCCCAAGGTTACTTTTCCTCGATTTCTTTCTTTTGTTTTCTTTCATTTTTATTTTATTTATAGCACCAAATAGAAAGCCTGATGTGGCTATATTTATATTAATGAAGAGACTAATATATTTAAATGTCGTCAGCTTTCATCTAAACCATTGCATTCGTTTTGAAGAGACAAAAAAAAAAAGTACTGGCACAGTTTTAATATATTTTGGTTCAAGAATTTCTTTTTGAAAATTAAAATTGTACGACTGCTATTTTAGGAAAAATAAAAGTTTGCAGATTTAATTTCGTAACTATTTTTTTTTTCACTTTCGACTACGTACTTTGGCACAATGTTTGATCAATCTCATTAAAATGCAAATATGCAATACGCAACGAACTTCATTAATGATCTAAACTTTTAAAAGCAAATGAAAAAGTCGAAGATTTTTTACAATCAAAATTATAAGTTCACAAAGATCCACACTTTACAAATTCTCAAAAAATATGATTTTTTTTTATTTGATTAAACAAATATGATTTAATCTAGTACACTAATTCTCATGTTAGAGTCCCTACATGCACTCAATTTCAAACTACATTATACAATTTGAAACTTCACTAGTTTCTATAAATCCCAAATATATATTTTAGTCATTCTTAAATACTATTGTTTATTATAAATAGTTAAAGAATAACATAATCTTCAAAACTCCAGTCCCGAATAAATATGTAAAAGCAAAAACTAATACAAAACTAACGTAAGATTCCAAATTCATAGAACAGCCAAAAAATAATTTGGTTTCATTAATTTTATAGCCAACAAACACATGGCCTATGGAACGATTTTCCGACCAGTGTTGGTTACAAATTCCAATGATACAGAGGAATGCATGCTCACCAGTTAGACATGATGTGATTCCCAAATTTTGGAAAAATTAATCGTTGCACCACGTCATCAACTAGTGCAAACTATCAATACACTTCTTAAATGTGGAGTGAGAAGTCACATCAGCTATGTTGTGTCTTCTCACTCCATATGTGAGAAGTGTATTGGTGGGCTGCATCACGTGTACTTTATGACGTGGTGCAACGGTTACACTAAATAAGTTCTCCAAATGTAGATAGTTTATGTTGATTAAATAGTATAATTTGATATGAAAATTATTTTGGCACAATTTCCTAGCTATTCAATTACTCCCTCTTTTTTTTTTATTCGTCGCTTTGGCAAAAAAATTGTTTACTTTTATTTGTCGATTTAGGATTTCAATGTAAAATTAATGTTCTTTTACCAATTTTACCCTTCTTACCAATACTTGTAATTAGAGCTAAGCTTATTTGATTAAAAGGATATTCTGGGATTTTTGCTTAAAAAAATTGACTATTTTTTATATTTCTTAATTCGTGAGGAATCCTCTAAAACGACAAATAAAAAAAACGGAAGGAGTATCCCCTCATGCATATTCGTTTTGTAAAATATATTGTGCTTCTCAAAATCATGCGGGTCATACACACACTCAAACTAGCAAGGGAGAATTTTAGAGTAACATAATCTAAATTTTTTTAGAGAACATTCATCATCAATCATTACATTCGAAATCATATCAATAATTGTCCAAATACAAATAATTATAAATAATAAATCACAACCAAACACTAATATTAAACTAGAGAAAAATCCACATTATTGACATTAGTGATAATTGAACTTAAGACCTCTTAGTCCTGGGGCCTCAGCTTTGCCAGTAATTTCGGATTAACCTAATCTAATTAATAACCAAATATTGGTTCTCCTAATTTCCTTGTGGAGTAAACATAATTGGTAATGTGTGTCATATGCACTTTTGATCCCACACTTTATAAAATTGTATTTTTTTTTAAAATTATTTATTTAAATATTTTGAACTTTTGATCCTATGACCACTTCCTATTCAATTTCTGAACATTTTGATCCCATAAGACTGTTTCAATTTTTTCCGTTTTGATCACAAAACCAAATGGAAAGGGGACATGACTAAAAGTACAAAGCAAATTTAGAAACTGAGATTAAAAGAGCAATTCTATAAAATGTAGGACTAAAAGTGCGGATCAGAAATAAACGTTAATTAGGAGATTTTAAGTTTGAACTCTCTGCCCTAGTGTATCTTTTGTGATGGGGTTTCGGTTTGGGTTTTTTGGACTTTGCACCCCCGAAACATAGGAAATAGGCACTTTGCACCCTCGAAACTTAGATTTAGCACTTTGCACCCATAAAATATGAAAAATACAGCAGTTTGCACCCTCTTTTATTTTCAAGCAAAAACTCAAGGGCAAAATAGGTAATTCAATTATAAATCTTTGGCACTTTGCACCCCAAAACTTGAGAAATTGGCACTTTGCTCCCCCAAAATAAAATTAGCGCTTATCACCCTCGAATTAAGAACAAATCAGCAACTTGCACCCCCGAAACACAATAAATGGACACTTTGCACCCCGAAACACAAAATTAACACTTAACACCCTCAAACTAAAAAAAAAAAAAACTCAAACCCCTCATTTTCTCCGACAAAGTTGAACTTACCAATTTTTACTCATTCAATTGTTGTGCATAGCACGTTTAATTTGTACAAGCTATAATTTATGGCTTGTTAATTTGTTACATAATGTAATCATTCCAAATTCATGGTATTTAATTTGTATATATGTATATAAATGTAGGTTGTTCAATCGGATCGGAAACTTACCTATTTTGCCTTAGGTTTTTTTTCACCCCGATGGTCAAGTTTGCCGGAAAAAATGAGGGGTTTGATTTTTTTTTAATTTGAGGGTGTTAAGTGTTAATTATGTGTTTCGAGGTGCAAAGTGTCCATTTATTGTGTTTCGGGTTGCAAGTTGCTGATTTGTTCTTAATTCGAGGGTGATAAGTGCTAATTTTATATATTTTGGTGGTGCAAAGTGCCAAATATTTATAATTGAATTACCTATTTTGCCCTTGAATTTTTCCTGAAAATAAAAGAGGGTGCAAAATGTTGCATTTTTTATATTTTGAGGGTGCAAAGTGCTAAATCTAACTTTCAGGGGTGCAAAGTACCTATTTTCTATATTTTGGGGGTGTAAAGTGCAAAAAACCCGTTTCGGTTTCCCAACCACTGGCCTTCTATCTTTTTGATTTACTTTTTAATGCAAGTTGATATTAATTAAAAAATAAAATAAAATGTATTGGTGCAAAAAAAAGAGTTGTATAGTTCGGAATTGAATATGATAAAAGGAAGGAAAAAAATATGTCTGCAAGAAAGAAATACAATGTACGTTTTGGAAAAATATGTGGAGCAATTAATTAGTATAAAATAAAAAACTGGTTTAATAGTAAAACATCTTGATATTTAAATTAGAGAAATAGTAAATTTTGAAAATATTAGAACAAACTTAAATTTATTTATATAATGTTGTATTTTTATTACATTATGTAAAGTAATTGTATAGGTTTTTATTTTATTTTATTGAAATTATAAATTTTGGATATGAAAATTCGAAACATGTGTGTTTCAATAATTCAATTAACATACAAACACAATTTGCCTTTTTTATTTATTTTATTTTATTGCTAGGCCCCAATAATCCACTTGGGCCTATATAGGTAGATATATTCTGGCTTTATTTATTTATCTTGAATGTATAACAATATTCAAATTGAAGAAAAGTTTAGCATTGTTTTCTATTTTGATCCATGATTAGACAAAAACGTGATATGTTTTCGAAATGCCAAACTAATTTGGACATAACCTAAGAAGATGCGTTGAAGATAAGGGGCACTAATCCACCACACACTTAGAATTATTTCCCCCCCTTTTTCTTTTATCATTAATTCGATTATGTCACTGTTTTTATTTATAGATGGAAGCATGCTGTAACGTCAAAAGTTAAAACTAATCAAATAAGTGTACACAAAGTACTAAATGATGAGCGTGCATGAGAGCAAAATAAAACTTTTTAATATTGTATTATAATAAAAGAAATGCGTATCCACTTGACAACATGTACTAGTCCCAAGCACAATAAAAAGATCTAATTATTTGTAGCATTTAATATAACTTTAAACGTTGAGATTTCTTGTAATTAACTGAGTTCAGATAGACTCGAGTTTTAGTGCTTAATTTTTCTTCAAAGTACTATGCATTTCACCAATATTAATTATTATTTATAGCTAAATTATAAAATATTTAAAAGTTCTGATGGTATTTAATTTGGATTTTGATCAAATATATATTGATATAGCAAATATTGTATCACCCAATTTGAGACCTTACACGTTAATATTGGTCAGAACCAAAGATTGATCAAGGTCCATGTCGATCAACTAGAGTCCATCGACATCGATCCCAGAAGCTGCCGAATGGCATCGAAGTTGTCGACACGATAGGCAATTTGCTAAGAAGACCATATATAATACCCCTGGAAAGATATGGTAATAACTAAACACTTCAAGGATCTTTTACCCGGGTCAACCCGACCCACCCGAGATGACCCACATAGAAATTCACCAGCTATAAATACATTAATGACCCGATTTAATGTATACTCTACTCGATTTATCTTATCGAATTGAACTGACTTAGGTATCATAGGGTCATCGCCGGATCAACCTCCGGGACACCTTGGCGAGTTTCTTTGAGTGCATGCTTAGGTTCCCCAGTCGAGAAAATAGAGTGTGGACCGATCTGACCGTCGTGAATTTCATATTGAGAAAGGTTGTCAACAATTGACATCCTCAATCTGACCTGGACCGATAGCGAGAATACTTGAAGTATGCTACCTCATGCTGCAATTAGTTAATTCATGTATTTTTTTTAGCTAAATAGACCTGTGAATGTCACCACACAAAAAATATGTACATATCCAAAAGTATCCATCATAAGATGGGAAATCACAATCACATGGGTGTAATAATTAATTCTTCCTTTTTCGTCCCATTAACAAAATTGGATGTCTCTTATCATGGACTATATTATATCAATCGTTTTTAGTGGTATACTTTTAAGATTTTCTTGATGGCACTCCACTAATCTTCAAAAGCTAAAAAGAAAAAGATAAAAAAATTATGTTCAACCTAAAAGTCGTATGCATTGAATATCTTTATATAATTTTGGGAAATCGTTCCTCTTGAATTATTTTTTTAGCTGAATTAAGTTCGGTCCACTTATGTGGATCGGAATTACTTAATTTTATCTATGTGTATGTAACATATTCAAATATTCTGAACTTTACATAAAGATAAGAATTGCAATGAACTTAGATCAAAGAAAAAAAAAAGGAGATAATTATGTGGCCTGACATTTACCCAAAAAAAAAAAAAACAAACAAACTCAATTTGTTTCCTCACAAAATTCAAGAATGCATGAACAAGAAATTTATACAAATAAAATGGGCACAATATAATTAATTATGCTGTGGCAGTAGCACTAGAAATTGGTGCACCAATCTTGATTTTATCCATATGTGTTGTTTCATAAACAGGCAAACCAGTTGGATAAAAATCTAAATCATGGTTTGGTAAATCAAACAAATCTGAACTTGAATCACTATCTGCATGATCATCAGCATCGTCACTGAATTTTGTAAACTCATGATCCCTTTCTTCTGAATTCTTAAATCTGAATTTCTCAATATAAATCTCATGATTCTGCAATGTGGGCGGCTTTACATAATTTCCACCTTTTTTTGGCAAAGAAATCACCTTTTGATAATCTTTGTATGATTTGTTTGGCGTGTCCGCATATGGAGGAGGTGTTCTAAATCCAGAAGTAGCACTTGAAGATGAATTATAAAATGATGACTTTGAATTATTATGATCAGAAATTGTGACATTGAAATGGCTAATGCTACTTCTTCTTCTCCTTCTAGTGTTTTCTTCTTCGAGATGATCCAATTTCGTGCCGTCGGGTTTTGATTTCTTCTTGTTCTTCTTTGAATTTGTTTGACTGAATAGGGAATTCAAGAAACTAGCAAGTTTGCCTCCTGGAGAGCTTGGCTGTTTGTACTTTATCTTAATATTATTGTTCTCTTTCATTTGCTTTTGATTTTGATTTTGTGTAAGTATTGCATGTTTCATCATTGGCAATGGCATGTCTAGGCTCATCCGGGCGGCACTTCGTTCCGAATGTTGTCTCTCTTCTCTTGTGATTTTTTGATTGCTAATTGGGATTTCGTAGCCGCCACTGGAAAAGTATCGTGCCGCCTCGAAAACGTCGAGCTCGCCGGAGTCGTTTCTCCAGTGGGATGTTGTAACGGACATGATTTTAAGAAAATTTGGTTCAAGAAATGTGATGGTTGGGAGCTTGGGGAATAAATGTTGAATATTTGAGAATATAAGGGAGATTCTTGTGAGATTGTGTAGAGAAAGAGGAAGGTGTTTTGGACTGATTGAGAATGATAGGTTAAACGTCCCTTTTATGGGAACTTGGATGTTACACGCCGTGTAATGTACGGGTTCATTCTCCTAATGACATGTGTCCAATTTTATTTTATATTTCATTTTTAAAAACCTACATTGTCAATGCTTGTACACAACATGAACACGTGTCATTAGAAGAATGCACCCGTACAATGCATGACGTGTAGCATCTAAATTTCCCCCTTTTATGGTAATGAAATGAAATATCAATGAATCTAATATGAATAATTAAAGAGCTAAAGTTATATATTTATTTTGATTTGTTTTTTTTTTTTCCATTTTTTAATTTGCTCATTTTCTTTCATATTCGTGTATTATTTATTTTCATATTTCTTTTTTCGTTTTTAGGTGTTGAATGAAAGCCCCATTTAATTATTATGAATTTGTGCTTTAGGGACAAGGGGGTACGGGGTGGAATTAACGAACCAAAGCATTTGTTGGTACTCTGAAAGTTGTTTTTATGTTTAGTGGGGAGCAAAAGAAGCTATTTGTTTCCTTGGATGCTTATTATCTTAGTGACTGTTTGTGGGGACTGATATTAAAGTGGTGGTGTTATGAGTTTGTACCATAATATATCTTTACTTGATTTGCTTGTTGATTTAAAGAAGAAGATAATAAGAATAATTGGCCCTTACTTTTTCCATAATCATTCTTTTATATTATCCCTTATAAATTGAGGATGTGTGATACACGAGAGATTATTTGGTATAATCTTTGCATGGATGAAGTAGTGCAGCAAACGGTTGAGATTTGGTCAAACTTAACTAGTGTTTGCATATTAATATATGGTGGAGATGGGATCATGGAGCCATCTTTCCCTTGAATTTAGGAACTAAATTTAATTTTCTTCTTGTGTTGTACCACGTACGTCATCCATATAACGGATGCACCAAATAATTTTTCGTGATTCGCATGTATGCCACTAAAATTTGAGTTAATTGCAAAACACACCATGTATTATATATTTCTAGCTAATTGGCAAAAACCTCCATGTATAACCTCAATTTTTTTATTTTTTTGAGATTGTAGTTACTCACATTAATACATCATCATTACATTCAAGTCATTCAACAACACGTCATCATTAAATCAAGAATCAATCCAATAATGACAAATTACAAAGAAAAATTGACAACACTTATAATAAAATTAGAGAAAAACCCGAACTAGTAAATTGATCCTAAGACCTCTGGATCCTCTTTGGTCAATTCTTAATTTTCAAATAGAGCAGTGAAGTGACAAAATCATAAAATTTGGTTTTTTTTGCCAAAAAAATATTAACATGTGGACTTTTTTCGCTCATAAAAATAACACACAAGATTTTCTTTTAAAATTAGACATACCTTAGTTTTAATTGGAGAGACATCTTGGCATTGATATTTCAATAAATTTATGTTGCTCTATAATAATGTGTCCTAAAGATGATCGAAGAAATAAAGAAAATAACTTGCTCTATAATTATGTGACACAATATTAGATGTAGATTTATAATTTCTTATTATCATCCATAAAAAAAAAAAATCTTCTTTAGATCATTATACTCAACATACCCCAATTAATACGAGGGAGCTATGGAGGCTATTGGGGCTCAAAGTCGCGTTTGTCTACCTAGCTTATTTGCCTCAAAGTCGTCGCCATATATAATTTTCTTTTATTTAATGTGATAGCAATCATGCATCAATGAAATCCAAAAAAATTATATGGACAGTTGGGAAGAAGAAGAAGTTGATATATAGAGATAGAACCTTGCTCATTCTGTATTCCTTAATTAATGTAAGACCACAATATTTCATTAAAGAGTTTGCATTAACGATATTGTTTCTAAAATTTTAGGTTTTAAATCATAAATTCCAATTGGTACGTAAAATTAGAGAAGTTTGTCTAGGACTCGATTTTGGAACTAGTCCACAACTATCAAGGTTGAATTCTAGTCCTATATATGTGTAGCTAATTCAATAGAACAAATAATGATTGTTAATCTAATTTAATGCATAACATTAATAACAAATTTTTAATCAATCAATCCTAATATATAGAGAATATTTAGTCATAGTGACTAATTGTTTTCATTTAAGACCTTTTGAGGTTATAGTTGATAGTTGTTTCGTAATATCCATGCATTATTGTATTTATATTTATAAAAGCTTTCACGTTTATATGCTTATTATTATTTATTGTTGGGATTAATTTACGAATGACGAAAGCTCAACTTTCTAAGAGGGGATAAACTAACTCATATATTATATGAGAATATTTTTCAATTGGGATTCGAAATTGAATTCGTCACTTTGATGGACTAATATCACTTTTAAATAGTAAAATTCCAATTAAATTTTGCTAGAGCTAGCTTAGTTAAATCTTTACCTAAAAAATCAAATCACTCTCTTTTTCTTCCCCTTTTTTACACAAAAAATCATAGTTAGCTAACAGTTAACGTTTGTCCTCTAGTTGGATCAAGTACTGTTTTCATTATTTAAGAAGAAACTTTGCCCCAGGGCCAGACAATTCTTGGGTGCAATAACTGTTTATGATCGATAATATGGGATCTCAATTAATTTGATATAAAATGTCATTTAACGATTTGTGGCCTCACGTGCACTACCATTTTAAATGAAATTTTAGTTGGCATGACTGATTATATATGTGATGGCACTAGGTAGTTGAAGCTCATGACACAACACTGATATTTTTTCTATAAAAAGAGGACACCTAATTTTTTTTTAATAACACATGCCACTATTATTATATGTCTATCTTTTCTTACTAACATGCCAAATATATTTTGAGGGATAAATGCATGATATTATCCTGTGTTATGTGAAACCTGCACAGAACTATCCTATGAAATTTTTTTGGCACCAAACTTTTTTGTACTTTCAAAAATCCTGCATAAAACACCCAATTTCCGTTAATTACTAACACCGTTAATTTTTGCATAATTTTGTTTGCGTAAAACTCCCTTGTACTTTTGAATATTTGAGCATAACTTCCTTTTACTTTTGAACATTTGTACAAAACCCCCTTGTATTTTAATTATATTTAGGGGTAATTTAGGCAATTCAATTAAAATGATGTTAGTAACTAATGGATATTGGGTGTTTTATGCAGAGTTTTTGAAAGTACAAGAGAGTTTGATGCAAAAAAAAATTCACAGGGTAGTTTTGTGCAGGTTTTGCATAACATTGTGTAGTATTATGCATTTATCCCATATTTTGAAAATGTACCTTTTTTTCCCAAAGGTATCCAGGTCTTTGACCTATCTTAATCCCTTTTGAGGTGCGTCAGACATATTAAGTGGGAGCCTCTCCCAACATAAATTCGAACTTGGGTTCACTACTTTTTAGTAACTAGTCCCTTTCACTAAATTATGCACCTGTTGATTTTGAAAATGTACTTGTGAAGCCACAAATACCTGTTGAATATCGCCCATGATTCTTGGTAGTTGTTCAATTTTCATTTGTACCTATATTTTATTACACTTTAGTCCTTCAAATAAATATGTTATCTACCATTAGTCATTATCAGCAATCAAGATTTGCGAGCGAAAAACATGATTTAGTATGGTTGTTATGCGAGCTACTCGTTGTCATACTAGACATGATTAACACGATACTAACTAGCTAAAGTAGGTCGTGATGCAGCTAATCCTAGTTAGGTCGCCAAATGTCTATGGGCTCTGCCTTACCATATATGAGAGTCCAAACTTAGGGTAGTCGTGGATCTACGATTGGCTACCACTCTGGTAATATGGGTCTTATATGGATTCTTTTTTAGTTTAACAACATACTCTTAAAAGGTTCAATTTAGGAAGCAAGGAATCCTCAAAAAAGTATCCTAAACTAAATACTTTGTATTGGGTCCATAAATAATTGAATGTAAAAGAAGTTCCTAGTATATATGGAAATTAAAGCTCATATCACTAAATTCAACTTCGTATTGATTCCTAATTTAACTTCAGCTTCATTGGACTTTTCCCAAAAATTATCGGAATTGACATAGATACCATATCATGTACCAAAAAACTATCCACCTAAGATAATTAATAAGATTTAAATCGAGCCGCATTAGTTAGAGTGTAGTCTAGTCCGACACTTGCAATAAAAATCTTTCAATAATATGCTATTTCACAAGACATGTGACAGACTATAAATGGAGCCCAAGTCCCATACCTTAGGGAACAACATTTTCCCTAACCTTATAATTTATAAACACAATATAGGGATTATTGCATTTTTTGTGCTGCAACTATAGTTCAATAGGTTTTCTACCTCGTATCTTTTCGGGCTGGCACATTTGATGCCACAACTTCAATATCGGTGGCAATTTTGGTGACAATTGAAGTCGAATTCCAAAATTGGCCCAAAATCCCAACGTGCGGACCAATTTTGGAAGTGGGCCTCAGTTGGCATCAAAATTGCCACCGATGTTGAAGTTGTAGCACAAAATATGCCAACTCGAAAGTATACGGGGTAGATTCGCCAATAAACTATAGTTATGACACCAAAAAATGCAATAACCCCGAAAATTTTATATCATCATAGCTGGATAAAAGTATACCTATCTCATCCTTGTCAAATCAGTTTAGGGCTGTTAGCTTTTGAGTTGATATTGAGAGACAAAATTATCTTGATTAGAAGAAAGCAAATATCGTTAGAGGGGAAGAATTAAAGGCCACACGCGATTATTCATTGATTGTAGTATTAATTAAAGTACAAAAACTAGATTCAGTTCGAACTAATCTACTCTATAATTGAGTAATAATTACCTACTCAAACTATAATTGTATATTTAACTACATTCAATCATTATTTATTAAATTTCACTAGATGAATTTTATTTTTTTGTTTTTTGTTATTTAGAAATGATGACTAGATGGATTTAACCAAGTAAAAATCACAGGCCACATATTCAAGTCCATCAGAAGCCCATGTACATAAACAATTTGTTTTGAGCCATACATGCATGATCAGTTGTACATGTGGCCCATCAGATCAGAGCTCATCAGTTTCATTGACTTTAGCCTGCCGGACATCAACTCTTTAGGTTGAATTTCGTATTTGTCCAACTATACATTAAAGTCAAATTATTGTTGAATGAATTGGATAGGATTGAATATTCTTATAATTTTATGTGTTATAATTATAATTATTATATCGAATACCAATAGGTGATTGATATAATGAAATTGACTAGTATTTCAAAAATAGCGATCCAAGTTTGAACTCCTGTTGACAAAGGTTCTCATATAATTCGTTTGACGTACCCTGAAAGGGATATTAAACTCTTGAAAAAAAGAAAAAGAAAAATATTAAACCTTCACTCTGAAAACATAAAAGGAAAAATAATTTTTCATTTCAAAATTTCTCCGTTAATATGTTATCCACTAAATTCCAACGTAAGAAAATTTTGATCACCGAAGAATTTTGCAATCTTATCACATCAAATCGAACTCTGTATTCATTCCAGATATAATTCAGATCTACTGCATCTATTTGTCGATATGATAAGAAGTTTTGTTTTTAATTTTACGATAGAAGATTAGATAGGAATCGTATACTCCGATCCATATATCCACAACCCCACTCTATTTAAACATGTTCTCTAAGCTATAGGGTGGGGTGGGAGTCATCCTTTAGTAGTTCAAATCTTGTTTGGATACACATAACATGTTTGGTTGCTTTCTTTTGTTATGCACCATGGATCTAAAGTTAAGTTCCATGGACATTGTTCACTCATGAGTCCCATCTGTTGACATATATCTTAGGTCTTTGCCCTTTTCACACAAATCAACTTCAGAAGCTAGAGTTCAGTTCATTAGTATGAGTTTTGAACCAAAGGGGAAAGAGAAATTCCATATATATGACATTTTATTATCATGATTGTTTTTTTTTTTGTTCACAAAGGAGCTAGCTAGCCACTAATTTAGATATAACTAGGCCATGTCTTATTGGTAATTGACCTAACAATGTGATATTGTTGAGACAAAAGAAGGGGCATGATCCAATACTGTCTCCTAATCTTGCCCCCCCCCCCCCCCCCCAAAAGTCCATATATAGGTTTCTTACATATAGTTGTAAATATTGGGCTATGCCAAATTAAATATAGCGAAGTTCTTACTACCTTTCAGCTTGTTCTTAAGTTTGATCATACGGGCTTCCGATGATAAATTAAGTGTAATATATTTATTTTGTGATTGGATAATATAATTGAATCACAGAATATGTGCAATATATTTTACTAGTGATAACAATTAAATAGATTTACACCCGCTCTAGCCAGTTACATCACCAGACGATAGGAGTTAATACATATGTAACTTGGTACCATGAAAAAATGAACTAAAAGTGAAGAATTATAAGAACACTCTCCCGGAGATTCTATCCCAAATAGGGAGAAATTATGTAGAGCACCAGCATCACGTCGTCAAGTACACGTGGTGCATCTCATCAATGCATTTGTGAAGAGTGATAATGCATATCATTCCATATTCTGGATATGTGAACAATTTTTTTAAAATCCTATTATTTTTGGAACAGGGCCTGAACATGGGTGATGAAGATTATTCCACCACATGTCACAAGTGTATTAGTGGATTGCACCACGTGTATTTGATAACGTGGTGCAGCGTTCGTACTAAATAATTAATCTCTCTCAAATCAGGTCTGAACCTACCCAAAGTAATTATATGTACATCTAATACACTTACTTTATGATTGAATGAGTTTAATTAAACCATACGTGAAGAAGAATTTTCCCGCTCTCCCCTACCCCTCCTATGCTTGCCATAATGACATACGACTTTTTTAAGATAAGCTTTACTATATATTAAGACTCCCTACGATCACTCATTTTCGAAGACGTGGCATTACATAGTACACTCAAAGTGCATTAATTTGCAGAACTTTTATGATCCCATGAGTTCCACTTAGGCATGCACAAACTTATAAAGTTGTAGCCTTCTACTTAATCTATATATAACTGGGGTGTGTCAGTGTACCGGTTCGGTCAATGATGATCAAAACTGCAAATGGATGCAGATAAGATCCTAGTTTAAGTGGAAATTTTTTATCCAAATCGTGTGTTCAGTCGAACCCAAGTTGCATGGCAAATGCAATACACTTGTTTTGGGATTGGATGAAATATCTAGGAGAGTGGTCAATCACAAAGCAAGTGCAATAAACTTGTTTGGTGGTTGGATGCGTTTCGCTAGGTCATATCTGAACAAGAATTTTCCCAAATTAAGAAGCTTGGAACAGTAATTTCGAAAGTAGCCCAATCAAATTTGATTCAACGGAGAATTAGGTCATCTGTTTTATGCCCAATGTACGTAAAATTATGGGCTTCATCTAAGAAAGCTCGAGTTCTAATCCTTATCATATACTATGATCATTTATGAATACACATTACATACATTTCAGTCATTCTCGAATCCATGTCTATTCTTAGTTTTAAAGTTCAAAATCATATGTCTTAACTCTTAATCCATGTCTATTCTTAGTTTTAAAGTTCAAAATCATATGTCTTAACTCTTAAGAATCGACATGGATATATAACTTGATCCGATGATAGGCCAGATTCTTTCACCCATGCCATATCGTAAAAATCGTACAAGAAGATTAGGCCATTTAATCGTAGTAGGAGTATATATACGGTCCTACCCTTATCCCATAAAGGCCATTGCTCGTCTCTTAGCTGTATAGGGGCGATGTCTTTGGAGTTGAGTAGGTTATTCGTGGGGTTATATGTTCCCTGCTCTACAAAATGGAATCCAATTGGTCTACAAATATAGGGAAAAAAAATAAATTAAAATTATTTTTTAATTGGATTCATATAAAATTATTTGAGTTTGATTCGTTATAAAAAACTTGAATACTACAATATTCATGGTCTAATAATTTGTAAATTCTACTCAATAAATTAAAAAATAATAAATAAATACAAGTAAAAATATGAATTCACTAAATCTCGATTCATTAATTTTTGTGTCGAGCTTGTTAAATTTGACTGGCTTATAATTAGGTCCAATGACGATCTCAAACCCAATATCAAATCATATTCAAGTTACTAATTATGATTGGACTTTACTTGTTTATATCATTCGTGAAGACGCGTGGGATCATCTACTTTGTCATATTTGAAGAAAAAATAGGGGAAAATGCATATTACTACCCTGTGATATCGAAAACCTGCAAAAAACTACCCTGTGAAATTTTTTTTGCACCAGACTTCCTTGTGTTTTCTAAAACCCTGCAAATTACACCCATTCCGTCTCCCTCCGTCAATTTTTTGACGTGCGTGTATTCTACGCGCCAAAAATGCGATTTTTTTTGTTTCTTACGTAATTTTTCATTCAAAATGACAAGAATACCCTTGTAACTTTGAATCTTTGCAGAAAACTTCCTTGTGTTTTTTAAAGTGTGCATAAAACCTCCTTGTGTTTTTTAAAGTTTGCAGAAAACTTCCTTGTATTTTTTAAAGTTTGCATAAAACCTCCTTGTGTTTTTTAAAGTTTGCAGAAAACTTCCTTGTGTTTTTTAAAGTTTGCGTAAAAGTTCCTTGTGTTTTCCACCGTTTGCAAAAAACTTCCTTGTACTTTTGGAAGTTTGCGTCAAACTTCCTTATGCTTTGAAATGTTTGCAAAAAACTTCTATGTTTTTCTTAATGTTTGTAGAAAAGTAACTCATATTTTTTAATGATTGCGCAAAAAATTCTTGTACTTTTAAACGATTGTTCAAACTCCCTTATACTTTTATACTATACCCATAATTTTGTATCTTTTAAACTTCGCACATAATATCTCTTCTTTTCTTTGTTTGTTCCATATGAGAAGCGAGAGAGAAAAATTAGTGAGAGTTTTTGTAATTGTAAAAATATAATTTTTATTAATATATAAGGGGTAATTTAGGCAATTCAATTAAAAATTAACGGTGTCAATGATTAACGGAGAATGGGTGTAATTTGTAGGGTTTTTGAAAACACAAAGAAGTTTGGTGCAAAAAAAATTTCACAGGGTAGTTTTTTGCAGGTTTTCGATATCACAGGGTAGTAATATGCATTTTCCCCGTTAATAAAAATATAATTTTTTTATTAATATATAAGGGGTAATTTAGGCAATTCAATTAAAAATTAACGGTGTCAATGATTAACGGAGAATGGGTGTAATTTGCAGGGTTTTTGAAAACACAAGGAAGTCTGGTGCAAAAAAAAATTTACAGGGTAGTTTTTTGCAGGTTTTTGATATCACAGGGTAGTAATATGCATTTTCCCCGAAAAAATGACATTAATTCTAGCTACATATTGATAGGTATCACAATTAATTTCCTAACGATCGAAAGGAAATATATATGATTGGTAAATTAATAATACTCTAGTCAATGAGGTTGTAGCCCGTTGGTAAGGGTGAAGGCTCAGAACCAAGAGGTCATGAATCCAATTTTCAATAGTATGGGTTTTCTTCAAGTTTAATATTAGTGGTTGATTGTTAATTTTCTTTGTAATTTGGTGGAATTCGAATGGATTTATGTTTTGATAAAAATTGATGTAACATGTAATTCGTATCAAACCAAAAAATGAAGAATACCCTCTAATAATATACCAAAATTGATGAGACAATGTTTACATTGTTACAATTTAGAATAAAATGTAAAATTAATTATTCCTTTATGTTTCTGTGTTTTTCTTTACAGTAATTATACTTCGAATATGTATGTATAGACATAATTGGTCACATATCCAGCAGCCACAAAATTCAATCAATTTTTCAGTTCCAAATTTAAATAATCGCGCAAGCTTACTACTATTATACTTTTGAAAACAAATTTTAATGAAAGTTTAAAACCTTTTATTTTTCTTTTCCTTCAGCCCATATTATTTTCACTTACTTATGGGCCTCTCTTGAAAGCTGTTTAAAACATCAGAGGTCCAGTTACAAAAAATGGTTTAATCTTGGGGTAAAAAGGCCCAATTGCGAAATACACTTTGTTAAGCTAGAGACATGTTTATATTTTTATTTTCCACCACTACTCTCCCCATAATAATAATAATACATAAATGACTTAATAATAATAAAACAAAGAGTTACAAAAAAAAAAAAAAAAAAACCAACTTAATTCAAAAGAAATTACACAATCACACAAATACTAATGCAACAAAGACTCAAAGTTTTTCCGGAAGTTCCTTGGATCAAAATCATCTTCGCTTAGATTTGAGGAATCTCCAAATAAATTCTTTGGAACTTCTTTCTGCATTATTTCTTGCCTTAAAAAAATTCGTAATTACTTATATATATCAAGTTATACCGGAGTTCAAATTGTATCAAAGCTCATTTATTAGATTAAAAATAATTTATAATTCGATTAATTTGTACATGTATAGATTAATAGACAAATTAAAATATCAAAATTAAAACTAATTATGTTGAAGATTAAATTTAATCAAACACAAAATTTAAAAATCAAATTTTCCATTTTAAGTTTAATTTAAATAAAAAAAATCACTAAAAATATTAATTTTTTCATTACTAAGGTTTTAAATAACTTAAAAACAATAACATTAACAAAAAAAAAAAATTGTGAAACAGGCAGGTGGCGTCAAGTGGCTGCGCACGCGCCCGTGCAACATGTGAAAACTGGAAGGTGAAGAAACCTCATGACTCCTACTCCCCCACCATTGAAGACCACCTTGTTTTTCCCCTTCCCCACCATTGAAGATGGCTAATCGATCGACCCCATCTTTGATTTGAACCCCACAATGAATAAAATATAACTTTAACATAAATCAAATCGAAGTACGTATTTAGTATAGGACTATGTTTGTAAGCATTTTGTCACCGTAAAAGAAGATTAAAGGTAATAAAACCAACGTGAATTCGACACGCTGCACCACTTTATTTCTCATATATGTTGGTTTTGAACGTGGGTTCATAGTGTCCAACGTCCTTGGATGTCCGAGAATGAATTCAAAAACTCTGTCAAAATCGAATAAATTTTTCACCACTAGAAGATGTTACATTTATGGCTTGCATGACCACACCTGCCTCCCAAAATTTATCTTGTGTTTTTTTTTTTCTTTTTTCTCCTTTTCATATGATTATGACAATTTAGCTCTTTGATTTTCTAATTTCAGTAATCAATGATGAATTGGAGACCTATAAGTTTTTTATGCCTTAGTTTTCACAACTCAACGAATAAGATTCTATTCTAACAGCATGTTGTTGCACATAAAAAATCATCTAGACAAGAAATTTAATAAAAGAAGTTTACTAAGGCTAAGTTTGGCCTAGCGATTCGAAAAGCAATTATAGGATAATTAATTTTACTAAAATTGATTTTGGTAATAATTGATTATGATAATAATTAATTGTAGAATAATTGCTTTTGTATAATAGCTTTTGTAAAAGTAACACTTTAGTTGCTTCTAAAATAAGTTGATTTTTTTATTTTGAGGATCCCAAAAGTGATTATGATCTTGGGGGCCAAACACCATGAAAATCACGATTGAACAGAAGTAATTTTTATAATCGGGGCCAAACACTTCAAAAATCACAATAGAGATGTAAAAGTGATTTTAAGAGCTCCAATCGCTGGGCCAAACTCACCCTAAGTATTCCGTTTTTTTTTAAGATGCAAGTATTAAAATACATCAAACATCATAGTACTTCGATCCATATACCAAACCCCTCTCGAGTGCATCTTAAATTTGAAAAAAATTAATGTCTCTATATAAGCTGTCAATGGGCGGATCCGATCCGAATCTGGTTCGATTTATTAGGATAATTGTCCGATTAGTGATCCGGTGGACCTGATCCGATTAAGAAGATCCGTAATCCGAATTATATGGAGCGAATATTGATCTAGGCTGGTACGATCCGTTACAGATCCGTATTCGATATATATTATTGTATGTTGTTTATATATTATGTATTTAAACCAAAATAAAAATAAAACTATCTATGTTCTACTAAAATCTTTTATTATATTAAAAATAATATGAAAAGAAATACATGAGAGGTGTTGTTGAATTTGTAACTAATTGAGCCTACAACATATTAATTTAGTTATATGTGATCCGGTCCGAATCCGACCCATTGACAACCCTACTATATATCTACCCCAAATTTGACTTAAAGATGATAAATTAAGTGGTATAATTAAGTGAAATTTTGATAATGTTCTTTGGTATCATAGGACATTAGATTATGTACAAATACAATAACCATCTGGCAACAAATTTATATTGTTGCAGCACGAACATAAAATGCAAATGGGATGCTAGCTGTCAGTATTTTAATTCCTAATAAATGTCACAATACATACATAGCTTTTTTTTTAGTCTAACTCTAGCTACCTAATTAAGAGCTTCACATATAATTGAAAAATAGTTATTGACTAAAGGTCATTAGATGAAAACTGAAGATCATAATAATAGCAAGGAATAAATAGGTCTGTTGTTGACTGGGAATTTCATGTCTGAATTTAAAAACCTTAAAAAATGAGTGGTCAGAATAATAAAGTGACTTCTCTCAAAAAAAAAAAAAGGATAATAAAGTGACATTATTAATTATAGTATTGTCCAGTATTTGTATCTCCAAAAACTCTTTTGTCCTAACAGCAGTAACTATTTTTTTTTTTCATACTTGGGTAAAATAGAAGTTAGATAATTAGTTTAAAGACCATGATAATAGCAAGGGAACATATAATATATGCTAGGAATTAGACCCTCTAATTCTTAAAAATGAGAACAATTAAAATAAATTTGATAACCAATATATAGGAACAAACAAATACTTTATCTCAATGCATGTACGAGGAATCATGTTATATTACATGCTTTTGTCGTAATTAATTCAGTATCAAGGAATTAAGATGTTACGAGATCGAGGAAATTGCACTTTTCACATAAAAAATTTACCTATTTTATACATTTGGTATCAATCTGAAAAAATACATTTAATATTATGATTTCACCCCCTCGACACATTTCATTTCTCAGTCAATTTTTGGACAAAAATTATAATCTCCTTTTTTTAAGTCATAATTAAGATACTTTTTTTTTTAGAAAAAAGAATTAAGATACTTAAAAACTCAAATTAATCACATTCAAACATGACTTAATTACATATTAATAATGAAACTACACGACTAATTAAGAATATATGCAAATAGCGCATGCAGATAATGAAAAATTCATGAATTCATGAAATTGTAAATTAAACCTCAAATTAAAGCGAGTGATCAGGATATTATAAAATGACCTTCTTTAGGTTAATGTCCGACATTAATTTGTCTCTGGAAAAAGGTTCATGCAAATAATGATATATATACGATGTCACGAAATAGCAATTGCTAAAGAGATGTAGATTTATAAAGGACCCCCACCCGAATTAGTAACCTCTTTGAAGAATGAAGAGAATCTGGCCAGGGCTGCTTTTGACTGACGAGAAATATTCTGAATGCGTTTCCAAGCACAAGAGTAGATCTACTAGTTGGTGCATGAAACGTGAGCATGATCTAAATTTCATTTTAGTTTTCCTTTTTCTCAACTAGTTTTGGTAGAATTAATGACATGTTGTGTTTTTATATATATGTTTTGATTTTGAACCTGAAAGTTGACACGGGAAAGAGAAATCGCAACTTAATGATATATATGGAAATCTTATTGTCCAATTCTTGTCCAAGTTTGGTTTGGTCAAATTCATTAAACCATTAAGTAAGTGTAACTGATTTGTTTTGTGATTGGTCACTCTTCTGGGAGTTTTTTTTTTGTGACGCACGTGGCCAGTTCCGTCAAAATAATAGAGGTGGTATGAAGTGTACAATAATTATGTGTGGAATTCGATATGCCTCGTATACCAACACCGCAAATCTAAGAGCGAAATCGACTCAAAAAGAAAATTGACTCTTTGTGACTAAATATTAAATAACAATGTTAAACTTGTCAGTTTTCATGTGTGTTAAGTGACAATAACTTATTTATTGTCACTAAAATAATTTTAATAAACATATTAGTGATAAAAAACGTTAAGGTGTTGTCGCTGTTGATATTTAATGATACAACAAAGTGACAATAACAATATTATCACTAAATCATTGTGACAATACTTATTGTCATTAAATTATCACTAAAGGAGTATCAATAATTGTCAAAATTATGAAAAAATTACAATTTTTCACTTTGTCACTTAAAATCATGTCACTAATGCACCATTTTCTTGGACCTCGAAAAGATGAATTTTATCTGAATCTAACTTCTTAATTATTTATAATAAAATGAGCTCAACCCATATTTTATGGTATTCATTAGAGTAGGTTTTCAACCAAATATGGAACCTAGTTAATTAATTATAACAATTAGAAAGATTATGGAGGGTTATAAAATAGTCTAAAGTCGAAAAATTGGGGGTAAAAGGAGTCGTCTTAAAAATAATCAAGAATGCGCCGTCAACAGTAATGAGAAAAGACATATACATGATACACTTATTCCAAGTCCGTACATCTCACATGCACGCAGGCCTAACATTGAAACTGTACGGAAGAAAGCCCTACAATAACCCACCAGACAACAAAGAGCCTCAGCCAATCAGAGCTCGACAGCACATCCAACAAAAACCACCTGGTTTTCCAGCCATAGTGGTTTCAGGTTTTCACACCCCACAAATTGTACACACTTTATCAGACACCATGTTCATTCACTACAATCTTTTTTAAAACTCAATAAGAATAGAAAGAAAACTGTAACCACAAAAATCCCATGCACCCTTCAGCTTTACCTTTTTTTTCTTTATCTGTGTCTAGGTAAAACATATAAAAAGAGTAAATAAATATCAGGGTTTCTATTTTTAGGTTTATTTCTTAATTGGGGTTTCATTTCATATCATTTCATTGAGAGAGAAAAGAAAAGAAAAGAAAAGAAAATGGGGAGAGGGAAAGTACAACTGAAGAGGATAGAGAACAAGATTAATAGACAAGTTACTTTCTCAAAGAGGAGAGCTGGTTTGTTGAAGAAAGCTCATGAAATTTCTGTGCTTTGTGATGCTGAAGTGGCCCTTATTGTCTTTTCACATAAGGGCAAGCTCTTTGAGTATTCTACTGATTCTTGGTATGTATCTCTTACCTTTCTTGTCTGAAAGATCGATCTCATGTTTTTCTTGTACAAATCAAGTTTAATTCTTACTAGCTAGGGTTTCCTTCCATTTTTTTTTTTAAATCTGGCTTGACCAAATCTATCCAACCACAAGATAATTAATTATAATTGCACGTATCGTACGTGCGATTATTTGATCTTGTGATGAGAGTGTTACAATACCGTTTCAAAACAAGTGTGTTGTACATCTTATTTGAATGTTTTGGGTTCGGTCAAGTTCGATCTGGCCGAGAATTATCTTATTTTGTTGCAGTGAGATTTTTCATATATATTTGAGTGTGTCTAGGTTTTCATTGGCTGTTTTGTTTGCTTGATTTGAATTAGATTAACCATCAGGACTTAATTAATTTCGAAGCTTTAACCTCAAGAAAATCATTTTATTTTTTTCTCTTGTTTTATTTATCAGCTTTCAAATTATATTCATCAAAAGTTTTATGTCTAGGTCTTGGTACATTTTAGTACTCATGCATATTAAAGATGAATTTCCACCATTTTCTTTGGCTGAATAATGAATTTTGCACTGTTTTTAAGTCGAAGCTGATTTGGCAATAATGTTTCACAATTTTTCCATATAGTTCATGCATATCTTTAATTTCTTTAATTTTTGATGAATTATGATATTCCCATCTTCTTTTTAGAGTTCTGGAACTTTAGTATATAAATCTTTTTTTTTTTGTTTTCTTAATAAAGCAAAAAGATTTTATTGAAACGAACTTTAGTATGGGATGACAGATGTTAGAACATTGAGCTTTTCTGTTCATTCTTATTCTCCACATCAATTTAAAGATTAATTAATAATGAATTTTGAAGAAAAACCTTTGAACAATTTAATTACAATAATGCAATTGAAGAAAACTTTATGGGATGACAGATGTTATTGCTCTCTCTTTAGTTTCCTCTGATGTCTGCTGGTGTTTTATCCACTGAATATGTTTATTACCCTTTTTGTAATGTCGTTGGTTTTTTTTCTTTCACTTTTTTTTTTTTTTTAATTTTCTGACATATGATATGATT
Source organism: Penstemon newberryi var. newberryi (assembly GCA_030819805.1). Taxonomy (NCBI): domain Eukaryota; kingdom Viridiplantae; phylum Streptophyta; class Magnoliopsida; order Lamiales; family Plantaginaceae; genus Penstemon; species Penstemon newberryi. The sequence continues at coordinate 72,713,405 of JAUALY010000001.1, read as the reverse complement.
AATTTGAAGCATCATTTCATGCAATATATAAAATGGTGTGACTTTCAGTTCTTGACGGGGGGTTTTCCTAGATTCCGTAGGTTATAACGTTGTTTCTCTCCTCATCTTGGAACTTGAACTAATTAGGACTCAATCTATCTAACAAAAGTTTTTGTCTTTTTCTCTGACTTGAGTTTGTCTGTGCCTGGGTGGAGTGGGGGTGGGGTGGGGGGTTGGGGGGTGGGTGTTGGGGTGGGGGGTGGGGGTGGGGGTGGGTTATAGACTCAAAGGAATCCTCGAAATCAGGAGAGGTCTTTATTGACAAGAAAGGAATCGTATGAGGTGTTTCTTCAACTTCATACAATTGACTGATGATATTAATGTCTACATGGAAGTTTAGGGGGATATATACCCAATAAAATACAAGAAAACTAAAATTTTATTAATTCAGGGTAATGTATTGCATATATATTGTGATTGTATAATACTCTTCGATTTAAAGCAAGTATATATTTTGCATTTACCTTGTGATTGAATGAGCGTGGTCAAACTCGATTTTCATAAGAATTACCTGAAAAGTAGATGTGTCAAATCTACTTATTGCATTTATTTGTAAAGTCGGTCGATAGATTGTCTCTAGTGTTTGTCTTAATCAAAATCAATCCAACTTGTGTTTTGGCATTTGGATGAGTTCAACGTTGAAACAAAATTGATACAAATGTGGGTTTGTATTGTAAAATATAGTAATTAATTTTTCCATATATTTCATATCAATTTTATTAGTATGTCCCAACCAAATTCAAGAAGTTCTTAAATTGATATTTACTTTGTCCAAATGGATGATATTGCAATGGGATTTGGTTTTACCAACATCATCTTTCTCATTTGACTTTCCACAATTGAATCAAACCTTAATTAATTTAACTTTTTCAAAGAAAAAAATAGAGGACTGGGTGTGGGATACATTCCTTTATACACCAAGTTGTTTTAAGAAGATCTATTCTTCATTTCCCTTTTCTTATTTAAATCTAAACAAGAGGACTTGAAAGTTAATTCATAAAGTTTTCTCCCATTCAGTTACATATACTGATATATTCATACTAAAGTTCTTATGTGATCTTCATGTTCCCTTGGCTTATTGGTGTAAGAAAATATCGAGGAAAATAGTATGGGGATTAGATTTGCGTTTTGTATTAGATACAAAACATATACATATATGAAATTATTTCAAAAATAACTATACTTAATTTAGTTGAAATCCCATCTCAAAGAAATGATTTAATTGCTTACGTGACTGTTGAGTGTTCAATTTCACTTCTTCAGGGGGGTATTTGCAATTTAGCAAAAAAAATAGGGTTTGGGGTTATTTGCAATTCCGTCCCCATCATCATCATCTCTCTGACCTCCGGCCCCCCTCCACCACAACCCAACCCAACCCACCCCACCGCCACTTCTCTTCCTCACAATTTCCAATCTTCTCTTCCCTTTCCCTCACAATTGCAAATTAAAAGTTAGGTTAGGTATGAAAAGTGAATTTCCCTCGTATTTAAATAGCGGTACTAAATATGCATTTATGAATCCAGTGGTATCAATATTGCAAATTGCTCTATTGTATAGTACCAAATTTTCAATTTTCTCTTTAATAATGTGTGCAAGACTTTATCAGTATGCTATAAATGATTCATATGGTCTTCCAAAAATCAATAATACATAGTACTAAGTACTAAGGTTGATTTAATTCTGAATCAATTTCCTTATCTTAAGTCATCAGAGCATCATATATAAAGGCTGAGGTAATTTTGGGCAGAAGCGTAGGTAGCTAGATATGATGTCAATAGAACCAAAAAAACTAGGCCGTACGTATTTTCATCAGAGGAGAGAGAGTTCATAGTAGAATTATTGAATTTCAAAGGACTATCATATTAATTGTCCCAGGTACCTCGTAGGGTAGCAGAAATTATCATTTGTACAATCGCAAAAGTATAGGTTGTAATTAGATGATGATTAAAATGTATAGAAGATGTGGAACTAGGTTTTTAGTTTCCATGTTAATTACTAAGGTTGGGATTGAATCTTTTGCTTCTTCATTAAATTATGAAGTCATCAAGTACTTAATTTGTACTAGAAATTTTTGGGTTTTTAGGGTCTAATTTCCATCATTTTGCATACACTCTAGAAATTCAAGTATAAACCTAGCTCATCACATATAATAAACTTGTCATGTTTGATAAAACAATTTAGGAGAATTGAATTACACGATAAATGTAAATACATTTTGTCTTTTGAATATGTGGACATGGATAAATTGAATGTGACTAGAATAGTTATTTAGTTGAGTTCAAGTCTAAGTCTATATGGCTCTATTTGAATTGGAGTTGTCGCTCAGTTTCGCGTTTTTGCGAAACAAAACTGGACCAACATCAATCCGACCTAATAATAAAATTCTAAATAAATGAAAGATATTGATTTGATACATGTCACTTATTTTTTTCCACAAGAATTCAAACTCCAACATCCTAACTCGATTGAGATTAATTATATTTCAAGCTTTTGAGATATACTCCAGACACTACATTAAAACACAATCCTAATTGAATTTCATTGTTTCGAAGAAAACACTCAAACAATTTATTTTAAATCGATTCACATGAATCCTATGTTCCTTTAGCTAGTATAAACCTATAAGTGAAAATAAAAGTCTTGAAAAGTTTCCCAATTTTACCAAGTACCATGGCATTTATAGTACTGAAGGTAGCTAGCTAGGTCTTTTGTGTTGGTATAATAGCTTTATTTCTGGCAGTTGATTGATGACGCATGCATGTCGTGTTCATATAAATTACAAAAAGAGTCATTATTATTCCTTTGAAGAGAAACAAATAGGTATTAGATTTTAGGCAAAATTGAAGGAATAAAATATATATAGGAGTAGCTAGTGTACAGTTAATAGGTGATATGGGGGAGATATGGGGGGACCTTCAGGATGATGTTGACCAAATAAATTAATTTATTAAATTGTTATATAAACATATTTGTGACAAATATTAAGTTGAAGAGACTATTTAACTCTATGTAGGTATTGCATGATACATGGTTAATTCTCAATGGAAGCTATTTCTATGGAATAATGTATAATGATCAATTTAATTTTCTGTCATATTAAACCCCTTGTAAAGTTTTGAACGATCATGTTTCATTGTGTCAAGCATTGTAGTGGGAGGTCAATATTGACCCATAATAAATACGTAGAAAGACAAAATTACACATCCACATATATAATAATACAGGGGTAAATATATAATAACTCAAGGGAGGAAACATATTCAGTTCTAATTTAATTTAATAATAGCAGGGGGTAATTAACCTACTAATACTTGAAAGGGGTAAATTAAACATTACGTATCACAGAACGGTAAAATGTTATTGACGCATAGATATACTTTAGTTTTTACTTACAAACATAAATGCATGTTTGATGGTTTTAAATTAACTATCTGATTATAAGATTAGAACTTGGGTTTTGACTGGTCTAATTAATTGCCCATTTGAGATTGATTGTACATGTACATACATTTTAATTGAAATGAATATATGTCATGCACTATATAAAAGTTGATTGATATCTTTTGGTGCAAATTAAAATAGCAGCATGGACAGGATACTGGAAAAGTATGAAAGATATTCGTTTGCTGAAAGACAACTAGTTGCAAATGAGCCTCAGTCACCTGTAAGTAAAACTGTTGCTAAGAATAATTAATATTGTTTCCTATAATGTCTTAGGCCCTAGGGTTCGTGATGATATATATACATATTATTAGCCTATATTTATAAAGTAGCATTTTATATTCTCATGTACTTTAATTTCTTAGGCCCTAGGTTGTTTTCACATTCTTAAAGGTACTTTTTATTGCTGGGTATAAGTGATGTCATATTCACACTATTAGGGGCCGTTTGGTAGGACCTAATAGGGGTATTAGATCATATTATATGTGTCAATATGGGATAATACAAAGTTTGGTGGCATTGCTCTAATACCGGGTCAAATGGATTAAATCCTTATGACCCGGTATTAAGACTAGATTATAATCCACCCAGACATGGGTGGATTAGTTAATCCGGGTGAATATGGATTCGATGAAATGTCACTTATAACCTCAAATTTATATATATATGTATGATATTTATCTGCAAAATCCATTTAAGTGAGGAGAGGAAACGTTGTTCCAGGATATTCATGGACAAGACTAGAATTGAAAAGCTTGAGAGGTAGGAATTATTATTGAGAAAAATGCATTTTTATCATATTGAGAGAATTACATTTTTTAATTTCACATTTTATATTACTTTAAACATGTGGTACTAAGCTTTCTGAAAAAACACATTTGATACTATAATTTGGTGTCTTTGACATATTTAATGATGTCAAACCACTTAAGAGTTTGAAAGTTCATGGTTGCATGGCAGCATCGACAAATATTTCTAAATTTGTCATTAAGTTTAAGGAATTGTTAAAGCTTGATGATAATTTAATAAAATGATTTAAGTGGCAAAACAAAATTGTCAAAAGCTGTAAAATTATGATATCAAATGTATTTTTTCAAGAGATTTGGTACCAAATATGTAAAGTTAGGTAAAGTATTGTATGAGAAGTGTAATTCTCTCATTTTAGTTTCACGCTTTTAAAGATGGTATCTTTGGCCCCAAATGTTTAATATTTTCCTTATTTGTCCTTTCACACTTTTCCCATTCAAGTTGATTGAAATTACAAAATTGAGATTGTCGTATGAGAACAAAAGTGCTATTTATCTAATCACGAGACTATATATGCTGAGTTTTCAATCCTATGGAACTGAAAGTATAATTCTCCACGTTCCATTGTAACGTAGAATTTTTACATTTATGCCCTTGAAAGTAGTTGTTGAGAATTAATGGTGTAAGCTCAAACACGATGCATGAAGTGAATTAAAGAAGATGTAAGATCCACCGGAGCAGCTTTAAGAGCTTCTGTTAATGGAAAGGCTGATTTAGGCTATGATCTTGTCCCACTAGATCAAAAAACGAAACCATTACTTTATGTATTAGGGTATCTTTCAAAAGAAAAGAAGAAAAATCTATTTATGAAAAAGAGTCGTGTTTTTGGGAAATTCCAGTAATATTTGTTAAGCATACAATTGATGTGATACTTGAATAAACGTTTTTATAATTGGGTTCTGCAGGCAAATTGGACATTGGAGTACAGCAAACTCAACGCTAGAATTGAGCTCTTGCAGAAATATCATAGGTAAGTAAAAAACAAATTCAAAATAATTTGATAATATTTTTATAAATAAATAAATGCATGCATGCATGAATTTTTCAGTTGCTCATTTTTTGGATTTACTAATTATTAAACGCAGGCACTATATGGGAGAAGACCTGGAATCAATGAGCCTCAAAGATCTTCAGAATCTGGAACAACAACTGGACACTGCTCTTAAGAACATCCGAACTAGAAAAGTATGATTTCAAATATTTGTGTTGTTATTTACTATTAATTGTTTGTAATGAAATCAAAAATATTTTTTTGTGTTTCAATACAGAATCAACTCTTGTACGATTCAATCACTGATTTACAGCGAAAGGTTAGTTTATTTATCACCTATCTTTGTAAGAGCTAATGTCAATTTGCCCCCTGTGATATTCAAAATGTTCAATTTACCTCCCTGTAATTTAAAAAAGACCACTTTACCCCCTGTAATTTGAACATTATGAATATCACAGGGGGTAAATTGCCATTAACCCATCTTTGTAAATATATAGAAAAAATTCCTGGTGAACATTTCATTACTGTTCAAGAATTCAATATTCACTCTTAACAAAAACTAAATAAAAAATCAAATTTTGTAATGTGTGTGATTTTGGGATGGACATGGGCCTATATGGAAATTATTTTCCCAGTGGTGAAAGCTCGAATATTCGACCTATTGAAACGTGACAATTGAACTGCTATGAAATTCAAAGATTCAAATTAGCACATAACTTGCATTCGGTCTTACAATTTAGCCTAAACGCCCACGTGGCACCGCGGCATAGGGTACAATGTAACTAGTTGGCAAATTTTAATCTGGTTTTTGACAGGAGAGGGCTATACAAGAGCAAAACAGCATGCTTGCAAAGAAGGTGAGACTAGCTTCATTCATATTTCATACCATCATTTATCATTTCTTTTACCAAATCCTAATCCGTTTGCTTAACTTGTATAATTAACGATTCTGTTCTGAAATAAAGATCAAAGAAAAGGAGAAGGAAATCGCACAACAGCCACCGTGGGAGCAGCAACACCACGGTATTAATCACCAGGCTCTGCCCCCACCACCTCCACCGCCACCACAGCATTTTGTAATGCCACCTCAACTTCCCTCCTTAAACATGGGGTAATTACGTAATATCTCCCTCGTTTAATACATGCATTAACCTTTTGTTTGGTTCTTGGACCTATTTTTAGCATTTTTTTTTTCTTAATGCAGGGGCACATATGAAGGAGAAGAGGCGGCTGAAGCTCGAAGGAACGAGCTTGACCTCACTCTTGATTCACTCTATTCATGCCATCTTGGATGCTTTGCTGCCTAATATATAATCACTCTTCGATCCGGGGAGGAATATATAAGATACTCTAAAATATATTTCTTCTATTCCAGTTCTGTTTCATCTTGATTTAACTTCTTATGAATTTACTCCGTGAACGTGTGAGTTATGTATACTATATGCTGTGTTTGTGGAGTCTAGAGAAATTTCTCAATCTCTTTTGCAGATAATAATGCAAATTATGTGTAATCTCTATGTGATATATATGTTTGTATGACATTATGTAACTCTACTTTAAGACTACTTTTAAATAACTCGCATCATTAGGTAGAGAAATAAGATCGAAGAATGCCTACAAAATCTTATCCTGAGAATCCCAAAAATCAAAACTGTTTACCGATGAGTTTTTTGCAACTCGGAGAATTGTACAAACCATAATCAGATCCCGTATCCTCTAGTTCAACTTACTTTCCATTCCTTCTTCGATTGTTGCTCGACAAGTTCAGCTCATTCATCAAACAGCATCAGCTATATGTAGCAGTGAAATATATAAGCAGTCTTATATATAGTCAATTCATATTCATATAAACTTCCATTTTACAAACACCTAAGTGTAAGTAAAAGTAAAAGTAAAAGTAAAACTACTCACCTTTCCACAAATTGGACAGTTTGCACTCCTTTCCATCCATTCATAAATACAGCTAAGATGATACTGATGAGAACATTTTGTTAATATCTTGGGATTTTCTTCGGTATACTCTGTCAAAATATTTAAATTTCGATTTTGTCAAATTTGTAAAAATAACCATTTATCAATCCTTGAGCAATACAAAATCTTAGAGAGAATTAGTACCTTCAAGACATGTTGGGCATACATCCTCTTCATCTGGCGAAACAAATTTATACGAAGTTACATTTTCTACTCCCAATGGCAAGATTTTCACCGATGATTCAGAATTTTTATTGCTAGAATCGAGTAATTTTCCTTTTTGACTATCAGTCTTGTTCGATTGTCTAATTGGTTCCAGTTCAACTCGTGAACGTCTAGTATTTTCGTCAGACACTGAAGAATACGATGAAGATGCCTGTTGTGCCTGTTGATTAGATGAAGAGGTAACTTGTGTTCCTTGTTTACCAAATATATTTCCATGCTGTGGAAAATTTATACATAAAATTCAGTCTTCAACAAGAAAATAGAGTTGTGAAAAACAAAGCAACAACAACCGGAGAAAGCAAAACAATGCAAAGAACAGCCGGACCATAAAAATAGTACGACCGATTAATGTATTATGTTTTGCATTGCGGATGAATCTATAATATATTGGAGAAACCAAGATTCACCATGTCTAGTTAACAACAACTCGGGAATAAATCAAAAATGCTGAAAATTAAGCTCAATTTTGATGTGTTTGCAACAAAAATTCATGTTGCCTAAACTAGGATTCTAGTATCATTCTCTGTCCTGAAAGAAACATCTGTGTAGAAATCGGATTAACGAAATAAATTTACAAAATCCAAACATGAGTGGAAGAATGTACCTTGTTCATCAATTTATGGAAGCAGCACTTTGGACAATAACAATTATTGGAACTTGAATTATTCAAACCAGTGCTATCTTGCGCATCAGGGACATGAAAACAACTACAAAGGCCACCCATTACACTGCCCTAACTCGATTAAAAAAAAATAATTATTGTCAATTGGGAAGCTAAAATATTAAATTGCTAAAAATTTACAGAGCAACAACCAAATTAGACCATAAACATGGTGTTAGACAGTTATTACAGCAGTACAGATCATCATGTAATAAAATTAAAAATCAGAGATCATATAAAAAATTAAATCACTAAACAAAAACTTAATAATAATAAAAAAGACTGCATGAAACACAAACAAAGTGAAACAACATGGGTAAAAATATACAATGTATGAATACAGGCTCTACTTAGTTTATAAAATAAAAACATTAATTAAAATTGCAATTTACAACACAGACTTAGGGAAGCAAAATTCTTACCAGGGTGTTTTCGTGATGGGGTGGCAGGGGAGGGTTTGAAAATTGATATTTTTTTAATAATTAATAATTTTGATATTGAGTTGAAGATGAGTAGACCTAATAGGATATTTTGCGTCTGAAAGAGTTTAGAGGAGACTAGGATTCTTGTTAGTTAAGGCCATTCACCATAATATTTGATTTTGATAATCAAAATATTATCTATTTATCTTCATACTTTGCCTAATTAATAATTTCCATAATTTTATTCATTAAACCCCATTGCCGCAACTTAACATGCACAATCTTCTGTGAATAATTATGAATATTAATTCTACTTTGGGCCCGAAATCTAATCGGGCCACCCCTGAACCCACTATTACTTCTTCGCAAAAAACAGACCGTGGGCCGTTCAATCCCAGTCACCAAATAATACTATATTCCAAACCCAGGTCCAATAGTTCGACCCATTCCCGATCCAATAACCTGATCCAAAACACTATCCTCTCTGAATCATGTCATCTTCTAATTTCGGATGAGTTTATCTAATGTATAGCAATTGTTTCACTTTTATTTCAGTATTGTTTATTTATCGAATAAGCTCCTAATATACTTTACCCAAAAAGACAAAAAAAAATCCTAATATACTTCGATACAAGTCCAACCGAAATTATACTAAAGTTTTACAGTGGAGTTGATTAAATGTTTTTTTAGATTTTTAGTTCTCTTGCAAAGTGAAGAAAGCCATAATTGATTTCAAAGGCATCTCTTGCACATAAGTCAATAGTGTTTCCCCTTAAATAGAGTTAATTACGAATTATTTTAAAAGACAATTTAATCCTTTGTGAAAAATTAAATGACAATATGTTCTCTTGTGCTTTAAAAAAAATGTGCATTACCTCACTCCTATTCTTACATATTCAAGGACGAAATCACATAAACCCGCAAGGGTGGCTTAGTTGGTGGAGCAAGTAGTGCGATGTCTTTGACCCTAGTTCTAATCCCTTGCCAACACTTTCTAGGTCTAGTTCGTCACACTTGGTTTCCCTAGTGTAGTTTACATCTCATATGTGGTTTGGTGGCTACGGGTTCCCTTGTCAACCAAAAAAAAAAAAAAAAGAATGAAATCACATGTGGGTAAATTGACCATTGATTAGACAATATCACGGAAGGGTAAAGTGTCATGTAAATGAAATATGCTATCAAAGGAGAGTTAAATTGGTCATTTTCGCATCAGATGAAGTATCACTCGCAATTATGAATGCGTGTGCAATACTCCACGAAAGAAATGGTACAACGTTTATTATTATTTTTCACAAGGGTAATATGCTCATGTTCATATCTCAGATAATTAAATTGCTCTTCCATCATATCAAATGGGGATAACATGGAAAAAAAAATTGAAAAAAAAAAGAATAAGGACCCACTTAGTCATTTTGAAGTTGATTTTTATTAAATTTGGTCTCAATAACATCATCTGCCATATTAATATATTGAGTATCGACACTTATTCCCTTTCATCATGCTGAACACATGATGGAGTCTCATTAATTTCGGGACGAATTTGTCTGGTTAATTTTCTTATAGAATTTACTCATCTCGATAATAATTATAATTAAAATGAATAATTTCTATTATATGATGTAAAGTTCATGGTTGGTGTTCTCATCATCTCATAACATCATTACCATGCCTTGTCACATTCTGTCTACTTGAATTTGTTGTAAAGTATCTTCATGGGTTAATGTTTTTATTAAGCGCAAATTGATTATTATTTCACTTTAAAGTTGATTATAACATTGTAAGACTTGTACCACCATAAAAAAAAATTGTAATTATTTTGTTTACAGACGTATATTTCCCTATACTAAAGATCACATTAACAAAAATCAATTTTATTTACAACCAAATGGATATTACAATTAAAGGACAATCAAAACATAATTTCTTTACTAAATGCTCAGATTCTTGAAAATTAATTTAACGGCCCTACTGTTTTGATGACACAGGCACGTTCCAATGTAGACCCAAAAGCCTAAAGAAAATAAAGGAAGCAATGGAAAAATGATTAGACAGCAAAAGAAGGAAAAAGAGAAAGAAACACTGGCCCATAAACCATCAATTAGTTGAGCAATGCCCAAATTAATTTGCTACCTTTTTCTAATGAACTTTGTTCTTATATCTAGAGCTGGCTTGTTTATTTACTCATATATAGAAGTTAGAACTTAGGTGTCATTACAAAACATGGGCAGAATAGGCACTAAACTGCCTAATTTTTGCTTGAATAGAATTAGGCCTCTAGTTCGTGTTCGTTCGTCCCCAAATCATTACAACAACAATGTTGATCAGAAAAAGAAAGATGGTTTTGTAGACGTTGAAAAGGATGATTCTTGTGGTGGTGTTAAGAAAACGGAAGCGATAAGTGGCCGGAAAATCATGATCGTTGTTGATTCGAGCATTGAATCCAAGAACGCGGTGCAATGGGCACTTAGTCACTCCGTTCAAAACCAAGATATAATGATTCTTCTCTATGTTACTAAGCCTTTAAAACAAGGTATGAAATACCATATTTTTTTCTAAGTTTTTTATATATATATAAATATATATAATTCATTGTCTAGAAATTTTATTTATAAGAAATGGGTATTATTGCAGCTGAAGATTCAATCAAAAAAGATGTAAATCAAAAGATTCCTGAATTTCTTGCTTGTATGAAGAGGATGTGCCAACTTAAGAAGCCTGAGGTATGCATTTTTTAACTAAACGCAAAAAATACTCCTTGTGCATTGCCTAGCTAGTTGGCAAAATGTGTTATTTTTATTAAAAACCTGTTGTGTTCTGTTTTATTAGCATAAAATTTCATTTGGTATTCTTTCAACAATCAATAGGGTGGTTATTGTCAATTTTAATATATAATAGGGGATTTATTATTTTTAGGTAAAGGGGGTGTTTTCTTATGATTGTCATTGTTTCTGCAAAATATGTAAGAGGGTTTTTTGCTAATAAAAATAGCACATGCATGGGGCCGGGCTTTTGGTAATAAATATAACAAAAAAAAATTATTGTTTTTACTAATTCGGCAAAGCACATGTGGGATATTTTTTCATTTTTCTCTTTTTTAAATTGAATTAGATAGTTATATATTGAGTTAATGGCAATTTATCCCATGTGATATTCATAATGTTCAATTTATCCCCTGTGATTTGAAAAAAAAAAATTTACCCCCTTGAGCCGGATAGTGTAACTCACTTGCCGAAATTGAGAGTGAGCATGAAAAGTGTTTTGTAACAAAGGGGGGTAAATTGACACATTTATCATAATATAGGGAGGTAAACTGCCATATTATCATAACACAGTACGGTAAAGTGCCACATATAAAAATGTCAGGGAGACAGTGTCAAACTTTTATAAAATTACAGGGGGGTAAAGTGCTCTTTTTTAAATCACAAGAAGGTAAATTGAACATTATGATTATCACAGGGGGTGTCATTAACTCGTTATATGTCTTTATTTGTACAAATATTAATGGAAAATCTTGAATTTATGCAATATAGGTGCAAGTTGAGGTTGCAATGATAGATGGAAAAGAGAAAGGCCCTGTCATAGTGGAGGAGGCCAAGAGGCAAGAGGTGGAGTTGTTGGTGCTAGGGCAGAAGAAACGGTCCGTCACGTGGCGGCTTATGGTGATGTGGGCCGGGAATCGAGCGCCGGCCGGTGGGGTGGCGGAGTATTGTGTTCAAAATGCTAGTTGTATGGCCATTGCAGTGAGAAGGAAGAGCAAAAAACTTGGTGGATATCTCATTACCACTAAACGACAGAAAGATTTTTGGCTTTTGGCTTGATTAATAAGTTTTTTTTATTTTTTGGGTTTATTTACTTAATTTGTTGGGTAGAGATGGATTGTACACATATAATTAAACTTTTACTTTGTAAATGGAATTAATGATAGCAATTTGGGAGTATATGAATAGAGTGTGCTGTCTGGCTTTATTTAGGAAGTGAATTATTGTAGCAAAGGACACTCCTTTCTTCCACGGGCCAACAAAGGTTTCAATATGTCACATGGCTTGAGGCAAAATGAAGATTATATAAATATTTTTTAGGATGAATAGTACTAGTGGTCCTCTTTATCTATAAATTTTGGCAGAATCATCATTCGTGTCTTTTTCTCTCTCGTTCGAGTCCTTGATACAATATGCATTTTCGTGAATAAATGGGGCGGCACCAAAATCACGTGCGTGACATATGTTAACTTTTAAGGTATAAATTTGTAAGGTTTTAAAAATAACTAAAAAAATTGGAAAAAAAATCATTTTGCAGAAAAACCCACCATCCACTTTTAATTCACTTTGATTTCTTGGGCATCACGCATCGCAAAAAAAAAATCCACCATCCACGTTTCCCCAATGGAGCAGCCAATTTTGATTGTGATAGTCCGGGTCGCTGCCAAAATTTGGGCCGTGACCAAAACATACATCGTTGGGGGAGGGGGGATGGGTAATATTTTTTCTAATTTTTCTTTATATTCATTTCATTTTTTTATTTGAATTTTCAAATTTTATTTTTTTTGATAAGTTTACAAATTTACCCATGAAAATTAACATGTGTCACACAAATGATCTCGGCGCTGCCACATTCTTGCCAAAAAATTGCATATTGAAACAGATAATGGATAGTAGGGACTCCATGTGAGAAAAAAAAAAAAAGGAAAATTACTCTGCCGTTATAGATAGATAGGACCATATAAACTATTGTGAAAACTGAGGCTAGCTGGCAACATAATCCCTTTAAATTTGATATATGAACGAAGATATATAAAAGAAACATATCAAATTTGCATCAATACAACACCTAACATGTATGCCTCATATCCAAATCATAGCTCAAAAAAAATAATAAATTAAAAAACTCAGAGAAAAACTACAAAACTCCCTCCCTCCCTCCCCCCTCCCATAATGAAGAAATCGAAAACAAAGCCCACCTGCAAAATTCGACTAGAGATGTACCCAATCTACAAATTACTAAAACAATACAACACAAGTAAAATTTCGTATTCAGACATATGACATAACTTACATACAACACGGTAGCAATTCAATAGATGGAACGCACAACTCACACATTTTCATACAATTAGTCTTACTTAAACACAACTTAAATAAAGTAGAAAAATCTTCCATGTATATAGTTTTAGTATGTGGTTTTTAACTACTTTCCTTCTCATGCATGTACATATTCTATAGTAGACAATTCTAGATGGGTCCATAGAAATATCTTGTAAATATCTCTTTCTTTTTTTGGTTTTCCAAAGGTATTCAGGCCTTTGACCTGACTTAATCCCTTTCGAGACGCGTCAGACACATAAATTGGGAACCTCTCCTAATATGGATTCGAACTTGAGTTCGCTATTTTGTAATGACTAGTCCCTTCCACTAGACCAATCACATGTTGGTATCTTCTAAATATTGACCGTTAAATCAAGTTGATTTCCCCCCGTCCATTTGAGGAGATGGTTAATATAAATAGGGGGAATACCTAATTTGTGAATCATCAAAGTTTGAGAAAATAGTGATGCATTCTAAATATCTTACAACATTCTTACATTTACCTCGGTATAAATATGTGGGGTTTTCAACATATTCATGATTGGCTTTTTTTAGAGATTTTTGAAAAAAGTCCAAAATCAGCTTATAATCAAAAGCTACTGGTGTTTTCAATCTTAGAGAATTGTGTACTTTTGATAATTTACAAAAGGGTCATCACAAGATAGAAGCTGCATCCAAGCAACTTCTGGATTTTGTATGGACAATGACTTATTTTAAAAGAATTTGAGTAGTTGTGATTTTAGAAAACACTTCCAAAGTGCTTTTTTTAAAGGAAAAACTGAAAAACACTTTTAAGTGGTTGAAAACACTACCATAAAATTGAACTTATGGATTCACATAACACATAAGTAAGTCTACGATAACTTTATATTAAACAGTAATACGAAGATGTTGTTGGACAAGATAACTCTGGTGGATTTGGTGGTCAAGATGTTGCTTGACAAGATACCCCCATTAAACCAGTCTACGATAACCACAAGTTTGTATGTCGAACTTGTGCTTATAGACACATGATTACTGACCTTGTTGAATGGGCTGATTTATTTGGGGAGAGTGAGTGTGCTTATAAATGCTTCATTTTTCTTCACAATTTCATTTTCTAGACCTTTAACGTCTATGTAAATTTCATCTTCTAGTACCCAATATAGATAAATCTTACCTGAAATGTCAAGGACGGCAAACTCGATTTTGGTGAGATTTGACATGATGCAAGCTTAGATCAAATGCAATAAGAACACTGGAGATATTAGAATGTGAATATATAAACTAGATGGAAGAACATACTGATCTTGAAAGAAAAATGGGAAAAACTAATTTGTATTAAAATTGATATTAAAGTCGTAGTACAAAAGAAAATGAATTGAATTACAAATTACATAAGAAGTCATACTATATATAATAACTATCCTAACCGCCAAAGAAAAGAAAAGAAAACAAATAATAAAAACATAATAAATGGAAATACGACTTCTTGATCAACAGTAACATTTTGTAACCTAATTTTTCAAATTGATTTGGGAAATTTCACCATCTCTGAGCTTGCAAACGATTTATTTGCAGGTAACTTCTGAATCTCTCCATTTCCATCCTTGTTATTTGATTCAATTCCTAATAGGAGATAAATCAAGAACTACAAACGAAGTTGTGATAATGTGTTATAAAACTATAGAAAAATGACAAACAAATAAATAACAAAGATATGGAGATATAGTTATAATTTTATTGTAATTTTCATTTATTTGAAATTGGATATTACAAACATTGTATATATATGTTCTATTTATAGGCCTTGAAATCTTAAATCACTAACACAAAACATGAATTACAAAAGAACACAAATTAAAAATTAATATATAACACAAACAAAACATGAATTACAAAAGAACACAAATTAAAAATTAATATAACACAAATTAGTTAAGGGTTACAAAATTTATGCTCATTATGATAATTAACATTTGTAAAGTTAATTTTTTGGGGTGATAGACACCTACCGTAATTTATACTTAAGGGTGGCAAACGGGTGGGTCGTGTCGGGTTCGGGTTTGGACAAAACGGGTCGGGTCGGGTCCTACTTCTATTATTTACAACGTTGATATGGATATTCTAACTTAGATTTGCTACATTTGAAACCAAAACTCATTCTCAACCGTTTCAGTAAGGGGGTGTTTGCAATAGCTTCTCTATTCGAAAAAGCAGTTGCTTTTGCTTAAAGTAATTAAAAAGTACTTTTAGAAAAAAGCATGGGGTGTTTGCAAAATAAGGTAAAAAGCAGCTTAAAGCAATTATGTAGGTGTTTGCAATTTCTGAAAAGCAGAATATAGTGAGTCTTTTGTTTTATATGAATTTTATTACAAGCCCTATTTTACCTTTAACTTGGTATGTTCATACATTAATTTTATTTTAAATGAATTTTATTACAAGCCCTATTTTACTCTTTACTTGGCATGTTCATAAATTAATTTTGTTTAATTTTTGAAAACATCTTTTTGTAAGACACACGTAAAGCAACTAAGATCAAAACAAACAATGTTATAATTATATATGTAAACCATTGGCTAAACTTTATCAAATCAAATGAATCAAACAAAATGATTATAAATCATCAATTAAGTTTATATTTAATTATAATGAATCAAACAAAATCAACTAAATATTAACTAAGTTTAAATCAAATCAGAATGAATCCTTTAGTAAAATAGAAATAAATCAAACTAACAATAAGCTATTAGTGAAATCAAAATAAACAAACAATAAAAAAATAAACAAACAAGTTGAGCATAAAAAACTAACTAATTTCAAGTTACCATTATAAAAAAACTTATAATTAGCGAACAAACAAAAATAATAAAACCCTACATAAAATTAAAATGGGCTACAACAATGCACAAAGCTAAACTAGAAATTTATATTTATATTATGAACAACATATTCTGAATCGAAGACGACACACACACAAAAATAATTTTTTTGTTGTAAAAAATGAATATAATATTTTTTATAGTCATTATCCGCAAGAATATAAATAAAATTGTGAAAAGTAAAACTAAATAGCATCAATTACATAAAATAGAAAATGAGAGTATTGTTGGAATTAAGATAAAATATTAAGGATATAAATGTCACAAAACTGCTTTTATTTTATTACAAGAATGCCATCAGCCCCAAAAGCAGGTCATAACATGCTTTTCCAAAATCAGTTTCTAACTGTTTTTTTGTTGAGAAGCAAAAGCAAAAGCAGAGTTTGCAAACACTGAAAAACCGCTTTTCGAGGAAAAAAAGTTGAAAAGTACTTCCTAGAAGCATTTGCAAACACCCCTAAAATTGGTTCAATCTGAAATAATTCAACTTTCTAACCCATTTGAAAGGGCCCGCTAATACGATTCTTTTGGGTAAGGTCCAATAAATCACGTAACATATCCAAAGCCCATATCTATAGGTTAAACGGTCACCTTCACCAAATTTGTTAAACCCTAAAACCCCTAATTCAGAGTAATTGGCTCGGAGAAGATGGCGAAAACGTCGAGCAAAGGTAGTTCGAAGAAGAAGAAGAACAATACTAAGAACAAATTAAATGTTCCGAATTCAGTTGCAATGAAAAACAAAGCACCTAAAGAGAACCTATTTGAGAGCATATGGTCTCGGCGGAAATTCGATATATTGGGCAAGAAGCGCAAGGACGAAGAACGACGTCGTGTTGGTCTTTCTCGCTCTCTCGCAATTCAAAAGGTCCCGTTTTCTATATTTGTTGTGGTTCTGCTGTTTTAATTCATGTCGTGAATTGGTTGTCCAGTATATTTACTAAGCTCAATATTTACACATACACTTTTTTTAAATGGCATGTTACCATCCTTAGTATATTATTTTAGTTAGCAAACCAGCTCATTGGTCCTAATTACTCGTTCTAACATTTGAATGTCATCAAATGCCATATCTATCTGTATTTTTGTTTTGATTGGCTCTTCTGCAGTTAAAAGGATCTAGTTGTGCAATGTAAAGCCACTATGTGTGTTATATTTCAAATTGGTCATTGGTGAATTGTATTTGTGTGCTTGGGAGTGGCTTCCTTAACCTACTCTATCACCATCAAAGAAGTCCAACTTATTCTTGCTATTTAAAAATTCATATGCATGCATCTCTTGAGTACACAGTGTGCTAATTCCCAAGTAATTCATGGTTTAGTGCTGAGAATAAACTCTTAGAATCTTATCTTAATTTGCACAACCTCGGAAAAATGGTACAGATATCTTCTTCTATTCATCCTTGGTTTTGTCGGCTGCTGTTTTCTCTTGGTTACTTCTCGACAAGGTTTTTCTTCAACTAGTTACTTAGACCATCCTCCTTTATTCTTATTTAGTTATTTCCGCAAATTTTAGTTCTGATTTATCATCTGGTACTCTTTGGATAGAGGTCCGACCTGGTCTTCTCGTTGATGCTTTGATATGGTGATATAAGTCGTCCATTTTGCTAAAAATATACAGTAGCTATTTGACCACCACATGAGGATAACTCTTGTGGAACATATATGTGCAGTATCGTTAAACATATGAGGAATTACATGCCTGAATGTGTTCTGTTTTGATATGCAGAGGCAAAAGACGCTTCTGAAGGAGTATGAGGGAAGTACTAAGTCTTCCGTCTTTGTGGATAAGCGAATTGGGGAGCAAAATGATGGGCTTGAGGAGTTTGATAAGGCAATATTAAGGTCTCAGCGTGAACGACAGGTAGAGTTCCATGAGTGTTTTACTCTCTTTTGGTACATTTTTGTATTTCTGGTAAGGTTCTCAGTGCTGTACCAGTTAGATGGATTAGAAGAAAGCTTGTTGGTGTTTCTCTTGAAAAATATAAAAACTTCCAATCTTAGAATTATATATACGCTAGAACAATGAAAACAAACACCACAATGATTATCAATGTATAGAGTCTAAATATTATTATGTCTTTGCTGTGTAAAACATCTTTGCTAAAATATGCCCTATTGTAATTGATTTAATTAGTTGAAATTGAAGAAGAAAAGCAAGTATAATCTTTCTGATGGAGATGATGATGACTTTGATAATGAAGATGGTTACTTTGCGGGAAGGGATGATTTCGACGATGAAGGGCTATTGGATGATGATGGGTTAGATACAAGTGAGAGTAAGTGTTCATTGGGCGATTGTGAATTTCAACTGTTTAATCTTACAATTTGTATGTTATTTTTGTTAGGTTCTAAAACAATGTAAATATCATATTGCAAATATTCGAGATTTCAATAATTGTAAGACACTGAAACAAATGAGGTTTGTTGTGAGTGGCCTTATTAGCTTAGAGGATTGATACTTCAACTTTGCGGATATGATTCAAGAAAGCTTAAGATACTATCCTAAGGTTTATCCCTGAATACTTCTAACCCTTGTGAAAGTTGGATCTTGAGTGACACTTGAGGTTATGGTTCTCATTATTAAATAATATTTTTTATCTTCAGTTTATATTGCAGTATTCTTTCTGTTGTTTGAATATAATTTGTGGACCAGTGTTGGCAATGTTAACATAACATGACTTAAAATCTTCTTGAATTTAACTTCAGTCTCAAAATAACATTTCTAGTTCGTTTAATTTTGGGCAATGTATAATTCAATCTAGACCAAGAAGAACAACTTATCTCTTAGACATTTGTTTATGAGTTTTAATAATGATTGCTTGATTGATTTTTCCACTATATTCTTCCTTTTTCGGAACTGATTGTATTTTTTTTTTGTGTGTGTGCAGAGAATTCGACTTTTGGACAACTTGATCCTCGTGAAGTAGAAGATGGTCTAAGATCACTAGAAGGGCAGGAAAATGTGAGATTATTATTCTGCCTTATGATGCATTGCCCAACTGCGTTTCATCTTTGTACAAAGAACTATTATGAAAGGGCTTTGATTCGATCGCCAAATATGAATATCTATTCTCAGACACGTAGTTAGCCAATATTATAGTCACTATTGAATCTTTAATCAGCAGCTTTATGGATATGCATTGCCCAACTGCGTTTCTTCTTTGTACAAAGAACTATTATGAAATGGCTTTGATTCGATCGCCAAATATGAATTTTTATTCTCAGACACGTAGTTAGCCAATATTATAGTCACTATGAATCTTTAATCAACAGCTTTATGGATATGATGTTGAATATTATTTATTTAGTTTTATCTGTCAAAATACAGTTTCTAGATGTTAATCAAATTTAAATCTCAAATAGGTTTGCTTTTTGCATTTTACGCATAGTATTTTTGGGCATCCTTTCATTTATATACATGTAATTTGTTATTTTTTTGAACTCTTAGTTTATGTTTTTTGCACCTTATTTTATGGTGTAAAAAAATGATGCCCATTTTATTCATCTGCATTTGTTGATTTTACATGTATAACCTATTTTATTTTTTGATATAGATTATAGATGCTTATCTTTAAACCTTATGTTTGGACTTGTACTGAATTTTCTCCTTTTTTAACATATCACAACGAGGCATGAATAAATATTTCTAATTTACCTGACTTTCTTTTGGCCTGAATATAAGATTACCTTGTTCCTGCTTATGATTTTTTGGCATCTTTCTTATTCGCAGAGGCATAAGAGCAAGAAGGAAGTGATGGAGGATATTATCTTTAAAAGCAAATTCTTCAAGGTTGATTTTATTTAGTTATTGAAAATCATTTGCAGAGAGTAAATCTAACTGCAACTTTGTGTGCTTGTCTGTGTTTATTCCGTTCCGTCCTTTCAGGCTCAGAAAGCAAAGGATAAGAAAGAAAATGAAGAGTTCATTGAACAGTTGGATAAAGATTTTGCCTCCTTAGATTGGTCAGAGGCCCTATTGTCACTCACACAACCAAACAAACTTGTAAACAAGAGCACCTCCAGTGATAATGCAAAGAAAGATGAGATATATACTGTGCAGAACAAAATTTCCTCTCAGCAGGTATAGTTTATCTTCAAAGACTTTGCGTTTCCTGTAAATGTTGTCAGACATTATTCCTTCCCTTAATAGTGACTATATCATTTTCCTAAATAAGAAAAACTAAATAGAACTTTTTCCTCTGTACTTTTTCTTCTCTTTTTGATGTATTGTCTTTTCATTGGACGCCATGAGTCCATGCATTTCGTTCATGAGTTTTCTAATTTGTGCTGTAGTATGTGATGCCCTTTCCCATTGGCAGATTTTGATAATATAAAAGTTTTTGGGATTAATTTGTCGTGACAGGAAAAACCTGATGACTATGACAAACTGGTGGGTCAAATGGCACTCGATATGCGGGCTCGGCCATCAGACCGAACAAAAACACCCGAAGAATTAGCTCAAGAGGAGAAAGAGCATCTGGAGAAATTGGAGGTACTGTTTGATGTCTCATCTTAAAGTTTTCAGATTCTTTTATACGTCTATGCAAGTACACATGCACAAACACACTCTTGGAAGGGTTTGTGGTTGCACATGAGCTATTGGACATTATGTTAGAATATTATCCACCACTGATCATCTTGATAACTATCAAACCCCAAAATCCAGACGCCCTTCATTTCTGCTTTGTGCCCTGTTGAAGGTGGCTACACGAAGTCTTAAACTCGGGTTTGGATTGAATTTCATCTCAGTGTTCTCACAGTTATCTGTCTTCTGCATTGTGGTTGTCTTCTCTGAAAGTGATGGTTGTGACATAATTTCAAATACCTCACACGTTATATTTGAAGCGGTTGGGGTTAATTTTTTATGAAACAGCATATTGTTAAATTTAGACCATGAAATGCAGCTATTCAGTGGAAGAATATAAAATAATAGCAACAATAACTAGCATACATATGGTGCACTATTTCAGGAAGAACGTCACAAGAGGATGATTGCTGCTGATGACTCCAGCAATGAAGATGACGATAATTCTGAAGATGACGACAAATCTGGGAAGCGGCCAAGACATATATCTGGTGATGATCTAGGTGATTCCTTCTCAAATGATGTCATTTCAAAAACTAAAATGGATTTGATTGGAAAGATCCTCGCACAAGAAAATGAAAATGATAGTGAAGATTCTGCAAGTTCTGAGGAATCAGAAAATGAGGATGAGGATGATGACGATGAAGAGGGATCTGGCGAGGACCATAGTGGAGATGAGAAGACTCGGTCTCTCAAAGACTGGGAACAGAGTGATGATGAGGATATTGACACCAAGTTTGAGGACGAAGAAGATGATGCCAGTGGTGATGATGATGAAGAAGGAATCAAAGATGATTGTCTTGACAAACAAAAAAGTAGGGACCGAAAAAAAGACAGTTCAGGTGCTGACAAAGTGAAAACCACTCTTGAAGAGAATTTGCATAAAAAGGGGGAACTTCGCTATACAATTGAAGCTCCAAAAACTTTTGAAGAACTTAGTGCTTTATTGGAGAATCGTCCTGACGACCAAATTGTGGAAGCTATCGGGAGAATTCGAACATTCAATGCAATCTCTATTGCTGCAGAGAATCGGAAGAAAATTCAAGTATGAAGATAACTGTTAGTTTTATTTGTATAAATTATTGTTTAAAAGAAGGTTTAATATTTATCAATAACATAACTATTAAATTATTTACAGGTGTTCTATGGTCTGTTGCTGCAATATTTTGCTGTTTCGGCAAATAAAAGACCCTTAAATTTGAAGCTGCTTAATTTGCTTGTCAAGCCACTGATGGAAATGAGTACGGAGATCCCATACTTTGCAGCCATATGTGCTCGTCAGCGGTTGCTTCGTACTCGTACACAGTTCTCTGAGGCTATTAGAGATACAGGTTGGCTGTAGTGTGGAACAAAATGTTCTATCTACCTACCTATCTATCTATCTATCTTTTTTCTTTTAACCTTCTGAACTTTCAGTTTTCTGGAGATCTTCTGCTGTTGTATGGGTCTCAGTTCATTTTTTCCCTATTTTCTCACTCTCATTTTTTATAGGGAAAAGTTGTTGGCCTTCAATGAAGACACTCCTGCTCTTGAGGCTGTGGTCTATGATTTTTCCATGTTCTGATTTCCGTCATGCAGTCATGACTCCTGCTATGTTGTTGATGTCTGAATACCTAATGCGATGTCCTATAACTTCTGGTCGAGATATTGCCATTGGTTCCTTCTTGTGCTCTATGGTGCTCTCCGTGAGTATATCTTTTTTACTTTCATTTTTTATTCACTGTGATGCCTTCTTTGGCCTTTCTCTTTTCAGTGAAAATATTTCTGTCATTTCTGACTGGTCCATAGTTGGGTCAAAATTTGGAGGAATAAATGGTACCAAGTGAAAAGATTTGTTTTTATATGTGAGTTAATAATTTTTTGTCCGCCAGCTCATTACCAACTTTTCCATGACTTTATTTCTTGGTGTATTAATTGCATTACTTGTAATGTTTTCTTTTGGAAGCAATGAACAGGTCACCTTGTTATCCTTTGTTGAGGGAAAAAGTCTAATTCAGTGGCCCTTTTGATATTTGTAGCATCTTTCTACTCTTTTTATTCTGAATAATGGACATTGTAACTGATGAATAATCAACATCCTGAAGAGCTTTGTTGGATATCATAACAGTGCAAATAAATAACAAGGACTTCAATAGTGGTAGCTTGGGGTTACTGATGCATGTGCTTCATGATTTTAGTAGGCTAAATAATGTAAATCTGCTTTGGAGCAATATGTGCATTACTTTGATAAAAAAAATGTACTTATTGATAAAAAAAATGTACATTACTCTAGAATTGTGAAAAAATAATGTGAAAACTCAAACATAGTTACCTGTGTTACTTTTTGTTCATCACTAAAATTTAAATTCATCTTTAAACGTTCTATAAGTACTTATTTTCTTGTCTAGGCTAATGTGTTGAAGTTACAAGTTGATTCTTGTACACTGCTTGAAATTCATCTTTCTGTAGCTCTTTTGGAATACCTGTCCCTAGTGTCTGATTTTGATTTCAGCTTTATGTATCAGATTTCTTTACTTTTTCCCTACCTCCTAACCTTGGGTTCCTACTATGGAAAAACTGTTCTGTAGATTAGCAGACAATCACAAAAGTTCTGTCCAGAGGTTATTACGTTCATACAAACCATGCTAATGGCAGCTTTGAAAACCAGACAAGGAAATGAAGATTCTCAGGTTTGTTTCCAATTATTCTTTTGCATATATATATTGCAGAAGCTGTAGGAAATTTTGTTTATTTTTTTAAATTAAGTAGGTCATGCTTTCATTATTGTGAAGGGATTTATCTAGAATTTTTTTGTTGATTCAAGAATAAGATCTGATAAATAAAATATGTGTATTTCTTTCAATGGTTTTTTTTAAAGGGTTATTTACAGAATACTCGAGCATTTCTTCCTACTTGATCAAAAAAACAAAAACAAAAAAAGGATTTCTTCCTACAATCAATCTGTAAAGGAGTTGATACTTGTGATGAAGCCGTTTATTTTTTTTTTGGAGTGGGGGTAATGAAATGACTGATTGATGTCATGATTGCGATGCAGTTATATCATCTTATGGAAGTCAAATCACTCAAACCATTGCTCCGGATGCAAGGTCATATTGAAAAGATTAATCCTTTAGATTTCATGCTATTAATGGACTTGCCAGATGATTCTCCTTATTTTTCCTCTGACAATTTCAGGTCAGTAGCCCGACTTTGTTTTCATATCTCTATTGGATTACAATTTTTTTTGTATATTTATTACCAGCAGAATTGATTACATCTGAAGAAAACTTTATATTAATTAATTTATATTTATAAATTTAATTGTAAAACTAAGATGTTCTATAGCTTGGAAATCCTCTGTTGGATGTTAAGTGGTAGTTTTTATTTTGCATGCAGGGCCAGCTTACTTTTTACAATTATAGGAACTCTAAAAGGGTTTGCCAACATTTACGAAGGATTCAAATCTTTCCCTGAGATATTTATGCCAATTAGAAAATTATTACTCGAATTGGCAGAAGATGATCTCATACCAGATGCGTTGAAGGTTGAAATCGAAGATGTCGCCAAACATATTGAGAATAAATCTCAGGAAAACCACTTGCTCCGTCAACCATTAAGAATGCGCAAACAAAAGATTATTAGAACAGCAATTCCCAAGTTTGAGGAGAGGTACATACATCTTTATTCAACTCTGTTCTTTCAATCAGATTCAGTTTTACACACACTAATGATGATGCTATATATCTATTGATATTGCAGCTTTGTAAAGGGAAGAGATTATGATCCAGATCGTGAAAGAGCTGAGAGGAAAAAATTGAAGAAACGTTTGAAACAGGAGGCTAAAGGTGCCGTGCGTGAGTTGCGTAAAGATAATTACTTCTTGTCGGAGGTAAAGGAACGAGATAAGGCGCGATTGGTGGAAGAGAAAAATGAGATATATGGGAAATATAGAGCTTTCCTTCAAGAACAGGAGCATGCTTTTAAGTCTGGGCAGTTGGGAAAAGGCAAAGGCAAAAAAAGGAGGAGATGAGTTTCTCTCTAAATTTTGTGTCTTGGTGAGTGATTGTTTTGTTGGCACTGGGCCGTCTCGACATAATAGGAGCTTAGGTGAAATTTAAAATCGAGCCCTCTTTTACAAGAAAAAAACAAAAAAATATGTATTAACTTAAAATTTGTTTTCTTATTTTTAGAATTGTAAGATTGTAAGAGTTTACTAATATATTTGTTATTGATAAATGAAATGATAGATTATTTGATTTTTGTTTTAATTCAATTGTAATATTTTTAACATTTAATTCTTAAACTCTTCTCTCAACAAATGTAAATACTATAAGTCTCGGGAATATAATTATATAACTAATTTTAATTAATTGAGATAATGTTTTATATGTCAAAATTAATAAATAGATAAAATGTGAAAATACAATATTTACGCTCGCTACTATCTTAATTATTAGGACTATGCGTTTAGTAAAATTCAACTGTACCAATTTTCGGAATCTAGACTTGTGTGGAAATTTCAGAATTTGTAACTTATGTCAAATTGAACTATTTGATTCGGTTAATGAACAGTTCACTCCCCTACCAAAAAATCGAGAAGTGTATGTAGTTTTGGGTCTTCTTTGTAATAAATTAATATTCAAAATTGTAGATTGACTCAAACTCATTGAATTTATGTTACATTAAATGCTAAATTTAATCTATTATTGCAAAATAATAATACCATAAAATGTTTCCAAAATACTAAGATACAATAAGATAGGAACACTTGTACCATCAATTAGCATATAATCTTTTTTATTTGACACCAATAATACGAAATAATCAATTTTGTAGACATGAATTAGCTCAACGAGGCTTACATAAAATATATAAGGAGAATTTCAATAGAATGTGCATTGTTATTCGAAAACTTAATTTGATAGGTTAAATAATGTCACGCATGGATCATGTCCTACACATCGTACATGACGCTTGGATGTTAATATTTGCCCCAACATACTTGATTAATTAAAGTCGGCCAGTAAATTATGCATGAAGATATTCATGGCATTTTTTTTGCTTATACGTGGTTCTATATTATGGAGTAAAATATTCTAGATAGTTAATTTTTAATAATAGTTTCTAGAGCATTATTTTTAATCATTAGATTAAGTTAATTTGGACCGCCTATTTGAGAATGTGGCTATATAATAGGGCAAGACATCATTTGAAAGTTATTCAATTTTGTTGTATTATTAGGCTATCTCCAATGTATTGGGGGAGGGGGGAAGGAGATGGCCTTGGTGGGTGGGTGGAGTGGGGAACGCGCCGCACGGCAGCAGATCCTCTGTACCAAACAAATGTACCACATTTCTGTATCACCAATGTAAAATTTACACATGTCAAAACTAAATAGCATGCATTGCATAGGATTATTTTCCTCAGCCTTATTCAGTCTTATTTCTATCTACAAATCTGATAGACTGATATTTATCTTTACCCAAAATCATATCAATTCCATTAAAATTATTGAAACTTACAATTCAGAAATCTAAATTGATTTTTACCGATAATTTTCATCTTTTAAGCAACATAAAACTCCCTTGAAATTATTGAAATTAAAATTCAGATCTGTGAACTTATTTTGAATCCTTAAATTCCATGTTCCATTATCTTAACACAACAATTTCTTTAATTATACTTCAACAATTCCTTGAATTCTTGGAACCATACGTTAGAGTTTCAATTACAGTTCCTACCATAATTCAATAAGAAAAAATGGTATCATAAAAAGTTTATTGAATCAAGGCGCCCATCAGATTTTTCAATGAAAAATCATTCCCGGATTCAACAAATTTTCAATTTCAATCGGATGAGATCTAAATTTATGAAAATAGGATACCCATCAAAGTTATTAAATAGAACATCATAAAGTGATTCCTTGGATCCAAAAATCAATTAAGATTTACACTTCTTTTTTCATACGAAGAGATCAGTTCAGATTTATGAGTTGTTAGTTTTGCTAATGTCTATTGGTTTTCCTTCCTGTATTAAAGATTAATATTGCTGGTATTATTATTTGAGATAAAAAGATGTTAAAACTTAAAACTGAACATGGAGATACGGAGAAGGAGATGATGAATGGAGAAAATAATCCCATGTGATGTTTACTAATTGAAAATTGACATGTGTCAATTTTATATTGGTGGTACACTAATGTGGTACAGAAGATCCACTGCCGCGCCGCACGGTCATGTGCTTTGTGGTCCTATTTTAAAAAAAAAAAAATTTAAAATTGTGAAAAAAAAAAACTTAACTTAAAATGATTTTTTTAAAGTTTGAGTATGGTTTAATAACATAGTATTTTAAAATTGAATTTTTAACATTATTAACTCTAATTTCGAAATTTTGAATTAGACTATGATTATAAAATTTAAATTGAATACGATATAATAAACAAAATTATACTCAAACACATATAATTTTTTTTGTTAAATTTTAAAATAATTTTAAGTCTTTCTAAATTTACGATTTGGTTCTACCGATCGTATTATTAATAGGTGAGATTTGGGGTTACAAAAAATTAATGAAGACCCCGGGGCATTGAAGATGGCGTAGGGACGGGTAGGGGGAGGAGGAGAGGCTAGGGGCCTCTAGGGTGGCTAGTGTCGAGTGAAATTTTGTCATTCGAGGTCAAATCTGTGGGGCAAACTATTAACGTGGTCGTGAATATGGTGTGAACATTTGCAATTGCTGAGAGCTTCTTGTGGATGATGTGCAAGTTGAAGTTTGGTCTATTCATATTCTTTTCAGTGTTTGTGATCCTTATGACTATTTTTATCATCATGTGTCTTCCAGAGATAAGGTATATCTATTGAGGAGTTGTCTGAAATTTGGAAGAAACATATATAGAGTATGGAAGCGTTATGTGATTCAAGAAGTTAATGTTGGACAATTCAAAAAAATAATTTGCATAAAGCAAAATTATTGAAATTTAGCGTCAATAATTTTTTGGACTCTCTCAATATACCAATCCTCAATATTGAACAATTGCTGTAATAAACTAATGTTAGTATTATATATACGCAAATATATGTAAACAAAACTATATTCGATATAGTAACTATTTTACTTGCAGAGTAATGTAGTTAGAAACTTCTTTAATCTCATCATTTAATCTAACAATAATGCGTATTCTCACGATAGAAATTTAATCTTCTACTTTCCATTCTATGAAACGTAATAATGATAATACAAACAATATTAAATTCAAAATTCAACATATTACTAGAGTACGTACCTTCTGATCGAGACTAGGTTAACAATATAAAACTAATGAAATACTTCATATGTTTAGGCTAAAGTAAAGGTGTAAATAAGTGAACATTTACCTTATTACCCTTCCGTCAGTTAAAATGATGATGTCACATATAAAATGGAGTACTTATTAATTTACAAACAGGACCATGTATGTGAGCTTATGGCTTTGTTGTTAATTTGTTGTAAAATTTATTTCTTTGTCCTTGTGTCTGTCGGCATTTTGCCGTCTCTTCGTGTAGGTTCTTTTTTGAATTCCATTTTTTGGTAGACCGTGCTTTGAAGGGTGATAAATCTCTCATTGTTGGACTATTCGAAAAGACTCGATTAAGAGGCTTTCTTGTTTTTAATTAGCATGAAATTCCCTTCCTTTTGATTGAAAAACTGTTGATCTCAAATAGAGATCATGGACTTTGTTACAAACTCCCTCGTTTTCTTGTTCTTGTTCTGGTTTCACTTTCTACGACTTTGTCTTTGTCTCCGAGTCTAGTCTTTTCTGTTCCACTAGACATGTTTTAAAGCATGTGAGTTTTGTTCTTTTGCCTACGTTGGAGTCCTCGGTCCTGTAATAACACATATTTTTATTTTTAATAAAGCTAAGAATTTACTCCCTCTATTCCACAATACATGTCTTTTTAGAGAAAATTTTTTATTCCACAATACATATCACTTTAGGAATTCAAGATAAACTTAAATGCTATGTTGACATTTTTACCCTTCTTCATTACAAAGAGAGAGAAGAAAGATGTATGGGAAAGAGAGAGATGGATTATGGGGAGTTACAAAAAATTTAGTTGCTTCTCAAGGATAATTTTGTCCAACTACACTCTTATTTTCCTAAAATTTAGGGTATTAATTGATTTCTTAATTCTTGTGAAAAAACCTTAAACGACATGTAATGTGGAATGGATGGAGTACTTAAAAAAAAAAAAAAACACAGGACCAAATACCAAACAGGGCCTTGGTCAGACACGGCTTTAAAAGCTACAAAAATCACCCCGAAAACGAACTAAGACAGGAGAAATATTAAGAGTAGGGGAAATTATTAATAATGAAGTTTGTGATGGAGAAATTGAAAGAATTGCTCCTTGCAGTGGAAAACTTTGACAAGATCTTCCCTCCAGAAACATCAAGAGACAAAAAGATCTACTATTGGCTCCATTTTGCTGTCCCGTACCTCATCGCCGCCGTGGTACTTGTGGTTATGGCGTGTTCCTGCGGCTGTTGTGGCGGCGGAAGAAACCGTAGAAGTTCGACTCGGAGAGCGTTTGAGGGCAATACCAAAGGTTACTCTCGTAATCTTCGTGCTCAACAGAGCTAGCTCAACTTAATTTGATTCATTTATGGAATTTTCTATGTTTCTTTTATTATAGCTGATTTTTTGCTGTTGTTGTTATAGTTGATTTTTTTGGGCATTTCGATTTGCTTATAATAAAATGAGGAATTCTCAAAATATTATAAAAATATGTATAATCTTTGGATTAGTTTTAAAAGAATTTGATTAATTGACATAACATAAGATGATGTTGTTTTAAATGATAAATGCATTCTGTTTATGTGTTAGCTAGAGATATTTGAAAATGGCGTGTTAAATACCAAATCAAAATACATGCCTTCGATTTATTAATTAGGAGGTTCTTTTCCCCAAATGTTGATAGAGGGCAAAATTTCAAAAATCGGACAAGAGACCTAGATTGCAAATTATTGCCATAGAATATTGCTGGATAAATGTAATGCTGATATTGAGGATTAAGCAAACATTTTATTAGAATTGATGAAGCAGATCATTACATAAACTTGATTCAAAATATGTTCGTTGATTTTATATAATAATAATAGATAGATAAAGCAAGCACCTGCAGAATTTTTTTTAACGATCACGAAGTCTACGAAAGTAGGAAGAAGGATCATCCTCAAAATCATCCCTGTAAATGTAAGAATTGTTATACATCCCTGGTGCTTTCATTTTCTTCCTCTGGCTTTCTTCAGAATTGTGGTCAATCAGTTTCGATATGCCCCATGCAACTAGTAACAAGCCTGCTCCCGCCGCTAACCCTTTCATCATTTCCTCGTTCTTCTTCTTCTTCTCCTCCTCCGTCGTCTCTGTCATTGATGAACCCATTTTCACGACGGGAGGATAACTCATGGCTTTCACAGGAACCCATATTTTACTGACTTTACCTTTGTCTTATGAAAGAAAAGTCATTGGAATGGAGGGGTTTATATAGACTGGGTTATACTGCAGAGTTTAATTTCAAATTAAATTTTATTTATGGGAATCAATGCACAAGGTCTAGGAATTGGTACATTGCATAAACTGCATTGGAAACATGTATTTGTGATCAGTCAAACTTCTAGTTTTACTTTACATTATGAACTTTAAAAGTTCTAATGAATTGAGATCTGCATCTTTTCACATCTTTTCGCATTCCTGTGAATTTTATTTTGGATATGCTTTTGACTTCTAATGTCAGTTCGTAAATAAAGAGTAAATATATAAAAGACTACTAATGTGACTAAAATAGTGTTTATATTAATGGCAAGGAACAAAGTTATTTTTGATTGAAAGCAAGAAAGACAAGCAGACTAAAATCCAAGATTAATAATTACAGCTTTGTCACAAACAAATTCTTTAGACAAATACATATAACAAATTGATTATTTTTCATGTCAAATTTTATTGAGAATAACTTGAACTCCATGCTGTGGCTGAACCATGAAAATCTGAACAGGGGAATGAACATAACTTGGCGAAAGAACGATCCTATAACGCTGAAGAATCATCGAGAGAGCAATTTTTGCTTCGGTTATTGCAAAATTTAACCCCACACAAGTTCTTGGTCCGTAACCAAATGGCATAAACGCAGCTGGATTATTATTTGTTGCCTTAACAATACCTTCCGCAAATCTTTCAGGTTTAAAAAGATGAACATCTTCTCCCCATATTTTACGGTCATGATGAAGAGCTAAAGGAGAAATATACAATTCCATTTCAGGTGGTAAAGTTAACTTTCCTAGTTTAACTTCTTTAACAACTTTTCTTTTGATTGCTGGTACCGGTGGGTAAAGTCTCATTGATTCTTCAATAATCATGTTCATCTGCATATTAAAAATTAGTGTAATATATGCCGAATATTTAATAACATAGGGGATCATTCTGTACAGTAAACATAACACGTGGGAGTTTCGTGCAAATTTCACATAACACAAAAGAGATCTTGTAGTATAATTTAAGGGAGGATTTCGTCTTACAATTTTCAATCTCGCGATTCCATCAGCATTAGGATTTGCATGATCAAACATTTCAATAACTTCTTTCCTCGCTTTCTCTTGCCATTCTTGATGGACAGCAAGAAGAAGAATAGTC
Source organism: Penstemon newberryi var. newberryi (assembly GCA_030819805.1). NCBI lineage: Eukaryota > Viridiplantae > Streptophyta > Magnoliopsida > Lamiales > Plantaginaceae > Penstemon > Penstemon newberryi. The sequence continues at coordinate 72,681,674 of JAUALY010000001.1, read as the reverse complement.
CATCCAAGTAACGAGGTCGTAGTTTCATGTCCTGCAAAGTAGAATGTCTTACATTCATCCACTATATCTTCTATTGAGTTCTTATGATATTCATTAGCCTCTAGGAGTTTATCGAGGAAGTCGGTTTTGACACTTTCTTCCTTCTCTCTTTTTGTTATAATTTCTGCGATGCAATCTCGGATCCCCTGTTCGAGATTCTCTGATTCAACCTCGTCTTTACTTGTCAAGAACCAGCTGCAAAATAATTCACTTAATTTTGTCAAACTTGTTCAATGAATAAGACAGGTTCGTATATTTATATATATACCTGATCAGAGGAAACTTAATTTTGTGAGCATTTCTTGAAACTATCAAAGTTAATTTCATCAGCTTATCAAATATATTCTTCCCTTCTAAATAACTGCTACCAAAAGCTGTCCTGGAAATGATTTCTGATGTCAATACTTTGAACTCCCCAAACACTTCAATCTCTTTATTCTCATATTCCTTCCATTTCTCTAACATTATTTCCACACTTTTGATCATTGTAGGTATCATATTCTGCATTTTCAAAACATTATTTACAAGATAAACAGAACAACCTTACATAGCCTATACTACTAAAACAACATTTTTTATGGGTCGGGTATGAGTCCGCCCGTTATAAAAATGAACCACACGAGATATTTAATCTTACTTTGAGGCTCTCTGCATGAAAAACATGGTTAGCAAGTTTTCTCATTTTTGCCCATTTTTCTCCTTTTGATGACGAGAGCCCATCTCCGAGTAGCTTCTTTGCATACCCTTGAAGATCTATTTTCGGATAGTTATCGTTTTTGTTATTAAGTATTTCTTTAACAAGTTCCGCTTCAGTAACAACAAGTTGAGCTTGAGGTCCATACCAATTAAGAAAGTTTGCACCTGTGAGGAAAAAAGAAATGAGAAAAAATGATATTGGCCTTAAGGATGTGATGAACGAGAATATTTTACCGTATTCGTTTACCCACGAGTGAACGTGAGGGAGAATACGAGGGAATATGTTGTGTGATATATCATCCATGGATTGACCCATAGAGGATCTTCTCATGTTCATAATCTCCTTTGTGTTTCCATGAAGAAACTTGTATGAAGGGCCTTTGATTCCTTGAGACTTCATCTTGTACTTTATGCTGATGGGATTCAGCCATACTTTGTTAAGAAATTCAATGAGATTTAACAGAAGATAGATGAATAAAGGGCCTGCAATGAGGATTACAACTGTGTTTTCAAGAATAGCCATTTTTATTTAAATTGAGTTTGTACCATCTATATGTGTAAAATGATACTATATATGCAATTATCTGATAGACCTCATAACGTCATTTATTTTGCAACTAACTTAAAGAAAAGAACAATAATTGTACTTGATAATATATTGGTCAATTTTGAATGTTTGGACATAATATTATGAAATATTTAGTGGTCCATAACAGATGAAGGGGATTATATTGAAACATGTTGTATTGTTCTTTGGCTGATTTGACGGGAATTAGCAATTAAAATCGGGAAAATTGTTTTTTTGGTACCATAGGATAGGTTAACTTGCACTTTTGGTACCATTGGATACGAAAATGCAAATTTGGTACCATAGGATAGGTTTTCATTGCAATTTTCGTACCAAACCTAATTTTTCTACAAAGTTAATGGCAATTTACCCCCTATAAAATGCATAATATTCAATTTACCCCTCTATAATTTGGAAAAAAATCAATTTACCCCTTGTAAAATTTTTAATGAAGCAATTTGCCCTCTTCAGCTGGAGAGTGTAACTCACTTGCCGAAATTGAGAGTAGGCATACAAATTATTTTATAACATAGGGGGATAAATTGTCACATTTATCATAACACAGGCAGTAAAATGCCACATTATCATAATAAAAGTGGATAAAGTGCCACCTATAAAAATATCAGGGAGGCGATGTGAAAGTTTTAAAAAAATTCAGGGGGTAAAATGCTCCTTTTTAAGCCACGAGGGGGTAAATTGAACATTATGCATTTTATAGAGGTTAAATTATCATTAACTTTGGGAAAAATTTGGGTTTGGTACCAAAGTTGCAATGAAAACCTATCCTATGGTACCAAATTTGCATTTTCGTATCCAATGATACCAAAATTGCAAATAGGTCTATCCTATGGTACCAAAAAAACAATTTTCCCATTAAAGATCTGAAGATGATGTTTCAATTAAAAAACATAGGGCTGGCAAAATGGGTCATCCGCCTTGATTCAACCTATACTTAATTTGTATATTACTCATTATTAGGTTGGGTTGAGCTGAATTATAGATAAATATGAACTAAAAATGAGTTTGAAAATGCATTAAATATCTTTTAAATTGCTACTTAAATACAAACATAAATCAACAATAAAATGGATATTTAAGTTGAGAGATATCCACGTTAGTGGAGCTCGAAGTTATTATCTCTTCTTAAGCCTCAACTTTTGTCTTTAGATTATGGCTTCATCGATTCGGCGTAAATGCATCAAATATGGATTATCTTATTTAGTTAATTTTATTTTCTAATATTCTTACACACACTACAAATACTAACACGTAGGGCTGTCAATGGGGCGGATTTTAATCCGGATCCGTTCGAATCCGGTCCGATTTATTAGAATAATTGTTCGATTAAGATTCAATGGACCTGATCCGATTATAAAGATCCGTAATCCGAAACACATGGAGCGAATTTGAAAGTAGGTCGATTCGATCTGTTAAAGATCCGTATCCGATAAAAAATAAAAATAATGATATACATATAATGTTTTATAAAAGTAAGTACCATTAATAATATTTCACTGTCAATTTAAGAAGATAGTAATTTATAACTCGCTTATAAATTTATTTAAACCAAAATTTTCATCTAAAAATGTGAATATTAGTAAAGGATGTTTGAAAATTTGAGCTAAAATTAAATAAAATTGTAAAGTTAATAAACTTGTTTTAGGAAAAAACATTAATGTAATTTTTTAAATGAATTTTTTATTGAATTCGAAAAAGATTCGATATTCGGCCAAATCCGATCAAGATCCATTGGATTTAAAAAATTAAATCCGAGCACAATCCGAATATGATTCAAAACCGACAAGATCCGATCCAATATAAATGGAGCCAGATCTGGACAAGCCTGATCCGACCAGATTCCAACCTATTGACAGTCCGACTAACACGCATAGACACACACTAACACGCACTACACTAGGGATGGCAAAATGGTTCAACCAGACCACGTTCAATTTTTTGTCTATTTTACAGATTTGACTCATTTTATGTTGGATCAAGTTTAACCTATGTTCTATCGATTTACCCCGTGTTTCCATCATTTCACTTGTTTCAAATCTGTTTGACCCATTTTCACCGATTTGACTCACTTTTTGCCAGCTTAACCCATTTTTGTTGAAGTATTAAAAAAAAAAATCCCAATTTTTTATTTGACCAAATTATTTCAGTTTGAACCATTTTTGTCGGTTTGAACTTCTTTTTACCCATTTTTACAGATTTGACCTTTTTTTTTTATTGATTACACACAATCTTTTTACAAATTTGTTCTCATTTAATTATACTGGATTGACATTTTTCCCATTTTGATACATTTTTTTACCGATGTAACATACTCCATCCGTTTCATATTAATTGGCACATTTGCCAAATTTTTTTGTTTCAAATTAATTGGCATGTTTGGGTTTTCAAAACATTTTTTTTTCAATTTTGTCATTTTCTCTCATCGGAGTAGGAAAACTCAATGGTCACCACTCACTGATAAAAAATTAAAAATTAGTCATCATTATAAAAAGTATTTGAGACATTTTATCATAAAAAAATATGTAATTATGAGGTTTTTTAATCTGTGTGAAAAATAAGAATGTACCAACCCTTTTTGGCCGACAACCCATATTTCACACTGGGTTGTAGGCCCTATCTGTTTGAACCTCAGTTCACCTTTCACCGTCCTACATTATTTCCTCACAAAGTAGAAAAAGACCAATATTGGTTCTAAACTCTTCTTTTCCCCAAAAAGTTGAAATATGAGCCGGCCGGCAGCACAAGAAAAGCACCAACGCAATCAGACAAATCATCTACAAATGAAATTTTGATTCATAAAAAATCCTCCCTATGTGCCATCATATAAGACTACTATTTTTAGTCACTGCCCAAATCAAACAAAATTATGCACATCTTTTGTCTCCTTTCAAAAACACATATCCTTTAATCTCAGTACCAAGATTCTTCTCAACCTCTTTATAAACACAATTATCCAGAACTCTTTTGCTCTGTGTTTTCTTTTTCCAATCACAAACATGATCACCATTTTCCTAGTCTTTGTTGTCTTCATCATTCTAGCTTTTCTAAGCTTATTCTACAAGCTATGGTGGAGTCCGATTCGTCTACAGAAAGCGCTTCGTTCACAAGGACTCAAAGGTCCTCCTTACAAATTCATACATGGAAGCACTAAAGAGATCATCAAAATGAGAAAAGAAGCCATTAGCACTCCCTTCGATTTATCGCAGCACGACTTGTTCCCGAGAATTATGCCTCATATTAATACATGGATGAAATTATATGGTAAGAAGCTTTTATACCCTTGTCTGATCTTGAGTATTAGTATTTCATTTTTAGTTGTTTTAATTTTATCATATTTTTCGTTTTTGGTGAAGGTAACAATTTTCTTATTTGGATTGGTCATCAACCTCAAGTAGTTGTTTCTGATCCTGAGTTGGTTAAAGAAATACTTACCAATAAGGAAGGAGTATTTCAGAAAATCAAACCTATAGATTATATAAAGAAACTCTTAGGAGATGGACTTGTAGTAGCAGAAGGCGAAAAATGGTCGAGGCTACGTAAACTAGCAAACCATGCTTTTCATGGAGAGAGCTTGAAGGTCTGTACTTAATCGAATCCGATGATAAAAAACCAAATTTATCGTTAATATACATTGATCAATTTGCGACGTTTGTAATACAGGATATGGTTCCGGAAATGGTTGCAAGTGTAGAAACAATGCTGGAGAGATGGAGATGTATTGAGGGTGAAGAAATTGAAGTAAGCAAAGAATTTAGGATTTTGACCTCAGAGGTTATTTCAAGAACAGCTTTTGGAAGCAGTTATCTTGAAGGGGAGAATATCTTTGAAATGCTAACAAAGTTAGCTGTTTTAGCTTCCAGAAATGCTTTCAAGATTAGATTTCCCGGCCTCGGGTGTGCTATCTTCTCGATTATTGTCCCTCACACTATTTAGAGTAAATTTCGTGTACAGGGGCATTTTCGTCTTTGTGTTCTTATAAGCTGTAACATGGCTTTTGCATTCTTAATCATACATCTATTCATATATGACACACGATTCATCTACATATAGGCCTCTAATCTTGTGATCTAATCCGTTAATGCAGGAAGATTTTGAGGTCGAAAGATGAAATCGAATCGGAAAAAATCGAGAAATCACTATGCAATTCTATAGTCTCAATGATAAGAAAAAGAGAACATGGAGTAATGAAGGGGGAAGCACAAAATTTTGGAAGTGATTTTCTTGGATCACTCTTAGAAGCTCACCATAACATGGATCCAAAAAATAGAATATCAGTAGATGATATAATCGATGAGTGTAAGGTATTTTACGTTGCTGGACACGAAACAAGTAGCAGTTTGTTATCATGGATTGTCGTTCTCTTAGCAGTTTACACAGACTGGCAAGAAAAAGCAAGACAAGAAGTGTTGGAACTAATTGGCAAGGAAAATCCAACAGTAGAAGCCATATCCAGAATGAAAATTGTAAGCTAAAATCAGAATCTTACCTAGATTGAATGTAATAAAATTTTCTTTCCTCATTTCATTTGATAATCTTCATGCAGTTAACAATGGTGGTTAATGAAGCTCTACGGCTATACAGTCCTGTGATCGCTGTTTCAAGAAAAATACAGAGAAAAATCAAACTGGGAAGATATGAAATTCCAGCAAATGTTGATGTGAATATTCCAACATTAGTACTACATAGAGATCCAGAAATATGGGGAAAAGATGCTCATCTTTTCAATCCAGAGAGATTTTCTGAAGGGTTGGCTAAGGCAACAAACGGAAATTCTATGGCATTTCTACCGTTTGGTTTTGGACCTCGAATTTGTGTAGGATTAAACTTTGCAGCTAATGAAGCAAAGATAGCATTGTCGATGATTATGCAGCATTATAAGTTTACCCTTTCGCCAAACTATGTTCACTCCCCGTTTCTGTTAATTACACTTAAACCTCAACATGGGATTCAGATCATTCTGCAGTCTTTGTAATTGTGCATCTTCATTGAACTGAGATCATTGCATTATTGGAAACAAATGAAACTCTATGAAAAACTATTGTTCTATAGAAATTTTCTATTCTGCAATTCTTTCTTGTTCGTTATAGGTATTTGATGTGGAAAATCTTTTTCACTCGATCATAAAACCATCTATAGAACAATAGGATTTGTGTACATTGTTTATCACAGGTGCCCAAAGGGAGAACCATACATTTATACAAAGAGCTAAAGGTTAATAAAGATCCAGCATGATCAAGATAAAATTAAGATTTCTATTTTAAGTATCATAGTCATAGGAATGCTGCAAATTTCTCCTTCGAGCGATTGACAAGCTTAAACTTCTCTTCAGCTTCAACTTGCTGACGGATATCAGTTTTTGAGGTTCGATCTGGGTGAAAGGTCAGCAAGGCCCTTTTGTAAGCTGTTTGAACCTAAAAAATGTCAATTTTCAGATATCAGACTAATATTTCCTATTATTCCCATACGTAAGTGTAGTGATAAAACTGCAGAGTGTTGAATAATACTATAATAGTAATTCTTTGTCTTAAGAACTACTGTAATATTAATCCCGAACAACTTCTTATCTGTTTGTCTTTAATCCATTTCTATTTTGTTGTTTTTCCTTCATTCTATTTTTGGGATGTTCAAATAAGGGGTCATTAAGGGTACTAAAACCAAGTTGACATATAATTGTCCAAATGATTCTCCAAGCTCCATATATATGTAATCTTTTTATCAACTAAATAAAGCAGATGATCCACTAATTCTAGCTTGCTAAATTTTAGTTGGAAGCTGAGAAGCACTTATAGCAAGCCTATGAAAACATCAACAAAATGTAGGGAAATGTAATTCAAGAAAAAAGTAATTCCATAAAATCAACTAACCCTTACAATGATAATTTATTCACACGAGAATATGATTTGAAAATTTAAAACACTTGCCAAAGCAATATTACCAACCTCTTGTGGCGATGGATTAGGCCAACCTCCCATATGGATTCCTAAGGCATGCAACAGAGAGGCCAAACTGCGGCAGGAAAATTCAAGTCTCTTGAGGTCCTTAATAATTTTGGCACGCATTACCTCCTTCAAGTTCATATTTTCCGCATCCTATACAAGACTTTTTTACTTAATCATCCTTGTTGGAATAAATATAATCCACATCTAAATAAATTCAAGTGAATGACTGAACTACTTCAGATATTAGCAACTACGTAAAATTGCTAGAAAGAAGAAAAAAAAAAAAGTACCTTCTTTTGTGTAATGCGCATCTCCTCTACACGCTGCTTTTGTCTTCTTTCCATGTCCAACAATCGCATACTCTCAGCTTTTCTTCTCTTCTGCATCAGCCGCAGATGTTGTGCTTCTTCAGCCTACAATAAATACAAGAACAAACATATTATATATCTTTGGCATAGAAATAAGTTTTGGCAGTCACCCAAAATCTTTGATATGTTAATGTATATCCGCACTAATCGTAGAAAAATAAGACGGGATTAGAGAAATATACTAGAAGTTGTAATGTGGGAAATCAAGCCCTCCATGTACATTTCTGAAAAGGACATAAGAGTTATCCTCTTTTCGGTAACAAAAAAAAAACTTAATCTCCCCATTCAGCCATTTTTGGATGAGGTCTAACTCAGCCAAGTCCGATTAATTCAAATATATCTACGACATTATTTGCACGATACAAACATTAGTTCTCTGTTTAATATTGCTGGCTTAATATGCAACAAAATTCCTAGTAATATACACAGTCAAGCAATAGTATGTAATTATACAAACTGAAACTGTTTAACGAAATTGCACTCGCCACACCATCTCTGCAATCTTTCCCACCTCTGACCAGTACACTTGCAACACCAAGACCTTATAATGTGCAACCTTCTACTTTATTTTCATTCAAACAGAAAATGATCTTTTCCCCACACCTGGATTCTACTGAAAGCTATTACAGGAAAGGCATAGATCTTAATTAAACCTCATTGAGGGCCACTTCAACGAAATTAGACAAACTGAAAAGGAACTATTTCATATATGATTGCCGAAATGGAAATCTAGCAACCTTGAAGACCGTAAACATGCAACACAGTTTTCCTTAGTTTCATGAAAGAAAAGCCAATTCATAAAAACCAACTTTAAGCACTATCAGAAATTAATAAACAATGAAGATCCTAGACCTGGATTTGTAATGCTTTTTTCCGAGAAGCCAATTCTTCTTCCATTGCTCTTTTATATTCATCTGTTTCCTTTAGCATTTCTCTTTCATTGATTATACAGCTCCCAACAGAAGGCAAATCATCTCCATTTGGGCCATGCAGATGATCATCTTTACCCTCCTTCCGTAGACGATGTGACAAAGAATCATCCTGCTGAAGTTTGCCTTCGTTAAAATGGGACCCTTTAGTTGACTGCTTCTTGGGAGGATCAAACTTATTATCACGCAGGTGTGCTCTAACCAGCGAATCTAATGAGAAATCATCAAAATCGGGGTCATTAAAAATATTGCTGCACCACAGATGAGCATTCTCTTTCACACCAAACGAGTGAGTTTCATCTGTGTTCTTGAATTTGTTTGTACTGGAAGAAAATGGTCCCTTCTTATATTGTCTGGTCTCACCTTCTGCTTTTTGGTTGTGATCCCCATTAATACCCTGTGAAGTACCATTTTGTGTATCTTTCCTTCTACATTGCTGTTGAAAATTTCGAGAAGAATCTTCCCTAAATTCACAATCAGGATGATTATCACTGTCAGATGAATCACTTTCTGATTCAGCAATAACGTAGTGGTAACTGTCGGGGGTTTCTTCATCATCATCAATGTAAATTACATTCTTAAATAAACACTTCCTGTCATTCATAGGCATACTCGGACTTTGACTTTTTTTGGACAAGGGTTCAGGAACATCGATGAAAATGACACTGTCAAAATGTTTGGAATCCACATCTATTAGAATAACTTTCTCAGTTTCCTCACTGTTTTTGCCAGTCAATGTTTTACTCGCAGAACAAGGTCTGGGATGTGAATGACCCACTGATATTCTGCTCATTTGCTACTGCATAAAGAACAAAAATTCAGGAATGCAGATCGATGAAGATGACCTATCAGAATAACTTGCTATCGACCAAAAAAAAATAATGCAGCATTCATCCATCAGGCATCACAGATCAATAATTCAGGCATGGCAATGCCAGGAACTACTCACTAATTTTAAATTATCAAGCAGATGTTGGAGTTCAGATCCTATAATTAAATCACGCTAGTAAAAGTTGAGAACAAACCAAATCAAGCAGTCATTACCAGAAAACCAGAGGTCAGATAATTTGGCACAACAAAGACATAATCATAAATGTAATAGGGAATTTAAGTTCACATTAGAAGTCTAGAACTATCAAAAAAAAATAATAAACCAGAAGTCTAGAATTTAAGTTGCCAGTTGGAGAGTTTTCTATTTAATAAATAGACAGAAATCTCAAACCGTAGAAGAACCACGACTAACTTCACAAATTCATTTTGACTTTACATTTCATTGGCATGTGAAATATATTAAAAACCCTAGAATTTTAAGAAAATACGATAAAAAATTCATATCAAGTCTAACCTGTTCACACCCCTAAGCACACAATCAAATGATAAAACATTTATCCGTAACACTCACTCATGCAACTAATAAATTACTACTATCTACTCAGACATACACTACAAATATTCACTCAATGAAAAAAATCACACTAGTAAATGGAAATATAGGCAGTCAAGAGGAATAAATTAAACAAAAATTCCAAACCCTGACCCAGAAAGAACTTCATTAATCCAATTAGAAATCGAAACATAAATAACATCTGGAAAACTCAATCGAAATTTTAAATTCTACCTGCCGAAGTGAAATTCTATATAGGGGAACCAACTAGGAAAAAATGATCAAAGAATTGCTGAAGAGAACTGAACGAGGGGATGATTTTTGTAACTGGTGTTTTTGCCTACCTGCTGTGCTAAAGCATTAGCTTGCAGTTAGTGATAAAGAAAAAAATTGGAAATAGCTTCAGATTGCCACGAGAATCACATGAGGAGGATTTTGGACTAAAATAAAATTTTACACAAAAACCCTTTTCATCCAAAATAACAGCGAATGCGTCACTCATGCTTTTTCAACAAAAAATTAAATTATAGAATTACCAAAATATCCCTTCTTCCCGTACCCTCCACCTCCCCCTGGGTTCCATTGTGGGGAGGGGAGTTTTAACGGAGGTGTGGTGGGTGGGGGTACGGGAAAGAAGACAAGTTTTTTCCTAAAAAGATTTCATAAAATATGAGTAATTGTGAAGAATGACCTTTCCACAAACCAAAATTCTAAAAATGACCTTGTGCAATATTCCCAAATAAACCCTATTTGCATAAGAAGCCCCCTGACAATCTAAAAAGGAAAAAACAAATCAATAATTAATTATTTAATGGGAATGACGGAAGAAATAGCCGATTTACAAAAACAATTAATAGGAATAACCGAAGAAATTGTCGATTTAAGAGAACAATTAACTATAATAAATAAAATAATAAAAAAGGAAGATATTTATAATATTTTTGACGAATTCTATAATAAAATTAACGAAAATATACCTAAAGAAAAAATTAAAAATCTAATTTACGAATTAGAAGAAATTAAAAAATATAGCAAAGATCTTGTTCCAATAAATAAGCAAGAACAAATATTTATTTCACCTAGAGAGTTACAACCACCAAGAAATTTATTAAAATAATGGAAGAACAAATAGAAGAAATCAGAAGAATGATAGATCAGTTAAAAATAATACAAGACGAACAAAAAGAAGAACAAATTGAGTTTGTAGAGAAAATAGAAAATGAAGAAGTAATATTTGGTTACGAATCAGATGATTCAATACCTGCATATATGGAAAAAGGTGAAAATAGTGGAACTAAAGAAGAAGAAATGCCGGATATAAAACCTGATATAAGGAAAAGAAAACTAAATGATACTAAATGGCATGAATGGGAAGGAATACATTTTGAAAATAATAGAGAAAATAATGGTTACTATCGGAATAGATATGGAAAATATAAAAAGATACCAGATGAATATATACCACACTATCAAAAAGTAACTCAAGGAGTTCTAGATATAGATTGTGTTAAAAGTAATGATTCAGTAATCCAGGATTGGTCGAATCAAATTAGCTTATTATTACAAACAGACGAAATATTCAAAACTGCTACGAAAGACACAATTTGGAATTTAATTTTATATAAAACTAAAGGAAACGTATTTAATTATTTATCTGAATTTACTTCTCTAGAAAAGGAAATACTAAAAGATACATCTACAAGTTCAGGAGATTTTTTCTGGAAAATTATAAGCAAAATTTGGAAAGAATTTGTAGGTCTAGACGCAAACGAATATAGAAAAGAATCAACTGAAAGAATTAGGCAAAAGGCTCTATGGCATCTAGATAACATAAAAATATGTAATATGTGCGAATACGAAAGTTATGTATGTGAATTTTCTAAATATTATTATATGTTAGAACAACCTGATCAAGACCAAATGAGAAGAATATTCCTATCAAAATTACCATATCCAATAAATAAGTCCTGTTTAGATAGATTCAAAGCAGGAATTGAAAAAGGAAGTATTGCTGACACTTTAGGAGGAGTAATTTTAATAGGAAGAGAGTATATAGCTGAAAAATGTACAGAAATAAATGAAATAAAAGTAATTAAACCTTATAATAAAATGCGTTGCAGTAATAATCCAGACATCCCACAACACTATGGATGTGAGGGATCAAAGAAGTATTATAAGAAAAAATACAAAAAATATAAGTGGAAAAAGAAACCATTTAAAAGGTATAAGGAAATGTTTAAAAGAAAACCAAAAAGATTTTTTAGAAGAAAACAACCTAAAAAATATTGCCCAGAAGGAAAGAAAAAATGTAGATGTTGGCTATGCAAAGAAGCAGGACATTAAGCAAATGAATGCCCAAAAAAGAAAGATAATCAAAAAAGAGAAATATTAAAAATAGCAGAATTAAAAAATTTAGAACCAATAGAATCAGATATATCAGATTTAGAAGACTTTTATATGTTACAAACAGAAAGCGAATATGAAACATCAGACTCGGAGTAGAAGAAATCCAAATTCAACATTTATAAAAGTAGAAATAAAAGGATATTATTATTCAGCATATATTGACACAGGAGCTAGTATTAGTTTTGCTTCTAAACAAGTTAAAGGATTAATTTGGAGAGAAACTGAGCGACCAATTAAAATATTGATTGCAGATGGAAGTACTCATAAAATTAATCTAGTAAGTTATTTTAATCAAATAAAAATTGAGAGTAAACATAAAAAGAAATATGATTTCATAATACCCTCCCTTTATAGACAAGAATCAGGATTTGATATAATATTAGGAAATAATTTTCTAAGACTTTATTATCCATTTACACAATGGTTAGAGGAAATAGAAATTAAAGCACCATATATTAAAAAACTAAATCAAAAGGAAGAGAAAATAAAGATCCCTATCATAGACAATTTTTCTAGAATAGGGATTCAAATTATGAATTTATTAAAAAATACGTTATTTACTTTACAAGAAAATAGTAAAAGTCATATAGAAAGAGAAGTAGAAAATTTACTAGAACAAACTTGTTCAGAGGATCCCTTAGACATTAAAATAAACACTAATGAAGAGTTAGTAGTAATAGAATTAAAAGATAAAAATCAAGAGGTAAATGTACCGAATAGAATACCCTATTCTAAAAGAGATATTGAAGAATTTATGAAAGATTGTAAGGAATTACTAGATAAAAAATTGATAAGAGATAGTAAAAGTAGGCATGCTGCACCAGCCTTTACGTAGAAAACCATAATGAAATAAAACGTGGAAAAAGACGAATGGTCATAAATTATAAAAAGATGAATGATGCAACCATCGGTGATGCACATAAATTACCAAGAAGAGATTCCATTATAGAGAAGGTTAGAGGAATGAAATGGTTTAGTTCCTTAGACGCTAAATCTGGATATTACCAATTACGATTACATGAAGAAACTAAGCCACTAACTGCATTTACTTGTCCCCCAGAAAAGCATTATGAATGGAATGTATTACCATTTGGTTTAAAGCAAGCACCAGGTATATTTCAAAGATATATGAGCAAAAATCTTGAAGGTTTTGAAGATTTTTGTTTAGTTTACATTGACGACATATTAATTTTTAGCAATACAAATAAAGAAGATCATTTGAAAAAAGTCTTACTTGTTTTAAAGCTATGCAAAGAAAAAGGGTTGGTTTTAAGTAAGAAAAAAGCACAAATTTGCAGACAAGAAATTGATTTTCTAGGGACTACCATAAAATCAAATGGAGAAATAGAACTACAAAAACATGTCTTAGAAAAATTACATATGTTTCCAAATAAATTAGAAGATAGAAAGCAACTACAACGTTTTCTTGGTTGTTTAAATTATATATCCGAACTAGGATATTTAAACAATTTTGCAAAAGAAAAGAAAAAATTGCAAGAAAAAAATAGTACAAAAAAGCAATGGTTTTGGGAACAAGAAGATAGTAAAATTGTAGAAAAAATAAAAAGAGAAACAAAAAATTTACCAAGATTATATAACCCAACTAACGATGACTTTATAATAGTTGAAACAGATGCTTCAGATGAAATATGGTCAGGATGTATGAAATGTATTAAAAAAGAAGATATGGTTTTTAAGAAACCTATTAATCAAGCAGGAACAAATAAAGCTTTGAAGTATTCAAATGATGAAAATTTAAAGGAATTCATGTCAATACCTGTTAATCAGGAAGGTAAAAACAAAGAATTGAAGTATTCAAAAACCTTAAATGGTGAAAATTTAGAGGATACCTCATTTATGTCTAACATAAATGATCTATTGTCTAATAAATCAAAAGAAACATTATGTAGATATATTTCTGGAACTTTTTCAGAAGCCGAAAAGAGATATCCCATCCATGAGAAAGAAACATTAGCATGTTTACGAACATTCAAGAAATGGAGGATTGACTTGTTACCTAAAGAATTTGAGCTTAGAACTGATTCAACATATCTGACTGGATTCATTAGATACAAACTACAGGCCAATTACAACCAAGGACGGTTAATACGATGGCAACTTGAATTAAGCAGATATCCAGCAAAGATAAAATATATAAAGAGTAGCAATAATATTATTGCAGATACATTAACAAGAGAATTTGCTTCAGGTAAAAAATTTAAGGAATCATGGACGGTGCAATAGCAACTTTAAAGAATCAATGTAAGCAGATTAAAGGAAACATTGAAGCAAAAATTTTGGAGCTACAAAACATCGAAAGGGCAATTCAAACGTTTGACCCCACATATCAGCCATCAGAGTTTAGCAAGCTAAGCGTGGTGGACACACCAGAAGAATCATCGACATCGACAAACAAAATAGAAGAAGCACCAGCAGAATCATCAAGTAAGCGTAAAACACATTATGTAATATTTAACGGACCAATGACGAATGCCACAAGGCAGCTATGCATACTCAAGGGAAAAAAGGAATCATCTACAAATCATATAGCACACTGGAAGAAGCTAAGCAAGCAGTTGCTGAAAATAAAAAAACAAACCAAACTTTCAAAAAAGTATTGGTTGAGCCACTAAAAGAACTAACAAAAATGCAGGTATTGGGAAAAATCTCAAAATTATCCCAAGTACCAACAAGACAAGGACACATTCAGATGAAGACGTTAAGTTTTGATGATTTCCAGTATCATTTAAACTTAATTAAAAATTGGAAAGAAGAAGACTTAAACAAGTTCTTCTATCCGACAATTAAGGCATACAGTATAAAAGCAGTCGTCACGAGTGGAGCTAGCCCGTTAATGGTTTATAAATTTTTCCATTATGGGTTATTGGATACCATATATATTGAAGAAGGAAACAATATCATTCAAGAATTAAGCATTGGAATAACAAAAACGGTGAACAATTATAGAAAACACTTTGGAAAAGACAGAGAAGTTTATTTAAGAATTCATGGTTCATATCCATTTTTTAATGAATTAGGAGAAATCCGAGTACCATCTTATTCATTAGTAAATATGGGTATATCAAATGGACAGTACCCATTAAGAGATGAACCAATTCAGGAAAAAGAAGACATCTCAGAGATTAATTATCAGTTATTATTTGGGATATTAGCACAATTGCAAAGGATGACTGACGAATCGAAGTATAAAATTAATTACAAGAATCAGTCTGTCATGATATATTCGCATTTTAAGGACAAATTTAAGCCAGAAGAATTTGACATTTTTCTGGATTTTGAAGACACGTTAATGAAGGTAAAAGGAGTTTTTGATAAGCTCACTGAAGAAGAAAAACAAAAGTTATGCCTTCAGATAAAGCCATTCAAAGGACACGTATGCAGTTACTGTAACAAGGAGGAAAATGAAGGACCAATTATAGAAGATTAAGAGTGTCGGCAGAAAACAACAAAGATGTAAAACAGTAGACCTGAGTGTCGGCAGAAAAAGATGTAAACAGTAGATCTAAATAATGTAGACTTTTACTTTATGTCCTTTTCTTTCAATAAATGTGTAGGGACTCTTATCCCTTCACACGGTTTGTATTGTGTGGACAAAACTTAGTCTGTTCATCTATAAATATGTATCCCTTATGTACATTTTAATCAGAGTTTGAAAAATAAAAATAAACGTCTGTTTATTTTCTCTCTCGAATCTTTCCTTGAGCTTTTATAAGTTCTGAATAGGGAAAATTTATCCATATACAATTAGATATTAATCAAAAGCACCTATCAGTTCTAAATTATCAAAAGAATCAGCAAGATCCATCAAGGAAAAGCATCAAGCAGCAATCAAAACAATCCATTTTTCAGGTATGGCATGTTTTAATCAACAATATGAATGTATTAGCATTATACAAATGATTTACATATTATTTCAAGATTTAAATTTATGCAAAAAATGAGTTCTATAAATTTGAATTTAGTCTCTACAAATAATTATTTACAGTATCATATATTAGGAGTTCTTAATAGAGAACACATAGTATCTATTCTTATTGATACAGGAGCATCATTCTCACATGTTCATCCAAAATATACAACAATTATTGCCGAAGCACCAATTATAGAAATAGAAACTATAAATGGAACAAAACAATGTAGCAAACAAACTTACATAGAGTTAATGTTTCATGAAGAACTAAACTTTAAATTATCCATATATATAGACGAAAGTAATATAGGAGCAGATATTTTATTAGGAACAGATTTTTTAGAAAATATAAGTTATCAAATAAATTCTAAACACATAAAGATAAACGATATAGAAATCCCTAGAATTAAACTACCATATTACGAAATAAATAAAAATCTTTAATGGACGAACATATTCAAATATTAGAGCAAGAAGAAACATTTGGATTATACTCATCTCAATCAATTATTGAACACAAAATAGAAAAAACTAAAAAGGCAAAATTAGATTTAAAAGAAGGACAACATTTTAGTACATCAATATTCGAAAAATTAAAAAGAAAAAATATTATTTATCACGGATTATTTACCCAAGAAATACCTATAGATATAAAAAGTACTAGAGGAACTATTGTAATCCCATTAATAGATAGTGAACAAATAGTATCTAGAATACTAAAAATTCGTAATAAAGAAGATCGAGATAAAATAGGATATATACAAATTGCTACTATACAAGTTTTAATTAAATCTACTTTTAAAGAAGGAATTGATTCACCAATAGCTTTAATAGCTTATGACAGAAGAATTAAAGAAACCAACGAATCAGTTTTAGGAATAACAATGGGAAATTTAGCATATAAAACTTTAAAATTTAATCTAGGAATTAAATATGCAATTACATTATCAACAAAGAATTTAGATAACAGTATATGTCTAGGATATAAATTTGCATGAAAAGAATTAATGGAAGAAGGAGATCAACCGTTTAGTTTAACATATATGGTCGAATATGCATTAACAAATAGTCATCATAGTATAAATTTTCTAGATCAGGAATCAATCTATTTAGATAAATTATTTGAAGGAATAGCTCAAATAAAGAAACTACCTATGAAAGAAATAACATTAGGAGAAACTAGTAATCAACTTAGAAGCCCAGTCATTTTTAGACAACCTTACGTAAAGCAGTTATTATTAGAAAAACCTACAAATTCTGTAAAAGAAGAAAGTGAATATACCAGGTTAGAAAAAGAGGTATTAGATTTAACTAAATTCTTAAAAGAAAAATTATGAATAATCATCCCGAAAATAAATGCAAAGAAATATCAAATTTAATTAACCATTACAAAGAAAGGTTAGAATATTTAAGAACGACAACCATTAGTACTAAAATATATATGATATGTATGATATGTAATTATCATCAAGAGCAAACATCCGCTGCCTCTGACCAATTTTTGGTATCAGAGCCGAGTAACGAAAATGGAGAAAATACAGAGAATACAAAATAAATTACAAAAAATTAGTGAAGAAATTGAAATTTATGAAGATAAATTAGCTAATATACAATTTTTAGAGGTTCATCCTTGTACACCAGAAATATTAGACTTCAAAATAAAAATATTAGAAAGACTAAAAACTGATTATGAATATGAATTACATAAGCATAAATTGATATATCATATAGAAAACAAGTAACAAACTAGAGGGTACTAAAATACAATCTACAGAAATAAAGAATATTAATGCAAATACCATCTCTACAGGAAAAAGCCCCTGAAGGTTAGTTTTGAAAATTAAACTTTCCAAAAGGCCATTTTTAAAATCCACTCATAAAATATTAACAGTTGTATTGATAAATGATAATAGTATATAAAGTTATTGTTTTAAAAAAAGTATAATAATATGTGAATATTAGTTTTTTTTTTTTTTTTTTTGCTCGGACAGAGAAAAAAAAACCACATAAGGTCTTCCTTTAGGGTATTCCACACCAGGGGTGCCTCATTCCAAAAAAAAATTGTGTCAATCTCCAACAGGTGTCTCAATTTGGCAAGTGAATCTGTCACCGCATTAGTCGTTCTCCTAATGTGCCGGAAAGTGATATTCCACGACTTCCTCAAAAGCAACCGAACATCCTCCAAAATGTGAGCTAAGGGTTGCGCATCTCCCCCTGTTAGTAATAAGGTTGATCTCAACATCTGAATCCACCTCAATAAATTGAATATTAGTTTATTAAAAAAAAAATCTTAGATTATTAAATAAATAAAGAAGTTTTTTTTTTCAGATTTATATTAAATATTATTTAATTTATTAATTTTATATATAAAATCAAATTACTTTAATATGTAAATAAATTAAGTATGGAGGATAAAATAATATTCAATTAAAAAAACTAACCGAATTAATAATTTAACGACGAAAGGGAGAATGTACATTATTTTATAAACCATAAAGGAATTCTATGAATTAAAAATAATACATGGAGTTTAATTTGTGCAAAATTCTCGGGTGGGTATGACGCTTGTTACTCTCAAAAATCCAAATTAGAGTTACTTCCATATATGAAATGAAGCATGCTCAAATAGTCGAATTCATTCCCAATAAAGGAAGTTTAGATAAGCCATCTACATCAACATTTTTTGCTGAAACTGATTTAAATCACCTTCTCAAAACCTTACATAGTACGTACTACGTGGTATAAGCTATTATATATAAGTAAACTTTCATTGCACGAAATAAATTAAAATACGAAAGAGTATACGATAAGGAATCCCCCATCGCACAAAACACTTAATGGAAGGGAGTTACATGACAAAAAAACCTAGCGTTTAGACAAAAAGGCCCATTTAGCAAGATTGTGGGCGGCGCTGAAACTACAAAAACTATGCAGAAAGCTCTTTGGTCAATAAATTATCAAAACAAAAGCTCTATGGTAATAACTAATAAGTTGACAATCTTAAATACTCATATTTAAGATTACTCTTTTTAAGTGTCGTACTTATAAAGGTGGGAATTTCTTCCTCAAGCGATTGATAAGTTTAAATTTCTCTTCAGCTTCAACTTGTTTACGGATATCAGATTGTGAGGTTCGATCGGGATGAAAGGTCAGCAATGCCTTTTTGTACGCTGTTTGAACCTACAAAATGTTAAATTTCATTGATCAGAATAACAATATAAAGATCATGTGTAGATTAGATCAAGTTACATACAGTAGCCACAAAGAAATCTGAATAACCAACCTCTTGTGGTGAAGGGTTAGGCCAACCTCTCATATGGACTCCTAACCAATGCAAAAGAGAACCCATACTGCGACACGAAAGTTCAAATGTGTTGAGGTCCTTCCTAATTTCAGCGCGGATTACCTCCTTCAAGTTCATATTTTCCTCATTCTACAAAATAATTTTTTTTAATCATACTCGTCTGAAAAATTTGCCAAGAAAAAAAGAAGGTAAAATCAACGAACCTTCTTTTGGGTGTTGCGTATCTCCTCTAAACGCTGCTTTGTTCTTCTTTCAATGTCCAACAATCTCGTACACTCAGCTCTTTCTCTCTTCCGCATCCGCCTCTGATTCCGTGCTTCTTCAGCCTTTAATAGAAGAACAAGCAGATTTTATGCAACAAAGATTACTTCAGTTTCACGAAAGAAAAGAAAAGGATCAAATATCACAAAATAGGGAACCATGATGAATTCCAAACCTGGATTTGTAATGCTTGTTGCCTGGAAGCCAATTCTTCTTCTTGTGCTCTTTTATATTCATCTGTTTCCTTAAGCTTTTCTCGTTCACCGATTATAGAGCTCCCAACAAAAGGCAAACCATCTCCATCTCCTTTTTGACACTTATACATGGTAGTAGCCTCATCTTTTCCGTCCTTATCAAAATCTCGCTTGGATTTTGGTGTACCATTGACTTCTTTGGTTGACTGCTCCGAATAGTTTTCAGCACGCAGGTGTGCTCTCACCAGTGAATCTAATGAGAAATCATCAAAATCGGGATCATTGAAAATATACCACAAATTACGAGCTTTCGCTTTCACACCAAAAGACGGATCAGCTTCAGCTGCGCTATTGAATTTGCTTTTACTGGAAGAAAATGGTCCCTCATTGTATTGCCTCGTCTCGCCTATACTCATTTGTTACTGCACCAAGAACGTCTCCAACCATTAAAAAAGAACCAAAAGTAACAGCTCCAAATCATTTTGCAAACCTATTTAATGTTTATTTGACATACCAAAGGGACTAAACAATCCTATCAATTTTAAAAACATGTACAAGCAATCAACCCAAGTGAAAAACTGCATAACAATAATTAGGTCTGAAAATCAAACAAAGCTTCTTGATTTTCAACTCGAGCTCTTTCAGTAAAAACTTGCTCGTTTGAGCTCGGTTTATTTTACATATCAAAAGAACAAGCTTGAACAATATTTCATTGGATAAATTATGTAGTGTCAGATACTTATCATCTCTTTTACACCAACTTGTTTATTCTATTCCAACCCAAATCACAGTCCACAATAAATACACACATCCAACTAATAAAATACTCCTATATAGTCGAGCATGAACTATATATAAATATCGACTTAAAAAAAGAAAAATCACTACCAACAGTTGATTGGTCAAGTGGAAGGACGAACTCAGGTTCGAATCATGTTGGGATATGTTCTCACTTAATATGCCCAAACCCTCGAAATTGATTAAACCCTTCCCAAAAAAAGATCACTTTACACAATACAACCAGAATAAATAAATCAAAAACTTCAAGCCCGAATCAAACCCAGGCAGAATTTCATCAACTAGATTAGCAAATTCCGAAATTAAATTGTAAGATCAAGTTAAAAACGCTTCTTGGTACTAAAAAGGGGTATTATAAGACGTCGGAAAATCAAACAAAATTCAAGCTTTTACCTGCCAAAGCGAATTCAATATATGGGAACCTACAACATATGACGACGAGAGTTTTGAATTTTGTGTACCCTATTTATTTGACTATTTTAACGTTATTTTTTTTTATGATGACTATTTTAACGTTATGAGTTTTTTAATAAAATTTTCTTGTGTCATTTTATTTTTATTCCTATTTTATTTTAAGGAGGTTTCAAATTCAAACACAGTCCATTTCTTAAAATAAAATTATTTTCTTACAAATAAGTGAATAACTAATACTAGTATTGAATATACTATTTAATATTATGATAAAAAAATGATTAATAATTATTCTCAAAAAAGAAAAAGAAAAAAACGATTAAGTAATTAATTAAATTGTTCAATATTTAATCAACAAAATAGTCATGATGATATACTTATAGATCATAATGTATGAAAGTAATAAATGTTGGTACCACCTGGTCTAGTGGAAGGGACTAGTCACTACAAAGTAGCGGACTCATGTTCGAATCCCTGTTGAGAGAGGTTCCCACTTTATGTGTTCGACGTGCCTCGAAAGGGATTGAACCAAAACCAAAAAAAATAGAAATGTTGGTTGGCCATGGCCATACAAGAGTTGTTTGAAATATAAAATTATTATTAATAATAATAATAATAATAATAATAATATTAAATCAATAGCACTTGTTTGGATAATTTCATTTTGTATGGACTCCAATGTCCTAGATATTCATTGAGTACTTTATTTAATTAAAATGATTAATTAATTTGAAAAAGGGATAATTACAGGGACCTCCCCTGAGGTTTGGGGAATTTCGCGTCCAATCCCCTCCAAGAATCATAATTACAACGACCTCCCCTGAGGTTTCAAAAACATTACATCCGTTGGTCCACCGTCAGTTTTTGCTGACGTCAGCACCTTAATTTTATTGAAAACCCCATTTTACCCTTCAGTGTATTGTAGCAATTTTCGTGGACAATTATGCCCTTGGTTATGTTTTGTGCATGGGAGGGTGTTCATTGTAATGTTTATGTTTATGAATGGGCCTAAATGTTATAAAGTGACATTGAACTTATATTACTTTTACAAAATTTAATAACACATAATTATTTTTACCAATTTTTTTTGTAAAATGAAATCCTTATAAAAATGCATAAATTACTATTACATAAATTTCTAAAATATTTTATAATTAATATCCCTTTATAATTAACACTTAATTATTATTTTCATATTTTATGGAAAATAAAATTGAAAAGTAAATTGAATAAACACAAATTAATGCTAAAATAATAATAATTCATAATAATTCATAAATAACCAACCATAAAACCTAACAGTCGTTCATTACATATACACCCCCCGATGTTTCAAAACATAACACCATCATCCAAATACTTGGCAAAAACTATCCTAGATGTACCCAAAACATTATAATATCCTACCTTACATTCCAGAAAAGTTAAAGTACCATCCAAACTTTGTCCATAAACACATCAAAAACCAACACAACATACTTTGTCCAAAAACAGCAACAAATATAAACCTTAACACTAATTCAGGAATTAAAATTCATAAACACCATCAAATTCAATCATCCAAGGCAACTTGTGAGGATTGGGAGACTGGGGGGCCTTTTTGGCTGTTCAACACCATACTTTCATCAGTTTCATCACCTTCCATTTCACCCTCATCAGTATCATCAGTTTCATCACCTTCATCAGTAGATTCAGAAAAATCACCTTCATAAAATTCACCTTCATCACTTGCAACCCCTGCTTGGTTTTCATCCCCTACTTTCACAAACAAGTCAATAGTTCTCTTCATCATATTCTTCTTAAACATATTGTGGAGATCCTCATCACACCACAACTTAAATTTCTTAAACTTGTCCATGGATGTATCATTGTAACTTATCACAATAAAAGCATCATGTCTTGCCCCAACATTCCTCAAAGCAACTTCACAAACTTCGTGCAGTAGGTCAAGGTACCTATAAGTCATGGATTGAATGTTCTTGAGGATAAACAGCTCACCCAAGTAGTGGAGTACAATGTCATGAGACATGATCTAAACATTCAAAGTAACAACAAAATCAATAATAACACAAAATCAGTAACAATAATGTAAGAATATGAGACCAAAATCAGTAACAACAATGTACGAATATCACCCCGTGTAACCAACATATCAGTAACAAACAAAATCCTTTTTTCATATATAATGCATATGTTAGTGTATTTTCATGCTTTTTTACATCACTTCAAACTCACGATTGCTGCAATCAACTACCATTAACAAAAATATGATTTATTTCTAAATCTAATTTATTTATCAACTACTCACTTGTATGTTTAGCAATGCATATGAAAAAAAAAACGAATGGGTGTTGCTGCAAATCAAAAAAGCGAACAAAATCTAAAAAAAAAATTGAAAGAAAACTTTGATTTTACCTTTGCTTTTTGTGGTCTTGCTTCGCGGAAATCGTACGCCAATGGGTGTTGGGGTTTGTTGGTGGTACGGGTATTGTTAATGTTGTAAGGTGGGTTTGCAAAATTTTGATGTTGGAGCAACAATGGAGGTTGAAGATGGAGAGGAAGAAGAAGGGTTTGAGGAAAAAAATAGGGTTTGATTGTAATTGTATGGGAGAGAGTATTGAGCGTGGGAATAAGAAGAGGCAGGGGCAAATTTGTCAATTCTGAGGTCAGATATTTTACACGGTTTTTGGTTTTTTTTTTTGTTAAATTGATGAGGGCAATTGCGTCATTTTACCAATTCCGTCCAACTTCGTTAGTAGCCGTTAGGGTTTTGTAATGTCTTTGAAACCTCAGGGGAGGTCGTTGTAATTATGATTCTTGGAGGAGATTGGACGCGAAATTCCCCAAACCTCATGGGAGGTCCCTGTAATTATCCCTTTGAAAAATACACTCAAATTAAGTCATCCATATCTGTAAATTCAATTTAGTTGCACCTCACTCAATCACAAAATAAAGAAAGTCATACATGTATTATAATTTATGATTGATCAAATATTCAAACTAATGTTCAATTACAAACAAATTACCGTTGAGTAATTCAGATGCCAATTTAGCTTTCTTAGGGGGTGTTTGCAAATGTTTTTAGAAAGTATTTTTCAGCTTTTTTTCCTCGAAAAGCGGTTTTTCAGTGTTTGCAAACTCTGCTTTTGCTTTTGCTTCTCAACAAAAAAGCAGTCAGAAGCTGCTTTTGGAAAAGCATGTCATGACCTGCTTTTGGGGTTGATGGCATTCTTGTAATAAAATAGAAGCAGTTTTGTGACATTTATATCCTTAATATTTTCTCTTAATTCCAACAATACCCTCATTTTCTATTTTATGTAATTGATGCTATTTATTTTTACTTTTCACAATTTTATTTATATTCTTGCGGGTAATGACTATAAAAAATATTATATTCATTTTTTACAACAAAATGATTATTTTTGTTTGTGTGTCGTCTTCGATTCATAATATGTTGTTCATAATTTTTTTTTAATTTCTAGTTTAGCTTTGAGCATTGTTGTAGCCATTTTTAATTTTATATAGGGTTTTATTATTTTTGTTTGTTCGCTAATTATAAGTTTTTTTATAGTGGTAACTTGAAATTAGTTAGTTTTTTATGCTCAACTTGTTTGTTTATTTTGATTTCACTAATAGCTTATTGTTAGTTTGATTTATTTCTATTTTACTAAAGTATTCATTCTGATTTGATTTAACTTAGTTAATATTTAGTTGGTTATGTTTGATTCATTATAATTAAATATAAACTTACTTGATGATTTATAATAATTTTGTTTGATTCATTTGATTTGATAAAGTTTAGCCAATGGTTTATATATATAATTATAACATTGTTTGTTCTGATCTTAGTTGCTAAAAGACGTGTGTCTTACAAAAAGACGTTTTCAAAAAATTAAACAAAATTAATTTATGAACATGCCAAGTAAAGGATAAAATAAGGCTTGTAATAAAATTCATTTAAAATAAAATTAATGTATGAACATGCCAAGTTAAGGATAAAATAGGACTTGTAATAAAATTCATATAAAACAAAAGACTTACTATATTCTGCTTTTCAGAAATTGCAAACACCTACATAATTGCTTTAAGCTGCTTTTTACCTTATTTTGCAAACACCCCATGCTTTTTTCTAAAAGTACTTTTTAATTACTTTAAACAAAGCAACTGCTTTTCCAGATAGAGAAGCTATTGCAAACACCCCCTTAGACTAAGTTGATTCTAATGTTCTTACCTCTTCAAATTTCTTAAAATAAAATTAAAAAAAATATATAATAATGGGCCCACGAACCATTCGGCCCAATATCATGCGTTATACTGTAATAATTCGAGTAGTTCTGCACCCATCACGTTATTGGGCCTCGGACATGTCCAGCACTTCCATTTCTCCTCTTTTCCAAATAGGCAAATACCACACACCGACACACAATCCTTTCTTTGTAGGTAAAAGTGCTCCGGAATGAAATTTCATCATATTTAACTTTATATCATACACATTAAATTTATATTCATAATTGATTAAATAAATATAATTACGTATTTAGAAGAATTAGTGTAAGAACAATAATTCGTCAATGAATCAATATACTAGTAGTAAATTAAAAATAAATACATCGACTTATTCATGCAACTACTTTCATTTTATTGTCATATTTTTAAGAAGAGACAGAATTGTGATATTGATGTTGGTTAAATACGTATTTATGAGCCCAATGTCTTAAGGTAACCACATTTTATTTTATTTTATAATTAAATTGTAGGTCTAACCTTATTTGGCAAGTATTGATAGCACGCAATTAAATAATAGTATGACTGTTGCGTGGCATTTCATGCAACTTACCATAAGTATTAATGTTGGTTTAAATTTTATTAAATAATGTACTAGCTAGATACAAATTAATTAATCATACCTACTTCTCAACTAACAAATATTTGTAGCCCAACACACCTAGATTCTCTTCAAACAAAGCGCCCCAACTTTTTCTGTCGACAATTCTTTAATTAATTGCCAAGCAAGAATCATAAAAGGTTGGTTTAAATAAATTGTTAGTCAGTTAGTTAGTTAGTTAGTTAGATGATTTGATCATATTTTTTCTAGAAAAATAGAACAGATGTTGTGATAATTAGGACTGTTTAATTTAAAACGTAATCTTAAGGTCTTTATGTTGTATTGTAAAATATTTGACTTGAGTTGTAAAATAAAAAATATGTAAATATATCATAATCTTCGAGTCAGCTTTTATTTCGGCTCAATTGACATTTTCTCTAGTTTAATTAGTTCATTTGCAGCTAAGTAAAGAATTGAACTCAGACACAATCTCAAATTTGATAAACATGAATCCAAATTTTAACAATATAAGTTTTGACTCGTCAACAATATGACTATTAGAGAGTATCTAGTTCACGAAATACTTTCACAAATGTAGGATACTGACACGTGGTTTTACTCTCTTTAATGTGAGTACTTTTTTTCGTAGATCAAATAACGAAGTAGCTCATTTATTAGCTAAATTAGCGTGAATACTTTTTTTCGTAGATCAAGTAACGAAGTAGCTCATTTCACTACTACAATTATGTCCTTTAGAGGCATTAGAAAATGTCAGATAAAAAGTATTGTGGTGGCATTTTCAATTATGATGGCATTTTTAAGAAGTGCCATTTACAGCGGTGTAGCTAAAGGTATTGATGTCACTAAATTATCTTTTTAGTTACATAATTAAAATGCCACGTGAACTAAATACTCTCACATTATAGAATGCCACAAGAAAGGAATTAATTGACATGATAAAATATGACTAAAAATTAGTTTTTTGACACTTCGTAATGACACAATTAACATTCTTAGTTGCATTTGAAAATGTCACCAAGGTATATTTGTGTGGCACTTATAAATAACATGAATGTTGTCAATAGTTACATTTCTAAATGTCATAATTTCCCTATTTAACGACATCTAAGAATGCCACCTATAACGCTATTAATGACTCATATAATGTCACAATCAATAATTGAAAAGACATTTTATAGTGCCACCATAAACATAAATTGATGTTCAACAAAATTTCACCTTCAACATTAATAATGATCTCATAAATACCACAAAACAACTAAAAAGAAATTTCATACATAAAATTAATAAATAAAATAGCACTTCAATTCATAACGGTAATACGAGCAACCATTAAAAAAAGTGTATTCCATAACCAACAAAAATTGTACATATTCATTTAAGAAAAAAAAATGTGTACATAGGTGGGAACCTTTAATTCCCAAGTCTTGCACCTATTCTTCTGTGACAACATTTTCAGACTTGCACAATAATTCTATCAAAATTTTATATACAACAAGTGTTGAATACACTCAATCTATCACGTGAACCTGTACATGTTTGTGTCATTTAGCTGCAGTCCCTAGCAGGCCCAAGCAAAATGTGATTCGTTCTCCAGCTATATCCATGAGCAACAAATCCAAAAGAGTTCCTAGTCATTGTAATTGCTTTCCTTCAAGTCATGTTCTTCTCTATCTTCCATTCTTCCCTTCAAATTCAAGCATGTTTGAGCTCCAAGATTTTTTCCAACAAAACTTGAGCCAGCAAAAACTGGAGACCTGCTAGGCCACTCCCGATTAGCATTTTAGTAAGTTATGTCTTAATGGAAGTGTAAAGCTGAATTGTGCACAAGTAAATATTTTAGAGTAAGAGAAGTCAACAAAGATTAAGAGGTTTTAAAATAGAAAAGCTTGCTTTGAATCCAAAAACTCCAGATCAATCAAATTGTGCATATTAAGTGCTAGCTGAAGAAGTTGGGAAATTTGTGCAGCATGTAGTGATATTCCTGCAGAAAACAAAACAAAGAAGACCAAAAGATCCACATAATTTGCAGCAAAGAGCTTTATAATCTACTATGAAGTAAATAAATATCCAGTGCCAAATTTACAAAAAAATTATTTGCCACTTTGAATTTCCACCATAGGCGTGAGCTTATTATAAGCAACCCTGCGATATCCTATAAATAAAACAATTAAATATTAAATACATCTATTTTGCTTGTAGATAAATAAATAATAAAAAATGATTTATGCTTTTGATCAAATGAGTTAGCATATAAGAACTTGATCATATTCTCATAGTTTAACTGAATTATATTAAGAATTAGAAATATAATAACCTACATGATACCCTCTAATACATGCCATGAACTTCGCAATTGAAAAATATAACATATAATCCGTGAAACAGTAGAATATTATAGAAGCTTATAACCTCAAAGTCCTGAATTCTCTCAAGTTCTCCATTTAATTTCAAAGAAATTAACATAAAGCATCAGTAATTACAAAAGATACTAATTTTTTTTGGAGAAGCCACCTACCATCTTAATTGTCATTTTATATTAGAATGATTGAAGACACCAACAATAGGTTGTAAACGACTAACAACCTAACATGTGAAAAAGCCTCTTAATGCTTAATTATAAAGAAATAATTAGCATAATCGAACATAATAGAATACCATCAGCTTGAGGAAAAACTACAAGAATTAAAAAATCTATGCAAAGAGCAGAAACGTTTAGGAAGTCTTTGTATACCCCTAAATAAGAACTTTAAATAAAAAGAACTAAATAAATCAATTAGTGTAGTGATGGAAAATAGATATTGAAATAGCTACACATACCTTTGCTGCTTGGTAAAAGTGGATGGGCAAAGACGGAAATAGAGAATAGAAATATACGTCCATGTTGTCTCTTATTCACCTCTCCCAAAATCTTTTCAATTACAACAATACATTGATAATGTTGTAATCAAGCAAGAAACATGACTAAACAGGAGATTTACCTTCAAGAAAATACTAGATGGAAGGAGAATGAAGCAACTTCTTGTTATCCCCTTCGATTTAAATGCCACTGTCATTCACCAATTCAAAAATAGAAAAACATTGTAACACGAAAGAATGATTAAAAAAGAAGTATTATGAAATATAGTTTATATGTAAAAATACTTTACGGAAATTAATGTGACAGTAATACTTCGAAGAAGAGAGCAGAGTACCATGAAAAACAACAAGAACTTTAGACATCACGATACCTTTATACTTTCATTTCATACAAGGGGACAGTCGGTTCAATGGAGCCCCTAAGAATGTGCTTTTCAACTATAAAATTGACTCAAATTATACACTTGACTTATTAACTTAACCTCTTTTGCACGTCAGACAGAAATATGACATGTTAGTTCACAAAATTTATCAGCTCAATTGCACCACTGCAAGATGACAATAATACAATAATGAGAAAATATGACTTAAACCTTCTTGAATTGGATTAACGCTGATTTCTCTTTCCATCAAGTTTTCCATATTCTAGAGCTTTATGAGTGATAAAGCCCCTAACCAAACATGTTGTTGAAAAAAAAAAAAGAGGCAAATGTCTATCTTGATGTTGTACCTTTTGTTCATGGTTAAATGAAAAGAAAAAGATTCACACGAAGCTAACTAATTACCTGTTTTGGTTATGCAAATTAATTACTAAAGCAAACAACATCACTAAAGGGATGCCAGTTTTTCTCACACATTTTGTCGAGCAGGTGATAGGCAAACAAAAACTGAATTCAAACAATCATCAATCTCTTGAAGTGAAGAGTAATTTTTGGTTCTCATTACAAAACAAACCTAAAAAATGACATATCTTCTCACTTTGTTAGATATCCATAGACTAAATTCAAAATCAATTAACAAAACTTTGAAATTCAATGATTACCAAGTAAACTAATTAAGAACAAAAATAGTCAATTGAAATCAATTCTATTTTGCCGAAATCTAAATAAAAGAGAAATAAAAAAGCAGAAATTACGTCGCCGGAATTTCGTGCCGTTGCCCGTGAGAAAGGCGCAGCTGTCCATCCTTCTGTCCAAGAACAAGAGTGTGGTTGTGTGCGTGTGAGTGTTAATTGGTGTTATTTCTTTCCCTAACTTTCTTTTTAGCTATAAGACATATGTTGACCTGTTTTTCTTTTATTATTTGATTTAATAGTAAGCTAATTTAGGTCCAGAAACTTGTTTAATTATTTATATGTAGATCTAATGTTAATTTACCTCCTTTAAAATGTATAATATTCAATTTACCCTCTGTGATTTGAACTCTCTCAGCCGGAGATTGTGACTCACTCGTCGAAATGGAGAGTGGACATGAAAAGTATTTTTGTACATAGGGGTACATTTCCACGTTTATCATAATACATGGGGTAAATTGTTAAGAGGGGTAGTTTTATCAATTCGTATTTTTTTAAGTTAAAAAATGTTAGGGAGACATTGTGAAACTTTTATAAGTTATAGAGGGGGGTAAAGTTCTCTTTGTCAAATCACATGGTAGTAAATTCAACATTATGCAAATCACAAGGGATAAATTAATTTAAAAAAACTTTCAAGTGATAAAACGAATTAAGCTCGAATCAATTTTAATTAAGCCGGTCATTAATTTGGCTCAACTAGCTCAACCTTTCTAAATAGATTTTATAATTTTTAGCTAATCGAATTGAGATTGAACCAAATTTTAAAATCTATCAAACTTTAGCATTCAAGATTAACTTTATGTATAATGAAGTACTTGCTTTTAGTTAATAAACATTATTCTCATATTAACTATATAAGAAAAAATATTTCTCCTATATATAACCATAAAGAAAATAATGTTATATTTTTTTAAATGATTAACTAATGCCACATTTTTTTCAAAAATAAATAAATATAAAAATATGTGGCACTTTAAGATTAAATGTCATGCTTCTTATAATTGTGACATTTTATATAAAATGATGCTAATTCTTAAGATAATGTCACAAAATAACCAAATAAGGTGACATTGTTTGTGGAAATATTTAGTTGTGGCATTTTAAGACTAAACGCCATCACCTTTTAGGGAAAATGTCAGTAAATATGTTAAGTTAATGCCACTAAAAAACCAATTAACGTGACATTTTTCCAAAAACTCATCTTATTGAATTTTTGTGACATTGTAAGATCAAATGTCACAATATTAATAAGTTAATGCCACCAATAAGCCAATTATAGTGGCATCTATCAAGAATGTGATCTTATTATGTAGTATTGGCATTTTGAAGAAAATGTCAATAGATAAATGTCATTAAAAATCATATTTGTTGTAGTGTTTATTAGCTAAATTAGCATTTCCTACAGTTTTATGATTTTTCTCGACTCTAGTAGACAACGTGTAACAAATGATATTAAAGGATTAATAAATATTTATCGTTATTCCTAAAAATAGAAACGACTCTTGGTAAAAGTGACGGGCCCAATACAAGTGACGGGCCCAATCACATTAGGCTAACAAGGTGACTACGATATTGATCGTTTATGTGAATGAAAACAACTTTTTTTTTTGATAAATTACACGTGAACATGTACCTTGTGCTTTTGCGTACTCAATGAAGGGAGAACGCGTCCAAATCGAAGAATGTATGTTTAGGAACATACACGTAAAACTTTTGATCATGAATTAGTTCAACACGGGATACACTCCATTGCTTAACATTGGCCGAAATGGAAATTAAAGAAAATTCCCCGACTTGGAAACAAATCAGCCCACTTCCTTGTCAAATGGGCAAACACTTGTAAATGTTATGGTTTTATTTCACTTTCATCCCTTCCCCCAATAGATTTTTTTTGATCGGGATGACCCCCAATTTGTTGTAACTTGTACTTTTGATATGATTTCGTTTAATGCATAATTTAAAAGAAACCTTATTTATTGCAAAAAAGTAAGATTGATGTGTGGTACCCGTATTAATATATATATATATGGAATTTGTTGAAGATTGCATAAAATGTATAATTGATTTAAATGTCTAAAGCAACAAATGTTGGTAGGGTTTTATGATTGGTTATTGCCAACCTGGCATGAGTGTAATTGTCTTGTACGGTGTCCTTGGAGTCGTACCATGCTTGACCCGGTTGCCAAGCTGCCTCTACGTGTTAAACATGGTGCCACAACAAATATATATGAGAATGTAAAAATTAAACGATTTTGTGGCACCAAGCATTGACAATTCTTTTTCTTTTAAATGAGGAAAAACACTTTCGATACTAAATTTTAATCCAAAAAATACATTTGATATCAAGTTTTTTAAAAAAGCACACTTCATAGCATGATTCACACTTTCTTGACACATTTAGTTTTCCTAATGAATTTTCGAACGAAATTCAGCACGTGCATGTTAAGTTAATAATAGTGTGTCTTTAACATACGTGCATGTTTTCCCTCCCATTGTCAACTTAACGGGCACGTGCTAAATGTATCAAGATGGTGTAAATCATGGTATGAAATGTATTTTTTCGAAAAGCTTGATACCAAATATATTTTTGGACTAAAGTTTGATATTAAAAGTGTATTTCCCTCTTTTCAAATAGATAAATCGTCTAGCTTTATTAATAAA
Organism: Penstemon newberryi var. newberryi; assembly: GCA_030819805.1. Lineage (NCBI taxonomy): Eukaryota > Viridiplantae > Streptophyta > Magnoliopsida > Lamiales > Plantaginaceae > Penstemon > Penstemon newberryi. Next base: position 72,648,990 of record JAUALY010000001.1, on the reverse strand, counting down.
AAAAAATAAAAACTACAAATTAATACAAAGAGTAAGACTTCAACAAAAACTAAAGAACAAGCCCTACAAAAGACTTAGTTGGTGGTATAGAACCAATAAGACTCAGAAACAGGGACAAAATTAACCGAAACAACATAATAAAATTAGAAGAACAAGGGAGTTTATTATCCGAACAAACACAACAAACTCCAATCAGGGAGTTCACAATGGTATGTAATATTGTGTGATGTATCCCATATATATTAAAATTTGAACTTTAATTAGTATGAGTGATACATTGTGTAGATAGTGAGCATCTCCAATTCTTTAAAGACAAATATACACAACCTAGTAGACACATTGTGGCTTGTGGATGTGCCTAACATAGTACTTGATGATAAATATTGACACAAAATAGATGTATCTAGCAGTATTGCTACATATGCAATAACACAAGAAGATAAATTGCTTAACATCATATAGCACATGAGATAAATTGTTGCATATGAAATATCGAAAAAAGGTCAACTGCCACTGATATAATAACACATGGAGGTGATCCGTTACATATGTAAGTTTGCAATTAGTTTGGCCAACCTCATGAAGTACTTGATGATAAATACTCATGACACAAAAACGTTGAATAAACATAGAAAAATTCTTATCAAACAATAGTTTGGTCAAACTCATGTAATTATAAGACAAGTGCATTTACACATGTCTTTAGATCAATCATTCTTTCAAAAGTAGTATTCAATCCAAACACAAAGTTATTACATTTGTTACGTAAATTTTATAGGATCGAGATTCTCAAACCTGATCTGGATAAAAAAATTCCTACCATATGTACGATGTATATAATACCAAGTCAATACCATGACCGTATTTATCTGCACATAGTAAAAGCTAGCAGCTCATGGGTTGACAGTTTTTTGGAGTAAAAAAATTTTGATGATTAGATTCGTCGGAGGAAATAAACATGGTAAAACTAGCAGAAAACAATGTACGAAGAAGAAAATAAGGAATCAGAATCTATTTTTAGTCAGTGGATACGTAGGTAACAAAAATCGTCCAATCACAAAGGTTTTCATGAGGTAACTTAAGAAAGGAAAACCTCAAGTACAAGCATGGATTAAAGTTTCATTTTTGATATATGTTTTGGTCAGCTCAATCTAGAAAAAATTTCGATAAATTTTTTGGAAATATTTCGAAAAGACTAGGAAAAATTATAAAAAACGTTACTAAATTAAGAAAAAGAGAAAGTTTCAAGGCAAATATAGTTCAAAAATACACCTTATTTTCATTTCGACTTATTCAGAAAAACAGAAAAATTTCGATATTTTCGATGAAAAAAAAGAAAATTTTGATCCATGAGTACAAGAACGAAATCCCATGTATTGTTAAAGTTATTTTTAAATAAGAGATCCATTTAGGAGTTCCAAGGTAAAATGCTTAAGGAGTTTTTGATCTACTGGGCTTTGTATTTACAGCTCGGACCGAAGAGTGCAAAGAGTATATGTCCTCCTCAGTGTGACGTCTCCAATAAGATTCGAACTTGAGTTTTGCCTCTAGAAGTCGCAAGTCACTGACACTTGGCCCAACCACCTTGAATAGCTTAAGGAGTTTATGTATTATCTTGTTTTTAGTAGAAATTAATATAAGTCTAAGGCCCTTTTGGAATGTATTTTTGCTGTGTCTTTCTGAATCAAAATTGAAATATAGTTTGAATGTCAAAGAAGAAATATAGGGTTTCGGAGAATAGGTGGGTCCATTATAAGAATCGTACGTTTGAAAATGTAGTAATGACGAAGTTAGTTGAGATATGGGTTTTTTTTTCTAGTTTATAATTATATAATACTAACTTGTTAGAGATTTTTCTTTGAATTTGTTGGTCATAAATATTAATCTTTGTACTTTGCTAGTAATTAGACATATTTAATTATATAATGATCTGTTCAGATTTTAACTCAAAAAAATTATTGAAGTTTATATACATCAGTGTGCTACATTTTAATGAATGTTCAACTTCCACTAGTATGTGTATTTCTCTAGTTTAATACTAATATTTGTAATTAGTTTATTTTTATACTTTGATATCAAATTACCAATTAAATAGATTCAAGTAGATTTCCTGATATAATAATGTATTCATTGTCTCAAAAAATCTATTAAAAAATCATATATGGTATTTGCTAATTAGATATTTTGTAAATAACTCAAAAAGTTCATGTACTCTCCAAATTAAATTTGTATCGTTATTCCAAAAAATATTGTCACGACTAAATTAAATTAATTTCTCCCAACGACCCTATAAATTATCCGTTTGATATATAGCAATTTTTGTGGGTTCGGTATCTTCAATCGAATCCCTTCTCGTGGTCCTCTAAATCTGTCTCTGTACATAGCCATAATATTATTGGACCATTCCACAATTTTGTACATTTATATAGTAGTTTTTTTTTTACAATACAAAGTTACAAACATATAATGAAATATTTAATTTCTGCATTTATTCAGGGGCATGATTTTGCATATCATAAAAATTGACCTGACCAAGATTTTCTAGGACTTTCAACTTTATTCCTGAAACAAATTTCCAATGGATTTTATTACATTTTTTTAATGATATGTCAGTTGACAAATATTCGAGCATCAACATATATACATAGAAAAGAAACAACTGTTTTTAGAGGTTAATTCAGAACTGAAGAATCTACCTTTGTCATCTGTTAAAGTACTTCACGGCTAATAATAAAGAAAAAAGGGTACGTTACATAGCTGTGCTACAAAAATGTGCACTACAAATTAAAGTTGGATGCACGGCGAGGAATACATTCGTTTTAGTAAAATAATAATATAGGTATTAGGGGTGGGATCGGGACGGGATTTCGGGATTTCGGGTAATTCGGGACGGGAGTTTTGGGATTCGGGTTTTGATTTTTACTACCCGAATTCCATTTGAATTGACTTGGTCCCAGTATCTCGGTTTTCCGATAAATATCGGGTTTTCGGGATCGGGATTCGGGTTTCCCGAAAATAGTAATTTTAAACTCCTATATGGTAGAAATATCACACTTTTCTTTATTTTTCTCCTTCATAGCATTATATTTTTCTTTATGGTCATGAATTGTTGATTTCAAGACCATGGGGTAAGTGATGAGGCTTGGGTTTGAGAGTAAGAGATTGATTGAAAGGGGTAATTTATTTTGTATAATAAGAAATTCGGGATTCGGTTTTCCCAATCGGGTGTGAAATATTTCCCGAATACCGTCCCGATTTAGTTTGTCGGGTTTTCGGGTTTCCCGAAACCCGAAAATCAACCATACTTCCCGTCCCAAACTACAAAATCCCGACCGGTACGGGACGGGTTCCCGAAACCCGATACCGAATGCCCACCCCTAATAGGTATAATGGTTGGAGTAAAATGCAAAAATACCCCTATGTTATTTCTAATTGACATTAACTTCATATGTGTTATTTTTATTAACAAAGTCACATGTGTTAATAAGTCAGATGTAGATACCCCATTCTCATGAACGTGAGCTTCAACGGCTGATATAATTGCAAGTATTATTCAAATTTTTGCACAATTATAAATAAAAATGACAATGACTAAAATCACTTATTTAATTACGTGTAAAATTGATATTAATGCCCCTGTTTAATTGAAAAATTACCAATAACTTCCCTCTAATTGTATATAGTGAACTAATGAAATCATAACACATAGGGGATCTTGTTAATAAAAGTAGCATACGAGAGGTTTCACGGATGAGAGAAATATAACACGGGGGTATTCTCTGCCAGTTAATGACAATTTATTCCTTTGTGATTTGTATAATATTCAATTTACCTCCACGTAATTTGAAAAAAAAAAAGACATTTATCCCCATTGTAATCTTCCTGATATTTAATTTCAAACTTTAGAAAAATAGGAATTGACAAAATTACCCCTCTTGTATTTGACACTTTACGCCTATTTGTTATGAAATTACGTACATTATTGACCTTGATGGAGTAGTATAGTTTCGTGAAGTTGTATTTTATCGTATGACAAAAGAAAAAAACAAATGTATCCCAAGATTTTGAGATCATGATATTACAAAGATATTATTCACCCGGAATTATTGTATTTTTGGTGCCACAACTATACCACACTGGCGTTTCTACCACGTAAGGGCTAGCACATTTGGTGTCACAACTTCAACATCAATGGCAATTTCGGTGCCAATTGAGGCCCAATTTCAAAATTGACCCGAAATTCCTCCATGTGTGGGCCATGTAACATGAAAAATGAGGATTTTGACCATTCAAAGTTTTTTTCATTAAAAAAACATTTAATATAAAAAAAATATCAAAATTAAAAATCCTAACTTTTCCTATAAAATTCACCAAACATTCCTATTAAATTGTTACTCGTCTTATTCTTCTTCTTCCCCAAATAAAAACATCCTAGTAGCCTAGTTATTGGTGAATGTAAATAATTTTTTTTTAAATGAAAAAAGTGTTAAATGGTCAAAATCCCCAATTTTCATGTCACATGGACCGCTCATTGGAGAATTTCGGGCCAAAATTGGGCCTCAATTGACACCAAAATTGCCACTAATGTTGAAGTTGTGGCACCAAATATGCCAGCCCGAAAAGTTACGGGGTAGAAACGCCTGTAAGCTATAGTTGTGGTACAAAAAATGCAATAATCCCTTATTCACCCAATGTAGGGACTAAAGTCTAGAAAAAGAGTTTTTTCTCCTTTTTCCTTTCTTTTGTTGGTTCGTCCGTTTATTATATATAGGAAATTAAATATTATCCAATAATCCACATATATATTTTCTTGTTATCGCGTACTAGATCTTCTCCTACCTTCAAATTCAATGCTCCTAGCTAATTAAGGACCACCATGAGCTGTTATTCACGAGGGGCTTACCTCTCGGCTTTTACCCTTGTTCCCACGTACAATGCCAAAAGATGAAACATCGAAAATAGAAGGGAAAAAAAAAGAGGCGGGAATTTTCAAATATACGGATTTAAACTTCATATTCTAATTCCTTATAACAATTTAATTAAAAAATAAGTTTCTCCTTAATGTGTTTCGACTAATGAAATCCAGGTCTTAGATTGTTGAAAAACTAACTTGTAAAATATATTTTGTACCTAACATTAACGTAAATCGATCTCTAATCAAACGTATATAATACATCCATTTGAAGGTTCAAACAAATGTAAAATAGACAATATAAAGGTATATAATGGGTCATTTGTTTTGAGGAAAAAATAAACTTGTAATTTGTAATAGTTTCAACAAATGTAAAATAGAGGTATTGGGTCATTTTGTAAGCATTACGAAACATATGTGACATAATAGAGCACAAGTCATGAATAATACGACCAAGTTGTTAACTAATTAATTAAAACGGAGTACATTTAAAATAAGTTGGCACACGTACTATGATTTGAGAGATTTAGGTACACCGGCAACTTCATGTACGTAACAACAATAAAGGAAAAGAGGATAATTAAATCAATGACCTTGACGGAAAACAAATGCATGATTGAGAATAATTAAGTCAATTGTCATATTAGCCACTTTTGCTATTCAACAAATATGAGGCATAAGGTTTCTTTCGGGTGTATTTATTCTCATATAGGTACATGAATTATCTTACACTCTTTTCCAAATTCTACCTATTCTATGTTGTTGCTGACTAATTTGTCTTAAACACCATAGGAATATGGACATAACCACTCTCAACGTAGCCTAAAAGTATTAAACGACATATTGTTTGGGGGTTTTAACAATCATTAACAAACTATGTCACTAGGCTATGGCAATCATTAACTATGTTTAGGGGTTTAAAGTAACGAGCAAAATAGTATTAAACGACATATTGTTCAAGTTTGATTTGAATTTGTATCGAACTTGAAATTATATTTAAGTTTGGTTTGACTTCTTAACAAACCAAGCTCAAACGAGCTTTTCTCTAACAAACTTTAGCCGAGTATCGAGTACTTTGATATTTTTAAATTTGTTTTTCCGATATTTAATTTATCAAGTCGAGCTCGAACCGAGCTTAAAAAATTATCAAACGAGAAATCTTATTTAAACTTATTTAATTTGTATTACGAACTAAGTTTATAGAAGCTCGAACCGAATATCGAATACTTTGATTTGATTTTGAGCTTTAATTATGTTGTAAACTTGAATTTACTCAAAAAAAATCATTATTCGTCTAATCTACTCAAGTGAAACTTATGACTAAAGATTATCAACTTCAAAAAGTACACAAACCTGATTGACGATGTCAGAAAGATCTCAGTCCAAGCTTTGATCTAATGCGGGAAGGTGTTGGTAAGTAGGTCGGTCTGATGTGGGCCAGTGGGCTGACTCTTGCAGTGTCCCAAGGGCCGATCACAAGTTAACAACTAAGAAAAGGAAAGAGAGTAGATATTATTATTATGGTAAGCACGTGATCAGCCCGGCCCATGCTTTGCCCCATTTTGCGTGATAAATAAAATAAAAATATTTTTGATGCAAAAAGTCTGCTGCTGCTTACTGAATTGGCGCCAGAATCACGTGCGTCGGTGTGATTTCCAAAACCTGAAAACTTACATAAGAGTGAATATATTTATTATCTTAATAAAAATAATAATCTGATTTGATGTGTTTAATAAATGTATAAAGTCGGTTATCACTTGACCAATGACTAGGTTGTGAATCAGATATGACTAGGGCAACTGTACGTACTTGCAATTTAGTATTTTCTCGGGTCCCTTTTTTATTTTCCCGCAAAATTTTAAATAAAAGTTGAAAAAATAAAAGTTTTTGTATTTTTACATTGAATTTGTTCATAAAAATAGTAATGGAGAATTCAAGTTGTCAGGGTGTGTGTGGATGGGTTTTGTCTCCCGCGAGACCGAGTCTAAACTCTTTTAAATGAGTTTTCGTCAAACCCATAAAACCATCAAAAACCTATTCTGAAACTTACACTCAAACTCTTCAAATCTATAAAACATTGATTTGACACTTACCACTTACTTTTTCCCCCAAATCTCACTAAAAATGATATTAATTTGACACCTACCACCTAATTTTCCCCCTAAACCCCATCATCCAAACTCAATCTAAGTGGGATTTCAACTTATTCAAATCACAAAACCCAACAGCCAATACCTATTCAAATGAGATCTCAAAAGTTTCATCGAAACCCCCCAAACCAATTTTGTTAAACCGAAACCCGCGAAACTGAGCCAAAACCCATCCAAATAGAGCTTCAAAGACTTCTAATTACTTTTAATTGAGAGTGTATTTTTGTGAAAAGTATTTTCATTTAATGGAAGAGAGTGTTGTTTAGGGACATTCTAAAAAATATGAGCGAAAATTAAAGAAGGGAGGGAGTAAGATGTTTTTGGTGTAGTTTTCTTAGTTTTGATGTGGGGAAATTTTTTGAGAACAAACAGAATTCATTTGTAGTTTAGTTCAGTCTAGTCATATCCCCATAAAAACATAAGACATGGACATCGTACGATAGGAAATCAAGGAGCCGTATAAGAGACCTTATAGCAAATTCAAGAACGTTACTTACCCGTAAGCCATGTAATGAAGATCATTATTCCTCTGATCTGCGATCAATGATCGCTTTCAGATCGCAAAAACTGGCCAAAACAATTGGGACTTTAAAGAGCATACAAGCTATCTAAGAGAAGGAAAAGAGAATCTCGACCTCCTCCATCCCTGTAGGAAACAAAATAGCGCCCATCGTTAGTGTTGTCGACTACATACCCCATAATGACATCATATAATAGACAACAAATCATAAAGAAATCAAATATGATATACCTATCATCATTGTATTGTAGAGGATGTAAGATTATTACCTAGACTTGGTCTACGAGAACTTTCTAGACCTTTAGTCACTTTGGTTTACGAAAAAGGTCCATTTCAATAGGAGCTTTGTTGACCGCAGGTAACTTAAATTCAATTTTTTTTTACCACATCAACATCTAATCATTTGAATTTGAATTTGTGCATGTTGAAGAAACACGAGTATGTTCCGTTAGCTTATATCCTTAATTTGGTTATAATTGTTTCATAGTTTCACTATAGAACTTGAATATGAAAAAATAGGGGAAATTGCAATTATACTTTTATCTTTGGTTGGCATTTTAGTTATTTAAAAAACCGGTTTTGTATGTGATGTAACTAATATATTCCGGCAATTTTAATCATATTCTGAACCAAACTTGTAATTTCAACAAATCAGCTCGTGCACGGACCACTTAACCCCTCAATTTAAAGATTTTGGATTTAATATTATAGTATTAAAAATATCCCTAGGGTATAAGAAATCTATATTAAAATTAAAGTGATATCAAATAAGGACCCCAGCCTATGACTAATTTTGTTAACGAACTAGCTAGTCAGGTGAGTATTGACTGTATAGCTTGATTGACGGAGGAAATCCTCGAAAATGGTGGGCTCATGGAAAATTAATTTAAAACAATTCGTCATTACATGGAAATTAACTATATAATGTGGAAACTCAATAGTTTAATATCGGACATATTAATTCTTACAGTCAAACCACTTAAATAGTTTTTAAATTGTTGGCGCAACAATTTTCCCCGGCGGAGGCCAGAGTCAAATAACAGTCAACTCGTGAAAACTTGTGTGTAGATGCACTGTAAAATAAAGATATACATATTTTCAAACACCAATTAATTTTAGGACAACTTGTATCGTCTGATGTCCTATGTAAGTTATTATAACAAATAACTTAGTTACTTATGTAACTAATATATAATTTTGTAGCACATGGAAAATTTTGGTAAAATTAGATTAACTAAGCCGAATTAAAATTAACAAGGTAAATATTATATACTTTAATTACGTAATTGAATAAATTTTGGTGGAGAGTGACAACTAATGAATGGATACAGTTCAGTGTTCAGTGGGTCATGAACTAAAATTTTAACTGGAGTACTATGAATTTTTCAATTCATTACATAAAATTAATTAAGTGGTGAAATAAGAGCATTAATGAGCTGTATTGAAAAAATCAATATAAATCAGCTACTGTAGTTAATACTTAATAACACATTTATGGTCGATATATTCTCACGTGTTCTTTTAATGTCTTCACAAAACATAGGGTTTATTAACACATTGAATGTTGTTCTTTCGAAGATGATTAATTAATGAAAGCACAATTTTCCAATGAAAAAAAAAAGAATTAAAAAATTAAAAATCTATATATCAATACTAAGTAAATAGTACCCAAAGACGCGTCGATAAGGCCTTAGCCAAGTGGTTAAGGATGAGACTCCGTGATCAAGAAGTCATAGATTCAATTACCACTATAATTTATAATTTATAATTTATTTTGATACCAATATAATAAATTCGAGTCGATATAATATTTGACATGACGATTTATTAAGAAAAAAAAAAGTACACCAGGACGCAAGCCACTACAAAAAGGATTTACTATTTATTTTCTCCTTTTGATTGCGCAAGGGAATGCACGTCACCAAGTTGCTCAAAGGTGAAGCTGATTTGGACATCACTTAAGTTGTAATTATACATACGAAAATGGGTAACCAATCGACCATTAATGTCTGCAAACGTTTGTTTCCATAGAGCCACAGACAATTTTCCAAGATTTCGGCTTTGTGTCTCATCATTAATTATAACTTTAAAATTCCTATTTTTGTTACTTTATTATTTTAAGTTGTGTCTAAGGTACAATTTACTTGGCCATTTCTAGACTAGGTTTACGAGAATTCTAAGTCCAAATCGGTGATCCACACAACATGAATTTTTTATAGAGCATTTTTGTTAAATATCATGGCTTGTAGAAAATTATAATTCTACATAAATTATAGTCCTTTTGATGACAAAGAAGAAAAAATTTGTAAGTTCTTGGGAATATGTGTATGGCCAGATGAGGTTTTGTAGTTTGAAAATATATTAGAGTTAGAATTTAGTGCATGAAGATATATTTGAATGTTTTTCTCAATGATGAGTTTTCTTATCAATGTGGATTGAGTTATGAAACATCTTTTTTTGGATGGTAAACACATTAGTACATTATCATTACATCACAATCTATCTAATAATGCATCGAAATAAGTGAAATACTAACAACAATAATAACAAATTAAAAGAAAACCTACAATAATGAGAATTGAATCCAAAAATCTGGGTCTTGAGGCATCAGATTTATCACTAAGCTAGTGCCTCAAATTATGTAATGAAACTTTAAGGTTGTGGAATTTTGGATTTGAAAACTTAAATATCCCAAAACCAAGAACCATAATACGTTCAAATAGAACATTAGTTTCGAAGGTCATTCAAAATCTATTTTAATATTTATAGTTAATATGTTTTGGTTACAGTATTATAGTTAATATTGTTGAGATCAAATGATCCACATGGATTAAAAACTATGACTAAGTTCACATTATAATGTCATGGACAAGCATTACCTCTTGAGCTAGCTATTAAGGTGAGTTAGGTTCAAGTCATTTAAATAAACTTAGCTCAATCAATGTGAATTCTAAGAATCTGCAAAGAAAGCATTTATAGAATCCAAATTAAAAAAATGAAACTCACTAAGTAATAAATAATTTTAGAATAAATTTGAAATTGGTTGCACGTAAAAAGAAATTAAAATGATAGTATCACACAAAAGTGCCCGTCGCATAGACATAGCACCTCCAAGAAGGATCGATCATGTTTACAGCTGAATTTATTGCACATACGTATAAATCGGTGAATGCATTTTACAATGGGATTATATATGGGATGACCGAATTTATATACACTTCCAGCCTTGATGGAAAACAACCAATTTTTCCTATATATGATTCCACTTTCAGCTTTAATGTACGAAAATGGAAGGCATAAATCGTGTTTTGGGGTGCTTGTGTCTGGAATTAACAACTTGAGATAACAATTTGTCGAGCTTGTCTAAAGAACTCTGCCTTCATACTGCATTTTCGTTTTTATTTTGGGAAAATCTACAAAATAATTTGTAATGGCCGGGAAATAAATATATGTAGGGCACGTGTCTATTTTTTAATCATAAATTCTGTTTCTAAATTTTTAGATCTAAGGAGGGTGTACAAGTGAATTCACGAAAAAAAAAAAAAAAAAACCCTATTTATCAAGTTAGTATTAACACAACATCAAAACTAAATTCAAAATGATGCTTCAATAATTTTTTTGAAATCATAGAACCATTCGAAACCAAAATCAAGCGAAATTGTGCCAAACCCAATCCATATAGAGAATTTGTTTGATTTTTCGTTCTATTGTCGGCATTCCATCGGATAACTGAATTTTCTATTTGAAAACAATTGTCTTTTAAGTGCTATAGTTCTTTTAAGTTTGATGTTTTATTAAGTAATTGCAATGATACTCGTCGAATTCAAAAATAAAAATTTCAAAGGTCGATAAAAGTTTCAAAAGGTTGTACTCCACATGTTCTTAATTTTTTGTTCTTTTTATTCTTGGGACGGATTTTTTTGTAAGAGTTAAAAAAGTGAAACTTTAGATAATTTTATATATGCAACCCTAAAAGTAGTGATTGATAATTAGGGATGTCAAAGCAATTATTTTTTTCATATTTGAAAACAAAAGTCTTATTTTGAAACATTCCAAAGAGAAAATAATATAGAATGAGATTAAGGATAAATGATCGTTGATCTTTGAGGTAAGAGAAATCAAATAAGTCCCGTTTCTTGGGATGTTTTGCGATATAGTTGTTTCTGTGTGACTTCTTTATTTTTGTTGTTTGTAATTCTCTAATTAATTAATGAAAGTTTTATAAGCTAAATGCAAAAACACTCTTTGTGTTTTATCTAATTAATAAGAACCTCCATGTGTTATTTTTTTATTAGCAAAAAAACTAATTTGAAATTCCTTCATAAATCTTAAAGATGTTTCTATTAATTGTTTAATTACACGGGGGGTTATTATAAATTTTCAAAATTAATAGGGGATTATTAATATTTCTTTAGGTTAAGTGGGTATTTTTGTATAGTTTGATGGTGGTATACTTATCATTACTGTATGGGATTTTAACACAGAGGAGTTTTATTAATTAAAATAATAAGGGGAGTTTTTTTTATTAATTAGACAAAAATGTTTTATCATTTCAGTCAAAGTTTTATCATATAAAAGAAAGAGAGTGAGACAAACTAAAGTACGTCGAACTTACTACTTCTTACATAGTCCTTGTCAAGTCAACCAACCAAAATCCTGTAATGTGTTGATAGACATATATATATGGTTGAAAGTTTATTTAATGACTTTTCTTCTTGTGGAAAATTCATCTTGCGTATTCTTGATAGTATTTTCCATCTTATATAGTCTTGTATTTAATCTTGAATGCTTGTTAAAACATTCATACTAGTCTTTACAGAGAATTTCCTGCACTTTTTATACCATAAGTTAAATTACTTTAAAGATTTTGTATCAAATTAAAAGAACCGGACACATTTCATACCATAAGTTAACGACCGTTAACACATTTAGTATACTTCTGTCAATTATCGCCGTTAACTCTCAATTTTGGAGAGAAAAATAGATGGAAAACATGTGAAATTGGTCTCATATTTAAAGCTCGCTGATCTTTGTTACACATATTTTCGGGCCGACAAATTTACTGCACAATGTACAAGTTTGCAACAATTTTAGTTCGAATTTCCAAATTTGCAAAAAATGATAATTTATTAATCCTATTTGATGATTTTTATATATTTATATTATAAATCTTATATAATAAAAAGAAAAAATGTATTTGAGTATCTATTAAATTAATTAGAATTTTTGAAATTTTGATAAAAAAAATCTTCTAAACTAATTAGATTTTATATATAAAAAATTATTAATAATATTTTATATGAAATCTGGAAAAAATATTTTTAAAATTATATAAATATTAGTAATCCTATTTAATAAATTTTATATATCATTATTATAATTCTTTTAAAAAACAGAAAAAAGTTATTTTAATATCTATTAAACTAATTAGATTTTCTAAAATTTAAAGGAAAATATTTTAAACTAATTAGATATCTTATATATTATATATAAATGAAATAATATTTTATGTAAAGTCTGAAAGAAAAATCTTTTTAAAATTATGTAAATATTATTAATTCTATTTAATAAATTATTTTTATAATTAAAAAAAATTTAAATACAAAACCCTAACTCCTCACCCATCCACCCTACCTCTCCCACCGTAAGCAACCCCCTTCCCCCAAGATGCACCTAGGCCGTCGGTCCCAAGGACTGGGAGGCCACGACGGCTTGGGACCGACGAATCCAGGTCGCTGATGGCACGGGTTCCATCCCGAGGGAGGAATTTTTTAAGAAATATTTAGATAATTTTTAAAAAATTACATATAAAATGCAATTAGTTTAAAAGAAATTTTATAATTTTTTAAATTGGGACTGAAATTGCTTCAAACTTGTAAATTGTGGGGTAAATTTGTCAGCCCAAAATATGTGTGACAAACTTTGCCGGCAAGCTTTAATTATGAGATCAATTTTGCATATTTTCCATCTATTTTCCTTCCAAAATTTGAAGTTAACATCGATAATTGACGGAAATATCAAATGTGTTAATGATCGTTAACTTATGATAGTAAATATGCCAAGTTTTTTTAATTTGGTACCGAATCCTTAAAATAGGCTAACTTATGGCACCAAAAGTGAAATTCTCTCTTAATCTTTATACGTGTTTATTGAACCGAGAAATATTCAGGAGTTGTTAACAAATTTAATGTTTTTGTGTGTAGAACAACAAAAACAGATGTGTAACTCCTATCTACTAAGGTGAAAAAATCTATCTAGAATTCTAAGAGATAAGAGCAAAGACGTGCAGGGTGGGAGTCATATGACTTTGTCTGCCATAGCAACTCAAAACACAAATTAACTTGCAATTTTTCCCAAATTTCCAATTGGTCTCACATTGATTATTCTCATTTCATATTAATTTATCCAAAATTAGTGGAAATGAATAAAAGTTTCATTTTCTCCAATTTGAAATGAGACGAGATTAATTATTATATTATAAAATTTTAGACATGTATAGATGAGAAGAGGGCAGAAATTAGGGAGCTATTGGTTGCAGGAGGAGCATGTGACATAGACATTGTACCGTAAGACATGCTTATGTGAGGGCGCACCAAAATCTTTGACCATCACTTTATTTAATTATACTATAAAAAATATATATAGTTTTATATATACATAAGTTGGGTCAGCTACTTAGTATATATTGCCTGCCTAGCCATGTGGATTGTGGAGGCATGCACTTAACCCCATCGCAACATGTTTTCACCATTAGGATTTTTTCTGTTTACTAAGGACGTTACTGATCGATGAAATAAAACTAAGATACTCGATATACATTTTGAATTCGATCAAATTAGTGAGGCTCGATTTGTTGTGAATAGAACACATTTGAACAATTTTTATTGCTTCATAGTTGTTGAATTTAGATTCGGGTTTGATTTTACAAGTTAAAACGAAATAGGATATAATTGTATATAAAAATGTTGGACTATTTTATTTGAATTGTTCAAATCAACATGAAATGACTTGTTAATAGTACCTTATAGTGGAGGAATTTTTCCCCTCAAAGACTGTGGCCCAATTTGATTTGTTTCTCTCGGAGTTTAAAATAGAAAAAATAAAATTGGCAAGATTTTGTTTCTTCTAGAAGAATAAATGTTGTTTAGAAAAAAATGAAACTCGTTTTGATCAAAATTTGCCGTTTGAGCCTTAGGGTCGAGTTGGATGGACCCTTTTGGTCATACTTAATAACACTATCAAGTAGGTAAACTAATGCATAGATTAAAAAAAAAAAATCATTTTGCTGACTAATAATGTTTCATTTTTCATTTGGGACTTCTCAAAATAATTAGAATACTTTAACAATTTAAAATTTAAAAACTTAAATCCTATGACTCTGCCCTATTCTAACAATAAAAAATTACTTGTCCCCAACTCCTAACTGAATTTATGACAACTAGCCTACTTGTAACTTGTAATCAATCGGAGTATAAAACATCATTAAGTCCTCATGGTAAAAAGTAAAAACCGTTATCTAATTAGGTAAAGAAAAACGAAAATTTAATTCTCCTTACACCTTGGAGTTTTTTACCACTTCACTCTCAACACGTGGGTACTTGCCCCCACAGTGAAAAAATGGGATTCTCAGTATCTGGCGCACTTTAGCAGGCCGCCACCCGCCAAATCCCCAAAAACCCGGGGTCCACTCCTAAAATACGCCCCATGTGTATTCTATTCTATTCTATTATACCCCCACCCCACCCCACCCCTCACATTTTCTGTTTAAATACTTGAGGCCAGAAATTTCGAAGAGCAACTGAAAATAGAAAGTAGAATCCTCCATTAACGCACCCCTGCTAAATTAACATATACAGAACACTTTCACACCATATATATTTTACACACAGCTGTTGGTGAAAGTGTGTGGTTTTTTTCCTATTGGGTAACTACTCTACTTATACGGTCAAGATTTCATTTTTTGTCCCTTTACAGAAGATTGAAAGAATCAAGTAAATCTCGGCGACCCAGACAAATAATCCTTGAGAATTTTGATGGGTATGTGTCAAATTTTGTTTTTTACGAATAAATTGGTCATTTCATTTTGTAATTTCTGTTTCAATTTGTTGAAAGTGAGTTGTATTGGGTTCTATACTTTTATACCCTTAATGTTGGTGCTTGTTTTTGATATAATTTGTTAGTGTTTTTTTGTTGATTTCTTTTATGGTACTGGGATTTGGTTGTTGTAAGTGTACCTTTTGTTTGTGTGTGTGTGTTTTGGGGTGGAAGGTGGGAAGTGGGGAAAGACTTCGTTGTTTTTGTAGAATTTTTTGCTGTTTCCAGCCTGTAATTTGCTATGTAATACTATGTGCTTGTTTTTCACACCTTCATATGTTTGTGTTTCTTTTTGGTACTCTCTCTCTCTCTGTGTGTGTGTTATGTGGTGTTAAAACTTCTTGTTGAGAAATGGGTAGATGGGCTATATGCTGCCACAAACCCCACATACAGAGAGGGAGGAAAAGAAAGCTACTTTTTCAGGTTATAAATCCTTATTAAATTGGCTGGCCATTCTTGATATTTTAAGGACCATTCGAGATTTCTACCAAGTCTCATGATTATATATAGCTCACTTTTTAATCCTTCTTCACCATTGCTTAGTCTACACTCTTGCTTTGTGTATCTTCTATATATTCTCTTTCCAATTGGTAATGGTGATGATTCCATGTATTCTTCAAGTTGTTCTTTAATATTGTTTAAAAAAGTCCCAAATATCAAATCTTATCTTTATCTAAATCTTCAATTCTTTTTCAGAGTCTTCAATGAGTTATTCACAGAACATGGATGATGAGTATGAGAAGTTTATCAGGAGAATGAATCCTCCAAGGTATATATATTATATATATCTCTGTTATGTTCCTCTGTTCAGAATTCAATTCAATTTACTATCCATGTAATCTTGAGTCTTGACATCTGACAATGATTTTAATTTCTTTTTACCAGAGTTGTGATTGATAATGAATCTTGCAAAAACGCTACTGTTATTCAGGTATTGTTTGGTTTGCTCTTGATTTCTACAATTGTGTGTTTTTTCCCATTTTTAATAGCACATTTCCTGTTTTAATGCAGGTGGACAGTGCAAACAAACAAGGAATTCTTTTAGAAGTAGTACAAATCCTCACAGATCTCAATCTTATGATAACCAAAGCTTATATATGCTCTGATGGTGGATGGTTCATGGATGGTACCCACATCTTCCCTTTTCTTTTCTCTGTCAAATAATTAAATTTTCCTATTTAAAAAGGTGCAAAACTATAATCTTTTCTTATCTATTTTTACCCCACCAGTTTTTAATGTCACCAACCATGACGGAAACAAGATAACCGATGAAGGGATTCTCGAGTACATTAAGAAAGTGAGTTTTGACATTTTTTTGTCAATTTTCTCCTTTGCATTTATTGGCAATATCCAAATTGACACCTCGATTTCATTTTCAGTCACTTGGTCCAGATTCTTGCTTTGCATCTTCTAAGAGAAGATCGGTAGGAGTTACATCAAATATGGACCACACATCAATAGAGTTAATAGGAAGTGATAGACCTGGACTACTCTCGGAAGTTAGTGCTGTTCTTACCCACCTCAAATGTAATGTGGTTAATGCCGAAGTGTGGACCCACAACACCCGAGCGGCAGCTGTAATGCAAGTTACTGACGAGTTAACTGGAGGCGCGATTTCTGACCCCGAAAGGCTAACCATGGTTAAGCGCCTTTTATGTAACGTGCTTAAGGGTAGCAATAAATCGAGGGAAGCTAAGACTGTGGTATCTCATGGGGCCACTCACACGGAGAGAAGGCTTCACCAAATGATGTTTGATGACCGTGATTATGAAAGGATTGGTGAGGGTTCGATGGACGAAAAAGAAAGACCTAATGTCAATGTTGTTAATTGGCATGACAAAGATTACTCCGTGGTTACGATTAGATGTAAAGATAGGCCTAAACTCCTGTTTGATATAGTCTGTACTTTGACTGATATGCAATATGTGGTGTTCCATGGAAATGTTGAGGCCGAAGGACCCGAAGCTTATCAGGTATACTTTTTTAACAAAAAAATATTATTTCTAATAACATACAGTCCTTCATTTGGTCTTTAGAGCATGGTCTTAAAAACCTTTTTGTGTTTATCTTTTGAAGGAATATTGTATAAGGCATATCGATGGATCACCCGTGAAATCGGATGCAGAAAGACAAAGGGTAATTCAGTGTCTTGAAGCAGCAATAGAAAGACGAGTATCTGAAGTAAGTACAAGAGGAATATTCTTGCCTAGACTTGGTTTAGTAGAATTTTCTAGACCTTGTGGTTATAAATCGACCACATCATAACATCATCAAAATGAATGACGTGGTGAATTTACAACTACAAGGTCCATGAAATTCTCCTTGCAGTACAAGAAAACATATTACTCTATTTATTATTGTTTTTGGAAATTCAGAGTTGCTTATAGCATGAAATTGACTATTTTTTGTTTATTTTTTCTTAGGGCTTGAAGTTGGAACTATGCACGACTGATAGAGTTGGACTTTTATCAGATGTAACTCGAATATTCCGCGAGAACAGCCTAACTGTAACACGAGCTGAAGTGACAACTAGAGCGGGGAAAGCTGTTAATGTATTCTATGTTCGAGAGTCATCAGGATATCCGGTTGATCCAAAGATTATAGATTCTATTCGGCAAACAATAGGCCAAAAAATACTTCGAGTAAAGGGTCATCCTGAAGAATCGAATCAAGCTCCACAAGAATCTCCAACTAGATTCCTCTTTGGTGGTCTCTTTAAGTCGAGATCATTTTGTAATTTCGGCTTGGTTAGATCCTACTCGTAAACCTCATATTAACCCCCCCTCCCCTCTTGTATATGGTAGATGTGTTTGAAAAGGCTTTAGTATATGTAAATATACCTCTGTTTGTTTACTTGTAAGGGATGTTAATCGAACTCAAACAAGTTTTAATCAATTGATAAAGTCGAGCAAGAACTGAGATGGAAAAGTTATCAAATAAAAAATGTAGTTAATGTTTGGTTTGTAATGCATATAAACTCATGAGCTTTCATTGAACAAATTCTAATCAAATATCCAACAATGTTAAATTATTTTTAATTCTCCTAGATTACACAAACTACCTAATATAATATAATGGTGGACCTATATGAATCTTGACCAGACAGTCTCCCTTGTAGTTGGCTGGGGAAACTCAAATATCATTATTATTAATTAAGGTTTACCAAGACTTAAGGAGCATATTTTAACATCCAGAAAATGACATGTAAATTGATTTTATTGGCTGTTAAATCTTTATTATTTGAAGTTTTGAATACTTGGTGCTTTCGTGTGTGGATTGATTGCCTAGTCACATTGGATATACTTAACTGATAGAAATTATTTAGAATTTTCCTACTTATTGGGTTGATGTCCTTATCAATCATTTAAAACACAACTAGAAAGCTAACTATGCAGAGAGTCAGAGACAACTTAAAAAAAATTGACTCTAAATTTGGTGCACTTAAAATCAAAATATATACCAAGTTGCACTTTCTTTCATTCTTTATATTTTGGTATCTTTTTACCTTTGTAATGATCCAAATCTTTTGTTGGAAAAGGGGATCTAGGCATATTGGAACATAGTGGTAATTTATAATGTAATTTAAAATTGACCAAAAACTGCGGAAAGGCAAATCAAATAAAGGAAGGATGTGGAAAGGAGACATGCTTGGATTAAAAGGGACTTCTTTTAAAGCCCAAATGGCCTTTTCCACCCAGACCAAAACAATTATATATATTTTAGTATTCCATTTTGTCATAGTCAACATCTCTACAATTCTTTATTTCATTGGTTGGCCAATTAAGGTGATGATGTGGGGTGTTGCCACTTGGCTATCTGATATTGAAATACAATATTATAAAATTCAAGGAAAAACTGAACATGAAAATATAAGAAAATTGCATTTTTCATAGCATATACTAGTATTAAAAATAGAGACTATATTCAGTCCTATCCTATTTAAAAGTGCAATTTTATGAATAAAAAATTGTTTAAAGACAAATAAGCCTAATATCAGAAAAGGTAAATGGTTGAGCTTGACTGATTTTGAACTATTGTGCATAGCCATGATCCATGTGATTTTTCTTTCTCAAAGTTAATGCTTGCAGATTAAGGTTATTTCCTTTTAGAAAGCTTCTGGTTTTTCATGTGTGTTGGCACAGAAACAGAAATTATTGTAAGAGCAGCACTTGTCATGTGCATAGATTTGGAAAATCTATCAGTGTAAGCATTAGATTTGTTAGTTTATTAGTTTATGCATGTTGCAGTGATTCCTTTGTCACATGAAAACAGGGAAAATATATTAATATATTATATTATAATGATACTTCAGTTACACTCTAGCTAGTTTAGCAGCACTGCATGAGTGGCAGATCATGTAATTAAGCAGATTAACATTTGAGTATGACTCGGTTGAGTTGAACAATTAATCTACTATTAACTAAGAAAATCAAAGACTCATTATTTTTATTTTTGAGCAAATTCAATCGGGTAGTGATTTAATTCATGATCGATATCGTCAAGTACAAAATCCGAGATAAAGCTAATAAGATAGGGGATTGATGTAGAGCAATCGGGTAGGGATAGTCATTTAGTTCCAAACTGATGATTAAGTTGTTTGATCATCGACATCGTGAATCACTTCTCCAGTTACAATTTTTCTTTTTTAATTTAAATTGGAAACCAGGTATTCACTTAAATTAGACTATTGTGAACGCCCTGGTTCCTAAGAATGTCTTTCTTCTATTCCTTTTATAGAGCCTCATAAGGCTACTTAGAAAAGTTTTGGTTGAGTTTTGTTTTGATTAAGTTTCAAAAACTGATTTAAGATTTTTGAACTTTTCAAACTGCTTAGGATAATTGTTTCAATAGATTATTGGGATGGTAAAACTAAAACACTAACAAAATAATAGTTATTAAAAATTTGAGATATGATTTGAAGTGAAGTTTGTTTATTGGGGTTTGGAGAATAAAAATTGATAATGGATGTAAAATCAATAAATAATAAAATGTTAAAATCATGTCAAGTCAATAATTTGTAGACCTTACCGAGACATACATAAACCAATTACAAATGGAGTTTGACCCGTTTTGAGTGAGTCCAGATCGAACCAAATCATTAGCAGAAATAGCCAGATTTTATAGTGTGACCCAACTTCATTTTCAACCCGAAAACATTGGGCCGGCCTGCCTTGTTATGCCCATTAGTTTTCTGTATTCTGTAAGGCCAAATTACACAACTGTAAACTCTTGATGTTAAGCTTTTAGTAATTTGGTAGTTGGACTCCAAATTGAAATAGGATTCCTAATCCCAGTTGGATTTAAACTAAATTTCCTTATCCTATTCAAATTAAATTTCCTATCCTATAAAAACAGCCCCTTCCATTCATAAATTTATGAATTAATTTACAACAAAAAATCAATCCTCTCTGCCAAAAAAAAAAAAAAAGGAGATGGCACCCCAGGCAAAGAGAAATTTCAACAACAACAATATTTCTGTTAACACATTGGTTGGCTTGATCTTTGAAGATGGAGTAATCCTCGGCGCACCTGCATCATCAACTGATGAATTAATCCACGGCATGGCCGATAACATCTATTCCGCCGGATCTACAGAACTGGTCGCCGACAGAATTAGCACTTGGCTTAAACTGCACGGATTTTACACCAAGAATCGTGACCGCGAGCCAAGAGTCGTGACCGCGCTTAAGCTTCTTAAATCTTATAATTTAAGCCAAGAGAAAAAAACAGAGTGGTTCTTGCTTGGTGGAGTTGATGCTAAAGGCCCAAAATTGTGTGTTGTGAATACAGATGGTACAACTGATGGAACGGTGTCGTATGCTGCTATGGGAGTGGGACCCAGCCTTGTTGCTGCTAAGGATGTTTTGAAGCGTGGGTATCGTGACGGGATGAGCAGAGATGAAGGTGTGAAGCTAGTGGGTAAAGCTATTGGGTCGAGCAATGTTGATTTGTGTGTTATGACCCGTTGGGAGAAGAAAGCTGATTACATTAGAAATCATCATTTTACTACTACTTAATAATTACTTATTTACGTCTATTAATTAAATATTTTTTATACTCCTTATTACATATTTGTTGGTCGATTGATCAAAATTGAAGATTAATTGGTTTTGATATATAATTGTGTGTGTTTTCCCCTAAAGGCCCTTTGCTTCATTAATTCTGATGATATTGATGGATCTGATGAATATTATATCTAGAGATACATTGATTTGAAATTATCGAATAAAAAAAGGGTTAATGTCAATAACAAAGGGGGTAAAGTGTCATTAATCTTTTGTACTATATTTTATTGTGAAAGCCTAGAACTAAGAACTGGTACAATTGAAAAAAATGCATATGAATCAATGTGACAATTAATTTCAAAAATAAAAATTTTGTGGATGTGAAAATTAAAATTTATACTTTTTAAAAATTTATAAATCAAAATAGTCAAAATTACTAAAACATGGTGGTACAGCTAGTGGTATCAACACAAAATTAACAATTCTCGTGTGATTTTTTTGTTTTTGTTTTTGGTGATTACAAGGGAAACAATTAAGTATTACAGTGCATCCTTTAAAATAAAACGGACTAAAGCGGTGAGAATTTTGTGGCGCATATTTTGAAAAGTGAACTGCACCATCTCAAAGTTACATATTTATGCACTTTGCCATCAGAACACGAAATAAACACTTTATCCCTTGAATTAAAATTAATTGCACTTTTCTCAAATAATTTTAAGCTATTTTTGTAAGTCGAATAATGCACATGTGTGCCTCACATATTTGTTGATAGCAAGTTAGTTATTTGTTATTAATGCAGTGGCAAATGAGTAGAACATAAATGGATCATTGATGCATGAGGATTGTGGTAGAATATCAATTATGAGATTTTGTAGAATATTTAATTGTTATCTTTTACTTATATTGTTTACTCTAAGAATCTTATTTATTTTTAGTTAGTTATTTTTTTCATCTATAAAAAGTCCAGCTTGTGGGTTTATTTTGAAACATTTGATTATTTTGATATTGAAAAATGTAAGAGAATTTTCTCTTTATTGTTTTTATCAATTTTGGGTTCATTTTTATGCGTTCCAAATCTACAGACAGCTTCAATGTATAAATTTTTTGTTGGATCAAACATCTTTTGAAACGATTTCCATTGATCCAAACTTATAAAACAAATGTTCAACCTAAAAAGAATAAATTTGTCATTTTTTTCTTGCTCTATTAAGTTTTTGCATGGAGTTTAGGATCATAGTTGAAAAAATGAAATCTTTAGATATTTTGATGTTTATACCCTTAAATTAGCGATTGAGAATTAACGATGTCAAATTATTACTTTACGTGAAATGATAATTTTAAGAGAAATAATTTCATTTCAGAAAATGGAGTCTTGTTTTGAGACGTCTCAAATATAAAATAAACGTAAAACCTTAGGGACAAAAATAATAATTTCAATCAAATCTATCATAATACAATTTAGTATCAACTAATAAAGTTAAAAAAATACACGATTTGATTCTCATCACCTACATTTTTTCCCTGAAACTCTAACATCTAAAATATATTTAAAACCATAATCTACATTTTTTTAACAAACTCACTATTTGAGTAATATTATTTTACATTCAAAAGATTGTGTTTATAATCCATCAAAGTCATGTTTTAATTGTTCGTCTCAAACTTCAAGAGAAACTTTAAAAAACATAATTAATTAAATATTTTTCGCTCAAACCAAAAGAAATTGGGTATGTGTGAATGCAAATTAAAGACGAACAATTGAGAGTGGTCATGATATTTTTATATATAACACTTTACCCCCATGTATTATGAGAATGTGATAGTTATCCCTATGTTATGATAAATGTGGCAATTTAACCCCTATCTTACAAAACATTTTTCATGATCACTCTCAATTTCGGCATGTGAGTTACACTCTTCGACTAGAGGGGATAAATTGTTTCTTTATAATTTTCACAAAAAGTAAATTGCTCTTTTTCAAATCACGTAGAGGTAAACTGAACATTATGCATTTCATATGACTAATTAAATTCTTAGCTTTTAGTAATTGGTATTAGTTAGTTGGACTCCAAATTGAAATAGGATTCCTAGTCCCGGTTGGATTTAAATCTAAATTTCCTTATCATATTCAAATTAAATTTCCTAGCCTATAAAAAGAACCCCTTCCGTTGATAAATTCACTGCAAAAAAAAAAAAGAAAATCAAATCCTCTCTCAAATCAAAAGTTGATTATCCCCGAAATAAAGATGGCACCACATGAGTCAAAGAGCAATTTCAACAACAATAATAGTTGTGATAATATAATCGTGACCTTAAACTTTGAAGATGGATTAATCCTTGGTACACCTGCATCATCAACTGCTGAACTAATCCATGGCATGGCCGATTCCGCCGGATCGACTGATGATCAAGAGATTGGCGACAGGATTATGTCTTGGCTTAAACTGCACGGCATTTGTACCAAGAGTCGTGACCGTGAGCCTAGAGACGTGATGCGAAAGAGAATTATTCTTGCTTGGCACGGAAAAGGGCCAAAACTTTGGATTGTGAATCCCGATGGCTCGACTAATGGTACGCTGCCGTTTGCAGCAGCGGGACACGGCCGTAAGGCTGCCAAGGATGTTTTGAAGTGTGAATATCGTGACGGGATGAGCAGAGATGAAGGTGAAAAGCTAGTGGCTAAAGCTATTGGGTCTAGCGATGTTGATTTATGTGTTATGACTCGTTATGAAAATCCCGAGTACATAAGATATTCTACTTAGGCGTAGTGTCCAATTTATATTTTATATTTTCTATTTGTTGGTTGATTGATCAAAATTGAAATCAATTTTAAAATATTTGAAGATGGTCCTTACAATTTCGCGTGATATATTTTTAAAATTATTTCTTGAAATATGTCGATCCAAAACGGCCTACTTTTTAAAAATTGGGTGTTTTTAACGAAGTTTGGCGCAATAAAATTTTCACAGGATAGTTTTTTGCAGGTTTATCATAACACAGGGGAGTATCTTGCATTTTCCCCTAGAAGTGTATGGAAGACCTTAGAAGCTGGAAAAATGAGGGAATTTTATTTTTCAAGCTTAACTTTTACCTAATTTACACATTTGGTACCAAATCTTCAAAAAATACACATTTAATACCAAAATCGAAAGCATTTTTCACATTTCTTTCCTCCGTCAATTTGTGAACGGAAACCATCACATGCATGACATGAGGCCGTTAAGTCAGCATTTTCACCTCTTCAGGGGTATTTGTAATTTAATGAATGGCTCGTTGATATATATATATATTTGTAAAAGATTTAATCAAATACATCCCTTTATTTTGTTAACTTGTTAATATCTTCTTTCTGCTTTCCTTGATTATTTTAGAAATTAAATCATTACTAAAACTGAATAATGAAAAATTCTTTTATAGACCATGTCTATGATAATTGCATAAACCTTGTGGTTAACAATTCAACACATCCTTAATTTTAGAAGCATAACATCATCACAATTGACAATATAGTAAATTTATAACAACAAGGTCTATGAAATTCTCATAGACCTGGTCCATATAAGAATTCTACGTGAATAACAAAATGAATCTTTTATCTCATATTTATATTAAACACATGCGTTCATCAAATAAATAATCTATATAAATTATAAATATTCAAAATAAACAACTAATTATCTTGAATCCCAAATAAAATCAAAATAGTCCCTTAATATCTCATATAATTCACCAAAGAATATATCATAGCATCAACCCTGATCCAGTGAACTTCATTTCAGTTATCTCATCAATTTTTTCAGCCATTTCAGAAACTAAATAGTTCCTCCAATCTCCAACCTCACCACGTCGAAAAAAAGCTTTATTTCCCTCACCAGATGATAATTTCCCATTTTCATTAACTTCCAATTTACTCAAATTATCAAAACTGCACATCTTCAATATTTCATCCACCATCCCTGATTCCTCTTCCTCTCTAGAGAAAGGACACCCCAAGAACACGGCCAAGCGACGTAAATTCAAATCGCCTTGTTCTTTCATGTCCTCAAATCTCAAGAAAAACACCTTATCACTATTTCCCTTGCTTTGATTCCAATACTCAAGAACATGATCCCAAAAGGGTCCAGACAAACTAATTCCCTTACAAAACATATCGAAAACATCCTCAATCGAATTCGTTCCCATTTCACGAAGCCTTAACTTATTCGAAAATTGCCAAATGGACACAAAGATGTCCTTTGGATCTCTGCATAGGTACACAAGCTTGGATGCAGAGCATTCTTGCACCGATTTAGGTAAAGAAACGTAAGGTAAGTGAGTGGAAAAAAGCCTAGGAGAGGGAAAAGAAGAGAAATCGGGGATTTGATTATCGATGTAAAGTTTGATCTCTAAGAAGGGTACGAGATCATGAGGATTGTTTTTGAGTAAAGGGTGGTCATTTTTTGTGACAGGGAATCGGGTTCGATTTATTAAGGTGAATATGATTGATTTCAACCATGTTGTGCCTGATTTTGGAGTGGTACATAGGAAAATATCAGAATTTTGGGCTTGAAAATGTTTTTGACATGAAATTATGCCTTGAAGATGTCTAGCAGGATACCAGAAACCTTGATATTGATATAGATGAGATGCAATCCAACCTTTTTCTTTAGGTAATTTGGAAATTAAATCTTTGCTTTCTTGGGATAATATTTCTTCTTCTTGTAAGTACTTTGGAGCAAATTCAGGTGGCATTTTGTTTTTATGGTGAATTGTTGGTAGTGGCCCTGTGTTGTCATGCATTCAAGCATATTATATATAGAAGTGAAAAGGGGGGGGGGGGGGGGGGGGGTGTTCAATATATGTTTACTACCAAGAAATGTGGAACAATCTGATGAAATATATTAATGGAATAAGCTCCAAAATTATTTTTGTCTAAGATTGTTGTGACTTCATATAGATATTGCTGTCTGAAATAATATTGGAAAATAATTACTAAAAGGTCATATGGCACCATCAATCTAGATTTTGCTGTCTGAAATACTATTGAATAAAATTTTCATATCTTTACATGAAATACGGAAATGTTTCTGTTTTTTAGTCAATTGAAACGAAAATAGGGAGTAGATTCTACTTTAATATGTTAGTTCAAATTATAATTTTTTCAGTTGTTTTCAAAAAGTTCTCGAAGAAATTTATTAATTTTTTTTTTGGTACATAAAGAACAACCGGCCTACACTACATCATTCAAAAGTAGGGGCAGAATTTCAGCAGGAGCATCATCCCAAGTGCCCTGCCTCTGATGTCCAATTTTAGCCAAAGCGTCCGCACAAGCATTCCCCTCCCGCTTGGTGTGGATAATCCGACTCTCCCACGGTTTTCGCAGCAACTCTTTACAGTCTTCAATGATGCAACCCAAAGGATGGGTGCTTGTATCGGCCTCCCGAATCAGGTGGATCACTACTTCAGAATCAATCTCAAGCACAATGCGCGGAAATCTTCTATCCCATGCTAACTTCAAGCCTTCTCTTGCAGCGAGCAGCTCCGCATAGGTAATAGAAACATCACCTAATGTCCGAGAAAAACCAGTAATCCATCTCCCCTGATCATCACGAATAAGCCCCCCCGCAGCGGCACTCCTTTTCTCTGTGAACACACTACCATCGGTGTTAACTTTAATGCAGCAATAGTTATTGACAGCAACTGTTAGCATGTGGTTCATGGGACTTTTTTGTTCTATGATATTTTATTATTGCTTATAAACCAAACAATGTACTTCTGAGATTTATCCAAAAAAAAAAAAAACCATTGAAGAAATTATTGAATTGCATTGCTCAGACATAGGGAAGATATATAAGTATTACTACTAATATCACATTAATCTCTTAAAACTAACCAAATGTAGTTTAAAATCTTGAGATTTTAAATAATACATAAAATTAACAAAGGATGAACAAGAAGTTGCTGTGGTGTAGTGGTTATCACGTCAGTCTTACACACTGCAGGTCCCCAGTTCGATCCTGGGCAGCAACATGTATTTTTTATTTTTTTATCTCTTATTCTTCATAGGCCAAAGTTAACCATTTGATTTTTTCGTCCCGGAATATTGATCTAATTAAAGATTGTAAACGAGTTGAATAAAATTATAATACATTGTTCAACTTTTATTTAATTTTCATATCGATTATGAAATTATGTTTGTAATGGGTGTTTGTATTGGAAAATAGCAGGGCAAATTGGATTTATGGGACTTAGGGTCTCTCAATCCTGTAATATTATTGTTAGAGTTAGAAACTAGTGGTTTACTGAAACAACTTGCTCTGGCGGGTTTTCAGATAAAATATTATCTAACACCAAATTTTTTAAGCTACGGCAAATGGTGTCTTTCACTTGAAAGTTTATTTTGGAATCGAGAAATGTACTTGAATAAGAAAATCGAGAAAGGAACACTTAACACTAGAACTTGGGGATGCTTAATGTTGCATTTATGGTAGAAAAGACTAGGTCGAGTCATCTATGACAAATCCATTTCAATACTTAAGTCTAATATTTCTACTTCTTTTTTTTTTTTTTTAATAATTAGATAATTCTACTTGAAGCTAGCTGAAAATTCTATGACTTTTGGTGAAAAAAAATGTGATTGAATTAACAAAAAAGCACCTTAGAGACATAAACCTAGATACCTTTTTTTTTTTGGAGTGAATCATGAAATTTTTATTGACATGTTTCATATTTGTTATTTTTTGTTATTTTAGTTATCTCCTCGAGTTAGGTAATTACATTTCCCATTTCTTTTTCTTTTATCTTTTCATATTTTTTTTTCTTTTTAACGTGTTTCAACCTCGGCTATCCTAAAAGCTAAAACCACGTCCAATTCCAAATGACCAACAAATTCCTTTCTTTTCTGTCAATAGGAAAAACAGCTTACGCAATACAACCTCTCTTACTCCAAAATTTCAAGCAATCAACCAAAAATCAAAGGAAAGGGGAAATGGTGACAATAGTGGTGGCAACGACGACTGATCCGGCGTCGATAAACCCAGCTAAAGCCCTCTTATCCATGCCCGATTGGCACCCGGGTCCCACATTAGACGGCGGCATCAGAAGCTTCACAAATGGCGGCACCGTCCGATTACTGGAACACGACAGTAGCATAATAAAGGAAGACGATCTCGATTTGAGGTGGGAATCCGCCACCGGAGAGACCGTGGATGAGTTGATCTTTCTCTCCAAACACGTAGCCGTTTCAAGCCGCCCTTCCCTTACTATCCACCCCATAGGTACAGATCATTTGATTTTTTAAAGTAAAATTAATATTGGAGTGAAATGCAAAATACTCGTGTGCTTTATCTTTGCAGAAAACATATTTTTATTGGAGAAAAACTCCTGAATTAACTCATTTGAAATAAACTCATGAAGCAATAGGGGGGTTATTGCCAATTTTTTTTTTAAGTGAATAAGGGGTTATTGTTATATTTTTTATAGAAACAGGGTGGTTATTGCCAATTTTCAAAGTTCACATAGAGATTATTGCTAATTTTTAGGTGAACATGTGTGTTTTCGCACGTTATTGTGGGGTATAATTGTCACTTTCCCTGCAAATTATGAGGAATAAATTGCACTTACAACAAATGAAGCATAGTGTGACTTGGTAGGGGGTAAAAAACACAGATAGTTATTTGCTAGTAAAAATTACACCGATACCATTTAGGCAAGGCACAAAGGGGTGTTTTTGCATTTGCTTTATCGATATTGTGAAATAAGTATTTATATCTAATTGGTTGTAGGTGTGCCACATTTGAAAGATGGAGATGTCTTACCACAAGGGGGGAGACCGGGTTGGGCGGCGCCACCGTGTACACGGATTGGACCATGGCTCATACTCTTGAAGAAAATTGCCGAATCCCATAATTTACTGCCTGAATTCGAGGTTATTAGTTACAAGACGTTCTTATTGTAGCTTTCAGCAAAATCCTTAATTGCAGTGCATGATGAATTAACTTGAATACCTTCGTATATTAGGAAGAAGCATTTGGAAATTTGAAATAACTAATATACTTTTTCTTTGTTATTTAATTTACACCAAGATGGTCAATGGAGTTACACATTGTATATCATTGTTGTTTTGTTGAATGTAGATAACTCTGGAGGCTACTCATCATGGACCGATAACAACTAAGCCTGCAATGTTTGTTGAGATTGGTAAATTTCTATACTCCAGCCAATATATGATCAACTCTCTAGTTGCTATTTTTCGCTCAATTTCTTGTTGGATTGAAGTTGCTTTCATGTTCCTATATCTCCTTTTCGTTGGTGTTCTTATTAAGCTTCTAACCTATGGAGAAATTTATTTCATTCTCCTTTACACTGGTCTGAGTTTCCATATTCTAATCTTTTCACAAATTTTCTTTTCTTGTGCAAAGCAACATGCTTTTTTGGTTTGGGATTGTTTTTCTTTCACTTTTGTTCTTTACAGCATTTGTTGTCTGTTGTTTATTTGCATTAAGTGTTCAGTTTTAATGAATTTGGTGTTATATTACCTTGAGTTCATGATTTTTTGTGTAACTGGTTTTCATTTGTTTCATATAGGGAGCACAGATGAGTATTGGGGAAGACAGGATGCTGCTCAAGTTATTGCTCTAGTTGAGTACATGTTCATATCGTAATTATATTAATATTCTTGAGTTAGTTTGTGCAAAATCTTTAACTACACTGTATTAAAATATACAGTCGGAAAAATGAATATATTGAGAGGGAAATAACATGCATCTCTCTCTCTCCCCCCTCTCTCCCTGAGTGTTGTGTATGTATAAATGTGGTTAGCATGTCAATATTTGTGTGTATATATGTTTATTTATTGTTCATATTAGACTTATTCACTCTCCTCGTCTCTTAAAAATGGGTTTTATATACTTAGGAGAGATATGAACGTTATCACGTGCCATTCTTTTTTTTTAATGATAGAAGGAATTGAAGAAAGGAGTGTAAACAGTCATTTCTTAATATATACAATGATCTTGTTAGGTACATGTGGCTTGTTATATCATAAAACATCGTGTATCAGTATATGACTGTCCAATATTTCTCATCTTAGCCAAGGTACCACTTATAAAATTAGTTTTAATCTAATAAAAGCAATTCTTTTTGTTGAAGTTAGTTTGGGAAGGACTGGGTCTCGGAAAAAGTGCTGCAGTAGGAACTTGGAACAGGTACCCTTGAATCGTGCAATGTCTCCTCATGTTTTCTCAAAAGTACTACTGATGTCAATATAAACTTTCTATTTTCTTTATATTGTGTTACTTTTCTATATTTCTTCATCTCAACTGCATAATGTTTTCTTCAAAAACAATTTGATATTTTTTTTCTGTTTAATTGCAGCAAGAGTGAAAGGAACAAAGTTCTCCTTGGTATCGGAGGAGGACATTATGTACCTCGGCACATGGATGTAATCCTGTAAGTCAAATTGTTTCAATTATTGCATCATATTTTGTAGTTTAATCATTCTAATTGAAGCCTTTTTTGGAAATATATTTGTATTATGATGAACGAAACAACAGGAAAGACGGAGTTTGGGTGGGCCACCTCCTGTCTGGATATTCATTGCCAATGGAGGATCCAGGCCAATCAAAAGTAAAAGCAACTGCTGAGAGTATTGAAGGGACTTGGAAACAAGCCATTAAAGTTGCTTTTGATGCTACCAAATCGGTTTTTCCTGGTGGTGAAATTATAGCACATCTTGATCACAAGTAAGTTAGTTCTCTGAAAAAAGGGAGAATTACTCAAACTAACCCTGAGGTTTAATGTAATTACACTGACCACTCTCCATGTTTGGGTAATTACTCGAACTATCCCTAAGGTATTGTATTGATTACAGTTACCCCCTTACAACATTAGTTTCATCAAAAATAATTTTGAATTCCATGAATACCCCTTGGTCCTATTCTTAAAAATCACAAACCACAGGAGTGGCAAACCGATTTCACACGTTTCTCCACCGTTTTCACCCATTTTTTCCCCGATTTCACTCATTTTTCACCGATTTAACCCAATTTCACCGCTTTTTTTTAACCAATCTCGCTCGCCTTTTCCACATCAAAAGTTGTTTGATGACGTCGGCATGAGAGATTAATGTCGTAAAGGGAATAATTGTAATGAAACTAATACCTTAGGGGTAGTTTGTGTAATTTTCCGAACATGGAGGGTAGTCAGTGTAATTACACTAAACCTCAGGGGTAGTTTAAGTAATTCTCCCCCGAAAAAAAAAGAGATTTAACTCATTACAAATTTCCTTTTGTATAATGCGATAAACTATAGACCTAATAGCCATTTGGTTCAAGAAACTTGGGTGTAATCACTCGAGGCATTTCTGCAATTTATGACACGATTTCAAGTATGAAACATTTTTCATGTGAGATTGTTCAGATATTATTTCTTTCTGCAGGAGTTTCAAGAGTTGGCAAAAGAATGCTATTACAGATTTTCTGGGGAAGCAGGGCATAAAAATCGGCAAGCCAGCTGACTTCTCCTAATCATATCGCCAAATACAATATTTTATTAGCCATTCTGTCTAAGTCTAATGGTATGATTTGCTGATACATTTTGTTAGTCCATTTTTCATAGGGATATATACATACATACATACAGGCTGTAAAACGCGAAATTTGCATTATATTGAATATATCAGAGCCACATATATGGTGCTACATTTTTATTTATATATAGATGATAACAGGTTTTCTCGTTGCTGATACATAAGATATTTGAAACTAGCAGTATTGGATAATTTTATTGTTGGGCTTATTAGTCTAGGTTTTTATGATGGGGGATCCCTCTATACGAGCTTCATGCTCCTTTTGTCGATCTTTAATGAATTGTTGATTATTCAAAAAAAAAAAAAAAATAGAGGAGTTGATTATTTAAAAAAAAAAAAAAAAAACCAGCAGCATTGGAAATGCGTTGTTAGGCTTGGTAATGGAATTCTTCTCATCCAAAAATTGAATTGAATGTTATGAACCTAGACTCAAATTGATGAATGCTATTGGAAATATGAATCTAGATATTATTGATTACACCATATGAAAAGTCATATACTTTATTCATTGAATTTCTATTAAGTGACTTTGTAACTCTTGGCTTTTGGGATGCCCTTCTAGTCCTATAAATAGGTGTTTTGTAATTGTATAATGGAGACAACAAGAATGGAATTGAATGAAATAATATATTCTCTCCCTATTTTCTATTGTTATTAATTATTATTTTGTGTATTTTAGATTAATTTCATAACACGTTATCAGCACGAAATTGCTCTATAATTCGATTTCAAGTAGCTAATCGGATCACCCTCTCATTTTCATACTTGAAGGAATAATTCAACTACCAGATAAGGTATCGGTGAGTTATCTATTATTCTTGCTATAGTTCATTCTACTTGTAATATGGCTTCATAAGAATTCATTTGGGTGTGTGATTTTATGAAAATAAAAATATGAATTTCCCACATTATGCACAACACAAATTGCATCTTGGTTAAATATAAACAAAAGAACTTTTCCTAGTTTCTGTCCAACGTTGATGCATTAAGGGACACGAATAAAAGTTTTAAATTGATTTGTTCTTTGACAAATATATAAATACCTCTAAGCACAAATACAAAATAGTTAATTATTCTGGCAGTTCACACCCACATATAAATTATGAATCTTTTTGACCGAAAATTTTCTATTGTTCAATATACTAGTGCTTATTCATCCATTGACCAATTAACTGATTATTCTTTACTAGCACTATTTTTCTGTCTATGGAAGTTAATTGATTTTTGAATAGAGGTTTTAGTGTGTGTCTTTATTCTTGGACATTATTGGAAAATATGAATTTGAATAAAATTGATCTTTGTATGAAAAGAGGTTTTAAGTCTATATTACCCTCTGCATAATTTGACTTCCTTTGTAATTTAGAATCAAGACAGTGCTCTCATCCATGAAATTGGTTGTCATGACTATTCTATTCATGTTTGTTTATGTTCTTTTGTGAGATAATAAGTTTAAATTGTGAACTTCATCAGATGTCAATTTTCAAATTACTTATGGATGCCCATTGGGCCTAATAATATTTTCGGTAATGAATTGGCATATATGATTTATTTTGTGGCTAAATAACAATATGTCAATTAATTTTGATCTCACATGTAGTTGTAAATATTCAAGGTTGATATTCTAGTACATGTCAATTATATGGCTTTGCACTATTGAAGATAAGATTTTTTTTGGATTATTGATGTCGTTCATATGAATTGTCAAAAGGTTTTGTGCTTAAATCAATGATAAATTATTATTTTATTGTTATACCAAGAATTTGAAATTTTAAATGAAAATATTTTTTATTCTAAAATACTATGAGATAAACTCAAACCCGAAGATTTGAGTATATTTTTAGCAAGATTGTTTTGGATTTGAAAAAGAGCCAAGATGATTAACTCAAACCCGAAGTTTTGAGTATATATGTTTAGCATTATATATCACTTACGTATTTGCATTAGTGATATGGCAATTATCACCAAATCTGAATTAGTTGCTCTACATATTTCCGAAATTATATGACATAGATTCTTGAGGTTGAATTTTTTTAAAGAAATGAAAGATTGGGCAAACGAAAAAGATAAAGTGAGGGCAATGCTTGCATTAGCCAATTCCTCCTTGGAGGATTGAAATCCTAAAGTGAAAAATCGATTGTGCTATAAATTTTGGAGGAGCGATTTAATCAAAATTGCGATATTTTCAAAGGCTCAAAGGCTCCCTATGAATGATTGCACATGATGTTGCATCATATGAAATTTTGAAAGAGCAATATAATCATCAAAGTCGTGGGAGTATCACAAATGCTCACTATAAATATATGCACCCGAAGTTAGTCTTAAACTGATAAATGATTATACTCCACAATTATGAAATTGTATTTCAATCGAGATTATGTGGAGATAAAGTATGATTGTAAATGGCCCGTGGAGAAGCAAAAATTAAATAGAGGTTTTGAGAAATACTCTAAATTAATTTATTTTGAATAATGACCTCTTGATGAAAAAAATCATAACTCTCACCGGACTGATCCCCCAAAGTGAATGCAAATGTTAATATAGATTATTCATTCCCGAAAGTGAATGTAAATGCAATCAACTATAGACATGACAT
Source organism: Penstemon newberryi var. newberryi (assembly GCA_030819805.1). Classification (NCBI taxonomy): domain Eukaryota; kingdom Viridiplantae; phylum Streptophyta; class Magnoliopsida; order Lamiales; family Plantaginaceae; genus Penstemon; species Penstemon newberryi. The sequence goes on along the minus strand of JAUALY010000001.1, from coordinate 72,614,149 downwards.
AATTTAGTCATGGACACAATTTATGTTTATGCATTCCATAAAATGATTGCATCATACTACTCGAAGTGAAACAATTATAGTGACATACAAGAAATAAAGGCAAGGTGTACAAATTAATAACACTTGCTAGAGGTTTGGAGTAACAAAACATTGGTCTCGTACATGTCGTACGCAAATGCATCTTAGTTTATAAATCGATGTCAATTAAAATGTTGATACATTAATGATATGAGCATAGTGAAGATGCACAAATTATGTGAGCATCCTGAAGATGCATGAACAATTATGTGAGTATTGTAAAAATGAATGGTGGAAATATTTATTTGATTGACAGTAGGTCGACACACACAATTCTTCGAGATTGAAAAATATTCTCTAACTTGAAATTAGCAAAAGCAAAAGTTAATACAAATTGAGGTAATATAAAAGCTCCAGAAGAGCAGATATAAATTGTTTGGATGAGCAAATATTTTTGTGAAAGAGGCTTTGTGCTCTTTAAAATCTAAAATGGATTTGTTGAATTCAAAGACATACGTCTTGAAGAACGTATTGACAGGTTTCATATGGAAACTATATATATGAGGGAATATGAAATATACTTATACTACATCTAATATTTCATGCCAGAAAAATGTTGATGAATAAGATCCCAGTTTTCTCATCAAAAATGAATTATGCGATCATAAGCAATTTTGGATCAGAAATTTAAGTTGAAACAGAAGTTCAATGATCCAAAATATTATGAAGTGGCATGATAAACTTGGTCATCCATGGAAAATAACAAATGCGCCGAATTGTTACGGGCATCTTTTAAAGATTCATACGATTCTTTACCTCATGATTATGTGTGTGTTGCTTGCTTACAAAGAAAGTAAATTGTAAGACCATCTCCTGTGAAGAATGGTCGAGAGTCCCAATAAATTTTATGATGATTTAACGGGATATATGTGGACGTATAGATCCACTTTGTGGACCATTTTGTTATTTCATGGTCCTGTAAAAGTTTTTTTTTCTTTAATGGTTTAAGTTATGCCTATTGTCAACACGTATTGCTTTTGCTGATATTCTTGCTCAAGTATAAGATTGAGAGCAACGTTGCAACTTATGTCAGAATAATTCTCAATTAAAATTTATGATTGTGCGATTTATGACTTTTCCACCAAAATGAACAAATATGGGTCTACAAATACGTGTTTGTTAATTTTTATTTCCCGTATGTAATCATATATTTTGAACACCTGACGAGGCTATAACCATATATCTTAAACGCCTGACGAGGCGATATGGTTAAATCAAAATATCATGATGAGACAATCTTCCCGTCGTTAGGGGGAGAATTGATGTTATTGCATGTAGAACGATGTGAAATTTGACATGGGTACATAAATGTACAATACTTGTCTCAGCTTGGCCCACGCACAAATAGCACGAGCAAGAATTGAAAATTGCACCAACATGTATTGAAGTCCTTGAAGGACTATATGCTAGCATACTATAAACGCACTTGAAGCGTGAAATTACTATTGGTGCAAAAGAAAACTTTCTGAAGGAAAATGGTACTTAAAGTACTTGTCCCTCCTGAAGAGGAAACTGTTTCAAAATAAAGCGCTATAGAAAAATTGATTGATCAGTTTAAATCACAGATGCCCATGAAGAGGCAAATGAAACAGAAATAAAATATATAAATAAATCAAGAAAACTGGGATAGAAAGGAAGTGATTATAGATAATAGTTTTGCGTATTGGGTCGCACAAAATCTAAAAGTTATAAATCAGGATCCTGGACCGTGATTGGTTGAATGAATGTCGACATAAAATAGTTGATCTAAATAGAAAGATGCAATTCAATATCTATATGAAAATCTTAAAGTACTTGGACCGTATTGTCCGCACACATGAAGACGTGAAATTGGTTGGGTACAAATGGGTAAACTGAAATTGTGAGATACAAAGCCCTATGATATGATGAAACATATTCCCTCTGTGATTGGTGCAATCACGTTACGGTATTTGGTTAATTTATAGTCCCTGAAGGACTTGCCATGAATTTTATGGATGTAGATACCACAGGCTTAGATGAATCACTGAATAGTGATATTTATATAAAATAATCTTGAAGGATTTAATTATTTTGTAATTAATAGTCTCATGCATTCCCTATATTGAATTATATCGATCCTTATACGAGTTAAAATAATCCGGCCGGATGTGGTATAATTGATTTAATGAGTACCTCGTAAAGGATTCATGAAAATGATTTTTCCGTTATTACGATATGTGCTGATGATTTCAAATCACGTGAGGACTCATGAAGAGCTCACAGAGACAACAAATTACTTGATGAAATAGTGTGAAATGAAAAATCTCAAAGTTTTGCCTCGACTTGCAGATCGAGCATTTATTATATGGAATATTTGTCCATAAATCGATATATAAAGAGAAATTTCTGAAAATATTTTATACGGATAAAGTTCATCCACGGAGTAGTCCCATGGTTGTTCGATCTTTAGATATAAAGAAAGATCATTTTTGTCATCAAGAGGACAATGAAGAATTGTTAGGTCCTGAAGTATCTTATCTACGTGCAGTTATAGTTTTAATGTATCTTGCAAATGGTACAAGGCACGATACAACTTTCTCAATTAATTTACCAGCAAGATATAGCTCTGCACCAAAACGAAGACAGTGAATTGACCTTAAACATGTATACGCTATCTTCATGGAACAACCTACATGGACTTGTTTTACTCGGAGGTTCCGATCCACATGTGATGGATTATATAGATGTTGGATACATTTCTCATCCACATGTATATAGATCTCAAGTTGTAGGTATACTTATGGTGGTGTTACGATATATGGCTATCTGTGAAACAAACCTCATCCAACCATTCTGAATTTAGAATTGCTCGAAGCAAGTTGTGAATATGGTTGAGGTCTATAGTTCAACATATCCAAGAAACATGTTAGTTATTTTCAACAAGGTACACCAACAATATTATATGAAGGCAATGTCGCTTGTATTGCTCAAATCAAGAACGGGTTTATCAAAGAGACATAACTAAACTCATATGGATATAACATTTTGTTGATGTGTTCACTAAAGCATTGTCGACTACGTCATTCAGAATGATGGTTCATAACATTGGAATGCATCAACTTGTGGATCTTACACCCGAATCAGGGGGAGCGTGCCATTAATAATATACACACTGTACTCTTTTTCCTTCGTCCAAGTTTTGTCCCAATGGGTTTTCTTGGCAAGGTTTTAATGAGGCAGTGTTACACACTTATCGGCCCCATATGGATATGTACTCTTTTTTTCTTGTTCAGGTTTTTCCCACTGGGTTTTTCTGACGAGGTTTTTAACGAGGCATATTCGATAAGCAATGGCATTCAAGGGGGAGTGTTATGAACCTAGACTCAAATTGATGAATGCTATTGGAAATATGAATCTAGATATTATTGATTACACCATATGAAAAGTCATATACTTTATTCATTGAATTTCTATTAAGTGACTTTGTAACTCTTGGCTTTTGGGATGCCCTTCTAGTCCTATAAATAGGTGTTTTGTAATTGTATAATGGAGACAACAAGAATGGAATTGAATGAAATGATATATTCTCTCCCTATTTTCTATTGTTCTAAATTATTATTTTGTGTATTTTAGATTAATTTCATAACATTGAATACTTTTATTGTATAGTTATTTAAATATTGCAGAAAAAAGATACTGGCTAAATAATAACTGGTTTTACTCAGACTAACAGATCATTATTAGCATTATTAGCCTGAAAACTGGACCATATTGAATTGGATCCGAATTGGCAAAGTGTTAAGCCCATTCAATAGCCCAAACAAATTTATTTACATTTATATATGTGTGAATTGTGTTCTGTGCAGCATTGATTGCTTACCGACCGTTCTGATTCACATCCATCTAACATTTCAATGTCAATTTGGTCCAACTTAATTGCCGCATTAAAATATGGATATACAGCAATCTTATTTTTTGTATTTAAATGGATGCATTCATATATGTAATCACTTAATTAGTTGCATATCACTACAAATTGTAAATGAATAAGAGAAATCGCGTCATCCCTTGCACCTGGCACACCAATAAAATAAAAATGTCGAAAAAGTTTAGACAAATCAAATAGAACTTAGAGCAGTTCATTTTGTTAATTAAAAGATTGACTGACCGATCTCATTCTCATGAAAATCCTATAACGTTAAACTAAATTAATTATAATATAAATTGCTCCTGATGTATAATTCAAAATTAATGTGAATTCAATTGGAAACATTTATTGGCCGACCGTGTCACTATACATGTAGCCTGTAGGATATATATATATATGGAATTCCATTTGGATTGCAAAAAACAAAATGAGGGGAGGAAAATGTCCCCCATTTTGTCTGCTTTAAACATTTGGCAAAAATATATTGCCATTTTGGCCCATGTTCTTAGTCCTCGGCTACAGGTTCGTTCTATTTTTTTTTTGGGACAAAAGCTGCATTTTCTGTTAAGAGTCTGAGATGATTTCTTTCCAAGCCAGTAGTATATATTTCGAAAATTGCACTTATTTTTCTTGTAATATTGACTTTTATTTTGAGATGAGAAACTAGTTTTTGTCTCAATAAAATTTCCCTTATTTCTTGTCCAAATGGTGACAACTGAAATGAGGTGTGTCCCAGTCAGTGTGCACCGCATGTTGACCTTTTAACACGTAATAGAGACCTTCAAATACAAAAAAGTTATTTTTCCTTTTTCTAGAAAAAGCTAAATAATTATTTGTAACACACGGTTGGATCTTGGATGTGTTAAACACGGTTGGCCCACATAAAATTCATTCCCTTTTCTCTAGCAAGTAACCAAAAGTAGCTACGAAAACAAGGCTTAATTCAGTGCTATCATCACTACTGAAAATTAATCAAGCTACTTTCTGTCATTTGGTAAAATTTTATATAAGCTTGGTTAGTTTTACATATATGCATCAAAGTTTAGTTTTTGAAATATGTTTCTGTTGATTGAATATTATAATTTTTTTGGAAAATACACCTTATTTTCGTTTCCATTTTGAAAAATAATTTTGTATCATAATTTTTGAAGTTTATTTTGATATCATCTCGATAAACTAAAAAGTGATCAAAATAGAGGAATAAGTAATAATATCAAGCTACTCAATTTACGTCCGACTTGATTGAAGTTTGTTTGAGCTTGGTTCATTAAACAATTAAATCAAGTTCAACAATTTCTAGTTCAACGAAAGAAATCAAATAAAACTTAGGAAATGTGCTACTTAACTCATTTGTACTTTTATATTCCAATGAATTTGATCCACTAGGAGTTGGATGAATGATATATGACCTTCAGATGAGAAAAAAAAAAAAAAAATTATTATGGTCATGTGTCATGCATCAAGCCCCGACCGGGTAACATCTTAATAAACTGGACATAAGTTTTAAAAAAAAATCGGATCACACAAGTTGCTAGTGGCTTTACATATTATTGGGTCGTTTAATTCAACCTTTAATTCAGTTAGTCTGATGATGTATACTTATATTTAAATTAGTGTAACATCTAATAAATTGGACATAAATGTTCAACCAACGTAACTTCGTTATCGAAAAATATCAAATTATATAGAACTGTGAAAAATGTTCATTGAAAAGTTAGTCCGTTGTCAATCTTTTAAGTTGTTCACCAAAAATAGATTCATATATCTCACAATTATATTATAATTCAATTTAAAATTACTAACAAATTATCCATTTTTATTCTATCATAAACTACAAATTAAATTCAACCACTATAAATGGCCGGAGGGTCCCCAAAATTATGTCAATGTTACGGAGAGAGTATAGTGAAATAATTGTGAGAGGTGAAGTCCAATCATTCGCTTGATAAATGCTAATCCTATATATATGTAGAGCTTCATAAATGATAAATGCAATGTCCCACTCGGTGTGAATTGCGCCATGATTGATAGTTTGCTTGAATTCTACTATGTTTTGATTGATTTTGATTATTTGGAGGATATTTTTTAGCCAAAGCGAGGACACGCGGTATTTTTAGGAGTCTTTATCTTCACCTTACACTCAGACCCATGAGGTTTAGTCATATTACAAGGAATTCTTTGACGTTTTAAAAATTACAAAGATACCTCCTTATGGTTCAATAAGTCTTACAAGGACATCCCCTACAACTTGTTAAAATGTTTACAAAAAAACACATTGTAAGGGGTGTCCTTGTAAGTTTTGAAACTACAGGGGATTTTCTATAATTACGATAAACCTCAAAGGATTAGAGCGTAAATCACCCTTGAATTGAAAGCTGATTTTTTTTATTTAATACTAGTGTTTGGTGATTGATTTCTTTTTGTAATTTGAATTTATTCAATAAATTTATGATTTACAATATTGATGTAATTATCGTATCTAAAAAAAGGGTGGGATTAGCTACATTTAGTTTGAATTACTCCAAGGATTAGCCGGTTCCGACGTGGACGGGTCTCGATCAGCCATCGATGTGCATCTAGACCCCTTAATTTTTTCACATATAGTTAAAGGTGCATCCGAACTACATAATCGAATTAATTACTTCGATGAACGCGTATTCGAATCGATTAATTCGATTTTATATTTTGTTACAAACGTATATTAATACATGTACAATAAACAAAATAATTAGAAAATAACACTAAAAAGAAATTGTTTTTGATTAAGAGAGTTGGAACTCCAGAATTTATTTAACCCATAAAGGCTCATCATATTGTGTGGACATTTCTAGAGATGGAACTACTATAATGTTTATCCTTATTTAATGATCTTCGGCTGATGATGCATTAATTAATTTATGATAGTGGGTGGTGGTACACACATTTTGTGACATTGAACGTTCTTGATTTTTTAAATGTGTGGTCAAATTTAATGTTTCACTTCCTAATAACCTCATTTTGTGATAATTAATAACTATTGTACAGAAAGTGACACTGATTTGGCTTATAGTTTTAAATCACACAAGTAGAAATTCATTAACTTCTACGGATGTCCTTTATTTTTAATTGCCTTAAATCTTAATTTATTACTTTACATGTTATAGAAAACAAATAACAAAAAAAATATAACATCCATACGTTAAGATTCTTCTGAAAAGAATAAAATACCCTTGAATTTGAGTTCTAAAATTATCGGAGCTATTATTACCCAATTTCCTTTATCTTATTTCTTTCTTTTTCTTTTAATTTTTGTTCTCTTTCTCTCTTTTATTCCAGAAAGTAAAGATTTTAGTGCTACTAATTGAGTTTGGGTATGCTCAAATTCACCACTCCATTTAAAAATAATGACTTATGTTTCTCTAGAAATGTAATATGTTTGTATTTAAAATTTTCTAATAAATCAAGTTATTTAAATCTTTAAATTAATAAACAATAATTTCGATTTTGAAAAGTAAAAAACAATTTATTTCAAATTTTCACTCGAACAATTAAAACTAATGGAATTCAACAGTCCATAAAAATATACTATAAGGTTGTGTCCTTTGAAAAAAAAAATCCAAAGATTTAAATTATCACTTGCTTTTGAAAATATAAAATTAATTCTTATGAGAGTTAAAATAACATAATATTTCAACTTTTGATTACAGATAAAAATACAGTAACGAATGTTTACAAATATTTTAAGTTGCATCCTTTCAAAAAAAAATCAAATAAAGTATAATTTATTTCAGTTTTTTATTCAAACATACAAAAATGATGAAATGCTATTTCTAACAATAATGTTATTCCATTTCAACATGTTATCAAAAAATTTAATTTGTCTACAGCTTTGAGGATGTTGGTGTCAAGAAAACAAATATATAGGGCCTAGTTGCCAAACGGTCAAAGTACAGTTTGCCAAATTAAAAAAAAAAAAAAAAAAAATTCATAATTGTTCAGTACTTGTCACCAGCCCTCACCTTAGTTCACTACACAAAAAAGGAAAACAAAAGAAGAGGGAAAAATGTACTGACTGATATACTATTATTAAATAAAGTGATAACAAATTAATTCTCATGAAAGTACGTACTTAATTTATAGAGTATTAGAGTCTGACCTAACAAAATAGCTCAAATCATTTAAATAAGTAGAAAATAACATGCATTCTCAAAATAGGTAGAAAATAACATGCGAAATGTTCAGTAATATGAATCAAGTATATAAATTTCATAAATTTAATTTAATGAGTTTGATATTTTTGAATACTTAAGTGATTGTATTTTATGAAAAAATGAAATTCGTACATATGCATTAATTTCAAATATTGCGAAAGAACATTTAAATACGGTATAACAAAATCACAATCAACAAGTAATCAAATACCGTGAGTAATTAATTTTTTTATTTATTAAACTTGAACAAGGAGTACTTGAACTTTCAAAGTTCTAACATTGGTTATCTTAATTACCTAGACCTTTTTTTTTTTTAATTTAGAGAAACTTGTTCAAAAAGTTCTGGAATGTTCGCGTCAAGTTCAACTTGAAAAGAGAATTCAAATTAGTTTTAAACTAGAAATATAAACAACATGAATTTTGATTAAAACCTCACTAACAATACTTTATATTAGAGTCAAATATCCTTATTTCCACAACATTGAAGACATAATCCACATAATAATTAAAACCTACATAAATAAAAAAGACCTAGCAAGTGAACAAGACATGCTAAGCATTTTGAATATTAGTGTGGTCCCCAAAATTCAAAATCAGAACTAAATGAATACAGAAAACAACGTAAAGTGAGGAAACCAAAGTACAACTCCATCAGAATATGTAATTTGTTTTCTATGACTTTATTTTGTTCAATGTCCAAACAAAACTTTACCAACCTCACATAATCACAAAATTATTTATTCTACTATTCAAACATATATATAACATTTAAAAATATATCCAATTCTTTTTGTTAATTTTTTTTATTTTTTATTGTTCCTCTTTACTTCCAATCATCATAAAACTTAAAACTCCAAACTGGGATTTCATTTTACATTTGACTTTGCATTGTCCCCAAAAAGAAAAAGGAAAAGGAAAAAGGAAAAGAATTAATTCCATTTTATATTTATTTTTCAATTCCCTTTACTGATTCAGTTGTCAGACTTTCCCAAAACCAAAACAATTATTCTACTACTAATATCTTGGGATCTACGTGTAGAAACTACTACTACTAATAATAAATAATAAATCCATTATTTTAAACCCAATTAAATATTAAATATGACATCGTGCTGCCTGCATCAACGGGCATTGCTTTACGGTGAACCAAAAAGAAAACCTTTTCTTTATCATACGGGAAGGAAAATAAATAATGTTACTCCAAATTAATTTGGCCACGTTCGATTTTTTCATAAAATATGGCATAGTAATTTTTTGTAACTATTTAATAATAATAGCATTAATCATAAAGTATCTGCAAATAGATTAGCTTTGTAGATAATTAATTACTAAAAAATCGATTTGAATTTGAATTTGCTATATTTATAAACCAACTTCTAGAAATTAGCCCAAAAATAATGTTCCTTTACTCTATCTACCTCACTATTTATGATACTCCGATTACATTCACATGTTCCATATCTTTGAGTGTCTTGTTTGTATTATAATAATATATTGGATTAATGCGTGGAATCAATGCATAGATATAGATGTAAAATCAATGCTTAGAAAGAAATGAAATGAAACAATGTTTGCGAAAAATGATATTTCAGTTATTAAAATATTTTTGATATTAAGACGTGGATATTTACACAGATTTTTCGATTATAAACTTCGATCAAACGGAAAATTAAGGTTGGTCATTGTATAAATACTCCACAATAATTATGTTAACATCATTTTCCTGAAGCTTTGCATATTACCATATGATATTAGAGCTTAGGAACCCAATGTGGTTGGGTCAAGTGGTAGTGTCTTGCGACCCCCCGAGGCGAATCCTACTGGAGACTATCACACTGGGGAGGACTTATACCCTTTGCACTATTCGGTCCGAGCTGTAGTACAGTTTAATAAATCAAAAAAAAATTAGAGCTTAGGTTAAGTAAGATCTAAATATAAATTAAATAATATTACCATATGATATTAAAGCTTAGGTTAAGTAAGATCTAAATATAAATTAAATAAAGTGTGAAAATGATGAAATTCAGCCAAGACACCCTTAAAATCTTAACTTTTTTAAAGTCAATGCACACGTATGTAGGAAACATAATAATAGAAATATAAATTCACAATGCTCTATAATCTTATCATCATTATATCTAAAAAAATAAGATTAATTTTATTGCATTGAATATGATCATACAATAATTTCTTGTATCCAATTTCAAACAAAAGTAACAACACTTGGATAGAGAGAAAGTGAAGTTGACTATTTTTTTTAAGTGGTACTGCAAGTGCTTAATTGGAGGCGCCCTTTTGCCTTTCTCACTACATAAAATTAAATAAATAAATAAACTTTACACATACATACATACATACAAACACACCACTCCTCTTTCTCTCTCTCTCTCTCTCTCTCTAGAAATTTCTATACATGAAATGAAATCAAACGGCGTGATGTTGTGTCGTTTAGCCGGCTGAGATTTCGTTACAAATTCTCTCTCTTTCTCTCTCAATTTCCAGTACACAGTACTAATACAAATACGTATACTCTGTTTATCTTCCTTAACATAACCGAAGCAATAGCTAAGGTTTGCTAATTTTCTCTCACACACACATAAACACAGTACTTACAATTCTGCATATTTGTTTATATTTTTTAAATATCTATAGATCTTAAGCTGATCTAGTTGAAGTTCATTGCTATTATACATCCACTGATCTGTTTTAGATTTATTCTGTTATGAATTATGATTGATTTTTTTGTTAATTTTTGAAAAGTTGTTTTTCCTTCTGAAATGTTGCAGTGGAGAGAGAATTTTTGCAGACTTTTTCGGTTGTGATCAAACGGGGAATAAAAGGTTAGTGATTTTTGTTTTTTTGGATTTTTTAATTTATGTTATGGGGATCAAAGAAGATCAAATATGTCAGGCTTTTAGCTAGGGTTTTGTTTTTGGATTTGTAATTTACTAAATTCTCTTTGTAATTGATATAATATGAAAGGGTTAGTTTGGTTTAGATCTGAGACAGAGATGTAGAGAACAAAAGGTGATTGGAAGATTGGGGTTTTTGACTTTAGAGTTTAGAATAAGAAATATATATAAATTAAAAAAAAGTGATAGTATATTTTAGCTTTGTTAAAAGGTTTGTTGGGATGTTTGAAAAGTGGGGACTTTTTCTTTGTCTTCTTCTTTACCTTTTGACAAAAGGGAAGATTCCAAAGCTCAAGTCTAAAGTATAAACTAATCCCATCTCATTGCCTTGTGGATTTTGTGGTAAAATTTCAAAATTCCATTTTTTTTGTGTTTTTGAATCTGAATAAATACCATATATATGCTTTTATTGTATATCATTAATGGGAGATTTTCGTTTTCAATGTTGGAGATGCCTTGTGTTCTACAAGAGGAAAGGTGTAATCAATTTTCAAGGATTTTGTTATGTTCGTTGTATCTTCGAATTTATCGTTAACAAATTTTTGAAATGGATAATTCCACCCTTTTTAGTTAACTCTGCATTTGATTCTCATTAAATCTTTGTTTTTTATGCAGCTTTTGTTTGTATATGCATGTTTAGTATATAAATTAAACTATTTTGTTATGTGACAGCATTTTGTGGGATTTATACAACTGGATCAAGCTAATTTCACATACTATATGGCCTTTGATAGAATGATAATTATTACATTAAAGGCCAATAATTTATTTCCTGTAACCAATGTTTACTTATTTATTTTCATTACGAAAAGTGGGGATCGACTTTCTTTTTTCTTCCATTTGTGTTAGGATATATGTTTCTTTAAATCGACTTACTAAATTATGATTACGGTTTTGCTGCTTTGAGTTCAGTTAAACACACCTGCTTAGTGGATGTTTGCTTCACAACTGTTGAGGATTCTCCAAACCATCCCTAGTGATGTGAAGTATGAGATTTGGTAACATTTCCTTCTTAACAAGCCTATTTTCGTAAATATTACAAAATAGAACGAAGTTTTTCTCATATTTGATTTAAGAATGATTTTGAACCATCTAAATTAAATTTCAGTGTCTTCGACTCATTTGAACAAGACATGACCATGATGGAAGATCATAATAGAGATTCTAAAAATTTTGCGAGGGATTCCGACTCCCTTTCTTTTGGAAGTAAGGGAGTATATCATTTAAATGATTCTGAAAGGGAAACTGGTCCATTAGCATTTGACGTAAATGTTGGAGACGAGAGATGGAACCCTTTCGCGGAAGACTTTTCCATGAGTAACGAAATTAAAACCCGAGATTCTCCAACAAATGAAAATCGAATGATTGATAAAGAACCTTCAATGAAAGTTGAAGAGCTTGCACACTCTTTGTATACCGATAAAAATGTATTAGAGTGTCAACTTCCCGAGTTTGTAGTTTGCTACAAAGAGATCAATTATCACATTGTGAAGGACATATGTGTTGATGAAGGAGTGAATGTGAAGGACAAAATTTCAGTAGAAAGTTGTAAAGATGATGAATCTGACCAAGTTAAAGAAGATGAGTCGCAGTTAGAAAGCTCTTTGGATAAAGATACTCGTAATAGTCTTGATTCAGAGGATTCAAAAGAGGAATTATCTTTCGTAGATAAAAAACTTCCTTTTCAAGAGTTTGGTACACGGAGTTTTCTCCGATCTTTTATCAGCTCTTTAGACAGAGAGGAGGAGAATAAAGTTTCTCAACCGCCAGATCAGGTTTTTATTTTCTTTTCAAACCAAGATTGATGCTTGAGATTATTATTAAACACAGTTTTTATAGTTCTTAATATATATAGATTGCTGTGCAGATTTCTTCGTCCACCGAAGAAGAGCCAAACAAAGATTTCCAAGCTAATTCCTTATTGTACAATAGTGAGGTACAAAGAGGAAGCATTACTTTCAACTTCAACTCCCCTGCACAAGTTTTAGCTTCTGTTTCAACTTTGGAATCTGAACAAGTCAAAGAAGAGTCGGTTGACGTGCAAGATTGCACAAGTGTCAACGAAAAAGTCAACGGAGAATCGGTTGACTTGCAAGATCTCGCGAGTGCCAATGAAGAAGTCAACCAAGAGTCGGTTGACGTGCAAGATCACAAGAGTGCCAATGAACAAGTGAACGTAGAATCGGTTGATTTGCAAGATCACACGAGTGCTAATGAACAAGTCAAAGAAGAGTCGGTTGACGTGAAAGATCACAAGAGTGCCAATGATGACAATATTTCTATTTCGGATGCTGCACCACCTAGTAGTGAAAAAAACAGCATTGAAAACAACATGAACAATGATAGTTTAAATCATAGTAGCCAACTTCATGATCAACCTTTTGTGTTACAAAAGGATGGCGATTCTTATGATATTTCTGCGGAAGGCGTAGCTAATGAGCCAAAGATTCCGAATGAGGAGCATAGGAACTCTGGTGAAGTGTCGGTGAGATACGAAGTAGGAGAGACGAGTTTCTCTGCAGCGGGGGCAGGTGGTCATATTACTTATTCGGGGCCAATAGCATATTCCGGGAGCCTCTCTATTCGATCGGATGGCAGTACAGCCAGCAGTAGATCTTTTGCTTTTCCAATGTAAAATTTTGTCGTCTTTATCTCTTCCTCGTTTCGTTATTGGCTTAGATTAGATATGATGATGATGATTTATTTATATCTTTTTGTGCAGATTGCCAAATGAATGGAATAGTAGTCCGGTGAGAATGGCGAAAGCAGATAGGAAACAATTTCGGAAACACAAGTGTTGGAGATCAGGTCTTCTTTGCTTTAGATTCTAATTAATAGGTGTTATTACTATTAGTGCAGTGCAGATATTATACAATAGAGAGAGAGATTGAGTATTGCAATTATACTTGTTAATATGTTTAGCCTTTGTTTGAGAGCTGCAATTTGAACTGATGCATGCTCAGGTTGTCAATTATGTCTAATTTTGTTGTTTTATTCTTTCTCTTAACATTTATTAACTTATAGTATGATATACTATATGGTTAAGAAAGACAATGGAAGCATTATAATTAGTTATTGTATACATATTTAAATTCATTTAATTTTGGATCATGACAGTGAGTATGTTGTTAAATGTGTAGTCCATCCAATAACACTCTTAAAGACTAAATTTGCAAAAGGGTGTACTAGAAGTTTTGAATTTTGACTCGAAATGAGCTAAACTGATACAATATATATAGAATAAATTTAATTTTGTCCTCTTCCATACTTTATGCACCACTTTCTTTGCGCATCCAATATATATTGCCTGATATTGTGGATTTAAGTTTTGTTTTTGTGGTATATTCGGTAAATTAAATATTATAAATTTTCGGGAAGTTTTCGAATATTTTCGGAAGCTTTCGAGAAACATTTGAAAAGATTGTAAATCATAGAAATATGTTGAAGTAAAAATTACACTATATGTTTTCGTTTCTGGTTGATTAAAAAATATGAATTTTTCTATGGTAACGTGTCGAAATCTTGATTCGCGATTTATCTATCTTCACCTCTTTGCTCCTTCAATTATATATTACGTCAATTTGTCATCTTCAACTGTTTCCGCTACACACTTAACTTCAAACTTAATTCATTTAATATCAAATAATATTCAATTCCTAACTTTACATCAAACAAGAAAACAAAATCAATATTAAAGCTTAAACAATATGTAGTTATACTTGAATCGACTTATTTACACCCTTAGTTGCACAAATTTGCTTTGGTATTAAATCTGAAGTAATTCTAATTTAGTAGTTTTCATTTTTTATTGGTCTTATTTCTATGTGCTATATTTGTTAAAGGGCTTGCTTGGAACTTGGAACAACCGACTCGTTTTGATATATACGCTATTGTTGCTTGTTTGTAAACATGGTTGAAACATCTAAAAGCAAATATGTTCTATGATAGTTCACACTTCACATGCATTTTGTAATTTTTCAACAAAATTAACTAATTGAACTACTTTACATAAATTTACTTTAGAGGTTATTGACTAATAATAAAATTGTTACTTTTTTCTCAGTTTCCAAAGAAAGGTAGACACGTTTAAAGACCCGAGTCAGATAATAAATAAATAAAAATTATATATGTAAACATTATATTTTATTTCTATACCCTACCCCGTCGCCCTGCCACTATTTTCGGTTTTCCTCTCTGCCCCGACCCCCGAGCCAGCCCCGCCATCTCCATTGGAGCCTTATAAATTCTCACAAGTAATATTCCTTGGTAACCTCTAAACAAATGCAAATGCATATATAAGAATTATATATGCTTCAAAAATCTCCAATGTCAACTTAATATGCATCTTTGACTATAAATTATATATGTATTGACCTCACCCTATGCTATAACATAGGCTTTAGAAGGCAAATGATTCACAAATTTGATAATAATAGATTAAGAATTATGATAAGTTCATTATTCAATTGTCAGCCCCTGAATCTGAAGTAAAGCAGGGGAATTTCAGGTATAAAAAGGATTAATCAATTCAACTTTTATCAATACTTTAACTAACTGAACATTTTGAGTTTCTTGACATATGAAAGTGGTTCATATTCTTAAAAAATAATGGCTTGTGGGCCTATCTTTTTAGGGACATAGAAACCAACCCAAATGGTGTGAAGCTTCCTAAAAAGAAAATTATAAAAATAAGAGTTCTTATGTGTACTTATTTTGGAACTCTGAATTTTGTGCTTTGTGTATGTTATTTTCTTGCTTTTGTCTTAACACTCTTTTTCTTCTCTTGTGGGCTTCATTCCTTTGCTATAAATTCCAAGTTACCCAAAGCATAAGGAAAAGTGAAAAAAAACTTTAGTGTTAAAGTTAGCTATATATCGATCGTGATATGGAATTAGTCACTCTCGTATTTGTGTTTTGTGTAGCTCTTTCGTATCTATTGGCACGGCCATGTGCTTCTGCTCAAGAGAATGTGCAAAAATCTCTTGAAAATAGTAAGAAAATGGAGGCCTTATGTTTCTTTTGTGTATATGATTTGCATTTTACAAAAGCATAATCTGATTTTTTTTTTTTTTTCTAATTTTTGAATTCTTGGTTTGTTAGGCAATTATGCAGTTCTTCATGCCAAGATTATGGTGCCTTCACTGCCAAGGAAACTCAAACTCGATGAAGAAGCAACTCATGTATAGTTTTTGTCGAACTATCTATCATTGATTTTCGTCGTGTTTGTACTTTTGTTCCACTGATTTATATGGTATCTAATTATTCAGGTGAAGAATTTTGCTGATGATAAAGATTTAATGGCACACAAGTTGATGGATGCTTCATTAGGTACCATTTGAACATTTTGATTCTTATTTATTTCACTTAAAAAGAAGAAAATATGTACAAATCGATTTTTTAATATAGAACCAACTAATTTAGGGTTAATCTTCTCTTTATAAGAGCAAAATTACATGTCTTAACAAGTATACTATATATCAAATGGTGTTTGAATTAATTAGTAGAAATGTATGGCCTTGAACTAGTTCAACTGAACTGTAGTTTAATTGCATATGTTTTGTGATTGACCACCATTCTAAAATTATTTTATCTAGTCATCACATAGTAATTATTACACTTGGTTTAATTGATCGAACTTTGGTTTTATTGAACTGTGTTAGTCTCGTATGTTGCCTTGCTTGTTATGTTCCATTTTTTATGATTTAGCAATAACTAATCATAAATTAAGTGTATTTACTTTCAACCTAAAAAGAGGGAATTCTTTTGAAGGTAATGAGCATATACATCCAAAAAAAAAATTCAAATTTGGGTCACACAAGCAAAATTTGTTTATAAGTGATCAAAACATCTAAACTAATACTTAAATTACATGAAGAATTTAGAACCTCCAAGTACATAAGTACAAAAAGGTTCCATTACTTCATGAAACAACATTAATAAATAAACTATTTAATTTCTTTCAACCTTGTTTTGATACTATATTTTTATGTGACATTGTCCAGGTAACAAACTACATGAAAAAGAAGAAAATGTGATGAACTCAGCAGCAGAAAAAGGAGAAAAAGGGACATGGAGAGCATGGGTTAATGGGCCCAACAAATCAGAATATTTTACTATGGATTATGGTTGGGTTAGAAGGAGACGCCCTATACATAACAAGCAAATTCCATTTGTTCCATAAAACATGGGTTTTTTTTTATAGTTAGGGGCAATCTAAGTAAATTAATTTGGGATGACACAATTTTGAAGGGAAAAAAAAATAGTTATGTTTTAATAATTATTATAAGTTTATGTATAATTAATTAATTAGGGAATGAGATGAGGAATGTGTCTGCCTTTAACTTTACTTTGGCCGACATTATTTCCAACTTTTGTAATGAATTAAGGCCTACTTATGTAATCAAGAAAATTTTGAATTTTGTTCCATTTGACACATTTAGACAATTTAGTTGCTTTTGTTTTGTTTCCAATGCAGTCAAAGCAGTTTTGAAGCCCAAATCTTAGAATTTAATTGATTCGTACATGCAATATCTCGACGTCGTGGTTCTTTTGCTTATCAAGTAAAACTTAGTGTTCGAGATTGTTTATAAATATAAATATGATGGTTAATCTTGATTTTTCATGTGACGAATTGAAATATTAAGCTTAAATTACTTCTTTTTACATATATTGTAGTCTATGTTTTTTATGTGTTTCCTAAAAAATATTTTTTGCATGTATGAGGTATCCATAAAGCTAAAGGTAATCGTATAACCCAACTTGATGCATCTCTAATATTTTTTACTAGAGCAATATCAAGTTTTCCAGTTTAAATTCGGATTTTTGACAAGTTAACTTCATGTGATATGTCTAATGGACAATTTATCTCCCTGTAATATGAACATAGGCAATTTACCTCCCTGTAAAATGAAATAATAAGCAATTTACCTCCATGTGATAAGAAATAAAGAGCAATTTACCTCCTTGCTAGTGGAGGTGTTGCACACACACTATAATGCGACTGAGATTTTATTTTTGTATAAAATGTTACCAATTTACCCTTTAACAACTTATTCACCTCACTTTACCCCCCATGTGATATGCATAAATATGCAATTCACCTCCTAGTGATATGCGTAAATGAACACTTTAACTTCTTGTGATATTACATAATGGACATTTTGCCCCCTTATAAAAATGTAAAAATCAAGAGGGAGGCAATGTGTTTCTTTTATAACAACACAGATAGATATTTTGTCCTTTTATTTATCACAAGGAGTTAAACTACATATTTAAAATAACACAGAGAGTTAATTTGTTATTCAGTCGTTTAAATTCCATAACCAAACTCATCTCAAATCATTTTGATATGATGTTCCCGTCTGACCCTCGTTGAAATTGAATAAATGAATAATTTGTGTTACAAACTAAGTTTTTTTTTATGTAATAGAAAAAAAAAATTAAACTAACTAACCAACTTCTAAATAAACAACAAAATGCTTGGTCATTAATACTTGCGTCACATGCATAGTTTTTGATTAAGATAAGCTAATTAGATTAATTATTTGGTTCAATAATCAAGATAGTGGGTTTCCAATACATAGTAATTTTAACATACCGTACATTTGGCGGATAACTTTTGCTCGTCGAGGTTCGAATGAACATTTTGAACAGTGAGAAAATTGTCAATATAAATGCAAATTACATGCCAACAAAAAATATCGGCCAAATTGATGATTAGAATACAAATTTTCCAGTGTTGGTACCAATTTCCATGACTATTTCCTTGACTACCTAATTGTATATTTTTACAAATTTCGATATTGTTTCAATAATAAGGAATCACAGTCACACAACAGATACTACTATTTGAAAGTTTTATAACCTTAAAATGGCAAAAAAGATCAATATAGAAATTATTAAAAGATTATAAA
The DNA here is from genome assembly GCA_030819805.1 of Penstemon newberryi var. newberryi. Classification (NCBI taxonomy): domain Eukaryota; kingdom Viridiplantae; phylum Streptophyta; class Magnoliopsida; order Lamiales; family Plantaginaceae; genus Penstemon; species Penstemon newberryi. The sequence goes on along the minus strand of JAUALY010000001.1, from coordinate 72,595,167 downwards.
GTATTTTGAGTGTCACTTTTAGCCAATTGAAGTTATTGAACATTCAAACAAGGAAAATAAAGAGTAAATTATTATACTATAAACTCAATTATAAAAAATATGTAGTACAAATAGGTTTTCTTTTCTTCCTTTTTTGGTACAAGTAATACAAATAGTTAATTGTCCAGGACAATGTCCTTTTAAATGTATAAATATTTCTGGACCAGACTTATATGAGTGTCTTGGACTCAACATTGAGAAGATTTGGGGCCTAATGGCTAATAGACTAAAACACTAATCAGCTAATTCCAAAAACACAGCCATAAACCAATGACCCTATTGGCCCAATAAGGCCCAATTTACTACTATATGGGCTTTAGGCTTTAAGTCGTCTGGCCCAATTTATAGAAAGACTTTTGCAATTTTCTCGGATTTTTTCAGCTTACAATTTTATATTGGAAAAACCAATTATTTCAAAAGTAGTTGAACAAGTCCACATGAATGCACGTATTACAAGGTATCAGAATTTTATATTGTGTGAATCTATTTTATAAATAAAAAATCTAGTCAAAACTTCAAGACTAGAGCAAACAGTTAGTGGGTTCTGTTTGTTTGCATTTACAGTAACTTGAAATTTCATCTCATGTTTGGAAACTAGAAAAAACATATGATCCGTTCAATTCTAATTTATTTCAGTTTTTCTGGAACTAGACTAGTTAATTAACAGTCAAAATTGAAGATTATATCATTTCATTTAGAAAGTATAAATTCAGTAAATAATTTTGAATTTAACATGAATACATAATTCACATTTATAAACGGAAAAGAAAAGAACAATTAAGGGCAAATGAGGAAAGAAAATAACCAAGGGAAAATGTAAAAAGCACAGGGATATTTTGTCATTTAATAATAATTAATATTAAAGCGGTTCAAACCCCAAAATCTAAAAGGTACAGGATAACCGGGATCAACAAACCCATGTGCTTCCCTTGTTTTTTATATATCATTTCATATTAAAAAAAAAAGGTAACATTTGCATTTTATCTTACAAAAAAAATATATAAATAAAAAATATTAAATATTACAAAAAAAGTTGATTGGTGGTGCAAGGGGGCTGTATTCTGCAGCGTGGCACTACGTTATTGGACAGTCCTTATTGGTTGTTGTGGAGATTCTCTGCACCGGAGCTACGGTAACATGTTATTATGCGGCACGTGTGTCCGTATTTCTCTACACTCATTCTCCACACGTGTACCAATGCCGCTTGGTGTCATTCCTATTTCCCGGCATTGCCCATAACTTTAGCAACTTTAAATTACCAAAAAGATACACACCACCTTGTTTGTTTCTTTTTATTTGGAATTTTAGTGATGAAATGAATTGTGTTTATTTTTTAGAAAATTAAAGATTATGAAAAGAAGAGAAATGATTTAAGAGATGATTACTTTTAGAATCATATTTGTTATATGAAAAAAAGAAGTGTGAGAAATCAGTTAATTACTTTATATCAAATTAAAATCTATTATGGTAGGAAATGATAAGTTAATTTTTAGAAAATAAATAAGATTATTCATTTATTTTTTCACATAATACCAAAATGCTCTATGAAAAGAGAAAGACATGCCCTTATTTTGTGCTTGTTAACTTGTACATCAAACTAATAAAATATACTTAAGTCCCCAGGGGCATTAGCGGAGTGGTAAGGACTGAGGTGATGCATGTGAATAATCTTTTCTCCGGCAACGCAGGTTCGAACCTCGTGTGACACAAATTTCCACTGAAATATTGTGGGGGTTGTGCTGGAATGGTATCATGTTGACTCTCTCCCTCAGAACTCTGTCATCCGTGCACATCCCTCGATTTACATCCTTCCTGGTCAAGGGACCTCTGGCGCAATAGAGGAAACTTTTCCTTCAGAATTAACCTTTTTAAAAATAAAATATACTTAAATAATTTCAAATGTTCAGAATTGATGATATTTCAAAATTTAATTCTAATCGTATTTTATAGTTAGATCCACCAATCATATACAACCGGTACGCCGTAGTAGTAAATTCTCAAAGAAACATTGTACGGAATTTGTGAAGAGAATAAAATGAAATGAAACGAACATGGACCCATGACAAGTATGAAGATAATATCGACAGGTCAGATAAACTGATTTAATTTAAATTTAATTTAACGTTATATTTGTAAGGGTTGTTGCAGAAGTCGCCATCATTTGCAGAACTAAGTTTTGTAGTACAGCTTACTAGAGTGTACGTACCAGTATTCAATTATTTATAGATATTTGTTATAAAAAAAAAATTATTTATAGATATTATTTGCAATTTGGTAAAAAGATTATGACCTATAATAAATCCACATAAACCAAAACAATAAAGCGTAGTTACCGTCCTGCACGTCTTTTTTGCCAATAAAGATCACATCTGCTGCGCATTGCACGGACACCATTACCTATCTTGGGCCACAAGAAGACCTTATCTCTTTTATTAGTAATTAATTAATTAATTATTCACCTATATATGGCTTAAACTTTAAATGCAAGTAATAACGGTTATATTTATTCTACACCGATGGATTATATCCATAGTTATTGGATGATAAACACATATGCATAAGAGGACAAAAAATTATCCTCTCATACACACTTGTCGCTCATCCAGCACCCCATTGGATTGAATCCAGTGAGATAGGCACATTATTTCCAGTAATAACTATGATTATCAAGAATATATTATATCTATTTTAATCAAGAGTATATTATTATCCACAGTAGATTCAATTTCTTACATTCGGTTAGACCTTCAAACGATATTATCTCAAGCTTAACCACTTGACTGATACTTCCAAATGCAATGGAAGTCATCAACATAATTGATAACTCTTGCATGATTGTAGAATATAGAGAAGCACATCTTCAAGGTACACGTGACACAATTAATTTTGTAAAAAAAAAATAGCAAAATTTTTAGTGCACTTGTATTAGTTAAATTATTAATCAAATCACGTCACATGACTTTTTTATTTTTGTAAGTTTGAAAAAAATCATTAGATAACATTTCTCGTAATTAATTGATGGTACTAAAAGAATATAATCCGACGTTAATAGCAGGTCTAATTCCGCGATAAAAGAGCTCTGTTTTCATACAGATTTGTTCATCAATAATGAAAATTACATTAGTAGGAATATAAGCCGAAACATCTCCTGCTTGTGTTTCAATGACGGGTAAGGCGGTCAAGCTACCTGCGCCTGTCTGGTCCGATCGTTCTTTTATTCATATATAAATAAATAAATAGCTATATATATATATATTATAAATTAGGCAAAATTGCAAAAAACGTCTCAAACTAATTAGTGAATTTTGAATTTTCATCCAAGCTATATCACTTAACTAAATTCGTCCGGTAATTTTATATTCTATTGCAATATCGTCCCACTTGCCACATGGTTGCTTACGTGTCACGACGTGTCAAATTTTAGCATAAACAATTATATAAGATTGCAAAATTCGTTACAAACTATTAACAAATTTTGATTTTTCGTCACAAACTATATCAACACGCCGACTTCCGTCTCGTAATTGAAATGACATGGAAAAAAAGAATTCGTTCCAAATTAATTATAAATATTTATTATTTATTAATACAAAAAAATGCAATTTTTTTTCCTAATGAATTGAGATGGGATTTTTTTTTCTCAAACGCACACGAGAATATCGAAAACCCATACTATTTTTCTCTTAAAAAAAGTTAATGGCAATTTACTTCTATGTGATATTCATAATGTTCAATTTACTTTCTTGTGTTATGATAATGTGACAGTTTACCCCCCAGTGTTGTGATAAATGTGGCAATTTACCTCCTGTATTATAATAAATATAGCAATTTACCCCCTTATATTATAAAACACTTTGGATGCCCACTCTCAATTTCGAAATGTGAGTTACACTCTTCGGTTCGAGCAAGGGGATACAATACATTTTAATTTTTTTTGCAGGGGGTAAATTGCTCTTTTTCAAATCACAGGGGGTAAATTGAATATTATAAATATCACAGAGGATAAGTTGCCATTAGTCCCTTAAAAAATTAAAAGATGAATCGTCATTTTCATCAAATTATAAATTTAATAATGGACTAAATTCATGCAAAATGACAAATTGTGAGACGAAATTCGGCGAGGTAATATAGTTTTGGACGAATAACCAAAAGTTGTAATTAGTTTGTGACGAATTATGCAATCTTGTATAATTATTCATGCTAAAATTTGCCACATCGTGACACGTTAGCAGTCATGTAGCAAGTGGAACGATATTCCAAAAGGAATATAAAATTACGGAGCGAATTTGATTAAGTGATATAGCTTGTAATCAAAATCCAAAATCACTAATTAGTTTGTGACATTTTTGCAATTTTGCCTACAAATTATCCGAAAAAGAAGAAGTGGCTAAACAGTATAATACAGTCTAGAACATTATTAATGAAGGTGCATCAGATCATGTTCCCAAAAGGAATCCCCAACAAATATTGAACTACCACTTGCAACATGTAAGGGGGTTGGCTTTAAATATCTTTTAATGAGACTGTTATTGTTTCCGGTAAAAAATAATTCGGTAATAAATAACTTTGACTAAAAGTGGTTAATTACTAGTTTGCCATCGTCATTGCTTGACACATTTTCATGTAAAAAGGTTTTGATATCAACAAATTTGAATATTTGATAAATCACTTATATCAATCTCATATATCCCGTTGTTATAAAATTTTATAGTTCTGTTTTTTTCTAATTCAAACTTTGATCCAAATATACATGCAATTAAACTACTTTCTTGAGCTATAAGATAAAATATATTTACTTAATTTATTGAAATTATTGAAAAATAGACAGAGAAATACATTGACAATATATATTACGACAAAGTTTCTAAATCTATGATTATATTACCAGGAAATACATTCCAAAGATTGTATTAAATTTTTTAAATAACTAAAATTGTTCGTGTCATGATTATATTTTGGAGAAGGTCCTTAATGCTTGTAATGAATCTTAATCCTTTTGATTAGTACTAATTAAAGTTAACCAAACGTGGCAACAAGTTCTTAATAAAAGTCCAAACTGCACCTATATTCTCCTTTTCGTTTACCCTTTCTTTAGAAAATCAAACACTTGGGCCCACCCTCACACAATCTTCTCTCAAAGCCCATTACGTGGGTCCCGCGTGCCAAACAATATCATTATATCAACCTACTTCTCCCATGTACACCCGACACATGGAGTCAAAACCTCGTACATTTTCACTAAAAGGGCAATTCAGTCAATTTACATAAATAACTTTTTTTTTAGGGTAATTTACATAAATAACTTATTCAAAATTAAATCTATGTGCACAGAAAATTGTAAAAAATAAGCCCCCGGGATTCGCTGACCATGACACGTCCAACCCAATCCATTATCGCCACGTCACTCAAATGATCGAACGGCCACAAAGTCTTCTTCACTCCGTATCCAACGGCCCACATCTCGTATTCTAGACCCTTCCGAGAAGTGAGATAATACAACCCGAGTTGGCCTAAGCTAACCGGAGTTAAAGCCTAACTGAGGTCAATGTTGAGTTAAATCGGAACATTCTAAGAAGAGGAAAAGAAAAGAAATTAAATAAAAAAATATTAAAAACATATTTATTTTTGTTTTATATATAAACAGACATATCCTGATATAGAAATAGAGAGATAAAGAAAAGGAAACAGCGATAGAGCACGGAGCAAGAAAGAAGAAAGGAAAGAGAAGAGGGTTTTTGGTGGCTTAATGTTACTGAAATCATATACTAGCCTTTAAACCTTCTGATCGACTGATTTTTCCGGCCGTTTGATTTGATTTCTAGAGATTTTCCGAACGTTCACTATTCTGTACAAGTGTAGGGGAAAGATAATCCGGATTCTTCAGATCTGACTTCAGGTGAGTTGATTTTATACTAATTTGTTTACTTTACGTTGTTAGGGTTAAGTTTTGTGTTTCGATTTTGATTTTGATTTTTCCACACTTGCAGAATTAAACTGGAATTATCCCATGGCTTCCTTGATGTAGATCTTCGTTTATTGATTAATGGTCTTTGTTGAATTAGATAGAATATATTTGGTTCGATTGCAATCGGTTTCTGAGTTTGGCTTTGAACTAAGAGTGAGAGCAAAGCTCTCTATAATCGCCGTCTTAGTTACCGGCTGTGAGAAGAACCATATATAGTTGGTCTTTTTCGTCATTTTATGTCTCGTAACCTAGATAGCCCTGTACAGACTCAAATGGCTGTTGCAGTTTTCAAGAGTCCGATTGGAGGTGGTGGTGTAGAGTATTATGGAACCAATAATAGGTTGGAAAGGAAGCTATCTGGTAAGAGACGTGTTTTTGTACAGACTGAGACTGGTTGTGTGTTGGGGATGGAGTTGGATAGAAATGACAATGCACACACTGTGAAGAGGAGGTTGCAACTTGCTTTGAATTTTCCGATTGAGGAGAGTTCTTTGACATTTGGAGATATGGTTCTGAATAATGATCTCAGTGCCATACGAAATGATTCAGCTCTCCTTTTGACTAGGAATTTGATGCACAGAAGCTCGTCGACTCCTTGTTTGTCGCCCACTGGTAGGGATATGCAACAGAGAGATCAGAGTGGGCCGATTGAGATATTGGGTAGATCTACCAGCTTTGCCAAGACGAAACAACTTGTTAAGGAAATTGTTAAGGGAATGAAACACGGAGTTGATCCGATCCCTGTTCATGGCGGGCTTGGAGGAGCGTACTATTTCAGAAACGTTAGAGGTGAGAGTGTTGCGATTGTGAAGCCCACGGATGAAGAGCCATTTGCCCCCAACAATCCAAAGGGCTTTGTTGGTAAAGCTCTTGGGCAACCAGGATTAAAACGAACTGTTAGGGTTGGGGAAACAGGTTACCGAGAAGTGGCTGCTTATCTTCTCGACTACGATCACTTTGCAAATGTGCCACCTACTGCACTAGTGAAGATCACGCATGAGATCTTCAATGTCAATGATGGTGTGAATGTGAACAAGCCTCAGAACAAGAAGCTTGTTAGCAAAATTGCATCATTTCAGCAGTTCATTCCACATGATTTCGATGCTAGTGACCATGGAACCTCGAGTTTCCCGGTTTCTTCTGTGCATCGTATTGGGATTTTAGATATTAGGATTTTTAACACGGATAGGCATGCAGGTAATCTTTTAGTTAGGAAGCTTGACGGTGTTGGAACATTTGGTCAAGTAGAATTAATCCCCATTGATCACGGCCTCTGCTTGCCAGAGAGTCTTGAAGATCCTTATTTTGAATGGATTCATTGGCCTCAAGCTTCAATCCCATTCTCTGATGATGAACTCGAGTACATAGCTAATCTCGACCCAGTTCGTGATTCAGAGATGCTGCGAAGTGAGCTCCCCATGATCCGCGAGGCTTGTCTGCGAGTCTTATTCCTCTGCACAATCTTCCTCAAAGAAGCTGCAGCCTATGGGCTGTGCCTTGCTGAAATTGGTGAGATGATGAGTAGGGAGTTTCGCAGTGGTGAAGAGGAACCTAGTGAGCTTGAGGTCATATGCATCGAGGCAAGAAGACTTATTGCTGAGGAGATTTTATCTCCGAGAACTGAAGCTGACTTTGATGAGTTCCAATTCGACATAGATTATGAAGATAGTGTACATGAGTTTTCCCACGAACCCGACTTCCATTTTGGATTTGGAAGTGGCCGCAATCCACTTTCTAAACTAGAGGAAAGTATTGAGGAGGGAGAAGATGAAAGTGAAGGAGAAGAAGAGAAGGGATTAGTTAGTATCCCAACAACCCAAGATAAGAGTCTAAGTATTTCAAAGCTTTCTATGTCACTTAAAAACACTAGTATAGGCGAGAAAAGCAAGAAGTTCCCAAAATTTGCAGGGCCCAAACCCGACCATAGCTATCTTGCTAACTCATCGTCTGGCCACAGGAGTGCAAATGAGCAGCTCCCGGCTAGTGCGAGCTTTGTGAAGCTAGCAGACATGAAGGAGGAAGAATGGGGACTGTTTTTGGACAAGTTTCAAGAGCTGCTTTACTCTGCATTTGCCCAACGAAAGTCTGTTACGCTTGGCCAGAAGCAGAGACAGAGGCTTGGGACTTCTTGCCAGTTTTGAAAGTATGAAGGAAATAATAACGACTGCAGGCTTGTTGAGAGTTGTAGTGTAGATTTGGTTTATGTGCTTTCTTCCTTACGAGAACAGTTAGTTATATGTAAATATTCTTTGGATGAATGCAGCTAATGGAAATGGCTCAGTAGATTGGTTGTATTGTTTTCTTCTTTTGGGATTTTAAGTTTTCTCCCTTCTTTTATCAGCATTGTTGGATAAATAATTTGTAGAATGAATCTTGGAAATGAAAATCTGTCTTGTATGTATATATTGGAGTCTCTTTTATGAGTTTTTTCATTTCTGCTTGAATCAAAGTTAATTACGTGGTAAAAATTGAGCTTGAAGTTGAACTAAGTGTTTGTGCCATTGTTTACAGTAGTCGACGTCGTCCATTGTCATCATACCAAATCTGATTTTTATTACATTGGAAATGACATGAGTAGGTTTGTACATTGTCAAGGCGAAAGTTGTTCCTCTATTTCAAGATATACTTGCATTATTAGTAGGCCAAATTTCACTTTACCTATTGTCTTTGTCGCCATCGATGCTAGTTTTCTAGATTATCTATTGCATTATTTTGTAAAGCTTAACTATGACATGTAAACAAATATCTTTTCTTGCGACAATTTCTTTCTTTCCTATTGGTGTGAATGGTCGTCTTCCATGGTATATTAACACATAATGGTTAATTAGCTACTACTAGATATTTATGGCTTTTATACTCTAGTTCCGGATTCATCCGTAACACTAAGGGCCTGTTTGTTTGGCGCTTCCCAAATTTTTTTCGTGTTTGGGAAATGTCAAACTAACAAAACTACTTTCTGAAATAAATTTTTTATATCTAAATTTTCTCAAACTACTCTCTCAAAAGTCAAACAAACAATAATTTTCTTATCTCTAAACAAAACCTATATAAATTCTACTCTGATTTGACATAAAGTAACCGATCTGTTATACAATTTATCTCACATAACAAAAATGATTTGGCACAAAGTCTTACACATCTTACACCTACAACCTAGCTCTTCCAATTACTTTATTTTTCAAACCACTCTCTCAGAACCCAAACAAATAACATTACGCAAATCTAGATTATTTCATAAACCTCCACTACTCTCCCAAATTACTTTTCCAAACACCAAACAAACAAGTCCTAAGATTTCAAACTAAAAAAGATGTTTTCTTATAGTATTAATTCTACTTTTGATAGTAATTGTAGTATTAAATTTGAACTCGAGACTTTTTAAATTTCCATAATAAGAATTTTATGTTTTTTCTATTATACTTTACATTATGGTAAAGTAAAGGAGTGATTGTGGAATATAGCCTTTTAATATTTGATGCAAGCTAGAAAGAGACATGAAATTCCATTGCCCACATCGAAAAGAAGAGAGCTTGGTTTCCAATTTTAAACTCCCTCGTACAATACATGGGCATGTTGAGTGCTTTGGGGAGTCCGATCCGATGATGTGAAGTTTTCTTATGTTCTTATCTAAACTTGTTCATCAATACTTCCAAGTAAGTCGATTTCATGTAGGTTTACAAAATCCTCTTAGATTGTGAAGAGTCCAATTAATCATAATGCTTAAATGTAGTTTTATGCTTTGGTCGGGTCTATATCTTATCATGTTCAATATATTACTAATTATTACTATCAAAGCAAATATTACATATATTAGTGATAGTTGTGATATTATCTCATATGTTAGTGAAAAATGATACATTTAAGAAAAAAGCGAGACAAATGTCATCCTTATAAAAACAAAAAGATAATATTAAAAAAAAAAATGAACGGCGGATGGGCCATTTGGTGAATCGATGCATTGAATGAATGGATAGTTATAAAAAAAACATTGAAGTTTCAAAAATGATTTTTACATTAAATGTTCGAGAGCATGTATAAAAATGAACTATAAATAATCACCTAGTTATATTAGACCTCACATACAATTTCAACAGATCTGGTTCTACGAGATTTATTAATCTCAGTTGTGCCTTAAATAATAAGTCAACCGGATGGCATTACAAACAAAATGTTCACGAGTTATAAATGGTAATCATATTATTTAGTAATATTCTAATATTATTCTGATAATTTATAATAATACTTCTTATTATGATAGTGACATTTAACTTTTAGTCACACTTCTAAAAGTGATAGGTCGAAAAATATGATTATACATAAAATTTCACTACCGAAATGCCACTTATAGCAGTGTTGTTAAATGTATCAATATCACCATCGTAGTTAAAATTAATATCGTAAAATGTCACAATAATATAAAAATGTCACTTAACAGTATAATTAACAATTTTTGACATTTTCATCAATAAATATGTCATCACATATGAAGACACCAAAACAAAAACCATTTTTATTGTAACGAGAATCAAGAAATAATAAAGCTTTAAATTTAGATAACCCAGGATAGTGATAAGAATATGAAGTTTGGTAGAAGTCTATATCATTAGCAGTCCATTTTTGGCAGATAAGAAATCTCAATTGATCAATGTAATATGTTTTTTGAAGTACACACACTATAAAAAAGAGAATATTAATTATACCCATAAAATGATATTAAGTTACTTTGCTACACCAATCATTATTATTATTATTAACTTTATCTCTTTGTTTGAAGTACACATAGTTGTGACTAGAAAATAAAAATGCGCAGGTAATAATTGATATTGTTTGGATTACTACAAACGTGGCAGCAGACACTAATGATATATCAGTGCACACTGGCCCTTCACATAATCGTACATTTGTAATTTATATTGGCACTTGTTCATTGTGGGGATTTCTTGTAATGTAAGTATATATTAATTTTATTTAAAGAATTACAAAGTGAAGCATTTGTGGGCCTAAGATCAATATATATAGTTACCAAGTTGTTAATCAACAAATTAATTGAAAAGTTGTTGTGTGTGGGGTATATTAATAATATATATTCTTTTGACTAGAAATTATGAATTGGAGTTTGGTCAAGGGGACTTGTTTCTATCTAAATTTATTTCATGAAGTCATAATTTAAAACACAAACCATGTTCATAACTTTAATTATTAGTACAGTATGATCATTCATACATCAAATCAAATCATTTAAAGTAAAGGGTCTACAAGATCAACTTGTTTTTGGCTCAATTAAATATAAGAACTTGTTTTTGGCTCATAATTACTCTGGGTAGCCCTACTAATCAATTTTTTTTTTTTACTCTGGGTAACCCAAGTCATGCTTAACTTTGTTTTAGTTAATGAGCTAATTAAACTTAGATTAACTCGACCGATCTTTGCAGAGTTCCTTAATTAATTCCGATTTGGTAGTCTTAATTATTTTTGCGGTCTAGGGTAAGAAATAAATTAAGTTATTTGAGACTCAATTTAAGTTTATAATGAAATTTTGATTGGGTTTAGTTAATTTATTATACACGTCAAACAATGTTTAATTGAATAACATTTTTTGTTTATATCTTTGAAACACGTTTGGTAAGAAATTCATATCAAGTTTAAATAATAGTTCGTTTTTCAATTCAACTCATTTGCAATGGTACAATTGTCATTTTTACAACGAGAAAATTAGATTATTAAATATTACTTTTGTTTTTATAATTTAAGAAATACCATCATCTCTTCTGTTTAGTATATGCACAAAATATTATGTTTAAATAATATGATTGGTCGGTGTGTATGGGATATATGTTCAATTAACTACAAGCTTTCTGAAAAAATAAAAAATTAACTACAAAATTCTTGGTCCCTCAAATAAATTTCTTTAGCGGGAGTATGAAATTAGATTTAATGTCAACATTTTCTTGGCCCCTCTCTTCCTCATTATTTCGTGACGAAACTTTCTTCTTTTATTTGAGCGAAAGAGAAAAACACTCGCTATGCTTTGTTGAACTTTCAAAAAAATTCCCGTGTTATTTTAACTCTGAAAAATCCTCCTGTGATATCAAATAAGTGCCAAATACACCCCCCCGGGAAAGAGAGTGTGATTCAAACACGAAAAATTGCAAGTATTTGTTCACATTTTGCTTTTGATATGACAATTTTACTCCTGACATCAAAAAACAAAAACACCCCCTATGCTTTGACTAACTCCCAAAAAAAACCCCTGTGTTATTTTAAATCCCAAAACACCCCTTGTTTTTGATTTTAAATACCACACTCGACTTAAGTAGTATATACTTATGTTTTCAAAAAGAATAAATAAATTTTTAAAAAAATAACACAGAGGGGTAATTTTGTCATTCCGCCAAAGGTCAAAAGTAAAATTCTAATTGGGTTGAGTGTGGTAATTAAAATCAAATACGGAGGAATTTTTAGGAGTTAAAATAACACAAGGAATTTTTTAGAAGTTAAACAAAGCACAAGGGGTGTTTTTGTCTTTAACCCTATTTTTATTTGGTCCAAAATTTGTATAAAGCTTCAATATGCACGGGCCTCGTTTTTGCTTTAACAGCGATACGATCTTCATTTTATCATGGGCCCAAGTTGCACACAGACCCAAAAGAAAAAGTTCAAAAAGAAAAGGTCATATAAATAAGCATTTTAAACATAGTTCTAGATGCCAATGAGGCCGTTTGGCCGAATTACAAAGATGAGGCCCTAGTATTTAAGAGTTTTGTGTTCAATTCCTATTATTAGGGCTGTCAACGAGGCGGATCCAGGAATTTGGTGTTGTGGGGGCTAAGGTCTACTGTAAATTTAATAATCAAAGTAAATAAAAAAAAAGTTCAATCAAATAGAACAAACAAACTTGAACATTATATTTCATCCACGAGAAAAATATATGAGAAAATACAACAAAGAGAAGGTAAAGGTTAACAAAAACAACTCCCATAAGTTACTTTAATTACTTTCTCAAAAAAAAAAAAAACAGTTACTTTAATTACATATGATATTCCGTTATGATGGAAAAATCGTATTATAAAGCAAATAAATAATTGTATTTTTTTAAAATTTTAAAGAATTTTTTCTAGAAATAAAGGCATTGAATAAAGAAAAAAGAAAATCAAATTATAAAAACAATGAAAAATCATATTGTTTTTATAATTATTACTAAAGAGGAAAAATAATTTAAAAACACATAAAATATTGAAATACTATTAAGAAGGAAAAAATATATTAAAAAATCCATATAATATTGAAAATATTATTGAGAAGGATTATTTTTTATAGAACACAAAATATTGAAAATATTATTAAGAAGGATTTTTTCAAAAGAACAAATAAAATATTAAAAATATTATTTAGAATAAAAATATTATTTAGAATGCCAAAAAATTAAAATAACACAAAGAATGTCTTCAATTTGGTTTGAAACTACAAACTCTACATAGGAATTGTCTCAACTTAGGTTTGAACACAAAACCTCCTCATGAATTTAACTTTCCTAGTCCTAAACTCTTACCACAAGACTACTACACGTATTTTGTAAGAATCTACCCAATACTATTATTTAACAAAAATTTTGAGTGGGGTCTATAGACCCCACTAGCCCCTATCAAGATCCGCCCCTGGCTGTCGGGGAGGATTTCAATCCGGATTCGATTCGAATTCGGTCCAATTTATTAGGATAATTGTTCGATTAGTGATCCGATGGACCTAATCCGATTAAGAAGATCCTTAGTCCGAATTATATGGAGCGAACATGGATCTAGGCTAATCCGATCCGTTACACATCCGTATCCGATATATATGACTATATGTTATTTATTTATCATGTATTTAAACCAAAATAAAAATAAAAACTATCTAAGTTCCACTAAAATCTTTTACTATATTAAAAATAATCTTAAAAAAATACATGAGAGGTGTTGTTTGACTGTTCTGGTAACTAATTAGGCCTACAACATATTAATTTATGCTATTTAATAAGAAAAATTAAAATCCTAACCATTTATTTATGTAGTAGCCGCCATCTTCCCTCTACTTTTTCCTTCAATTTTTATTTTCTCTTCCATTTATCAATATTGGGTTTTCTTCTACTTTGTCCAAGTTTCTATCTTTTCTTATTTAAATTTTTGTTTATTCCTTTGTTCTAATTTTTATCGTTTATATTTGTCCATCATATTCCATCTTCTACAATAGTTTTGATGAAATAAGTAGAATATTACATTTTTAATTCATGATGGTGGAATCTACAAGTGATTTTGAGGAAAATGAAAAAAAAATTATTGTTAAATATGCTAAACGGATCCCGATAATTTATCCGGATCAAGGATATCCATTGGATTCGGTCCATTGACAGCCCTACCTATTATTGGGGAAATTTTTATTCAGATCGAGTTTGATTGAACTTAAAATAATTACATGACAAGTGTAATACACTTGTTTTGGAGAGGATGTAACTTTCAGGAGAGTGACAAATCACAAAGTAAATGCAATAAACTACTTACTTGATGATTGGATGAATTTGACCAAGTCAGATCTGTACAAGAATGTTCCCCCACTATTGTGAATTTTCTTCAAAATTACTATTAATATCGTTGTTAGATGTTTTTTGTACTTTGACATTAGGATAACTTCTGATCTAACAATGATGTATTTACCCTCTCAAGAAAAAGAAAAAGAAAATCTTATTCTAGAAAAAGGGGAAAGAGAAAAAAACTTATTATCGATAGTGAAAAATTTGAAAAGCAATTCGTACGGGTTAATTGGGCTGCATTTAGCTCTTAATGAAGTTTGCTTAAAATCCAATTTTGAGTTCCCAACTAATCTCATATTCTTTTTTAGTTGGCCCAACTAATCTGCTTGCATATTGGGCCATATGTTAAAGAAATTGAATAAATTAAATCCCAATGATTTGCTGAAGAAATTTCTACATATCAACTCAAATTCAAATAAAACATCTTCCACTCTTCATCTTGGATCTAACTTACCAAAATTACATCCCAGAAAATACACACACAAAAAAAAAAAAAAAAAAAACCAAAATAATAATATCATAACTTATACATATAAAGTTAAAACTTATTTAATTATCTAACATACATTAAAAAAAAAAAAAAAAAAAAAAAATTAAACATGTCTCCATGGCCTTTCTGCAAGATTTACACATTCTTCATGTCTGAAACAATCAACCAAATGATCAATTGTCATACCTGCAGCTTGCATAAAGGAATGAACAATCACTGGCCCTACAAATCGAAATCCACGCCTCACCAAATCTTTGCTAATCACTTCTGCTTTTGGACTTCTCAATGGAACATTTCTTGGATATTTATATTTGTTTATCAATGGTTTGTAACTTATAAAATCCCACATGTAATTGCTCAATGATCCATATTCTTCACAAATCTGATCATATTATCCAATCAAAATTCATGATTCCAAGTTAGCAAATTTGTTTTTAATGTTTCGAAAATTACAAGAACCCCCAAAATTAAATAGACTAAATCATACGGGGTATTTTTATAATTTCTGAAATAATAGGTTATTTTTATAATTAGGGTATATCTGAGGGGGGTCCGAGCGTAAATTACCCTTAATTGTAATTTTCAATTACCTTCTTGTATATTTATAATAATAAAAGCTTAGTAATTTGCAAATAAACCCAGAACTTGCCTTGGTAATGCATTTGGCATTGTCAATAATGCATCTGACTCTGCATTCTGCTAGAGTTAGATCTTTGTTGGAGGATATATCTGTAATTTCCTTCTCACTCATTTTGGCAACATTTTTGGGATCAAAACCAGCAAAAACTTCTCTGTTGATGAATCCAGATAAATTTTGCTTAAAGAAATGTTATCCGTGAATTGATTTATAACAGGGCCAATTGGAATTTATTATTACAATTTATAGTGTAAAATGCAAATTAGAATTTTTTTTCTTGAATAAGAAGAAAAAAAGCAAAAAAGTCATTTATGAAAATAAAAAAGATAATTAAAATTCAGACCTCAAAAGTTCTCTCCTTTTGAGGATCTCAGTCCAGTTGAAATCCATGAGCATTCCACACATTGCTAGCAACTCAAACAACCGACTGTTTGATGAATAATTAATCAAATTAAAATTATTTAATTATTATAAACTATTTATTAATTGATTAATATGTAATGAACTTGAAATTAAGTTTAGAAAATAAAAGGGACTTACTTATCATCATAAGCAGGAACTCCCCAGCATTCATCATGAAATTGAACATAAACTTTATCTGTAAAGTTTCTTAATTAGATGATTAATTATTAAGATTTAAGAGAATGAGAAAAAAGAATAAAACAATTATGAGGTATGATATTAACTCTGAAAAATCACACTTTGCCCCCTCTAACTTACAGTCTTTTTGCAATTTACTACACAACATTTGCACGATTGCCCTTTTATCCATCATTTCGGCCGTTCGATGATAGACACATTCATAGCTAGCTTTTCGACCCTTTTTGCTTGTATCCCTAACTTTTGGATATTGTGAACTTAAGTCCCTATATTTAACAGTTGTGCACTTAAGCCCTTAACTTATCGACCATTCTGAATTTTATTTCCTAATATATTGTCACTATCAAGTGATCATGTCCAATAGTTTTGAATTGGAACAATTTGAAAATTTATCGAACGACCAAAAGTTGTGAATTGCAACATAAATATAAGGGACAAAAGTTATTAAAAAGTGAACGGTAAAATGTTAGCAAACAAAATCAAGAATTTTCTAATAAAGTTTAATTGTAGTTAATTTGGATAATCAATTAATCATCATGTTGTTGGAATCACAACCACTATATACAAGTTCACCAACATAAAGTATGAAGATTCTAATGGGACATTTAGAATTAGGTATGAAAAATTCAATAATCATTACCACCCCTTTAAAAGGATTTATTTATATTTGTATAAGTTTTTGACAGGTGTGCATTTCATAGATTCCATGCCCTACAATATTGATTTTTTACACAAATTTTCAAATAATAATTGAATATGCCCTCTGAAAAAACCGTTGAAATATGAAGAATTTTGTATGAAGAAAAAAAGAATGGTTACATTGTTCATGTGATGGTTGAGGATTTTACTTCCCATTAAATTATGTCTTAATGCTATAGTGTACCATTCAATTTAGTTTTATTTAAATGGTACTAAAATTCATAATGTATTGTAATATAATTAAACATTATAAGAATAAGTTAAATAAAGCATAATTTAATTACCACTGTTTTTGGTAATCCAGTTGCACCTCCTAGGACCATCTTCAATATTTGCATTAGGCTGCTGGAGAAATTTCGGCATGAGAGCTTCTCTTCGTTCAGTCGGGGCTATAAGTCGAAGAGCTAACGATATTTTCTGATCGAGAGGCCGTGTAGAAGAATCAGTCAATGAAGAATCAGTTGAGTTTTGTGACAAAGACAAAGATAAAGAGGATAATGAAAGAGGTGAGCAAGTTCTATGTAGCCCAACAATTGGGTAAATTTTCTTTAAGTGTTTAGAAAAAATGTTGGTTCTTTTTGGATTTTCCTTCTCCATTGAACTGTTTTTGCTCTTCTCAAGAACTTGTTTTTTGAAATATTGTTTGGACATATTGGAAAAGTGGGAAAACTTTTGTGTTTTAATTGGGACAGATGTGAAGTTGTTAGAGATTTATAGTGTGGGGTTCTTTTATAAATAGAGGATGTAATAAAAAGGGGTTGGTAGGAGGAATGTGAAATTCATAAGATGGATTAGTTTATGTTTGTGCTTAGTTTTTAAGTAAAACTATTAAAGACATGTTGGACTTGTAAAATAGTTGAAGAAAATGACAGTTGAATTTCAAGCATTATCTATAATGTAAACAGCAGAAAGATCCTTGTCTTGGAAATGGAACCTAGCTTACATAAGATTTTGGTTGTATGAAGTTATATATTTGCAATGGAACCTAGCTAGCTAGTGACATAAGATTTTGGTTGTATGAAGTTATATATTTGCTGCCTTGCATTAGTTAAAAAGCAAATTAATGATAGGTAGATGCTGGTGGAGTTTCCCAGTTTACTTCTATGTGATAAGCACAATGTTCAACTTGACTTTATGTTATATGAAAATAGACACATTAAGTTGTTAGAGTTTTAAATAATTAGTACGCGTATAATAGACCAAAATTAAGTTGATTTTATGCCGTTGTACACATTAAGTTGTAATAACATTGCAGAGGATCAATATTGACCAAAAATAGATGCGTAAAAAGATAAATTACCCATCCATCCATGCATATAATAACACAAGGGTAAAACCGTTTCACATAACATACAAGGCGCAAGTAATAGCACATGAGCGTTAACCTGCCACGTGGGGTAAAACATGAAATCCACCTATGTTATTGAAAATCTGCACGAAATTCTTATGTGTTTATTAAGTTTATTGCACGAAATCCCCTTCTGTTTTCATAAACTTTGCAAAAAATCCCCTCTTCTGTTAGTATCATTAACACCTTTAGTTTTTCAAAATAATTATCATTTTATCCTCATTATTTAACTTTATTTATATATTTATTAAAATAATTAAATTGTATATACTATTCATAAATTAAATAATATTTTATAAAATATATAAATATAAATATTTTGCTTACACATTTATTAAATAAATCTATTATATATTAATAAATTAAGCAGAATTTAATTATAATATCTTTTAAAATATATATAAGAAAATATTACTTATATTTATATAATAATTTATTTTTTACACTATATTAATAAATTAAATTAAATGTTACTACTATAATGGTTTATAATAAAAAAAAACTTATTTATATATTTATTAAAATAATATGATATATTCTTAAAAAAATATTAAAAACAAAAAAATAAAAGGGGGATTTCGTGCAGAGTTTATATATGAGGATTTAGTGCAATAAAATTTAACACAAGGGAAGTCGTGTGGATTTTTCATAACATAGGGGAGGTTTGTGAATTTTTTAATTAATTAAATAGATGAAAATTAAGTTTCAGTCTCACTAAGCGCGAGTCTTGCACACACCCACAAAAAAACTTAACGAAATTTGACGGAAGAGGGATTTTCTGCAAAATTGAAGAAAACTGAAGGGAATTTGGTGCAACAAATTTAACACATGAGAATTTTGTGCATGTTTTCCATAATACAGGAGGATTTCGTGCATTTTATCCACACATATAATAACACATGGCACGAAATAATGTTGAACAATGGAGTTTAATGAAGGATAACTTTGTAACGGTGACTAGTTCGCCAGTTATTCGATTAACCTTCTTGGATTGATATGACTTTAGCTTCGGATGATCTTTATTGGACTCAACCCAACTATGCCTTCACGATCTTCTTTGGGTGTAGTCCATGTTCCAATCCATGTAAAGCATCGTTCAAGAGATCGAATTGTACTCCATACTATTGTAGTTAGGTTCCACGTGGCATACGAACATTGACTAGTCCACCCTATGAAGTTTACTTTCATCAAGGTTGAAGGTATACATAATACATATGAGATAGCCCAAATAGTATGATTTAATTTAATGAACACATAAGGATAATCAATCAATTAGTTTTTCAGATGGGTAAATTAATATTACAATAATCATAGGGAGTAAAATGTAAATTGACACGATGCTTACGTCACATCATTTTTTCCTCATTTTGGTTTGGATCTAAGGGTGAGTTTGGCCTAGCGATTCGAAAATCAATTATAGGAGAATTAATTTTACTAAAATGGATTTTGGCAATAATTGATTATGATAAAATTCAATTATAAAATAATTGCTTTTGAATAATAGCTTTTGCAAAAGTAATACTTTAGTAGCTTCTAAAATAAAGAATTTTAGCTTCTGAAGATCCAAAAAGTGATTATGATATTGGGGGCCAAACACTATTAAAATCACAATTGACTAAAAGCAATTTCTATAATTGGGGCCAAACACTTCAAAAATCACAATGGAGGTCTAGAAGTGTTTTTAAGAGCTCCCACCGCTGGGCCAAACTCACCCTAAGTTGAGATAGGATTCAAAAGGTGAATTTTAAGTTTTTGTTTTCTTTTTTCTTTTGTACAATTTAAAATAGTGGATATAATTATTAACAACGAATCATTATTTTACTTGAGATGAAAAAATATTATTTCCAAAAAAGAAAACTTACTTTACGACTTCACGAAAAGAAAATAAAAATACATTTCTAGGATCAAAAGATTTGGAGGAAGGGCTCCAACATTGGGGGTCTTTGTAATTCATTGTTTTGGTTGAAGTTACAGTATAAAATGAATATTTAAGGATCTAAAATTTGTCCCAAATCAAAATGATATGAATTTGTAAAATTAAAAAATAAAATGAAAATAAGAAAAATGAGTAGCATTTCTCGTTCGGTATTTAATTTCGTATCTGTATTGTTCCAAAGTTTTTTCAATCTAATATAAATGAATTTCCCCACACTATGTCAAAGAACTGATGCATTAAACATTTGCCGTAACCATCAATTAATCTTTTTTAATTTCTCATTTTTAATAAAATGGTACCCTTTGTCCGCAAATAGCAATATGAAAAAGAATTAATTTCTAGATGATAAGCAATCTTAGTTGAAGTGTTTGTCTCAATGAATTTTCAATTGGGTCCTATTAAACTTAAGTCCCACTCATTTGTCATGGAGGAATGAGGCAAACCCTTAGCCTGCAAAGACAAAGATATATCATCTATTTTAGTTTCTTCTTCTTTCTTTGACTAGAGACTTTAATTTTTTCCTTTCTAAATTAAAATAATACAATAATATTTATAACCAAGCTTTTATTTGTCATGAAAATAGGGAAATTTCGCAATGAAAGGTAGGAGATATTAATATCATTCTAATGTGATGAAATAATTAAAGAATATGTTTTACTTGGGCTGGCTAA
The DNA here is from genome assembly GCA_030819805.1 of Penstemon newberryi var. newberryi. NCBI lineage: Eukaryota > Viridiplantae > Streptophyta > Magnoliopsida > Lamiales > Plantaginaceae > Penstemon > Penstemon newberryi. The sequence continues at coordinate 72,574,216 of JAUALY010000001.1, read as the reverse complement.
TAAGTGATAAATGGGACAAAATGGAATATGTGGAAGTGACAAATTGATTTTTCTTTGTGAAAGAACACTTATATAATAGAGGTTGACTAATAAATATGGAGCAAAAGACAAAAACATCCCTTATGCTTTGTCTAACTCCCAAAAATCCTCTTGTGTTATTTTAATTTTCAAAAAATCCCTTTGTGTTTGGTTTTAAATACCACACTCGACCCAAGAAGTATATACTTATAATTTTATTTTTGACTTTTGGTGGAATGACAAGATTACCCCTATGTGTTTTTTTTTTAAAATTTATTTATTCTTTTTGAAAAATTATGTATATACTACTTGGATCGAGTGTGGTATTTAAAATCAAACACATGGGGGTTTAGGAGATTTAAAATGACACGTGGGGTTTTTTTGGGAGTTAGACAAAGCATAGGGGGTATTTTTGTCTTTCAATATCAGGGGTAAAATTGTCATATCAAAAGCAAAATGTGAACAAATACTTACAATTTTGGCGTTTAAAACACACTCTCTTTTTTGGGGGTGTATTTGACACTTATTTGAGATTACAGGGATTTTTTTAGGAGTTAAAATAATACAAAGGGTTTTTTTAAAGTTAGACAAAGCATAGGGTGTTTTTGTCTTTTGCTCAATAAATATGATATAAATTCAATGAGCAAAGTGCAAAAACATTGCTTGTGTAACTTCTAATTGGCAGGAAACTCCATGAGTTATTAGCAAAAAACTCTCTTTGTTAATATTTTATTATAAAAAAAATCTTGTGTTAACATTTTAGGCTCACTACGCGTAATTTAAGTCTACCACGGACAGGAGGTTTATTGTCAATTTTAAGTTTACAGGGTGGTTATTGCAAATTTTTTTAGTGAATAATCGAGTTTTCAAATTATATTTCAAAGAAAAAATAATTTTTATAGGTATATTTATCCCTTCCCTAAAACTCATGAAGAATACTTGCATATAGAGCGAGTAAAACTCATTAAGGCCTCGAAAGGGAGTAAAGTGGGTGCACCTGGGAGAATGTTCTCCTACTATGCGAAATGACGATCCTCATGATTGTTCATAACCAAATTTAATAGTATTCTAATTTGATGAGCATCAAATGATGTCATTGCGAGGAATGTAGGAGACCACACTAATGGTGGCGTCAACCTAACAAGAATGTGACATAGATGAAATCATCTAGGAGGTCATGAGCTTCTAAAAACCGACCTCTTAGATAACTATCCGAGATGATAGAGGAGGTCGGGTGCTTAATATATATATATATGGAGCTTTCACGATTAAGTACTATTTTGGTTGGGTGACCTCCCGAGCTTACATTTCTCAAACAACTAAGTACATCTCCAATGTTCTGGGCTTGACCAGGGGTGGGGGTTGGGGTTGGAGAGAAAATCATCTTCAACCATGGAGGTTGGGAATGGGATGGAGGAAGAGCTTGAAGAAGTTTTTTTGTTTAATTGTTGGACTTAAATCGTGGATGTCAAAGTCCCTAATCTATTCTTTTTTTCTGCTAAACCTTGGGTTCATTAAGCATTTTTGTTTAAAATTAAGTTTTACAAAGCTAATATATCTGTCACACTTTCCTAAATAAGTTTTTGTGTTGAAATTTTAATAAATTACAATTAAAAATAATCCACCTTTGATTTAGTTGGATATATATTTAATACGAATATTTGAAAATAAATTTCAATATAATTCATTTTGAATTGAAAATACATTTTACACACTCAGACAAACACTTCAATTTTGTTTTCCTTTGTTGTATTTCATGTTATTTTTCTTTGTTGTATTTGATATTATTTTTAATGTTGTACTCCCACGGAAGTTTAATTGATTTTATTATTATTATTATTGTTAATAATAATAATTTTACAATTTTAATATTATTATTATTATTCTTATAATTATTGTTATTATTATTATAGTAAGAGTGGGGAATGCTTGAAATTGAAATTAATTTGAGAGAAATCCTAAGATTGGAGACGATTAAGTAGGGGTTGGGGTAGTCCCGGACTTTCAAGCCCGAGCTCAAGCCCCAGGATTGGAGATGCCCTAACTGTTTGTAGCCCGAATCCTTTTAAGATCTCCCCAAATTAGCTTCGAATCTGGTAACCTTGCTAAGTAAGGGTTAAACTTGAATCCTACTCTGATCCGTTTATTTTATTCCACGTTACTTGTTCTATGTAACCTAACTTTCATAAAAATATTAGTTCTTTTCAACACTTACCTATAAGTTTGTTCCATTTAAATTAAACGATTTTCTGCGAATTGAGTTGAAAATGGATGGTCGATCGATAGAGAATATATTTTTCTTTTAGCAAATAATACTATTAGAATGATCTATTGTTTGGTCCAATTTCAAAAGTCAATACTCATTCAAATAAACTTCCTAATTCCAAGGTAAAATATTCCCGCAAAAAGTATATTAAATATATAATATAGTATATATTATAATTAACAAAAGGGCTAAATCACTTAAATTTTTCATTTGGAAAGTTCTCAATGATATGCTCCCTACCCGGGAAAGGCTCTCTTTGATTTTTAATGTGGTGGATAAATCTTGTTTGTTTTGTAATCATGCTGTTGAAAACCTTGATCATATCTTTCTCAGTTGCCCCCTTGTGGCTACGATTTTCAGCACTTCAAAATGGGCTTTTAGGTTGCACCCTTTCGGTAATTGGAGTTTGAAAAAGTGGATCTCTTGCATTCTAAACTTGGACCATTCTTTCTTTCCCGCTGCCGACTTTGCCCTGGAGTTCCTTAACTTTTGTATTGTTACAATGGATGAAATTTGGAAAGCTAGAAATTCTAAACTTTTCAATTCTACTGATCCGAATGTTTCAATGTTGACAAACAGGTGCTGTAAATTGGCTTTGGAACACTCAAACGCTCAAAATAGGAAGCTGCTCATTGCAAGCTCTCCTCCACTTAGTGCTATTTGGTCTTCTCCTCCAAAGGATTATCTCAAAATCAACACGGATGCCACTTTTCAAGATGGTTTGGCTTTCATTTCCATTATTGTTCGGGACAGCGAAGGCTCCCTTCTTTTCGCTTTTGTCAAATCTGAAAATCATGTGGATGCTACGAGTGCGGAAATGGCTGCTATCAAAGAAGCTCTTTTCCTTATTGATCAAGTTAATTGGAAGCTTGCTATCTTTGAAAGCGATTCTCTTAACTCCGTGCTTATGGTTACAAGTGCTATTCCATCCTTTGAATGGGCTTGCAAAGCGGATGCTCTCTTGGCTAGGATTACTCTTTCAAAATGACCCAAGTGGAAAGTCAAGAAAATCCCTAGATTAGGCAATAAGGCCGCTCACAACTTAGCAAAATGGGGAAAATGTTGTAATTGGTCCGGTTTTGTTCCTCTCACCCTTGTCCCGCCTGATGTTTTTTGTGATTCTTTTCCTTTGAACTTCGTGTAACAAACATTTTCAGTTCTTTTTATGCTTAATCTTTTGCTTAAAAAAAAAAAAAAAAAAAAAAAAAACACGTACATCACATTGTCTTTACTAGTATATACTAAAAAAAAAAAATTATAAACCCATCCGTCCCATAAAAAAATCTCAATATTAAGAAAATGGAAAAGTAGATTAAGAAACATTAATCTAACGTCTATCTTAAACCCTAAAAACATCACAAAACCTTCACCCAAAACCCCTCACCCTCTTCTCAGTCACGATGCTCGATGATCCGAGCACATTCCATACGACACCGTTTGCTCGCCCCACTGTTCTTCTCCAAATCCCTCTCTATCATCTCCACCAGCGCCGTTGCCGCCGTCACAGAATCACCGCAAGACGACGCCGCGTCGCAAATCCTTAATTACCTAATTTGCCCTTCCCCTCATTACCGTACTAAACTCTCAAGCAACAATATTTGGTTGAGAAATGAAGTTATTAAATTGGGGGTTTCTGAAATTGATACCATCGTGGAGAAACTCTGCTACGAGAACTGGGTAAACGCAATTCGATTCTTCAATTTGTTGCAAAATGAGTTTGGAGTGAAGCATTCGCGAAATTCGCAGTTTGCTATCGCACAAGTTATGGCTGAAAATCAGAGACCGCGTGCGTTACGGAGCCACTTGCAGCACGTAATTCAGGGAGAAGGTACTCTACAAAGTTCGACTATGTTTTAAAAAATTAATTGGTGAAATTTGAGCGAATTTTTGTATTTTGACTATTTTCATAGTAATAAGTGGCGGGATCAATAAGATTATGTTTTTCGAAATTGATTTTCTATGACTTCAAGTATCTATAGGCATTCTCCTTTTCCAACTACTTTATTTGGAAAGATCAACGATTGTAATTACTTGAGCTTTATATATCATTATCTTATGTCCTGATAGTGGAGATACATTTTCTCTCACAATTTTTCAGGAAATGTTAGGTGAAGGATTACATGCAAGATGCATTTCTTCTTCTGTGTGATTCCTTATTGTGTTTGAGTTGCATGATGAAATCAAGTTTAGACTATGAAGAACCTTTTGTTTTGCTAATTTTTGTGTGAATAGAGTTCTTATGATTTCTCTCAGGCTCTGGATCTGCACCAGCACTTTGTGAGCTTCTTTCTGAAAGCTTCAGCGGCTGCATTACAAACCATATTGTGTGGGATATGGTGGCTTTTGTATATTCCAGATTTGGTATGTTACATGATGCCCTTTTTGTCATTGCAAGAATGAAAGACTTAGATATTCGGCCATCAATTATGACATACAATAGTTTGTTGCACAACTTTAGGCATACTAATGTCATATGGGGTGTGTACAGTGAAATAGAAGCCAATGGGAGTCATCCAACTGAATACACGAATTCGATTCTCCTGGATGGTCTATGCAGACAGTCCTTGATTCCTGAAGCAATTTCATTTTTGCGAGAGATTGAAGAGAAAGAGGCTGAACCTTGCATTGTTTGGTTTAATACTCTGATGTCAGGATTCTCTAGAATGGGTTTTGTAGATGTTGCAAAATCATTCTTCTGTATGATGTTTAAGTATGGATTACTTCCTGATGCATATAGTTATAATATTCTCATTAATGGGCTCTGTGTTGCTGGTTCATTGGAAGAAGCCATAGACTTTGCGAATGACATGGATAAAAATGGATTGAAGCCTGATAAAGTGACTTATAACATTCTTGCGAAAGGATTCCGTATGCTTGGTATGATGGATGGGGCTTGGAATGTTACTAAGAAAATGCTTCATAAAGCGTCAAATCCCGATCACCTGACCTACACAATTTTGATTTGTGGACATTGCCAAACAGGCAATGTTGAAGAGGCTTTTAGGCTTCGAAAGGAGATGCTATCCAAGGGTTTGCAGTTGAATGCTATCTCACACCGTGCACTACTCAGCAGTTTGTGTAAGAGTGGGCACATAAATGAGGCTTTGAGTTTGTTTTTTGAGATAGAAAATATTGGGTTCAAACCAGATCTTGTAATGTACTCTATCATCATTCATTGTCTCTGCAAGCTGGGAGAAGTGGAAAGAGCTGTCCAATTTTATAAGGAGATGTGCATGAAAAGAATTATTCCAAAATATTTTCCCCACAGATCAATTCTGTTAGGACTCTGTAAGAAGGGAACTATTTCTGAAGCAAGAAGTTATTTTAATAAGTTGTCAAACGAGAACTTGTTAGAGGATATTGTATTATATAACATAATGATTGATGGATTTGCTAAACATGGTAATATTAGAGAGGCCGTGCAGTTATATGAAGAAATATTGAGGAAAGATATTGCCCCAACTATAATCACATTCAATTCCCTGATAAAATGTTTCTGCAAATCTGGAGAACTAACTGATGCCAGAAAATTGTTGAATAATATCAGGATGCATAATTTGGTGCCAACAGTTGTTACTTATACTACTCTCATGAATGCATTTTGTGAAGTTGGGAATTTAGAGGCCACCTTTCAACTGCTTGATGAGATGGAAGCAAGTGATATAGAATCAAATCAAGTTACTTACACAGTAATTATGAAAGGGTTATGCAGGCAAGGGAAGCTAGAACAATCTCTGCAGGTTCTCAAGCATATGCTAGCTAAGGGTCTGTCTCCAGATCAAACGTCTTATAATTCTCTGATCCAATATTTTTGTAAAGGTCGAGAGCTTGATAAAGCATTTCAGTTGCATACTGAGATGTTACTACATAAAATTCAGCCAAATCACATTACATATAACATTCTTATCAATGGTTTGTGTGTATATGGAGACGTAGAGGATGCGGAAGCAGTATTGTCTTCTCTCCAAGACCAAAATATCAAATTGTCGAAAGTTGCTTATACAACTCTTATAAAAGCAATTTGTGCAAAGGGAGATGTTCGAAGGGCTATGTTACTCTTCCATCAAATGGCTGAATCCGGGTTTGAAATTTCAATCAAAGATTATAGCGCGGTTATCAATAGATTGTGCAAAAGATCTTTAGTAAATTATGCAAAGTTATTTATTCGGATGATGTTAGTTGGAGGTGTTGCTCTTGACAGCCAAATTTGTTCAGTTATGCTTCATTCTTTTGATCAAACTGGTGATTTCAGTTCCATGTATGAATTTCACGCACTGATGATCAAATATGGGCTTGATCAGGGTTGAATAGTGGAGGTGGTTTCTTCTAGCGTGCCTTGCATCATCAGATACCCTCCACGGGAGTCTGAAAAGAAAGTTAGGGAGTTGGAGCAGCAGTGTGCGGGGCCTGCGTTTGAAATACGAGAGGATGCGTGCTGTTGAGGATCAAAGCAGATCCAGAAATCGGGAACTGAAGAGGAGACTGAGGGAGCTGGCTAACAATCTAACTGAGTCGAGTGGGTTGGAGGAAAGGGATCAACGCATACTCAGAAATCGGGAATTGAAGAGGAGACTCAGGGAGCTTGCCAACAAATTTGAGGTGCTTGGGGTAGAAGAAGAGTTGATGGAGATTGGTGGCTTCACTTTGAGTAGAATGTAAAAGAAGCATCGAGAGGGGTTGTGTTGTGTTATGAAACTGCTACTAGTTATGTTATGATTTCTAGTGCATGTAAAAAGCTCATATGATTTATATCTAGTTCTCGTTTAATATTTGTACTGGTCTAGTTATTGGCTTTTGAAGAAGCAGGTGAGCAAATAGCTGTTTTTGGATGCATGTCCCTTCTGGAGTTGGAATTACAATATCAGCCGGAATATTTGATATGACAGGGGACTCTATTATTTTCAGGTCCAATTGATGACTGGCAAACAAGTTCGTCCCCTCGTTTCCATCTACCACATGGATTATATATCATTTAATAAAGGTATATATCAAATCTAATTTTTAAGGTGATCCCAAATATTGGCATCTTAATGTAAATTAATTCTTCTTGTATGTCTTCAGATCCTAAAATCGGTATTATGGTATATTTCGTAAATCGATCGCTAATACTGAAATTGAAAATGAATAAGGTTTGTTAATTAGCTTCGATTTCGGTACGATTCGTTCGATTTACATAGCTAACTTAAGTGACTAGGAGTGGGCATAATTGGGCAGAGGCAAATTAATTTCTAACAACATAATACAAATAATTTTTTTCGTTTCTTGAAAATTATGTCAAAATTCGTGAGATTTTTTTTTTTTTTTTTTCAAGGGTTTAATCTCTTTCGAATCGCGTCAGAAATATATTATATGAATTCAAACTTGGTTCAGCACTTTGGGGGTAATAGTCAATTCGACTAGACCAGTTATTTGTTTGTAATTCTTGAGATTTATGACAATCTCACATAAAAACCTTGAATACAATCTTTTTCAAATTGTACGAAAGTCTAATAATCTCCAAAGATCCTTGAAATCAACAAAAAATATTATCAAAAAACCCAAACTAATAAGCTTTAATTTTTCGGCTGGATATATGTATGGCAGAATAAATGTTTGATAACAAATTAATATTACACTTATACCGATTAAACTATTTGCATTTAGGCATTAAAGTACTCAAAGTAGTCAATCCACAGGCATCAAACATTTCTATTTATTTATATTTTAACAAAGGCATCAAACATTCCAATTACAAATAAATTTTAAATCTCATTACACAAATAAATTCCCACTTTTGTCTGATATTGCAAACTACTATGATATATTTATATGGCCCAATACTTTTATTGTAAAACATTTTTCAATTGAAGTTGGCCTAGTTCTTGTACAAGGACATCCAAACATCTATTAGAACTCCCACCAACCTTAATTGCTTCCAATGCTTTCTCTCTCAATTCTTTTGCTCTAACTCTCTCAACCACATCCCCATGCATCGACTCACTAATCACCTTACCCAACTCGACCGGGTCGGGCACCGTATCACCACCCTCACAAACTCGAAAAGCTGCCCCTTTATAGTCCACCAACAACTTAGCATTGATAAATTGGTCTGCCTCCATGGGCCAGCCCAATATCATCACACCCGCACCTATCGCTTCCAAAGTCGAGTTCCATCCACAATGACTCAAGAACCCACCCACACCTCGGTGACTCAGTATCCGCACTTGCGGGGCCCAACCCTTTATAATGAACCCACGGCCGGAAACACGACCCTCAAACCCATCGGGCACAAGTCCATACCCGTCATCCACTTGTTGGGCCGTCGGAGTTTTCACGACCCAAATGAACCGGACCCCGCTCCTCTCGAGCCCAATAGCCAACGCTTCGATTTGGGCCTTCTTTAACAACTTCTGACTCCCAAAACACACATATAGAACAGACCCATCATCACATTGGTCAAGCCATGAGAAAACTCCATCTTTCTCATCATCATTCACACTAATCTTATTGGGCCCACCCATTAAATTAAGCGGCCCAATACTAAAAACATGAGAATGGCCCATTTTCTTTCTAAAATAATCCAAGAACTCATCCTCTAAGCCCACAAAGCTGTTAAAAACATTAGCCCAACTCAACTTATTAGCCATCATTGAATCCTTCACGAACTCCAAACCGAGCTCCGCTTCCCTGTAGCGGCGGAACAGGGAAGGAACCTGCTCCCAATTGAAACTCGGCCTCAATGGTAAATCATGAAAATTTACCTCATTCCCAGGGATTACAGCGTCGTCATTTTCAAAAAGATGGTTAGAAACAGAGATTAAAAAAGCAGCAGAACTGTAAAAACAAATCCTACGAATCCCGATCTGTTGTGACAAGTTATGAGTCCATCCGAGGAAGAAATCAGAGAGGAGGGCAACAGGGGGGTTACTGTGGGACTCAAACCACTGGATAATCTGACCTTGGAGTTGATTCAGCGCGGTCATAATCGGAACGTTTCCATGGTTGCCGAGATCTTTGACATTTTCAACGCCAGGGGGGATTAAAGGGTGAGCTGGGAAAGGGAAAATTAGGGTTTGGATAGAGGGATTTGAAGAGAGAAGAGGATTCAGAATTGGGAGATTTTTGGGGGTGACGAGAATTGTGATTTTTAGACCTTTGAGTGAAAGTTGATGAGTTAGATCGAGAAGAGGTAGCATATGGCCTTGTGCTGGAAAAGGGAAAACTAATATGTGGATTCCATTTTTGCTGCTCGACATTGTTTTGGAAATTCCAAGAATTTTTTAGCAATGAAGCTTGGAGACGAGAGAGTGAGAGTGAGTGAGCACTGAGCAGGTTTTAGTTTTTTTTTTCTTTTTTTTTTGAGAATAAATATAGATAGTTACCTGGATATTTTTTCTAAACCTGGGCCTACATTATCATGAATAAACGTGCTACATTATGGTTTTCCACTTAAGTACCTAAGTAAAAATAAAATATGGGAATATATATAGGAAAGAGCTTTTACAGAGAGGTTTTTTTTTTTTTTTTTTTCCCCCTGATGCACTATACAGAGAGGTTTGATAGCGAGTGTCATATCAATATGAAGTTGATATAATTCGGCACCAACATTTTTTTGGTTAAATAACGTATACGTCACGTAAGGTTTAATTACAAAAAAAATTCCTCACGTAAATATTATAAAAATTTCATTGGGGTTTGTCATCATCATATAATTGATTTCTTATCTTTGAAAAAATTTTAACTTAATTTACTCCTAGGGGTTATTTGTAATATCTTAAAAAATAAAATTTAAGTGTCATTGTAATATCTCATAAATTATATTTAATAAACATAAGAAATTTATTTATTTATTTGATTGAATAAATTACTTTTTATATTAGTAATAATAATTTAATAAATTTTATTATTATAAACATAAAAAGTAAATTAAAAATTTATTTTGTATTTTTAAAATTTCTTATTATTTTTTAAAATATTAAATTTATATACTGTAATTAAATGTGTAAGATGTATGGACGATTTTGGAGTATTGGATGTATGATGTATCTGAATCCACTTTGAGTAAGATTTACTTTTGTTTCCAAGAGGCTCTAATTTGGCCAGTTTAATTACCTCCGATTTACTATATTTTTTCTATTTGGTTGATGCATGTATTTTCTTTAGATAAAAGATTTGATTTCATATAAAAGAATCGAGAAAGTCCATAATTTTAGGAAGCTCAATTAACTCTACAACGACGGAAGCTTTTGTATTGCGCGCTAGTGAATGAGCTACTTCGTTCCTTGAAATAGACATAACTTCATTTTGATCGCCTAATAAACTTAACTTGAAAAATATTAAAACGATTTGCATCTATTTTGATGTCTTCAACAATGGATTTTCTATGCGGGATAAATTTTCCCTTGTGCGTTAGTACTACTAACAACGTTACTGCAATCTCTTCCTTGGTTGATTAAGAGCACATATAATATATAGTGTACATGAAGATCAAAACGATTGTAATTATAAATAACATAATGTAATTGAAAAATATAATCATAATTTAAATGTTGAAAAAGAAGAACTAAACTAATTGAACAAACACTAAGAAACAAACGAAATACACAAAATTTTAAAAAAAATGCTAAAATGAACAACATGTTTTATTTTATAAACAATGGATCATATACTATCACGAAATTAAGATAAGCATTTTATTGTCGTAAATCCTGTAGTGATTATTACATTTCCATAATATATTAAGAAAGTAAATGCAAATCAAAATAGAAATCCTCGTGATTAGGTGACAATTTTTTCTCCAAAAAAAGCTTTCAATTTCCGTGCCTTAGGGGGCTCAGTGCATCCACATCTATGATGAATACAAATTGTAGGGCATATGTAATGTGTACAATCAGAGGAATTGTGACATTTTTGTTCTTCGAACTTGAACTTTGCTTCGGAAAATTGTGGTGTACCTGTAAGTTAAATTTCATTAGTCCATGTATAGTTTCCCTTAAATGAAATTTTATTACTTGCCAAGTTTCAATCAGAACATTGTTCGTATATCTGAAAATTAAACTAAGTTAGTTAAATTGAATAATAATAACGAAAATCCAATGTCCCATTTGACCAATGGACCTGATTTTTGCATATTATTTAGACATTTGTATTACATAGGGAAAAATTAAATCTATTGCTAACTTCCCATCTTAGATAATTCTTTTTACTTGGAGAGGTAGTGAAAACTAACCCAATACAATGAGAAAGAAAAGAGCCAAAAAGACCATCTTTGTTGAACTTGAAGCCATAGATCTCCACCTAAGGATGCAAGAAAATCAAACGTAATTGATTTGAGGTTTACTCTGTGTTGTACTTTTGTCATTTTCAAGCATGTATATATATAACTTATATACGGGGATATAATGGTTTTTCAATGCTAGTTCACAACAAGTACACGTGTCATTAAAAAAATTCCGATATAGTGTGACATATTATGGTAATAAAAGTAAATTAAGGAATGTGAATGTAATTCGATTTGCATATAATATGAGAGATTTGATCATCAATAGGGATTGAAAAATATAGATTATACTCCGTTGAATTACCCTTTTTTTTTTTCCCTTCTTTTTTAGTAAAATAATAATTACATCATTATATCAATGGTTATATTAAAAATTTATTCGATTACTATTACAATAGGATGATAATCAACTATCAAAATTAGTAATTAAATTAAACAAAATACTCATATTAATGAAAATCAAATCCAAGATCTCAACTTTTGTCACTACGTTAAGGTTTACACAACACCTTTTATTTTCATTTCACATGATTTGAATTGTATACATTTGTTTGAGGATTATTGCAATCTATTCTTTCCAAATAATTAAGATGTGGATAAGTGAAAATTAAATGGCATATTGTATTTCTTGTGAGTAGGATGAAGTTATAATCTTTCTACATATACCACAACATCAAACGTTGAATTCTAGTATTTTTGAGTTTTCTATTATATACTGTAAAAAATAATACAGGTTGATGATTTTTTTTACTAATTAAGTACTCAAGATATCGTCGCATATTAGAAAATTAATTAAGTAATATTGTAATAAGAACCAAGAGAAAACATGGGATAAATTATAAATATATATCTTTTTTCAAAAAGAAAAAAAGAAAAAAAACAACAAAGAAGAAGAAGTTAGATGTTAAAAATCACAAAGATAACCGGGAAAACAAAAGGCAAACCGTATTGCTTGAAGCATCCAAGCCTTCTGATTCTCTTCGCCGATCGTCTAAAAGGAAAAGAATTTTGGAACTGTAGCGTAAGATAATAATTGTAGAATTTAAGTTCCTTTTGAAAGTTTTTTTTTTTTTTTTTTTTTTTTTTTAGTGGAGTTCCTTTTGAAAGTTCATTAAAGAGTAATGACATTTATCAAAAAGAAAAAAGAAAAAAAAATTCAAAAAATAGACGAATCACGAATTTGTTAGGCCAATAAATAACTTTGGCCCACAATTATTTTGTCAGGCCAAGAAATTAGTTTGGCCCATAAATTTTGGGCATATGTTGTTTGTAAAGGTTTGTTGTACTGATGTCATGTGTTAACAAATTATCAAAAAGGAAAAAAAAATGTCATATGTTAAAAAAAGGCAAAATTGCATAAAACGTTTCAAACTAATCAGTGATTTTGAATTTTCGTCCTAAATTATATCACCTCACTAAATTTTATCCCATAATTTAATATATTTTGTAACATCATCCCACAGTTAATTATGAGACTGAAATTGCGCATGTGTCCGTTAAATGCCACATGGTTGCTTACGAGTCATGAGGTGACAAATTTTAGCATGAACAATTACACAATATTGCAAAATTCATCCCAAAGTAATTACAAGATTGAATCGTCATTTCCATTTAATTCGAACTTTAATATTGGAACTAAATTCATGCAAAATGGTAAATTAAGGGACGAAATTCGGTGAGTTGATATAGTTTGTGACGAAAAACCAAAATTAGTAATTAGTTTGGGACAATATTCCGAAAAAATATTAAATTACGGGACGAAATTCAGTGAGGTGATATAGTTCGAGACTAAAATCCAAAATCACAAATTAGTTTGGGACGTTTTCTGCCATTTTGCCGTTAAAAAATTAAACATATTTTGTTTTGAGAAAAAAAATTGTAACTGATATTTTACACCCTGATAATATACAATTTGATACTTAACACCTTATATTTTAATATTTTCCATCTTCGGATTGTGTATTGTTGACAATTTGCATCTACAAATTGCGGAAAAAAATATTTTTGATCCTCTAAAGTGGCTGCATTTTAAAATTGACCATTTATTGTGGTACTTCAACAATATACGTCTTTTATAGTGTCAACATCATCAATTTCAGTCTTTGTCATCGTTTTTTTTAATTATCGCAAAAAAACATCAATTTATGTCATATTTGACCTATCACATGGCTTGGTCTTGCAAATTGTGGAGTCAGAACATGAAATTCTTAATTTTTAAGTATCACTCGACAAATGATATTTTAGTCAAATTAGACATAAATTGGTGATTTTTGACAAAAATAAATTAATTTTCCGGTCAATTAAGACATAAATTGATGATTTCCGGCGTTAATTAAAAAAATCGACAATAAGGACTGAAATTGATGATGATGACACAATAAATGATGATTATTGTCGATGTACCACAATAAAGAGCCAATTTTAAAACACAGACACTTTAAAGAACCAAAATGAAATTTTGCCTCAAATTGCATACATTTGGAGGACTTTTATTTGAAAATGCATTAGTATTTCTAAATTGAAAATTCCAATTGCTCATTTTTTCCCTCTTCTCTTCCCTCAAGGAACTGTGGCGCTATTTGGATGGGTTTTGACTCGGTTTCGCGGGTTTCGGTTTAAAGAAAATAATTTTGGTGGTTTCGATGAAACCTTTCAGATATCATTTGGATGGGATTTGGCTGTTGGGTTTTGTGGTTTGAATAAGTGTAAACCTACTTGGATTAGGTATGGATGTTGGGGTTTAGGGGAAAAAGTAGCTGATAGGTGTCAAATCAATGTCTTTTTTAGTGAGATTTCGGGGAAAAAGTAGGTGGTATGTGTCAAATCAATGTTTTATAGGTTTGAAGAGTTTGAGTGTGAGTTTCTGAATAAGTTTTTGATGATTTTATGGGTTTGGCGAAAACTAATTTGAAAAGATTTTGGCTCAGTCTCGCGAAACCGGGCCAAAACCCATCGACATACACTCTGAAAGACTTTTTCAAGAAAACCAAGTAATAGTTTTCTTTCGTTTTGGTCAGATCTAACTTAACCCTGCAAAAGTTATGAGACAATCTCCAAAAGAGCTTTTACATGTCAAATTTTAAGAAAAAAAATAAGTTTTTGCAATGGTGCTCCAACTGCCCTTTTAAAAGTCATCAATTTTTTTGAGTTTGAAATCTCAAATTTAAGAATCTAAACCCAAAATATAAATATTGATTTATGCAGCCAAGTACAACACCAATTGTATTTTGCTGCAAATCATTAATGTCTTTTAGTTTAATTCTTTTTTTTTTAACATTTTTCCCTTTCTAAATTTACTTTCTCTTGTATGTATAACAAACACAACTAGAACAAAACTTATATAATCACATATTCACATGCTTGATACCTAGTTAATTAATCTTATATACAAACAAAGATAAACAGTTGCACCATATTAATGACGTTTTTGTAGTTTGATAGAGATAAAAAAATGTGGGATTTAAGTCGAATAAATTGTAGTAGTAACGTTATGGTGATAAAAAATACACGAATCCCGGAATATAGATTATGGTTTTAATTTAAATTTATATTACTTTCCATAAATACTTTTAATTTTTTTTTTTATTATTGTTAACGAATAAATATTAAATATATAAATAATTAAAAGTAGATTGTTTAAATATAAACGCTTTGTTTGAATGAAGTTGTGTGTATTCAAAAGTAATGTCTTAAAATATAAACTAGATATTGAATTACAGTGTAAAAAGTAGTAATGTATAACACTGTTCACAGGCAAAAATTCATTTTTGACCATCTAAAGTGGTTGCACTTCAAAATTAGCCCATTTCAATAATTGATGATTTTCGGCGATAATTAAAAAATTTCCTGTAAGGACTAAAATTGATGTTGATGACACAATAAATGAAATTTTATTTTTGGCCCTTTATTGTGGTATCTCGTTAATATACGTCCTTTATTGTGTCAACACCATCAATTTATGTCCTTATCACCAATTTTTTTTTTAATTATCGCAAAAAAACATCAATTTATGTCATATTTGACCTATTACATGGCTTGGTCTTGCAAATTGTGGAGTCAAAATATAAAATTCTTAATTTTTAAGTGTCACTCGACAAATGATATTTTTGGCTAAAATTAAACTTTTCGGTCAGATTAGACATATATTGGTGAATTTTGACAAAAAAAATTATTTTTCCAGTCAATTAAGATAGAAATTGATGATTTCCGAAGATAATTAAAAAATTTCGGCAATAAGGATTGAAATTGATGATAATGATACAATAAATGATGATTATTGTCGAGTTACCACAATAAATGACCAATTTTGAAACACACCAACTTTAGAGAACCAAAAATGAAATTTTACCTCAAATTGCATACATTTGAAGGACTTTTATTTGAAAATGGATTAATTTTGAAATAAGAGATCAATTTTAAGAAGTCTATTATGGTTTTGATTATATTGAAACTTATTTTCTATTTTAATTTCCTGAATAAAAATAAATGAAAAGGCTGTAGATCTAAAAAGTAAAAACATAATAGCAATAGGTTTTTAGCAGGGTTTAAGGCGGCCACTACTTCTGGTTAGCTTTCCGTTCCTTTTCTCGCTCACACATTCATTTCCTTCGATTGTTACTCATCTCACAAATTTCGCCAATTTAATTTTCCATCAACTAATTTAGTAGTATTAATACTAGAGCATCCACTGAAATATGTGGAGAAATTTGCGAAAGTTGAAGATATTTTCAGAACTCCATCCTTCTCTTAATGCTTTAACCCCCGGAAGATCCCCTAAATATTCATATTTACATGGAAAAATCAGACCTTTTGGCAGCTCCGAATTGGGTTTTTGTCAAGATTCAATTTTTAGGCGAAATAGTGAAGTGGGATGCCATAAACTTGCAATTTCAAGAGACCCTTTTGGAATTTTTGGGAATTCAAGGGGTTATGCTGCTACAGCTGAGGCTTTAGTCTCCACTTCTGAAGATGATGACGATGAAATCCAAGAATTAATTGAAGAGATTAACAAAGAAATTAGTGTAGAGAAGCAGCCGAAAATGGTGGGTGGAATGGGGTTAGGAAAGTACAATATTCTAAGAAAGAGGCAAATAAAGATGGAAACCGTGGCTTGGGAAGAGGCCGCGAAAGAATACCAAGAGCTTTTAGTGGACATGTGTGAGCAAAAATTGGCCCCTAATTTACCTTATATTAAGTCATTGTTCTTAGGGTGGTTTGAACCATTGAGAGATGCGATTGCTGCTGAGCAGGATTTGTGTAAGCAAGGGAAAAATCGTGGTGCGTATGCACCACATTTTGATCTGTTGCCTCCAGGGATGATGGCGGTTATTACAATGCATAAGTTGATGGGATTGTTGATGACTGGAGGAGGGAATGGCAGTGCTAGAGTAGTGCAAGCTGCGAGTCATATTGGTGAAGCCATCGAACACGAGGTTGGCTAGTAGAGGATACATGTAATTCTCATTTAAGTGTCTCCTTTAGGTTATGTTTGACTGTTTGGTTTAGTGAAAAAATGATAATGTCAATGATAACAAACATAAATTCATATCTTAGAATTTAAGTCGATAAAATCCAAGAATCAAAACTAGGTTTAAATGCGGTCCATTTCTCTCTGATCTTTGGTGTAGACAATTGATACTTAGTATGATTCCATAGCTATAAATTTAACCTTTTCTAATAATTTTTGTTTGTGTAGATGCTTTCTTAGCTTATGTTCACTGACTAGATACATAGTTTGAGCTATAGGAATGTCTGAGCATTATGATTTTTTTCAGATTACTGTTGTGATTATGTTCATCCATTGATGAAAAAAGTTTCATTACTTTTGGATATTGGCGACCATGTCAAGATTTATTGAAGAAGTTTTCTTATTCAGTGTAGTTTACGCTGGAATACAATAGTAGAGAGAGTTGAATGAATGTGTTGCTTCAAATAGGTCTGCTAAGTTTAAAATTTGAAAGTTATCTTTGTTTAAGGGCTTATTGCAGTCTTCCTATATATTTTGATTAATAACTAGTGGTAAAAGGTGGCCTCCTATGTTGTGGGTTCTTTATCGGTTGGAAGGGGCAGATAGTTTAAGTTTCCATTAATCCCTTGCAAACAGTTCTAGATTTTTTTTACGGATTTCAGACATCAGTCCTCTTTGGTTAATCTAAGGGTGAAAAGCTTCCTAAAAACTCTAGAAGTCCCAAAATTTCTAAAGTCTTGCAAATAACTGACTTTTACTGTTTCTTGTGATTAACTGTTAGAACTAAGTAAGATATGTGATTTCAGTGCTGAAATTATTTGTCCAGAACTATATTTAAGCGATTAGTTCAGAATTGTATTAATGAATGTGCTAAACTTTGTTGGAATATATAGGTATCGATAGATAATAAGGACTATGCAATTATGTGCTGTACCTTGACAAAGCGAGCGCCTTTCTTTGGCTATAGCCTCAGGGCACCTGCGCTTTGCACTATTAACAACTATGGTGCTCGTCATGAAACACCCATAATTTTCTTCGTATGGCTATTTGTATTTGAAGTTGTATTTTCTTCAGTTTAATCGAATGCAAAAATTGAAGAAAAATGAAACTTAGAATTTTCTTCTTGTCCCTCCTAAATTGTAGACTAAGATTTTCTTCTTCTTTTATCATCCAGGTCAGGATTCATAAATTCTTAGACAATTCCAAGAGAAAAAATGCGCTAAATAGAACTTCTGAAGAAGAACCTGATCCCACGGCAGAACAACAAGAAAAACTAAGGAAAAGGGTAAAAAGTTTAATTAAAAAACAAAAGGTGCAACAAGTTAGGAAAATAGTCAAGCAACAAGATGATTTGAAGCCCTGGGGCCAGGATGCTCAAATAAAGGTAATTGTCTTTATTAAATTATAGTGATCTCGGAATTATTGCTTGGAAGTATAATTGGAGTTTAACTCATGTTGTTATTTAACAGGTTGGGTGCCGTTTGATTCAGATATTGATGCAAACAGCTTACATACAACCTCCCGTTGATCAAATGGAAGATGCCCCACCTGATATCAGACCTGCATTCATGCACACACTTAAATCTGTAGAAACACAGTTAGTTTTTCAAATTCTTTCACCTCTTTATAATTTGTTGTTTATTTTTTGGATTTTCTCTTTTTATGTTTTTAACTTTTTTGGGGGATATTATAGGAAAGGCATCAGTAGGAGGTATGGAGTAATTGAGTGTGACCCTCTAGTTCGCAAAGGCCTGGAAAAAACTGTAAGTGTTGTACCTTTCTAAGCTTCTTTCTGTTATGATCTTGATTTATAAACTCGACTTTTCTTTCCTAGAAGATATAGATCTTTTTTGTCATGTGTTTCTCGTGTGAGCACTTGTGTTCTTGACATTGATGATATCTTATATTTCTTCTTCTGTCTATATAGGCTCGGCACATGGTGATTCCATATATGCCAATGTTGGTTCCTCCACTAAACTGGACAGGGTATGATATTATTGGCACACTTTTCTTGAACTTTACTGAGGAAAATGATATGAAAATCAAAATGAAAATGAACAAAAATAAAGCCTAAAGTTCAATCATTTGATGCAAGAAAATGTTTTACCTTGTACTCACTAAAATCCATGAACCAACCATAAGTCTTGTTTGGTAAAATGGCTACATTATCTATTATAATTATTTAAGAATACCAAACAAACTTTGGGGAGTTTTGGTATAAAGAATGATTTCCTATCATAGTTGTAATGTTTGTTGCATCACTCTTAGATCTATGATGTCTATTCTTATGAGAACTGAATTTCAATAATCAAGGCTACAACTAATTATGCAGCAGTTTATAAAATATCTATGGCACATGCTTCTGATATTGGTAGCACATTATTTCAATCTCAATTTGACATTGTAACTAATATTCTCCTACCAAATCCATGACCTGAAATCCTTTTAGACTGACATCTACATGTCTTAATATTTTTCTGCTTCTAATATGAATTTAAATGTTTTTTTTAAGCACAATCTTGTTTGTACCTAGTTTAATTTTGATTGTACATTTGGGGACAGGTATGAGCGAGGTGCTTATTTGTTTTTACCGTCGTATATAATGCGCACACATGGAGCAAAACAACAACGGGAGGTAGTTAAAAGAACTCCAAAACAGCAGTTAGAACCTATTTTCCAGGTCTGCTAATCTTGGAATTTCTCACTTCGATTTTTCCTACATCATTTTATTTCGTTATTCAATCTAAAAATATTGAAGGTGATTATTATTTTCCATGTCATGTTTTCACTGCTGTAAAACATGCTGTCATCACACTTCCTTTACTAATTTTCCCTATCTTATTTAGGCACTTAATACTCTTGGCAATACTAAATGGAAGGTGAATAAAAGAATACTAAGTGTTGTGGACAGAATCTGGGCCAGTGGAGGTCGTCTTGCTGACTTGGTAGACCGTGATGACGTGAGTAATATTTCCATGAAATCTTTATTCTATTTATGTTTAGTTTCTTATTCTTCTTAGCATCTTAAAACAAAGGATCATTTACGCTCGACCCCCTCAGGTAAACCCTAATTACCCAAAAAACCCTGCTTCGGAAATTACAAAAACAGCCCCTTGCAGGGGGTGTTTTTGTACAACAGACTAAACCAGGAGGGGGTTCTTGTAACGCCATAAGGGGTGTTGTGGTAAAACAAACTAAACCAGAAGGGGGGTTCTTGTGATTTCCGAAACAGCAGGGGTAGCGAACGTAAAACAAACTAAACCAGAAGTGGGGTTCTTGTAATTTCTGGAACAGCAGGGGTAGCGAGTGTAACTAGTGTTTACCTGAGGGGTAGCGAACATAAATTACCCTAAAAGAACCTCTGAATTAAATTTTCCTATGCTTAAGTTCTTGAATTACCTGAGGGGTACCGAACATAAATTACCCTGAAAAAACCTCTGAAGTAAATTTTCCTATGCTTAAGTTCTTGAATTTCTCCTGTTTGATGCAAATTCAGGTGCCGTTGCCAGAAGAACCATTTGAACAAGATGAAACAGAAATGAAGAAATGGAAGTGGAAAGTTAAAGCCGCGAAAAAAGTAAACAGTGAAAGACACTCACAGCGGTGTGACATTGAACTCAAACTTGCTGTAAGAAACTCCTCCACTCCATGGATTAACACTTCATATAGTTTTACGAGATTAGACACTAATTGTTTCTCATTTGATAGAGTAGGTGGCTAGAAAAATGAAGGACGAAGAAGGATTTTACTACCCTCACAATTTAGATTTCCGAGGGCGTGCATATCCCATGCACCCATATTTGAATCATCTTGGTTCCGACCTTTGCAGAGGAGTACTTGAATTTGCAGAAGGGCGCCCACTTGGAAAGTCGGGCTTACGCTGGTTAAAAGTACATTTAGCAAATTTATATGGTGGAGGAGTTGACAAATTATCGTACGAAGGTCGAATAGCCTTTGCGGAGAATCATTTGGATGATATCTTCGATTCTTGTGATAGGCCACTTCAAGGGAACCGGTTTTGGTTAGGTGCAGAGGATCCTTTCCAATGCTTGGCCACATGCATGAATCTATCTGAAGCGCTAAGAAGTCCGTTTCCAGAGACTACAATATCTTACTTGCCTGTCCATCAGGTAATA
Source organism: Penstemon newberryi var. newberryi (assembly GCA_030819805.1). Classification (NCBI taxonomy): domain Eukaryota; kingdom Viridiplantae; phylum Streptophyta; class Magnoliopsida; order Lamiales; family Plantaginaceae; genus Penstemon; species Penstemon newberryi. Next base: position 72,553,070 of record JAUALY010000001.1, on the reverse strand, counting down.
ATTTGTCAAAATAACGATTTATTAGTGCTACACAATTATCTGTGAAATAATAATAATTATTCTCTTAAAGCGTATTTATTTACTATGTTTATCTTTTCAGGACGGTTCATGTAACGGCTTGCAACACTATGCTGCCTTGGGAAGGGACAAGGTAATGAAATCCTTCATTGCTTTTTACCTTGATTTCAAATTGATATTTTGTTTATTGTACTTCAATTTGTTTGAGATATTTGGTATTATAATGCTTTTATGCTGAATATAATTTCACTATGAGCATTAAGTTCTTATCCCAAATGTTTCGATAATAATATTATTGTTATGTTTGTGCAGTTGGGAGCAGCCGCAGTAAATCTTGTTGGTGGAGATAAACCAGCTGATGTTTACTCGGGAATAGCTGCTAGGTAATTGAATCGAAAACGGAATTATAGTACAAAACAAAAAGATGGTTTTGATAGTAAAAGAAATATTTAAATAAAAAAAAGGTTTGAGGATTTATTTATGCTATATGCACCCGATCTTAGCTTAAATTGTATGAATGTAGAGTTGTTGAAATCATGAAGAATGATGCTGCTAAAGACCCTGCAACTGATCCTAATGTCATGCGTGCTAGGATTTTAATCAGCCAGGTCTCATTCTTTTATTTTTCATATAATATCATGACTAATCATTTTCATTGTTAACTCACTGGCTTAATTAATTTATTATTAATGTTATGTTTTTTTAATCTAATTCCTGATCTGTGACAGGTGGATAGAAAATTAGTTAAGCAAACAGTGATGACATCAGTATACGGTGTGACATATATTGGTGCACGTGATCAAATCAAGAGAAGGTTAAAGGAGCGAGGTGCTATTGAGGATGATGCAGAGTCCTTTGCTGCTGCTTGCTATGCTGCAAAAGTTAGTCTATAACGCTTAATCCTTAAACAGATATTTTTCAAGAAAAATAAAATTTATATATTTGTGTTCGAAAATTGAAACTTCACGTGATTTGCGCTAATTGTCTTTAATTCCTTAAATAGACAACTTTGACTGCATTAGGAGAAATGTTTGAGGCTGCACGAAGCATAATGAGTTGGCTTGGAGACTGTGCAAAGGTTTCTTCATTTAACTACTCAATTATGTTTGAAAAATACTGTATCTTTGGACAGGCTTTTCTTTATTTTTTATTTTATTTTACTTATTTATTTTGGCCTGCACATTTGCAGATTATAGCTATGGAGAACGAACCAGTTCGTTGGACCACACCCCTAGGGCTCCCTGTTGTTCAGCCTTACCGCAAATTAGGAAAGCATGTGGTAATTAATTAAATTTGATTTCATCTGTTTGGGGCAGCCTCTGAATTTAATTAAGGACAAAAATAACAATTTTTGTTATTTATTTGAATGCAGATCAAAACTTCTCTTCAGGTTTTGACTCTGCAACGTGAAACAGACAAGGTAGCTTTCCTTCTTTTTTGCAGAAAATTACCCAATTGTTTTAACAGTCTTATTCACATCTATTGTTTCCATTGTTATCGAAGGTGATGGCTAAGCGACAAAGAACGGCTTTTCCACCAAATTTTGTGCACTCACTTGACGGTTCACATATGATGATGACTGCCAATGCATGCTCGGAAGCAGGCTTAAATTTTGCAGGTTTGTTTGTGAAACTAAATTTTGGTACAATTATTAACTTGACTCTGATATGATAATGATATTCCAGGAGTGCACGATTCATATTGGACTCATGCATGTGACGTGGACACAATGAATAAGATTCTCAGAGAAAAGTTTGTTGAACTCTATGAGGCACCAATATTAGAAAATGTAAGCTCTTTTAATTAGCACATCTTTGTTTGACTGTAAAATTGCATTTTTATTCCAACGGTATTGGACCAGCAGCAATTTTTGGTCTCGCGTTCTACAGACTTGCACTTTAGGTCCCAAAAATTAAAAAGAAATTAAACTTTTGGTCCCATCGCCCCCTTTCCATCCATCCAATTTAGTACCAAAGGTGCATAACAGTCCCATGGGATCAAAACTGCAAACAAACTATTCTATATAATCAAAAGTGCAAAAATTGGATTGAAATGGAGGCTATTATAGAACCAAAAGGGCGAAACATTTTAAAAATTGGGACCAAAAAAGCAAAATCAGGAGTGATGATGGTTTTGTGGAACTAAAAATGCAATTTTGCTCATTTCAACTCGCGTGCATGTCCAACTGATTCTATAATCTCTATTGGAGTTATTACAACTTTTGATTGATTCTTTTTGTTTACAGTTGTTGGAAAGTTTCCAAAAGTCATTTCCGAAGCTAAACTTTCCTCCATTGCCAGAGCGAGGAGACTTCGACCTGAGGGAAGTTCTTGAATCCACCTATTTTTTCAACTAGAACATACATTTTACCATTACATTACTTACCATTCTTTCTTTCCGGTGTTTCATGTCATCCCAAAATTATATAATCCCTTCATACCTCATAAAAGAGATGCGAGCGATCCAGCACTGGTCTGCATTTGTACAAAAAAGATAGTAGTACTAGTAGCTTAGATCATGTTGTAGATTGAGCATTCTTAAATTTGTAGGTGCTAATAACAAACATGGAGAAATTAAGTCTTCTCTATGTTAAAATTCCCAAGTGAAGTTCAATAGAGAAAAAGGTGAACAAACATGTTTTGAAGAGCTGTAGCTGTATTACATATATGATATTTACAGTGACATTTTCCTGGAAATTATTTTGTATTCATATGAAATTTGTCTTTCCTTTATTTTTTTTAATGAAAGGGTTATGTATTTTGTGATTTTTGCATGTGAATATGTTGAGGGGACACAAACGTTACATTGATATTTTTACATACTACATTGAAAAAAATACTGTAAAGTTGTTAATATTAATCACCCGTTGAAAACTCAATAGGATTAGGATTAAGAAAGTTAGATGAGAATATAATTTCATTAAACAAGTTGATGTAATTATGTAATTTATGTTAACAACTCTTATGAATAGAAAATTTCAACTAGGGTGAAAAGTCAAGGCAAATAATATGGCTATTGGCCCTTCTTGGCTAATCAAAAGAAACAAGTTATTCAAATTCTACTCCAATTTGATTAAATATCGTCCTAGATTAATTTATTTAATAATCAAATCAAAATCAATCACAATTACTGGACGGCCGGTTCTATCTTTTTTTATCTAATCTTGTACTAAAATTTGGCATACCTATAAAAAGAATGAAAGATCTTAAGCAACAATTCAATCTCATGGGTAATAACAACATATAAATCTTGAAAAGATGATACTAAAACTCTAGCTTGATTATCTCATCATAAGACATATCCTGCAGAAAAATAATTAGGTAATTAGGGAACTGACTTAGTCCAAATCCTGGTTCATTAAATAAATTAGAGTTAGCAAATGACATTTTCAATGTGAAAATGATTCTTGAGGAGACTAATTCAAGTGTTAACTGCTAAAAATATCTTATGTAATAAAAGTAATCAAATATATTTTCTTAGCTAATTCCTATGTCTGCAACACCAAATATGTCTGGAATTAGCTCCGACTGGTCCAAGGTATGCACTAATCTCTTCTCATTTCATTTCTAAATCAAAACTGAATTATGCCAATTTTACTGTCAAAAAACTGTATTCATTTAATTATCTACCATCTTGTAATTCATCTAAATCAGAAGCTTATATCCAATGTTGTAATAAAAGAAGTTGATGAGTTTGACTTCTTGTTATGTATAACTTAATAAAAAGTAATGAATTTTCTAAATTCTCAATTGATCATATTTGACTGAAAAAGAAAATCCCATTTCAGTTCAGGGAAGATACAAATCCAATAAGCATTCTAGCTGAATCCTTATTATCAGCAATTTCAGAAATCCTAAAAGCAGTGATATGTATACAAATAGAGAATGAGTCATTCACCGAAATCGGTTGCTATTTTTACCGTGCATCCGCTGTCATAATGGAGCTCCACGTAAACTGGAGTACGCCAACAAACGCAATCGAGTTATTACAGTCTCTGTCCAAAAGAGTCGACACCGCCAAAACCTTCACCACAGAACTACAAAAAAATGCACATAATTTCCAATCTTTGGAAGTTAAAACTATAATGCAACAACTTGAACAAGTTATAAGAAGCATAGGAGAAAACTTAAACTCGTTACCATCTTTATCGTACGGGTACCAAGAATACGTAGAAAAAGCAGCCAAGTCTCTTTCAAAGGAAATGAAAGATGTGTCCTTTGTTCTCAATCAATCTCGAAGATTAGAGTCGAAAGAACATATGGAAGAAACCGATCTTTATTCCATTGATATTGATGAATCATCGGCTATGAATCTTACGACTTATAGGCAAGAGAGCTCAAAGAAAATAATAGACAAATACGATTCAGAAAATTTGAGCATGGGATCTTCTTTAATGTCATTGCCTCAATTAGCTCAATACATGGAACCATTGTACGAGACGTTTTCTTGTCCTTTAACGAAAAGGGTAATGGAGGATCCAGTTACAATCGAGAGTGGAATAACGTACGAGAGGAAAGCAATAATCGAGTGGTTTGAGAAGTTTGAGGATGTGGAAAACATTGTATGTCCAAAATCAGGACAGAAGCTAAAGAGCACGAGTTTAAGCACTAATGTGGCTCTTAAGGCAACAATCAATGAGTGGAAGGAAAGAAACGAGGCTGCAAGAATCAAAGTGGCTCGAGCGGCTTTGTCTTTGGCTAGCACGGAAAATATGGTACTCGAAGCCATTGACGATTTAACAAATGTGTGCAAAAGTAAACCGTACAATAAAGTGCAGGTTCGAGATATTGGGATTATACCATTGCTTGCTAACTGTATCGAGTACAAAAGTAGAGAAGTTAGATTTGCATCTCTTGAACTTTTGAGACTATTAGCTGAGGATGATGAAGAGGGGAAGGTAATAAATTTAATTACTTTTCGGTTTTCTCATAATTTAATTTGATGGATGCTTATTTATTTATGTACAGGACATTATAGCCAAGAAAGTTGATGTTTCAACAATAATAAGGATGCTGTCGAGTAATCACAAACCTCTTAGAAATGCATCTGTGTTGCTCTTGCTTGATCTATCGAGCACACGATTTCTGTGTGATATGATTGGGACAGTGGCTGGTGGCATTCTTATGCTTATTACGTTGAAATTAAGACAGACGTTCGATGCTTTTACTTCAGACACAGCTGGTAAAATCTTGAAGAACTTGGAGAAAGTCTCAGATAACATCAAACTCATGGCAGAAAACGGTTACTGGGAACCCCTCCTAACACATCTTGTCGAAGGTAATATCTAAAATTCCTAGTTAATTAGACATCGCATATGTTGCAAGAATCAATGTATGATTAGGAGGTTTGGGTTTGTGTTAAGTAGAGGCACACATGCATTTTTATTCCGTAGCACGTCTATTTTCAATTTATGGGACCAAAAGTTGCAAAACACAGATAGTCGTATGGGTCCAAAAGTGCAACGAAATATGCAAATCCTTTTTAAAAATTGGAACCAGAAGTGCTATTTTTAAAAGCTTGGGACTAAAAGTGTTGAGCTACATATATAACAGCGGAAGTTCAATGAAACAGGTAACGAAGAGACGAGAACGGAAATGGCAAGCTATCTCGCGGAAGTTGTTCTTGGACCGGACATCAAAACTTACGTAGCCGAGAGGGCTACTCCGGTTCTAGTCCACATGGTCCAAAGTGTCAACTCTCTTCCCAGAAATGTTGCATTCAAAGCTCTAAATCAGATCTCAAAGTACCATCAAAATGCGAAAATCCTCATTGAAGCAGGGGTAATGCAGATTTTGATCGAAGAAATATTCACGCAAACAATTCATAATAATGAGTCAACGAGTTCATCAAAAACCGAAGCAGCTGCAATACTAGCTAAAATACTCGAGTCCGGAATCGATCTAGAGAATTTCCAAGTAAATACACATGGACACACACTGGCTTCAGACTACATAGTTTACAACATCCTTTCCAGAATCAAAAACTCGACTCCAGACGAAATGAACCTCAACCTCATACACATCCTACTCTGTTTGATCAAGTTTGCTAAAGCATCTAGCACCATTGTTTCCGTGGTGAAAGAGACGGAAGTTAGTTACAATTTAATCGAACTGATAAATACGCCAAACGAAGAGCTCGGAATTGCCTCGATCAAGCTTTTAATTACGCTTACGCCCTTTATGGGACACACGTTATCTGACAGACTATGCAAAACAAAAGGCCAACCAGAGAGTCTAGTTCAGAATTCAACCGATATTATTACGGAAAAGGATGCAGTTTCAGTCAATTTCTTGGCAAAACTTCCTCATCAAAATCTAACACTCAATCTCGCTTTGATTAATAGTAACACTATTCCAACCGTCATGAAAATTATCAGCCAGATTCAGAGAACCGGTACAAGATCAAGCAGACATGGAAGTTCTTACTTCGAAGGCCTAATTGGGATTCTTGTAAGATTAACGACAACATTGTACGACCATCAAATATTACATACCGCGAGGACTTACAACTTTACATCAGTTTTCACGGAATTGTTAACGAGGTCGTTCACGGACGAGGTTCAGAAGCTATCTGCGATCGGGCTAGAGAATTTATCGAAACAATCTAAAGTTTTATCGCGGCCACCTAAGATGAAGAAAACTAAGGTCTTTAAATTCTTCTGTTTCCATAAATGTATTTCAGTAGATTTGTCCAAAGATCAAGACTTTTCACTATGTTCTATACATGGAGGAATTTGTTCTTCACAAGAAACGTTTTGCTTGGTCGAGGCAGAGACCGTGGAGAGGCTTCTTTCTTGTATGGACCATGAGAATGTGGAGGTGATTGAGGCGGCTCTATCGGCTCTATCTACTTTGTTAGATGATAATGTTAATGTGGAAGAGAGTGTAAGTTTGTTGAGTGATAAACATGCTATGAAGTATGTGTTGAATGTAGTGAAGGAGCATAAAGAAGAATCACTTTGGCAAAAAGCTTTTTGGGTGATTGAGAGGTTTTTGATCAGCGGTGGGGATGAATCGATTTCGAACATATCGGAGGATAGGTTGCTTCCGGCTACATTGGTAAGTGCATTTCACCATGGAGATGATTGCACAAGAGAAATGGCTGAAAAGATTCTAAGGCATTTGAATAAGATACCAACAATCTCCCATACCATGACCTTTACTATGTAAAACCTCTTGTTTATTACTTGAGATCTTTATCCATTAAAGTCTAAAGATTGCACTATATAATAAGTTTTGTGAATATTATGTGAAAATATATATAGTAACTTCTTTCTTCCCTTAAGCATTACAAGGTATCTGAAATTGTGATTATGCTTCTTTGAGATTGCTTATGCATTTGGATGAATTTGTTTAAAAATGAAAATGATTGCCTTACTCATTTTATGGTTGAATGTGCCAAACTAGCGCTAGACATTTTATATCCAGAGCTTCTATTCCGGATACATTATTTTCATGCAACGGTTATATATGACGTGATGCAGTTAATTCAGTTGAATATATTTGATGTAAAACTATCACTACACCTTAAATATAGAGAATAGCTATATTCTCGTTGTTGAAATTATTTTCAAGGTGGGGGTATTTTAGTTTTCTTTTATCTAATTAAACCTGTTCTTTCTTTCTGTACTTGAATTAGTTGTTTCTGCTATATAAAGCTATGGTGGATTTAAAAGTAACAAAAAAAAAAAAAAATGTATGATTAACATGTGATAATCGTAATGTTCAATTTCCCCATCTTATTTTTTTTTTTGGCAAATTAGCCCCTATGTTTATTAATTAATTCACACTTTTCTCTTGAGTTATCGAATATAGCCCAAATTAGCCCCTATGGCAAATTTACCCCAACTATTCAACGTTATTCAGAATTAATTTTACGTGCAATAGTTTACCCCATGTGTTATACTATGTTAAATTTAACTCTTATACTATGTTAAACAATTTAATTAACTCCCTTTGCAGCGGTTATCCACCATATTTAATTATATTGTAACAGTTTATCCTGCATATGTTATTTTACGCTTCAAAAGAGTAGAATCGGCCTTGGCCATACGCGTACATGTAAATGACCGGCACATCGTGTTCGTTCAGAAAGACGATTACGCGGTGACGCGGATATGGCACCTTACAAGGACGACTATGATGCCTAAACTCATTTTAAGGTTGAATTATGTTAGGAGGGCCAATGCCTAGAAAGACGGCCACGCCAGTATCTAAGCCTAAAGATTGCTGTTGGGACGGCAATGTCATGCGCTTGTTTATATGTTTTGTCAAATCATTCTGCATTGCATTCACCATTATGATGGTAGGTGTATTTCATTGGAGTTTAAGTACAAGTTACAATGTGAAATTTAATCAATTAATTATGCAATAAAATACTAACAGATAAGATACATCATGAAATAATATTTATATAAAATTATAGTAGTAGTACCAGGTCGGCACATTTTGGAATTTAAATTTTAGGAAGTCAGAATGATTCGTGCAGGCCGGGCCGGTTTCACGGGTCAACTTTATGTCTACAAAATTGAGAGAATTCCGGTTACAAGAGGGAATGGGTATGGGTTTGGACAAATTTTAGGATTCATATGTATCGGTATCGGTGTTTGTCAAGTTTCGCTTAATTTCTAGAAATGGGTTTGAATAGTCCCTCTAGAACACGAATCGAATTGGATTTAAATGTTGGATCTTATGAGTTTTAAAACTTTGAAATATGGTTTGTATTGGTTAAAATATTATTCCCTTCTTCCCTTTTTTTTTCCCTATCCTTTTACTTTTGGCGCGAAATTTTAGGTAAAAATTAAAAAGATTGAACTTTTATATATTTTTACATAGATTCCCTTGAAATTAGTAGTTGAGAGTTAGTGGTGTCAAATCGTTACTATATGTGATAGTATTTTTGAGAAAGATAATTCAATTTATAGAAAGACGGTGTTATATTGGGATATCCCCGAAAGGAAGGGAGTAGGATACATGGACGTGGAATAAAGACTATAAAGTAGTACTATGAAATCAATGATTTTTATAAATTTTGAGATATGTTATACTCCCTCTGTTCCTAAATTTTTACTACTATTTCCTTTCAGGGATGTCCCAAAACAATAGTCAATTTCTATAAATGAAATTATTTTTCTCAAAGATGCCCTCATACATAAAGTAATGATTCGACACAATTAACTCATAACAACTACTTTTAAGGGCATATATGTAAAAATGCCCAAAGATTTCACAAATTTCCATTTTTTACCTAAAACTCCGCACAAAACGAGGAACAGATGGAACACTATATATTATAGGTTTGACGGGAGTTGAGGAGATGAGTTGCCGATCCCAAATAGGATAACTAGTCCGGTGGAACAAGAAGTGAACCACAAAACCAGTCCATATGAAGCCTCGGTTTTACTTAATTTTTTTTTTTTGGGGTTTTCCAAGGGTTTAATCCCTTTCGAGGCGCGTCGGACACATAAAGTGAGAACCTCTCCCAATAGGGATTCGAACATAAGTCCGCTACTTTGTAGTGTCTAATCACTTCCACTAAACCAATCACACGTTGGTGTATTTTACTTAATTGACTAGGAGCTGATCCATCGAAATTTGAAACCTAAGTTTGACCCATATTAATTTTAGGGTCTAGTGGGTCGGATCTTGGTCGATGTGGGTCTTTATTAAAAACTTGCAAGATAATGAGTGATGAACCAGTATTTTTGTTTTGACCCACACAATAAGGACAACAAGTACACAAATTAAATACAACTAGGCATTCGGCAATTGTCAATCATTGACATTATCAAATTCGATGCATTTATTTTCATGAAAAAAAAAATGCATATTAAATAATCTGAGTGTCTCTACACCAGAATAAACTAAGTTTGTCCAATATTAAAACCAAACTAGCATACTGAACATAGTCATTGAACTTTTATTCATCACAATAATAATAATTAATGGCTTCTTTCTCTATAGAAGATTTTGTGGGGAATGGTTCTCTTAAAGAATTGATACCAAAGCTAATAGATGAAGGTTGGGATGACATACCTACTTTGAAGTTAATGAATTCAGAAGATATGGATGATCTCGGCATGACTCGACAACAAAAGGTTTGTTTCAAATTATAAAAAAAAAAAAAAAATCAAAAAACGAGTAAGCGTTTAGTTATGCAAATCACTTCAATGATCGTAAAGACGTTTTACGACTAGTTATTTGAAAACTTTCACGTTTTTTTGAAAAACAAAACAAACGCATATCATTTTCTTTAATTATATCAGAAGACATTATCATTGTTCTATTTTTGAATTTCATACCTTATTGATCTAACATTAACAACTAACTTACAAAAAACTCTCTATGCTAAAACTAAAATCCACATTCTTACTCAATACTCTATGATTCGAACTTCTTTAAAAATAATTCAAACACATTATACGCATTTCTAGAAAATCTTGAAAATCTAACACTTTCGTAAATACTATCCGAAAGCAATCCAAACGAGGCAAGAGATTCCTAAAAAAAAATTCTTCTATTGATATCATTGTTCCAAGCTATAGTAATCAAGCATTCTTAACCTCTAATTTTCTGAAAAAATGAAATATATTGTGATAAACTATGACATCGATCGAAACACTTTTTCTCTGTTTTGCACAAGGATGCACTTGAAATTAGATCATACCTACACGATCGATCTCTGATGCAATACGGGGATCAGCTAGAAGCCTCCTCAAAAGGTCTTCACGAGCTTCTGAACTTTGGGAACACATATCTTTCTTCTCAGCTTGGAATGAAACGAGGCCATATTGCACGTTTCATGGATAAAACCAATGCATGCACTGGATATCCTTCGCCACTAAGAAGGCGAAACCCCTTGCCTTCAAGAAATAGCAGCATTTATAAGAGTGAACTCTCGTCTCTCAACTCCAGAAAACTCAAGAGTATAAGTAGCAAAAGTTCTAATTTTTCCTTAGAACAATCTATGGCAAGTTTCAAGATCAAAGATGGGTATGTTTTCAAAGGAATTGTAGCATCAATGCCTGCAGAGCCTATAGGTTGCGGTTGCGTACAACCTCCACCAATAGTTGAGAAAGTAGCTCCTTATTCCATTGTCGAAAATATTTACGTTCAGAAACTAACTCCCGAGTATAAGATTGGAATGGAAAGATTGATCAAAACTAAGGCACCTCCCATGAAAGCCTCGGAACTATGGAGAGAAAAGCCGGCTATCCTTATCTGCATCCGTCGTCCTGGGTATGAATTCCGCCTGATCCAAATTAAATCTGCAGAAAGTGGTTTAAGACATGGCAATAGCTCTTAAACTTAAAAATTAAGTCACCTGTAAATAAAAACATACCATGTTTTATGCATATAGGTGCATCATGTGCCGAGCTGAAGCTCATCAACTGTACTCCAAGAAACCTATATTTGATGCTCTTGGTGTTCAACTACTTGCTGTTCTTCACGAGCATATAGAATCAGAGGTATGTATATCAATCAAAGATGTATCTCTTTATTTTGAATCAATATAAAGGTGAACAATTACAGATGTGCAAATAATCAATGGAGAAGTCACTAAACAAATCATGGACACAATACTTTAAACTCATAACATTATACATCACAAATGGCTAAACGATATATATACTCCACAATTCAAATCAATTCTTTTAGGTAAAGGACTTTTGGCCACGATATTGGGGTGGTGCTGTGCTTTTTGACAAGGGCCAGGAGTTTTTCAAGGCCCTTGGAGGAGGGAAGCTGCTCAAAGACAGATTCATATCCGGTTTCCTACTAAATCCTAGAGCAATTGCAAATTACAGACGAGCAAAGGCCGTGGGAGTGGAACAAAACTTTAAGGGTGAGGGCGAGATCAAAGGTGGACTTTTCATAGTTGGTAGAGGAAAGAGTGGGATTGCTTATCAGTTCATTGAGAGAAACTTTGGCGACTGGGCACCAGTTTCCGAAATCATAGAAATCTGTACACGTATCCAGGTATATTATATTTACAATTTCTAATGCATTAACATATGTTCATCATAAAGTCGTAAGCTCGTTTACATTTTCATGCAGAACTTTCAACTTAATCAGTCAGTCTCGATAAAATCATTCAAGGAAGAAGAAGAATGAACCGAGATGCGAGGAGTACTTGGCTCCATTTATCTAATACCAATTTGTATAATTTGTTTGTGATATGATTTTCTTTTTCAAGATGATTTTTTTTCTTTGTATCAATAATATTTGTTACCAATAAGAAACGATGAATACTACTAGAATATAAGTTCAGTAAAGATTTCAATGGCATATTACATTCAGTCAAAATACACCACTAAATTTTGTTCCCTAAGCTTTGCACATGTTATGTTATAAGAAATAACAATAAGAACTGGAGAAAGAAACAAACAAAGAGTTAAGCAAGAAGATCCTTTGCGGAAAAGAATATGAACTTTGTGTTCCGAAAAGCATTTCCAAATTGATGACAGAGAAATGCAAGTCTATATTGAACTTCTAGAAAATCATGGCAATAATTGTGTAGGTTAAGCTGTAATGAAAATCTATAAAGCAACAATAATTAATATTGGAGAACAGATACTTTATTTATCTCTCAATCTAGTAGCTCGAGTAAATAGGGATCATATCAAACCATGCCATTCCGCCTTCAGTATAGATTCACAATAACGAATCTTTGCAGTAGGTGAACCAAATACGATTTCCGAGCTGGCTTTAAATATCTGACTGTTGTTTTCTGGTTACGTAATAGTGACAATGAACCATTTTGCCGGAGTAGAATGGAATTGAACATTAGATAAAACCTGATACATTGCCCATTTCCCATCTTTGAACACCATTAAGATCCACTACCAAAAATCTCCACAAGAACATTTTCCATCTTTAAATAAATGGAATCGTACGGAGTCTCTTACTAGAATTTCTCTATCGGTGATCTTCGAAATTATTTTAGTTGCAGTATGGCAATCGTCACACACACGGAGGTTTTTAACCACTTTTATGGGTAATCCTTGAGGAATAAAAATCAAACCAAATGCAATAGCAAGCCTTTCACTGTGATGATTCAACATCTTTAGTTTCTCCGACTCCTCAACATCATGAAGAACCCATCTCATATCAGGCACATACCCTTCCGCTATCATTTTACAGTTCAGCTTCTCCAATTCTTCATATATCTGATCTGAAAACGGGCTCGACTTATCATCAGCAGAGAAAATGTGCACTTTATTCTTGTACTTTATCCAACTACACCCTGGCTCCTTTCTAACACCCTTATCTCTCATTCCTCTTCTTAACCGAGCTACCTCATCCCATTTCCCTTTGGAAGCATAGATACTAGCAAGCAATACATGGCCAGCCGAGTTATGCGGGTCTAGATGAAGAAGAGATTCCGCAGCCCATTTTCCAATTTCTATATTACCACGAGTTCTACACGAGCTCAGCAACGTAGCCCAACCAATTTTATCTGGACAGCAGGGCATTTGAAGGATGAAGTTTTTAGCTTCTTCTAACTGCCCTGCTCGACTGAATAGATCAATTATACAAGTGCAATGATCCTGAATTGGGTTAATTCCATATTTATCTACCATGGAAGCAAAATATTGGCGGCCCTTTTCTACAAATCCTGCTCTACTGCACGCAGAAAGAACCCCAACAAAAGTAACTCCATCTGGTTGCAGACCATGAGCCAACATTTCCTCAAATAAAGTAATTGTTTCATTGGCTTTTCCGAACTGGGCGTATCCCGAAACTAATGCAGTCCAGGTTACTTCATCTTTCGATTTTATTTCATTGAACAAACGATGGGATTCTTCTATGTTCCCACATTTACTATACAAGGTAACGAGTGCATTGGAAACCGTAATAAAGGATATCAATCCTGACACGAGTGCTTGGCCATGAAACTGAGCTCCCTCTTCCAAGCTAGCCATATTTGCACAAGAACTGATCACACTTCCTAAAGTAAAATCATCTGGTTCAACACCGTTTCTCTGCATCTCACAGAAAGTCCGAACAGCTTCCTCGCTGTACCCATTCTGACCATAGCCTACTAACATGGCAGTCCAAGAAACGATATTCTTGAATCCCATCTTCTTAAACACTCTCTCTGCATAACTAATGTGTCTACATTTTGAGTACATATCAAGAAGCGCACTGGCTACAAAAACATTATTGATCTGATCAGTTCTAGTCATATAAGCATGAATCTGCTGGCCTTCTCTTAATGCCAAAACACCTCCACAAGCAGTCAAAATGCTTCCAAAAGTAAACTGATCCATATCCAAACCTCTAAACCTCATTTCTCTAAACAAATCCAGTGCACCGTTATCCATCCCATTCTGCGTTAGCCCAGTAATCATTGTTGTCCAAGAAATCGAGTCTTTCTCTGGCATACAACCAAACAAGCCCTCTGACTCTTTCACCATCCCACATCTCAAAAATCCCATAAGCATCGTATTATACACAACAAGATTCCTTTCAGGCAACCCATCAAACACGCGTTTCGCCTCACTTATCAAACGACATTTGGCATACATATCCACTAACGGACTCCCCACGAAGACATACGATTCAAACCCGCATTTCACTATTTGCCCATGAATAACCCCACCTAAATTAAACCAACCTTTGTTAGACAACATAATAATAATCGTCGAAAGCGTAATACTATTCAAAGTCTCCAATCCATACCTCAGCATCAATTTATAAGCTTCCAAAGCCTTCTCCATCAGCCCACATTTTATATAACCTGATATAATCAAATTCCAGGAAACTCCGTCTTTTCTTGGGATTGAATCAAATATCTCTTGCATCTTTACAGCGTCCCCGGATTTCGAATAAGCAGAAAGAATAGTGTTCCATGAGAATAGATTTGGTCTGGGCATTTCGTCAAACACGTTGCGGGCATAGGTGACTTTGTTGAGCTTATAGTATGATTGCACGAGGTTGTTGAGCAGAAATGTTTCTGGGTCGGAGAGGGTACGAATGATGTGGGCGTGGAGCTTTTTGGCATGTCTGAGGTTGTGGGTCTCGCAGCATTGTTTCAGTATTGAACAATAGGAGTTGGAAATGTCGGACATGGTGGGGAGATGTTTTGGCGGGAAGGATGACATTCCTTTCATCTTAACATCAAAGTATGAAACTCAGAATTAGTTGCATTGCTTACAAAAGTAATTTACTGATCTGGCCATCTGGGCTAAATGCAATTTGTTTTGTGTTAGTAGAAAATATGCACCAAGGCTATTAAATTCTTTTCTATTTTCTATTTTCTTTTTTTCTTTTTCTTTGTGTAAAATCTTTCATGTAAAGGTTAATTTGGGAGTTTATAAAGCTATCATAATCTTTAGCTTCAATGTCTGAAATTAACTACAACTTAATAAATAAATAAAAAATTAAAGATAATATAATAGCATGTGAAATATAATAACGAGTACAAATTAGAGATGATGAAAAAAAATGGGAGAAATAAAAATTGGTAATATAATCATCCAAAGTAATGTTTTTTAAAATAATTTGTTTAGCAGTATTAAAATAAAATTCTAGTGTCAATTTTAGTTTTACACATTTAATATCAAAATCCTTTTAAGATCCCCAAAAATGGACGAATTCCTTTTATTAAGAATACATACAACATTAAGTAAATGAGCAAAAGACAAAAACACCATCTATGCTTTGACTAATTCCTAAAAAATTTCCAGTGTTATTTTGACTTTCAAATACTCCCTGTGTTTGGTTTTAAATACCACACTCAACCCAAGTATAATTTAACTTTTGACTTTTTATGAAATGACAAGATTACCCCTATGTGTTTGTTTTTTTTCAAATTTATTTATTCTTTCTGAAAAATTAAGTATACACTAATTGGGTCGAGTGTGGTATTTAAAACCAAACACAGGAAGGTTTTGGGGATTTAAAATGACAGATGAAATTTTTTTTGGGAGTAAGACAAAGTATAGGATTATTTTTGTCTTTCGATGTTAGGGGTAAAATTATTATATAAAAAGCCAAATGTGAATGAATACTTGCAATTTTGACGTTTGAAACACACTCTATTTTATACGGGGTGTATTTGGCACTTCCTTGAGATCACAGGGGGGTTTTTGGGAGTTAAAATAACACAGAGATTTTTTTGGGAATTAGACAAAGCATATGGGTGTTTTTGTCTTTCACTCTTAAGTAAATATCCATAACCAAAAGAAAATGTGATTTAGTACACTATATACACAAGCTCATCAAATTACAAATCCATAAATAGTCAGCCAAATAATACATTGACAAAAAAAAAAAAAAAAAAAAAGACACAACTAGTTCTATAACCATTTCTTTTCAACATATCCCCAGGCACAAAGTTCTTCATAACAATTTTCCATTTGATTTTGAACAAGAACAATACATGAACCTCCACATAATTCAAAAAAATCTGAAACAGAACATCTCCATCTTGTTCTTCTAGTATATATTCTAAATGGAGCCAATTAACTCTGAAACAAATTCACATTTTCAACTTCATTGGCCATTGCTTATAATATATCTAATTTACGCTGGTATCGTGTCATTTTCTGCATTACTACACTTTGGTCCCAATACTTCAATTTGCCTGATATCTGATAAGAGATAAGCTCTTGGATAAGGTTTACAAAAGTTCCAATCTTTGTCAGGCCCATAACAGAAGAAAGAATGCATTAATTTGTTTCAATTATTCCCATAAGAAGAAACGAAAGATACCGTAAAAGTTTCAGGGTTCGGCTTTTATGTGGCCTGGTGGTAGAGAAGCTGAACAATAAAAAAAATATAGACAAATCAGCTTAAAATCTTCCGAAGATTTGAAAAAACAATATATAAAATATATATACCACTTATATCTTGGCTATTAAGAGCCGCATTTGTGTTGAATCCACCCATGTGAATAACATTGTGGAGTTCGTCCTCCCATGAACTTGGTACCTGAAGATAATTTAAAAAAAAAAAGATTGCAATTAGGAAAGAAACTTATTTTCCTGAAATTATATTAATAATTTTTCCACAAAGTTTATGAAAAGACTTACTTGGGATGTAGTTGATTGAAGATTGAACGGTCTTCGAATTATTTCGGAAGAGGTACCCAAACCGGAAAGACCTGTTTGGATTAGTCCAGTCTGTGACGGGTGCAGCTGAGGAAAAGGCATAGTCATCATATCGTGGGGAAAAGCCAGCGAAGAAGATGGACCAGCTCTAGATTGTAGTATCTGTGGTTAATTTATTATTTATGTTAGATATAACTATGCAGTATTAAGAAATGGTTAATAATCGCCAAACGGGGCTTAGTTGGTTAACTTATTTTCTTACATCCTTAGCTAGAAGACCTTCGACATTGAAATCCAGTCGAGGATTCACTGTAGCAAGCTTCATTGATAGGAACTGAAACACAGTACAAATGCACTAATATTAATTATCTTTTAAACTTCAACGAATGTGAAATTCGAAATAATAGGCTTCGAAAAAACTTATAAGTTGAAAAACACGGATAATATTAAGAGAATTTTTCGTATACCTCAACCTGCCGTTGAAGTGATTGAACATAATTGATAATTTCATCTAGCATAACAGCTTTTCCAGTGACCTGATAAAGATAAATCGATCAAGATTCGTTTTTCTTACTAATAACGAGGCTTAGTTAACATTACATACCTTGCTACAACCAGGAACAAGATCCTGAAGAAATTTCATTCGTTCACTAATCTTCTCCCTTCTTACCTACATTATAAAAGAAATAATCCAAATTTAAAACCAAATTAAGAGATATCCGTAAAATTCTGAATTTGACATTAATTCTTACCCTTTCGGCTAAACTGTGACTGTTTGTTGCTTGGCCTCTTCGCGCTCTAATATGTATATAATCTTCCTTAGGTGTATCCGAACCTTGAGATCCTTGCTTACCATTCTTGCCACTAGATTTACCTGTAGAAGTCGGGTTTTGATCACCCTTTTGTTTAATAATTTCTCCAGTTTCTTCGTTGTTCTCATTATGTTCGGTAGTGGTATCCTGACAACGAAAAACACAATTGAGTATCAATTAAAAGTCATTGTTATTACATCAAATCAAGAGAACAATAGACAACCTTTCCATTTCTTTTCCTCTTCTTAGAGCCAATTAGCCCTTTACCAGAAGACTCCTCTTGAGCACCACGGCCACTAAACTCAGCCTCATCGGACTCATTCCCCGACACACGTTTTCCTTCCTCGCGTACAAGACATTCGCTTTTCTTCTCATTCTTTAATGGGCTCGCCTCTTTAGAAACGTCGGTGGTCATGTTCATTTCATGTCTTGGGTTGCCACCAAAAACCTCGTTTGGCCCTCCTAAGATCCGAGAATAAGGATTTAAGGGGTCGGGAGTACTAAAAGCATTCATCATTTCACCAAAACTCCCTCCGTTAAAACACGAAAACCTTGCAGCTCTTTCTATAAAAGCTGAATCAGCTGGAAAATGAGGCAAGCTTTGAGGAAACATTGCATTTGGGGTCCAATTCATGTTAGCTCTTAGAGGGCCGAGGCTAGTCGAGGTACTGGTAACGTTTTGAACATTCAAATCAGTATAGGCTAAGCCCTGTGGGTCCCAAAAAGAATCGACCATCGGGGCAGAGGAACAAGCGGAGGATTCGACCATTGAATTTCCAATTGGAATCATTCCAGTTGATGTATTTGTTAGACTATTATTTCCATTTACTTGCCAGTTTGAAGACATATGAGTTGTGTTCTGTGGTGGTGGCTCAACATTTGTATCCTTTTTACCCATATCCATATTTTCTTTACAAACACCTAAATTCACCTCCTTACAGTTTCATCTAAGAATCAAGAAACACCTTCACAACAAGTAAAATAAAGGGTCATTAGAAATTTGTAAAAAGAATGAGAAAGGCAAGTTAACAAGTTCTAAAGCGTATATATAATAGAAAAAGGAGTAATGGGTATTTTCTTATAATTGTGTACAAACAATTAATCCTGAACAGAGAACAAAATACTGAATCACTTCAAAGTTTATGACTGGTGAATTAAAGAGAACCAACACACAGAACTAAAAACATGTAACAAGATGCCAACACATCACTAATGCTACAACTATTTCCAAACCTTTTCACTGAAATTAAACCATCAAAAGGCCATTAATACCCAGAAAAAAAAAAAAAAAAAGAAAAAAAGACAAACAAACAAACAGCCCAGTCCAATAAAGGAGCTCAAAGAAAGTGTTCAGAAACCAGTCTCTATTAAATCAGAACATTGATTTCAGCATCATAAATACAACTACACTCATTTACTCAACTAAAAAGAAAAATTCAAAAAAAAATCCTGCAGTCAGAGGAAAGTAAGCAAGTACTCTAAAGAAACAAAACTAAAAGAGGGTAACCCAGTAAAAAAAAATGATACCATTTTCAGATTATGTGCTGCTGTCTTTATGAACTGGGTGTACAGTTAATTTGAACAGCTCTTGAAGAAAAAGCTGCTGAATTTTTGAAATTTCTGGCCTTATTATTGTTCAAAGCTGATGATGTTGTGTAATGTAATGTACAGTGACTGTGAGCATTTAAGAAAAAAATATTAAAGATAGAGAGAGAAAGAAAGAAACCAAGATCAAGAAAGAGAGAGAGAAAGAGAGATGAAATTGAAATGGGTTTATTTGAAGAAAGTGAAATAGAGAACTAATTAGGAAAGATGGTGCATTTATACCCACGCCTTGCATTAAAAAGAGAGCTCTTGATGATGATTATAACCATTAATCAATTCACCGCTACTTTCATTAGAAAAATGTTATACATTACTACATTCGTTTCATATTAATTGACACATTTATCAAATTTTTTTGTTTCAAATTAATTAACAAGTTTGGGTTTTCATAATATTATTTTCCAACTTTGTCGCTTTCTCTCCTATTGGAGTTGAGAAACTCAATTGTTACCAATCATTAATAAAAAATTAAAAAGTAGTTATCATTATAAAGGGTAATTGAGATATTTTATCATTAGAAAGTATGTAATAATGATGTTTATTAATCTGTGTGAAAACAAAAATTGTGCCAATTAATATAAAACGTAAAACAGAGGGAGTACAATATTACTCCATTGTACAGAAGAATTATTTCTTTTAATTTTGCATGTTTATTATGGACTAATTCCTTTTATAACTAAAAACCAAGATAAAAGGAAGAATACATTTTTTTGTACTATACATACGTGTATTATGTCACAAAAGGTTAATTAGATACGGAGTATATTATACTTGTGTTGTGGTTATTTAGGTAAATCTAGGAATGTTGTGAATGCTTGATAATGTTATTTCTCGACTAAGGACAAAAAATGTTTTTGAAGTGTTTCGAATCGTAGCTTTCTTCACCATGGAAAAGCAAAAAATAGTCAAATGTAGAAGTAGAAGTTATTTGAACCTATTTCGAGAAACAACTATATTTAACTTGTATTTTGATAGGTTACAAACACGGCATATTTTTCATTTACTATTACTTTAGCTATTTTCGGTAGATTATCATAAATTTATAGTTAAACAAAAGTACAAGCAATTACAAATGGCATCTCAATCACAAATTATTAGAGAAATAAGGTCGAAATAAAACAAAGTTGGGTAAACGTTCGACTCAATAGGAATGGTATGGGAAATGAAGTTTATAAATAATACAAGTCCAATAATATAAGTCCAAGGAAATAGAATTGAGTATTTAGGTACTTGCCTCGACACAAACTATTTGAAATTTGTAGTAATTTACTCTGTGTTGAACTAAGTTCTTATAATATTTAGTTGAATTATTTTATTTTACTATCATAATAAATAAATAAAAGTGTAGTATATTTACTATGCTTTACCAAATACTATAGAATAGTACATACAATACAATAAGAACAAAAGTACATCAGTACATGGCATTTAATTATATACATGGTATATAACTAATATCTTCATGAGAAGGGCAATATTAAATACTATATACTTTTCACTTTACTGTCCCAAAGAATTACTATATAAGTATATTTTTACCTATATTAACGTTATCAAAACTTTACTTGCAAGGTTCATAATTTGCACCTTAAGGCATGTACAGTAATTTTACAGCTTTATGTACTAACTTTACCTTTTATTTGATAATTTTTGTGTGTTTATTTTAATAAAGATTATACTGGCTTTAGCTAGCAACTGACATTGCCAACTTTTTTACGTACTTATATCCTTTACTTATTTTATTTATCTTTGGACAATGTCCTTCATTACATCTTGGAAGTAGAGCTTATAAAATTATTTAGGGCTTGTTTGGTCAAGGCCCTAGATTTGTATAGCTTGTTTTCACACATTTCCTGGCCAATTGGGTTGCTTCTAGAACAGCTAGGACTAGAGGTCTAATTTTGATAACTTCACTAGCTTATATATCCCATGCAGTTTAATTTGCCCAAATATCTGGAGAAAATATTTCACATATTTAATTTGGTGCAACAATAGAAATAAGGACATAGGGAATAAGGACTAAAATTAGGTGTAACATTTTATATCACATGAATTAAAGAAGCTTTTACGCTACATTAGGGAATAAGGACTGAAATTAGGTGTGACATTTAAATCACATGAATTAAAGAAGCTTTTACGCTACATAATAATGCACATATACAGTAAGTTGTTCGGATTTATATATACCCAGCCATCTAGACACGATGTGGCATTTTATATAGATTATATAATTTTCTAATTATGATTAATTGCCAGTTTAAATAAATTCTATGAGTTGATTCAATGTATTAAATTTGTTTTATTATAATTAGAATGTGTAAAAGGATTAAGTTTTATTAATACTGCAAATAAAAATTGGCTAAAGTTGATGACTTGAGATGAATTTATAGCTAACTTAAATAGGTACAAGTGCATGAGCGAGTCGAATATAGAAAATGATATTATGTAACTAAGTAAATCTCAAACATTTCTAGTTTTGTAGCTCAAAATGGTTTGACATAGTCAAAATGGGGAAACCCATAGCGAAAAACATTAAAAGGAAGCAAAGAAAATGAAATACATGAAAATAGGTCCGGCCAAATTGAGCTTGCAGCCCACACTACAAGCTTGTGAACTTCAAAGTTTGGTCCTCTAGGAGAAAATTTGAATTTCTACTTCGGCCAAAAAATTCAAAACCTACGTTTCTTCATATAGTAATGGTTGTAGCACAACATGTAATTCATTGTATACCTAGATTTAATATGTTGTTTATTTTTACCTTAAACGTTGAGTTATTGCAAAGATAATCCCGATTTGTATCTTAACGTGTCGGATACTCGTTTAACCTTGTATGTAATGTGTCCAACCATGCGTACAAGGTATGTTCTCCGCTATGTCCAATGTTTTTAATTTATTATAATTTTCAGACACACAATGTGTCTTGTCAGACACGTATGATAATCATTTTCAAGTCGTGTTCGTATGTGAGAAGTGTTCAATATTGTAGAGTTCAATTTTTAGGAGTGCATGTACATCATAGTTACTATATTGATGTGATCTCTTGCTTCGAGACAAAAACTCTACTCAAAATTTTGTCATTTTATTTATTTCTAAAATGATATGTTGGAATAACTAGAATTTACATATTCAATAAATATTTTAATTTTTAACATTTTGAAAAATAAATTCTTAAACAAATATATGGCCCCAATCCTAATATTGAGTCGGTCCTTCTAGGATCCAGACTGAGTTTTACCACAATATAGGTTTTAAGTTTTAACCACCACGATACGATATTTACGGCTCAAAGATTCCTGTGAAGTTTCGTCCAGGAATTAAAATTATGACACGACATTTATGTTAATGTAATACAATTATTTATTTTAGGACTAAAAATGACATAAATCTTGTAGTTTAAGGACCATTGAAGTGATTTCCCCTCTTATTTAGCTAAGGTAACCTAAAATATTGTCATTTGTCAAAAGAAAAAAAAAATTAAAATATTGTTTTATTTTATTAGTGCTGCTGTTGATAGACTGTCCCTTTCCCTTTCTCTTATGTCATTATTAGTTGGCCTCGGGACTTGTAACTAATCTCAAAGACCCAAGTCGTAGTAGAATCATGGAATCTACTCTGCTTTGCTTTACAATTCCTAATACTAAATGCTTAATCCTAGAATTAAATAATAAATTAAACAGGTATTGTGACTAATCAAAATGATTTCAATTGATTGGGTTGGATTTGCTAGGAATTTCAGAAGCAATATCACATTTCATCATAAATTAAACTAAAATTATACATCATATTTTTTAATATAGTAAGAAAATGGTACATGTTAAAATTTAAATTTCGTTTTGTTATTACGTAGCATTTACACAAGGAATTATACACGAATTTTAAATGTACATTTTTTAGAGTTAATAGAAAATTACTCTTTCTGTTATTGTTAAAAGATAGTTTATCTTTGTGATAATTCAACAATATATATATATCCCTCTTTTGTAAAATCATCTTATTGTCTCCCTCTTATTCTTTCATTTTCTATTAAATATAATTGAATAAAATTACCCTCATGTATATACTGCAAATTAATAATACCATATGGGGTAAAATGCTCATTAGACGTGTCACAAAATTTTTTCTCTAGCCAGGAATCCCATTATTGTTTGAGTCGGGGAGGATCCAATAATCGATCGTAGTAACACTCAGAAAAACTTGTGTTTTTCTTTTTGAACTCGTTACCTAATGAGGGGGTCTTTACAATCAATCTTCTTCTTTCATTATTCTAAAGAAGGTTGACTGAGTTTTTTTCAAAGGGAAAAGTGTCATATCCCTGAGTATCTCTGGAGTAAAGTTAAATGAATATGTTATCAAGCAAGAGAGAATTAAAATGTTCATTTCCACATCAAAATGAATTCCCAGTTGCAATCTGAACGCGTATGTCTGGTTGAAAAATGATACGTACCACTTGTTTTTTTACAGCGAGTAATGTTCATCTTACATGACAGAAAATTAAGTTACCCAATAGATATTTTACTAGGGGTAATATATATATATATATATATATATATATATATATATATATATATATATATATATATATATTAAAAAAAAACTTTTCTATATGACCAAAAGATTCCTTAAGGTCGCTATTACAATATTTCATATTCTCTTTGAAAAAAAATTATATTTAGATTTCAAGCTATCATATAAGTGATTTTTGATAAAACTCACCTCCTCGTTGACACTCAACCAATTACAATAAAATATACATACGGTTTAATTTCTTGATTGCACTATATCTTATAAACATTTTGAATGTGATCCAAATAGATTTGGACTAAAATTCAATTATGTTACATTCATATATTACATCTAAAAGAAACCATGGGCAAAAATTCAAAACAATATAGTACAAAGAAGAAGACGATGAAATCTGAACCACCTACCATCCCAACTTCATAAAGAAAAGTTGATTAGATTCCTTAGGGCCCGTCTATCTCCAATTAAAATTTAAATAAGCCAAGAACGTCACGAATGGGGCGTCGCCACGTGGAACTTTGTGCCCTTTTAATAGGAAAAACCTATTGATTAGTGTCGTACATGTAAACATTAATAATATACCTAGTTGATCAAAATAAATAAATAAATCGCGAGTGAAAGTTGGTTCATGGTTGGCAATGCATTTGGCTCTTCTTTTGGGAAAAAATTGTAAAGAAAACCAAACTAAGCATAAAACCAAATCCCTTCAAAGCAACATGGAATGAGAGTTGGGGATTCGAGATCTCTTAATATGAGCTTTGCAATATTTTAACATGGAATCAGAGCCTATTTCTTTAATGATTACTCTCTCTATATAATATAATATAATATAGTAATACAATAAATATAAATATAATATAATATGTGGGATTTTAATAAAGTGAAGCTGGTTTTGAGCTTTAATCAATTAGAGGAAGCACGTTTGGAAATTTTGAATTATGTCAAACCCATTATTGTTGTACTTGGAGCAAAGGTTTAGAAATGTGTGCATACTATGAATAAATTAATTAAATAAATCACTTATTGCAGCTAAACAACTTTTGGTCAAACCGACTAATGAAGCAACTGGGGTTCATAACAGCTAATTTAGCTAGCCAGTGTTCACATTGATATGTCTTCGTCTTATTTTATTTTTATTCGTCGAATTATATCTTTAATCCTATAAAATTTGACACTATCACTTCTAATGTCAACATTTTCTTTTTAAGTTTCTTGCATTGTGCACATTTCATCATTTATCCAATTTCATTCAATTTTGGATCCGAAACTACAAAACATATATATAAAGTATTTGATCTAATCAACATAAAAATCTCTCAAAGAGATTAATCCATGATTAACTCCCAAATTTGATTGGAAAAAAATCCAATATAACAACGGAAACAATTCATTCTTTTACGGTAGATGAAAAACGGGATAATGATATGTTACGATGAAATGTAACTTCAAACACTATTGTACTGATCCAAGTAAGAATTAAATTGTTGAAAAACAAATATATATGACACAATAATTTGGTTGGGCTCCAACCACATGCGCTGGACCCAAAAAAGGCTTTTAAACTCTTTTTTAATTTTTCCTTTGGTTGGGCTCCATTCACACAAGCCGGATAAAAAATCCAATAACAAACATGGTATAAGGTATAATTATATATATATAAATTTTTTTCTTTTTTCATGACCCTATCGCTGTTTCTTCAATTTATAATTTTTCCTATATAAATGTACATAACCAGTAAGAATATTGAGGAAAAAAATTTGCAGAAACCAACAATATTATTTACTAATTTACCATGTTAGAACAAAAAATTGAAGAAATTAACAATATTTACTAATTTAGTAGTCACAAACATGGAACGATATACCATGTTCTAATGTTGTAACATGATACCTATGTTACTATAAGTAGTATATATATATGGTCCATATGGGAAATGACAGAGTATCTAGGCATGCATTTGTTATTTCAACATTTGTTGGCTGGACTTTACTAAAGAAGATATTTGTGTACACAAATGATTAATTGTAATTTTGAGATTCAAAAGTACATACATGTATGATATAGTAAAGGTGGTGGGGAATCAAAATCTTAAGACATGAAAAGTCAAGAGAATTGTTTTTGTGGATTTCTTGCAAGAATGATGACTTAACATGGTGAGAATATATGTAAATGATTTTCCTACAAACTCTTTTAGACTTTCAATTGCTTAGGATTATTTTCGAATATTAAGTGATAGTTTTCAAAATGTTACTATTTATTTATATATTAAGTGATAACTATTTGAAGTTTGTTAGAACAATGATTTTCTTTTTATTCTGATGTAACCCTCTCTATCTTTGTTTAATGATTAATATTTGTCTACCCAAAAAAAAATTTTGATTAAATAGATTGTTGACATTTAGGGATACAATAAAAGCGACAATTAAAATATTGTCCCTAAGTCATTATAACAATATTTATTGTCACTGAGTTGTTACTAAAAGAGTGTCACTAGTTATCTAGTGGCAAGTCAAAAACTGACAACTTAAAAAATATTTTGTCACTATACATACAAAGAATGACAATTTTTATTTTATCATTTAATATCTTGTCACTAATACACAATCATTTAATACCTCACCTCCAAACTTCCACCCTTACATAGGGGGCTAGGGTTGGGACTTTTTCTTTTCTGAGTTATATATTAAAAATAATTAATGCATTATTTTGAAATATATATTTAGATAATCTAATGAAATTAAGAAATACAAAAACAAAGTAATTTTTCATGACCTAAAATCAAGTTCTAAATGCACTTGCGTTCACGGAGTTGCTTTGCTCGTTCTTTGTTGACATACTACGTACGTACGATAATTTACAAAAAAATAAATTGTTAAATGAATTTTTTTAACCAACAAAAACACCCAAATTCATAAATCCCTTTACTCAAAAGATGGCTTCTTGGAAATATAAGGGAACTTTATTATATGGTGACCAATGATTCAAAGATTGATTTTGATTTGTGAAAGACGGCGCCTAACAGTATAAAATTTGTTCCCTCAAATATGATTATACAACTTCTATCGGTCGATATATACTTGGCAAGAGGGAACATTATATTAATTGAATGAAACTATAATAACTTCGATTGATCATTCAGCACTATATATAGAATATAGATAGATACTGCATATAAGTTTCACTTAATCATGTAGTTGAAGCAATAATTAATTAGTAATACAAATTCTAGAGACATATATTATCATGAAATTGATCCTTTAATAGTAAAGTAATTACGAATTATGATTATGAACCACTTATATAAGAATAGTAATAAATAATATTCAATAGTAGTAAGTTAAAGAGAGATAATGTTTAGCTAGTCCAACGAGGCCCCATGTTTTTTTTTTTTTTTTTTTAATTTACTAGACTGTGTATTTATAATTCGGATCGAAGAATGTAAATGGTATATGTCATTCCCAGTGTGGTGTCTCCCGTATGACTAGACCCCATGTTAAACACATGGTAAGACTCTAATATAATTGTTAGGTCGACTACAATACTTCTAAGTATTTTGTGATAGCTAGAAAATATTAGATTCTTGAAAAAAAAAGGCAGAACTTTAACTGTGAATATAAATCTACTTGGTCGATGAGGTCTTAATCAAGTGGTTAAGGATGAGGCTCCGCTTCATGATCAAGAGGTCATGAGTTCAATTCCCACTAGTGTGGATATTTTCTTTAATTTATTACTAGCATTTGTAATTAATTTACTTTCATACCAATGTAATAATTTCGATCCGATCGATATAGTATTTGACTTAACGATATATTCACTATCTAAAAAAAATATAAATCTACTTGAAATATTTTTGGTCATGCTTATTTGTTCTCCTTCAAAGTTTAATATTTTGTAATATGTAACTAATTAAACATTGATAGCTGAGGCCCCAAGACCAAGAGGTTTTGAGTTCAATTCCAACTAATGTAAGTTTTTAGTATTTAATAGTGATTTATTATTTGTAATTATTTATACTTATTTCTGATGAATGATGAATGTAACTTTAAAGTAAAAAAAAATAAGCATGATTTATCGACAATTTTTTTTTTTTTTTTCCGTTTTCTTTCCTATTGCCTCTTTAAGGAGGGAATTGAAATATAGCCCACATGAGTATATATACTATCTTCACACCTTAATTTGGTTTTGCATTTAAGTGAAACATATCATTTTTCGTGTTTAATCACATACTCCATTAAATGAGTAAGTAAATCACACGCATACGTAAATATCTGAGATTTGATTTTGTTATTCTTTTAGGAACTAAAATCTTTTTTTATCTCATGTGTGCTGACGATTTAATGCCTACTTTGTTAGTTTTGATCATTCATATGTGGAATTATAAGTTAGGTAAATTTTGGTTTATTCTTAAATATTGTAGTGCAGAGTATACAAAATAGGACTGTGAGTGAAAATGACACCTTATAATATATGTCTTTACTCTTTTTGAAAGGAAACTAGTGCTGTCACAATCACCAATCCTGTTAATTAGAAAGATTGTGACAATTTCATAATTAGTATTAACTTAAACAGAATTGAAGTTATCCACTTTTAATTTAGTTCTAATTATTATAACCCCACAAGAAAGATTTGCCTAACTATCCCAAAATTTGAATAGTGATAAAACATTAGGTTAATGTCTAATCAATCTTTAACATATATATATATATATATATATATATATATATTTATAATTATCTTTAAAGTGGTTTTATTTTTCCTAGGTATGATAAAAGTAGTATACAGTAGTAGTAGCTTGTTCTCAGGAATTTTTAGAAATTAACTTTTAACCTTTGAATTTAATTTCGAAAAGCTAGTTAGTTGTATTTTGACCGACAACTACTAGCTTTAGAAGCAGTCAAAAGCTAGAAACAAACTAAATTTGCTTACGACTTTAACTCCTATATGTAGGGCTGTCAATGGGTCGGATCAGACTCGTAAATTTATAGCGGATCGGATTATATCGGTTTCAGATCTTGTTTTCTAGTCATATATGATCGGTTCTAAATTTTTTGAATCCAATGAATCTTGGTTGAATTTGGCCGGATATCAGATTTTTTTCGGATTCAATTTAAAAAATTACATTAATATTTTTTCCTAAAACAAGTTTATTAACTTTACAATTTTATTTAATTTTAGCTCACATTTCAAACATCATTTACTAATATTCATATTTTTAGATGAAAATATTGTTATAAATAAATTTATAAACAAGTTATAAATTACTATCTTCTTAAATTGACAGTGAAATATTATTAATGGTACTTACTTTTATAAAATATATATATATATATATCTTTAACGGATTGAATCGACCTAAATTCATATTCGCTTCATGTGTTTCGGATATTACGAATCATTATAATCGGATCATATCCATCGAATCTCTAATCGGACCAGATTCGGATGGATCCGGATTGAAATCCGCCCCATTGACAGCCCTAGCCTATATGTATATTTTTAAGAAGCACAATTAGTTTTTTACAGACAAGTCATATATTGATTTACTAAATCGGTCAAATCAAAGTATAAATAAGATTTACCAATATTTTTCATGTAATTGATTAAAACTAGTCTAAATTTCAAAGTATTACATATTTATCTTGGCAACAAAAGCTCTAAGTCGGACTATTTAATTTCGTCATTCAATGTATTTCTTTTCCTTAGAAAGACCGTTTTCTCTTTAAGTTTTGAGTTAACTAGATTGTTTTTGGTCAATTTACATCAAACATGAGAACATTAAAATTTTGATCCATGTCTAGGGTCATATTTAAGTGCACATTAATTTGACAAGTAATTTTATTAAATGATATGGATCTTTCATGTGGGCTGATCTGATCCAGATCCATGGCCCATCATAATCGGGAAGAAACTAATTTATCCTATTAAAACGATTAGTCATTTTGTTGATCAATTAGTAAATATATTTATTTCTTTTCTTACAAACATGATTGGCCAATTAGTCATTATTTTAGGAGTATCGTTTAATCTAATTACACTTGTCTTCTAATTTATCTAAATGCAAAACCCAATATAATTACCCTATAAAATCCAAATTCAAACGAAATACTGAATTCCATAAAAATCTTTGGATCAAGTTTTGACCCATTTAAATAGTGTTTTAAAAAGGCCTACATGTTAAATACTTTGGGCCTGAATTAAGCATTGTGGTCTGCAGGTCAAGTTAAAAAGAATAGAATACTTCATTCCTCCTAATTTTTGTCTCATTGTGTTCTGTCCCAGAATTTCAGATCAAAGTTTAAAATAATCCTTTAAACTTTTAATTTAATTTTTTTTTGGTACAAAGGGTACAAAACAAGAAGATGCAAGCACACTCCCATTGCTGAGTACCACGCCAACATTCGTGTCCCATTTTCGCAAGCGCATCGGTTCACGAGTTACCGCTTCTCAATGTGTGTCTAATCTGGCTCTCCCAAGTCATGCCCAACAGGCGTCTACAATCTTCGATAATACTCCCAAGAGGGTGACAATTCACCTCAGCCGTTTGAAACAGTTTTGGAATCCACCTTCAAAATCACACGACTAAGCCGTCTATCCCAAGCTAGCTCAACTTCGTCGTTGATAACTACATTATTTTCGTATCATTATTTTGTATTCTATTCATTCAGGAATTTATATCCATTGTTACGGTTAACCAACCATTTAAAATAATTTTGATGTAATATAGTTAATTTATTTGAATAGTAATTCATATAAAAAGTTTAAAACATAATACGCGTAAAATAATAATTCAGTAATTCACTAATTTTATGGGCATAAATATAAAAATGCCTAAATTTTTATTTTTAAAATTCCCCGCAAAAAGTAAAGGAAGGAAAACAAAAAAAGAAAAGAAAAAGGAGAGAGTACGATACTCAAAATTTGAACCGGGAAAAGACAATTATATATAGACACCTAGCGGAAAATGATAAACCATGTTCTTACTTCTAGGCTCCAGTATCTACCTACTAGAGGGCAACATGGTAATTTCAGTTCTTTATCTTGGCCTCAATTTTAGGACATTTGTTAATTTAGTTAGCAATTTTAGTCCTTTAAGTCATAAGTGCTGAGTTTGGTTTTTTAAAGTCTGCAATTTTGGTCATTTAAGTCTTTCTCGTCACAATTTAGGTCAGTCAAGACCATAATTTTCATCCACCTCCCATGAAAATCAGAAACTTACTGTCAAAATTAGTCACGCTTAACCAAATTTGCTCTATCTATTGGCATTTACCGTGAACAACTTGAGACACAGGAACGAACGTCATATCACTCATTTTTTGAAGAAAATAACTCACAATTTTTCACCAAAAATGATCGACAACCTGACACTTCAATATTTGTAATTTGAAATATCTAACAATAACTTTAGTTATTATCAAGATAAATTAAATTAAAATTGAAAAATAATTAATTTATTTGGGTGGACAAAAATTTCAAGGGATAATCACGGCAATGTATCCTGAAATTGCGACGTTTGAGATTTATCAGACGAAAATTGCGATCAAGTGTCCTTAAATCAAGGACCTGAAAATTTAATGGACCAAAATCTTGGCCAAGTGTCCTAAAATTGCAGCACTAAAGATTTAAAAGACCAAAATTGTTAATTAATTTAATAGGCGTTCCAAAAATATTATCTAGTAAAAAGATAAGGGACTGAAATTGCATTTTGCCTCACCTAGAGGATGGGGTGTCTTGGAAGAACGTGTGGTGCACCGAATACTATGCTTCTTTTGTACTTTATTGTCATTATTATTGTTCTTCGTGAATCAATAATTGGCTGTCCACTAGTCTTAAATTCACATAATTACATAATTCTTGGATCCAACTAATTAAGCACGGTAATTGAGTATTGCTTTTTTTTTTTTTCTCTTTTATCCCATCTTTTTATTTTTTCTTTCTTTTCTAGTGAGTTTTAAAACTAAAATTGAAAATATCTGCATAGATAGTAGGGTATGATAGTTTTTATAAAAACAAATTCCATTTTTTAAATAATAGTAAAACCGAAGTAACAAGAAAGAGCATAAGAATAAGAAATATAAGAGATGATCAAACTTTTTATTCCATTTCTATGTGATCATACAATCAAATATCTCCTCTATTTACAGGCTATATAAATTCATTATAAAAAAGATAAAATCATAGCTTACATGTATCTAAAATTAATTCTAAAGTATACATGTATATAAATACATATGACTAAATGAAATGAATAACCTCTATGCATGTATTTCAAGGAATATCAAAAGGATGACACCAATTTAAGGAATTAGGAGAAGTAAGAAAAAGTAATAATCATTTAATGCTATTTATAGTGTAACGCCAATTTAAGCAATTAGGAGAAATATAAATGGTGAAAGCATAGTCGGGGTAAATAAACCAGCTAATCTTTAAAATGATTGACAAAGCATAATGCTAATTATCATGTACTAATTAAATATTACCAACTAATAAACCTCAGTTTTGGTCAATACAAATTTCGATCAGAAAGTACAGAAAACAACTCAAATTGAATCAACTCTCTCAATTCTGGAGTTGACCCCTTAGACTGTATTATATCCCCAAGGCTTACGTTAGCAACTACCCATGTACTGCCAAGATTCACAAGAGTTGCACGTTTGTTGAACCAACGGCAATTAATATTTTGTCATTGCGCTGTAGAAACTAGAAAGAATCCAAGAAAGACCCACATATTATTATCTCAAGGTATTTTACTTTTAATTTAAAATTGAAGAATTTATTTACTTTCTGCAATTTCTTGAACTGGGTTTTGCTGTTGACTTGGATATAATGTTATAAATTGCTCAATTCTGTTGTTTTAGTTTCGATTTTGTTGTAATTCTAAGTTTTGTGGAGTGGATTGACCTGTTTTTCTGTTTTCCTGCTTGTTTTTTAATTATCAGAAGATGCTTTTTTTTTCCAATAATGTAATGTAATTACTCCAATTATCAGAAAATGATGCATTTAAATCCGTCAAAAAGGAATTTTGTAATGTAATTCTTCAAAATCTGTCTGTTTTAGTAGTATACTGCTCTGTTCTATGATTTTTGGACCTGGGGCAATTTTTAGGATTAATTTGTTCAACATCATTCCATTTCTATAGTACTATATTAGTTAACTTTTATTATAGCTTAATAATTTAATTTGACTATGAAATATTATTCCTTATTTTACTTGTGTGTAAAATGGCCTTTTCCTGTTTCAAGATTGAAGAACTCAGATTTGATACGTTTTAGCTTCGTTTGCGTATTGCAATGTACAATATAATCGTAATTCTTATTAGTTTTCTGTCTATTTAGCAAACAGTGTAAGAAATGGGGACAAATAACTCCGAGGGTGTTGGAGAATTACCTAATGCTTTGAATGTATTGTCCGAAGTGGATACAAACTTAGCCTACTCTTCCGAGAAGTTAGCAAATTTGGAGAATCTTTTATTACACGTCTTAGCTGGAGAAAATGATATTGGAACAATTGGTGTTGAAAATGATACGATCTCTGCGGAATCGATTGAAAGGGCTTTCACAATTGATCTTCTATTTGCCATTCTAAATTTTGAGCTTATAGAGCTCGATAGTTTCATGGGTGATGTTCAAGATTTAATTGTAGATGCCCTTCATAAAATTGCGTCTTGTGAATTATCCGAAGATTTGGTTAATGGGCCGGTTACGAAATTGCGTGATTCCGAAGAATTACTAAAACAATCACAAGATCGTATTTTGGAGATGAAGATTCAATTAGCAAAGTTGCAGATGACCTCGTTTTACATCAAACAAAATGAATGTGAGTCTTGCTCAATTTTCACCTCAACATGTGTATTTAGACGTTGTACGTGTTGGATTAAATTTAAATGGGTAATTTACATTCGCTACCTCTCAGGTAATCCCTAATTACACTCACTATCCCTGT
This sequence comes from Penstemon newberryi var. newberryi, assembly GCA_030819805.1. Taxonomy (NCBI): domain Eukaryota; kingdom Viridiplantae; phylum Streptophyta; class Magnoliopsida; order Lamiales; family Plantaginaceae; genus Penstemon; species Penstemon newberryi. The sequence goes on along the minus strand of JAUALY010000001.1, from coordinate 72,519,119 downwards.
TGTTTAAGAAATTTTACTGCAACACCCCCTTGCAGGGGGTGTTTGTGTAATTTTTGAAACTACAAATTTTGTTTGGTAATTATGGTTTACTTGAGGGGGTCTGAGCGTGAATGACCCTTTTTCTGTACACAGGTAGTTTAGTCTTTTCCCTTATAATAGTGTAACCTAGCTAATTAGGTTACTTTTGCCTTTCATTTGCATTGTTCTATTATCTTTTGTTTTCTTTTACATCAATGGCATTCGATTGATCTCGCTAATAAGTATGTGTTTGTTAGTGGGCAAGGAACGGAAGCCCAAAATACAGACAATCGAACAAAGAAATACCCTCAGAATGTTGGAAAAGTCACTTGCAAGAGAGATGGAACTCGAAAAGAAGTTAACCGAGCTCAAACAAAACGAAGAAGATCTCAAACTAAAAACAGGCTTGGTTGAACAAGTTGCATTCTGCATGGAAGAGGCGGCTGAGGTTACTTTGAGTAGATTCTTAGAGGCAGACAATCGAGCGGAGGTACTAATGGGAATTTCAAAAGAAATGCTTGGAAAACTTCAAATCCTTCAATTCAACTCCATTGGTTCAACCAAGAGAGAAGAAGAAACAAAATCTAAACTCCAAGATTGCTTACATAACTTAAACGCAAAAGAAGCTTCAATTGAAAAGCTTAAAAGCAGCATAGCTCATCTTATGATCGATAATGCTGAAGTAACGGTTTTAAGGGAGAAAGTTCGAATGCAAGAGAAAAAACTCGTCGAAACCGAATCTCGGCTTAAGGAGGTAAGTACTACTAATGAAACGAGCCAAACACAACTTAAGGAAATGGAAAGTGAAATCGAGTCTTTAAGGGAGAACATATATGCCGCGGAAAATAGGGCCGAAAAAGCCGAAGAGAAAGTTACGCACTTAACTGAGTCCAATTTGGAATTAACGGAAGAGCTCGAATTTCTCAAGGGTAGTAATGACAACAATTCGAAAAAGGCAAGCTTACTTGAGAAGGAGTTGAGGGATCTAGATATTCAAATGCAACATTCAAAAGCATTGTCCGAAGCAGGCCAAGAGCAACAAAATATGTTATACTCGGCGATTTGGGACATGGAAACATTAATCGATGAACTGAAACAAAACGTCGCGAAAGCTGAAAGTAAGACTGAGAGTGCCGAGGAACGATGTATTATATTGTCTGAAACAAATTCAGAAATTAATAAAGAACTAGATTTTGTGAGATCAAGAATGGAAATTTTGGAGGCGTCTTTGAACCAAGCTAGGGTTGAAAAGAAATCGAGTGCAAAAGACATTAGTATAAGCACCAAACTTATTATGGACACGGTTATGCAGCTAGCAATGGAGAGGGAACGTATAGAGAAACGGGTGCGATTTTTTTTTTTAAAATTATTTCTAACGTATTGTTAATGATTTTGAAATTTGAAACCTGATGGACTTAGTTCGTTGCAGTTGATATATTTGACAAACGAAAACATATTTTTGAAAAAGAAAGTAAGGAAAGAACAGAAGGATGGGTCCATAATATTGCAAGACAAGAGGAGTTGTGATGACAAAGAGGACATAATCGATGCTGAGTCAGCAAGAGCTTGTGATGAAGCAACTGAGATTTCATCAGAAAGTTTCCAGGCATGTTTCCGTTTTATCATTTTGTAGTTATGTAGTGGTACATCTCGGTTTTGGAATAGAAAATGACCTCTTATAAATCAAGAATACAACTTTTAACATGATTAAATATGTTTGATTACTAGCAAAGTACAAAGATTGCCCAATCAACACGTAACAAGACTAGTCCCTCTCTTCTTGTGCGATAAAGGTCTCGGGGCTTTCATTTCGCCATCAGGCTATGCATCCTCGACCTTATAACGTGTTTTAAAGATAATAAAATTAAAAGTTTCTGTCTTTCTCTGCTTTTAGATGAGGAAATACATACCCCTTAAACGTGACAGGTCGTGTTAGAGACAACAAATTTTTCACATGCTCTAACAATGTGCATCCCCTTGTAAGGAAAATTACAACTTCAAGAAAAAAAATTATTTTAACCATTTTTCTGTGGGAAGTATTAGATTGAGGTTGCTACCTAAATTGTTTATTCACTTTCAAGAAATGTAATGTTATTGTGAACACAATTTGACATTGGAATATGTTAATTAGGTGGAGAAATCACGGAATGATGCTTCTCTTGAATCTGAAAACCACTGCACGAATTTTGTTCCGAAGCTGGAGACTAACTGCTTGGTAGAGACTCGTAAATCTCGGATAACGTACATATTCTCCGCTATTTTAATTATGGTGTTATCGGGGTTAGTAGTTCATTTCATTGATAAGGAACTAGCCCGCTTTAAGTCTTCAGGGAGCTGGTGATCCTTTGTACTTTCAGACAACAATGATGATTCTTTTTTTTTTTTTTTTTTTTTCTCTATTTTTTCTCTTTCTAATTTAAATTAATTTCCATTTCCGTGTATATAAAAATAGTGTTTGCAATTGTACATTTGGCCTACTTTGATGTTCATCACAAGTAGACACAATTGGTGTTATTCTTTTTTATTGTTCTTTGGATTTTTGAACCCCAGAAGGGAGTGTACGCGTGCACATACTTTGTTGGAAAATGCTTCTTGAATTCATTTTGTCATGGTAAAAGTGGAAAATTCTTGCATAGACTTGGTCTATGAGCTTTTCATAGACCTTGTGATTGTAAATGCACCAAATCATACATTGTGAGAGCATGACATCATCAAAATGTATTATGTGGTGTATTTACAATCACAAGGTTTACAACTAAGTTCTTAGACCTGGTCTATGTAAGAATTTTTCGGTAAAAGTACAAGGCCGATCCGATATATTAGGGGCCCTAGACAAAATTTAAGAAAGGGGCCCCATTTATTTTAACAAATTAAATTTTATATTATTAAAATTAATTTTATTATTTTTAAAAATGTAAATGTGTTTATTAAATATATACCTGATTTTTCTCTTAACATTTATTACGGACACATAAAATGACAAATCATTGTTTCGTTCAGTATTTTACCTAATAATTTAGTTGGTTTGGTAAAAAAAAAAAAAAACAGTGTAGTTTTTGGCCTTTTTTTTTATTTTTATAAATTTCATATAAATTTATAGTATTAAAAAATGCGATTTCCCTAATTAATTGGGCACGGGGAATCCTTGTCAAGGAATGAACGGTGAAAGGACTTAAGAACTTCAGCGAAATGAGAAATCGGAGAACAGGGGCCAGGCTTTTATTGAGGAGGACAAATGTAATTTGATTTGGTTAGGCTTTTTTAACACTTTGGCGTTTCACCTAAGGATTTTCTTGCAATTACACGGCGGAGCCGATGTCAAGTGTCCACACAGGAGGGCGTCTTTGTAAACTTACAAAAAAATTGAAAGAAAAAGGAAAAAAATTGAAACTAAAAAAATATAAGAACATGCGGCCCGCTTTTCATATCCGTCCCTTTAGCCCGTCATCTCCAATGGTTTTATGCCGAAATTGAACATTAGGTTTTGTTCGTCTGGTCACTCCTCCTTAAATCGTCCAATTTCGTTAATTCAAATTCCAGATCGCGAAACCAATCTCATGAGTACCGGTGGATTCTCGCCACTTCCTCTGAAATTGATTACACCATTGAATTCCTCTCATATGGGCTTCAAAATCCTTGACCTGAGAGCTTGTAACATCGGCGATTGGGGCTGGATGATTTTGGTTGATTAATTTAAAAGTTTTTGTTCGAAATTTAAAATATCTAATAAGTTTAACTAATATTTATTTTTTCAGATTTTATATAAAATATTATTTAATTTTTATATATTATATATAAAATCTAATTAGTTTAAGAGATTTAATAATAATATATTAAATTTATTAAATATGATTAATAATTTAACTTTTTTTGTAATTGGGACAAAAATGCTTCAAACTTATGAATTGTGAGGTAAAATTTGCCGGTCATAAACTACGTGGGGCATACTTTGTCAACAATCTTTAATTATAGGACCAATTCTACAAATTTGTCATCAATTTTCCATCCAAAATTGAAATTTTCGTCAAAAATTTGATGGAAGTACCAAATGTGTCGAGCCCTGATAACTTTTGGTACCAAATATGTTGACTTTATAACTTATGGTACCGTAACTTAATTTAAAGTAAGGATACTTATAATACCAAAAGTGAATTTCTCTCATAAATCATTGTATCAGAAAATATATTCGACTAAAACTATCAAAGCACAACATGTTTGAGATTAATCAGAAAATTTATATTCAAAGTCAAATTTTTCTAGGGGCTATGAGCTGGAGATTGCAATTACAAATAATTTATGTCTAGTTGAAACACAATTTAAAACTCAATGTGAAATTCAATTTAAATTTGGATAATATCTCATTCGACACTACTCGATTAATTTACGTTCCTACATATCAATTGATATGCATTTTGTGACACATGACCATGTACTCCTTCGGACCAATTTTCTTAGAATGCATAGGAAATTTATATAATCCATCTATAATGGGTCAATGAGTTCTTTATCGATGTCATTAACTTGTATATATATATGATTAAGTATACCTAACATAAATCCAAATAGAATTGCGACATACCTAAGTGAAAATATAAATAATTATATTATTCCAATTTAAAGTAATTATGGAGGGGTTTGAAATGGATTTTGTACATTATCTATCACTCATCATATAATTGAGGTGCATATAGTCACTAGTGCAAATCACAACACTTTATAACTCGAATGTAATACATAATTTTACTGCAATTTTCAGTCAATGCATGCATTGTTCATATATAGCCTAATTAATTGTTGAAATAAGAAATAAATTTTGTTTTCATAGGATATATAATTGTGGTCAAATTTTAATAATACAATTGACCAAATCAAATTAAATATTTTCACTTAACATAAAATCTCAATATTAATTAAATTTTTTTTTCATATTACTTCAAGAGTGTTGTATGATAATTAAACTTCCATCATCTATATATAGAGGTGCAAGTAACTCATTATCTATATCTTACTCTTCTACCAAGCACAAAAAATTAGCTAATTTGATTAACAAAAATATATGGCTTCTCAAAAGTCCATTGTTTATGTCGCCCTCTTATTGATAGCACTTGGTTTGCTCTTTTTATCCTTAATAATTTTCTCTTAATTTAATCTTTATAGCACACATACACACACATGGATGGCATAAGTGCACATCACACAATTATTATTTTTCAGTAGAAATATTTATAAGAATTAGTAAATGTAGAATTACATTATTAACGATCATATCTATTTTCTCGTTGACAGTATTGGCAATTTCGTTGAAGGTATCTGCATGCAAGACGACAAGTGATTGTGCTGATTTCAAATGCATTGATGAAGAGTTACAATGTGTTGGGGGTCTTTGCAAGTGTGTTCCTACACTATACATAAATCCATGATGCTGCTTTTAGTACAAAATGGAATATTATGAACAATAATTGAAATAAGTACAACAAAAGTTTTGTTGCTTAAAAATAATTGTGGAGTTATGTATGCTTGCGCATATTAAAAACAAATATAAATATATAATTTATTGATGATTAATCAAGTCTACGATGCACGGGCGCATGTATAAGACCCGAACACAATGCTATGCAACTGTAATGTCAATATTTAATTTTAAATTTACAACTTACAACATGATAAAGATACGATTACGTACATAAATTTATTCAAATATATATAAGGTGTGCGAATATAAATGTGTAATTATATTTTTGAAGTAATAACAAACACTATAAAAAAATTAAATTTTAGTGACAAAATAGTAGATGACAAAGTGACAAGAATTTAAATATTGTCACTAAAATGATGTATATAGATACACTAGCGACAACTTTAAAATATATTTTGTCACTATTGCACTTGTCACTATTGTTATTGTGACAAAGCTAATATTTTTATCACTAAATATATGCAAAAGGTGACAATTTCAATAATGTCACTTAATATTTTATCACAAAAATCCAATTTTCTTGTAGTGAAAGAAAATGGGAGATATCAATAATAACTAACATATTGTTCTCATTCTAAACTCAAATCATGGAACGCATACATCGAAACAACATATATGAATATGACAATGCGAAAAAAAAAAAAAAAATGAAGTTCTTACAACACTTTTGGTATTAAGTGAAGGATTTTAGAGGCTAAGAGATGCCCGCATAACATTGGAGAACCTAAAAAATAAGAAAAAGTCCATGCATTTAAATGGATCCAATACTATTATAGATTAATAGATCTTTTGAAATATATTTCATTCTGAAAAATAAAACAGTAAATTTCTCGACTCTTTGATTTATCTAAGCCGTTTGTCGGCATTTTTTTTTACCAACTTTCTCTCTTTATAAAATTCATTTCTTCCATCCTTCAAATTATGCCATGGCCATGGGTGGATCTAAAATTACAGAGTTGGAGTCTGAACTACAATATTGATAATCTTTCTTCAACAAATTATAATTAGCCTATCTTTTTTGTTTTTTATATTTCTTGTACGATGATATTCAGTCTATTTTATTTGCATAAACATTTGCAAATGAGAGAATATAACTTTTGGTACCATAAGTAATCTTACTTTAAGGTTACAATACCATAAGTTAATAAACATACACAATTGGTATAAAAAGTTAACGGCCCTCAACACATTTAACACTTCAGTCAATTTTAAAATATGACTGTTGGCTACAAGTAACCCCCTGAAGTTATTGTAATCTTCCAAATACACCCCTTGTGATATACTATTATTATTACACTGACACCCTATGTGGTTTAATATTATTACATAGACAGCCCTTGTGGGTATATCCGACCAGGGATAAATTTGGAATATCAGTAAAAAAATTGATGACATCATCAAATTCCGTTAGTTTTTAACGTCGTAAGGGGTTTTTAGTAAATCGGCCATACCAGAGGGGGTGTCCCTGTAATTTTTGAAACAACGGGGAATTTCTTATTATATGCCCAAACTTAAGGGGGTCTGAGTATAAATCACCCTATGAATTAACTAATAGTATTTCAATTATAAATTAGCACACAAACAATGCTCTATATCAAAGTTAAATTGAATTTCAAAACTATCATATAATCATTCATTTCGATGACTGTGCTTCTTTAAACTAATAAGTTTAACCGCAATAAACTTATAAACTAATAATAAGTTTAAACGCAATAAACTATACTGGGGATTATTGCATTTTTGGTGCCACAACTATAGCCCACTGGCATTTTTACCCCGTAACTTTTCGGGCTGGCACATTTGGTGTCACAACTTCAACATCAGTGGCAATTTTGGTGCCAATTGAGGCCCAATTTTGAAATTGGCCCGAAATTTCTCCATGTACGAGCCATGTGACATGAAAATTGGGGATTTTGACCATTCAACACATTTTTCATGAAAAAAAAAATTCCACCCACCAAGAACTAGGCTACATGGATGTTTTTATTTGGGGAAAAATAAGAATGCGGGTAACAATTTAATTAAGAGAATGTTTGGTGAATTTTATAGGAAAAGTTAGAATTTTAAATTTTAGTTTTTTTTTTTATTGAAAAAGACGTTGAATGGTCAATTTTGATATATTACTAAATCACATGGCCAGCATATGGGGGAATTTCGGGCCAATTTTGAAATTGGGCCTCAATTGGCACCAAAATTGCCACTGATGTTGAAGTTGTGGCACCAAATGTGCCAGCCCGAAAAGTTACGGGGTAGAAACGCCAGTCGACTATACTGTGACATATAGATAGACGACACACTAGATGGCACGGGATACGATATGAATATGGCTATACGAATTTTTAAAATTGATAGGATTCGATACGGCAAAGATACACATATAAAATAAAATAATTTTATATTATGCATAACAACATAACTAATTTGATTCTCCTATTATACGATAAAAACAAAAGATCATATTCAAAATACATATTGTCTACTAGTTTAATTTCGGTTTGGACAACATCACATAAAAGTTTTACACTAAAATTGTCAAAGACCATTCAAAATACACAAAAGTTATATATCAAAAGTTGGAAAAATTAGACAAAACTCGTATTGATTTGAAATTTTAACTAAACATCACGGGTATTGATACCCGTATCCAAGACAATTCAGAATACACATATTTTTTTTACTTTTAATTTATTAATTTTTAACCCATAACTTTAAAAAACTAACAAAAACACCCCTTGCGTATTCAAAACGTGTCCAAAACCTGCAGGATTCTCCAAAAAAATTGTATTGTACCCGTATCCAAATTATTTTTTATTTTATTTAATTAGGATACTCCAGATGGCGTACCGTACGCGTATCGAACGCGTATCCATATTCCCGGAGTACTGGATACTGCACGGGGCCAATTTTCGGAGTATCCATGCAACATAGACGACAAATAATTAAAATAGTATACACTACCCATACTCTATAAAATTAAATATATTAGTTATAATACATATGACCTAATGTTATAGAAGATAGTTATTTTTTTTAAAACGGTAAATACATCATTACATAAATTATTGTATTAGAAAATATATTCAACTAAGACTATCAAAACACAAAGATAAATAAACTAAGAAACATGTTTGAGATTACGGATAGTCCCTGAGGTAAGGCCAAATTATAATATCCCCCTCACGTATTGGATATTATGAAAATCTCCTCAAGTTTGTCACCGTCTTACAATTAACCCCTTACCCCTGAAAAGTTCCAATTTTGCTCCGAGGGGTTGTTTGTAATGTTTTTAATATCTTATACTTTTTGTAAAACTTGGGTACTAATTGTAATATCCCATAACTTATAAAACCAAAAATTAAATATTTACCACAAAAATTTAATAAAATTGCAAACTTGCACATAAATTTCAATAAATATTAAAAAAAAATCTTATTTACATATTTATTTAAAATTTTAATTTTATAATAATAAATCAAATCAAATTTCAATGATAATATGTCATAAATATAAAAATTTATTAGCACATTAAATTAAATAAATAATTTTTAATGTTTTTTAAATAAAAAATTTGTTTACACATTCAATTATTTAATGTTTATAATATTTAGATTCAATTAAATTTATTAATACAACATAAACAAATATTTATTTAATTAAATGTGTAAATAAAATTTCAATATTTATAAATTATTACTATTAAAATTCTATATAATTTGTTACTATTAAACTTAAATTGTTAATAAATTTTGAAAAACAATTAATATTTATTGAAATATGTGCAATTATACAATTTTATCAAGTTTTTTCTTAAATATATAATTACTAGTATTATAATCTATATATGAGACATTACAATTAATATCTAAGTATAAATTTTTTATAAGATATTACAAACATTATAAGTAACCTCTTAGGGGGCAAAATTGGAACTTTACAGGGGTAAGAGACTATTTGTAAAATGCTTACAAATCTGATGGGAGTTTTTGTATTATTCAATACGTGAGGAGAAATTTTGTAATATGATCTTACGTACATCCGTAATTTATCGTTAAATATATGCCTTTTAGAAAGTGTTGATTTTGGTCAAACCACATCAAATTAAAAAAGGACCAATCTTCTTTGGGTCGATCATCGATAAAACCTGTATCATAATTTTTTGATTGGTTGACCCAACCAGAGTCATATTTAAATTTCACTAGTTTAATTCAATACAATTAAAAAAATTATAGCGTGTCGACCCATTTGAAGAAGTGTCGTTAATCATTTTGTCCACAATGAAAATTTCAATACAAACACGTTTCCATTTATTTTCTTTTTGGACACGTACATTATCAACTAGAACAACTTTGGTGTATGAAGATGGCAGGGTGTACGTGGATGGGTTTTGGCCCGGTCTGGCGAGTTTCGCGAGAAAGAATCAAAACTCTTTCAAATTAGTTTTCGTCAAACTCATAAAACCATCAAAAACATATTCAAAAACTCACACTCAAACTCTTCAAACCTATAAAAAATTGATTTGACACCTACCACCTACTTTTTCCCTCAAATCTCACTAAAAAAAACATTGATTTGACACCTAATACCTACTTTTTCCCTTAAACCCCAACATCCAAACCCAATCACAGTGGGGTTTCAACTTATTCAAACCACAAAACCCAATAGCCAAAACCCGTTCAAATGAAGTCTCAAAGTTTCATCGAAACCACTCAATCAATTTTTTTTAAACCGAAACCCGTGAAACTGAGCAAAATCCCATTCAAATAGACCCACAAGGTCTACTCAGATTGTATGCCATTTTCATGCAATTTTAGAAAGCCAACATGTTTAGTAGGTCGTTGCATTTAATATGTTGATGGTGAAAGTGTACCAATAATTACAACTGTACGTATAGATAGAATTGCCTTCTTGGCTGTGTTATAAACACTTGAATGGAATTACATAAATAAGAAATTAAATAAGCTTTTGCTTGCATAATTACAAAGGTTACTTTCTTTTAGGTGGTAGATACATCGTTACATCAATCACCATATCGAATCTGTTTTATTTGTATCAAAGTATAAATATAAATTAATTAATTACAAAGACTAATATTAAACTAAAAAAATACTCACATTCGTGAAAATTAAACCCATGACCTTTTGATGATTTGACTATTAAGTTCATTTTATGGACCGTACATATAGTATCATCAAAGTCTCTTATTTTTTTATTGTACATATGGTATGGAATAAGTAAAGGATTTAATTGTACATATGAACAAATGTGACGTTTGGTAGGGTGTACGGGATTAAGGTGGATTAGATTTGAGTCAGATTGAATATCATGTTAAAAATATGTTTGGTAAATTTGATTAAGTCATATTACATTAAAACAATCAACCGTTATATGTTTTGTGGAGTTATGAGTTTAGGCATATATTTTGACTACTTAATTGAATATATTATGTTAGTTAAGATATATCAATTCATCGAAGCCATTTGTATAATATGACCATTTGTATAATATGTATGAGAGTATGAGTTGATCAAGGTTTGTTCAATGTTTTAGCTAGAATACCTCCATGTTAATTGTAAATTGATATATATTTTAGGTTGTGATTTATTTATGTAGAATGTGTTTCCATTTTTAAAGATTTAAGAAGAATTGATGATATTTAATGATATGTTGAAATAAGAAATATGTAAATTTAAGGTTATAAGTGACATCATCGAATTCATATTCACCCGGATTCCCATGCATGGGTGGATTTTAATCTAGTCTTAATACCGGGTCGTAAGGATTTAATTCATTTGACCCGATATTGGAGCAATGTCACCAAACGTTGTATTAGCAATATTAACACATATAATATGACCTAATACCCCCTATTAGATCCTATCAAAGTGAATTAACCATATGTAGAAGTAAAAGAATGAAAAGTGAATTAATATTAATATTGCACATTCTAAATAATATACGTATACTTTTTTTTTTTCCTCAAGGGTTTAATCCATTTCGAAGGGGATTGGACATATTAAATGAGTTTCTCTCCCAACAGAGATTCGAATCTGAATTCCCTAATTTGTAGTGATTAATCTTTAGCACTAGACCAACTATCTGTTAGTTGTACGTTCTATTTAAAGGTCAACAAGAATAACCCGTTTTCTTCAAGTTAATATGGTCCCCACCAAGCTTGCACGGTTGAACACGAAAGTTGCGTCAGCCTGCTGAGAATATCCCGAATAATTAACATTAATTTAATGCACGGTTTGTTTTAAGATACAATTAATAAATAATTTTAAGAATCTAGCTTTGAATTGATATATTCAATCTTTGCTTCCACTAACCCAGTCCTCCTTCAGTTCTGAAAAGAAAAATGGCCCTTTGTGGCTATGCATAAGCCATCTATTTTAATACAACCACGAGAAGCCAAATTCAGTACTTAATTGGTTAAAACTTTTGGTTTATAAATTTTTTTATTAACATTGACTATATTATATAATCACACACACTAGGTTGACCATCCGTAGGATTGTCAAATTGTCAATCGGGTATTGTGAGTCGAACCTTAGATTGCTCAAACTCAAATATTATTGGGTCTCAACGTTATATGCTCAAAAATAAATATCATCACACTTCACGACTATAGGCTCAAACTCGACTCATGTAATATTTCGGGTTTTGGGTTTATATCGACCGTGCTAACACTAACAAATTTTACTTGACAAATTAATAACTACGTACGCATTGTTAAAATGCATATAAATAGACTATTCTAGAATATATGAATTTCATATTTGTAACCCACGATATAAAATATTGTATAAAGTTTGTAAAGTTCCAAGACTTTCTATTTATTTGGCCATTTATTTTAACTTTTCATATTTTCTCGTTTGGCATGTAAATACGTTAGTTATAAATTTATAACTGATATATGTGTGGGGAGTGGGTTTAGAAAATTATAATTGATATATGTGAGTAGTGAGTTAATTATAAAGTTTTTAGTAAATTATAACTTTAATATAAATAACTAATAGTTGTAGTATCTAATTTTTATTTTTATTTTTTATAATTGTACTTTATTTGGGTTGAGCATTATTAGGTTTAAACTCGACTTATAAATTAATCGGGTATAATGTAATGGTTCAAATTCGATCCGACTCACAATTAATTGAGTTCGAGTTAAATTTAGTCAGGCCGAACCATTAGATTTCGGGTAGACCCGACTCAATTGACAGTTGCGTGCTATCTTTCACTCCAATGTTACATATATGAACAACCAATTGTACTCTAAAGGCTTTGCCGCCCAAGATATATTTTGGGGGGCGTATTTTTTCAAATTTTAGGTTCAAATTATATATCCGAGCCACTGATTGTCCAATCCAAAGTTTAAAAGGCATTGTTTCCTCAAGTCCAGGAGCCAGTTAATCCCAAGTTTAAAAGGCATTGTTTCCTCAAGTCCACTAGCCAAGAAAATTATATAATAGTATTTAAGTAATTATATAACTCTTTGACTAATGTGACTCTTCTTGGCCTACTAAATCTAAACAAAGCCAAGATTTTATTAAGAATAATATTGAGATTAAATGTCCCACATTGGTTGAAAATCATAGTTAAGTTCACTTTATAAGATCTTGCACAACCATAACCTTATAAGCTAGGTTTTGAGCTTGAGTTAGATACAAGCCATGTAAGTGGTCTTAGCCCAAATCATGTGGTTAATTCTAATATGGTATCAGAGCCGAGGTTGAAGTGAGCCACCTCCTTCCGTGATGGGCTCTTCCTTGCATGCATGATGGGATTTATTCTTCACCAATAACATGGTCCGGAAAATTCGAGTGTTGGGGATTGATCCACATGGTCCGGGCAAATCCGCGTGTTGGACTCTTACCCACATGCCAATAATTCGCAAATGTTGAGCATTAATATATATTTTGTTGGATTTGCTTCTCCACACATTCAGCCCGCCCAAACGTGAAGGGGGAGTATTGAGAATTAATGTCCCACATGGATTGAAAATCATAGTTATCCACCTTTATAAAGTTTTGGACAATCCTCACCTTACAAACTAGTTTTTGAGGTTGAGTTAGGCTCAAAACCCAATCCATCATGTGGTGAATTCTAACAAATAAAATTGTTGGGAAATTAATACCAATTGTATTATATATATATAGATGAATTTATGATATGAAAAAACATCGCGTACAATTTCGATATTTCTTTTGTTAAATTATTAACACTTTGAATTTAATATAGTTCTCGTTGATAATCTATTCTTATGCAAGTAAAATATGTAGAATATAATTGTCAAACAATTTCAGTGATAGTTAAACTCGGCCCCTCCGGTTCATTAATCCTGGATTCGTCCCTTTTGTGTCTAATTGCGAGATCTTCTTCTCTCAGTTGAAAAATAAATTTTTTTCGAGAAATTTTGATATTATTCGATCAAATATGAGTTTTCTGATACGAAAGAACGTCACATGTATTACATTACGTCTTCATTTTTATTCCAATAGTTATTAAATGTCATATTATTTTTGTGGTCTTTTGCAAATAATTCAGACCATTTTTCACTTTTAAATTAAATTAAAACATAAAGGTTGATAATATTTTGAGGTTAAGTAAAAATTAGTAATTGAGTTTATTTATTATTTTCTTCAATTACATTTTTTTATTATCAAATATATTTAAACTATTAATTTTAGATATTTATATTGTAGATTTATGAGATTTTTCATATAATTATATAATTTGATCAATTTAAAATTATTATTTTTTCATCTCATAGGAAATATGAACGTTATTAAGAATTCAAAATCATCCGTCCCTTTTCTTTTGCTACTTTTACTTATTACATTATGTAAAAGTTAAATGAATTTTTTGTGTATCTTTACATTTATGTACTTGAAAGTTATGGTTGATAATTAGTGATGTCAAATCATTATTTTATGTAAGATGGTAATTTGAAGAAAATTAAGTAATTTCATTTATATAAAGGGATTTTTATTTTAGAAAATTCCAAATTAAAAATAGTAATGAAAATTTAGGGTTCTACATTACTATGACCCCCTCATTTCATATTTATTAGTACTAATTTATATCTCTAAAGAATCCATACACCTATGCACTTATACAAGTAGACAACCTTTAATACTCGGATTAAAAAAAAAAAAAAGACTACCTTCAATACATATAGGTAGCTCATTATAATTGATCAATTTAAAGTTAAATATTAAGGAAGAATGGACATTTCATCAATATAATCATAGAACTGGGCGGATTTCACTTTTCATATTAAACTTACGAAAAGCATACCAATTTTCTGTCAAACGTTACAAAGTGATATTTTTGTTAGTTTTGTTGATTTAATTGCCATTTAATTGCCACGTAACTGTAAAAATTTAAACTACTAATACTTTTTATAATATTAAGATTAATTTAAGTGATTAAACTTTGACGATTTGCGAATTAACTCCTGCCTTTTGGCGATTTTGCAAATTAACTCCTGCCTTTTGGCGATTTTGCAAATTGACCCTGTCTCATTCCTCACGCACGACCACCATCCTCTGGTAGTGTTCGTCGGAAATAGGAGATGTATTTTGTTCGTCTCTTCATTGCGAACACATATGTATAATAAATTTCATATTATGTTGAGTGTATCGTTTATTTTTTGCATTTGAAAATATAAATCGCGAAACACTTTTCCTCACAAATTTCAAATCGCGATTACAACCTTGTTTCTCCACCCTTTTCAAAATTTTTTGCGTCATTTCACTCCTTTGGACCTGAACTTCAATATCTCCATGGTTTAATTCCCTCAATAAAACTAACGAAAGTATCACTTTTGTAACATTTATCAAGAATTGATATGTTTTTTACGAGTTTGGTATAAAAAGTAAAATCTGTCAAGTTCTATAGTACGAAAAATAAATTTTTGCCTCAATATAATAGTAGGAAAATGTACAAGATTGCGGGCTTCTGCAGTAAGGGTTGCATGAAGTTCCCCCATGAGCGAGAATAGGTTAAGAGTGTGACGCGTGTTCACGGTAAAACAGTTTGACTTTATCAAATCTATATAATGTCACTTTTAACCTTTTCAATATATTTTTTTTAATTAATAAATGTCTTTTACCCAATTTATGATTGGGTGAATCAATATTTGCCCTACAAAATTAGGTTCAAAATTGGGAATTTCTTTACGAAACTTCTATGTACAATAAGTAAATAGGAAATAATTTTCTTATCTATAATGTTTAATTTGATCAATAAATAACATTAATAATATTTAATTCATCATTAGTTTATAAATACACTATTAGTTAATAATTCTTTCACAATTTTATTTGTACACATATTTTCATTTAAAAATAGGAATATTAGTTAATATATTCGGAACACGTGAGCTATATTAACATAAATTGCAACGTTATTAGGTTTGTTTTTGAAAATAATATTGATGTGAATTTTGAAAATTGAGTCATATTGGATCTGAAAAAAGTTCGATATCCAGTCGAATCCGGAAAAAATCCAATGGGCTCGAATAATTTAAATCCAAACAAGATCTAAATTCTACCCGAAGCCGATCTATTGGGAGTCTTATCATATCAATATAATTAAGAAAAAATGTTCAATACAAACACGTTATATATAAGAACAATTGCATCTAATGGGTAACTGGTAATGAAATTAGCTCGAGATAAATTGTGGATTCATTAGGGAACATTCGATGGATTAATTATTGATAAATAGGATAAAATGGATTATATTAATATCAACTTATTCATTTTCTTTTTATTTTAATTCAGATTTTCTCTTTTCTAAAATCTTAACAAAAGGGGGATAATTTGGACATTTCTATGAACAACCAACATTTAACGTGTCATGTTGCAGGCTTTTTGTTGTTACATTAAAATAGACAAAAATAGCAATTGGATTTGATCCCCGGACATTCGGGCATATAACTTAATAGCCCGCATACTAGAAAAGCTGACTAGATTGATGTTGATGGTCATGACAATTGACATATGCTCCAGCATCCTCTCTATAAAGTCTTATTTTTCTTTTGTTGTTATGATATTAATCCACTTATACCCCAACACAATTAATTACTAGATTTAATTCGATGGAGGACCACAGAGTGATATTTGTACCTAGTGTTGCTGCTGCTGCTGCTGCTGATGATGCTGAAGAAGATAATGTAGTCGTCCACGTGGGCGCTTTCGCAAAATTGATCCGCTGGTTAAAAAACCCGTTTTCCAAGCCTCTGCCGGCCCAACCATCGCCCGTGGAAATCGCACAGCAAACCGCCGTGATAGTGGAATCTCCAGATAAACAACTTGCTAATAATTCTCCGGATGATTTCCAAAACCGTACCCCATCACAAAAGCCAGTGCAAACCCTACGGCTCCATCCAATCATTTTAATGATACGAAATCAAGAACTTGGAAAATCCGTACTCAATCTCGCTGCCCCCTTGACCATCGCCATGTTATTCTCCACCAGCGGGAAATCTCACGCAGTATCGGTGCATTACGTGTTGACCGGACTCTCAATTGGGTGCGTAGCGATTTTCAATGGGATTGTATTCAGAGAGACAATTCCTAAGACCGCAAATGTTGTTGAGCAAGTGGGCATTATAACCATTTTTATTTCGTTTAACGGCTTGCTTGCATCGGCTCTTCCTATGGAGTTTGCATGGGTTCCTATGATCTGTGGAGGTTTCTGCGTTTTGCCTTTTATTATCGCAGCTTTGCCTCAGCATCAGCATCAGGACAACAACATAAACGGTCATGATATTAGCTGAAAATGAGAGAGATCGGCTTAAAAGCGTGTACGTTTTTGTTTCGTTTAGTTATAGAGTTTTATGTTGTCTTTCTTTTGCGCTTTTCCCTTTTCCCCCCTGTATAGTTTTTTTTCTTTTAGGTAGTTGTTTGAAGGGCCTTCTTGTACGGTTTCTGGACTTACTTTTCATTCTGTAATTTCAAGTATTTTCCTTTGTTTAAATCTGCATCATTTCTCCATCAATTTTACGTGTTCTTCATATCTTCATAATTCTGCAAATATTTGATCAAGAATTGAGTGTTAACACATGAATAAGTAATTCATTCATTCCATTTTTTTCAATAATTGGAGGATTAATGATTGAAGTACATAGGCCATGCACGGATCTATGAGGTGGATAATTGGTGGTAGCCCAACGAGATTTGGATTTTATTTATTTTTATTATCGTTTTGTAATTTGTATTTAATAGATTTATTTAAAATAATATAATATTAATAAATAAATAAAATTAAAAAAAACTAAAACTACACCCCCCAACCCACCCCCACCACCACAAATATATTTTAATAATCTTAATAAATATTAAATAAATTAATATTATTATATAAATTTTATATTTTCATGGAATGTGTTTTCTTTTATTAAAATTCATATTTATATTAAAGTATTATTTAATTTATTAATATTTTTTATTAAATCAAATTAATTATGTAACTATAATAAGTAAAATCTCCAAATTGCTACGTGATCTTATTCGAGTCAATTTTGAAATTTGGCAACAATGTGAACTAAAATCGTCAGTAAGTTTGAAAATGTGGAACTATTTTGCTAGCCTAAAATGTTATGGGGTAGAACTGTTAGTCAACATAAGTAATGATAATAATTTTGCAATAAAACTTCACTGTCACGTCAACAATTAACTGTGATTTTTAATGGCGGTACCAAATGTGAGAGGATTTGTTAAATTATGGTACCAAATTTTTCGGCCCGAATTTTTATGGTACCAAATTTGTCGGCCATAATTTTTATGATACCATAAGTGAGAATCGATATAAAGTTTGATACCACAAGCGCAATTCTCTCTTTTTTTTGGAAAATTTAGTGGTTTAGGAAAGAGATAATTGCATTTTTGGTACTGAATTTTAGGTCAATTTCCACTTTTGGTACTGAGCTTTATGTGTCCAACACATTTGGTACATTGGTTTAACAAATTGTGAACCGTTAAAAATTGTAGTTAAGTGGTGAGGTGGCAGTTAAGTCTAATTGCGAAGTTAATGCCATTACTTATGTTGACTGATAATTTTACCCCATAACATTTCAGGCTACCCAAAAAGCCCCACATCTCCAAATTTAGTGACGATTTTAGTCTACATTGTTGCCAAATTTCAAAATTGACTCGAACAAGACCACGGGCAGACCAATTTGAAAATTTTACTTATTTTATTTAAATAACTAATTTGATTTATAAACAATATTAATAAATTAAATAATATTTTAACATAAATATCACCAAAATTAAGAAAATATATTCTTTTTTAATA
This sequence comes from Penstemon newberryi var. newberryi, assembly GCA_030819805.1. Taxonomy (NCBI): domain Eukaryota; kingdom Viridiplantae; phylum Streptophyta; class Magnoliopsida; order Lamiales; family Plantaginaceae; genus Penstemon; species Penstemon newberryi. Next base: position 72,500,323 of record JAUALY010000001.1, on the reverse strand, counting down.
TAAAATTTATATAATAGTATTAATCTATTTAATATTTATTGAAATAATAAATTATATAATTAAAAACTATTTAATATTTTATTAAAATAATAAATAATAATTATAATTACAATTTTTTTTAAAAAAAAAAATCCCAAACCCACCCACCCCCACCCCCACCCCCACCCCCACCCCCACCCCAAACCCCTATACCACGATGGCCTCGGACCGAAGACCCTGGCCGCCGCCGGCCTGGGAATTGGGGGGAAAAGGTGGGGGGAGGGGGTTCGGGAGGGGAGGGCGGGGGGGGGGGGGGGGGGGGGGGGGGGGTAAAGTGGTTGGGTGAGTTGGGATTTTGTTTTTTTTCTTAATTTTTCCCAAATACTTTTCTTTATACTCCTCGAACTGCCTAAGAAGTTTAGCACAACTTGGTTTTTCCCCCATAAACATCTCCTCGTCTCACTCCCAGTCCATACAAGCTCAATTGTACATCCTTATCCTTCATGACATTTGCAAAGTCGTCATTAAGATCATGAATAATATCACCGCTATTTGAATTTTGAGGATTTTGCGTGGCAATCTCTTCCATTTGTGCCTACAAAATAAAGTGTACAAGGTATAATTTAACGAATTAAGATAATATAAAAATAAAATAAAATATTGAAATATAATGTATTTACACTTACAATTGCTTCTAGTACTACTTCACTTGTACCACCGGGCTTACAAAAACACACCTTAAACAACTCGGCTCTTGTGGGATATCTACCTAGATCTTTTTTCTAGATAAATGCCATTACACATTTTAGTAAGATTACTTTCTAAATAAACTCAAAACTACTATAATTACGAAGAAAACATTACCATTATTTATTTCACACGTGCAAAACTTTTCTTGCCCATACGATGAAGATATGCCACTTGGGCACAACTTTGTTTATTATTTTGACTTTTCTTCTGTAGTAGTTAAAATAACAAAGTCATTTGTAAATTCAACAAAAACAAAATAGAAATGAGGACATAATGATAATGGAACAAAAAGTTATCAATTTCATACCTCAGCGTTATGATAACTAATGGTTAACTAATGCCTTATATTGCTCATCATTCACCGTCTCATGAACTTGTTCTTCAATAGGAACGTGAGGGTCAAAATTCAATTTCTTTAAACAACATTCCCAATTTCTCCATTTTTTGTTAGTAGAACACATGATATACGGCTCTCTTCCAAGAGGGATCTCAACTTCCCCTACCAAAACAGAAAACAAAAAGCATTATATACTAATTAAATCGGACAACGTATATAAACTTGAATAATTTGAAATAAGATAAAACTTATAACCTTGACAAGTCTAAGCATTTCATTCTTGTAAATCTTTGGCATTAGTCTCCAATCATTATAGTTAAGTGGGCAATATCTCCCATTCCTTGCAATTGTACCCAAAAAATGAGCCAACATGCTTGTCTTCTCGTTATCAGTTGGCTGTCCAAGATCATTAAATGTGACAACAATACGATTTTCCGGTTGTCGGCCCCATACTTTAGGCATAAACAACACTAAATCAATCAACTCTCTTCTAAATGAACACTTGAAAATATATGGGTATATAGTAAAAGTTAACTCACTGGGCTCGGTTGTGACATGATCAGGATCAACTTGTTCACTATTTGGAATGGTATTCTCATTGGGTTGTAAAGTAGATGCATCAAGTGAATCTGAACTTACACCATGCAAGTAGTTAGGATAGTGTAGAAAGAATTAGATAGCATAACCTTTTTGGATTTCATTTGCACCATTTTGCAATATAGATGGTTGGTGATGCTCAAGAACTTTACGTCTCACACGTCTGCTTCTAGTTTTTTGAGTCATTAGCTGCACGTGTTAGCTACTTCTAACTGCATATTATATATCTATTTTGGTTGACTTGGACTTGAAGTAAATGTTAAATATTTGAAATCATGAAATGGACAATAGATGCACGTGTACTTTTGGGGAACCACATCTACGTTTAAGTTTATGCACATTTTCTATACAATCAGAAATATTTATCAGCCAACAGCCTAAAAAATTAACAGTGGGAAGAAGTAACCTCACTTACCTCAGCTACTTCTGAAGCATTAAGTCGAGAGGCATCTTTGTGTAATAAATGGAGCAGTCCATCATCATCATCCAAGTAGCCATCAAAACCAGACTTCCTGCTCTTTAAGACAGACTTCGGTTGCACATTAACCTTTACAAAATTTATTGCTTCAATACAAAAATGTGAAAAAATAAAATATGCTTTACAAGTAAACGTTTAAGTTGAGTTGAACTTACCGTACGCTTAAGAATAACCCTAACACGCATGCCTTTTCTCCCATTTTTTTCATCGTTTAACTTTTTCACCTAATCAAAAAATGAAAATAAGGCTCCGAAAAAAAATGAACACACTAGAAAATTTATAAAAGAAAAAGTACCGCTCTCTCAGCAGTTTCAGGGTTCTCATACTCACCCAATGCATGAAGCTTCAATGAAAATCAAGAAAAGGGCAAATTCAGGTAAGCACGTAACAAAAATTCCAGATTTCACCAACACCAAATGCATTTCAAATTTCCACATACCTTATGACTAACAACTGAATCGCCTTTAGAAGAACGAGAAGAGTTTGGTTCTTGAGGCTGTCATATCCGAATTGCTTTAATACTGCATATATAGCATGTATATACATGATCTAAGCTCGAATGGACATATTTAAAGAGCGAAAAATTATTGAGCCAGGCAAAGGTTCAAACCTTCTAATCACACTAAATATTTTCTCAATATTCTGATGAGAATGATCATCTGGTAGATTTTCAGCTATAACAATGCGTGACTGCTTGAAATACGATCACAAACTTATGTTAAAATGAAAAAAATCATATCAAATGAGTAAAAATTCCATCAGGGATTGGCTTCAAATGGAGAAAAATGAAACTGCATATCCTCTTTTTCTTTCTCCATGAAGGGTTTTCTCAGTTTCTTACCATCATTGCTTACAATCTATTACATCAGAATTTTGAACCAAAAAACTTAAGTGCTACTCAAATGGTAGACCAGATACATGAATTGTACTAAAGAACTAACCAACTTTGAGGAGGACTTTAGAGCTTGTGCCATCATATGATTATTAACACTGAGGGACTTGAGTTTCTTTGTAGTTGTAGCAAAATTTGTTGGAACTGTTGAAATAACACAAGTTGAAGATAAAGAAAATTCAAGAATATTGAAGCTTGTAAGATTTTTTTTGTTAAATATTACAGAATTCTTACCATAGCCTTCGGGATCTTTGCACATATGTTTAGCAAAATGATTCATTGGCTGCATGTGAAATATTTAAGTATTAGGATTCAGATTAACATGTGATACATTTAAGTAGTATCCTTGTTTGGTTTCTATTTGAGAATATACATAGAATTACCATCACTTTCAAGTTGTACCTCCACCTCCACCACCACTACTACTACTCTACCACCAATCTAGTTTCCTTTCCCTAACTTTCATTCTTCTAATTCCAGTCCTACTTAGGCCTACTTGTACCTCCACCTCCACCACTACTACTACTCTACCATCAATCTAGTTTCCTACTGCTTCTTCAATTCCTAATTCTCTAAGGCCTAATTACAATTACATCACTAGTAGAAATACTCATCTAGACAAAGGAAAGTGTTCCATGTCACTGGATTTGGATATCTAGCTCTAGCTAGCTACTGAAATTTCAGGAATCAATATAATCAATCAAATCATTCTATTTACAAGAAGAATGTAATATATGCACGTGCACATGGGACGGGGCCTTCAATTCAAAACCAAAAAGTTTTGATGAAAATATTTGATACATAGTTTTGGCTCATGATCAGTACTATACTACTGGTTCATGTTTTGAGTATTAATTGATGAGCTCTATAGAGGATATGTAAAATCAATCAACAAAACACTACGTAGAGATATGATCATAGATAATGATAAAAATAAGATCACAGAACAAGTGAGGCTTTAGTCCATATAATAAACTGAAATCACACTTGAATGATTCCTTAAGTATTGTATGCAATGTAGATTCAATTATATACGTTTATTAGGTCAACTCACATAAATCAAACGCTTAAGGTGAAGTAGATTATATAAATTGAAGAAAACTACATAATTAATCTCAGAAAATAAAACATAAATTAAAAAGAAATTAACAATTCGTACACATACACATTAACATAGTGTAGATTCATATAAATTGAACAATACGCACCTTCATCTTCTGGAGAATTTCCTTTCCCGTCATAATGCAAAATTCAGCTCAAAATCAAGCTTGTTCATCGGAGCTCACATCAGCTCCATGACCTGGCCCAAGCTGTAATATTCGAACCTGATTGGAGAGAAAGGGCGAGTGAAAGAGCGAGAGAGAGAGAGAGAGAGAGAGAGAGAGAGAGAGAGAGAGAGAGAGAAAGTGAGAGAAAACACGGATCTGGTTGGAGAGAATAGCTGAAAGTATTGAGAGAATTTTTGGTGAAATCGTAAGAAGAAAATGAAAGAGTGAGGCCCTACTTTTTAATTTGGAGGGAAAATTATGCTACTGTTTCTTTTAAGTTCTAACACCTTTTAAAAGAAAAGGTGTCTTTTAATTCTTTTTATATATCCGTTTTTTTTTGTTTGGGACATTTAATTATTAATGCCCCATAATTATTCTCATAGGACATTTGTTGAAAAATGTCCTCTCCTAAATGTCCCATAATCTATTTTTTGTTGTAGCGCTCATGGCTATTGGCCTATAGCCGAGGTTTAGTTTGACGCCGTACGTACATAGCAATATTCCCAAAACAACCACTGTTATTGTCAAACAAAACTCATCATTATCTAATATATACATTTAATTATTCTTAATCAAGATTTATATAATATCTAATATAACCTCTCTTTTTTAGGACAATATCTAGTAAACTTCAATTATATTTTATTTTTTTCTTCTTTCTTTAATGTATCAAGTTACCCTCTCTATTAATTTCTAAAATTAATGTTGTTGCTTTCCATTGCGATTATTCTGCGCTTTATATTGTTGGTCGAAACAACAATATATAGCCTTCGTTGTTTCGAAACAACATGAATAGTTCTTAATATTTTTTGTGCAGACTAAAATACCTCTATTTTTTGTGCGAACTAAAATACTCATTAATCAAAAGAAAACTCATAATCATAAGGTATAGTTAGACTAGGACCGCAAAAAAGTTAAACACTTATGATATTACTAAAACACTTAAAATAGTACAAATTTAACTTTGTTTTGATTCTTACTATGCCTACAATGTCATTATATTAGAGAGAATTTCACTTCTAGTATCACAATTTACCTTATTTTAAGGATTTAGTACCACAATTATTTCGTCCGACACATTTGGTACCATTATTTGACAGGACTTTACACATTTCATACTTCCGTCAAATTAATGACGGAATTGATGAAAAACTGTGGAATTGGTCCTATAATTAAAGATTGCTGTCAAAGTTTGCCCCACATGTTTTCTGGTTGACAAATTTACCCCGCAATAAACAAATTTGAAGCATTTCAGTCACAATTGCAAAAATAGTTAAATTATTAATCATATTTAATAAATTTTATATATTATTATTAAATCTCTTAAAATAATTAAATTATATATATATATGTATATATATGTATATGTATATATTATACTAAATATCTTAAACTAATTATATTTTATATAATAATATATAATTTAAATAATATTTTATATAAAATCTGAAAAAAGAAATCTTTTTAAAATTATATAAATATTATTAACCCCATTTAATAAATTTTATATATTATTATTATATATCTTAAACTAATTAGATTTTATATAATATATATATATATATATATATATATATATATATATTTATATTTATCTTTAATTAAATAAAAATTGATAATTAAAAAAAAATAGAACCGTGAAATATAACAAGAATTAATGATAAGTAAAATTTATTAAATAGTTAATAATTTAACTATTTCGCAGATTTTATATAAAGTATTATTTTATTTATATATTATTAGATATTTAATATAATATATATATATATATATAATTATTTTAAAATTTTTAATATTAATATATAAAATTTATTAAATAGGATTAATAATTTAACTATTTTTGTAATTGTGACTGAAATGCTTCAAATTTATAAATTGTGGAGTAAATTTGTCGACCATAAAATATGTGGGGCAAACTTTGCCAGCAATCTTTAATTATAGGACCAATTCTATAATTTTTTCATCAATTCCACAAAATTTGAAGGGCACGTGCTCCTCACTTGTTCAATTCCATCATTAATTTGACGGAAGTATGAAATGTGTAATGTCCCGTCAAATAATGATACCAAATGTGTCGGACAAAATAATTATGGTACCAAATCTTTAAAGTAAGGTAAATTGTGGTACCAAAAGTGAAATTCTCTTCATAATATTAGTAAAAAATAAATTTTTAGGCACTGTCTACGCCAACACTGCCAGTTAATTTGGAAATTGAAATGAAAATTAGAAATAATTTAATGGGATTAGTTTGCTACGACCTTAGAAAAGAAAAGGAAAATTAGAAAATAAAAAGAATTAGACTTATAAGAAAAAGAAAAATAGAAGAGAAAAAGGATTATTCTTGTATAAAAGACTTACACTCCTATTTAAAGGTGATGAACTCTAATCAAAACAAGTTATAAAGGACATGAACTCTAATCAATACAATAATAAAATATGTTCGGTGTTTATTGGTGAAAGTTCTTAATTTTTATGTATGGTCTATAATATCCCTATGTGATTTTAATAAGTAAAATAAATTCAAGAAGTACAATTAAATTAGGAATAATAAGGTATAGTTAGACTGGGAGACATAAAAAATTAAAAACTTAAAATAAAACAATTTTAACTAAAAATGTTTTATAGGCACTTACTACGTCCCTACAATGTCTTAACTCATATCACTTGTCAAAGTTGACATTTAAGAAAATGTGGTAGCTAATTTAGACATTCATTATTTTAATTAAGTTATTTAGAAAATATAGAAAATAAAAAAGATTATTCTTATGTAAAAGACTTAAACTTCTTAGTGGAGATGAACTTTAATCAATACAATTTATAAAGGAGATGAATTCTTATTAATACAAGTGATCAAATTTGTACGGTGTTTTTTGCATAAAATTTAAATAAATAAAAAATGTGTTTCAAGTTGCCAGTGAAAGCTCTAAAAAATCAATTTGTGATTGAAGTTGTGGTGAATTTTCAATTCTTGAACTCAGAAAGGGTTATAAAATGGAGAGAATTGCATATTTGGTGCTAAATTTTAGGTCGATTCCCACTTTTGGTACACAGCTTGCAAACACCTAAGAATTTCGTTTTATGTTTGTTCCTTCAAAAATCAAAACAATAACTAGACACATAAATCTTGTAGCGGATTACAATTGAAAAGATGCAACCAACATTTCATAATCAAACAAATAAGAAAATTTATGAGAGAATTGTACATGTGGTACCAAACTATATGTCGATTCTCACTTGTGGTATCATAAAATTGAGGCTAACATATTTGATACCACAATTTAAGAAATTGAATCAGTTTTGGTACCTCCGTTAAAAATCACCGTTAAGTGATGACGTGACAGTTAAATCTTATTGCAAAATTGATGCCATTACTTATGTTGACTGACAATTTTATTACATAACATTTCAGGTTGGCAAGGTAACCCCACATCTTCAAATTTACAGACAATTTTAATCCACATTGTTGCCCAATTTCAAATTGGCTCGAATAAGACATGTGCGGACTAATTTAGAGGACAATTCTACCCCATAACATTTCAGATTGGCAAAATAACCCCACATTTTCAAATTTACCGACGATATTAGTCCACATTGTTGCCCAATTTCAAAATTCGCTCGAAGAAGACATGTGCGGACCATTGGATATTTTACTTATTATATTTACATATGAATTTAATTAATTTGATTTTATAAAAAATATTAGTAGAACATATAATACTTTAATTTACGGGGTAGAATTGTCAGTCAACATAAGTAATGACATCAATTTTGATATAAGACTTAACTGCAACGTCATCACTTAACGGTGATTTTTAATGGCGGTACCAAAAGTGATTCAATTTCTTAAATTGTGGTCCTAAATATGTTGGCCTCAATTTTTATGGTACCACAAGTGAGAATCGGTATATAATTTGGTACCACAAGTGCAATTCTCTCAAAAATTTATAGAGAACCAAACAATTAACGATCAAGAGACAAATGGTGAAATTGAAGCTAAATTTGACGATGGTATACCAAAATACATTAATGCAAAAAATATTGTGATACTACTAAAATTGTGATATCAGAAGGCGCGTGTAATAAGGCTATTTTTCCTGAATATTTTTAATTTTGATTTGACAATAAAGATGATTACTTTAGAAAGCCAAATTTAAAATTTTTGGGGAAAAAAAATAAAAAAAAAAACCCACAGGACATATGTTTACGAGTCAGTAATAAATATCGGATTGGTTCAAAATTCGAATTTAATGAAATATATTATATGTACACGTCCGTGTTACATAACAAAAATTGTTGATAGTTAACTAATTAATTAATGCTTAGTGTAAGTTGATTAGTTCAAAGTGGCTAATAAATTATCTTGTACAAGTTGCACTAGAAAGAAAGAAGTAGATTACGTGCAATATATGATGGAAGGCCTCTAATTAAAAGTTGACTTAATTTTTTTTAAGTGATAATTATTGGATTATTGCATTTTTTGGTACTACAACTACTGCTCGCTGGCGTTTCTATCCCATATTGGTACCACAACTTTAACTTTTGGTCCAAATTAAGATCCAATTTTAAAATTGACCCGAAATCGCCCACGTGACCTTAGTTTGGAGATTTTGACCAATTCAACGAAATACTGAAAAAATAAAATCACATGGTCAAATTAAAAAAAAAAATACAAAATAAATTCATGTTTTCTTCTCCTGTAATGTAACGCCAAACATCCCCTTAAACGTGAATTTATTTTAGTATTTTTTTAATTTGATCATGTAATTTTTTTTTTCAAAGTTTCGTTGAATTTGGTCAAAAGCTCTAAAGTAAAGGTCACGTGGTCCGCACATGGTTTAATTCGGGCAAGTTTTGAAATTGGACCGTAATGTGGACCAATTTTGTCAACGAAGTTGATGTTTTGGCACCAAATGAGCCAGCACGAAAAAATATGGAATAAAAACACTAGCAAATTTAAGTTGTGGCACCAAAAAATATAATAATCCCTGATAATTATATATACCTTTTTCTGGAATTTGCAGAAACTTGTGTGTTTTGCATAGCTACACTTGGATATAAGCACAATGTTGATAATTTCTGCAAATCGACCTTTTACTTATTTTTTTTTAAATAAACGAGCATTACATTAATATCATTACATCAATACCACTAAATCAGAAATGCATTGAATTATAATTATATTACAAAGAAATTTAAAAACTAAGCACCGATATTAAACTAGGAAAAAAACCCTAGTTCTACCAACGGACCATGGTCTCATTGGCAAATCGACCTTTTACTTTTTCACAACATTACATACAAAAAGAAAATGGGACTAATATACATAATTTTAAAGTTGAAAGACAACAAATTTCACTGGTCAACACAAAAACTTGCGAGGTGTAGATGGATTAGCACATACCTATTTAATAGGAGTAATTTTGAGTTGATAATTTAGATGTTAACTGAGGGTGCATTCTTCAAATTAAATGACACGTTTCCATATAGAAATATATCTTATGACACACTACATTGATAAGAGGGATGAATGTATTACATTACACTAAAAGAGAGACGCATTTGCTATGAAAAATTTAAAAGGGACGAATGTGTTACACTACATTGATAAGAGGGACGAATCTGCTACAAAAAAATAAAATGGACGAATGTGCAAAAATTTGTCCATAAAAGGACCAAAAGTGTTATTTACTCATAAAATAATTTGATGGCGAAGAATTCTTTTTTATTTGATGGCGACTAAAATAATTTGATGACGAAGTATATTCTTTATTAAAAGAAATAAATGCTGGTATTACATATATAAAAGGTACCCACATAACATTCGATAATATATCTCTAGTAATATTACATACATTTCTCAAGATGAATGATAATAGGCATTGTATTATCCCAATCAGTCATCAATATTTTTTCAAGAATGACAAAATCGTAATTAAATTACCTCCTGTTGAAGAATTCATCTTTGCAGTATCTTTTGTGACGGTTTTCGCTCTGTTACAACTGCCATCAGAACAAATAGATGGAAATTTAGTACCGATAGTCATCTTCAAGGTCAAGCCATCCTTCTTCCATGCTTCTCTAATAGCCCTTAACTTCGGTTTCACAGGCGCGGTGATGGCGATGTCTTTGCGGGAGAAATACCCGACGATCGCTTGGTATTGTCGAAGGCTGGCAGTTGTTTTTGTGGCCAATGCCGTAGGGGTTGTGCCGTTGTCAATTTGGCTCTAACACATGAATTAATGAGTTCGAGAAGATTTAAAAAACATGTGCACGGTTTGATTTTTCTGTCAAGATTAATATATGTTGAAATTAGATTATTTTAAGTGAATCGGGCTTGAACAAATTATAATCGAGTTAAACGCGGACTAGCTGGAGTAACTTAATGTAAATTTTATGTACATACTTAATAATTTGTTAAAAATATGTTGATTAAAACAAAAAATTTTAAGTTGTGAAATAGTTGGTTTGTTATGTTTAGTGAAATTGCACTGAAATAAACTTTTATCAGTTAAATAAAGATCCTTATAAATTCATTAATTTGATTTACAATTACAACCATGTGTCACGCCACAATATTAATGTAGGCAAGGGGTCCATGTAAAGCCCCGAAAAAGAGAACACTTATAAATTAAAGTGTAAGGCATGAGTTCAACTCCAACTAATTTTTTTTTAGTTTAATGTTAGTATTGGTAGTTAGTTTTTTTTGTACTTTGATAGTTATTGAAATAGATTCGAATAAAATTTTTGATATATTAATGATTGACATAATAATGTATTTAGGGCTGTCAATGAGGTTAATTTTAATCCGGATCCGATCTGAATCCGATCTGATTTATTAGGATAATTGTCCGATTAGTGATCCGATGGACCTCATCCAATTAAGAAGATCTGTAATCCGAATTATATGGAGCGAATATGGATCTAGACTGATCCGGTCCGTTACAGATCCGTATCCGATATATATTACTATATATATGTTATTTATATATTATGTATTTAAATAAAAATAAAAATAAAATTATTTATGTTCCACTAAAATCTTTTACTATAATAAAAATAATCTTAAAAGGAAATTTATGAGAGGTGTTGTTGGACTGGCCTGGTAACTAATTGGGCCAAAATCATATTAATTTATGCTATTTAATAAGAAAAATCAAAACCATAACCATTCATCTATGTAGTAGCCGCCATCTTCCCTCTACTTTTTCATCCAATTTTTTTCTTCTCATCCATTATTGGGTTTTCTTCTTTTTTTCCCAATTTCTATATTTTTTTATTTGTTTATTCCTTTGTTCTAATTTTTATCGTTTATATTTGTCCATCATATTCCATCTTTTACAATTTTCTAACAATAGTTTTGATGAAATAAGTAAAATATTACATTTTTAATTCATGGTGGTGGAATCTACAAGTAATTTGAAGAAAAATGAAAAAAACATATTGCTAAAAATGCTAAACGGATCCGGATAATTTATCCGAATCCGGGATATCCATCGGATTCGGATCCGGTTGCTACTTTTCAAGATCCGCACGGATCCGTATCCGGATAGAAGAAATGGAAATCAGACTCAGATCTGAATCTGCCCTGATCCGATCCGAGTTGACCCATTAACAGCCCTAAATGTATTTATCGTCTAAAAAAAACTATGCTTTAGAAGGATAAATTTCATAATTAAATCTTACTTGTGGATATATTTGTTAGTGCCAAATGCCTTGGCTATTGAAGAGGCGCATTGAAGATGAAGAGCATATCTCATTTTGCTCTGTTGCAGTGTGCGTGGGGTTAAAGAATTGGGTAGAATCTTATTTGTAGTAGGTTGGGTAGTAGAAAAAGAAAGGTGAGTGTATTTATTTATTTAATTAAATGGGAAATGAATTTGTCAAAGTTTATCTATAGTGCTAAAGATAAAAACACTTCCTATGTTTTGTCTAATTATCAAAAAATTCTCTGTGTTTGGTTTTAATTACCACACTCAATCCAAGTAGAATTTTACTTTTGACTTTTGGCGGAATGACAAGATTACCCTTATGTGTTTGTTTTTTTTTAAATTTATTTATTCTTTTTGAAAACTTTTGACTTTTGACGAAATGACAAGATTACCCTTATGTGTTTGTTTTTTCTAAAATCTAGTTATTCTTTTGGAAAACCTAGGTATATACTACTTGGATGGAGTGTGGTATTTCAAACCAAACACAGGGGGGGTTTGGGGATTTAAAATGTCACGGGTTTTTTTTTTTTTTGGAGTTAAACAAAGCATAGGGAGTACATTTGTCTTTCGATATCAGGGGTAAAATTGTCATATCAACAGCAAAATGTGAAGAAATACTTGCAATTTTAGCGTTTGAATCACACTCTCTTTTGTGGGGGTGTATTTGGCATTTAATTGAGATCAAAGGGGTTTTTTTGAAAGTTAAAATAACGCATGATGATTTTTGGGAGTTAGACAAAGCATAGGGGGTATATTTGTCTTTCGCTCTTATCTATAAACTAGAGACACATGTATGTATTTTTCTTTCTTTTTTAAGGGCTTAAATAAATCGTTCGTGGTTGTTCACGATCTATTCATTAAAAAAAAAAAAAAAAATATTCGTCAAAGTTTATTTATCAAACTAGCGACACATGTATCTTCTTACCAAATGCTATGAAGGTTAATCATCCAAATTATTTTCTTTTGACTCTTTAAATTTCTATTAATTGCAATATGATCCAAATTCACAAAAGTATGTTCTTATAAATATAGAAGGGATTCGACGTTTTATAGACTTGATTCAAAATATTATTTATATTTAATCTTATTTTCTATATAAAGATTAATCAAACTAGTTTATTTTTTACTTTTGATTTTTCAAGGGTTTAATCTCTTTCGAGGCGGGCTGGGCACATTAAGTGAGTATCTCTCCCAACGGGTATTCGAAACTGAAACTATTCAAATTCTCGGGTTGTTACATAAAACTTTGGGGAAGTACTCAAACTACCTTTCAGATTTACACTCAAGTTAACATCTGAGAAAGAAATGTCAAGAAAGGTAATAGAAGTTAAAGGAGTGGAACCAGTGGAGTTATGTTCTTTCAAGAATAGAGTTAATGACAATTTATCCTTCTCTGATATGTATAATGTTCAATTTACTTCTTGTGGATTGAAAAAAATATTTTATCCCCTTATAATCTTATAAAAGTTTTATATTATCTACCCCATATTTTTAAACTTTAAAAAAATACGAATATTTGACAAAATTATCCCTCTTATATATGTGGCATTTACTCCTATGTGTTATGATAAATGTGGCAATTTATACCTCTGTGTTATGAAAACTGGGCCACTTTACCCCTTATGTTATGAATTAGATGAATGTTGCACTTTAACTCCGCCATGTTACAACTATATTTTTCATGTTCACTCTCAATTTCGACGAGTGAGTTGCACTCTCCGGTTGAAAGGAGACAAATTGCACCTTCAAAATTCTCACAGAGTGATAAACTGCTCTTTTCAAATCATAGAAGTGTAAATTGAACATTATGAATATCACATAAGCTAAACTAACATTAGCTCTTCAGGAATATTTGATTTTGATGAAGGGAAGAGGAATACACAAGGCTTCACGAAGAGAGACTGTTCTCTCAAAAGAAAAAGGAAAAAAAAAAAAAAAAAACGATGAGAGACTCGTTGTTGCTTTGGGGCATTCAAACTTGAAATTGGGGGTTCCGAATTGCGTTTGTAGTGATTGTCATGGTTTCGGCCAGACACCGTACACAGATGCATTGTTGGAATTGACCGGAGAATTAAGGGAAAGGGTTTTGGCTTGTTCAGTCTAAACATATTTGAGGGATATTTTGTTCTTTTCCAATTTTCTAGCGTTGCGATGAAAACCAGCTTTTTCATAGACGATGCCAAATATAATGTGACGTGAAAATATTTAGAGCTTTCGCTTTTCACCCAAACCATAAATCGTTAGAAGTACCAAGAAGTGAGGGCTCAAGGTGACTTCGATTCAAATTCTCCGAGGGAGTCGAGGAAGTCAATAGGAACTCTTAGAAGCTCAAATGGAGAGAATTGCACTTGTGGTATCAAACTATATGTCGATTCTCAGTTGTGATATTATAAAAATTGAGGTCGATACATTTGGTACCACAATTTAAGAAATCGAATCACTTTTGGTACCGCCGTTAAGTGATGATGTGGCGGTTAAGTCTTATTGCAAAATTGATGACATTACTTATGTTGACTGACAATGCTACTCCATAACATTTCATGTTGGCAGAATAACCCCACATTTTCAAATTTACTGACGATTTTAGTCTACATTGTTGTCCAATTTCAAAATTGGCTCGAATAAGACAATGTGCGGGGCAATTTGAAGTTTTTACTTATTATATTTACATATCTTTTTAACTAATTTGATTTTAAAAAAAATAACTAGTTTATATGTTATTACTATAATTATTATAATTTTAATTAAAAAAACTGAAACCCCCGACCCACTCACCCACCCACCCATAGCCTTCATCATCTTCCTTACATTCGGCCACCACTCTCCGGTGGCTGTTCCACAAATCGTTGAAAGAATGGTTGGAATTTGGTGTTTGAATTTCTGAATCGCGAAACCCTAAATCTACGAATTTTCAGATCTTGATTTCTCCATTGTTACTCAACCAAATTGAGAAATTATTGTGCCATTAGAACCCCCTAGACCTGGGCTACAATCGTCATGGATTGATTCTCTTGCTCCGCCGTCTAAGCTCCGCCATAGGGACGGCGCATTTTTGCCTAAACCGGCGGCCTGGCCCTTGGGTGTGGGGGGAGGGGGGAGGTCGGGGAGATGAAGGTTACGAGGGTGCGGTGTGGGGATGGGTGGGTTTTAGTTTTTTTTTATAATATAAAATTTTATTATTTTAATAAATTATACTATTATATAAATTTTAGATTTTAAAAAAAATGTTTTTTTTAGATTTATATTAAACTATTATTTAATTTATTAATATTGTTTATAAATTAGTTAAATAGATATGTAAATATATGAGTAAAAATTCCAAATGTGTCTTCACATGGTCTTATTTGAGCCAATTTGAAATTTGACTACAATATGAACTAAAATAGTCAGCAAATTTGAAGATGTGGAGTTATTTTGCCTACCTGAAATGTTATGGGGTAAAATAGTCAGTCAACATAAGTAATGACATCAATTTTGCAATAAAACTTAACTTCCACTTCTTCACTTAACAACCATTTAATTTTAACGGTGGTACTAAAAGTGATTTCTTAAATTATGGTACCAAATGTGTCGGCTTCAATTTTTATGATACCACAAGTGAGAATCGACATATACCACGGGTGCAATTCTCTCAACTGAAATGGAATATTGGAGTTGTAATGTAAGTGAGGGAACTTATTTTCTTTCTAAATGAATGACATAAAGTGATTGTTTTTTTTTAATTATGATAATTATAAATGAAAAGACGTTATGAGTCATAAATAAAGAAGACGTTACACTTCTATTATTTATGTTAACTTATTATTTTATCATTAATATTACGTCAAGGGAGTTATTTTCTCGTAATGTATTGTTTTCAATTTGAATGACAATATTTTATTTATATATGGTATTTCCTTTTTTTGTAGAGAGACGATCAAAACTCACATCAGTGGGAGTCGAACTCATGACTTTGAGATATCAACTTACCATCAAAACTCATATAATGAGAGTTGAACTCATGACCTTGCGACATCAACTTGCCATCATGCTATGGTCTCATTGGCTATATGGTATTTCCTTATTGATTTATCTTATAAATTAAGATAGAATTACATTTTCGATATCAAACTTTATATTGATTTTCACTTATGGGAAAAAAAAAAAAAAAAACAAACAGTTCAACACATTTGACCCATTTCCACACCTTCCCTTTTTCATAGTCATCTCCAATGACTAAATATTTTCTTTCCTTTTAATTTCAATCCTCATTCTTCCCCGCTACCACTTAATAATAATAGTAATAATAATAATAATAATAGTAGTGATAAATAAAAAACATAATTTTAAAGTTACATTTTTTAATAACTTACATTTTTACTAATTAAATTTATATTTTTATTAACTAAACTGAAGTTAAGTTTTTTAAAGTTAAAGAAAAATTAAAGTTAAGTTTAAAAAAAAAAACATTTTTATTTTTTAATTAATAAATAAAGAAAACAAAACAAAAAAAAAATGAAAAATAATTTACAACTAGCCGTGGGTTTAAATGAAAACCGTGTGGCATTAATGCATTATTGCATTAACCGGTGGTTAATTGCATTAAATGAAAGCATAATCGCATTAATTATATATAGAACCGTTTAATTAAGTGTATTAAATGGGAAAAAAAAGAAGAAGAAAATAAAAGGGAGGACAAGCAAGTGGCACCACTCAGTGGCTGGGCGGGCGCGTGCAATACAGCGATTGAACCCTCGCGAGGGATGGGGCGATCCAACCATGGCTCGCCCCTCCCTTTGGGCGGTCGGTTATCCACCGCCCAACTCACCATCGCTCCACCCCCTCCCCTTGAATCAATGGAGATGCCCTTATTGGATAAATAAAATTTGTAAGTGGATCAAATCTTCATAAGAATAAAAAAATAAGGATGGTATTATACCACAAGGTAATAATTTAATTCTTGTATGGAATGAAATCATTGATATGTTATTGCCAATTAAATATAAATTAAATTTAAAATCTAATTGAATCAGAAAAGATAAATAAACATCAAAATTTTGATCCAAATTAATAATCATTTACTAGAATCCTATCAAATTATTTATCTTTGAATTGACCTCCAAATTAGTAACGAGTCCAAGTTAGAATTATCTAATCACAATAAATTAAGAATAAGATGGCAAGGGATATGATCCTTGGAGCGAATCAGCGAAATAAACAATTGTTATATTTTAACATAAAATTGGAGATACTTTATAGAAAGGTGATTTGTGGTATTATTATGATTGCAAAGAGCCATTAAGTAGTTGCCAAAAAGTACTTATACTTGGCTATTACATCATTGCACTTTCTTAAACTTACATATTTGTGTGTATATAATATGAGGGTCTGATTTGTACCCCAACAACAAAAAGGGTCTGAATAACTCAATTTTGTCAAGCAATTAACCATTATTTTTCTCATCCCCTTTTCCTTGTTGTATCTTGTTTAACTCGTGCATCCGCAATCAAAAAATGGCATCCCAAAAGTTCATTTTTCTCTTTGCCCTCATGCTCTTTGCAACTGGTATATATATACAACTAGATCTCTCTTACTTTCATGCATATTTTGAATTAGAGTTCATTGCATTGATTATATCAAAAAAAATCCGATGATTAATTGGGATAAAAAAAATGTTTCAAAAAACATCAACATATAACATGTTCTCTTACTTTTCTTAACTCGTTGTTGACGGGTAGAGACTAGTGTATAATCAATTTGATGTGCCAGAAAAATGTGTAAAGGCAGAACCTGTGTTTCACCTTTCTCGTTTCTTCTTTTCCAAAAGGTATAGTTGGATTCTATTCGGGTCCGAGCCGATCGACCATGTGTTGTGGCAATTAATTTTATTTCATCTAACTTAAAATTAAAATTATAGTTGAATTCTAGTCGGGTCCGAGCCGATCAATGTGTTATGGCATGTTGTGTATATTATTATTTTGCCATTTCTTGATTTATGTTTTTAATTAAACTTTGACAGTATCATCAACATCAATAATACCTGTGGAGATACCTTGCAAGAGCGTGAAGGATTGTGTGCCATATCCATGCAAATCAAGCTATGCAGTGTGTTTTAGACACATTTGCATTTGCAATCACGCACAAAAATTTGATGCTACTAATATTAATGATGCAGTTGAGGATGAAAATGTGAAGAAATAGAGGTGTCATGCCATTTAGGAAGATTGCAATAGCTAGGCTTTGTCCTAATAAGTGGAAGAAGAAATCAAGAGAGAAATATGATTTTATTAGTCTATAAATTAAATGTATTTGGATTTCATGTAGGAATTAATAAAGTTAGGTTGATTTTGTGGAGTTTTGTTATGTCAGTTTAACTTTATTGCGCCATTTTCATTTGATAATGTTTTGTCTCAATGTTGAAATATTTTAAGATCATTAGTGTAGAAGGGAATTTCATGATATCTAACCGCCATGCCCCAAAGTGATATAAGGGATACTTTAGGTGAATAAATTGTATAGCCAATTAAATTGAAGTTATAGTAATTATCAATTAATTAAAAAAAATTGAAATTATATCAAATTTTTCTCCTAGGTATAATTATTTAATTATATCACCCAAGTAAGTATTCTCAAAATTCGAAGATCTTGCAAATAAGATCAACTCTTCAAAAACAAGGCAAGTTTGTATAAAAATTTATAAATAAGGAAATATGAGGTAGTTTCGGAGGAAGGCGGCGGGGACGCGGTTGAGGTGAAGTTTTGGGGAGATGCGGTGGAGAACGAGACGGAGGTAGGTTTGAGTTCGAGTTTTGAAAATGAATTTTGATTTATTTATTCAAAATTTTCCTGAATTTGGTCAAAATTCACAAATTACAAGTCACATGGTTCTCACGTGGGTTAATTAGAGCCAATTTTAAATTGGGTCTCAATGTGGATCAAACTTGCAACAAAATATGTCATGAGCCTGATAAGATGTGGGGTATAAACAGTAGTGAGTTTAAGTCATGGCATCAAAATCCCCAAATTACAAGTCACGTGGCTCGCACGTGCATTAACAATGTGTACCAAAATTGCTACCGAAATTGAAGTTGTGGCACCAAATATATTAGCCCGATAAGATATGGGGTAGAAACGTCGGAGAGCTTAGTTGTAACACAAAAAATACAATAATCCCAACAATCATTTATTAAAATCCTATCAAACTATTTATCTTTGAATTGACCTCCAAATAAGTTACGAGTCCAAGTAATCATCTAATCACAATAAAGAAGAAAATGGATAGGCTATAATATTTAAAGAAAAATAAACAATAATTTATTTTTTAACAAAATTGGAGGTTACTATATAGAAAGGTGATTTGTACTAATAATTATGGAGAATCGATTCAACAAATTTACAAAATACTTCAAATAGTCATCATTACACTTTACATATTCTTACATATTTGTGTGTATATATATGGGTCTGAATAACTCAAATTTATCAATCAATTAAACATTTTTTTTTCTCATCCTCTCTTTTTCTTGTTGTATCTTGTTCAATTCGTGCATTCACAATAAAAAATGGCATCCCAGAAGTTCATTTTCCTCTTTGTCCTCATGCTTGTTGCAACTGGTATATATATACAGCTCTCTCTCACTTTCATGCATAGTTTGAATTAAAGTTCATTCGATTATCTCAAAAAATATAAGATGATTAATTGGGATCAAAACAATGTTTCAAAAAATCACAATATAATATATACTCCCTCCGGTTATTTTTTATTTGTCGCTTTGGCCAAAAAAAATTGTTTAATATTATTTGTCGATTTAGGATTTCAATACAAAATTAATGTTCTTTTACCAATTTTACCCTGCTTACTAATACTTGTAATTAATGCTAAGATTATTTGA
Organism: Penstemon newberryi var. newberryi; assembly: GCA_030819805.1. NCBI lineage: Eukaryota > Viridiplantae > Streptophyta > Magnoliopsida > Lamiales > Plantaginaceae > Penstemon > Penstemon newberryi. The sequence continues at coordinate 72,480,442 of JAUALY010000001.1, read as the reverse complement.
TTAAAATGATATTTTAAAATTTTTGCTTCAAAAATGTGACTATTTATGACATTTCTTAATTCGTATGCAATCATCTATAACGACAAATAAAAAAATCCGGAAGGAGTATTTTTTGCTTATAATTGGCACACGCTTAATCAGGGTATGAACAATAATTTATGATACAAAATTTGCTTGATTAATGTGTAATGTAACAGTTGGGCGTGTCCATTATTTATAGAATTAGATTAAATCATTCACGTGTAGCAAATTACTTGGGTCAGCTAGACCGACAGGTCAAGGCATCTCCAATGGTGGGGGCTCGGGGCTCCAGAGCCCTGGGGTTGTCCCTGCCCCCACCCTGAGCCCTGCCTGGTCGTCTCCTGATTGGATTCTTTTAAATGCAAAAACATTATCTCCATAGGAGATCATGGGTTCAACTCCCACGAATGTGGGTATTTTTTCTAGTTTCATACTAGTATTTCTCTAGTTTAGTACTGGTAATTAATTTACTTTGATATCATTGTAATAGTTTTGATTCGATATAGTGTTTGATGTAACAATGTACTCATAATCTCAAAAAAAAAAAAATTATTAATTCTACAAATTTAATTTAATTTAGGAGGAAAATTTAATTTTATTAATTATTTATTTAAATAATTATTTTTTTCCTTTTTGAAAACATTACATAAACAATTTTAATTAAAAAAAGAATTCAATCAGGGGACGCCACTTGGCGTCCCCTGACTTAAAGAGGGGCGCGTGAATCTCTTTCCTCTAGCCCACGCGGTAACGGGCCATAGCCAGGGCTCCCGCCAGCCCCGGCCCGTTCCCCACCCCGCCCCCGAGCCCTGCCCACTGGAGACCGCCGAGCACCCCCCCACCCCCCTCCCCCCCCCGACCCCGGCCATCTCCAATGGAAATGGCCTCATGTTCGAGCCCTGATCGACCCCAATCGTGGTTGACCAGTTCAGACTTAAAATATCCCTATCAGAATCCAATTGATTTTATTCCATCTAATTTAACATTAAAATAGTACATGGATTCTGGGTTCGGGTCCGAGCCAACAGATGTGTTATTACCCATGTTGTATATATTTATATAGCCATAATTTTTTTTTTAATCTATGGTTTCAATTCAATTTTGACAGTATCAGCAACTAGAGAAATGAACCGTATTATCATTTGCGACCACAATAAGGATTGTGAGCCATATCCATGTGTACCAGGCTATGGATTATGTTCTAAACACGTTTGCAGTTGCCCGCCAGGACAAGAATCCTATGCTACTAATATTAATGTTGCGGTTGAGGTCGAAAATGTGAGGAAATAGAGGTGTCACGCCAATTAGCAAGGAAGATTGCAATAGGCTTTGTACTAATAAGTGTACCAACTATATATAATTGTGTTGTGTTTAGTGGAAAAAGAAAATAAGAGAGAAATACGATTTTGTTAGTCTATAAATTAAATGTATTTGGATTTCATGAAGGAATTAACAAAGTAAGGTTAATTTTGTGGAGTTTTGTTATGTTAATCATTTGATTGGCTAAATCAATTTTCTTTCTCACTGTCGGAATATTTTAAGATCATCAGTCTAGAAGTTAATTTTATGATTTCTCAAAGTGAACTAAGGGATTCATTCATGTAGTCTAATTCCATGTATAATCGATATTTTGATATTACGTGCAATTACGTGACTTTAAGTAGGGTATTATAACACATAAATCCGAGAATACCATTACTTAAAGTGTAAATTTTTTGACAAGTGGGAATAAATACTTGAAATGAGGGATACATGTGTAAAACATTTTATATAGAAGAAACTTAAGAGTAAATTCTTCAGAAAGATGGATGTAAGTGTAAAACACTTTATATAGTAGGAACTTAAGCGTAATTTTTTTGACAAGAGGAATATGCGTGTAAAATACTTTATACTTGGGGGATCATAGATGTGATTTAGCCTACTGAACCGTTTAGACTAAAACAAAAAAATTATTTCACTTGTTGACTTGAGTCAAACCACAATATCAAACTAGAAATTAAAGGATCAATCATGTTCAGGTCGATCATCGATTTAGCCCGTATTAATTTTTAACTTGGTTGATCCGTCCAGAAATTAAAGAGTACGTGGAAAGATTACGCTCCCGTGGGACTCTATAATTTCTATGTTATTCACTTTATGTATTTATTTTCATTACACAACATTGTAATTATGCATATTTAAACAAGTTCCAAAATTAAGAACATGACTGTGACCAGTCTTTAGTGTATTTTCATTCATTCACTATAATAGTGTTACATTTAAACCCTCATAAATCATTTAAAAATTTCAAAAAAAAAATCACATATTTGTATCTAAATAAATTAAAAATAATTAAAAGTATAAAAAATTAAACAATAAATTCACCTCTTTGTATCAATATAAATTTGAAAATAATTAAGAGAATCGAAATAAAAATAAAATTTAAAAAATAGTAATTCACCTATTTGTATCAATATAAATTATACAATAATTAAAAATTTTAAAAAATACTAATAATTCACCTATTTGTATAAATATAAATTAAAAAAATAGTAGAAAAAATCAAAATCAAAATAATTTATTTTCAAATAAAAAATTCATCAACCCCTCCCCATTCCCACAAATGGCAGCGACCAAATTGAACGCGACCTGAACATCGCGGCCAATTGTGGTCATCGCCGTTGGGGAGAGGAAGGGGTGATGGGGTGGGTATATTAAATGTATTTATCATGAGAGACCATATCAAATGCATAAATGTCAGATGAAAACGTACTTCTATTGAATAACATCGTTAATATGTGCTGCCCAATTAAATATAAATTAAATTTGAGATCTAGTTGAATCAGGAAATATAACTTAAAATCAAAATTTTGATAGAAATTAATAATCATTTACACCTATCAAATTATTTATCTTTGAATTGACCTCCAAATTGTTAACGAGTCCATGTAACAATCATCTAATTAATCACAATAAAGAACAAGATTGCAAGGTATGATCCTTAAAGCGAAATAAACAATTGTTGTTTCTTAACAAAAAATTAGAGGTACTATTGTAGAAAGGTGATTTGTACTATTAATTATGGAAGGATATACTCTACAAAATATTGCAAAGATCCATTAATATAGTTGCCAAAAATTTGGCTAGTACATCATTACACTTTCTATAAACGTACACATTTGTGTGTATATATAAGGGTATGAATATTTCAATTTTTTCAAGCAATTACTCATTCTTTTTCTCATCCCCTTTTTCCTTGTTGTATCTTGTTTAATTCGTGCATCCGCAATCAAAATATGGCATCCCAAAAGTTCATTTTTCTCTTCGCCCTCATGCTTGTTGCAACTGGTATATACATATTCAACTTGATCTCTCTCACTATCATACATATTTAATTTGAATTAAAGTTCATTGATTATATCAAAAAATTTACGATGATTAATATAATTGGGATCAAAACGATGTTTCAAAAACCATCAATATAGTATATAACATTTTTTCTTATAATTGACAAAGATTAATCCTTTTTATGAGCAGTAGTTTATGATACAAAATTCGCTTGACTAATTTGTAATTTAGCAGTTGAAAGAGTCCAAGTGTAGCAAATGATTTGGGTCAGGTCAACCAACAGGTCCTGTTCGAGCCTGATCGACCCCGGCCCTATCGTTTTCTTACTTTTCTTAACTCGTTGACCATTTGAGAATTCGATGTGTTAATTAGAAAAATGTATAAAGGTAGAACCGAAGTTTTGCCCTTTTGCCCCTATGCAAGGTCAATAATGGACAAGTGTGAAAATGTTCTTAATTTTACTAGCACAAATGTTATTTACATAATATTGAAATGTTCTTAATTTCAATATGGTTAAATAGATTAAATGACCAAAATACCCTTACATGCAAAAATTATCCCCACCATGATCCAATTAATTTCAATTCTCCTAAGTTAAAATAAAAATAATAGTTGGATTCTAGTCGGGCCCGATCGAGCCGACCAATGTGCTATGGCCATGTTGTATATTTGCATATTTTTTTGACATTTATTGATCTATATTATCAATTCATTTTGACAGTATCAGCAACAACAATCCCTGAAAAGGTACGTAATTGCAAGACCGCGGTGGATTGTGTGCCAAATCCATGCATATTTCCAGGCTATGGAATTTGTTATAAAGGCCATTGCAGTTGCAAACCCGGACAAGAATTCCATGCTAATAATGTCGTTGCAGTTGATGATGAAAATGTTAATAAATAGAAGTGTCATGCCAATTAGGACGATTGCAATAGGCTTTGTCCTAATAAGTGTACCAACTATAATTGTGTTGAATACATGAGGAAGAAATATTGTACATGTTGCTATTATAAACGAAACATGTATATAACGTACTATCCGATATGAAACAACATAACAACGAAGGAACAAATAAAAAACTTTTGTTGATTAATTGAAATTATAATTAACGTGTATGTGGTAAATAGTAGTCTTAAACGGTTAAACACGTATCATTTTACTAATTTATTACATATATCTCTACATTAAAAAGAAAAAAGAAAAAAAACTTTTTTATCAATTACTAAAAACAGAAGTGTGGTTTACATAAACACAATTTTAGAGGCCAATTTTCCCTCCATAACGAGGGTATTATAAGTATAATGACAAACAAGTAATGTATGGGGGAAAATTTGGAATATTGAAAATATTAGAGGTTATTTTGTATTTGAAAAAGTTAACGATATTAAATTTCAACCCTATAGTATAGGGGTTACACGCATTTGGCCATGAATTATATATCTCCCAAGTACGAGTCATATATAAATCCGTTAGAAAATGATCTTCACAACAAAACTCGTGGTAAATATATAAGAAATGTTGATTTATAATAAAACTCGTCACAAATTGATGATATCTTATTATTTAAATATGGCTCAATAAATGAATACACCCGTACTGAAATAATATATTACACACTTATAACATTTGACTTTTTTATATAGGTCTGAATAACTTAAAGTTTTCAAGCAATTAACTTTTCTTAGTCTAATCCTTTTATTATTGTTTTTTAGAGCAAACAAGAACCCTTTCATTAATGACAAATGAATATTTCTTCCAATTACTATAAGTTTATATCGACAGTAAACTCAAAATAAGAAGATAAAGTGCAAAAAAATTACAAATTCACAAATTTAATCTCCACAAGTTCTTCGTTCTTTTTTTTTCCCTTTCATGATCTTCGTATTTGTATTTCTTCTCCATTCTTCCTGACTTCATTTCAAGATTTTTTTCTTCAGATTTCCTATTTCCATGTACTTTCATCTCCCATTGCCAAATCTTTTAATTTTATGTACAGTTCTTCATGATTTACATATATCATATATGTTCTTTAGAATTAATTAGGGACAAAAATAAAATGAGCTCGTTTGATAAAAGTTTCATTGAGCTCAGTTCGTACATAAATCAAACAAGTTTGACCATCATTTTTCGTCTGATAACTTTTGAAATTCGGCTCGAGCTCAACTCGATAAGCTAAAATTGAGAAAATACATGTAAAAGTATCAAGCTACTCGATATTCGACTCGGGCTTAGATAAAAGCTCGTTTGAGTTCGGTTCGTTAAACAATCAAACCAAGTTCAAACACAAAATTTAAAGCTCGATAAAATTTAAACCAAGTTTGAACAATGTGTCGTTCCATACTACTCGACTCGTTTACACCCTTATTCAGAATATGTACATTCACTCTCATTAACAGATTTCCATATGTGTACAGTGCTTCATAACTTCATGTCCGGTGCAAACTTTTGTTCAGAATCTTCACCACCCAAACAAGAATGTAGGTAGTGAAACTTGCCCATCTCATCCTTATGTCTCAGTTATATATGTCTAATAGGCAATTTACCTCCGTGTGATGTGAAAATAGGCAATTTAACCCACGTGATATGAAATAATGAGTAATTCATCTCCGTCCCAGTGGAGGTGTTGCACGGGTACTATATAATGTGACTGAGACTATATTTTCATGTGAAAAAATGATCAATTTAACTTTATATTCACAACATATTCACCTCACTTTACTCCATGTAATGTGTCTCAATAAACAATTTTACTCCATGTGATATGCGTAAATAGACAATTTAATCTGCAACACCTTGTGGGGTAGTCGGGTATGCCCTTCTCTTTTCATGTAATGTCGAAGTTTGGCAAGCTTATCCGTACAAGCATAAAGCCTTTATTTAAATCACAATTACAAGCGGTAAATTAATTTTAATGGTCAACAATATGTTGGCACGAATAATCCTTTTTCTTTAGGTTATTATTATGGGCCCACCCAAGCTTCTACAGTTGTAAAACGCGTCATTGAGCATCCTTAGAATCCCAAATAATAATATTCATAGGCACGGTTTGATTAAGATACAATTAAATAAATAATTTAAGAATCTATTCTTTTCTTTAGATTATTTATCGTTTTGTAGGATTGCACATGAATTAAAAAATATTATAAATAGTCACTTTTTTTAAGCAAAAAATCTAAAATATTCTTTTAATCAAATAATCTTAACATTAATTAACATTAATGACAAGTATTAGTAAGAAGAATAAATAACATTGAAATCCTAAAATAACAAATAAAAATAAACAAAAAAAATTTGCCAAAGCGACCAATGAAAAAACACGGAAGGAGTCTTATGATCTACATTGTACCCCAATTTTTTTTTTTTTTAAATGTCGAATGAATATGTAGATTATAATTATTATATTGCTGTGATTCAACTCATGTTGTCACGTCACTCTCGCACATGTTGAATATATGATGAGGTGCAATTAATCAATTATGATATATATTACTCCCTTCGTTTTTTTTTTTTTTTTTTTTCGCTTTGAAGGATTGCACATGAATTAAAAAAATATTATAAATAACTACTTTTTTGAAACAAAAATTCTAAAATATCATTTTAATCAAATAATCTTAGCATTAATGATAAGTATTAGTAAGAAGAATGAAATTGGTAAAAGAACATTAATTTTTTATTAAAATTCTAAAACGATAAATAAAAGTAAACAATATTTTTTTGACAAAGCGACAAATAAAAAAACATGGAGAGAGTATCATGATCAACATTGTACATATGATCTACGTTGTACGTACAAATTGAAATTCCTACAAAAAATATTTCAATTGAAATTCGTCGCTATGGATAACTTTTACCTACAACTTAACAACCGAATTCCTACAAAAAAAAAAAATTTCGACATTCCGTCGGTAATTTGTCGCTGTTATTGAATGTAGATTTTTTAATTGAAATTATGTTGGTATTTGGTTACTAATCCGTCACTAATAGCGACAAATTTGTTTTCGTTGGAATCAGGTCGTAGGTGAAACCCCCTTTTTTTGTAGTGTACCCCAAATTTTTTTTTTTTTTAAAATGTGGAATGAATATGTAGATTATAATTAATATATTGCTGTGATTCAACTCATGTTGTCCCTCTCACTCGTGTTGAATATATGATGAGGTGCAATTAACCAAGGCTGATATATATTATTATGATCTATATTGTACATATGATCTACATTGTACACAGGGTGGACCTAGCCCCTAAATTTTTTTTTTTTTTAAATGTCGAATGAATATGTAGATTATAATGAATATGATATAATTACAAATATTGAGATAATTTCACTAAATACTACTACAGAATAATCGCATTACTTTTTCATGAAATGATTGATTTATGTTTCAATTTGTGGCTAATTCTGCCTGGCATCGTCTTCTCTCAGTTAAAATATACACATTAGCAACGAGAAATAAAAAATTGTTGAGAAATTTAATATTAACTTAATCAAATATGAGTTTTATGAAATAAAAGAACGCCATGTGTTTCAATTATTATTTTAAGTACCTCCATTCTTATCCCAAAATAATTCGTAAATGGAATATTATTATTTTTGTGGACTTTTGCAAATAATTCAGACCATTCCTTTTTTAAAATTAGATAATAACAAAATGTTAGTAGTATTTTGAATTTAAGTAACAATTAAAAGAATTTAATTATTATTTACTTCAATTACTTTTTTATTATCATTTGTTATTTAATCTATTAATTTCAAATTTTTATTTATACTAAATTTTCATTAATTTTGTTGTAAATAATTAATTATAACTCCTAGGCTTAGTGATTATATGTGAAGAGATTGATGAACAATAATAATATTAACTGTAAAGAGAGATATGAGAATACAGAGAAAATAAATGTGTAGAGAATTAGGATATATTATTTTGGGAGGGTAGAGATCTTATTAATAACCAAGTTTGTTACATGAAGAAGTTACAAATCCCACAATATCTGGAATGTGGGATAGTGGATAGCTATTACAAAATAAGTCCCTAAACTATATAAATACTTAATAGGAATACTCACTAATATATATACTATTTACAACACTCCCATTTGGGGATTCCTATTGAGTCATTATTATGATTTTCGTGTTGCCTCGTTAAAACCTTCCGAGTAATAAAAACCCAGTGGGAAAAAAGAACATCGGTTAGGAAAAAAAGTACAACGCATAATCTTTTCGACCAACAAATGTTGCCTCATTAAAACCTTGGTGGGTAACAAAAATTCTGTGGGAAAAATAAACCCCGCTCGAAGGAAAAAGAGTACAAACAGGGCACCCGGGTATCTTCTGGATACAGAATACCTACACGGTACTCCCCCTCAAATTAACTCCACTGAAACCTATAATGGAGCGAGCTCAGATAACCTACGCAAGCCAATAACTTTAACATGTTTCTCAAAAACGGTTTTTGGTAATGAGTTATTAAGTAAGTCAGCGCAGTTGTCCTGACTTCTGATCTGTTGGATCACTATTTGTTTGAGCTCTTGTTGTTGCTGCTTGAAAAAAAATTCTGGAGCTATGTACTTGGTGTTGTCCCCCCTTAATAAAGAAAGTTTTCATCTGCTCGATGCAGGCCGCATTATCCTCAAATATAACCGTAGGATCTTCTGTGGTAGCCAATTCACATGAACCTTGAACATGCCCAGTCACAGCCCTAAGCCATGTGCATTCACGCACTGCCTCGTGAAGTGCTAAGATCTCAGCATGATTCGACGAAGTGGCAAATAAAGTCTCTTTTGTAGACCTCCAAGACAAAGTTGTGTTCCCAATCACAAAGGCATACCCAGTCTGGGAACGAGCTTTGTGTGGGTCCGATAGATAACCAGAATCGTCATACCCCACAAGCTTCGCGTCCTTTAGTGACGCATAGGGGTAGAGCAAACCCATGTCAGTCGTACCACGAAGGTATCGAAATATGTCATTTATACCATTCCAATGGCGGCGTGTTGGTGCTGAGCTAAACCTAGCTAGCAGATTTACCGCAAACGCGATATCTGGTCAAGTACATTGAGTTAAGTACAATAATGCGCCTATTGCACTTATATATGGCATCTCGAGTGCTAACACCTCCTCGCCCTTCTCCACGGGACGAAATGGATCCTTCGACCTATCCAATGATCGGACTACCATTGGCGTGCTTGATGGCGTCTTAACATATTCTGGATGTAATTCGATTGATGGACCAAAATCCCATCAGCACAGTGTACTATCTCAATCCCGAGATAAAAATTAGTCCATCCGAGATCCTTCATCTCAAATTCGGATTGTTGGATGAAGATGAAGATAAAGACTTAAAAGTGAAGGAAGGTTTTGATGATTTCCAAAACATCATCATCAGCTAAGTAATGGAAGCTTAGTCAATCCCTTAGAAGATCTTTGACCAAGGAAGAAGCTAAACAGAAGGGTCAAATCTTATGGTCTAGAAGACTACTGATCTGTTGCTGAAGAATGGAATCAGACTGGGAAATTTCAGCAGACTCAAATCAGATGAGTTCGGTTTGGGATCAGCCAAGTGTTCATCAGACGAGGAGATTTCGATCAGCAGAGTGAAAGTGATCAGCAAGTCATCCCAACGGTAATAAATGCGCTGATGGAATTAAATGCTGAAGAGAAAGGGTATTTATGGCAAATGATTGAAGAAAACCTTGTATCAGCTTGGTGCATTAAATGCGAACTGACAGAAAGTACAGCAGAGTGTACAGTGCTCAGTCGCAGGTAGCTGTTTCTGAAAACAGGACCAGTACTCGAGGATTTTGAACACCTGTCGATCTCTCAACGGGCAGATTTTCAAACCTCAAGTATAAATAGTTCAAGTTCAAGAGTTTAAAAAAAAAATAAGAAGAAGCAACACAACTGAGAGCAAATTCCGAAGCAGAATTCTTCTAAGTCTCTAAACTCAAGAACAGAACACTCATCAGCTTAGTCATTTGTTGACGAAAGCAGAAGCTAGAGATAAAAGAAATACACATAAATCTGAGTGATTTTGTTAGAGAAGTGTTGTGAGAAGTAGATATCCATCTTAGTGAGTGATATTACTTCAGAGGATAGGTTTTCTTTGTGATTTCCTATTGCGCACTTGTGGCCATTTCTTTTGTTGTTTGTCGCAAGCATTGTATATTGTAATTTGTGTGATTATAGTATAACCTAAGATCTGAGTGACTTGGAAGAGTGGACTAAAGAATTTTTATCCATATAACCACTATAAAAATTCTGGTGTTTAAACTTGCATTATTTTCTTGCATATTTTCAAAAAAAGCATACTAAACACTTAAGTTAATTGTTGAAAAGATTTTAAAAGGAGTTTGTCAAAACTGGGGATAAAATCTTTCAAGTTAAAGAAATTTACTTGTGAAAAACACTTGTAAAATCCGCTGCAAGTAATCTGCTTAAAACTCTGATTTTATCAAAATCAGCTAAGTCATATAAGAAGAGTGGTCTACTCTGTTGTTCGAAGCTTTGAGCGCAATCAGCTTAGTCAATTTACTAATCTTGATCAGCTTAGTCTGCTCATAGAAAAAGTTGGAGAAATTTTAAAATAAAATTTTAAGAGGTCTATTCACCACCCCCCCCCCCCCCCTCTAGACCTCATCTGACCACTTGGGACCAACAAGTGGTATCAGAGCAGGTGGTTCATCTAAATCATTTGCCTGATCAACGAGCTTGATCCTAGAGTGTTTTTCAAAGGTTTTCAAAAGTTTTCAAAATAACATCTTTTTGAAAAGAAAAACTTTTTGAAAAATGGACTGTATCAGCCATGTACCCCACATTGGCGGTATGAATTTTGAGGACTGGAAAATACGCATGGAAATTTTCCTTGCTGCTTATAATGATAATAAGTACAGGTGCATAACCAAAGGTCCGATAAAAATCACCAAAACAATCAAGGTTGACGGTGAAGACGTAGTAGTCAAAAAACCACCTGAAGAGATGACATCTGAGCAATCTTGATAAGGTTGGAATATTCATCATGACTAAAGCCCTCGACAATGACAGATTTGACAAAGTCAAACACAATAAAACATCAAAGGAGATGTGGGACAAAGTTCGTGATATGAGTGAAGGGAATGATGCCATAAAAGAAGACAACTTAAGCATAGGCGTGGAGAAGTTGGAAAGCTTCAAGATGAAGCCTGGAGAAACCATTGATCAGATGGATTCAAGGTTTACAAAGGCGTTAAACAATGTGTTAAAGTTGGGAAAGACCTTTACTGATAAGGAGATCACTGTTAAAGTACTAAAGGCGCTGCCTCCCAAGTTCAACATGAAGATTACAGCAATGGAAGAATCAAGGTATCTGGGGAAGATCTCTCTGACTGAGCTGTTTTCGGTACTCAAGGCATATGAGTTTAAACTGCCAAGAATGGGTATAGAAGAAACCTCAACTTCTAGCCCCACTGCAGTAGCCCACTGCAGCCCTAGTTGCTGCAGAAAGATCAAGAAGATCAGCCTGAAAAGTAAAGGAAGTGGACTCATCTGATGAGACCATGTTGCTCAACAAAAAGGAGTATACTGCTGGCGATGTTGCGTTGTTACTAAATGGGTTCAAAAAGTTCTATAAAAGAAAAATGAAGAACAAATATAACAATGCTTCTACTTCTAAACCTACTTCTTATTCTCATGATAGTAAGGATGATTTTAAATCCAAACTAATGTGCTATAACTGCAGGAAATTGGGACACTTCATCAAGGACTGCCCATATCCTAAAGCTGAGAAGTATACTGAGGAGGAAAAGAAAGCGAGAAGAGAAAAGAGACACCAGAAGAGCAAAGTATTGTTGGCTGAAGCTGAAAAGATAGTAGCCATCTACTCATCTAACTCAGAATCGGGAACATCAGAGGAGGACTCTGCTGATGAAGATACACCCGTACTGCTCTGTCTCATGGCCAAAGAATCAGAAGATTCTGACAATGAGTAACTCTCACTGAGAATGAATATGAGCTATTTAGCTCATTTGAGCAAATGATGAAAAACAACACGAACGTTGTTAATGAATTTGCAAAGCTTAAGGAAGAGATGACTATGCTGAAAAAGGAAAATGCTCTACTGAAACTTAACGGTGAAAAACCAGAAGAATCAGCTGAGTATAAAAAGTTTTCGCATGAGTATGGATCTCTGAAAGTTGAATGTGAAGTTTATAAGAATAAAATCATGGAACTTGAGAAAGTCATAGAGTCTCATTGTAAGTCTTCTGTTGCATTAGATAACACGCTTAGTAAACAGAAACAGCCTTTAGAACAGGAAAAGATAGAACTGAATCATACTGAAAAATTTATATCTACTGATAATAGTAAGGTCATCTTGTATGTTCAGACTACTAAACCTGTTTTACCTGAGAAAGAATTAAAGGAGAAGAAAGCTCCTAAGGCTAAAAAGAGCAAAGAGCCTAAGATAGAAAAACAGACCGGTAAAGCTAAACAGCAGAGTCCTAGGAAGTCTGCTGATAACAGTAAAACCAATCAGACAAGTAATAAAACTAAGTAGTCTGTTAATGAGCAGGCTAAGAGCAAACCAAAGAAGCATAAGAATTATAAATATGAAAATGCTTGGTATGGAAATGAGTCATCATATTAAGTGCAACCTGCATATCCACCATTATATCATGCACCTCAGCTTCCACCTTACTATGCTACATATCCTGCTCATCCAATGCATGCATACCCTGCTTATCATGCACCCTACCCTGCTTATGAGCATTATCGATTATCAACATAATATGCCTGCTAATTATGATGAAGAAAAAGTTGCTCATGCTCCTGCTAAAATTCAAAAGCCTAAGAAGCCTAGGACTTCAACATCTTGGGTTGTCAAAGGTGAAACTAATCCTTCAGGACCCTCTCAATAAAGGGTACCTAAAACAATTTTATTTTGTTTTGTAGGTTAGGATTAGGAGTAGGAGTAAAGTAGTGAAGAAATGGTACTTGGACAGTGGATGTTCAAGGCACATGTGTGGAGATATACATGAACTGACTGATGTTGCTGCCATAGATGGTCCAAATGTTACTTTTGGAGACAGCAAAGAAGGCAAGATTGTCGCGGTTGGAAAGCTTATCAAAGGAAACATTGAGATATCTGATGTCTCATATGTTAAAGGCCTGAAGTACAATCTGCTGAGCATAAGTCAATTTTGTGACAAGGGATTCTCAGTCATTTTTTCATCAGATAGGTGCTACGTAGAACAAATTGGAACAAAGAAGGTTATCTTATCTGGAAGAAGACAAGAGAATATCTATATAGTCGACTGGAATTCTGTGGACAAGAATTCTAATGTTTGTTTGGTGGCCTCTACACCAAGTGAAATCAGTTGGCTTTGGCACAAGAGAATGAATCACTTGAATTTCAAGACCATAAACAGATTAATCAAGAATTATTTGGTAGAAGGGATTCCAAAAATAGTCATGAGCAAAGACAAGCTCTGTGACGCCTGTCAGAAGGGTAAACAAGTGAAATCATCTTTCAAAAACAAGAAGTACCAATCTTCAACCAGAATTTTGGAGCTACTTCATATGGATTTGTTTGGCCCTATAGATCCTATCAGCAATGGTGGAAAGAAGTACTGCCTAGCTGTTGTAGATGATTATTCAAGATTTACTTGGGTGATATTCATGAAAAAGAAAAGTGAAACCAAGGAACATCTTACCAATCTGATGGAACTGATCCAGAATGAAAAGAGTCAAAGAATACTGAAGATCAGATCAGATAGAAGGACTGAATTTACAAACTCTACTGTTGAAGAGTATTGTAACTCCAGAGGAATCAACCATGAGTACTCTGCTGCCAGAACACCTCAACAAAATGGAGTTGCTGAAAGGAGAAACAGAACTCTAAAAGAAGCTACCAGAACAATGATAGCTGAAGCAAAACTGCCTCAAAGATTTTGGGCAGAAGCTACAAATACAGCATGCTACACGCAGAACAGATGCATGATCAACAAGAGTCAAAACAAGACACCTTATGAAGTCTGGAACAACAGAAAGCCTAATATACATTATCTTAGGATTTTTGGTTGTAAATGTTATGTTTTGAATAATGGGAAAAATCACCTCACTGCTTTTGCAGAAAAGGCTGATGAAGTTGTTTTTGTAGGTTACTCTACTGTTAATAAAGCCTATAGAGTTTTCAACAAAAGGACTTTACTTGTAGAAGAATCAATTTATGTAGTATTTGATGAGCCAAATCAATCTTCTGAAAAGAATCAAAGTACTAATCCAGATATATCTGCTGATTTTCAGAAACTGAATATGGAAATAAAAGAAGAATATGTTCCCATCATACTACCTGATCTCAACCAAGCTGGTAACTCAAGTGCTGTTCAAAATAAGTCTACTGATTGTCTAACAGAGGAGTTGCAAACATCTGACAGACCAGAGACTGTTCAACAGACCACTTCTGTTCAACAGACTACTACTGAAACTCCAACAGTAGTGTTGCAAGATAAATCAATAGGACTATATCCAGATTTGCAACCTGATCTCAGATGGCTCAGAGATCACCCACCAGAACTAGTGATTGGTGATCCACTGGATAGAGTGAGAACAAGAAGGTCAACTGCAAATGAATCAATGTTTGTAAGTTTTCTTTCACAAGTCGAGCCCAAATTAATTGATAAAACTCTTGGTGATTCTCACTGGATTGAAGCAATGCAAGAAGAGTTAAATCAATTTGAAAGGAATGAGGTTTGGTACTTAGTACCTAGACCTACTCATCAAAGAGTCATTAGCACTAAGTGGGTATTCAGAAATAAGATCAATGAAAATGGTATTGTTACCAGAAACAAAGCAAGACTAGTTGCCAAAGGTTACTGCCAAGAAGAAGGCATTGACTTTGATGAAACATTCGCACCAGTTGCAAGGCTTGAAGCAATCAGACTGTTCCTAGCCTATGCTGCTCACAATAACTTCACAGTCTATCAGATGGATGTGAAGTATACTTTTCTCAATGGAGAATTGCAAGAAGAGTTTATGTTGAACAACCTCCTGGATTTGAAGCCTATCAACAAGGAGATACAGTATATCGTCTGAAGAAAGCTCTCTATGGACTGAAACAGGCTCCAAGAGCATGGTATGATACTTTATCTGATTTTCTTTTAGTTAAAGGATTTCGCAAAGGTAAAGTAGACAAGACTTTGTTCACTATTGAATGGGATAATCATATATTGTTAGTTTAAATATATGTGGCCGATATTATTTTTGGTTCAACTAACAAACAGATGTGTGAAAAGTTCTCTAAGCTGATGCAGAATAAGTTTGAAATGAGCATGATGGGAGAACTCAATTACTTTCTTGGATTACAAGTTAAACAGCTACCTGATGGTATTTTCATTAATCAAGCAAAGTACACAAAAGATCTGTTCAAGAAATTTGGTATGGAAACTAGCACATCTGTTAGTGTTTCAATGTCTACTGGACTTCGTCTGGATAAAGATGAAGATGGCAAATCAGTTGACATCACCAAATAGAGAGGCATAATAGGGTCACTGTTATATCTAACAGCTAGCAGACCAGACATTATGTACTCTGTTGGGGTTTGTGCGAGATTTCAATCAAATCCTAAGGAATCTCATCTCTTAGCTGCTAAAAGGATATTAAGGTATCTCAAAGGCACTCAAGAATTGGGATTGTGGTATCCAAGGGAATCAGGATTTCAACTTACTGGATATTCAGATTCTGACCTTGCTGGCTGCAAGATTGATAGGAAGAGTACTACAGGTACATGTCAATTTTTAGGCAGTCGTCTGATCTCATGGATGAGTAAGAAACAAACTTCGGTATCTATCTCTACTGCTGAAGGTGAGTACATTGCTGCTGGAGCATGTTGTGCACAAATACTTTGGTTGAAGCATCAACTAGAATACTACAATATCAGTAGAATCCCAATCTACTGTGACAATACAAGTGCAATCTCACTTACTCAGAATACTACTAGTCATTCCAGGACTAAGCATATTGAGATCAAACATCACTTCATCAGATACCATGTTGAAAAAGGAAATGTTATTATTGAGTATGTTCATACAGATAATCAGATCCCTGACATTTTCACCAAACCATTGAGTGATGCAAGATTTTCTACTCTAAGAGTGGAACTAGGCTCGTTAAAATTGGATTCATAAGCTGAGGGGGAACTTATCAGAAGACTGGGTTCATCGGCTGACTAATCTGATAGCAACAAGTGTTATTCTTCAAGAAGACTGACTCTCAACAGACTAGTTGACTGATAGATTCTTGAATTCAGGGGGAACGTGTAAGACTAGCGGTACTCCTGTTTTAATGATGAAATCTTCAATGACAGTTAGTTGAAGTTGTTTTAATCAGAAGATTTGTTCTTAATTCTTGAAGACTGAAGATTTATCTTGCTGGATTGACAAACATCAAAGGAAGATCACTAGATATTGGCTTTCACTGGTGATATCAGTAATCAGCTCAGTCGTCTGACAACTAAGTAATCTGTTTTATTTACTGTTCTGATGCTTTATAAAAGAGTGTACTAAAAACGTTTATTTAAAACACGTTTTTATAAGTAAAAGACTAGGACGGTTAAAATTCCTGCCCAGTCAGCTGATTATTTTGAAATTTGAAATCCACGTATCTTGCTCACACGATCATATCTGACAGAAACTGATCAAACGGTTCGTGTGAAACAAGGAAACCGAAAACTTTTCTAACTCTATAAAATCAGATCTGATCAGCTTACTCGTCTTTTATGCACCCTCAAATATTGAAACACTTAGAGAGAATTTTTGCTATCTACTTTCTGCAAATCTATTGTCGTTTCTTCTAATCTTTTTCAGAAATCCACTATGAGTTCCAAATAAGCCAACGCTGAAGGAAGGTACTTGAAGTACGCTACATTTCATACTACGGGGACTCCTCTAATGAAGGAGATTCTGAAGAAATTCAAAGCTGCCGAGCTCGTAGATTTCATGGAAGCCCATGAAACTATGGTCTTCAAAGATCAAGTACTGGAATTTTATGGGTCGGCTGCTGAACCAGATTATGATAAAATGGAGATTAAGGCAAAAGTTGGAGGGGTTGATGTTTGTATTACCCCTAAGCTGCTCAACGAGAAGTACAAACTTTCAATGAAAGGGAGTACTGAGATTTCAACATTGGCGGAGCCCTATGAATCTGATTTCTGGAATTTGGCTGCGAAGAAGAATGAAATCCTGGCTAGTAACATCAAGAAAAACCAGTTGAAGGATGAATACCAAAGAATGGCGGATCTCTTCGCCAAAGTTATTGAGAACTGCACGTTTTCCTTGGATAGCGTGCCTATGAAAAGGTTTCACGCCATGATTGTTGTCCACTACGGGTTGAAGGTCAACTGGGCTGCTTTTGTTTGGTATATTCTGGCCGATCACAAGGAGAATGGCCATACTTTTCATAGGATATTTCTCAGTCAGCTGTTCTATAGCCTCGGCTGTTCAATGATCCATGGCAAGGTCATTCACAATGCCAAGGAGATGAACATTTATCAAGCTGTCAAAGAACAACCAAAAAGGAAGGCTGCTGCTGAGCCAAAGCAGCCTGCTGCTAAGCTGAAGAGGAGCAAATTGACTTGCTCCTAAGGCGTCTGTTCAAACAGCTAAGCCAGTTGTTCAAGCCAGAACAGAATCACCTGCTGACAAGGATGCTGCTGATGCTATCTTAGATCAAACAGTAAAAGAAATTGAAGACATGGCTTATGGTTCTCCTTCTAGAACCATTTCTGCTGAAGAGCCATTGGAGAATGTTTCTTCTAGAACAAGGAGTGCACTAAAAGATACTGCAACCTCCAAAATGGCGCATACTAAGGCCACTGTCAGAAAAAGGATGACTTTCATCCAATCACCTACTAAGCTATTTGAGTTAGTAAGGGAAAGTCCTCCAACAGCAGAGAGGCCTGTTGGAACTAAGAAGGAGTCTGCTGCTAAAGATTCAGCTGTTGAACAGACTGGACAGACTACTTCCGCCCCAACAGCTGAGGTTAACCAACCTCAAGAGGATCCTGAAGTGCAGATCCTCGAACCAATTGATGTTGCACCCATTGCTACAGCTGCCCCTGAACCGTCTGCTGCCGCCCCAGTTCCTCAGAAAAGGAAAAGAACTGGAAAAGGAAAGGCCAAGGAGTCTGCTGCTAATAAGAAGAAAAGGGAAGAAACAGAGCAGAGAAAAAGGGATGAGGCTAAATATCAGAAGGTCCTTGAGCTGAGCAAAGCTGAAGCTCAAAGGAAACAGATGACAGAGGCAGAGCTTAAGGCCAAAGAAGATGAAGATCTGGCCAAAGCTATAGAACTGAGCAAAAAGGATGCTCATGGTCCTAGAAGGACTGGAGGCATCAAGATAGGAGAATCCATGGGAGGGAAGTTCTTACTGCCGCCTGGTCTGAGGCCTAAGAGAAAGAAGTTTGAAGTACGCAGAGCTCTTGAAATTGTCAAGAGTGACACTGCTGCTTCTGCAAAATTTGAAGCAGAGCTGGAGAAGTTTGATCAGCTTTCAAACTAGGACTGTTTTCCTTCCTGAAAAGATCAGATACAACAGGTGGAGGGATTACAGAGTGAACAAGTCTGAGGCAGAAATCAGAGCTTGGAAGCAGTTTGCTGCTGAGGAAAAATGGGTTCTAACCTAGCTGCAAACCACTTCTATTGTGCAAGCCCTGGACACTGACTTTGTTCATGACAAATTACATGGCTTTGCAAGGGCCATTGTAAAGAAAGAAGCTAAGTCTATCAAGGATGCGCTGCCAAAGAAACTTGGAGTTAATGATGATCCTGTTGATAGAGCAGTAAAGATAGCTGTCTACAAAACCATGGAGAAGTGGGTAGAAAAGTCCAGATATGGACAAGGAACTTCAAGTGATATGCCCAGTCTGCCAAGCCTTCAACATATAGCTTTTGGCTCTGAAATCAACAAGTACCAGGAACAGCTCTGCACTCAACAGTTTACTTCGAAATTCATGCCGCTGCTCCTGATTCATCGGATGACTTCTGTGTCTGCTGATGGTACTGCTGAAGTCATTCAGAAAGCTGATGAGCCAGAAAAAGAAGAACAAATCAAGGAACAACAAGCTGAAGCTGAAAATGTTCTTCAAGATACTCATGTTCACCAGGAAGAACCTGCTGAAGCATCAACCTCCATTCCTACTGCTGACCTTCATTCATCACTGATGGAGTCAATGCAGCTACTGATTGAAAATTCTATGAAGGAAATGGAAGAGAGGAACAAATTGATGTTGAAGCAAATGGAGGAGGCTACTGCAAAAATTGTGCAGAATGCCATAGAAAACTTTCCTCTGCCACCAAACAATTCCTTAGCACTGACTCAGAGCATCCTAAGTATGAACATAAATATTGAAGATGTGAAGGCTGAAGTAAATCACCTGCACACTGCTCTTCAAAGACATGAGTCTGATATTGCAGGAATTACAAAGGTCATGAAAGAGGTTGGTGAAGTTGAGATTGAGAAGAATGTGGCCATAATGCAAGAATTCACAACCATCACCAACAAAGTGCAAACTGAAATGTCAACACTTCAATTGAATGTTGATTATGTAAATGACCAAGCTGGGGAAATCAAGTCAATTCTGAATCATCAGACCACTCAACTGAACAGTGTGGATCAAAACATCAAGAAACTTTGTGCTGCTGTCAACATCTCGCCTGTTGAACTCAACCCTGCTGATGATGACAAAAAGGGGGAAGAGGGATCAGCTACGAGGAAAAGTGTTGCAACTGCAACTGTTCAAGTAACTGTTGATGGATCTGCTGCTGCTGAAAAGTCAAATGAAGAAGAGACAAGCAGACCAACTGACAAAGTACTTGAAGAGGAAGCTACTGATGAAGCTGCTGAAGAAGAGACCAAGGAATCAGCAAAAACTGGCAAAGAAATTGCTGCTACCAAGGAAACTCCTGAAGAACAGCTAAATCCAGATGTGAAGTATATAAGGGTGGGATCGGGATGGGATTTCGGGATTTCGGGTAATTCGGGACGGGATTTTTGGGATTCGGGTTTTGATTTTTACTACCCGAATTCCATTTGAATTGACTTGGTCTCGGTATCTCGTTTTCCCAATAAATATCGGGTTTTCGGGATCGGGATTCGGGTTTTCCAAAAATAATAATTTTAAACTCCTATATGGTAGAAATATCACACTTTTTTTTATTTTTCTCCTTCATAACATTATATTTTTCTTTATGGTGATGAATTGTTAATTTCAAGACCATGGGGTAGGTGATCGGGCTTGAGTTTAGGAGTAAGAGATTGATTGAAAGGGGTAATTTATTTTGTATGATAAGAAATTCGGGATTTGGTTTTCCCAATCTGGTGTGAAATATATCCCGAATACCGTCCCGATTTAGTTTGTCGGGTTTTCGGGTTTCCCAAAACCCGAAAATCAATCATACTTCCCGTCCCAAACTACAAAATCCCGACCGGGACGGGACGGGACGGGTTCCCGAAACCCGATACCGAATGCCCACCCCTAGAAGTATAAGAGATTGGAAGACATCAGGAAGAAGATTGATGCTGCTGAAAGAAACCTTAATGCTGATGTGTTTTCCAGTGGTGAAGATGATGAAGATGAGGAACTTGAAGAAGAGGAAGAGGAAGAAGATGAAGAAGCTGATGACTAGACTAGACTTTCTAGGCTAGGTTTACTTATCTGAAATCAATGTAATCAGTCTACTTCATTGTATCTCATCTGTTCAAAACTTGTATTTTGTAATATCTTTGAACGTCTATAAAAGTCAAGTTTTTTCCAACACATTATTTCTATCTCAGAAATTTTTGAGGACTTAACTTTAGTTTTAGGTACAGGTACTTAGCTGAAGTTTTGTCATCATCAAAAAGGGGGAAATTGTTGGATGAAGATGAAATTAAAGACTTAAAAGTGAAGGGAGGTTTTGATGATTTCCAAAACATCATCATCAGCTAAGTAATGGAAGCTTAGTCAATCTCTTAGAAGATCTTTGACCAAGGAAAAAGCTAAAACAGAAGGGTCAAATCTTATGGTCCAGAAGACTACTGATCTGTTGCTGAAGAATGGAATCAGACTGGTGAAATTTCAGCAGACTCAAATCAGATGAGTTCGGTTTGGGATCAGCCAAGTGTTCATCAGACGAGGAGATTTCGATCAGCAGAGTGAAAGTGATAAGCAAGTCATCCCAACTGTAATAAATGCGCTGATGGAATTAAATGCTGAAGAGGAAGGGTATTTATGGCAAATGATTGAAGAAAAACTCGTATCAGCTTGGTGCATTAAATGCGAACTGACAGAAAGTACATCAGAGTGTACAATGCTCAGTCGCAGGTAGCCGTTTCTGAAAACAGGATCAGTACTCGAGGATTTTGAACACCTGTCGATCTCTTAACGGGCAGATTTTCAAACCTCAAGTATAAATAGTTCAAGTTCAAGAGATTAAAAAAAAAAATAAGAAGAAGCAACACAACTGAGATCAAATTTCGAAGCAGAATTCTTCTAAGTCTCAAAACTCAAGAACAGAACACTCATCAGCTTAGTCATTTGTTGACGAAAGCATAAGCGAGAGATAAAAGAAATACACATAAATCTGAGTGATTTTGTTAGAGAAATGTTGTGAGAAGTAGATATCCATCTTAGTGAGTGATATTACTTTAGAGGATAGGTTTTCTTTGTGATTTTCTATTGCGCACTTGTGGCCATTTCATTTGTTGTTTGGCGCAGGCATTGTATATTGTAATCTGTGTGATTATAGTATAACCCAAGATCTGAGTGACTTGGAAGAGTGAACTAAAGGATTTTTATCCATATAACCACTATAAAAATTCTGGTGTTTACACTTGCATTATTTTCTTGTATATTTTCAAAAAAAGCATACTAAACACTTAAGTTAACTGTTGAAAAGATTTTAAAAGGAGTTTGTCAAAACTGGGGATAAAATCTTTCAAGTTAAAGAAATTTACTTGTGAAAAACACTTATAAAATCCGCTGCAAGTAATCTGCTTAAAACTCTGATTTTATCAAAATCAGCTAAGTCATATCGAAGCTTTGCGCGCGATCAGCTTATTCAACTTACTAATCTTGATCAGCTTAGTCTGCTCATAGAAAAAGTTGGAGAAATTTTAAAATAAAATTTTAAGAGGTCTATTCACCCCCCCCCCCCCCCCCCCCCCCTCTAGACCTCATCTGACCACTTGGGACCAACACGGATTTCAGGAGCTGGGTTGTCTCCCTTACCTCTTCAGGAGTCCCGATCAAGTTCATGTCATCGACATAAACGTCAACAATAGCACACCCAGAACCTGTCATCTTAATGAACACGCAAGGACAAATATCGTTGTTCATGTATCCCTTTTTGAGCAAGTACTCACTTAAGCGATTAAACCACATCCTCCCCTATTGTTTCAAGCCATAAGGTGAACGTCTTAACCTCACAGAGAGCGTGTTTCATGGTCTAGAATTACTTGCCTTGGGTACCATAAGTCCATCCCGGACTTTCATATATATTACCGTATCTAGATCCCCATAAAGATACACCATGACCACATCCATGAGCTGCATAGTCAGTTCCTCTAACGTCCGTCACAAGGGGAGTTTGTCTCCTCAAAGTCAATCCCAGGTCGCTGAGAAAATCCTTGTGCAACGAGACGAGGCCTTGAACCTCACAATCTCATTTTTCTAGTTTATTTTCCTCGTAATTAGCCATTTGTATCCCACGGGTAGAACTCCGGGAGGTGTAGGAGCAATTTATCCAAACACTCATCTTTTCGATAATGAATCAACCTCAGACTGGATTGTTTTTTCCCATTTCGGCCAATCATCCCTTTGTTTGCACACGTCCACCGATTGAGGCTCAATATCATCACTTGATATAATTTCAGTAGCTAATGTGTAAGCAAACACATCACTGATGATTATTTCATCTCGATGCCACACCTCATTCATGCATGAATAGCCAACCGAGATTTTCCTATTCTCGGGGATGAATACTGATGTCGAGGCGTCACCGACGTCGTCTCCAAGACGGATCTATAGTCCGGAACTATTTAATGAGATGGATCTGGTGGGATCCCATTGTTACTAATGCTAACCATATTCAACTGTTGTGCATTCGCCCGCTTTCGGGGATGCAAATCATGTGATCCTATTGGTCTCCCCCTCTTATAGGCCAGGGAGATACAACTGGTTAGCTGAGATTGATGGCCTTCCCATATTTTGTCCCTCTTGGACATCAACACTTGCAGACACATTTGCAGTTGGTATATAAGATCTCGTCACTTTAGCCAAGTCAGAAAATGAGTCTGGCATATTATTGGCTACTTTATGAAGTTCAATTATTCTACATACTTCAGATTCTCTGACTGTTGTAGAGGGATCGTGATGAAACATAGTGGGGTCGTTCCACACGACTTTACGCCGTTCATCCTGAACGTTAATGTGAACAATATTTCTTCCCCTTAACGGCGGGAAGACAGTCTCATCAAAGTGACAGTCCGCAAATCGTGAGGTAAAAAGATCGTTTGTCAAGAGTTCCAAATACAGTATAATAGATGGCGATACAAACCCCTAATATATAATCATTGGACGTTGAGGTCCCATTTTAGTCCGTTGGGACGGAACAATCAGCACATATATTGTGCACCCAAATGTGCGTAAATGGGAAATGTTTGGGTATATGCCCGTATACCAACTGTAGCACAAAGTAAGGTTGGTTCGCAGTGGGCCTCAAACGTACTAACATCATTGCATGCAATATTGCATAGCCCAAAACAGAGATCGGGAGTTTGGTGCGCATAACCAAAGTCTGAGCTATTCTCTGTAAGTTCTTAATAAGTGCCTCCGCTAGGCCATTTTTGGGTATGTACATGTGCTTTCGGATGTACCTCAGACTCTCGTATTGTGGTCCTATATAACCCAGTCGAGAGTCCCTCTAATTTCTCAAAAGTACGTATATGGCCGTATAAATTAGAGGTAATGCACATATATTTGATTCTCATTTTCTCAGTGGTTTCAACGTCATACCATTAGCTCGAATATCTTTAAAACTCAAAAACGCTTTCCTTGAACGTGGAGCATAAAATGCCTCTTTAATGGCTAAAATCATGCTATTTGACAACATAAGGTGGACATTTACAAAGCCATCTTTCAAATCACATGTGCCAGATATTGTTGTCATAGAGGTCTTACTAGGCATTATATTAATAAAGTATGATTTATTCCTTAGGATAGTGTACGTAGTTGCACTATTAGCCAGACATTATTCCCCACATATCATGCCTAGAAATTAAATATATTCCAGTACTTAACATTTATTTGAAAAAGTAAATCGAGCACTAAATATCAAAATAATCGGATTAGAAATAATGCCACCCAAAATGTGGTCCAAAACAATTCAAACATAGTTCAAATATGAATATGGTTCAAAATATGACCACCCCGAACAAAAATGCATTTTGATGATCCTCAATTGATGAGTAGTCCAACCTAAGGTCTCATCCAAGTGTTTCCTGATTAGAACCATAACCTCAACATTTTGGGCATCAATTAGCAAACTATCCCCGACAATTGTCATGCTCAGTTTCTTATGGGCATATAGCCTCCATAAGTAATTTAATTGAACCCATTTAAGTATATGTATATTACGGGCCTATAGCCTCCATGAGTAAATTGAACCCCTTTGGTTCCATTTCCTAATTCAAAATGAACTATGTGATTTTAATCCGAGGGAACTCTAGTCCCAATATCCGTGAACCTAATTTTCACTCACATTCATTTACCATGCAATTATATACAATCATTCACAGGCATAAGATAAAACTTAAAAGAAAAGCCAATAAAACATACAATTTAAAAACTTATGCCCAACAAATAAAACAACCAAAATTAAATTGTAAATTACAATTCGGGAATTTAAACAAGCCCTTCTTTCCCAATATATTAAACATATGTAAATTTGCAATACATAAATGAGACATCAGATAAATGTAAAACATTCTTAATTCCCGTAAATACGTGTTTCGTGTAATGCATTTTTATTATAGTCCCTTTAAAACGTCATATGCTGCCTGTTAAGATTTAATAATTGGCTTATAAAAAAAATCCAAATCTTGTAACAGGCACAAATCAAGGGAAGAGATAAGTATTGTGGTAGAGATAAGTAGCACGTGAATAACTCCTGAACTAACCACAAATATTTTTCAATTACATCATTATACAGCAAAAATAATGAATGAATAACATGCCAAAAATTTTAATCTCAAATCAATTTTCAGATAATGATTAAAGATGTTGGTGATTCTTGTCACAGTTTGATACTCAAGATCTACCTAAGAGGGGGGTGAATTAGGTTTAAAAAACTTTTTGAAGTTTATTTGTTCAGTTACGTTCCAGAAGAAATCAGCTGTATGTTCCAGTGAAAACAGTTTTATGTTCCAGAAGCTTAAGAACAATGTTCCAGTAAAAAGTGAATTGAAATGACTGAAATTAAGAGCAAGAAAGTAAATAAACACAGTTACCAATTTATAGTGGTTCGCGCCCAAATGGCCTACTTCCACTCTTCCAGCACCCGTGGGAAATTCACTAAAGACGTGGCTTGCAAGACGAACCTTTGCCACACGAGATTACAAGTTACAACTTTATCTCGATTTAATCCGAGCTTGCTAGGACTAACCTATCGCTCCAACAACGTGCTTGCTAGGTCACTACCTATCGCACAAAACCGTGCTTGCTAGAACACTCAGTCCTATCGCACTAACGAGCTTGCAAGTATACAACTTTCGCTCAAAAACAATTATGAAAATTTGATTACAAACTAATGCTCCGAAGTGAGCTGATTTTGCAATATATTAAACACTTTTCTTTTTCTTCTATCACTTAGAGTATTTTCAAGATTTAAAGAGCAAGAAGAAAACAAGGTTTTTGAAAGTTTTTGACAAAAATAATTTTTTGCAAAATTAAAGAGCACTCAAAAACTTTTGCTTTAGAGAAATGATTTAACAAAGTAAATTTTCAGAATGTTGCTTGTGTGTTCTGGCTGAGAAAGGGACTCCCTATTTATAGGTTAATGGAGTTGGTTCATAGGGAAAGGTTTTGAAATCCAAAAAATATTTTGTCACTTTTGAAATGATTTTGCAAGATTAAAACATGTGACAAAGTCTTCAATGAATGTAGACATGGTTTGATAATTGGATGAAGACAAAATCTTTCCTAAAGAATTGATTTGGAGAATATATTCAAAAGATCAAATAAACAAGGTAAGATTTTAGCTAGACAAATTTACTTGTTAGCTAAGTTAATTGATTTTGAAAAAATCTTTCCTTTAAAAGTTGGCTTGAAAGAGAATTCAAATTTTAATAGCCAAAGTTTAATTAAATTTTCAGAAGTAATTAAGCTTAATTTAAAAAATGATTTTCGGCCAAATTTAATAAAAAAGGTTACGGCTCTTTTGCAAAAGGAAGGCAGGCAACTTTTGTTCAAAATAGTTTTTGGAAAAGGGCCGAAGATGTTGGGCCAATTTATTAAAGAAAATTTTGGACTAAGAAATTTCTTGCTCTTTTAATCAATTGAATTTACTTACTAAGTTGACCACAATTTTCTTGAATCGAAAATTGGGCCCTTCAAGGGTGCTAGGGGCTTCGATCTTGATCTTCAATCATAACGAGCCTATTTTTCCAATTGAGCTTCTCATGAGCTAACTTCCACTTTCGTACAAGCCTTTTCTTCAAAATTGTTCCTTCTTTATTGTTTGGACTTTCTCTATTGCAATGAGTTGATCTTTAATAATTTAATACCTGTTCAAATCATAAAACTCACGAGCACCAATATATTATAAAGTTCGTTTGTTAATCATCAACTATTCGGCTAACAATCTCCCCCTTGATTGACAAACAACTTTTGATGCGAAAATGATTTTAAGGGAACTCCCCCTAACTTTATGCCTTTTTGTAAATTTCAAATTCCCCCTCAATTGAGGCATTTTAAAAAAAATGTTTCTTGGGAAATATAAAAGGCCTTAACATTAATTGTTAAGTCTCTTTGACCAATGATTTTCGAAAAACATTTTTGTGCAAATTTTCAAAACCATGCAATGCAGTGTATATATATTAACAGTTTAAATCCAAGGCAAAATCTCAATAATCCATAATCAAAGAATCATATACGCAATATATAACCGCAAACTTATATATAATGCTCAACTCATGAAGCAAGTGAAATAGGCAGTGAGCAAAATAAGCATACTAATTTCCATCGAGTCAATGCTAGCTATTTTAAATAAAAGTCCAACAGCAACCAAAATCAATTAGTTTAAGACTTAAGCAAATAAGTTCAAAAGCAGCAGGCATGAAAGAAAAGCACAAAGCATCAAATAGCAATCTTCTCCCCCTTTTGTCAATCAATCAATTTCTTCGGACTCATTTCCTTCATACTTAGATTATTCACTTCCATCCTTTATTTTTCTTTTCGAATGGATTTTCATTCATGCTAGATGATGTTTTCGTTTAAAAAAGAAACAACTTATGTTTACTCTTGGGCGATATTCACAAGATGGGAATAAGATCAGAGTTTCACGAATAATTTGGCGGAAGCATAATCTTTTCAAATTTCATTTTCATTTAAAATGCCCAAATTTTTTCTATTCAAAGAAAATTGATCTTCAGCGACTGCCTTAGTAAAATATCCGCAAGTTGATTTTCAGAGTTCACAAAGTTAATTCAAATGTTACCTTTTTGCACATTGTCACGTATAAAATGATATTTAATATCTATATGTTTAGTATGAGAATGTTGTACAGGATTTCTAGTAATACTGATAGCACTAGAATTATCACATAAGATTTCCACATTCTCAAACTGTAAACCAAAATCACGCAAATATCTTTTCATCCCAATAATTTGAGCACAACAGTCATATAATGCAACATATTCCGCTTCAACAGTTGAAAGTGCAACAGAGTTTTGCTTTTTACTATGCCATGCAACAAGACAATTTCCTAAGAGTTGACATGTGCCACTGGTACATTTACGGTCTAGCAAGCATCCTGCTAAGTCCGCATCAGAGTAACCGGTGAGATTAAAAATTTTGCTAGTTGGATACCATAGACCAAAATTTATGGTTCCTTTTAAGTACCGAAAAATTCTTTTGACAGCGACAAAATGCGACTCTTTAGGTGCAGATTGAAAACGAGCACAATAACAAGTGGCAAACATGATATCGGGTCTACTAGCAGTTAAATAAAGAAGACTTCCAATCATACCTCGATACCTTATTTCATCAAAGGGTTTACCCTTCTCGTCCTTATCAAGTTTGGTGGTAGGACACATAGGAGTACCCATTTCTTTGCACTCGTCCATTCCAAATCTTTTGATGAGTTCTTTTGTGTATTTCGTTTGACAAATAAAAATTCCTTTTTCATTTTGTTTTATTTGAAGCCCAAGGAAATATGTTAGTTCATCCATAAGACTCATCTCAAATTCATCCTGCATACACTTAGCAAAATCTCGGCAAAGGAGATCGTTAGTAGCACCAAATATTATATCATCAACGTAAATTTGTACAATTAACAAATCATTTTTATTTGCTTTTAGAAAAAGTGTTGTATCAACTGTACCAATAGAAAAACCATTTTCTAAAAGAAATTTACTTAATCTTTCGTACCAAGCCCTAGGGGCTGGTTTTAATCCATAAAGAGCTTTTGACAAATTGAAAACATGGTTAGGAAATTTTTCATTTTCAAAACCCAGAGGCTGCTCGACAAAGACTTCTTCATTTAGAAAACCGTTTAAAAAGGCACTTTTAACGTCCATTTGAAAAAGAGTAAATTTTCTAAAAGAGACATAAGCAAGTAACATACGAATAGATTCAAGTCTAGCAACAGGAGCATAGGTTTCATCGAAGTCGATACCTTCTTGTTGGTTGTAGCCTTTAGCGACTAACCTCGCCTTGTTTCGAGTAACCTCACCTTCTTCATTGAGTTTATTTCTAAATACTCATTTTGTTCCAATGACGGTATGCTTACTCGGTCTTTCTACTAGAGTCCATACCTGATTTTTATCGAATTGTGCGAGCTCATCTTTCATAGCGGCAACCCAAGACTCGTCATTTAGTGCTTCATTAACGTCTTTTGGTTCGGTGATTGAGAGTAGGACGAAGTTGGCATTTTGATTTTGTCTCACGGTTGATCTAGTCTGCAGCCCACTTCTTAAGTCACCAATAACTTGAGTAGTAGGGTGGCTTCATGCGTGTTTAAACCTTCTTTGGACAGGTTCATTTCTGGAAGTTTCAATGTTACTGGAACTTCCTTCTTCAGTTTCTGTTTCTGCTTCATGTTCCGAATCTTTTTCGGAACGTTCTTCTGTTTTAGTTACTTGTTCCAGTACTGATTCCGACAGATTCAGTTTTTCTATTGTGATTTCGTCTTCATCACCTGAAATGTTATTGCTCAAGGGTTTCTTGACATCAAAAGGATTAGTTTCATCAAAACGAACATGCATAGATTCTTGGATAGTTCTTTTCCTTTTATTATAAATAAGATAAGCTTTACTAGTCACAGAATATCCAACAAACATGCCTTCATCGGCCTTAGGATCAAATTTAGTAAGATAATCGCGATCATTAAGAATATAACATTTGCATCCAAAGACTTTAAAATAAGCAATATTAGGTGTTTTCCCATTCCAAAGTTCATATGGAGTTTTATTTAATATAGATCTAAGAAAAACACGATTGGAAACATGACAAGCAGTACTTACGGCTTCAGCCCAAAAAGATTTAGGTACATCATATTCATGCAATAGGGTTCTGGCCATTTCTTGTAACACTCTATTTTTACGTTCAACTACCCCATTTTGTTGAGGGGTCTTAGGTGCAGAGAAATTATGAGAATAACCATTATCATCACAAAAAGAAGCAAATTATTTAGAGTCAAATTCAGTACCATGATCAGTTCTAATTGAATTAATGAGATAACCCTTTTTATTTTCCAATTTCTTTGTTAAAGTAATAAATGCATCCAAGGCTTCATTTTTGTGAGAAAGAAATAGAACCCATGTAAAACGAGAGTAATCATCCACAATAACAAAAACAAATCTTTTACCAGCTAAAGTTCTAGTTTTCATAGGACCAAAAAGATCAAGATGAAGTAGTTCAAGAGGTTTAGTGGTGGAAACTATCTTTTTCAGTTTAAAAGAACTTTTTATTTGTTTTCCCATTTGGCATGCATCACACAATTTTTCCTTATGATAAGTAATTTTAGGAATACCCTTGACAAGATCAGATTTAGCAATTTTTTATATTAGATCAGTGTTAATATGACCAAGTCGTCTATGCCATAAAGATTCAGATTGATCACTAACAGCTAAGCATTTAACAATTTGGTTGGCAAGATCTAAAAAATCAATGCAATAAGTATTACCATCTCTTAAAGCTTCAAAAATAATTTTTCCATCCTTTTTAACAATGCATTTGGATGTTTCAAAATAAACTTCATAACCGTTATCACAGAATTGGCTAATACTCAATAAGTTATATTTTAATCCTTTAACAACCAAACATCTTTAATGCAAGTAGAAGAATTCTTACCAACATTTCCACGACCCACCATTTTACCTTTTGTGTTATCCGCAAAATTAACATAGCCTCCTTCACTTTTATCAAATTCACAAAATTTTGATAGATCTCCCGTCCTGTGACGAGAACAACCGCTATCAAGGAACCATTTGTCTTTTCGTGAAGGAGTCCTTTGTACCTATTTAACAATGAGATTGTTTGCACTTTAGGTACCCAGATTTTGGGTCCTTGCGAGTTAGTCACAACATTTTTAGGCATCCATAAAAATTTATTAGTGTTGCTTCTTTTGTAGATGCAATTAAAAGATTTGTGACCCATTTTTCCACAGAAATTGCAAGTATGGTAAGATAAAGAGGAATTTTTTGCAAGTTTGCTCAATTTGTCAAAAGAGTGTTCATACCCAATTCCGGCTCTATTCAGTGACACATTTTGCATTCCTAGAAGTTTATCTAGATTTTTCTTTCCTTTAGTGAATTTTTCTAGGCATCTAGTTAGATCAATAACTTTAGCTTTAAGAAAAGTATTTTCTTTTGAAATGCGAGAATTTTCAATTTTCAATTTTTCAATTTTCTCAAAACTTTCTTTCATTTTTATGTCAAAATCTTCTCTTTCTTTGTTTAGCAAAGTTATCTTTTTTCTGAGTTTTTCATTCTTGGAAGCAAGATTTTTAAGATCTCTTTTACATTCATTTATCATATGAGTCCATTCATCTTCACAATCCATTTCACTATCTAAGTCATCACATTCATCAAAGTAGTGTAAAGGTAGTACCTCATTTCGAGTCATGAAGCAAAGATTTCCGGATTCGTCTTATGTTTGTTCTTCTTCGGAGTTCGGTACATCCCAAGATGCTATCATTCCTTTGCTTTTTTTTTTCTTAATTGTTCTCTCGAATTTCTTTAGTTGCGGACATTCAGTCCTTATGTGTCCCGTTGCGTGACACTCATAGCATCTAGGTTTGTTCTCGGCTTTGAAGGGCTTCTTATTGTTTTTCGAGAATCTTTTGGTGAACCTATTTCTCTTGAGTTGGTTAAGCCTTTTGGTAAGCATGGCTTGATAGAATAGTGTCCTGCAAGCCAACTGTTTTGGCTGCATTTAATTAGTAATAATTAAAAGAACTATTCAATTCTATTAATAAATGCATTTATTTATATGGTCACCTTCATCTTATGAATAATTATCTAACATAAGGATGGAAGTCCTTAGATCACAGGGCTATGGGACAACCCGTGGACTGATCTCCAAGGCCGTGATCTAAAACTAATTCAAGGGTCGTATAATCCATTTGAGATGGGATATCAATGGATTCGGTTAGACCCTCACGAGTGTGTATACTCCGATGAACTGGAGGATGTTGGGGTCCACGAGCATGACTGGGATAGTCGATACACAAGAGTGGGTGGCTTGCTGGATGGCAAGCGCACTGAATACCCCAACTAGGAAATAACTCACCATGGAAGTGGTAGTCGCATATCGGGGATGAAGTTATTCCTATTTACAATAGTGTACGAGGAACGATCCTTATTACTTGAGGTGATAGGGTTTATCTGGTGCACGAACGTCTATGCTTTGATATGAGTCCCGACTGACTGGAGTCTACCAGAAAGTCTCTGTGGGTTCATGTTTGTGACGGCCCGACTTCGCGGGTCCGTCGAATAACAGTCAAAAAAATTATTATTTTTATTTTGAAAAGAGTTAAAATATCGAAACTTTTTTTTTTTTTTTTAAACAGAACATAAACGATAAATTAAAAGGTTTAAAGCGGAAGCGGTTTAAAACAAAGCAAGAACTATTTAAATTACTAAGTTTTTGATGAAAAAGTAAAATCAACTTCCATAGTAGATGTTTAAAGCGGAAGCATTTAGTCACAAAATATCAAAATATTTGAACAAAATTAACCGAAAGAGATAAATAAGTAATTTATGAATATCTTGTATCTTTTATGAAAATATAAATCAACTTTAACGATTCAAATATTCTAAGCAAGGTCTTAAACAAAATCGAGAAAGAACATAAATCAATAATAAAATGTAACTACTCTCCCAAATACTAGGGTGGGACCGCAACCGTGATGACCTAACCGCAACACGACTATTAATTTCCAGAACACCTGAAACTGAAAAGAATGAAACATGGAACGCATAAGTTGATCGTCCAACTTAGTAAGGATGTGTGCGAAATTTGCATGGTAATGCGTGTATGCAACATATTATATACCGTGAACAAGTTATCAAGCAAATTAAGCATATATTCAAGACGGAAGAAACACGGAATTCACATAACCAAGAATTGTTGATGCCGTCCTCCACTTACCCTCCATCCTCTGTCTGATGTCCATCCAAACACACCGAGTAAGGAGCGACCTTACTATCTGAAGTGCATCGACATGTCTTTGCCAAAGTTTGTCCTTACTCCCCAAGTGTTCCTCCCCACTTGGATTGTAAGGCCAGGCCTACGGGTAACCGTGACAATCCTGCCGGCCCTTGCCGGCCAGGTTGGCATCGGGTCCATATACCAATCAAAAGGGGGCCACACAAAATCGGAAACAAACGGAAACACAAAGTCGGAAACAGACGGAAACATAACATATCAAACATATTTAACATATTATCAACATTTAACAATTTATCAAATGCAAATTTTGGGTATCATGATAATTTAGTAAAATATATTCGCAACTAGTAGATTTGAATGTAGCATGCGTTGGATTATCATGTTGATAAACTAAGGATTTCATGCGAGTAATGTCGACGTAACAAGTCCAATCTCTTTGTAACAACATGCAATAGAAATTATAATATAACACATGCTTTGATTATTAAGAGCATAAGTAAATGTTTGACTCGATCTACTAGCACATCGGACCGACATACAAATTCAACACACAACGCTGACCTTTGTCGCTTAGTATAGCGACCAAAATCCACAAATGAAGCTTATCCGAAACCTGAGCAAGTACGTATACGACTTAGAACTATCTAACAACCTTAATTAAACATAACTAATGAAAATTCTATACAAGGATTTCCTAAACTAACACATCGCACACAAGAACATAGAACTTATGACTTAAACTCCAATTAAAGAAATAATTTTTAAGCTTTGAGAATTTTCAAAAATCGAAATACTAATTACATAAAACAGCGCCAAAACAGCAAATTTTTCCCTTCATTTTTCAGATTTACAAAACAGCCCCTAAACTTTTAAAAGCATCCATGTTTGCGAAAATTTGGAACAAACTTTAAATCAAAGGATTTTTATATAAACCCATATCGAAAATCAAATAAAAACAGAGTATTAAGTATCTTGTTACTTCAAAAATCAAAGCTTTAAAAAATCCCACAAGTTTAAAACTTTTCAAAAATATCCTCATAGTTTTCAAAAACTTAATAAAATCAACTTTCTTGAAAAATAATTCAAGGTCCAAGCATCTAAGGAATATTTAAAAATAATTAAGCATAATTTCACTATAAAACTGAGATTAAAAATAAGTTTTAATAATTTTTCACCAACTAACAATGAGAAACAAAAAGTTCTTTAATCATAATTTTTCTTCGGAAAAATTTACAAATTTTCAATCTTAAAACAAAAAGTGAACAAAGCTCTACATCAAATCAACTAATCAAAAGTTTATAAAAGTAACTATAAAAACAGCGACAAAACAGCGGCTTTGCCCCCTTATTTTCGGATTTACAAAAATAACCCCAAAAGTTTCAAAAACTCCCTTTTTGCAAACAAACTCGGAGCAACTTTAAAACAAATCACTTTTAAGTAAACTCATACCAAATATCAAACAAAAATAGAGATTTTCAGTCCATTTTTACTCCCAAAAAAAATATCACAGCCCTAACCCTTAAACTTATAAAACCTTTCAAAAATACCCCCAAAGTTTTGAAATTTAACAATATTAACTTTCTTACAAAAATAAATCAAGATCCAAACATATAAGCAATATCTAAACAAAACCAAAGTTAAGTCACATTAAATATCTTATATAAAATTAAACTTAACAACTTTTCACAAAAACTACATGGATAAACTAAAGTTCTTCAATATATACTTTGAAGGAAAGAAAGTAAAATCACAAATATTAAAGAACACATGCATAGACGGATTTTTACCCAAAGCAACGAAGGATATGAAGCTCTATTCGTTTTCAGACCTCCGAAGATGGTGGTGGTGGCTCCGGTGGCAGTGGTGGTGGCTCCGGTGGTGGTTCATAACAAAAGCCCTCAAATCCTTACTTTTCACCAATTTCTGACGACTGCCGATTCACTCCGGGTGATCCAAACGACGATCCGAACGGTCAATATGTAGCACCATGTGTGTAGGACCTTCACGAAAAATTTGGGCATGATCCAACGGTGCACGAAGATTTAATGAGCAAAAACCCGAGGCTGTGCTGTGTATATCCGAAAATCTTCTTTCTAAATGTGTTTTCTCTTTCCCTCTCTATATCTAAGTATTTTAAGTTGTAAAGAAGATAAAGTGGGTTTGAGGGAGATATTTAATGGCCTATGAAATCAGATTTTTAGTGTAAAGATACATATACACACAATATAGGGAAGAGGTGATTATAATACTCACCAATTCCACCAATGCATGTCTCTCTTGGGTGGTGGAGTTTACTCCACCCAAGGGCATGCCTTAGCAGCCCTTAGGCTGTCCTAGGAAAGAAAATTATTGCTATTTAGCAGCCTACAAGATTTTGGGGCGAATTTGCACTTTGCCCCCTAAAGTTTTGAAAACATACCATTTATCCCCAAAAATAAAAATTTTGTGCATCCAAGCCCGAAATTTTTCAAAAGGTCTTAATCTAATTTTAAAGTAACTTTTATATTTTCAAAGTTCACAAGGTCACAAGATTTAATTAAATTGTATATTTTAGTTCAAATAATGCTTAACTTCAAAAATAAAACGTGACACATAAAATTGGACTAAAAGTCCAATCAAAAGGGTCCGAAATTTTTGGGGCGTTACAATGTTGGGTATAGAGGAACGTGTATGCAGGTTCATATTATCAACAGAGGATCCGTTGACCCGACTTGATAGGTTGGGAGCTTTTCCTATGAATCTCTGTGAGAAACGCATTACGGTAAATCATTGGCGAAGGTATCTGACGCCTTTATGAAAGTAGCTCATAAAGGTTAAGTCAAAGTGAATAGTTTCGAGACCAGAATACATATAGTCGAGACAAGTAAGGAAACCGATGAAAGTCCATAACCTTAGTCTTGACTGGGAGACCAACTAATGGAAGGATTAAGTCGTACATGGTAATTATAAAGAATAAAGGTTCACTGAATTAATTCACCAGTGATTGGGCTCCACGGGCTTGAGGCCAGACATCGACTGTGGAGTGTGGGAGAATTCTCAAATTAGCAGGGGTGCTAATTTTGGAATGGTCAATTGACAGAGTGTTCAATTGATTTAAAGTATAGGTTTACTCGAATAATTAAATATATATTTGATTATAACCCGCGACCAATTATGTAGTGAACCTACGGGGACATACACAAACACATCGAGCAGAAACAGGAAACGAAGAAAGTTGGACTCGACTGGGTCGATCCATTTGGGTGCGAGAATCCGATCCAATTGGATTAGATAGAGATGTCAAATTAAATAGGTTTTTAATTTGATAAGAATAATTAATTAAATTAGATTTAATTAATTGAGAAGAGAGAGAAGAATTAATTAATTAAACTTGGAGTTTAATTTAATTAAATAAAGATTAATGGGAATTAATTAATTGGACTAGGAGTCCAATTTAATTAATTAGGATAAATGGGTTTTAATTAGTGGGCCAACTAATCTTGGAGATTTAGATGGGCCAAAGACTAATTAAAAGACAAGACCATTTAATTAATGAAGTCTTGCATTAATTAAAAGGCTTGGCCCATTTAGAAGTTAGATTTTGTTAGGAATCCTAGTAGGGTTAGGATTACAAGATCTATAAATAAGTCTCATTAAGTCTTGGAAGAACATAATACTAAGTACACAGTTTATATAACTCTTCAAAAGCAAGAAAAGAAAAACTCTCTCTCTCTCCATAAGCCCTAGCCGCCACCACACATGTGCAAGAAGCCGTACGGCTTTTACCTTTTTCTTTCGAGTTTCGCATCTCGTTTCTTCTGTGTTCTAGCCGATTAGAAGTACCGAGGTTTTCGTGAGTATGTGGTGTACTGAACCGTAGAGGCGCAACACGTGGGGCGCTAAGCAAAAGCTTGGGACTGGAACTGTAATCTTGAGGGCGAGTTCGTGGATCTTTAGGATCTACTTCTACAGCATCAGAGTTTGGCTCGGAAGTGCTAGGAAACAGATATAACTTAATCTAGCGATTATTATACTTATTTAATATTAGTTTAAATATATACCGGATTGTATCCTGGCAAGATTTCCAAGGGGAGCCTAAAAGTTTTATATTACCGCTGCCTGAGGCTCGTTTTCCCGTAAGAATCCCAACATGGCTATCTCTTCATTTTGCTCCTCTTCGTCTAGTTCCTCAATGTCACTATCATCGTCCTGCATAGATCTTCTATCTTTAATTGTGCTTACCTCATCCTTAGACAGGATAGTGAGTTCATGTGATGTGAGTGACCCTATGAGTTCAGCCATGGTCATTTTGTTGAGATCCTTGGCTTCTTGTATGGCAGTGACTTTGGGTGTCCATTCTCGTGGGAGAGATCTTAGAATCTTCTTGACTTGCTCACTTTGAGGGTACGTGTTTCCAAGTTCAGTCATGGGGTTAATGATCTCCATGAATCGAGCATACATTTGACTTATGCTTTCATCCTCTTTCATGTTGAACATTTCGTATTGATGAACCAAGATGGTGATTCGTTGCTCTTTGACTTGACTTGTCCCCTCATGAGTTACTTGTAACATATCCCACATGTCTTTTGCCGTAGCACACGAACATACCCGATTGTATTCGAATTTGGTGAGGGCGCATGCTAGTAGATTCTTGGCCTTTGAGTTTAGTGACACTAATTTCTTGTCAGCGTCGGTTAGTTCCTTCCATGCTTTAGGGATTTGCTTCTCGCCTTCGGTTTTCATTGGTATGGATGGTCCTTCAAGAATCACGCTCCATAGATCAAAATCAATGGAGATAATGAACTCCTCCATTCTATTTTTTCAGAGTGAGTATGCAGTTCCATCGAATAGGGGAGGCCTGTTATGCGATTGTCCTTCTATGAAAACATCATTGCTAAAGGTAGACATAAGATCGTTAGCTCTCGGGGTTAACCCGCACAGTTAAAAATAAAAGAGCACCTGCTCTGGTACCAATTGATACTCAAGATCTACCTAAGAGGGGAGGTGAATTAGGTTTAAAAAAAAATTTGAAGTTTATTTGTTCAGTTACGTTCCAGAAGAAATCAGTTGTATGTTCCAGTGAAAACAGTTTTATGTTCCAGAAGCTTAAGAACAATGTTCCAGTAAAAAGTGAATTGAAATGACAGAAATTAAGAGCAAGAAAGTAAATAAACACAGTCACCAATTTATAGTGGTTCGCGCCCAAATGGCCTACTTCCACTCTTCCAGCACCCCTGGGAAATTCACTAAAGACGTGGCTTACAGGACGAACCTTCGCCACACGAGATTACAAGTTACAACTTTATCTCGATTTAATCCGAGCTTGCTAGGACTAACCTATCGCTCCAACAACGTGCTTGCTAGGTCAATACCTATCGCACAAAACCGTGCTTGCTAGAACTCTCAGTCCTATCGCACTAACGAGCTTGCAAGTATACAACTTTCGCTCAAAAACAATTATGAAAATTTGATTACAAACTAATGCTCCGAAGTGAGCTGATTTTGCAATAGATTAAACACTCTTCTTTTTCTTCTATCACTTAGAGTATTTTCAAGATTTAAAGAGCAAGAAGAAAACAAGGTTTTTGAAAGTTTTTGACAAAAATAATTTTTTGCAAAATTAAAGAGCACTCAAAAACTTTTGCTTTAGAGAAATGATTTAACAAAGTAAATTTTCAGAATGTTGCTTGTGTGTTCTGGCTGAGAAAGGGACTCCCTATTTATAGGGTAGTGGAGTTGGTTCAATAGGGAAAGGTTTTGAAATCCAAAAAATATTTTGTCACTTTTGAAATGATTTTGCAAGATTAAAACATGTGACAAAGTCTTCAATGAATGTAGACATGGTTTGATAATTGGATGAAGACAAAATCTTTCCTAAAGAATTGATTTGGAGAATATATTCAAAAGATCAAATAAACAAGGTAAGATTTTAGCTAGACAAATTTACTTGTTAGCTAAGTTAATTGATTTTGAAAAAATCTTTCCTTTAAAAGTTGGCTTGAAAGAGAATTCAAATTTTAATATCCAAAGTTTAATTAAATTTTCAGAATTAATTAAGCTTAATTAAAAAAATGATTTTCAGCCAAATTTAATAAAAAAGGTTACGGCTCTTTTGCAAAAGGAAGGCAGGCAACTTTTGTTCAAAATAGTTTTTGGAAAAGGGCCGAAGATGTTGGGCCAATTTATTAAAGAAAATTTTGGACTAAGAAATTTCTTGCTCTTTTAATCAATTGAATTTACTTACTAAGTTGACCAAAATTTTCTTGAATCGAAAATTGGGCCCTTCAAGGGTGCTAGGGGCTTCGATCTTGATCTTCAATCATAACGAGCCTATTTTTCCAATCTCATGAGCTAACTTCCACTTTCGTACAAGCCTTTTCTTCAAAATTGTTCCTTCTTTATTGTTTGGACTTTCTCTATTGCAATGAGTTGATCTTTAATAATTTAATACCTGTTCAAATCATAAAACTCACGAGCACCAATATATTATAAAGTTCGTTTGTTAATCATCAACTATTCGGCTAACACAGTTATTGCATAAATCAATTAGACTTGAGAAACCCACGGTCAAATGTATTTTATAAATTCATTATAATTACAAAACAACAAGGCCATAACTCAAGCACAAAAAGAAGAGGAACTTATATGTGACACGAAACAAAAACAAAAGAATATAACCATTTTGCCAACCATATCAAGCTATCCAGAACTAGTTCATAAAAACTTGGGATAATTACATCGACCTCCCCTGAGGTTTGGGCTAATTATTGTCTAATCCCCTCGTAATTTCATAATTACATCCACCTCCCCCACATTTGAAAAACCTTACAAAATGATGTGAAATGACCATATCATCCTCATCAGTTTTAATTAAAAAAAAATAGTTTAACAAAATGTCCTATTTACCTTTGCAAGGGATAATTACATCGACCTCCCTTGAGGTTTGGGCTAATTACTGCCCAATCCCCGCGCAATTTCATAATTACATCCACCTCCCCTCATATTTGAAAAATCCTACAAAATGATGTGAAACGATACACAAAATTACAATATTACCCTTGCAATGATACACAAAATTACAATACTACCCTTGCAAAAATTAATTTTATACATAAAAAAAAAAGACTCTAACCCTAACCCCCACCCCACCTCCACCGTCCCAAACCCGCAAATATCCTCCAAGGCCATGTAGCCGGCCTGGTTCGAACTCTAGGTCGGCGGCGCGGCCTGGGAGGAGATTTATGAGGTTGGGGACGTCGAGTGAGGGGTTGGGGACTGACGGGTTGGGGTTGGGGTTGGGGTTGGGGGTTGGGGTGGGGGGTTAGGGATGGTGAGGGTTTTATAAAAAAAATTATATTAAAATAGTTTATTGATTTATTAATATTAGTATTTTTATATAAATAAGATATGATTTTAATATTATTGTATTTAAGTAAGAAATATTGAAAAAATATTTATGATTTTATAATAACTATTTTATTAAATCGAGTATTTTTAATTTTTGTAAGAAAAATATTGATTTTATAATAACTATTTTAGTTAAAAGTTTAAGAATTTTTTTAGTAAACATGTGAGCATTTTTATAACGTCTAGTAATTAT
The DNA here is from genome assembly GCA_030819805.1 of Penstemon newberryi var. newberryi. Taxonomy (NCBI): domain Eukaryota; kingdom Viridiplantae; phylum Streptophyta; class Magnoliopsida; order Lamiales; family Plantaginaceae; genus Penstemon; species Penstemon newberryi. The sequence goes on along the minus strand of JAUALY010000001.1, from coordinate 72,439,623 downwards.
TGTTCAAGTTTTTTTTTCTTCTCATGATTAGACGTAATTTATTAATTTATCCTTATACTTTAATTATGAAAAAAATTGAAATTATTAAAATACGGGTTAAATGTTAAAGTTGAATGTATTTACATTTTTTATTTATGTTCTCCAATGTTTTTTTCTTATAATTATCCATAATTTATTTACTTTTCCTTGTACTTTAATTGTAAAAGCATTATGAAAAAAATATGGAAAAAATCATTGACGTGTTTTTATTATTTTATTTTAAGAGTACATATACACTACTATTAAAATTCATTTATTCTTTTAAACCTAATTCATTCATTTATTCGTTTACTTTAATTGGAAAAAAAAATGAAATTATTAAATTACGGGTTAAATGTGAAGTTGAATGTATTAACATTTTTATTTATGTTCAACAATGTTTTTTTCTTATAATTAACCATAATTTATTTATTTTTCCTTGTACTTTAATTGTAAAAACATTATGAAAAAAATTGGAAAAAAACGTTGATGTGTTATATATTTTTATTTTAAGGATACATATACACAAATTAACTATTTATAAGTTTCATTTTAACTTATAACATTTGAACCCATACTTATACATATACATTACAAAGAAACCCCTCATATGTACAAAACATAACAAGGGTATAATTGTCCAACAAAATAGCTACATTATCTCAGTGATAAAATAGGAAGTTCAATAAAAATTTGGCAAAGACGTCATCAAAATGTAAGGTTTTTGAAATATCGGGGGAGATGGATGTAATTATGAAATTGCGAAGGGATTGGACAATAATTACCCCAAATCTCAGAGAAGGTCCCTGTAATTATCCCTAAAAACTTCAAATAACTTTTTGATGACTTTACCCATGTAATGGCTTTCATAAATGAAACGTCTTAAGACTGCCTTATGTAATACTATATATCATAATAGATAACTTAAAATTATTTTAGTATCAACTCTTGCAATGGTCCACTTCAATTCATGAAATGTTAGACCCATGTAATGGCTTTCACAAATGAAACGTCTTAAAGACTGCCTTATGTAATACTATATATCATAATAGATAACTTAAAATTATTTGAGTATCAACTCTTGCAATGGTCCACTTCAATTCATGAAATGTTAGACCCATGTAATGGCTTTCACAAATGAAACGTCTTAAGACTGCCTTATGTAATACTATATATCATAATAGATAACTTAAAATTATTTTAGTATCAACTCTTGCAATGGTCCACTTCAATTCATGAAATGTTAGACCCATGTAATGGCTTTCCCAAATGAAACGTCTTAAGATTGCCTTATGTAATACTATATATCATAATAGATAACTTAAAATTATTTTAGTATCAACTCTTGCAATGGTCCACTTCAATTCATGAAATGTTAGACCCATGTAATGGCTTTCACAAATGAAACGTCTTAAGATTGCCTTATGTAATACTATATATCATAATAGATAACTTAAAATTATTTTAGTATCAACTCTTGCATGGTCCACTTCAATTCATGAAATGTTAGACCCATGTAATGGCTTTCACAAATGAAACGTCTTAAGATTGCCTTATGTAATACTATATATCATAATAGATAACTTAAAATTATTTTAGTATCAACTCTTGCAATGGTCCACTTCAATTCATGAAATGTTAGACCCATGTAATGGCTTTCACAAATGAAACGTCTTAAGATTGCCTTATGTAATACTATATATCATAATAGATAACTTAAAATTATTTTAGTATCAACTCTTGCATGGTCCACTTCAATTCATGAAATGTTAGACCCATGTAATGGCTTTCACAAATGAAACGTCTTAAGACTGCCTTATGTAATACTATATATCATAATAGATAACTTAAAATTATTTTAGTATCAACTCTTGCAATGGTCCACTTCAATTCATGAAATGGTAGACCCATGTAATGGCTTTCACAAATGAAACGTCTTAAGATTGCCTTATGTAATACTATATATCATAATAGATAACTTAAAATTATTTTAGTATCAACTCTTGCAATGGTCCACTTCAATTCATGAAATGTTAGACCCATGTAATGGCTTTCACAAATGAAACGTCTTAAGATTGCCTTATGTAATACTATATATCATAATAGATAACTTAAAATTATTTTAGTATCAACTCTTGCATGGTCCACTTCAATTCATGAAATGTTAGACCCATGTAATGGCTTTCACAAATGAAACGTCTTAAGATTGCCTTATGTAATACTATATATCATAATAGATAACTTAAAATTATTTTAGTATCAACTCTTGCAATGGTCCACTTCAATTCATGAAATGTTAGACCCATGTAATGGCTTTCACAAATGAAACGTCTTAAGACTGCCTTATGTAATACTATATATCATAATAGATAACTTAAAATTATTTTATTATCAACTCTTGCAATGGTCCACTTCAATTCATGAAATGTTAGACCCATGTAATGGCTTTCACAAATGAAACGTCTTAAGATTGCCTTATGTAATACTATATATCATAATAGATAACTTAAAATTATTTTAGTATCAACTCTTGCAATGGTCCACTTCAATTCATGAAATGGTAGACCCATGTAATGGCTTTCACAAATGAAACGTCTTAAGATTGCCTTATGTAATACTATATATCATAATAGATAACTTAAAATTATTTTAGTATCAACTCTTGCAATGGTCCACTTCAATTCATGAAATGTTAGACCCATGTAATGGCTTTCACAAATGAAACGTCTTAAGATTGCATTATGTAATACTATATATCATAATAGATAACTTAAAATTATTTTAGTATCAACTCTTGCATGGTCCACTTCAATTCATGAAATGTTAGACCCATGTAATGGCTTTCACAAATGAAACGTCTTAAGATTGCCTTATGTAATACTATATATCATAATAGATAACTTAAAATTATTTTAGTATCAACTCTTGCAATGGTCCACTTCAATTCATGAAATGTTAGACCCATGTAATGGCTTTCACAAATGAAACGTCTTAAGACTGCCTTATGTAATACTATATATCATAATAGATAACTTAAAATTATTTTAGTATCAACTCTTGCAATGGTCCACTTCAATTCATGAAATGTTAGTCTAATATATTTAATATGAAGTCTAAACAGATCTCAACACATATTCTCTATCAAACAATCCCTGTTAGTACAACAACCATATGTTGTATAATGATACCACTACCAGTAATCGTGCATATCATGTGTTTTGGTAAATAAATGAAGCAATTGTGAATGTTCAATCTCAATTGCCAGAGTAAAAGAAAATTAAAGGGAATAACATCATGGTTAACAATAGACATAATATATCTACTTTCACTAACCTCAAATAAACCTTTAAATATAACTCAACTTTTGAATTTTCATTGTATTATGCGCGTGTTTGTATTAATTTCTTCTTTTCGATCTTATATGTTTTATTTAATTATTATTACCTCATTCCCTTTATATATGTTGAATAATAACAAATTAAAATTTTATTTTTATTATCAAATAATTTTGAAGATCGAATTACATATACAATTAAAACGAACTACAGCTTTCCTAGATTCTTTGCGCGCACTTTGCAAATTTTCTTTTTTTATGTTTGAGCTATGTTTGTTAGAACCGAGCGAATTTGAAATAAATTAAACACAAGTCAACATATTATAGTTTGATATTATTGTCTTTTAGTTAATGTAACAAGTTTATATTTTCTTTCATTTGTTTTCTTATTTATATAATTTTCTTGAATACTATTAGAAAAAATATGACAAGGTCTAGCTGATTAAAATATATATAAAAAAATTAATTAGAACAAAATAAAGTGGTATAATTCTTGCTCAATCGAACGTACAACATTTATATATAGCAATACACTTATTTTAATTAATACATTACTAAATGGCCGGAGACCACGCAGTTATAGTTGTACCTGATGAAGATGTAGATGTCGTCCTCCACTTACGACCTTTCACAAACTTCCTCTCCACCGGCGTCCAATTCATGCTCTGGATTAGAGACTCGATTTTCAAACCACCGCCACCGCCACCACAACCACTTGAAATCGCATCACCTCCTGAAAAACAATTCACTAATAATTCTCCAAATGATCTCCAAAACCGTACCCCATCACAAAGGCCCATAACGACTATTGCACCACCTCCACTGCAAACCCTACGGTTCCATCCAATCATTTTAATGATACGAAATCAAGCACTTGGAAAATCCGTACTCAATCTCGCTGTCCCCTTGACCATCGCCATGTTATTCTCCAGCAGCGGTAATTCTCGCGCGGTATCGGCTCATTATGTGCTGACCGGACTCTCAATTGGGTGCGTAGCGATTTTCAATGGGATTGTATTCAGAGAGACAATTCCTAGGACAGCAAATGTTGTTGAGCAAGTTGGCATTATAACCATTTTTATTTCGTTTAACGGCTTGCTTGCATCGGCTCTTCCTATGGAGTTTGCATGGGTTCCTATGCTCTGTGGAGGTTTCAGCGTTTTGCCTTTTATTATCGCAGCTTTGCCTCAGCCTCAGGACAACAACATAAACGATCGTGAATGAGTAATTAATTCGATCCTTTTTCTTTTTTTTTGTAAACTAGCTTAGTGTGTGCTTACAATCTGATATTTTAACAACTAATCTCATTGGAGGATTGATTGAAGTACGTATGTAGTCTAAGTACGGATCTATGTGGTGGCTTGGTTGGTAATGGTAGCCTTCCAGGATTTGGATTTTTTTTAAGAGGGAAAAACACTTTCAATACCAAATTTTAGTCAAAAAATATATTTGATACCAAGCTTTGAAAAAATACATTTCATACCATGATTCACAATTATTTTGATCAATTTTCGGACAGAATTCAGCAATTTACATTGATTATTGTTTAATTTTGTTTTCTTTAATGATTAGAGAACAAAAATTGTTGATCAATTAATGTTAACTAACTATTCTTTTAGGGTAAGTTGTTGATTGGTTTCAAAGTTGAAAAATTCTCTTGTACCAATTCAAATTAATTACATATATAACTATATCAAAAAAAAAATCAAATTACATTAAAAATATATATATATATATATATATATAACGTGCAATGATGGATAGAAACTTAGAAAGTGATGGAATGCCTCTTTAAAGTTGACATAATTTTTTTGAAAGTGATAATTATATTTACCTTATCCGGAATTTGGTGATTTTTTTTTGTTTTGCATAGTTACACTTGGATACAATCACAAAGTTGATAATTTCTGCAAATCCACCTTTTACTTCATAAAAATATTTACAAAAAATAATGGGGCTAATATATATAATTTTAAAGTTGAAAGACAAAAAATATCTGGAATAAACTGATCAACACAAAAAGAACTTACTGGATGTATATGGATTAACACATACCAATTTAACAGGAGTAATTTATAGTTAATTCATTTTCTTTTTTCTTAAAATTTTCAAAATACGATTATGAATACTAGAATATTCATCTGCAAAATATATTTTAACATATTTCTTTAATTATCAATTTTGCAAATGTCCTCAAAATATCCAAAAGAATTCTAAAAATTTCTAGAAAGTTAATACATAAAATTGATTGAATCATATCACAAAAAAAAATTAAGATGGAGAGAGAAATGAGTATTCTAGTATTCATAATCGTATTTTCAAATTTAAGGAAAAAAGAAAATGAATTACTTATTTTGCCCCTAGGTTTTATGTCCCGGTGGTCAACTTTGTCGAAAAAAACCAGGGGTGCTAGTTATTGAGTTTTTCTTAATTTGAGGTGCTAAAGAGGTTCAAAGTATCAATTTCTCGTGTTTTGGGGGTGCAAGTTGATGAGTTGTTCTTAATTCGAGAGTGTTAAGTGTTAATTCTATTTCGGGGGTGCAAAATACTCATTTCTTGTGTTTCGGGGGTGCAAAGTGCCAAAGTTCCAAAAATGAATTACCTATTTTTTCCCTAGGTTTTTTGAGAAAAATAAAAGATGTTGCAAAGTGCTGAATTGTTCATATTACAGGGGTGCAAAGTGCTAAATATACAAATTAAAGTGCCTATTTCCCATATATCGAATGTGCAAAATGCAAAAAACCCTAATTATTTCTAATATATTTACGTATGTCAATAGTAGTAAAAGATATCCAAAAAGACAATAAAAATGGGTTCGTCTATGCACTTTCCTTTACTCCGTTAGACAACTAAAACCTAATTTTCTATTTTATTTGAGATATATACGCATAATAAAAATTATCATGATATGACCTCATGTAGGACTGTCAATTGAGCCGGCCTACCCGAAGCCCGATGGCTCGGCCCGATTAAATTTGACCCGAACCCGAATAATTGTGAGCCGGGCTGATTTTGAGCCATTATACTAAAACCGATTAATTTATGAGCCGAGCTCGAGCCTTACAAGGCTCAACCCGAATAAGGCCCGAATATATTATTATCTTAAATATTACTACTATAAATTATTGGTGCTATTGTTATAAGTATACTAATTACTACAAATAATCCACCACATATATGAATTATAACTAAAGTTTCCGCAGGTCAAAGGGAACGTAATAAACAAAAAGAAAAAAGGGAAAAATAAAAATAAATGGTGAAAAATTGCGAGTCTTGACATTTTACAATTATATTTAATGTTCTATGTTATTGATTACGAGTATAAAATTTGTATATTCTTGTGAATTAAATAAAATTGTCTATATATTGCATTTAAAGAATGCATAGTTTTTTATTTGTTAAGTAAAATTTGCTAGAGTGAGCAAACCCGATATGAGCCCGATATAAACCCGAAGCCCGAAAAATTACATGAGCCGAGCTTGAGCTCATAGATGTGAAGCCCGATGGCATTTGAGTTTGAGCCTATAGACATGAAGCCCGACGGTATTTGAGTTTGAGCAATTAAAGGTTCGGCTCAGAAGGCCCGATTGACAGGCCTAACCTCATGGAAAATTTCAATTTCTTGGTGGACATGAGAAAAAAAAAATCAATGTTTTAAAGTCTAATCTTAAAATTCTTGTCATTAAGGGCTCAATTAAAAGCATTAACATAATCTTAATTAATTTCACTATGTTTAAGATTGGCCCCACCAACACTTGGATCCGTTCATTGGAAAGTTTCGTGAAGGTTTCACGTCACGCACGAATTAGTATCGTGTACTAATCCTTATAATGTTGTTCAAAAGGAAGGTCGTATATATGATCTGCAAATCTAATGAGGCTATTGGCTATTTGAATAAATTTAAGCTGGGCGAATGCATATTTTATTACCAAAATAATTTACAAATTTAATGAAGGAAGTTTCGCCGAAAGCAGATGGAATATAAGTCAATGAAGAAAGTTAATCTGATAGCGAACTGCCACAATATAAATAATTTGATGACGACGTCGTATACTGAGTCGCGTGTCATTAATAATTCTAAAAGAAATATGCGCTGGTGGTACATATAAGGTGGAGTATATAAGTACCACAATAAATATATCTAGTACATACATATTACATACAATTCTGAAGAAGATGACTCATAAATGGAGTTGCATTAACCCAATCAGTCACAACAATGACAAAATCTTCATTACAATACCACCTGTTGAAGAATTCATTTTTGCAGTATCTTTTGTGACTGTTTTCGCTCTGATACGGATGCCATCGGACCAAATAGATGGTAATTTGGTACCGATAATCATCTTCAAGAACAAGCCTACCTTCTTCCATGCTTGTCTAATAGCCCTCAACTTCGGGTTCACAGGCACGGTGATGGCGATGTCTTTGCGGGAGCAATACCCGACGGTCGCTTGGTATTGTCGAAGGCTTGCACTTGTGTTTGTGGCCATTGCCGCGGGGGTTATGTTAATGTCAAGTTTGCTCTAGCACATGTGTTAATGAGTTTGAGACGACTCGCACGACACATGTTTGGTTTGAATTTTTTGTCGATATTGATATTGTGGTTGAATTTAGATTACTTTAGGGGAATTGGGGTCAAACGAGCTATAATCGAGCTGAACCCTGCCACTCTCGAATAATTTAATGTACATATTTGTGCATTTGGAGGTTGAAGTTGTTTCGAAAGTTGTTTTTGCCCTCGTCACCAAGAGAGGGAATGATGATCACCCTTTGGCTCACATTTTGGAGAATTGTCGCGCTTTGATTAGGAAGCCATGGGAGGTCACATTCAGGCATGTTCGACGCACGGAAAACTCGGTGACAGACTTACTCGCCAAGATGGGCCATGATTCGGTGATGGGCACCAAGATCCAAGGTGACGAGACTCCTGTGGAAGCTGTTTTGTTTTGCAGGAAGACCTTAGCTAGACTACTTCCTCTTTTGTTTCACAAAAATATATTTATTTATATGTAAGTACATATCATTTTATTAAAATATGTTGATTAGAAGAAACTTAAAAAAAAATTCATTTGAGATACATCATTATTAATGAGAATTCATCCAATAATATATCATCATTACATCATAATCAATCAGGATTACACTAAAGTACAAAGAATAACTAACGACAATGCTAATAATAATTATTTCCTTCGTTTTTTTTATTTGTCGCTTTGATAAGAAAAAATTATTTACTTGTATTTGACGTTTTAGGAGTCCAATGTAAAATTAATTGTTTTCTACAAATTTTACCCTTCTTGTTAATGCTTGTAATTAATGCTAATTAATTTTATGATTATTTGATTAAAAGGGTGTTTTGGAATTTTTGTTTAAAAAAATAGTTATTTATTACATTTCTTAATCTGTGTGCAATCCTCCAAAACGACAAATAAAAAAAGGGAGGAAGTGAGTTAGAAAAAAAACTCACATTAGTAGGAATTGAACTCAAGGCCTTTATATTAAGAGGCTTCAGCTTTGCCACTAAGGCTCATTGACATAAGTTTGATTTGTTATGTTTAGTGAATTCGCAATCAAATAAACTTTCATCGGTTAATTCAATATATGCATGTCAATTATAGAATACATTTTAAACATCTAAATCCAATACATAAACATAAATGGGGACATGTAAAGCCCCCAAAAAGGAAAGAAATTATAAACTAATATGTATTTAATTGTTGGAATTTAAATTAAATACATAAAGATAGATCTCGTTCAATTCAAAACAAAAACCCAATTGTTTAGCCATCTTGATTATCATTAATAATAAATGAGATAATTGGCTTTTTTTTTCTACCAAATTTTATATGAGAGAATTTCACTTTTGATACCATAATTATACTTACTTTAGGGATTTGATACCACAACTATTTCTGTCGACACATTTGGTACCATATTTCAATTCCACTTTACAGATTTGATACTTCCGTCAAATTAATGACGGAATTGACACGCGATTCGCACGTGCTCGTTAAATCTCGTTATATATTGAGTCGCCCCCCAAATTCAATTCTAGAGAATTTCACTTTTGGTACCACAAGTAACCCTACTTTAAGGTTACGGTACCATAACTTTAAAAATATACACATTTGGTACCACATGTTAACTGCTCTCAACACATTTGGTACTTCCGTCAAATTTGGTACAGAAAATTCAATTTTAGACTGAAAATTGATGAAAAATTTACAGAATTGGTACTATAGTTATAGATTGTTGACAAACTTTGCCTCACATATTTTATGGCCGACAAATTTACACCACAATTCATAAGTTTGAAGCATTTCAGTACCAATTGCAAATATAATTAATTATGAATTCTAGTTATAAATTTTATATACTATAATTATTAAATCTCTTACACTAATTAGATTTTATATATAATATATATAAACTAAATAATATTTTATATAAAATCCAAAAAAAATATATCAATAGTTTTTTTTAAAACTAATTATATTTTACATATAACAAATATAAAATAAATAATATTTTATATAAAATTTGAAAAATAAATATCAATTAAAATTATTAATTTTTTTAAATTGAAAAAAATCTTTTAAACTAATTAGATAATAATATATACAAATTAAATAGTATTTATTATAAAAGCTGGAAAAAAATCTTTTTAAAATTATATAAATAACAATAATTTTAATTAATAAATTTATTATAATTAAAAAAAAACCCTAATTTAGTCTAAAATATTTTTTTTAATTTTAAAATTTAATAAGTATATTTATTTTTCAGATTAAAATATTATTTAATTTATATATATTATATGTAAAATCTAATTAGTTTGAAAGATTATTTTTCGAAATTAAAAAATTCTAATAAATTTAATTTATATTTATCAGATTTTATATAAAATATTATTTAGTTTATATATATTATATATATAATCTAATTAGATTAATAAATTTAATAATAATAATAATATATAAAATTTCTAAAACTTGTGAACTTTGGGGTAAATTTATCTGCCAGAAAATATGTGGGACAAACTTTGGCAGTAATCTATAACTATGGGACTAATTATGCAAATTTTTCATTAACTTTCAGTCCGAAATTGTATTTTCGGTCCAAAAATTGACGGAAGTACCAAATGTGTCGAGGACAGTTAATATGTGGTACCAAATGTATATGTTTTTAAAGTTATGGTAACGTAACCTTAAAGTAGGGTTACTTGTGGTACCAAAAGTGAAATTCTCTCAATTCAGATTTAACGAGCACGTGAGAATCACGTGTCAATTCCGTCATTAATTTGACGGAAGTATCAAATCTGTAAAGTGGAATTGAATTATGGTACCAAATGTGTCGATAGAAATAATTGTGGTACCAAATCCCTAAAGTAAGTATAATTATGGTATCAAAAGTGAAATTCTCTCAATTTTATATTATTTGCCACTTATGGCACAAAGCTTTACAATGTACATTTAGTAGTTTAGTACCATAATTTAAAATGACTCAACACTTTTGATACTTACAAAAAATTTATGGAAAAGGTACATGTGGCCGTTAAGACCTCTCATTCCTCAAAATGGCCTTTTAGGGACGGTTTTTTATGCCACGATGAATTATGTCACAATATTTGTATTAGGCACCGAAACCATATTGTGAGATCCACTTTCATTTTACAACAAATATTGATTCAAGGATTTAATTCAAGTCTAATTCAAGAAAAGTACTACTCCCTCCGTCCCATTATTTTTACTTCATTAGCTATAGACTATAGTACCCAGTCAAACGTTTCAATCTTTTAAGTGACTTATCATGCTAAATTATTCATATTTGTGGTATATTAAACATTTTAAATATTAATATATATGGTGTCATATGATGTTATCAACTTATTCGTGAAATATATTAATTAAATGATTTATTATAATTTTTATAAATTTAGTCAAGTTGACTGGTCAACTATAGCAAGGGATAAAAAAAATGGGACGGAGGAAGTATTTTTTTTCTCCAATTCATGTCTAATTCAGGTTTTATACCTGACTTAATCATTTTCGAGACGCGTCGGACACATTAAGTGGGAACCTCTTCCAACAAGGATTTGAACTTGAGTTCATTACTATGTAGTGACTATCCTCTTCCACCGACCAATCACCTGTTGATAAAGTGCATTTTTACTTAGATAGTTGACAAGCATAAAACATAAAGGCACACAAACTAATCACTATTTGGACACCAATTAGATAGCTAACCAGATCATAGCAAAACAGAGGTCCTAAGACCAAGAAGTCTTGAGTGTAATTTCTACTAGTTAGTGTGAGTTTTCTTCAAGTTTAATGTTATTTTTTTATAGATGACCTTTTTTTATAATTTGATTATAAGCTTTAAATCGCTTTTTTTTTTTCTTCTATCCAACCAATTTTTTCATTGATTTACCATTTTTTATCATATATTTTTTAATCGAATTTTACTCGATGTTAATCATTTCTATGTTTTGACTCTTCTTGGCTTAAGCCAATTACATGTTTTTTTAGTTAAACTAAATAGTGTTTTTTTAATTCATTTAGCACAAATGTGGCAATTTTTTTTTCCAAGGATCTTTAATAAGTGATATATGATTAGAGTACAACATATGAACCAATATGATTTTAAAAAAAAAATCATGCCTTATCAAAAGGGTTGAAACTATAACCCCAACCTGTGAGTTAGTTTGACAATATAGTTTGTCTTCATATATTAAACATAAACGAATTTAAATGTTTCTATTAACGTCAGATTATAGAGTAACATATTTTTTTTTCTTTTTACTATTAATGAGTTGTAAAACTTTAAAAGATAATTATAATGGGTCTTTCTAAAATAAGATTTTATGGAACATAGGTGTACATGAGATGCCCCCTCTCAACCATTAAAAAAAGTCAATAACAAATCTGAACCACAATTTTTGGTCAAAATGTCCAATGATGACGTGGCATCGGACATTTAGAAAAAATAAACATATTTTAAATTACATACTAACCCTTTAATTAATATGTTTAAAAATTTATCCCTTATCTCTAATTAATTTCATCTCTTTCCCAAAAAAAAAAAAAATCTCTCAAGTAATCAAATTTTTATACGAACTGACAATTAAGACCATCATTATAAGATCATTCGAAATATTTTTAGGGAAAAATACACTTTACACCCCCTCTTAAAGTTACATATTTTGAACTTTACCACCAAAGTATAAAATAAGCACGTATAAAATCAGTTGCACTTTTTCCCTCAAATGATTTTAAGTCAATTCCGATCACCAAAAAACACAGATATGCGTCTCACTTGTGTATTTTAAGGGTAAATTAGTTCTAACATCGATTTTTTGCCCAAATATTTCACTGACGCGCATTTTTCCCTCTCTCTTTACAAATACATTTTTTTCTACTTAACTTTAGATTTTTTGTTCACAAGACATGAGTCAAGTATTTGGACAAGTAAGAAGTGATGTAACTAATTTACCCTTTGAAAATTCATGTGAGGGGCACATGTACATTTTCCGTCAAACAAAAATTGCATAAAATCATTTGAGGGGGTAAATTGCAACTAATTTTATTTTTCAGGGGGTAAAGTATTTATTTATTACATATGGGTGGTAAATGCCAAAACATGTAACTGTGGGGATAAGATTTTTGTCAACTTTTTAAATCGTATGGAAAAATTTTGTCAATTTTTTTAAAAAAAAAAAAAATGGGAGGAGGGGGTGTATTCCCAATTTTTAAAGTTATCAGATGTTATTGGTAATCTTTTAGGTTATAGGGATGTTTTTGCATTGTTTGGTGGGGTAAAATTGTCATTTCGACTTGAGAGGGGTTTTCTTTGTTAATAAAAAAAGTACAAGGTTTTGTTGCTAATAAAAATAATATAGGCTTTTTTAATAGTTAGACAAAACATAAAGGGTGTTTTTGAATTCATTCATTAAAAATGATAAATTTGTCTTTAAGAAAATAAATTATTTAAAGTTAAATTCTAGGGGATATGCGTCATCAAGACAAATAATATCCCATGTGCTCCCCATCCCTCAAAATCTCATTTTAGACAGACCCAATTATAATAAGGTTGATGTAGGAGAGACTTCTTGTCTAATTATACTTCTAAGATTCTTTTAATTTACCTTTTTGCCATAAAATTAAATATTACAATATATTAAATAGGGGTACTAGTCTTCACAAAAAAGGGAAGAAAATTTTTTCGTCAAACTCGTATTTTTTTTATGTATATAGATTTAATAGATTTAATGTACTCTTCTATTCTATTTCTTTCTAACAAATTTTCTTTTAATTTTTTTTCTTAACATTGCTCTTTTAATTTCTTTTTATTTTTCTTAGTGATTGTTCTTTACTAGTTCTTTCTAACAAATTTTCTTTTAATATTTTTTCTTAACATGCTCTTTTGATTTCTTTTTATTTTTCTTAGTGATTGTTCTTCAATTTTTGTTCTTTCTTAATAATTTTACATCTTTTTTAATAACTATCAAGATAATTCAATTTTATTTTATAAATACCATTTCTTCTTATTTCTTATTTAAGACAATACTTCACAAATTTTCAACCTCCCAAAATATTGATCTAGCTCCGATTTCAAAAATAGAAAATCGACGTGGTCAATTGTTAATGTAATGTAATTAAGATAAGTAGATGTTTGAATTCTTTTGGTGTTATCATGGGGTATGTAATTAAAGTAACTTGTGGGGGTAAATTATTTTTATCAAACTTCACTACCTCTTTTAATTTGTATCTCCTCATATATATTCTCGTGAATGAGATATAATTTTAAAGTTTGATTGAACTTATTTTTTGTATTAGAATTTTTAAATTTTTGATAGAATTTTAGCCCCCCACTACACCAAAATCCTGAATCCGCCCCTGTTCATAACAAAACTCGTTGTAAATATATTAGAAAATGTGATTTATAATAAACCTCGTTACAAATTGATGATATCTGATTATTTAAATATGGCTCAATAAATGAATACACGCGCACTGCAATAATAATATATTACACACTTATAACATTTGACTTTTTTATATAGGTCTGAACAACTTAAAGTTTTCAAGCAATTATCTTTTCTTAGTCTAATCCTTTTATTATTGTTTTTTTAGAGCAAACAAGAACCCTTTCATTAATGACAAATGAATATTTCATCCAATTACTATAAGTTTATATCGACAATAAACTCAAAATAAGAAGATAAAGTGCAAAAAAAAGAGAATTTCACTTTTGATACCACAAGTAAGCTTACTTTAAGGTTCACTACTAGAAAAACTCAAAATTGCAACATAAATTGCAACCGAAAATGGCCAAAAATGGGTTGGAATACCTATTTTCCAACCGATTTTGCAACCTAATAAATCGGTGGGAAAAAGTGGCGTTGTAATCCGGATTGCAACCGAAATTCCAACCGAAAATCATAGCAACCGATTTTCCAACCGATTTCAAAATCGGTTGGAATTTTTTCCCACCGATTTTATCGGTTGCAATATTTCCAACCGATTTTTATTTTGGTTGGAAATAATTTCAACCGATTTTCCGACAGGTTATTTTCGGTTGGAATATTTCCAGTTGATTTATTTATTTTTTATTTTTTATTTTTACAATATAAACCCTAATAAATTGAATTTGAATTCAATGCAATCCATAAACACAATCCATGAACATAAACCCAAACCATAAACATAAACATAATCCACAAACAAAAGTCGAATAATCCACAATCCATAATCCAAAAAGAACACCACTAAATTTAAACACCAACAAATACACCACTAAATTTAAACACCTAAGTACTCTATTCAATCCCTATTTTGCTGCTCTGAGTAGTCCTCTTGAGAAGGTTCATGATTTGGATGTTGCGGGGCCCTCGTTTTATCTTCATATACCTTGGATTTGTGTTCATACCTAGAAAAAAAAAAAAAACAAGACCACAAACTTATATTTAAGTATATAATGACACAGCTAGAGGAACAAAAAATCCAACCTGCATTCATAAGTATCAAATTATGATCCTTACTTTCGTCATATACTTTTTTAAAGCACTAATGGGACCAAATCTATTTCACAACCTACTTACTTTGTTCCTTCCCTTTCATTTTCTTCACTGACACATGAAATACCTCCACATTTTCTCAAAAGTGCAAATTATTTTAAAGAACTATGTTGGTTAATATTAGAGAAGGTTTTGAAGATGACAAAAAGACCATAATAGTTTTGAAGAGTAAAAGGTTAGAAGAGCTGTCATCAACTAAGAACTAAAAAGCTTAGTGAAACCTATCTCACGGTCTGGAAGCTATGAAACCGAATCAGCCGAGTGGGATATCAGATCAGTGAAGATCAGATTGGTTATCATCAGCCGAGTCAAGATAGATGTGTTCATTCTTGAATCAGCAGAATAGCCATCAGCGAAGTGATCAACCAGCAGAGTGATCATAAGCCGAGTAATCCCATCAGCGAAGTGAAGTCGGTTAGTAAGCTCATCAACGGTAACATGCTGAGTGCATTAAATGCGACTGACATAAAGCAAATATCCGTACAGCAGAGTGTACAGAGCAACAATTGCAGAGAGCCGTTCCAGAAATTGGGGACCAGTACTCGAGGACTGTAGATTTCTGTCTCATCTTCAACGGGCAGAAATTCAAATCCACGAAGTATAGATAGAAGACAAACTGAAGATCGAAGAGAGACTTGCATAATTCAAGATCACATCCTTAGAGCAAGATCCATCAGTTGAGTCGTCTGATCGTGAGCGAAGTCATCAGTTGACGAAGCTTTTTGTTGAAGAAAAGATTTCAAACGTTGTCTGTCTAAGTGACTTTCAACTGAGAATAGAAGGAGTGTATATCCATCTTTGTGAAGTGATATAACTTCTTAGTGTAGGTTTTCTGAGTGATCTCCTATACTAAAAAGAGTGTGTGATGAGTGTAGATCCGTCTAAGTGAGTGATCTAGCTTCATAGAGTAGGACTTCTTTGTGATTTCTTACCACGCACTTGTGGCTTTTCATTTGTTGAATTGCACAAGCAGAGTATATTGTAAATTGTGTGTTTATATTATAACTCAAGATCTAAGTGACTTGGAAGAGTGGACTAAAAGACATTCTTGTCTATATAACCACTATAAAAATTCCTTGTGTTTGATTACTTGTTTTATCTTGCATATTTTCATAAGTAAACAAACTGTTTTGAAAGAACAATCTTAAATTGAGGAATTTACAAAACAGTGGTAAAACTTTGAAAGATAAACTTGTTTGAAAAACATACTTGATAAATCCGTTTCATACAAGTTTTGAAACTCTAATCTAATTTGAAACAGACAAGTAAAATCAGACTAGTGACCAACCCTGCTGAATCAGCTAAGTGCAAAATCAGCAGAGTAGTTTCACGAAATCGATCAGCTTAGTCTGCTGATTTGAAAAGTTAGAGAAAAAGTTTTTAAAGTTTCAGAGGTCTATTCACCCTCCCCCCCCCCCCCCCCCCCCCCCCCCCCCCTTCTAGACCTCATTGACCACTTTTGGGACCAACAAACTAGATTCAAAAGTGCAATTTGTACTTTGTAGTGCACGGTACCAAAAGTACAATTGTACAAGGCTAAAAATGCAATTTTAAAGAATTATTTCCCATTTTATCATCTACTTCCTCTGCCTACCTCCACACTCCACACTCCACACTTTCTCCTAAGTGCTAATCAAAAGTGCAATTTGTAGTGTACGGTACCAAAGGTGCAATTTTACAAGGCTAAAAAACAATTTTACAGAGCCTCGTCCAGTAGTTTACTAGATTAACTTAGCTAAACTACATTCACAAAAAACTCTCCTATATAATTCTCACAATTATGCATAAACAGATCTCTATGCATTTTGTTATTTTACCATCCATTCATTAAAATCTTATCTCATTTCTACATACCAAAATTAGAAATAAATGAAAACAGAGAAGGCAGATAAGACCAAGAATCATGATATATATACAAAACTAGCAAACAAAATACGATAATTTACGCATAGCAAAAATCTTTCATATAGAAGTTATGTTAGAATATCACACATATCAAGCTTTTATTTTGAAATTTAATTTCTTAAGAAGATTTCAATTCAAAACTTGATTCATTCATATTCAAATTACTGTAAAAACAAATGGTCATTTAGCATTGCTGCCTAAGAAAAGGCATTGTAGTACCTTTTCAAATTAATTGGAATAACCCAAATCAATGCCGAAAATCGAAGTAAAAATGCAAAAACAATCCATAGTTGTCGATTCTCCTACTGTAAATGGTTATGCTCTCTTTTACTTTGGAAAATTGTATGCTTTGCCAAACTCTCAATCTTTCTTTGTTAATTTTAATCTTTCTTAGTAGAGGCTGCAACATTTATCACAAGCGCAAATACAAAATTCCAGCAAATTAGATCTATGTATTTATATCATTTGCAGCTAATTAATTAGCATCATGAAGAAGAAGGGCATCTCCATATAGCTACTGTAAATGGGTATGCTCTCTTTCTATTTGAAAAAATGCAAAACTCTCAATCAAATCCTATGCTTTGCCAAACTCTCAATCAAACCCTAAAGCAATTAAGCCCCTAATTAAACCATAAAGCAATTAAGCCCTAATCAAACCCTAAAGCAATTAAGCCCTAATCAAACCCTAAAGCAATTAAAAAGCAGTATACCTCTAAATGTGTAGAAGGTAGGTGTTGGTGCACGGTGGTGGTGGTGGTGGTGCGTCTGGAGATGGTGGTGATCGGTGTTGGCGGTGATGCGTACGGAGATGGTGGTGCGTAGTGGTGCTTCCAGATTTGGTACCACATGTTAACTGTCCTCGACAAATTTGGTACTTCCGTCAATTTTTGGACGGAAAATTCAATTTCGGACGGAAAGTTGATGAAAATTTTGCATAATTAGTCCTATAGTTATAGATTGCTGCCAAAGTTTGTCCCATATATTTTTTGGCTGATAAATTTACCCCAAAGTTCACAAGTTTTATAGATTTTATATATTATTATTATTAAATTTCTCTAATTAGATTTTATATATAAACTAAATAATATTTTATATAAAATCTAATAAAATATAAATTAAATT
Organism: Penstemon newberryi var. newberryi; assembly: GCA_030819805.1. Taxonomy (NCBI): domain Eukaryota; kingdom Viridiplantae; phylum Streptophyta; class Magnoliopsida; order Lamiales; family Plantaginaceae; genus Penstemon; species Penstemon newberryi. Next base: position 72,421,165 of record JAUALY010000001.1, on the reverse strand, counting down.
TATTAGATTTTTTTAATTTCGAAAAATAATCTTTTAAACTAATTAGATTTTACATATATATTAAATAAGTTAAATAATATTTTATATAAAATCTGAAAAATAAATATTCTTATTATATTTTTTAATTTAAAAAAATCATTTAAACTGACTAGATTTAGGTTTTTTTGTTTTTTATTTTATTTTTTAATTATAAAAATTAATAATTAGAATTATTATTATTTATATAATTTTAAAAAGATTTTTTTAGTCTTTATAATAAATATTATTTAATTTGTATATATATTATTATCTAATTAGTTTAAAAATTATTTTTTTCAATATAAAAAATTTAATAAGTTTAACTGATATTTATTTTTCAAATTTTGTATAAAATATTATTTAATTTATATGTGTTATATTTAGGGCCGAAAATTACTCGATATTCAACTTGAGCTATATAAAAGTTCCATTGAGCTCAGTTCGTAAATAAATCAAACAAGTTTGACCATCATTTTTCGTCTGATAACTTTTGAAATTCGAATCGAGCTCAACTATATAAGCTAAAATTGAGAAAATACATGTAAAAGTATCAAGCTACTCGATATTCGACTTGAGCTTAGATAAAAGCTCGTTTGAGTTCGGTTCGTTAAACAATCAAACCAAGTTCAAACACAAAATTTAAAGCTCGATAAAATTTAAACCAAGCTTCACAATGTGTCGTTCCATATTATTCGACTCGTTTACACCCTTATTCAGAATATGTACATTCACTCTCATTACCAGATTTCCTTATGTGTACAGTGCTTCATAACTTCATGTCCGGTGCAAACTTTTGTTCAGGATCTTCACTAAGAATATGTAGGTAGTGAAACTTCCCCATCTCATCCTTATGTCTCAGTTATATATGTCTAATAGGTAATTTACATCCCCGTGATGTGAAAATAGGCAATTTACCCCCATGTGATATGAAATAATGAGTAATTCATCTCCGTCCTAGTAGAGGTGTTGCACGGATACTATATAATGCGACTGAGACTTTATTTTCATGTGCAAAAAATGACCAATTTAACTTTACCTTCACAATATATTCAACTCACTTTACTCCATGTAATATTTCTCAATAAATAATTTAACTCTATGTGATATGCGTAAATGAACAATTTAAACTGACACACCTCGTGGGTTAGTCCGAAATATGCCCTTCTCTTTTCATGTAATGTCGAAGTTTGGCAAGCTTGTCCGTACAAGCAGAACACCTTTATTTAAATCACAATTACAAGCGGTAAATGGTCAACAATATGTTGGCACGAATAATCCTTTTTCTTTAGGTTCTGATTATGGGCCCACCCAAGTTTCTACGGTTGGAAAACGCTGTCATATAATAACATTCATAGGCACGGTTTGATTAAGATACAATTAAATAAATAATTTAAGAATCTATCGTTGATTAAAGAATGCCTTTAATTATAAGAGATTCATAATTAATAGATTCAATCTTAGCTTTCACTAACCCAGTCCTCCTCCAAATTCTGAGCTTAATTATATTGGTTGAAACTTTTGGTTTATAACTATTTTATTGAAAATGAAATGCCACGAATTGTGTGCTATCTTTTAATCCAATTACTCATATTGTCACTTTCACTACTCATGTTGTCACTTTCACTACTCATAGCTGCATGTTGAATATATGGTGAGGTGCAATTAACCAAGGCTGATATATATTATTATGATCTACATTGTACACAGGGTGGACCTTGCCCCTAAAATTTTTATTTTTTTTTTAATTGTCGAATGAATATGTAGATTATAATGAATATGATATAATTACAAATATTGAGATAATTTCACTAAATACTACTACAGAATAATCGCATTAGATCAGGGCCGGCCCTGAGGGTAGGCCGAGTAGGCGACCGCCTAGGGCCACCGATCCGATAGGGCCTCCCGCCTCCGATTAGAAAGTTAGAGTTACAGACCAGACAATTTTGTTTTCATGTGGTGCAACTTTATTGGAGCCACATGATCAGAATTAAGTAGTAAAATTCTAGCCGTTGGATCTCCCATAATTTATTATTTTTGTGTTGTAGTGGAGACTTGGAGTGCTGATGTGGACAACTAGTTTATTATTTTGTATTTTTGTCCTGAAATTAAATGAAAAAAATCTCCCCCAATTTATATCTTCTTCCTCACGTATCAATCTCCCCTAATTTCTATTTTTGTGCAGAAATTAATTGATATTAATCTCCCCCAATTTCTATCTTCTTCCTCTTCCTCACGTATTTATCTCCCCCCAAGACCACTACTTCTGTTTCCCCCAATTAGTCTACATCTATTTACAGTTTACACTCCTACAAAATCCTAAATTAGGATAAACACCCCTTTATAATTTAACTATTGATGTTACAGTTGCAATTGCATTATAACATTTTCGAAGCTAAACTTGATTAAGTCTCACCTCCGATCAACCATGTCACAAGAGAGGTTGAATGAGTTAGCCATGTTATCGATTGAGAATGATATGGTTAAGAAGATTGATTATGAAAGTGTAATTAGTGATTTTGTTTCAAAAAATGTTAGAAGAGTAATATTTAAGTAATGATATTTTAATAGATTAAGTATTTATGTTATATTCATGAATGTAATTATTTTCTTATTTAATCAGATTGTGTCTCCTATTATCAATATTTTTTTTAAAGCAAAATTGTTTCTTATTTAAATAATATGTGAAACTAAGGGCCACAAATTCGAAGTTCGCCTAGGACCACCGAAATCTCAGGACCGGCCCTGCATTAGATTTTCATGAAATGATTTATTTGTGTTTCAATTTGCGTCTAATTTTGACTGGCATCGTCTTCTCTCAGTTAAAATATACACATTAACAAAACGAGAAATAAAAAACTGTTAAGAAATTTGATATTAACTTAATCAAATATGAGTTTTATGATATAAAAGAACGCCATGTGTTTCAATTATTATGTTTAACTACCTCCATTTTTATCCCAGAATAGTTCGTAAATGGAATATTATTATTTTAGTGGACTTTAGCAAATAATTCAGACCATTCCTTTTTAAAATTAAATAATAACAAAATGTTATTAGTATTTTGAATTTAAGTAACAATTAAAAGAATTTATTTATTATTTACTTAAATTACTTTTTATTATCATTTATTATTTAAACTATAAATTTCAGATATTTATCATTTGTTATTTAAACTATAAATTTCAGATATTTATACTTTATACTAAATTTTCATTAATTTAATATTATTAATTTTCATGTAATAGGATTTTTTTTAGTTATTAAGTATTTAAAATATATTAAAATGACACCATCCCTTCAAATGATACAGCCTTCAGAGCATCACCAGTGGTGTACCCAAATATTGAACCCGAATTCTTCATTTGCAACCTGCTACAGTGTTTTGCACCCTCTGAAAAAGTTTTTTTCTGCAGCAATAGACATAAAAAATGGGAACCCATTTTTAAAAACAATTCAAATTAAAATTATTTCACTAACTTAAAATTAAAATCTATTTAAAAATGCAATCAACAGTAATTTTAGACTAAACAAAAAATAAATAAAATTCAAAATATTTATAAATTTTATAATAATTATTAATTATAGACAATGAATTCATTGAGTGTCTTCATTATTATTTTAATTATTTTTTTCAAGTTTTGTGATAAGAATTTTATATGCGTGTCAATATATGATTAGATGTTGATATTTCCAATAAGATTTTTATTTTCTTTCCCACATCGTATACGTGTCAATTTATGATTGGATGCTGAAATGGGTTCAACAATATAGGGCTCAAATTTGGACTCAATTGGAAGTAAATGGGTTTTGGGTGCATTTTGCACTTCCCTTTAGGTCCCCCACTGTGAGGTGTTTTTAGTAAATTTTGGACCTAAACTAATTTGGGTTCCTAGCTAGTTGGGTACACCACTGGTAATGCTCTCATACGATGGGTAGATTCATTATAACTTATTAAACAAAATTATCCATATTGTAATGGTCTAGAACAAAGGCGTAATTTATCAATTTTTGTAGTAGAAGAGATACTTGATTCCTGTTGGAAAAATTATTTATGTTGATGGGCATGTTTTTTTTTTTTAATATATATATATATATATATATATATATATATATATCTACACATGTGGCATGCGCACTGAATATTCCTATATATATATTTTCCTTTTGTTGATATGATTCAGTAAAATCTTTCTTAATTTCTTATTATCATTCACCATTCCAATTCATGATGGCCGAAGACGACATAGTCATATTTGTTCCTGATGCTGCTGCTGCTGCTGATGAAGTAGATGTAGTCGGACCTTTCACAAAATTCATCTCCAGCGGCGTCCAATTCATGCTCTGGATGATAGACTCGATTTTCAAACCACCGCCACCACAACCACTTGAAATCGTATCACCTCCAGAAAAACAACTCACTAATAACCGCACCCCATCACAAAGACCCATAACGACTATTGAACCACCTCCAGTACGAACCCTACGGCTCCATCCAATCATTCTAATGATACGAAATCAAGAACTTGGAAAATCCGTACTCAATCTCGCTGCCCCCTTGACCATCGCCATGTTATTCTCCAGCAGCGGGAAATCTCACACAGTTTCGGTGCATTACGTGCTGACCGGACTCTCAATTGGGTGCGTAGCGATTTTCAATGGGATTGTATTCAGAGAGACAATTCCTAGAACCGCAAATTTTGTCGAGCAAGTTGGCATTATGACCATTTTTATTTCATTTAACGGCTTGCTTGCATCGGCTCTCCCTATGGAGTTTGCATGGGTTCCTATGTTGTGTGCAGGTTTTTCCCTTCTGCCTTTTATTATCGCAGCTTTGCCTCAGCCTCAGCCTCAGGACAACAACATAAACGATGAGTAATTAATTCGATCCTTTGTTTTTTTTTAAACTAGCTTAATTAGTTTGTGCTTACAATATGATATAATAACTAATCTCATTGGAGGATTGATTCAACTACGTGTGTATATAGGCCAGGTACAAAATCTATGTGGTGGCTTGGTTGGTAGCCCTCCAGGATTTGGATATTTTTCAATATTGTATTTGGTATTTTTTATTGCTTTACCATTACAAAAGTACTCAGAATTCAACAATATTACTTTTTTGTTTTTTCATGAAATTGTTAGGCTCGTGATTTCATAAAGTAAGTGTATTGTACGTGTGTTGTATTTGTTGAATGAGTGTCATCTATTCAAATTTGGACAAAACTACCCCTCTTCCATATATATATTAATTTTTCTAATAAAGGAAACTAGCTTTAGTGCATTAATTACAATCTCGAATCTATGTTGAAGTTATGCTAATTATTAGTACTTTACATTGATTATTGTTTAATTTTGTTTTCTTTAATGATTAAATTTTGTCGACGTCCCCGTTACATAACAAAAATTGTTGATCAATTAATGTTAACTAATTATTCTTTTAGGGTAAGTTGTTGATTGGTTCAAAGTTGAAAAATTTCTCTTGTACCAATTTAATTCAAATTAATTACATATATAACTCTATCCAAAAAAAATCAAATTACATTAAAAGAAAAAATTATCATGATTTGACTCAAATTTATTTATTTCAATTTTTTGGTGGACATGAGAAAAAAAATCAATGTTATAAAGTCTAATATTAAAATTCTTGTCATTAAGGGATCAATTAAAAGCATTAACATAATCTTAATTAATTTCACTATGTTTAAGATTGGCCCCACTAACACTTGGATCCGTTCATTGGAAAGTGTCGGGAGAATCAAATAATTGATAAATATTTTATGCCATAAACATTTCATCAGAAAGTTACTTTCGTGAAGGTTTCATGTGACTCACGAAGTATATATCGTGTACTAATCCTTATAATGTTGCAAATTTGATGACGCTATTTGAACAATTTAAGCTGGGCGAATGCATATTTTATAACAAATATAATCTACAAATTCAATGAAGGAAGTTTCGGCGAAAGTACTTGGAATATAAGTCAATGAAGAAAGTTACTTAATTTATTCAAAAAAAAGAAGAAGAAAGTTTCTCTGATAGCGAAACTGCTACAATATAAAATAATTTGATGGGGACGTATACCGACGTATATAAAGGGATCCTAACATTAACTAGTAACCTTACAATTTTCTGAAGAAGATGACTCATAAATGGAGTTGCACCATCCCAATCAGTCACAACAATGACAAAATCTTCATTACAATACCACCTGTTGAAGAATTCATTTTTGCAGTATCTTTTGTGACGGTTTTCGCTCTGATTCGGATGCCATCGGAACAAATAGACGGTAATTTGGTACCGATAATCATCTTCAAGAACAAGCCCACCTTCTTCCATGCTTGTCTAATAGCCCTCAACTTCGGGTTCACAGGCGCAGTGATGGCGATGTCTTTGCGTGAGAAATACCCGACGGTCGCTTGGTATTGTCGAAGGCTTGCAGTTGTGTTTGTGGCCATTGCCGCAGGGGTTATGTTAATGTCAAGTTTGCTCTAGCACATGTGTTAATGAGTTCGAGACGACTCGCACGACACATGTTTGGTTTGAATTTTTTGTCGATATTGATATTGTGGTTGAATTTAGATTACTTTAGAGGAATTGGGGTCAAACGAGCTATAATCGAGCTAAACCCTGACACTCTCGAATAATTTAATGTACATATTTGTGTATTTGGAGGTTGAAGTTGTTTCGAAAGTTGTTTTTGCCCTCGTCACCAAGAGAAGGAATGATGATCACGCTTTGGCTCACTTTGGAGGATTGTCGCGCTTTGATTGGGAAGCCATGGGAGGTCACTTTCAGGCATGTTCGACGCACGGAAAACTCGGTGACCGACTTACTCGCCAAGATGGGCCATGATTCGGTGACGAGGCTCCTGTGGAAGCTGTTTTGTTTTGGAGGAAGACTTTAACTAGGCTACTTCCTCTTCTGCTTGGAAATTCCGTGCCTATGGGTAGAATCAACTGGTGTAGGATGAATGTAACCCTCCTGCTTCACAATTATATATATATATATATATATATATATATATATATATATATATATATATCATTTTATTAAAATATGTTGATTAAAGAAACTTATAATTTTTTTCATTTGAGATACATCATTATTAATCAGAATTCATCTAATAATATATCATTATTACATCATAATCAATCAAAATTAAACCAAAGAATAACTAAAGACAATGCTAATAATAATTACTCCCTCCGTTTTTCTTATTTGTCGCTTTGGCAAGAAAAAATTGTTTACTTTTATTTGTCGTTTTAGGAGTCCAATGTAAAATTAATTATTTTCTACCAATTTTATCCTTCTTGTTAATGCTTGTAATTAATGCTAATTAATTTTATGATTATTTGATTAAAAGGGTGTTTTGGAATTTTTGCTTTAAAAAAATAGTTATTTATTACATTTCTTAATATGTGTGCAATCCTCCAAAATGACAAATAAAAAAATGAGGGAGTAAGTTAGAAATAAACTCACATTAGTAGGAATTGAACTCAAAATCTTTAGATTAAGAGGCTTCAGCTTTGCCACTAAGACTCATTGACATAAGTTTGATTTGTTATGTTTAGTGAAATCGCGATCAAATAAACTTTCATCGGTTAAATCAATATATGCATGTCAAGTATAGAATACGTTGTAAACATATAAATCCAATACATAAACATAAATGGGGACATGTAAAGCCCCCAAAAAGGAAAGAAATTATAAACTAATATGTATTTAATTTGTTGGAATTTAAATTAAATACATAAACATAATAGCCAGATAGATCTCGTTCAATTCAAAAAAAAAACCCAATTGTTTAGCCATCTTGATTATCATTAGTAATAAATGAGATAATAGGCTTTTTTCTTCTACCAAATTTTATATTATTTGCCACTTATGGTACAAAGCTTTACATAATGTACATTTAGTAGTTTAGTACCATAATTTAAAATGACTCAACACTTTTGATACTTACAAAAAATTTCTGGAAAAGGTACATGTGGCCGTTAAGACCTCTCATTCCTCAAATTGGCCTTTTAGGGACGGTTTTTTATGCAACGGTGAATTATGTCACAATATTTGTATTAGGCACCGAAACCATATTGTGAGATCCACTTTCATTTTACCACAAATATTGATTCAAGGATTAAATTCAAGTCTAATTCAAGAAAAGTACTACTCCCTCCGTTCCATTATTTTTACTTCATTAGCTATTGTATCCGGTCAAACTTTTCAATCTTTTAAGTGACTTAATTATCATGCTAAATTATTCACATTTGTGGTGTATTAAATATTTTAAATATTAATATATATGGTGTCATATGATATTATCAACTTATTCATGAAATATATTAATTAAATGATTTATTATAGTTTTTATAAATTTAGTCAAGTTGGCTGGTCAACTGTAGCAAGGGATAAAAAAATAGGACGGAGGATTATATTGTTCTCCAATTCTTATCTATTTCGGGTTTTATACACGACTTAATCATTTTCGAGACGCGTCGGACACATTGAGTGGGAACCTCTTCCAACAAGGATTTGAACTTGAGTTCGTTACTATGTAGTGACTATCCTCTTCCACCGACCAATCACATGTTGATAAAGTGCATTTTTACTTAGATAGTTGATAAGCATAAAACATAAAGGCACAGAAACTAATCACTATTTGGACACCAATTAGATAGCTAACCAGATCATAGCTCAGTGGCAAAACAGAGGTCCTAAGACCAAAAAGTCTTGAGTGTAATTTCTACTAATTAGTGTGAGTTTTCTTCAAGTTTAATGTTATTTTTTTATAGATGACCTTTTTTTTATAATTTGATTATAATTCAATGGATTTTCTGATTCAATGATATTAATGTAACGATGAAATTATCATTTCACTGGAGAAAAAAAATTTATCAATTGAGTAAAGTCATCTCAAATGAACATACGGCTTCTTATTAAACAATTTCATCGACAACAAACAAAAAAAATAGGGGAATCCCAGTCTACGGCCCAAAAGAAACAGGAAACTTTTTATCCGGACCGGGTTTTCTCAAATTCAAAGTAATTACATGACAAGGTTTTTTGGGATTGAATGTAACTATCAAGAGAGTGATCAATCACAAAATAAGTGCAATACATTTGATTGATGGTTGGATAAGTTTTGATCAAACCAGGTCGAAATAAGAATCTTCCTAACATAAATCCCATACATTTTTGGGTTACAAAATTCAGTCCATATCGGCTAAAAATTAAAATAAATTTTAGTTAAGCCGAAAATTGGGGAAATTAAAGTCCAACAAACTGCTCCATTTTTTAATTTGGTTTTGACTTCGAGCCACACCCACTATAGCCCAGGTTATTCAGCCCACAACAACAAACGAGCCAAAGTTTCTTTTTGTGGAAAAAGAATATGGCCTGGGTTGAACCAGACCATAAGTAATTTGGGAATGAGGGCAAAGGTGAGGGCTTAGTTCCACTCTCCACCCCCTAATTAGTTACTCCCTTCGTCACACAGATTAAGAAACATTATCATTATATATTTTTTTATGATAAAATGTCTTAAATATCCTTAATAATGATGACTACTTTTTAATTTTTTATGAGAGAGTGGTGACCATTGAGTTTCGCACATCCAACGAGAGAAAGGGGCAAAATTGAAAAAAAAATGCTTTGAAAACCCAAACATGTCAATTAATTTGAAACAAAAAAATTTAACAAACGTGCCAATTAATATGAAACGGGGGAGTAGCTAGTTAGCTGCAGTGATAGTCATTGCTTAGGCCGAGATCACAAGTCACAGTTTGAATTGCTGGAACTGGCCCAAAAAATGGCATGTGGTTTTGGCTCATTAAACCTAAATAGATTAATTTGTAGCATATTACTATGTTCCTTTTCATTTTCCCACAAATGTGAGGGAGTTCATTATCAGTCATTATTAGAAATTATTTCAATAACTGTCAAAGCACAAAAAATTACAAATAATAAATCATTACCAAACTAGATGAAAACCCACATTAGTGAGAGTTAAAGCCGTGACATTTTATTTCTGGGGTCTCAGCTTTCACTACATGCATCGATTTTATTGTTTATATCAATCATAATGTTCTTGTTTACAAGTTAAATGACTGTCTTATTTATGTATGATATTTCTTTATTAATTTGTTTTATATTGTAGATTTTTATTTTTGATAATTTAAATTTTATTAAATGAATATACCAAAAAACATAGTTTGAAATATATTAACTATGCTTTAATCTTTCACTGAAATGCAAAATTAAATACCCTTCTGCTTTATTTAATTGGCAAAGGCAAAAATCTTGTATTATTTTTATTAGTAAAAAATGCCATGTGTCAATATTTATTTAATTCACTGCACCCTTCTGAAATACCCTCATAAATCAATAGGTGGTCATTGCCAATTTTCTAATGAATAATTGCTATATTTATAATAGAACAGATGTGCTATTGCAAATTATCAAAATCAGCAAGGGGATTATTGTCCATTTTCAAGTGAACAGGCGTAATTTCATATTTTATTTGTGGAGATAAAATTATCACTTTCACTATAAATTACGAAAAATATATGCACGTACAACAAGTGAAGAACATTGCGTCTTAAAAATGGGATGTATAATTGTCACTTTTGACAAATGTTTGACTCGATTTAATAAGTTTGGTACTTGATACATATATCAAAAAACTAGCACATAATAATCAGTAATTTTGCATTTTTAAGAATAATAATTTTATACACAACATTTTTATAATATAAAACTCCAATTTTAAATTTTATCTAAACCCTATCAATAAGGCCGGCCCTAGAGTTTTGGAGATATGTAAAAGTTATATACACATATGGAGCAGAATGTGTGCATTGCATGCTTTACAAACATGCATTTTCTACACTATCCAATTTCATATGTTTACTTTAGAATAATAATTAATTAATACATAATGTGTGGTTGTAAATGAGTCTTAATTAGCAGTTAGCATTTCAAAACATGTGCTAACAACAGAAGCATCTCAACTACCAGGTAGGAAATTTGAGTTATTAGTAGCCAATCAGTACACTTCCCTTATTTTATGCTTATCTTCCATGTGAGGACACCTTCTAATTAATTTCAAGTGTAATGCTTATTTCTGCATATGATTAGACTAAACAAAAAATAAAATTATGACCATAAGGGGTTTATTGGCAATTTTTTCTAAGTTTATGAGGGGTTATTGCCATTTTTTAAGTTTATTGAGGATTTTTTTGTCAATTTTTTAAGTAAATAATCGGATATTGACATTTTACTCTAGAGGAAAATACATATAGAGGTGTATTTGTCTCTCTGCAAATCATAAAAAATACTCACAGTTAAAACGAGTAAAACAGAATACGACCTCGAAAAGGGTAAATGCATTTGACTTGTTAATAGGGGGTGCTAAACTGTGTAAAAATTATACAATGAGTTTTCATCCAATTAAAAATAATACAATGAGTTTTGGGCTGCTCGCAACCGTAAAACTTTTGAGAATCTGGTACCTAATATTGATGCTACATGTTTTAAGATCACATCACATGTGTTCATGATCCTTTATTCTTTATACCCGTATGAGTTGATCCTTTTGTAGGGACTTTTTGGTCTAATTGTTTTGACCTTGTCTCTTTTGTGACTTTCTGGGTTTGCCCAGTTATTGTACATAACTTTTGGTATATATATATTTACATGTTATCCAAAAAAAAAAAAATATAAAGAGTGCTTATACATTTTGCTACATAATTCAAGGCACGTCGAATTACGAGTATTTTTTTATCTTATTTAATACAGTTATATACATTAATCAATGAATTAGTTCCAACACTTGGGTGAATGGTCAAGAGATTTGAAAAATGGCATTAGAGGTCGTTAAATCACAAGTGAAATTAATAAATAATTAGTAGAATCTTCAATTAATGTACTTGAGGATCTGATCAAGCTGTAACTCACATTTCCATATGCCCTTTCCACGGCAAACTGACAATATAAATATTTAATGATTTGGCTATTTTATACCTTTGATCTTGATCCTCCTACTAAGCTTTTTCCACGTACACAAGAAAAATACCATTATTAAAGGACATCAGTTCATGAAACAAGAATTTGGTGTATCTTATTATTATTTTCTTTGATTAGTAGTATCAATTATTTGAATAAGAGCAACTCCAAAATATTTAAATAACTTTAGTACTCTATCCTATAAAAATGTTTATGTGAACTGATGGATTAGTGTCCCCATAAATATAATATGACGTTTAAATAAAATGTTTTAAGAACCTTGTCGTGTCACATTCACAAAAAGGAATAAATGAAATTGTTCTAAAGTTAGATCAAAATTAGAAATGATAAGGGATTAATTCCCTTCACAATTTGAATCTCCAAATCACAATGAATTTTTCTATGTTGTTATCACCCATTTCTCTTTAGTTAGTAACAATGCGTAGATTCGTGGAAGTTTTTTTCCCAGGCAAGGTTATTAATTTGAATATGGGTTCAACACATTTTGGAAGGCTAATCTCTTTAATATTGAATCCACACCTAGACTTTACGGGTGTGTATTTAGGGGTGCAAACGAGTCGATTAGTATGGAATGACATATTGTTAAAGTTTGATTTGAATTTTATATAGAACTTAAAATTGTGTTTGAGCTTGGTTTGATTGTTAAGTGAATCGAGCTAATTAAAGCGAGTATGTTGATATTTTTACATTTATTTTGTTAATTTTTAGCTTACTGAGTCGAGCTCGAGGCGAGCTTCAAAAGTTATCAAACAAAAAATGGCGTTCAAGTTTGTTTGATTGTGTGGCAAAACAAGCTCAGACGAGCTTTTTTCGAACAAACTCGAGTCGATTATCGAGTAGCTTTCTTTGATTTTCAGTGCCACGAGATTAGGTGAAATTACGAAGATCTTTTTTATGTTTCAATGATTACAAACACCTATCATACTTTAAGTTTTACCTTACATATAGACCCTCTATTTCATTAAGTTTCTAAAAGAAAAAATAATGTCATCATCAAAATATTAATGAAATGCTCATTTTAACTTTATTAAAAATGACCTTAAGATTCAAAAAAAAATTCATGACAAATATAAAATTAAATATAAAATTTAAATATATTTGATAATTAAAAAAATTAAATAACAAATAAAGTCATTTTTTTATTGTTAAAGTCAAGAATATCAAAACGTTATGTTTTAATAAAAATAGGGGAGGTTCATGTAATCTTACCTAACCTAAGGGGAGATGAATGAAATTATCCATATAAAATTATGCATGGTCAAAGGTATCTGATATGAATAGATACACAGGCCCGGCCCCTTTCTCATGATGGTAGACGTGAAAATCCAACTCGGACATTGCACATGTAATGCCCACTGCCATGTAGATAATTCATCTTCGCAAGAACATTTATATCATATCATTAATTTGTTCTAATTCAAATTGTTTGTCACGTTTCTTTATTTAAAAATAGAATTAGGTATGCGTTTGACCAACATAATTAGAGAGTGATCTACTTGATTTAAATATATCCTAGTTATGTTTGGATTTATGAGAAGTTTCCTACATATTTTCGATTTTCTCAATACTATGTGGATGTGATTTGGTTCAAATTTTTATAATTTAAAATTTAATAATATTAAAAATTAGTTAAAAAAATGTCAATTGTACTTTGAATGTGATAACTCTAGGAAATTACAGTCTCTATAAATTCTCTTATTATAATTTTCAATGATACAATTTTGGGATTTGAAGGAAGTGATCTCATAAATGATGATTTGATCTTCTTCAAGGTAACTTTGATTTTTGATAAACGTTAATTTGAGGGAGCAACTGCTTAATCCCAAATTAAAGTATAATTTGAATCTAATATTCACGAACAATTTGAACTCCGTCTTGAAAACTTCAATCTTGATGGACTTCAATCTCCTTCAAAACATCGTGAATCTTCAGTAACGTTGATTTGAGAGCTTCGCAACTTGATCTTGAATCAAACGTCACCACTTGATTTGATCTTCTTGAAGAACATCTTGGATTGATGATGAACGCATTGGATTTAATGAACTTCTCTTAGATGATTTTTGCACCTTCGTCTTCAATTTGTACTCCTTTAGAATTTGTTTTGAGTTGTAATTTTCTTGTTTGAGACGACCCTATTTATACTGAGGTTTAGATTTTTGCAAAAATCACCTGATGATATAACACAATTTGATTGGTCTAAATATCTTTAATGACAATCAAATATATTTGATTTTATTTTATGAGTAAGAATTTAAAGCAGAATTATTCAATATTTGAAATAATTATGATCAAACTAAATAAGATAATTATCACCAAATAAAAACTCAAACAAAATATAAAGAAAAAATCAATATAGATATAAAAAAAAATTGAAATAGAAAATAGATATAAAAAAAGGAAACGGAAATAAAGAAAAAAAATAGACCAAAAAACATAAAGAAACAAAAAGAGTAAAGAAATTGAGAATAAATAATTTTTGTTTGGTGGATGATTGAATAAATAATTAATAAATAAATATTGTATTGATTATAAAAGGGCACTTTCGAGAATAACTAATACCAACTTCATTAGTTGAGGGGGGGAAATTGTATTTTGGCCTTTAATTAAAGACAATAGAATACTACTAGTAGCATATACAGATAGAGAAGGCAGCGGATCACTGGCCTCTGATTAAATGCAGCGGCGACCTTTTTGAGGTTTCATTAAAATTCTTGGGAAGAAGAAACAAACAATTATGGTCATGGTTATGGTTCTGGTTATGGTTATGGCTCAACAAAAACAAACACCATAAAAAAAGAAACAGCTCCATCAATTCATCTTTGCTTTCTCCAATACAATAAATCATACTCCTAATCAGTATCTTTTGATTTGATTTTCTCTTCAATTTTTCATCATTCATTCCTCTTCAGATCCAACCATACATCAATTTTTCTTAAGATTGAGAAATGGGCACTGGTTGGAGAAGAGCATTTTGCACTACAGTCCCTAAAGATAGAAAAGAAGCCGCCTCTTCCGCCACCACAACCGCCGGAAGCAATCCCTCCACCACCCCTCGTTTGCGTTGCAAAACCACCACCACCACGACGAATATTGAAAATAGTATTAACGACGTTAATCTAGTTAGTCCGAATATCAAGTGCAAAACTACCCCAAAATCACACGCAAAGAGCCCAATAAGTCTTTTCGGTTCTTCAAATCCATCTTCTCCAAGATCCCCTTTCTCCATCCTCAAAAACACTCTCCGCTTATCAAGGGTAAGAATTTTAATCCACACCCAGAACTTCTTCATTATTTTATAAATTGGTCCTCAGATTTAATCTTTGTATTGTTTATTGATATATATTATATGTACATGTATATGTGCAGAGTAGTTGTGGAGTGTGTATGCAGAGCTTAAAGACAGGTCAAAGAATGGCAATTTACACGGCGGAATGCTCACACACTTTTCATTTTCCTTGCATAACTTCACATGTGAAGAAGCAAAACAGTCTCATCTGCCCTGTTTGCACTACCACTTGGAAAGACGACCCTTTACTCGCCTCACACAAACAAAACCAAGACTCAAGATTACAACAACAAATTGATCTTCGTGCTTCCACCAAACAGACCCCAACTTCAAGTCCTAAATATTGTACAAGAGCTTTGCAGGTTGTTGAGTCGAAAAGTTACGCAGATGATGAGCCATTGGTTACACCAAAAGCCGTACCAAAGTTCAATGAAACGGTTAAAGATAAAGATGGAGATGAGGAAGAAGTTGAAGAGTTTCGAGGATTCTTCGTGGATTCGATTTCGAGTAGTGATGAAGCCTTTACATTAGACAAAGATTCAACGAGTGTGGATGTGAGTTTATTGCCTGAAGCAGCTGTTATATCTATAGGCCAAATTCATGCTACCTACGCCGTCGTTTTGAAGGTCAAAGCCCCTCCTCCAATCCCAAGCATGACGCCTCACGCCCCACGTCGTGCGCCAATTGACCTAGTGACAGTTCTCGATGTGAGTTGGAGCATGAGTGGAGCTAAGCTCGAAATGCTCAAACGAGCAATGCGATTAGTTATTTCTTCTCTTGGCTCTTCTGATAGGCTCTCCATCGTGATCTTTTCCGTTACTCCCAAAAGGCTACTCCCGATGACTAGAATGACCCCACAAGGTCAATGCGTGGCTCGGAGAATAATCGACCGGCTAACTTGCAGCCAAGGGACTAGTATGGCTGAAGCTCTTAAGCAAGCCACTAAAATCCTCGAAGAGCGACGAGAAAGAAACCCAGTCGCAAGCATCATTTTACTATCCGATGGCCAAGATGACACCGTTCAATCCAATAACCAACGACCAGGATCATCATCATCCCATAACATTTCAACCACGCGTTTCGCACACGTTGAAATACCGGTACACTCATCCGACTTCATCCGCGAGCCAACCGAGGACGCGTTCTCTAAATGTGTGGGTGAATTACTAAGCGTGGTCGTTCAAGATCTACGAATCCAACTCGGATTCTCACCTGGATCTGATCCAGGTGAGATCACGGCCGTCTATTCCTGCAATGGATCACAGCCAACATCGCTCGGGTCAGGTTACATCCGGATTGGGGATCTATACGCCGAGGAAGAAAGAGAACTACTGGTAGAAATGCGTGTTCCTATTTCAACCTTTAGATCTGATCACCACCATGTGTTTTCTATCAAATCCTGTTATATGGATCCAAACACTCATGACCTAATTCACGGTAGAGAACATGCGCTGCTTGTGCCAAAACCGCAAACCGTCCGATTAGGAGTATTACCGAAGATCGAACGGCTTAGAAATGTTTTCATTTGTACGCGAGCTATAGCAGAGTCTCGCCGGTTGATTGAGCACAACGAGGTATCAAGCGCTGTGGCGCTGTTGTCTTCAGCTCGAGAATTGTTGATGCAGTCGAGGTCGGAGTCGGCTGGTGAGTATGTGAGAGAATTGGAGGTTGAGATAATGGAGGTGCAGCAGTGGTGGAGACAACAATATCAACGGCGGCAGGAGTATGAGATGATGATCATGCGGCGGAGGAATGAGGAAAGAGAAACGGGGTTGTTTGGTGACGAGTTTAGTGGTGAGCAGATTACTCCGAGATCGTCTTGGAGATCAGTTGAGAAGCAAGGGAAAGCGGCTCAGACGAAGAATTATTATATTAATCGAGTTAGTGATTTGCACGGATTTGAAAATGCTAGATTTTAGTTCTATATGATACAATTTGATTGATTTCTGGATTCTACCTTGTGTAGTTTGTAGTCTTTACATATGAAAATAAAGATCAATGCAAATGTCATTAGAAAAGGAATGTTATTCTTATTTCTTTTCTCAAATTTTCAGGTGTTTTGGACAACATTTTGAGTTATTGATTTTGTACCACTTTTCAGTTATAGCTACATGGATCTCATCTTTTTGGGTATATACATTGCCCTAATCCATCTCTAATCTTAAGGACGTTATCTAGAGCAATCACTCTCTACTTGCAAAGCTACTTTCTTAAACTCATTAGCTAAATGAGACGTGCTTCATACGTCGTTTCTCTACTACCCACCGGAATAGCCATGATTTCGTTTGCATCTTCTTCCCAGAAAAGCTCGTCAACTAGTTGGCTACTCCACAATCTCGTCGTCATCTATAAGGGTCTTTACCTTAGCATCGCCCGACAAACTCCTAGTCGTGGTACTCAACTTTCACCCCAAATGCCCACCTTTTTTCCATAGTTTATCCTCCATTGTACTCCCAGCTTTAAATAAGTATTTGCTTTAGAAATGCCTCTCCACGATATAGAAGGATTAAATCTCTCGGCCGACTCCAAAATGCCTTGGGATCACGAAAACCTATTCCACCATCTCTTTTACCAAAAGCTCATTGTATCCAATTTAGCTCATTGCATACGATTGGATGGCCTGCACAACTTTTTTTTTTATATATATATATTAAATTGTGCATTTACAACTCGGATCGAGTAGTGCATTGGGTATAGGTCCTCCCAGTATGATATCTCCAAGTGGTAGTTTGCGAACTCAAAAGCGAAATTGAAGTTCGAATCCTAATGGTCCGGACAACTGGTATGATGAAAATCTCCTCCCCAATCTTCGGTAATAGTGTATTCCAAGTTGTTTCGGGCTCAGACTTGGAAAGAACTGAAATAATGATTACTTTACCTTGGCCCAAAATTATTTATTCTAGTAGCCTAATTCAAGAAAATTAAAATGATTTTTTGACGTAAAAAACTAAACTGATTTTTTACGCAAGTTCATTTTAGATTTAGGTTCAAAATCTGATTTGGAGCAAAACCCCAAACTTAATTGTATATAAATCAAGCCCAATATTCATTCAAGCCCAAATTACTCATTAAAATAAGCCCATAAGGCTTTAGTCCAAACTTTAAGTAAACCCTAGCCGAAAATTTTCTGGCCCGAAATTCCATAGACCCAAGCTCAAATTAGGGTTGTCAATGGGCGGATTTCAATTCGGATCCGATCCGAATCCAGTCCGATTTATTTTAGGATAATTGTCAAATTAGAGATCCGATGGACCTGATCCGATTAAGAAGATCCGTAATCCGAATTATATGGAGCGAATATGGATTTAGGCTGATCAGATCCGTTACATATCCGTATCCGATATATATTACTATATGTTATTTATATATTATGTATTTAAACCAAAATAAAAATAAAATCATCTATGTTCATCTAAAATCTTTTACTATATTAAAAATAATCTTAAAATGAAATGCATGAGAGGTGATGTTGGACTGACCTGGTAACTAATTGAGCCTACAACATATTAATTTATGCTATTCAATAAGAAAAATCAGAACCTTAACCATTCATCTATGTAGTAGCCACCACCTTCCCTTTACTTTTCTTCCAATTTTTTTCTTCTCTTCCATCACTCCATATTGGGTTTTCTTCTTCTTTTTCCCAGTTTCTATATTTTTTTATTCATATTTTTGTTTATTCCTTTGTTCTAATTTTTATCGTTTATATTTGTCCACCATATTCCATCTTTTACAATTTTCAGACAATAGTTTTGATGAAATGAGTAAAATATTACATTTTTAATTCATGGTGGTGAAATCTACTAGTGATTTGAAGGAAAATGAAAGAATTTTTTTTGCTAAAATGCTAAACGGATTCAGATCCGGTTGCTACTTTTCAAGATCCGCGCGGATTCGGATCCGAAGATATGAAAATAGGACTAAAATCCGGATCTGCCCTGATCCTGTCCAAGTCCGGCCCATTGACAGCCCTAGCTCAAATATTAATGGAAGACCCAAAATCCGGTTAGGGCTACACAATATGGATGTTAGTCTTGGCTAAAAAATTTATATCTTAATTGCAGGAAAATTATTGTCCAAGTCTGACTTAGCTAAACCCATACAACTGCCAAGCAAGTAATATACTTGTTTTGTGATTGATCACTTTCATGAGAGTTACATCCAATCCCAAAGCAAGTGTTTTACACTTGCCATGTAGTAATTTTGGTTCGATCAAACCCGGTCTGGGTAAAATTTCCCCTAAATTGCAAACCAAAAAGAGAAGAACTTTTCCATTTTTCCGAAACAAATTAATTGAAATTATTTACGCCAGAATATGCTTTCATTTATTATGAAAACATTTTATGGCAATATCTTTAATACTACATCGTACGAAATCATGCAAGAATATAGATCTTATATTCATCATGATGCAAATCTGACAAACCAATATCTATTTGTCGATACATCATAAGACATATTTAGAATAAAATAAACAAGATATAAACAAAACACATACTTGAATTCATGGAAGAACCCGGAGATGGAGAAAAGGACAACTAGGATGCAAGGAGTTAGAGAGAGAGAGAGAGAAGATTGTTTACCCTTTTTCCACCAAAATTCTTTAGAGAAGAAGAAGCTACTCATGCTTTAGTATATATATTACAAATAAATTGAATTACAAAACAGTACTTCAGCCTTCAGAATGTTATATGATAAAATTTCAATAGCCTGAAAGTGAGAAAATACATTCTTACATACATTACTTGAAATGAAGAACACAAATGTCTCTTCACTCGTACAAACAACTTGAAGACATTATTATTACACAAATTATGACCAAGTTACTAATCCTCATGGTAAAGATATAAGCCAAGACCAAACCTAGCACACGCTCGGCAAAATGCTATTTGCTCTGCCGCTGCAACAGGATCTGCAATATCAACATTGCCACCCAACACTGTCCCAGTTGATTCACGATGTGCCTGCATTCAAATAGAACATCAAAATATTACACATGAACCAACAAAAAAGTGAAGGTAACAATTTAGCGTTGCATGAAAAGGAAAACCATAACGAGAAGAAATTATGCATTAATAAAAAAAATGGCAGCAAATATATGTTTATAGATTAATAGGAAACTTGGAAAATATTTCAAATCCATAGCACTTGTTTGTAATATTTCTGATTTTTATATGAACTACAGATCCTTTCTCCAAATCATTCACTAAATTTAAACACCTCAGTTTATTGAAGCTTCTACATATTTTGTTGGAAATATACAATTGTGACTAAATGAGTAAGTATCACTGCAAAGTAAGTATTATTTCACGTTATAAACTTGTAAGCAGCTGCATCCTGCAGGCCTTACGTGTATCACTGAACCAGCACATGTTCATAAGCACAAAGGTACCTATCATTAATATATGATGTATAAGTCTTCTTTATGAATCCCAATATTTAAGGGAAAATGAAATGTACAAGCATTATATTGGTATACTTTAAATTAGCATCGTAGAAGAGCGGTACTATGGTCCCAAGCAATATCTGAAGTTCTCCAACAACAAATGCAATAATTATGAAAGCAACTGTAAATGGCAAAATACAGACCATATAAAGCGAATCTGTCTACCATAGATAGATAACATACGAACATTAGAGATCATCAAATTATATCTTACAGGCATCTCCAGAAGCACCTATAAGTTGAGTTGCAATTAGTAACCAAGGCTGTCTAATGTTAACTGAATTAGCATTTCTTCAATATTGGCTAGTTGATTTAATCAATTCTGTAATTCCTTAAGGTGGATTTCAACTAATACACATTTATGAGCCAGTAAAGGCACCAGTTCAGTCATTGATGCAATATCAAAGAAACTCCGAGCATTTATGGATAGCTGGGAATAGGTACACAACCAGCAACATTTGAACGACATAGACTTAGATATTACATCAAATGCATTGCTTTAGTTGCACCTTCAAGGTAAGTTCATTTAAGCACAAAGTCAACTTCCGTGTAGGTTAGGACCACCCCAAAAGCACATAAACTATGACTGTTTAATATACTGTAAGATTTAGAGTTTCACTGCATCTGGTTTGTTGTTAGTTGACGCATAGGACTTAAAAAATTGCTTAATAAGTAAAAGTTGCAAGATTTCGATTAGAATCACAAACTTGTAAATTTCTAATAAGGGGGAATTATTTGCATGAGTAGCCCACCCCACAAGTTCACTCATGAAAGTAGACCTACTTTTTTGAGAAAAAAAAGTGAGAACTAAGCCACAAAAGTCACATTACTGTCCACAAGCCAAGTGGGATGACATGCTACGAGACCTTTTCAGATGTAGAAACGTACCTCTCCATCCGAGCCCCGTACTGTGACTCGATACACCACTGTCACACTGCCGTTCTCAGAAAAAATAACATCGCGAATTTCTCCACACCAACCTACAAAAAGAAAGGTTTCTGTAATTCAAAAAATCATTGCCTTCCGTCCCAAGACTAGAACTTTATTTATTCAAAATATCTTAAAGTTTAAATACAGAGAGGTTTGTACTTCTGTGTAAAGAAGGAAATTCGTGTTTTCCATTTTCATATTTCAGTAATTATCTTTTCAGGTGGATGGTTACTTGCAGGTGGTATGGTATCTATGGGTGGGAAGGTGATGATTAAGCTTAAAAATGCGCATGAAAACTTAGTCATTCAAAAATGGCTTCCATTTACATGTGATTTTTCTGCTGTTAATTGTAAAATATAGATCAAACTTCAAAATCTTCAGCCATACACAAATATAGCAATATACTTATCAAAGGAAATTATTCAGGAACAAAGAGCCTCAATCGAATGGATCTATAATATGAAGTCACAAAAAAAATCACAAAACACAAACTTTCCAACATTATTACTGAGGAGGAGCAGAGAAGAAAGACACGAGGAAAAGCTTGTCATATTTTGGTCTACAACAGAATAAACACAAAGAATTCGCAAGAAAAGTTTTGCTATTTATTTACTTCAAGAAAAAAGTATGTTGCATAAGGGATCTAGATCCAGTAATTCATGTGTTTCATCTGTCATTTCAACCAACTAGATGTTTACCGTGTCTTGTTAGCATCACATTTTGGAGCGTTCTTTTCAAAATAAATACATATCCCACATATATAAGTCATGTTTGACTTGAAAAAATCATTATGTGCCAAAAACTTTAAGAAGTACCATTGAGCATCACCTGAGAGAAAAAGAATGACCATAGACAACAGAATACAAATGGGAACCAGAAGACAATCAAAGGAAACAGTAAAGCAGCACTGTGATTTTCATTTGTTGCATCAAAAAAAAAGTCAACCATCAGAGGAGTGAAGTGAAAGAAAGAATTAACAAACAATGAACACAAACACAAACCAGAAAAGAATTTAGGAAGCAAAATTTGGTGTGAGAAAGGGAATAACAGAACAAAATATGCAGTAACTTTTTAGCGCAGTAAGAAAATTAAAGGAAATTTAGCAGAAAACATCTCAAGTGAGCTAGTTTTAGAATTGTTTTACACTTCATGTTGGATCATCGTTGTAATACAAACAATTTAAATAAGATGGGCATGAATGGTACCTGGGGCATAAAAGCTCAACATGCGGTTTGCCTGGTACCTGGTCAATGGAAGACAATCACAAAATTAAAAAGTTTGAAAAGAAGAGAAAAAAGAAAGAAAGTTAAGAGAGAAAGGGGGATACAAGAATACAAACAAAGTGTCGCACTAGCTTGTTACTTACCAGGGGATGAAGGTGGAATGATCATCTTGAGTCTTGATAATGTTATCGGGGATCCTCTTGTTGAGGTCGCGGAGAATCTCAGCTAAAGGACGTGTTATGCATGAGGACTTGTCCAAAGGCACCACGTAATTAGAATTAGGAGCTGCTGCCTTCTTACTACTGCTATTTCCATCACCAACAGACAGTGCTGTAATCCGGAGCTTCAACGCCCTACCAGAAATTCTGGAAGAAAGCTGGGTCTGGCATGGCCACAATATTGAGCACCTGGTCACAGGAAACCTGACCTCTGTCACCGATGGCAGAATTTTGGAGCATTGAACAGCCATTCCACCAGCCACCACCCCCTGTCAAACACAGGTTTCGATGAGTAACTCAATTATTAAGGGATAACTCATCTAGTGGTATATGGTACAATTTGCTAACCACACTTTTTCACTCTTTCGATATAACTGTCAAAAACAAATAAATTGGTACTATTTCCTTGATCCATCCACAATATTTATTGCTTTTGTTTTCCTCCAAGTATCAGTTCTATCAACTGCTCAAGTAAATCCCTGAACTTTTCGCAAATCCTTTTTGTCAAATAATTAAAATTGGCATTTCCAACTTCTTGTCCATCACATAAAGTAAACAAAGTCTGTAGAAAATTAGTTCAGGAAAGAAAGGACTAAGAATAAGATCGCTCCCCAACATAGGGTAGTATCTAAGGCTCTTATAAACTACTTTCGAGACCATTGACCAAACCGGCTTCAATTTAACATGTAATCTCTTGGACTCGTTTATAACCAGCCTATCTTGGTAATAAACCTTGCCTAAAGCTGATTGCAACAGTATAGCCACAAGAAAACTTATGGATAAAACTGCAGATAGATAAAATATGCACATTTTGGTAATTTTCCCTTCTCTACATCCTCAATGATGGTCAATCAGTTTAAAATTTTCTTCTTCATGATACCTAACTAGGACAAACTTGATCATTAAATTGTTCAATTCAATAACTATAACTGTGGTCCATTTAGTGATATAGTGTAGGGAAGTGAGCACTAAGTCTAGTGAATCTTGAAAAGCATTTCAAACAATAATTGTTGAAATGGATGCAGAAAATAAACCTAATAAAGGTAATAAGCTCATATATGTTTGCACAATGTCAGGGATAAACCCAATCCAACTTTTATGTTCTAATACTGATGTATCAAACTGTTCAATCCCTTGGGAATCAAATAATATATATATATATATATATTCTCCTTTCAGATACTTAAAAAAATGAAAAGAAACAAAATTTAAATTCTATTTCAATAGAATTCAATAGAATCAAAAATCAATACATTCAGCTGAAAATATTAAACAGAACAACTGAACAGATGACTTGCGACTAGAATTCAACTGAACATAATTGAATCGATTCTATACAGGTTCCACATTAGAGGAATGTAATGGTAAAACTTCGTTTGAAAAGATGTGGTAGATAGCAACTTGCTACTTGAAGAACTTTCATTAAAATCTCAAATATCATAATATCAGTATCAGTAAATCCAGAAAAAAAAATGTAAAAATTAATCAAAACCAAAAAGCAAAATCTCGCACCTTGAGTGAAAATTCGAGCTCTTAGCTTAACTATCTTCCTGAGATAGAGGATTTAGAGCCAGCGAATTCTGATAAGCAGCCGAATGCGGTGGCGAGGCGTTGAATCAGAGGAGATGATCGATTCCGAGATGCTGAGGTTGAGGGCTTAGGGTTTTAGCGGGGAAAATCAATGGCCCGATTTGGATGAGTGAGGGAACGAGGAAGGTGAGGATTTCTGATACGAGGACGGAACGGTAAATTCAAAAATTAGGAGGGTACTTATGTTATTTAGTATTGAACACCTACTACCCCGTACACCTACTACTTGTAGTCTTGTAGATTTATGAAAATTTGCGTTTGACGTCCCATGTTTTTCCGTCTTAATTTTCTAGACCGCAAATATAGGCAGGGAAGCTAATGGCATGTGTACCACAAAAAAAAAAAAAAAAAAAAAAAAAAAAAAACTAAGGCCATCTCCAGCCGAAGCAGGCAATAGCCCCCTTTTGCCTGTCTGTCTGTCTTGCCTAGTCTGTCATCTCCAACCGAACCAACAATTCAAAACATTTATTTCAATTTCAAACTTTCCCCACTTTCACTTAACAATAACAACAACAACAACACAACAATAATAATAATGATAATAATAATAATAAGGCATTCATAAAAATAAAAATAAAAAGTAAACATAATTAATGGAAAACAACAACAATTATTATTAATGCACTTGAAGTGAAAAGAAAAACAACAACTATTACACACTAAAACAAAACATAATTTTCAAGGGAAACACCAACAATTAAACATAATTAAAGCAACACAACAAACACTACAACAAGTTGGATCATAGGCCTATGGAGAGAAATCACGGCTAAAATCGGAATTGAAAAAAGATTTAGTCGAACACTTGTGGGATACACACGGGTCATTTTCGAATTAGGTGTTTCTTAGTAATCGTATATGTTAAGTTGTTTAATTGATCTTCAAATTATATTTTTAAATTAAGTTGCAATAATAATAAATATAATTAAGTCATATTTTTATATTCATACTATATTTTTTTAAACTAAGACATAAATAAATTAAAAAAAATTGACATCAATTACTATGTAACCATAAATATTTTTGTCCAAGGAATTATTTTTATTATTTTTGTTTAAAAAAGTTAATTAATTTAAATATGTAAAAAATATATAAAAAAATTTAACACTTAATTATGATTTAATGTTTTCTTCAGAAAAAAACTTAACCATGCATAATTTTGAAAGATAAAATGTTTTCTCCTCATATTTATACTACTTGAAGGTCACTCAACACTACCTTGAAACCAATGTGGGATAAGGAGAGTTAAAAAGTTAACTCTAAAAGTGAATGCTTCAGGTGTTTTGAAATGAGAGAATTGCAATTGTGGTACCAAACTATATACCGATTCTCACTTGTGGTACCATAAAAATCGAGGCCGACACATTTGGTACCACAATTTAAGAAATTGGATCACTTTTGGTACCACAGTTAAACATGGACGTTAATTGATGACGTGGCATTTAAGTGTTATTGCAAAATTGATACCATTGTTTATGTTGACTGATAATTCTACCCCAAAACATTTCAGGTTGTCAAAATAACTCCGCATCTTCAAATTTACTGACAAATTTAGTCCACATTGTTGCCCAATTTCAAAATTGGCTCGAATAAGACACGTGCGAACCAATTTGGAGATTTTACTTATTGCATTTACATATTTATTTAACTAATTTAATTTTATAAATAATATTAACAGACTAAATAATACTGTAATATAAATCCAACAAAATATTAAAAAATAAAAATATATTTTTGTAAAATCTAAAATATATATATAATATTAATATATTTAATATTTATTAAAAAGATAAAATTATATATTATTAACAAAATAATTAAAGTTAAAAAAAAAAACTAAAAACTAAAACCCCATCCCCATCCCTACCTTAATAAATATTATTTTGTTAATAATATTTTACTTTATTTTTTAATAAATATTAAATATATTAATATTATTATATAAATTTTAGAATTAAAAAGAATATGTTTTATTTTTAATATTTTGTCGGATTTATATTAAAGCATTATTTGGTCTGTTAATATTATTTATAAAACTAAATTAGTTAAATACATATGTAAATATCATAAGTAAAATCTCCAAATTGGTTCGCATGTGTTTTATTCAAGCCAATTTTGAAATTGAGCAACAATGTGGACTAAATTTGAAGATGTAGGGTTATTTTGACAACCTAAAATGTTATGGGGTAGAATTGTCAGTCAATATAAGTAATTGTATCAATTTTGCAATAACACTTAACTGCCACGTCATCAATTAACGTCAATTTTTAACGGTGGTATCAAAAGTGATTCAATTTCTTAAATTGTGGTACCAAATGTGTCGGCCTCGATTTTTATGGTACCACAAGTGAGAATCGGTATATAGTTTGGTACCACGATTGCAATTCTCTCGTTTTGAAATGATCTATAATTTATATATTTATCATTATAAAATACATGATTAATTGAAATGTACGACTGATTTTTAATTCATCATGCATTAAAACATTATCCTAAAGTTGTGTCTAACACAAGGATTATGCATGCTAGTATACATATATATATATATATATATATATATATATATATATATATATATATATTGCATATCATATTCATTATCATATACTTCCTCTGTCTCAAATTATTTGTCGTTTTACATGTTTTCACACATATTAAAAGTACGGAAATGATTTCCTCACAGGACTGTACTTCTATAAATTTACAGCCCATTCTTCATAATTTTAGATTGACCCAAAAAATTTGTAAGAGTTTTCATTTGTCCCCCAGCTTATATAATTGTATAATTTAACCCAATGATAAAAAAAAATAAAAAATCTCTCCCACCCTATCCAAATGTATGACATTTTCGTCCGAGATATGTAGTGAAAGTCATTTCTATTTTACGGATCTCATAATTTTGAGCTTCATCCAAGGCCAAAAACTAATAAAAAAAATATATAAATAAAAACATGTGGGTGTGGCAAATATTTAATTCAGTTTTTGTCACGTGCTTCGTCCTGCACTAATCGAATTCGAACATTTACTTAATACTTAACGTAACTTTTCTAATATAAATTTATTAAGTTGGTTAAACTTATATTCCGAATTTATCGACAATATTTATTTTTATGTTAGATTTAGTATTTGAGTTGAATTTCAAATACTTTGGTTTGTGAAATTTGTAGTTATCTTTTACTAATATGATTTAGGTACAACCAAATTCAATTTGAACTAAATTACGTTGAAACTAGTTAAACTAAATTTTAATCAAGAAAAAGAGTGAATAAAGTAATCAAAAGAACTCAAAAATAAATTAAGATTTTTTTTATAAAAAGTTTACTTGATATTTTCATTAATTAAATGTTGGGGACTGTTAGAAAGAATTATTTTAATTTGAGAACATTGGATTTTAGCCCCTAAAGAGAGGACTCTATGACAGACCTCTGTCATTTTAGCACTATTCTTAAAGTACCTACTAAATAGCCTCAGTTTTAGGGGAAAAAATAAATCATACCATTATTTTTTATTTATCTCACCATTAGCTATTTACACAATTATTCAACTTTTACACTCTCTCTCTTACTTTTTATCTTACATACCTAAATATGTAATTAATAGTGTATTGAAATCCTAAAGTGACAAATAATTCGGGACAAATTTTTTCCTCTAAAATGACAGATAATTTGAGACAGAGGGAGTAATACATATGTACCAAATATATACTAACAAATATATGTTCATAATAATTTCAAATTTGTCAATATTCATCAAATGAACGGTGACATATTTTCTTAAATTAAAGAAATTATTGCCTTTGTGAACTCTACCGATTATTAGCTCATTTGAGTTATGCATTTTATTACTTAAACATCCAAAATAAAATTGAATATCTATTAAAAAAAATTGTTATATTATATCTAGAAGAATTTGAATTTCCACCTATACAATCTCAAAAAAAAATTAATTCGATGAATAAATATGAGTATATAATGTCCAAAAAAAATTTAAATTTCCATTAGTATAAGACGGAACGGAATTGGCCATAAATATGAACCTAAACCTTCAGGGTATATGTGGATAAATTTTGGCCTAGTCTCACGGGTTTCCGGAGACTGGGCCAAAATCCTTCCAAATGAGTTTTCGCCAGACCCATGAAACTCATCATAAACATATTCAGAAACTCATACTCAAACTCTTGAAACCTATAAAACTTTGATTTAACACCTACCACTTACTTCTCTCCCGAGGTTTAACTTTTTCAAAACCACAAAACTCAACATCCAAAACATAACCAAATGGAATTTTAAAGGTTTCACCGAAACCACCCAAACTATTTTTTGAAACTGAGACTCGCAAAATCGAATCAAAACCCTTTCAAATAGAAGTGTAACCAAAGAAAAAAAGACTTTAAGAGTGTCCAAAGAAACTTGAATTCCCATCAAATCATAAATTCTGTGAGACTAGAGGTTTGAACCTGTGACTTCAACCTTCCGTTACAAGAATCTCACTACTAAATCATTTAATTTTGTTTTTTCATATTCGCAAATACTTAATAATATAATCGATTATTATTTTTATTGGGGAACCACGGCCCCCACTCCCCAAATGGATCTGCCCTGTATATAGGCCACTATTATTTTGGCAAAGCACGTTACATTCTATATATTTTAAGTTGCAGCAATTTCAGTTTTAATTTTGCCGAAATTAAATTACGGAAAACGTCAGGCAAGCAAAAAAATGGGGATTTTGCTCTGCATCACGTATTTGTTTTCTGCTACATTACCTAGCAAGAAAGTAATCATTTGACTTTTATAAAAATACAAAGTGAGATATTTGTAGCAATTCACATCATGTATATTTTAAGTTACGGTAAATTTAGTCATCCTACTTGCAATTTTAGTCTTAAATTGCCTGAATTAAAATAACTGCCATAAATTATCCTGCTAGCAAACAAATTGAGGCATTATAATTTTTTTGTCATAATAATTAGTAGATATGGGTATAACTGCGAAATAGAGTGTTATTTTTCCTTCAATTTAAGCTAATTTGATAAGGTGAAATGGTGGGTTACGACCACGGACGAAATCCCCAATTTGTAGGGGTGTAAGCGGTGCGGATTGGTGTGGTCATGTACAATTTTTGGCATAACCCAACATTTGTTGGTGTTTAGTAGTCTAACTCAAATCCAACTCAACAAGCATTGAGATTGCACTTTATGGTCCATTCGGGTGGGAGTGGATTTTGTTGTCTTTAAAATTCTCAATTTTAGTTTTTTTTTGTTTTCCAAGTGTTTAATTCTTTTTTAGGCGCGTCAGACATATTAAGTGAGAACCTCTCACAGCTGGGATTCAAACCTGGATTTTCTACTTTGTAGTGACTAGTCGCTTCCACTAAACCAATCACATGTTGGTTAGTTTATTTTGTTATTTGACAAATCAAACGCACAAAATATTTACCCGTTCCCATTTCACTGTTATGCTTTGATTAACAAATAAATTTGGTAGATTTATATATAAATCGAAATAAAGACAATCTAGAATATCAATTACCAAACTATTGTCAGCAATTACAAATGTACAATTAATTTTAGTGAAACATAAATAATTGTCACTATAGTCTAAGTCCAATCACGAAATATAATATATAGCGGTCGAGTGTAACTTTTGCGGGTTTATAAAATGATAAATAAAGTTCAATTGCAAACTTGCAAGTTTATTTTTTCAGAACACCCAAAACCAACATCCAACCTTCATCCCGCAAGTTACGGACGATTTGGGTTGAGTCAATCTAACTAGGGGTTTAGTTGAACACCGACTCAGGTTGGTTGCATCCAGCAGGGGTGAGGATGAGTGAGGGAGATGAGGGTGGGCTAGGGTTTGGGTTGGAGTAGGCGAGTTTTTTATCCAAATATAAAACCAGTAAGTAATTTATCGAAGTGAGATGGGTAATTACCTACCCATTGACCCACCTAGTTGTGAATATATTTTCTATAAGACTGCATATAGCACATCGCAACCAATTCATGTTTTTTTTTTCTCTCTAAATACTTGGTAGTTTTTTTTTTTTTTTTTAAACAATAGTTCATATATATGGATGTAGGTCGTCTCATGTTTTGGTTTATCGAGATGGGTCCAAACCCATTTGGATCTAGTCTCATTTCAACTCAAACCCATCTTATGTTTTAACTTTATCCAATTTAGCAAATCCATAAACCTATAACAAAAATCATTGATTTGATGTCTGCTATCTACTTTTTCTCTACAAAAGTTATTTATTTGATACATATCAATTACTTTTCCTCCTCAAACCCCAACACCCAAACTCATTAATTTCAAATCATATATTAAAATCTTAAAACTCACAAAGGCCAACCTCCTAACTCAATCAAAATCGTACATAAAGATTTCACTAAAATTACTCAAACAATTTTTTCGAAACTAATTACTCAAACAATTTTTTCGAAACTAAAACAAAAAGAAACAAGGCGAACACCATTATATATGAACCCTCAGTCCATAAGGATCTAGGCTTCCTCATGTTTCACCATCGAGACTGGACCAAGCCTCATATGTATCTTGTCTAATCCCAAGTCAAGTCCAAACTCGACTTCAATCCACATACCCACACCTAATAAAAATATTGAACATATATATATATATATATATATATATATATATATATTTATATATTTATATATCTAAAAAAAGACATTAAATTGGTACACATATTCTCTTTTTTCTTTATAAAAGTCTTTGATTTTATATTTATCACCTATTTTTTTCATTTTCCACTTGAACCTCAATATTCAAAATTTATTTCAATGATTATGCATTTATGCAGACCGTTACAATTAATTATTGAAAATCAAAATCAAAACAAACAAGGCCAACACCGAACCGGACCAATATTTTCATGTCCGGATGTGGTTGGCACGTGAGACGGACTGCACAAGTGAACGGGATTTGGGCGGAGAAAGAGAAGTAAACGTGAAACTTCAAACGTCAAGCCTCGTTTTTTTCGGGTTAAAACAAAAAAAAAATATCAAAGTAAAGTAAAAAACACACATTCATTCCCGTCTCCCCAGAATCAATCAGATCTGCTCATCAATGCCATATATTTATTTTTGATATATTTGTATATGTATACACTCTACACCCACATGCCCCAGCCTCTTTGCATCTACAGAAAAGAGGAAAATCATTATTTTGATTTTTCTTCTTACTCTTTTATAGAAGCTTAAAACGGAAAAAAATATCAGCAAATGAGAAAGAAAATAATTCTATTGATTTGAATATTTCATTATCATAATCGGTTGTCTTCTTCGTCGTGTACCTTTCTCTCTCTCACACATTAATTCTGTCAATCGGTCAGCACACCATAAATAAGCACATTCGTCAGATCTGTACAATCATTCACTTCATACTTTCCGCTCTCCCCTTTTCTTTCCAGCGCCGATCTAATCGAATTTTCGACTGATTTGGTTTGATAATCAGCAATAAGCTAATTTTCTACTAGTCATAATTCGGCAGTAGAGGTAGGAGTGAGAGTCAGAGAGAGAGAGAGAGAGAGAGAGAGGTGAATCAGAAATGGAGGCAGAAAAGAAATCGTCGTCGGTGTCCGATATCGGTGCGTGGGCTATGAATGTCATCAGTTCCGTCGGAATCATTATGGCTAATAAGCAACTCATGTCCGCTAATGGATATGCTTTCGGATTCGGTTAGTAACGCTTGATGATTCTTATTTGGTGTATGTTTGTGCGGTTTGAATGATTCGCATTCTCTTGAATCTCGTTTGCTCAATTTCTTTATACCAATAATATGCTGGAGCTTTTCAACTTTTGTTGATGCTGATTTGATGCTGATCTATATTTTAGGAACTTGATAACTTTCACTTGTGCTACTTTAGAGACTAGTTTATTGATGATTTATCTATTTCCGGTGGATCTCAAGCTGTTTGTTAGCTTCAATTGTTGTCGTCTTTTTTTCTAGGCTCAGTGTTTACAGTTAAGCATTGGACACATTTTGTCCATGTGCAGCCTATGCAACTCCAACCGCTTTAGACCACAGAATTATATCGGTCACCATTTTGTTGTTGTAAGGTCTCGGTTTTCATTGTTGCTGCTCTGTGCATTTATGGAAGTACTAAGATAAACACTTGTGTAGAATTTGATACATGAAATGAAACAGTTTGGTTGTTTCGGGCATTTGACATATTCATTGGTGAAATTCTTTACATTTTCTGTGTCCTCTCAAGGATTTACTCTTTTAAGTTTTCTTTATAAGTAATTTAGCCTCTATGTACATTTTTTAGTATTGTGGCTACTTATTCTTCTCAAATCCCAGTTTATTAATCACTTTTTTTCAGTAATGTTACATAACCAACTATTTGATTTATGTTTTACTTATGAATTTCTTAAGTTGTGGAGCTTACTTTACAAGCTTCATATTTATTCTGTATTTTGGTCCCTGCAGCCACAACATTGACAGGGTTTCATTTTGCTGTCACCGCACTTGTTGGCATGATATCAAATGCTACAGGCTTATCTGCTTCGAAGCATGTGCCTCTTTGGGAACTTCTCTGGTTCTCAATTGTCGCAAATTTGTCGATTACAGGGATGAATTTCAGTCTCATGTTAAACTCGGTTGGATTTTACCAAGTATGGTTCAGTAATACGCCACATATATTTTTAATTTATGCTTAGGCACATCGAAGTAGTTAAACGTTGTTTTAAGTCTTACCTGCCTATTTTATTCTCGTAATGCTGTTACATTTTTTTTTTGGTTATTTAATATGCTTCAATTTCATGTCTTACTGTGTGTAAGGAAACCAAACTTTACATCCAGTATTCATCTTCTGAAAAGTGAAAACTAGTCACTGTGTTCACTACTGTATGCGACCAAGCACATCATGTACTCTTTACATTCCTTCCTCAGATTCTGACATAGTCCTACTCTGATAAAAATAATTGGTTACTTAAGAACTAAACCCTTAGATTTCTAGGATTGTGTTGAAGTACATTCATTAAAGTTGCTACATCATGTTCCCCCTGGACTTCCAAATATATCAAAAGCACATATCATTGATTTCTTCCCCGGAACTGGTTTCCTATATTCTGTTATACCTTCCAAATATATCAAAAGCACATATCATTGATTTGTTCCCCAGAACTAAAATCTTTGCATATCGGGGGACGTGTACCTTGAAGGACCTTCTCATAGTAAAACTTCTAAACCTTACAACACCGAAGAGTTATTGTCATAAGATGAGAAGATGGTCAGAAGGATAACTCTACTTATGTGTACTAGTAAGGACAACGAAAGTGTGCTCCTGTGCATGATTCTGTTAATTATAAAATCAAAATTGGGAATTGGATCCATTATAGGATCTCCTTAAGATGACATGTAGCCATTCAAACTTGACCCTAGATGCTTATCTTATATGCCAGTGTTGCATTGATAAGATGCATTCTTCTTATCTGTTTTGGTATCTGATGCCACCTAAATGAACTCAAATTTTAGTTTTTGGCATGTGAACACTTCATCATAAGCCAAATATTTTTTCTCTATTTTTAATGCATCGCCTTTTGCTTTATAAATTCATCTGCTAAAACTAACATGTAGTCTCTCAACGTTATTAGTGTAGCATAGCAAGTTCCTTTCTGTAGGAAATTTTGCTAAAACGCATCTTTATAATTTGAAAGATAATATCTTTTGAATATCTTTCATGAATAGGTACATGATTATGTGTAGGTTAGACCATATGATCAGCATTTTTTTATTCTCTCTAAGTATGCATGCATTATATTTTTGGTGAATCATTAATGGTCGTCTGTTTTTTGTATTTAAGAATTATGTTGGAGATATTTAGAGGGAGTTATATTTTAAAGTTTTCCTTTCCTGGATTCAACTAATCCTTTTTTGTTTTTTTGGTATAGATTTCAAAATTGAGCATGATTCCAGTGGTCTGTGTGCTGGAATGGCTCCTCCATAGCAAGCAGTACACTTTCCAAGTTAAAATGTCTGTTGTGGTTGTGGTTATAGGTGTGGGTGTTTGCACTGTGACCGACGTTAAAGTGAACGCCAAAGGTTTTTTATGTGCTTGTGTTGCAATTTTGTCAACGTCTTTACAACAAATTGTGAGTAATATTTGTTATTTTTCTTAAATACAATAATGCTTACAGATTTTGCAGTTGCAGTTAACAAAATTAAACTTAAGATAACAATTGAACGCAGTAGGGTTGATTTGTTATTTTGACTTTTAATGTAGACAGTTTATATCGGTTGCGTTATAGCTATTTGTCCTATTTAATTGACTGGGTCAGTTTGCCAATCTTGTCGAAAAGCTATTTATATTGCAATTTAGAAGCAACTATTTGTCATTTTTTAGTTGACTGGATGAGTAAAATATTGTTTCTTCTGCCATGAATATGCAAATAATTTAAGACAATTGGAACAATGAGGGAATCCTATAGAATGGCTTATATCTTAGGTGCTAAAGATTAGTGGGAGGTTAAAATACAAATCTTTTGCTTCCATTATTATTGCCCTCTCTATGACTTTGCTCAAAAAAATATATTGATTTTTCGGTTTGTCTTTGTTTGACTAAGATATCAAATGTGATAGTTCTGTCTGAAATGATGTTAAGGTTTTAGAATGATAATGGAGAAGCTTCTGGTAACATTTGGTTATCATTTTTGTATTTACTTTTGCTACATGATCACATTAAGTGTCACAAAAGGCAAATTTCATTGTCTTTCTTGAAATTATATATCTTTCTTTCAGTTAAGCTGCAAATATATGCGTGATTGATAATATTGTTTTAAATGCAGTCAATAGGGTCCTTGCAGAAGAAGTACTCTGTTGGATCATTTGAATTGTTGAGTAAAACAGCTCCTATTCAAGCTTGCTCTCTCCTTGTGCTCGGTCCTATCATCGACTACTATCTTTCCGGAAAATTAATTTTGTCATACAATTTTACTTCAGGAGCCTTCGTAAGTGTGGACACAACCAAAAATAGTTTTCTAAGTACATATACATCTAATTAACTAACATGAGGTGGTGCCAATTTTGCAGCTATTTATACTCCTTTCATGTTCTCTAGCCGTGTTCTGCAATGTGAGCCAGTACCTTTGCATTGGACGCTTTTCTGCCGTGTCGTTCCAAGTTTTAGGGCACATGAAGACAGTATGCGTGCTTACATTGGGATGGCTACTATTTGATTCTGAGCTGACTTTTAAGAACATCATGGGTATGCTTGTTGCAATTGCTGGCATGGTAATATATAGTTGGGCTGTGGAAGTCGAAAAGACGAATCCGAAGATAACACCACATGCAAAGAATAGCATGACAGAAGAGGAAATCAGATTACTCAAGGATGGAATTGAATTTGAAGTAACTTCTCCCGTTAAAGATGTTGAACTCGGTGGCTCTAAGCAGTAATAGTAGTAGCCATTTACAGATTTTGGGATTCTAGAATTTTAATTTATTGTGTAGCTCTATAGTATCTGTCCTTTTTTGTGCTCCCTTAGCAAAGACAATGCCTCATTTGGTTGGTGGAGCCAAACAGAAAATTTGTTTGAATTTGAAGAAGTGAAAATGAAGATGTGTAAGATACATATATTTGTTTCAAATAGTTTACATTATTTGAATTTTGTTAGGTTGTCATGTTATGTCTCTTGTGTAGTGATCTTTTGGCAATATAGAAAATACTATTTTTTCTATTTATTTGAATTAATTAAACAAGTTTTGTGCTACTTGAGATATGCATATATGTGATACTATTGCAAGTCCACATAGTACGAAGTAGAGAGGCATAAGAGAACACACAATTTTAGTCGATGAGGTGATAGAGCTCTTGTTTCCCAACCTATGATTTGATTCTTAATCAGTAATTAAGGGCTCAAAAATAATAAGTTATGTGACATTTGAAAAGAGGTGCACCTATGTATTCCAACGGTTATTTCTGGTGTTGACATTTTATCAATAGACAATCTAGTTCCTTTTGTGAATACTATGTGGATAAGATTTGAACAGAGCTTTGAAAAGCTTATTTAGGCCAAATGATAAAAACTTAGCATCTAAGAGAAAGAGGGTGGGTGATATATGGGGTCACATTGTCTTAAACCTTTTGTAGATTTAAAATAATCATTGTTGGATTTCACTAAAATATTTTTTTTCTGTTGATATTAATTTATTAAAAATAATAAAGAAGTGACCGTTGGGTACACTTTTTTTTTAGCTGTACATTTTCTTATTTACTACTCCCCGGTTTCATATTAATTGGCACATTTGCCAAATTTTTTTGTTTCAAATAAATTGGCATGTTTGAGTTTTCAAAGCATTTTTTTTTCAATTTAACCATTTTCTCACATGTAAGTTGAGAAACTCAATGGTCACCACTCATTAATAAAAAATTAAAAAGTAGTCATCATTATAAAGGTATTTGAGATATTTTACCATAAAAAAGTATGAAATAATGAGATTTCTTAATTTGTGTGAAAACAAGAAATGTGCCAATTAATATGAAACGAAGGGAGTAGGTTAAGGGATAAAACGTATGAAGGTATTAGAATATGAGGAGAAAGTGTCTTATGACTTTAGCTCAAAGAGCCTATTAATAACATTCTAGACCAAAATCAGTAAACAAAATGTTTTTGAAAAATAAAGCATCCTATAACCGAAATAAATTTGATAATAAGTCACCTAAAATAATTTAGTAATTCATTCACATTTGTTTTTATTATAATTGAAACCACTACAATGTAGTGAACATAACTTCGCTTCGAATTAAAAAGAAGATTATCAAACACTCTTTGAGAAGCAAAAAAAATGTCTTTGTTTCAATCTTTTTTTTCAATTATTTGGAATCTTGAATTCTCAAAATATTTATAGATCTTCATCAGATAACTATTTAGAAACGGGGTTGATCCTTGTACGGAGAGGTTCTCATTTAATGTATCTGACATGTCTCGAAAGAGATTAAATTAGGTTTAATACCCTTGGAAAACCAAAAAGAAAAATCCAAACAATTCGGAGAAAATGCACATTGCGTTATATAAAACATGCATAAAACTACCATGTGAAGTTTTTTTTTTTAACCAAACTTCCTTGTATTTTTAAAAAACTCTGCATAAAACATCCACACTGTCTCTTTCTGTCCATTGTTTAACGGGAGTGTGTTTCACGTGAACATTATGCAATCTTGGTTGCTTTTTGTATAATTTTTCACCAAAAAACTCCCATGCAGTTTTGAACGTTTGTGCAAAACTCCCTTATACTTTTAAATATTTACGCAAAACTCCTTATACTTTTGAACGTTGGCACAAGACCCTCTTGTACTTTTAATATATCTAGGGGTAATTTAGGCAGTTTAATTAAAAATTCACGGTGTTAGTAACTAATGAAGATTTAGTGTTTTATGCAGAATTTTTGAAAGTACAAGAAAATTTAGATAAAAAAAAACTTCACATAGTAATTTTATGCAGGTTTCATATAACACGGGGTAATAACTTGTGTTTTTCCCAAATAATTCTTTGAAACTACATTTCCTAATGAAAAATGCATTCAAATTATAGGGCTCCATTTGGATTGATTTTGGTTCAATTTCACGTTTTTTAGACTGATGTTTTAACTCAAACCTATAAATAAAATATTAATTTTACAGATATTATTTAATTTTTCTCTATAAAAGTAATGAATTTGACATCTATCAAACACTTTACCCCTATAAAAATCCCAATATGTGAATTTTATAACTCATTCCTCACTCTCCAAACTTATACATCCAAACTCAATTCAAATTATATTTCGAATTTTTAAAACTAAAAAAATCTTCCATACAAATTCAATCAAAACGTATTCATTGAAATCATCCCATACAATTTTTTAATACAAAACTAAACTAAATCGAATCGACTCAAATTCATGTCGACAACTTTTCTTTTTTTTCCTTTACAAATTACAACCAAGGGTAGCCTGCAGTCAACGCCAGAGGAAGTTGTGGGGCCAAATACAGTACATCACATATTTGATATTTCTATCTATCTCCATTAATGAAATTAGATGCTATGGTCGAGCAATTCGTCATAATTTCCCTGAAATTTCGTAATTTATTTCATAGAGCGATTCTTAATTTGGTGCCGCATATTTTAGATTTATTTGTTGCCACTTCAAATTTCAGCTTATTATTTATGCGTAGTAGTACTACAGCTGAAAAATCCAAATAAACAAATCCCCTTTCGAATCTAATTCATTATTCCGTTCCAGAAAAAAAGAAAAATTATTGCCATTTCGTTTCACTTCAAATCTCAACTGGTCTTCTTTTTGGGGAAAGTTAGATAAATTTACTAATTTTGTTATATTTCATAATTAATTTCACCTCATTTCGTAATCTGATCCATTTTTTCTCTTTGTTCTTCAGCTAGGGTAAGAATTCCTTTTGAGATCATCAATGGTGAAGGAAACGGAATACTACGATGTGCTGGGTGTGAGCCCCACGGCTACCGAGTCCGAGATTAAAAAAGCTTATTATGTTAAGGTATGAAATGAAATTAATTTAAGAATTTTGACTTCCTATATGTTTAGTTCTTTCTGTTTTAAAGGCTGTTTGAGAAAGTGTGGGGGTTTAGGGAACTTCAGTTGAAACAATTTGTGATGCTTTGATTTCGTAGGCTGCACACGGAAGTTTTCATCATGGTTTCTTATTCATTCTATATATTAATCTAGATTCGGAATTTAGATATCAAAGTCGCGGATACTAATTTAGTTATGATCACCATATGGAGATCTTTGTGGAATGATCTCAATGTAAAATCTTGCTTTTGATGGGATGTATTTGGGAGTAGTTAACTAATTCGATGAATATCTGGCCTGATGCTTATGCTTTAACTATGCTTCGGAAGGGTTTTAAATTGGGAATCCTGTGTTTTAAAAAAATTACTTAATTCTTTCATGTTTGTGCGTGCTGATGCTTATGCATTTTATTGAGAGGCAAAATTGGGAGGGAAAAGGGGAGGGAAAGAAACAAATTGGCAATAAAGTTAGGTGAAAGAATGAACTTGTGATGTATGAGAATTTTGTAAAGCATGAAAATAGAGAGAAAAATATATTTGACAACTAAAGAGGAATTCTAGTAGAGAAAATGTGGCTCAACATTGTGGAATTTTTGTTTGTAACTTTATTCTTGTCTTGTCTACTCCAATATTTTATATCATGGGTTTGGTTTTCTAGAAGAGGCTATCTATAGAAAAATCATACACGGCACTTTAACTGAGCTACTTCACTATTAATCTAACGCTGGGAAAAAGAAATATGATGTGGTCTACCAGAACGTATAGCAGGTGAAATTGACACGAGGATTATAGAGAAGTATCTTAAGTACAAGTTAATTTATATGCAGTTTATTTTTTCCTTCTGATTGAACTGATATTTTTTAATATTTATTTTTATTTTTTATTTTTCCATGTTTAGAATATTATAGTTCTCAGAAATTGAGAGAATCACATACTTCTTCTGTTCCTAAACATGAGCAGATTTAGTTTTTAGGATTGTTATGCCTGATAAGCAATCTTGCAGGCTAGACAGGTTCATCCAGATAAAAATCCAAATGATCCTTTGGCAGCGCAAAATTTTCAGGTGAATCTTCCACTTTTTAGCATTTTCTTTTGTAATTTTGTACTAATTGTATTAAATTAAACAACATATCTTGCGTGTTTCTTTCAATTAAGATTGTAAGTGAACTTCGTGCAGAAATTGGAAATTAGGTTTAGGAGATGGGGACTTTTTTAATAATAAAATAACACTAACTTTCACCTTTTCAGAGAGTAGGGTTTTCTTGAGTTGACAATTTATTAAAAGCTAAGTTTGAGTGAAAACATATATGCATGCCTTTCCGATTTATGTTGTTACATCCATAATACCGTTAAATTTCGCTTCTCACAAAGCTAACATATAATCAGTCAACTTTTGTAATCTGTTTTGTTTAGTAATGGAAATTTGTTTAATTATAAAAAAAAAAGTGTTAAGTAATTGGTACTTTTCTAAACAAAGTTATAGTTTAAATGCTAAACTTGTAACTACGTTCTATGTATTTACTTGTTGTATATAAGTTAATCAATGAAAACGGGAAGATTTTTTTTTTTTTGTCGACCATAATATTTTCTTACAGCAGTAGTTCATTAACAGGCAGCCGTTTTGTGTAGATCTACCATAAGTTATGAAAAGCTAAGTGTTGATATCTAGTTCATAAATACCATGTTAGAAATATATACTCAAAGATGCTGAACAATAGGATCTAGAAATTTAACTGTTCTATTTTTTAATCATACATTAAATTACTGATTTTTCTTAATAGCTTACATAAATTTGTTGTCGGAAGAGATCTTAACTAATTTATTTTACCTTTTCTGAAAAAGGAATTCAATGTAACTTGAGGAGAAGTATTGAAATAGATTTATTAATGTTGAGGTAGTATAACCTAGTTGTGATATTTGTTAAAATATATGTTTAAAAATTACAACATTTAGAAGAGTCCTTTATACAATAAAGAGTGCCTACTATTTTCTGTAATAAGAACAAATTAATGAGAAATTCACAGGTTTTGTTAAACATTTGATTGTTCTGTACTCACTGGGGCAATCTCAATAAACATGTTATAAACAAATGAAAAATCTTAATGGAGATGGAAGAGCGATGGGCTAGATGGTTTCTTTTCCGTTATATTTCTGTTTGATTCATGCTGGGAGTTGCAATTGTCTTTTGCATTTCAATGAAGTATCTCCCGTTTGATATCAGATTTTGGGTGAGGCTTACCAAGTGTTGAGTGATCCAGCGCAAAGACAAACTTATGATGCTCATGGGAAGTCAGGAATTTCAACGTATGTCTATTAATTTTATCCTCTTTAGATTTTGCATGATCATGAGATTCTGTTAATAATTTTGAGAATGTATCGTATTGTCCTTAATTCCTTTCAGAGAAGCAATTATTGATCCTGCAGCAATCTTTGCGATGCTTTTTGGAAGTGAGCTTTTCGAGGAATACATTGGTCAGCTTGCAATGGCATCTATGGCTTCTGATGTTTTCTCAGAGGGTGAAGAATTTGATACTAAAAAGTTGCAGGAAAAAATGCGGGTAAAATTTCATACTCCATTGTTTTTAAACTAGCTTTCACATGTGCCTGAATCATTTCACCAGTCATGGTTAATAGAGTACAAGGATGGGATAATGTGAATGTGAGTTTTGTAGGGCATATGGTTATGATATAGTAGAAGCCTAAAACCATATACTGTAGTTCTAGATATTTCCTTGTCTAATTTCTAGGTTCATATGGTTGTTCTTTTGACAGCTAAGTTTCGTTTATTTCTCAACTACAATACAATGAATTACGAGTCAAATTACAGAGAATAACATGTCATTGTGGTCTTCTAGAAGATCTTGAATACTATATAAATTGTTTTCTTTAGCATATGTATTTCGTTGACGAAGGACTTTCTTGCTTGCAATTTTAGATTGTACAGAAAGAAAGGGAAGAGAAACTTGCTCGTATACTCAAAGATCGGCTCAACGTGTATGTCCAAGGAAATAAAGAAGAGTTTATTCATTATGCTGAAGCTGAAGTGTCCAAGCTTTCCAATGCTGGTAAAATATCATCAGTTCGATCTTATAACATCTTCAGTTAAAACTTTATACATTTTGTTGTTCTCCCTGTTAAGACTTTTAGAAAGGGAGCCACACAATTTCTCTCTAATCTTTGTTTTGATTTATTCTCGTCTTAGCTTCCATGTTAACTGTGAGACATTTCCTTTTTGCTCTTTTGGGAGAAGGGACACTTGTTTAAATGTCCAAAATATAAATGCGCTTTTATCAGAAGAACTGATGCATCAAAATTTACTCGGGAGTAGTTCTAGTTCCTAAAAACTATGGCGCTAACAGACAGCACACACTTATTATTATATAAGCAAGGACTACAGTATTAACATCTTTTCGCATAACTTAATTTCTAAATCTCAAAGGTAAGTTAATCAGTTTAGACAAAATGTTGGTACAAGGATCAGGGGTTGTCCTTACCTCCTCTTTTCTATGAAAATTATCAAATTCATATCTTCTTGAAATGTTATTTCTTCATTCACCTAGTGTTGCATTTGTTAAATATATAGTTTCATATTGACTTATGCTCTACCGCAGCCTATGGTGTGGATATGCTGAGTACCATTGGCTACATATATGCAAGGCAGGCAGCAAAAGAGCTTGGAAAGAAGGTGATGTTCTTGGGTGTGCCATTCATTGCTGAGTGGTTCAGAAATAAAGGACATTTCATCAAATCCCAAGTAACTGCTGCAACAGGTTGGCTTTGATATTGAAGATTTTACAAGTAATTGTTTTGGTTGGTTCAATATCATTTCCAGATGAAACTTGACTTTATTTCCTATAATGCCTTCAATTCACACTTCCACATTTTGCACCTTATCATTTACTATTTAGTACTCCTATATATTTGAGGGTTTGAAATGAATAATATATGGTTTTACATTGATGTGATCAAGTAAAGAAGACAAAGTTATAGAATCCAAGGATTTGAGGTTGTGGTGAACAAGCAGTCAATGTCATGTCCCTAATCTCAAAAACACTGACTTATATGAAGAAAAGAAAACTTAGAATACCCATTCACCCTCATATTACTCACCTATACTTGAGAATTTAGGACCAAATGGTACAATTCCAATAGTTTGAGCGCTATGAAACTAATTTCTCAAAATTAAAAAATGTTGAAGATTTGTACTTCGGATATAGAACCCCATCGGATGTACTTCGGAGTTGCTTTTGTGTGGTGCTCTTCTCGATTATGTTTCTCAGGAACACTCATCCGCTGTTGCAGGTGCTATCGCTTTATTCCAGCTGCAAGAAGATTTGAAAAAACAACTAAATGCTGAAGGAAATTACACAGAGGAAGAACTAGAGGAATACATGCAATCACACAAAAAGTTAATGACTGATTCTCTTTGGAAGCTCAATGTAGCTGATATTGAAACCACCCTTTCCCGTGTTTGCCAGATGGTTGTTCAGGAGTTCAAGCTTTGTGTTATTTGTTTTTTTCTTTTTCTTTTTTCATTATGATTTGTTAATTGTGATGTATTTATGTTCTTAGGTTCTACAAGACAATAATGCAAAGAAAGAGGAACTCCGTCTGCGTGCAAAGGGTTTGAAAACCCTTGGCAAAATTTTCCAAGTAAGGCTGGCACTCTAATTTTTCGCTAGTTTCTCCACATATTTTATTGTTAATATGTTGGGTTTATTTTCTTTGTGCTTCAGAGTGTGAAATCAGCTAATGGAAACGATGCTGAAAATATGCCGAATGATCCACTGGGCAAATTGAGTGGAGGTGATCCAATCAACAATGCTCCTCCTTTCAACACATCAACAAGATCTGCCGATAACAAAGATGTCTCTGACACTACACAAGGATCCCAGGTATAACTTCCGAAGTACGAACCCCCTCCTCCTAAGAAAGCCCAACTTAACCAAAAAAACATGTCAAAAGTGAAAAATTTCTCCTTAAAAATCGACTTTGCATTCAGCATTCGATGAGGCTTCACTGAACTTGAAGGAAGATTTGGATAAAGGGTTTCAAATGACTCCAATGTTGGATGGATTTTAAATTCTACATATGGTTAAAAAATGTTACAAAATGGTCGCTCAAGGATTTAAAATCCATACAAAATAAAAGCTGACCCAAATAAGTCTATTGATTTGTTATTATGGATTTGAAATGCTTAGTTCCAGATCCTTCAATACAAATGAAGCCTCGTTCACAATCGTTCTGTATTTCTTTTTTCCTAATGACATTGATATGGACTGGCTTTACAGAGTCCGTACGTGGAGGCTCCCCAGTCCGTTGGATCTCAGTTCGACTTCCCAATGCCAACTGCACCACCTGGTGCTCAGAAACATCCATGAGCA
Organism: Penstemon newberryi var. newberryi; assembly: GCA_030819805.1. NCBI lineage: Eukaryota > Viridiplantae > Streptophyta > Magnoliopsida > Lamiales > Plantaginaceae > Penstemon > Penstemon newberryi. Next base: position 72,376,498 of record JAUALY010000001.1, on the reverse strand, counting down.
TATGCATAGATGGAAATTTGGAGCACTGAAGTGTAGTGTATGTCTGGTATGTATTTTTCTTGTAATAGATGAAGTATTGTATATCATTTCTTGATTGTGGTTGTATTATTTATACATCGTGCAGAATTTTGTTACTATTGTCATTTCTAGTTTGTTATGTTTCTGTGTAATTTATCCAAGAGAATTTTAGCATAGCAAATCGTGATAAATGGTATGTCATGTTACGTAGTTTTATCTCTTTCTTTTCTATTTGTGCATGACAGTAAATTTATTGACTATCAGCTCGGTCGGGGGGGGGGCCTATTTTTTTTCTTTGCAAAAGTATATATTATTAAATTTATTTTATTACTTTTAAAATGTAGAAATATATATTAAAAATTGACATGTTTTTTCTCTTAATATATTTATAACGGATACATAAAATGACAAATCAACTTAATTTTTAAAAAAAAAATTCAATCTTAACATGTTTTTATAACATTTACTTCTAAATTCCTTCTTTCAACATTCCCTCGAAAAACATAATGTGAGTGAGACGTATCTCAAAAATAACTTTGCAAAATAATATTTCTTTATGAAATATCTTAAATATATAAGTTCGAGTGTATGAGATTTTATTTTTCACTGGATGAACTTCAAATTCAGAGCAAGACTGCCATCGTTTTTAGTTGAAAATGTGAGATTGAAGTTATAAAATTCTTGAACGGTGATTTTTTAAAGAAAAAACTAATGGTAGAGAAGCAATGTAGGTGGGTTCTTGTTGATTTTGGTTGGAAACTTTGGAGAAAAATTATCTATTATATTATTCGGAAATATAGGTAAGCAATAGAGGGTGATATTTAATGTGAATGGACTAAAATATCCTCTCAATGGCGAGTCGAATAGCCTGAAAAAATAACTAGGGTGCAAAGTGAAATGAAAACATGGTTTTTACGGTGCAATATGCTATTAATTTTTCTCGAAGGCGCAAAGTGAAAAATAATCCTATTTTTTAGGATGCAAAATTGAATTACGCCGAAGTTAAATGACGAGAGATTATGAAAAGGAAAAAGATAGGATATTAAAAACATTGATTGCCCTTTAGGAACCCTCCCAAATAAAGTTCTAGCGAATATCTTCTGGTTTATTTGTCTTTTTACAAGTGGAATCACAAAAATTGAATCACAATCAGCTAAAACTAAAATCAGATATTCTTATCATTTTTAACCATTCAATCTCGAGCTAATAACAAATTTTATGCTTTTACAAAAATGCCATGGACGAGTTGGAACAAACAGAACTTCGACTTAGAAATATCAAATATGAATAAAGGAGAAGAGATTATATTTTATGCTTTTGTTTGCTAGAAAATGGTATAAAAATTTTATCAGATTATTTTCCTATTTATAACATTTGAAAGGGTGTTGTTGGAGGGACATGCCAATTCGGATTTAACCAGAAGCAATGGTTCCGTCCGAACGGGTGAATTCGAACTGAATGGACACACGCGGTTCTAGAAGGTTAAACCAATCATCTTGCGGATCCTATTCGGATCACCTGCGGATCTTTGTGTTAGGTTTGAACTTTAATTAATTATTGGGCTTTAACAAATTGGGCCAAAAGTTAATTGAATTTTCTCCAACACATTAATATATTTTGAAGCCCAAGACCAAGCCTGGTCGGATAGCGGAGGCGCGTGTTCAAACCTAGGTTCACCTAAGTCCCCTTTAAAAGCTCAGTACCCCCAAAAGGCCCAACCCTTTATGCAACTTTGAGCTTTATATTTGGGATAAAGACACAATCTTCTCTTTACATTTCATTCACTAAGATGTAATAGACTTTGGCTATTTGGACTTAATCCAATTAGTTGAGTTTAACCAAATTTGGTTAAACACGTCAATTACACCAACACTAACTTCAACTGCCACTCCACCTAGTCGTATGAGACTGGCATGCATCTTGATTTTCGATACTCTTTCAATTTCATCAATTTTTTCCGCTCCTAAAAAACAACTAAAATGGAGTTGATGCTCTTTTTCTCGAGTATACCCATTACCAATAAATAGATGTCACTATGGGATACACGTGGATAGCTGCCTATGTGTGCCCAACAAAGAAGACATCTCACATTGATTTCAGTTAACGACAACAAAAGTAATTAATGGAATCAGCCAATCGTAACACATTTATTCCCCATAACACTTTCATTTTGAAATCCATTCCCCTTGTCGGCAAGCGCATTCAATCTGATTTCGTCCAACTATCTAGACATATAATGAGATGTCGACAAGATCATATGTATGAGCACCTTAAAATCCATCGTATTAAATATCATACGTGCATGGTACAAATATTTCTATTGTACTTTTATACAATATTATATTGTAACTTGTCAAATTACTATTATAAATAAATACCCCCTAATTGTAAATTTGGGATAAAATAAAAAAGCAAACGAAAACATACCAACTAAAAAATATTTTAAAAATAAATGCAATACATGACATGTGGATGGATAAATTTTAGCTGAGAAAAAAATCGATAATGTTTAATTAACCTAAATTATTTATTTTTTTCTTTTTCCTGGACAGCTCAAAGTCAAAGGTCAATATACATAGAAGAGTCGGCAAATTGGCTGAGAGCTAGGGCTAAACAACCCGCAGATCACAATTTCCTTCGTATTGCCGCCATAAACGTGATCTGAGGTAATTAATTCTCACAATAATCATCGATGAGCTCCGCAGTTAATGCTAATAGTTCCGTCGCAGATGATGTGCCGCATAGCAGTGGTAGTGGATACGATGGATATGTGACGGGATGGATGTATGTCAATCAAAGTGGTCAGATGTGCGGCCCTTACATTCATCAGCAATTGTACGAGGGTTTGCAAACTGGTTTCTTACCACCCGAGATTCCCGTGTATCCAATCCTCGACGGAAATCTTCTCAATCCTGTTCCCCTCAATTACCTCAAGCAATTCCCTGACCATGTCGCCACAGGCTTTGTTTACTTGAAAAATAATGTAAAAGATATCGATTTTGCAAACTTCCCGCAGGTAATTTTATCTTTCTTACTATTGTTTTCGAATTAGCGTTTTTTACCAGTTCAACTTGGTCTGATTGAAATTACAGTTGCAGGATGAATCTTGTTGGTTGTATGAGGATGAAGAGGGGAGAAAGCGGGGGCCTCACTCTCTTACTGAGCTTTACTCATGGTCTCACTATGGATATCTTCGCAATTCAACAATGGTGATGATTCACAATAATATATTGAAAATTTTGAATAATGACATGTTCTCCGTTTAAGCAAGTTCACCTTTTATTGAGATGAGTTATCTGTACCACTGAATTAGTTCTTTATCATATGCTTTGGTGAACATGTAGAGCTGTTGGAGGTTTTGAAAATGTGTTTGGATTTGTTTTATTGAATTAAAGAAAGTATGTGGGGTTAGTTTTTGTTGAGTGGAGTTAAATCATGTGTGTTTTAAGATTTTGTGTGGAAGAGTGAAAACTGAAATTTCTGCTTAAAGAACTAAACTAACAATATTTTGGGTATGGAAAGCTGAAAATGAGATTGATGAGGGATGGAAACACCACCGTGGAGTTCTATGACGTGTTAACTTCTTATCTTTTATTTTTAATTAACAATTTTGAATTCTTAAATAAGTTCATATATTATTGAAATTTTATCTGGTGTATCGCTACAGGACATGTAAATGCAATGTCTAAGTGTAGTCAGCCACTCTAATACAGTGGTTTGTAACTTTTTTAATGTTTATTTTGTCTTATTTCACTTCTTTTTGTTTTAAATAAACTTATTTAGGTGATGTGTTTTGATTTGTGTAAATTGTTGTTCTGGGTCTTCTTTCCCGTTGAGCCATTTCTGAAAGTTGCTCTCTTGATGATTGCAGATATATCACACTGATAATATTTATAAACCCTTGGCTTTGGTATCACTGTTAAATACTTGGAGAACAGCTGGACTTGGACCTGTACTTGTTTGTGATGCCAAAGACCAAGGGCGTAGCTCAGTTTTGAACTTGATATCTGAGGTTGCTGAAGAAGTCTGTTCGCAGCTTCACTTTGGAATCATGAAAACAGCCCGTAAAGTTTTACTTGATGAAATCGTCAGCTGCATAATATCCGAATCTCTTACTAGCAAGAAAATTCACAAGAATCATAAGGTTGAACAAGTAATTAAGTCCTTCAAATCCTCCTCTTCAGATGGCAGCTTGGTAAGTTCCTATGCATCGAAGATGTTCTTATATATTTTTAATTAGAGTCTGTAAACGCTCTTATATTCTATTATGTGACAGCCTGAAAATGGTAATGAGAGGAAGGACTTCAATGCTGGTGGGGATGATCCAGAAGTATGTAACACTGTCATTGAAACAATTAGATCTCCTCCTAGTATGAAATCAGTAGGAAGCCTGGAGAATTTTTCTGCGGCATATATGGTTGTTTGCAGGATGCTCTTTGATTCCTGTTTACAAGTCCTGTGGAATGCCATTATCTATGATCCTGTAGCTGAGTATTCATCTGCATGGAGAAAGAAGAAGCGTTGGCCATCTCCTAATTATGTTGATGAACGAAGCATTCCATACACAGATTGCGTCGGGCAGATTGAAGAGCTACCAGCTGATTGTGTACGTAGTTGTATGTTTTGTTTTGAATTTTTTGTACAAATAGCATTCTGAAGTAAAGTTTAACGGCTTGACAGCGAACACATGAACGCGAATGCTCTAGTTGTGAGTTAGATTGTCCTCCAGGTTTTGAACCAGTGAGAATGGCAGTGGATGTACAATTACAATCACCATCAATTTCTTTGTGCTCTTTCGAGAGAGAAAAGTCTTCTAACGGAAATCGGTTGAGCTCTGGTACATCTTATGATGACGTGGAGTACATCCTGGAATATGTTCTGAATGATCTGCATTCATCTGCAAAAATGTCACTAGTGCAATACTTTGAAAGACTTGTAGATGAAGAAGTGAAGAAATTAGTTGATTTTCCAGAAAATAGTCATGTTAAAGAGGTACTAGTAAAGTGCTCTCTTCACTATAATCTTTCTATATCTCCACCCCTATTTCTCTTATGGATGTTGTCTTCTTTTTGGATAAATTTACCAAAACCTTTACAGGTTAAGCTGGACGCTTCTCTTCAGTGCGACCATATTAGTGAACTTGATTCTCACAAAGCTAATGAAGTTTCAGAAGCGCTATCATCAGATGATCGTCAATGTGCAAGACAACCATTGAACCAGAGTGTTGTTCACTACCATGAAGTTTCTATGACAAATTTATCAAAGTCTGCATTTCATAAATTGCCAGTGCATATAGATGATGTGACTAGTACTGAAGTAGACGAATTGTCACCAGATCTATGCAGGGAAAGTATGGAACAATACTATCCATTACATCTCTCCAGGGCGGAGTTTCAGAAATTGCCCATGCATTTGGATGAGTCTAGTGCCATTGCAGTTATTGATGAACTGCGCCCACCTCAATCAGCGGAAGTTACAGAACATTGTGCTTTGTCGCAAATTAGGAAAGTACATTCATTTGAGTTAGGTGAGAACATCTGGAAAACCACTTTCCAGGTTGCATTGATGACTACCCGGCAGAGGCTATATGATTGTGTTATGGGCCACTTCAAACCATTGTATGTTGATGAAGCCATTGACAAAGCTATACGAAGTTGGTGGCATTCAAGGAGATACAAATCAAGCTATATTAAGGTAGGTTTCCCATTCTTGTCTCTCTTTCACTCTCGCATTTAAATTTCGCATTTACATTTATGAAGTGAAATCTTTTACTTCATAATTTCATTTGCTTTATCAGGGAGCAGTTGATTGGATGAACGGCGAAAAACCTGATGATGGGGCAAGATCTTCTGAAGCTTCTTTACATATAGGGAAATATACATATTCTCGGACGAAAACGCTGTCTAGGAAAAAGTCGGTTTCCTATTTCCAGTCTCTGATTATGGGAGACAGTGATGGTCAGAAACAAGTATCCAAAAGGCCAAAGAGAGGTCATACTCGCAAAGATATTCCTCAGTCTACTAAAGCTGAAAATATGATTTCTAATTTAAAAAAAAAGGAGCCGAAAATTCACAATAAAAAGCCATGTATGCCTGTGGAAGATGTATCATCTCTGCATACTGTTAACTGGAGATCAGAGAAAGTTGATCATGTTACTGAAGGTATTCTATTCTTTTCAGTTATACTGCACTGTAAGAGCTAATACTAGAAGTTCCTTAATGATTATCTATACGTCTATCTAACAAATGATTTTTCTGAAGATGATTCAAGCTGCAACACACTGAATAGCTCCTTTTCTACCAAGGACCAATATAATGTTGAGAGAATTACTAGTTCCAAGAGCCTGGAGTTGGATCATTTGAAATTTCAAGATACTGGTAATGGCATAGAAGTGACAGGATGTTGGTCTCGTACCATCTTCTGTCTCTTTGTTTGATTTTGCTGTAGGCAGACTCTACCTTTGCTAGTTCTAGTATGCTGAGCAATATACAATACTAAGATTGTTATGTTTCTACTTTGTTTGCTGGATATTTTATCAGCAATTACAGTCCCAAAACATAAACGGAAGCAACTGGTTGATGATACACAACATTCTCGATCCGGAAAAGTCCAGAAATTAGTAACTGGAATTGCTAAACAAGCATTATGTAAGCAAATTAATGAAGAAAATATTAAGAGAAGTAAATCTAGGGCAGTGAGACCTTGCACCCAGTCTGATGGTTGTGCTCGGTCATCCATTAATGGCTGGGAATGGCGTAAATGGGCTTCAAAAGCCAGTCCTGCTGAAAGAGCTCGTGTTAGGGGTACTCGCATTCATTCCCAATATAAAAATACTGAATGTGGTGGAGGGCATTCGTCAACTGTTAAGGGACTTTCTGCGAGAACAAACAGGGTCAAGTTGCGCAGCCTTCTTGCTGCTGCAGAGGGTGCTGATCTTATGAAAGCTACACAGTTAAAGGTAATTCAATTATTGATTGTAGTGGAAGTTTTTCAGTTACTTGTTTTAAATTAGTTTAACTTTCTATAACCAGGCAAGGAAAAAACGTTTGCGTTTCCAACGAAGCAAGATACATGACTGGGGTCTCGTCGCTCTGGAGCCAATTGAATCAGAGGACTTTGTTATTGAATACGTTGGAGAACTTATTCGCCCCCGTGTAAGCAGCCACTTTCTTTTGTATTCTGGAGTATATAGCTTTTTCTTAGCGGTGAAGGACCTTCATTTTCACCCACCACGCTTTCTAATGGATTACATAAACATAAAACAGGAATTCAATGTGGCAATAATATATTATTATTCAACCATTCGAAATATTAAAGCGTAAGTATCTTCTATACATGACTTTTTGATTGACGTCCCGTTCACTTGAATTCATCAGGTATCTGATATACGTGAGCGACAATATGAGAAGATGGGAATTGGGAGCAGTTATCTTTTCAGATTGGACGATGGTTATGTGGTAAGTATAATAGTATGTTTGAATATACTCAACCTGACCAAAGACTAAAAATCTTTGTATATTTTCTTTATGATTGTTCTCTTTCCAACTTTCTGATATCTTAGGCTGAACCATTACTGCTAGTTCATCTCTATTTTTTTTTTGTCAATATTTTCATTTATTTGGTGGGTTTGGGCTTTCTACCTTCTGTTACCGACCATGTCCCTCTATCAAAGTTGACCAGAATTTCCTTTCACATGTTTCCTAGTTATTAAAGGCGCTCGCCTTGCTCGCTACTGCGCAAGGCGAGGCGAGCCCTTCCCCGAAAAGCGCTTCCAAGGCCTTGCCTTGGTCGCCTTAAGGCTGCGCTATTTGGGGACGGGCTTTTAAAAAAAAAAATTTAAAGTCAATTGACTTCAATTAAAAAAAAATCCTAATTTGTCAAGAATCAATCTCTCTCACCTGAGCTGCCGCCGCGCCGCCGTCAGCCGTCCGCCACGCGAACCCTAAAAGCCAGCTGCCTGCTCCCGTCTCCCCCTTAGATTCTAGAGAAGTTATTTATGAAATATGAATTATAAAATTTGTTATATAATCTTATTAGTTATTTGAGAATGTTGGCACTTGGCAAGTAGAAAATGTTGGCACATGGCTAGTAATAATGCATTGACCATTTTCAAAATGTTTCTTTTAAGTCATATTTGAAGAATATTTCCTATTCAACTAGTTTAAGTAATTATATAAGATACATTTAATTAATAAATTTACTTAATTTGCTGTACACTTATACTTATAACATAATTAATTATTTACATACTACATATGACAATTAAATTTGGATTTTGTGATGTTGCATAATGAATATTGAATATGTTTATTATATTGTCTTTAAAAGCCTCGGATTTTATAATTATTGTTGATAATTTGATATATACTGAAAAATTTATATACAAGCGCCTTATCCCCAAAAAGCCCTCGCTTTTTGCATTGCCTCGGCGAGCCCTTATCACTTCGCCAAGCCTTGCGCCTCAAACAACTATGCATGTTTCTATCCTGTGCTCTCATTCCTAAATTATACCTTTGATAATAAGGACATAATTACCTTATTCTATTATGATAAGATTGTAGTGATATATGCAGGTTGATGCTACAAAGCGTGGAGGAGTTGCAAGATTCATTAATCATTCTTGTGAGGTAACCACTGCAGAATGCTTGGAGCGATATAAGTATCACCTTCGTTCTAAACTCATGTTGTAGTAATTTTAACATGATTTTACGATATTGATTTGAATCCAGCCTAATTGCTACACCAAGGTCATAAGTGTTGAGGGGCAGAAAAAGATTTTTATATATGCAAAACGACATATTGCTGCTGGAGAAGAAATCACCTACAATTACAAGTTCCCCTTGGAGGAAAATAAGATTCCTTGCAACTGCGGTTCCAGGAGGTAAGGAATTAATTAACTACAACCGCTTTTCGCTTAGGGTATTAGGTAATATTAATTATATTATTAAACTTTATAAGATGTATGATTAGCCCAACATAATCACGGGCAGCCTGTGTGTGGGCCAACAACCCATAATCACCCAACTTCCGCCCTCCCAGCGGTTATACAATTGGCCTCCCAATTAAATTTGTTTCTTACTCATATTCCTCTACCTAGTGGAAATAACAATTTTGCCATTTGATTTGTTTCAATCTAATTCAAAGCTGCTGCTCCCTTGGCTCTAATTTGACACCTGAAAGACTTCGTCTTTTTTCATCTCCCCCCTAATTCAGAGGTTATCCTCCCTTTCTTGGGGCCTAACTTGTCACTCAGAAGATTTCATATATTCAAGTAGATTAGGGAAGCCGTAATTGAGGGATGCTGGGAGCCTTTTTGGAGGAGAAAACATAGATGAAAAATTGAGAGAGAGAGAGAGAGAGAGAGGGCATCCATGTCCATGTATGATAATCCTAGCCGATGCTGTGGAGGCGAAGACTTTTGCAAGAGGTGCTGGGACTCTTTTGACAAAGAGAGTGGAACGGCAGTCGTGTTGGCTTTGCAACGCGACGTGGTAGGTGGTCATGGTGGTGCACAGCATAGCAGCGGGGGTGTCTTTGGTGAAAGGAAGGGTTTATGGAGCGGTGTCTAGGCTGCGCAAATGGCCAAACTTTGATCGAAACAGTGGGTTGTTGTGCTAGTGCACGGTGTAGCGACTGTGCCATGGTGTAGGTGAATAGAGGAATTCAAGTGAGGGTAAGAAAATGAAAAATATTAAAAGAAAAACTTTAATGGAACTAACAAGGGCATATTTGTCTATCCGAATATAATTCTTTTATTTCACATAAAATCTAACAAAATTATCTCACAATAATTTTAGTACCTTTTATCTCTCAATTATTTTATTACCCAAAAAAATTATCTACTACCAAACCATACTCTTAAACTGGTATTGTTGGGCACGTAGTCACATATTTTCCTTAATTGAGATTGCTTGATAAGTTTGGGGAGAAAATTAGTAAGACAATGGAATGTATTTTTCGTATTAGGTATATTTATCAGGTGTGTTGTGAGTTTTTATAAGCATATATCATGCAAAATAGGGTATTATCATGGTGATGTACTTTTTAGTGGGAAGACACCTCCCTGCTATGTATGTAAGTCTTTGTCCATAGGAGTAAAATTTATTCTGATAAACTAATAAATGTTGAGGTAACTGAAATTCATACAAATTATCATCAATTTTATGAAAATCAACAAATTGGGCCTTCTGGCCCGAAATCAGTTCAATAGCTCGCTCGTGCAATCTTAAGTTAAATTTTTTTGCTATATATCTACTGCACAAATTGCTATATATCTGAACCAATGTGGTTACTTCTACATATGTACTGCAGAAATTTTCTCTTTGGTCCTCTGTAGTCTGTGCATGTGCACTCTTCAACTGCTAACATACCGACTTTTCTCTTTCAGATGTCGCGGATCGTTGAACTGAAGTTAGAGGAGTTTGTTTGCTGGTATGTTTTAATGCTGGTGTCTAATTAGATTAACTTAAAAGTTGATCCTCATATTCTCTCTCTCTGCTGTTTTCATAGGCTTTTTGGAACTGGATGGTTCTCAACTAGAGATGCCATTTAGTCACAGCTCTTGCCCTGGTACTTTCTTTGTTTTCAGTTTCATGTCCATCATAATATTTACCTAGCTTCTTGCGACTGTATTGTAATGTCTTACAAGTTGATATTGAACCAACAATGGAGTTCAGTGACCAATTTTAGCAGATTACCACATTCCTGATTTTCTTATAATGCCAAAATCAAGATCCAAAACACTTGTCATGACAATAACCATGCATGTAAAGCTTAATGCTCAGTGTTTATGTAACTGTGCCTACAAGCCTCCTATTGTATCCGTTTTTAAACTGATTAGAAATTTTCATAATGGAGATTATGAGGTTAGATGTTCAGAGGTGGAGCCGTGCAATATCCTCTGAAATATATGCTAGAAAATGCTTACTGAATGAGGTAGAAGGGAATTACCATATTCACTTCTTTGTTCTCTCTTTTGCATTTCTCTAATTGCGGGGAGGGGGATTGTGTGGGCGACTTTGCTATTTCCCCTTCACTAGTGTTTCAGTAATGTATATGACGGGAATTCCCTTGTGTATGTATTGACATGCTATTTTGTATATACTTACTGTAGCACTCCGATAATAAATTTTAGCACCGTAATGATGTAAATTTATGGGTAGTTTTTGGTGAACTTAAAAAAATTATGCTAGTCTTATGCATATCCTATATGGATTTCAGTTTTTTATTCCACTTGCAGATTCTTTCAGGGTATGAAGCTCTTCAAGATTCATGTGACTTGATGTCATGGTATCCCTTCGCTTTGTGTCAGCATCAATGACAATGGCATTCACCCAACTTCATGTGCCTATTCATTCTTGTAGATATCTTTCAGCTGCAGATGAGTTTCTCCTCTTAAGAACTGAAATCAAGTTGTTTTTCTTCATATACCTCTTGGTTCTTAAAAATTTCATGATAGAAACAGCACATCTTATAGGGATTTTGTCACGAGTACAAGAACATATGTACTTCTTGAATGTAAAAATAACTAGAATAACTATCTTTAACCTTAATAAAGGAATAATGCTTTTGGATGTATGCATCTCTCTTGTGTTGGAGTTGGAATTAAATCTTTAGTATTATGATGATAAAATGTGTATAAATTTGTTTGGTATACATCGCTTCAGATATCAAAACAATGGATTATTTTCAATTAAATATAATTAATATAACCTTTATAAGACACTCCTTTCTGTGCTTTAGATTTTTGTTCGATGATAGGACTGCATGTACATGGCTGGCCACCTTTTAATCTCAATGAGTATGGGTCATGGATGAAGAAACTGAGTACAAATGCCTAAAAAACTAAATGCACTTTTGTGACCCATAGGTTGCTTGGGAACATGAAATGGGGCAACACATAGGGAAGTGTTGGCTACAATTTTCATTGTAAATGCTAATCTTGTAGATATTCATTTGGTTCCTTAATTAATTTTCGAAGGATAAGCAACTTCATTTTGAAGATTATATGGATAATGCAAATTCCAATTATTTCCTTATCCTTTTCACTTTCATAACAGGAAGAAGCGGCAAGTAGTGTGTAGACAAGCAAAATGCTTAGTGGATTGTATGTCAATAATGCTTTCTGGTATGTGTCCTCTACATCTTTATCGGGAAAATTGCATATTTGGTGCTATACAATAGGACACTTTGCAACTTTGGTACCACTGAATACGTAAATCCACATTTAGTACCATAATTTAAATATTGGTTGCAATATTCATACCACCTTCAAATAATTAGACGGTAGTGGGCGATAATGGCCTATTGCACCACACGTGACCATTATCTCATCTTTTGAAGGAAAATTTATCACTTTATAACGTGAAAACGTGAGAGAAGCATTGTCATTTTTCCTTCAAAAGACTAGATAACATGATAATTTTTCCTCCAAGAGACGAGTTAATGGCCACATGCACCCACATATGGCCAATTTCGTCCATTTCCATCCAAGTAGCTGGCGATGGTATGAACATTGCAGTAAATAATTAAATTATGGTACTAAATGTACATTTACGTATCAAACGGTACCAATGTTGCAAAGTACCCTATTATATGGTACCAAATATGCAATTGTCCCCATCTTTATCTATCTTGTTCTAAGTACTTAATCAATTTTAGCATGAGACCCTAATGTTTTATTAGAGACGGATAGAATTTTAGTAACATGTTTACAAGTATCAAGGGTAATTAACCCTATTCAGCGTATATAAAAGGAATACACAAACGGAAGATAAGCAGTGGAGTCGCTACAAGGAGTGCACGGTTGTAGTTTTACCAAAAATAAAAATAAAAATATATAAAAAAAAAGCACCATGTGAATTAGTGTGGTTTTAACATATTTAATACAAAAATTGAAGTTTTGACATACTATTACGGTATGGCACAATTTTGCAGTTCATGTCATCTCAAGCTATCATTCTTTCACAGCCGATTGCTGAAAGGTAGAGGTGGGTTTCCAAATTAAATGATGATCTTTTTGTTTTTATTGAAGCATTTTTCAAAAGAACAAGATGTTTTACCAACTATTGGGTTTTGCATTGAATAACTCAATTTAGGAGTGCACGTGATTATTTTAATATATATGTCAAGTTTAAGTTAAAATTTATATGCTCAGAAAAGCTTAAATCATGATCAAAATTAATTTTACAAAGCAAGTAAAGATATCCTAACAAGTATAACCAAACAATTAGCTCATCGTTGAATCAGAAGAAATAGAAAGTTATATCATTGAATCATTGAATATCCATTTGATTCTAGTTGAGTGATCTATTCAATGCAAAACTTCATAATTTGTAAGATATCATTATGTTATTTCTGATGTTCAGATTATTGACTTGTTTTCTTTATCAACTATAAGCCGTCGGTTGTAAAAGAAAGATAACATGATACGGAGTATAATTTTTATTTTTGGGTATAAAACTGCAACATCATACTGTATTTTGTCAAAAGGTGTTTGATTGGTTGGTGGATTGTTAACAAACTCCCAAAATTGGTATCCCATAATTATACTAGGTAAAACATAAATACCTACTCTATTGGAACTATTCGAGGATGCAACTTACGTAATCAGATTATGAGTTGTGCAGCTTGAGCTCCTTGGAACAAATTTAAATTTCAGATTCAATTTGATATACCATAATCATGTACCACTGACTTAACATTTTCGTGAATTAGGAAACCATCTAGGACTCCTTAGAAGACTAGTCAGAACAATGACTTGGCTCGAGCGACACCGCTTAAAATCGGTTGAAACTCGGCCCAAGCACCACCACTGAACAAAACCTCAAGGGAGATCGATCAAAATCGATGAAGGTCTAATTAGAAAGCTTAAGTGGCTTGAGCACCACCCAAAGAATTCAAACACTTCTAAAGGTTATCGGCCAAAAAACGACCTCATTACTTGTGGTTTGATGCTCTGATACATTATTTGCTAAATATAACACGAGCTCCAACAAGAGCAACTATAGATTTTCCTATCTTGTACATTGATAGACGGATGTTGAGTTGAACGCTTCGAGCCCACTGACTACTTAAAAAAACAACCATATCGGACCTAGGTCGTGAGATCATCAAGTAGGTGATGCCGCGATCTCTACATACTACATGATCGACGTCTCTTATATCTGGTGTCCAGACCTGGATGGGTTGATCGACCACCGATCAACTAATTCTAGCTTAGATATTGATAGGTCGTGCTCAATCAACAACCTTAAGACAATTTGATCGATCTTCTTGGAGTGTAGACCTAGTTCCAACTTATATACTGGAGTTTCATAAATCGAAGTTCAGAAGTGATCAAGGAACTCCATTCTGATATAGTATATGTTGGCATTTATTGTTTGAAGATACCTCGCACCACGACCAAAGTCTTATGATGTCTTCAATATCTGGATTCTCTCCACTCTGCTTCTGTTGGATAAACAAGGTAGGATTGTAAGTTGCGACTCTCTGGGATTGTTGTTTCAATTTTGAAGTCGTTCAACCAAAAACAAGATTCCTTGATCGCTAGTGCCTCTCCTATGCTTGCAGTATAGGCAAATTCCACGTGCTTGAATGCAAAAAACGATTGAGCCTCTAGGGTTTTGTGTACAAGGTAGTAGTTAGTGTTATTAGACTTCTACCATTAAATAGTCTTGGATGAGAGTATTCAGTCTAGATCGACCTTAGCTCAAACGGGAGAGTAAAAGGGTTGTGCGGTTGCCAAGCCCTTTGGTTGTCGGTTCGAATCCGACAGGTCGAAAATAGTTGTTTATCTGAAAATTTACTGAATTTATTGCAGTTCCATCATTATTGTCATTGCGATCCGTATGTGATTTTTTGTAGCTACTACTCATCATACTAACTAGACAAATAAAGAAAAATTGAGGATCAAGCATAATGTGATTTTTTTTGTTCTTTTAGCTTAAGTCCGTAGGAAATGCACCTGCTGTATGCTAGGACCTCTTTAGATGTAGTATTTTCCATAGTATTCACTTGTAAGCATCAATGTCATGTATTATCGTACGGAATGTGTATCCGTGTGGGTGCAGCTATGTTAACTTCCTATTAAACAATTCCTAGTTCCTGGATTTGCTATATTTACCTTTTTTTAAGTGGGGTTAAATGTTCTGTTCTGTTTTAATAAGTAAAATTCAGACTGACTGACTAGTGCCAATTTGGGAGAGGGTTCGTGGAGAACAGAGGCTCGTGGACTAAAATTTGATTGAACGGGCATCAGAAGAGATAGCAGAAAAGAAAATTGATTGATATTTTGAGAATGTAAAGCAACCATATTGTATCCAAAAAAAGTTGCCCAAATGGTAGATGAAGGACGAGGAAAATAGTAAAGATGCATCATATTTTTTCTTTAAAGGAAAAAGATACATACTTAATTGGAGAGTGACTAGTAAGTTCAACTACAAAAAATTTGCACATCCAAATACCCAAATAGACAGATATGTCTACAAAAATATGGTTTGCATAATTTACATGTAACCAATCATATGCATCTTCCTGCAGTACTTGATAAAACATTCATAAAATTGAGATGTTTACAAGACTTACTATTAGAAGTTAGAACATAGAGCCACACCTTTAAGAAGGGGTAGTAGTAGTAGTAGTAGTAGTAGTATTTTCAGAGCATTTTAGATCCACTTCCCTATTATTATGCTCATCGACTTTCATGTCATCCTGAAATTAACAGCAGCAAAAAAAAAAAAAAAAAATCATTAATCAGCCGACCTACAAATTTGTCTATTGCAAGTAACATGTTTTATGATTGATTATGTTATTTCTTCAAAATTATTCAGAACTTTTTGGTGGGATGGGTTGATTAAACATTTCATTAGAGGCTTTATTTTGCAAAACTAGCTGAAATTGGAAGTTAATTTCCTTAGTTGCAAACTATTTTTTCAAAAAAAAGAAAAAAAAGCCTACCAATAAAGAAACTACAAGTAAAAAACTAAAACATAAGTAAAGAAATCCTAAATTCAAATTCAATTTATAGAAAACTGATACCAAAACTCTCGGATCATCATTTTCTCTAAAAGAAGAAGATAAAAAAGGGAGATTAACAAGTTACCGTGTTCTTTGCGTCAGGCTCAAGAAATTCATTTTTCACTCTGCTAGGCCATTGCTTACTGCAAGGACACAGAAAATTACAGATGATGATATATAAGATTGACAGTGCTAAATAAATGAGATATGTACGTACCGTTCATCATCGACATCCATGTCAGAGTCAGGATCAGATCTTTCATCTTCACCGTCACCATCACGATCTTCATCCGCCTGCATTCATGCCAAGGACGCATAAATCTCAAATTTTTTTTATAGAAACGATGAAGCAAAAGCTAACAGATTTTAAAACTGTTTCTTTCAATTAAATAACATTTACACCTTTATTTCTTGTACTTGTACACTAATAAGTCAATAACATACTTAAGAACAATGGTACACATATCAGTATATCTTATATTTGGAATAGCATGAACTCTGACATAAGAATCATTTCACTTTGCAGAAAGGATGAAAGTCCAATAAGATGAATATCCGTGTAAGGATTATTAACAAATTATATTTGGGATAAGCTATATTCGTGTGTAAAACAACTCGTGCATTGAGATATCAAATAAGGGAGATTTTATCCTGTACCATGTCAGCCAAACTTAGCTGTATTCACATTTGGCCAAACTGGTTCCAGGATAGAATTTTCCCTTTAAAAAGGTACAACATGAAAATTAAGTAGGTTCTCTGATGCATATCAAACCTCTGCAAGTTCAGTATCGGGTGGTCGCTCTTGGAACTGGACACTCGGTGCATGTTGAAGCCTTGAAAGATACTCAAGAAGCTTTGATCTAATCTCTTCCAATAAACGACGAGAATTCTTATTCTCCATGTTACTTGGAGCAACATGCAGACTATAGTCTGGCCCAAAGTACTCATAATATTCATGTTGTGGCATCTTGTCTTCGAGTTCGATTCCAAGTGCTACACCTGTCTGTTAATTTGCATAATAAACATTTAATCAACTTTAAAAAAAGGCTAATATCAATAAAGCGAGCAAGTGGTCTGGGGGTGACATGTCATTTTAAACTGTGAGAAAAAGGGTAATTGGCTGAAGATGTGTGCTTACCTCATAACACCAGCACCGAGCAACATTACGTATCGTGTATCCACCTCCACCCAACAACAGTAATGGCACATTAAAAGATCGCATAAACTTAACACACTCTGCATGACCTTTAATTGAGAGATTGAAGCAGCCTAATCGATCTCCAGACAGAGAGTCGGCACCACATTGTAATACTACAGCACCAGGCTTAAAAATCTCCATGACTTTGCCCATTATTGGCTTGAAAAGAGACTGGTAGCTTTCATCATCAATTCCATCATCTAGCGGAACATTAAGAGAGTAATATTTACCCTTTCCAAATCCAATGTCGCGTATGTCTCCTGTTCCAGGAAAATAATCTCCAAATTTATGGAAAGAAACAGTCATGACCCTGTCTGTAGTGTAAAATGCTTCCTCAACACCATCACCGTGGTGGATATCAATGTCTACATATAAAACACGCTGCAAAAATTTAAAATAGATTGGCATTGTTAAAAGCTCAATCTAAAAACTAAAGCACACCAATAAGTTTGTCCAATTCAAATGTCACAAAAGAGCAACCTATTAGAACAAGTAACCCTCAAGTTAAGCAACAAAGGAACATGATGTAGATATTAATTAAGAAAAATATTCATATCAACCATCAACAATGGAAAAACTTGAATTTAAAGAGGTTCACCATAGTGAAATCAGGAAGAATAGCTTCTATGATAATCCTGAATGGGGTGAAAAAAGGAGACTTAAAAAATGAAATGTTGTTCCCAGCTGTGACTTGAAGGCATGTTCGTCATTAGCTATTATCAATATCTTAAAATCGGATGTTAAATTGTTCAGTCTTGCTAGGCAAACAACAGTTGTTGAGCCACATAAGTTGGGTCATAAAGGCCTAACTAGTTATAAGTGGACATCAATGAATCTATGATTACAATTGATTGAGCTTTTAAGGCACATATAGCTTTGTTCCTATCTAACGGAACACTATATGACCAAATGGCATGTACATGACCTGTTCATCCATAGATTTATTCAGTTGATCGCATACGTTTCTGGAACACCTCGAAAAGAGAGACAAACAGGCAATTTTTAAAGTGCTTGTTTAGACAGTTTTCAGTGATTAGTTCTGAAACTTTCACTGAAGAGCTAAATTTTGTTGGAATAAATGGATTTTTGGTATATATGAAAAGCTATTTATGTGTGCGCTTTACTTCTATGAAGCCCCCGCATTGCGCTTTAGCCCGAATATAGCTTTGCTCCTTAGTGGGTAGGAATCTGTTGGTTCAATTTGAAATAGTTCTCTATATGTCTTTATCAAAGCATAGTTGCAGTCTTTTTAATAAAACAAATATGCATATAACATCATGTTAATCCTTCTACACAAAAGCTGAATTCAGTTTTTGCCAAATTTAATCTATCATAACATCACGTTGCAGAGAACAAAGTCTCTCTTGTCATTTTACCCCATAGTCTTCTGATCTGACAAAATTTTGCACTGTTTTTTCTTCAATACAGATGGTTTAAGATGAATACAATAATGTAATGAAACTATCCCACACCGGTTGTGAGATATTTGTCAGTCCTTTATAAGGCTCTTGATTAGCTTCGCTTTTAGTTACTCAACATGAGTGATAGCTTTTGGAGCCAGGTGTCTTATGCCCAACTAAGCTAACAAGGCAAATAGTCTGACATGGCAAGCGCACAAATAAGCTCATGCGGCAATCCTTATCTTGGTTATACCAGATAAATTTTGGATTCTGATAAATTTTAAAATGTTAAAACTAGAGTAAAAGTTTAAAAGAGATTATAAGCCTCTTTTAGGAGTTGAATTAAAAAATTCAACGCATGTACATTGGGCATGGTGAAAGGTGACCACAAATGCTTAAGATCTTCACAAGTTAAACTGTTTTAGTTTAACTGTGAATCAGGTAGGCATGAATGTCTATACTACTCAAATTTATGTTGAAAAGGAAATCAAAAAATGATATATGAAAAAATCGATGAACTCCTCTTGTTAATTCTGGGCTGGAAAACTTAAAAGGTTATACAGATACATAGTGGATAGAGACAGTTAGAATAAAAGACAAAAAGCCTACTAAGTTTTACAAAGACTTCAAATATTTCAACAAGATGTAAAGACCATAGTTGAGTATACAAGTAGACTCCAAGAAGTTAATATATCATCAGACGTGGAAGGAGACTTCATATGTTTTTATGTTTTGCAACTTAATCTTCGATATGATGTACTAGCCATGAATTCAATTTGCTTGATGGTGCTCATTTCTGTACAAGAGGAGTTGAATTACAAAATCAGACATTGTTGGAGCCAATTGGATACCAGGTAAAGGTTTAGAAACTCTAATGCTATGACAGAACTACCAAGATGACCAAAAGAAAAATGCTTTGCAAATCAAAGGAGAAAGAAATTAACAATGCAGAGGACAGAGAAATATAACTTGCTTCTTTGCAGACATACTGATTCAACTGAACATTATCCAAGATATAGTGCACAGAAAAGCTGCTGCAAGAAAGAAATGAATATGTAGGAATCTACAGTTCTACAGAGCATTATAAGAGGATAAACAAGCTGAGCAATAGGTTCCGAAAAGCGAAAGGATGATATCTTGGATAAATTAAAAGGTGATCTAGAAAGCATGTTGACACTAGAGCTATTTGCTTTAAGGTGATCTAAAAGCATGTTGCAAGAGCCCATAGAGTACAAGAGACTAGGCCTTTAGACCAATACAGCAATAAAGAAGACTAGATACTGGTATCATGGTATAAGCCCTCATTTGATTGTTAGCCAGTTATTAAACAACACTTCTTAATAATGTCAAACTTGACATTCAACAAACAAGGAAATAGTACATGCTAAGCAAATATTAACTTTCCTAATTCCAGAAAAAGTTTCAAACATGGTTGACAAACATAACCTTCAATGGGAAGACAAAATTAAGCATCAAAACAACAAATGGTGAAGAAAGGTTGACAAACACATAGCTTATTATATGCCTATCAATTCCAAATATCCCACTCTCATAGATACTGACAAATATCAAAGGAAAATAGAGGCTACAAAAAAGGTACCATTACCAACCTCATGCACTTTGAGAAGTTCCAATATAGCCAGCACTATATCATTCACATAGCAAAAACCAGAAGCCTCACATTTCTTCGCGTGATGTAACCCACCGGCCCAATTAAGTGCTATATCACAGTGTCCATGATTTAACTTTACCGCCCCACCAACAGAGCCCCCAGCATAAGTTTGACAATAAGCGTAAAGACCATCAAACACAGGACAATCTTCGCCAACATTAAATCTCTTAAGATGACGGAGCTGTTCCTGCTGCGTTTCCGGGGTGATGCTCCTCAAGAAAGAAACATAATCATCGGCATGAAATCTGCAAAGATCTTTGTCTCTTGCAGGATTGGGCTTCAGTACATGCATATGCTTCAGCAATCCATAGTGAGCAAGAAGAGCATGAGTCATACGAATCCTGTGTGGCTTCATCGGGTGGCCTTGCCCGTAATAGTAATTGCCAACCTCAGGGTCATAAAAATAACTCACTTTACGCTTCACTCCATCAGTTCCAGATGCTACTAAAGAATTGCCTCCAGTTTCCATCGATCAATCACGGGAAAAAAATTGATATATGATAACCTGATAATAACAGCAACTCGGTAACAAGCATACTAGGGCAAGCGAAACGAAACAGTATACGATAATCGAACTATCAGCAAAAGCTACAAGGATTCAGCAATTCCGATTAGAATCGATTAATTCTTAGAAGCTTCTAGAAAAAAAAGGAGAAGCAAATTAAGTAATGCAGTATTACCTAAACCTCCAGCATACTAGCAATCGACATTTGAGTCTTAGATATTGTATTACAAATCTTGAACATATATATACCGAGATATGTGAATTTATCCGTATTCCATGACATTATAGATTGAAGATGACAGCGAAAGAGAGAGGGAGAGAAGAAATCTTACCTGAAGCAGAGAGAGTGAGTGAGAAGAGGTTCAACGATTATGAGAGAAGAGCGAGCGACGGAGAGAGGGAGATTAATGACCTATATGCCACTTTAACTTGAGTTTTAATTAAGCTAAAAAGTATCTTAATTCATTCTTTAGGTTTAATCATAATTTCTTTTTCTTTTTCTCATAATTGGACTATATAAAACTTAAAATGGGTAGAGTATTGCACAAACGGCCCAAGGCCAGAGTTTGGCCCAAGAGGCAAACATAAATTTTTCAAATTCCATTTAAACTATGGTTTCAATTGAATATTGAAATAATAAAATATTATTAAAATATAAATTTGAAAATTTAAGATATGATTTAAATTGAAATTTGATTGATGTGGAGGAAAAAATAGATTGTAAATATCAAATCAGTAACTATATAAGTATTAAGTAGGTAACAAATATCAAATCAATAATAATTTAAACACCAAAACTCCAAAGTTTGGTCATGACATGCCCAAAATCATTTTGAAGCTGGGCCAAAGTAATTTAAGAATAGTCCATAGATCCACAAGAAACCTCTTAATTGGTCATTGTTATTGGGGGGGGGGGGGGGGAGGCGTTGGGATTTGCGTTTCCTCATGGGCTGATATAATTTCAATTTTCTTGTTTTACAGTATATCATATTCATCACAAATGTCTTAAGATGAGTCATATTTAGACATTACTCTTATCAATAGTCCAAGTTAATTTTTTTGATTTTTTTTCATCGTCATGATCAGTGATATATCTTTTAGTGTATAGAAGAGATTACATTTTTTTCACCCATAGCACATATAATGTGCTGCAGTGGACGATTTTTTATTTATTTAATTTGGTTTTGGTGGAGTGAGATTCTGTAGTCAACTTCTTTTTAAATTTTGAGTACTAAATTAAAATTTTTTTTTTTGCACTATGTCATCTGTACAATAAATATCAATAATTCTTCATGTTATAGTTTGTTTTAGAGTCAAACTCTTGCTTCGGGAGAAGAGGCACAAGTATAGTAAATTCCAAGACTTGAGTCCTAAACCTGTCATGCAATATACGAGAAGGGACGTGACTGAAGGTCTCTTTGACTTTTTTTTTTTAAAAAAAAAAAAATTACAATGGACAAAATCAGGACATCTAATATTATTTTTTTCATAAGATTCCAAATGGACCAAATCATTAATCATCTAAATGGACTAAATCATTATTCTTTTTTCCTTTATTTGCTGATTGTTTAATTAGTTTTTGATAAGTATTATTGATATATATTGTATAATTTAGTTTTTTGAATAACTTTTGGCCAGGAGCTGGGTTATCCTACATTCTTGGGCTAGGCGGGTTGGAGACTGAATAATTTGTTGGTGTAAATCCCACTAATTGGATTAAGTCCAAATAGTCAAAACTCATTACACCTTCATGAATGAAATGAAAAGATAAGATTGTGTCTTCATCCCACATGGGAAAAAAGGAGAAAGTTTAAGTTATATAAGGTAGCTATAAAGGGGGTACCAAGATCTTAAAGGGGGAATGACCTAGGATAATCTAGAGCCTAATAATTAATTAAAGTCCAAACCAAACACAAATATTTGAGGATGATCTGAATAGGATCCACGAGACCCGCTTCTAGAAGATCCGAGAAGGATCCGTGCTCCCCGCCCATTTTTAAATGAAAGGGTGTGTTTGGTTGGATTTTGAACCGAACAAGTGGCACCCATTTCCACCAACACTTTTTCAATTGCTATAAATAGGAGAATAATTTGGTCAAATCTTCACACCATTTTTCTAGCAAATAAAACAGAAATGATTTTCTCTTCTCTACTCTTCAAATTTAATAATTTTCTAGTCGAAGTTATGTTTGTTCCAACTCGCTTGTGGCCTTTTGTTCGTGTATATAAATAGGAGAAAAATCTGACAAATTCTTCACACAATTTTTCTAGCAAATAAAGCATAAATTATTCTCTCTTCTCTACTTTTCAAATTCAATAATTTTCTAGTCGAAGTTCTGTTTGTTCCAACTCGTTCGTGGCCTTTTGTTCGTGTATATACATAGGAGAAGAATCTGACCAATTCTTCTAGCAAATAAAGCAGAAATTATTCTCTATTCTCTACTCTTCAAATTTAATAATTTTCAAGTCGAAGTTATGTTTGTTCCAACTCGCTCGTGGCCTTTTGTTCGTGTAAAACAACAAGGATCAAGATTGTTGCATCTTGGAAGACTACCAGAGAATGTTGTGTTGTTGCGTTCCAAATACTAATACGCAATACACGCAAGTATACGGTCGTTACAAGTAATAGAGTGATAAATGAGTGTCGAACCCACGAGGACTTGTTTGATTAATTACCAATTGATGTCTTGTTACTTCTACTTAGATTTGTAAGTTTAGTTTGGTAAAGTGATGGTGGCAATGATAATAAAACGAAGGTAAGGTGATTATGAATGAGCTAAACACTTAACTAACACTTGACTTAACAATATGTAAAGGCTAATAGGATTTTACGTCACCTAGTTCAATTCAAGATAAATGACTCAATAATTGACAACCACACTTATGTTTGTTGTTCAAGGTTTCATAAAATACTCATACGTATCTTCCGAATTGCGTACGAACCTATCAAGTTAGACTAATCCAATTTATGTCTAAAATGACTAAACCTAAATGATGCATTAACCTCAAACCTTGAAAGAACATGAAATGACCTAGGTATATGCCTATCCTAGAATCAAATCACAATCTAGTTTCACAATCTAATCCTCAATCCACTATGTCTAGCAATCAAGAATCAATCCATTTCATCTCATAGTTGGCCTAACAACAAGATGACAAAAGCACAAACTAGATTAACAAACACATACAAGTATAGCATCAACCATTATAACATCATTTAATCAAGAATCAAACATAGGATCAATAAAACCCAAGAGAAGAGGAATTAGCCACTCATAACATTAAATAAATCATCCAATACATTAATGAAAGCCATAAATGTAAATGAACAAAGTAATAAGAGTTAAGAGTAAGCTTAGTGGTTGAAATCTTCAACAACTTCTCCCTCAAGCCTTTTTATCTTCAATGGAGAGTCCAAGTGAAGTTCTTCCCCAATGGAGGCTAGAGAATAAAGTGAAGTGAAGAAGAAGTTGTCTTATGAATTTCACCTCCTAACCCTTTAACCTAGCAAAACAATAACCTCCTAATGCCTAAGTTACCCCAAAAACTATGGTAACTAAGACCAAAAAGTCCCCTAAAGAGTTTAGAATTACAATTGGGGGAAATGGGGTTATGTACAAAAAGGCCCTCCAATCTGCGCAGAAAACAGAGCGGCCGCGAGACCGAACCTCGCGGCCGCAAGTCTTCAGTTATGCAGGATCTCGCGGCCACGAGATCAAAGCTCGCGGCGGCGAGGTTGAGGCAGAGAGTTTGCACAACTCTCTGCCACCAACTCGTGGCGACGAGGAATAATCTCGCGGTGGCGAGGTGAGGCAGAGGCCTAAATTCTCTATTCTTGTTCTTTCTTTTGCGTTAGGCCTCCCCTCGGTTGAAAGCGACTTGCACTCCACGCAGTAAACGCTCCCGAAATTGCTTCAAGGCGTCAAATCCTGCAAACCACCGATAAACTCAATTAAAACACGAACAAAACACGAAAAACGAACAAAGGTCGAACAAAGGGACCAAAAGCACAAAAGACACGAAAACACGCGGAGACAAACAGAAACTCGGATCAAAAGAAGACATTTTGGGCTAAAGAGATAGGTAATAACGACGTTTTCACGGCATTATCAACACCCCCAAACTTAAACACTTGCTCGTCCCCGAGCAAAGAAAACAAAACAAAAACAAAACAAGAACAAAACAAGCATGCTTAAGATCAAAATGCCAAAGCTTAACACTTTCGAATTATTCTTTAAACAAGCTCCACATGTGTGTGTGATGGCTTCGGCTAGATTCTATCTTAGGTGAATACTTCCCGATAGGTCAAAATCATCGGTTCTATTTGCACGGACTTCTAATGTTTCACAAAGAATCTCTCCTAGCCATAGATTACAAACTTAATGCTCAAATCACTTCACGAAACTAAGTTATAGGCAATTTAAGAGTGTTGGCCCTATTCTTGAATTAATTGACGATTTTAGTCCCTAGCTCTTTCTCACCATACTTTGCTTTTTCTTTTGATTTACAATGATAACATAGCACTTGTGTTTTACAATGATATTACAATACAAAACTAGCACTAATGAAGATGATTATATGTGCTTCTAAACATTTGACTTTGTGGGCTACTAGCACCATTCTTTTTCTTTGTGCATTACATATGAACTTTTCATTACAAAACTTGCACAATTACCATGACATAGAGTTATTACAAAAATGATTCATGAATTTCATCAATGAAGGCTTAGCCTTTCTTTTCTCTCGTAGAAGCGCATACATTTTAGCAACTTCTCTACTCATTTCTTTTAAGAGCTAGGTGTTTAAAGGTTTTTCCTTCTTGAAAAGGGTTCACTCCCCCAAACTTAGGCCATTTTGCTCATTTCACACTTAGTTTTCAAACTAAAGTTTGGAGAGAATCTAAGTTACACAAAAGGAGTCCTAGAACCTATTATCACTAAAATTCTTTATCCACCTCAAATACAACCTAGCCTTAGCCAATGTGCTCAAATTTTGTAGAAACATGTTCAAATAATAATAAGAATTTGAAATTTTTTGGTGGGTCGACATAGCATGTATGCAAGTACTTGCGACCTCTCTCCCACCCCCAAACTTAAAACGCACAATATCCCCATTGTGTGAATTTAGAAAAATGAAATGAGGTCGAAACGACAAAACCACGAAAAGAAGAAAAAAAACTGGCACACAAACAAAACAGCGACAATACAACACAAAACAAAGCGGTGAATGAATGAGCACGGCTCTATTAAAACAAGCAAGCATAGAGAATATAGATAAGGTGAGTGAATAAAGTTGGAGTTCCATTTTTTTTTTTTTTTAAGAGGAACCATCTCGCTGCGGCGAGTTTGAGGCAGAAACTTGCCTTTCATCCCACACTTCGATAAATTAAAAACTCACCTCGGTTACGATTGGCTCACTTACATACCTTCCAACTCGCACTTTCGTGCTCGATTTCGCCACGTTATCATGCACAATCATCACCTACAACAAGACACACAAAAAACGAGAATCAAACGACACGACACGACACGACACGACACGACAACAACAAAAACAACACAAAGGACAAAGAAAAGTAAAACAAAAGGCTTGGGTTGCCTCCCAAGAAGCGCAGCTCGACTTGATACGTTGAAACTAGCTTGGGTGACTTTGAATCCCTTTCGGACTCCATTTGACTCTCAGGGTCTCATTCTTCATGCCACCGCAAGCTAGGAGCTTAGGAGAACATTGTTCATCCTTCATTGTTTCCTCCCAATTGATCTTCTTTCTCATCTCCGGATTCTTCTTTCTATGCCTTTTTCTCTTCCTTGGGCCCACCTTAAACGAATTATCTTTCTTGGTTTCTTTGTGGACTTCATCATTCCGTGACTCATTCTTTCTTACCTTGTCAATCATGTAGCAAACAATAGGGGTTATAGAATTAGGAATATCACCGAAAGCATTAAATTTAACCTCCTCGTTTTCCACACGCATAGTGAATTCTCCTTTTGACACGTCTATGAGAGTTTGTCCCGTGGCTAAGAATGGTCTTCCTAGGATGATTGGGACATCTTCGTCGGCCTCACAATCTAGAATGATGAAGTCGGCCGGAAATATGAATTTGTTGACTTTAACTAGCACGTCTTCAATTTTTCCCTTCGGGTACGTGATAGAGCGGTCGGCAAGTAGAAGCGTCACGGTAGTCGGTCGAGCTTCTCCAATACCCAATTTCTTAAACACCGACATAGGCATGAGGTTTATGCTTGCGCCTAAATCACACAAGGCCTTCCCTTTGTATTTATCTCCGATGGCAATCGGGATGGTGAATTTTTCGGGGTCCTTTAGCTTTGGAGGAAGCTTCTTTTGGACCATGGCACTACATTCCTCGGTTAAAGCAACCGTTTCAAATTCTCCAAACCTTCTTTTCTGTAATAGCACATCTTTCATGAACTTCGCATACTTCGGCATTTGCTCGAGAGCTTCTACCAAGGGAATATTGATATGCAATTGTTTCAAAATTCCCATGAATTTTTCAAATTGTTTTTCCTCTTTCTTCTTTTGAAACTTTTGAGGAAAGGAAGGAGTTAACTTGCTTGTGGGTATGGGTGTCAAAGGAATTGGTTGTTTGGGTGTTTCTTTTTCCAACTCCACTTCATTGGCTATTGGTTCCTTATTTCCTTGTTGAATCACATCGGTCTCCACCGAATTCTCATTATGCATGACCGGACCTTCATATTCTCTTCCACTTCTCAAGGAAATAGCCTTGCAATGCTCAATTGTACCTTGATTCGGTGATTCGGTTGTACTCGGCAAAGCTCCCGGGGGTCTTGCACTTAAAGCTTGGGCAACCTGCCCCATTTGCAATTGAAGATTCCTTAATGCCCCCGAGTGTTCTTGCAACCCTTTGGAAACCTCTTCCAATTTAGAATCATTGTTAACCATGTATTTGGTGGTGTGCTCCATGAACTTAGTGAATGCATCTTCCAAAGATGGTTGTGCCTCTACCGGAGGTTGAGAATATTCATGATAGTTCGGTTGGATGAATGGGGTATTCATCATCATATCCGGGTGTGGTCCACCTTTCCACTCATTGTTCCTTGGATAATACGGGTCATTTCCCCATCCGATATTGTAGCTATTGTAAGTGGGACTCGGCTCATAATGATTACCCATGTATGAATTCTCATATTGCAAATAATTTGGACTCATTGGGCAACCGGCGATTGTGCTCTCCCCAATGCAATGCATACAATAACAAAGTGATGTTCCCTCGATTGACCTTGGATAGCAATCATTGTAGGCCATCGTACCTAGGAAGACAAAGATCACAAAGTAAATAACAAATCCAAGCTAAGATATACAAGAATATAAATTGGCAAATAATCGTTACAAATCCCCGGCAACGGCGCCAAAAACTTGTTGCGTTCCAAATACTAATACGCAATACACGCAAGTATACGGTCGTTGCAAGTAATAGAGTGATAAATGAGAGTCGAACCCACGAGGACTTGTTTGATTAATTACCAATTGATGTCTTGTTACTTCTACTTAGATTTGTAAGTTTAGTTTGGTAAAGTGATGGTGGCAATGATAATAAAACGAAGGTAAGATGATTATGAATGAGCTAAACACTTAACTAACACTTGACTTAACAATATGTAAAGGCTAATAGGATTTTACGTCACCTAGTTCAATTCAAGATAAATGACTCAATAATTGACAACCACACTTATGTTTGTTGTTCAAGGTTTCATAAAATACTCATATGTATCTTCCGAATTGCGTACGAACCTATCAAGTTAGACTAATCCAATTTATGTCTAAAAGGACTAAACCTAAATGAAGCATTAACCTCAAACCTTGAAAGAACATGAAATGACCTAGGTATATGCCTATCCTAGAATCAAATCACAATCTAGTTTCATAATCTAATCCTCAATCAACTATGTCTAGCAATCAAGAATCAATCCATTTCATCTCATAGTTGGCCTAACAACAAGATGACAAAAGCACAAACTAAATTAACAAACACATACAAGTATAGCATCAACCATTATAACATCATTTAATCAAGAATCAAACATAGGATCAATAAAATCCAAGAGAAGAGGAATTAGCCACTCATAACATTAAATAAATCATCCAATACATTAATGAAAGCCATAAATGTAAATGAACAAAGTAATAAGAGTTAGAGTAAGCTTAGTGGTTGAAATCTTCAACAACTTCTCCCTCAAGCCTTTTTATCTTCAATGGAGAGTCCAAGTGAAGTTCTTCCCCAATCGAGGCTAGAGAATAAAGTGAAGTGAAGAAGAAGTTGTCTTATGAATTTCACCTCCTAACCCTTTAACCTAGCAAAACAATAACCTCCTAATGCCTAAGTTACCCCAAAAACTATGGTAACTAAGACCAAAAAGTCCCCTAAAGAGTTTAGAATTACAATTGGGGGAAAAGGGGTTATGTACAAAAAGGCCCTCCAATCTGCGCAGAAAACAGGCGGTCTCGCGGCCGCAAGTCTTCAGTTATGCAGGATCTCGCGGACGCGAGATCAAAGCTCGCGGCGGCGAGGTTGAGGCAGAGAGTTTGCACAACTCTCTGCCACCAACTCGCGGCGACGAGGAATAATCTCGCGGCGGCGAGGTGAGGCAGAGGCCTAAATTCTCTATTCTTGTTCTTTCTTTTGCGTTAGGCCTCCCCTCGGTTGATAGCGACTTGCACTCCACGCAGTAAACGCTCCCGAAATTGCTTCAAGGCGTCGAATCTTGCAAACCACCGATAAACTCAATTAAAACACGAACAAAACACGAAAAACGAACAAAGGTCGAACAAAGGGACCAAAAGCACAAAAGACACGAAAACACGCGGAGACAAACAAAAACTCGGATCAAAACAAGACATTTTGGGCTTAAAGAGATAGGTAATAACGACGTTTTCACGGCGTTATCATGTGTGCATCGTAGGCAACCTCGAAAATATCTTCTTAAGGATATTGTTTTGCAGCCTCAGTCTTAATTTCTCATTTTCTGATTCCGTTAGTTAACTTCAACAAATGTTTTTGATTTCTTAAATTATTTTCGGTACAAACTTAAATTTGGCAGAACACTTTTAAAAAACAAACTTTCGTGCTCTCTGCCATTTCATTTTATAAGCTTACTGAATTGTTTACTTAATAGTGTCATTGTTCATTTAATACTATTTTAATTAAACATATAATCTTTTTTAAAAGTTTTTGCAACTTCATTTTTTCCTGAAGCACTTTATATTTTCAAACAAAGTTCCGTAACTTCTTTAGTTATTTTCAAAGCTATTGATTTTATTTACCTCTCCACTACTTTTGAGTATTTAATTATTTTGTATATACTATATTCTGTTTTGTCACTTAACTAATAGAACATAGAACTTTAACTATTAGTTTACTACGAATTATGCAGATTGTTAAACGCCACCAACATAATTAAATCTCATACTCGGTTTTCGATACCAAAATCCAATGCGGACCCCTAATCTAATCGCATATGAATAAAGCAAATATGTTGAAACTTAAAATTGGAGCAAATATACTGAAATTACGAAATTGGGAGGACTTATTCCTTGGATATTATTCAAAATCCATCTCTAAAAGTCAATGACTCATTGGTCCAAGTACTTGGTTGAATTCTTTTCACGGTCATGATCTAGGCAACCAATATATCTGGAACCGACCCATCTAGAGGGACGGGTCGGATTTTGGGATAAAAAGACAAAAGGAGAAACAATTGGCAGCGTCCGCTGTATTATCATCTTTCCCAAAACGAAACCATTTGTCTACTGCCGACTCACCAGTCACCAGCAACGCCGCTTTATCTTCTCACACATCATCTCTTTATCATTTTATTATTATTATTATCTAATGATGACGAACTTATTGCTACCTCTTCTTCTTATCCACTCATTTCATTACTATATATAGTAAGTACACTCTCAGCTGCGTCCTACTACTATATATAGAAAGAACGACATAGAGAGAGAATATTAATTTACTATTATGGAGCAAAAGAAGGATTTAAAACAAGTACTGGTTGCACCTTCTCATGTAAAATCGTCCATGGACACAGATTCTTCACCAAAATCCGCACTTCAAAGATTTTACCACAAAATATGGCCCACAAAAAAACCATCACACAATCATAATCCAACATCCGTTAAAGGCTGCGATGAGATTGAGCAAGTGTTTAAACAGTTGGACGAAAACGGCGATGGCCAAATCTCACCTAAAGAGCTTCAAACCTTGGCGAGGAAGGTTGGAGGATCGGATTCAGAGTTGCTGTCGGAAGAGGAGGCTGAGATTGTGGTGAAGTCATCAGACGTGAACGGAGACGGGGCGCTTGGCCTCGAGGATTTCGCCAATCTCATGGAGACAGGTGGCGGAGAAGATGAGCTCAAGGGAGTTTTCAAGATGTACGCGGTGGATACTGGGTTGTACATCACGCCTAAGAGTTTGAGGAAAATGTTGAGTCGACTTTCGGGGAAGACTACCTTGCAGGACTGTGAAACCATGATAAGCAAATTCGACCTCAACGGAGATGGAGTGCTTAGCTTCGACGAGTTCAGAATCATGATGACCATGCACTAGCTCAGCTGCATCTGAGTCTTGATTTGATGAAAGACAGATTAATACACATCATTGTTGCTACTAGACAAATGTACTCAAATAAATCTGTTTTTCTTTTTTCTGTTGGAAACAAGCAATCTGTTTACCTTCATTGAATCTCCAAAATAGGTTATTATTGCCAAAATAGATATAGGTTGTAGATAAGTTACATTACAGTACCGATTAATTAAGCAAGTCGTATATATTGCATTAACGGAAGACCTATATTCCATTAAGGGTGACCACAACTCTGCGCGGAGTAGCAGCATCCCGATGCTCACACAGCCATATTCCCTGAAAACAAATTAATAAAAGCCATCAAAACTTGTTACAAATTTTCTGAAAGTGATTGATTAGTATCTCAGTTATTTACTAGTAGTATTTCTTTTCTTTAGGGATGATAAAATTGTACATATATACCTGCCAAGTTCCCATGTTTAGTTTTCCATCTGTAATAGGTATCCTGCGGTATTATAAAAAATCATGAATGAATTTATTTTTATTTGTTTATCTACTCTGAATGCATATAATTCATATTACAAATTCAAAATACATACGAGAGGGAGCAGCCAAACATGGATGATTTGATATGTGCAGGCATGTCATCCGGACCTGCAAGAAATAATCAAATGAAATCAATGTCCCTATGGATAACTTGTGTATTTTCATGAGTTCAAAAGGCATGGTAAGCAGCTGAAGTAAATGAAAATACACCAGCCGCTAATTTGTCCAGTAATTGGACGGATAATTTCGGTTCTTATAGTAGTAACAAATGTCCAGAACTATTAGCAAAACCATGTGGGTCCGATGGCAGGACTGAGACTGAATGCAACATTTTTCTTGTATAGAGATCATACTTACAGGGAATAACCAATCTACTAAAATTCATTATTATTGAGACTAAATGTCCCACACGGGTTGAAAAAATAGTTAAGTCCACCTTATAAGGACTTGGTCAATCCTCACCTCTTAAGCTAGCTTTTGAGGTTCAGTTAGGCCCAAGCTATGTAAATGGACTTAGCCTAATCCATGTGGTAAATTCTAATAATTATACATGCATGATGCAAGGAATATCATTTTATTTGCTACTTTACCATTGACATTCCAATGTCTAAAACAAGATATATACTATTTAGTCAAACAATAAGCCATCAACCATGAAGTAAATTGATCTCTGCGAAAAACATCCTTCTCCTCAAATACATAAGACCGCGTTGACGGGGGTGGTTGTATGAGTGTGTGTGTGTGTTGAGAAAGATGAGAGAGATACCTTCTAGAGTATGTTTCCATGGTGCAGAAAATCCCTGAAACCATGAACTTAGAGAAATGAACAACATTTGCCAACACCACAATCTCACCATGTAAAGCCATGAAAAAACTAGCGTACCTCTGGAACTACTTTGTTCAAGAATGTCTCTGTGTCGTCTCTGACATCCGAGTCATAGTTCTCATTTACAGTCAAAGAAGCACTAGTGTGCTGGACTGTTGCACACACATGCATTCAAATGAGAAACCAAAAAGGGAAAGAGGAAAAGAAATCATAAATGGAAAATTTAGAGGGACAATTCAAGTAGAGAATATCAAGCCGGCAAAATCAAACTTACGAAAGAAATGAGCAAGGCCACATTTGAATCCTGATAAATCCTGCCCGATCTCCTTCAAAATCTAAAACAAGTTGAACGGTTGTTTATGCAAAAGCAGCAGATACCAAGACAAGATTTTCATAGAAGAAAAAAACCACTGATTATGATTTTTTTGGGTCTGGGGGAGAGCAAGAATCATCTCAAACTTCATAGCAAGTAAACCTCATATTTGGTCTACCATATGCTAACATTGGAACAATACAAGAAATATCAATCACCTTATTGCTACACGACAGCGCCACAAAGTAAACCATGCCACAAGTAGAGGATTCTTGTAACATGAAAGTTGGATTGAAGAAAATGGCCAATTTGAAATTGGACTGTTTAATGAAAGGCGGGGGAAATAAATCTAACCGCTGGATCACAGGAAATTTATTAACTCGATTGAAGGGAACACATTCGTTTGGTTCAAAAGAGGGGAGCACTAATAGAAGCTTAATAGAATGACGTGTGGCAGAACAAGAACATTTCTTTAAAAGGTTGTTAGTTTTCTGATTCTGTTAATTGTAGTACCGTGATGCACAGATTTCTTGTACAAATTATGGTTAGCACTGAACCGAATGTAAGCATTTGCAACCAACTACTTTCCCTATCCTAAATAGTAAATTCTATCCTTCATGTTTTCTTCTGCTTCATCTCCTCCTCGGCGCCTCCCCTCTTAACTGGGTTTTCTGCTATTATTGAACCATTTCTGCTTGAGTTTAAATAGCTCAGGTTTCTAACAAACACATTCAGATTGATATCATCAACACCATTGATACCAGGACATAACATGTGGGTTATATACAACATGAGCTTAGCTTAAGGAAAAAAAACAAACTAGTCTAGCTCGTCCACACAAACCTCTCAAGTGAAAAGATTTGCTGACAAAGCTAGAAATCTTAAAATGATATCAAGAACAAACCAATGATTCCGTAATCTCCAAAAAGTCAGCAACAACATAATCTGTTTGCAATCAGACTATCAGACAGACAATCCCCCCCCCCCCCCCCCCCCCCCCAAATTTACACACACCCTCCCAATTGTATTAAAGAAATTGAAAATTGAAAAATTAAAATTAAGTGAGGGAGACACTAGTAATATAGTGATACCTTGGAGGTGATGAGATGGCAGCCACGCCTCTGGGCAGGAATGGTTATTGTCTTCTGAGCCCATTTGGGAGCAACAGATGACGATGCAGCCATTTGATTATGGTCGACTGAAAGCTGCTGCTGCTGGTTCTTGATTGCACAAGTGAATGAACGGCAAGGACTTCGAATTCGAATTTGAATTTGAATTGGAATTGGAATTGCAGTTTTAGTTTTATCAACTGTTGAGGAGGTGGACGCAAACGATGACGGTGCTGATGATATTAGTACTGCTTGCATTTCTCCTTTTTTCAGGTGTTAAAATTGAGGAATTCTTCACAGAGAAGAGAATAATTTTGATGGTTAGGTCCAGTTCCAATTCGGGCCGGCCAAATAAGCACCTTTCAAGGGCCCTTCCAATTCGCAATTGTGGCAGTCCCTCGCCCAACACACCTTTCAATTTTTTTGCGTGATAAAAGAAAGAACATATTATTATGCCTAAAAAGTTAAAATAAACATTCAAGAACTTAAACTAAAATTCAATTTTAATCCAGTGTAATTTTTGTAGCTATAATTTAATCATCTAAGGACCAAACCTATAATGCAGTCTTGAAATTTTCAAATGCAAAATATATTTTTTGGAAGTCACATAAATTATAATTTTCAATAACTGTAATTTTAAAATTTTGATGAATTATCTTTCTTAAAAAATTTAAAGTTAATAACTGTATAATAACTTCTCAACCTTTGAGTCAAACACCTAGACATTTTTGTTTAAAAAAAAAAATTGATGCATGTTCTGTTTTCCCAGCACAGAAACATCACAACTGAAACCATTAAGAGAGAAATGAGGCACCTCAAGTTCCCAACAATCACAACATATGTTACAGAATGAGATGTGCATGTTTATGATTACAAAAACTCTGTAGCGAGCAACATTGAACCGGAGCAAAACGAATACACAATAGATCAGATTAAAATATAAATAGGTCGATGGTCGACCTTAGGTATATTTGGTACAACACAGGAAAAAATACCAACTAAATCATTTTATGTTATGCTAATACACCCTCCTCCTCATTTAGTCGCCTGAGCAATGATATTACTTATAGAACTTGCTTGTTCCTTGGCCTCCTCCACCAGTGAATCCTATGACCAAATTTCAAGGAAGTGATTATTAAGCAAAGCATGGTCTCCAAATGCAGACCAAAATTGAACTGTGATTTGCATACCTGTGCAGATATTAAACGGGCAACTGATTTTTTACTTGATTCTTGAAGCTCACCAGCAATTAGGATTTCATCCAATATATAATAAGCCTGCCGTCGAAATTGCCAGATAAGTTCAAATTATATAAGCACATAATTTTGATAAGCTAAAGCAGAATAGTGTAGATAAATTTTGTTAATATCAGACTCTGTTTATTTATCTTCAGGCCAGAAAATTTTCCTGAATATGTAAATTGAGATGCATCTTTATCATACATGATAGCATGAAAATGTCGGTCAACCTATGATAGGATATCGCAACAAAGTAGACTTCACACATTTGTGATTAGACAGAAACACTCAATAAACGACCCAAACCATAGAGAAAGAAAGTTACAAAGTCCAATTAGAGTAACTTGAGAAAGCAATAAGATACAGGAAACAGTTCATGAATTAAACCCAAATAAACCTTTTTCAAAGAACCTTTAGATACACAAGAATGTATTTAAAAAGAAGGCTATAAGTTTTGACTTTTGAGCCTAGCCAACAAATAGCACGATGAAGAACATCAGCGCAAAATTAAGCCCTGGGAAAAATGCAATTAAGATCCACCAAAGAAGACCTATTTGTGTCGAGCAAAAAAGTAGATAAGAAAGTTGATAACAAGGCAAGAAATAGGACATAAGAATGCTTCCAATTCGTTAACGAAAATTGAGGATTAAAATCACATCTCTATATAAGAACTCGGAGTTCTAGGAACTTGCTATTTAAATAATTGCTCTCTTAAGATTTATCTAGTATTGTATATCATAACAGATTATATTCCTTCGTTTAGCCAGAAATGTATTGTTAGTTAATCAAAGTTAGGTGTTACTCTTGTATTTGTATTGTTTAGTTTATTGTATTTAAATAGCATCAAGACTATTAAAGTGAATGTATTTTCAGTAGTACTAGGTGAGGGTATTTCAGTACTTTAATTTATATCTCTTTTATTAAACTAACCTCAGGGATATGATTACATCCTATTGAATGACAATGAAAGGCTATTCTCCTACCTTTTTAACAAGCCTAAAATACTCTACTACTATCTAAACAAACCACCAAAAGACCCTTTTGTTGGTAGGATATGTATTCCCCAGGAAATTCTTACCCAGACCGGGTTTGGCCGAACCCAAAGTAACTACATGCAAGTGCAATACACTTGCTTTGGGATTGGATGTAACTCTCAGGAGAGTGACCAATCACAAAACAAGTGCAATACACTTGCTTGGTGGTTGGATGGGTTTGGACAAGCCAGACTTGGCCAAGAATTTTCCGTATTCACCATGATTCTGACTCTTTATTCACCTGTAAGACTTATGCCGAGTAGGATAAAACTAAATAAAAAATCTAAAATTTAATGCCAACTAATATGTGGAGACAGACAAAGCTAACAGAAAATTAGTAAGCATAAACTCTAAGCAAAATTTCGTGAGAAAATTTGGAACCCATCTCAACCCCAACTAGAAACATAGACATTTAGGAAAAACATACTAAAATACTTAAAACATGATAATAACCGTGAAACTGACATGGGAAATTTATGCGCGTCATGAAGTTTGTTTTGCCCATAGATAACACTAAACACTACCTTATCTATTTAATAAATGTAGCAACAATCAGTAGGTGATGCATAAACCAACAGATGTCGGATGGTTCTGAGGGAAAATCCTGAACCAATAAGGCTATATTCGGTTCTTGGATATCAATGAGGAAACTGAAAAGGAAAATGAAAATGAACAAGAAGTACAGAGCTCAATGTTCTATCGAATAATGCACGAAAAACATTTTTCCTTAACGTTTACTTACTGAAATCCAAGAATCAAACATAGCTTACAATTCAGTTTGGTGGATTTCCGTAACTCAAAATACAGAGATAATCATATTCTGTACATTGTAGGTTCTTCTTAAACATTGCAAACTGGCATATAAAAAAGACAAAATCTATACAGACTTAAGTAATCGAGGCCAAAAGATCATACCTTATGGAAATTAAAGATTAAATCCAGTTCACAGACCTAAAGCAACAAAATAAATTTCTAGTTAAATGAGATCGCGAAAGGAAAGTAACAGCACGGTGTATAACTGTATTCGGTAAATATTTGATTCATATAGAAGTCCTCACACTTCCAAAGTAGCGGTCTAGTATCTCAACAAAATGGTGGATCATTTCGAGGACCTCCAACTCGTTATCATCTTCGTCAATACACATGCAGAAATAAAGGCTTGCATATCTACATAATATTCAACAGGATGTAAGAGAATTAATTAAGCAAGCCATTGAAGATTAAACAGGAAAAGGAATTTGGTATCATGTCGCAAAATTGGAACTAATAAACTACCTTTTGTAAACAACTTTGTATCCCCTCCACTCCACAAAATTACAAAGTTTAGGGCCTCGTACGAGAATCATACCACTAAGCTCTCGGATAACCTTTTACAAAGTATACATGGACATATGATTATTGAAAACAAAACGGATTTGAAAATAAAACACGGGTTCATGTCCAACCACAAGAAAGATTAAGAAATTTAATAAGAATATTACGTATTCACCACAGAGGGTGAAAATGGTCAAAATGACTTGTTCCTCAAATCTTAAAACAAGTTGGATACAACTATACCTTTGTTCTTTCCTTTTGAGTATAAGGTGAATACCATTTTGTCAACCTCACTTTCCCTTGTCTACTGATGAGAAGAACAAAGTGAATCTGAAATGGAACACAAGAAGCTTTAGTCACTCATTAACAGTATGACAAAAGCAATGCTACTGTAGAAATTATAGATACAGATAGGATGCGTAATAAGTTGGCTAAAACAGCATGTCATTGACAAAGGAATTAAGTGAAGAAAATGCAAAATGATGTACTACTAGTTTATTGAGAATTGATAATACATTAACTGATTAGTGAATTATCCTACTACAAATTTTAGATGGAGACAAAATTAGGGGACACGGAAACGAATCCAAATCTACCCAACTACGACAACTTAAAGAAGATCGATTAGTAAAGCATAAAAAGGAGGTGGATCTGATGATAGAAATCGACAAGTGATTCCATGAAAACTTACTTACATAAAATCAAAACAGCGAAAAAAATTAGAAAATCAGAATTGTGAAATTAACAATAAATTGTGGAATAGAGACCCAAAGGTGAAATTTACCATGGCTTTGGGGGAG
This sequence comes from Penstemon newberryi var. newberryi, assembly GCA_030819805.1. NCBI lineage: Eukaryota > Viridiplantae > Streptophyta > Magnoliopsida > Lamiales > Plantaginaceae > Penstemon > Penstemon newberryi. Next base: position 72,337,941 of record JAUALY010000001.1, on the reverse strand, counting down.
GAGTTGCAGATTGATGGAACGGAACAGAACAGAACAGAAGAGAATAGCTTCCGCGTCTTCTCTTATTTTTCTGAATTCAGACTCCTCCGGTTGATTTAGTGCTTGATTTCGCAAAAATTAGTCCATCTTTGTCAGAGTTCTCGCTCAGGGCAAAAATGTAATTACATCCCAGAGGCATATAAACCCAAAAAATGGATTAAACAAGTGTGCAAGTTCCACCCGAACCCCTCTTGTCTTAACAGCAAAATTACTGTAATATCCAGATTAACAATACGTATAGTAAATCCGCCAAAACTATGGAGTATTATTGTAAGTTTCAAATTAAAAGGGATTTTTTATAATTAATCCTACAATTAGGATACCGAGAGTAAATTACCATAAAAAATAAGCAATCCAACTCTTTGAGGTTTTTCTTTTTTAGGAAACCATTGTGTTTCTAATGAAGGATATTATAATGTCAGTAAAAATTTTAGTTTTTAAATTTTTTGAAAAATAAAAATGGTTTATTATAGGTATTAATTTTAAAAATATCATTAAAATATCATTAACGTACCAAACTCGCCTCCACCCTCGCTCAAGCCGCAGCCTAGGTGTGGGCAACTAGGCTGATGTTGGTTCGGATGAAAACAACTCACCATCGATTAGGAGTTGGGTACGAGAGGGTGTGAGCGTGGAGGGACGGGGTTTTGGTATTTCATTTTCACTTGTATTTTTCCAAATGTCTAATCATATTGAACGGTTAGTTTAGAAACTATATGTGACGCGCTTCGTCTGAATATTCTTGGGAAACCAAAAACAAACAAAAAAAAATTGTCTCGAAACCAACATATGCGTATGATAATTACAGGAAAGAATGTTTATTAAGCAGTCATAATTACATCTAAATTAACAAAAAGAAAAAAAATTAACAACTCCATCTCTTGTCATCAGCTATTTCTTTATGGATTAAATACCTAAACGATGAGCTCTGTTCTAACCAACACACATACTTATCAGGTCGACCCTTGACACATTTACTTATAGCTTTCTGTTGAATACCCGATAAGCATCCACTAACCATTTCCAGAAGTGCAGTCATGCAAAGTGACATATCTTTAGCATAATAGCACAGAATTCTTGGCAGGTATATCTTTGTTTCTTTATGAACATACACTGTAGCTTGTATAAATTCTTCTTTAGCAACTTTCAGATCATTAAATACATTGTTTGCTGTGTACACTCTTACCTGCAATCCAATGATGTCAAATTAAGAAGTTGTTCATCCAACAAAAAAAAATCCCAATTTTTGCATAAGTGAAAAGTAATAAACCAAAGAAAGGAATGCATTACCGCAGGATCAGAGTTCGACCCGGAACAAAGGGCGAAATGAACAAGTGGCTCAGGGTATTCAATTGCATAAGCATGTTTGGTAGTCCCAGTCTTCAACTTCTTTCCTGGAGACAGAAGGTTCTGAAGCCACTGCATATGTGACATTCATGTGTCATCTAGGTGCTTAAACATACCAACTATGTAATTTAACTATTCAAGTGGTATTAAGTTTTATCATTATTATATCAATCATTATTATCAATTAAGAATGAACTGGGGTCGATTCGGTTTTGTGCTGGGTAAGCCTGATTTTTACTGGGTCTATCTAATTGATTTTGTAATGGTACAAAACAAGCGGACCCCGTTTATTTCTTTCATTGGTCGCCCGCACAAAACGGGTTGATCCTATTGGACCGGTTCAAACTGGTCGACCTGGCTCAAAACAGGTCCTCAGTTGGCTTAGTTTAAAACTGGTTGACCCGGCACACTACAAGTCGTCTTGGTTCATTTATTTAACGTGTTGACCCAAACATGACTTGGCACAGAACATATTAAACCTTGAGTTAGATCTCAGTGGCTAATATTTGGAGATTGTGGACTCCTGCTCTAAAAAACCATTTACCTTCAATCTTTAGAGGTAAAGATAAAATTGCAAATATTGTTAAGTGAGTTAAATTTTCAATAGAAGTTAAGAACTATTCAATTAACTAAAACAATATCTACAGAAGTTATGTCCAAGTAAGAGCATATACCGGTGCAGAATAGTGCGATCGGATTGCCAAAATGGAGTTTTGTATGTCGTAAGCATTTATGCAATGCCCACCCACGTTATAAGCAGCCTAGAGAATATTTTGCACATGGAACAATCAGTTCTGCTGATAAAATTGCAACTGACAGATTAAACAAAAGAACTTGTATATTACCTTCAGAATGGAATTACTTTTCATATAGTTTTGAGTTCCATATGCTAAATACGCCTGCAAACAAAATCCACATACATATTTAATAGATGCATTCAGTTAAAAATCAGACTGATTAACTATTCTTCAACTTTAATGGAGAATTGAACTAAGAAAGTGTTTTTCCCCGATAGCAAAGGACTAATAAGATTATACTGAAGACCGGCTACAAATTTAGGCTTATAGGTAAGCATAAGCACAAGTACATACAGTTAAAGTTACTAATTCAAGGTAGAAAGTTTTACAAGCCATACATGCATCACCAAAGCATTGTGAATATTGATCCAAAACACGAGCTTCTCTTCGCGCTTCATCTTCTTCAGGTCAACAATCTCTAGACTCTTGACTAGAGAACTGCAGCGATTAAATGAAATGAGGATTTGGAACTTATGGAAGGATAACAATTTTCTATTAAAAATGTATAGATAACAATGTATTACTCAAAATGCTCCATAAGTTTAAGGGTAAAGTCGAGTCAAGTGAATAGACTGACTGATTTAATTGAATCCGCAGTGTATTGGGAACAAAAAGATGAGGGTGATTAAGAAAAAAAAATACTAAAACTTTTACGAAGAGATGTATACTAATTATATTTCCAAACAAGGTTAGTTTAAAAAGATTAGAAATATAAACATAGGAGTACTATCTATTATGATGTCAACCGAAAGTTCGAGCTAGACCCTTTTTTTTTTGTGGTGATCCACAGAGAAAAATAATCATCAAAATTAAAAAAACAACATAGTATTCAATAATAGACTTAAACACCTGAATTTCTGAAGCATTGTGGCAGCATAACTATAATTGTCATCATCTAAGCATATTTTCAGGACTTCCACCATTGCAGCATATGGTCCATGTTCTTGTTTCGGTCCTTTAAAATCACAATGCTCTATTACTTCATTATTACATTGCGGACTCCAATTGCCAGATAAATTTCTAGGAGAAAATGTGCTTGAGGAGCAGAAGGATGAAGTCGAAGAAATTGAATAGCCTTTGTTAATTAGTGTGGGATTGGCCAATTTGCAGTAAATTGAGGATATACATCTTATAATATCTTCAGACAGCCTATCAGGAAAAATGATGGCAGCATCATTTATAAGAGAATTTCCAAGATGATCTGCAAAGCTAAGGTGCTGAGGATTAACACTCTTCTTCTCCTGCAATTATTCGTCATATATCCGTAAATTAACTTTCTGAAAACAAAGAGGTTTGAAAAAAGGCAGTATTTAATAAGTGTAAGAGGTAAGCATATCAACCCTTTCAGACGATGACTCTGAAATTGAATTTTGAACCAAATCGTTTGGGCCAGCTAAAGCACTTGTCGGAGAACTTTGACATCTATAATTATCAGAGTCTTTTGTTGTAACTAAGGGAGATGTTCCAGTCATTTGTTGTTCAAATTGAATACTAGGGATTTGCTGTTGAAAAGCCTTCCGGTAGAGAGAAAGAAGAGAGCTTTCCAATCGCCCAATTTCAACCTCAAGTGCAGCAATTTCTTTCATCAGTTCTGCTGAAGACTACGACAAAGTTAATTGATTATATTAGTTCATCCAATTCTTAAATTTCTTGCAAAAAATATTTGTTCATTCTTGGAATGTGTGGTGAAACTAGATGAAAGTGAGTGCTTCTTGTAAACTCTTAAGTTCATATAATACAAAAGCCAAAAAAAACTTTGAAATCATAATGCAATCATGTCTTAAATCATCATACATACACTTTCCATGCTTCACATCATGTAGGTCAACACAAATTTCAGAATTATTAGCATGTTTAAAAAATCAATGTAAGTATGGTATTGCGACTATATTAGTACCTTAGGTGTCATCTTGCCATCTGAAAGAGGAGAAGGGATCGATTCAACACACTGCTCCTTCCTTGATTCCCAGCAATCGGATATCTTGTCAAGAGATATTTGAAGTATTATTAGCAAAACACCACCGTCAATAAGTTGTGGATATACAATGTGAATTTCTAGTTACAACATTTAAGGTTATTATGTCTTAGAAGTCCCTGATACGATCATAGCTCATTTCATTCGATAATTATCTGTTTAGAAAGCAAAAATTATTGCTGAATGAACACAACTCCGCAGCAAATTATCAAAAGATGGAAGTAAAAATTCTGAAGCTCTGTATATGATCTATGATCCTACTTATTTTATTCACTTTATTGCCCTCTTCAACTCAATACCATAGTTAGCCGAGTAAAATGCAAGAACGCCCCATCTGCTTTACATAATTGGCAAAAATCTCATGTGTTATATTTATTCGTAAAAACACCATTTGTTAACCAGTCTACTGTATTTACCCCTCTCAGGCAGCAATGTGCTTTCCTCGATGCGAGTTTTCTTCACAATTTGCAGGGAAAATGACAGTTATCCCCTTGTATGTTATTTTTCTTTGGAATAAAATGCAAAAATCACCTTTTCACTCAATTTTTTTGACAATAACTCTCCTGTTCTCCTAAATATAGCAATACCCCTGCGGTCAACTCTTATTTTCAAATGGATGTATTGAGCTAATAAAATGTCATCACAGTGGTTTTTTACTAATAAAATGTTTTTTTTATTATTAATAAAAACAATGCATGATTTTTCGTCAATTAGATAAAGTACAAAGAGTGTTTTTGCAATTACTCTAGTTATCCAGCCAAATTATTACGAAAACAAGGAAAATTGAGAAGACTGGACTAATAAATAGAGGAAAATTACACACAGGATCCAGAAGGTGTGAATATCTTGGCGACATATTCAGTACATGATCCTTGCAAATTTCACTGTCACAATTAATCAAACAGTATCAGCCTGTGAATTGATCAACACTTGACGAAATATCACACAATTAAACAAATTCAAGCAATTTTAACCTCACCTTCGAAATCTGGAGGCAGTAGAAGGTGGAGGAGAAGCAGAATTGCAGTCCATTGTGTTGCTATTTTGGCCCAATAGTTCCATTACAAGCTAAAAACCACCACCGACACTTAGAACTGAAGAATTCCACTATTTATTCATTCACGCCAATAGCATTATCGAAGAATTGGAAATTTGTAGTAATGATTATTAACAATTAGAAGAAGAAGAGAAACTGAGAAAGAAATCATCCAACAAAAGACAATCTCTAACGTGTAGAGGGGCAAGTAATAATAAATGCAAATAACCTAATTAATAAAATTAAAATTAAAATTTGGAGGGGAGTGGAGTGGCCAAATTTCATAAATGATTACAGATTCAATGAGTAATAAAGAAATGAAGAAAAACGGCATATTTGGAGAAACGAAATTGGAAAGGACAGTAACGACAACAACAACTTTAAGTATGAATTGATACACATGGTGGGGAATTGAATGGGGATCCCATGAATTGAATTGAATTGAATTGATTTGATTATTGGATATTGTCTTGGAAGAATATAAATATAGTCCAGAAAGAATTAGAAAAATTATAGAAAATGAATTATAATAATATTGTTATATAGGAGTACAGTATGAAGGCTTCTCGGAGTTAGGGAGTGCGACAGTAGTACTGATAATATGCAGAGAAAGAAAACAATATCCCACCTTCATATTTGACATGTTAATTTAAAAATACTATATTTATTAATTTTAGTACTAAAAGTCTCCATGTAAAAACAAACTAATTATGTGATGTGGATATGTTTAATGAACAATTTAATCATTATATATTATACTGAACAAGTTTATCTTCTTATTGGTGAAGGTGTTTTGAGCTTTTAAATGCGACTAAGACTTCACTCCGAAGTGGAAAATAATTAGTTTAATCAACGGTGACAACATACTCTATTCCGTTGTCTAATATGAAGAGGTATTTGCTTGTTTTTAACCAAAGTAGGAAACTTGAGCTCAATAATTTAATTGGTATGTTGTTCATTTTAGACGCGGCCAATTAGAATATTCAAATAAGATGTAATGATCTAATAAAGGTATAACATGAAAAATCTTGATATTAAAATTAACATGAGATTCTTTTATTATTTAGAAACTTTGTAATGGAGGTTTTTACATCGGGTTTATTCTCATTTACCCCATGTAATAAAAATTATATTATTTATAGAAACAGGAATATTAGCTCCCCTGAAATTTTGATCAGCTTTTGTTGGAGAGTGTAGTACACTCGCCCTTAATTAAATGTAAGGGTGAAATGGTTGCATTAAAAAAAATGTCCCTTCTTGTACATATATAAAAATCAAGATGTAAATCGATCCACATAAAATATCGTAGGTAAATTGATCCACATAAAATAATACATATGGCCAATATCACAATGAAATAAAATGCTATTTATTATATTTATTGAGATAGATTCAATGTTACAAATATAGTTGACAAACAAAAAAGATTGAAAATATTAAAAAGAAGAGTGAGTACTAGTGGATGAGGGAAAGGAAGTAAACTAAAAAGTCGTTGTGGAGTAATAATAGTTTCCTTTTTTTTGTGTGGGTGTGAACTGTGAAGTGGAGTAATAGTAGTAGTAGTACAATAAAAAAACATAATTATGATTTATAATGCAAGATACTTTTTCATGTGTTATGAGAAATCTGTATATATGAAACTATTATGTGAAAATGCAAGATAATTTTTTTGTATTTTTAAAAACTTACCACGAAATCTTAAATATGTTCAAAATTAGTTGTTTCAAATCGACTTATTTTAAAAAACTAATTTTGAAATATTTTACGTGAAGTTGTAGGAACCAATTTAAAATATTTTAAAAATAATTTCTTCAAATATGTCAATCCAAAAAGATAATTTTTTTACAGAATAATTTCTTCAAATTTAGCATAACACATTAGAGTATCTTCCATTTATCCCATTATTTATATGACCTGAGGCGGGAGGGTCGCCTCTGTTTAATTCAATCTGTAACGGCAAATTAAAAAAAGAAAAGAAAAAAAGAGGGAGCTTCACGCCGACTCCCTCCAATTTAACGAATCTCACCTGCAAGTCTGCAACTTTTAGAGCATTTTAATAATACTGTCATTCCATTATTTTTTTTATTGTTTTTCACTGGTTTAGAACTTAGTTTAGATTTTAAATAAAAAAGGGAAATTGAACATTTTTTTTGGGTTGCAAAAAGCTTTTAGTTATTTTTTAAGAGGTGGGGTTTGGCAATTTACCCTATCAAATAACTAAAAGTTTTAGTAATTTACCCTACTATTTTACTCAATGTACAATGTATTTTTCTTAGGGTTGTCAATGGGTCGAATTCTGGTCGGACCAGACTCGTTCAAATCCGACTTTATTTATATCGGATCCTGTTTGGATTGTGCTCGAATAAGATATTTTGAATCAAATGGATCTTGGTCGGAGTTGGCCAAATATCGGATATTTTTCTGATCCAATAAAATTTTCATTTAAAAAATTACATTAATATTTTTCCTAAAACAAGTTTATTAACTTTACAATTTTATTTAATTTTAGCTCACATGTTCAAACATCATTTACTAATCTTCATATTTTTAGATGAAAATATTGAATTAATTTTTTTTATAAATAACAGTTATAAATTACTATATTCTTAAATTGACAGTGAAATATTATTAATGATACTTATTTTTATAAAACATTATATATATATATATATCATTCTTTTTATTTTTTATCGGATACGAATCTTTAACGGATCGGATCGACCTAAATCTATGTTCACTCCATGTGTTTCAGATTACGGATCTTTATAATCGGATTAGGTCCATCGAATCTCTAACTGGACAATTATCCTAATAAATCAAATCGAATTCGAATGGATCGGGATTGAAATCCGGCCCATTGACAGCCCTAATTTTTCTCAATCAAGAGGAGAAAATTCAGTCAGAGGTTTTGGTAATTCAGTCAAAATGAATTTTCGTACAGGCGTACACAGCTGAACTTTTAAGCAATAGTTCCC